>BSEG01000012.1:28357500-30857500 GCA_036245055.1 Diospyros kaki
TGCGGAGAACACTTGGGAGCAAGAGCCCTAGCAACCAAAATTTTGAGAACTGGTTTCTTTTGGCCCACACTAAGGTCAGACGCGTTAAAGAAAGTCAAATCATGTGACAAATGCCAACGACATGCTCCAGTCTAATCGGCCCCAATATCTCAGTTGTAGCCTACGTTCCAACCTATACCATTCGCTCAGTGGGGTTTGGATATTTTTGGACCTTTCCCTCAAGCACCCGGGCAAAGAAAATTTTTAATAATGGCTACTGACTATTTCACCAAACGGATTGAAGCTGAGCCATTGGCCACTATTACAGCACGAAAAGTAGAGGCAATGGTATGGAAAGATATTGTGTGCCGGTTTGGAATACCAAGAGTTATCGTCACGGATCATGGGAAGCAATTTGATTGTGACTCCTTTAGAAAATTTTGTGACAACCTAGGGATCCAACTAAGATTCGCTTCGGTGGCATACCCCTAAGCTAATGGACAAGCTGAGGTTAGTAACCGAACCATATTGTATGGCCTAAAAACTCGACTTGAAGGAGCCAGGGGCACATGGGCAGATGAGCTACCCACCATTTTATGGGCTTATCGAACAACTAGTTGAGTCGCTACTAGAGAAACTCTATTCAATCTTGTATATGGGACAGAGGCCTTAATTCCCATTGAAATTTTAGCTAAGTCCCCAAGATTGATGGCATATGAGGAAGAAGATGGTGCGAGGAATTCTGAAGCATTGCGGGAAAATTTGGATCTGATTGAAGAGTAGAGGGATAACACTGCCATGAAGATAGCTGCATATCAGAGAAGAGTAGCCAGTTATTTCAATTCTCGGGTTAAGAACAGACCCATGAAAGAAGGAGATTTAGTACTTTGAAGATCTGTTGTAACTAACGTGCTAAGGGATGATGGAAAGTTACGAGCAAATTGGGAAGGGCCATACCGCATCCTAAAGCTGATTGGACCCAACACTTACATTTTACAAACTCTTGCGGGAGATACCGTGGGGAAAACATGGAATTTGAACTATCTGAAGTTGTATACAAACGATGTACCAGAGAAAATATCTGCAGTAATATAAGTCCTAAATGGGACCGTGGACGTAGGCACATTTTTTCGAACCACGTAAAAATGCTTGTGTGTGAATGATTGTCATTTTATTTAGATTTACAGGAAGGGAGCTCACACACGATCAAGCTCGTTGCCCCGCCTATGGCCCCGCAACGGGATAAAACACGATCAAGCCTGTTGCCCCGCCTATAGCCCGACAACTGGGTAAAACGCAATCAAGCCCGTTGCCCCGCCTATGGCCCGACAACAGGATAAAATGCAATCAAGCCCGTTGCCCTGCTTAAGGCTTGGCAACGGGATAAAACACGATCAAGCCTGTCACCCTGCCTATGGCCCGGCAACGGGGTCAAACATGATCAAGCCCGTTGCCCCGCCTATGGCCCGGCAACGGGGTAAAACGCGGTCAAGCTCGTTGCCCCGCCTATGGCCTGGCAACAGGGTAAAACGCAGTCAAGCCCGTTGCCCGCCTATGGCTCAGCAACGGGGTAAAATGCGATCAAGCCCGTTGCCCCGCCTATGGCCCGGCAACGGGGTAAAATGCGGTCAAGCCCGTTGCCCTGCCTATGGCCCGGTAACGGGGTAAAACGCGGTCAAGCCCGTTGCTCCACCCACAGCCCGACAACGAGATAAAGTTCGATCAAGCCTGTTGCCCCGTTTACAGCCCGACAACGAGGAAAAATACGCTCAAGCTCGTCGCATCGTGCATGATTCAATAACTAAAGAAAATTCTTGGCCCCGTATCACTAAAGACAACAATAAAAGAGTAAATCAAGTAATAAAGAGCGGAGCGTGTTGAATAGAACAAAGAAGAAAATATTCCATTGATAAAGCAATAGCTCTCCTTGAAGAGAGAAACAGCGAAAGCAAACTACAATGAGGGCTTACTCGCGAGGGCGAGACTTGCGAGACGAACGCTTAGTAGACACAAATGACACAACAGGAATCTCAGGAGACACTGTGGGAAGTTCCCCTTCTTCAACCTGAGTCGTGTGAGGGACATCTTCAGCAGCTGTGCCAGGATCTTCTTCAGTAGCTCCGGGATCGACTGCCATGCCTTCTTCCCCACGATTGAAAGGAAACGGAATCCAGGGGTCCGTCAAATTTTCCAAATCATCCACTAAGTAAGAGTCCAAGTAAGAAGATGGACTCATAGGTTCATTCGGTTCATATTGACGCCAATCTACTTGATGAGACTCTTCAACCTCGGGAGTAAGAAAAAGTTCAAGAAAACTCTCCCTCGAACGCTGAGATTCCAGATGGGTATGAGCTAGATAAAATCCATATTTCAGAAAGCCTGAAGCGTATTTTCCTTTCCTATCCTGGCAATCCTTTGAGAGACGATATTCCTTCACTGCTTCAGCCCGAATAGCCCGGGCATCCCTACGACTTATCTTCAGTTCTGACAGACGTAAAGAGTGTTCCTACACAAGTGTTTCATGTCGCGCCATCAACTCAACATTCTTGTGCTCTTCAGCTTCTAGCTTAGAGCGTAAGTCTTGAATTTCCCCTTGAAGGCCCGAGATACCAGCGGAAACCTCGGACAGTCGATCATGCATACGCCCAATCTTTACCTCTGCATTCTTCTTCTCGAGCTCCGCCCAACGAGCACGACCCTTTAGCTCTTGACATTCTTCATTCCAGGAAGATTGACGTCTCCTCCAATCTGACATTTGGACCTCCACTTGCTCACGATAGGCCCTGTCCCTAGCATTGGAGGCAACGATTCCTTGGATCCCTTGCACCAAGAGCTGCTCTGGTTCATCCCTAGTTTGGGCATAGTTGCCACCAATAAATCGTCGTTCCTCTTGTGGGAGAATGGTGGAATAAATGAGACGAGCGCCAATCCCTGGTTCAGTAATACCCTTGGGAAAACTTCAAAGTCCCGACCAACAAGTTTCGTACCATCTTCGAGAATCATAGTATGTCTCACGTCGCCTGGAAGGGGAAGTATAGGAGGTGGCCTCAATGATTTCTCGCCTTCAAGACGGTAACGATCCTTTCTATTAGGAATTACGGGATGGCGACATTCTTCCTCCACCGGGGCCATGTCACCAACAAACTGAAAAGACGAACTTCGGCCCCCTCGAGAATTGGGAGTAAGGGATGGGATGTTGACGGCTTCTTCATGAGAGAGAGGAATTGATGATGGACTTTCTATATGAGAAGGAACTTCAGCACTCGAGTGGTCGCTTCTCGGAGGACGTCGCCTTTCCACTCTAGTGGGAGAAATGCTGGTAGGCCTACGTAACCGAGGAGGGCGAGAACTTGTAGCTTCCTCGGTACCAGGGGCAGGAACTCCGGACGTTGCAGCAACACGTGCCTCCTCTTCGCATGGTGTCTACGCAACTCCATCAGCCTACTCAACCCAACCATCTCTGTAAAAATCAACGCAAAGCATTCAATATGGGAAAAATAATACAATAAAGGAAAAAAGAAGACAATGTCAAAAGATATTCTACCCCTAGGAGTGTTTTCCTCCTGAGGATCGAAAGAAGGATGCGAAGACGATTCAAGCATTTCCATCTCCTCCTCCCTGACTCCTTCCATTTCCTGATTGGATAGTGTAGAAGATTGAGGAGGAGCAGTGGGCATCACGACCCCCCAACCCGCGATTCTGAAATTCTCCAAACTCAGGAGGCTCATCAACTCAACAGGACCTTGTGTTAGCATTTCTACAAGGCGACGATATACGCCCCGAACTTCCTTACAGGGAGGAAACCCTTGGCTGGCATCCTGATGGTTCCAGTATAAAGGAGCATCCCAGCTAGGCGGAGGTTCTATCACCACCCACCACTCTTCAAATCGATTGATCTTGTTAGGAAGAGTGTTGAACAGCTCGAAGCCCGACACCTTTTGGAGTGTATAAAGGGCGCGGTCTTTGCTAGCTCTTCGTAATTGATAGAAGCAACTGAAGAGCATTAAGGAAGGGACTATATCCCTCTGATGGCAAAGCACGAAAAAACCTACCATCTGGGCCCAACAGTTAGGGTGAAGTTCGGCGGGAACAATTTTATAGTGATGCAACCATGCCATGGCGAAAGGCAGAAGGGAAAGCGGAGTCCCACCTCAAACGAAGCAAAGTGAACGCTAAGGGAGCCTTCATCTACTTGGGAAGGATCCGGTTCATCGAGATGAGGATATCTCACCATAAATCCAGAAGGGGTGGCATCATAAATCTTCTCAAAAGCATCGTATCGAAGTCGAGAACTTGAAGTGTCAGGAATGTGCGCGGGGCCGGGGGGTGATGCCGGTCTTCTCCTTGACATATTAAAAAAGATTTAAAATCGTTACCTTCTTACAACAGAAAAGACAGAAGGTCACAGCAAGCAAAACACCTGCACACAAAACAAAGAATATTAGTACAAAGCAAAGATGAAGCAAACAATTGAAGGCATAAAAAGGCGTCGGGAGACCAAGACCACTCGGTCATGACCAAGTGGGGGGCCACTCGGTCATGACCGAGTGGCCTCCAGTCGCACACAACAGCCACTCAGTCATGACTGAGTAGCCCCCCAGTCGCACGCGCCCAATGGAAAAAGTGAGACGTGGCTCGAAAACGCGCCGAGACCTGAGAGAATTTGAGTTTTGGAGGCAACAAGGATGACCCTTATGAAAAATAAATGGAGACTTGAAGCCCTATTTATAGGGGCTCAAGAGGCAAAAAACCCGAAGCTGCCAGATGAATACAGAAAATGAAGAACAAACGGTCTTCTAAAGATGAGCAAAGTACGGCCAAGAGCCACACAAAAATTTCCCAGGATCTTATACTCTTTTACCCGACCTCTTGGCTAAAAAAACAGGGAGCAATTGATGTACTCGGGAAGACGAGGAGGATATATGATCAACTGTGGGCCCCAATATCAGTGAGATAAAGCATAGGCGAGGAATCGAAGAAGACCCACTCGGCTGGGCCGAGTGGATAGCCGAGTGGGTGTCCACTCGGTTGGATCGAGTGGACTGCACCACTCGGCACAACCGAGTGGCCAAGACCACTCGGTATAGCCGAGTGGCTAAGGCCCCCCCCACTCAGCATAACCGAGTGGGGGTCCACTCGGCATTGCCAAGTGGGATCCACTCGGCTAGGCCGAGAGACCCCACTCGGGAAGCAACCAAGTGGGGGTCACTCGGCTCCATGCCGAGTGACCCTTCGGGATTGGCAATCCAACCGAATGCCACCCTCTCGATTAGCCAAATGGTCCTCGAAAACCACGGAATGGGCCACGAGATTTTCGGAATAGGCCACGAGATTTTCGCCAAGAATATTGCGAGACCTCCCTCGCCCGCCGCTATAAATACAAGGACCCCTCTTCATCACGAGGTACGCAATTTTGAGTAATTGAAGTACAATTTTCTCATTTTCTCTCGAGATCTAATTTAAGCATCGGAGGGTTTGCGCGGGGACCCCCTCCCACGCCCTAACGGTGCTCTCGTTTTGTAGGCCACTCGTCATCAAGGCCACTCGTCATCCTTAAGACCACTCGTCACCAAGGCCACTCATCGTCCTCAGGTCACTCGGTCACCAAGGTCACTCGTCGTCCTCAAGTCACTCGGTCACCAAGGCCACTCGTCACCCTCAGGTCACTCGGTCATATTAGGCCACCAGATCATTTTTGGCCACCAGATCACTTTGGGGCCACCAGATCATCAGCCCACCAGATCATCAGCCTTATCAAACCATCAGCTCTATCGAATTATCAGACTTGGAACTCTACCAGATCCAATTGCTCGTCAAGATTCTCATCAGTGAAGGCACGACTCCCAAGACTCTTGCGTCTGTCCGCAATTAAAAATAGATTGTTGTATCTTGGCAACAATACTTTCTAATACTCTCTCCATTCAATTGGGATGGGAAGTGTGTAGGGTTGCCTGTGCAGTAATGGGTGAAACTCTTTGGCTAAAAAGTGCTATTTTCAAGAGTGTTTTTAGGAGACATATTGAGAATTTGGCTATATATATAGCGTCTTTGAGCTAAGGAGAAAAACACTCTTACTATGAGCAGGGACAGATCTAGCAACGGATCTAACCTTAGTAGACCCAGCCGAGAGCCATTTATACAGAGTCGATCTAACCAAGAGCTGCCTTTTGAGAAGTAAACTCTTGCTTGGAGAAGTCAATTTTCAATCTTGGAAGTCGACTTTTTGAGTCCAATGATCAAAAAATTTAATTGTTATGCAGATCGTTCAGTAGTAACTATAAATATTTGGGACTCGAAATTGTGAGAAGGTTTTGCATTTTTGAATATCTAAAAGCTCACACAAGCTCTCAAGCTCTCTCAACAAATTTCCAGGCAAATTCAAGGCTCTCAAGCTTCATTGTCCATTCATCCAAGACCCTCAAGGCAAAGTGGAGAAGACCTACTCAAGCAAAATCCAAATATCTCCATCAACTGAGGTTAATGCCATAATTTTTATCATTGCCTTGTACATTTGTGTCCAAGAGTGGACGAATATTTGTATCCATTTAAACCATTGTTGTGAACTATTTTGGTTGCCTAAAATCGATTAAATCTAGGTGGGTAATAGTTTTCAAGGTGAGCTAAAGGAAAACCTTGGCGTTGGATTCAATGGAACCCCAAGAGTGGTTAGGTCTTGGGAGAGTAGATTAGGTGTTTGGAATATATTATGTGTAATCCATTACTATTCATTTTCTTATAATGCTATATCTTATGGCTTGTAATAATAACAATATCAAACAATTTCACTTATACATATTTATACAAGATTAGTTTTCATAAAATCATCTATCAAGGATTTTTATCTCTAAAATAATTGATTTTTTAATCACACAATTCACCTCCTCTTTTAAGCGATCACACCCTAAAGGACCAACAATTTCAGCCTCCCTCCTCCCAAATGGGCCAGATCCAAAAGCAGAATTGGGGGAGGGTTGAATCTAGGGAAAATCTGCCCTCGACTATGAGTACGTTTTTAAGTAATTAGTCACATTGAAAATTTATCTATATACAAAGTGCATGTGCATGAGCCAAAAGAGAAAAAGCATGCATCCTGTCAAGAGCATTTTTTACTTTGGCTAAGAAAAAAACCACATTGAAAATTGGTGGAGTGTGAGTCAAAGAGAAGAACGCTCGCTCACTCCTGACAAGAACGTTTTTCATCTATTGCCTGCCATGCAAGAAACCCTTTATGCATGACATCCAATTGAAAGCGAAAAGTCTTAAATTTGAAAATAGTTTGGGGGCTTAATGCTACTAATGTAAAAATTTTTCATTACAATAATATTATTTTAATCAAACATTCTGATATATATGAATTGGCAACAATTCATGTATAAGGCAATTAATAGCCAATAGGTCTCACGCAATGGCCCTGGAAATACCACCACCACCACCAACAACAATAAAGTAAATACAAAACACAAAATGAAACTCAGTACGCAAATAGAAAAATAGAAGGGGGAAGCATAGATAAGGGAGAACAAGAAAAAAAATGGTGCCATAACTTTCTTCAATAGGACCTCACAAAATTAAAAGAAGGATGCTTAACATAGCATGCGTAGAACGTAAAATCATAACAAGTAGCCTGTAAATTTTAACTATCTTCATTAAAAAGACTAATCTAAAGGAGAGCTAAGTGTTGTTTGATTCTTTAACTGTTATTGTTGTTGAAATACAAAAATTAAAATTTATAATCTTGTGAAGCTAGACGTTGTGAAGGTAGAGCATCACTGGAGAATAGATTAGGCCAAATTGCCTGTCAAGGTATATGCAATGTTGTATATGAGGAGACTGCATGTAGAGGTGAATTGGTATGGGTTTTAGTAGGGTAAAGCCTGCGCATGTCATTGTGTAGGACAAATAAAGCCCACGTATTATGTATTATGCCATTGACATAATATATGATAATATTATATATATATGTGTGTATAAATAAGCCCATATATTAATTACGTAACAATCCACCAAGACCCAAGCCCTTAATTTGGGTAGTCTAGTCCAACTAGGATTTCAGGTGAATTATGACAAACTTAATTAAGAGACATATTTATTATAAGTTCTAAAATATTAACTACTAATTTTTAAGAACTCTAGCTTCTCATTAGGATTTCCCAATCCTAATCGAGCCCGTCATTACCTTGTAATTACAAACCCTTTTTGCGTGTGATCCATTAGGCTTCTAATATGTTAGCTATGGCTTTATTTCTTTATTGAATAAAGCCATAGACCGCGAGTAGAGTCTAGCAACCCATTATGACCCCCAATTGGTAGAATGATCAATTATGATCACTACTTTATAGTGATGGTTTTCTTATGCAATTCAACCCCTTCATCAGTTTAAAGTGTCTCAATCAAGTGGGGACATGGATTGTGCGTCAATCCCCATTCAGTGCCTGATTATAATATTTCTTTGGTTCCTGAAAAGTACAGCTTCATAGGATCTTTATTCTACTATGGCTATAGACTTACAAGCTATATTTCCCCAAAGGGCCCATGAGACATATCTCCCCAAATTAGAGGTTGATGAATCCTGTCTTGGCTCACACACAGCCTTCACATGCTTCATGGCATACCCAATCACTAGCATACTCATACCCCTTATTGAGATGCTTCCTTAATAATGTCAAATTATATGAATCCACACGCAAGACACAATGGTGACCTTAAGTCGAAGGATCACTTCCACAACCGCCACTAGAGGTTTCCTTAGACACTCTTGCAAGATCCATAAGAAGAATCATATTTTCTTAGGTCACTATCCAGTGAACTTGTACACACCAACAAGCACTTAAGTACTACCTTAGGTATCCCATACTCGTAGTTTGTAAGATCAACTACTACCTTTCCTAAAGGTAACAATATAGCACACACCAGTCTCTTTGTGTCATTAATGTCTCATCTCGATGACACTTTTGACCATGGAAATGTTTAAGGTTATACTCTTAGGTGTATCAAGGACATTACAATTGAAGTCACACCTCAATTCCTTTCTACATAGAGTAAACCTAGGGACTTTATCTTTAGATATCTTTTATTTAAGTAATTGATAAACAAACAAATAAATACAAAAGACAAACCTTGCCAATAAATAACATGAACATGAAACAACTAGATATATTACTCAACAAATATACTATATCTTAATGTATCAAGTTCAACTTAACTCTTAAGCTGTAGGGCATACACTAACACCTCAATTAGTATTAAGGTCAATTCTAGGACTTGTGTCCCAGGCAATCCTTGTTAGATGTCTTAAAAATATATGCTGAGGTGGGCATTGATCAGTTATGGCACAACAAGTGCTCCTTAGTTTAAGCTTTGACTTTCAATTTAAAGGGAAAAGTATGTGGTTTTCACACGCCTACCTAGTTAAAAAAAAAATTTTATCCGAGACAAATAACTATTCGAGGCAACATTTAGTGTACTGGAGGAGGCATTACTTGGCCTCCCATGTAGGTTCATCTCTCGATGAAGAAGAGTATAAAAGGAAGGGGTAGGTTAACCCTATCACACAATTTCCAAATTCTTCTTTTGAGTGAATTTTTAGCGATCATTGTCACTACAAGAAATTAGGCTTCTTGTGATAAAATATTGTCACATTAACTATGAAAATGGTCACAACATACTTGTTGTGACGAAAATGTTTGTCATCATGTTAGTCACAACAATCTTCTCTTAATAAGTATATTATGATATAACTGAATTTTGTCACAATATCAACAGTTCTATTGTGATAAAAAATATTTTGTCACTTAAACCAACTTATTATGATAAATTATTTTGTTGTAAAAGAAATTTAATACCCCAAGGGTCCAAAGAAGGGTAATATATATCAAGGATAAGTAAGCAAAAAAATAATACTAATTGGATACCTTTTGAGTTGAATGTAAACAAGAAACTCGCAGGTTAAACGTGCTTGAATTGAGAAAACTCAAGAATATGTGATCCCCTAGGAAGTTCGCATAGACTCATTAGGATAAGTTATTCTGATCCTTCTTATCGCTCGATGCGGGATATTACAAGAATTATTTTTGTCACAATAGGTATATAGTCATAATAAATCCAAATTTTAAATAAAAATCATATATTTTATCATGACAAAATGTATCTTGTGACAAAAAGTATTGTCACAATTTAAATAGTGACAAATATTTTTTTGATAAAATAGAAATAATGACAAAATAAATTTCTCAAAATTATTCAATAGTGAAAAAATATTTGGGTTAGTAATTAGTATAGGTGACAAATTGTTTTTTGTAAGAAAATATTAATATTGATGAAATTGTTTTCCATAAAATTAAAAAATGTGACTTTTTTTTTTTTGTAAAAATTATGAAAGGGTGACAAATATTTTTGTCATATTCTCAATGTCTCAATAGTGAAAAAAATATTTTTGCCAATAATTCACACCAATGAAGAATTTCTTTAGTAAGAAAATATTAATACTAATGAAATTATTTTGTCATAAAATTGAAAAATATTTTGTCACAATTTAAATAGTGACAACTTATTTGACATAATTTTTAATGTGATAAAATTAATTTTGTCAATTATTTAGTATTGTGACATATTTTTTTTGATAAAATAGAAATAGTGACAATAAATTTCTCAAAATTATTCAATAGTGACAAAATATTTTTTTCAATGTCCCAATAGTGACAAAAATATTTGTGTTAGTAATTTGTTTAGGTGACAAAATTTTTTAGTAAGAAAATATTAATATTGATGAAATTGTATTTCATATAATCAAAAAATGTGACAAAAATATTTTTGCCAAAATTATAAACAGGTGATGTTGTTGCCAAAATACAACAATTTATTTGTAATCATGGGAGAATATAGGGTGCATGGTTGATCACAGGAGTCTCGTTCGCGATGCGTTGAGAGTCTCATCACTAGTGCACTGAGAGTTTTGGTAATCAAGAGGGTTTGATGATCACGTGGGTCTGATGATTTAGTGGCTATTGGTGATCTGATGGGTCTCAATGATCAGGTGGCTCTTAGTGACCGAGTGCCTTGATAACCAAGTGCCCTTGATGTTTGAGTGGCCTACATGACGAGAGCACCGTGAGGGGTGCGGGTGGGTGTTCTCGTGCAAACCCTCCGATGCCTAAGTCAATTCCCAAGAGCAAAAGTTCAAAAATCGTGTTGAGAGTGCATACCTGAGGTCGGAGGCATGGCCTCCTATTTATAGAGGAGAGAGAGGGGAGACACATGGCAACCGTGCCGAGAGTCTCGTGGCCCATCCCAATGATTTCGTGGCCCATCTGAGAGTCTCAGAGCCCATCTCCCAGGAGCATGTGATACCTAATCCGTCATGACTGAGTGGGGTGCTTCATGCCTTGGTTACCTTGCGAGGCAACGAGAGAGGACCCACTCGGTCATGACTGAGTGGGTCTTCTTCCACTTGCCTTTGACACCTTCTTTTTATCTTTTTTCTTGGTTTGTCTCTATTTCCTCGACTACGCTGAGGCCCACCTTCAACCAGATAATAGTTCAATTTTCAGGGTATATCAATTGCTCTCAGCTCTTTCGGCCGAGGAAGTGAGGTGAGAGAGTATACGGCCCTGAAAAAATCTTGCGCATTTCTTGCCATATTTCGTTTGTCTTCGAAAGACCATTTGCATGCAACTGTTTTTTATTTTATGTATTCGTTTGTAAGTTTCGGTGCCTTTTTGTCCCTAGAGCCTCTATAAATAGGGCTTACGACTTTCATTTGCTTCACATGCAATCTTAGTTGTGGGTGTCTTCTGAACTCAAGCTCTTTGAGGTCTTGGTGAGTTTCAAGCCTCGTCATGTGAGATATCTACCCACTCGGTCATGACCGAGTGGGTATGCTAGTGCTGCTGAGGACCCACTCAGTTATGACTGAGTGGGTATGTTGGTGTGGCCGAGGACCCATTCGGTCATAATCGAGTGGGTGTCTTCGGTTACTCCCCCCCGCCTATTATTTACTCTTTGTCAGGGCTTTGTCTTTTCTTCGTTTTGTGCTGATACTTTTATATTATTTTTCGTTGTAGGTGTTGTTTGTTGTGCTCATCCGTACTTCTTCACTTCTTTAATACTTAAGTAAGGTAATTTTCTCAAGTCTCTTCAACATGTCGAGGAGAAGACCGATATCACCCCTCGACCCCGCGCACATTCCCGAAAATTCAAGCTCTCGGCTTCGTTTCGGGGATTTTGAAAGGGTTTATGATGCCACCCCCTCAGGATATATGGTAAGATATCCTTGCCTCGATGAGCCTGACCCCTTGCAAGGGGATGAAGGCTCTCTAGGCATTCATTATGCTTCGTTTGAGGTGGGACTTCATTTTCCTCTTCCACTTTTTGCCAAAAAGTGGTTATGCCACTATGGGATTGTTCCAGCCCAACTCCACCCTAATGATTGGGCTCAACTGGTGGGCTTTTCCATCCTTTGTCATCAGCAGAATGTGGTCCTCTCCTTAATGCTTTTCAACTATTTCTACCAGCTACAGAAGGCTAGTAAAGACCATCATTTCTACACACTCTAGAAAATATCTAGCTTCGAGTTGTTTGCTGTTCTTCCTAACAAGATCAATTGATTCGAAAGTCGATGGTTGGTGATAGAGCCCCGGCCCGATTGGGATGCTCCCATGTCTTGGAACCATAATGATGCTAGCCAAAGGTTCCCTCCCTCCAAGGACATCCAGGGCGTATATCATCATCTTGTGGAGATGCTAACAACATAGGGTTCTGTTCAATTGTCGAGTCTCTTGAGCTTAGAGAATTTCAGAGTTGCGGGTTGGGGGGTTGTAACGCCAACTGCTCCTCCTCCATCCTCTACACTGTCTAACCGAGGAATGGCAGGGGTCGAGGAAAAGAAGATGGAAATGCTTGGGAAATCTTCGTATCCTCCTTTCAATTCTCTGGAGGAAATCACTCTTGAGGGTAGATTTCCTTTTGTTATCATCTTCGTTTCCTCTAACATTTCTCTGACGTAGAGTTTCTTTATTTCCCTGTCGAATACTGAGCAAGTATGTGGCATCCTTCTTTCTTCGACTATTAATCACAAAGGCCTTGATAAATTCTGTTCTAAGCTTCCCAAATGAAGAAATAGAGGTTTCAAGCAGGCTATTAAATCATGTCCGGGCGTGCCCTGACAGTGTTAGGGAGAAGACCCGACACATTATGTTATCGTCCCATCCATGAAATATCATCAGTGATTCATAGTTTTGAATGTGATCATAAGAATCATCCTTGCCAGAATAGGGGTGATTTGGGGCATTTTGAATTTTCTAGGTAGCTATTTTTCCAATATTTCTACAGTAAAGGGGCATTTTCTACACTGATGTTCCTCTGTTGCAGGGATCAGTTTTTTTCCACTCAATCACTTCTTCAACTACTCTTTCATGTCATCCCGTATGCTTGCGACTGTTTGGTTATCCTGTCTTGTTGGCGTACTGGCCACAGTTTCATGGTACCTCTGTCTTCGTGGGCTTCTAGTCCTGTTCCCCATTCACGAATTTTCATTTCTTCGGGGCTTGGCGTGAGGATTCTTTCTTGGTGGTGGTGATCTTGGCCTACCCTCCCGACAAGGAGTGGATCGAGAATGAGAATCGGGAGTGGCCTCTTGATAGGAATCAACTCTCACATCGGGCTAAGGTTCAGGCGGTGGCATAGATTCTGGCATAAACTTTTTCAAGGTGTCGGGCAGCTTCCCTCAAGGTGTCATGCCTTGGAGTATACTAGCCATATCTCGAAGTGCTTGTATGCCTTCAACATGTTATTGTCTCAATGCTTCATACTTTTTCCACAGGACCATGCGCGGTGATTATCGTGAAGTCCCAGCTTGAACAATGGGGGGGTGCCCGTGAGCCGGTGTTAAGTGGAGGTGGGGCGACTAGTACCCCACTTGTTGATTTAGGGAAACAGAGCGGTTACCTCCTTGTGGTTGAGAGTTTGGAAGGGGAAAAGGTGCTCCTTATGGGATAGAGTCCCACAGAAGTAGGTGCGCTCCCTATTGTTGAGAGTCCCGTGCATGTGGGCGTGCTTTTACCCCTTGAGAGAGAGTTCATAGATGTCCACAAGTGTTTACCATACTTTAAATTAACTTTTCGTCCTACTTTCCATAGACGGCGCCAATTGTTGTTACCGAAATACAACAATTTATTTGTAATCGTGGGAGAATACAGGGTGCGTGGTTGATTACAGGAGTCTCGTTCTCGATGCGCTGAGAGTCTCGTCACCATGTGCTGAGAGTCTCGTCACCAGTGCCTTGAGAGTCCTGGTAATTGAAAGGGTCTAATGATCTGGTGGCTATTAGTGATCTGGTAGGTCTCAATGATCTGGTGGCTCTTGGTGACCGAGTGCCTTGATGACCGAGTACCCTTGATGACCGAGTGGCTTGCAAGACAAGAGCATCGTTAGGGGCGCGGGTGGGGTATCCCCACACAAACCCTCTGATGCCTAAGTCAATTCCAGAGAGCAAAAGTTCAAAATCGTGTTGAGAAGGCCTAAGAGTGCGTACCTGAGGTTAGAGGCGTGGGCTCTTATTTATAGAGGAGGGAGAGGAGAGACGCGTGGCAATCGCGCTGAGAGTGTCACGGGCCATCCTGATGATTTCCCGGCCCATTCGAGAATCTCGAAGCCCATCCGCCTGGGCACATGTGATACCCACTCGGTCATGACCGAGTGCGTCATGAAAATGGAAAGGATTGGCCCCAACCTACTCGGTCATAACCGAGTGGGTCTTCTTCCACTTGCCTTTGACGCATTCTTTTTATCCTTTTTCTTGGTTTAGCTCCCTTTTTGCTACCGCGCTGGGGCCCACCTTCAACCAGATACCGATTTGATTTTCAAGGTATATCAGGTGACAAATATTTGTCATATTCTCAATGTCCCAATAATGACAAAAATATTTGTGTCAATAATTCACATAAGTGACGAACTTCTTTAATAAGAAAATATTAATACTAATGAAATTATTTTGTCACAAAATCAAAAAATGTGACAAAAATATTTTGGTCAGAATTATCAAAGGGTGACAAGTATTTTCGTCATATTCTCAATGTTCTAATAGTGAAAAAATATTTATGTCAGTAATTCGTAAAAGTGATAAATTTTTTTTTGTAAGAAAATATTAACATTGATGAAATTATTTTTGTTCTAAAATCATAAATAGCAACAAAAATATTTCATCAACATTATTAAAGGGTGACAAATATTTTTTGTCATATTCTCAGTGGTGACAAAATTATTTATATCAATAATTATAAAAAGTGGTTTTTTTTGGTCAAAAAAATGATAAAAGTTACAAATTTTTTGAAAAATGTGATTTTTTGTTAAAATTTGAAAATATAAAATTATTTTCCAATAATTTAATTGTGACAAAAAAAAAATTCCATTTGTTTTAACTATAATAATAACAAGTAGTGACAATTTGTTTTCTTTATTTAAATTATTATAAGTGATAAAAGTCATGTTGATGGAATTATTTTTAAGACAGAACTTATTCATCCTTATCTCAAATAAAAAATTTAAAAAAGTCTTGAAATATAATAAAGTCAACAAAGTTAAATATAATAAATAAAATCAACAATACAAATAAAAAAAACTTCATATATGGAAAGTCATTGTTTCTAAAATAAAAACAATGCTCCAAAAACATACTACTTTCACTCTTGAAACATAAAAATTAAATAAAGTTACTTAGCACCATGCATCCTTGATCTTCATCTACTTGTTGCTCCATAATTTTTCTTGTTGTTCCATAATTTCATTCTATCAAAAAGAAAATCATTAGAATAAATGAAAATTAAATGAATTTAGATTAAATAAAGCACTTAATTAATAATTAAATTATATATTTACCTTCATGAAAAGAAGCAGATGTATTCACTTCACCACTTCGTTCATGCCTTAACTCATTAATAAAAAAAAATTAAATTGATCATAAGATTCTTGTAAGCTCCTTATTTTGATTTGTTGGCTTTGTATTTGCTCTCTTAATTCATTATTTCGCTTTTTAGATTCAATCTTTTCAGTTTCTAAAAGAGTTTCTAATTCCAATTCTCTAGATTTACTTGGTTTCATCCCATAACCAAGTCCACGAATATATCTAGATTTTGGCTTCAAAACCTTTTCAAGAATCTGGAGCCCAATCATTTTAGTACCATCCTCCACTGCTTTGACGCAAAGAGCATTTATATGCTCCTAAAAAAATAAAAATAGAAGTTAATTCAAGCATAAAAATTTATATAAATTAATAGTTAAAATAATATATCATTAAAAATCAATAAAATGAACTTACATAGTTTTCTTGAACTTGTGGGTGGGTCCAAGTACCATCACTTTTATGATGTGTCTCAAAATAAAGTCTTACTTAATTAGGCTAATTAACTTTGTCTTCTTGATTTTCTTCTATATGTTTTTCTAAAATCTCTTCCAAATTTTCCTCAATAAGTTCCTATATTTAAAATTGATAAAAAAAAATTACACATATCAAAATATTTTAAAAAAATATAAAGTATAAAGTAGTTTAAATAACTATACTTTAACTTATAACTAATTAAATATACCATTTCATACATGCGTTGGCAGTAAGACTTTGAACCTGATGTGTGTGAAACTTGCATCTTCACTCGATTATTTGTATTTGATGTACTTTGAGCCTACAAATTTATACAATATATAATAATAAGAGGAAAAAAAAGTACTATGAACAATTAAATCACAAATGAAAAAAATTGAGAAAATTTATTTATTGTATCTAAATTTATTAGACATAAAAGATTACCTTAAATTTTTCCTCTTCAAAATGAGTACATAAACCTTTCCAATCATCTAATTCTATGTGAACGAAAGGATTTAAACATGCTTCCTCCGGGTTAACAAATTTCTTATAATGTATGTGGCATTGGTATTTGTAAATCGTAAAACGCCTAGCCATAATCTTATCAACTATTTTTTTTTGTATGTGGATCACTCAAGTTTATATCAAACTCACTCTATAAATATTTAGTTCAAAATAAGTAATTTCTATATTATAAAACCTAATTAACACATAAAAGTTCTTCTAAGAAAATAAAAATTATAAATATATCTCACCTCGATTTTTGAGAAGAGGGGCTTCTTAAGAGCATTTGTCATTTTTTTTCAATAAAACACCCTTAATGGTGCCAACAATCAAGTGATAACTCCTATCTCCATTTTAAATATCTTTTCAGCGGGGTCAATTGATAGATGCATTGATTTTTTAATAATAACTTCTCTAATCTTTTGACCCTCTTTCATCCGCTTTTTAACCTCAAATCCTCTAGTTATTCCCCGACCATTTTTCTTTATATTACTAGCTGTAATTTAACCACATCGTACAAATAAACTAAGTTTATCAAATTAAACGAAAATTAAAATTAATAAAATAGAAATACAATCAATGGATAAATAATTAATTGGAAATGAAAAAATTATAAATAAATAACTAACCTCCACCAATTGTTGACTCAATTGTCACCGTGTCATTTGGAGAAATTGATGAACTCCCAATCTTATTCAAAGTGGATGGTGAAATACCATCATTTGTTCTTGGTGGTGTTGAATCTTTTTCTTCAAGTTGTGTAGTATGAATCATAGTTGGCAAAGTGGTGTTCTTCTTGAAATTAGGTGGCAAAGTAGTGGATTGTATTTGTGTACTAGAAACCTTTGATGGTAAAATATATTGGATTTGGATTGCACACGTATAACAAGAACATTAACGGTACAGTAGTGGACTTTGATTTCAAAATAATTATTTTTTTTTGACCGAGTGCTACAACAATTAAATCTTTTATATGATAAAACAAAAATATGTAAGTCATCTATAATAATATTGTTCATCGACTATCAAGGTGAAATTTCTAATGTATCGATCTATTAAATCACACTATATTATAAGGTAGAAATAAGAAAAAAAATAAAAGAAAAACTATGAGGTATTTTATTTATCCACCCACCCTCCCACCCTCCCTTTATTTATTAATTAAATCCATTAACACAAACAAAACTATAATTTGACACGGCTATATCATAATTTTTCTCTTTATTATTTTTTATTATTGCCAACAATTATTAGTATCGTTAGTAATAAAATTGCCATTTATTTTCTTGAGATAAAAATAAATAAAGAATAATTTAATATTAAAAATACTAGTATATATATCTTTTATAAATAGTTCTATTGCTCAATAGATTAATTTTGAATAACTCAATTAGCTAAAAATAATAATTAGGAACTTGGCAGCTTGACATGTGCCAGGGATGTAGCGAGGAATGCAATTCATCGTAAATTGAGGAGGGGAGGGGAGGGAGAGAAAAAGTAAGAAAAGAGAAAGAAAAATATATAAATTATATATATAGATTACAAAGACAGAGAAAATGGGCGGGGTGAGAGAGGCAGGGGAGGAAAACAGAGAGAAAGATACATAAATTATATGGGGTGGAGGTAATTGTAACACCCGATGTAACCGGTGTTAAGAGAATAAGAAAGGAAGTGTGAAAATTCCAAAATGCCCTTTGAGAAGGTGTTAGATCCTTGAGATTGAGGGTGCCCTATGAGAGGGGTATTTTGGTAATTTGGATAGAGAAATCCAATAAAAATGGTATTTTGACAAATTGAAATAATTCCTATGTGGAATTAGGTGAGTAAGTGAATTAAATCCCAAATTTGTGTTTATGTGGAGATATGGGATTAATAATTCATGAAATGAGAATTTTGGTAATTTGGAGTGATTCCATAAAGGAAATTAATTATGGAAAATAGTGTAACATCCCGTTCGAGCAATAGGAAGGATCAGAACAACTTACCCTCATGGGCCTACACGAACTTCCCAGGGGGGTCACCCATCCCTGGATTACCCCAGGTCAAGCACGCTAAACTTGGGAGTTCTTTGCCAACATTCAGCCCAAAAGGTATCCAGCTGGTGTTGTTTCCTTTCTTACACTATCCTCGATATATTCTAACTTCTCTGGGCTCTCAGGGTATTACATTCTCCCCCCTTAAGCACATGACGTCCTCATCATGCGACCTTACAACCGGTCCCAGATCTCTCTCCCCGTGCATGGCCGATGTGGGATTCGCCTAAGGTGCCTACACGCACCCCCCATAGGGGCCTCACACCCCCCTCGGGACTCAGCCTCCTTGCTGAGGTTTGCCCCACCACCGCGCTCAGAGGCTCGGGGGTCGGCTCTGATACCACCTGTAACGTCCCGTTCGAGCAATAGGAAGGATCAGAACAACTTACCCTCATGGGCCTACACGAACTTCTCAGGGGGGTCACCCATCCCTGGATTACCCCAGGTCAAGCACGCTTAACTTGGGAGTTCTTTGCCAACATTCAGCCCAAAAGGTATCTAGCTGGTGTTGTTTCCTTTCTTACACTATCCTCGATATATTCTAACTTCTCTGGGCTCTCGAGGTATTACAAATAGGGAAAATGGTGGATATTAAATTATTTGAGGAGAATAATTATTTTTTCCTAAATTGGTAAATAAATGTGGTATTGCCACATGGATGACCAAGATCAAGAATTGGAAGCCAAGTTTGTGTCTTGGAGTGACACTTAGCATAATCTTGGAATTTGAGAGAAAATATATATATATAAGAAATGTGGGAGCATGTATATATATGTGGAATTATGAGTTGGAGAATGATTTAAATTAAATGCAAAAAGAAATGAGAGGCATTATGGTGTTGGATTAAAGAAAATCCAAATGAAATGGGAAAATAGTCACCATTAATGTTTGAAATTATGGTGAATTAAATAAATGAAATGGAAAATGGGAAAATGGTCACCCATTAATGCTTGGAAAATGGTGGGATTTATTTAAATGAAAAATGAGGGATTTATGTTTTTCAAGTGGTCTCTCATGTGATGGTGGAAAATTGTCCCATTAAATTAAATGAGAAAGAAATTAATTATGTCTCTCAAGTGTGATGGTTATGAAAATAGTCTCATTTAAGTAAATGAGAAATAAATGAAAAATGCAAGTGATCTAAGGGCTTAGATGCATTCTTGAGAAGTAGAATGAATCTAAAGGTGGGGATACAAAGAGAAGAAATGGCATGGATTGCCAAATATTAAGAGATGAGTGGTTGAGATTAAATCTTTCAAAAGCACTTGGATTGTGCTTTTAATTGAAGGTTGAGATCTTCTTTTGAAAAGTGAATAAAATCCAATGGATGAGAATAATCAAGACCAAAGCACATGGATTGTGCTTTCTTGTGTGGTTGGGATTTTCTTTCAAAAAGCAAATGGAAATCAAGGGCTAAGATCAAGTCTTGAAATTGAGATTTCAAGACAAGAGTAGTATTTAAAGGGAAAGTAAGCCCTTGTCTCAAGTTTTGCCATTTCAAAGAGAGAAAGAAAATGAGAGGAAGGAAGAGTTGTCTTCCAAGAAGAAGAAAGGGAAAAGATGAAAGAATAGAGAAGAAATGAAGATCAAATCAAGGTATGTTCCATTCTTCTCTTCTCTATTTAGTATTCTTATATGCAAAGTAAGTGACAAGTTGAAATGCCATTTTAGGTGGGAGAAAATGGTGTTGGAAGCTCTCTTGAAATAAAGATATGGAGGTTCAAGAATAAGGTAAGAGATGACCTTATGTGGAGGTGGTCTTGCATTGCATTGTAAGTAGGTTGCATAAACTTTTATGTATCTCTTTGCATGCTTTATTTGTTCATGAGACCTATGGTCATGGGGGTGGGAAAGAAATGGTAGGTTGATGCCTCAAACCATGTTGGGTTGTGAGGATAGAATGACCTAACCATGCTTGCATGCATTTGCATTACATAGACTTGTTATGCTTGTATTTACTTTGCATATGCACCCTTACTGAGCTTTTGAGCTCATAAGGTTTTATCCTCCCCTCGTAGGTTGTTCTTATGTCAAAAGAGAGAAGAAAAAGTTGCAAGCTTGTGGGTGGAAGCTCATGGTGTTTATTTATTTTTGTTGTAAATTTATGGCTTATGGAAGCCTATGTTGTTGTGTTTGATTTATGAGATGTAAAATTTATTGGGTTGGTAATGGCTTGTTAAAGCCTAAGACTATGAGTATATATTCCTTTGAAGTGTTGATTTTTTAAGTGAATGAGATTGAGGCTTATGGCATGTTGAAGCCTAGGTAAAAATCTCACCTTGGTATGAGTTGTTGTGGAAGCATTAAGGATATTGCTTAAGCTTTAATCATGAAGGAAAAAAGGCTTTGGAATATGAAAAATGCATATTTTAAATGCATTTAGAGGTGAGAAATTTTCTGGAAAAATTTGGGTTTTAAAGGCCCAAGAAAAAAAAAAAATTTGAAGCAGCAAACAGGCAGCAGCTTGCGCGCGGGCGAGCGGCTGCGCCCAGCATGCGAGGCCAATCGCGCGGCTAGCGCCCAGCGAGGCCCCGCGCGGGCCAGCGGGCCCCGCTGGCCAATTTTTTTAAAAAAATTGGAAGATTTTGGGAATTTTGGGACATTTCTTAATTGAATTTGGGCCCTGGAGGAATTTTCAAAATAAAGGGATTTTTCGGGCATTTTGGAGAATAATGCCGAAATTTTGGAAAATTGAAAATGATGAGTTTTTCCTCCAAAATTGGTGATCAATCAATGGATTAATTTAAATGGTGATTTTTATGGAGCCCAGTAAAATTCTTGGTCGGAAAAGAATTTAAAAATAATTGAGAAAATGGCATTTGGGCGTCTGTATGAGATTTCCTTTTTAGCCAACGTGGTGTGGTTAAAGCCCATTACCGCTAATGAATCCTGGGGATGAGGGAAGGGAAAAATGAGCCTAGTTCCCACCTATGGCATTTTATCTTGAAACATGGTATACCCTTCACCTAAGGCCGAGCAGGTGGACAATTTGGGTAATTGTTCACGAGTAACACCCGTAAGTAGGAGCGGGGTGTTACAATAATATTAAAAATACTATTGTATATATGTTTTAAAAATTAATTTGTAGGTCAACGTATCAATTTTGAACAACTCAATTACCTAAGCAACTGCATATATAGATTACAAAGTTGGGTAATAGGCCCCCGTAAGGAATTTTGATAGATGCCCATGTGGGGGGAGGGGGTGGGTAATACACAATTTCTTACATTTTTTTGTTATATACATACATGTAACTATATATACAATTACTTATGTAGGTGTATATAATTTGTATACATGTATAGATTATTTATATAGATTATATACAGTAACACCCCCTCCCCCAAGCTACCTCATTCCAGAACAACCTAGAAGAGTGGGTGTTAGGGAACATAGAAGAATCAACACCTAGCCACAAGTATGCATACATCTGACATCCATCAAATCTAGTCCCAAAACAAATGACTTCAAGGGTTACAGGCACAACTTTTCTTTAGGTTACATTACACACAAAATAAAGTTTATACATCTACCAACACATCTTTCCCAAGACCATTTAGATCAAGAGGGGACTCGCACATGCACATGTCTACCCATCCTTCTTGCTTGACTCCCCACCTGTCATTTCTTTCCCTTTACTTGGAATGGATGAGAGTACAACGTAAGCTATAAAGTTCAGTAAGTATAAGAAATAAGAAGGAAGAGCATGACAGATAATAATAGGATACAAGTGTGGTGAATAAGCATATAGACATGAATGTTAGATTATAACTCAGGAATCACACACACACCCGTAATGATAATGTCATGCATAATACACATAAAAGCCAATCAACACATAATTGGCCAATGGCCCACATAACAATATAAAATGCATCATAATACATATTGGCCTGTAGCTGATATCAACAATAAGAGAAACTATAACATGTAGCCCATAAGTCATATATGATATACTTGGCTATAACTATACGTATTGTCACGACCCAAAATCTGAGGCCATGACCGGCACCATTCCCCCTAGAAGTCACAAACTCTAACAGGGAATAGTAAGCCTTATATTACACATAATCCTTCAAACATTTAACAATCTCATAAGCATTATGAAATAAATGCATTTCCATTAACTGATATTAAAATGCCCACCGGGCTATAAATCCATTACATGCTTAAATATTCAAAATTTCTCACATCACATACGAAAGGAATATTAACTTTCCTATACTCAACCCGTGAGAAGGAATGCATGTGTTGTAGCCGGAGCGTGACTAGAGTAAATAAAGTAGAATCATTTACCACGACTCCTATTATCAAAATGATGTCAACCTACAAAATCTGAAGTATTGAGGGGTAAGCCTGACACTAGCTTAGTGAGGAGTAAAGAGCATTATAATTTGGGAAAAATAGAATCAATGCATCCAAAAATGATCATCATAACATATTATGCCAATAGAACTTACAACAATATAAGAGATGATAAATAAACATGCACATATATGAGTTAACCATCTAGAACCAAAGTTCACTTATTCCATTCTCTTGGGGCAGAACGACTCTCACCCACAAGATTTGCTTCGGCAGAACCACTCTCACCTACAAAGCATCATGGCTGAACCACTCTAGCCAAGTAAGGGTGGAACCACTTTCACCCTAATACATATATGTATACGTGGTACACCAACGACTAACATTTACTGTAGTTAGCATACAGGGTTCTAATTGTTACTCTATTTAACACATTTTTCATACCATCATTTAATATCGTCAAATGCCATATACAATATATCACAAGTGTCAATATGCACACAACAGACAATATGGATTCTACTTTCCCAAATGCAATTCAAAGATGAAATCATGCATAGTATAAACAATATTAGATTAATGAAAGAAATGAATGCAACAATTACCACCATAATACAATTCACCCACTCATAGTGTTATAGAAAAAGCGTGATTCCCTCAAATGCCTCTCGGCTAGGGCGCGCCAAAATCACCTAGCAAAATTATCAATTCACATAAGAATTAAATAAATATAAAATTTAAATCTCCTGGATTTGGGCTAACCTGAATGCTGCCCTAATAGCCCAAAGACCCAAAATAAAATAACCTAAGCCAGCCACATTGCGGACAGCCACCGCTGGCCAAAAATCCTGATGATCAAAACCTACCATTAGAAGCGCCTAACAATGGAGGTCAATATATCCAAAAATGAGTCAGATCTAATGGCTAGATTTTTGTAGATCTAGTTTTTAAAATTTTGGCCAGATTTGAAAATAAGCTATTTGATACCGCCGGCCATATTTTCTGGAAATCCGAGACCACCATTTAACTCATTTACCCTCAAAGACCAACATACCCAAAAACCATCAAGATCTAACAGCTAGATCTTCATAGATCTAACTTTTAAATTTTAGCCAGAATACAAAACACACTATTGTTGCCACCAGCCGACATTTTCCGGTTATCCGAGGCAGCCATTCAACACCCCTAACCCCATTGACTAACATATCAAAAAATCAGCAAGATCTAACGGCTAGATCTTTGTAGATCTAACCTCAAACTTTTAGCCAACACACCCACAAGCATATGCATACACCTCTCACGAATCTGAGTTTAAAAATAAAGCTAAAGAAAATAAAAAGCTTACCTTGTTGTAGATCGGGGTCAATTTCATGGTGAAAGTGGGGTCGGATTTAGGATCCGACGGTTAGATTTTGAAAAATCAATTGAAAGAGAAAATGAGAGAGAGAGAGAGAGAGAGAGAGAAAGGGCCGCTGGAATTTGCAAAGAAGAAGAAAATGGGCTAATTTTGGGAGCCTTAAGGCTTTTATATGGCCTTATGGGCTTCACTTGCCTTCTTGGGACTTTGCAAATAAGGCCCAAAAGTTGGGCCTTACAATACTTGTAACATCCCGCATCGAGCGATAGGAAGGACCGGAACAACTTACCTTGATAAGCTTACCCGAACTTCCCAAGGGATCACCCATCCCTGAGCTACCCTAGCTCAAGCACGCTTAACCCTGGAGTTCTTTGCCTACATTCAGCTCAAAAAGTATCCAACTGGTGTTGTTTCCTTCCTTACTTATCCTCGATATATACTACCATACTCTAGGCTCTAGGGGTATTACATTATCCGCCCTTGAGCACATGACGTCCTCATCATGCGACCTTCTCCCATTTGGGGGCTACCATCCTAGAAGCCTGTCAGGAGCCGCTCCTTGTACGAGCCCTCGAGCCCCGGTGCCACTCCCCGCCCTCATTGGATCGCCTTCACCAAGGGTTGACTCTGATACCACTTGTAACATCCCGCATCGAGCGATAGGAAGGACCGTAACAACTTACCCTGATGGGCCTACCCGAACTTCCCAGGGGGTCACCCATCCCTGAGCTACCCCAGCTCAAGCACGCTTAACCTTGGAGTTCTTTGCCTATATTTAGCCAAAAGGTATCCAGTTGGTGTTGTTTCCTTCCTTACTTATCCTCGATATATACTACCATTCTCTAGACTCTTGGGGTATTACACGTACATATATATAAATATATATAATCTCACCCATGGTCGTCACCACTGGGCGCGCCCCTCAGTCGTCACTACAGGAGCGTAACCCCAGTCAAGCTAATGCCTATTGGTTTTGGGGATATATCCTGGCGGTACATAATCGCAACATGCATAATCATCTCTGTCCATGCCTCTTTCAATGCACATGCAACACATAGAGTGGCCACGCACAAATTGCACATGTGATAGAAATAAGAGTTGATGCTCATGCTCACTCATGAGATGCAATGCAAGAGATCAAGCCAAGACATGCTCATGATGCACAATTACCACTCATTCAGGACATGCCATGACAATGCGTATATGAGCAATTTAAATTTTTTTTAGTTTATAAACATGTTCAACACAGTTAACTAATACACTGGAGTATGGATTTCTTGCTTAAGCTTCGAGATCACAGCGAGATATGTTAATCATGGGATGGAGAAGAAACAAGCCTCCCATGCAAAATTTCACTTAAAACTCCATTCCTTTGGAATAGTGGGGAGGAACAAACCCCATATGGCTATTAAAAACTTTCCCCTGGGCTTAACTACCCTAGCCCCAGTCACGCTCCCAAGACACGTCGCCAACCCATAACATAATAAAATCCGAGAGAAAATAGGAGAGAAGAGGGAACTTGCCTTTTATTTCACCTATCAACCACTAGGAACTCCTTGGATAACAGAATCTACCTTACTGTGAGAAGAAGAATGAGGGTTTGAAAAAGAACAGAGAACTTACGAGAGAGGGCTCGAGTTTATCTCCTTTGCTTTTTGGGATATTTTCTTTACAATTTCTCTCTTTTATATTTTCTTTGTACATCATGTTTATCCATTCATTTATTTTCTAAATTCCTTTATTATTATTATTATTATTATTTCTTTATCTGGAATCTTCTATATGTTTCTTGAATTAATGGCGGTTCTGGTGATATATATATATATATATATATTTGTGAGTCACTAAGAGAGACATTCAAATAAAGCTTAAGGCATTCGGATGATATATACATATATAGGTTGCTGCATGAAAGTCATTCGGATGATCTGGGCACATTCGAATGGGTTTTGAGGCATTTGGTAAAG
Source organism: Diospyros kaki (assembly GCA_036245055.1). NCBI lineage: Eukaryota > Viridiplantae > Streptophyta > Magnoliopsida > Ericales > Ebenaceae > Diospyros > Diospyros kaki. The sequence goes on from BSEG01000012.1 coordinate 28,383,997, forward strand.
ACATTAAGAAAATGCAAAAGGCATTCAAATGCTATAATTGGGCATTCAAATGAATTTGGAATAATTTGATGAAAATCTGAAGGAAAAAAGAGGCCATTCTAATGCTACAATAGCCTCATTCGGATGAAATTTTCAATTTTTGCATGGCTCATTCGAATGTGAAGACAGCTCATTCAAATGTGAAGGTTTAATCTGCTAAAAAATGGATTCTATATAGCTTTGACACCCTTTCAAATTTTTGGGCATAATTCTCTTGTTCAAACTCCGATTGAAGTGATTTAAGATGATATGGAACGACAAACGAAATATCTACAACTTTCATGTTTTACGTTTTGAGAGATTCGGGCTAGAACATAGTCTAAATTGGGTTACAACGAAGAAGTCACACCCAAAAAATAGGCCATTAGAATGGATCACCCCCCCCCCATTCGAATGACTCATTGTGACATTCACATGACTTGGCTCTCATTCGAATGGTACTTCCTCCATTGGAATGTCTAGCCTCCCAAGGCCCCACACATTCGGATTCCTCTTCACAAACTGTAACATCCCGGTAATTCAAGAACAGTAATAATTATTAATTTTTGTATTTAAAGTAATTTGTGATTGATTGGAGTGGTAAGGATTTGAATAATTTAGTGAAAATAATAATTATTGTATTTATGGTGATTATTAAATATTTAAGGGTTTAACGAAAATATTAATTTAATTTGTGTTACGGAGATGGGTAATTAATTGTTGGAAATTTTGGGGTATGAGAGTTATTAATAGGGTGTGTGTGTGTGTGTGTGTGTTAATTTTCGGAAGTTATGGTGTTAAAATGTGAATTCTGGAAGTAGCAGAGAATCACTTTAAGTTTAATGGTGTGAGTATATGTGTTAAAGGAGTAGCTGGAGCGAGTGGCACGCGCGCGCGAGGTGGGAGGTGAGGTTGCAGGTTCGACCCGCAGAAGGCTATGCGCGCTAAAGGGAGATTTTGGCTAAATTTTCAGCCAAAAAGTTGCCCAAAACAACGTTGTTTTGGGCAAGGCAGTGGATTAAATTAAGATGCCACATGGCAGCTTCCAATCGTCCCCTTCTTTTTACCTTTTAAGGCAATAAATTAAGGGTGAAATCGGGTAGAATGCGAGGTGGTTCAGTGAGAAAAATTAAAGAAGAAGAAACAACACGCAGTGGTGAAGAAGGTGGAAAAAATTGAGGGAAATCCAAGATCAAACTTGGTTTAATCTAAGTTTAAATATCCAGGTAAGTGATGAAAATTGTATTGAGAATATTGTACGATGAGAATTTAATTTTGAGTACGATTTTACTAATTTTGAGAGATGATGTTATTTTGTAGTGCGTATCAATTTAGTGACGTGTGGGTATAAAAACCCTGAAATCTGCTAGTTAGAGGCAAGCTCCTTACTCCCTTTGTGAATCTTCTTCGATTTGTGGATTCTTTTTCCTTCCTTAACCTGATTTGGTTTTAGAAATTATTTACGTGCGTTGTGGGTATCTGTTAAATAAATTAAATTTAATTAAATTAAATTGGAGACTTTCAAGGTGTAATTCGGTAAGTGCTTATGGGGTATTGTATCGCCCCTACTTCCTTGGGAATAATGCTAAACCTGGTTGGAGCTAGGTTTCTAGTGAGTCAATTGTGATTGTGGGTACTTTTCGGGGTGAGTTATTGTAACTTGGAGTCTCGATATATGTTTATGTGAGTTATAGGGTGTGAGGTACATAGCTATTGACTGTTGACTGTTGGGTCATGGCAGTCGATGACTAGATGTATGGGCGCCAGTTATTAGCTATTACGATAGACAATGGACGAGTCAGGCAAGCTAGTACCGATGGACACCCATCCTTGATGTGCTCGTATCATGATGTGGTTATGGGTTCCGGTAGGTTTGAGTGGTAATAACAGGCAGCATGAGCTGTCGTTCGATGAGGTAATGTGTTGACTATTTGGTGACATTAGGGTGACCCGTCATCGGGCTGAGGGCGGCTGTTGACTGGTTATTCCTAGTCACGGATTGTTGGCTAGTACCTTGTCACTATCGACCGGCTCTACCATTATGTGGCATATTGCATGACATTATAGTGCATGGGTTTGGGCTTACGTTCTTTGGGAATCATGCTTTGTATGTACGGGGAAGTGTGCACATTAGCATAACCCGGTTGACCTGCTGAGTGTCGATTTGGGTATGATAGGCGAGCATGTGTATTTAGAGCATTTTGCCTGTATGGGTTCCTATGTGGGCGTAGCATGGCCTGATGCTTGGCTTATGGGGGCTTTGCCATCACGTTAATAATACAGAAGCCATTGCATTTATTATCTATTGCATTGCATGGTTACTGTTTGATATGGACTATGAGATGGAGTTGACCCTCGATAGCTGTGAGTGGAAGCTAGGCTCTAGATAGCTATGAAATGGGAACTCCAATATATGGTTCTGGATTGTGGTATGGAGTTGACCCTCGATAGCCATGAGTGGATGCTGGGCTCCAAATAGCTATGACTCGAGAACTCCGGTGTATGTGATTATGATGGGAGCCGTGGGCTCGTGTGGATTGTGTTGTGGGAGCCTTGAGCTCATGGACTTTATGCCGGCCAGTTCATTGCTGTGGCAGGTTTGTATGCTGGGACTTAGGTGCCAGGATGTGAATTTCTTATGTGAGCCCCAAGGACTGTTATGTGCATTTGTTATATTTATGCTAAGCACTAGATATTTTGTTGCATGGTATGGCATGGCATTTTCATATGTAGCATTGCATTGTATGCGGGTGTATTCTGGGTGAGAAATGTACTCCTAGCATTATTATGGTTATGTAGCAAGGCATATGTCGGGTATAGTTTACTTCTGGCTTATTTTTGTCTAGCGAGGCGTATGTAGGATATGGCTATTTCTAGTTTCATTCTGTCTATCTACATTTGGTGGGATGTAATCCGGTGTGGGTGGTTATGCATAGCCCTGCCCTTATACTTTTGTTATGCTTATTGAGCCTTGTGGCTCATCTTGTTTTTACCATCATTCCAGGTGTGGGAGCTGATGTTATGGCTAGCTCGTTTGGCGTGTCAGTCTTGGGTAGTTGTGTGTACAGGGCAATCCCGCCTAAAAAGATCCATGACATGTGAGTTGTGATCAGAGGCTCAGTTATTGTGGATTGTTTGATTTGGTTGGTTATTATGTTGTTATGTATGATTAAGCCCCTGAGTGGTGAGTTTCATGTTCACTTGGCTTCCACTATTGTATTATTTAGGGCAGAACACCAGCCCAATGTATTTGGGTTATTGGCTGGTTGTAATTTAAAAATTGAGGAAAAACCAGATCGTCACACAAACCCTTCTAACCCTTAATCACTCATCCCGAATCCCCCAAAACACCTACATACACACTCACACCACACCGAAACCCAATTTAACAAATAATTCAACCCACGAGACGCAAAATAAAACGGAATTATTCATTAATATCAGCCCCCATCTTCAGGTCATTACATATACATATTATTTTATACATATTATATATAATCTATATATATGTATACACATATATTATATACAGATTATACATGTACATAAGCAACTGTGTATATAGTTAAATGTATATGAGTAAGGATTTTTCATATTAAAGAAAAACAAATGGCAAATCATAATACAAGAGAAACACTTATACAGTTACATATACGAATTACAATAGATAAAAATGTAAAAATTAAATTTGTTTGATTTGAAAAAAAAAAATTGGGCATGTGATGGTTAATATGAATAAATTGAGATCTATTTTTAAGTACAAGAAAAATATATATACATAATTACATATACAAATTGTAATAGACAGAAAAATAGAAATCAAACTTTGACTAAAAAAGTTCAAGAAGAGATGGTGAATACGAAAAAAACAAGATCTATTTTTTAACACAAGAAAAATGCATATACAAATAGTAATAGATAACATAAAAATCAAACCTGATTCAGAAAAGACACGTTGAAAATTGGTACTAATGGTGTTGGATTTGATGATTCAATAAATCGATAAATGGTGTAAAGCAAGGAGAGAATAAAATACAAGAGACAAATGGTTTTGAGGGTGTGCACGATATTGGATTTGATGATTCAATAAAGCCTTTAACCGCGTAAAAGCAATTGGTGTGGGGCATAAAATATAAGGGTTTCGAGGGTGTGCACAGAGGGAGTTGAAAATTATTAAGGGGAAAAGTTGTGAAATGGAGGGAAATTTTATTTTGGGAGGAGGGGAGAGTAGTTTTTTAGAGGGGGGTGTTGGTTTAGAAGGAAGGGAGTTGGTTTTAGGATTTATGCGGGGTTTGCCCGGGAAGAGGTGGGGGGAAGGGAAAATTTGGGTGAGTTGGTCTGTGGAGGGAATAAAAAATTATCAAGTAAGGAAATTTATTTTTAGTATGTAAATGGGGGAATAAAAAATTAATAAAAAGGGAATGGATGTGGAGAGAAAATTTTAAAACAAATTTATTCAGTGTTTCTTTTATAATTTATCAATAAATTTAAATTATATAATTGTTTGAAATTTAATATTTAACCATATAATAAAAAATAATTAAATTAAAATTTAATCAATTTAAAACTTGCAATAATAAATAAAATTTATTTTTACTTATTAAAAATATATAATTAATTTTTATATATGAATCAATGAAAATAATGGAACTCTTACGCTACCTAAATATGATTTTCAAAACTTAGTATAAAAAAAATGATTGAGAAATCCTTTTTTCCCAATCACTTTTGGAAAGAGTCTTCCAAAAACATTATTTCTTCTAAAAATATTGTATTTTTTAGGAGAACTATCATGAAAAAATGAGTACAACAATAGTTATAGATGTTAAAATTAGTGAAATAAATATTAAAATTTAGTAAATAGAAAAAAAAATATAATTAGCCTCCGTTAAGCTCCAGTACATCAGTTAATCATTGATATAATGATTAATTGATTTACTGGAGAAAATTAATTAATATAAAATACTTGAATCCATTTTATAAATTGGAAGAAAAAATATAATTAGCTTATCTTAACCTCACTCAAAGTATATAATTGTTGACATAATGATCAATCAATGTATTGGAGCAAATTAATTAATATAAAATAGTTGAATCCATTTTGTAAATAAGAAGAAAAAAATATATAATTATTTTACCTTCACCTCACTCAAAGTATATAATTATTGATATAATGATCAACTGATGTATTGGAGCAAATTAACTAATATAAAATAGTTGAATTCCTAATCAAATAAATTAGTCATCATATGACGTTTTTCTCAAAAAACAAATTTTGATAATAAAAAATTAATTTTAGCATTACAAAAAATTAGTTATTGGCCGATCATACTCTTTTTTAAATATATAAACCACCAAGGCTAGGGCAATCCAATAATCAATTTTAATAATTGGAATCATGAGGTGGCTTAAAAATTCTACGACAACAATAATATTTATGAGTTACTAAATTGGTATTACTACCTGACTGGATTTGACCAGGAAGATTGATGTTCTATAAAATACACTTTGAGCAATTAGTTCTAAAAAGTTCTAGCAAGATCTCTTCGCAAGGACCTTCCCAGAAGAATTGCTTTTCTAAAAAAATTACCCTTTTTGGATCTCATTAATTAGCAATCATTTGTCTCCATACGATGATAATTGTATATACAATAAAATGATGATGATGATAATAATAATAATAATAATAATAATAGATATGTATATACAATTATCTATACTAAAAAAAAAGAGAGAGAGAAAGCAGGTGGACCGGGTCAAATTCGCTTACCAAGAAAACAGGTCGACCCGTCCCAAACGGGTCGACCATAAATAGCCGCTGGGCAAGGGAGGGGGGGGACGGTGCCAATGGAGAAGTCTCCCCACCAATTTGGCTTGCTGTCTCTGGATTTTCTCTCAATAACCCCTTTGTAAACAACTGATTTTGCAAAATCTAATCTTCCGATCGTCGACCCGACCATGTTCTAACCATGAAAGTCACCTCAATCTACAAGCTGGTAAGTCTTTTAGTTTCATCAACATACTTTATTTTAGTATATATCCATGATATATATATATACACGTATATGCGGGAGTTTAAACACAGATCTATAAAGATCCGACCGTTGGATTTTGCTAGTTTTTGGGTATGTTGGTCGATAGGGTAAGGGTGTTGGATGGTTGCCTCTGATCACCAGAAAACTGCCAGTAGTGGTGGCAGCGACAACTAGCAGTGTTTGCTTTGTTTTTATCATTTGGAGTGGCAATGCGGCTACGATCGCCCTTTGGTCATAAACCACTTGAAGCGTATTTCCCTCTGTTGGTCATATCAACACCAGTAATCTCCATCTTTATGTTGTGCAAGGTCTAGGATGCAAAACTGCTTGATTTAGCTACTTATCCCATGCTAACTACCTGTTTCATTTAATAACTCAATACTTCTTTCCAAGCTTCCTTTTCAATTTCCTGATCTATCATCAACAATATTGAAAGCCAAACAATATTGAAAGGACTAATATGAATAATGATAATATTAATATCCATACAAACCTTAAAAGCCAAATTTATGTGGGCAAATTAAGAGATTGAGCTTCTTATGGGCAATGCTCTAACTCCTCACACATTCTTCAACAGCCAACATATCCTTAACTTCAAGAAATGACACCAAATGACAATAATAAAACAATCATTATAGTAACACGTGCCAACACTTGTTGATTATGCAAAACGGCTTGCAAAAGGAACAATCCAGGAACTTTCTAATTATACCTATAGAAACATCAATCCAAATAATGCATAAACCTATAATTGAGGGTGCAATTACCGAATGAAAATGAAATGAAATAGCAATAGCAACATCAATCCAAATAATGCATAAACTTATAATTGAGGTTGTGATTACTCAATGAAAATGAAAATCAAATAGCAACCCTCATCTCAAGTCACAAGCAATTAAGAAGAACCTGGTTTATAAATTCCTTGCCTTTCTCAAATAAGTTAATCCCCACACAATCTTTGAAGCAAAGCCTAAACTCATCACAGAAGACACTTAAATGATCAACTAGAGATCATCCAACAAATAGTTGTAATACCATTTATCTCTCTACTCAATCATAGGCAAACTAACAATCACCTTTAATATAAGAATTGACATTGCCTCCTGCTTACTCCCTATCTAAATTAATATGAGCAAAGCAACAAAATAGAGAAAATTTGAAAAGTATTCTCAATATATGAAGCAGATGTATGGACATGCAATCTAGAAGATACTATGTATCATGCATGTACAAGCACAAATTTTACTGTAGGAGATGACAAAGCAACACAAGAAAAAATGTATTATATTCTTAATTTAACTTGGGGCAAAGTGCTAGATAACTCATTGTACTTTAGCCTTGGTGCCAAATTGGCCAATATACTTTAAAAGAGACAAATAAGCGATTGTACTTTAAAGAGTTGGGGCCAAATTGGCCATCAATACTTTAAAAAGACACATGCAACTATGTGAGGTTCATCTAATCTGAATTTGAGGTTTGATTTAGGTGTTTGCAGCTATGTGGGGTTATTTTCATTGAAAAAAAGTTGATATTGCTAATATAATTAAAAATGTTATTCGACGGCTTTAAGAAAGCATCTTCTATAACGGCTAACATGGCCTTGGTTCTGAAAGTGTAGTAACTTATTTGGCACTTTGTAATGTGTAGTGCAAAATTGGCGCTTTAACTCAATGTGTGTGTGTGTGTGAATATAAAATATCAAACTTAAGAAAGTTTCTCTTTTCTAAAAGTGAAACTTTGATCCTCAACAAGAGTTATGTTGAGCCAAATTGCTCCAATCAACCTATTGTGTGTTTTGATGATTAATAAAATATAATTTTAGTAAAATCATTTTTGGTATATTTAAAACCTCTAATGTATTTTTGATATGTCTTAAGTATTATATTATTTTGTGTATCAAAATGAACCAAGTAATGTTATTTTTTTCTAAGTTTGGAATATTAGCACGCTATAAGGGAACATATTAGAAAATGTTTTCATTTTGAAAAACTAACTCCCAGTATTTTCATATCTAATATTCAATAGTGTTAAAATAATTTTTAACAAATTTTTTAAGAAATAGAAGGTATCTATTTTGGGGGTGGTAAAATCGCTAAATTCCGATTTTGTACTAAAACCCAAAATCTACTTTCTTATCTATTTGGATTTTAATTTTTTAAATATTTTTATTGAATCTAAATGGGGGGTACTTTGTTATTTATATTTATGTATTAAAGTAAAGACATTTACTTAAACTAAAGAAATGGAAATAACTTATAGTGTATTCATGCTATATGGATTATACCTTCAAACAATTGCTATATGTTTAAAATCTATTTTCTATAAAATCTGACCTAAAAGTCGACTCTTATATATCTAGAGTCGACTCCCCTTCAGCTGGAGTCGACTCTTGCAAAGTGAGAGGCGACCCAGTCGAGAGCAGTTGATGTAGAGTCGACCTAGCAGCATTGATGTTTTTCGAAGAGTCGACTCTAGCATTAGAGAAGTCTACTCTTGTATAATTAGAGTCAACTCCTATTTCAAATAGGAGTCGACTCCTGTTTTAGAGAAGTCGACTCTCAGTTCCAACGGTCGAATTTTTCCTAGCCGTTGCAGATCCGTTGGAAGCTCTAGTATAAATATCAAGGTGAGATTTTTGGAGAAGGCTAATGCACAATCAAGATCTATTATCCTAAAGCACTTCCAAGCTCTAAGCATTCATTTCAAAGCAATCCAAGGCTCAAGCTCAAAGATACATCCATTGGAGCCCAAGGCAAAAGAGAAGAAGATATTCTCTCTAAGTTGGTAAAAATTGTATCATTGTTTTTGCATATTTGCCTTGTATATTGTTCTTATATCAATATCCATTTTAGTCCAAGTGGGTTGGACATAGGATTGATTATTTGTATTTATTGTGGATTGTGAGTGGCCTCCCAAAGCTCAAGTAATCTAGGTGTGTTTTGTTGTATTATCATACTTTATTGAAAGGTATTGGAACATTATTTCAATTTATTATTGTTAGATGCACTTCATGAACAACAATAAACATATATATGTGGATTGTTGTCTATGTTATATTATTAGTTCCTTTCATTACATTATGGTTGTGAATAGGTATCTCTGCACTTTGAAAGAATTTGTACGCAACAAAGCTCATCCAGAAGGTTCCATTGCTGAAGCATATATTAACAAAGAATGTCTTCATTTTGTTCAATGTACTTTCGTGGAGTTGAAACTAAGCACAATCGGCTAGAAAGTAATTATGATGGACCTTAATTGGAGATAGATAACGGACCTTCAATTTTCACACAAAAGGCAAGAGCTTTAGGAGCCCCTGTGTATCATGTGTTATCCTCATCCGATTTCAAGAAAATTCAGTGGTATATACTTAATAATTACGAAGAGATAGAATTTTATTTAAAGTAAGTCTATTTTTTGTTATAAAATTAATATTAATAGATCATTTATATAAATATTATTGTTTCATTATAGTATTTTATTTGTTGCTATACATACAGTTTACATAAGGAATAAGTTCAAAGGCAAAGCTTGATTGATGTGCAAGAAAGACTTGAAAATGAATTTCCATCTTGGTTTAAGCAACATGTACGTATGTTGTGTTTTTTTTATTAAGCATTAATTATTAATGTTAAAAAAAACTTTACATTGGATAATTTGTTTGATTTGTTTACAGGTGGCACACTTAAATATAAATGGCTCAGTTGGATCACAAGATCAATTATATGCATTAGGACTGGGTTATGATATTCGTGTTGCAAAATATAGTGGAATAATAGTTAACGGAATTAGATTTCACACAATTGAGCATGATAAGTATCGTCGTGCACAAAACAGTGGTATTGTGGTAAAAGGAGAATATAATTTAGAAGAAATTGATTTTTATGGTGTCTTGGTGGATATCATTAAGCTTGAGTATTGTTATGGGAATCGTGTTTTTTTGTTTAAATGTGATTGGTGGAATGTAGGAGATAAAATAAATAGAATGAACACATATGGTCAACTAGTGAGTGTTAATACGAGTCAAAAATGGTATGTCAATGATCCCTATGTGCTAGCCACACAAGCAGAACAAATTTTTTATATTGGTGACACAAAAAATGGAAGCAGTTGGAAAATTGTGCAGAAAATATGTCCTAGAAATGTATATGATGTTTTAGAAAATGTAGAACAAGGTGAAAGGTTAATTTTGAATGATGAACCATATCAACATATGAGGTAAATGATGTTATTGAGGTTGAACAAATAGATGCAGAAAATATAGGATCATTGCTTTGAGAATATGTGTTTCCAAATGAAATAGAAGCTAGCATTATTGTTCCAAATAAGAAATTGGTCCAAACAAGAGATGAAACTGATGATAGTTGTAGTGATGAAGAAGATTGCAATGAAGAAGATGATATTATTATTGATTATTGTGATGATATGTTGATGATAAAGAAGATGATGATGGTGGTAGCAAAGATGATGAAGATGAAGATGACGGTAAGTTTTAATATTGTGTTGCATATTATTTGACAAAAATTTTAATTCATACATTATTAAGATCACAATTATATATGATGTTTATTATTAATTATTATATACAATCTTAGTTATTTTTATTTTTAAATTTTTTTACAAGATAATTTTTCAAGAAGAGATCACGAGATTAATTTATGTTTTGATCATATCTAGTACTGAAGAATAAAAGTTTGTAAAATTGTTGAATGATCATAAGTGGTTGTTTAAGTTTAATGTGTGGATTGCATGCAGTGGTTCATCCACCAAAGACTCGCTAGTTTACAACTACGAAAGGAGTTTCAATGGATTTAGAGTCAAGCTAATCGATGATGAAGTTGCCTAGTTTTCAGGTGAAAATTTTAAAAGCCTAGCATCTTAAGATATATAGATTTATAAAATCAATTCATGAAATTAATTACTCACCGTTACAAGTTCTTTTACTCTTTAAAATCCTGATTAGAACAAACTTTCACTGTAAGCTCTGGTTAGATATTTTAGAGAAGCTGGCCCTATGGTGTTTTTTATTTGTTAGGACTGACACAATTTTCTTGGCACTATATAAGGGCTCTCCATTAATAGATTTGACCTTAATGGAACCACATATCCTTTGATTTGGGGAGGAGATGCTGCAAACTATACCATTGGTTGTTCTGTTTTGATGATGACTGGTATTCCAATCTCTGTTCTTGCTTGTGGGGTGTCTCTTTTCCTTCCTGGGGTTTTCGATTTTACAGCTGATGGGCAATTGTTTTGTTCTGTTCTAATTTAATTGGAAGAAGAAGCAGAAGCATGGGTTAATGCTGGATTTTTGGTCTTTAGTAGAAGCACGGGTTGCTACTGGTGGTTCATTCGTGCAGCAGCCGATTATTCAAATGTGCTATGCAGACGGTAGTTGTTAGCTTATTTTCTTGGCAAATTGCATTTTGGTTTACAATGGAGACTTTTTTATTTTTATGTTCAATTGGTAAACTATTCTGTTTGGTTTTGAATTGGGTTGTTCTTGCCTAATTCATTTGGCATGTTGTTTTGTCCGTTTGGATTTTTGCTCATGGGTTGGATAGTTTTTTGATCTTCATAAATCATTTGGATATGCCAGATCATTCTTGATCATTTGGATTTGCCAAAAGTGAAATGATTGTTTAGTGATATTCATTTTCAGTGTACTTTGTTGAATTTTATCCAATTTGTGTCGTAATATATGATAAACAAAACAGTGTATAGTTGTAAAAGAAGGAAGACATGTTTGGAAGTCAAAACATCATGTTCTAACATAATAAGATTTTACTCTATGTCATTTAATCATATATTGGGTTTACAAAAGATGGTGTTTTAGGAGATCACATTACTTTATAGCATAGATTTTTATTGTGATTATTTAACTTTGTTGTGAAAATAATAAATTTATGTTCAATATTCATAAATAAAACATTTACCTGCTATCATTTCATTATTATCCAAGATCTTTTTCCCTAACTAGTTTTGCCATTGGCAGAGGCAATCAATCAAATTGAGTTAATTAATTTATCATGATATATATTGATTTGATTTGTCGTCATCAACTTTAATTCGTCTCATTTGGTTGGACTAACAATTAATAAATGTGTATGTGATTGTGATTTTTTAATCAATGATCTAACAATAGAATAATATGTCTAGTTAAAATTCATTTACACCAATGAAACATAATATGAAAAAATTTATAATAAAATATTTAAATTAACCTTTCTTCTTTTTAGGGGGGTTGATCAAAATTTTTAAACATTTTTAACTAATAAGAGTTGAGATGGATTGATATATGTATATATATATATATTATGATAAAATATAGTAACTAAAATTGTATTTGACAAAATATATTTATCAAGATATTTAATTAATATTGGCCCCATTATGATAAAATATTATAACAAAATATTTTTGTCACTACATGTCTTTATTTTTTTATTTTGATAAAATATTTTGAATTTGTTTTGTCACTAAATTATTATTTTTTATGCTTAATATGACGTATTTTTAAGAAAAAATTAAATTATATAAAATTATTTTTATCACAAAAAATTGAATTTCTTGTGACGTACATATTTTTGTCATATTTATTTTATAATATTATATTGTGACAAACTATTTTTGTTATAAAAATTATTACTTATTGTGGCTAAAAAAATTTGTAATTACATCTTATATGATTAAATATTGTGACAAAATTTTTTGTGACAATTATTTTGTCATATTATGTAAGTTGAATTGGCGGAAAAAATTTGGTGCCAACGAAATGTGACAAAATTTTGTGACAAAAATTATTTTGTCATTATAAATTATCTACCTCACTATATTATGACAAAATATTGTTTGTCACAACTTTACTTACTTTTTGAATTTTGCATGCTAAAATTTGATTTTGTTACAAAAAGAATATTTTTCGTGACAAAATTTAATCCATCACAATTATTTTTATCATAATATCCTAAATTTCTTGTAGTATATTGGCGGTGCATAACTAGTCCTACACAATGCGAGTTGTCCCACATAACTTCTTTGAAACTTGTCCTACACTATTCCAGTTCACACAACTCGAGGTGTCCCGCATGACGTCCATTGCCTAACACAACTGTAGTCTGCGCAATAGCGTATCTCCCACGACTGTAGTTATCCAGCACGAATTTCAATGGCCATTTTAGGCTTGTTTTCTATCATGTGTTTGTTAAGGTAGTCTTATCTTAACAAACTTTACATTCCTTGGGACATAGGTCATGGCCCAACAACCAATAGTCATACTAGGACACATGTCGTATTTAAATAATGAAGATGTAGAGAGACTAAGGGTTCAACATGACATTCCTTGCAACTATGAGGTTTGACCACCTCATAGGATGGAGGAAAGCATCGCTAGAGTAGAAGTGGGATGGATGACAGTGCATGAAGATAGTATAAAGGCAGGATTATGGTTCCCTCTATCTAACTTTGGAATGGCTTTTCTCCAACATGCTCAGATGGTGCCAGCCCAATTGCTCCCTAATGGTTAGGCACTATTGGTGGGATTCTTTGTCTTTTTTTATGACCAAGAATGCCTACCTTGAGGACAAAATGAGCAATCTTACTGTTATTGGTCTATGTTTATGGAGGGATTAAGCTACTTGTAAAGAAAAGTTTACTGAAACTTTTTAATTTATTTTTGATTTATTTTTTCATTTTTCTCTTTTAAGATGCCTGCCCATTCTCTCTCTCTCTCTCTCTCTCTCTCTCTCTCTCTCTCTCCCACACACACTCTCTCAAACCCACAACGGCAAAGAGCATCGTCCGCTAATCGTCGCCCCCTTCACCCCACCATCGCCGTAAGCACCATCGTCATGCCCCTCACGACTGTGAGCACCATCTGCCATCGCCCCCCATCTCGAGCATCGTTTGTTGTCGCCCCTCTCTCTGCCGCTAGCACTACATCTCCCCCACTTGTCGTCGCCCTTCCATCCGCCATGAGCAACCGCCTCACCCTTACCCTACCACACCCACCACCAGCCATAGATCACCGTCACCCCACCACTATCGTCTCCCCTAGCTAGTCGCCCCCACCCGTCAGCCCCCCATCGTTCGCACCTTCTACCGTCACCTCCACTATCGTCGTCCCTACTCGCCGGCCTCTCCGACCAACCACGACCGCTCGTAAGTTGCCTTTTTGTCCCCCTTCCACTTTCGTTTGTCCCCACCCACCGTCGCTTGGACCACACTATCGTCGCTTCCCCTTGGCGAATCGCACTTACCATGGCCCCCCTTCCCGGCCACTGTACCCGTGGGTTAGTATATACTTTGATTGATTAAACTGCAGGCTTGCATAGGAATTTGGGTGATTTCATTTTTTTTTTATTTTCTATTACATATTTGCTAATTGCAAGGAAAGCCTCAGCTCACACATTTCTTGGAGAAGAGAAAAGATAGGGAGAGTTTTCCTATAATTCTGATCAAATTTTATTATTTGAGTGTGTAAATTTAGTACTTAAAAAGCCATAATTCATGTAACGTAATTAAGTTCATATTATATAATAAAAACTTAATATGTTATTTTTGTCATGTAAGTTTAGCTGCAGATCTTATACGCTATCGGGTTTGACTATTTGTAATGCTGTTGATAACAACGCAATCACTTACAATATAGAGTGTCTCGATAACCATGGCAGATAGAGGTAATAATATTGGTTTTTTTTTTACATTTCACGTTATTTCTTTTTTCATGAAAAATTAATTTTAGCAAAAGATTTTTTAGATTAACACGCAGATGCACTATATAAGAATAAGAACATAAACAAAGGTTTAAGATATATTAACAAGAATAGATGGATGAAAGTTAAAAATTCGATTTGGATAAAGCCATTGAATTTGCAATATGTAGCAATTTTGTGTGATTAGTAGGATTTTGATTTCTTTTACTTTGTTCAACATGTCATAGAATTGTTTTTTAATTTTTTTGTATTGTCTTATCTTGGAAACGTAGTTCATAATTTTGAAGATGAATGTTTCGAAGTCCATGACGAATGGCTAGTCACAAAAAATCGTGATGTGTGCAATGAAGAAATCTTAGTAGAAGATAAACAGATTGTCCCGAAGGTTGGGATGAAGTTTAAGGACATCAAGGAAATATTTTATTTTTACAAAAATTATGCTTATAGTGTAGGCTTTCCAGTTAGAAAAAGAAATTCGAAAAAGGGTGATGATGGTATTATGAGATATGTGGCATTTGAATGTAGTCAGGCGGGTAGTAGAGTTGGTAACACAAGCACTTCCTTGAAGCCCTAACCAACAATCTAGATAGGTTGTAAAGCTAGGATAACAACTTGTTCAGATGTTAATGGTCTTTAATGTATTAACAAAGTATATCTTGAGCACAATCATGAAATAAGTCTGTCCAAATCTGGGCTTTATCGATGCAATCGTGAACTTAGTGCACATGTCAAACGGATGCTCGAAGTAAATGATTGACCTGGGATTCCCTTACACAAAAGTTTTAACTTGGCTATTGTTAAAGCTAGTGGATATGACCAGTTGACATGCATAGAAAAAGATTATCGAAACTATGTCGAAAAAGTGAGGTGACTACGACTTGGGGAAGGAGATGTTACGACAATAATACAAGCTTACTTTTTGAAAATGCAAACAATTTGTCCCGATTTCTACTTTAGTATGGATTTGGATGAGGAATGTTAGTTGAAAAATGTATTTTGGGTCGATAACAGGTGCAGGCGAGTGTATAAAGAGTTTGAAGATGTTATAACATTTGATACAACGTACTTAACTAATAAGTATGACATGCCTTTCACCCCTTTTATAGGAGTGAATCACCATGTAGAGTCAACCTTGATTGGTTGTGGTCTATTGTCGAATGACGATACGAAAACCTTTGTTTGGATTTTCAGGACATAGCTTCAATGTATGCATGATTAGGCTCCTGGTGGAATAATTACAGATCAGGACAAGGCCATGAAAGCAACAATTACGATTATTTTTCCTGATATGAAGCATAGATGGTGTTTATGGCATATACTAAAGAAGTTGCCCTAAAATTTTGTGTCTCATATGTGTCAGGGATTGATACTTTCGACAGTACACGATTTAGTGTATGACTCGCAACATGAAGAAGAATTTGAGCAAGGTTAGATTAAGATGGTTGATAAGTTTGATTTGCATGGAAAGGAATAGCTATCCGCATTGTTTGAAAACAGAAGTAGTTGGGTTCCGTGCTTTTTGAAAACTACTTTTTGGGAAGAGATGTCAACAACTCAACGTAGTGAGAGTATGAATGCATTTTTTTGATGGGTATGTTCATTCCAAAACTTTCCTCAAGCAATTTGTTAAACAATACAAATGGGCACTAAGGAGTAAGGTTGAAAAAGAGTTCCAAGCAGATTTCAAGTCATTCTCGCAAATGGTCCCATGTGCTACTAAGTATCCAATTGAAAATCAATCTTAGGAAGTGTACACAATATCAAAATTTAGGGAATTTCAAGAGGAATTTACTGGGAAAGTGTATTGTGAAGTTATATCTTCTAATGTGGGTTGTTTGGTGCCAAGGTACGATATATGAGAAGATGTCATGCTTGACGAGGGAATTAGGAAAAAAATGTTTACTATTTTATTTCAAACAAAGACTTCTGAATTTGTTTGTAGCTATCACTTATTTGAGTTTAGGGGAATAGTGTGTCGGCATGCGATATTAGTTTTGCTTTGTAATGATGTCACTGCACTTTTGGAGAGGTATATTCTTAGGAGATGGAGGAGAGATGTGAGTAGACGACACACGAGAGTTGCAGTTAATTACGATGGTTGGATCAGTACTCTTGCTTAAGTAAGATTTGATAAAATGTGCACTGCCTTTGCTAAGGTAGCAGACTTGGTGGCCGATGATAAAGACCAAGTTTGTGGGATCATGGAATGGATCGAATTAAAAACAACTTCACTTTCCATTTCGCAATCCATACATGATAGTGGAAATGTGGTACAGTATGTTAATCAATACTTATAGGGACGACCAAGAGCTTGAGTTTTATAAATCTGACTGTTGCACCAAGTGTGAAGTGGAAGATTTGATATTTCAATCACCTTGGGGATTTCATTATTGTACTTTTGATTTTGGAAGTTGTGTACTCAGATTCACTTTGATTTTCATTAAGAATTTACCTTTTAAAAACATATTTTTTAGACTTTATAGATTGGTTCAGATTTATTTTAACAATATTTAACCTACTTGTGTAAAACCTTTATTCATGCAAATGATGTGATGGAAAAAAATCATTGACATTTCTTTTATGGTGGATGATTTCAATGGCTGTAGCACTTCAGTAAGAAATGCTACTTCAGTTGTCACTATAACAAAAGAACATACAAAAATGCTCTTGTTTTCCGCATAAGCAATACATCAAGAACATACATCCATTGCAATCACCAATTACACAGTAATTGATAATATTTGGTCACAAAATTACAAAGTAATGCTACTTTCAATCGTCACTACAACAAAATAACATACAAAAATACTCCTGTTTTCCACATAAGCAATAAATCAAGAACATACATCAATTACAATCACTAATTACATAGTCACTAATAACATTCGATCACAAAGTTACAAAGTAATGCTACTTTCAATCGTCACTACAACAAAAGAACATAATGCCACTATTTTCCATATAAGCAACACATCAAGAATATACATCAATTGCAATCACTAATGACACTGTGGAACCACTACCCGGATACCCTAGCTAAGCTAAAGAACTCGAGCAAGAGCTCCAGGATGGGTAGAGAAACAGAAAAGGAACCACCCTGACCTGCCATGCATGCTTAACTAGGATCACTTGTACTTATACAAAAGAAACGGACAACAGAAGCATAACTCACATCCTAAGCACGCATAGAAAAGATAACCGACCCACAGGGTTACATGGTGTATATATATATCCATATACAGAATAGTGCCAAGCACCCAAAAGATAAACAACGATGGCATGACACCACAAGATACTCCTCAAAACAGGATCTGCTAGGACTGCCCTATACACCATCTATCAGAATTGCTCAAGGACTGCCAGCCTTGCTCCCACACTTAGCTTTTCCCTTACCTGGAATAAAGAGAAGCAAGAGTGAGTCACAAGACTCAGCAAGCAAATAAGAAAGAAAAAGTTGACAAGAGTATGGAAGTTAAAGAGTAACCCACACTCTACGTGCAATGACACAACGTGTAGCGCGTGTGTGAAAAAAATACACCAAAATAAACCCTTGAAAGAACAAACTTCAATAGCCAAAGCTTGGCTTTCAAGAAGACGCAAAAACAAGACTGTTTTGCTAAGAAAACCCAAATAGGTTGCTGAAATTTGATTAAGGAAAACTTAATTACAAACTCTAGGTTCTAGGCATATTTATAGTATTTGGTTAATCCAAATCCATCTAATATTTGGAAAACAAAATCCAACTAGAATCCTAATAGAAATAAATCCTAAATAAAAATCAACTAGAATAAAAATAAAACCCTAATCAAACATGAAGTAGAATCCTAAATCAAGTAGAAATATAAAGTAAAATCCTAAATCAAGTAGAATTCTAAAACTTAAGAAGTATTAAAATAACATTATGGCACTATTATTTTAGTGATATTATTCCGGTTTGGTTGGGTCGGCCTTGGGCCGAGTCTTAATTGGTGACCGCATCATTCCTGACGCAGCATGTAGTGCGTGTGTGAAAAAAAACACACCAAAATAAACCCTTGAAAGAACAAACTTCAATAGCCGAAGCTTGGCTTTCAGGAAGACGCAAAAACAAGACTGTTTTACTAAGAAAACCCAAATAGGTTGCTAAAATTTGACTAAGAAAAACTTGATTACAAACTCTAGGTTCTAAGCATATTTATAGTATTTAGCTAATCCAAATTCATCTAATATTTGGAAAACAAAATCCAATTAGAATCCTAATAGAAATAAATCCTAAATAAAAATCAACTAGAATAAAAATAAAACCCTAATCAAACATGAAGTAAAATCCTAAATTAAGTAGAAAAATGAAATAGAATCCCAAATCAAATAGAAATATAAAGTAAAATCCTAAATCAAGTAGAATTCTAAAACTTAAGAAGTATTAAAATAACATTATGGCACTACTATTTTGGTGATATTATTTTGGTTTGGTTGGGTCGGCCTTGGCTCGAGTCTTAATTGGTGACCGCATCATTCTTGACGCAGCGTGTAGGGCGTGTGTGAAAAAAACACACCAAAATAAACCCTTGAAAGAGCAAACTTCAATAGCCGAAGCTTGGCTTTCAAGAAGACGAAAAAACAAGACTGTTTTGCTAAGAAAACCCAAATAGGTTGCTAAAATTTGATTAAGAAAAACTTGATTACAAACTCTAGGTTCTAGGCATATTTATAGTATTTGGCTAATCCAAATCCATCTAATATTTGGAAAACAAAATCCAACTAGAATCCTAATAGAAATAAATCCTAAATAAAAGTCAACTAGAATAAAAATAAAACCCTAATCAAACATGAAGTAGAATCCTAAATCAAGTAGAAACATGAAATAGAATCCTAAATCAAGTAGAAATATAAAGTAGAATCCTAAATCAAGTAGAATTCTAAAACTTAAGAAGTATTAAAATAACATTATGGCACTACTATTTTGGTGATATTATTCCGATTTGGTTGGGTCGGCCTTGGCCCGAGTCTTAATTGGTGACCACATCATTCACCTTCACTTGAGAAAAAATGCGACCTCGAATTTTGATCCTATTTGGACAAATCCACATTCGATAAGTACGAAAAGAGATTAGCCACTTTGAATGTTTAAAAATACCCATATGATTAGGCAAATCCACAACATAAGCGTTGCCATTGGTCTTCTTTGGAATCTTGTAAGGACCATACTTCTTTGGCTTGAACTTGTTCTGTTTTCTTGGTGGAATCCGTTCCTTCTTCAAGAGTATCATGACTTCATCTCAAACCTCAAATATCTTGTGCTTCCTATGATTGTCAGCTGTCGCCTTATACTTCTTATTTGTGTAACTTTTGTTTTACATCTTCTTGAACTGCTTGAACTTTTCTACTAAGGGAACATAAGCAAAGACATTCCTTCCCCTCTTAGCCCTATCTTCGTTAGCATGGGTCCAACCATCACCATGTTTGTTGCCCTTTGCTTCCATTGTATTATTACTGTTAGATTGAGGACGTTGAACCTTCCATCTTGAGTGCTTTTCTAATATGATAAATTTTATCATAGGTCCTTTTTTCATCAGCTTTCTTGATTTTGACGTCTCAACAGCTTCCGAATTCATCTGTAGATTTTTCTTGCCTGGAGAAGTATTATTTTGCAACTGTTTCAAATAAAAGCTTATTCCATGACTACCAGCAGTCTCTCCATCACTTAAAATATTGATGCTTGAATTCTCCTTTAGTCTAGGCACTTGATCAGCTATAGCAGCTGTTGAGTTAACTAGCCTAGGAGATCCAACACCCTTATCCACAAAGAGACCCATGTGACCATCTTGCTTTTGCAATTGTGAAGGTGAATATGTTCTTATTGCCTTAGATTCAACCATGCCAGAGCTTGAATAAATTGTAGAAGGATTTACTACCATGAACTCCATCTCCTTTACAGTCACAACTAGATCAGAAGAAACACCACCATCATTGGGTTGTGAAGTAATGTCTGAGCCCTTGGGACTAGAAAATACCCAGTATGAGTCAATAACCTTGGAGTTTCTGTCATGTTAGCAACATAAATCAGACCTAAGTTTGTAGACGTTGAGGTTGCTGGAACAACATAATCTTCGAAATCAAGCTCCAAACTCATCGAAAAGCCATTCTTTAATTTATACTCATCGTTTCCCCAATGGTTGTGTTGCTGCACATTCCTCCTAACCCCTTTACCACTAGGGTTGGCTATCATACGATCAAGATCATGCTCATCATCGCTATCATCCATCATTGGTCTTCTAGGATTAATGAGGACAGGATTAATGGCTGGTCTTCCCGGTTTAACATAGCCAGCTTGATTCACGCCACTAGTCCGGTTCTGATTATCCTTAACTCGTTGTAAAACACCCAATTGGTTGCAGATTCACTCCAATTGCTACTCCATTATATGAGTTTTTTCCCGTTGTTCTTCAATTGCTCTCCAAACCGCGGGCAGCCCTCGATCACCGTCATGAGACTGGTTTCTACCTTTACCTTCAAGATTGGCCATCTGATTTGTTGATGAACCGCTTTTATACCACCTGACACAACGTGTAGCGCGTGCGTGAAAAAAACACACCAAAATAAACCCTTGAAAGAGTAAACTTCAATAGCCGAAGCTTGGCTTTCAAGAAGATGTAAAAATAAGACTGTTTTGCTAAGAAAACCCAAATAAGTTGCTGAAATTTGATTAAGAAAAATTTGATTACAAACTCTAGGTTCTAGGCATATTTATAGTATTTGGCTAATCCAAATCCATCTAATATTTGGAAAATAAAATTCAACTAGAATCCTAATAGAAATAAATCCTAAATAAAAGTCAACTAGAATAAAAATAAAACCCTAATCAAACATGAAGTAGAATCCTAAATCAAGTAGAAACACGAAATAGAATCCTAAATCAAGTAGAAATATAAAGTAAAATCCTAAATCAAGTAGAATTCTAAAACTTAAGAAGTATTAAAATAATATTATGACACTACTATTTTGGTGATATTATTCTGGTTTGGTTGGGTCGGCCTTGGGCCGAGTCTTAATTGGTGATCGCATCATGCAAGAACCATACATCACATGTCCATGAATCACATGATAGATACAGAGAAATGTCCCAAAATAAAATATACACATACCGGTCCATGGGGCCCACATAAGACACATGGTACCCAACTCCCTATCACAAACCTATCACTACCCTGAAAGGAAACATAAGCAACTCCTTGAGCCAAAGCTCTCTCTAGCCAGCATTACCGAAACCCAAATCGGCACGCTAACCACATTCGTAAACCAAACCTCGGCACGATATAACCATCCGAAAAGCAGTTTCCACCCAACCAAACAGCGCAAGGAACCTTGCAACGCACATATTAAATGCAATGGCATAATGAGCATGAACATGATACATAGCCCCCATAAACCATGCATCAGACCACGCTCACCCACATAGGAAAGCACATACGATGCAGTGCTCGTGCCTAGCTAACCTAGATAGTAGAACAACCTAGCATGCCCATGGCCAAGCACACAAGTCACATGGGTCCCCCAAATGCATAATCCCTAGGCCCTTGCATGCACTTGGAATGACAAGTACAGAAAGTTATAGAAACCACATGCACTATATCATTGGCCACAACCACATCCCTGCACTACCTCGAAGAGAACCTACCCACACAACATTCTGGCTTCATTCCAACAACAAAACACAAGGGGAACCGAGCCCTTCAAGTACACAAGAGGAGATCCACTAACTTAGCAAAGGTCTAACTAAGATGGAGGAAGCTAGAAAGTGACAAGCTTACTTGCGAGGTGGCGGAATACAACCACCTGTAACTCAACAGTAAGGGAATAAACCGAACGTCGAAATAAGAAGAGGTAGAAGCTTGCCTGAAAGAAAGAGAGAACCAATCTCCAGAGGCTTGGTTGAACCCTTCTCCTTATTCCTTTTCTTCTTCTTCCCTGCTCTTGGTTAAACACTCTAGAATTATATCCCCTTTTCTTGACAACCACTCAGTTTATATAGGTAAGGATTAGAGGAAAATAGGCTTAGACATGTGACAAGATTGGGTGTAGGGTCTCCACCATTAACTGGAGGTTGGTTTGGACGAGGAAGTGGTCTAAGAAGTCATTTATAAGAGTCATTGTAAGGTTGCATTTACAAGATGTAATGCACATAAACTGTAAAATAAATGCAAGTATACAACTTTGGCTCACATGCCCACATAACTATAATACATACTTGCCTGATCTGAATTCTACAAACATAAAATTTGTAAGCACATACTATGGGCAATAGGCCCCTAGCCCCTTGGTTGACATCAGGCGAGCAATTCATATATTGAGTTATAACTAACTGGTGGGATCCCTGCGGACTAAGCCGCCTGGCGTGCATAATGCAATGTAATGCTCACATAAATGCTGGCACACGATATGTAAAGCTCCATATAAAGTCATGCTCAATGCTCATACCCAAATGTATACACATAATCTCACGGAAAAATGTTGATCATGTCATAATTAATTGCTAAACATGGTATATGATTTTCATCAGCTATATTGAGATACAAAGATTTTGTTATTTCTGAGTATGGGCATGGCATATTGGATTTTATCATATCTTGGCATGAAAATTCAATAATTGAAACATTGAAAATTTATATTAAATTAATGATTTGCATTAAGAATTTACTGGAAGCTATTCGAATGCCTCAAGAGAGTCATTTGAATGCAAGAAAGGTCATTCGAATATAAGGCATAACACTGGAGATGCATTCGAATGGGATATGGGTCATTCTGATGCCATATGATACTATTCGGATGATAGCTGAAGTATAAGGGAGCAATTTGAATGAAGTAGTAGCCCATTCGAATGAAATAAATGGACTACAACAAGGTCATTCGAATGGCAGAAACTCATTTGAATGTCAAAAACTCATTCGAATGATAGATGATATATAACAAATGCTGGTTATTCGAATGATAGGAACTCATTTGAATGATAAATGATATATAACAAAGGCTATTAGGATCTTTCAAGGACTCATTCGAATGACTCAAATTGATTCGAATGAATTTGGAAATTTTCTAACATTTGAACGAGCAGAAAGCAACTCATTCGAAGGCAACAGTACCCTATTCGAATGAATGAATGGAATACTCATGGGTCATTCGAATGACAAGGAGGCTTCATTCGAATGCTACACAATACAAAGCA
Source organism: Diospyros kaki (assembly GCA_036245055.1). NCBI lineage: Eukaryota > Viridiplantae > Streptophyta > Magnoliopsida > Ericales > Ebenaceae > Diospyros > Diospyros kaki. Next base: position 28,407,963 of record BSEG01000012.1, read on the forward strand.
AAGGCTTACTCAAATCTTCAAGGACTCATTCGAATGACAAGAAAACTCATTCGAATGACAAACTCAAAACTTTAAAAACACATATGAATGATACGATAACGCTAAGAACTCATTCGAATAACAAAGAGGCTCATTGAAATGACTGAAAACTCATACGAAACAAAGCTTACAATAACAGAGACCATATCTTGAATCAAAAACTTAATATTGCTACACCATTCCAAAAGAAATCTTGGGAGAACAATCCCAATTGATATAGAATAATTTCAGGATGTATCAATCAATCGTTTTTGAAAGAAATCACTGTAAGAATTATGCATAGCTTATCATAACTCACTGGATACTGATATACTGCATGAATATATATATATATATATAAATATGCATGAACATACTGTCTGATTAAACTGGGAACCAAAACAAAGAGTCTTAGTATTCTGAGATCACTAAAGACATGGATCTTGAATTAAAACATTACAAGAAAGCTACTTGCTCATGACTTTACTGAATACGGGTATATATATATATATAAATATGAAAATGTATCTGTTAACTGATACTGATAACGCTTGAATACTAGAACAAAAATCTGGAATAATTGAGAATGAACGCTAACATGCTCCTGTAAGAAAGGATTACAAGGAGAAGAAACTTGTCTTACGATCGATCAGATCAATACTACTGATGATACTCAAAGATTGCTGCAACTAACGGACTCTTTGTATAGATTATTGGCTTCTGTTCTTCAATGCAGCATGAGAAAAACTATGGCTATGGTCATATATATATATATATATAGGAAGCCCTAAGCCTATCTCAAACTTCTATTATAACTTGGAGTCTTTAAACCAAAACCATTTCACGCATGGACTCCTACTTCCTTAATAACTTTAATTAATTAAATAATTAAATTCTAATAACAAGTTCTTAAATGACCATCATATCCTTGCACCTAATTCTCACAACAATTAAATAGAATTAAATGTTATTCTTTTTCTTTAAAATCTAAATTATCACATTAAAATAATTAATTGACAAAATCTCTTGAACACTAATTAAATAGGGAATTAAATAATTGTTAAATAATTTCTAGGCCTTCTAATGGGTCGTTACACAAGGTATGCGAGGGAAAATATTATGTGCAAATTTGTGGAATGTGGCTAATGTTTAAATTACCATTTGAAAATAAACAATTTCCATATTTAAGTTATTAAGTAATAGGGGGCATTTTGGTCATTATGCCTTATGTGGGGATATATATATATAAGGTAGTGGTTTCATTTTTGCATTTAAAGGAAAGAAGAGAAGGGAGCCTATAGGGAGGGCAAGAAAGAAGGAAGGTAAGGGTTTTCTTCTTTCTCCTTATTCTTCGATTGATTGTGTGCAAAAGGGGTTGGGAGGCTAAGGGTTTCTTCTTCTCCTTTTCTCTTTTCTTGCCCGTTTTGTTGTAGGGAGTGTGAAGTAAAAGGGTTTGGGAGGCTTGTTAGCTCAAGAAGGATCATCAAGAAGGACTCTTTAAGGCAAGTTCTTATTCTCTTTAGCTCTCATATGCTTCTAGCGAGGGTGTTTGGGAATTTGAGTATGAAAACTCCATGTTTTCTCAAAGAATGTTTGGTTTGAAAGGCTATGTAGAAACCATTGTAAATCTCCCTTCTTCCTTGCTTATTCCTCTTAGTCTCTCTTGGGTCTCAAAGTAGGGTTTGTTCACCCTACAAATCCTAGAATGAATGGTGCTTTTGGGTTTGGGAATGAATTGGGAGGCTCCTTTGCATTTGGCTTGTTTATAGTGTGTCTCGAGAGGGTTCTGCTCAGCCTTCGGTCTATAGTTTTTGAGGAAACGATCAACTATTTGCAACAATGGTCGACCGTTTTTGTTGGGTGGTCAATTGTTTCTGACCTATGACAACCTGCACATGCTCCACTATTTCAATCATAACTTTTTGTAGAAATATCATATTTGTGAACCATTTGAAGTTTTATAAACTAGACTCAATAGGATTTGTTTTAATATATTATTTGGGTTATTTGGAGAAGTATTTGGCCTGTAAGGTCCCTGTGAATTACCACCTTGAAATCTAGGATATCTGTTTCAATCCGATAGCGCTTCGGTTTTGGGGCATAACTTCCTGTGGTATTATCCAAATTCAAATCCGCTTTTTATCCCATAAACTAGACTCCTTAAGATTTTTTTTGGTATGTATATTGGATAATTTGATTATGTTTTGAAGTCATGGAAACCTTGCCAATCTTGGCCTAGAATATGGAGTTCTTCCATTTTGAGCGATTTGCCTTGATCTGATTTTTGGAGGTAAATAACTTACTTTGGGATATGATTAGAGTATGATGAGATACATTTATAGAATAAATTATAATGCTTCTAGATATAGTTCCTTGAGAGGTTAGAAGGGTTTTCTTGATCAAAATTGAAGGGTTTTCTTGAGCATTATTGATGTATTTCGTATTTACTGGCCAAGTAGGGCTTCTCCTCCCTACATTTCTTTGTGGAATGATGCTGCACCCTAAGGGGATAAGTTCCAGATGGTTGGTTGTGTACTTCTGCTTATTATTTTATTGCATTGTGTTATGTTACTACATTGCTTCGCATGATGATGTTGGGCCATGGGGTGCATTCATTGGGGGTCATGCTTTGTATGTGTTGGGGCTTTGAGCATTGGCATGACACAGTTGGCCTTTTGAGTGCTGACTTGTGTATGATAGGTGAGCATATGCATTTAGAGCATTCGCTTGTGTGTGAATTCTTACGTGGGCGTAGCATGGCCTGATGCTTGGCTTATGGGGTCCTTGCCATCATGTTAATGTCGTAAGAGCCATTGCATTCTTTATGTGTAGCATTGCATGGAGAGGTTGTGGGTAATGATGGAAAGGAAGCACGACTTCAGTTGTTATGTGACATGAGATCTTGACATACGAGCCAGGGGCTCGATATAATACCCCATATTTTTGTGAAGATGCCACGTATTTCAAGTGAGTTTAAAATACCGAAAATATGTTTGAATTGGCAACGAGTGACCGAATCAGTTGTAGGGAGTATCCTAGAGCTTAGATACCTAAGGTTAAAGGTATATTTTTCATGAGCGTCTCGAGGCGAGATTTATGACGCTAAAAGAAATCAAATCAGAAATGGTTTTCGGTTAAGCTAAGTTGTAGCCTAAAAAGACCGAATGATGGTAAGGGGTTTCTGAAAAATCATATATATTGAGTAATTTTGAGTTAATAATTTTTGAATTTTAAGTATCTCGATAAATTTGATGTTTGAGAGTGTAATTGTAATTAGAGAATTATCCAAACGAAATAAGGATAAAATTAAGAGCTTATGTGGTAAAATATTGAAATTGAGGACTTGAAATAAGGGCCAAAGTGTTATTTGAAAAAAGTTTGGGGTTTTAGCTTGGATTTCAAAAGTTTGATTAATTCTAGTTTTGGATTTTAAAAGCCATTCAAATATATCTTTGAGTCTTTGGAGTCCATGGCTAAAATTGTGACAAGTGGCATAATATGATTGGTTGGAGAAATCTATAAAAAGGCATCACGGATTGTTCTCAAATCATTCCAAGCAAACTTGAGAGTTGAAGCACTCTAAGAGAAGGAGCTTGCCGAAGTGACATGGTTAGGGACCTCTCGAGAGGCGCTATGTAGGTCTTCGCCAGAGTTTGTCAAAATCAGTCCTCAAAAAAGTGAGATAAGTCTTTTTTTATAATCCTGTAGAGGGGGAAGAGAGGGTCACGTAGGTTCAAACGGGGGTCAAATCGGAGTTAAAACGAGGGAGATATAGCCGAAATACCAAAACGAGGCGTTGCTGTTCGGATTCTGGTGCCTGCGCATGAGTTACACGCGCCGGAAAATGGCTGCTCGTGGGGGCGCGTAAGGGCGTGTGAGGGGTCCTTTTTACATGCAATTTTCAAGTTATGCCCCTACTTTAATACCCTTCAACCCTTGTAAAAATATTTGAGGTTAGGTTTACCAAAACGTGTGTTTTCTGCAGAAACCTAGGCCGTTTGCTATAAAATTATACTGTCGAAGAGATAACCCAACAAGGTGAGACTCCGTGAGACTCCTACACTCCAAATCCTATTTTTATTTCTCTTATGAGAGACTTCTATTGCATGACACGTATTTCGTGAAGTTCTTATACGTAAACTCTTATTATTTGCTTACGTGAAATCATGTTGCATCTATGAACTGAATTTTTCTAAAAATATATGCTGTTGGCTTTTTAATTGTTGCATTTATAAAATTCGTGTGGCCATACTGTTGTACCTATTTGTTGTTGGCCAAGGAAAAAAGTCGGATATCTCCCGAGAGGCGTTATGCGTGCGCCATCGAGAAAGCTCTCATGGGGAAGACCGTGAGCTTAAGGAACAACGGATGTGGTGCTTGCATGAGTACTATGAGGTCGGGCCGAAGTGACATGGTTAGGGACCTCCCGAGAGGCACTATGCGTGCACCATTGAGAAAGCTCTCGTTGGAGGAGGCTAACGTGTTCACGAGGCACTTCGAAGTAGTTCTTGTTGTCTTCTCATACATTTTATACCTGATCATGCATCGATATAAACTGTTTTTTTTTTAGTTTCTCACTAGAAGATTCATCTTCTAATTGGACTATGTCCCTGGAATATTCAAACATTCCAGGTTCAACGAGCAGCTCTAAGGGAAAGGAAGTAGCTGAAGAATAAGTATAATTTGCTATCTGTAGCATGATTAGCATATTTTGTTTATGTGCAAACCTATGTAATTTTGGATATGTTAAGATGTTCAGTTATCACTTGATGATATCCATGTAATATATTTTGTAGATGTCTTGAACAATTTTATGATAAATAAAGTTTTATGGTTGTGAACCATATCATGTTCGATCTAGCTTCCGCATTCGAGATTATAATGCCTGTCTTAGCTATTCGATTATTGGGTTTATTAAGCTGAGAAGGTGTAAATTAGGGTTTTTGGGATATTGTGTGATGTATGACAGTTATTGAGATATGAAAAATTTTATATTCCCGAAATCCTAAATTATAACACGCTCAAGAAATTTGGGGTGTTACACTCGATGTGATGTGATTGTGAGTGCTTCGACACGTGATGACAACGGTGGTGGATATGTTATATGTGGATGTGATATGAGAGCCTTGGGCTCATGTTATTGATTTGGTAGTCTATCCTTAGCTACTAGTAGGTTTGTATACAGGGTCTTAGGCGCTAGTGTGTGCATCTTATGTGGGCCCCAATGACCTTATTTGTGTATCTGTGCATTTGTATTATGGCTGGGTATCGTGAAATGTAATCACATGGCATGGATTTGTGCGTCGTTTATGTATATGAGATTAGCATGTGTTCCAATATACTGCATGATGTTCTGGGCGAGTCCAATTGGCCGTAACCATTTCCTTTTTCTATCTATATACTTGTTGAATCTTGTGACTCACTCTTGCTTTCTATCATTCTAGGTAAAGACCAAGATAAGACTAAGGGCGAGTCTAGCAGAGGCTGATCTTTTGTTGGTAGATGTGTGCAGAGCTTACCTAAAGAGAAGGTCTTGGGGACTTTTGTGATGAAATGCTAGAGCTAGTTGGCCCCTGTTCCTTGAAGGGACGTATATGTTTTTGTGGCTATGACTTGTTGTATAATATTCAAAGGATGTATCTTTTATTCTGATGGGATGTATATGCTTAATTGTTATGTTGTAATGTTTTCATATGAGAGATATGTGGTATATTAATGAGGATTTTGGTTTGAGTTGCTTTTATATCATTCTATTAATGACCCTCTCACGGATCCTTTATGCTAGCGGGGGCTTCGAGAGGTGGGCCGTTGCACAAGAGAGAGAGAGAAAGAGAGAGAGAATGGGCAAGTATCTTGAAAGAGAAAAGATGAAAAAATAAATTAAAAAGTTTCGGTAAAGCTTTCTCTAAACCTTTCTCTACAAGTAGCTTAATTCGTCTATAGAGTCCTTATGCGAGAAAGGTCAGGACGTCTAAGATGATCGAGGCACTACAAGGGATCGACACGTCAACTCCGGAGGCTATAGATGGGGGCTGCCACGTTTTCGACATTTTCCTCCAAGTTGTAAAGTGCCAATTTATTCTCGCCTTTGCCCCTAGTCCCAGCTCCATCGCTACTTGGTATCCCTGAGAGAGACCCTTAAAAATATATATTCTAGTTTTTTTTTTTTTGTAGTTTATTTTGTTCTCTTGTATTTTTGTTTACATTATTATATATGTTGTGAATAAATACATATATATATATGTATATATATCTTAATATAATTGACTTCCAAAGTTCATCTTACATTTTTTACGAGATTCCTTCCAATTTATGCTCACAGAACAAAAGATTTATTTTCTATTTCATAATTGAATCAAGTTTTTCTTATTTTTTAAAATTTTAGAGTATTACATGATGACTATTCATTTTTTTCTTCTTCTTCGTCTTTTGTCTGATTCCAAGTCATCCGATGCCATCCTAGTCATTGGATGGACATCGGCCTTGGTTTGTCGGCATTTTCATGTTTTCTTTTATTTTTTATTTTTTTATATTTTTATTTAAATTTAAATAATATAACCTTATTAACATTCTTCGTGAAGAAGAAAAGGCCTAAAAAATTAAATTACAAAACATTTCTATATAAATAATATAAACTAAATATATGTATATGTATTATGGCGTTATCATCATTCGTATATATCCGATGCAAGCTCCTTCCAAGGCGGGGGATTCCCAAGCGGGAGTCAAAGTCCACCTAGCTATGCCTTGCCACCGATATATAATACACTCACACCCTCATATATAATGCAATATGCGGGTACGTGGCGGGCGAAGACACTGAGAGGTGCATGGAGCGATGCCACGTTTGATAGGGTTTGCCACGTACCGGTACACATGTCACTCTTTCCTGTCACAGTCAAGCCCCATATATATCCCACACCGTTCCTTGGTTTGTTGATACACATGCATCCAAATTGAACCCATTCTACGTCGAACCAAGAAAGGCTGCGTCCTGCGTGCGTACTTACGTGAAATAACAAACATAAATATTATTGATCATGGCGGACTTAAGGGGAAGCGGTGCCGTGTGCGACGAGAGGTGTGGCTGCCCTGTTCCGTGCTCCGGCGGCCTCGCTTGCAGGTCACCCCTTCCCTACCCCTACCTCTTCACTCCTACCTTTCTTTTGTTTTTGTTATTATTTTCTTCTCTAGATCTCATCTGTTGATTTAATATATATATATATATATATATGTATAGATGCTCTTCATCAAGTGGAGGTGTAGCGGCAACAACAGCCGGGGATGATCCGGCGATAGAGCACAAGAGGTGCTCGTGCGGCGAGCACTGCGGCTGCAATCCCTGCAACTGCTCTAAGAGGGTCACTACTACTTCTGGCTGCAAGTGCGGCACCGGCTGCACCTGCGTCAGCTGTGCTGCTTAATGTCTCTACGACCCCGCCCTATCCTCATATTAATAATTGCATACTTATATATGTAGTAGCCTAAAGCCCGTGTGCCTACCTTTTCTACGGTATTCTGTTTCTCTCTGTCTCTGTAATTAGCACCACCACCACCTTATCCTTATATATATAGTTAAGGTGCAAGCGTACTTGGCGATGGTGGTGATGTGTACCCTCAAGTTTTAATTAAACAAATAAATAATTACTATGGCATGCTTAATTATGTGTTTTAATGTTCATTATACCACTATTGATAATTTTCAACAACGGCCTCAATAAAAAAATAATTTTTAACAAATTAAGCTTAATGAACAACATATACAGATAAGTAATGTGCCAGGATGCATGGTATCTTGTACATATGTCTGACCATTAACTTCTCGCGCTATATATAATACGAATTAATTTAAAATTTTTGTCAGCGTGCCCGTAGAGAAGAGTTGGAGCTAGTTACGCTGTAACTATCACCCATGCTCAATTGATTATTTTCCGTAAAATTAATTTGGATTTTCTGGGTTAATTGATTTTTTATTTTTTTAATATAAATTGAAATTTTATTTAGGTTTAGGGATAAATTAAGGTTAGTAGTTATATTTTTTTTTTCTTTCAAATTATGAATTAGTGTCACTTTTGTCTAAGTTTAATATTTATTTTTTATTAATTATTAATAATAAAATTGTATGTAATTTTTAAGATTAATTGGGGATATTAGTTGGAGATATTGTGGTTAGTTTTTATTTTTAGCATGATAAATTTATGTTTTTAAAAAATTATGTAAAAATGGGCTTCTCAATGAACTTTAAAATTATAAGGGAGTTAAAAATATTTCAGGGTAGAATGGGCCGGGGTTTAGTGAATTTTAGTTATATGATTATTTAATAATTATAAATAATGTGAAATAAATATATTTTATTTAAAAATGATCAATATACACTTATATGAAAATATATTTTGTTAGAAGATCAAATACCTCCTGACAAGCATTTTAAATCTTAGTGTGGGCATTTGCAGTTCTTTCTCGTGCATTAAAAACAATGTGTACATTTATAAATAAAATACTTTTAGAGGGAAGTGTTAAATTTGTTATTAAACTTAAGATCATATTAATTATTATAGTAGATGTAATCTTGATAATATTAGATGATCGTTTAATTTTATTAGGTAAAATATCAAATTGATCAATGTATTTTGGTATGAGGTGAAATTTGATTGCTATATTTTAAAAAAGAGAAAATTACATGAGGTACTTTGGAAGTTTAGAATAATTGTAGGAACTGTTCTCACCATTTGAGAAAATTCTTAAATTTTAATTTTATGTTCTAATTTTTTTGTTGTCATTAGTTCAACCCTATTTAAAAATTATAAAATGACCAAACTACCCTTATGGATAAAAATCTCTTCTTCCTTTCTCTTTTTCTTCTCATTTTTTTCTTTTTTCTTCTCATTTTTTTCTTTTTTTTCTCTTCCATTTCTCTCACAATTGCTTTATTCATTCTCTATCTATTTGTTATTGAGCTCTCTTTACCACAACGGTGTGACACCATCACAGTAAGTTTCTCTTTTCTTTCCTTTTAAAAGAGTGTGCTAAACTGAAACTGATATTCAAAAACCAAAAATGAAAGGCAGTAGAAACCAGAGGTGCAAATGAGTCGAGTCGTTCGAATTTAGCTTGGTGTTTGACTAAAAAAAAATTAATTTGACTTCATTCGTTAAGGTAAATGAGACGAACTTGAACCTAATTTTGAATTTTAATTTACAAACAAGATAAGTTTGAGTTCAATAAAACTCGACTCATTAACTCGTGAGTTATCTCAAATAAAAACTCATGAGATGGCTCGATTATAGGTTCGTGAGCTGCCTCGAGTAAAGGCTTGTGAGTTGGCCCGTAAATAAGCTTATTTTACAAATACATTAATAAAATTATTTATAATTTTATAAAAATAGATTTAATATAAAATTATCAGACTTTTCTTTATTATAATAATATCATAATAAGAATGTGTTGTTAAAAAGAGTAGTTGTGACTTAAAAATTAATCAACTAATGTATGATTTTAATAGAATAATTATCATTTTAATATAGTAGAACAATGTTTAGTTGGGTAACAACTAATAAATATTGTACTTTACTGATTTTTTTTTAATCAAGTAAGACTTAAACATTTAAGTGATTAATCGATTATATACTTATCTTACTTGAATATTGTAATACCCCAAGAATCCAAAAAAGAGTAGTATATATCGAGAATAAGTAAGAAAGAAAACAACATCAGTTGGATACCTTTTGAGCTGAATGTAGGCAAAGAACTCTGAGGTTAAGCGTGTTTGAGCTAGAGTAACTCAATGATGGGTGACCTCCTGGGAAGTTCGCATAGGCCCATCAGGATAAGTTGTTCCGGTCCTTCCTATCGCTCAATGCGGGATGTTACAGATGGTATTAGAGCCGACCCTTGGTGAAGGTGATCCGATGAGGACGGGGAGTGACGTCGGGGCTTGAGAGCCTGTATAAGGAACAGCTTCTGATAGGTTTCTAGGATAGCAGCCCCCAAGGAGAGAAGATCTGGGACCAATTGTAAGGTCACATGACGAGGACGTCATGTGCTCAAGAGGGAGAGAATGTAATACCCCAAAAGCTCAGAGAAGAGTAGTATATATCGATGATAAGTAAGGAAGGAAATAACACTAGTTGTATACCTTTTGGGTTAAATGTAGGCAAATAACTCTGGGGTTAAGCATGCTTGAGATAGAATAGCTCAAGGATGGGTGATCCCCTGAGAAGTTCGCGTAGACCCATCAGGGTAAGTTGTTCTGATCCTTCCTATCGCTCGATGCGGGATGTTACATCGCCCCTATTGTTGCATTCGCTTCCACCTCTATCTCCATTGTTGCTTGCGTTGCAACCGCTACTCGCGGTCGCCAGCTCCGTCACCTTGCCCTAAACCCTTCTCTGTGTAACACACACACACACACAAACATATATATTTAATATTTTTATTAATTAAACATAAAAATGTTGTATTAATATATTTTTAAATAATTATATATAATTTACCAACATATAATGGTTAAAATTTTATAAGTTGAACATCAATTTATAATTTATTTTTATTAAAAATTAATATTTTTATGTATTATTTTTATTATTCAGTAACATGTCTATTTAATCTTTTATTATATTCTGATAACTTATCAATTTTTTCAAATCAAGTATATAATTATATAAATGACAACTTAAAATATATTTATTCAAACACATTATCAACTTATCGAGCACATAATTATATAAATGATAACTTAAAATGTATTTATTAAAATATGTTGTCAATTTAAATATTAACTAACTTTTAAGCTTTAAATAACTTATAAGTAAAGAGACTTATATGCTCTTAAAAAAGACGGTAAGCCAAACACTCCCGTAGAAGAAATGTTGGTCAAAAGTATCCAAAAGTGGTACAAGAAATTCATTTGTTTTATAAGTACGACTAGACATGGCCACGGTTCATGAACCGCCGGTTCCGGTTCATGAACCGCCGGTTCCGGTTCAAGAAATCTTTGAACCTGAACCGAACCGCCCAAGGGCGGTTTGGGACGGTTCGGTTCCGGTTCCGGTTCGTGCCGGTTCGGTCAACGGTTTGGACCGGTTCGGTCAACGGTTTGAGCCGGTTCGGTCAACGGTTCCGGTTCCGGTTCAAACCGAATTTTTTTAATTTTTTTTAAATATTGTTGTATTCAATTTTGGTCCTTGTTCCGTTGTTCGGTTCGGTTTGGTTTCGATTTTTAATTGTTAAATGTAATTGTAAATATAGATATTCTCAACCATATTTTTAATAAAAAACACTACTAAAAATTGAAGAAATATAAGTAATAATTTCATTAAAAATAATTAAAACAACTAAACAAGTATGTAATACAATACAAATAATTAATTTTTACAAATGTGAAAAATAAAAAATAAAAAATAGAATTAGACTTAATTTCATTAAAAAATAATTACAACAAAAATGTAATACAAGTAATTAATTTTTACAAATGTGAAAAAAAATAAAAAATGGACTTGGATCCTACGCATCTTCATTGGAGTCGGAAGTCGCCGTTGTTGAACCATCATCAACCCATTCGTCAGATGATGATGAATGGATAAGTTCTTCTTGACGTCGCATGTTAGCTCTTTCCCAATCATCGAGGCAAACTTGAGCTTCCAATGATTCTGGAGCCAATCTTGATCTTCTTTCGTCCAAAATGTTGCCTCCACTACTGAATGTTTGTTCAACGGCTACAGTTGAAGCTGGAACTGCAAGAAGTTGACTTGCAATAATTGCAAGAGTTGGAAATGTCTCCTTGTGCCTTTTCCACCACTCCAAAATTTCAAAATTTAAACCTGTATCATCACCAAACTCAAAAACTGTGGTTAGATAAGTTTCGAGCTCCGAATGTGAGCTCGATCTAGGTTTTTTCCTCCTTTGATCTAAAAATTTATGACCCCATTTCATTGGTTGGGAGGAAGAGGAATGCGAAGCCATGGATGGAAATGATTCTTCACTACTAGGAGCAATAACATATGCTTCATATAATTGATTGCATAAAGTTCTAACCTTAGAAATTATAATATTCACATCAATTTCTTCATTATTTTCTAATCCTAACAACGAATAATAGTTAGACAAACACTCAATTAAACCATCAAATTTACACCTAGGATCAAATACCATAGTAACAAGAAAAATTTCAGGAATAAATTGATAATAACGTAACCATTTTTCTCTCATTTCTAAAACAGCATGACAAATTTCTTCAACATTAATTCCTTCCATTAATACACCGGCCACATTCATTGCTTCTATTAAAAATTGATGTGAAGTTGGTTTATAAACACTACTAAGTGTATGAGTAGCATCATTAAAAATTCGTAAAATATTCAAAATTGAACTACAAACATTCCACATAGTTGGAAAAATAGGATATTGTGGAATATAATTTGCTGCAAAAGAACACAATAAATCTTTATATTCAAAAGATTGATTAAGTAATTTAAAAGTTGAGTTCCAACGAGTAGGGACATCTTTTGAAAAACGTTTTGGGGTTTGACCATTGGAGGTGCAAAAATGTGCCCATGCTTTTGCAGTTCGAGGGTGTACCCAAATATAAGAAATAACATTTCTAATTGGATCTAAATAAGAATTAAGTGACTTAATACCATCTTGAACACATAAATTTAAAACATGGCATGCACATCTAACATGAAAAAATCTTCCACCAAAATTTGGTTGGCAAATTCTTTTCAATTCATTAATAGAAGCAGTATTAGCCGATGCATTATCAAAAGAAATTGAAAAAATTCTATTAACTAATCTATATTCTTGTAAAATTTGTTGAATTAATCTACAAATATTTTCAGCATTATGACTTTCATCAAAACATCGATACGCAAGAATTCTTTTTTGTAAAACATAATTTTCATCAACCCAATGACAAGTAATACCCATATATGAATGAGTTTGCCAATGATCACTCCAAATATCACTACAAATAGAAACATTAATATTATTGTTTTGAAAATATGTTATCAATTCAATTTTTGAGTTTTTAAACAATTTTAACAAATTCCTTTTCAAAGTATTTCTAGGAATTGATTTAAAACTAGGATTAACAAAGTTTTGACAAAATCGAGTAAAACCTAATTTTTCACCAAAACTAAAAGATAAATGATCAATTGCTACCATTTCAGCTAAACCAGACCTACAATTAGCTTCATTATAATGAAATAATTGAGGAGAGTTTGAAGAGGTAGCAAACCCGGATATTTGTGTTTGATCGCGGCTCAATCCAACCTTGAGCGGGTGCTTTGTTTGTAAATGTCGGGCGAAAGTACCATATCCACCTCCTTGCTTGAATTTGTATACCTGATTACAATAATTACAAGATACATCAAATTTACCATCTCCTTTTGGTGTTTTCTTGAAATGAATATTAAAAATATCAGAAGTAGAAATTTTTCCACCTCCCTTTTGTTGAGTTTCACTCTCTTGTGTTTGAAAATTTTGAGTTTCAAACTCAACATTTTCAAAATTTCTACCTTCACTTGCCATTTTTTTGAAAAAAGTATGATAATAAAAAAATATAATAATGATAAAATAATATAGTAAAAAATTGACAAATATAATGAAAATATTAGTAATAATATAATATAGTAACAAGTAATAAATAATTAACAATATAATTGAATAAATTGATAAATAATAAAATGAGAAGATTGAAGAAATTGAAATTGAAATATTAAATGAGAGACAAAATTGAGAGAATAATAGCTTAAGACTTGAGAGAGAGAGAGAGAGAGAGAGAGAGAGAGAGTGTGAAAAATGAGTGGGGGAGGGAGGGGTATATATAGATAAAATTATAGGATTAAAAAAAAAAAAAAAAAAAAAAAAGGGAATTGGGCTGCTGCCCGTTGGCAGCAGCCAACGGTCCAAAATTGGACCGTTGCAACGGTCCAATTTTGGACCGTTGGGGGGTGGGGGGGGGGAGGGGGGGTGGGGGGGGGGGGGGGAGTGGGGCGCGGAACCGCGTGGGGGGGGGGGGGTGGGGGGGGGGGGCGGTTCCGCGCCCGCGGAACCGCGTGGGCGTGGGGGGGGGGGGGGTGGGGGGGGGGGGCGGTTCCGCGGGCGCGGAACCGCGTGGGGGGTGGGGGGTGGGGGGGGGGGTGGAACCGGCGGTTCCGGTTCCGCGGAACCGCCGGTTCCGGTTCCGGTTCAGGAACCGGCGGTTCGAGTTCCGCGGAACCGGCGGTTCCGGTTCCGCGGAACCTCGAACCGGAACCGGACCGAATTTCGCCGGTTCGGTCCGGTTCCGGTTCCGGTTCCGATTCGGCCGGTTCCGGGTCCGGTTCCGGCCGGTTCGGTTCCGGTTTGAACCGCCGGTCCGGTTCAATTTTGGCCATGTCTAAGTACGACCATGGGATGCCAAATTTTCTTCCATTTAATTTTGACAACAATTAATCTTCAATGATACCGCGGATCCCTCCCCCAACCAACAGGCTTAAGTATTATAATAATTTAATTTAGCAGCCCATAACGCAACACGAGATCATGGCAACCCATTTACTTTACATATATTAACCAACACACACTTGCTCTGCGGCCAACAAATTATATATATAATTAATTTCATTGTCAGGGCACAAACGCTGAGATGTTTCGCCGCTGAGAGGCAGTCAACCTAGTTTTAGCGTAAATTGCTTTCACACTCCTATAATTTGAACCAATATAATATACCCCTTCTCTCTCTAACTACATTAACTAAATGAAATTCAAAGTAAAATTCAATTTAAATCTCTAATTAAAAAGAAAACTTAAAAATGAAAAAGAAAAACAAAACAAAAGCTTTTTTGTCCTTTGCGTTCTGGCTGTGAGAGACAGACTGAGGGAGAGAAGATGAGTGCGATTTTGTTCACTCTCTTTAACAGGGGTGATCATCACCCTCACTATTTTTGTGAGGGTGAAAAATAACGAAATGATAGTTAATTATTATTCTCATGTTGTTCCGTTATTTTTCACCCTCACAAAAATAGTGAAAGTAATGGTCACCCCCGTTAAAGGAGATGAACAAAATCGCACTCAGATAAGGTAGATTGGAGGATTAATTGACGAGAGAGTTAGATGATGGGGAACTTACACGGAAAAGGTGATGATGTAGGTGATTGGTGTCAAAGAAGGTGGAGAGAATCTTTTCGGCTCTATTGTCACAATCATTTGCGTCTTTTGCCTTTTTCCACCATCGCTTGCCACTGCTCGAAGAGGAAGGATTGTCCTCCACCCACTTGCCAACACCGCTGACCTTAGGTACGCACTAACACTCATGGATACCATAGGTGGGGATTAACCAGCGGACAGACAAACCCCCATCCCTCCCTCTGTTGGTCTTCTTCACTCATCGCTTTCTCCGACTAAGCTCACCACTGCCGAGCTTTGCCACAAATAGGTCCGTCACCCCATCCCCTCACTCTTTCTCTCCCCCACTGTCGAACCCAGCGACTAGAACCCATTTGTCGATATCATCAATCAATGGTAGTAGAGAAATACTATTTTACCTGAGGGACTTAAAGAGAGTTTATTGAATGGGGTTAAAAAGATTAAAATATCTTCACCTAAAAAATAAATTTGTAAGGGATGTTACTGTCTTCGCCTCTCTCCTCTTTTCTTCCCATGATCGATCACTGATCGTCGAGCGCTGCTGCCTTCATCTCGTCGCCTCATTGCTGTCACCTCACTGCCATCGCCTCGCCTACCATTGTTGCATCCTCCGACGATTACAAAGGCAATGAGGTAAGGCGCGGCAAGATGACAAGGTGATGGAAATAAGGCGGCGAGGCAAAGGCAGCAGCGCTCGACGATTGGCAGTCGATGATCAACAATCACACGCAACAATGGGAAGGAAAATGAGAAAACATGACAGTAGCTCACTTTGTAAATTTACAAAGTGAGATAAGACATTTTGGTCTTTTTACTCCCATTCAATAACTCTCTCTGTCAATCTACCTGGTCTGTAGAAGAACTCATGTTAGTTAAATATTAATGATAATTTTATTTTTAATTATTGAGAAAGATACAGTAGCTAATTATATTAAAAATAAATTATAAAAAATCTTAACAAAATATTCAAATCACATGAAATATATACGAGTGCTGGATATGTGAGGAAACTGGCTAGCTAGCTACCCTCAGATTTTCTCAACTTCAATCATGTCTGCGCCAAGATGAGAAGAGATAGATAGCATAAATCAAACTTGTAAAGAGGCTTCACACCAAACAAATGATATATATATAAAAGAACAAAAAGCAGATTTCAAAGGATCTATTATAAATGATTTATTATTGGTACCTTAGGATATGATCATTTAAGCGGAGATGGGTTGAGTGATTACATTTTTTTTATAATTTTAATAAATATTTTTGATTAATAATTTTATTAAAAAATATATATTTAATAAATATAATAATAATATTTAAAATTAATAATAAACGCAACCCATAAGATATAACAATAATAAATAAAACAAGGCACAAGATAATTTATTGTAGTTAGGTGTCTCTACATATATTTAGTCAACTCTCTGAGGATCTCAACCACCCTTAGAATTTCACTAATGTCACTAAGATTTTCACACTCAATCACATTGACAATTAGATATACTTTTAAATTACAACAAATGGACAATCACTTACATTAAGATTTTTTCCCTATCTCACATTAAAAATTAAATATGCTCCTAAATTACAACGACTTCTAAGAAATCACCACCAAAGTTTTCTCGCTAATTTATCTTGAAAACTAGGTACACTTGTCTTGTTCTAGTATAAATTATGTACTAGTCAATGCCCTCAAGACATAAGTTAAGTGGTGGACAAGTGATATGTTGAAATTAGTATTAATAGATTACGAGTTAGATACTCAAGTTAGGCAAAGGTCAAAAGCTCAGTTATGATTTATTTTCTTTATCGAAATTGAAGATACAAATGATGAAAAATCACGCAAAAATAATAATCACAATAGTACTAGTCAACAATTAATTTGCGCATGGTATTCTTCTTGTTGGATAGGTAGATGTCTCATGTCTGTAGGAAAAGACAACGTACGTACATACATATATATATATATATATATACCCAAAACAAAAGGCTACAAGTATGGATTTAATTTACGCATGAGGGCCAACAGGGGGGACCCGAAAATGGAAATATGATCATGCAGTCTCCTCCTGATTGCGACGGTGATGCCGGCTTTGAATGAATTGCTTGCTTTAACGTTCAAAAAGGATCAGAAAGAGTGGGTGTTGACTTGACTCGGATAGAACGACGCGGCTCCTCTGCCCCCTCTCCTTGACCGTCTCTCAATTTTGTGGCTCTAGTCCTGCTGTGATTTTGTTAATAACTGCTAGAAGCCTTAGTTAGCCAATCAACACTCCTTAATTGTACCAAATATGAACACTCCACCGTCCCTTCAACTCGTAAAATTCCCGGCAATTTGTTGGTCTCTTCTTCCGCCTTGTAGTTGTAGTTGTAGGAAGGTAGATGTGAACGCACGATCGAGCCCACCCACATAAGAGAAGAGATCAGAACGCAACCACATGTAGATTTCTTTAATTTTGTCAACGCTTTGTTAATTAATTCAGCATATGAACATCATATAATTAATATACAACGACAGGAAGGAAGAAGAAGAAGAAGATGATGAAGAAGAAAAGCATTCCCATCTCTGCTTAATCAATTGGCTGCCTACAATCCCAGATCGATCGATCGATCCAAGTTGAGTCATCATGGGGAATTGCTGGGCTTCTCCTTCCAAGAACCACAGCCCCGCCACCACTACTGCCCAGTTTTCTTCTTCTGGTAAATTTATTCTACTTGCGTTCCAGATTTTAGCATTCTCGACTTGTTTTCTTCTTCCAATAACTTGGTTCATTTTCTGCCAAATTTCATTTGATATTTCACGCGATTTTGACTTCAATTTCTCCCTTTCTGGTTTTGGTTTGGACTGACTGACGCGTACATGAATGGTTGTGTTGTTATGATTGAAATTGGGAATGACGACGACAGTGGGGGGCGTATCTCAGACCACCAGCAACGGCAACAGCACTGCTACGCCTTCCGGCGGAAGCGGAGACACTCGGTTCTCCGACGAGGAAAGTCCCAACGGAAAGATCCTATCCTTCCCTAATTTAAGGATCTTCAGCTTTTCAGAGTTGAGGAATGCCACCAGAAATTTTAAGAACGACACGGTGCTCGGAGAAGGAGGTTTCGGAAAAGTTTACAAAGGCTGGCTTGACGACAAGCAGCAGCTCGCATCTGGCTCCGTTGTTGCTGTCAAGAAATTGAACTCTGAAAGCACGCAAGGGTTTCAGGAATGGCAGGTAATCTATATCTTCATCACTACTAGTAGCTCAATATATATATATATATATATATTTAATCATAATTGTGACTCTTATCATTCATTCATTTATTCCTAATCTAATGCCCCTCAATTTCAGTACTATCCATCTTGCTGTTTCTTTCTTCGCCTTTTATGGAAAGTTCTGTGCTAAACTCATTTTGGAGGGTGAGTGGGAATGGATAATAGAGTTGAATTTTCCCTTATATACCCACCCAATAAAAACCAGGAGTACAACATCATCTTTTGTTCAATTTGGGACGAGTGAAATAGTAAATAAAGTAACATGCAAGTTATACTTGACTTTGTCTTAAACTATCTGTCATCAAATGCTACTACTACTAATTTCAATTCTAAAGACTAATTCTTTTACAAAAACCTATTTTTATGTTTAGGACTAAGATTTCTCAAGGGAAAAGTAACTCGAGCAAAGTAAAATTACCTATGCCGTTACACATTGTAACACCCCATCTCTTAGAACTGTCCGAGAAAAAGTGTTACGGGAAAAATAAAACTAACTAACTGATAAATTGAAATCTGATACCATAAATGAATATCTCACTCAACTGAAATAAAAACTTTGAGTCAATACAGACTAAAAAGCACAAACTCTAAGGGACAATCCCTCAACTGAAATATAAAATAGATCTAAACTGAGAAAACACTATCAAACTCAATAGACTCCCAGACATCTTTTATCTTGAGCAGCTCCACGTACACACACTATAGACCACTGCTGCTAGGCCCCATATCTGATACTCCCCTGCTAGAACTTGGAGGGGTGAAGAGTACAAGGTGAGCTACAAAAGCTCAGCAAGTAATAAGTTAGAAAGAATACTGAAGCTGAATCAAAGAATATCGATACTGATAAATAACTGACTGAACTTGTACTGTATAATCATTTTCTGTTTGCATTAATAAAAACGTAATGCACATAAATTGTAAACTAAATGCAGGTATGCAATTTTGGCTCATAGGTTCACATAATCTGATAATACATACCTGTCTGATCTGAAACCTGCATACATAAAAACTATAAGCACATACTGTGGGCAATATGCCCCTAGCCCCCTGGTGGCCCCCAGGCGAGCAACTCATAAACTAAGTTGAAACTGAAACTGATGGGATCCCCGCTGACAAGCCGCCTAGCGCGCATAATGCAATGCAATGCTCACATAAATGCTAGCACACGATATGTAGTGCTCCATATAAAGTCATGCTCAATACTCATACCAAAATGTATGCACATAATCTCACAAAATAATGCTGATCATGTTATAATAATGCTGAACATGATATGATCTTCATTTATATATTAGAATACAAAGATTCAATGAACTATGATTTAGGGTATGAGTATTGTTAACTTGTTATGTTCTGGCTTATGAATTCAATGTTGGAAGGTATTGAATACATTAATTGAATTAAACTTGAATTAGGGCTCACTGGAAGCTAAATTAGATTTTTGGAAAAGTCATCCGGATATCAGGAAAGATATCCGAATATGATGAAAGACATCCGGATATGAAGAAGGCTCATCCGGATACACTGATATTCAAAGCGGAAGCTATTCAGATATGCTGGGATGTATTCGGATATGAACTAGGACATCCGAATATGATTCTGGTCATTTGAATATCTCACTAATGCATTCGGATATAATTGGCGACTATTCGAATGAAAAATTCAACTTATGGGGGAGGCATCCGGATATTAGGCGAGACATCTAGATATTATCTTGGCATCTCTGGATGTATAAACAAACCATCCGAATATCATACTCGAAGAACTTTAGATACATCCGGATACGATACAAGGTATCCAGATATTAGAACTCAGAGTAATAGAACTTGCAATCCAAAATGGATACGGATTAATCGAACTTGCAATCCAAAATGGATAAGGATTAATGGGACTTGCAATCCAAAATGGATAAGGATTAATAGAACTTACAATCCAAAATGGATGAGGATTAATGGAACTTGCAATCCAAAATGGATAAGGATTAATGGAACTTGCAATCCAAAATGGATGAGGATTAATAGAACTGTCAATCCAAAATGGATGAGGATTAATGGAACTTGCAATCCAAAATGGATAAGGATTAATGGATGAGGATTAAAAAAACTGTCAATCCAAAATGGATGAGGATTAATAAAACTTGCTCATAACTTCATTGTTATATGCATATGTATATGTACGTCTCTACTTATTGATATAAAATCTGAGAACTCAATGAAGAATTGGAATAATCTGAAAAACTGATATGAACCTGTAATGAAAGGGATTACAGGAAGAATACTTGCCTGATAGAACTCTCTGATCGAACCCTGGAGCGATCCTGAAGACTCTAGTAAGCCTTTGCTATCTCTTGGCCTCTTAGTTCTTCACATGGAGTGAAGAAAAACTAAGCTAATGGGTTCTATATATAGAGGTATAAAAACCCTAGATCCCACTCCCTTTATAATATGGATTCATTCTCTTAATATAACTATGAGATTTTAAACCAAACCATCTCATACATGGATTCTCATTCTCCTTTAAATACATAATCTCACTTAATTAATAATAATACAAAAATTATTATTAAAATTCTCACATAATAATAAAACTCTAGAATTGTCTTCATGCCCTTGCATTTAATTTTCACAATAAATAAATGCTATATAAAAACTTAGATCCTACTCCCTTTCTAACATGGATTCCTTCTCCTAATATAACTAGGAGACTTTAACCCAAAATCATTTCACATATGGATATCTTATAATTGGGAGACTTTAAACCAAAACCATCTTACTTATGGATTATCTTAATCCCTTAATCAATCTAAGTTTAATTAACAATTAAATTCTAATAATAAATTTCTAAATGACCTTCATGTCCTAGCATTTAATTTCCACAATAAATAACTAGAATTAAATGCTCTTTAAATGCTATTTAAATACTATTCTCTCCATTAAAAATCTAAATTGCCACCTTGACAAATTCTCTTAACTCCAACATTAAAAAGAAATAAATGCTATTCTTTTCCTTCAAAATCTCCAAATTGCCACATTAAATAATTAATTGACAAAATCTCTTAATCAAATTCTTCAACAATTAATTAAATAATTCTAATTAAATACTGAGCCCTCTAACGGGTCAGTTACTCACATACTATATGTATGTAGATAACTTCTCTAAAAAATGATTATGAGATCCTGAATGTCTATCCCTTTTTCATCCCGTTTTCCAATCCAACGAAACACCAAATAAATGTAGTTCAAGTCTTTCATTTCCAAACATGCATTACTAAATGGTTGAAAGGAGCTGGACTTTCCTCATGCTGTTCTCAGCGTGTCTTTTCTGGTTAACTGGTTCTGCTGTTTCTTGGCATTGCAGCCACTTGAACTGAAATCAGGGGTATCAATCCCTATGGTTTTTAATCCATTTTTGGGAATGTTTATTGTTAATCCTACCTTTTTGTTAAGTTCTTTTGAGTTTTGACTTTCGTGTTTATGATTCAAGATATATGAGTAAGACTTCAGACACCTAGTCTTCCATATTTGGTTCAACTAACTGTTTCACCAGCTTATTTTCTTTAGATTCTTATGCTCTCTTCTTATTTGTTCTTTCTACATTTCACAGTCTGAGGTCAACTTCTTAGGAAGTCTTTCTCATCCAAACCTTGTTAATCTATTGGGATACTGTTTGGAAGATAAAGAGAAACTCCTCGTCTATGAATTCATGCAAAAGGGCAGCTTGGAGAATCACCTTTTTGGAAGTAAGAGCTAGTAGAAGAAATATTTTACTGCAACATCTGAAAACATTGGCAATATGGAAACTTCTTTCTGCTTCTACCAATCAACAATGTTCGATTTGCTTACCAAACAGTTCTCAATTTGGTTTTTGAAGGGGGTGCTGCAGTTCAGCCACTTCCATGGGGCACGCGGCTTAAGATACTAATTGGAGCAGCTCGAGGCCTGGCTTTCTTGCACACATCAGACAAGCACGTAATTTATAGAGATTTCAAGGCCTCAAATATATTGCTTGATGGGGTAAGCTTTCTTGAAATCAACTAATCAGATCCAGGTGACATGAAATACGGTGCAAATATATTTCACGGTTGAAAACAAACACGTTCTTATCCATTTTAATGCAGCAACTTTTGTATTGCACCAACCATTTTTACCCCGACTAAAGGTTGTTCATATTTTAGAATGTCTCATAAAGGTAAGGAACGGTTTGCTTTGTTGACATTCTTACTTCTTTATGGCAGTCCTACAATGCCAAGATCTCAGATTTTGGGTTAGCAAAATTGGGTCCATCAGCTAGCCAATCACACGTAACCACACGAGTTATGGGAACTTATGGTTATGCTGCTCCAGAGTATGTTGCCACAGGTAATTCCGTGAACCTTTTTAAGCTTCAGGCTCTTAAGGCTAAATGATTGTCAGTGTCAAGCTTAATTTTGAAATTTGCATCTGTAAAATAATAAATAAAGTAAATTGAGTAAAGCGAAGAGAAAGGAGACTAAGACAAACATGGTTTGGTCATAAGACCAACCATTAGAACTACTAGTTACCAGTAAGGAAGGAAAACAATAGTACCATTTCACATTAGCTTCACTGAATTATGCATTTATATATCGGAACAATTTGAATTAGATTCCACCAAAATTTGTGCTCTAAATCTAATGCCAATGCCATGCTCCTTAAACAGGGCATTTGTATGTGAAAAGCGATGTGTACGGTTTTGGTGTTGTGCTGGTCGAGATGTTGACAGGGTTACGGGCACTTGACCCAACCCGTGCCAATGGGAAGCAGAACCTGGCTGACTGGGTTAAACCATATTTAAGTGACAGAAGGAAGCTGAAAACCATTATGGACTCGCGGTTGGAAGGCAAATATCCTTCCAAAGCTGCATTTCATATAGCTCAGCTTTCTCTGAAATGCATTGGATCGGAACCGAAGACAAGGCCATCAATGAAAGAGGTAGTGGAAGCGCTGGAAAATATAGGCGGGGACAACGACAAACCCAGGGAGCCTCGAGTTCATGCCACGCACAGCACTACTGTCTATCCGCATGGCATTGGCCGGCAGCCGATGCACCATCGGTCCCCGCTTCACCCTAGGCAAGATGGAAACCGGCAGTATCATCATCAACTCCATGGACGACGACGAGCTTGACAAGGAGAACGTATGTTGTGAAATGCGGGCATGCGTATGCTAGCTAGCTAGCTCTGGCAGATTTTCTTTTTTTTTTTTTTCTGTTTCATACCATACTGGCTAGCTATTTTTGATTAAATTTTGTTGTTCTAGTGGTTGTTCATATTGAATAACTGTGGAACGCTAACAACATTTGAAATGTAATTATGTCTGGCAGTGCCAGTGGAATGGTGGCTTGGATTTTGCAGACTACTATTACGGCTCTCCTCTTAGTGGTATTACTATTGATTGTTGGTTATTGCCATGAAATTTAATCATCCATCTATGATTTTCCCTTTTCTTGGCGATTATATTTGGATGCTGCGCTGTTTAGGGTTTGGGGTTTAGGGATAGTAGCGGAGCAAATACTCGAGAGGATTCCGTCTAATTCACTTATTTTCAAAATTTGTTACCCATTTGATTCGAATGCGAGAGCTTTAAGCCAGTTTAATAATTTGTTACGCAGCTTAAAAGCTCTCCCACCAACGTTTTTTAAAAACTAGGCTAGGCCACATCTATTTTTTTCAAAGCTTATAAACTGCATAAAAGGAGTTTAAAAAGATTACCGAACTCCTTACGGGTGATACAGAAGATTGAACCATCAATATTTGAATTTACGGAGAGTGTTGCAGCAGCCGAAACGAACAACTCTTCTCTTTGGATTTGCAAAATGGAAGTAAGTACTAGTCGAGACACACTTAAAACTGCCTTCTGATGCTCAACTCAGTTAAGTGAAGTTAAAAAAATAAAAATGTACGAGAAGAAGTGAGAGTGTATGAAAAAAAGAGCATTAGAAGGAAAACAGAGAAGTTAGAGAAAGAATGACCTCCTTATATTTATAGGCTTAGTGTGGGCCTTCTGTAGATGAGTTAATTCTTTGCCTTCGTTTGGGACCTATCAATTAGGCTTTATCTGGGCTTAGTCCCATGAATCCCATCACCACATCACTTACCTAAAAACTTCATTCTAATAACATTTTTTGTTAAAATATATGGCCTTTTGTTGATTAAAAATACACACAAAATATGAGAACACCCAGATATTTTCCTCAATACTTTCTCGCATTAATTAGAAAATCTAAACTCTATACAATACAATAATTAAAATTGAAAACACTGTCTTCTATTTATAGATTAAAAAAAAAAAACTATATCTAATTAGAATTCTACAACTATCTATAATCATGATCCAAGTCTAACTTTGAATCATTATCACATACCAAATAGTTATCTCTAAATTTACCACAAAACCAACTTGATAAATTCAACACTCTCCCCTTCAAGTATTTTTTAAAACCAGATCGGAATATCTTTCCATGTTTTTGTCGTTCCTCAATTTGCATCCATAATTAAGATGTTTATCTAAAACAAATTTAGGTGGTTGGTCCATATAGATAATTATTGTAGCATATTCTGTAACGACCCGTTAGCTGGTCCAGTATTTAATTATAATTATTTTATTCATTAGTGAGGTATTTAATTAAGAGAATTTGCCATTCAATTTTAATGTGGCAATTTAGAATATTTTTAATTGAGATATCAGCATTTAAATAACATTTAATTCTTTATTTATTGTGAAAATTAAATGGTAGGACTTGAAGGTCAATTAGCAATTTATGATTAGAGTTTAATTGTTTAATTAAGAGTTATTATGGGATTAGGAGTCCATGTACGAGAAGGCTTGGGCTTAGAAGTCTCCAAGTTTCAGTCGGAGATTGATAATGGGCTTTTGAGGGGCTCTCCATTAAGTATATATTAGCATAGGGTTTGGTTGTCTTCTTCACGCCGTGTGAAGAATAGAAGAAAGAAGAAGTTGCAACAGTGCCTTGGCATAAGGAGATCTTCATTGAAAGCGTCGATCCAATCATTATCAAGGCAAGTATCCTTCCCCTGTAATCCTTTCTTACAGGTCTTGATGGAGTTTTGATATCAGATTTCTAAAGTATACCAGTTACAGTGCATGTATATATGTATATATACGTTACAGTGGGTGCATGTCAGTCGTGTATGGTTTCTTCCAGCAGTTCTTATTAATATTATTGTCAATTCATTCATAAAAATTGTTTCATATCAGTTGGGACTTGTTTTTCCCAAGTTTTAACTCGGAATGGTGTAGTTTTATTTAAGTTTGAATCAAGAACGAAGTCTCTGTGTTCGTCGTTTCTAGGTTTAGAAGTTGTAGACATCTGGATAGGATCCTTCATATCTGGATAGATTTTTCAAAGCATGTGAGTAGCATCTGGATAAGTTAGAGGCTATCCGGATGGGTTTAAAAGTTTTATGTGAGTGACATCCGGATAGCTCTTGTTCATATCCGGATGGTCCAGTGATATCCGGATGCTTCATTTTTGTATCTGGATGTGTCTAGCAGTGATTGTGAGTAGTATCTGGATGCATTGAGTCGTATCCAGATGTGTTTAAATTGTCTGTGAGTGATATCTGGATGTTTGTATCATATCCGGATGAGTCTAAGGCTTTTTTAGAGTGATATCCGGATACCTTGTGTTGTATCCAGATGTGTCCAAATATGTATGTGTCTTGTATCCGGATGAGACCTTGCTCATTCGGATGTCTCTCACAATTCATTCCAAAGTTCATGTGTCTTGTATCCGAATGAGACCTTACTCATTCGGATGTCTCTCACAATCCCATTCAATTCATGTGTCTCATATCCGAATGGGTGATTTTCATATCCCAATTGGCCTAGGGTGTATAACACTCACACCGAAATTCTATCTTTTCTCCTATTTGGTTCCATTATCTTCAAAACCCCAAAGTTAAGCATGTTTGGGTTGGGGTAATTTTATGATGGGTGATCCCCCTGGGAAGTCTTCATGTTGCAATAAATAAATCATTAAATAATTAAATAAATATCAAAAAATATTGCAATTCAAGGGAAAATACGAGTAAATCTTTGTACTCCAATATATTAGATCAACATACATGTTTAACATTTATTTTGACATGATCAGCATTATTTTGTGAGATAATGTGCATACATCTTGGTATGAGCATTGAGCATGACCTTTTATGGAGCACTACATATCTTGTGCTAGCATGTTTGTGAGCATTGCATTATGCGCGCCAGGCGGCTAGTCCTCGGGGATCCCACCAGTTCAGTTTTAGTTTGTGTGTCGCTCGCCTGATGTCGACCAGGGAGCTAGGGGCATATTGCCCACAGTATGTGCTTACAGCTTTTATGTTTGCAGGTTCAGATTGGTCAAGTATGTATTACAATTATGTAGGCCTATGTGCCAAAGTTGCATACCTGTATTTATCTTACAGTTTATGTGAATTACATCTATGAATGCAAACAAATAATGATATACCCAGTACAATTTTAGCAAGTTTTTCTTCAGTATCGATATTTTTCTATTCAGCTTCAGTTATTTTTTTCAGTTTATTACTTGCTAAGCTTTGTAACTCACTTTGTACTCTTCACCATTCTAGGACCTAGCGGGGGAGTACCAGATATGGGGCGTAGCAGCAGTGTCCAGTAGTGTGTGTACGTAAAGCCGCTCAAGACCAAAGATGTCTGGGAGTTTTATCAGTTTGTTAGTTTAGAGCGTTTGTCAGTTTAGTATTAGTTTATTTTTCAGTTGGGGGATTTTCCCCTTAGACAGTGTTTATGGTTTTCAATTTTGTTGACTCAGAGTTTTATTTCAATTGATTGAGATATTTATATTGATATCAGATTTCAGTTATTAGTTAGTTTTGTTTTATTTTCCCGTAGCACCTCTTCTCGGGCAGTTCTAGGAGAGGGGGTGTTACATATTCTCTAGGGGGAGTTCTCCCTAAGAAGATGCAATCCTAGGGAGAAGTAGTTCTCCTAGAAAGGTTCTTCCGAGCCAGTTTCTTGGAGATACCTCTCACACTATAATCCCTCTGGTTAAGCCAAGCTCTAAGCTAAGCAAGAACATAGGAGACCATTCTTCTGCACAACCTTGCCCCCCATTGTTTTGCACAACATGGCTTACCTTGAATAGGCCCTCCTTCTTCTAGGGGACCATTCTTCCGAGGAGAGGGTGTTTCTCATGAAGGCCTTCTTCTGAGCTTAACCCTGTAGGAGGTCAAGACAACACCACCTCTTGCGACCGGAAGAGCATCGCAGCCCCCATGCATGTGTTCCACATGTCCTAGTCACGAAGACTATAAATATATTGTAAGATACATTTAGGAGTGTGCACTCTAAGGGGGGGTGAATAAGGTGTTTTCAAAACTTTTCTTATTTATGAAATTCATGCATAAAGATTTATCTTGAGAGAATTTTATACTGAAAATAGAAACCATCGATGAGAATCATGATTAACAATGAATGACATTTATGATTTCAAATTACATATTCATGAGAAAATATTTAAGTTGAGATGTAGAGACAAGGCTTAAAAATATGATTCAAAATTATGCAGCAAGTGGAAATTAGATACAAAGGGATCAAGAAACAAAAATGAGACACAACATTTATAGTAGTTCAACCAAAAGGCCTACATCCACTACCTTGACTTGCCCATCAAGGATTTAAGCACTCTACTAAAATGGATAGCTTTTCAAGGGATCAACTATATCCCTTTCATAGCTTTTATAAGTTAAGTTGGAACCTTAGTTTTTATGGGTTAAATAGAAACCTCAACTTTTAAAAATTAAGTTGGATTCTCAACTTTTCAAGGTTAAGTTGGAACATTTACTTTTATAGGTTCAACAATAACTTTTGGCTTTATGGAGAAAGCAACAACCTTACATACTTTTTAAGGGATTAGGTAAAACCCTTACAACCACTTATTGAAAGAGGAATTTAGAAGTAAGCTCACAACAAGATAACCCGCAAAGGATAAGAATTACATCACATGAGGGTTTACAAGAGTAGTGTAAAGTGTTGAGAGTTAATGTTTTGATATTTTTATGATGATTCTGATGATAAAATATTATGAACAAAACTTTAATGGCTAAAATATCAGGCTTCTATGCTTGTATCTCAAATCAATTTAAAATTAATCCAATTGAGTATTAATTTAGCTAAAAGATGTCAAGCCTTTTAATTAAGTCAGCAATCAAGTAGGTTAAGATCTCAGTTGAATACTTTGATCAGAATAGAGTGATAACATGACAAATCGAATATAAAAATTTGCTCAATCAAGTGCTCTTTCTAAATCCTATCAGAAAATAGATTGTAAGCTATCGAATATTCGAGTAGTGTTATTCATCTAATCGAGTATGTGGAACAACCTAGTTTTGTGAATTAGTATGGACATAGAGTTAGCCTCTATATTCTAACAAGTAATCAATTGAGTATTCATCCAATTGAGTAAAGCTTAAGCTCAATCGATTGGCTAATATATAAACTCAAATATGTGCTAAATTCAATTGATTATTCTTATTTTTTCACTCGAGTATGTACACGCTGAAATTAAAAAATATAGTCATTATGAAGCATTAAATGTGCAAAGAAGCAATCCTTTCAGAAAGCTCAATTCAACCTAATCATTCTCGAATATGAGATGAAATTTGAATTCTCAAAGAAAAATGAATGTTTCTCATGTGAAATTTGAAATTTGAATACTCGAAGAAAAAAAATTGTTTCTCATATGGTATGAAATTTGAAATGTTCCTCATATGGTATGAAATTTGAATTGTTTCTCATACGATATAAAATTTGAAATGTTCTTCATATGGTATGAAATTTAAAATGTTTCTCATTTATATGATATTTAAAATATTTCTCATATGGAATGAAATTTGAATTGGCAAAGAAAGAGGAATGAAATTTGAATTTCTAAAGAAAAAAAAAGGAAAGTTCTTTTTCTCTATTATGGTATGAAATTTGAGTTATATATCGTTATCTCGCTAAAGGAATGATTTTGTTCTTTTCTAATATGAAGTTTGAATTATATACTATTATCTTGTCAAAGGAATATTTTTGTTATCTCATAAATATGGCATAAAATTTGAAATGCATGATCGTTTCTTTATTGATGAGGGGAATACCCTCGGGTCCATAATTACGCCAATACCTCGAATGGACATCCAGTAGAAGCCGTGCCACGTGTTCCCTAGTGAGGAACTTCGCTTATGATTATCTTTCTTGGGTCTAGAAGATGCGTGGCAAATAGACATCACTACACCAGTTGGCTGGGTACACAGTAAGGAAATCTCTGAGCTCTTAGGGACTGACCACCTCATCGAGGGTCACAGAGGCAGGAGTTATCTCGAACCCTTCGGAGACGGGTGTAACTATGGAATCCTTATCAACAGGATTCCGAGAAGAGTGGAGGGGAGATCTCGAAGATCTTTCTAGGATCCTTATCTCGGGAGAAGAATAAGAAGAAATGAGAGGTAAGAAAAAGGACTACTTTTGAATATGGCATAAGTAATTATGCTAGATTTTCTAGTTGAATGCATTTGACTTAATCGTCGGAGACCGACCGGGGGAGCAAGTCCCCGTCTCCATTATAGGTGCATAGGAAGAGGTGGAAGAGGGTGATCGACTATCGCATCATCAAATGGCGCCCACTGTGGGGCCGAGGTATTTTCTTTTCTGTCTCTCCAGTGCAGCAGGTCGTGATGTTCTTTAGTAATCCCCTTTTGCTTTAATGGAAACAAGGAGGCAGCAATCTCGAGCAGCAGGGGGTAACCCCGTTCCAGAGCTGAGTTAATAGAATCCTCCAAGAAGCCCACCGGGGAGGGATTAGAGTCCGGAGGGCCCTCCACCCCTACCTGATCGGATAGCGCTCCTAGAAGGTCAAGTGCAACGGCTGACAGAATTATTCACGGGCTTCTTGGATCGCCAGCACTAGCAAGCCCAGCATTCTCGAGCAGAGGGAAGATTAGAGCCCCCGAGGGAGAAGGAGTCCTATCTGCGGGAGGCGAATCTGCGGAGGCCAAGGTAAGACGATGGGCATGGCGAGGCAGTCGAATCTTCCAACTTGTCGTATGCGCAGCAGCGATAAGAAAGAAGACTATGGCAATTGGAAGAGGAGATCGCTGCCCTAAAACCGAAGTCTAGAGAGGCTCAAGGGACAAGGGTGAATCAGCCCCTTAGCCTGAAGATCATAGCGGCTGTACCGCCTGAGCGTCTTCGCATTCTGGCCATCAAGCCTTATGCGGGGACCTCTGACCTGATGGGTCACCTCAATCTTTTTACCTCTCATATGATGGTGCATGATGCCTTAAACGCGATGTGGTGTAGGGTCTTCTTGGTAACTTTGGAAGGGCACGCACGGGCTTGGTATTCAAACCTGGCCCACCATTCTATCGTAAGTTTCGTGCAGCTCCGAGGTAGCTTTTTGGCACATTTTGCACCTCTTCGGCAACATCGAAGGTCCATCATGGCCCTCGTGAGTATGAAGCAGAACCAAGGAGAACCTTTGAAAAACTTCATCTCACATTTCAATATGGAGGCCTTGAGCATTGGGAACTTTGATCACAGTGTAGCTATGGTGGCGTTCCAGAACGCCCTAAGGCCCGGTCCTTTTGCCCAGTCATTAGCCAAAACGCCCCCGATTACATTCACGAACATCTTGGGCCGCGCTACGAAGTACATAAATGCTGAAGAAGTCATGCAAGCTAAGAGGGCTGAACACGCAGAGAAGAAGGACAAGAAGAATCACCCCGAGGAAAGGAAGAATGATGATCGGAAGGAAAAACATCGTCCTCGGTGGGACTCAGGTGGTTTTACCCCTCTGAATGCCCCGAGAGTGGAGATCCTGGTCACCATTGAGGGTAAAGACTATCTAAAGAAGCCTCGACCGATGAAGGCACCGTCTGATAAAAGGAACCAGAATAAATACTGTCGTTTCCATCAGGATCATGGCCATGATACAGAGGAATGTCACCAGTTAAAAGAGGAGATCCAAGAGCTCATCAATCGAGATTTCCTAAGGAGTTATGTGGCTAAGGAAAGCGATTCTCAAAGAAGGAAAGACCGACGGTCGCGGTAGAGAAGTCCCCCCAAAAAGGATGGGACAAACGATCGAGATCATGCTCGACGTTCGCCTCGAAGGAAGAGATTGCAGTGGGTGGAAGATGATCATCCCCAGCCTCTAGTATTCCATACACTCGCTGCAGGGGAGGTCCTAGTCGTGAAGAGCGAAGAGGGCGCTGGCAGTCATGCCATTGGGCTAAAAAGGTCGAGGTATGTTGAGCCAATCTCTTTTTCAGATAGTGATCTCCCGAGGTACCTGAATCGAATGATCCGCTGGTGATAACAGCCGAGCTCGGGAAGTGGGAGCTTTAGCAAATCCTTGTGGATTCAAGAAGTTCCTCTGAAATCTTGTATCGGCAAGCCTTTTTAGGCATGGGGTACGAAATGGCGCAGCTAAGGCTAGTAAGGGTCCATTTAGTGGGATTTGATAGGGAGGCCGTATATTCGGAAGGGATAATTCAACTTTCGTTGACTGTAGGAAGAGGCTCCCGAACTTCTCAAGTTATGCTAGATATCCTAGTAGCAGACGTGCCTTCGGCCTATGACATGATTCTCGGAAGATCTGGCCTTAATGCCCTTTGGGCTATTCCTAGCACGTACCATATGATGATGAAGTTTCCTACAGCCAGTGGAACAAGCGAAGTACGGGGAGATTTGCGCTCAGCTCACGAATGTTATATGGCCTTTATAGGCATAGCAAAGGATAGAAAAGCAGTGTCACAAAGGGAAGCACCAGGTCCCCAAAGGGAATCCTGAGGAAGGAAGGGAGAAGATCCCCCGAAAGAGGTCAGTTTTCTACTAGAGGGGCCGAAAGATCCAAAAACAGCAGAACCGGTGGACAGGTTGGAGGAAGTACCTTTGAAGGAAAATTGCCCAGATCGTTGTATAAGGATGAGTGCGGAGTTAAAAGACTCGTTAAAGAGTCGAATATTAGCACTCCTTAGGCAGTATACAGACATCTTCGCATGGACTGCTCAGGACATGCCAGGAGTAGATCCAGAGGTTATGACACGCAAACTGGGAATACGACCGAGCTTCCGACCTATCAAATAGAAAAAGTAGAGCTTCACCCCTGAAAGAGCTCGGGCAATTGAGGAGGAAATTGCAAAGTTAACGGAGGCACAATACATTCGGGAGGTTGATTATCTGGACTGGTTAGCAAATGTCGTGTTGGTTCCCAAAGGGGAGAGCAAGTGGAGGCTTTGCATTGATTTCACTGATCTTTATAAGGCCTGCCCGAAGGATAGCTACCCGTTCCCGAGGATTGATGCCCTGATTGATGGGACTGCCGGTTGTTTGCTCATGAGTTTTCTGGATGCTTTTCAGGGATATCACCAGATTCCATTACACCCGAAGGATCAGGAAAAAACGACATTCATTACCAATAAGGCAACTTACTGCTATACAGTGATGCCTTTTGGTTTGTAGAATGCATGAGCTACTCACCAGTGCTTAGTAAATAAGCTCTTTCAACACCAGCTCTGGAGAAATATGGAGGCATATGTGGATGACATGTTGGTAAAAAGCCTGGTGGAAGAACATCATCCGAAAGATTTGGAGGAGTGCTTCAAAACCCTTCGTAAGTTCCATGTGAAACTTAATCCTGTCAAATGTGCTTTTGGCATCTCTGTAGGGAAGTTTTTAGGCTAGATAGTACACCACTGAGGGATTAAGGTAAACCCAACAAAGGTTAAAGCCATTATGGATATGCCAATCCCGAGGAGTATAAAGGAAGTACAGAGCCTCACGGGCAGAATGACGGCTTTCGGGAGATTCCTCTCTCGTTTTGAGGAAAATGGCCTTCCTTTCTACAAGGTCCTATCAAAGGCAAACAACTTTACATGGAATGCTGAATGTCAGAGTGCTTTCTAAAAGCTGAAGGAGCATCTGGCTATGCCTCCGATTCTCACCAAGTGGAAGCCAGGAGAACCATTGTATATCTATTTAGTGGTGGCCGAAGAAACCGTAAGTTCGGTGCTAGTATGAGAAGAAGATAAGATACAGAGGCCTTTTTATTATGCAAGCAAGTGGTTAACGGGAGCAGAGGTCCGGTATCCTCCCATGAAGAAGCTGGCTTTTGCCTTGATAGTTTCGGCAAGGAAGCTTCGACCCTATTTTCAAGCCCATACGATTATTATGCTTACTAACCAACCCTTGAGGCAGGTTCTTAGCAAACCAGAACTTTCAGGGCAAATGCTGAAATGGGCAATAGAGCTTATCGCTTTTAACATTGAGTACAAACCGTACCCGGCAATTAAGGCACAGTCATTGGCGGACTTTATCGTCGAAGGGATAAGGACTCCCGAAAGTGCGGAGGAAGATCAGAGACCATGGATAGTGGCTGTAACGACCCGTTAGAGGGCCTAGTATTTATTGGAATTAGTTAATTAATTATAGTAGTAATTAATTAAGAGAATTAGCCATTTAATTTTAATGTGGCAATTTAGAATATTTTTAGTTGAGAAAATAGCTTTTAAATAGCATTTAATTCTTTTTATATTATGGGAAATTAAATGCAAGGACTTGAAGGTCAATTAGCAATTTATGATTAGAGTTTAATTGTTTAAATAAGAGTTATTATGGGATTAGGAGTCCATTAACGAGAAGGCTTGGGCTTAGAAGTCTCCAAGTTTCAATAGGAGATTGATAATGGGCTTTTGAGGGCCTCTCCATTAAGTATATATTGGCATAGGGTTTGGTGGTTTTGTTCACGCCGTGAGGAATTAGAGATCGCATAAGAGAAGAAGAGGCAGAGGCTTTGAAGAAGCTTTAACAGTGAGGTTGTGTAGGAGTTTTCTCGTTGCAATCGTTGATACGATCAGAGTTATTGTAAGGCAAGTATCCTATCTGTAATTCCTTCCATTACAGATTCAAGTTCGTTCATTCTCAGTTGTTCAGTTCTTCATTGCGTTCGTATTCATATCAGTTTCAGTATGAATATATATATATATATGTATATACGTAGAACAGTGAGTGCATGAAGGAGATAACGTGTGATTCTTGATCGTTAATCTCTTAAATACGGTCTTCAAATCATATTAACGGTGATCTCAGAATGCCAAGATTGTTGTTTGGATTTCCAGTTTAATCAGACTGTATGTGCATGCATTTACATATATATGTATGCGTTACAGTGAGTCTTCCAGCCAGTTCTTGCATGTTCTTTGCAACGTTTCCATTAACTATGATCAGTAAAACATTCCTAAGTTGTTTCTATATCAATTGAGATTATTCTCTCAAGATTTCTTTCGGAATGGTGTAGTGAGGATAAGTTTTTATTCAAGATATGGTCTCTGTTAGTGTGAGTTTTATTTCTGATGAGATTCCAGTCATTCGAATGAATCTTGTATCATTCGAATGGGCTTTGAGGCATCCGAATGAGTTCCAGTGTTATCGTAAGTTTTTCCCTTATATTGTGCCAGTCATTCGAATGAGTTCTTGGTCATTCGAATGAGTCATGTGTTATCGTATCATTCGTATGTGTTTTTGGGTTGTCATTCGAATGAGTTTCCTTGTCATTCGAATGAGTCCTTGAAGTTGTGAGTAAGCTGTCGTTTGTATAGTATAGCATTCGAATGAGCCTTTTTGTCATTCGAATGATCTGTGAGTAACCCATAAATTCATTCGAATAAGGTTACTGTTGCATTCGAATGAGTTGGTTTTTGCCAGTTCAAAAGTTAGAAAATTCCAAAATTGATTCGAATGAATTTGAGAGTCATTCGAATGAGTCCTTGATTAGATCCGTATAGCCTTTGTTATATAGCAGCTATCATTCGAATGAGTTCTTTTTCATTCGAATGAGTCTCTGTCATTCGAATGAGTTCTTTTTCATTCGAATGAGTCTCTGTCCATTCGAATGAGTCTTCCTCCATTCGAATGAGCTTGCTGTAGTTCATTCTTTTTCATTCGAATAAGCTACTATCTCATTCGAATTGTTCCTTAAACTTTCTCAATCATCCGAATAACATCACATAGCACCCAGATGACTTCTAATAAATTCTTGAGGCAAGTCTAAAATTTAATTTAAACATTTAATTAATTAAATATTGAATTTTATGCCAAGATATGATAAAATCCAATATGCCATGCCTATACTCAGAAATTTTAGGATCTTTGCATCTCAATAAACCTAGTAAAGATCGTATAACATGTTTAGCATTTATTCTGACATGTTCAGCATTATTTTTGTAAGATTACGTGCATACATAGTGTATGAGCATTGAGCATGACCTTATATGGAGCACTACATTTCGTGTGCTAGCATTTATGTGAGCATTACATTATGCGCGCCAGGCGGCTTGTCCGCGGGGATCCCACTAGTATCAGTAAGTTATATCTCAGTTATGAGATGCTCGCCTAATGTCGACTAGGGAGCTAGGGGTATACTATACTACCCACTCTATGTGCTTACAGTTTTTATGTTGCAGGTTCAGATTAGCCAGGTATGTTTTACAGTTATGTGGGCCTATGTGCCAAAGTTGCATACCTGCATTTATCTTACAATTTATGTGCATTACATTTTTAAATGCAAGCATATAGTGTTTCACTCAGTACAAGTTCAGTAAGTATTCATCAGTATCGATATTCTTCGATTCAGCTTCAGTTATTCTTTCCAGTTTATTTACTTGCTGAGCTTTGTAGCTCACCTTGTACTCTTCACCATTCCAGGTCCTAGCGGGGGAGTACCAGAGGTGGGGCCTAGCAGCAGTGTCCAGTAGTGTGTGTACGTGGAGCCGCACAAGACTAAAGATGTCTGGGAGTTGTTAGTTTTAGTGTCTTATCAGTTTAAGTTTGACTTATGTTCAGTTGAGGGATTTTTCCTTAGATGTAGTTCATTGTTTCAGTTATTGTTGACTCAGAGTTTTATTTTAGTTGATTGAATTGTTTATATTGGTATCAGATTTCAGTTATTAATTAGTTTTATATTTTACTTTCCGTAGCACCTCCTCTCCGGCAGCTCTAGAAGAGGGGGGTGTTACAGTGGCTATAGATGGGAGCTCGACCTCGGGTGACAGAGGAGCAGGATTAATGATAAAGAGTCCTGAAGGACAGATATGGCCTTATGTTTTACATTTTGAATTTCGAGTGTCTAACAACGAAGCGGAGTATGAGGCTTTGTTGGCAGGATTGAGATTGGTTGAAAAGTTGGGGGCTCAAAGCATTGTGGTGAGCTCAGATTCTAATTTGGTGGTGCAACAGGTGAATGGAGAGTATGAAGCTCGGGAAGGCCACATGGCACGATACTTAGCCATGGTCAGAGAATTAATGGCGCATTTCTGGCGTGTAAAGGTGGAGTATGTCCCTCGGGCTATGAATACGGAGGCAGACCTGTTGTCCCGAATTTCCTCTTCCTCTTTCCCTACAAGCTCTCGAGAAATTCGGATCGAGTCCCTGCCACGGAAGAGTATTAAAGAAGTCGCTGATCAATTATGTGTGGAGGATGAGCCTAGTTGGATGGATCCTATGTTGTTGTACTTAAAGGAGGAGAAACTCCCCGAAGATGATTCAGAGGCTCGAGAGGTTAGGCGAAAGGCCTGAAGCTTCGTGTTAGTCAACGGGGAGCTTTATAGAAGATCATTTTCGCAGCCATTGCTGAAGTGCATTCAACCTCGCAAAGCGGATTATATCCTGAGAGAGATTTATGAAGGCATATGTGGAAGCCATATCAGAGCTCGAACCCTCAGTCAAAAAGCTCTCCGATAAGGGTATTATTGGCCAACGATGGTAAATGATTCAGAACAGCTAGTCAGGACCTGTGATCAATGCCAACGGACATCCAACTTGGTCCATGTACCGACTGTCGCACTAGCTCATTTGGCTATGCCTTGCCCCTTCGCTCAATGGGGTATTGACATCTTGGGGCCTTTCCCCCCAGCGGCTGGGCAGGTTAAGTATATCATGGCCGCTATTGATTATTTTACAAAGTGGGTCGAAGCCGAGGCAGTGGCCTCTATTACCGCCCGGTGTGTGAAACAATTTCTATGGAAGAGTGTGGTCTGTTGTAACATCCCGCATCGAGCGATAGAAAAGACCAGAACAACTTACCCTGATGGCCCTACTCAAACTTCTCAGGGGGTCACCCATCCTTGAACTGCTCCCAGCCCAAGCACGCTTAATCCCAGAGTTCCTTGCCTACATTCAGCCCAAAAGGTATCCAGCTGATGTTGTTTTCCTTTCTTTCACTATCCTCGATATATACTAACTTTTCTAGGCTCTCGGGGTATTACATTCTCCCCCCTTAAGCACATGACATCCTCGTCATGCGACCTTACAACCGGTCTCAGATCTCTCCCCTTGCATGGCCGATGTGGGATTCACCTAAGGTGCCTACTCGCACCCCCCATAGGGGCTTACACACACCCCCCCTCGAGACTCAGCCTCCTCGCTGAGATTTTCCCCACCAACGCGCTCAAAGGCTCGGGAGTCGGCTCTGATATCAAACTGTAATGCCCTGCTCCCACTTACGGGTGTTACTCGTGAACAATTACCCAAATTGTCCACCTGCCTGGCCTTAGGTGAAGGGTGGACCATGTTTCTAAAGGAAACGCCCTAGGTGGGAACTAGGCTCGTCCTGCCCTTCCCTCAACCCCAGGATTCACTAGCAGAATTGGGCTTCAACCACACCGCATTTGATTAAAGAAAACTCATGAAAATGCCCAACCGCCATTTTCTTACTTATTTCAATTCTTTCTCCATCCGAGAATTTTTACCGGGCTCCATGAAAATCACCATTTAAATCAATCTATTGATTTATTACCAATTTAGGAGGAAAAACTCATAATTTTTTATTTTCCAAAATTTCAACATTATTCTCCAAAATGCCTGAAAAATCCTTTTATTTTGAAAATTCCTCCGGGGCCCAAAATCAAAAAAGAAATGCCCCAAAAATCCCCAAAAATTTGGCCAACGGGACCCATTGGCACGCCCGGGGCCCCAAGGTGCGCCTGCAACGCGGGCTGCGCACGCCTGTCGCGCTCCCGTGCGGGGTCGCATGCCTGTACGCGCGCGCATCCGCGCGGCTGCCCACGCCGGCGATCCTCCGCGCGCGCCACCAGCGCGCACCCGCGCGCGTACCCGCACACCCAGCAACCTACTGCTGCCTCCTGCTACCATTTTCACATCTTTTTTTTTTTTTCTTTCTTCATCTTGGGCCTTCTAAACACCCTTAATTTGCATTAAATCCTCCACTTTTCTCATTCCAAAGCCTCATTTCACAAACAAAACCCATCTTATTTTTATTTATTACAATATACCTCAACATATCAAAATTTTTCCCTCTCTTAGCTACCATACACAACATGGAAGCTTCATACACATGAAACCAAAATAAAATACAATTTATTTTACATTTCCAACCAAAATACATAGGTTACACAACTTTAGCCTTCCCCATTCATATCCATTTCTCTCCCATTTTCACCTTTCCCTTGAGGCTTTCAACACCTACATAGAGGTCCAACAAACCTCATGATCTCAAAAGCTCAGTAAGGGTGCATATGCAAAGTAAATACAAGCATAACAAGTTTATGTAATGGCAAATGCATGCAAGCATGGTTAGGTTATTTCATCCTCACAACCCAAAATGGTTTGAGGCATCAACCTACCACTTCTTTCCCACCCCCATGGCCATAGGTCTCATGTATAAGTGAAGCATGCAAAGAGATACATAAAAATTTATGCAATCTCCTTACAATGCAATGCAAGGCCTCCTCCACATGGGGCCATCCCTTACCTTAACATTCTTTTCTTTGAAGTTTTAAATCCTCTTCTCAAAAGAGCTCCCACCATCATCTTCTCCCATCTAGTATGACATTCCAACATGCCACTTACTTTACATACAAATATACAAAAGTAAAGAGAAGAAGAAATAACTTGCTTTGATTCCTTCATCTTCTTCTTCACTTTTTTTCTTCCATGGGAGACTTTCTTATCTCTCTTTCTTTCTTTCCTTTTTCATTACTTTTCCAAATGGCCAAAGAAAGGCAAGAGTTCTTCACTTGCCATTATATACTAGGCCTCTATATTTTAAGAATGAGTCTAGGCCTTTTGATTTTTATGGATTTGATAGAACAAATCCTAGCCTTCCACCGAAAGCACAATCCATGTGCTTTAGTCTTCTAAAATCCCAACCATTGAATTTCTTTCCCCTTTTCAAGGCCAAATCTCAACCATTGAATCCCTCTTGAACATTTCATTTCTTTCTCATTTACTTTAATGAGACAATTATATGTCATTTTTAAGACTTAATCCAAGCCATTGGATATATTTCACCTTTTCAAGACTTGATCCTAACCCTTGAATCAATTTAGTCTTCCAATACCAAAATTAGTCATTTTCTCATATATTTATTTTGACTAATTTCAACACATCACACTTGAGAGACATATTTAATTTCCTTCCCATTTAATTTAATGGCACTAATTTCCACCATCACATGAAAGACCACTTGAAAGACATAAATGCTTTTTTTCTCATTTAATAAAATCTCCATATTTTCCAAACATTAATGCATGACTAATTTATTTTCCTTTTGGATTTTCTTTTAATCCAAACCATCATGCCTCTCTTTAAATGCTTGAACGACCAATTGAATTTCCTTTGCATTTAATTTAATCTCTCCATTTAACTTGGACCACAAAATGCCAAGTGTCATTACCACATTTATTCACCATTTTAGAGAAAATATAATTATTTTCTCAAATAATTCAATATCCACCATTTTCCCTATTTCCATAATTAAATTCCTTTATGGAATCACTCCAAATTATTAAAATACCCTTTCATGAATTATTAATCCCATATCTCCACATAAATACAAAATTGGGATTTAATTCACTTATTCACCTAATTCCACATAGGAATTATTTCCAATTTACAAAATACCCTTTTATTGGACTTCACTATCCAAATTACCAAAATACCCCTCTCATAGGACACGCTCAATCTCAAGGATTCATCATCTCCTCAAGGGTATTTTTGAAATTTTCTCACTTCCTTTCTCATTCTCTTAACACTGGTAACACCAGGTGTTACAGAAACTTTCAAAAATGCCCTTGAAAGGGGTTAGATCCTTGAGAATATTGGTGACCTATGAGAGGGGCATTTTGGTAATTTAGTAAGTGAAGTCCAATAAAAGGTATTTTGGTAAATTGGAAATAATTCCTATGTGGAGTTAGGTGTGTAAGTGAATTAAATTTCAATTTTGTATTTATGTGGAGATATATGGGATTAATAATTCATAAAGGGTATTTTAGTAATTTGGAGTAAAATTTCATAAAAGAATTAAATTATGAAAAATAGAGAAAATGATAAATATTCAATTATGTGAGAAATAATTGAATTTCGTTAAAATGGTGGATTAGTGTGGTGAAGCCACATGGAGGGTTTAAATTAGAACTTGGGAGCCAATGTTGGTGTCTTGAAGTGACACATGGCTTAATATGGTCCAAGTTCAATAAGGGAATTAAATA
The DNA here is from genome assembly GCA_036245055.1 of Diospyros kaki. NCBI lineage: Eukaryota > Viridiplantae > Streptophyta > Magnoliopsida > Ericales > Ebenaceae > Diospyros > Diospyros kaki. Next base: position 28,448,918 of record BSEG01000012.1, read on the forward strand.
AATGTAAAAAGAAATGATAAGTAGTCTTTTAAGTATTTAATGATGAGAATGATTATGGTGAATTAAATAAATCCAAATGAAATGGGAAATTAGTCACCCATTAATTCTTTGAAAAATATGGGATTTATTTAAATGCATAAGAAAGTATTTATGTCTCTCATAGTGATGGGTTGAAAATAGTCTCATTTAAGTAAATAAGAAATAAATGGAAAAATTCAAGAATCCAATGGGTGAGATTTATTCTTGAAAAGAGAATGAATCCAAAGGTGGGGATTCAAAGAGAAGAAATGGCATGGATTGCCAAATATTAAAGAGATGAGTGGTTGAGATTAAAGCTTTCAAAAATACATGGATTGTGTTTTCTTTGCAAGGTTGAGATCTTATCTTGAAAAGTGAATAAAATCAAATGGATGAGATTAATCAAGGCAAAAGCACATGGATTGTGCTTTCTTTTGTGGTTGGGATTTTCTCTCAAAAAGCAAAGGGAAATCAAGGGCTAAGATGAAGTCTTGAAATTGAGATTTCAAGAAAAGAGAAGTATATAAGGGGAAAGAGAGCTTTATGCTCAAATTGTTCCCATTTCAAGAGAGTAAGGGTTGAAGTTTTCCATTGTTTAGAGAAAAGAAAGAAAGAAAGAGAGAGAAAGAAGTCTATCATGGAGGAAAGAGTGAAGAAAAAGATGAAGGAATCAAGGTAAGTTGCATTTTTCTTCTCTTTATTTTGGTTTACTTTGTATGCAAAGTAAGTTGCTTGTTGGAATGCCATCTTAGATAGGAGAAGATGATGATGGGAGCTCTCTTGAGGTGAGGATTTAAAGATTTCAAGAATGGAAGAAGGTAAGGGATAGCCCTATAGGAGGGTGGCCTTGCAATGTATTGTAAATATAGTTCATAAATGTTTTATGTCGCACTTGCATGTAGTGGTTATCACTTGCGTGATGTGAGATCTAGTGGACCTATGGCCATATGGAAGACTAGTGTTGTGGGAGGGGTAGGTTGATGCCTCAAACCTTGGTGGGTTGTGAGGATGAATGGGCCTAGCCTCATTTGCATGCATTTGGCATACATAAACATGGTTATATTCATATTTATTTTGCATTGCACCCTTATTGAGTTTAATAGCTCATGAGGTTTTTACCCTCACATATAGGTTGTAAAGGCATGGAAAAAATCAAGGCAAGATGGAATGGCATGGGAAAGCATGGGAATGAAGATCTAAGAGCTTATTATGGCTTATGGAAGCCTATGCTGTTGTGTTATATTTATGAGATGTAATTTATTGGGTTGGTAATGGTTTATTTAAGCCTAAGACCATGGGTGTATTTTATTTTTGGAATCTTTGATTTTATTTTGAAAGTGAGACAATGGCTTATGGTATGTTGAAGCCTAAGATTGGGTGTGAGTCTCATTTTTGGTGTGTGTTGTGGGAAGCACCAAAGAAGTTAAATCAAATGATTTTTGTTTGTGAAATGAGGCTTTTGGGAGGTGAAAGGTGGAACTTTCAAAATAAAGGGATTTTTCAGTCATTTTGGAGATAAATGCCAAAATTTTTGAAAAATGAAAATTTTGAGTTTTTCCTCAAATTTTTGGGAAATCCATGGGTTAATTGAAATGGTAAAATTTATGGAGCCCGATAAAATTCTTGGATGGAAGAAGAATTAAAAATAAATATGAAAATGACGATTGGGCATCTTAATGAGATTTCTTTTAGCCAAGTGCGATGTGGTTAAAACCCAATTTTGCTAGTGAATCCTAGGATTGAGGGAAGGGAAGGACGAGCCTAATTCTCACCTAGGGCGTTTCATGCTGAAACATAGTCCACCCTTCACCAAAGGTCAGACAAGTGGACAATTCAGGTAATTGTTCACGAGTGGCACCCGTAAGTGGGAACGGGGTGTCACACACATCTCATGGGCTTCTTAATTAAACTATTTAATTAATAGTTTTAGAATTAATCATATTAATTCTAAAATCCCTATATATCATGGTTAATGTCTAGTAACATACCATGAATACCTAGCCAATAATGAAATATACACAGACCTTTTCAATTGCAATTATCATGTAGTAAAATTCTTTCATCAGTCAATGTCCTAATTAAATTTAGGGTATGGTTTTATGTCGAATCCTAATTATTCAATAACTATATATCAATTCCAAATTTATGACTTGATAGGTGAAATCAAAACACCTTTTGATTTTCACCTCACCTTGACTAAGGATTTTCACAGTCATGAAATTATTGGAATACATAGGACTTCTTTTTATCTGTACAATAAGTGATGAATCCTTTATTGACACTCATAAGCCTTCATATGTGACAAGGTCATGCCCAATGATAGTTTGTTAGTGATTCCTTTAGAATCCAAACTGTACCAAGACGTAACTAGTTAAATATAAGACTACCATGATGTCTCAAGTCTGCACAATTGCAACACTAGAATTCCAACTCGACATTAAACAATAACCATTAGGAATTTTGTAGTGGCTCAGTTCAAGGTACTTATTCTTCTAATAAGCACCCAGATATATGCACTAGTGTCATCACACTAATGTCCATGAAATAAGACATTCTTCTTATTGAGCATGCACTGTATGTGCTAGTCTATCCGAGTTATTAGTGTCCATTCCTAATAACTCTATGACTAGGAACATTGAAGATCAAGGTTTATAAGGAATATGTTTCATGATCATCATCTCTATGCACGACCATATTCTATGAGCCTATTTGATCTATGGATTTTGTCAAGTATAGATTGCAATAAATAATGTCAACAATCATTAATGATAAATAAAACATAATGCCTTTTGTAATAACAATTGATTGAATAAAAAGAATCACAATGAAAAGTACGATCCTTTACATAAAATATAATTGGCTTGTAGGGCATAACACTAATAATAATGGGCTACATCTGTGGATAAATTGTAACGTAAATAGAAACAAAATATTTCTAAACTTAATATCAATTCTTTGTATCGATTATTAACTGATCCGTTTTGACTGGTATCCTTGCATGTGCTATCATCAATCTGCAATGTATTACGTGGATGTTAATATTTCTATAGTAATATCTGTTCTGTTTAATCAGTTATAAACAGATGCTCTTTGATCAATGTCCTCTTACTCAATTTTCATTGATTAACATACATCGTTTATATTAACCAAAATGTATGCATCGATATTGATTCCCCAAGAAAAAAATTCTATTTAATACTATAATGATACATGTTACATTGTTGTTGCAACAATATTAAATATTGGACTTTTAAATGTTTAATACAATAATGTAAATTTAAATGTTTATTAGAACAATGTAAATATACAAAAAAATGGGTTTAATACAAGAATTTGTGTCACCTGAATATACGAACTTCATGGTGGTTGCTAATTGTCAATCATCCTTTGTGTCATCTTGTAGTTGTCAATTGAAACAAATATTAAAAATTAAAAATTAAATTAATTCAAATGGAACTAAAACTGAGATAATGTGACTAACCACTCTTACAAGTTTCTTGCCTTATTTTTTCATCCGAAGTTATTGGATTTGAGCAAGTTTGGCGATTATGACCAATTTGACCACAACGATTATATTTTACCCTCCTTTTCTTTTTACCGGTTAAAGGAATTCAATAAATCTTATGTCTTCCACATTTGGGTCTACTTGTCAGCGGTAGCAATTTAATACACGCAATTTCCTTCGGCACGGTCTAGTCGGCTTGGCTGCCCACATGCATTATCAGATCGGCATAAGCACACAATAGAGCTTCTGTTTGATAGTATGAGGAGCACAAAGTGTATGGGTGAATATTGCATAAACATGCAGCAACTAGGGTATGACCACAATGCAATTTGTTGAAATCAAACACTCGACATGTGCAAGTTTTCACATTCAAGCCGACAATATCCTCAAAGTGACCATCCTGAACATTGAATCTATTCATATTAATTGGTTTTGGATGCCAATATTGGGATAATGCCAATCTTTTGACTATTTCTCCCTCAGCCCAAGTTGTTATATATCCACCCATTTTACTAGCATCATCTCGTCTCTTATAAAACCATTGTTGTCCTGATATACTTCATCAAAGGTTGAATTGGCAATTTACACGCATTCGCCAAAGCTGCATTGAGGTATTCTGCAATGTTTGTCATCATTATATCTATAACGGCCCATCTCTCGGAGCCTCTCCGTGCACAAAGAGGATCCTTAAGAGGGTCATTATTTGAATGATATCGAATAATAACTCAAACTGAAACTCACATGCAACCCTTCATAGAACCATAACCTCTTTACCACATGACGTTTAATAGTCATCCTTACATAACTGTACACCACATATGACCATCTAAGATTACATAACATACATCAATTTCCAAAAACATAATACGATAACCTGACAACACCACACCAAAACAACACCTAGGACTCGAGTTTTGGGAGTACTCTGCACTGGCTACCTTGGCTCAACGGTTTGAACCCAACCCCACTGGATGTACCAGCAACTCAGGCGATTCCCTTACCTGGAATGATAGAAAGCAAAGGTGAGTCACAAGACTTAGCAAACATAACAAGAAACAAGACTGGTATAGCTGAAAATACAACCCTAAACCATGCACACGCCACGTGCAAAACAAGCAATTACTTGCACCCCTCGTGCCTAAGACACACACATACACGACATAAACCATAAGTTAAATGGAAACTGCATAAATAAACATGCACATAATGGTTCTTGGGGCCCACATAAAAGACACAGGCACCCAAGTCCCTAACAAACCTGTCGTTGCCCTGAACTGGCAAGCAATAAATATTCTGAGCTCCTACACTAAATTCCCGGCTTCCGATACTCTATGCTCTAGCACAGCTTCTGACACTCTGTGCCCCAGCACAAGATCCCAAGACTTCCCAGCGCAGTCCCTTCGCTCGTAACATCACATACACAGATCTCCATATCCAATCTGGTCTTCCCTTGGGACCTCCCCGAGCTAATCTAAAGGTTTTCCCTCAGGTTTCCCCCGAGCTAATCTCTAAGCTAAGCTGAAGCTCCCTCGAGCCAGTACTCTCGCCACCTGACCTGAGTTAAAACTCCCTCGGGCTGGTACTCACGACACCCTGACTGGCACGGTACTCCCGCCCGAAACAACAATATTAATAACAACTGCGCGCAACAAAACCATGCAATGCAACACATAAGAAATGCAATGGCTTCTGCAGCATAAACGTGATGGCAAGTCCCCTATAAACCAAGCATCAGGTTATGTTATGCCCACGTAGGAATACACACATGTGAAATGCTCTAAATGCATATGCTCACTTAGAGTACCCAAATTTGCTCTTAGGCCAATCGGTTCATGCCAATGCTCACGCACCCCTATTACACACAAAGGATGTCTCCTCAATGAATGCAACCCAACCCCAACACACATTGTCAACATCAACTATAATTAAATAAATAATAATCCCACACACAAAGACCCAAGATCGATAACCAACACACACACAGACACACACCCGGAACCTAACCCCATCAGGTGCGGCATCATTACCAAGGAAATGAGGCTATACAAAACCCCATGTCGGTTAGCAAGGAATGTTACACTAATCATAAAAATGGATGCCACACGCATTTATACAATTAATATGTGGAATCGAGTAACAATAAGGGAGGGAACAAAATATAAATAATGGTAGAGGTTTGTAGAGGAATACAAGCTCATGATGAAAGAGTTAGGAGCTTGCCTTTAAACAGTCGTTTCTAGCCTTTTCTGCTCTTCCGCTGAGTATTATAGTTAAAGTAAATAATAAATTATTGGACCCGAAATAGGTAATTTCAACCGTATAAAATTGATATCCCTATGTATACAATGCTCTAATAATTTATTTAACTTACTTGGCTACCTAAATAGGGATTAAACCAGGTTTTTTTCCCCACTTTTCCTTAATTTTCCTCCTTCCGCACGTTGTTGGCCGAGCCTTCTCTTCTCCCAATTTTCCTTATGCTTTTGTTGCTTCTGAAATGCCCGAAATGGGCTTAAAAAGGCCAAAAATGAGTGGTCTGGACGCGGCCACGTGGCAGCTGCTGGGCTGCGCTGGGCCACCGCTTCAGGGGTGAAACAACGTTGTTTCAGCCTTCCCCTTTGGTTGAAAAATTCAACCATTTTCCCTCGTGCACGCAACCTCCATGCATAATCAAACCTGCGACCACCTCCCTCGCACAAGCGCATGGAACCGTCCACGCTGGCTGCCATCCTTATACATATAATGCATTTCATTAAATTTAAGGGGACTTCACGACCCTTCTTGTTCCTTATTCCACTTACACTCCAAATTTCTAGAAATTCACTCAAATCTATTTATTTTAATTTTTTTCTTATTTCCATAAATATTCCTAAACAAAATAATTAATTACCTTAATTACCCATTTCCTCAAAATTACATAAATTTATTATTTTTCCTTAAATCTCTAAATACTCAATAATTACCTCAAGCACCAGAATTAATAAATATTATTTATCTCCAAATTTTGAGATTTACAATATCAAACCTCTTGCCATTCGAATATGCACGTGCCCAATTGCCGAAGCTAACCTCTCTAAGATAGGAACCGATGACTAGAGCATATTGCTCGAGCTCATTAAAGTATTCATGAAATTTTGATTGTCCATAAGCCTTCGCAGCCTTGTAAAAAAAAACATGCACATTTCCCTGTTTGAATTTAGCATTAACGTTTTGGCCAATATGATATATACATGAAACGTGTAATGAGTTAGGGAACACCGTCATAACTTCCTTATGGATGCTCTTGTACCGGTCAGACATAAATACCAAATTAGGTATCTCATCACCAATTGCAAATCACAATTTATTGAAGAACCATTCCCATGAGGCATGATTCTTGGAATCTTCAACTCCCTACGCTATAGGATAAACATTATTGTTATCGTCTTTGCATGTAGCAAGAAACAAACTACTAAGATACTTACCTTTAAGGAAACAAACGTCAACTACAATAACGGGCCACATCTTGCTGTGAAATCTGGCAATGCATGCTTCAATGGCTATAAAAAGGTACTTGAATCTGTTGCCACTATCACTCTCAAATTCTACAATAATCCCAAAGTTATTCAACTTTAACATGTTCAGATAAGATGGAAGTAATTGGAATGATTCCTCCACACCCCCCTGATCATGTCCAAAGCTTTTTCCCATAATCGCCATGCCTTATCATAACTTATGTTGACCCTAAAGTCCTTGTGAAAATCGTCAACAATCTTCTTAGGCTTATAAATACTTTTAACATCCTCAAAATTGATTTTTTGTCAGAATCAATTACTTTGCTCTTCGTCTGATAATGATTGCGGTGCATTATTGAAGATGAATATGAATGAATATTTACATATTTCCTGATTGTCCAACCAAAAGAAGTGCCAAGCGTGGTTGCCCTCAACCACCATTTACAATCACAGTTCTTACATTTCATGTACAATACCTTCTTAGTTGACTCGACCACTTTGTATTCATAATTCTTCTTCAAAGCCAACAAACTCATCCGTTCATGCAATTCTGATTTTGATACAAAAATTTGGTTTAACTCAACTTCTGACACCCCCGACAATGTTCCCGAACTAACCCTTGATAATCTCGAAGATGGGAGCAAATTAGGCTACTTAGCATGATTACCAACCTCTATATTGATATTGTCCAAATTTTCAACATCATCAGCATTGAATACATCTTCAACCCCATGTCCAGCATCATCCCAATTAACATCTTCAACACCATTTCTAGCATCCCAATTAACATCTTCATAACGATTTCCATCCACAACATCATCGCAATTAACCTCATCTTTCGACGATATTGGATTATCGCTGCCCAAATGTGTCACCGGAGAATTTCTGCAAACTTTATTCTTTGCAATCTCTTTCTTATTTCTAACACCAGAATTATGTTGTAATTTGTCTAAAAACATTAACACACAATGCGCTTCTAGACTCTATCTAAGAGCATTTGACTAGAAAACACTCAACATCTATATCATCATGAATCTCCAATGGAAGTGCGGATATATTCAACTGCTTAAACTTGTACTTCAACACAACTGACTTATCAACTGAACTAACATTGAACTTGTTGTATAATAAACTTACCAGTTAGTCGAATGTGTAATCCGACTCTACATGTATTATTGACCCACATTTATTGGTGACATATTTATATTATTTCACATCAACATCATATTGCCACTGACCTCCATACATCATAAGTATAAAGATAAGTCTCGAAGTTGCAATTCTTATAATATAAATTGAAACAATTTCTAAATTAAATAAAAACATATCGGTTCTATAAGTATAAAAATATATCGGTTGTTTAAGTTATATCGGTTTCTTAATGTCAGTTGTGTAAGGGTATATCGGTTAATATATTGGTTTACATAAGACCTCAATTGATAACAAGCTATCAATATATCAGTTGAGAAATGATGTCGGTGCATATACATTCTTTTGAAACCTATATATTGCTTGATATATATCTGTACATGACTGATATAGAAATCGATATTATCATTTTTCATGATACTTCTGTGTTTGAATCTATATCGGTTGAAATATATCATGACGTAAATTACCGATATATCAATAAGTAAATTACCGATATATCAATCAATATATGTTCGAACTAGCGAAATGCATACTTTTCACTCAATCAATCGAGCTTTTGAATGAAGAACCACAACCGACTTCATTTACAAACTCATTATTTTTTCATTCAGAAATAGCAGAAATGAGGATAAACTATCCTAAACTCACTCAAACTACTCAGATTCGTTAACTAAATTTCTTCAAAGATAGGAAAATAAATAAATACATCGATAGAGAGAAGACGATTGATGCGCAAAAACAATAACACTTAGGGAATAACAATAATGGATTTGAAGAAGATAAATGATGAAGAAGTAGCAATATTTTGGCGAGTGAGAATGTTCGTTAAAGAAGAGAGGGAAGAAAAAGTAGACAGTCTTATCACTGATAAGTGAGAATATTTTTGTCTAATAAAAATTTAAAAATCCTAATTTTGGAAAGATTTTCAAGGCGTCCAATTTTTCCAAATTTACCGAGAGTCCTATTTTTCCAAATTTCCCAACATTCTTCCTTTCAGCTTCTGTTTCTTCATTGCCCGGCGAACCATAGGGCCCTGCTGCTGCCCAAATCCATACGCATCAGCCGGCCCTCATTCAATTTCAAGGTCTTGGCGCCGGTAATCTCTTCCATCGCAGACTCGCGGCGTGTAGAGAGAGCTAGGGTCTTCTGCAACCTAGCCCTAATAGGTTTTGTCTCTTGAGCTGAGCCCTCTTCCATTGTGTTAGATTCTGTAGATGAGTTAGGCTAATTCTTTGTTGGGCTAGAATTTGTAGTTACATCATCACATGTTGATTTTCATACGGTATAACTCCTTTTCTACAATCCCTCGGATCTTCGTTTCCTTTTCTCATAATAATGTCGGGTTGCTCATCGTTTGCAGGCAGGACTTCAACGCATAAAAATAAGTGAGTAGACGCAATTTGCAAGACAAGAAAATACATTTACTTGCACATTTGACCGCTATATGGACCAGACTAAACAACTGGTGAAAGCCTTGTTCAAGAACACTAACAATCCCAAATTGGCATGGCATCTTTTCAAACGCACCATCTCCTCTCCCAACTCTTCAAATTCGTTTACTCACTTCCATCAAGCAGTTCCTCATATCACCCGTATTTTAGCTGGAGCAAAAATGTTACCGGAGATCAATGCCCTTCATCAACTCCTGCTCTCTCAACCCCTCCACACTTCTCATGCTTCTCTATTTACCATGGTGAGAATCTTGGCAGAGTCTGGCCTTGTCAAACAGGCCGTTTCTCAATTTCGATTCATCCGAACCCAGTTCCCTGATAAATCTCCTCCAGCGTCTCTGTACAATTTTCTTATGCAGTCTGGCCTTCGAAGGAATTGCGTGGATCACATCTCCTGGCTGTATAAAGATATGATTGCTGCTGGGCTTTTGCCAGAGACTTATACTTTTAATCTTCTGATTGCTGGCCTGTGTGATTGTGGTTGTTTGGAAGATGCCCGACAGTTGTTGGATAAAATGTTTGAGAAGGGTTGTCAGCCCAATGACTTCTCTTTTGGGATTTTGGTCCGTGGATACTGTAGAGCTGGGCTTGCTCCTGTTGGTATGGAGCTTTTGGAGGCAATGCGAAGTATGAGGATTTCTCCTAGTACTGTAATATACAATACTTTGATTTCAAGTTTTTGTAAAGAAGGTAAGACCCATAAGGCTGAGGAATTGGTGGAGAGAATGAGAAAAGATGGTCTTGTCCCAGATATTGTTACTTTCAATTCTAGAATTGCAGCTCTTTGTAGTGCAGGGAAGATTATGGAAGCCTCTAGAATTTTTAGAGATATGCAAATAGATGAGTTAGGATTGCCGCAGCCTAACATCATAACATTCAATCTGATGCTGGAGGGATTTTGCGCAAAAGGAATGTTGGAGGAAGCAAAGACCCTTGTTGAGTCCATGAAAAGAAATGGTGCTTTTGGAAAAGTGGAGAGCTATAATATATGGTTGTTGGGGTTGATGAGAAATGGGAAGCTGTTAGAGGCAAAATTAGTCCTTAAAGAGATGGAAGAAAAGGGAATAGAGTTAAACATTTATTCGTATAACATTATGATGAATGGGCTATGTAAGAAAGGAATGCTTTTCGATGCAAGAATGCTGATGGATTCAATGATAGGAAGTCGGGTTCCCCCTGATACAGTTACTTATACCATTCTACTGAATGGATACTGTTCGAAAAGGAAAGTTCATGAAGCCAACAATCTTCTACAAGAAATGGTGAGGAATGGCTATTTTGCAAACAGTTACACTTGCAATATCTTGTTGCATAGCCTGTGGAAAAAGGGAAAAATATCAGAAGCAGAGAGTCTACTGCAAAGCATGAAAGAACGAGGTTATGGCTTGGATAATGTGACCTGTAATATTGTGCTTGATGGTTTATGCAAAATTGGAAAGGTGGACAAAGCAGTTGAAATTGTCAACAAAATGTGGACACATGGAATTGCTGCACTTGATCATCTAGGCAATCCCCTTATTGGCCTATTGGATGGCAATAATAATGGGGGAAAATGCTTGCCTGATTTGATCACGTATTCAACAATAATTAATGGGTTATGTCAGACTGGAAGGTTTGCCGAAGCTAAAAATAAGTTTGTTGAGATGATGGGGAGGAACTTGTACCCTGACTCGGTTCTTTATGATACATTTATACATTATTTCTGTAAAAGTGGAAAGGTATCCTCAGCATTCCGGGCTCTCAAGGACATGGAGAGAAAAGGTTGCAGCAAGAGCATTCAAACTTATAATTCTTTGATGGCTGGTCTGGGGAGTACAAAACAAATCTTTGAAATGTATGGACTGATGGATGAGATGAGAGAAAGAGGCATCTCTCCCAATGTATACACTTATAATATAATGATTGAATGTTTATGTGAAGCTGAGAGAACAGAAGATGCAATTTCTCTTGTAGATGAAATGAGGCAAAGGGATATATTCCCTAACATGTCTTCCTTTGGGTTGTTAATTAAAGCTTCTTGCAAGACAGGTGAATTTGGGATAGCAAGGGAGGTATTCAATATTGCTTTTAATACATGTGGCCATAAAGAATCCCTTTACAGTTTCATGTTCAGTGAGTTACTTGCTGAAGGAGAAGTCATGGAAGCGAAGGCACTATTGGAAGCTTCAGTAGAGAGATGTTTTGACTTAGGGAGCTTCCCCTATCAAGGTCTTATTGAGAGACTTTTGAATGATGAAAATTTGGAATGTGCTAGTGGTCTCCTGAAATTGATGATTGACAAAGGATATGGAGTTGATCCTGCATCATTCATTCCAGTGATTGAGGGTTTACGAAAAAAGGGAAATAAGCATGATGCGGATGAACTTGCAGAAAGGATGCTGGAAATGTCTTCAGAGGGTAATTTGGCCAATAACATTAATCGAAATAAGGGAGAGTTAAATCATCACAGACCAAATCATTATGGTGGAAATGATTGGCAAACCATAGTGCACAGGTATGGGTATTAAGATTTTTTCCTGCATTTTATTTAATTGTTCTCAATGCTTTCTTGGGACTCAATTTGAAAATGGCAGGTTTGTCTGGTTCTTTCTTTTTGTGTTAGAAATTGATAAATTCTTTATTATTGTTTTCTTCACTATTACTTGCTTGAATATAGTTTCGCAATCCCATTCTTGAGTTTAATAGAAGGTGGGAATAATGCTCCATTCTCTACTTGATAAAGGCTGGCTTGAAAGAAGAAATCATATTTCTGTATTTGCTTACAAAAAAATACCAAAAAAAAAAAAAAAAAGAAAAAAGAAAAAAGAAAAAAGAAAAAAGTTTGTTGCTTGCACGAGTGGATTTGTAATTTAGACCGGTCCCTCACTTGACTGAATTTGATCCACCATTATAATACTTCATTTGTCTAGCAAAGTAAATGAGTCCTTTTCACAGATGACCCTCAAGAGAAGGCGATAACCAATGGGTATAATTTGTGTGTTTATACTCTACTCTGAGTTTTAAGGTGATAGGGACCCTAGCAATTGAGATTCATCTCCAACTTGTTACATATTCTGTTAGAGCACTTTCTAGGGTCATATTCTGTTTCTGTTTCATTTCATTATTTATTCATCTCCTGCATATTACTCTAATTTCTTGGACCTTGCTGATATTATGTCTTTAACCATCTACGAGCAGAAATGATGGCAGCAATATAGCATTGAAAACTATTAAGCAGGTACAAAAAGGGTGGGGTCATGCAAGTTTCCTACCTCGGAGAAGTGATTTTCATGATCTCTGGGATGGTTTTGATTGAAACTACTAGCTTTTGTAGACCTTTTCCAAAAAAATTCTATTGGTTAGAGGCTAACTGAATGCTGAGGCAGCAGAAGTGGAAGAGCAACAATACAGTATGGTTTCACAACTATGTAAGGCTGTCAATGGGCTGGGTCTGGCCCAGACCCAACCAGTTCCAGACATGTGAGTTCTGGACCCATTTATAATGGACCTGGACCAAACCCATTAGATACAGACCTGTTAGACCCGTTTATTAAATGGGATGGGTCTTCATGGCCCAGACCCATTGCAGACTTGGCAGTTGGCTCTCTTTCCATCTCTTTGAAATCAAAGGCTAACAACAAACAAGGGTTTCACAGTGAATTGCCATAGCTGCAAGTCTGCAACAAGGTGGTGCTCTCTCTCTCTCTCTCTCTCTCTCCTGCAACACATAAACTAGGGTTCTGATTTCATTATGAATCTCTTCATTATATACTCATTCGCTCTTCTCAATTCCAGATTTCAGCGATTGCAATCAAGTAGAGCATTGATTGAGAGGCGATTTCCTCCACATATATGGAGATATGGTTCTCTACATGAACTTCATGTTATTCAGAGGCAATTTCTACAACCCTTTGCTCAGTAAATCTAAACTCTCAAACCTTTTTGTGTTTGTTTGAAATCTGCTATGGATGCTTTTTTCTTTTCCTCTTATTTTTCTGCTATCTATGCATCCTATAGATGGGGTTCTTTGCCACGTATCCTTTACACGCACAGTAGCTTCAAGAGAGAGAGAGAGTGTTTGTGCAAGCCCCTTACTTCTTTTTCTCTGTTTTTTCCTTTCTTAGTCACTGCATGCATGTGCATACAAAATGTAAAGCCAACTGTTTAATGAACTTGGGCCAATTACGGTTCATACCCAAAATCCCATAAGACACATTTTTTTTTAAAAAAAAGAAGAGGAAATCCCTGAATTTATTATCAGGTTTCATTGCTAAAACAATCAAAACACTAAGATGTATGTGGACATAGAATTATTAACCCCCAAAACAAAATTTCCTTTTCCTTTGTGCACTACTAATAACCAACTCGACTTAGAAAACACAGCACTATAGATGGAAGTATTGCTATTATTGTTATTGGGGCTATTAACAAAGCCAAATGAAGACTTAGTAATAGATTGGCCTGCTGTCAGCTTATTGCTATTACCATAATTGGTATTGATAAAAGTACATCCATCTGATCTCCGGTTCCAATGACTTTGCAAATAAGTATTAGCCTGCTCTCTGCTTCTCTTTACAAGTGAAACCCAGCTGCTTCTGCTTCTAAAACTAAATTGGCCACTAACAAAGATCTGACCACACACCTTTCTTTCTTTCTTTTTCTACAAGAAGTCTTCAGGCTTATGCTTTCTGATGACAACGCTTGTCTGGACAAAAGCAAATCAGTTTCTTCCAACTTTCTTGTTGAACATAAAGTAGTTAACCTACATGGAATTCACTCTTTGTATTGAAAGACTTGAGAGTGTTTTGAAAGGAACTTTTAATATTGCCTCCAAATGCTATTATACTTGTATGCCTTCACAAATTAGGTCCTACCCTCTTTACAGTCACTCCCAGAAAAAATGTCACTAGGATTATGCCATCTGTCAATGAATCAACAGTAAATGGTACAAGCATCTAAGATATTTACACAACCGCTAGAGAAATCTAGAAGTATTTATGTGTTATCTCCATATTTCTCTAGCCCCCCCTAATAATCTCAAGAATTCAAAGATCTTACAGAATTTTCTAAAAAATTCCTGTGACATCAAAACTGACCAATCAAAAGCCTCTAGAATTCACCATATCTTCAGAGAATTATAGACTCCAATAATTTTATTATCAATAATTGGTAAACAACAACAACAACATATCCAGCCGTTATCCCACTATGTGGGGTTGGCTATATGAATTCTAGACTTCTATGTGGGTTACATCCCAACAGATAGTTTGTCTAGAATTCATATTTGGATCCGACTAGGTTTTACGCTGGCTGTCGGCTACCTAACGCAACCCTCCTCCTTTATCCGGGCTTGGGACCGGCAGTGGATAATATCCCCTGGCGGAGTAATGATAAAATGAAGTTTGAACACCATCTTCACATGGAGAAATTTCATGAGATGGTGGTGAATGAAGATAATTGATATAGTTGTGTTCCATAACTTAGTTGACATGGTGAAACCAACAAGTACAATATGGAAACACAACATTATTAAATCTGAACTTTATTGATATTATCAATAATTGGTAAATCTGAACTTTATTAGATGGATGATATATTGTCACATTATTTTGTGGTATACTCAAAAATTGTGGGAGGATAAGAATTATTGTAAGCAATGAAGTTGGAATCACCCCTTAATCTCTGCAAATTACTATAGTTGCACTGCTTAGGAACCATGACTTTAAATCTCATATGCATACATATTAATTGCATCATTTGATGTCCTTATTATATCAATGCGTTCTACAATTGGAAAGGTCTGGTGTGTTGAAATTTATACAGTGCAATTTGGTACAAGTATCTAAGATATTTATACAACCGATAGAGAAGTCTAAAAGTATTTACAAGTATCTCCATATTTCTCTAGAAAGACCCCCTAATAATCTCATGAATTCAAAGAATTTATAGAATTCTCTAAAATAGTTTAGTGACATCAAGGCTGGCAATCAAAAGCCTTTAGAATTCACTATATCTCCTTTGAATTATAGGATCCAAGACTTTTATTATCAATAATTGGTAATCTGGACTTTATTATCAGATGGATGATATATTGTCGCATTATTTTGTGGTAAATCCAAACTTTTTGGAAGGACAAAAATTATTGATGAATGATGAAGTTGGAGTCACCCCTGAATCTCTGCAAATTACCATAGTTGCACTGCTTAGGAACCCATGGCTTTGAATCTCATATGCATATATATTAATTGCACGCAGTTGACGTCCTTATTATATCAATTCTTTCTACAATTTGAAAGGTCTGCGTCAGATTACAGAATTTGACAATAGAGTCTTGAGGAATTGAGAACGGGATTGGGAGAGAAAGTGAGAGATAATTGGGAGGGAGAGAGAGATTGGGATAGAGAGAGAGAGAGAGAGAGAGAGAGAGAGAGTTAGAGAGAATTCAGAAAAGAAATGGAGGGAAACTGATTTCCAAATTCATTTAGCATGTCCCTTTAGGCGCTCTTGATCAGTTATATATACTAATCAAGCTAGTTGGGTGCCAAAAGCAGTTGGTGCTGTGCCCATGTGCACTTACAAGTGGCTATAGCCTGCACTTAGTTGCGCTTCACGTGGTTTAGCATGCTGGAACGTTCCACCAGCTATGCTTAACGGGTATTAACCTCCTAGCAGCCTAATTACACCTTTATTTATATTAATCAGGTAGCTACCATACAAATCCTGACCCCTTAAAATATTTCTTGTCTGTAAGAAATCTATAGTAAGCTTGCCATGCTAGGAAATTGTTGAAGGAGTTTGGGCAAGTACTCCCAAGTGTTGTTGATGGAGTGAAGGGAGGACCATTGCACCAACATCTGGATCAGAGGGACGCTATTGTCGTATGTAACTTGTCTGTCCACAGTGGCAATTGGTACTGTGTTTGGAGGTACTTCTCCCACCATAGGAGGTAATTTTGGGGTAGATCTTTGGCTACCCACAGTTTTCTTTATGAGAGAGACGTGAAAGACTGGGTGTATCCTTGCCTCTTTAGGTAGCGCCAGCTGATAAGCCACTGCTCCTATTTTCTCCAGAATCTTGAATGAACCATAAAACTTGGGGTTCAATTTCGAGATGATTTGTTTGGTCAATGCCTTGTAATGTTGTTGGCTGAGCTTCAAGTATACTTCATCCCCCACTGAGAATTCTCGTTCACTCATCTTTCGATCTGTTTGCTGTTTCATTTGATTTCTCGCCTTGGTCAATTCTTCTTTTATCATTCTTAACACTTCTTGTCTCTGTTGGAGATAAGGTTCAACTGTTGCGACTATTGTGTGACTTCCTAGGGCAGGAAGTAAATCTAGTTTGTAACCATAAAGGGCCTTGAAAGGTGTCATTTTGATTGAACTGTGGAAGCTCAAGTTGTACCACCACTGAGCCATAGCTAACCACTTGTGCCATCCCCTTGGCTGCACAAAACTTAAGCACCTTAGGTACCATTCCAAACACTGGTTAATGCATTTGGTTTGGCCATCCATTTCTGGATGGTAAGCTATAGACATTAGGAGTTTGGTTCCCAGGTTCTTCATAAGTTCCTTCCAAAAAAGGCTAGTAAATATTTTGTTTCGGTCAAATACAATTGACCTTGGAATTCCATGTAACTTCACCACATTATCCAAGTAGGCTCTAGCCACATTCTGTGCTGTAAACGGATGAGTTAGGCCTATGAAGTGACTAAATTTTGTGAACCTATCGACTACTACCAAAATACAATCCTTTCCTTTCGATTTTGGTGGGCCCTGATAAAGTCCATAGTGACATTAGTCCATACGTGATTAGGGACTTCTAGAGGTTGAAGTAGTCTTGGGTGGGCCACTATTTCATGCTTGCATCTTCTACATACCTCGCAACTTAAGACATATTCCCATACGTATTTCCTTAGTTGTGGCCAAAAGAATAATTGTCTGACCTTGTGGTATATGTTCTGGATACCCGAGTGCCCTTCGATGGGAGATCCATGCAACGCATGAATTGTTCTGTCTTTCAATTCTTTACGATCGCCGATCACCATTCTATCTTTGTATCTTATTACCCTCTTGGTAAGCGAGTACCCCAGTTTGCTAGCAGCATTAATTGTCAATTGTTCTAGCAGATCCTTGGTCCATCCATCCTTCTGGTAGCTGTTAGTGATTTATTGAAGCTAATCGGGCACCATTGCAGAGATGGTTGCCGTCATTCCTTCTTCATGGCAGCGAGATAAAGCATCTGCTGTAACATTCTCCTTCCCTTTCCTGAATTGGATCACATAGTCTAAACCCATTAGTTTAGACATGCCTTTCTTCTATAGTTGTTTGTGCAGCCTTTGTTGTAGGATGAATTTTAAGCTCTCATGGTCTTTTTTGATTACAAACTTTCCCCCTTCTAGGTAGTGGCGCACCTCTCTATGGCCATTAGTATTGCCATCAGTTCCTTCACGTAGATGCTAAGGCCTTGATTTCTTGGAGCTAAAGCTTGGCTGAGAGACGCCAAAGGCCTTCCCTCTTGAGTCAGTACTGCTCCTATGCCGGTGTTGCTCGCATTTGTTTCCAAAGTGAAGGGCTTATCAAAGTCAAGAAGGCCCAATGTAGGCACATTACCCAAGGTTGCTTTTAACTGCTCGAAGACTTCTTCTGCCTTGGGGTTCCATTTGAATCCATTTTTCTTCAGCATTTATATCAAAGGCTTACTTATGGTGCCATAGTTCTTCACAGACTTTCAGTAGTAACCAGTAAGCCCTCCTTAAGGCCTGGATGTTAGCAGGTTTGGGCCAAGCCATAACAACTTCTATCTTCTTTGGGTTAATTCCCACACCAACCCCTGAGATAACATGCTCAAGGTATTCTATCTGTGGCTATGCAAAGGCACATTTTGACGGCTTGATACATAGCTGATTGAATCGTAGGATCTCAAATGTTGCTCTAAGGTGGATAAGGTGTTGATCAAAAAAAGGGCTATAGACTAGTATGTCAAAAAAAAAAAAAAATCAGCACAAATTTTCTGAGGTGGAGTTCAAAAATTTGGTTAATGAGGGCTTTGAATGTAGCTGGGGTATTTGTGAGGCCAAATGGCATGACTGTAAACTCGAAATGCCCATGACGTGTCCTGAAGGCTGTCTTGAAGATGTCCTTAGGATTAACTCTAATTTGATGGTATCCTGCCCTTAAGTCCAATTTAGTAAATATGGTTGCATGTTTAAGTTCATTGAGTAGGTCATCAATGATTGGGATAGGAAATTTGCCCTTAATAGTAATGGCATTAAGCTATCTATAGTCAACACAAAAGCGCCAAGTACCATATTTCTTTTTGACTAATAGGACATGGGAAGTGAAAGGCCTGTGGCTCGGGCGAATAATGTATTGGTCTAACATTTCTCTGACCATCCTCTCAATTTCCAATCTAAGTTTAGGTGGGTACTGGTAAGAACAGATGTTAATAGGTTCAGCCGGGGGTATGAGAGGTATAGTGTGGTCTAGTGAGCGTTTAGGAGGTAATGCCTTAGGTTCTACGAAGAGGTCCTGATATTCATTTAGCAATGAATCTAAAAGAGTCAGTTCATGTACTTATCGAGGTGATTCTAAACTTTCTGTCTGAGAATTCTCCTCTTGCTGATCATTGGCCTCAATGGAAAATAAATGAGCTACCTGTGCCCATCTATTTCTGAACATTCTTTGCAACTTCTTGCCCCTCATCATTTTGCATGCCCTTACCTCCATGTGGCCTCGTAGAACCACCCTCTTCCCTTTCCTTTCCACTGTTACTTCCATATTATTGAAGTCGAAACTAATGGGACTCACCTCTCGCATCCAATCCACCCCCAACACAATATGAAAGCCCCCCAACCTGAGTAGTTTGAGGTCAGCCCCTTGCATCTCCTAACAAAATCCCATGCAAGTTGATTTGCTGATCACTTTGTCTCCATTAGCTACTGTGATTGATAATGGTTGAGTTCTAGCCGTTAGGCATCCCATCCTTTTCGTCGTGGATTCATCGATGAAATTGTGGGTGCTCCCACTGTCGATTAATACCATGAGAGAACTATCATGCACCTTCCCTTCCACCTTAATAATTTTGCTATTAGGCACCCCTTTAATGGTATGTAGTGATATGGCTCTACTGACTTCTTCCTCCTCTTCTTCCATCGCTGCCAATTCTTCTGTTTCGTCCCCTTCTTCTTCACCATCCAACAACAGAAGTTGTTTTTTACATTAATGCCCCGGTGTGTACTTTTCACCACACCTGAAACACAATCCCGCCCAACCTTCTTTGTTCTATCACCTTGTCTCTACTCTGCATATTTAAACAGGGTGTAGGTAATGTAGGATACCTGACGTTAGGCCTCGTTCCCATTGTCTCTCTCCCCATTGACCTTTCACCTTGGTATATCATCCCTCATTGCACTCCTCTAATCTGCCCCTTTTGTTTCTTCAGCAAGGCGTCAAACGCCATTTTCTGTAGATAGGCCGCTTCTGAGACCGTCCCTGGTCGGAGCACCTGTACTACTGATCGTAGCTCATCATTTAATTCTCCTATGAAACTCAATATGAAATAATCTTCGGTAAGGCCAGGGTTCCAGTTAAGGATTAAGAACTTGAGTTCCTCGAACTTCACTTGATAGTCCAATACTGAACCTTCCTGCCTCAAGCAATTAAACTCTTATACCACATCCAACCGGCCTCGTTCCCCAAATCTTTCATTAAGACCTCTTCTGAAATCATCCCAATTATAGTTCTCTCTTACCCTTGACTAGCCTTGGAACCACACATTTCCTTCATCATGAAGATATGCTACTGCTAGGGCCACCCTCTGGTTCTTTGGTACTTGGTGAATTTTGAACAATTTCTCACATCTTCTCAACCACCATCGCGGCTTAATACCTTTTCGAAGGCTGGAAGTTCCAATTTAGGTACTGGAAATCCTCGTCTCCTTTCCACTACCGGTTCATCACCTACTACGGGCTCTTCTTTCGATTCAGTTATCCCCGCATTGCGGTGTTGGATACCAATTCCTTGTAGAATTGGTTCTGTTTGTTCCCTAGGTGGAAAATTAGGGGAAATCCTCACCCGTGGTTGATTCACGAACATCATCATAAATTGTTGCAAATGATCCTGCAACAAATTTCCTTGATCTCGAACTTCTTGCAATTCCTCAAGGATCTGCGAGCACATATACCCTCTGAGTTGATCGTCCAGAGCCTCCAACTTCCTATCCACCGCTGATCTTATTCTTTCTCCCACCATTTGTACCCTTCCTTACATCTTGAATATTGTCGCTGTCACCTGCTGAAGTTGCATCTCCATCTGTCGCATCCTAGTACCATTCGCCATTGATCCGATTGTCTTGTACAGTCCAGCCAGGAGCTTGCTTTGATACCAATTTTTCAAATTATAGAATCTGACAATAGAGTCTCGAGGAATTGAGAACGAGATTGGGAGAGAAAGTGAGAGATAATTGGGAGGGAGAGAGAGATCGGGATAGGGAAAGAGAAAGTTAGAGAGAATTCAGAGAAAAAATAGAGGAAAACTGATTTTCAAATTTATTCAACATGTCCCTTTAGGTGCTCTTGATCAGTTATATATATTGATCAAGCTAGTTGGGCGCCAAAAGCAGTTGGTGTCGTGCCCATGTGCACTTACAAGTGGCTACAGCCTGCGCTCAATTGTGCTTCATGTGGCTCAGCATGCTGGAACATTCCACCAGCTATGCTTAACGGGTATTAATCTCCTAGCAGCCTAATTACACCTTTATTTATATTAATCAGCTAGCTACCATAACAGTATCGTGTTGAAATTTATACAATGCAATTTGTCTTGAAGTTATGTTCAATGTTATGACAATTGGATTGAATCAAATGTTGAGATATATTAAATGGAGTCCCTAATTCCCCTTCCCATCCCAAGAATTAACTTCTAACCCCCTGAGTATTGACACAGGCCCTGAAGAAGATTCTGTGGACCTTGTGTCTCAAGTCAATCTGATATGCGTGTGTGGTTGCATGTATGTTATATTTCACTTACCTAATCAATGTCAGCAATGCCTTGGGGGAACCATTTTTAGTGGACGGCATGTTGTCAAAGCAATGCTATTAATTAAAGCGAAAATGCTGTGAAGCTTCCTGAAACGTCCATTGAAACAAGTTCTTGATAATCTGCAGTGTAAAATTCCTAGGCTATATAAATTTTCTTGAAATAAGTGTAAAATTGTGTATGAGATAAAATTTTTAAGATTTGTTGATTGTCATTGTGAATTTGTAACATTGTCTATATAATTTTTAAGTATTAGAGTTATTAAATTAAATATTAAAAATTAAAATTGAACTATTTATAAGTTTTTTATAAAATCAAAATTTTGACAAACCCAATAGGCTGAGCCCATGAGCCCAAGCCCTTAGACGAGTTGGGTCGTGTCAGGCCGTGAACACGTAAATGCTAGGCTCAACCCAACCTTGTATAAATGGGTGAGCCAACCCTACCCTGACTCGCTAATGTAACGAGTTGGGCCAAGCTTAGCTTGTAACATCTCTACTGAAGTTTTAACTCAATGAAGATTAGGAAATAGGTGTCATATCCATACTTGGATTGGTAATTATTCTTCTAGAAAATGTCAATGTGACAATGGTTATACAAGAGGATTTTGTTGTAAAGAAGACTTATATTCAGAGAAATTTTTGTCTAAAGGTTGCGGTGCTAAATCTCTCTGTTAAGCTATCTCTTTAGACTGTTAGCACAAGATCACTTCCCAACTTCAATAAAAATGAATTCAATTGCATCCCATTTTCAAAGAAACTGCTCTTTGTTAAATTTTATTTTAAAAACTTGGCCTATATGTGAGAAAAATATTTTCTTTAGCAAATTCTAGGCTAAAACCCCGTTGTGAATGGTTTGGCAGTTGGCCATAGTGCAAATGATTCCTTTTGAATGTTTTATTCTGATAAACTCTTGCTTTACAAGGTTGGCAAAATTATTTTTTGTTTGTTTTAAATATCATTGTTATTGTTTGACACTCAATTCAAAAGATTTGTTTTAAATCTCGGTTCTAATTTTGTTGTTTGTTTCTTTGACAGGATTCTTCATAAATTGAAGTTGATATTCAAGATTTTGGCCTGCGAATTAACCAAGAAAAAAAAAAAAGTTCAATTTTTTGTTTTTGATATATAATTTGTAATTTGTATTGATATATCTTTTTGGGTAGGTGATTTGTATTAATATATTTATTGTTGTCTAAATACAACAATAAATTTATAATTGCGACTGAGTATCCATCTTGAGCCTTGAGTCTCCAGATGCAAAGAGGAGGCACTTGGGGGGTGTGGGGTGTTTCCCACACAACTTTCCAATGCTTTAACTAGTTTCTCTAAGTAAGAATGTAGTAATAGTAGAAGTGTAGTTAGACTAAAGTTCTAAACATACCTCAATTATTGAAGATATTTTTCTTTATTTATAGAGTAAAATTCACAGGTGGAGGAATACACACCTTTCTTGGGAGATCTCTTTCGAATTTTGAGGTGAAAACATTAGAGGTAAGTTTGACTTATTTTTCATAGTTTCGTGGCATAAATAGTCTTCCAAAACACATCTAAGGGGCTTGAGAGTGTCTCGGAGGGTCTCCCTCTTCCAATAGAAAGGCTTTTGGGACCAGGTGACCCAAGAGAAGCTCTTGAAAAGGTCTCTTGAAGTGTTGTTGTTGGGATACAATAATTAAAATTTATGTTCTAAGAAATATAGCTTGACAGAGCCCGACAAGAAGGTGAGAGGTAAGGTCTGTATCGCCAAGCGACTCTAGCGTCCAATTGGAGAAGAAGAATGGCTAGGTTCACTATTTGGGAAAGCGAAGTCCTTAAGGCTAAGATTGATCGGTTGTATAGGAGAGCGAAAAGAATGCCCTGGATCTTTAGATGCTCGATAGGTCTTCAGGAGACTTTAGTCTCGAAGACTTGGGGTTTTCAGATGGCCAGTCTTCAGATAACTGAGCTCTGGATGGATATTTTCTAAGAGAGTTGGGGGAGTCTCCAGGAGGTGCCATCAATTGGAGTATCTAGATGAGTCTGTGACACAAACACAATCAGAAAACACGCGGGGAGCTCTCTTGCGCGGGCTTTCCAATACCTAAGTTGGATGATGCCATGGTGCTGAATGAAGTATGCATATATGTTGTGTGAAGCTTCGGGTGAGAGTCTCTGGATGAGTGTTTCTGGATTTGCAGTATAGGTCTGGGTTTTTGGGTGTTGGATCTAGGTTTTCTCCTTCCCCTTTGGCGCGTATCCTAGGGTATTTATAGACACTAATGGTGGGGGCCACATGACACGTGGCATGCGCGAGTGACCCAATTCTTCTAGAAAAAAGGCTGCGAATGAGGTTAGAGGGCTTGAAGGTACCTTCAAAGATGGGATACCCTACAAGAGATTCCTTCAGATTAGATTTTCCTAAAGACTTTACAGAGTTATCGGGAGATTTGTGCTTGAGAGTCTTTCAAGTCTTTGGATTTTTGCAATACTTGATGTGATAACCCCGTTCTCGAAGTTCCCATCACTAGGAATTCGAGATGAAGCACCAAAAAGGTTGATACAGATACAAATTTAAATAAAACATTCCCAAAAAATTCTCATTCAACAGTGAAAACAAAATAAATAATGATTAAATCACAACTCATTTAATCATTCATATTCGGGTTTAATCACCCATCATTTTCAAAAAATGTCATAAAATATGACATGACAAAACAAAATTGCTTCATTCTAATTTTTACAGCATAACAAAACAAAATTACTTTCTTTTGCACTCTTAAGTAAAAAGAAAAAGAAAACATCCCTTAATGATAGTCAGGAAGACTCTGTACACAAATCTACCCGATCAAGGATTAAGTTTTACTGGGCTTGCTCTCATCCATAGCTTTCCCCTTACTTGGAATAATGCAAAAGCAAGTATGAGTTATGAGATTCAGCAACTATAATTTGAAAGGAACGTGAAGCAATAAGTGATATTTTACTCTTGTGATCATAATTTTGACAATGACAAAATAAAGAAAAGATATTGATTTCGAAATTCAAAGTTCATCTATGTATCTAAAACAAAAATCAATTTCAAGGAATAATTTTTAAGTAAATTATTTTGATGAAAATTCATTTTGGATCTCAAAAGTTTTAAGAGTGTTAGTCAAAATGTTTTCCAATAGATTGGAAAAATAAAGAATTTAATTTCAAAATATTCTCCAAACATTGGCTTGAAGAAAAAAGCAAGCATCTATTGACTATCTCCATTCATTTTGTTGACAGACAGAATATGTGTTTTGGAAAAACATGAATCTGCCAACAAATAAGCAAGAAATTGTCGACAAATAGTAAGTTTGTTTCTCTAAAATTTTTCAATTTTGCTTTAATCTATCGACTATCTCAAGGATTTTGTCGACAGGCATAATGCATGCAAAATCATTTCATGCATATGTTGACAGATGTCTAGCAATCTGTTGACTACTTGGTATATATTAATTTGAATTTATCAACTAACTCATTTTTTTTGTCGACAGTTTGTTTCGCAGAAACTTATAATGACTAATTTTTTAGACGCATTTAATGCTCCCAACCACTACCAACAGTTTGAGTTTTATCTCTACTCACTATCAACTATAAATAAGAGGCTGGTGACTCATTTAAACAGCTTAAAAGAATTTATTGTTCAACTACCAAGTGCTCAAGAGCTTTTATTATACTTAATTTGTATTCTCTCATTTTCATTGGTAAGACTTTTATTGTATTCAATTGATATATCATTCCAAAGCCTTTTATTTTATTGAGAAAACCTGTAACTAAGAGGTAAAACTCTTAGAATCTCCCTTTTATATTTGTATTGAATTTCTTAGTAAGAGGTACATGGCCTACATTGTGTGTAAGAGGTTGTAATACTTAGTCTTTGGACTAGAGAATCTACTTGGCTTAAGTTGAGAATTTTTAGTAGATTCATTACAAAATCTTTAGTGAGGAGATAAGGTAGTAGACTAGACTTGATTAAACTAAACCACTATAAATCTTGGTGTTCTTGTGTACTTGCATTCTTTAATTTCTTTTTATTGTCAAACACTTATCCATTCCTCACTTGTTTCACACATCAATCTTTCATTAAAAAAGATTTCATATTTATGAAGTTTTGCAAGTCAATTTTATAAATAACTCAATTCACCTCCCTTTTGGTGTGTTTCATAGCACTTCCATTCTATCAATAAGAATCAACGAAACATGAAGTCATATAGAATTACTCAGTACATTACATGCATCCATGCTATGCTTCACCATATCATATAAAGATATATCCATGCATATATGTCCATATAAGGCTCATAGGCCTACATAAGTATCTACCAATATAACCATCAATCTGTGGACCGAAATTCTTCCTCGTGTCAGACTTGGTCTACCGAGCTTTCAACATAAAAGCCGTAACATTTAAGCCGAAGCTCCCTTGCTTTTGGAAAAGGCCAACTGAGCTTTAGGGTATTCCTCGGATATAGTCTATTGTGCAAAATAATTATCGTGCACATATAAGCATCTTAAAGCATATTCATGATTGTATGCATATACGACTATACTTTTAAAAATATTTCCAAACACATGCTCACACATGGCTATGTAATACACTCATTATCATGCTTATGAATGTATTTTTACCCCCAATAATGATTAATCATAACATACAAATAATGAATGAACACTTTAACATCGACATCAACCTGTAACATAGACAATACGCACATGGTACAACATACATACAAGATAACAAAAGTCTTGCATGGAACTAATCAAGAAAGCACCATTGCTTATAAAATATAGGGTGAATCAAAACCCTATTGAAGCCTTTAATGAGTTTCATCAAGAATCTAGGAAGAACAACAAGATTAAACACGATAGCGTGGGTAAAAACCAAATTATCAAACATAGAAAGCGCAATCAACACAAAAATAAATCAAATAAGCTAAATTTTAGAAATTCCAAATTACAAGTGGTGAATTCAAGGGCCTGTTTCGGGCTCATAATTTGGCCAAATACTACAAACAATATGGCTAAATTGAAGTTTAGGATCTCTAGTTTTTGAAACAACAAGTGGATTTCAAATCGGATATAACCACAAAAAGTTATATCTCAAAAATCGAAGCAATGTCAGTTTATCCAAATATAGTAAAATTTTAGATTTAGGCAATGATTCACAAGCTATTACGGGCTTAAAACTTAGTCAAATAATTCAAGTAATATTTTCAAAATAAAGCTTATGATGTTTAGTTTTCAGAACAAAAATCGGATTTCAAATCGGATATAACCACAAGAAGTTATACCCCAAAGAATACAACATGGTTAATCTATCCAAAAATAAGAATTCTCAAATAAAAACATTCCAGAATGAAATGAATGAATTTCTGACATGGAAAAGGAGTTTAGGAACTTGCATCAAAAGGAAAAAGATATAAGAACTTGCATATAAAAGGAAAAAGAAAAATAAGAACTTGTCTTTGATGGATATAAATACCATGAATCGAACCAAGAACGGAGCCAATAAAGGAAGAAGATGGTGAAACCAAGCTGCTAGGAAAAAAAACAAAAACCACCTCTAAGGGCTTCGAAAACTAGAGAGAAAGAGAGAACGAAAAAAAAAGGCCAATGCCTTATGGCTTATATCCTCACCCTTCTTATAGCCTTTGAAGACCAAGGCAAGAAATGAGGAGAATAGAAGAAGATGACTCTTTTTCACATTAAAATTCCTAGCCTACTTCTCATCTTTTTTATTTATACCTTTGCATATATACATATATATATATCATGAAATAACTTTTTTATTAATATAATATATCATATATCATATATATATGTATGTATACATATACGACAACCCTTTTTTCTTGAAATCTCAATTCAATTTTGACTTTTCAACATAAATCATAATCCCATCTTGTTTTGACTTTTTCATATCATTATAACTTCATTTTTATTTATTTATTTATTTTTAACTTTTCAAACACCACACAAATCCTCAAAAGCATTGACCAATTGATAACAAAATGCAACACACACGGCAATAATGATTAAACGACCTAAACTTGCTAACGAATCATTACACTTGAATTTTTGGCTTAATTTTTCTAGGGCACCCCCACAACAATGGTTCTACACTTTTGTCTTTGGTTTCAAGGCAAATGGAAAAGTATAATGTCTCTAGGTGCTTGATGCCCCGAAGACTAGGATGTAGATTGGCTTGGATCAAGGTAACACGACACTATTAAGAGTCATCAGAGGAAGTCTTCGGATGACTTTTCCCACACGTGCAACGACGATGCATCTTTCGAAGACTTGAATATAAATAGGGGTGGTCCCATGTGGACCATACCTTCCGCTTTAATTTTACATAAAGACTTTGGGTCATCAAGAGCAGTTAAAGACTCTTTTAACCCTTTCGAAGACTTGCTTCAAATGCATCTGACTCTTCTAAAGACTCACTGGTGTGGAAGCATCTAAATTTTTATGATAGTATTGTTTGTTGTTTCTATTTTTGCTTTCGTGTATTTCCTACTGTTGTTTCGTTATTGTAGTATATCTGTTGTATTAGCATTAGTGCTGCTTTTTTGTATTAATTATTGTTGAGGGGTGCCTCTTTCATGTGTAATGAGTTGCCTATTTAAGCAGCTTTTAGGTTCTTTCTCTAAGGTTAAGCCTTTATTTTCTCTACAATACAATTTATGACTTCTCTCATTCTTTCTTCTCTCCCATTTGTTTCTCATTTCTTTATGCCCTAGGGTTTTCGTTTCATGGTATCAGAGCCATTGCTCTAACCTGATGGCCTCAAATCACACTCTTAGCTCCTCATCTCCTCCTCCTCGATCTTCCTCCTCCTTGTGAACTGCTTCTCAATTTGATTTTTCAACAGTTGCCAAAGCTTTCAATTTCATTCCAATCAAACTTGACTCTAGTAACTACATCTAGAAAGCTTAAGTTGGGATGGCTCTTGTCCACCATCGATAAGGAAGTGCTTGTGCGTGTGATTCACTGTAAATCATCTGTTGAAGTATGGATCTCTTTAGAAAACTTATATTCTCGTTAGATAATAGCAAAGTCATTTTAGTTGAAACACTAGCTAATATCAATAAAGAAGGACTCACTCTCTATAAATGACTATATACTAAAGATTAAAATGATAAGACATGCTTTAAAAGCCATAGGAGAACTGTTGAATGACAAAGATCTATTGCTTGCTATACTTAATGGACTACATCAAGAGTATGAAATGGTTGTGAGCCTCATAACATATCAGATGGACGACATAGATTTGGAAAAGGTGCAATGTTTACTGTTGATGCATGAACAAAGGTTGTCGGTCAAGAATTCATCTCATTCTGCTGTAAATTTTGATTATGTATCTTCTATGCATGTGAATACGACGTTAGTTCCTACTACACAAAATAATAGCTTTGGTAATAATAAAGGAGGATATTCTTAGAGAATGGGTGGATCTGCTAATAAAGGAAGAGGGAGAGGACGAGGTAGAGCTTCTAACATGAGAGTTTATAGTCAATTGTGTGAGAAACCAGGGCATTTTTGTGGATCGGTGTTATCATCGTTTTGATGGAAACTTCCAACGTGTCTAATCAAGGATTTGGCAGATTTGGTGGTGCTAATTAGTCAAAGTCTGGAGCTTATATGACCTCCTTTAGTGATTTTAATGGAGCCTACATGAATGACACGAGTTCAATACAAGGTCTCACTATGGTAGTCCTTTTAACCCTTACACACCTGATAACTTTGTTGTTCAACCCTCTCTTTTAGATCTAGTCTAGTTTGTTGATTTCGAGGCAACTAATCACATCACTTCAAACCTAAACAACCTTTCATTAGATGCTCTTTATACCAATAGGGACAAAGTTGCCATAGGCAATAGTAAGTAATTGCCTATTACTCATATGTTGGTACTAGTTATTTACAAGCCAAGTCTAAACCAAATTTAGTTCTTCCATTACCTAATGTTCTTCATGTTCCGAGTATGAAGAAAAAATTGATTAGTGTGTCACAACTTCCTCATGATCATAATATTGTGGCTAAATTTCATTCGGATATTTGTTTGATTAAGGACAAAACTTTCGAACTGGTGCTACTTCCAAGACATCTTAAGAATGGGCTTTATCGGCTGACTCTAGCTACTTATTCTATTGTTGGTAGCATTTCTTCCCAATCCCTAGTGTCCTTATTTGTTCCTTCGGTGTTTTCTTCTTTAGCTACATGTAATAAACAAGATTCATGTAAATGGAAGAACTCATTGTGTCATGAGCTACCAGGGGATGTAAATGTAGTTTAGAATACTAGAATTTGTCCATAGTGGCATGATAAGCTGAGACATCCATCAATGAATGTACTAAGATTTTTGTTGAATAAAATGGGTATTTCTTGTTCATTTTCAGATCTGTCCTTTTGTGATTCTTGTAAGATTGAAAAATTAAGCCAACTTTCTTTTGCTAGCCACAAAATTACTACTGTTAAACCTTTAGAATTGGTCTATTCTAATATATGGGGACCTTCCCTTGTTATGTCCATTGAAAGATTTAGATACTACATAATCTTTATGGATGCATGCACTAGGTATACTTGGCTTTACCCCCTAAAACTCAAATTTGATGTCTTGACCATCTTTACTATTTTTCACAAGTTTACTGAACTTCAATATCAAACTAAGCTCAAAGCATTACAAACTAAGAGGGGGGGGGGGAATTTAAAGCTTTCTTACCTTATCTTCATGCCAATGGTATTCAAGCTCGATTTACTTATCCACACACTTATCAATAGAATGGTGTATTAGAGAGGAAACATAGACATATAGCTAAGATGGGTTTAACCTTGCAATCATATGCCTCTTAAATTTTGGGTGGAAGCCTTTCAAATAACAGTGCATCTTATTAATCTGTTTCCTTCATCATCTCTAAAATCTTGTATATATTTATAATAAGTATTTTTCTTGTATAAGAAAAGCTCAATAGTTTTTTAAAAGGGAAAATTCAGTTGAATAAGTTTTTAATCACTCAATTCACCCTCCTTCTTGAGTGACCATTGTGTGTCAAGGGACCAACAATGCCTCAGTACATAACCAAATAAATAAATTATTATAAATTGAAATGAATCAATTAAATCTTTTGTAACATTCATTCATTCACACCAAGCCCATGTTCATCCTGAACATACATCCTACGTTTGCAATTTCAAAACAATTTTTGAAAACATTTATCCTACATATGTTAAATAATACAAACAGACATTCATACATGCATATCTAAGACCCCATGTCAATGTCCAATTCGAATAACCAGACAACCATCAACAATTAGGCGAATAGAGCATGTTGTCTAGGCATTGCAGTATACAAGAGTCGACTGCTACCTCGCAGGAGTCGACTAGTGCACATCTACACACAAAGTCAATTGGTGCTCTTGCGAGAGTCAACTGTGTTCTTTTGGGAGTCGACTCCCTTCATAGGCAGTCGACTCTCTTGAGA
Source organism: Diospyros kaki (assembly GCA_036245055.1). NCBI lineage: Eukaryota > Viridiplantae > Streptophyta > Magnoliopsida > Ericales > Ebenaceae > Diospyros > Diospyros kaki. The sequence continues at coordinate 28,480,041 of BSEG01000012.1, forward strand.
TGCACTAAGCTGAGGGTCTGATACCACTAACTGATTACAACTATGGTGGTGCAGGTAAAATTAAAAAATTTTACGTGCAATAGTATACATTGCGGAAGTCATAAACACACACTATACACAATTCGGATATTCAAGTAACACGTTATTTCATCATATGAGATATAATAAATGGATACTTGAAGTCTAATGTCAGGTTGGAGTACATAAACTGTTTATGAATTGAGACTGATCCACCTCATATTGTGGTGGTCCTAGGTTGTTCGTACCTAGTGCACTATCCAGTACCGTTCCGATCACATCTTCTCGTGCTAGACTGAGGATCCTGTATCACCAGCACCTGTGTCTCAATTTTTCCCGCGTGATAGTCATGCACCTATAATTTTCACGGAGCAGAAGAACCAAAGGAATTATAAAAGCTATAAGCAGTGAAAGGCCTCTACAATTTCCTTCAACATTTACCTGTTAATTGCATTTGCAACCTCACTAACTACTCTTATCCTCATCTTATAATTTATATTATTTAATTATTTATTTTATGCAATTGGTGGGGCGTTTATACTCGCCAGGGCACAACTGTATGTATAGCATAAGTTTAATTTTTCGGATGACTCCGGGTCGGTTCACTAGGAGATTTTTTTGGAAGGAAAATAAGAACACCAGAATAATTTGGTTATCAATTATTTTTGGTTGTTTTGCTGGGAAAATTATATGCATGAACTAATTTAACAACAACTAAATATATCAATGCATATTTTTAATTAGCCGAAATGGAAAGTAATAGTACTTAGGTCAAGACAATTTCAATGTCAAAATCAATTAATTCTTAATTTAATAGAAAAAATCAATAATATTCATTTAAATTAAGTTTTGAAGATCTGTCAGTAATTTTAGTTCAAGATAATGATAATTCTTGATTAAATAATCTCCATACATGGCATGAAAATTCTAAGTTAAACAATTACCATAAATTGAATTATATTTCACAGATAGAATTTATAGATGCAGCTTAATCATTTGATCTTGAGTATGAAAACATTTCAAGGTCTAGCAATCTTCATACGTGGCATGAAAATTCTAAGTTAGACTTATGTTTTAATCCAAACTCAAAGATACACTATACGCACACTGTTCAAATTAAATTAGATTAATATTACACATTTAAAGCGCAACTTTCTTTGAGAATTATTAGCATTGGACATTGTTTTTGCCTTAACCCAAGATTGGATTTAGCTACTCATTTTCATTTAAAAATAAATTGGTAGAAATTTAAATGGCGTAATTTAAATAACGAAAATTAAATGACGAGAATTTAAATTGCAGAAATTAAAAGACAGTATTTAAAAAATAATATTTAACCGACCATATAGACAGTGAAAATTAAATGTCAGAAATTAAAAGACAAATGAACCGGCTATATAGGTGGTGGATAATAAAGATAATAGAAAAAAATAACATAACACAACTATATAGAAACTAAAGTTGAAGATTTGAGAGAGAAATTTTAAGAACATAACTATGCGTTGATTATAGAAAAATTGGATTCACACAAGTGAAACGAAGTGAGTTATTTATAGCTCATAAGATGCAATGGAGACTACATAATTATCTAATTTAATAATACAAAGATAAAAAAAAATATCTAATTTAAAAATACAAAAATAAACAAAATATCTAAGAAGGTTCCACAACTTGGGCCTTTAGTTTTGGGTTTGGGCCTTTCTTGAGTTGGGCTTGCAATCCATATATATATATATATATATTCCATATATATATGTTACATTCATTTTTTTATTTTATATATTTTATATATTTGTTTATATTAATATTTTTAAACCTGCACGCAATCACAAAATGCATATTAATATTCAATTTAAACTAATTTTAAAATCAAAATAAGGGTGAAATTATAACAATTTTTTTACAAAATTGACCACTAATCACACCCTCAAACTTAAACATTGTTAGTTTCATAGCAATTAGACTTTATACTGGCCAGTATTTATTCACAATAATTGTATAAATATAAAAATTTCAAATTCAAAACTAAAATGCATAGAACAGAACAAGTTATCCGACATACAATCGAATATTCTAAATCAGATTTCAATTAAAGGTCATACAATCTTAGGAACGACAATCAGGGTGACTAACACACAAATTTACTCTCTCGAAGTTTTAACTTCAAACCTTACTATGGATTTTCCCTCTAATAAAAAAAAAAATCAATTCCTCTAGTGTACGCACAAGGAAGTGCACTGTTATAAGAGTAAATGCAAAATAAGTTCAAACTCGGTGTCATCCCAAATACAAGAATGTATTTTCATGAAAGAACAGGAAAATTGACATAGCTTCATGACTGGAATAATGCCCTAGATGAATAATTTCTAAATTTAAATAAAATTCCCTACTCCAAACTCAAATCCTAAGATCACATGATTTATAGCATCAAGAGGGACCAGATCAGGTTGTAATGGGGTTATGAGATTAATACGGGTTGTTAAACAAAAGGGTAAAGTGTGCAAAGGGTGTGTCGGGATTTTTTCTCTTTTTTTTTACACTAATATCAAACTGGACATATTGTTTTCTTCAGCATTTATTTTGAAACACTTGTGTTAAATAACTAAGTGAACTTCCCATTTTTTTTCTTTCTTTTTTGTTTTGTTTTTCTTTTTTTATATGAAAATACCGAGATAGACTGATTCCTAAAAATACACCAAGTTTGGACAAACTTCATGTGGTTATGGTTTAGATGGGGGTAAGAAAATAAATTGTGCTAAGAATAGCTCAAATGGGCTAGTAATGGAGGTTAATATAAAGAAAGAAAAAGATTAATAGGCCCAAATTGAAAGAAATTGATCCCCCTATCATGTTTCTACAAAATGATGTTAATCAGTCAACTAATCCAGAGTTTGAAACCAACCAAATTCATCTACTATTATACTAGACATTCAAAGCGAATTGATGTTTTGAAACTATTGAAAAGATAAAATCAACAATAAAACACATTTAGAGTAAGTGTTATTTCACTCAAAATTAACGATTATTAGGCTCAAACACTCGCTCAGCTAATAGTCTCTATTTCTATTGAGTGATCATGTAGTGCGTTAATCAGCTAATTGCCATTACCTTTGACTTTATAATCGATAAACCAATTTTTAATTATTGAACACCCGATGCATGCAAATCACCTATTCTAATTCCATACATGTACGTTTTGAAATAAGAAATCAATACATTCATGTTTCGTATTTTAAACTTAACCAGCTATCATTGTATAACTCTAAAGTTTTAGGGATAGCGTTATTAGCACACACAATTTTTTTTTTAATTTTTAATAGCAGGAGATATAAAAAAAAAAAATAATAAGTCACACAAAACTATAAGCATGCAATTGCAAATTCACAATTAAACATGGACTAGATAATTCATAAATATACCTTACTTCTCCCAACTTGAATTCCAGTAATAAGATAAGGTAGTTAGGAATACCTATAACTCCACAAGTCTATAAGTTTATTGTGAACTGTTAAAACTTCAACAAACAAGTGAGAATACCCTATATATATATATTTTTGCACCGAAAAAAGAAATTAATGCAAGTCATAAAATAAAGAGATGCGTCTCAAGAGTTCAAAAAGTATTCCTTACTCAGCTATCTTATCATAGACTTGCCTTACAAGGATAAATTTAAATTAATCGGACCTCTTTGACATTTGCTTTTGATTGTCTTAAACCAGTCTATCCAAGGCTCGTAAAGATCGTGCTGTGGAATATAAGCGTGTAATTTCTCTAGCAGCTCCAAAATGGTGGACGCGGAAATGAGAATTTTTTTTGCTGAAAGAGAAATGAACTTTTGTCCCACAACCTGATCAATAAAAAGAGGGCAACCCATAGAAAAAATGATTAATATTTAAAAGTCCAATGGGTTTGGTATGAAGATTCATCTTGACCTAGGAGATTATATAAAAGATTTCTTCAAGTGTATTAAAATCTCCTAGAGCAATGAAGGGGTCTGACTGACAAATCTTACAAGCCATGCACTCAGATATAAAAGTCATTCTTATAAGTTGACCGCGTATTATCCAAAAAATTTATGGATCAGCCAAAAGGATTGGCATTACACCTACCACATATGATTTTCCAAAATGTACAGCTTGTGAAACACATCCATTCAATCCACAGCTTCCTCCTCCATATACCAAATTAATTTTTTTCTCTCCTAATTTTAGGCCAAGTTCGCTTGCTACAAGTGTGTAACAAATATCGCTTCCAAGTTGAGAGCCACATAGTACACATATGGTATTGATTTGACAAACTACTTGGCCTTCCATTTATGTTAGTTCTTTATGTATGCCTTGAAAGTAGAACTAGTTAAAGAGGTTTGGAAATCAAAAGTAGCTACACAGCAAATCAAGAAATAAACACAAACAAAAATCATGAGTATATACAAGTAGTTGTGATTGTGGCTCATATCTTCCTCTGGTTTTATGTCCAAAAATGGCTTAAACACCTTCTATGAAGTAGGGATAGGCTTTCCATCCAATTTTCTTAAAAATTGGCAAACGGGGTCAATTATAGTCCAATTCCCAAGACTATAGCGTTGGTGGTTACTTCTGAACTGAGCTCATAAAGCAATAAGTTCTCGTTGTACTATTCCACATGGATGCGTCTCAAGAGTTAATCGGATATCTTCCAAAGATTCCTTACTCAATCCATCCTTTATGAAACTAATTTTATTTTCTCGATTTATGGAAGTAAACCCCACAGATTTGTATTGTGTATTACAAGTCCATCGAGCACATTTGTGACAACCATTTAATCTTTTCGCTCTTCGTTTTTTTAAAAGACTACTCTTTCCCAATCCTGAAAAATGCTTAAAACTAGATGAAGTCTCACCAACAAATCGAACTTTTGCATCAATCAACCAACGAATATCTTCAGGGATATTTTTACACATCCACAACCTAAGTCTTTCACACCTAGTGCCATAAATCTTTTTCAAATCATTTTGTGGGAGAGATTGATAGTACTTGCGAATTTTTGAGACTTGAAGATCCATTTTTTTTTAAAACACAACTATAATAAGAGGAAAATAAAACAAAACTATGAACCTTACAAAAAGGATGAGAGTACCTGATCAGAGAACAACACAAATGAGAGAAGACTAAGCTCACAGAAGTGTGGCTTACCTCATACAGATACAGGGTCTCTTATAGGGCAGTGGAAGTCATTATTCCAACAACCACACTTGGATCACAGTGTGCCATAAGTGCAAGGTCACGTTTGGCATCTCCTTTTTTCAATGTTCGACGACTTTTTTTTTTTATAGGGCAATGTGTCCTTTTTCTTTATAGAGCAGTGTGATTGCACTGTCCGAGAAAAGTGGTTGTTATCAGCGTTAAATTTGTTTCCCTCTTTTCTTTATCTTTTTTTTTTGTATATATATATATATTTATTTATTTTAAAAAAATAAAAATTTTATTTTATTATATATTTTTTATTATTTTTTTAAGAGAGTTATTTTGCCTTTTTTTTTTAGAACACTTATTATTGTTTTTGCATTATTTTATTTTTTTTCACTTTTTCCAATTTATTATCAAATAAGTGGTCACGCCTCGAATCAAAATATTAAGCATCAGTTGTGAACTACTTACAAAATTATTTTCAACAAAATGTAAATTGATTTTTTCTAATTAAAGCACAAACATCATTTGAAAACTCATAAACCGAAGGAGTTTGTTTTATTAAATTTAAATGTGGAATGTTAACTCTCATATCTTTAAACACCTCGGACATGTCAATTTTTATGTGATCCCTCTCTAGATAGACTAGCCTAAAGAACATAAATTTAGGCTCAAGTTTGGCTAGGCCCGTGGTATCTCATATTTGGGCTCTTGGGTTTTATCCTCTTCTTCCTCTTAGGCTTCTTCTATTCTCACATCATTTTGGTCCAATTCTTCCTCTATGATTGCTTGTTCCATCCTAGGGTCATCAAGTCTCTCAATTGGTTCATCATTTCTAGGGATGGGTGTAGATTGGACTGACTCTTGACCTATGGGTGCATTGAATGACGATTCCTCCCCAAGACATTGATCTATGGAATTTTGATTGGGTTGGTTTGGAAACTGTAACGCCCCGCTCCCACTTACGGGTGTTACTCGTGAACAATTACCCAAATTGTCCACCTGCCCGGCCTTAGGTGAAGGGTGAACCATGTTTCAAGATGAAACGCCCTAGGTGGGAACTAGGCTCATCCTCCCTTCCCTCATTCCCATGATTCACTAGCGAAATTGGGATTTAACCACACTGCATTGGCTAAAAAGAAAACTCATGAAAATGCTCAACCACTATTTCTTATTTATATTTAATTCTTTTCCCATCCAAGAATTTACCGGGCTCCATAAATCACCATTTAAAACCAATCCATTGATTGATTACCACTTTTGGAGGAAAAACTCAAATTTTTAATTTTCCAAAAATTTCGACGTTTTCTCCAAAAATGCTCAAAAATCTCTTTATTTTTGAAAACTCCTTCAGGGCCCAAATTCAATTTAGAAATGACCCAAAATCCCCAAAAATCTATTTTTTTTTTAAAAAAAAATTGGCTGGTGGGGCCCCGCTGGGCGCTAGCCGCGCGCGGTCGCCCATGCGGCCCCGCCCACGCACAGGCTGCTACCTGCTTCCAAATTTTTTTTTTTCTTTGAGCTTCCCAACTCCCAATTTTCCAGAAATTTCACACCTCTAAATGCATCAAATCCTCCACTTTTCTCATTGCAAGGCCTTATTTCTCAAACAAAACCCTTCTTAATCTTTATTTATTACAACATACCTTAACAATGAGACTTACATCACAACTTAGGCTTTAAATGCCATAAGCCAACATCTCATCTTAATATAAAATCAAATACTCTCAAGTTATGAAATACACACACATGATCTTAGGCATTAACAAACCATTAATAATCAAGTTAATTTACATCTCATGGCTCAAACACAATAACATAGGCTTCCATAAGCCATAACCTACACTTGAATCTTCTCTCCAAGCTTCCACATGCCATTCCACCATTTCTTTTACTTTATCATGCTTTCACAACCTACATGTGAGGGTAAAAACCTCATGAGCTATTAAGCTCAATAAGGGTGCATATGCAAAGTAAATACAAGCATAACAAGTCTATGTAATGCAAAAGCATGCAAGCATGGTTAGGTCATTCCATTCTCACAACCCAACATGGTTTGAGGCATTAACCTACCATTTCTTTCCCACCCCCATGGCCATAGGTCTCATAAACAAATAAATCATGCAAAGAGATACATAAAGGTTTATGCAACCTACTTACAATGCAATGTAAGGCCACCTCCACATGTGGCAATCCCTTACCTCATTCTTCTCTTTGAATCTTTAAAAATCTCCTTGCTTCATTGCCTTAAACCTTTGCTCTTTCTCAAGAACCTCTTCTTTTCTTTGAAGCTTCAAGAATCACTTAGCTTCAATTCCCACTCTTCTCCTTAAGAGCTCCTTAAAACAAAAATTTCAAGTAGCTAAGCTACCAAATAAAGAAGTGGAAGAAACTTAAACAAGTCTAAGGAAAATATTTACATTCTTCTTTTTCTTCTTCTTTTCATTTATTTCTTCCATGAGAGACTTCTTCTTATCTCTCTTCTTTTTTTCTTTCAAGACACTTCAAATGGCAAAAATTTGAGACTAAAGCACTCTATTCCTTTTAATACTACTCTTGTCTTGAAATCTCACTTTCAAGACTTCATCTTAGCCCTTGATTCCCATTTGCTTTATGAGAGAAAATCCCAACCATCCATCTCTTTAGATTACATATCTCTATCTTGGAAGAAACACAATCCATGTCATTTCCTCCCTTTAAATCTCACCCATTGGATTACTTTTGCCTTTACAAGACTTCATCTCCACCATTAAAAGGAAGCACAATCCTTGTGCCCTTCAAAGAATTAATCTTAGCCTTCCAAAATTAGTCTTTAAATTAAATCATTATTGTGTTGGCAATCCTTGCCAACTTTTAAGACTAAATGGTGGCCCTTAGATCATTTCCAATTCCAAGAATCAATCCCATCCTTCCAATTTTTCATTTCTTTCCCATTTAAATTAATGGGACTATTTTCACCCCATCACATTTGAGAGACATAAAACATTTATTTCTCATTTAATAAATCTCACAATTTTCCATCATTAATGGGAGACTAACTTCCCATTTTTCTTTGGATTTATTTAATTCTCCATATTTTTCAAGGCATTAATGGTGACCATTTTTCATTTTCTTTTGAATTTTCTTTAATCCATGTAATCATGCCTCTCATTAAATGCTTGAAAGACAATTTATTATTTCTTTTGCATTTAATTAAATCACCCCAATTATACTTGAACCACAAAATGCCAAGTGTCACAACAAGACACTAACCTTGGCTTTCAAGTTTAATCTCATCCCTCCATGTGGCATTACCACATTAATTCACCAACCTAGGGAAAATATAATTATTTTCTCCAATAATTTCATATTCTTCATTTTCCCCATTTTCCATAATTAATTTTCTCTATGGAACTAATTCCAAAATTCTCAAAATACACTTTGTGAATTTATTAATCCCATATATCTCCACATAAACACCAAATTGGGATTTTATTCACTTACATACCTAATTCCACATAGGAATTATTTCCAATTTACCAAAATACCCTTTATATTGGATTTCACTATCCAAATTACCAAAATTCCCCTCTCATAGGGCACCCTCAATCTCAAGAATCCAACACCTTCTCAAGGGCATTTTTGAAATTTTCTCACTTTCTTTCTCATTCTTTTAACACCTGTAACACCGGGTGCTACATTCCTCCCCCCGTAAAAGAATTTCGTTCTCGAAATTTGCTTTACCATCATCTCCTACCCAAGATAATCACATTCTCGGGCTACCTGCCAATTCTCATGCTCGAGAATCCCATAGCCTATCCATTCTTCACATTTACCTCGGGTTACACCTATCTCAAGGCTTCACTTTAGGCTTTCGATCTTCCAACTCTCGAGGACATTCAACAACCGAACACCGCTTTGGCCTCTTGCCAAATTGCACAATTGGTTGCTGATCACGTTTACCGCAACGCTATCCATTTCTGGATGGATTTTCGCTACCTCGAGCATCACTTTGCAGTCCACTTCCATTTTTTCCATCAGTCAAAACCACATACGCTAACATTGCATCATTGATCAGTCTACCACGATTTTACGCCGATCACACACAACGTTTCTCACTGCCAATCACACATGGCCACGATTTTACGCTGGTCCAACCAGCAATGTCTTAGCACTGATCATTCACCGCAATGTCACATTCTAGTGCCCATTAGACACTCGGACACCCATTCCACCATGGCATACCGCCATTAATCACACGCCCGCATAGCTTGAGTTGATCCTCATGGTAACCTCTCATTACCGATCAACTTACCATGCTAGCTCTACATGGGAAGCACCCATTTGGCCTACCTTGCCAACTTCGACCATTTCATACATGGTCTTCTACCTTGACCAGCCGACCCTCATTTATCGATACGATTACGCAAAATCGACTTACCTAACACCGTGCCAGGATATAACACATTTCAACCCTGTGCACTGCCCGAGTTTACATCGAGCTTGGCGACGTATGCACCATTTTAATCTCACCTCGAGCTTAAGCATGCTCTGGCCACAACCTTCTCCCAACCAGGAGTTTTTCGCATTAAGCACACAACGATACTTACTAGCTGATATCACATGCTAGTAGGGTCTCATACCCATACCAGGGAACTCTTCACTGAGCAACCCCTCTTCAATTCTTCACCCCATTTCAACTTTTACAATCATGTTCCCATGCTAGGCCTTACTTTGGCTATTTACCCTTCCACGAGTCCAGGATCCTACCATTGCGATTAGGGTCGTGGAACCTTTAATCAGCCCTCGTCATCACCCACGGTGCGTGGCACAAGTGATTGGCTTATTACCATCTGCACAATCACTTATGCATCGCACCTGTAGGATGACTCGTGCCTTTGGTCCACACCACAAGCCATCATGGTTACACCCCCGCTCTTGTAGCGGTCTTCTAGCCAAATTTTCTTGCCCAGCTTCACTTTCATTGGGACCTTTTAAATCTCACCATTTCTCAACAAAGCCTCTTACTCTTGAGGCACAAACTTTCAGCCATCCTACATCAGGTTCATTCTCAACCCGTAATGGAAACCTGATTTAAACCATGCATAATGGTTCCTCTTGTCCTCCTTGGCAAGGATAACACCATGACAGCAACGAATTTCTCCCCCACTATCGTTGCATCTCAAAATTCACCGATACTAGTCTTCATGGCCATTCACACTCAGCTTCAAGATTTTACCATGCACAATGGTTACCTTTGACCTTCCTGACAACTTCTTTTCCCTAATCGCGACGATGACATCACCATGCCATCTCAAAAGACTTGCTGCTCTTTGAATCTCACTGGTCACCACAACCAGCACGACCCCACTCTTAGGTCGCCTTCCTCACATCACCTCTTATACATATAGCATCTATCTAAATCCTTGAGAGACTCTGGCTTCTCCCGGATTTCTTATACACTTTGCTACAGCTAGCTCACACCTCTCGGTCAGCAATCACATGGCTCTAACACCACAACAGCTTCACTAGCCGATTTCTTTTCACAACCATTAACCTTAGACACGAGGTTAATTTTCATCAATTGCCCGCACTCCAAGGCATCCTTTCAACTGCATCACTCACAGCCATTAGGTGATTTCATCACCTCAACACCACTACTGGAAACCAATCTCGTCCCATAAGCTCTTCATTCGAGCTCTCTTTACCCATTGGCGATATTTTAAATTTTCCATCATCTTCCATCTAACCAACTCGCTTAGCTTTAGCCGGATCGCCCGACTCATAACTAACACAACCCGACTCCAGGCACTACTCTTGCAATCATCGACTATTACTTCGACTTAAACTCTACTCACTGGAAATCACCCCTGCCACTCATGTGGTATTCACACTTCCACTGGATGCCGTAGGACTCACCTTCTTACTCAGGCACTTGCCATTACGCTGGCTTTTCCCCGAGTGATCTTTCCTGATAGAGTTGTAGTGCCTTAGGAAGTTCATCTCACACTGTTGCCTCATGCTCAACATCTCTTAGTAGAACTTCTCAAGTTCTACCCTGATCACATTTCAACACTACTATTGATAGCTCTCATTCCAAAGTCACACTCCTCTGAGTGGTACATTTCTGCCCTGACCAACCATCTTTTATTACCTTGCATCTCTTTCTCACAATTTGCCTGGTTTAACCACCAGGACCCGCTGAACCTTTATACTAAAGGCATGCACGGTACCAACAAGGATTTACCTCACTGCCCTCGAGCCTCACTCTCCATTATTGCCATCAGGTGCTACCACCTGGCAATTTCTTGTGTGTCATCAACTGGACACCCTTCCAGTGCCACATGAGGACACTTCCTCATTTCGCATCGACACAACCAAGACTAACACCAGACTGTGCCATTGCGCACTGATAGAGCACATATTTCCATATTATTTAGCCCTCATATTTAGTCTTTTTTACATATTAGTTGTGTCATTTTATTCATCTTGATTTTATTTTATTTTATTTTATAGAAATTGGGCTTCACACTATTTTATTTTATTTTGCCAGGTTTAGGGCTATGGGAGCATGAGATGGGGCATGAGACATCTTGATGGCAATGAGATATCTTGGAAATTGGAGATAGAGAAGCAGATTTGACCTCCTGCACTTCCTTCAGTATTTTGGCTAAGATAAAATTCCAGAATGAAGATGATGTCTTCAGAGATATTGTAGGGGACTTCTTGAGCTTTCTGGAATGGTAAGGCTTGTCCAAATCCGAGTTCGTTTGGGCCTTCAAATAGCGCTTCAAAGTCGGGGCCAAGAAGTTGGGTCGAATTAGGAAAGCTGTGCAGATGCTGATTCTTTAAAAGGCCATATCTTGGGCGTCCGATATCCAAATCAAGTGATTCAAAAGCCCAAATTAATCTAATCTTCCTGATCTACAATTATTATGAAGAGGCCGAAGCCCAGAACGCACGTTAACCTTTTCGAAATCGGCTGTTAAGTGGCGGTAAAATAGGGTTTCCTCCTTAAGCTCTATTTAAGCACCTTAAGAGGCCATTAAAGGGACATTCTGGAAGGGCGTGAACAGTGGCCGACTTCTCTTCTCTCCATTGTTCTTGTGAAGATGGAAGGCTAAGGATCTTGTAATCAATTGCAACACCATCCTTGTTCCCGGTTTGAGTCTTTGGTTTTAATGGAAATCTGTTTTGTTTTGTTTTAACTTTGTTGTTCTCTTGTTTCCGTTCTCTCTTGAATCTGTGTATGTGTTGATACCGGTTGGATGAATGCATGCATTGTCTTTGTTTGAGAATCCAAGGTTTTTGTGCTCGGTTGAGGCTTTAACTGGAAGCAAGAACAACCTGTTTGGATGGTAATCCAATCAGTCTTGAATCTGTGCAATAAGGGGAATCAAAACTGATAGATTGAACTAAGAGGTTTCTGAAATCTGTTTATTGGTTTTCTTCCAAATCTTTGGCGGTTGTTAAAGGATTTTTCTGATTTTCGATTTGAGGATTAAAACTAAACAAATGGTTTATTGAGAAGGCGATGAAAACTGGGATAGAAGGTTGGTTTACAATTGATTGCATCTTGATTTATTGTGTTCTTGTTCATTTTGTTTTCTGTTTTTCACCAAAAACTTCCCCCCTGTTTAGCCTTGTTTTGACAGATCCGTTTGAGGTTCGTTGGGAGACGACTTAGGGTTGCACCTCTATTGCAAATCTGTATCATCATACTATCTAATCTATTGGTGTTCGACAGCCCCGATCAGATTTTGGCGCCGTTGCCGGGGAACCAATTTCGTTTCTGTCAAAGAAGACTGATTTAAAAAAAATTGTGGTTGCTACTTGGTATATAGGTTGGAAACTAGCTGGTTGCGTGCTACTGGTCCAAAGCGAGTTAACCATACTCGGCACTGCTAGATACAACGCCACGTACCAAGTTTATACCATTAAATCAAGAAGATCAAGAAGACTAGCAAAACAGAAAACTCTTATTCTCTTATTCTCTTCTTTTCTTCTTTCCTTCTTCTCTTCTTCTCTTATTCTCTTATTCTCGTTGCTGATAGAAAACTCTTATTCTCTATTTTTTAGGAGACCAACAAGCTGCATCCAAGTGCAAGAGATAGCAAAATAACAAACTCTTATTCAGCAAACTCAACAAGTGCAAAACAGAAGACTCCTATTCAGCAGATTTGACAGCCTCCATGACAGATCGCAATATTTAAGGATTGAGATCAAGATACCGGTTCTATCTTCTTCCTTTCTCATCCTTACTTGATGTTCTTTCATGTTTATATGCCTCCCTTGATGTTTTCTTGCATTTAGAGTGGTTTTTGAGGCAAAATAGGAGCCGGTTTTAGGAAAAAAATGATTTTGACAGTTTGACAGTTACTGTTCACATTTTTTCACTTGCTCCGATTGAGCTGATTTTTGGTGTCCAAAGAAATGGGGGTGTGAGGATTCAATGTTACTGCTTCGCGATGAGAAGACCCTTTTTTGGCCAAATTCCAACGTTTAGACCACTTTTTGGGCCATTTTGTGTTTCTCAGTGGCTGATTTTGTGTGGTTTTTAGTGTTTTTAGGTCCCTCAGTGTTTTTGTGTTGAAATTTTGTGAAAAATTGCATCAAAAAATCATCTTAGGGCTTCTTGATTGATAGATTTTATGTGCCCTACGTTTTTGCATTTTTAGTGTGCATAGGCCAATTTGTGTGCTGTTCTTTGTGAGTCATTTTGAGTATGTTTTTGTGCTGATCTTTAGTGCATGACTAGATCCTCTAAGGACATACCAATTGACCTAGACCTTGAAATAGAAAGGACCCTTAGGAAGCAAAGGAAGGCTAGAGAGTTAGAGCTTCAGATAGCTGATAATCCTCCTGCCTCTTCTGCCATTGCATCTGATATTCCTTCTGTTGCATCTGATATTCCTTCTGTTTCTACACCTATCCTTGACTTAAACACAATGACGGGTAATGGAAATGGAAATAATGGAAATAATGTAAATCATGGTCATTTGGATGGTAGAACCATTAGAGAATTGGCTGCCCCTGATGTGCACTATCAGTCTTTATGCATTCAATATCCCCAATTGGATGCAACCTTTGAATTGAAATCTGGGCTAATCCATTTGCTTCCCAAGTTTCATGGCCTTGCAGGTGAAGATCCGCACAAGCACCTCAAAGAATTCCATGTTGTCTGCTCCACAATGAGGCCACAAGGAGTTGATGAGGAGTAGATAAAACTTAGGGCCTTTCCATTTTCATTGGATGGAGCTGCAAAGGATTGGCTATACTACCTACCACCTGCTGCCATCACAAGTTGGGATGGGCTAAAAAGGATCTTTTTGGAGAAGTTCTTTCCAGCATCCCAAACAGCCGCCATTCGGAAAGAAATTTGTGGCATAAGGCAGAATCATGGGGAGACATTACATGAGTATTGGGAGCGATTCAAGAAACTCTGTTCTAGTTGTCCACACCATCAAATCAGTGACCAGCTGCTGATCCAATACTTCTATGAAGGTCTTATTCCAATGGATAGGTATTTAGTGGATGCAGCTAGTGGAGGAGCCCTCTCTGAAAAGACACCAGCAGCTGCTCAAGAGCTAATCTCCAAAGATGACACAGAATGCCCAACAGTTTGGTACCAGATCAGCCACTCCCATGAGGCAGGCCAATGAGATTGGTGTTGCTGCCATCAATAACCAATAGAGGATAGAGAACAAACTGGAGGAATTGGCCTCCATGGTCAGACAGCTAGCCCTTGATAAAGGACAGTCCCAATCCTTGCATGTATGTGGTATTTGTTCATTATCTTCCCATGTTACTGACCAATGTCCTCAATTGCAGGAGAATACAGAAGCTTGTGCTGGCATTTTTCCAGGAAGACCCTTCCATCCACAACATCAGCAGCCACAGCAACACAGATATGATCCTTATGCTGCCACCTATAATCCAGGATAGAGAGATCATCCAAACTTGAGGTATGGAGGTCCTTCCAACCAGCCATTCCAGCCACAGCAGCAGCAACCTCAGCAGCACAGATTCAATGCACAAAGACCAAGTCAACCAATGCAGCAACCACAACCAGCCCCTAAATCCGAATCAAGCTTGGAAGATATCATGAAGCAGCTCGTTGCCAACAATCTCCAGTTTCAGCAAAGGACCGACACTGCCATATAAAATTTGGAGACACAGATTGGACAGCTTGCAACCAATATCAGTGAGCTACGGAGTCAAGGTTCGGGTCAGTTGCCTTCACAGCCAGTTTCAAATCCAAGGGGCAATGTAAGTGCTATCGTTCTTCGCAGTGGTAAGGAGTTGAGCAACCCACCCTCTCCACAACCAGAATTTGGGCAGCAACAAGAAAGCCAAAAAGAAGATCAGCCTCCTCCCATTCAAAAGGACAAGCAGCCCACCACCATTGATCAAGATAGAGGAGATTCCTACAGCCATCCACTGCCATTTCCTCACCGAGCCACTCAAAATAAAAAGAGAGCAGAAGCTGAGTTGGACAATGAGATCATGGAGACTTTCAAAAAAGTTGAGGTGAACATACCACTCTTGGAGGCCATCAGACAGATTCCCAAGTATGCCAAGTTTCTCAAAGACTTGTGCACCCACAAAAGGAAACTGAAAGGAAATGAAAAAATCAACTTGGGAAGAAATGTGTCAACATTGATTCAACCTGCCATGCCTCAGAAATGCAAAGATCCAGGGACTTTCACCATACCTTGCACTATTGGAAATTTGCAATTTCATAATGCTATGTTGGATTTAGGAGCCTCTATTAATGTGATGCCTAAATCTGTGTATTCTTCTATGCAGGCAGGTGTAGGCACATTGACATCTACAGGAGTGGTGGTCCAGTTGGCAAATAGGAGCACAACATACCCTGAGGGAGTATTAGAGGATGTGTTAGTGAAGGTAAAGGATTTCATATTCCCTGTTGACTTCTATGTTTTGAATATGGAGGATGATCACACACCCGGACACGCACCACTCATTCTAGGTAGACCCTTCTTGAAAACTGCAAGGACAATAATTAATGAGCATGAGGGTACTTTATCTATGGAGTTCGCTGGTAACACCATTCAATTCAATATCATTGATGCCATGAAGTATCTCTTAGAAGATCATTCTGCCTTGCATGTTAACTTTATTGACTTAATAGTGGAGAAAGCATGTGTTGAGTTGTATGATCTTGAGTCTGAATTCCCCACCATCCATAATTTTCCTGATGATATGCATTGCTTTCAGTGTCATGACGGACTCAGTAAGTGTAGTATTTGTTCTGAAATAGATGAATTTTTGAGTATTGTTGAAAGTGCACATTCTCATACTATATGCGATTCTGATGTGCCTCCCATAGAGGAAGTTTCTGTTGTTGAGAATGTATTGCAGGTAGGTGGCAACATAAGCAGACTGGTGCCTTCAATTCAACAACCACCCACCTTGGAGTGTAAGCCCCTGCCCGGGAATCTGAAGTATGCCTACTTGGCGAATGGAGACAAGCTACCTGTGATCATTGCTGACAACCTTCAGCCTGACCAAGAGGAGAAGTTGCTGAATCTGTTGAAGCAACATAAAAGAGCCATAGGTTGGTCACTTGCAGACATTCTCGGTATATCCCCTTCCTTATGCATGCACAGGATTCATTTAGAGGAAGAAACTCGACCAGTGAGACAACCCCAAAGGAGACTTAATCTCACCATTCTAGATGTGGTCAAGACAGAGGTAAGTAAACTACTTTCAGTTGGCATTATTTATCCTATCTCTGATAGCAAGTGGGTGAGTCTAGTGCAGGTAGTTCCAAAGAAGACAGGATTCACAATGGTAGCCAATGAGAAGAATGAGCTAGTGCCCATGCGAGTGTAGAACAGCTAGAGAGTCTGCATTGACTATAGGAGGCTCAACCAAGCTACCAGAGAGGATCATTTTCCACTCCCATTCATTGATCAGATGCTAGAGAGGTTAGTTGGAAAGTCCCATTACTGCTTTCTTGATGGATTTTCTGGTTATTTTCAAATTTGTATAGCACCGGAGGATCAGGAGAAGACCACCTTCACCTGCCCCTTTGGCACTTTTGCATACCGGAGGATGCCATTTGGTCTATGTAATGCCCCAGGTACATTCCAACGATGCATGGTGAGTATATTTTCAGATTTACTTGAGCATTGCATGGAAGTTTTCATGGATGATTTTTCTGTTTATGGGACCTCCTTTGATGAGTGTCTAATCAGTTTGGGTAGAGTCTTGGAGAGATGTGTTGAGAAAAATCTTGTCCTAAATTTTGAAAAATGTCATTTCATGGTTGAGCAGGGGATTGTTTTGGGTCATGTTCTGTCCAAGAGGGGTATAGAGGTTGATAAGTCCAAGGCCGATATCATTTCTTCTTTGCCTTACCCCGCGTCTGTGCCGGAAATACGTTCTTTCCTTGGACATGCAGGATTCTACAGGAGATTCATCCAGGACTTCAGCAAGATTGCCCTTCCAATGTCCAACCTGCTTCAGAAGGATGTGGAATTCAAATTTGATGAGTCTTGCAAGATGGCCTTTGAGGAGCTCAAGAGGCGCTTGACTTCTCCACCCATCATCCAGCCACCCAATTGGGACTTGCCATTCGAGCTTATGTGTGATGCTTCCAATTATGCAGTTGGTGCCGTCCTTTCACAACGAGTGGAGAATAAGTCACACGTCATTGCTTATGCCTCGCGCACTCTGGACAACGCCCAAGCAAACTACACCACTACTGAAAAGGAGCTTCTTGCCATTGTGTTTGCTTTAGATAAATTTCGTTCTTATCTCCTGGGTTCTAATGTTGTTGTGTTTTCTGATCATGCAGCTTTGAAATATCTCTTGAAGAAGCACGATGCCAAACCCAGGTTGATACGGTGGATGCTCCTACTTCAAGAGTTCAATGTTGAGATCAAAGACAAGAGTGGAGCTGAGAATCTTGTGGCTGATCATTTGAGCAGGCTTCCTTCCTCTTCAGATGCCACTACCATGGACTGTCAGCCTATCAAAGATGACTTCCCAGATGAGTTACTCTATCACTTGCATGGTACTGAGCCCTGGTATGCAGACATTGTTAACTTTCTAGCTGCATCTGATATCCCTGCCCATCTTAAGCGAGATCAGCTAAGTAAATTTAAAAGTCAGGCCAAGTACTATGTATGGGATGATCCATATCTATGGCGCATGTGTAGTGACCAAGTCCTTAGGAGATGTGTACCCGATATTGAGTTTGCTTCAGTCTTGCATTTCTGTCATTCACTTGCATGTGGTGGTCACTTTGGTCCTCAACGCACAGCTAGAAAGGTCCTAGACTCAGGTTTATATTGGCCATCCCTTTTTCGAGATGCTCATACATTTTGTAAGAATTGCACACGTTGCCAGCACACAGGATCAATATCACGTAGGAATGAAATGCCTCAGCAACCCCTACTATTTTGTGAGATCTTTGATGTTTGGGGCATTGATTTCATGGGTCCTTTTCCTGTCTCTTTTGGCTTTTTGTACATTCTTTTGGCTGTGGATTATGTTTCGAAATGGGTGGAAGCTAAAGCCACCAGGACTGATGATTCTTCTGTGGTTGCAGATTTTGTTAGATCTCATATTTTCGGCAGGTTTGGCATTCCCAAGGCAATCATCAGTGATCAAGGATCCCACTTCTGTAACAGAACGATGCAATCCATGCTCCGAAAGTATGGAGTTTTACATAAAGTGGCGACGCCCTACCATCCACAGACCAATGGGTAGGCTGAGGTTTCAAACAGAGAGATCAAGCATATTCTAGAAAAGACAGTCCAACCCAACAGGAAAGACTGGAACAAAAGGTTGGAAGATGCACTTTGGGCCTACCGCACGGCCTACAAGACTCTTATTGGCATGTCCCCATATCGATTGGTCTTTGGAAAAGCATGTCATCTGCCGGTAGAGATCGAGCATAAGGCCTATTACGCGGTAAAGCAATGCAACATGGATATGACAGAGGCTGGTTCCCAACGAAATCTTCAATTGCAAAAGCTTGAGGAATTGAGATTGGAAGCATATGAGAACTCCAGAATTTACAAGGAAAAAACTAAGGCTGCTCATGACAAATTGATTAACAAGAAAGAGTTTGAAGTTGGCAAGAAAGTCCTCCTATACAACTCCCGTCTCAAATTAATGCCAGGTAAGTTGCGTTCTCGTTGGATTGGTCCTTTTGTGGTTACTCTTGTTTTTCCTTATGGTGCAGTTGAGCTTATGGATGAGTCAACTACAAGGCGATTCACAGTCAACGGGCAGCGGCTTAAGCCATTCTACGAGAGCTTTCAGGAGCATACTATGGAGGAGCTGCATCTCCTCAACGCCGCCTACAATTGACAAAATCAGGCTGTTCCTCTCTCCTTCTTCTTTGTTTTATTTACTTGTCCTATACCTGATTCTTGCTGCATGCTTACATTGAGGACAATGTAATGTTTAAGTGTGGGGGGGAGGAGTTTTAGAAAATTGAAAAAAAATATATATATATATAAAATAATAAAAAAAAATTACAAAATGAGGCAAATTGAGTTTGAAAGAATTTAGCATGATTAGAAAGTTGATCTTATCTTTTTGGGCTTTCAAGTAAATTGGAAATGAGTTTGGCTTGGTGAGTTGATTGAGGTAGTCTTTGTGGGAATATTTGTGCATGTTCTTGTCCTTTCTTATGCTATGCCTGCATCCACTGAATTA
The DNA here is from genome assembly GCA_036245055.1 of Diospyros kaki. Taxonomy (NCBI): domain Eukaryota; kingdom Viridiplantae; phylum Streptophyta; class Magnoliopsida; order Ericales; family Ebenaceae; genus Diospyros; species Diospyros kaki. The sequence goes on from BSEG01000012.1 coordinate 28,499,903, forward strand.
TGGGTATCATTCCAGAGCTTGTTTTGAATCTTTATTGAAGCTATCAGTGCTCATGCATGTGAAAAGATGATTAAGGCATTCTTTCATTTTACCTGTCATACCTAAAAAAAAAAAAAAAAGGTGATCTTTTCCCTTCTTTAGGTTGAAGAACATTCATTGCATCCCTCGATTAAAAAAAAAAATTTAAGCAAGTCCTTTGGAATCAAAAGAAGAAAAAAAAAAAAAAAAAAAAAGATAGAAAGGCCAAAGGCCAAGGTGAGATGGAGCGTAAAACGCACTCACCAAGGTGGGATGGAGCATAAAACGCACCCACCATGCGAAAAAAAAAAAGAAAAAAAAAAAAGGGTTCTATTTTCTGCTTGCTTAATAGTTCTTCATTGATCTTGGGATTGTCTTGAATGTTTTCTTTCCTCCTAAAGTTTACTTTTCATTGTTATCTTCCGATCCCTTTCACCTTACCATGTTTGAGCCATGAATAAAAGTCCTTTTGATTTTCATGCATAAAGCACTGAGAGTGGAGATTTAGAAGATGAGCATATCTGGTAGTGGAATTATGATTGGGTGGATTTGGGCATAGCATTTGAGGAACTTGAAAGCATGTTCTTATTCTATGAGGGTCTGCTCATTTTAACTCGCCTTACCAAGTAAAATTGCCATGCTACTTGTTTGTTTGGGAAGTATAAGAAAGATGATATTTGAAGTGTTGAATTCCTATAAAACTTGCCATGCCTCTCATTTTGCATTCTTTGTCATCCTTTTTGTTAGTGTTTAGTGTTTTGCTCAGGAGTGCAAAAGTCCAAGTGTGGGGGAATTTGATAGAGCACATATTTCCATATTATTTAGCCCTCATATTTAGTCTTTTTTGCACATTAGTTGTGTCATTTTATTCATCTTGATTTTATTTTATTTTATTTTATAGGAATTGGGCTTCACACTATTTTATTTTATTTTGCCAGGTTTAGGGCTATGGGAGCATGAGATGGGGCATGAGACATCTTGATGGCAATGAGATATCTTGGAAATTGGAGATAGAGAAGCAGATTTGACCTCCTGCACTTCCTTCAGTATTTTGGCCAAGATAAAATTCCAGAATGAAGATGATGTCTTCAGAGATATTGTAGGGGACTTCTTGAGCTTTCTGTAATGGTAAGGCATGTCCAAATCCGAGTTTGTTTGGGCCTTCAAACAGCGCTTCAAAGTCGGGGCCAGGAAGTTGGGTCGAATTAGAAAAGCTATGCAGATGCTGATTCTTTAAAAGGCCATATATTGGGCGTCCGATATCCAAATCAAGTGATTCAAAAGCCCAAATTAATCTACTCTTCCTGATCTACAATTATTATGAAGAGGCCAAAGCCCAGAACGCACGTTAACCTTTCCGAAATCGGCTGTTAATTGGCGGTAACCTAGGGTTTCCTCCTTAAGCTCTATTTAAGCACCTTAAGAGGCCATTAAAGGGACATTCTGGAAGGGCGTGAACAGTGGTCGACTTCTCTTCTCTCCATTGTTCTTGTGAAGATGGAAGGCTAAGGATCTTGTAATCAATTACAACACCATCCTTGTTCCCGGTTTGAGTCTTTGGTTTTAATGGAAATCTGTTTTGTTTTGTTTTAACTTTGTTGTTCTCTTGTTTCCGTTCTCTCTTGAATCTGTGTATGTGTTGATACCGGTTGGATGAATGCATGCATTGTCTTTGTTTGAGAATCCAAGGTTTTTGTGCTCGGTTGAGGCTTTAACTGGAAGCAAGAACAACCTGTTTGGATGGTAATCCAATCAGTCTTGAATCTGTGCAATAAGGGGAATCAAAACTGATAGATTGAACTAAGAGGTTTCTGAAATCTGTTTATTGGTTTTCTTCCAAATCTTTGGCGGGTGTTAAAGGATTTTTCTGATTTTCGATTTGAGGATTAAAACTAAACAAATGGTTTATTGAGAAGGCGATGAAAACTGGGATAGAAGGTTGGTTTACAATTGATTGCATCTTGATTTATTGTGTTCTTGTTCATTTTGTTTTCTGTTTTTCATCAAAAACTTCCCCCCCGTTTAGCCTTGTTTTGACAGATCCGTTTGAGGTTCGTTGGGAGACGACTTAGGGTTGCACCTCTATTGCAAATCCGTATCATCATACTATCTAATCTATTGGTGTTCGACAGCCCCGATCACGTACCTTCACGAATTTCAAACCGTGCCTTGGCCACATGTTCAGCCTACCACAACTCACATCACTGGATTAGAGATCACTTTATTTGAAACCTCCGCATACTTCAATTTCTCCATCACATGGTTGGCTTCCACCTCGTAATCTTGCCCTCCACGGCACTTACGTATCATTCTCGAGCCGTTTACCGACTCCATCAATCAATCCCATCTTCATGCATTACTACAAGATCACACTGGGTCCATCATCCCAATTTACTAGATCACTTCGATCAAATTTAACCACAACTATTTTAGCATCCTTTAGCAAGGAGCATCGCCACACCTCTTGTTATCACACCACAAGATATCACTCCCTCGATTCACAAACTTTCTTGCTGCCTTAACACTGGCAGCACTACCACCATACCTTAACCCTTTCGAAATTTTAGGTTTGGCTCAGGCATAACCTACAGCATACCCCAGGTCTTCGGTGTCTAATCGTCTCCACCACAGACAGGTTACTCCACGTGGAGGGCTGCAGTCCCTCATGTGGACTAACCGTCTGCATCCAGTGGTCCCTAGCATTAGACCCGTCACTGATAGGCGTCAACCGTAACATTATTCCCACGCTAGACCCGTTTCTTTTCCCCGGGTTTCTTTCTCAAACATCTCATAGATCTTCAGTCCCTGACCATTTGCATAGTCACTGTGTTGCCCTGTGCTTTAGGCGCGCCAACACCTGGTCACCATCATTGTGTCACTCCCATACACTGGCCCAACACTGGTTCCCCATCGTGTTGCCCTGTGCTTCAGAGAGTTAACACCCAATCACATGTCACTCCCATACACTGGCCCAACACTGGTTCCCCATCGTGTTGTCCTGTGCTTTAGAGAGTTAACACCAAATCATTATTACTGTGTTGTACCTTACACTGGCCCAACAATAGTTTCCTACAGCATAGTTCAGGTCCCACTTTGATCTGCTTTGCACCCCGTATCATGACTTTCACCTTCCAGTCACACCTCTGTTATCGAACTCGGCATGACTACCTCGCCACGCTCGCAGCCATTATTCCTACCAGGCGTCCTACTTGACAACAAATCTATCGGATCACTACCGCATTCCACGATTCCTCCTTAAGACTACTCTAAATGTCCTATCCTACACGGAAGATTTTCGGTCTCACCTGACCAATTTCCTAAGGTGCTGCTCCATATCCTTAGCATCTGATCGTCACCTGCAATTCACTAAATTGCTCAGGCCCATGGGCCACTGCCCTCAACGCGAGCCAACTCATTAGTCCTCTGCCATACTGTCCATAACATCAGATCCGTTACATCGAGCTTTGCACCCTTAACATCAAGGCTACTTAAAGTCTTCCCGAGCTACGCTGGTTCCACCACCATCTTACCAAAGCTATCTTATTTGGTTATCCTTGCCTTGATAACCCCAAGCTCAAACCATAAACCTCGTTCCTCCGGACTCTATATCTCTTACAGCTTAAGAGACTCTCAAACCATTTCACCTCTTGAGGCCTCATGATCTTACCCCACAAGATCATACCTCACGGCTCTCACTCAACATTTGAAAGCTCCAACTTTTCACGACAATGGATCCCCATCCATCATGATTCATTCACCACCCAGCTCATCCTAGAGCTTGATTATCATAGATCTCGCAACCCGCAATCGACATGCTGAGCCTCTCTCAGGTTCTAGCACCCATAACCATGGAGCGACCACCATTACCTTCTAGGTAAATTGAGACCTCTCTTCACTTCTTGTACACTCATGAATGTATTCAGTCACTATGCCCGGCCTGGCATTCCTGCACACCTTGCTCGGGCTTCCTTGACTTGGAACTAAAATTCCCGGGCTTCCACATTGCTCACCATGCCCCTGCCCACTTGGCATCCAAAGTTAGCATTTCTTGTGCGCGCATAGCCCACGGATGTCCTGTTGCCACAATTCACTACCTTCGGCCCACACATTGCTCATACTTTTCATTGGGTGACCTCTGCGTCTCCCGTCAAGGGTCTCATAACCTTAGGCGTCATCCCGACCCCAGACATCATAATGAGGGTCTATTCACCTCTCATCTCTCGACCTTAGGCATCTCGCCTGACCCCAAGTGTCAATGAGAGTTTAGATTAACCCTTCATCCATCATTCGCATGAACGGTCACTTGGCCTTTCCCAACCAGGACTTCCAATCCTATGGCTCCCACGCACATATCTACGCATGCTCAACACCTTTATCCCAAATCTGGATCCCCTTGGATTCCAGCTCGACTCACTTGGGATTTCCATCTCACCCAAGCACCCGCTAGGGTCCATTTGCCACATCCCTATCCTTTCTTAGGATATATCTCATTTCATTATGAAATCAACTAGGGTCCACTCATACCCTAGGCACGTTCCTTCCAGGATCGTCACAACAATACAATCATATGGCACCATATGCATCCTTCGTGCACAACGCACACCCGACTCCCCTCGGAGTCTTTCTGCAAGCCACCAACGTCATGCCTACTTTGGCCATGATTGGCATATACTTCACATGTTCACTCCGCCTAGAGCCTCTCTACAAGCAACTTTTGCTTACTCCATTCTTGGAGCTCGTCACACCACCTGTTGACGACTTCTTTCTTTGGGTTTCGAGCTAATTTCAACCTTAGCTCACCCTAGTTCAAGCACACAACCCTTAACACACCACCTAAGGAAACCACTCCATTTCCTCATACCTGCTTGATCATTTCCCCCCAACATAGGGGTGCTCCGCTAATCCCTTCCCGGATTAGATATACTTCGGCTCTCCTTGTCCCATCATGATTCTTATCATGACTCGGCTTTGTGTCCCCACACAAGCCTTAATAATTCAATCACAAGGAAATCTCATCCTTAAAATGCTTCACTTACTCCCAAATTTTCACATTCGGGTTCTCAATTCCAATACCCATACTTGGGCATTGACTCTTCTTTGTTCAACCCGTATATCTCTTACGGTATATCATCTCAAACCATGATATTTTCCCTATTCCTATAGCAGAAATATCCGAGCATTCCATTCCCATTGCCATAAACTTCAATGCCCCGACCTAACTCCTAGGGTCCTCGGTCACTTGTGGTCCTAATCTCAAGGCCTTCCGATTAACCTTCAACCACATTTCTCCAAGCATCTTCCACTTGATGCTTCAACCACGCTCTGATACCACCTGTAACATCCCGCTCGAGCGATAGGAAGAATTGGAATAACTTACCCTGATGGGCTTACACGAACTTCCCAGGGGGGGTCACCCATCCATGAATTACCCCAGGTTAAGCACGCTTAACTTGGGAGTTCTTTGCCAACATTCAGCCCAAAATGTATCCAGCTGGTGTTGTTTCATTTCTTACACTATCCTTGATATATACTAACTTCTCTGGGCTCTCGGGGTATTACAGAAACTTACCAGGTTCACTCACGCACAAGGTTTGTGTAAACTCAGTCAATTGTTCTAAAATGTCACCTATGGCCCTAGTGGTTTGTTCTTGAAGTTCGGCAACTTGTGCATTAAAACTCATTTGACCTTGTATAAACTTCTGAAGGGTGTCCTCTAAAAATTTTTCATCCTGAGGTTGATAAGCATAAGATCTAACCCCTTGTTCTAACTCGAATTGGTAAGGTGGTGGAGGAAAAAGTTCATAAGATTGGAATACAAAGTCATCGCTCCAAGGATAATTCTAATGGTCATAGGAACTGGGAAAATAAGTGTAAAGGTCTGGGTCGTAGCCCGACAGATAAGAATTCTTCCTCTGACTTTGGTTAAAAGAAAACCTCCCCTCACTAGGATTGGGATGACCAAATACATTAGAAGACACAAATATGCTAAAATACTGAGACATAAAGAATATAGAAATGACAATTCAACGACAAATAATGATGTTAATGAATCAATTAATGTTTCAATAATTATACTTGACCATAGTCTCTTGCACTATTTAGTAACTAAAAGTTATCTAAATATTTTTTTATTTAAATTTTTAATTATTTTTAATTTATATTTTTTATTATTTATTTTTTAAAATATATATATTCTTTATATATGTATACTTTTTTATTTTGAAAATAACTTTTTAATTATTTTTTTTAAAACAGTAAAACAACAACAATAACACACTAAGTAAAACAACTAAGTTACCAATTTATTCGGAGATAATTATTTACTTACCTTAATCTTCCCGGCAACGGTGCCAAAAATTGACTGCTCTTATCCTTACCTTATAATTTATATTATTTAATTATTTCTTTTATGCAAAATTGGTGGAGTGTTTATACTTGTCAGGGCATGACTGTACGTATAGCATAAGTTTAATTTTTCGGATGAGCCCAGATCGATTCACTGCGAGACTTTTTTGGAAGGAAAATAAGAACACCAAAATAATTTAGTTATCAATTATTTTTGGTTGTTTTGCTGGGAAAATTACATGCATGAACTAATTTAACAGTAACGAAATATATCAATGCGTATTTTTAATTAGCCGAAATGGAAAGTAAAAGTACTTGGGTTAAGACAATTTTAATGTCAAAACTAATTAATTCTCAATATAATAGAAAATATCAGTAATATTCATCTGAATTATGTTTTACAAATCTGCCAGTAATTTTAGTTTAAGATAATGATAATTCTTGATTAAGCAATCTCCATACATGGCATGAAAATTCTAAATTAAGCAATTACCATAAATTGAATTATATTTCACAGACGAATTTACAGATACAGATTAATCATTTAGGATTAGGTATGAAAATATTTCCAAGCCTAGCAATCTCCATACATGGCATGAAAATTCCAAGTTAGGCTTATACTCAAATCCAAACTCAAAGATACACTATACGCACATTGGTCAAATTAAATTAGATTAATATTACATATTTGAAGCGCAGCTTTCTTTGGAAATTATTGGCATTAGACACTGTTCTTATCTTAACCCAAGATTGGATTTAGCTACTCATCTTCATTTGAAAATAAATTGGCAGAAATTTAAATGGCGTAATTTAAATGACGGAAATTAAAATTGTAAAAATTAAAAGACAGTAATTAAAAGACAATATTTAACTGGCCATATAGGCAATGAAAATTAAATGAAAAAAATTAAAAGACATAAATTAACCAGCCATATAAGTGGTGGATAATAGAGATAACAGAAAAAAATAACAAAACACAACTATAGAAACTAAAGTTGAAGATTTGAGAACAAAATTCTAAAAACACAACTATGCTTTGATCATAGAAAAATTGGATTCATACAAGTGTAACCAAGTGAGATATTTATAACTCACAATATGCAATGGAGACCACACAATTATCTAATTTAATAATACAAAATATCTAATTTAATAATAAAAATATTTAATTTAATAATACAAAAATAAACAAAATATCTAATTTAAAAATACAAAAATAAACAAAATATCTAAGAACCTTTCACAACTTGGGCCTTTAGTTTTGGGCTTAGGCCTTCCTTGTTCTAGGTTTGGACCTTCCTTGTGTTGGGCTTGCAATTCATATATATATATATATATGTGTGTGTGTGTGTGTGTGTGTGTGTTTCATTCACTTTTTTATTTAATATATTACATATATATATTTTTATATTAATATTTTTAAACTTGCACGCAATCACAAAATGCATATTAATATTAAATTTAAACTAATTTTAAGATCAAAATAAGGGTGAAATTATAAGAACATTTTTACAAAATTGACTACTAATCACTCACCCCACCACCCTTCCCAATTAGCTGACATATGGACAACACTACCACTGGCAATGTAGGAGTTGACTGTTGTGGCAGTCGACGCTTTAAGTTGGGAAGTCGACTCTCCCACTGAATACAGAAGATTCTATAGCCCGATCCACTAACTCTTAGCAAACTAGATACTTGAGACACATAGGATGCACAATGTCGATCCTAGGAGTATAACACTATATGGTGTATGACTTCTAAGTCTATTGTTCGCTAGTAATCAGATAGCACCAAAACCTATTTTAGTACTGATCAACACCTTGACCTATTATAAGAATATCTCCTTATTTGGGTGATGATTCGAGAGGTACTAAATAGCGCCTAACAATGGTCTAGGACAATATAGTTGATAGTGAAGTTTCACTTCAAGTAAACCTATTATAGTTGATGATTATCATGTGCTAAAATCCTTGTTAGTGATAGTGTCCTAAATGGTAGATTTACACTTCATGAGATGTAAATAAGTGGCACTGTTGATGTATTCTTGATATTAATAAAAATGTCATATCTTCATTCATATATCTCCATCTCACCTTTATGAATGAATCTTTAAATTTCTTGATAAAGTTCCTACTCTCAAGGTGTTAGGACTTTGTGACATGGATCTCTAGTTTAGGATTTCTTAAAGGTATTCTCAGTCCTTAAATTTATCAACAGAGGAATACGATTTATTGATCAATAACAGGCATATAGGCTACTATCATTTGTAGCAAGGGATGTTAATGGGAATAGGGTGATGAGTCACAAGCCATATTGCATGGGATGCATGTAGTAGACATATGGGTAAATGTTGGTAGAACATCCGCTGAATGTGACGCTTGTGATGGATCACATGGCTTAAACATTAATGATTTGTTGCTGACTCTCGATTGTGTATCTGGTCCTTGGACTAAAAGTGACATATTGTCTTGTGCATTGGTGTAAGGGCTTTACCATTGAGTGGAACCATCTAGGGTAAGAGGTGGGATGCTTTCTATGTGGTTTCGTGTAATGGTGTATGGAAACAGATGTTCGCTGATGGGATCCATTGACCTCAATTGGATGGAGGCATACGTCCTCCATTTGTCTTAGTGGGGATTGTAAATCCTCTAGCCAAGATGAGCATGAGATTAGAAAGAGTTCCAATGTCGGATTAGATCCAACTTGCTACCTCGATCACACCTTACTATATCAGACATAACTATTGAGTCATGTGAGTTTAATCAGTCCATAGCTCTCACTCAGGTGAGACATTAGTCAATGGAAGGACTATAGAGCATGATAATTGAAGAGCCTTAATAGATTCATATGAAGTTAGACTTCTTTGCCATTAGGATCATTCTGAGTCTTGGCTAAAGGATACTCATGATCTTTCAAGGTGCTTTGGGATTTAGAGAGATCCTCTTAGTAGGTCAATGGGATCGATTGACATCAAGAAGTTAACGTGTCCTGATTGCTACATGACTATAAACCTAGAAAGTCACACGTATACTGAGTAATGTATCGAATTAGTGATCCATAGCTGTTAGCATGTTCCTCATTAGTGTGGGACAGCGATGTTGATTGTTATTATGTGTGGGACACATGGATCTATGGATATGGGAGACTGTTGGTTGGATAGCAGAGCACACTGTCAAGAGTTGACAGGGCCCTTGGTTGCATTAATTTTTAGTACAAAGGCTATTAAATGTTAATAGCAGGGTCAGGGTGCGAAATATAAGAAGTAGGCAGAGTCAGTATCTTTGATCAACCGAACTCTTTAATTCAGTTGACCAAACTTTGAGCTTGAGGTTCTAGTCGACTTCAGTCGACTGAACTCCATTTGCTTTGTCATGTCACAACATTTAATGCTCTAATGTTGTGCATGATAGTATAATATGGGAAAGGGAAAGGCGTAGACGAAAAGTAGGAAAATTTTGGAAGAGATTAAGGAGGGTTTTGGTGGATTGAGGTGGTAGCCCTGGTCTCCATCTTTTTCCTTCTTTCTTCTACTTCCTCTTGCTGGTTGCTCCTTATTTATTCTCCATTGTTGTAAGTAGCTTCTTCTTGCTCCAATCTTGTTGAAGCTTCTCTTTCTTGTATTCTCCAATATAGATCCAATTGTTAAATAGCTAAGGTTGAACCAAGAAGGGACCGTGGAACAACTTCAATTCACCTTCATCGAGAGGGTCCTAGCACAACTCTGTTAAAGGGTTTTGAAAGCATCTTAGACATGGACCGACTAGGTCCTCCACACTTAAGGAGGTAGGCTAGTCACCCAACATTGTAGCTTGCTCATGGGAGTTGATTGGGGCAAAATGGACAGCAAGGAAGAAGAGCATCTCATTGGATAATCAACACCAGCATTCATCGAAAGGTATACCAATAAACCCCTCCTATGGCATGGTTTTATTTGTAGATGCATATGGATGATACATACCGCGTCTTGAAATGTTATTTTTGGTCCCTTGCTTTTATGTTTTATGCTTCCGTTGTGCCGTTTTTCTTTGTTGAAAAATGATTTTATGTAAAAGCCTTGCATTGATCTACCATTAGTTGGTGTTTTTGGCATAGTTTTGTTGCTATTTTTCAATATTTTCATCACCTAACGTCCTGATAGAACAAGAGCCATAGAATGATAAACTCACGAACTCATAGCCATGGAGTGAAACGGATGGATTCATGCTATCTCATTGTATGAGTTCCTAAAGCTTGGCAATACCTTCAAATTGATACCTCTATTTTTTGAAATTTTAATCCATTGTTTATTATTCTAACATTATGCCAATGGGAAAGGAAGACTAACTACATTACATTTTTTAGGACTCTAGTATTCATTGATCACAATTATATAGGCTTGAATAGCTAGAACATAATTGTGAATACAACAACAGAGAGTCCGGCATTGCTCGAAAGGGGATTGAAAGTATTGTGGACTAACGTAACTAGGTAGTAGGGCACTACGAGTTCTTAGATATATATAGTCATCTATTTATCTTTTGGGGTTGTAGCCTCTTATGTTGTCCCTAACAAGGGTGTTGTTGATTAGGCTCCCCAATTACAAGTTTACTCACTGGCTGCACGACCCTCTTGCTAATATGAAATTGAAATGAAGGAGGACATTGAGGAGAAACTATTAGATAAATTGGCTTACTCTTGCCATGTATGGGTTGGAGATGTAGATTCCGACTTGAGTCCAACCCATATTTTGAGGAACTTACAAGGGATAATGAGTTTATCTCCAATTCAATTAAATCAATATTATATGTATATATATAATTTTGACTTATTTATCATATATGTGGATACATTTATCTAATCAAATTAGTTTTAATTTTGAAAGAGTGTTTTTCATTCAAACTAGAACTATAGGGATAGTTGGACTCTTCTTTTATAAAAATGGAATTGGGAGTGCCATCGGGAAGTGTGAAAATTTAAATACAATTATTCTACTAGTTATCTATAAGAGTTTTCTAGTTTTTCTTTCCTCTTATTGTTGGCGACATTTGGGCGGTGAATCTCTTTCCAAGTGTGACTGCATCTAGAAATCAGTGAAGTAAGAAGATTCGATTCCATTCACGTATTCCACATTTTATTTAAATTTTTGGGGTTTATTCCCCACAAATTAATGTTGCTGCAAGCATGGAATGTCATAAAGTTAGGGAAGTCTTGGTCCTGAATTTTTATCTCACATCCGCTTGATTATTTCAGCAATAAACAAAAGCGTGAGATTAAATTACATCGACTGACCAGTGCGCGAGTGCGCACGTATACATCATCAGACGAAGCTGAGCAACATACATGTACACATATATACATCATTAGACTTGAACAAGCAGGTTCAAACAAAGGAAGATGAGAGAAAAGATGGACTAACTTTTCACAGGGACTTGGTAGTAGAGTAGAAGATAAAAGCCTCGACCTCAACGATCGATGGAGGTCATTGGGGGTGTCGTTTTACTTCAATGACATGGCGCTTTACAATGCAGCTGAACCTGAATCCATGATTAATATTTATTCGGCCGGTGGAAGTAGTGGGAAGATTGATTCATGAATCTTCCAAGCAAAGCCAGCTCTAGCTACCTCTCTACTATGGCAAACCCACTGACAGAAACGGTCTGGATGGTTGGGAGTTACCACAGGTGGGATAGGATCCATGGAATATGCAAGTTTCTAATTCCAAATTAAGATTTGAGATCTCTGTGGAGCTAGCTTGTATGAGTTACGGAGGATCTAACCAAGAACAAAAAGGATTTTAGAAAGCAAGTGCAAGTATTTAGTAGTGTCTCCACTCACCTCAACAGCAGCTACAAAATAAGCAGACCATATATATGGGTATATATGTTGTATATATGACGTTGTTGGCAAGAGCAAGATGGACCACTGCTAAGTACCAAATGAACTCCCAAGATTTGGATTAACAGAAGCTTGGTGCACCAACAGCTTAATTGTGCGGCTGTTGTTGGATGACCTGTGTATGTCTATGCACTCTTCAACATCCTCGTCACATCTCAACAGAACCCACTCTGAATCATCGTCCAAATACTTGAGGTCTATCTTACTATTTATATTGAATCTCTTCGCAATCGCTTGTCTCAAATCTTGAAACCTACAATTTTGTTGTATGCTGAGCCGGACCTTCTCCTCTCCAAAAGTTGCTTTTACTTTAAAAGCACTCCCATCTCGCACAACTTGCTGGCGCTGGCTGCCAACTCTTGGCAACGGAGGCAGGGCCTCGGGGCTAGGAAGCTCGCTGAAAATTTGGTGGCTTTGTGATCTCACGAGATGCTTTGTTTCCTCTTGACCTGAGTCGTGCAGTTGTAGATCGCTACGTGCTCTTTTTAGTTGTCCCCCGCCCTGCGGTTCTTTCAATGAAATGTCTCCACCACTTGGGCCATGGACAAAAGAAGCAGCAGGTTGGGGCCTTGCTTCTGTAGAACAGCAGAAACTTGAACTGGAGCTCAGACTGCATGAAGAGGAAGGAGACTTTGATGTAGTGGTTACAGGGCTTAATAAACTGCCTTCGGGCTGGGCATCAAAGTGCTTCGACTGATCATTCATCTTTGACGTGATGACCGGGCTAGCCGCTTCAGGAGGTAAGGTTGGAGAGCTTAGTTCTGGGAAATTACTGTAGAAGGAGGTAAGTTGAATGCCCCCCTGAACACCTTGCACGGAATCAATTACGAGTTGGAGTTTCCTTAAGGAGTGTCCAACTTTTTTGATCTTTCGAGAAGGCCACCTGGTGATGCCATGTTGTCTGCATATCCTTTTCAAGGTGGTTGGGCACACTGCAAAGAGAACAAATTGGGTAAGCAACGGAATGATTATGACACTAGACCAATAAATCCAATGGAAAGATTATGAAAATACCCATGTGCAGTGATGGCTTGCAATCATCTAAGGATACAAAGACAAATGAGATTATGCGACCCAATTTTCTTTAATAAGAGGAAAAACCAGCTTAACAAACGTTTAGAATTAAAGATGAGCTATTTAGAACTCAATAAGGCAGCTACGTGAGTTACGCTATATTTTTAGAGAACACATACATGCATCCTTCCATTTCTTTTCACTTTTTAGGCAATGAAAACTAGCCAGTTTTTGTATTAGAGTAGAGATCCAGAAAATGTTAGGGGTGATATACATAATCTGAGAAATCTTCCTAAGTTACTGACCAACTAAATCCGACAATACTTCTATGAATGTTGAAAGTGCCAAATGAAAAGTTACTTCTTGTCAGAGTGAAAATTTAATTTCAATTAGGAATGTAATTGATATAATCCGTTCAAATTATAAAAGTGTTCCTACCACCGATACTCTTTGCAGCATCTTTCAGGCTCCCAGCGAAGTATTGCCGAAGTACTTCCAAGCCGATGGTCTTCTCAGTCTTTGTCGGTCTTTTCTCACCCGGTTTTCTATCACTTGATAGGCAATGCCCGCTGACGGAAGAAAAGCCTCCACCACTCTCTGCACTTCCCCTGGGACCAGAATCTTGATGAATGTGCGTGTGCTTTGAAAACACATGATGCAACTCTGATCTGTCATTATCCCAATCGGTTGTCTCTTCAAAACCTTCTTCTGGCTCCTTCTGGTACCCCAAGGATATAGCAATAGATTTTCCCTTTCGTTGAGCCTCTGTCCTATTGTCAAGCCAGGATGAATCTTCGTGAGAAGTTCCTTTAGAAAGAGCACACCCCGAATTCTGAGAGTGTCCATCAAATCTCCCAAGTGATGGGGCAGCAGTCACTTTCTCCAGTTGTGTTGCTTCTTCTGCTAACTCCTGGTTTGTGACAACACGTAGGCTCCGACATACCTCTTGTATCACAGAGGATAATGATCTCAGCATATGTGTCTGTTCTTCAGCATCTTGGCAGTCAGGTGGAAGGAAGAACTCTAACACAAAATCAGCCGATCCAGTATAGATGCTTCGAAAGCGTATAGCTACGGCAGCACGCAATTTAAACACCATGGCATGATGAGATAGAGGATATTCGGACTTGGAAAAACCTCTAATGTCCGAGGCAAAACATGGTTGGTTTGTCATGAATGCTCCCCCCACAACGCCTTCACCTCTAAGCAGGTGATGCTCAGAGCATGCCTCATGAAAACCCAAAACTTCTGGGTTGAGGACATAGCATGCAGAGTCCACAGTGGAAACACAATGAATGTAGTTCTCATTAGAGTGTCGGCAGCCAGCTCTACCTTGTTGAGTGCATGGCACCCATGTCTGAGCTAAAGGCAGTCTATATGTGTCGCAGACATATTTAAAAACCTCTTTAATCTCTATCACCACACCTTGATAAGAATCATCACAACCCTGGACGAGAAGAATGCCTGTGATGTTAGGTCCATTTCAAATTTGAAATGATAAAAGTTAGTCAATTGTCTTTATGATACTATCCATTTACCTTTACAGTGGGAGGACTCAAAACTTCAGAACTCTTTAGATCAACGGCCTGGAAATAAATAAATTTATCCAGACAAGAACAAGAGTGAAAATATGTTCTGCTTCAAAGTTGGTTTTAAGTAATAAAATGGATGAAGCCAGAAAACAGTATCCATCTTGAAGTTTTTATTTATGTTTTCTTTTCTTTACTGTTTCATTTTTTGTGGTGGGAATAAGAATCAGGCAACTGATTCGCCCAAGAAAGGTGCATTAGCACAATGAACAGGATGGCAACTGGATGACAAATACTTTTTGGGCAGATGAAGGCAATGGCCAAATTTGTGGTAACTGCTAATGGTTTGGCATCGACTCAATCTAGTCAAAACTTTTCCAATGGAGCTTCCACCTGGGTTCTATAATCTACTGGCCACTACGGAAAAAAAGGAAAACAGAGATGAAAGTGGAGGGCACAATGGATGGATTGCAAGAAAGTGGTGTCTTTGAATAATAAAAAGACCACAAATTAAAAAAGCACCATTTAATCAAGCGAGCTATGTGATTGCAACTACATACTAAAGAAAAATTGTCCAGATTTTATATGATTACTTGGTATATTAGAAACAAATCGATGTTGTTTTAAGCTCTCCAAAGAATGAACAGACAAAATGGGGGGAGGACCAAGAGAAATATTAGACACAAGTAAGAAGGAAAAGACCTCAAGAGCTTTGCGGACATTCTCAAGTTCCGGGATGTACTTGACTGTCTGAGCAGTAGTCACAATCTCAACAACACCCAAGCAGGTTCCACTGCCTCGTTCAAAAACAGGAAGTGCAAGGGAACCACTAACATTATATTGCTGTGCATAATTGACGCGTGGGTACTCTTCTTTTCTGAAGAATCGAACATCAGGAGTCCACTCAGGCAATTTCTTCATGAAAACTCGTCCAGGCAACCCCATAAAGTCCTTTGAGTTTGCTTCTGCTGCAAACTTATAGCTCCTTGAGACATCTCTGTAATCTGCAAGGCTCTTGCAGTTGGAGCTAAGGGAGAACGGTTGGTTGTTAGTGGTGAGGAAATGCCTGCCTGCTCTTTTTATAGGTACCCATATCTGAATGAGGGCATCTCCATCTCTAGTGAATTCTCTTAGGTATTCTATTGCCTGCATTAATCTCTTCTTCACAGAGGATGCTGGACCTGCTTTTGCATTCGGCGAGATCCACAATCTTTTGTTTGTTTCAGTGTTTTCGACCAAAAAGTTCTCTGATTGGACTAAAGATGGCCTAGGCAGGATTGCTTCCCGGTTTGGTATTTGACTGCCAACAAGATCATCCTTTTGGGGATACGTCACATGTGGATTATCGGCAAAATTCGATCGTTCTGTTCCTTCTTGATGGATTTTCGGATTTGCGTTTGGAGTCAACTGGTCCATGTTACTCTGGTAAGTAGAAAAGCAATTCAAAGAGAAATTTAAATCACTCGAAGTAGATAGATCAGGCTGCCAGAAATTAGATCCCTCAGTAGTCTCTAACCAGTATCCGTCATATAAGAGTTCGTTTACAATATCTAAATCCATGGTTTTGTCGGAAAATGTTTCCAAGATGGCCTTAGGCGTGAAGGCACCATCTTCCATAATGAACTATGCCAAAGTCGCCATCTGCATAAAAGCTATGGATCATTGAATACGCATAAGGTCATGACCCGGAACACAGAAGAAGTCTAAATATGAAAAACAAAAAGAGGAACTTCCAGGAAGGATTCCTTTCGCCCATCTTCGAAAACACAATCAGCTGGAGTCGCACAAACATCGTCAACAAAAAATCCTTTGAAAACTGCAATCAGAAATGCATTTCAGAGGGAAGAAACCACACACAATTTTGTAGAGAAAGTTGATGATAATAGCTTAAAAGAAGCTCGAATAAGTCTGATTAATAAAAGTATCATAAGAAGAACAATCCAACAAAGAACAACATTCAGGGTCAGAATTAGAAAACCCCACACAATTCTATCAAAAAACCGGAAAAGAACTAGTACAAGAAGAAACACTAATGTCCAAGTTGAAGGAGATGAAAATAAGGGCACTAGAAGTGTGGGTTAAAAGTAGGAAGGATATTGGAAATCTATCTATCTGACCCCAAACGTCCAAAACGTCACCTGGAGCTATAGACACTCAAAGCAGCCATTGCTTATGACACCCAGAATTAGAAAGTTCAAAGCCGCAGCAGAAAGCACAAGCGCAAGAAGAATCATCAACCTTGCAATGGTTTGGGGAATCACAGGCATGATTAGCCGACTGCAAAATATATACATATATCTATATACATACATACATATACACATATATAAATTCCAACAGCATAAGTTAGTTGACACAGGTCCTGAAAACCCCAAAACCAAACCCTAAGGAAATCTATATATAACCCATTACAAGGAAGAACAAACTGAAGAAATTAGAAATGAGTAGTAAACTGAGAGAGAGAGAGAAGTAAATGACTCACTACTTTCTTGGCGTGAAAAAGAATCTTTGTAAATTATTAAACAGGCATGCTCCACTGTCTGCGTATCAGAAACTGGTGATTTGGTAAAGATGAAGAAGAAGACGAAGAAGAAGGGGGTGGATAGGATTAGGCAGGTCAGGTAATTGGCATGGTTGCCTCTTATTAAAAACCCAACCGCAACCGCAAATAAAAGGCAAGAGTTGTTTATGTCCTCTCTCCGGCTGTTGTTGTTGCTGCTGCTGCATGCATATGAGTGAAGAACAGGAATAACAGGCTCCTCTGCCCTAGACATGGCCACGGTTCATGAACCGCCGGTTCCGGTTCATGAACCGCCGGTTCCGGTTCAAGAAATCTTTGAACCTGAACCGAACCGCCCAAGGGCGGTTTGGGACGGTTCGGTTCCGGTTCCGGTTCGTGCCGGTTCGGTCAACGGTTTGGACCGGTTCGGTCAACGGTTTGAGCCGGTTCGGTCAACGGTTCCGGTTCCGGTTCAAACCGAATTTTTTTAATTTTTTTTAAATATTGTTGTATTCAATTTTGGTCCTTGTTCCGTTGTTCGGTTCGGTTTGGTTTCGATTTTTAATTGTTAAATGTAATTGTAAATATAGATATTCTCAACCATATTTTTAATAAAAAACACTACTAAAAATTGAAGAAATATAAGTAATAATTTCATTAAAAATAATTAAAACAACTAAACAAGTATGTAATACAATACAAATAATTAATTTTTACAAATGTGAAAAATAAAAAATAAAAAATAGAATTAGACTTAATTTCATTAAAAAATAATTACAACAAAAATGTAATACAAGTAATTAATTTTTACAAATGTGAAAAAAAATAAAAAATGGACTTGGATCCTACGCATCTTCATTGGAGTCGGAAGTCGCCGTTGTTGAACCATCATCAACCCATTCGTCAGATGATGATGAATGGATAAGTTCTTCTTGACGTCGCATGTTAGCTCTTTCCCAATCATCGAGGCAAACTTGAGCTTCCAATGATTCTGGAGCCAATCTTGATCTTCTTTCGTCCAAAATGTTGCCTCCACTACTGAATGTTTGTTCAACGGCTACAGTTGAAGCTGGAACTGCAAGAAGTTGACTTGCAATAATTGCAAGAGTTGGAAATGTCTCCTTGTGCCTTTTCCACCACTCCAAAATTTCAAAATTTAAACCTGTATCATCACCAAACTCAAAAACTGTGGTTAGATAAGTTTCGAGCTCCGAATGTGAGCTCGATCTAGGTTTTTTCCTCCTTTGATCTAAAAATTTATGACCCCATTTCATTGGTTGGGAGGAAGAGGAATGCGAAGCCATGGATGGAAATGATTCTTCACTACTAGGAGCAATAACATATGCTTCATATAATTGATTGCATAAAGTTCTAACCTTAGAAATTATAATATTCACATCAATTTCTTCATTATTTTCTAATCCTAACAACGAATAATAGTTAGACAAACACTCAATTAAACCATCAAATTTACACCTAGGATCAAATACCATAGTAACAAGAAAAATTTCAGGAATAAATTGATAATAACGTAACCATTTTTCTCTCATTTCTAAAACAGCATGACAAATTTCTTCAACATTAATTCCTTCCATTAATACACCGGCCACATTCATTGCTTCTATTAAAAATTGATGTGAAGTTGGTTTATAAACACTACTAAGTGTATGAGTAGCATCATTAAAAATTCGTAAAATATTCAAAATTGAACTACAAACATTCCACATAGTTGGAAAAATAGGATATTGTGGAATATAATTTGCTGCAAAAGAACACAATAAATCTTTATATTCAAAAGATTGATTAAGTAATTTAAAAGTTGAGTTCCAACGAGTAGGGACATCTTTTGAAAAACGTTTTGGGGTTTGACCATTGGAGGTGCAAAAATGTGCCCATGCTTTTGCAGTTCGAGGGTGTACCCAAATATAAGAAATAACATTTCTAATTGGATCTAAATAAGAATTAAGTGACTTAATACCATCTTGAACACATAAATTTAAAACATGGCATGCACATCTAACATGAAAAAATCTTCCACCAAAATTTGGTTGGCAAATTCTTTTCAATTCATTAATAGAAGCAGTATTAGCCGATGCATTATCAAAAGAAATTGAAAAAATTCTATTAACTAATCTATATTCTTGTAAAATTTGTTGAATTAATCTACAAATATTTTCAGCATTATGACTTTCATCAAAACATCGATACGCAAGAATTCTTTTTTGTAAAACATAATTTTCATCAACCCAATGACAAGTAATACCCATATATGAATGAGTTTGCCAATGATCACTCCAAATATCACTACAAATAGAAACATTAATATTATTGTTTTGAAAATATGTTATCAATTCAATTTTTGAGTTTTTAAACAATTTTAACAAATTCCTTTTCAAAGTATTTCTAGGAATTGATTTAAAACTAGGATTAACAAAGTTTTGACAAAATCGAGTAAAACCTAATTTTTCACCAAAACTAAAAGATAAATGATCAATTGCTACCATTTCAGCTAAACCAGACCTACAATTAGCTTCATTATAATGAAATAATTGAGGAGAGTTTGAAGAGGTAGCAAACCCGGATATTTGTGTTTGATCGCGGCTCAATCCAACCTTGAGCGGGTGCTTTGTTTGTAAATGTCGGGCGAAAGTACCATATCCACCTCCTTGCTTGAATTTGTATACCTGATTACAATAATTACAAGATACATCAAATTTACCATCTCCTTTTGGTGTTTTCTTGAAATGAATATTAAAAATATCAGAAGTAGAAATTTTTCCACCTCCCTTTTGTTGAGTTTCACTCTCTTGTGTTTGAAAATTTTGAGTTTCAAACTCAACATTTTCAAAATTTCTACCTTCACTTGCCATTTTTTTGAAAAAAGTATGATAATAAAAAAATATAATAATGATAAAATAATATAGTAAAAAATTGACAAATATAATGAAAATATTAGTAATAATATAATATAGTAACAAGTAATAAATAATTAACAATATAATTGAATAAATTGATAAATAATAAAATGAGAAGATTGAAGAAATTGAAATTGAAATATTAAATGAGAGACAAAATTGAGAGAATAATAGCTTAAGACTTGAGAGAGAGAGAGAGAGAGAGAGAGAGAGAGAGAGTGTGAAAAATGAGTGGGGGAGGGAGGGGTATATATAGATAAAATTATAGGATTAAAAAAAAAAAAAAAAAAAAAAAAGGGAATTGGGCTGCTGCCCGTTGGCAGCAGCCAACGGTCCAAAATTGGACCGTTGCAACGGTCCAATTTTGGACCGTTGGGGGGTGGGGGGGGGGGAGGGGGGGTGGGGGGGGGGGAGTGGGGCGCGGAACCGCGTGGGGGGGGGGGGTGGGGGGGCGGTTCCGCGCCCGCGGAACCGCGTGGGCGTGGGGGGGGGGGGGGGGGGTGGGGGGGGGGGGCGGTTCCGCGGGCGCGGAACCGCGTGGGGGGTGGGGGGTGGGGGGGGGGGGGTGGAACCGGCGGTTCCGGTTCCGCGGAACCGCCGGTTCCGGTTCCGGTTCAGGAACCGGCGGTTCGAGTTCCGCGGAACCGGCGGTTCCGGTTCCGCGGAACCTCGAACCGGAACCGGACCGAATTTCGCCGGTTCGGTCCGGTTCCGGTTCCGGTTCCGGTTCGGCCGGTTCCGGGTCCGGTTCCGGCCGGTTCGGTTCCGGTTTGAACCGCCGGTCCGGTTCAATTTTGGCCATGTCTACTCTGCCCTAAAGAATCTCTCTCTCTCTCTCTCTCTCTCTGGGGTGGGCTGTGGGTCATTTTTTTATGAATATATTTCAGGCGAAGGGAAGCAAGAATCTCTCTCTCTCTCTCTCTCCTCTTGAGTTGAGTAGGAGTGGGACCCTCTCTCCCTCTCCCTCTCCCTCTCCCTCTCCCTCTCCCCTCTTGAGTTGAGTAAGAGTGGGACCCTCTCTCCCTCTCCCTCGTCTTGAGTTGAGTAGGAGTGGGACCCGCCAAAAAAAGCCACGCCAGCGCCACTGCCAGATTTCCGTTCCCTTCCCTTCCCTTGCAATCTGCATCATTCATTCGTTCTTTCTACTGCGCTCCACTCCACATATAGACGAACGTTATTATGTCCACCGCCGCTGCGAAGTCAACCCTTACTGCAAGCAGAAAAACGAGGATGAGAGAAGCACAGGCTCAATAGATAACTTAGAGAGATGGGGAGGGAAGGGATTTATAATAGCATAAATTCTTATGCTGCAAGGATGGATAAATGATAAATTTGCAATGTCCCTTACAATTATCTCAGCTTCTTAATGGCAGTAGCATTGGTGAAGGGAGCTGCTTCGCTTGTACATACCATTTGATTTGATGTTTATGTTCGGTGGGTCTAATTTCAATTTCCATCGTCAGACGAGATGACGAGGAGGAGGAGGAGTATGATTATAGTTAAACCGAATTAAATACTTGCAACTTGCAGCTAAACAAATGGGATGCGAGGGCCCTTTCCCTTTGTCGATTGTTATTAAAATGGTCTTTGGCTGAGTCTCTGAAAAAGGAGAAGATTCTTTCCCTCTTTCTTTTTAAGATTCTTAATTACCCATCCCTGCCTGCCCTGTTCTCTACTCTATCTATGATCTCGTGTCCCGTGAGTTCAATTTGACTGAAAGATTCTGGTACCAGACAACCACTAAGGAGGAGGAGGAGGAGTTGACCTGTAACTCCAGTATCTGGTTAACTTCTCCCTCTGCCCCCCGGCCTCATCAAATAAATTGTTATAAAAATAAAAAATAATATCAATATATAATATCTTTTTATTAAGACTAAATAATAATACTTTCTCGATCAATATATAACTTTTTATCAATGCTAGGAAAAAAAGAAAATTTCATGAATAAATTAGAGATGGATAAGCACGGATCGAAGAGGCAGGCAGGGCGGCCGCTTCCAGGATTCAAGCGTGGGGCGCGGCTTCCCGAGGAATTGAAGTGGATCATCAAACCATCTGCTCTGCTCAGCATTTCTGGACGGACCCATTCATGCCAAATATATATATATATATATATATTAATATATGGTCGGTCTCCTCGCACGTCATCTGTTCGCTTCTTCGCCCATATTGCACGTCATCTGTTCGCTGCTTCGCCCATTTCGAATCTCAGGCTCAGCAAACAAAAACAATTATGAATTAATGACATTTCATTTTACTTTATAATCTGATTTGATAGCGTTTTATCTTAAGTAAAACATCGACCATTGTGCTTTAATAAGAGTAGATGATTCGGGCCTGTGGTAGCCTCAACCTTCTCTTAGATCTATCTTAGATCAGCTCTACAAATTTGGCCCATTTAAGAAAAGGAAAGCTAGCATGACCTACGAATCTGAGACTAGCCCTTCCCTAAATTCGTCCTTGAATAAGAGTAATACATAAATTTTGTCAGTGTTAGATAACTAGTGTTGTTTAAACTCAAACATAGGTATATATAAAGAAGTTCCTAAACAATTGTGGGGAGTAAGTATAAATTTGGGATATATACATAAAACTTATTCAAAAATTTGTTTAAATGAATAAGACTTATTTAAATATTTATTAAAATAAATATTTAGATATAAACATAAGACTTATTTAAATATTTATTAAAATAAATAAGTTCATTAGTAACCTATTATCATCTCTACCCTAATCATAAGGCCATTCTTGGTCCACCTTGGACAGTCTGGTTGGAGGCATCCGCTCGAGCCCAATGTAAAATCTTAAAAATTTACATGAATTAAAAAATTCATAAATCAATAACGTGTAAAACTAAAAACTCCAAAGGAATCATTTGATCTATCGAAAAACTTCATGAAGTTAACTATTCACTATTACGTACATTGCTATTGTGACACATTTCAGTATTTTTAATGGTTCAATGAGCAAACATTCGTCTTTTTGGATAGTTCATGCACCATTGGAAAGATTACTCAATGACTTATTATCTAAATTTTATTTTGTTCCAACAAAGTTTGACCCACCCAATTTGGAGTCAAAGTCAGTTAATCTAACTAAGTGACCATACCTTGTAATAGTTACTCAAACGGGGCACATCTCTTCCTACAAAATTCAAACATCAGGGAGGATGGATGCGTTGGAAACTATACTTCATTTTTCATCATGTGAAATTTTCTCATAATTTTTGGAAACTCAATGAAGCAAACTCATGTGCAGTTGATTTTCAATTGGAATTATTTAGACATGATTTATGAGAAAAATCATAACTAATTGTAGAAAAATTATTTTCCCATGTTTCCTAGGCCAAAAGTTTCATAAGACATTCTAGTTCCTGATAAAAATATAATGCAAGACATTAATCAACTGATAACAATCCCGTCTAAGCCCAAAATAGTAACATCAAAATAAATAGTAACATCAAAATATTGTCACATAACAACTACAACATGCAAGATGTCTCTATTACATAAGCATAAATGGAAATCTTCTAATAGGTCTCCAAGCTTGCAATCTCCACATGAGCCTATGAAAATGATGGAGATGCAACCATGAGCCTTGCAAGCTCAGTGAGTCTCAAGCACATAAATCATGAAATTCAACCCCCAATCACATCCTCCACATTTTCAAGGTCTATATGACCAAAGACATCCAGACCTTCAAAGATGATTCTCCCTAAGCTCAAGTATTCTCATATTAAAATTTAACACATTGATCTCTTATTTATCATAACTCATAACCTCGAGTATTCTCATCTCAAGATCCTATATTCATCTTTATTGACAACAACCCCTAATCTTGGGTATTCTCGTATTAAGTTCTCATACACATAGACAAAAACATGTCCTCAAACAATTATGCAAAATAAAAGGCGATAATGCACCCAAAAAACAAACCAACAATATATATGTCATGCTAATGAATACTCCTTTCATTATAAAAATAGGATTGAGGACTTAGTAGGATGAGCTTAGGAGCTAGTTATCCTCAAATCAACAAGGTTCCCACCTTTAAAACAACATTAAGATCCCGACAAAATACTTAGCCTCATTACCTTGAAGAGAGATGATCCAACTTCCAAGGAAAACTCTTAAGAATACCCCGTTACTTGTCCTCTCCAGCTCACTTACACTTACACTTGCACTTACACTCAGAGAATGGAGGGCTATCACTTATATTTTTAAATCTAATCCCTTTTTCCCAAAAATTAAATTTCATCAAAATAAAATAACCTTGGAAGGAAGTGACAAAGGTGGTGTCAGGATATGGTATACCACATGGGATAAGAACAATTTTGTCTTTCAAAACATTTTTAGTTTAAGAAACTCTTTCAAAATTAGCAAAATACGCAGTGGAAATAGATCTTTCATCCTATGAAACCTAGATGTTTTTACCACATGCGTTATTTTAATAAAATGAAAGCAAAAACTTTTACCTCTTTGACAAATTGCTAGATGAACCATTATACCCTTCTTTTTGCTTAATCGAGCTCCAAGCACTTCCTCCTCGAACCTAGTATATCCATACTAAGCAAGAAACATATATATATATATATATATGTATGCAAGGAAAGGACGTCACTAATAGGTTTGAAGATTGGGGTGATCAAGGTGAGATGAAGATGGCGGTGTTAAAGAAGGAGAGGTGTAACACCCACCATTTATTTTTAACTTATATATGAAACAAATATGGGATAATTTTTTAAAATATATTCAAGCTAATACTTATTTCTAATATTCAAATGTGGAACCAAGTTACACAATGGAGCCATTTATGGGAAATCATATGGTTTCCCTAGTTAGTCACTCAATCGTACGGCTCACATGAGACAAGTACTGTTCAACCTCTATCAAATTTTAAATTTTATAGAAACTAGTAAATCCATAAATCAACATTGTATAGAAATATCTACTCCAAAGGACATCAATTGTCACCTTAAGAAATTTCAAGAAAGCCTTCATTTACAATTGCATTGATATTACGACATATTTCTATATTTTAATTATTTCACCATCCAAATCTTTGTTTTTTTGCACAATCCATACAATATTAGAAAATCTACTCAACAAACTATGATATATCCAAATTTTATTTTATCTCATGAAGCTCTGACCCTCCCAAGTTAGGCTCAAAGTCAATTGGTCTAACGAAGTGATTGCATCGCATAATTGCTACTAAAATTGATGTATTTCTTTTTACAAAATTTGAAAGATAATGAGAGTAGATTTATTAGAAACTAGACTTATTTCTACATTATATGAAATTTTCTCAGAATTTTTAATACCATCTAAAAAAATTCAAAAACTCACCAAAGCACACTGATGTAAAGTCGCATTTCATTTTAGATTATTTAGAAACTCATTGAAACTAATTGTAGAAAAATCATTTTCCCATGATTCTTGTGCCAAAAGTTCCACAAGACATTATAGTTTCTAATTGTTATGAATACAACAATTAACATTTGTTTATTTTGGGAAAACTTAGGAAACAAGATCTTATATCAAGGGGACCACAACATCGGAGGAAGAAAACGGTCATTCAAGGCAGGCTAGGTTTGTTGTCTAGGAGAGTTGGGATAGACCTCGAAAAAGGCTGGATTCGTTGTCTAAGAGAGTTAGTATAGGACCGGGGGGAGAATGAAAGTCGTAAAAGTTTAGGGGAAGTCTTCATTGTTTGGGAGAGTCGATGTATCCCCTAAGAATGGTTTGCAAGATAAGAATTTGTCAAAAGACACGCAAGGATTTCTCCCATGCTAGCTCTCTATTACTTAAGTCAAACAGTGTCATGGTGGAGTCTAGAATGCAATATTTAGTGAAATGTTGTGTAGAATATCCAAGAGAAGGAATTTTCCAGAAGAAATAGTGTTGTCGAATGCCTGGAATGTGAAAGGACACCTAGGGTGACAGAAGAGTAGGAAGAGATAGTTTAGATGTTGAGAAAAAAGATCCAAAAAAAGGGACTAAACACATTGACCAATAGAAAGGTTTTTGAACATGGGGGTTGAGGGCTATTTATAGCCATCTGTAGTGACTGGGACACGTGACACACATTTGTAGGGACACAATCCTCTTTTAGATGGAAAACACAATGTTATGTCAATCGCACGTGGTGCTATCCTAGGTTAAGCTTAGGAGAGGGCCTTCATGAGAAACCCCTCAGAGTAAAGGTCCTTTGAAAGAAGAACTTGAAGTAAGCAGGTCATGTTGTGCGCAACAATATGGGGTGGAGTTGTGCGGGAGATGGGTCTCCCTAGATCCCCTCGAGGAGCTTGGCTCGATTAGATGGACAAGACTTTCAAGATACTGCTCCGAGAAGTGGGTCCCAAAAAAATGTTACATGGATCTCTAGGAGGATTGACTCAAGAGAACTCTTTCAAAGAATGGCTTTTTTTAGGAAATGTTGCCTTATCTAAGAGAACTTTCCCAGCTGGAAGGGCTACAAGAATAGCTCCCCACTTTTTACTTTGACTAAAAGTCAGAGGGAAGAGTATATTGAATGAGGGGAGTTATTTCGGAGAAGAATTTCATCCAAATATGTGCTTTGGCTGAGAAAGAAGGGATATAATCTGTTAAGTCTAGGAAAAGGAATGCAAAACGATTGATCCAGGAGAATCGCACAGAAGGCGTCCTAAAAAGGCACATATGCAATGATTGCATGTCGATTCGCCTTCTAGTTGCAAGGGCTTATAAATATTGAGTGTCCCCTACAGGTCCCCACTTTTTGCCTATATTGTAGCCAAAATTCTTACCCTTCATACTTTCCTTAGAGAACTATGTTTCCTGAAAAATGCCTGTATTTGTCCTAGAGACATTAACTAGTTGTTTGGTGCAACTTAACCCCCAAAAAATTATCTTAAAACCAAAAACAAATAACAAATTATTTTTATCTCAAGTCATATCTATTATAAAACTTTCATTAATTTATAATCCATACCATAAGATAAAAGAGTCTCCCACCAAATTAATTTGAGCAAATAGGTTGGCATTTCCTAATTTTCTAAACAATATTTGTGGATAAATGCAAAATAAAAAAGTAATTTGTGTCTAAAACTTTTATTATAACAACCCACCCCTAGAGCTCCCGCTAGCATAAGAGATCCATAAGAGAGTCACCAAGGAAAAGGTACAAAAACAAAATCCATAATTAAACCACACAATCTCCATATCAACTACAAAGATCACAAAAAGATATACATATCCACATGGCAATACATCACCCTTTTCTTTTTCGAGCTTAACCGCCCATACATAACAAACTAATAAGAAGGGCTACATAGAATGAACAACATAAAATTTAGCCCTTCACTCTCAAACAACCCTTAAGGATCTTTTGTTTGGAACAACTTTGTATATATATCTAACCCAGCTCAAGCACGGCTAGACTCACCACCTTCCTTTGCCTTTCCCTTGACTATGCCTGGAATGATGCAAAGAAAGACCATGAGTTACAAAGCTCAACAAATGTAAACAACAAGTGAAGGCATAGTAAAATGAGGCATGATAAATCAATAACAAGAGTAAAATAATATCATCATAGGCAAAACTAAGAATTTCCACCTAAAAGCAAACATGATCGTTACGGGGTAAGTAGCGTAGTTCAAAATTTTGAACCTTACTCCTATCTCATCGATTGGATCAACATCTAAATCAAATTATTCACATAGAAAATAAAATAAATCTAACAGTTAGATTTTCAAGTTGTTTGCGGATCCGAGCCGTCCAAATGTCCGGCCTCTAACTCGTTATACGCGATACACGTCTGTTGACAAGGAAAGCAGAATGGGAGTGCTAGCTCCTTCTTCTTTTCGCAGCTTGTGTATGGACAAAAAGAACCTCCACGTTTTGAATCAATGTGGAAAGGAAACGAGAAAGAGTGAATAGCAATTTTTCAACTATTGAAAAATGACAAAATCATTCATTAATTTAGGTAACCCATAAAGAGATATTTATAGAGGAGCAATGCCTCTTAGGGTTTTCTAAATCTTAATGGATATGAACTCATTTATCATAGTCCAACTAAGAACTTAATTAAGTGGCTCAAATCCAATAACAAGTTTAAATAAAATATTTAGTTCAAATCTAATTTAAGCCCAAATATAATATTTAATTTAATATTTAGCCCAAATCCAATTTAGCCCAAATATTAATTTAATTTAATATTTGGCCAAAAGATTTTATTTAGTTCAAATATTAATTTAAACTCAAGTATATTTTATTTCCTATTTGTCGCTCCAACAAATAGAAAATTAAATTAAAAATTCATTTCTAATTTAATCAATTGTCATTTTACGAAATTCTTTCCTTTATGATGACTCTTTGTCATATTGACGTCATTACATCTATTTGTTCTTTTTCTGTGAGAACTTATGATGGCACACCACTACAAAAAAATTGACTTTTTCGCGGCAGTTTTAAAAACAGTTGCAAAACATGATATTTTGCGGCGATTTTTCAAAATCACTGCAAAATTCATTAAAACATTTAATTTTGCGATAGTTATAAAAAAATTGCTGCTAAATTTAGAAAATAATTAAATAATTAAAAAATAAAATCAAATTTAGCGACAGTTTCTCAAAAACTGCACTAAATTCAAAAATAATTAAAATTAAAATATATTTACAGTGATTTTTCAAAACCGCTGCAAAATTGACTAAAAATTGAATTTAACGGCAATTTTTGATGAACTGTTGCTAAATTTAAAAATAATTAAATAATTTAAAATTAAAATTAAATTAACATTTGCAACGGTTTTTTAAAACTGCTACAAAATTCATTAAAAATTTGAATTTAACGGCGATTTTTGAAAAATTGCCACTAAATTAAAAAATAATTAAATAATTCAAAATTAAAATTAAATTAACATTTGTGATAGTTTTTCAAAACTGCCACAAAATTCATTAAAAATTGAATTTAGCGATGATTTTTCAAAAATTGCTGCTAAATTCAAAAATAATTAAATAATTTAAAATTAAAATTAAATTAATATTTGTGGCGGTTTTGAAAAACTGCCGTAAAATTCATTAAAAATTTGGATTTTACTTAAGAAAATAATTAAAATTAAATTAAAAAAAATGAGTTTAAAATTTAATTTAAATTAATTAAAAAAATTTAATTTTAAAAAAATAAAAAAATTTAACAAAATTTTAATAATTTTAAAAAATATAAAAATTCTTTTTTATTTTTAATCAATTAATTTATTTTATTTAATTCAATTAATTTATTTTTAATTTATTCCTTTATTCTTTTAAAAAATAATAAATTAAGTAATTTTTTTAATTTATATTAAAAAATATAAAATATAATTCTAGAAAATAGTAGTTGGATTAGTATATAATTTATATGCGCAGAAATATATTAAG
The DNA here is from genome assembly GCA_036245055.1 of Diospyros kaki. Classification (NCBI taxonomy): domain Eukaryota; kingdom Viridiplantae; phylum Streptophyta; class Magnoliopsida; order Ericales; family Ebenaceae; genus Diospyros; species Diospyros kaki. The sequence goes on from BSEG01000012.1 coordinate 28,529,498, forward strand.
GAGGCTTAGCAGATCAAATGGTTTTGCACTTGCACGCGCACGCGCATAGAGGAAGTCCTGGGTTCGAAATTGGGGAAAGGGAATGCTAGAGATTTAATTTCCAAAATCGCCATGTGGCACACGGACATGCGGCCACGTGGCGCCCAAGAACCAGGCGTGCTCGTAAGCCCAGGCGGGCAGTCAGCCTGGCTGCCCACGTTTGCGAGAAATTAAGATTTCAATTTTTTTTTTTTAATTTTTGCGGCGGTACTAAAAATCGCTACTACAATTAATATTTTTTTTAATTTTTACGACAGTTCAAAAACCATCGCTAAATATTTAAAAACCACTACTAAATCAATTTATCAACGATTTAAAAATCGCAGTAAAAATTATAATTTGTCGCGGTTACTCTAGTAGTTGTTGAAAACCACCACTAAATGCTTCGCGACGACTGATTTAGTGGCGGTTTTGAAAACCGTCGCTAAATGTAAAAAAAACCACTGATAAATACCAATTTTTTTGTAGTGCAACTTTTTGTCGAAGTGTCTCACTTAATCATGTGTCCGCTCTCCTAGTTTAAGACAGGGACTATACCTATTGCGTATAAGTCATTAGCCTTCTAAATATGTTGGCAATGTGTTAGTATGAACACATATGACAAGATTACCCTTTAGCAAGGCGTCATGCCTACCCAATTATTCAGAAGGATTCATAATCCACAAACAATATTTCATCAACATGGTTACTATATAATTCGATCATCTCGTCAATGTATCTTCTGTGATCTCAAGTCTGACGATGTGTTACTTGAATACGATCACATGAGTTTTCTTCGATCATCCAAATATCCTCACTCAATAGAAAGTTAATAAATAACTCTTTATTGATCTCTTTAACCATGACCATGAATTTAAAGTTAATATCCACCGAATGCGCCTTAGGTACATCATTCTCTATCAAGGGATAGACGAGTCTCATCTTGGTTATACACCCATCTCCATAAGTCTCATGATATGCCCAACGATCGCCCACGTGCAATCTTTGTTTAGGGCCCATTGAAACGATGTCAAAATATACCGATTTTCTTATGAGATGACCGTGACAACTCAAGTCCAATGATTAGTTATACTTACCTCGCATGAGAATTCCATCAACAAATAAGCAAAATGAATTCTCATGGTGAGTTATGTCCAGTGACACGTTCTCCAACATTGGTCATCTATGTACTTGTCTAGGCATCCCCATGCCTATGGGTGTGAGACCCCTAATACTATTGTAACACCCCTTCTCCTAGAACTGCCCGAGAAGAGGTGCTATGGGAAAAATAAAATAAACTAACTGATAATCTAAAATTTGATACCATAAATGAATATCTCAATCAACTGAAATAAAAACTCTGAGTCAATATAAACCGAAAAGCATAAATTCTGACTAAGGGACAGTCGCTCAACTGAAATGTAAAATAGATCTAAACTGACAAAACACTACAAAACTCAACAGACTCCCAGATATCTTTTATCTTGAGCGGCTCCATGTACACAAACTATAGACCACTGTTGCTAGGCCCCACTTCTGGTACTCCCCCACTAGGACCTGGAGGGATGAAGAGTACAAGGTGAGCTACAAAGCTCAACAAGTAATAAGTTGGAATGAATAATTGAAACTGAATCGAAAAATATCGATACTGATAAATAACTCGCTGAACCTATACTGTATAATCACTGTCTGTTTGCATTCATAAAAATGTAATACACATAAACTGTAAACTAAATGCAGGTATGCAACTTTGGTTCATAGACCCACATAATCTGATAACACATACCTGACTGATCTGAATCCTGCATACATAAAAACTGTAAGCACATACTGTGGGCAAAGCCCCTAGCCCCCTAGTCATCACCAGGTGAGTAACTCATAAACTGAGTTCTAACTGAAACTGATACTTGTGGGATCCCCGCGAACTAAGCCGCCCGGCGCGCATAATGCAATATTCATATAAATGCTAGCACACGATATGTAGTGCTCCATATAAAGTCATGCTCAATGCTCATACCAAGATATATGCACATAATATCACGAAATAATGCTGAACATGTCATAATAAATACTAAACATGTAATTTCATCTTCAATATATTGGAATACAAAGATTATATGAATTATGCATTATGGTATGGACATGATTAACGTGTTATATTCTGACATAAAATTCAATATTTGAAGGTACTAAATATCTTTATTTGAATAAAACTTGAATTAAAATATCACTGTAAGTTCACTTGAATTTCTGGAAAAGCTATCCGGATATTATGGAGGATATCCAGATATGAGGAAAGACATCTGGATAGAAAGAAGGCTCATCCAGATACACTGGCCCTCAAATAAAAAGCTATTCAGATATGCTGGGATATATTCAGATAGAAACTAGGACATCCAGATACGATTCTAGACATTCGAATATCTCACAAGGCACTCGGATGTATATATATATATATATATCAGGAGATTTATTTGAATATAAAATTCAACTTTGGAGAGAGACATCCGGATATGCTAGACGTATCCGGATAGAAGAAAGGGCATCCGAATATGAGTATCCGGATCCGGATGTGCGAAGAACCATCCGAATATTGTTAGACCGAGAGGTGCTATGGCACACACTAAGAGGGGGGTGAATTGGTGATTTTAAAAAAAAAAACTTAATTGATAGAACTTTGAAATCCTTTTGATTGAAAATAAAAACTCAATGCAAGTGAGGATAATGAAATGCTAGCAGTGATAAACAAATAAAAAGAAACATAAGCAAAAGAGAACACAAAGATTTATAGTGGTTCGGCTTAACCCAAGCCTAGTCCACTACCTTACCTCCTTACTAAGGATTTTTCAAACCATCCACTATCAACCCCTTACTCAACCCGAGTAGGTCCTCTAGTCCGAGACTAGGAATTACAACCTCCCATTCAAATGGGCCCTCTAGCTACACAAGCTAGGAAAATAACAACGATACAAATGAAAGAGAGAAGCTAAGAGTTAACACTCTTAGTTACAAGTTCTCTCACAATGAAAACTAGCCTTAAGAATAGATTTACAATGATAGAACAAAGCCTTGCATAGAAAAATATAACAATGAAAGCACAGAGAACACTGTAAGCACGAGTAAAATGATTTGTAATATTTAGATCATCTCGTTTCCGTCCATTAGCCTTCTCTTGATGCTCCTTGAGTTGTATATATAGGCTTCCCAAAAGATTGAAGAGAAATGTAGCCGTTTGTGACTGTTGGAGTTTGAAAAACTAGCTGTTGTAGCTTTCTGTAAAAATAAATAGTTGACAGAAGAAATGCATAGTTGACTATTTTTACAAGTAAAACAAGAAATAGTCGACAAACAAGAAGGCATAGTCGACTATTATTCAACCAAAATTTCTCATAGTCGACAGATACACTTGCATAGTCGACAGATGCAGAAATATGAAGAAATTTTTGAATTTCATGAACAAAAATAGTCAACAGATCAAAAGGCATAGTCGACTATCCTTACTCGATAGTCGACAGATGCTAAAAGAGTCGACAGATGCCTTGAATAGTCGACAGAACAAACAGCATAGTCGACTATCCTAAGGCATAGTCGACAGCACAGAACCATATAGTCGACTATCCATTATGAAAAATTTAAAACTCAACTGATAACATGAAAAAGCACACTTGATTGATACAAAACATCACAAGATATTTACATTTCTTTAGTTTAAGTAAATGTCCTCATTTTGTTTAATTTATATTTTACCTTCCATTTACTTTAATACATAAATGTAAATAACGAAATACCTCCTATTTGGATTCAATAAAAATATCTAAAAAATCAAAATCCATAAGAATAAGAAAGTAGAATTTGGGTTTTAGTATGAACTTAGAATTTTGCGATTTTACCACCTCCAAGATATACACTTTCTATTTTTTGAAAAATTCGTTAAAAATCATTTTATCACTAATAAATGTTAGCTATTGAATTACTGGGAGTTAGTTTTCTAAAAAGAAAACATTTTCATATATGTCTCCTTATAAGGAACTAGTCTTCCAGACTTAGAAAAATATTGAAACGTTATCAAAACGAGTTTCAAGACATGATGTATGAACTAAAGGATTTTTCATACGATTAAGTTTCAAGTCAAAACCTTTCATGCATGTTTCAAAATATGAAAAACTTATATTGAAAACTTTTCATTTGAATTTCTAGTTGGTCTTTTGCCTTAGAACAATTTTAGCTCTATGTTGACCAACGACTTCAAAGCTAATTCGAAAAACATTTTAGGAGAATTTATCATAATACATGTTTGTTCAAATCTCCATGTATAAGAATATAAATCATTTGTTTTTCATTTTAACAAAGTATTTGAAATTGTTTTTTGTTGAAAACCATAAACTTGACTCATGACTTAGGGATAAAACACGATATTGTTTTTCATCATCAAAACTAAACACAAGAGTAGAATATCAATCTCTCCCTTTTTGAGGATGACAAAACTTAAAATCAATTTTAGCAAATCTCTCCCTCTTTTTGTCATAAATCAAAAAGGTATATCTTAAAAGAAATAATCTCTCCCTTAGACCAAAAAAAATTTTTTTGTCAATAGAAATGAGATGGAGATAATACTACCAAGCAATGATACAAATAACTCCCTCAATACATATCTCTCCCCCAACAATAGTCTTAACTCTTTTTCAATGCTTCTTTAAAACTAGCGATAACTCCCCCTTAAGATGGCATAATTAACATCATAAAATATTTTTGAGCACATGCCATATACATAAATTGCAGACTCATGAATATAGATAAAATTCATACCATATTGCATACTCATGATCATATGAAAGCCGATCTATATCTTTTCAATTAATCACTTATATTTACACAATCAAAGCACTGGATCAATTGCATAACCATTCATCATATAAAAGGCATATACATTAACTGATCAATATAAGAGAGAAATATATCATTTCAAGCACATAGAAAGACTCTCTTTGTAAAAACTCCCCCTTAAACTTACACGGGAGATTTTAGCCATAGAGACATTTTTTTATATAAAAATAGTAATTGTCTCAATTCAAATGACTTTCACAAGGGTAAAACATATCAATGGCCAAGTATTTGAGGAATGAACCACATGAACTTACTTTCTATATATTCAAACAATAAGTGGTCATCCAAAAACATAAATCTAAACAAGTTATGACAGATTTAATGCAAGACATATTAAGGATAGGCTTTAAGAACATACATTTGTCTTTTGATAATCTTAGTCATACTTGTAAACACATAGGATCATTATATATAGATAACTTCAAGAAGCAAGATGATCTTTTAGCAAATAAAGCATGATTTCATACTCAAGTATTCATTTGTCACACAAAGATAATCAAGCTATTTCATACAAGAAAAATAACATTATAAATTATTCAAGACATGAACACTATATGCCATCAAGAATATATCATTTATCAATTTTTTTAGATTTAAGAGATTGACGGCGAAGCCCTTTGATTTAACCAATGATAGATTTGAAAGACATGAAGGATCTAAACTTCTTTGAATCAAAGGTTTCGAAATAGAATGATATGATGTTTCGAAACTTCTTCAGATAAAATCACTAGAACTCAAGGATTGATAGGGATTTATCTAGAAAATGATTTCCAATAGATTTGGACACGATACCAATTGATATTTTCTTTTTGAGCAAGATTCCTTGAATTTTTGCTAGGGTTATAGCATTTGTATTGGCAAATTTGATTTGGAATATTGTGGGGATTTATGCCATAGTCTTTTTGTTCCATCCATAGGATTCGAGCAACTATATAGTCGCTTTTAGTGAAAGAGAATGGAATGGAAATTCACTTCCTTTTAAACAAAGACACTAGGAAATTTCTTATAACTTGCCATGGATCACTAGTGTTCTTTTTAGCTATTTGCCTCCAAGATGGAATTCATTAGGATTGGATTGAAGTCTAGCTCATAGGTAAACATTAAACATGATGTTCATCCTAGTAGCTATCAAATGTAGCAATGGTCCAATCATATATCTATATAGCTCATTTTCCACCATTTGGCATTTCTCATAATTGTCTAGACTTGATGTACCACTCTTTTGAGATGCCACTTTTCAAAAATATTAAATTTCTTAAGAATATGTAATTTTTGCTTAGACATAAAGATCCCTTCATCTTCTTTATATCTTAAGTTCTCTTTGCATTAGATTGACAAATTGATTCTTTAACAAGATATCTAGGGATTCATTCATAAGAATGGAGAGGATTAATGAAGAAATGACTATTTTATTAATGATAACAAGCATACATTACATATCTTATGACGTCATCTAAATCTAGCATTAGGGTATATCATTAACACTAAAGGACAAGGATGGACGAGTTGAGTGATAACAATAGTTAGGACATGCAAGAGATTAACTGTCTTTAAATAGCGTTCGCTTCATTATGTATGCTAGCCCAATAACATCCTTTTTTGAGGGATTTTTTAGAGATCGACTGATCACCTATATGATTACCATAGATTCTTTTATGGATTTCCTTGAGGATGTAGTTGGCATCGAAGGGTCGGACACACTTCAACTATAGATTAATCTGATACTTGTCACTTAAGGGCTCAAGCTCCTTATTCATTTGCAGGTAATTTCCCATGGGTGAGATATGAGATGATGCCATCCCTCCAACAAGGCTCCATCACTAGCATAAGGCTTAGGCTTATGTTAAGTTTTCTATCATGAATGTTTTGATGATGGCTGCTTTATACCAAAACTTTAATGTTCTCAAAATATTCTCATATCTTTTGAGGTTGAGATAAGATTGCTTTGATGATGGTAAGATTAAGAAACCTTAATAGGTTATCTAATAATTTGTTCTATCGATTAAAGTTCTCATTCATGCTCAGATTGTTTTATCTATTAATTTGTTGTTTTACGATTTCAAGGGATATCCTAAGTATCCAAAATGCACGAGTGTCATGTGGACCTCATGATGCTTGGAGTAAGCTTAAGGATGGAAAGTATCTTAAGTGCTTAAAATATGTGGAAGCATTACTCAAAATCTAAGAGCAATGTGTTTAAGTATCAAACATCAAAGCTCTTGAGTAAATGTTTATACTTTTAGGCAGTGATACTAAGTTCTAATTCATAAAGTTTAGATTGCCTATTTGATGTTTAGTATCAAATTCTTAAGGTTCTCAATGTTCTGAAATTTAAATGGAAGAACACTTGAAGAACTTATATTGTTGAATGTTTGTTGCTTGATAAGCAAAATCATTCAAGTATTTGAAAGAATTTAGAGCTTATTAAATTCAACAGTATTTGATCAAGTTGTTGAGAATTCAAGTCTTCAGGTTTGTAATTGGGTGATAATGATCTTTGATCAATCACTTGAGTAGAGCTAAAATGAAATCGAGTAATAATGTTAGAGATGATAGTTATATCTATCTTTCAAGAACTAATCGAGTATTCAATTTTTGTAACCTAAAAGATGCCTTGTTTAGGGAAATAACAGGTACGTTATTTAACTTATGTGCAATCTTGTTTTTGAAGGAATTCACTTATGATAGTGTGGGTAAAATTAAAATTTTTATATATATCAGACATACACAGCAGAAGCTATAAACACACACACACACACACACACACCATACATAACTTGGATATTTAAACAACACGTTATTTCATCATATGAAATACAATAAATAAATATTTGATGTCCGATGTCAGGTTAGATATAGAAACAATTTCTCTATTGAGATCGAATCCATCTCAAGTTGTGGTGGTCTTAGTCCGTCCACACCTAGCGTACTATCTAGTATCACTTTGTGCACCTTTTCCCGTGCTAGCTTGAAGATTTTGTACCACCAACACCGATGTGCTAATTAATGCGTGACATTCACACCCAATTAATTTACATGCAGCAAAATAGAAAATGACAGAAGAAGCTTAGGAAGCAGAAGCTAAGCCAAGCATGAGCTTTCTCCCCATCCTTCTCCATGTCCAATTCATTCCATCTAGCCACCCCCATCACAACTTCCAATTGCATGCCACATGGACTACACTTAGAAGGGTTGAGGCGGCATTGGGAGTTGACTCCTAGACATGAAGCAATCAACTTTCAGTGCTCTAGGACACTAACACTTAACACACTGTCATCATTAACACTTAATGACATATCTGAGACACAATGGGTACATAGTGCTAATACCAGACACAACATTATATGGTGTGTGACTTTCTAGGTTCACTATCTACTAGCAATAAATAGCACCAAAACCTGTTTACCGCTAGTCAACACCTTGACCTATTACAAGAATCTCTCCATATCCTGATAATGATATGAGAGTTCTTGAGAAGAGTATAGTAGCAGTTTAGGACAATATAGAAGACAGTGAAGTCTCACTTCAAGTGAACCTATTACAATTGATGATTATCGTGTGCTATAATCCTTCAATCACCTAACGTCCTGACTGAGTGAGAGTCATGGAATGATAAAACCCACAAACCCAGTAACTATGTGTCAGATCTTATTAGAGTGATTAGGTAACACCTTAGGAAACACCTTTCCTGATAATCAATCTTCTCTGGCTAGAGACTATCCTATCACACTAATTGTAGACCACATAGGATGTTTACCTCATCAATAACGATAAGGGTGACAGATCTTATCCCTGAACACCTACCTCCATATACCAACAATACAATACCACATAGATGAATATCTTCACCTCATAATTGGATGGTTCGGTCCATTAGCAAATCTCACACACCAATACATAAGATAAAACCCCTCAGGGTAGTTTAAGTGGTCGACCGCATGGGATCCGGGTCTTGGGTATGCTAAGGTTGTGTTCGAATCCTGGGTATTGTTGTAGGCATCGCTTTACTACATGAGGGGCCACGGGCAAGGGTCTTTAACCCAGTCTTACCCGGTCTAGCCTAATTGCCCGATTTGGCTCGATACTTATAGGTTATAGGGAAAAATGTGACGGTCTCTATCAAAGGCTTATGTACTAGGGCTTCCTTTGATTTCTACGTTAAAAAAAAAAAAAAAACACAAGACAATCGTGTCAGTTTAAGTCTAAAGATTTTGTTACACTATCACAACTAGATAACATGATCATTATCCACAATGACATATGGTCAGTCATTTGTGTCACATTCAAAGCATTGTTCTCTAACAAACACCCACGAGTTTACTAGAGACATCCTTATGTCATATTTTATATGACTCACCACCCTTACTCTCAGTAACTCATACTGATCAATGTAGCTCTATACTAGTCCATACTCAATTAATAAGAGTCTCCATCTGATTAATCTAATGACCAAGAATCATTTAACAAGTCCTGTCACCAGAGAATCCCATCACATAGTCTTAACACTTTAAGAATAAGATTCTCAAACAAGAGATAAAGGGACTCATCATATAACAAATTGAAGAGTTTATGAATGAAGACGAAGTTGCCTTTTATTAATATATATAAAGATACAACAAATGTATATATTACAAGCCCACTAGACGTCATCTAAACCTAGCATTAAGGCATACTACACTAACTATTTTTGTAAATATGAATGAAATATCATGATAATCAAGTTGTTGCATCTTTATGTTATATGATGTTTTGTGTGCTAAGTAGAATGATCTTCCTTTGATCAAGAAAGGAATATTTTTAGTTGAGTAGCAATCATTGTACTCAATTTATTATTCTTTGAATATTTAGAATATCTCAATTACCATTCTCTATTAAACCTTTTTATGTAACCAAGTGAATATGATTGGAAAGTTAGTTTTAGCTAACTTTCACAAACAACACTTGCGTATTAACTAAATGTTTGGACATGATATGTTAAAATATCTAAATTTGCTTTAAATCTTCATTCGAGTGATAAGCAAGAGTTAGCAAGTGAACAAAATTTAATTTTAGTTAAGTATGCTTATCATATTAATTAAGGCATAAAATCAATCAAGTATGTCCAAATATTAATCAAGTACAAAATCCATGTTACTCGGGTAAAGTGTTGATCTAGGTAAATGAGGTGATGTGAGGTATGGTAAGGTGATGTGAGGTATGGTGAAGTATGGTGAGGTGATGTAAGGTATGGTGAGTTAGTAAGAGTTATGATTGTGGATTTCAAAAGTTAATCCATTCTAGCTTTGGATCACTTTGGAGTTCAAGGTTATAAATAAGGCCATGGGGTTGTTCTCAAAGCCATTCCAAGTGAGTTTGAGAGCTTGGGTTAGGAAAGGGAATAAGAGAGAGAAGATAGATTGAGAGAGAGATGGCTGGCAATGGTGGCTGGAAGCAGAAACGAGCAGTGACAGTAGGTGGCTGCGAGTGGCAGTGGGCAATAGCAATGGTGATGACAGCCAAAGGTAGCACGGAAGGCTGCAATGGCTAGCATTGACGGTGCGTAGAGGAGGGCCGGCTGGGCATGGCGGATTGCATGCAAGGGAGAAAAAGAAAGGGAGAAGAAAGAAAAGGAAAAGAAAATGGAAGAAAAAGAAAGAAAATAGAAAAAAAAGGTTTCAAAAAATTCTAGAAAAGTTTTAGGAATTAATTTGGGACTAGAAGAGCCTAGTCGGAGATGATAAATCATCTAAGTAAAGGTACAAATATCATATTTCGTGCATGTATGCAAAATTTTATATTTCTCTTTGTTTGAGTTGATCGCACCCAACTGTTACCCTCTATTTTACAACCTCTTTATCAGGCCAAGGTGTATGGGGGCACCCTTGGTAGAGCAGTAATACCAGTCCCTAATCTCAAACCCAATGCAAAGCACGATCGATAATATCATCATAAATATATGCACATTTCATCATAGCATATAAATGCAATCTACATAACATATTCATATCAATACATGATAACATGATAAAACCATTTATATAAAACCGGATTTAGGGTCGAACTAATTACCTCAAACAATATCAGAATTTCTTGATTCTTCTGCCAGCCTTCTAATGTACTCAATTCGAAACCTTAACGTACCATGGCCATCATATTTATTTAAGAATATAAATATTCTATTTTTCCTAACTTCCTCTTAATTTTCCTTTATTTCTTCCTATTTTTTTTCAATAATTTCACATTATATAATTCCTCAAACATTTCCCATTTTTCCAATTACTACAATTCATAAAAATAATTTTTGAGAAAAATCACTCCCCTTGACTTAGCCTCTCAGACTTCCTCGATATACATGCACTATAAAAAAATTGATTTTTCGCAGCGATTTTTTTGCGACGACTTCAAAAATTGCCGCAAAACACCGTCTTTTGTGATAATTTTCAAACCGCTGCAAAATACGTTTTTTACGGCGATTTCTTTAACATTTAGTGACGGTTTTAAGAAACCACCGCAAAATTCATTAAAAGTTTAATTTTACAGCGGTTTTCAAAAAATCGCCGCTAAATTTAAAAAATAAATTATTAATTAAAAAATAAAATTAAATTTTGCGGCAGTTTTTAAAAAATTGCTGCTAAATTTAGAAAATAAATAATTAATTAAAAAATAAAATTGAATTTTGCAGTAATTTTCCAAAAATTGTCGCTAAATTAAAATAAAATTAAATAATTAAATAAAATTTAATTAATATTTGCAACGATTTTTCAAAATCGTCGCAAATATTTAAGAAATATTAAATAATTAAATAATTTACAAATATTAAATAATTAAATAGAAATTAAATTTTTATTTAAAAATAAAAATAATTAATTAAAAATAATTAAAATTTTTAATTTAAAAAAATAAAAAAACATGTAGCAAAATTTTAACAATTTTAAAAAATATATAAAATCTTTATTTTATTTTTTAATCAATTAATTTATTTAATTTAATCTAATTAATTAATTTAAAATTTATTCCATTATCCTTTTAAAAAATAATCCATTAATTTATGTTTTTCAATTTATTTTTAATTTATTTTTTTAAAAAATATAGAATATAATTTTGGAAAATGGGATTGGTTTAGTATATAAATTATATTTGCGAATAATAACTAAGGAGGCTTCACAGATCAGCTTGTCTCGTGCGCGCGCGCGCATACGAGAGGTTGTTGGTTTGAATCAAGGGAAAGGAGAGATTGGAAATTTAATTTCTAACATGGCCACGTGGCGCACGCAGTGGGGGCCAAGTGCAGGCTCGAGCCCGCGCTCGCGAGCGGGGCCAGAGGCGGGCGTGTAAGAGCCCATGCCCGCTAGTGGCCGGACACTCAGCCTTGCTTATGCATTGGTGCGGTAAATAGCGGTGGTTTTAAAACTGCCGCTAAAATTCAAAATTTTTGAATTTTTTTTAAAATTCAATATTTTGCATTTTTTTGTGGCGGTTTCAAAATCATCGCTAAATATTTTAAAATCGCTGCTAAATACTTAGTTTGCTGCGGTTTCTAAACTGCCGCAAAAAATAGCATTTAGTGGCAGTTATTCCAACAGTCGCTGAAAACCGCCGCTAAATGCTTCACGATGCTTGATTTAGCAGCGGTTTTGAAAATCGCTGCTAAATTACGTGAACCGCCGCGAAATGCAAAAAAATCGCCGCAAAATACAAAAAAAAACCGTCGCTAAATATTTTAAAATCGCCGCTTGATTTTTTTGTAATGGTGCCCTATCCTTGAAACGAGTGCTCGATCAAGTTCTAAATGGAGATTGTAGTAGAAATGAGAATGAAAGAGGCATGAATGGCATTTAGCAAAAATACATAATGTAATGGTTATGTGTTTATGTTGCCTATGTATTTAAAGTTCTACTACTTTGAATTTTGAACGTTTTGAAGAGTGATGATGTATAACGTTATTATTGGTTAATGTTAAAGTTAAGGTTCAATTTTTAGCTTCCACATTTGTTGTTTATGTTGATTCTTATTCGAGATAGATGAAAATTTTGAGATGGTTATGAGGAATGATATGGTTTAACAACTAGTTTTGAAATGAAAAAATTTATTATCTCAGAATTATCTTAAGTTATAACACGCCTGAAAAATGGGGTGTTACAACCATTCAAGAGAAACACAAAACCAGACGTCAATTTAAGATTATCGACATCTGATTGGAAATCTGAATCTATGTATCCATCTATATGGATATCACCATTTCCATAAACTAAGAGAATAGTTTTAGTTCTTCTCAAGTACTTCAAAATATGATTTACTACAATCCAATAACTCTCACTGGGATCAAATTGATATTGATTAACAATGCTAACATATGCAATATCAAGTCTCGTACATATCATCGTATACATAAGCCTCCCAAAAGTCGAAGCATAAAGTACCTTACTCATACAATCTCTCTTTTCAAGAGTGTTTGGAGACATATCTTTACAGAGATGAATTCCAGTCCAGATAGCCAACTAACCTTTCTTGGAATTCTGCATGCTATAAACCTTTTCAGTATTTTCTCTATATATAAGCTATGGGAAAGACCTATCAGTTTCTTGATTCTATCTCTATAAAGTTTAATCCCTAAAATATAGGTAGCATTTCCCAGATCCTTCATGGAGAATACTCTAGACAACTGGGATTTGGTAGACATTATTGTGACCACATTGTTACCCATAATAAGAATATCATCCACATATAAGACTAGAAACACAATAACTTCCCATTAGTCTTCTTATATACACATGTTTCATCCAGATTTCTCGTGTAACCAAAATCTTTGATCCCATAAACAAAACAAATGTTCCAACTCCTCAAGACTTGTTTAAGAGCATAGATCGATCTTTTAAGTAAACATTCTTGATGTGGATTAGCGAACTCAAAACCACGCGACTATTTCATATAGATTTCTTCCTCAAGAAAACTATTAAGGAATGTTGTCATGACATCTATCTACCAAATCTCATAGTCATTGTATGCGACAATAGTTAATATCATCCTGATGAACTTAAACATTACGACTGGTGAAAAGGACTCGTCGTAGTCAATTCTGTGACACTAACGATATCCTTTAGCTACCAACCAAGCTTTATGGGTTTAACATGTCCATTGGTACTAATCTTTTGATTGAAGATCCATTTACACCCCATAGGAACAATTCCCTCAGGCAGATCTACCAAGACCCAGACCTAGTTAGAGTACATCAACTCTATTTTCAATTCTATAGCTATTTGCCATTTCGAGGAATCGATATCACATATCACCTTCTCATAAGTGGTAGGATCAATCAATTTATCACTATCCCCATATAAGAACAATTCTTGCATCTCCTCCATCGATAAGCCATACCATCAATTTGGAGGATGAGAGACTCTACTAGACTTATGGGGAACCATGGATCATTAACTTAACTAGGTTTACCATGCTTAGTGATTTGTTCAAATATTTGTGGAAGATAAGACCCCTAGTTTGCTAAATCTATTTTCCTACCCAAGCCATCCTCTTGGATGAATGCTTTTTCAAAGAAGATAACATATCTAGAAACCACAACGCTTGGGTCAGCTGCAAAATAAACATGATATCCTAAATTATCTGTAGAATACCCCATAAAATGACACTTCTTAGATCTTGACTCCAACTTCTCTGTTTTCAATCTCTTAACAAAAACTAAACATATCAAATCCTAACATGTTTAAGACTTAGTGGTTTCACAACCCATATCTCATATGGTGTGGTTGAAATAGATTTAGTTGGTACTTGATTTAATAAATAAATGGCAGTGAAAATGGAATAACCCCATAATAAAATAAAAAAATCTGTGTAGCTAAGCATAGAATGAACCATATCTAATAAACTCCAATTTCTACATTTTGCTACACCATTCAACTTTGGTGTACACGGAGGTGTCTACTGTGAAACAATATCATAACTTTTGAGATAATCAACAAATTTAGTACTCAAGTATTCACCTTCTTGATTTAATTGAAGAATCTTAACCTTTTTTTCTGTTTAGTTTTCTACTTATGCCTTGAACTCCTTGAACTTTTTAAATACTTCAGACTTGTACTTTATTAAGTATACATAACCATACCGAGATAAATCATCAGTAAAAATCACAAAATAGATATAACCACCCTGATCCATAACATTTATGGGTCACATATCAAAATATACCAAGCCTAACAATTCAATAGCCATTTCCCTTGTCCAACAAAAGGAGACTTGGTCATTTTCTCGAGAATGCACAACCCATAAGTCGACTCGGATTCAAAACCTAAATCAGAAATAAACCCTCACTGATTGTAGGATCAGATCAATATGGAGATGAGGATCCATAGGGAATTCCAACACATCCAATTGACTAATCCAATTGATCATGCTGATGACATGGTCTCCCACATTAGAACCCTCAACCATCCGAGCCTGAAATAGCTTCTTTGATATCTCATATCGAGCTGTCTGACTATGATTTCCATATAGGCCTTTAAGATTCTAAATCATGCTTGCAGCACTAGGAAAGTTCTTGTGTTGTTGTTGCAAGTCATTGGACATAAAGGCGGGTATATAGTTATGGGCTCTCGTATTGTGATCCCTCAAAGTCTCCCAGTGAGCATCTCCTTTTCTATCACACCCTCAAGGATATCTATAAGAGGACTGTAAAACAAAACATCGTCTATTTGTTCCATACTAAGCATTATCTTAACGTTATGAAACCAGTCAGAAAAGTTTGGGCTTGTAAGCCTATTGGTGTCTAGAATATGGGATAATGAATTAAGGCCTTCCATTTTTTCTGCAAAAAATAAATAGATATATTAGTATTTGTATCTTTATAAAACACTATTTAATTAAAGACTTTCAACTAAAAGGGTACTTCCACTGAATTTTTCAAATCCTATACTTCCCATGAAGAATACGTGATCCTTATTTAGGATACAATAGTAAGTGATTGAATTATCTTTCATATGAATACCCCTCACATTTTAGTTTTTGGAATACTCACATAATTGAGTTGAAAACACTTGACACCACATCATATGTGAAGCTCAACCTTTAGCTTCTAACCCATCATAAAACCTCATAATTTAGTTTTTTGCCTGATAGACTAGTTAGATCCCACCCATTATCTAGCTAAGTGCAATGAGTTAAACATCATCCTCCCTCACATTTTAGTGTTTTATTATGTGAGACTCGTTCAACACTGTCCCATCACATGGTTAATAGAAGAAATTAAACAATTTTTCATGAAATACACTCTCACATTTTAGTTATTAGACACACCCAATTAGGAATCCCTATGACAGTGGAAAGCCACAATGTATCAGATTCACTAGTTAAATCTAATATTGGTTTTGCACATGAAAAGATTTTCAGAGCTTTTATCCTAACAGTCTTATCATTAAATGTTCATCTCATCATACATCCAATGCATAATAAAATGAACAACATGCATATATAAAATAAACAATAATAAACCAGAATGACCATGGCCTTGTGCACAGAATAAACCTGAGCCTCTAAGGTTTAAACCATGCCACACATCACATCCAACTTGATATGACAAACTGCTTGGCTTTACCACTTCTTTCT
Source organism: Diospyros kaki (assembly GCA_036245055.1). Lineage (NCBI taxonomy): Eukaryota > Viridiplantae > Streptophyta > Magnoliopsida > Ericales > Ebenaceae > Diospyros > Diospyros kaki. Next base: position 28,545,992 of record BSEG01000012.1, read on the forward strand.
TGCAAAACCATCAACACATTGATGTCTTCACCATCAACTCCTTGATGTCGTCTTCATTGACAACATTTATAAAACAAAGACTAAAAGAAGCTACTCAAGGCTTATGCCTTAATATATAACCAAATGAATAAATTATTACATATTGATTAAATCAATACGAAGTTCCTATAACATTCATTCATTCACATCAAGCCCATGCTCACCCTGGACATACATTCTGCTACTTCATAACAATTTTGAAAAAACTTTTAACGTGCATATGCCAAATAATACAATCGGGCATTCATACTCAAATACTTAACACCCCATGTTGTTGTCCAATACGAATAACCACACAACCAACAACATCTTGGCAGGTAGAGCATGTTGTGTAGGCTATACAGTTAGTGGGAGTCAACTGCACCTTCAGAGGAGTTGACTGTCGCTAACCTGCATACAGAGTTGATTGTGTGCTTTTGGGAGTCAACTTCCTTCATAGGTCCGACCCTTCTGAGACCCACATCCAAAAATTAATACCCTGCAACCATTAAACTAAATAGCTATATTTAACAAATACAATCACGTATATGCATTAAATACCAAGCTAAAGCTCTGATACCACTGAAGGAATTCATGTATGGTGGTGCAGGTAAAATTAAAAATTTTATGTACATTAGACATACACAGCAAAAGCAATAAATAGACACACCATACACATCTTGAATATTTAAGCAACACATTATTTCATCATATTAAATACAATAAATAAATACCTGATGTTCAATGTCAAGTTGGACACATAAACCATTTCTATATCGAGACCGAATTCATCTCAACTTGTGGTGGTCTTAGTATGTCCACACCTAACGTGCTATCTGGCATCACTCTCTACATCTCTTCCCATGCTAGTATGAGGATCTTGTACCACCAACACTTGTGTCTCTTTTCACGCGTGACACTCATGCTTAATAAGTTTCCTACAATAGAACAAAAGAAGTAGAGAAAGCAGAAGCTGAGCTAAGTAGAGATTTTTGTGAAATTCTAATTGCTTCCCACGTCTAAAATAGCCTCTACCTGATCACCCACTCCACCCCTTGAATTTGTTGCCACATGAACTGTACTGAGAGAGGTTGAGACAGTATTGAGAGTCCACTCCCAGACAAGAGGCAGCCAACTCTCAGTGATCCAACACATTACCAATGAATGCACTACTATCATTAACACTTAATAATATATCTAAGACACAATAGGTGCATAGTGTCAATACCAAACGTAACACTATATAGTGTGTGACTTTTTAGGTTTACTATCCGCTAGCTAACAGATAGTACCAAAACTTGTTTGGCTCCAGTCAACCCCTTAACACATCACAAGAATCTCTCCATATCTCAGTGATGATTTAAAAGTTCTTAAGAAGCATTTGGCAACGATTTAGGATAATATAAAAGACAGTGAAGTCTCAATTCAAATGAATCTATTACAGTTAACGAATACCATGTGCTATAATCCTCATCTCGTAATTGGATGATTCGGCTCATAAGTAAATCTCGTACACCAATACACAAAATAACTATGTTAATTCAACTCTAAGGATCAGCTACACTATCGTAACTATGTGACATGACCATTATTCATAATGCCATGTGGTCAATCATCAGTATCACATTTAGTGCGTTGTTCTCCAACAACCACACACAAGTTTACTAGAGACATCCCTATGTCATATGGCATGTGACTCACCATCCTTACCATCAGTAACTCATACTAATCAAGGTAGTAAACTCTATGCTAGTCCATATTTGACTAATCAAAGTTTCCATTCAATTAATTTAAAGACTAAGAATTATTTAAGAAATCCTGTCACTAGAGAATCTCATCACATATTATTAACATTTAAAAATAAGACTCTCAAACAAAAGATCTAGGGACTCATTCATATATCAAACTGAAGAGTTTATGAATGAAGATAAACTTATTTTTTATTAATATATATATATATATATAAAGATACAACAAATTTATTTATTACAAGCCCACTAGATGTCATTTAAATATAGCATTATGGTATACAACACTAACAATTGTGTTACTCATTTTATTGCTCTTGAATGAACCTTTTAAGCATTTATGTCAACAAATAAACTTATAACTCAAGATTACCGATGCATTTAGCAGTAGCATGATTGGGAGGGAAAGCTTCGTTAGCATGTGATGAAGCACTTGGTTCTCTATTTGTTTACTCGAAGCTTAGAGTGCATAGCGAGGAGACATGGTAGGGGTTTCTTGGAGTTTGGTTATGCATAATATGGAGTGATTAGCCCCACAATAGATGCCAATTAATGATGTTGAAGAAGATCACCAAATAAATTGATGTACAATATCTTGCAAGGGATTGGTTTCATCTCCAAATATAGCCTCTCAAGATCAAGTTAATACTTGAAAAAAAAGTGAAAATAGATAGAAATGTATTTACCTATTGAGATCTTACTTATTATATAGGTTGAGCTTGCAACATACTAAATGAGACTCTCTACAAAATCTCTAATTGAGATTTTAATTTTGGGTAAGATCTTTCAAGCTTGGGCTTTTTTGGTCAAGAAACGAATGAGCTGATAAGTCACGCATCATACTTTGATTGGCAGGACACATGGCCCATTTTAACTGGTGGAACATGTAACATATAGATTTTTCTTGCAAGAGGTCTTGAGAAAAATTTGTAAATAAATATAATTCTCAAATGTCTTTTGTCATCTAGTAATCATGTTATTTAGAATTGTGAGAATTTATGTTATCCATTCAAAAGTTGTTATCATGATTGAGTGGAATATTTTGATTACCGTTGCAGACATATATTTACTGAGACCAAATCAAAAGTCGTTTAATCATAAAAGTCAACTTTGGTTATTTTAATTAAAATCAAGAAGTAATTTATTTTTTTCCCTTCAATTATAATTTGCAAAATCTATAGTCCAATCTTAAGGGATTTTTTAAAATTTTTTTCCCTTAATTTTCCTAGTTATAATTATAAAGCAAAAATTATTTTTAAAGATGGTGGAATTTTGTTAACTTTTTATTAATTTTTCGTATTTTTTACTACAAAGCAAAAAATAATCATTTGTTTCAAATATCCATTGAATTCTAAAATTTCCCTAATCAAACTCTAAATTTTTGAAATTAACCATGACATTTCTTGAGGTATCTTAGTTAATTTTTAAAAATTTAGAAATTAATTAGGTGAATTATAAAGTTTAGGGGATGAGTAGGGGAAATGTCCAAAAGTTGGGGATATATAGTCAATCTGCTTAAATTAATTTTTTCTTGATCGTAGCAAAGTCACCACCAAGAATGGTGTTGGATTGATTGCGAGTTGTCAATATTGTTGTGCTAACTATTATAACAAAGTGGTATGATTATTATAAAATAATTATAAAAATAATTAAATAATATTTTCATGACTGTGAACTCTCACAAAAAATTGTTGTGCTTTTGATAAAATATAAATAATTCATTATTTTATTTAGAATGACTTAACTTGTTCTTTGAAAGAAATAAATGTACTTTAAAAAGAATGTCGTTTCTAAAACTTTTGTTAAAAAGTTATATTTTAAACAAGCTCCATTTGCTAGATTTATGGTATTTCCTCAACTCTTGAGGTTAAAAAAAAAAAAAAACCTACAACGTCCTGACTTTTTCTTAGAAGTCTCCGATGCCTAAGTTAAGGGTCGTCCATGGTCCAAAACGTGATAAAATAGGAAAAAAATGGAGGGTGATAGAGTTTTGGAGAGATTTGTTAGCGTAGTTAGCGTTGTTTAGTCTATTTCATCATAAGGGTAGTTTAGTCTTTTCCTTTCTTATATATTGTTGTATATATTCTTTGTTGTCCTAACTCTAAACCCTAATGTTTGTATGTAGATTGTAGTCTTGTCTTCTTCCTCCTTATTCTTCTTGTCTGTTTTCTTCTTCTACATTGAATGGTTTGGCTTAGATTCTTCACATGGTATCAGAGCATTAAATAGATTTGCAACTGTTCTTCATTCTTTGGCTTTGCAACTCTTCTTCATTCTTTGGTTGTTCTTCAAGTTACCCAGATCGCCGCCCGACGCCCGACGCCACTGCCATCATCATCAGCCCGTCACTGCCGCCACCGTCGGACGCGACCATCAGCACCGCCTTCGTCGTTCGACCGTCGCCCCCACCTCTGTTTGACCGCCATTGCCATCGCCGCCGGTCGTCTCCTCTTCATCGTCCTCGCCTCTGTTCGACCACCATAGCCAACACCGCCTGCCATTGCCTCTTCACCGGTCGTTCGCGTCCTCTTCCCCAGCGTCGTCTGCCGCCGTTCAATCAGCCTCGCCGTCGCTCATTTCCATTTCTTCCTTGCATCCCTGTCCGCCATTAACGAGCCCCCCAAGCTGCTGCCCGAGCCCTCCAAGCTGCTGCCCAAATCTGGTTTAGGCCCAGATCCAACAGATCTGGTATTTTTTGGTTTAATCCGATTTTATTTATCTGATTTTTATATTGGCAGTGTTTGGGATTATTCAAAATTTTGGTATATCGTGTGGATTATTGGTTGACAATAGTTGCTTCACATTGGCTCTAGAATGGCAACTGATAGGGATGACTCACTTCAATCCATTAGTGTAAAATTAAATGGAAAGAATTTTTCATATTGGAGCACTGTGATGAAAAATTTTCTTAAGGGTAAAAAATTATGGGGCCATGTCAGTGGAACAGTTGTGCAACCTACGGGTACTGGCAATAATTATGTGACAGAGTTAGATGTTTGGGAGTCCAATGATGCAAAAATCCTTACTTGGATTCACAATTCTGTTGAGCATTCCATTGGTACACAGTTGGTGAAATATGAAACAACAAAGGAAGTTTGGGATCACTTGCAAAAGTTATTCACTAAGTCTAATTTTGCTAAGAGGTATCAGTTGGAGAATGATATACGAACATTACAACAGAAAAATATGAGTATCTTGGAGTTTTATAATGCTATGACTTCGATTTGGGATGAATTAGCACTTACAGAATCGACAGGATTGAAAGAATGTAAAGATTATATTACTTATAGAGAAGAGCAGCGATTGGTTCAGTTTTTGATGGCATTTCGTAGTGATTTTGAGGGACTTAGAGGCTCCATTTTGCATCGCACCCCACTTCCCTCAGTTGATTCAGTGGTTAGTGAGCTTGTGGCTGAGGAAACACGTTTGAAATCTCTAGCAGGAGAGATATTTCTTCCTTCATCTAGCACTTCAGTATTGGCTATACCTTCTCAATCACCTGTGCAGAATCAGAATAAAGGTTATATGCGGGTTGCTAGTGATGAGTGTAGCTTTTGCAAGCAAAAGGGACATTGGAAGTTTCAATGTTCTAAATTATTGAAGAAACAACAACATCCACAGAGCCAACAACAATCACAACAACGATTCTATCGTCCCAATGCTAACACAGTAGCTGTCGTGCCACCTTCTGACTCTTCTATACTTGGAGCACCACCTCTCTCTGGTCCTTTGTTGACTAATCTAGCAGAGCAGTTTCAGAAGTTCCTAGCCACACAACCACATGCTATGTCTGCCAATTTGTCATCCCAATCTCCCTTAGGTATTTCTTCTGCATGGATCTTAGACTCAGGTGCTTCCAAGCACATGTCACCTCATATAACATCTCTTGATTCCTTGTGTCCCTCTAACTCATCTCTGTCTGTTATGACTGCTAATGGCACCCCATTGCCCTTGGCATGGGTTGGTTCTGTTAATACGCATAATTTATCACTTTCAGATGTCTATTGTGTTCCAGCTCTTACCTTAAATCTTATATCTGTTGGTCAATTATGTGATTCTGGTTACTTGGTTCAGTTTTCTTCTACTGCTTGTTGTGTACAGGATCCTCGATCTCAGAAGCTGATTGGGATAGGCCGTAGACAAGGAGGGCTATATGTTTTAGACAACCTGAGACCACCGCATGTTGCAGCCTCTAGTGTTGATTTGTCATCCTTCTCTTTGAATTCATCTTCTTCTAGTTTTTATTTGTGGCATTCTCGCCTTGGACATGTTTCCGCTAGTCGTTTAAATTTTTTAGCTTCTAAAGGTCATTTGGGAGATTTGAAAATTCATGACATTTCTGATTGTAGTGGTTGCAAATTAGCTAAATTTTCTGCTTTACCCTTTCCTTGTAGTGTTTCTCGTTCAGTTGCACCATTTGATCTTGTTCATTCTGATGTATGGGGACCTGCTCCTATTGCTACAAAAGGAGGGTCTCGATATTATGTCTCTTTTATTGATGATTATAGTCGTTATTGTTGGGTTTATCTTATGAAACGTCGAAGTGATTTTCTTCCTATTTATCGTTCGTTTAGAGCACTTGTTAAAACTCAACATTCTTCTGTAATTAAATGCTTTCGGTGTGACTTGGGTGGAGAGTATACTTCTACTGATTTTTCTACATTGCTTGCTTCTGATGGGACAATTCACCAATCTTCTTGTACTGACACCCCGCAACAAAATGGTGTTGCTGAACGAAAACATAGGCACATTGTAGAAACTGCCTGTTCTCTTCTCTTGTCTGCCCACGTTCCTAGTGAATTTTGGGGTGAAGCAGTTCTCACTGCTGTTTCTTTAATTAATAAGATTCCATCTTCTCACACTTCGGGTTTGTCTCCCTTTGAAACATTGTTTCAACATCCTCCTGATTATTCCTTATTGAAAGTTTTTAGTTGTACTTGTTTTGTCCTTCGTCCTAAAGTAGAACGTAGCAAGTTGACTTCACGTTCTGCTATCTGTGTCTTTTTAGGTTATGGGGAGGGCCAAAAGGGTTATCGTTGTTTTGATCCCACCAATAAAAAATTATATGTTTCTCGTCATGTCGTGTTTCTTAAGCATATCCCATTCTTCTCAATTTTTGATACTACTCATGACATGACAAAGTCAGATCTCATTTGTATTGACCCATTTTCTGATGATTTTGATAGCTCTCTTTCCCATAGCCCTGTTGGTCCTTCATGCACTACAGGTACACATACGCTGGCTCAGGTTGTTCCCCTTCCTTCTATGGCCTCTCAAGCACCGTCTGAGACTGTTGATCCTGCTCCTGCCCCTTCTGCTCCTCCTCTACCACCTCCTCCTCGATATCCTCAGCGTCTTCGTAAGTCCACTCAGTTACCTGATTTTGCTTATTCTTGTTATTCGGAGTCATTTTGTTGTTTCTTAACTTCTATTCACAAACTTTCTGAACCTTCTTCCTATAAAGAAGCTATATTAGATCCTCTTTGGCAACAGGCTATGACTGATGAACTCTCTGCTCTACATAAGACAGACACTTGAGACTTGGTTCCGTTGTCTCCAGGTAAACATGCTATTGGTTCTCGTTGGGTTTACAAGATCAAAACCAAATCTGATGGTTCGATTGAACGTTACAAGGCTAGATTGGTTGCTAAGGGGTTTACTCAGCAGTATGGTCTTGATTATGAGGAGACCTTTGCTCCTGTTGCCAAGATGACCACAGTTCGTACTCTTATTGCAGTTGCATCTATTCATCAGTGGAGTCTCTCTCAGTTGGACGTTAAAAATGCATTCTTGAATGGGAATCTTTAAGAAGACGTTTATATGGCTCCTCCACCTGGTGTTTCTCATCATTCTGGATATGTTTGCAAACTCAAGAAAGCTCTTTATGGTCTCAAACAGGCACCTCGTGCTTGGTTTGAGAGGTTTTCCACTGTTGTTGTCTCTCTTGGATTTACACCCAGTCATCATGATTCTGCCTTATTCTTTCGATGCACTTCGGCTGGTCGCATTCTACTTCTATTATATGTTGATGACATGATTATTACTGGTGATGATGGTGATGGGATTGCTGATTTGAAATCTCAATTGACTTCTCGTTTTGAAATTAAGGACTTGGGTCCTTTATCTTATTTTTTGGGGATCGAAGTTGCTTCTTCTCCTAGAGGTTATCTTCTCTCTCAGTCGAAGTATGCTACTGATGTTATTGCACGTGCTCGTCTTACTGATACAAAAATTGCTGCCACTCCTCTTGAGGTCAATGCTCGATACTCTCATTCTGATGGTGTTCTCTTGACAGATCCTACTTTGTATTGCACTATTGTTGGATGTCTTGTTTATCTCACCATTACACGCCCTGATATTGCTTATGCTGTTCACATTGTTAGTCAATTTGTTTCCGCTCCTACTACAGTTCATTGGGCAGCTGTTGTTCGTATTTTGCGCTATCTTCGTGGGACTTGCTTTCAGAGTCTTTTGTTCCCTTCGACATCCTCTTTTGAGCTCCGTGCATACTCTGATGCTGATTGGGCCAGTAACCCCACTGATCGTAAGTCCACTACTGGTTTTTGCATATTTTTGGGTGATTCTCTTATCTCTTGGAAAAGTAAAAAACAGATCGTTGTTTCTCGTTCTTCTACTTAAGCCGAGTATCGTGCTATGGCATCCACTACTACTGAGATTGTATGGTTGCGTTGGTTACTTGCCGATATGGGTATTCCTCTCTCTTCTCCAACTCCTATGTATTGTGACAATAAAAGTGCTATTCAAATCTCTCACAACTCTGTGTTCCATGAGCGCACAAAACATATTGAGATTGATTGTCATATTATTCGCCATCATCTTCAGCATGGCACTATCTCCTTACCTTTTGTATCTTCATCATTGCAGCTTGCTGATTTCTTTACGAAGTCTCATCCAGTTCATCGTTTTCATTTTTTGCTTGACAAACTCTCGTTGCTTCTTGTTGTAGCATCGTGAGTTTGAGGGGGGATGTTAGCGTAGTTAGCGTTGTTTAGTCTATTTCATCATAAGGGTAGTTTAGTCTTTTCCTTTCTTATATATTGTTGTATATATTCTTTGTTGTCCTAACTCTAAACCCAAATGTTTGTATGTAGATTGTAGTCTTGTCTTCTTCCTCCTTATTCTTCTTGTCTGTTTTCTTCTTCTACATTGAATGGTTTGGCTTAGATTCTTCACAAGATTAAGATGGAAGGAGAGGGATAAAGTTCAAAAGGCCTAACCTAAGATAGAAGGTTCTGATTATAAAGGATTGCAGGTGCAGTGTGCAAATATGAGCCAAGACATGAAATTACTCTTAAATGCCAAGGAAGCCCCACTTTTATAATCTGTCTTTTTATTAAAAATTAAGGGTCTGGTCAGTTTATATTATAAAACTATTGAATGAATGGATAGATGGGGGTAAACCAAATCGGGCGAGTTGGAAGACTGGCTTTCTGAAAACCGGGGGGCCAGGGCCATTGCATCGGAGCGCGGCTTCGTGGGTTCGGCCTCCGCTGGCCGCGTCCCACTAATGTGCCCTTCCCTCGCTTCTCTCTTATCGTGTGTGACGCACTATAGGGACGAAAAAAGAATTGGGACATCCTGCCTCCCGATTCACAATGACAGGCTATGATTCCACTGCCCCCATTATTATTATATTTAATATATATTAATTATATGGGCCTCGTCGCTGCTTCTGCTTCTGCTTGTACTAAGCCAGCAGGCCCCACGGGTGTTGCTCGTGGGGAAGCATTAACTAATTAATTAAACAAGAATATTCAGACTTTTAATGATCTGATTAAGCTCATTAAACAAGCGAGAGAGGTGGCTGGCTGGCAGACAGCCACCCAGACCAGCCTGCCTCTACTCAACTCAGGCGCCCACTTCATATATCAAACAATCACTGCTGGCGTCTTCAAAATTCAAATAAATAAGAACAATGTTGTTTAGCTCAACAAGTTAGCTCCATTTCTGGATGTGATTAACAAGTCATTTTTACCCTTCTTTTTACGTAACGTAATAGAGAAAGCGGTAAAAGTAATATTTTGATCCCTCAAGCTTACTTATGAGACTAGGTATCATCATCCAATAAATAAACTTTTTTGCAGTTGGCAACACCCGGCCCGCCCCCCACCTGTTTGTATTTATGCTTGTGCGGCTGGCACACTTCAATTTCACTCACTGCTTGTGCAGCAGATCAACAATGAAATGATTTAGGGTTTTTTAACTTCAGCTAGCCACACACATAGCAAACATCAGCACGTAGCACTTGTCTTCTTGTGCAAGTGTTGATCTACCACAACCCCAGTATGGTTTTGCACCAAGAATCATGATTTTGATGGATTATTATTATTATTATTTTTAATTAATTAGGAGATAAGACATGGCAGAGAGTTACTATTTTATTGATAGAAAGTAAATTCTTTTATAAAATAATGACTAACTGAACATGAAAATATATATTAAAATTCATAATTTGAACACTATAACATAAAGTGTTAATCATCTCTTAAAGTGTTTGTAATGATTAAGGAACATAAATTCATGTTGTTGAATAAGCTAAACTTAGGCTGTGCGTGCTTGGTATTATCTTAATTAGGTTGTGACGTGGAAGCACCATTTTTAGCCACTTCGGCTACCCTCTGAAAATGAAGTGCATATATGTTAATGGTGTTAGGTTAATTATCAATTGCCACACTTAAATACGACTGAGCAAAAGTACAAGTGCTGATGCAACCCCTTTTGAGTATGGATGGGTTCATGTGTCCCTATTTCTCACTTTATGCAGTTTTAAGAGCGCAGATTACACATTTAAATAAGCAGCAAAAGCTATTCAAATCATAATCAAGAGTTTGATTAAAAAAAAAACAATTTGCTTAATTACGTGCATCCCACACTAGAAGCCCATTTATCCTTTCTTTTCTTTGTATTTTAATTATTGTGAATTCAATGATGGATCTATTGATGCTGACCCACCCCACTTGCATCTACACTCTGACATAGGCATCTGGCCTGATTCGACTTCATTCCTAATTAGAAACATTTTATACACATATATATATATATATATATTTATATAGAGGGCAACCTATTATATTACCAGTCTCGTCCCAAGGTGACCTTATAAAGAAATGGGTGTGTGGGTCCCATTCCTTCATTGGACCCACACCTCTTTCTTAATTTACTTGTATTGAATAAATATTATGTTATTTAATATGAATAACATAATAACATATTATATAAAAATATTTCGTGTACATAATATTCATCTACTATAGTATTCTAATTAACTCTAAGACATCCAAACCAAATAAAAATTGTGATCAATAATGGCGATTTGGGTGGGTAAGGGGCTGACATTTCGCTCCCGTATATATCTATAATTAATTAATTCAGAAATAGTATTATCGAAATTCTTATTGGGTATGCATGCATATATTGACAAATTAATTAGAAGAAATCTTTGTTTCCTTTGCTTAATAATCTCAGAAGAACTCACAGACTATATATATGATATGCCCTGTAAACATAGAGAATCACAAGACCTAAAAAATAGTCTTAAGACATGGACATGAAGCCCAAAGGCCCAACGGGTTGTAGGAGATCAAAGAAGTAAGCCTAAGGAGCAAGAGGTCGAGCCGAGATCAAGTGGGGAGGGCCCACTCGGTTATGCCGAGTGGGTACGACACTGCCTTAGTTTTTCGGTCATAACTTTCTCATACGAGCTCCGATTGACCTGATTCAAAGTTCTATAGAAAGCTAAGAGAATTGTCTACAACTTTGATGTTTTGAGTTTTGATAAAATCGGGTATGAAGTTGATGCATCTACACTATGAAGACTCGGAGTTAAGTATTGAAGGAAGATGGACTCGAACCAAGTCAAAAGGGCAAAAGAAGGCATAACCGAGTGGCCCCCCCACTCGTTCAGGAAAAGGAAGACATGACCGAGTGGCCCCCACTCGGTCATGACCGAGTGGCCACTTGGTTATGACCGAGTGGCCACTCGCTATTTATGACCCACTCGGTTTTGCCGAGTGGGTATGACATTGCTTCATTTTTTTGACCATAACTTTCTCATACGAGCTCCGATTGACCTGATTCAAAGTTCTATAGAAAGCTAAGAGACTTATCTACAACTTTGATGTTTTGAGTTTTGATAGATTCTGGCTTAATCAATGGCTAAATCGGGTATGAAGTTGATACACCTACACTATGAAGGCTCGGAGTTAAGTATTGAAGGAAGATGGACTCGAACCAAGTCAAAAGGGCAAAAGAAGGCATAACCGAGTGGCCCCCCACTCGTTCAGGCAAAGGAAGACATGACCGAGTGGCCCCCACTCGGTCATGACCGAGTGGCCACTTGGTTATGACCAAGTGGCCACTCGCTATTTATGACCCACTCGGTTTTGCCGAGTGGGTATGACATTGCTTCAGTTTTTCGGCCATAACTTTCTCATACGAGCTCCGATTGACCTGATTCAAAGTTCTATAGAAATCTAAGAGAATTATCTACAAATTTTATGTTTTGAGTGTTGATAGATTCTGGCTTAATCAATGGCTAAATCAGGTATGAAGTTGATACACCTACACTATGAAGGCTCGGAGTTAAGTATTGAAGGAAGATGGACTCGAACCAAGTCAAAAGGGCAAAAGAAGGCATAACCGAGTGGCCCCCCCACTCGTTCAGGCAAAGGAAGACATGACCGAGTGGCCCCCACTCGGTCATGACCGAGTGGCCACTTGGTTATGATCGAGTGGCCACTCGCTATTTATGACCCACTCGGTTTTGCCGAGTGGGTATGACATTGCTTCAGTTTTTTGGCCATAACGTTCTCATACGAGCTCCGATTGACCTGATTCAAAGTTCTATGGAAAGCTAAGAGAATTATCTAAAACTTTTATGTTTTGAGTGTTGACAGATTCGCATTAAATCATTATGAAAATCGAGCATGAAGTTGAGATATGGGAACCACTCAAAACCGAGCCAAGGAAAAGGGGAGAAGAATGCATGATCGGGTGGCCCCCCCCACTCGGTCATGACCAAGTGGCCCCCCACTCGGTCATGACCGAGTGACCCCCCACCCGATCATGGTCAAGTGGGCTTGGGCCAGTCTCTCATCTTTTTCCTCTCGGATGGGCCGCAAAATCATCGAAATGGGCCGCGAGATTCTCGCACATTTTCTCTCTCTCCACCGCTATAAATACGAGATCATGCCTTCATCACAAGGTACGCTATTTTGAGCAATTCAAGTACGATTTGATATTTTCTCTCGAGATCTAATTTAAGCATCGGAGGGTTTGCGCGGGGACCCCCACCCGCGCCCTAACGGTGCTCTCGTTTTGTAGGCCACTCGGTCACCAGGCCACTCGGTCAAAGGGCCACTCGGTTATCATCAGGGCCACTCGGTCATCAGGCCACTCGGTCACCAGGCCACTCGGTCACCATCAGGGCCACTCGGTCACACCAGGCCACTCGTTTGTCATAAGGTCACTCGTCACTCCGAGACCTCTCGTCACCTTGAGGTCTCCCGTCACTCCGTGGCTTCCCGTCGCTCTGAGGCCTCTCGTCACCTTGGGATCTCCCGTCGCTCCGAGGCCTCTCGTCACCTTGAGGCCACCAGATCGCTCCGAGGCCTCTCGTCACCTTGAGGCCACCCGATCGCTCCGAGACCTCTCGTCACCCTGAGGCCACCCGATCGCTCCGAGACCTCTCGTCACCTTGAGGCCACCAGATCGCTCCGAGACCTCTCATCACCTTGAGGCCACCAGATCATTTTGAGGCCGCCAGATCATCAACCCACAAGATTATCAGCTCATCAGACCATCAGCTCTGTTGGTTTGTCAGACCTGAGACTCCATCAGATCCAATTCCTCGTCCAGATTTTCATCGGAGAAGACACGACTTCCGAGACTCTTGCGTTTGTCCACAATAAAAAAAAAATAGATTGTTGTATTTTGGCAACAATAATATATATATAGATTAAGAAAGAACCCAAAAGAAATGGCTAAGCATATTAATTTGGTAATCACGAGTTGCAAATTGGAGTACGTAGCTAAACCGGGTGCCAGTGCCAAAAAGTGAGTGGATTTGATGGCAAACAATCTGAATGCATCCATAGCTGATTAATTATAAAGTCAAATTAAGCTGAATTACTATTATGAAGAGGAACATTTACAGTATATATATATAGTAGTAATTAAGTAGAGAAATATAAAAATATTCAGCTTCCACGAGGCAGTGGGACTCAAGCTGAGCTCACAAGGCCATGGATTCTGCATATTCAACTCTCCAGTACTTTCATATATTTATACTTATATGTGAAGATTCTTTCCCAATTGTCATCTCAATCAGCTAGCTGTCTCAACTTTCCAACTGTGCCGTATGCATAGAGTTAATGAATATATTGTTCCAAAACAATTTATATAAGTTTTTAATTAATTATTTGGCTTCTGTTGTCGACAGTACTGTACAAAAAGCCCAGTAATTAATAAACTTTCGATAAATAAATATATTAATTTCAAAAACATTCATAAACTTAAATTATAACAAATCAACTAACCCTTGAAGTATATAAATGAAGAAGATGGTATCTTAACTTGTACATATGTCATTGATACCCATCTTTAATTGTTGTGCCCAGTTCAGAAAGGAGACCTGCCAGCCGAAGGTGTCTTCGGAAGAGGTGTCTTCCGAAGACAGGTGACGTCTTCGGAAGACGTCTTCCGCAACTCTCTTCCGAAGATCGTTATTATTTTCGAAAGATCCCTTTCCGAAGGTAACTTCCGAAGATACCATCCGAAGTCTATATGTGAAGCCTCTTTGTTCCCTATTCTCAGCCTATAAAAGGACAAGTTCAACACCAAAACAAAGAAGAAAAAACATCGGTATTTTCTCTCAACTTATTTACTTCCGAAGAGTATAATTTCCTTTTTAACCATATTCCTTCCATACTGACTTGAGCATCGGAGGGTCTTCGTGGGAGAGAAGCCCACAAGCCTTTTGACCATCTTTTTCTTACAAGGATCTTCGGAAGACCAATTGCTTACAGCTTCGGAAGACCAATTTTTATAACTTCAGAACTCCAGTTGTTGGCAGCTTCAGAAGACCACAGCCTAACACCTTCGGAAGAGCAGTTGGTTACAACTTCGGAAGACCAGAGTCTAACAGCTTCGGAAGACAGCTAGTTGCAACTTCGGAAGACCAGAGTCTAACAGCTTCGGAAGACAGCTAGTTGCATCTTCGGAATACCAGGGCCTGACAGCTTCAGAAGACCAGTTTCTTACCGCTTCGGAAGACCAGCTTTTGACATCTTCGGAAGATCCAGCTTTTGGGTTTGAAACTCGTGGGTCCCGCCAGTGTTTTCTGCAAAAGCTCTTACTCGGAGGTTCTCCTTTACGAGCTTTGTTCCCATCTCGGAATTTACGGCATCCATGACTATCCCATTCTCTAAAAATTTTAATTGTTGTATTTGAGCAACAACAATTTGGCGCCGTCTGTGGGAATCGGATTAAAAGCTTATTTTTACTACAAAATGTCGAGAGGAACAAAGTCAACTGGTGTGGCCAACCCACCTAACCTAAACCGAAGGAACACCCGTAGCCGGACAGGAGACCCGATCTAGACATTACCTAATGTACATGTACTTATGGAAGATCATCTTGAAAATGATGTGCGCTCAGGTAACATACCGACGTTGGAAGGTCGTCAGACTGCAGGATTGGGTAGCAGGGAGCATTCGGAACAAGGAGAGGTGCATGCTATTGGGATGGGGAAGCAAGTGATAAGGCAAGGGAGACGAACCCCGCCCATAACGCAGGCAAACCAAGACCAACACTCCTTGGGGCAATCCTCGGTTCCGAGAAGAAGCCCTACAGTCATCCTAGTACCTCCAGAACCTTCTGGAATAGTACCACCCACTGTTTTATTATCGGATTATGAACAGTTACAGAAAAATTTCGAGGAATTGAAAAACCAGAATAACGATCTCAAAGCAAGTAATGAAGAGAATACGAGAAAGTTGCAAGGAGTTACCGCTCTGCTGCAAGAGTTGATGCCTGATATCCACATTCCCCAAGCAAGACAGACCAGGGAGAGAGGGCATTGGAGAGTCAGAGACGACCTTCCCAGGTCACCACATCCAGGGATCAGAATCGAAAACCCCCGGATTAATGAACGGGTCCCGTCAACAGAGAATCCAGTAGGTAATCATGATAGGAGGCCAGGGAAAGCCCTTATGTATGAGGAGATGGCGGAAAGCACCCACTCAAGAGCTCTTTGCATCCAACCTTCTGATAGGAACGAAGTGGAGAGAGAAACTCTCAGGGCATCTGACGTTAAACGCCTCATAGAAGAAGTGTTGGAACAAAAGCAAATCGTGGCAACACCTATAGAAACGCCAGCGAAAGGATTCCCACTAGCCGAAGAGCTCCAAAGATAGCCAGTACAACCCGGGTTCAAGTTGCCCCAACTCCCGGTATATTCGGGGAAGGAAGACCCCGAAAGGCACTTGCAACACTTTGTTGCGATGGCTGTATTGCATGGATGGAATGAAAACACCAAATGTAAGGCCTTCCCTCTCTCACTAGTTGGGCAAGCACAGCAGTGGTTTATTGAATTACTTGCCGGACACATCCGATCGTTCGAACAGTTGAAGAAAGAATTTCTAGAGGCGTTCTCTACCTACGTTCCAAAGAAGAAAAGCGCCATGTATTTGATGAGCTTGCAACAGAAACCAAATAAATCCCTGAAGCAATATGTCGAGAGGTTTAGGGTCGCAACACAAGAAGTAAGGGATCTCCCGGTAGGTCTCGCCGCATCGACTTTGCTTAATGGAACCACCTACGCATCGCTCAGAAAGTCCCTAGCAAAAACCGAGCCAAACTCAATGGCCGAACTGTTCGCTCGAGCTGAGCAATTTATTGTCCAAATGGAAATCTTGGAAGCATGGGAAGGTAAGAGAAAAGGGAGGCCAAATGATGTGGGGTCAGACAGATCGGTGAAGGCGCAAAGAAGAGAAGAACCCCCGAAGCTACAGTTCCGAAGCTTCACCCCCCTTACTGAGCCCAGGGCCGCTGTTCTTTCGTCCATTGCGCATACGGGGCTTATCAACTTTCCTCCGCGCTCCAACCAACAGATGGGTAGAAACACAGATTCTTTCTGCAAATTTCACGAAACCACAGGACACGCCACGGAGCAGTGTCGAGAATTACGAAACCAGATTGAACAGTTAATTAGAGAGGGGAAGCTAGATCGATTCATACTGGAAAAGCCGAGATTCATACTGGATAAGCCGAAAAACCAACAAGGTCGGAGAGAGGACCTCAGAAAAGATAACCAGGGAAAGCCCCCACGTCGGAGAAATGATGTGCCGGACAGAAGAGAAAACCAGCCGTCTCAGCAAAAAGGAGAGAGAAACAATCAAAGGAGAGGAGAAACAGGGCCTAGAATTGAAAAGGGCGGGAACGAGCCTGTTATGGAGAGAATACATGTAATTTCAGGAGGAGAAAATCTAGCGGGAGATTCCTCCTCTTCTAGAAAAGCATATGCGCGCCAGGCTCTGTACGTCAATTCGATGGAGAAGATGCAAACAGGCGAAGACCCCCTCATCTTTGCACCTGAAGATCAAGGGAATGTGTTACTGCCCCACGATGACCCTTTGGTTATTTTTGGTATTATTGCCAAACACTCGATTGAGAGAATACTGGTGGACAGTGGGAGCTCTGTAAACCTCTTGTATTGGAACTGCTTTGAAAAGATGCACGTCGCCCATGATCGGTTGAAGACAGTCACCTCCCCCCTGTATAGCTTCACGGGAGAAGCGGTGCCAGTGGTTGGGTCGATTCAGTTGCCCATCACGCTTGGAGACTACCCTCAAGTGATTACCCGGCAAGTGAGCTTTATGGTGGTTAAGACCTACTCCTCGGCCTACAATGTGATCTTGGGACGTCCACTCATAAATGCCATGAGAGCTGCCATATCTCCAGGATATTTGCTGATGAAATTCCCTACTCCGCAGGGGGTAGGGCAGGTGAGGGGTAACCAGAAACAGGCTAGGGTATGCTATGTGAGCTCCACCCGGGGTGTCGCAAGCAAGGGAAAAGCAATGACTGAGGAGACCTTACTGATTGGCGAGCAAACCCTCGAAGCCAACAAGCCCCAACCGGTGGAACCACTTGAAGTCGTCCCCCTGGATCCTGATGATGAACGTCGACAGGTACGCTTGGGAAGCCAGCTGGAGAGTAGGGAGAAAAAAGAGATCATCGAATGTCTACGCTCTCACACAGACATATTTGCCTGGACGCCCGCTGACATGCCCGGCATCAGCCCAGAAATCATATCCCATCGCCTGAATGTGCGTGTAAAAGCTCGACCAGTCAAGCAGAAAAAAAGACATGTCGCCCCAGACAGGCTGAGGCATATGGAAGAGGAAGTGGATAAACTCTTGAAGGCAGGATTCATTAGGGAGGTGCAATACCCCGAATGGCTGGCAAATGTCGTGATGGTACCAAAGGCCAGCGGGAAATGGCGGATGTGCATTGATTTCACTAATTTAAATAAGGCATGCCCGAAGGACTCCTACCCGCTCCCGCGAATAGACAGACTGGTTGATGATACAGCCGGGTACGCTGTACTAAGTTTCTTGGACGCATTCTCAGGTTACCACCAGATCAGTATGTACCCGTCGGACGCCGAGAAAACAGCTTTCATTACAGAAAAAGGGACATATTGCTATCAAGTAATGACATTCGGCTTGAAGAATGCGGGGGCAATGTACCAAAGGATGGTCAACAAAATATTCAAAGACCTATTGGGAGGAGTGATGGAAGCCTACGTAGATGACATGATAGTGAAGAGCAAACAAGGCGAATCGCACGCCAGCCAACTTGAGAAGGTTTTCGCAATATTCAGAAGGAATAACATGCGCCTGAATCCAGATAAGTGTACATTCGGAGTAAAGTCGGGAAAGTTTTTGGGATATATGATTACTCACAGGGGGATAAAAGCTAACCCTGAAAAGGTGCAGGCAATAATTGACATGCAGTCCCCCACCACAGTAAAAGAGGTTCAGAGATTGAATGGCCGTCTGACAGCGTTGGGTCATTTTCTCTCAAAGCAGGCTGAACGCAGCCTTCCTTTCTACCAGGCTCTAAAAGGAGGTAAGAATTTCCAGTGGACTCTTGAGTGTGAGAAGGCCTTCCAAGAGTTAAAAGCATATCTCAAGCAGATCCCTCTATTGACACGACCAGAAGCTGGGGAGAGATTGTACCTGTACCTTCGGATTGGCTATCAGGCGGTAAGTGCTGTCCTCGTCAGACAGATCAGCCAGGTTGACAACCCGGTATTCTATGTGAGTAAAGTGTTGCAAGGAGCAGAGGTGCGATATCCCCATGCCGAGAAGGTGGCTCTAGCACTGGTAACAGCAGCAAGAAAATTGAGACCCTACTTTCAAGCACACGCCGTTACAGTGTTAACAGATCAACCATTGAGACAGATTTTACAAAAGCCGGAATGTTCGGGAAGATTAACCAAATGGGCAGTGGAACTCAGTGAGTACGATATCTACTTCGAACCTAGAAAAGCGATAAAGGGTCAGGCATTGGCAGACTTCATAATGGAGTGCACTCACTTGCCAGAGACAGAAGTTCGCACAAAGACATGGATGTTATTCGTGGATGGAGCATCAAATGCCAAAGGAAGCGGGGCGGGGGTGGTATTAATCTCCCCCGAGGAAGAGGTGTTAGAATACTCTTTACGCTTCATCTTTCCCAGCTCAAACAATACGGCCGAGTATGAAGCATTGTTAGCTGGGATGAGACTGGCAGAAAAACTGGAGGTAAAAAGCTTGACTGCTCACAGCGATTCGCAGTTGGTAGTGCAACAGTTCCAAGGCACTTTTGAAGTAAGGGAACAGGCTTTGGCTCGTTATCTACAGAAAGTGAAGGAGCTCTCCCATAGATTTGAGCATTTTGAACTCATTCAGATCAACAGGTCCTCCAACCAGCACGCTGACGCGTTATCCAAGTTGGCCTCGGCTCGAGACACCCCGGGACGATTAATCCATATGGAGGTCTTACAGCGACCAAGTACAGAAGAAGGTGATGAGAGAGTCCATTGCATTGATATAATGGACGACTGGAGGACACCAATACTGAAATACCTGCTTGATCAAGAACTCTCAACCACACCCTTAGAGGTTAAGAGATTGAAAACTTATGCGGCCCGTTTTACCATCATTGGTCAGGATCTATACAAGAAAGGGTACTCCTCGCCGTTGCTCAAATGTTTGGGGGCACGAGAAGCAGAACAGGCACTGGAAGAGGTTCATGAGGGAGACTGCGGTGAGCATCTTGGCGCCAGAGCGTTGGTTAGAAAGATCTTGCGAGCTGGTTTCTTTTAGCCCACCTTAAAGCAGGATGCAGCTCGAAAAGTGCGAACGTGCGACAAATGTCAGAAGCACGCCCCATTAACAGTACTGCCCCCTTCATCTTTAAGACCAATATTCCAGCCATTACCGTTTGCACAATGGGGACTGGACATCTTAGGCCCGTTTTCTATGGCGACGGCCCAAAGAAAGTTCCTATTGGTGGCCACATATTACTTCACAAAATGGGTCGAAGCCGAACCCCTGGCGACCATAACCGAGAAACGAGTGGAAGGGATGGTGTGGAAAGATATAATCTGCCGCTTCGGCATACCCCGAATTCTTAATACAGATCATGGAACACAATTTGATTCAGAGGCTTTTAGGGCCTTCTGCCAAAGGTGGGGAATCAACTTGAGGATGGCGTCCGTATCATATCCACAGGCCAATGGCCAGGCAGAGGCGAGCAACAAAACTATCTTGCATGGACTAAAGACCCGACTAGAGCGAGCTAAAGGCAGATGGGTTGACGAGCTTCCTAGTATTCTGTGGGCTTATCGCACAACCAGTCGCGTCACTACAGGGGAAACGCCTTTCAACTTGGTATATGGAACAGATGCCCTAATCCCGGTGGAGACAGACCTCATTTCGCCTCGAGTTATGGCTTTCAATGAGGAGGATAATCCAGACGGCCTGAGGGAAAACCTGGATACGATAGATGAGTTGAGGGAGAAATTGGCTGTACAACTGGCAGCATATCAGAGGAGAATTGCCGGCTATTATAATGCGAAGGTCCGACCCCGAATGTTCCAAGAAGGCGAATTGGTGCTTAGGAAAACAACAATCACGAACGCCCATCGAGAGGAAGGAAAGCTCAAGCCAAACTGGGAAGGGCCCTACAGGATACAAAAGATGCTCGGACCCAACACTTGCGTGCTGCAGACATTACAGGGTGAGATGATGGGCAAAACCTGGAACACAATGCACCTTAAAAGATACTTCACCACACAGACAGTCGAGACGAGTCAGGGAGGAAGCGAAACCGAGGACAAAGAGACACGTGTGCTACAAGAGGCGCTACTTGACTCCACCGAGAACCCAAGTTCTTTATGATCTTTTAAATTTTCTCGTGTAATAGTCTCTCTAAATAAAAGAGTACCCTCATGTATTCCCGTGGAGTAGGCAAAACTATAAGCCGAACCACGTAAGATCTCGCGTTTAAAGCATTTGCATGTATGATGAAGCAGGATGCAGGTACTGTAGCTCGGTCGGGGACCCTAACGAGGTTAGGATGACTCGATAGAGACCAAGCACCCATGACCTAAAACCAAATCGAGATCATCGGATGTTCCGACACTTATGCCCGCAGACTCACCTAGATCCCTCGATTGAGTTCGGTGCAATGCTTTTGGCCAAACCCAACTCTTCAGGCTGATCTGGAGCCTAGCTCTCCTGGAAAACTAGGACACCCTGAGGGAATCCCAAATTGGACTGGCTATTGAACCCTGATACACCGAAGACGGACTGATTCTCATGAGGGACAAAAGGTGATGAAGCCACTATATGGTAAGTCGAAAAGACACCCTCGCCATACGAGGTTTGTGTCGCCCAGGTGCGATCTGGCGCATATGACCCTAGATCAGCTCGGGATCATCAGATGCTCCGACGCCTGTGCCCGCGGACTCACCTAGATCCTTCGACTGAGTCCGGTGCTATGCCCCGAGCTAGACCCGACTCCTCGATTGATCTGGCGCATAGGTCTCCCGGTAAGCTCGGACACCCAGAAAGAATCTCGGATTGGATCTTTGGCCAAAGTCAGATCCCTCTGGACAGACTGGACCTCAAAGGGATAAACGAAGAGAGAAAGAGACGAGATACAACCCTCAAAAACTCGACTTCCACGACTCAATTTAATGCTTACGACGATAGACCAACGCGGGATCATCGGTTGCTCCGACACTTATGCCCGCAGACTCACCTAGATCCCTCGATTGAGTTCGGTGCAATGCTTTTGGCTAGACCCAACTCTTCAGGCTGATCTGGCGCCTAGGTCTCCCGACAAACTCGGACACCCTGAGAGATTCCCGAATTGGGTTGGTTAATGGACCCCAGATACAGCGGGCGCAGATCAACTCCTAGAAGAGCCGGAAGATGAAGCTGCTGCAAGGTAAGCTGAAAAACGCCTCCCCCGCCCGAGGCTCGAGTCATCAAATGGCAATCTGGCGCCTATGACCTAGGACCAACTCGAGATCATCAGATGTTCCGATGCTTATGCCCGCAGACTCACCTAGATCCCACGATTGAGTTGGGGGCAATGCTTTCAAGCTAGACCCAACTCCTTAGGTGGATCTGGCGCCTAGGTCTCCTGGCAAGCTTAGACTCTTAGAAAGAATCTCGGGCTGGATCGTTGGCCAAAAATCGGATCCCATATGATAGACTAAACCTCGAAAGAGGCGAGCAAAGAAGTGGAAGTCACCGCCCAGGATCATCGGATGCCCTGGCACCTATGCCTGCAGACTCACCTAGATCCCTCGATTGAGTTCGGTGTAATGCTTTTTCGCTAGACCCAACTCTTCAGGCTGATCTGGCGCCTAGGTCTCCAGGTAAGATAGGATGCTCGAGGTAAGTTCGGTGTGGGATCCCTAGCGTGACCCAACTATCAGGTGGCTGACAAGGACTCCACTCAAAAACATTCGTGGTGGCCCAATGATCCCCGATTTCGATAAAGCTAGAAACTCGATAATTGTTGCATGACTCTCGAAATCGCATCAAGGACGGGCCTATTTCGAGTTTCCCAGGGATTCGGAGTAGTGAAGAAAATGAAAATTGAATCACCAAGACAGATAAATTGAAATACGAGTGCAAGTCACATAGCCAACCAACAAATGAAAATAATGTGACCAAGAAATTATATATAGATGTAAACAGGACAATTACATAGACCATGTTGAAGCAATCACCAAAACATTGCATTCTCAAAAACTTGAAAAAAAAAATGATACATCCCAAGCAAGATGTCTGAAATTCTAAAAATAACATTTTGAAAGAAAATTAGTACTGTACATGATCGAACGAAGAGCATAAGATAAAATCAAAAAGCCTACACTAGTCCTCGGGGGGAAGGCGATCCACGCGGCTCGAGCCCTCTTCAGGAGGCAGGCTCTGGAAAGCATCAGCCGACATATCCCTTTCTAGCTCCCTCTCAAGCATATGCACAGTGCTAAACGAGCCGGCACTCACTTCACCCTCCTCGAGTTCCAGGGCGTAAGGGCTCCATGGACCTTGTAAGTTACTAAGATCATCCTCCAGCGCTCGCCTTACGCATTCATCGGGACCGATGTCATTTGGCTCATACTTCCTCCAGTCGGGGGGCAGGCCGGCGGACATGGCGTTATCGAAAGTCACGTCCGAGAAAGAGTCCCTCGGGTGCCTGCTCTCCACAAAATTACGGCAGAGGTAGAAGCCAAACTTCGAAAAGCAGCTGGCGTACTTATCCTTACGATGGAAGCAATCCTTGGAAAGACGGTACTGCCTCACTGCCTCTCTCGCCGCTTCATCAACCTCTCGCTGCCTGTCCCCGCGCATCCTCTCCATCTCCAGCTGAGCGTGAGCCACCCGTTCTTCAGCACTAGCTAAATCTCCTTTTAGACGGGAAACCTCACCCTGGGCCTCCTCCAAAAAAGACACCTTCTCTTCATAAGCCCGGTTGCGAGCCTCTAATGCTTCTTCCCACTTACGGGCATTGTCTTCGGCCGCCTGACGACTTATGGAGAGGTCGTGGAGTTGGCCTTCGAGCCCAGTTTTATCCGACTCTAAGTGACGGATGCGCATGTTTAAAAGCTGCTCGTCCTCCCTCCATTGAAAAGACTTCTGTGTCAATTCATGGATCTGCGCCTCTTGACGAGCCAATCGGGCGCGGTTCATAGCATTAGTCACAACAGCACCTTGTGCTCCCTGCAAAAAACATGTGAAGGAAAGAAACATGTGAAGGAAAGAAATGGCGCGAAACTAGGCAAGCGAAAAGCAAAGCATGAAAAAGTAAGAAAGCTTACGATTGCAAGGTAACGCTCGAACTCGTCCATGTCCTGTGGAGAGTTACGAAAATAACGGCCCTCATCACGGGGAAGGATGGAAGAGTAGAGAAGGCGAGCCGTAACTCTAGGCGTGTCGATTGTATCTGTATCCAAGACGCCTGGTTGCATGTTGAATTGCTCCCCGCGAACCCAGTAGTTGTCATCCAATCAAATGGCCCCTTGCTGGGGATCGGGCAATGCAGGCAAGATAGGGGCCAGTCCCCTGGAGGTTGATCCTCTCTCCATATGCAGCGTACGACGATCGTCGCGTTGAGGATTGAGCACGGCACGACGATAAAGACCTCGACCCCTGTCATGAATCGCATCAACAGCGGCCTGATCGAACCGAGAGGTGACCTCGCCCTCTGGACCTGCCCTGCGCCCGGTCGGCTCATGCGGGGTGTGGTGAGGAGCCCCACTTGCGGCCGCGGACATGTCCATCGCAAGCGGGGAAAAGGTAGGGCGCCCCATAGGCTCTGCAGGCGAATGGCGAGCCTGAGAGTCGTCAACAGGTTGGAAAGTCGCGGGGTCCACTTCTGCTTCTTGGCGACGACTCCTTTTCTTCCTCCTATGACGAGGCCGCGGGGGAGCCACAGTTTCTCCCACTCCCTCATCTCGTTCAATGTCGTGGGAGTCGGGGGCAGGAGTCCCATCTTGGGGATCACACGTAGGAGGTGCTCCGGCTTGTGTAGTCCTAGGGGCCGTCTGCTGGAGGGCGGATCTCATTAGATGTTGCATGGCTGCAAAAGAAAGACATAAAACCGTTAGATACGATGAAATAACCTTTGAAAATAAAGCTCATAGCAAAGAAGAATAGCAAGGTAGCTAGGGGGTCCCCACCCTCAGGAGAAGGTTGCTCCTGGAGAAGGGCATCTCCCGCTCTCGCCGTGACATCAGGAGTTGGGTCGACTGGAGGGTCAGGATATAAGGCCCTGGACACCCTGCGACGAGATGATTCACCACGCTCCGGAATCCAGCCCACCCTTATCAATCTGTCTACGGTCAAGAGGTCAAGGAGATGTTTGGGGCCACCCCTAGTTATAACGCGACGGCTATCCTCATATCTCTCCCTAAGTACAGAAAGGGGTGCGCTCAATATAGGTTTTCCTACTCTCTCTGGATTAGTGCGCCATTCACGAGGAGCATTCCACACCCCGTTCGGAGGCTGAACCAAAAACCACCGAGTGTCGAATGAAGCTTCGCGAGGAGGAGACTCAGAAAAAAGAGTCTCACCCTTGACTCGCTGTAGAGTATACATATGGAAACGCTCCTTGACCAGACGCAAGAGAAAAAGACAATAGAGGAAATTGACTGTTGGATCTATATCATTCTCGCGACAGATGACAAAAAAACCAACTAGTTGGGCCCAGCCATTAGGGTGTAGCTGGCCCGGAGCTAGCCCACTAAGGCGAAGAAACTTAAGGCCAAAATTATGGAGAGGGAGATGGAAGCCTAAGCGAAAGCTAGTCTCGTGCACGCTCATCCACCCATCTTCTACATCCACTGCGCAATTTTCCTCAAGACGAGGGAGTCTGGTGAGGTAATTCCTAGGGATGCGATGATTTAGGCGGATTAGGGCCACATCGTTCTCGTCCATCTGAGAGCGTTTACCCTTTAAGAAGTGCTCGACCCCGTGTGAGTCAACGTCGTGGTGATAAATTTTCCCGCTAGCCATAACAGATAGGGAAGGAGATTGAATTCCGCTAGCTGACAAAAGGACGAGTTTAAGAAAATTTTCGAAAATTGAATTTGGCTTAGAAAATGGTTATCTTCGGAAGACGGTATCTTCGGAAGAGGGGTGTCTTCAGAAGCTATTTATCTTCGGAAGTGTGTTTTTCTCGGAATATTTACTTCGGAAGATGACTTCAATCTTCGGAAGTGGAATTCCTTCGGAAGATAGCGAATGATCGGAACCAGAACTTCGGAAGTAGAATCTATATCTTTCGGAAGTCTGAAGTTAAGGTACGGAAGGAAAGACGGGTGAAGAGTTTTACCTACGGAAGAGTTTATCTTCGGAAGAGATTGTATCTTCGGAAGGGAAAATTGCTTCGGTAGATAAACACGGGATGGAATACATGAGCGGCATGTGAAGGAGGAACGGAAGTGGTGGACCCTATTTATAGGAAACCAGCGGAAGCCGAAAAGTTGGGGAGATTGGCTTCAGAAGTGATCTTCCGAAGATCCGCATCCGAATTTTGTTGCTTTTTACCCAAAAATAATAAAAATGATAATAAATACTCTTTATATTGATAAAATCAAAATAAAGAGTGGGGACAATTGTTGTGCCCAGTTCAGAAAGGAGACCTGCCAGCCGAAGGTGTCTTCGGAAGAGGTGTCTTCCGAAGACAGGTGACGTCTTCGGAAGACGTCTTCCGCAACTCTCTTCCGAAGATCGTTATTATTTTCGGAAGATCCCTTTCCGAAGGTAACTTCCGAAGGTACCATCCGAAGTCCATATGTGAAGCCTCTTTGTTCCCTATTCTCAGCCTATAAAAGGACAAGTTCAACACCAAAACAAAGAAGAAAAAACATCGGTATTTTCTCTCAACTTATTTACTTCCAAAGAGTATAATTTCCTTTTTAACCATATTCCTTCCATACTGACTTGAGCATCGGAGGGTCTTCGTGGGAGAGAAGCCCACAAGCCTTTTGACCATCTTTTTCTTACAAGGATCTTCGGAAGACCAATTGCTTACAGCTTCGGAAGACCAATTTTTATAACTTCAGAACTCCAGTTGTTGGCAGCTTCAGAAGACCACAGCCTAACACCTTCGGAAGAGCAGTTGGTTACAACTTCGGAAGACCAGAGTCTAACAGCTTCGGAAGACAGCTAGTTGCAACTTCGGAAGACCAGAGTCTAACAGCTTCGGAAGACAGCTAGTTGCATCTTCGGAATACCAGGGCCTGACAGCTTCGGAAGACCAGTTTCTTACCGCTTCGGAAGACCAGCTTTTGACATCTTCGGAAGATCCAGCTTTTGGGTTTGAAACTCGTGGGTCCTGCCAGTGTTTTCTGCAAAAGCTCTTACTCGGAGGTTCTCCTTTACGAGCTTTGTTCTCATCTCGAAATTTACGACATCCACGACTATCCCATTCTCTAAAAATTTTAATTGTTGTATTTGAGCAACAACAATTTGGCGCCGTCTGTGGGAATCGGATTAAAAGCTTATTTTTACTACAAAATGTCGAGGTATCCACAAATTTCAAGAACTAATGAGATCCACTAGAGAAAAAAGAGAAAAAAGACTCAATAACCAAATGAGAATAAGCTTTTACCCAAATTTCATCAAGTAATTATCTCATTTGGTTTTGAGGTTAATGTTATGGATGATTGTGTGTATCAAAAGTTTAGTGGGAGTAAACATATTTTCCTAGTTTTGTGTGTTGATGACATAGTGCTTGCCACTAATGATATAGGCATGTTACATGAAACCAAGAGATACCTATCAAAGAATTTTGAGATGAAAGATCTTGGTGATGCCTCTTTTGTATTAGGGATTTAGATACACCGAGATCATTCTCGGTATACTCTTGGATTATCACAAAAGAGTTATATCAATAAGGTGCTTAAAAGATTTGGCATGCAGAATTGTAAGTCAGGTGACACCTCTATCGCTAAGGGAGACAAATTTAGTCTCGGTCAGTGCCCTAAGAACGACCTTAAAGTTAAGGAGATGCAGAAGAATCCATATGCTTTAGTTATAGGGAGTCTAATGTATGCTCAAGTTTGTACACGTTCGGATATAGCATTCATTATTGGAATGTTAGGCAGATATTTAAACAACTCTAGCATGGATCATTGGAAAGCAACAAAACGGGTTATGAGATACTTGCAAAGAATAAAAGATTACATGCTTACATATAAGAGGTCAGATCAGTTAGAGATCATAGGGTATTCTGACTCCAATTATGCTAGATGTCAAGATAGTAGAAGATCCACTTTAGTCTACATTTATCTGCTAACTGGAAGAGCCATTTCTTGGAGAAGTGCCAAGAAATCACTCATATTGTCTTCCACCATGGAAGCAAAATTCATGGCATGTTATGAGGCATCCAACCACAGAATATGGCTGCAAAATTTTGTCACTAGGCTGCGCATTTTGGATGGTATAAAAAGACCACTTAAGTTATATTGTGACAATAAATCAATAATTTTGTATTCCAATAACAACAAGAGCTCATCTAAGTCTAAGCATTTTGACATAAAGTTCTTAGTTGTGAAGGAAAAAGTACAAAGTGAACAGATTTCCATAGAACACATTAGGACAAACTCCATGATTGTGGATCTGCTTACCAAAGGATTACCACCTAAGGTCTTTCATGAGCACACTATTCATATGGGTGTTGTATTGTGTGATGATATCATTTTTTAGTGAGAGTTTGTATTCTCATTATTTTATGTTTGTTTATAAAGACATTCTTGTATTTGAATATTTTCTGTACAGAAATGAAGTATTCGATTCATTTCACTATAATATATTATGTTCAGTATTGATCTCACTAAGGAATAACGTAAGACTAGTTGGAAATAGATGTGTTTGGATCACATCACATGTAATTTCCATGCTACACATCCATGATTGATCTATGTCATTTAGTTGTACTGGTATACGTGACCATTGATGGATTTTAGTCACGCTAAATGTGATGAAGATTACTTTGATCCTATATCAGTATGATTAATGGACAAGATTGTTTAGAAATACCCTTAATGGTGATAACAAAATTTTGGAGCTCATAAGGTTGTGCACATTTGTAAGGTTACATATGTGGTCTAGTGGGAGATTGTTGAAAATAAATGATTCAATATATAGGGCCACAAATATATTTTTAAATGTGTAATGCTATCTTAAAATTTAGCTAATTAAAAGTGATCTATAAAGTTTAATCTTTGGGCTATGGGGTATTAAACTATCATGGAATTAATGTGTAAAGACATAAGTTATATTTCTAAATTGATGAGAGGCCAATTTGAAAATATTAAAATTGTTAACTGCTTTTAACAGTTATATATAAAGGTTATGGTCCCCAATTGATAGTTGTAGTTTTTCTCTCTGCTTTCCCATCAACAGAGAAATTATATAGAAACTGCAAATCAATTGGAAGATCAAAAAACCCATTTTGATCAAGCATCACAATGGATACAGGTATGCTTCCGTTTATTGTTTATTTTGTTCTTAGTGATTTGACATGAATGTTATTAGAATTTGGATGATAATTCTACACCATGAGCTAAAACCTCACCTTATATCTCAGTTTTTAATCCAACAATGAAACAATTCTACAAGTAAACTGGTGGTAAACCAAACACTTTGGAGAAAAGCTCTTCAAATTTGGTTTGATAATCCTCAACAGTTGTAGTTTAGGTTAATTTTGACAAGGCCCCTTTGGGATCCTCATAGACTGTTAGTTAAAATCTCAATCCGCACAACATTCTCAATTCAGGCCATCCCCTCAACTGATTGCTTAAATCCAACCATTGATTCCAACTAACCACAGGGCCTTCCAGTTGAAATGACACTAAGTTAAACATCTTCTCTTCAAGAATGGAATAACATTTTGTTAGGAAAACAAATCACGATCAAATTATCAACTACATAAAGGAATACATAATTTAACGTAAAAAAATCAAATAAAAAAAAATCACGAGTAGAAGGAACAAAATATCACTATGATAATATTCGTACAATAATAATGATATAGTTGCTGTAACACGCCACCTTACATGGGTGCGTCACTATAAGGGAATCCCTAGGAATCTTTTTTTTTTTCTAAGTTCATCACGCGCAGTGATTTCAAGAACAATCTTCACATGCAGATAAAAATCTCAAGAACCTCAGTTTTGCCCGTTTAACTAACAAGATTAATAATCTTAAACTAAACGAGATATAATTCAACACATCGGAATAATTAACATCAAAATATCGTGGCCTACCACGAGTTTCATACAAGATGTTCCCACATCGAAATACGTATTACAAAATCACCAAATGATACAACATTGTCATACAACCATTCATACAATTATTGAAATAAATATTAATACCTCCAAAATGATACAACGACTATCATACTAAACATCATTGGCCCTTAACTGGCCACATCCTCGCCCTTGCAGCAGTTCTTGGCTAGAACGTTAAATGTTCTAGGGGCATAACCCTGATTAGATGATAAAACATCTAAGTGATAACATGAAACAATTTACTGAATGCATGAAAGACACACAAGCATGGTATACACAGACAACAACGACATGCAATACGTCTAACTTCAGAAATCTCCCTGACATACTCAACCTCCTGTGAAAAATTCATTTCACACACCGTTGGGGTTGTCCTTGCCACGGCATACTTAATCCTCGAGTGCCCTACCGTGTCACTAGTTCACCTGGATTAACCTTGCCCTATTCTCAAGAAAACCCCTTCCCGTCCCTACGGACATAACAACGATACGAAAACCAATACCTCGATAATATGAAAATCACACGCCATACATGGACTCTTTTGCAAGTAAAAACAGTTGATGCAATATTTCATATGTTCAATATGCAAATAAAGCCACATGTACATAAGTAAAACACCGTTGCATAGTAACCCAACTTCTGGAGGGTACAACCGCTCACTTGAACTGGTTCTATCACGTGTAGCCTAAGTTCAAGAGGGTAAAACCGCTCACTTGAACCCATTGCACACACTCCAACACACGTTCAAAAACAAGGTAAGACTAGAATCAAACCACTCACCTCAATTCGAAAAAGTTCAATTTTGCCTCGAAAAATGTGTTGTGTCTCGAAAAATGTGTAAGCCTTCCTTCCAACAACCCAATCGTCTCCTATTTACCATTAAGACCTTAGAAATCAATATTTTTATTTTTTCCATAATTTCTTTAATTTTTCCTATTTTTCAAACATTTCTTCCTCTCGAAAAATCATAATAAATGCCAAACACCCAATTTTTTTCAAATATTTTTGCATAAATCCTATAATACCCCGTATTGTCATAAGGTTGCCACGTAATTTCAAGGAGCTTGGAATACCAAAAAAATGGTTGAAAAAGGCAATAAATCGCTGAATCGATTGTAGGGAATGTCTCGGGGCTGAGATATCAAAAGAAAATGATATGTCATTATTAAACATCCCAAGGTAGGATTTTTAGTATCAAAAGAAATCGGATCGAAATTAATTTTTGATACAGCTTCTGTTCAGACTGAAAAACTGAATTGTCAGTAGGGAGCACCCCGAAATTTAGATGTTTAAAAGAAAGGATATATTATTGACGAGCGTCTCGATAATGTTTGGTATAGATTATAGTTATTTTTAGTAAAAGATATTATGCTTTAAAAAAAAAAAAAAGAAACCAGAATTTGCAATGTGAGGCATGGCTGCCACACCTACCACCGTTGCCGTCAAATCAGTGACCAGGGCGTGGTCGAGCCTGGGATCGACTTGGGGGTGCTCTCTAGCTCACATTACCCCTTGTGATTGGTTGAAAGAGGCTCGAGTTTGGCTATAAATAGTCGAGTTTTGGTCGAGGGTTTCTATCAAAGTTCATAGGCTTAGATTGAGAGTTTGGGAAGGAATTGTAGCGTTTTGATAAGGGGCTTTTTGATGTGAATCAGCTTGCTAAAGCCTCACAAGATCTGTTGAGCATTCATGGAGGCCCAATAACAAGATTGCAAGATTTGAGAATGATTGATTGATTGAGAAGATTTGCAAGATTGCAAGATTTGGGATTGATTGATTGATTGGTTGATTGATTGACAAGATTGCAAGATTTGGGGTTGATTGATTGATTGGTTAATTGATTGACAAGATTGCCAGATTTGGGGTTGATTGATTGATTGGTTGATTGATTGACAAGATTTGCAAGATTTGGGGATGATTGATTAATTGACAAGATTGATCCAAGATTCACTTATTTCCTCATTTGTTTTAAATATTTTCTATTTTAGATAATTCTTGTTTCTTTATCAGATTATGTTATTTTCTTCTTATAATCAATTCCTACTATGCCTAGGATTTGACTTATTTCTTTCTAATTTAGAATTTGAGTTCGGCTATATAAGCCAATGTAACCCGAGAGGAATTTAGTTTTTGATCAATATTATTTTGTGAGAGTTTTCTCTTTGGTTCTTCAACGAACTACTTTGAACTTATCAAGATTTTATCTTGTGGCGTTCATCCTTGACTTATCACTCACAACTCTTCTCGTCTATCTTGAGTGTGGCGTCAACCCTACCTTCTTATACCTTTGGTTCTTATCTCTTTATAGATAACGGGTCAAGGTCCTTTGTTTTCTTTATTATGAATCTGTTTTAGAATGATCCTTGGCAAATGAACCATTTTTGATCGTCGGGTCTCACCTTCCTTCGTGGGGTTCACATCACTGTTCCTAGGTTGTCAGAAGCAATTCTGGAAATTGAGAGTTTTTGGAGTGGTATAGGGGGTGTTTTCACAAATATATATATTCGGCTGCCTATATATATACATATTGCGTGAGGGTTTCAATCAGGTTGTAGAGTGATTGATCGAATGATCTAATAAGGGGCTTTTGGTTGAGAGGCTATGGGTAACTAGTTTGGAAAGTTTCGTATCAATTGGTGTTCGAATCTGCGGTCAATTTGGATCGCCGAAGTTCAGTGGCGTGCAACTTGGGCGAACTGTTTTTGGCCAAATCAAAGGGCTTTCAGTGGTGTTTTCCGACAAAGAAGGGTATCATTGAGATCTACTAAGGGAGAGGAGAAGCCTAATGTCTTTGGTTTAATTTTACGGTGTGCCGGTGCCAGAGAAGATGACCGGAGGTAATTTCTATATTTTTTAAATAATAAAAATATAAGAAATTAGAGAAACAAGAATTAAAGGAAATAAAATTCTGGAAAAATATCCATAAATTCAAGAAAAATGAATAGTTTATTTTGATGAATTTTTATCTTAGAAATTTCTTGAGGAGATAATTATTTTGGATTTTTGAAAGGAAAGGTAAATGGAAAATAAATATGAGGGACTTTTATAAAATTCTGAGAAAATTTGAGAAGGATAAGGAATTTATTTTATAAATTTTGGTGATTTTAATGGAGGAAATTCGAAGAAAATCAAGGAGAAATAAATTTTCTCAAAGAAAAGTAATTATGGAAATTGGAGCAAATAGGAGAAAAATCTGGAAATTTTCCAAAAAATTCCAGAGGCTTATAAATATTGTTTTATGATTTTTTGTGGAGAAAAAATTTGGAAAAATACTTGAAGAGGTATTTACTTGAAATTATCGAGAGAAAATAGGAAGAAATTAGAGGAAAATTATGAAAAAAATGGAAAAATAGATATTGAGTTTCTTTTGAATGCATATGATGTCTAGGGTATCATTGACGCTTGAGGTTGATCTATAATGCGTCTAGCACAAGAATCGAGGTTGGGCACGTATTTCGAGGAATCTTGAATTTAGCCCCAATGTGAGTTGTTCAATCCAATTCTTGTGCATATTCTTATTACTTTTGATTTATTGTGAGTGTTCCTTCCTATAGTTTGGCTTATTGTGAGAAGTTATATACCTTGTATACTTGGATGGTAAAATCTTATGATGAATTCATTTTACTCGTGAGTGGTTGGTTTCGTGCAATGGTTCGTCCAAACGATTATTTACACATGCATTGAATTTCGTACGGTAAATTGCATACATTGAAATGTTGATTTCATGTTATGCATGTTATGATTTTCGGCATTGGCATGTTATGTGTTGTCTATGTGGGACATGGGTTGTTAGCCTCTAACATGGCACTTGAGTGATAGCACTCGGGATGCATGCCGAGGATTAATGCTATGTGACCCACTTGGGACGGGGCTGAGATGGACTTCACCCTACGATACTCAAGTGGAGGGGCTGAGAGTAGACACCACCCCGAGCTCCTTTGAGCAATAGCATTAATACCGAGGTATCGTTGATTCCAAGGATAGTGCTGATATGATACTCTTGGGGCTAGGGTTGCATTGGGTTTTGGAAGGCTTTTGAGTGGGAGCGTGATGCCTAACAATGATAATAGGGTGATACTTGGGTTCATATGTCGAGGTTGTCCCTCTTAAGCAGGATTGTGTTTGCCAATGGGTCGATCTGGTAATTGCTATGTGGGATTCTCTAGGGCTGGTGCATGTCAGGTTTTTTTCAGTTTTATATATGATTTTGCATATATTCATGAAAATGTTTTTTAACTCTCACTTAGATGATTCAACATCTAATTTGGATTATGTCTCTAGAATATTCAAACGTTCCAAGTGAAAGTAGGGACACTAAAGGAAAGGGTGTTAGTTACATATTATGTCTTTTGTAGGTCTTTATGTATGTACGAGATATTTAGATGTTATGTAATATTTTGATGATGTCGTGTTAAACATCGACGGTATGAATTTTATGAACAAAAGAATTTCGGTTGCGTATATTTGAGGTTTTGATTATGCTTTTTCTGATGTGATTGATATTACCTATCTTAGTCTATTAATTATTAAATTTGATATGCTGAGAAGGTATAATTGGGATTGTCGGGAAATGATTATGTTAAGGGTATGTATATCGAGAGACTTATGTTGTGTGTAAGATATTGAAAAAAAAAATTCTCAAAATCTCAAGGTAATGCATGCTTGGGAAAAGTGGAGCGTTACAAACCCTCCTAAAATAATTTTACAAAAATTATAAAATTAATTTCAAGGAAAACCTGGGCTTCATGCACCATCACGTGCTGGCGCGTGGAAGGGAGTGGCGTCCGCGCGTGCACACGTGCGACTAGTCTTCTCCAATCGTCTTCTCTGGTCTTTTTCTCCAGCGTTAGTCTCTGATGGCCAAAACGATGGTAAGGCCTGGAAGAGCTTGATGAGGCGACCACAAAGGCAACCTAAAACGGCCAAAACAACTGTCGAAAAATGCCTCAGGTCTTAGTCTGGCCATACTCGATTTTCCAACAAGCTTCATAAAACTCCACTAAACCAATACTAAACTCTCCCAAATTCTCTAAAAAAGATCCCCAACCCTCAAAGAACAAAACCCCCTTATCCGTGAGCCTCAATTCAAGCCAAAACACGAGAAATTTTGACCGATTTTTTATTTTAAACTCTCGATAATCTACCCCTTTTATACCCGTTCTCGACACGAATTCCCAACAGATCTTGCTTATTCTTATCCCCTTATCCCCAAATCTAGCCTTTAGTCCCATCAAATAGCCCTAAATCATAAGAAAATGGCTTTAAAAATCTCGGCCAAATTTCCGATCCCATCCACCATTAAAGTCGATCACTTCGTCGTCGTGCTCAGCCAATGGCCACTCCCAAATGTTTCATCATCACCTAGAGGCTACTCTCGAGCCTCCAGGCGAGCTTCCCGACACCTTAGAGGCAGCTTCCAATGACCATGTGTGGCTAGTGGAGTTCATACCTTGGCATTTTTGAATTTTGCACTTTAGCCCCCAAGAAATTTTCAATTACATTTTCTCCCAATCCTTGATACCCCTAGACTTTTCGTTAATTTCTTTACTGCCCTCAAGTTCCAAATTGTTCATTTACCTTAACAATTTCTAAAAAACTCCTCGATTTAACCTCACTTGGACAATTTATAGAATCTGTACTTTTGCCTTGATGCCCCAAATTGCATGTTTTCGACCTCAAACTTTCGCGAATCTCTTGGTTTTGTCAAATATCACTTATTTGTGCAATTTTTACCTTAATTGATTTGCTTTGACTTAGTCTCTCGCATTTCATTTATGTTTTAGATATTACACTTTGGCCCTGAACTTAGCTAAATTCCATTTTGACCCCTTAACTTCCAAAAATACTCTTAATATTAAATATTGGGTATTACAGTTGCTATAATTCCAGGATATTAAGTAGTTATTTATAATTCTACCCCTCATCTATAGATGTATATAAAAAATTTTATTTTGATCAGAAAATGAGTCACAAAAAAGATAAATTTTCAATTGTAGATTATCCTAATCACAGTTAAATTTGACATTCCAATCATTGTCAAAATTAAAATCATAATCACGGTCAAATTAGAAGTCCTAATCACAGATGAATTTGAATTCTGGCTCACAATTATTATAAGCTCTACCTTGACATAAAATTCAAATATGGAATTATTGATAATTTTTTTTTCAACAAAATCACGAAGAATTAATCTTCCTAATGAATACCAACCAAATCCACATCATGGGGAATACCAACCAAATTCTCAAAACACTTACTATAGATATCTTCAGTCACACTCAAAACATAGGTAACAAGATTAGTCTCAACATATCTTTACCAATCTTAATGACTCCACTTTCACCAATGTAAATCCACCTTAATACTCTACCTTCATCTAAATCCATCTGTATCAAAATTGCACACATCTTAATATGCTATAGTGAGAATTTAATATTCCGATCCAACAATGGAATATCATACTTCAAAGTAGTCATTACGAAAATCAAATAACCTGAAATAATGCCAATGATCAATAAATAAAATCCAAATAAAAAATAAAATAAGATAGGAGATCTGGACAGCAAATTTGGACGAATCTAGGTTGGATAGATCTAGGGGGTTGAATCTGGTCTGATGGGTCAGATTTGGCCTGAATAGATTTGAAGTAGTTCGGCCTTGGGATAGGTCCAGTTTAGGTCGAATTCGGGCAAAGCTTGAAGCTTGAACCGTGTATCAATAACAAAGGGCCAAAAGCGATGGCAACTTGAAAGCTGATGGTGATGGTGAGGCCGATGATGGGAGAAAAACAAATAGTTGGTCATGTAGTTGTGCACAAAGTTGATGGCAGTAACGAAGGACATTAGAGCCATCATTGACAATGGCGTAGGAGGTAGAGAAATGGTCGATGATGGCTACTACAAAAATGAAAATGACGTCAAAAGGATGGAGATTAGTAGTGGTCGGCGGCAATAAAGAATAAGGTCAACAAGGGTGACGATGGTAGAGCTAACAATGGTCGATGACGATAGAGGCCGACGATGGCAAGCCAGGAGATGGCCAATGATGGCGTAGGCAAAATGGTTGACGGTGATAAAGGCGATGACAATAGCTAGGTAACAAAACTCTAGTTGTGGAAGATGATGAAGAAGTGTAGATTTAATGACTGATATTTGCCAAAAGTTGATAGTTTGATCCAATGGGTCTAATACCAGTTTGTTAGGATTCTGGATGAAAAAACAAACTACAATCAAACCATCAACCAGATAAAATGAATACAAAATTTAATGTAAAAAACCTAAATTGGAAAAAATTATGTGGAGAAAGAATAAAATATCACTATGATATTAGTATAATAATAGTAATATAATTGCAATAATTCCAAGATATTGGGTACCTATCTATAGATTTATTACTCATCTATAAATGTATACAAAAAATTATATTTTGATAAAGAAATAAGACACGAAGAAAATAAATATTCAATATAGATGTACCCCAATCACAGTAAAATTTAACGTCTCAATCATAATTAAATTTAAAGCCAGAATTATGGTCAAATTAGGAGTGCTAATCATAGATAAATTTGAATTCTAGATCACAATTATAATATATTCAAAGCGTTTGCTCATTTTGTAGAGCCATTCATTTGGTTCTTTACCATCAAACCTTCTAGTTACACCCAGTTGAATATTGTTGTTATTTACATCAGTGCTTTGGGCATACATAATTAGATTGGGACTTACTTGATTTAAGGGAGTAACTCGCACAAAATTAGATGGATTCACAGGTGGGTTACCTCCAGTATTAACCTAATCAGCAGGTGGTGTCCCAGTGGTCCCTAAATTGTGCTGATCTCCAGTGGTGTTATCTCGCAAAAGGTAAGACCAAGCCCTCCTCCATTTCGGTCTAAATTAAACTGAATCAAGCGTAAAACCAATTGTTCTTCTGCTTGCAGCAAGCGAGCCTGTGTCTCATCTTGCCGATTCTGCATCTCCATACACTGCACATTCTCTTAATCCATTACAGCTTGATCAATTTCTTTATTAAATTCCGTGGTTTTCGATGGGGTTCCCTCAGCCATTGTTGGATCCGTCTTAATGCTCTCTCAATGAAAGCACCAATTATAGAATCACTCACTTTAGGGAAGTGGTCACCGCAAGTTAAGATCAGAAAGAGCAAGAGAAGAAGAATGTAGTTGGGAAGAGAAGGAAGGAAGTCGGGTGTCAATATTCTCATTACCTGTCAATGAATTATATTCAGAGGTTTATACCAATCCTTTCTAACTGAAGGCACTTGATCAGTCATTGTATCAAGAAGCTCTTAACAAACTCATAGCAAACTACCTTCCATTCAACAAATAAGAAAATAAAAGAATTCTGCCAAATAAGGAATTTCTGTCATCTCCCCTCCAATTTCAAGCAGCAACCACCCCATGGCTTAGTTCCAACAATCTTGTAGGGATTCTCTTGAGTCTGCTGCTCCTTCTCTGGACTCCCTTTTCCCCGGCCTTGGTCACTTGCTCTCCTTGTTGACTACCAAGAGTAGTGGTTGGCAATGTGGTTGGCAATGCAATTTCTGTACTCCTCGAGTTATCTCCCTGGCCTTCCCTTTGCTCCTGCCTGCTATCAGAATATACGACTCCAGAAAACCAAAAATGAACAGATCAATTAATTACAAGAAATCTCGTATATATATAATATTGTTTTACGTACATGCAAAACAATACGTCCTGAGCCCTTAAAGCCCACAAAAGAATAATTGAAAATTAATATTGAGTGGACAAACTTAATAATAATGTTCAATATTTGTTACAGTACTACACATTACATTCAAACGTAGAAGTATATATATAGGGTTTGTCCATATATAATGTATCTTCTTCACGAAGTGCTGCCTACTGAACTACTGAACTAATTCAGTCTCCAATTTTGGAGCTAGGTAACACCAATCCTTTTCAGGACAAGCAACTGTATATATCCTATTTGTTACAAAGATCGACAATTAATTAACCAAAGGAAGAAGACATACAAGACAACACATACTGACCAGTATATATATATATATATATATCGATTAAAAGACCTAATCGATGATCTGATCATCAAAGACCCAACCTTAAATCCAAGCTCACCCCCCCTGACGAATAAGATGAAGACAAGTCACCATCGTCCTTATCAACTGGGGCTGGCAAGTTCAAGTCCAAGCCACAACTTTGCCTTGAGGTTGCACAAGCAGCAGCAGGAGGCGGCTGCCGGTCGTCCCCACATTTCTCCCAGTGCCTCCTCTTGTGCCCCCCTAGGGCTTGCCCGCTTGAGAATATCCTCCAGCAAATGCTGCATTTGTGCCCCAAAACCATCATCATCTTCTCCTCGTCTTCTTCGCCGCGGTGATCTATTTCCTCACTGTCGCTCCTTGCGCTGGCGAAGCAACCTTTCACATTCTTGGGGCTAGCCCTGTGCCCTCCTAGAGCCTGATGGGACCCGAATACTCTCTTGCAACTCGAACACTCGAACCG
The DNA here is from genome assembly GCA_036245055.1 of Diospyros kaki. NCBI lineage: Eukaryota > Viridiplantae > Streptophyta > Magnoliopsida > Ericales > Ebenaceae > Diospyros > Diospyros kaki. Next base: position 28,585,647 of record BSEG01000012.1, read on the forward strand.
GAAACTGGCACCGGATGGACCAGTTGCGTCCGCTTCTGCACCGCCGCCTCCGCAACCATCCGTTACCGCATCCCTAACCGTCGTACCGGATTCTAACGGGCCGCGATCAGTACTAGTAGTAGCACGATCCAGGGAGTCCAAAGCGCGTGGCGCATTGGCAAGCATTAATAAACATGCCGCGACGTCGTGGTCCTCGTCGGTCGTGATCCCTGCTTCAGCGTTCGCCGTTGGCGGGGGCCGCCGGAAATTGGGCGGAGGGTTGATCCCACGCCACTGGCGTTCTGGGTGGCAGCGCATGTGGCCGAAGAGAGCCTTCCACGACCAAAAAGTCTTGCCGCACTCACTGCAGGGCCGAGTGATCTTGGGAGCGTCGGGATCAGGCATCTTCCCGGACTTGGACTTGGCCGCGACGCCATCAGCGCTGCTGCTAGAACTCGCCCCAATTGACGGCGGGTTCTCGATTCTCATTAATTTCGTTCGCTTCTTTCTGGGTTTCTGGTGGGGATTATTTGGGGTCCGGAAGATGTCTCCGGCGGCACTCTGAGTCCCGAAACTTGGGACGATCTCTTGGGCCGGCGACGGAGAGATTGGAGGACGGGTGGTGGTAGCGGAATAGTGGTCGTCGGGGTTATTCATTACTCTTCTCTGTTGATGTATATGTGTTTCTGGTTTGGATTCGGGAAAAAAGTGGAAGAATGGCGGATGGATGGCTTAAGAAGACGTAGCGGTTACCACTACCATAGCGCGCGCGAGAGAGAGAGAAAGAGAGAGACAGAGGGACAGAAACCGCCACTTTCAAATTGGGCAGTTATTTTCAGTTATGCACGTTTATCTTCTGCTCTATTATGTCGGGATATTTTGCTGTTACGATATAACTTAAAATCAATTTCAAATCTAGTTTTACTCTTTCCCTGAACATATGATGTGATTTCAGATGATCTCAACCGTCTGATACTGTTGCCAGCTTCGAAGCCCCCCACCCCCACCCACGACGGACAAATTGATTTTAATCCTCTCCTAAAAGAAGGAAGAAACACAAGGAAAACAAACTAACAAACTTACCCCACACCACGACTAATTATTAATATAATAATGTAACCAAACTTATCACTCATTTTGAATATAATAATTATTAATTATAATGCAATTGATTTAAATATGTATATATATATATAATAAGTTGGATAAATAAATTAGACTTAAATTAATTTGAGCACTTGTTTTAAATATTTCCATTTTGAAATTTAAACTAATTAATGGATAAACATTTATCCTTATTATTGTTGTTTGAATTAAATTTAATATATAGAGACATGTCATACACATATATATTATTTGATATGTTTTGTTTAATAAAAACTAGAGGAGGTGGTTGTGTTATAGTCGTGTAAATAAAAAAAATAAAATATTTTAAATGAAGGCTCTCCAAGTGGCACTTGGTACCTAGTTGTAATTTAAATTTTTATTTTTTTTAGACAAAAATTTTTAAAATGGAAATATATAAATTTCGATGCAGTGATAAAATTATTTTCAATTCTATTATAACTTGAAAGGAGATTATAAATTCAAATGAGGATGTAAACGCTATACGAGGGATTATAAATAAAACATAGGCTAACTAACTAAACTAAGTAGGAACGTATTATATGACAAAATTTGCCCTCTACTACCTATTATCACTGCCACTAGTGTCCTAGTGGGTTGTATGATTCTTCCTCAACTTAGGTCTTAAGCGTCACCAAAAATGAAGGCCTTAGGGTCAGGGTCTTGACAAGGTTACTAGAATTGGACTGTATGTAGCATTAAGCCCACTAATTAAGTTTAGAGGATTTACTTGATCTCCTTGATTTTTGTTATGGGTGGCCTTGAAAATTGAAAGACAACTTAAACTTGGTGTTAATCATTGATGATGTTGGAAAGATCACTATGTTTGAGTTTAAACTCTCTTGTAAGGGTGGGTTTTCTTCTCTGCTATGACCTCAACAAGTTAATACTTTGGAAGAAGCGAACTAAATAGTACTAAATTTCTAGGTATTACATGTGTTTTCCTATTGAGATCTCACACTTCATATAAGTCAAGCCTGTAATTTAAAGGCAAGTTCCTCAATTGAGATCTTTGGATTTTAGGCGAAATCTTGCAGCCGTGCACCTTTTTTGTCAGTTAGTAAAGGATTTGGCAGGATACATGATATCATTCTTTTTTTTTTTGATAACCCAGCTTTCGAGCTTTGCCCAATTAGTTCGAGAGAGAGCGACCTTCCTCCATAATTTGCCCTTCGAGTAAATCCAAATACGGTCACAACCTATACACACAAGGAGTGCACTTTTGGGAAGCAGTTGCCCTCTCCTCGGAGGGGTGACAGAGCACGCCATAACGTCGCCTCCACAATGGTTCAAACCTCTTATGCTCCTGTTATACTCATAGTGCTTTACCATTGCATCATGCACATGGGGTCAAATACATATCATTCTTTATTCAATGGGCCATGTGTCAAGCTTTAGCTCATGGAACACATGACACATCATGATAGACTCTTCACCGAAAGGGTTTTGGAGGCAGATTTATAATTAAACATAATTTCATGAGGCTCCTTATTAATCATCTATCATGATCCATGGCCTTTGACAACTATATGTGATATATATGTTGTTGGTTACCCCCTAGACACAAGCCCTAAATTAATTGAATCTCTTGTTATCAATAGAGGGGAATGGAATGGATTTCAAGGCATAGAATGTCGATTGTCTAGTATCACTAGAGGAAACTATAATTATGTAAACGAAGGGCTTATAAGTTATCGGGGTTTGAAACTAGTTTCTAGCTAAGGTTTCTCTTAATTAATTAACAAACCCACAAAACATATGTAGCAAACGTCCAAAGGATATATATAAAAGGTCTTGCAGTTTTAAGGTTACAAATAAAGAGCATGCAAGTCCATCCAGGGTCTCTATTAGGCTAAGGTTTTGGTTGATATTGATAGTGTTGTTAGTCAACTACAACAATGAATTTAGGTATAAGAGACCGTCAAATGATGGCACAAGAGTGACTTATCTGGATGATGGGTGACTTTCTGGAGGAATGGATGACTCTTTCGAGGTGGAGTGATAGCGATGGTTGACCACTCCAAGCCAAGTGATGGGCGACCTGTCTGGAAAAAAAATTAGTTAGAGGCATGGGTGAGGATTCTCGCACAGACCCTCTGATGCCTAAGTTAGCCCCTAGAAAGTATGAAATACTTGAACGCAAGAAGGAAATGTGAGTGGGAGAGATGATGAACCTTAATAAGGGGGAAGGATCCCCCTATTTATAGCGATGTATGAGGCCAAAAAATGACGAGCAGCCAGTCATTCACGATCAAACCCTTGCGAGACTTGGTCAAAAACTACCTCTAAGATACCTGCCGAGAACGTGTCTGAATACCCCTTGAATGAAGAATCAAAATATTTCTTAAACCTTGAACCTACTTGACACATACCCCTTATTTTAGAATAAATTTCTAGATTTTTTAATATTTTTCTAAACTTTTTTTTTCCTTTGTTTTTTCTTTTTTTTCCTTTTTGCTCTTTAGTGTATTGGATCCATGCACCCGCCTTAAGTACTAGCCAAAGACGCTTCAACAACATGTCATGTTTCACATGCATGAGAGCCCAATTACCTCTAGTCATCTTCTTTGGTGCTTCAATCATCGACATTCATTTTTTATGCCTATTTTTTGCTCTCTCTCCTATTTTTCTTCCTCTCCTCATTCTCTTCCTCGTTCTTCTTCTTCTTTTTCTTCTTCTTCTTTCTTTCTCCACAATATAACTGGAATAGTTTGGGATTGTTATACTAGTTTAAATTCTAGCAACCCTAATTTTTCAACGACGCCTCCTAACTTGCTCAAATCTCCATTAAATTGCTTCCTAAGAACACCAAAATCATCCTTACAACCTCCCAATTAATAACCATCTCCCACTCTCCTTCAAAAACCTCTCAAACTCACCCAATTTATAAAAAACAAATACCTTAACCCTTAGACAAGAATACCTATATATGGTCGATTTCGATTACCTGAACCTCCAAATTCCTCCAATCAAATCTTTTTTTCATCCCCAAGGATCACATATAGACCAAATTGAGAAACAAATGTACACCCAAGAGGGGGGTGAATTGAGTGTTTTAAACTTTATCAATTTAAAGAAATTTTAAGAAAAAACTGTGTAAACCTTTTAAGCCTTTGAAAATGACTGTTGTAAGTGAAAAATTAATAGTAAACGATATATGATAAATTCATTTAAAGAGAGAAGCATGCACTATTTATAGTGGTTCGGCACAACTCGTCCTACTCTAAATCCTTGGTAACTTTACTACCTTGGCTCCTTACCAAGGATTTTAACAATCTACTTAGTTTTTGCAAGTTCAACTATAATCTCAACTTTTAACATAAGCACCAGTAACCTCATCTTTTTCAAGGAGCAGTTGTAACATTTTACATAGCTTTTATAAAGATTGACTGAAACCTCTCACAATGTGCTTTTTAATGGGCTTAAGCATGAACCACAACAAGATAAGAATGGGATATAATTTGAGCACTCAGAAAAGCTTATACAAGATAGGATTCATACACTAAAAATAGCTTCTCACAAAAAAAAAAAATGAGATATTTAACTGATAAGAAAGTAAGAACACACACTATCTCTAATAGAATGTATGACTTTAAAGGCTTTCTTGGCTTGAGAATGGTATTGAGAGAAATTCAGATCAGTTCAATAGCCTTTGCCTCATCCCTCAACCCCCTTTATATAGCTTTTCCCTTCTTTAAATGTTTTTGACTTGATATCTAGGGGGTAAAAGCTCAATCTACACAAACATTAGTCTTTTCTTGCAAATATTAATGGTTAGATATGTACTTTAACATCAAACATAGTCAATTTTTATAAGAGAATAATCAAGAGACATTTAATGCAACTAATAAGCCTTAAACGGTCAAAATTGTCCACATTAAATGCACTATAACAGCTAGTTTTTCAAACTGTAGCACAACATTAGTTGACTACGTTTTGGCCATTAGTCAACTATTTTTTGAAATACTCTATTATTGCTTAGAAATAGTCTATTACTTCTGAAAGTCCAAAGACTTGATAAATTTTCTTCTAGATTAATACTCAAGTACTTTTGGAATTAGTCGAGTATTTTTAGCACTTACTCAACTACAAAATTTACGTAGTCGATTATCATTTCAAATACAAAGACCCAATGTTTGTTCAATCAAATCTACTCGATTAAGGTATATAAATACTTGACTAAGTTAAGAAATACTCAATTAAGCCTAACTTCTTAGTTGATTACTGTCAAAGTATAGAGTCTTCACATTTTTTTATCTGAATTATCACTCAAGTAGGAGATTTCTTTACTCGACTAAACAAATGATATACTCGATTACTTGTTTCTTTTAGTCAATTGAGGATACAAGCACTAAGGCTTGATATTTTAGCTCACTTTCTCACTCAACTACTTAAATGATTTACTCGACTAATATCTTAGTTAGTTGAATATGATTTAAGTACAATAGGCATATCCTCAATTGAACTTTACGATACTTTAAGGCTTGTTCAATGAAACTGATACAATTGTTAGCTTAAGAGGGGGGTGTGAATTAAGATTTTTTACCCTTTAAAAAAAATGAGCTTAAAAAAAAGGAATTGAAATAAGAATGTTGTGAAGAAAATAACAAGTGCAAAACACAGGATGTAAAATGGTTCAGACTCAAATGCTTAGTCCACTACCTTGGTTCACAACTAAGGATTTTGCAAAACGCATACAAAATGTATTCTATTACGTTATAGTTTTTACAGACTCAATTACAAATCTTTACAGTTAGCTTTTTACAAGTAGGCTCGATCACAACCACTTCTTTTTTCATAGGATCAAGCATAACCTATCACATTTGGCTTTTTCACAAATAGGATCAGTCACAACCACTGCATTTTCAAAGGATCAGGCATAACCTATTACAAGTTTCACAATATTTGTGAAAGGATTTCTCAAGAGAAAAATATAAAACAATCAATATAAGTATTCTCTTGAGCAAAAGAGCGTTACAAAATATGAATGTAAGGACACTCTCTTTGAGAATCTCACAAAAGATAGTGTTGAGAAATTTGTGTTTTGATTTATGAAAAAAAATAATTTTGAAAAATCTATTTTCAATAAATTTGGTTTATTAATGATTTCCAAAATATTTTTCTAAATGATTCTAAATTGGATAATTTCATGCTCATATACTTGTATGTATTTCCAAAATGGAAAAATATGTAGTCATATATCATGCATGATGTTAAGCTTTTGAGATTTTTTTTTTAAATTAGCTTAATATATTACATGCTCAATATTGTCTTCCTGTTAATCGAGTATTGAAGTGATTCAATCAATTATTACAAAGTTCCAACTTGAGTATGTGTTACACAAAAATCTATTTTTCTTAAAGTTTCAATTGAGTATGGCACTTCATACAATCAAGTGTAAATCTTTCATACACTCAAGTATGCTTTGATATTAATCAAGTATCTCAAGAGCATCAAAATCTGAGCATATATTGAATTAAGTAAAGCCTTTATTTCAACCGACTAATGCACTTGAATCAATCAAGTATCTATTTCTGTTAGTCAAGTGCTCTACACATATCTAATTTTTTATTTGAAAAATTATTCAAGTATTGTGTTGTGTTTTCTCAAGTCAATTGATTATATGCTTTCTAAAGAAATATTTCAATCGACTATTAAGGTTCTGCTTGTCGAGTGATTTATGCATCCTCTTTGTTTCTCTAATATAATCAAGTAAAGCTTATTGTCAATTGACTATATCTATTTCTATTAGTCAAGTGTCTTTTTGAGTTAGTTGAGTAATGCTTTGACTTAATATGGCGAAGTTTTTGTGCTTCAAAGATAATCAAGTAGAAGGTATTTGTACTCGAGTAAACATTTTCATTAGTCGAGTAAGTCCGGCCCCGGTAGTACAAAAATTGATGCATGTTATCTGTGGCTTATAAGTTAATCGAGTAATGTTTGGTCATACTCGAGTAAGCTCTACATTTAATCGATTACCTAAGTTATTCAATCAATTGGAGTGTTTCATTAGTCAAGTATCTCTTTAATCCTGTTGAGTATCTGTCATCTGAATTTGAAAATTATAGTCGTTAGGTGTATTCAATACTTGACAATTTCTACTTTTCAGAACATTAAATGCATTTAAGACAACATGAGCTTTCTTGTATGAGTTAATAAATGTTAGTTAATGTTGGTAGAGACAAAAAGTGACAATTGTAAGACAAAATGAAACAATCATTTTGAATTATGTCATGTTAGCTAACATTCAATACAAGAAATCTATAAACAGAAGGTGTTGCTTGAAAAAGGTTTCTAGAACTTCTTACGCTATTTATATAACCTCTAAGAGCTTTGAAAATTTTTCCCATTCATTAATCCTACCTCTCACATGCTTCTATCTAATATCTTTTTGTGAGAATTCCTAGAGAGTGAGCTATATTCAAAAATTTTGTAACTCTCTGTCAAGAGAAAAGCATTTGAGCTTACTATTCTATTCATTTTTCTCTTGAGATATTCTTTCACAATCTTTTGTGAACTTATAAAAGGTTACACCTTAGCCTTTAAAAGGTAGTGGTTCTGGCTTAGCCTATTTGAAAAGTTAAGTTGTAAAGGTTATACCTTATTCTGTGAAAAGGTTGTGGTTGTGGCTAAGTCCATTATAAAAAGCCAAGTGTAAAGGTTTGTTAGTGAGCCTGCTAAAACTACAAGGTAATAGAATACACCCGTGGGTGTGATTGAAAAATCTTTTATCATGGATCAAGGTAGTGGATTACGTACTTGAGGCTAAACCACTCTATATCGAGTGTTCTTCTTTTTTTATTTCATTTACATCATTTTTACTTTGATTTCTTTTACTTAAGATTTTTTTTAAAAAAAAAATAGTGAAAAAGCTTAATTCACCCCTCTCTTAAGAGGAGGGGTGAATTAAGCTTTTTCATCCTTTTTAAAATATGATTTAAAAAAAAAAGTAATTGAAATAAGAATGTTGTAAAGGAAATAACAAGTGTAGAACACAGGATTTAAAGTGGTTCAGGCTCAATTGCTTAGTCCACTACCTTAGTTCACAACCAAGGATTTTGCAAACACACACAAATTGTTTTCTATTACCTTGTAGTTTTTATAGGCTCAACTACAAACCTTTATGTTGTTGCCAAAATACAACAATTAGAATTTCTAAGAGTGGGATGCTTGTGGATGCCGATAGTCTCGGGATACGATCGATATTCGGTCACTAAGATAGGATAAGCTTTCGAAGGAATGCTTCTGAAGGGGGCCTTTCGAAGGGCCTAATCGATGCTAAGCTGGTGAATTAGAGGGGCTTTCTGAAAGACGTTCCCTAAAAGGCCTGGAAAGTCCTTTCGAAGGGTATTCTTGAAGTTCCCTCTCGAAGGGTGATTTCGTGCTAGGTGAGGATCCCTTGAGGTGGTTAAAGGTCTTTTTATAGAGGGCACTTCTGAAGGATGCTTCCATAGGATTCTTCCAAAGGAACTTGAGGATGCACAGGAGATGGTGTATTCGAAGGAATGAGTAGGACCTTCCACAGGAACTTGATCTTGGCAAGGTCTTCCAAAGGAACTTGGCTTCCGAGGAGGTTGATCCTCTTCCGCAAGCTGTCCTCCTGAAGGAATGGTTATGGCGCTTCCCAAAGAACTGTAGAAAGGAAACAAGGGTTAGAAGGCTCGCGGGATTTTTCTCCTGTGAAAACCTTCTGATGCTTAAGTCAGAAGGAAAGTAATCTTACGAAAAGGAAAATAGGCTAAGTTTTAGTAAGAAAGTGAAAGTGCATTGCCGATGTTCCGATCCCCTTCTAAGAACTGTAGCTGGGCTTTTATAGGGGGGCATGTAGCTCAAACATTAAGGATGGAAGGGGACATATGTCGCTAATTCGAGGGGACACGTGGCCTTGTTGTACTTCACTTCAAAAGGTCTAAGTGGACCCTTCCAAAGAATCCTTTTGAAGCGAAGTGGTTGGCTTGCCAATGCTTGGGAAGAGGAAAAGCTCATTCCGAAAGAGCCTTTCACACCTTATTCTCGAAGTGGCCTTAATCCAGAGGATGAGGGGGTTTCCGTAGCTTCCTTTCGTAAGGACTCGCTCTCGGGAGTCCCGTAAACCTAGGAGTTTCGAGAGAAAGTCCTCACAAAAATGGATACACATACAGACTAAAAAAAACCTCTAAAGAGTTTTTCATTAATATACACATCAGAAGTAGAAGCCATATAGTACAGAATTTTCAATGATGACATTTGGGCCCACGTGCCCGTATATCCCACAAGAAACACCATGCCTAGCCTAGCAAGACAATATTCTTCCTAGACTCAAAACAAGACAAAACACCCAAGAATCTTCTAGTTATGGTGCCTCTATACACGACGTCTGTCATAGGGAAAGCTAAGCTTGGTTGAACCCACCCTCGATTTCCTTTCCAAGCATACCTGGAATGATGTAAAGCAAGAATGAGTCACAAGACTCAGCAAGTTCATATATAAGAAAAAGGATAACAGGGTCATTAGCTGACTCACCCATAAACATCCCCACACATGATATGTATCACATATCAAACCATGCCATGTACCGTAATGCCCAGTCATAATAAAAAATCCATAAATGCACACATATGGTCCTTGGGGGCCACATATGAGATCACAGCTAATGGCTCCCAAGGCCTCATATACAAACTTGCTAGCAGCCATGACAGGCTACCATAACAGAACCATGAACACCACCACATCAAAGATCTTAAGCTGTTGTGGGACTCGAATCCCCAGTCTTATGTATCACAATCACAAGCCAAACTTCATTAGAGCAGTACCCCCGACACCCGGAATAGTAAAAATCATGAGCCAATGCTCCCTCGAAACGGTCCTCCCGTTTTTGGAATAGATATACATCTCGTGGATAAAACCAATGCGCACAAAGGAACCATGCAATGCAACATATAAAGAAATGCAATGGCTCTTGCAGCATAAACGTGATGTCACAGCCCCCATAAGCCAAGCATCAAGCCATACTACGTCCACATAGTAATTCTCACATATGAATGCTCTACATGCCTATGCTCACCTAACATACACAAGTCAGCACTCAACAAGCCAATTGTGTCATGCCAATGCTCACACTCCCGACAAATACAAAGCATGACCCCCAATGAATGCAACCTATGCTCCAACAACACAATGCAATCTAATATGGCTAGTAAGTTGAAATACAATAACCACCCAACATCGACCTTCTAGAACCTATCCCACAAGGGTACAACATCATTTCACAAGGAAATGTAGGGAGAATAAGCCCTACTTGGTTAGTGAATACAAAATGCATCAGAAATGCTCAGGAAACCTCTTCTATTCTCATAAAGAATTACATCTAGAAGCATTACAATCTTTCCCATCAATAGATCTCATCATACTCCAATTATGCCCCAAAATAAATTATTTATCTCCCAAAAATTGGGGTGAAGCAAATTGCTCAAAATAAAAGAACTCCATATTCCAGGCCAAGATTAGCAAGGTTGCCATGACTTCAAAACATAATCAAATGATCCAAGATATATCCCAAAACAAAGCTTAATAAGTCTAGTTTATGGGATAAAAATAGATTCAATTTGGATAATACCACAAGAAGTTGTGCCCCAAAACCCAGAGCGTTGACAAATTGAAACAGAAATCCCAGATTTCAAAGGGGTATTTCACAAGGAATCTATAGGGACAATACTTGTCCAAATAACCCAAGTTATATACCAAATCGAATCCCCTTGAGTATAGTTTATAATGCTCAAAACGGTTCCTGAATCGGATATCTACACAAAAAGTTATGGCCAAAACCATACGGCTGCGCAATGCTGTCTAAAACCTTTAGTCGACAAATGAAAAGTTTAGTCGACTAATGAGAACATTAGTCAACTATTGAAAGGTTTAATCGACTGGGCTGAGAGCTAATCTTTCGAAGGTCAACTAACCCACTTATTAGTCGACTAATGAGACCAGAAATGCACAAAAACGATCAGGAACACCCCAAAACCATCCCAAAACCCACCATAATCCATCCAAACCCCAAATACATTATTTTCATGAAGAGATGAGATAGAAGAGATCTTCATTTCATCCATAACCTCAATTGACCAAGATTTCATAAAAAATTATACAAAACGCAATCAACCAGACTGTTGTAAAACCTCAACCTTCCACAAAAACCCCCAAAACTTCCAAAATCATACTCCAAAATTTCATGATCCAAGGACATACAAAATAACCCCCAAGATTCTAACCTACATCCCCACAAAAACAGAAATAGATTCACAATGGTATGAAGAAGAAGAAGAAAAAGGAACTTAATCATTAAAAATGAAAAATAAGTGCAAGTAAGAACTTGCCTCTATTTGGATGAATCCACTGAATATTCTAGCTGCTAATCCCACTAATTTAAATCTCCAACTCCAATTTCAAAGAGAAAATAAGAGAAAATGGAAAAAGAGAAGAATTGGATGGAAGAAGAAGACAAGAGGGCTTGAAGAAGAAGAAGGAGAACAAGAATGAGAGATTTCTCTCTTTATATACCATGCCACATTTCCAATTTTGCCCTTGTTTTCTTTTAATCTCCACCTTATCCCTTAACCATTTAAATAATCATTAAAATTTCCATTTCATTTATTTTTCATTTAGATTAACACCCCCACATTATTTATTTATTTATTTCCAACACTTTGGTCAAATAATGCCAAGGATAACACACTTGAAGAATAATACCAAAAAATCATCTAGACCTGCTGATGGGCCGTTACACCTTCCAAAGCTTCCTTTTGAAGCACCTCTTTATTCTTTATTTCTCTTCTTTTCCATTTCTTGGGATACCACACCTTACAGTTGCCTTTTTACAAATAGGCCCACCCACCAACCACTACCTTTTAAGGATTAGGCATAACCTATCACACTTGGATTTTTATACTTGGCTCAGTTAAAACCAATACATTGCATTTCAAATGATTAGGCGTAACTTATTACAATGTTCACAAATTATGTGAAACGATTTCTCAAGAGAAAAAATATGAAAGAGTGATTACAAGTGTTCTTTTGAGAAAATGAGAGTTATAGGATATGAATGTAAAAACACTCTCTTTGAGAATCTCACAAAAGATAGTATGTGTAAGCTCGTGAGAAGCATGATGCATTTGAAAGAAGATCGCTTGAAGCTCTAGAAGTTTGTTTATGTATGCGTGTGTAGTTCTTCTAAACTTCTTTAGGCAACTTCATCTCCTATTTATAGATTTTTTGCATTGAATGTTAGCTGACGTGGAAAAATACGATTGGAATGTTTTAATTTTCTCATAGCTGCCACTTTTTCTCTATAAACATTAAATAACAGATATTATGTAACATCCCAAAATTTTGGGAGATAAATAATAATTATTAATTCTGATATTTGAGGTGATTATCGAATACTTGAGGATTTAAGGGAAAATATTAATTTATATTGTTCTGAGGGAGTGGGCAAATATTTGGTAAAATCAGGGTATAAGTGTAATTATTAAATGGGGTGTAAGTGCTAAGTTTTATAAATTTTAGGGTCTAAGTATAAATTTCAAAAAGGGACTGGGAGTCGCCTTAAAATTAATTAAATGCATATATATGTTGAAGAAGACAACTAGAGCAGGTGGTACGCACACAAAGGGGAAAACCAAAGGTTGCAGGTTCGAGAGGCTACGTGTGCGGAGGAATTTTGCTAGAATTTTTCTAGCTTATAGGCAGCAGGCAACCGCTGGCCGCTATGTGGCCTCCTCTAAACCGCCAATCCTTTTACCTATTTAAGCTCAATTTGCAGTTGGATTTTAGGCAAGATGAAGACATGAAACAAAGGAGAAATTGAGGAGGAAGAAAAGGCACACGACAGCTAGAAAGGAAATTGAGAGGAAATTCAAGAAAATTAGGGAATTTGGGGGATTATTTGGTGTTCAAAGTGGCCAGGTAAGTAGGATAAACTACTGGGAGTTCCGTATGTTTAAATTATAAGTTTCTTAGGGTTAAATTTAATTATTTTGGGGTTGTGACTTCTTTAATTTCTATAAACGTATTACTTTACAGCAGGAGTTCAAGAAGGGCGAGAATCGACCATTTAAAGGCAAGTTCTGAACCTTCTCTTCATGCTCTTCAATCCTCATGCAAGTCCCTGTCATTTTACATATTTTATTTTTTCCCTTATTGTGATTCGATTCCACGCATTAATTATGTAACTACACGTGGCGACCACTTTAAGATTTGTACGTTATTTCTTGCAAACTAGCACGGGGCTTTGCACTGCTCCATTCCCCTAGGAATGATGTCGTGCCTAGTTGGGTTAGGTTTCAGATGGGTGTGTGTGTGACAGTTGTGGGTCTTGAGTCTTTGTATGTGAATTTAATATTTATTTAATTACAATCTTGTACTGACAATTTGTATGTCGGGATTTGGGAATTACATCAATGTGAGGCCATATTCTGTGAGTGCTTGAGCACAGGCATCTTAGGGTGCCTAGGGTGTGTCTTGCAAGAGCACTACATTGAATGTGTTTTACTATATAGCCGAAGCGTGGCCTAATGCTTGGTTTATGCTTACTATGGCATTACATTCTTATTTTTGCATTGCATGGTCCTATTATGCGTGGTTATTATTATTACTAATATTACTTTAATGTTAAGCGGGAGTACCGTGTCGATCTAGGTGACAGGAGTACTAACCCGAGGGAGTTTTGGCTCAATTTTTTTTTTTTTTAGATTAGCTTGTGAAGTGCCCGAGGGAAGACCTGATTGGACTTGAGGACCTGCATACATGATTCACCGGCGAAGGGACCAACCTGAGGAAGCTTGGGATTCAGCACTAGTGCACAAAGTATTTATGCTTGCCAATTCATAGAAAAGACAAGTTTGTTAGGGACTTGGGTATAGGTATCTTTTATGTGGGCCCTAAGGACCATTATGAGCGTGTCTATCTCTTTTCTTGTTATGTGGTTCATGCTATGGTTGTGTATGTCTTGGGCACATGATATGCAGGTTGTACTGGGTTATTCTCCTAAAGCCTTGCAAGCCTTTGTTTCTTATACATTCTTGTTGAGTCTTGTAACTCGCCCTTACTTTCCATCATTCCATATAAGGGGAACGCCTGAGTTGGCGGGCTCGCTCAGTGGTGGTGGGACTTAATCTACAAATCATAGTACCGTGTGTAAAGCTCTCCTAAAGATAGGGTCCTAGGTGTAGTTTTTGGTTTTGTCAGGTTAATACCCTTTTGTTTTTTAGAACGACATGTGTTATATAGTCTCAAGTTGTCATATGTTGTATGCAATTACACAGGGGCCTAACTTGTGTAACCATGTGGTTGGCTATGTATGGATAGTTATGGAATGTCGTGTGTGTTGTTTCTTTTGCTAGATGCTTGGTGGGTATTGTTCTATATTATCCTATTGATGACCTTCTCATGGATCCTCTATGGGTTCCGGAAGGCGGGTCGTTAGATATTAATTCATAAAAGAACACCCATGTTGTCTAAAATGCATTTAATGAACTAAAAAATTGAAACTCGTAAGCATTTAATGCATCCAACGACTATATTTTTCAAAGTTTGACAACAATTACTCGACTTATATATGAGCTTACTCAACTAATATAGCGCTTTACTTGATTGGACTTTTCAAGTAATCGACTAACATGGAAGCCACAAAGACATTGCATTTTCACTCGATTACAAAGCTAAAAGACTTTCCATTATGTAGAGAGCTTACTCGAGTATGACCAACTCATTACTCGACTAACACAAAAACCACAAAGACTTTGTATTATTCACTCGATTACAAGGCTAAGACTACTTGACTAACATAAAACTTCACTCGAGTACCAACATTTTTTACTCGATTACTTTTAGGTCCAGAGACTTAGCCAGAGACTAATCTATCTTTACTCAACTAGTACATATGTTGCAAAATTTGTATTTGTATTTTGATTTGTGAAGAAAATAATTTTAGAAAATAAGTTTTTGTAAATTTAGTTTATTGATAATTTTCAAAACATTTTATATAAATCTTTTTTAATCGAAAAACTTTGTGATCATATATTTTTATGTCTTTAAAATATCCAAGCATGGTTTTTGTTGATCAAGAAGTATGAAGCTTAAGAACATATTTTTTAAATTGGAGAACTTCAAGCTTATATACTTATATCTTTCAAAATAGTTGAGTAGTCTGAAAAAACTCTTTGAAAATTGTTATGTATGAAAAAGTCTTTTTGAATATATACTCATATTATTAAAGCTCTTAAAGGCAAGGTATTCAAGTATTCTTTTAATGTTTCTACAAGTGCTTTTAATATAAATCAACTTTTTATTCAATCAAGTATTGTTTTTCAAAATAATCGAGTATTAAAGTAATTCAATCAATTATCTTAAAAACCTATTCGAGTATGTTATTATAAAAGCTATGTTTCTTAAACTTAAATTACAACGACCCATTTGTGGGTTTAGGCAACTCGAGTGATTTTTATTGTGGCATTAAACTTTCATTTTTCTTGAGAAATTATTTTTTATATTATAGGTGGAGTGGAAAGGCCAAATAAATGGATTATTCTTGTTGAATAGTCAAAGGAGGAATTGTGTGCATGTGGGAAAGTCAAAGGCAAAGGAAGAGGCAAGTGAAATGGAAAAGTCAAAATTTGGTAAGTGAAGGAAGGGGGCTGCTGAATTTCAAGGTGTATATATGTATATATGGTGTGATATATCTTGCCTTGTAAATTAAGGGGAAAATAGATAAATATATATGTATATATATATATATATATGAATATGAAAGGGTAACAAGAAGGCAAAAATTGGAGACTTCTAAAGCTTGGCAGTACAAGCTTCTTCCCCTTCTCTTCTCTTTCTCTTCTTTTTCCTTCTTCTTCTCTCTTTCTCCCTCGATCATAAGAGCTCCAAGATGGGGTTTTGTGAAGGTTGGTTGTTGTTCTTCATCATCATCTTCCTACCTTTGTGTGGCTCTCCTACTTGGGTGGTGGTTGGTGGATTTCATTTTGGTGACAACTTTCTTCAAGTTTAAATCAAAAGGAAAGAAAGATAAGGCAAGTTCTAACTCCTCTCTTAGTTTCAAAGCCTTGAATCTTGTGATCTTGGTGGTTTATGCATGAAAAGCTCTCTATTTTGGAGAAGAGTCTTGAAAATGTTGTGTATGTAGGAAGCATTGTAAATCTCCCTTATTACTTGTTGTTTTTGTTAGAAGCCTATTGGAGCTTTAAATAGGGCTTATGCCATCCTATAATTTCTAAGGGGTGGTTTTTTTCTTGGTTAGGATCAATAACAATGCAAGATTTGGTGATTTTATGTGTATTAGTTTTGGTTCTGTTTCATTTCTCATGTCTTTGTTTTTGAAGAGTCGACTTTCGTTGTTTAGGAGTCGACTTTAGGGTGTAAGGAGTCAACTTTTGAAGCCAAAAGTTGACTTTCCCCAAGTAGAAGTCGATTGTCCAAAAATTAGCACTCGGCCAAGTCAACTCTACATATCAAGCTCTCGGTTATATCGGCTAAAGCTTTGGAGAAGTCTACTTTCCATACCCAGAAGTCGACTTCCCTTAACAAGAAGTCGACTTTCCATTGCCTAAAAATCAAGTTATTTCTCAAGTGTTTCCCTCTTGGGTAATGTTTTTGGGGGATAAATGTGTATGCATGGGCATAAAAGGGAGCTATTGTTGAGCCATGTGGAGGCTTGTGATTGAAAAGCATTTCATATGCATGTTTTCATATATTATGTTGTGTATGTTATTTGTATGCCAAGACTTTGGGTTGAGCTAATGGGCCCCAAAGACCTTATGGCGTATGATGTAGTAAGACCTTAGGTTGAGCTAATGGGCCCCAATAGGTGTATGCGATAGGAAGACATAGACATTGGGTTGAGGCAAAGGGCCCCAAGAGTCGCTTGATATGTAACACCCCAAAATTTTCCTCAATTTTTATTTACATCATCGGTAACGAAAGAGTTACAAAGGCACACCCTAGGCTATCTTACACACAATAGAGCCTCAGACAGTCTTGTCTAGCTAGCTACAACATCTGACACTTTGCCTACAACTCACCCCTAGAGATTTTCTCGGTCGAGATCGCTCTGCACTCGCAACCACTTAAAACCACCACGCCACGAGTCCATTCTGGATGTCAGCTTTCACACCTGGAATGATGTCAAAAACAAGGCGAGGCATAAGGGTAAACAAGTATATCTGAAATAAAAAGGCACAATAAGGAATTGAAGCGAGATAGAGTCACCCTACCAAACGCATGAGGAGTGACCATGCTATAATGTTACAACACCGTAGGCTCATGTTATGTTTATGACATCATGCACCCATGTACACCTTACACAACCATGACACGCTATATCATGTTATGCCCCCAGGCCATGTCTCACAACACATCACACATAACGCTATGCCTTACCACCTTGGTACTCATGCTACAACATAGACCTGCACCAATGCACTGATGCTCTACCTGTACGCCAGACATGCACTCACCTAGACATGTTGTGACAAAACCATTTGTGCACACACCACATGCCATGTATACACACATAAAGATGCTAGGGCATAATCACTTACTCGCACTACATGCGACAATGTGCACTCCATATGCCATGTACGTACATATATATATATATAAGGATGCCATGCCAGCATTGTGGACTATCGTCCTTCCTCATCCTGGCTTCAACCTAGGTGAGCTTGTCAAGCCATAGCTCCCTCGATTATCCACCGAGCATTCCTCATCCTGGCAACAACCTAGGTGAGCCTGTCAAGCCGTAGCTCCCTCAATTATCCATTGAGCATTCCTCATCCTAGCAACAACCTAGGTGAGCCAATCAAGCCATAGCTCCTTCGGTTACCCACTGAGCATTAAAATTGGATATCCCTATCTTGCGGTTACACCGTTGCACAAAATAATAGGTGCGCAAACCCCATGTATCAATATATCATTCACATGCAATCTTATCATGATGATTTAACCAAGCACATTTCTCGTGAACATAGCTTTTGATGTTATATACCCCATGTCATGGCTTACTTCCTGTATGACACACACTTATGCTCGTGAAATGCAATTGGTCCTAAGGCTCACACATGTCGGGATGAACTATAATATCATGCACAAATCCACATGCATAACTCTTGTCAACTGGGTGTTTCCCTCACTCAAAGGTCGAGGTGACCCATACCATCATGTACTAGCAACTTGTCCAGTGCATGTGTACGCACATAAATATCACGTCATGCATGAACACATAATCCCACATATGTTATGCAATTGCCCATATCATTTGAAACACATGGTTGATAATATATCCCCATTAACCCACATTTGTGTGATACCAACACATTTATGGCATTAGGCTCCACCCCAATGCTTACAAGTTGACATGTCCATATTTCATGCAATTCCAGGGTCAAGTTATAGACCCTTATATGGCGAAAGTATTTGTGTCATTTCATTTCTAGGAGTACGGGCAACACCTGTCACTATTCACACTATTGACTAGTTAGTTTACCGTCACCACCATATGAGATAGTCAAGTGGTTACACTAGTATTGCCCCCACCCCAAACACACCAAGTCTCCTTGACTCTCTAAGATCCTAGCCCCACGTGAGTTCGACATCATTCCTAAGAAAGAGGGGCGATGCAAAGCCCTATGGAGGATAGAAATGAATATCACGGAGAGTTTTATATTTGACTTTAAAACCACCGTCAACAGTTCACTGACAACTCACAAATTATAAAATAGCTACCACGCGTATTTGTGTAATTAATACGTGGAGCCTAATCAAAATAAAAGAGGGGTTAAATTGCACAAAACATCGGAGACTCACATGAGAAATAAAAAGTACATCAAAAGGGTTTAGAACTTGCCTTTCGATAGCCGTTTCTAGGATTTTTCGCACTCCTACTATAAAATAATATTTTTTATAGACAAATAGTGAAACCATGACCCTAAATAATTAATTTCAACCATATAAAACTTATAATTTAAACGTATGGTGCTTCTAATAATCTTTCTCACTTACTTGGCTCTTTTAAACTTTAATTGGGCAATTTTCCTCACATCTTCCCCTTCATTTTCTTCCCATCTTAGGCTGCTGCTCGAGCATTTCTTCTTCCCCAATTCCTTCTTCTGTTTACTACCCAAGTGCTGCTCGAATTGTAGCAAAAAGTCAGCCTTTAATAGGAAAAAACGAGTGGCTATGCATGAGACACGTGGCAGCCTACGACTACCCACCGCCTTGGGCCGAAACAGTGTTGTTTCAGCTTTTAGCCCTCCCTTGGTTGAATTAAACATCAATTTTCCCCTCGTGCGCGCACACCCTAGACTCGATCTCGTGTCCCTCGCCAACTGCCCTCGCATGCGTGCCACCCACGGCAGCTACTTCCTTTAACATATATAGGCTTCCAATTAATTTTAAGGCAACTTCATGGCTGTTTCCAAAAATTGTACCTCAGCCCCAAAATTCCAAGAATTGCCACTCATGCCCCACTTCACTAATTTTGCCTACACATTTTAATTTCTGTAATCTAACAATTACACCCCTTTCCACAAATATGATAAATTCTTAAATAAAATATCATTTACTTGAAATTCCATATATACCCTCAAGTAACTTAATTATCTTAATTACCCATTTCACTACTCGGCACCCCATTTCAAAAAATCTCCAATTAACCTGCCATGTCATCATTTTCTAGTAATCCACCGGTCCAATAATACCTCGACAAGCTAGCACGAACCCCTCCATTAGATTCCTTAAAATCATAAATCCCTAATAAATTATTTTCAACACCTAAAATTACGTATTATTATTTTCTCATAATACTGGGATGTTACATGATATGTGTCTATATGAGTTTATGTAATTTCAAGATTTACACACTTTATTCATTAAACCTGTGGAAATGGTGCATGGCATGGGTGCATTTCATGTGGCTAGCGGTTTGGCTTTCCATGAGCTTATTTATTGTTGTAATCATTCATCTTATGGTCTTTGATTTCATATTATACTTGTTGGGCCTTATGGCTCATTCTTGTTTTACATCATTCCAGGTAAAGACAAAACTAAAGATGAGGGTGGCCCTAGTAGTGCGTGATCTTTTGGGATAGTTGTGTATAAAGCTCCCCTAAACCAAGGATCTTGGGTTGTCTGTTAGTTTGTGCCATGCTTATGGCTACATTTTGTCACTAAGGCTTGATGTATTTCTTTTGAAAAAGCATAATGAGATGTAATGGATTATGTTTATATTATCTTGAATGGAAAATGGTCGTGGTCTTTGTTATATGGTGCTGATGGAGTGTATGTTCTTACTAGAGTTTTATTCTATTTCCAATCTTCTATGGCATCCCTTTTTAAACTTCCTGGTCATAGGAATTCTGGGCGTGGGGTCGCCACATGAATCGAGTATGGTACTTTGTATAATCGACTATTGATTCTTCATACTCTAGTAAGCTTTTAAGAAAATTGAGTATTAAAATTTGAGCATATGTTTTCAATTGAGTAATGCTCAGTGTGCTTTTCAAACTAGTCGATTATGTGTTTTAGCAAAATCTATTTTCAATCGACTATTAAGGTCTCCTACTTGAGTATTTTATATAACCTCTCTATTTTTTGAAAAATCAATTGAGTAAAGACTATTTTCAATCGAGTATCTTTTTGGTATCAAAATTTCAAGTATCTCCTTAGTTGAGTATATCTTTCTCATCAATTGACTAAAGTATTCTCATAATTGAGTATTTTATGTATTAGTTGAGTAAAGGCTAAATGAAATCTAGCTAAGTCTCATTGCTTAAGATTAATCATGTATGAGTTATTTGTACTCGAGTATATATTTTTATTAGTCGAGTAAGCTTAGCTTGGTAGTCAAGTGCTTAATACAAAGTCTCTGTGGCTTTTGAGTTAGTCAAGTAGTGACTTGGTCATACTCGAGTGAGGCTTATATATAATCGATTACATGAGATATCCAATCAAATATGTTCACATATTAGTTAAGTATCTCTAGAAGTTAGTCGAGTAACTGGCAACTGATTTCAAATTTTATAGTTGTTACTCAGAAAGCAAAAAAAAAGACAGTTTGATCGTTAAAACTTTAATTCTCTATTCTATGAAGTCTAACTATATTCTCTTATATAAGAATGATAAATATGGTTATGCATAGGGTCCTACATGATTTATCCATATATTATGCATATGATTTTAACTAATTTGATCGTTATTGGTCAAATCAAAGGAAGCTATGAGTGTGTGCAGGTATCAATGCAAATTCCAAATCTCAAGCTTCTATAAAAAGGCCAAGTGCTTCAAAGAGATAGATGCCGACACTATGGTTGTGACTAATAGATATTATGGCTACTGTTCAAGCAACAAAAAGCCAACCTAAGCATCATAAGCCTTATTCTTTTTAGGTTAATTCCTAATCGCTTAAGTGAGTGATCTTCGCGTTTATCCTCTACACTCCAAGCAATTATTTGGTGATATTTCGTGTATATTTTTCTAAGATAGATTTTAGTTAAGAGAGTTGAGTGCTTTATTCATTCATTATTGTAACTCTCTTTTTTTCAAGAGTATATTTGGTATCATTATATAATCTTATATTTTTTCTCTTGAGAAATCCTTTTACATGTTTTGTGAAACTTGTAAAAAGTTATGCCTGCACCTTGAAAGGTAGTGTCTTTGTTGTGGCTGAGCCAAGTGAGAAAAAAAATCTTATGTAAAGGTTATGCCTGATCCTTTAAAAGATAGTGGTTGTGGCTTAGACTAGAATGAAAAAGCCTCATGTATGGGTTATAGTTGTTCCTGTAAAAGCTGGGATTTCTACTTAACCCGTTAAAAATGGAGGTTATAGTTGAACCTATAAACACTGTATATGGGTTATAGTTGAGCCCTAAAAACTAAATCCCTTAGTGAAGGGTTTCAAAGTCCTTAGTAAGGAGGTAAGATAGTAGACTAAGTAGTTGGTCGAACCACTCTAAATCTGTTGTGTTCATGTTGCTTGTTTTCCATATTTTTGTCTTAGCAATATTTCTCTTATCTATCATTCAAATGTTCTTCATGCATAAATACATCATGTAGATTTTTTTTAAATCGTCGTTTAAATTTTTTCGTAGTTGGAATCATCTTAAAAACATATTAGTTTTAATCTTCATCCTTCTAAAATACATAAAGAAATTTATTTCTACTTGCAACCATACTTTTTTAAATGCATACATGTTTTAAGAAAATTGCAAATCAAATTTAGAAGAGTTAGCAAAAACATTTCTTGTCTCTATAATAGTTTTGTTTATTCTTATCTTCAAATGTTGTTCTTCATCTCTTCATAATCATTTTATAATTAGAATATATTTACATTTGATTTTTCATAGAACATTCTCTTCATTCTACATGATGTATTCTC
Source organism: Diospyros kaki (assembly GCA_036245055.1). Lineage (NCBI taxonomy): Eukaryota > Viridiplantae > Streptophyta > Magnoliopsida > Ericales > Ebenaceae > Diospyros > Diospyros kaki. The sequence goes on from BSEG01000012.1 coordinate 28,608,163, forward strand.
ATGTTATTTCAATCATCATTATGCATTTCTATATCAGTGTTTGTATAAAAAGTCATTTAAATCTATCTAAGTACACTTATTTCTTAAATGCATTCATTTGGTTTCATGTGTTTCACACTATTCCTTCTTGATGCAAAAAGGATTCTTGAATTTCTTCTTTAAATGCATTCAACCACATGTCAATACTTTCATATACATCAAATGATTAATGTTTCCCAAAATATCTTTTACAAAAAAACCATATATGGTGCATATGCATACTTGTATATATTATCAATTGTTGCATCTGTTTTTAGTTTAATAAAAAAAAATTTATCAAATAACTTTACTATATCATGTTTCAAATTATTTTCAAAAGTATTCAAAACACCCAATTCACCCCCCCTTGGGTGATATTTCAACATATATTTACTTGATTTATAAAATACATTAGTTGATTAAAAAAATAAGCTTCACTTGAGTAAAAATACGCTCAAATTTTATAGCTTTAGAGATACTCCATTTTTCATAAAGCTCACTCAAGTGATGAAAGATCCTTACTCGATTTCAAAGCACCATACTTGATTTAGCATTAAGATAACAAAACTTTGCATAACATACTCGAGTAGGAACTTATGATAGTCGATTTGGCCAATTCATATACTCGATTGTTTTTTAAAGAATGTTCAGCAATACTCGATTGATTATATATAAAAAAAAATCATATTTAGTCGATTTTCATAAAGGTTTTCTCACAAGCATTATAACATGCTCGACTAATACAAAAATATACTCGACTATTTTGAAGAGATATATGAGTAGGAAATTTTTAATTTAAGAGAAAATTAAAATGTTTTGAAAACCATTAATAAGCCAAATTTACTGAAAATATTTTCTCAATAAATCAAAATACAAATTTCTCAACAATCTCCCCATTTTTTATTTAAAAGCCTGTTTGATGAACACAAAACATTTTAAACTAAGGAGAAGATGAAAGTCTTCATCATGTTCTTCCAGTATGTGTAGTTGTTCTCATCAAGGAATAGGGGTTTGTTGCAGGATTGGCTTTCATGAAAGGTACTACTGGATGTGTTGGCCATCTGATCATTTCTCCTAGGTGGTTAAATATGCTTAAAAGAGACCTGCTCGATACCACTTGATACAAATGTTAGCTTACGAGGGGAGATGAATTAAGATTTTTCACCATTTTTAAAGTATGAGTTTAAATGAAAGGAATTGAAATAAGAATGTTGTAAAAGAAATAACAAGTGAAGAACATAGAATTTAAAGTGGTTCAGCCTCAATTGCTTAGTCTACTACCTTGGTTCACAACTAAGTATTTTGCAAACACACATAAATTGTTTTCTATTACCTAGTAGTTTTTACAGACTCAACTTCAAACCTTTACCGTTGGCTTTTTACAAATAAGCTCAACTATAACCACTATCGTTCAAGGATCAGGCACAAACTATCACACTTGGCTTTTTATACTTGGCTCAACCAAAACCAATACACTATATTTCAAAGGATCAGGCATAACCTATTACAATTTCAACAAATATGTGAAACGATTTCTGAAGAAAAAAATATGAAATAGTGATTACAAATGTTCTCTTGAGCAAAAAAGAGTTACAGGATATGACTGTAAAAAAAACTCTCTTTGAGAATCTCACAAAAGATAGTATGCGTAAGCTCATGAAAAGTAGGAAGTATCTGAAAAAAAATCGCTTGAAGCTCTAGAAGTTTGTTTATGTATGCGTGTGTAATGCTTCTAAACTTCTTCAGGCAGTTTCATCTCCTATTTATATATTTCTTGCATTGAATGTTAGTTGCAAAATATAATTAGAATGTTTCAATTGTCTCATAACTGTCACTTTTTGTCTCTATAAACATTAAATAGATATTAATTCATAAAAGAACATCCATGTTGTCTGAAATGTATTTAATGAACTGAAAATTTGAAACTGGCAAACATTTAATTCGTCTAATGGCTATATTTTTCAAAGTCTAACAATAGTTAATAATATATGAGCCTATCGAATGGATGTTGATACCGAATAGTCATAGGGGACCTTCGAGAAGCTGAGGAGACCTTAAGGGTGGTCCAGCTTTGGTAGTGAGGCAACCCTAAAGCATTTTCGGGTGGAATAAAGATCCCATGCAGGCGTAGGGACGAAATCGGCTTTTATCGAGTAAGCATCGGTAATTAATTTTTGATAAATCAAGTTATTGTGTGGCTTGGTGGTATTTAATTTAAAGCTTCGAGGGTCCAAATGTAATTAAAAATTCCTCGAGTGGAATTATAGAAAATTTAGGGAGGACAAATGTGTAATATATGTCAGTTTGATGCCCAAGTGTGCTACAATAGTAGCATTTAAAATCTGAAATGGGTTTCTCCCATTTGCAGAGAAGGACGGAGAGAGCAAAGAAACAGAGAGAGAGCGACAGGCAGCTTGTGAGAAGCTGAGAGGCCAAGAGCTTGATCGAGAGTGATAATCGGCGGAGGTGGCCAATCATGGCTGGCCAGAGGCGCGAGCAGCGGCCAGTGGCATCGGCAATAGAAGCTGGAGCAACCACGACCATGGCTATGATGATGGAGGTCGATGGAAGCAGCTGGAGGCACAGGCTATGGTGGCTCACACAGAGGCGGCCGACGGCGTCATGACAAGCAGCGGCCGCGGTGAAGAAGAAGGATGAAGAATGAAGAAGGATGAAGACGAAGGAAGAAAAAAAATAGAAGAAAAAAAAAAGAAAATTTGAAAAAAAAAAGGAAAAAATGAGGAAAATAGCTGAAAATTTAAGAAAAATTGAAAAAATTTTGGAAATTAGTTTGGGGTTAGAAGAGCATGCCGAAGTCAGGAAATTGTCTAGGTCATGTCTCGAGGTAAGGGTTTAATATGCTTTGTGTGTTAGTTACTTTTGTCATGACTTGCATAAGACATTGTGGAAATGTCTAGGCATGAGGCTGTATATTTGGGCCATGTGAGTCTCGAGATGGGTTCCTAGATGAAATCGATGGGGCCACCGAAATCCGGACCAGGGTGCGGTGGACGGGCTTGCATGCACACTGCACTTTATTTTTATCTATTATGTCATGTTCATTAATTTATTACATTGCATATTGCCTTTACTGGGTCTCCGGACTCACCTCATTTATCCCCACTAACCCAACAAGTGGCTCGGGGTCTAGGAAAGGAAATCCGATGTTGGTGAAAGAGTCGTCGGTTAACAGTAAAGGTAGACAGTGAGAATGTGGGTCGTGTTTGTGTTGTTTATGTACTATATATATATATACTCTGTATTTTAAGTTCCCCGCTATGAGTAACTCAGTGTGTGTGCTTGAATTGTTTAGTTGTGGTCTGGATATAAAACCTGTTAAATTATGCTTAATGGTTGAAGTATTATATTGAACATGTTGGAACTTATTCCGATTTGTTTACGAAAATTGGATTTATATTTGAGGGCCTAATCGAGTACGAGAATCGGGTGAATTTTCGCTACCTATGTATTTTAACTCGAGTTCTCGACACTCGAAAGCGGCGAAGGTTGGACCCCACCCAGGGTGCCTATATTATTTTAATAATTTATGTTGGCAGGGCATAGCCATCATTCGAGATAGGCCAGAATTGTAACTGCAGGTTACGGTGGCACCCGGTCGTGGGCCCAGGGCACCATAAGGTGGTATTAGAGCTTGATCATTGTTAGAGCTTAGGTAGTGATAGAGGTTGAGTTTGGTTGTGGACGCCATAATTTGGTTGAGGATAAGGCCACAAGGGAGGACCTAGGTTCCAGAAGTTTTGGCTATTGCATAATGTGTTGAGTGGGCCTGGGGATTTGGAGGTTTGTGAGAATAAGGTGGTGAAATTGTGATTGCGTACATGGGTCAGGGTCAATCGTGACCATGAATGGTATCTCCCCGGGATAGGCATATGTTATGATATGGGCTTGCTTAGGAAAATGTGTTTCCCAGAATAACAAGCAATGAGATATGTGTTTCCCAAATTTGGCCTTTGAGGGCGGAAATTGATTCTCGTTACTGACTTGGCCTTCGGTTTGGTATGCATATTGTTATACACCCCAGCAATTATGAGAAATTGATTCTGATTTGATTGTCCCGAATCTTGCCCTAGTTGATATAGATGTTGATGCAATAGTAGGCATATTCTGGTACACCTAGGAACACGGGTTGGCCTTTGAAATGAGAATGAGCCAACGCGAGAATGAGAATGTTGTGAGTTATACTTGTTGTAAGCTAAGTGTTTTGGATAAATAGAATTAATGCTATGCGAGGGTTTTCTCGAGCGACAAGTCTTATTTTGTGAGAAAGTGTATGAATAAGTTATGATGGAAGACGTGAGTCTTTAGTTCCACTATCGGAATTTTGTCTAGGGTGTTTAGGTTAGATTGGTGATCCAATGGGGATTGGAATTTTTCTTGTAGGGTTTCCATCTAAGGTAATTATTTGATGACCAGGTTGCCCAGTAAGGAGCGAGTCAAACCTATTGTCTAGTGTCAGGGATAACAAAGACTTTATTTGTCCTAACAATGAAGTCACCCCCTAGATGAGGAGTATTATAAAAGCACTACCTAGTTAAGAGAGCATTTGTACTGGACAAGGAAAGTTAAATGGTACTAGGTTGAGGTACCATGAGTGATGTATATGCTTATTTGCTCCAATTGGTGGTGTGATTATAAGTATTGTTGTTATATGAATATTGAGGTGTGCGTAATGAATCGAAATGAAGTGAGGACACTATGCTGAGGTAAATTGGTCTTGATAGATGGATAGTGTTTGATAGAAAAATAAGTGATGTGTCAGGGTGTCAAGTCACCGCAAGAGAAACTACATCCTTGATAAACCTAAATTCATTGGAGATCCAAGATATCGATAAAATTTTGGGCATGAAATGATTGTCCTAATATCAAGTATAGCTAGGTTTCAAGAGCCTGTGACTATGTGATACGGGCACATGCGGTTACTGAAAAGCTATAGAAAGGGGTGAGATAGTAAAGGAATACCCAAGTGTATTTCCAAAGAATTTATTGAGTTTATCTTTTCATAGTGAAAATGGGTTTGTCATTGATCTAATGCTTGAAGGTCTGTGTCGGTGAACATAAGATTGAATTGAATATCATAGGCACCATAAGCTTAGGGAGTTCAGAGAAATCAGATGTCCTGATAGATTTTGGGAGACGATTCAAAGTATTGGAAAGAAAAAAAAAATGGAAGGGAAAGGAAGAAAAGGAAATTTATCATTCATAGAATGAAATCCCTACTTAGAGATTTGAGGATTGTCAATTGAAGTCTTAGAGGTTGTTGGTTTAAAGATACTAAACTTGTTAGATGTTAGAACAGTGGGTCGGAATGACCTAGCTATGTAAGTTAGGGTCCGTTGATATGGTTGAATGTAAGGTTCATTTGATAACCATGATTATGGATCCATGAGATTTAGGGACTGTTGATTTGAGGTTATTCGTCAAAATCCTTATGCTAAATGATGGGGTAACTAGTAGTTACTAAGAATGATCGAGTCATGAATGGTTAGTCTAATGTGACATAACCTAGTTGTTAAGATTAGGTTTAGGAACAGATGATAGGAATCATCAAGATACAAATGTAAGGATAATCTAGTGACTCTGAAAATGAGATAAAGGATCCAGGGAATTGGGTCAAGCGAGAGGCCAAAGATGGATTGTAGTTTCAAGAATATGAACATATTTGCAAGGAGAATCTATTGGTTAGATCTGAAGTTTGACGACATACAAATGTACTTCTCAGTAGAGGAAGGACTTGAGAATGCAAGTATGAGTGGCGTCGGAGATGCTACGAGGGAATCGTTATCTATTAAGTTCTAGTATGCAATTGCAGTATATCGCAGAGGAGTCCATTGTGAAACGTTCTACCGTAAGATAAGGTTGTAAGGCTCAAAGGGTAGATTAACCTCAGTGTCTGGTGTGGCAATGCTAGTGGGATCCTGAGATTGATCATTTTTGCATTTTCCTCGAGGATAGAGTTTGGTTGCATAAGGTGAGCTTGCTAGGTGATTAGAAAATTTTGCGTGGCTAGATGTGCAAAGCTACTATGAATCTTGGGATTTAGGCGAAGAATTTTGGAAGAGTTTAGCGAGTTCGAGGATTTGAAAGATACTGAGTGTATGCAAGGAAGGCACGCCTTAGGACTGACTCCCAATAGGCTGAAGGGCGACCCCAGCTTTGTGGCCACCCATGCGACAACCTTGGCCCTGTGATGGGGAAAGGATGTGAGAATGCTGGCCAAAAGTCTAGTTGACCCGAAGTAGTTGAGGGAGAAGGTTCCTGGACTATCTGAATTGAAGTAGGTGTAGTGCCTTGGAATTTTGGAATTAAGGTAAGGTTACCTTGAGGAAAACGACTCGTGGAAATGAGTCATGTCAGTTTGGTGTAAACTTAGCTGGTGAAGTGGCCAAGGTGAAGTCTTGAGCCTCGTAAAGGTTTCGAGTTGAAAATTTTGATTGTTTGTGATTTGGGACATAATGATTTAATATATAAAGTCATTGAGAAGACAGTATATCCATGTAAGGAAGACACGCGATGATCAAAAGTCTGAGTACAATCTGTGTAATGGGGTATGTGGATAGGTTAAGCAATAAGCAGTCGCATGGGACCCAAATCGTTGTTAGCCGAAAGGCAGATCTTAGGAAGATTTATGAATCTGAGGTGTATAGCTCAGGCCATAGTGAAATTTCGATAGAAACCATAACAATGGAATGTCTAATGGTGATTTCGACACCTATGGGAAGGAATATGGAGTCCTAGAAGGTGAATAACTTGAGAATCCATGAGGTTTGGTTTTAAGGTTGGTACTAAAAGAGGTGACAGGAGTGGGGTCAATTGCAACTCTCGGAGACAGGATGAAAGGCTCTGGCATGATAGTAGCACCATGGGTATTAGTCTGTAACAGCAAATCTAAACCTAGGAACCAAGGCAGAGGACTAGTGATGGGCTCGTGACTAATGATCGAAACAGCTTGAAGGTTGGCTCGTAGTAAAGGTGTGAGGCCCATGAGTCAGAGCTACATAGTGAACTGCGGAGACGGTCAGACACCAAATTTTGGGAAACACCGTGGTTGTTATGTTTGAACTAGAATCCAAGTTCCAAGGGAACCAGAGCATTGTGATAGGATCCCTTAACTGTCTATGAAACAATTGAAAGTTTTTGAGATTGGTAGACTAATGTCGAAAATTTGTGAAAATAATTTATGGAATAGTTGTATTCGTGGTAGGACTCATGAGAAGAGTCATGTGAGAGTGGTCTGCTAAACGCAAGGAGAGCTTTTGAGAACTTAAAGATTTGGGTTGCGTGTTAATGCAACATGGATCGGTGGTCATATATGGATCACGCCAAGGCACAAAGTGAACTACCTGATGTAGACTTAGAGCTGGCAATTGAGGTATGTGCTCTTTAGGTTATGGAGGCACTACCAGTACGATGGGACATTTGATATGCCCATGAACCACTCAGAGCCTTAGGTATGTGTTCTCACAGAAGGAGCTGAACCTGAGGTAGCGACGGTGAATGGAGTTCCTTAAAGACTATGACTACACTGTCTTGTATCACCTGGGGCGTGGCAATTGTTAGGTTTGTATAACAATGGCACTAATACCCAAGAGGGGGGTGAATTGGGTTGTTTTAAAAAATTGATTGAACTTAAAAATCCTTTTGATGAAAAACGAGATTTTAGTGCAAGTGGGGATTATTGAAATGCTTGGAATAATAAATGAAAGAAGTAGTACAAGCAAAGAAGAGACAACGATATATAGTGGTTTGGCTTAAATCAAGCCTAATCCACTACCTTAGCTCCTCACTAAGGATTTTTCAATCAATCCACTAAAAACCTCATATCTCTCCGGATAGGCCCTCTAGCAACAAGCTAGGAAGATACAACCTCTTGTTTAACCAAGCCCTCTAGCACTAAGCTAGGTATTTCAACCCCTTGCTTCAATAAGCAAGTCCTCTAACACAACAAGCTAGGAATTTTACAAAGTAGTATAAGATAAGAGAGGATCTAAGAGTTCTCACTCTTAGTTACAAATTCTCTCAATAATACAACAAGGCTTGAAGATAAATTTACAAAGATAAGCACAAAGCCTTTTGGAGAGAAATAAATCACCAATGAAGCACACAATAGAGTAAGCACTTGGAAGCTTGAAATGTAATCTCTTGGTTAGTTTGAATCACTCATTTGACTTGTATTTATAGTGCCTTGAGAGCCCATTCACGAATCTTGTCGTTGGTAGTGGAAAAGCCATTTTGGGAGAGTGGAAAAACTATTTGTTACCTACTGTATGCGACAAACCGGTCGATAGCTTCATCTAACCGGTCGACAGGTTGTGATGCAAAGGTAGTCAACAGCAAACAACTAAGAGCATGTCAAGCAACCGGTTGACAGCAAAAGTAGAACTGGTCGATAGGTCCATAAAACTAGTTGACATGATGGAACAAACGGTCGACAGTTTTCCTAATGAAAAAAAAAATTAGTTTGTTTGATGATTCAATCCATAACATCGCAACATATTTACAGTTTTGCTAAGTAAATGTTCACATTTTCTTTTATTTATATTTTACCTTCTATTTACTTGAATACATAAATGTAAATAATAAAGTACCCCCATTTGAATTCAATAAAAATATCCAAAAAATCAAAATGCATAACAATAAGAAAGTAGAATTTTGATTTTTGTACAAATTCAGGATTTAGCAATTTCACCACTCCCAAAATACATATTTTCTATTTCTTGAAAAATTCTTTAAAAATTATTTTAACAACAATGAATATTAGATATCAAAATACCGAGAGATAGTTTTTCAAAATTAAAATAATTTCTTATATGTCTCCTTATAATGTACTAATCTTCCAGACTTAGAAAAAATTATAGATCATTCAGTTTTCATTTTCACATAGGTACTTGAAATTGATTTTTGTTGAAAACCATAAACTTGACTCATGACTTGGGGATCAAAACCAAATGATGTTTTTCATCATCAAAACTAATCACAAGTGTAAAACATCAGCAATGAGGAGCCTGACGTTTTGAGTAGGAGTGTGCCTACTGTGATTGGGTGTATGGCCGTTTGAGTGGCGGTTATTGGAGGCTTTTAGCCTATTGACGATGAGTGTAGTGCCAAGGGGATCATCCGTTTTATCGCTAGCCTAACAGTTTAGCTGGATCTGGTGAACGGGAGGCATATGTGGTGTGTAAGTGTATACATCTATAGATAAATGAACATAACCAGACCAAGGATTCTGATTTTTGAGATGCGGGATGGCATTCTCAAGTTTCGGGGTAGAATATGTGTGCCTAACCTTTGAGAATTGAGGCAGCGGGTTCTACATGAGGTCCACAGGACTTGATATACAGTGCACTCAGGAGTTAATTTGATCACTCATTTGTAGACCCTGATTGGAAAATTTGCAAAGTTAGCTCTCAAGGTAAAGCCATGCAATGACATTGCAGTTATAGTGTAGTGCACCCTAGAACCCTATATTGGTGGTTAGGAATGAAAAAAAAAATATGGGTATTGAGGACTTGTGTATTGGTGTTCATCTATTTATGATTTTTTAATGGAAAAGTGAAGTTCAATTTGTGAGAAGATGTGATAATCATGGAGGAGATTATGACCTTTAGAGATTCCTAAATGGGAATAAGTACATGTGGTGATAGATTTTATCATGGGATTACCATGAACTTCAAAAAAAAAAAAAAAAAATCAGTGTTATTTGGGTGATTGTGGATTGATCGATGACATCAACACATATCTTATCTTCTAGAAGAGCCATAAACGCTGGACAATTTGCTCCATTTTATATTCGGGATATTAAATAATTATGTGAGATATCGATGAATGTTGTGTTTTATAAAGAAAATTGATTTGTGTCCATCTTTTCGAAGACTACGCGAGAGGAACTTCCTTATTTATTTAAGGATTATAATTAATTCTAGAAGGCATGCCCAAGGCTTGTGTATGGGATTTTGAAAATTTATATAAATAATTGTTAGAAGTTTATGTATGACATTTATTCAAATGACATGCTGATTCTGGGAAGGTATATGTGATAGAGACGATTGCTCAAAAATTTTGAGGACGAAATTTTATAAGGAGGGGAGATTGTAACATCCTTGATTTTGGAAATAATTAATTTATGAGTCTTAATGTGATTTGTTGTGCTATGTGCGGTTTTGAGAAAAAATAATAAATTGTCGAATCAACGACTGGGAATGCTTCGAGACTTGTATGTCCAAGGAAGAGGGCATAAGATTAGTGAGCGTCTCGAGGTGAGGCTAATGATGCTAGAAGCAGTCAGACCAGAAATAAATTTCGGAATAATTTTTGTATAAACCCGAATAGATACTGGTACCGAATGGTCGTAAGGGACCTCCGGGAAGCTGAAGGGACCCTAAGGGTGGTCTGGTTTTGCCAGTGAGGCAACCCTAAAACATATTCAGGTGGAATAAAGATCACGTGCAGGCGCAAGGACGAAATCAACCTTTATCGAGTAAGCATCGGTAATTAATTTTTGATAAATCAAGTTATTGTGTGACTTGGTGGTATTTAATTTAAAGCTTGGAAGGTCCAAATGTAATTAAAAATTCCTCAAGTGGAATTATAGAGAATTTAGAAAGGACAAATGTATACTATTATGTTAGTTTGATGCCCAAGTGTGCTACAATAGTAGTATTTAAAATCTCAAATGGGTTTCTCCTATTTGCAGAGAAGGGCGGAAAGAGCAAAGAAACAGTGAGAAAGGGAAAGGGAGCTCGTGAGAAGCTGAGCGGCCGAGAGATTGATCGAGAGTGATGATCGGTGGAGGTGGTCGATCGTGGCTGGCCGGAGGCGCAAGCAGCGACTGGCGGCATCGACAATGGAAGCTGGAGAAGCCACGACCATGGCTATGACAATGGAGGTCGATGGAAGTGGCTAGAGGCGCAGGCTACAGTGGCTCTCGAGGAGACGGCTAACAGGGTCATGGCAAGTAGCGGCTAAGGCCATTTTGGGCCAACTAGCTAGCTAGAAACAACGGCCAAACGGTGGCCAACGACATTGGGTGCGAGTTAGGAGGCATTGGAGGCCGGCTACGGTGATTGGCGGTCGGTAGTGACGGTTGCGAAGCGGTTAGCGGTGGCCAGCCAGAGGCTAGAGATAAGTAGCAGCAGCGAAGGTCGGGGGTGGCTGGTAGCTGGTACTCGTGCAGGAGCTATGGTGAACAAAAAGGAGGAAGAAAAAAAAGAAAAGAAAAAGAAATAAAAGAAAATAAGAAAATTTGAAAAAAAAAAGGAAAAAATGAGGAAAATAGCAAAAAATTTCAGAAAAATTGAAAAAATTCTGAAAATTAGTTTGGGGTTAGAAGAGCATGCTAAAGTCAAGAAATTGTCTGGGTATGCGTCTTGAGGTAAGGGTTTAATATGCTTTGTGTGTTAGTTACTTTTGTCATGACTTGCATAAGACATTATGAAAGTGCCTAAGCAAGAGTTTGTATATTTGGATCGTGTGAGTCTCAAGATAGGGTCTCAAATGAAATCAATGGGGCCACCAAAATTTGGACCAGGGTGCGATGGACAGGCTTGCAAGCATGCTGCACTTCATTTTTATCTATGATGTCATGCTCATTAATTTACTACATTGCATATTGCTTTTATTGGGTCTCTAGACTTACCCCCTTTATCCCCACTAACCCAACAGGTGGCTCGGGGTCTAGGAAAGGAAAGGCAATGTTGGTGGAAAAGTCATCGATTAACAATAAAGGTGGATAGTGAGAATGTGGGTCGTGTTTATGTGTTGTTTATGTAATATATATATATACACACTCTGTATTTTAAGGTCCCCGCTATGAATAACTCAGTGTGTGTGCCTGAACCGATCAGTTGTGGTTGGGATATAAAACCTGTTAAATTATGCTTAACGGTTGAAGTATTATATTGAACATGTTGGAACTTATTCCGATTTATTTACGAAAATTGGATTTATATTTAAGGGCCTAATCGGGTACAAGAATCGGGTGAATTTTCACTGCCTACGTATTTTAACCCGAGTTCTCGACAGTCGAAGGCGGCGAAGCCTGGACCCCACCCAAGACGCCTATATTATTTTAATAATTTATGTTGGTAGGACATACCCACCATTCGAGATAAGCGGGAATTGTAACCACAGGTTACGGTGGCACCTAGTAGTGGGGCCAGGGTGCCACATTACTTGACTAACACAAAAGCCACAGATATTTTGTATTATTCACTCGATTATGAGGCTAAAATTACTCGATTAATATAAAATTTCACTCGAGTACCAACATTTATTACTTGATTGCTTTTAGGTCCAAAAACTTAGCTAGAGACCAATCTATCTTTACTCGTCTAATACATATTTTACTCGATTTATAAAATACATTAATTGATTGAAAAACTAAGCTTCCCTCGAGTAAAAAGATGCTTAGATTTTATAGCTGTAGAGATACTTCATTTTCATAAAAGCTCACTCGAATGATGAAAGATCCTTACTCAATTTCAAAAGCACCATACTATAATTAGCATTAAGATAACATAACTTTGCATAACATACTCAAGTAGGAACTTAAGATAGTTTATTGGACCAATTCATATACTCAATTGTTTTTAAAAAAATGTTGAGCAATACTCAATTAATTATATCAAAAACCCTTTTCATACTTCGTCAATATTCATAAAGGGTTTCTCACGAGATTTATAACAAACTCAACTAATACAAAAATATACTCAACTATTTTGAAGAGATATATGAGTATGAAATTTTAATTTAAGAGAAAATTAAAATGTTTTAGAAATCATCAATAAATCAAATTTACTAAAAATATTTTTTCAATAAATCAAAATACAAATTTTTATATACAAATGTTGTAAAAGAAAGAAGGCATCAAGAGTTGATGAAATATCAAGTTGAGAAGTTGGAAAGTCCAGAGGAATTGAAGTCTCGTGAGATGTGGCATAAAAGCATGGATCAAATCTTTGAGGCTCAGACTTTAATCTATGTTCAAGTTCATGATTATCCTATTTATTTCTTTAATTTTATTTATATGTTTGTTCATTTTATCTTTTATATAATGTATGATGGAATGAATGTATATTTTGATGAGACTAATTTAAAAGTTCTAAAAATCTTCCCATTTGCAAAAGTATATTAGATCTAAGCGATAAATATATATGATTTAGCGTGGCCTTCCACTATCATAGGGGTTCATTAGTTTGATTAGGTGTATCCAATAACTAAAATGTAAAAGTGCATTTCATGAAAAATTGTTTGATTTCTCCTATTTTAACTATATGATGGGGCAATGTTCAACAATTTTCATCCAACCAAAAACTAAAATATGAATGAGGGTGATATTCAAACCATTACATCTAGGTGAGATCTAACTAGTCCATCAAGCCAATAAATAAAATGTGAGGTTTATGATGAATTAGAGACCAAAGGTCGAGCTCCACATATGATGTGGTGGCAAGTCATTGCCTACTCAATTATGTGAATATTTCGAAAACTAAAATGTGAGAGTTATTCATATGAAAGAAAAATCGATTGTCTACTATTGGATTTTATCAGATCACGTCTTCTATTTGAGAAGTGAAGAATTCAAAAAATTTATTGGGAGTAATCATTTATTTTAAAGTCCTTAATTAAATGGTGTTTTTTTACAAAGATAAATCATATCTATTTATTTTCTGCAAAACAAATGGCAGGCAATATGAATCCATTGACACATGTTTTGGATATCAATAGACTCACTAGCCTAAATTTTTTGAAATGATTTCGCAATTTAAAAGTAGTGCTCAGTATGGAGAAAATTGATGATGTCGTATACCTTAGTCATTTTGCTTCTTTACTCAAGCTCGCAATTATATTCTCGCCTCAATGTCCAATGACTTGCAACATTAGCTTGAAAATTTGTCAAATGCTGCAAGCATGATTTGTAATCTTAGGGACCTCTATGGTAAGTATAGTAAGACAACTCGACATAAGATATCGAAGAAGTTGTTTCGAGCTTGAATAATGGAAGCCGTCTAATATGGGAGAATATGTCATCAATATGATCAATTGGATTAGTTATGTTAATGTATTGAATTTCCCCATGGATCCTCATTTGAGGATTGATCTAATCCTGCAATCGTTGCCGAATTCTTTCTTTTCCTTTATCACTTATTTTTATTTGAACAAAATAAAGTGCTATCTCCCAAAGTTGTTAAATATGTTATCAACAACACAATCACAAATGTGGGGAAAAGGCGAGGAGAAAGCAAAGAAAGAGTTCTTTTCGTCACCCTGTCTTCTTCTCTAAAGAAAAAATAAATCTAAGAAGAAGAAAAGAAAAGTTCTTGGGTCACATAAGGATGTAGGTAAGACTGAGTTGAAGGGTAAGGAGGTGGCAAGTAAAGGTAAATATTACTTTTGTCAGAAGAATGGTCACTGGAAGAGAAACTACCCTAACTATCTCAAGCATCAAGAAGGTCAAGGTATTTCTTCTTTATTTGTGATTGAGACTGATCTTACGATTGGTCAGTACATTATTTCATGGATTGTAGATTCTAGAGCGACTTCTAATATTTGTTTATTTGTATAGGATCTCAATTAAAGTAGGAAGCTTGGGAAGCGTTAAATGGTTCTCAAGGTTGGAAATGGAGCAATTGTTGTTACACAGTGGCCTTCTAGACATGTGTTGAAACTATATAACTGTTTGCATGTACCAAATACTATTAAGAATGTAGCATCCATTCCTCAACTTGTACAACAGAATTATAAATTTGGTTTTGCCAACAATTGTTGTTTCATTTATTATTATAGTGAATGCCTGGGCAAAGCTATTATGGCAAGTAGTCTTCATTTTCTAAAAACACATAATAATGGGCAGGCTCAACAAATGGTTATTAAAACCACAATAAGAGAGAAACATTCTCGAGACAAGAACATTGATCCTATGCAATTGTGGCACCTAAGTCTAGCTCATATTAATGAGAATAGAATAGCAAAGTTGGCTCAACATGGATTAATAAACAATTTGGGTTCAAAACCTAGACCATGCGAGTCTTGTATTTTCAGTAAAATAACTAAATCTCCATTTGTTGGACAAGGGAAAAAAACTACTGAGTTATTGGGGTTGGAACATACTAACGTATGTGAGCCCATAAATATTATGGCCTGGGGTAATTATATCTACTTTGTAACCTTTATGGGTGATCTTTCTAGGTACGGTTATGTGTACTTAATGAAGTACAAGTCTGAAATCTTTGAAATGTTTACAGAATTCAAGCCTAAAGTAGAAAACCAAACAAGAAAGAGTCACTATTCTTCTATTAGATCAAGAATGTGGTATTATTTCACAATTAACCCCTCTGTATATCCTAAAAATTGTTTAGGGTATTATGTTTATCTTCTTAACGATCCAAGTGTTGTGATCGCTAAACATATCATCAGGTAATTCACACCAAAAGTCACAAAACTTTGGTGTCTTTTGCAATTTGATCACTAAACTTCAATTGATTGTAAAATGATCACAAAACTTTCAAATATTTTGTAATGTGATCACATTTAAGAATTTTCGGCATGCTCTTGCCGACACATCAACGCCACGTCATCGACACATCAGCAATTCCGGCGAGAACATGCCAAAAAGTCTTAAATGTGATCACATTACAAAATATTTGAAAATTTTGCGATCACTTTACAATCAATTGAAGTTTAGTGATCAAATTGCAAAAGACACCAAAGTTTTGTGACTTTTGGTGTGAATTACCCACATATCATCTTCTTGAATGAAGATTTATCCAAGGAGGAGGTATGGGTAAGAAAATAGAATTAGAAGAGCAGTCTTCAGTTCCACAAATTCCTAATCAGATAACAGAGCGCGATGAATCTAGTCGAGTTATTACTCCACAAGATCCTCGTAGATCAAGTAAAATATCACATCATTTGGAATGTTGGTATGGACTAAGAATGGAGGAAGTACATGAATTGTTCTTATATGGGAATAGTGATCAATTAGTAAATCCTACTACCTATGAAAAAACAATATCTGATATCGATTCTTTGAAGTGACAAATAGCTATAGAATCTAAAATAGAGTCCATGTACTCTAACGACGCTTGGACCTTGGTAAATCTGTTTGAAGGAATTGATCCTATAAGGTATAAATAAATTTTTAAGAGAAAGATTGATATTGATGAACAAATTCATATATATAAGGCTCAATTGGTGGCAAAAGGGTATCATAAACAAAGAATTGACTCTAATGAAACTTTTTCATTGATTGCAATGCTAAATTCCATTAGAATGATAGTCACACACTATGATTATAATATTTGGATGTTAAAATTGCGTTCCTAAATAGATATCTTAAAGAAGAAATCTATATGGAGCTACCATGTGATTTTGAATTCGCTGATACTAGTCAAGCGTGACAGCTTAAAAAATCTACCTATGATCTCAAACAAGTTTCAAGTAATTGGAACATCTATTTTAATCATGAGATCAAAGAGTTTGATTAAATGAGAAAGTTAAATAAATCATATGTATAAAAAGACTAGTGGGAGCGTCAATACGTTCATTGTCTTGTATGTAGATAATATATTAATTATGGGTAATAATTTGACTATAATATTATCTTCTAAAGTTTGGTTGTCCAAAATATTCTTCAAAAAAGATTTGAAAAATACTACCTATATTTTGAAAATTCAAATTTATAAAGATAAATTCAAAAAATTAATAGACCTCTTTGAGTTTATATATAAAGAAAATAGTAAAGAGATTTAACATGTTAAATTTCAAAAAAAAAAAAAATTTGCCTGTTAAGCCTAAAATTCATCTCTCAAAATGTGCTTTTTTTTTTAATAAATAAATAAATAATAATAATAATAATAATAATAATAATAATAATAACAACAAAATAAATTAGACCCCCCCCCAAACCATAAAAGAGACTTGTTAATCTTAACTCGACGTCAATTGCTGACGTGGCACCATGTCAATGTTTTAAGTGGGTTGGAGGGGGTGGCGTGGCACAAGGCTTTAGTTTCATGAATTTTCATCTTATTGGATCGATCCAAAATTCCGAGGGACTTAAAACAATATTGTGTTATTTGATTCAACGGGCCTAAAGTTCAAAAAGAAACAGAGGAGGAAGGAGTGGGCGAAAAAGGGGCAAAGTAAGTATTCATTCAGTCATTCACCCCCCCGGCATTTGTTTCATCATCATCAAATCCTAAATCCTTCCAGCTGCAATGCAAAAAAAAAAAACAAAAAAGAGGCTTTAAACGATGGATAACCAATTAAGTAACAACAACCACAAACTGAATTTCCATTTCTCCCCCACACCACACCAAACACGCTCGCTGAAACCATCCAAAAGGCAAACAGAAAACTTGGGTTGGGTTTGGGTTTGGGTTTGGGTTGCGGATAAGAGTAGGGTACTAATAGTAGTAGTAGTAGTAGTAGTAGATTAGAAATTCTAAGAAGAGTGAGTGAGTGAGTGGTCACAATACATCATTTCTAAAAGAGTGTATCTATCATCAACATTCAAGCCCACCAAGGGGAAGCGGGGGCTGTGCTCTGTTAAACTTTTCATCAGCACATATATGAAAAATCAGGCATATACAAAGAAAAGCATCACCAGCCACAGCGACAGCGACACAACACCCTTTACTTCCCCAGAAAATACACGCCACCAATCAAACCAATGCACAAAATCTAATCAGAGAAAGAAATCACAATTTCCGGTTGGTTTCATGCAACACAGCGAACCTTAATTTCATCCCTTCTCTCTCACTTCACTTGTCTGGCTGAGCCCGGTGAGCCGAGGAGGGTGCTCTCGAATTCTTCGGGTATTTTCCCAACACATCCAAAACTTGAACCCGTTGCATCTCTTTCGCTGTTCAACGCAGAAATATACAAAGCAGAACACATTAGCTTCTTCTTGCCTAAAATATTAAGAAGCCGCAACAGAGTCATTCAGGTACAGATACAAGTTAGTTAATCCAATCAATAAGCCTGAGCCTGATGCTTCTCAAGACATGTAATGTAAGGCAAATAACAGAACAGGAGCAGCTTGCCTTGCTTACAATTATTGATACCATTACGGGAAGCATCTATTACTGTGTATTTTCCTTTCAAGCATCTGTGTGTTTGTATACACCTTTCCAATAAGTATACAAGTACATATATATACATATATATATAATATGTATGGCTATCAGAGAACCAAAAATTTTTGCTAACAAAGTACAAATAAAAGATCATCTTCCAAATCTGCCAAAAAAATGGAATAAGTTTGGAAACAATAAGCCAACTTTTCTAATAGCCCTTTGACACCCATACTCTATCCCACACGTAATAGCTAGAAACTCACAAACAGTGCTTGAGTGGAGTTCAATCTAAAAGGTTGTCTCCTCTCAAATAAAAAAAGAAAAAAGAAAAGACTGGTAGAGATAAATGTAACCATTAAGACCAAAAAAAAAAAAATGACCTCTCTAAACACTCAAAAGGCTCTCCTATTTATTTCTCAGCAGAAATAACATAAACACAGAATGACGTTGTCAACCAAACTTGATGCCCCGCAACTAGGCAGGCGATCCCACTTTATGTAACATAAAAAAAGAAACACAAGGAGGAATCACCCAATGAACACTCATGGTCGAGAATACTAAGTTCCAAACATGAGTCACCAACAGTGAAGAATAAGATGATCATTGCCTCACCACTAGCCTCTGGAGCACATAACACCAATCCAAGACTCTGTTTGCACTTTTTTGAGTTATGAAGAATGGCACAGGAAGAGCTGAGTACTCAAACAGAACCCGCAGGCAGAGAACAAGATTTCCAAACCAATTTTCAAGTAAATCTAGACATCCCTGTGTCACAATGGGCTCCATAAAAGAACAAACAAAGAGCATCATATCATATCTAAGAATTTCCCACTAAGTCTCCTTTATCTTCCTGTCCCTCTTTTCCTAAAGGTGTATTTCATTCTATTCACTATTCCCACAGGAGCCTCTTTTGGTTTTCTTCTCACATGAATAAACCATCTTAAACATATCACATTCATATCATCTTCAATAAAGGCCACTCCAAGTTTCTAACCTTATTACAAATAACCTCATTTCTAATTCTATCCTTTTTTGTATGGTCACACATCCACTGTAACATCTTCATATCTATTACGTTCATATTTTGTACATGCCAATGCTTTACTGCCTACCATTCTATTCTATACAACAAAGTTAGCCTTATAACCATCTCATAAAAGTTTCCTTTTAGCTTTAACAAAATCTTAACATAACACTCTTTTTCATTTTAACCATCCTACCTTAATTCTATGGGTAACATCTTCGTTAACTGCTCCATCTTTTTAGATGGCTAATTAAAGACATTTTAACTGATCTTTTCTTGCGATGACTTGATCTTAACTATTGCCATAGCATTAATTCAAGACATACTAAATTTGCATTTCATATATTAGGTTTTAAAATCTAATTAGCTTAAAACCTCTAGATTTCTAAAGTGTTCCTTCACATCTATCACAACCCTAGGATAAAGGAAGGGTAATTGTGTAATTGGGGGGCTGTTAATGTTGTAGAATGGTTAGAAGGTGTTGGGCGGTTGTCTCTACTGTTGTGAAGTAGTTAGAAGCATTGGTTGTTATATTTTGTTGGGGCTTTCAGTTACTGTAATTGAAGAATAGTTGAAGACAACCATAAAAGGGTTGTTGTAACTCTGTAAGAAGATGGGAATGGAGGCAATGGAAGATTGAATATTTTCCCTCTTTTCTTGTTCTCTCTCTCAATTCTCTTCTCAACTCTCTCTATCTACTTCCAATTTCTCTAGAATTTTACCGAAATTACCACTGTTAGATCTTAGGATTTGACAATTGGTATCAGAGCCAACGATCTTGGCAGCCAAACAGAAGCGGGTCGAATAGTGGTCACGGTCTAGAGTTGGAGGCAACGCAGACAGACCAAGGGTTGTGACTAGAGCAAGAAGGTGATCACAGTCTTAAGTCAAAAGGTGATGCAGACAGGGCCAAGGGTCACGACAAGTCCAAGAGTTCCGACGATCGATGGGATCTGAAGGCGACGATTAGGTCCATCAGGGCAGTTAATGAGGCCAAACAAAGGGGTAGTTCGTGTCAACAGGTGCTAATGGTCGGCGAAGACATGGCAGGAGGAACAAGAATGAAGCAATTGGAAGCCCGATTGGATATGATGGAAATTGGCCTTCGCCAAACTCGAGAGCAACTAGAAGGTAGATTTGAGATGGTGGAACTCGGACTCCACCAGACATAGAAAGAGGTGAGTCGTGGCAAGGCTGAGAACACAGCCACCAAAGATATGATGATGTCGGTGGAGAAGAATGTGAAGGCCGAGATTACCGGTGTTTGTGCAAATATTTCTCATCTCAGGGAGGAGTTTTATGGGTTTGGGCAACAGTTGAGTACAGTTCGGAGTTTGTTTTCGAGGTTGCCCAATGCAAGTTTGTCAACGGATTTTCCCCCGAGAGCAGTGGTAGAAGCAGGGATTCGCAACTGTACTCCGAATCCTCTAGAAACTGAGGACCCACCAGAATTCGCAACAAGGGACTTCCACCAGATGGGGTTGTACAAGCCAGGCCAATACTCCAATGTTGAGGTTGGAAATACCAGCATTTAATGGGGGCATGCCGCGCTAGTGGATCTAGCATTATGAAAGGTTCTTTCACTACTACTGGGTGGTCAAAAGTCACAAGGTAAATTTGGCAATGGCGTCTCTTAATGATGTCGCAGATGCATGGTTTCATGGGTGGAGCAACGAAAGGCCAGAATTGAGTTGGCAAGAATTTGCAAAATAATTTTGTGCCCACTTCGACTAAAGAGCAATGACAGATGTAGTAGAGGAGTTCAACAAATTGAAACAAGAAGGTGTTGTAGACGATTATCTCATCAGATTTGAGGAATTGAGATCACAGCTCATTCTCTCACCTGACCGTAGAGGAGCCTCACTTTGTGTCCAGTTTCATCAGCGGTTTAAATGATGAACTGTGACTGACAGTGAAGACGATGCAACCAGCCTCCGTTAAGCAGGCTGCGGAAAAAGCCAGACTTCAAGAGTTAGTACTTGAGGCGATTTATAAGAAGCATCAAATGTTGTCTAAGAATTTTGGGGGAAGTGGCTCTCAGATCAGTGGCAGTGGGAGTTATAAATCCATCAGTCAGGCAGCACAGAAAGGAAACTTGATGGCTAAAGGACCACCTAATGTGACCCCGACAAAAGTCTCTTTCAATGAGGCAGAAGAGACAGCTTGGGTTGTGCTTCTAATGCAGTGAAAAATATGGCCACGGACACCAATGCCGGCAACAATTATTGCAGATGGAAGGGATAGAAGAAGCAGGAGAAGAAGAGGAAGTTGCAAGACAAGAAGAGGAAGCGGAGATAAGAGAAATAGGGGACGAAGATGGTGAAATTTCCTTACATGCCTTTCAAGGCTGCTTGTCGGGCAAAATAATCAAGGTTAAGGGACATCAAGGAAGAGGACGTTGATGGTCTTAATTGATAGTGAGAGCACTCACAGTTTTTTAGACGAAGCTACTATCATGGAATTGAGGAGCCTGACATCGGCCACATGCTTAGTAATTGATAGTGGCAACAACATGTTTAGTAAACTAAAGTGCCAAGATTTTACATGGGTGATGCAAGAGCAGGAGTTCACTGCAGATCTTAGACTTCTGAAATTAGGAGGGTGTGAGAGTTCTCGGTGGATTGGATGAGAACAGTCAGCCCCCTAGTGTTTGATTTTAATAATTGGTGGCGACATTTGAGAGGGGGGGGGGGGGAGTGACATTGGCTGGGGAGTGCAAACTAATTACGGGAAAAAGGATGCAAAAAATGTTGCAGCAGGAAGGAAATTCAGAGGTTCAGTTATACTCCCTATATGCCGTGGAGTTGGGGAAAGACAGCAAGGAGGAAGAAGTGTTTGGGGAGCACATCGTACCTGCAACTGTATATGCCTTACTCTTTCAGAGGTACACTCTCGAGACTCTTTGCAATTACTATTGGTTGAGTTTGAGGATATCTTCGCCGAACCCTCCACCTTACCCCCTAGACGATTCTTCAACCAATCTATACCTTAAGCCTAACTCTGAACCTGTGAACATTAGATCTTACAGGTACCCCCTTGTCCACAAAAATGAAATAGATATATTGGTTAGAGAAATGCTGTCCAAATCAGTCATACAACCCAATTAAAGCCCCTTTCTTTCACTTGTCTTACTCGTTAAGAAAAAGGATGGGACTTAGCGTTTTTGTGTGGATTATCGCTAACTTAACACCATCACTATAAAAAACAAGTTCCCAATTTCAATCATTGAAGATCTACTCAATGAATTAGCCTCAGCCACTGTTTTCTCTAAGCTGGACTTGCGAGCTGGATATCATCAAATTCGGATGAACCCCGCTAATATTTCGAAAACTGCCTTCCAAACCCACCAAGGGCTATATGAGTTCACCGTCATGCCCTTCGGATTAACTAACGCACCTGCAACCTTCCAATCCTTGATGAACCACATATTCGAACCCTACTTGACAGAATTCATCCTTGTCTTTTTTTATGATATTCTCATCTACAGCCCCACCTACGAACAGCACTCAGATCATTTGAGGAGGGCGTTTGAAATCCTTCGATTCAACCGATTGTATGTGAAGCTGTCCAAGTGTACTTTTGCTACTAAACAGGTAAGAGTATCTTGGCCATATTAGATCAAAAGGAGGGGTACAAACAGATCCCAAAAAAATTGACACTATGGTTGATTGGCCGCAGCCAAGAACAGTTAAGGAGCTACAAGGCTTATTGGGTCTAACAGGCTACTACAAGAAGTTTATTTAAAACTATGGCATCATAAGTAGGCCCCTAACTGAATTATTGAAAAAGGATGGCTCCAATGGAACCCAAATGCAGGGGACGCATTTCAGGAACTGAATGGAGCTAAGACCAAGGCACCCATATTGGCTTTACCTGACTTCTCAAAGCCGTTTATCCTGGAAACTGATGTGTGTGACGTGGGAATAGGGGCTATGTTGGTACAAGAAGGGAGGCCTTTGGCTTACATCAGCCAGGCCTTAGCCCAATGACATGTGGGATTGAGCATTTACAACAAGGAGTTTCTTCTTGTGTTATTTGCAATGGAGAAATGGTGGCACTACTTGGAGGGCAATCAATTTGTAATACAGACAGGCCATGAGAGCCTCAAATTTCTGTTACAGAAGCGCCTACATACGCAATTGCAAAAGAAGGGGGTTACCAAATTGTTGGGGCTGGACTATGTGATTCAATACCAAAAGGGGAAGGAGAACGTAGTTGCTGATGCATTATTGAGGAGGGAAGAAACGGGCAGCTGCCAGGCTATCTCAGCCATAGTTCCTGATTGGGGGAAAGAGATCACCGCTAGCTATGAGAAGTCAGATTGGGCCCAGGCTCTTGTATCGCAGTTGGCCATTCAGCCTGCTAGTAAACCAGGTTACACACTATCAGCAGGACTACTGAGGTTCAAGGGCAGATTGGTAGTTGGGGATGATGCTCAATTAAACGAGCAGATCTTACAGTCTTCACATAACTCTTCGTTGGGAGGTGTCATATAACCGGTAGGAAATCCCTTAGGTGGGAAGGGTAATATGAATTGTATCAAGGGTACTATTGTAATAAAGGAAAAAAGGCAGTTATGTGGAAGTATGTAGAAGATGTGTAATTTCAATTTTGGCGCCAATCCTCTAAGGATCAGTATATAGCCCCCCCCCCCCCCTCGAGGGCCAATTGCGGCATCGATGAATACATTTTTATTCAATTTTCGCCCCTCTCTCTCTCTCTTTCTGTTATCTTAACTCTTCTCTCTCTTTCCTATCACCTTCTCCGATCAAGCGTAATTCTTCATTGAATTGCGAAGAATTCCCTTGTCATAAATAGATTCTGCAAGGACGACATTTGGGAATAAGGGTCACTTATCACAGGGTGAAGCAATTGTTTTATTGGCAGGGGCTTAAGAAGGATGTAACTGCCTTTTTGTTGGCCTGCAAGGTATGTCAACGTTGTAAGCACGAGCAAGTTGCTTACCCGGGCTTGCTACAACCATTGGCTATTCCCAATCAGGTTTGGGAGCAAATTTCCATGGATTTCGTGGAGGGGTTGCTTAAAGCCGAGGGAAGGAATGTCATATTGGTAGTGGTTGGCAGGTTGACTAAGTTTGCACATTTTTTAAGCTTGTCCCATCCTTTTACAGCTAAAGAAGTGGCACGCACATTGCCGGATTCCTTCGTTAAATTTCATGGCCTGCTAGTATCCATCGTATTGAACAGGGATAAGATTTTTACCAACAACTTTTGGCAGCAGATGTTCCGGAATTTAGGTGTCAAGCTACACGTGCCTTCGGCCTATCACCCCAAAACTGACGAGCAAACGGAGTGGGTCAGTCAGTGTTTAGAGAATTATCTCAAATGCATTTGTTTCTCTAGACCTAAGAACTGGAACAAGTGGCTGCCACTCTCTCAATGGTGGTACAATTCGAATAGTTCCATCAAGCGGGCCCCTTTTGAAGAATTCTTTGGATACAAACCCCCATTATTACCTGCTGTAATTCGATCATCAGATACTGAAAGGGCAGTAGATTATTATTGGCCGCAATAGCAAGAGGTGTTGCAAGTGATCAAAAAAGAGTTAGCACTTGCCCAAAACCGAATGAAACAAATGGTGGACAAGCGGAGGAGTGAGAGGGAGTTGAGGTAGGAGACATGGTGTATTTGAAAATCAAGCGGTTCCAACAGCACGCCTTCTCACCTACCACAGCGTCCAAGTTAAGTCCAAAATATTACGGGCCCTTCCTAGTTGAGGCTAAAGTGGGAAAAGTAGCTTATCGCCTTAAGTTGCCCCCTAACGTACAGATTCACCCGGTTTCTCATGTGTCCTTGCTTAAGCAATCTATTGGGCCCACAAATGCTACTAGTTTGGACCTTCCCCTTCTAGCTGAAGACAGAAGAAGAAAATGTGGAACCATTGGCAGTTCTCGACAAGAGGGTTGTCTATCATGATTCAATGCCCCTAACCCAAGTCCTTGTGTAATGGTCTCATTTACATCCCAACCATACCACGTCAAAGTACTTTCCCAACTTACTCAAACAATTTCCTCAAGTAGCTTAGTTGCTATAATTTCTTGGGGACAAGAAATTTTCAAAAGAGGGAAAAAATTGTCACAACCCTAGGATAAAAGAGGGGTAATTGTATAATTGGGGGGCTGTTACCTAGGTTGCACGGAAACGGAAACGGGAAAACGGCATTTTTTCAAAAAGATAGGAAACGGAAACGCGGGGTAAACTGTAAATTTAAAAAATATAAGGGTATATGTGAAAATAATTAAAAATATAAGTATTAGAATAAAATAAATAAGGATATATATAAAATTAATTTATAATTTATATAATATAAAAATTATTATAAGCGTTGGAAACCCTAATCAAATGGCTGCAGCCATTTGTTGAAGCTGGAGTTCGCTGCTCTGCCCGCCGTCGCGACTCGAGTTCGCTAATCAAATGGCCGCCGCGACTCGAGTTCGCTGCTCTGCCCGCCGACCTGCCTCATCGCCGACCCATCTCACCACCTCACTGCCAACCGCCGATCTATCTCGCCGTCGTCGCCAACTGCCTAATGTTGAGTCGTCGACACATCGATTCACCGCTGCCTTGCCTCTCACCGCCA
Organism: Diospyros kaki; assembly: GCA_036245055.1. Classification (NCBI taxonomy): domain Eukaryota; kingdom Viridiplantae; phylum Streptophyta; class Magnoliopsida; order Ericales; family Ebenaceae; genus Diospyros; species Diospyros kaki. The sequence continues at coordinate 28,633,900 of BSEG01000012.1, forward strand.
ATCCGTCTCGTCTCTCGCCCTCCCTGCCGATCGTCGCCTCTCATCTCTCTCTGTCGACCGCCGCCTCACTTCTCTCATCGCTACATCCTCCGATCTGGCTGCTGCCTAGCCTCTCGGTGGCCGTTGTAGATCTGGTGAGTGACGACATCATCTTCCCCTTTGCAACCGATTGCTTCACCGCAATCGTCGGAAACGCGTTTCCAGTTGGAAACACGTTTCCTACAATTTTCTGTAAATTGTGAAACGGCCCCAAAACGTTTCGCAATTTACAGAAACGGCCCAAAAACGTTTCTGAGACGTTTTTGCCGTTTCTGAAACGGGAAACGGTTCGGAAACGCCGAAACGGCATCTCCGAGCCATTTCCATGCTTCATAGGCTGTTACTATTGTAGAATGGTTAGAAGCTGTTGGGCGGTTGTCTCTACTGTTGTGAAGTAGTTAGAAGCATTGGTTGTTATATTTTGTTGGGGCCTTCAGTTACTATCTGAAGAATGGTTGAAGACAACCATAAAAGAGTAGTTGTAAGAAGGTGGGAATCGAAGCAATGGAAGATTGAATCTTTTCCCTCTTTTCCTATTCTCTCTCTCGATTCACTTCTCAGCTCTCTCTCTCTCTACTTCCAATTTCTCTCGAATTTTACCAAAATTACCATTGTCAGATATTAGGATCTGACATTATCTTGAGGGTAGATGACGCAACGTGTAGCGCAAGTGTGAAAAAAACACTCTAAAATAAACCCTTAAAAGAACAAACTTCAATGACCGAAATTTGGCTTTCAAGAAGATGCAAAAACAAGACTGTTTTGCTAAGAAAACCCAAATAGATTGTTGAAATTTGATTGAGAAAAATTTGATTACAAACTCTAGATCCTAGGCATATTTATAGTATTTGGCTAATTCAAATCCATCTAATATTTGTAAACTAAATCCAACTAAAATCCTAATAAAAATAAAATCCTAATCCAACATGAAGTAGAATCCTAAATCAAGTAGAAACATGAAGTTGAATCCTAAATCAAGTAGAATTCTAAAATTTAAGAAGTATTAAAATAATATAAAGTAGAATCCTAAATCAAGTAGAATTCTAAATTTTAAAAAGTATTAAAATATTGTTCCGGCGTGATCGGCTCGGCTTTGGGCCGGGTCTTGATTGGTGACCGCATCATTCACCTCCACTTGAGAGGAATTTGTCCTCGAATTATGATCTGGGTATAACAACTCAACGTTCGGCAAATACAAAGAAAGTTCAGCAACATTGAATGTTTTGCAAAATACCCATATGATTTGGTAAATCCACAACATAAGCATTATCATTGATCTTCTTTGTAATCTTGTAAGGACCATACTTCTTTGACTTGAGCTTGTTCTGCTGTCCTGCTGGAATCCGTTCCTTCTTCAAGAATATCATGACTTCATCTCCAACCGCAAATACCTTATACTTTCTATGCTTGTTAGTTGTTGCCTTGTACTTCTTATTCGCCTCATGCAACTTTTGCTTAACATCTTCCTGAACTGCTTAAACGTGCTCGGCTAAGTCACTAGCTACAACACTGAAACCTGGTACCTTTGACAATTTTACCAAATCCAATGCATGATTATGAACTTTCATGTATATGATAGAGAATGGTGATCTTCCTGTTGAGCTATGCATGGCGTTGTTGTAGGAAAATTCTGCTTGAGCTATGACTAGGTCCCATTGTCTTGGCTTGTCTTTGCAAACACTACGAATCAGATTTCCTAAGGTATGATTCACCACCTCTGTTTGTCCATCAGTCTGGGGATGTGTTGTGTTGTTAAAATTCAAAGATGAATCGAACATTCTCCACAAGGTAATCTAGAAGTGACTCAAAAATTTTGTATCACGATCCAAAATAATAGTTTTAGGGACTCTATGTAGTCTAACAATCTCCTTGAAAAACAGTTTGGCTGTAGCTACTGCATCTACCGTCTTCTTGCATGGAAGAAAGTGCGCCATCTTGGAAAACCTGTCAACCACTACAAAAACAGAATCCATACCTCATTGGGTTCGCGGTAGACGCAACACGAAGTCCATAGAAAAATCTTCCCAAATAGCATTGGGAACAGGTAATGGCATGTAGAGACCAGCGTTAGAAGAGTGCCCCTTAGCTGTTTGACATATATAACACCTCGCCACAATAATAGAAACATCTCTCCTTGCTCTTGGCCAATAATACCTTCTCATAACAACTTCAATAGTTTTGTCTCTGCCAAGATGCCCTACTAAGCCACCACCATGCAAATCCCGAATAATTTTCTCACGAAGGGATGTGCAAGGGATGCACAACTGATTTCCCTTCATTAGAAACCCATTATGCACATAGAAATCTCCTGACGGTTATTGAGCCATGCATTGTTCCCACACATGTTTGAAATCCTTGTTTGTCGCATATAATTCTTTCAAGCACTCAAACCCAAAAATCTCAACACTAAGGTCTTGATCAAATCCACACGCCTACTCAAAGCGTCTGCCACTCGATTATGCTGTCCCGACTTATGCATAATTTTATATAGAAATTTATCAATAAAAGCAGACCATCTAGCATGCATATCACTCCTCAATTGCCTTTGGCTACTCAAGTACTTAAGAGCTTGGTGATCCATGTAAAGAACAAATTCTTTGGCAATTAAGTAATGTTCCCATGTCTTAAGAGCCCTCACCACTGCATAAAACTCCTTATCATAAGTAGACCACTTTCTTCTGACTTCACACAATTTCTCACTGAAAAACGCAATTGGTCTCTTCTCTTGGGATAACACAGCACCTATACTCGCATCACACTCAGCCTCAAACAATTTTTCAAAGCTTGGCAAAGCTAAGACAGGAGCGGTACATAATTTCTCTTTTATCAAGGTGAAACTTTGCTCTTGTTCTTCACCCCAATGGAACTTTTCTTTCTTTAAACACTCAGTAATTGGAGCCACAATACTATTAAAGTGTTGGATAAACCGCCTATAAAAAGTTGCTAACCCATGAAAACTGCGCACATCACTGACATTTTTAGGGGTTGGCCACTCTCTAATAGCTCGCATTTTTTCCTCATCTACCTTTATGCCCTCTTTGCTTATAACAAAGCCCAAGAACAACAAGCTCTCACTCATAAAAGTACATTTCTTCAAATTAGCATAAAATTTGTTTTCCCTCAACACATCCCGAATATGCCCCTCATGCTCATTAATAGACTTACTGTATATCAAGATATCATCAAAATACACCACAACGAATTTACCAATGAAAGGGGGTAATACTTGATTCATTAGTCTCATGAAAGTGTTTGATGCATTAGTTAGTCCAAAGGACATGACTAACCACTCAAACAACCCATCTCTCGTCTTGAAAGCTGTCTTCCACTCATCTCCAGGTCGAATTCTGATTTAATGATAACCACTTCTAAGATCAATTTTGGTAAAAATCACAGCCCCATCAAGTTGATCAAGCATGTCGTTGAGCCTAGGAATTGGAAATTTGTACCCAATAATAATTTTGTTGATGGCTCTACTGTCAACACACATCCTCCAACTCCCATCTTTCTTTGGTGTCAATAATGCTAGCACTGCACATGGACTCATGCTAGTTTGAATATGCTCTTTTCTCAACAATTCCTCTACCTACTCACGCAAAATCTCACTCTCCCTAAGACTCATCCTATAGTGTGGTAGGTTAGGCAAGCTAGCACCAGGAACCAAGTCAATGTGGTGTTGAATATCCCTCATAGGAGGTAGCTCATTAGGCAACTCCTCATGAACCACATTATGAAATTCCTCCAACAATCCCTGCACCTCCACTGGAATTTGATTCACCTTCAGTGGCTCACTCACGCTCTCTCCCTTGATAACCAATAAGTGAACCTCTCGAGTATCCTTACACTCCCTCACAAACTCAGTGTGCTTATGTGTAATGGTAAGAAAATTTCGCCCCTCCACTTTAAAAGCTTTGGTTTGGTTCTTTTCTACTATGGGTAACAAAGTATAACGCACACCTTCTTTCTCAAGCTGATATGTGTTCTTCCTACCCGAGTGCTTAGCATCCACATCAAATTACCAAGGCTTCTCAAATAAAATATGGCAAGCATCCATATCAACAATATCACAATAGACTTCGTTGGAGTACTTACCAATAGAGAAGGGCACCCTGCAGCGTTCATCGCATGTATGTCACCAACTTCTTTGATCCATCCAATCATGTAAGGGCTTGGATGTTTTTCAGGAGTTAACTACATCTTTGCCACCACATCTCTTCCTATGATGTTCTCCTGACTTCCACTATCAATAATCAACTCAAAGATTTTTCCTTTCACCGTACACCTTGTGCGAAAAAGCTTATGCCATTGAGTAGTATCTTCATTTTTTTGAGATAGCATTAACTTCCTCACTACACAAGTATATTCCCCATGTCCATAATCTTCTTCTTCATCCTCCCCATCAGGCCTGCAACATACTTCCTCTTCAGCAATATCTTCCTCTTCCCTTTCTACAATGTTAACTGTTTTCCTCCTTGGGCAATCACTAGATCGATGCCCAACCTCATTGCACTTGAAACATTTTAAAAGAATAGGCTTTGCATAAGGATTAGGGGATTTTGGAAGATTAGAAGTAGTACCTCGAATGTTTTCCCCCGTTGTAGCCTTATTAGGGTTGACTATATGGGGTGGATTGGAGGATTGCGCTCCCTTAACCGACTTGCCTTTATCAAAAGATGCTTGTTTATTTTCATTCCCACTATACCGACGATAGTTGTCATTACGAGCTCTCTCACTCAACATTAACTCAGCCTTTAAAGCTAAGTTCCTTGCTTCTTGCACACTCAGAACCATTTGAACCCCAATTTTATCACGAATAGCAGGCTTCAATCCATTCAAGTAACGAGCTACTTGTTGATTGTCACTTTCTGACAATTGGTTTTTCTCTGCCAATCGCAGAAACTCAGAGGTATATTCATTCACACTCTTCATTCCCTGTACACATCTTTGATAAGCTTCAAACATATATCGTTCATAGTCAGGGGGTAAAAACCTACCTCTTAACAGCTGTTTCATTCGTCTCCATGTCTAAACTGGTTGTCAGCCTTCCCTCAATCTCGTCTCTCTTAATCGCTCCCACCAAACAAATGCACCGCCCTTCAATCTGTAAGCCATTAACTTTACTTGTCGTTCATCTGGGATCTCCATGTATTCGAAAAAACGGTCAACCTCAGTGATCCAATCTAGGAACCCCTCACTATCAAGATCTCCACTAAAGGTAGGAATATCAACTTTTAGTTTATACTCATCGTTATCCCAGTGGTTGTGTTGATGTGCATTTCTCCTAACCCCTCTACCACCAGGGTTAGCTATTGCTCGACCAAAATCATCCTCTTCATCGCTATCTTCAATCACTGGTCTTCTAGGATTAACAAGGACATGATTAATGGGTGGTCTTTCCGCTCTGGCTTGATTCACCCCATTATTCAGGTTCCTATGATCATCAACTCGTAGTAAGGTGGCCAATTGGTTGCTAAGTTGCTCCAATCGCTGCTAGATAGTATGAGTTATTTCCCGTTGTTCTTCGATTACTCTCCAAACTGCAGACAACCCCTGATCACCGTCATGAGACTGGTTGCTACCATTACCTTCAAGATTGGCCATCTGATTGGTTAATTAACTGCTCTGATACCACCTGACGCAGCGTGTAGTGCAAGTGTGAAGAAAACACACTAAAATAAACCCTTGAAAGAACAAACTTCAATGGCCAAATCTTGACTTTCAAGAAGATGCAAAAACAAGACTGTTTTGCTAAGAAAACCTAAATAAGTTGCTGAAATTTGATTAAGAAAAACTTGATTACAAACTCTAGATCTTAGGCATATTTATAGTATTTGGCTAATCCAAATCCATCTAATATTTGTAAACTAAATCCAACTAAAATGCTAATAAAAATAAAATCCTAATCCAACATGAAGTAGAATCTTAAATCAAGTAGAAACATGAAGTTGAATCCTAAATCAAGTAGAATTCTAGAACTTAAGAAGTATTAAAATAATATAAAGTAGAATCCTAAATCAAGTAGAATTCTAAATTTTAAGAAGTATTAAAATATTGTTCTGGCGTGATCGGCTCGGCTTTGGGTCGGGTCTTGATTGGTGACCACATCAATAGAACTTACATATTCTTTTGTTTAATCCACCAAGAAAATGTCATCTACAAGTAACATACACTAGGCACTTCTATCTGGATGTGTTTAGTGAGTTCACCCATTACTAAAGCAAAGAGAAGAGCTTAATGCAAATCCTTAATATAATCTAACTGTCATTAAAGAAGCCTCAATATCCACATGTTCTAACACACGTTTTTGCTCCATAATATATGTCTTAAATAACCTATATATAAACAATTTGTACTTATTTCTTCTCTTAGACCTTCCATAAGACTTCTCTAGGAACGTAATCATAAACTTTTTCTAAATTTGTAAGCACCATATGTAAATCATATGATTTACAGTAGCTAAATTAGATTGAGTAAACTTAAATCATCCCACCCATTCATGATACCCCTACACAAATCAACTCTATCAGGGAAAGAAATCCTACATGCAGTCCATTCCTTCCATCCACTACATACTTGCTAAATATTCCCTCCACCACACATCCAGCTCATTAGCAAATCTCCACAGCTGTATTAGAAAGACTTAATGTCCCAACTCCAGACTTTCTTCCAGAAAGGAAGGTTTAGAAAAAATATAATAAGAAGGCCCATGGCTACACCAGACATCTAACCAAAATATAACCTCACAGCCACCCCCTAGATTAAACTAAATGAACATAAATAAATCATCCCCAGAATTCATGATAACCCTCCACAAACCAACCCTAAAAGGGAAAAGGAAAGAAATCCTAGGCCATGCCCCAAACACACTACCATACTAGCTAACCATTACTTCTCTCCACCATAAGTCCTACTCAACCTCCACAACCACTTGCTGAGGACCTTTTTTTAAAAAGACCTAATTTCCTACTTCCAGAACCAACCCCCTCCTGGGGAGACCAATCAGAAGAAGAAGAAGAAGATAACAGTAGTAAGAAATAATTCAAGCTAGGAATCACATAACAGGCAGCTAAATCATAACTGTTAAAGAGGACCCTCAATAGTTTATTTAACCGAAGTCCTTGGCAATGCATAGCAGTACCAAAGTAGTGCTTTTTTCTTTTTTTTTTTGCTAGATTTTATTTTTCTTTTTTCTTTTTTGGGAGGGGGGGCGCAGCGGGGAGGGGTGCTTAGAATGTACCGCATCATGTTAAAAAAACCCATTATAGTCATACACAGATAGATGGCAGAAAGAAAGGAGAAACTGCCTAATGCAACAACTTAGAAGCTGAACCCTCTTCCTCCACAAAGTAAAGATAACAAAACTTGATTGTCGAAGAGATTACACCAATATATTATCACTCAGTTGCTTATGATGTATATCTGCAGCCTGTCACCAACATAAACATCCAATACAGAGTCCAGATGGAAAGTACAGGGCACCCTTTTTCATAGTGCATAAAGGGCCAATAAACAGTACAGAATATTAGCCTTGCTAAACCTTGTAGTACAAGTAATGGGAAACCAACAATTTTTAACATGTTTTTTATCCATACAATCTTTTCTGTTAATCACATACTTGATTGGATTTTTCCATGTCGCTATTGTTCCCTTGCAATCTTGACATGTTTCATAACAATGGGGAAACAAGGAAGTTATTACTGTCAGGTGGGGTCCATTTAGAATGCATGATTGGATTTGGTTTTTGGATATACCTTGTGATTGTTATAGATATGATAAGACAGAGATATTAATATGGATGTTTTTCCCATACATAAAACCCTTTTATACAAATTTGTTGCATTGGGAGTACCTCGTAAATGACTATGAGCAAACAGCAAGTGATTTCAGCTTTTGGTGTGCTATTGACCCTTTTGGATGATATTGAGCCAATTGAAAGACACTGATCACAGTCACTATCAAGCCCTCAGTGCAGACTCAAATGTTTTGGGTTTATTGTTTTAGAGGCTGCTCCCAGTCATGGACTCCTTATATGTTATGTTGGTTTAGTTATATAATGCAGGATTCTTAAAAATGTTATACTCTTAATCATTACATGTTTTCCTATAGTCACTGTGTCTATATGACTCATCCCCGCTATTTAACATTTTCCAGATTCGCTTTGGTTGGTCTCGTTGACTTATCTTTTGGTTTGTAGATCATAGTTGTCATTTGTCAAAACCATACCGAACAAGGTACCAGATTTATTATTGGTACAGTACAACACTAGTACTGGGCAGTAATAAGGTACCATTTTATAACAAATCAATAATATAAATTATAAAAATATATAAACATAATAAAATTTTCAATAAAAATACCATAACCTACAATAAACATATGTGACCTAAACCAAATAACAATTTTGCCGAAACAACATATAAGTCTTATTTAAAATAATCAATTTTGCCTAAATAACACTAATTGAACGTAACTTGACAAAATTATAATATTTCAAATTAAGTAATCAACATAAATATACATAAGATTTGCACCTTTCTGCACAGTTTTGTGGGTTTACGGCTTTGAGTTTTGGCCTTGCTAAGAGAGGAGAGGTAAACTATGAAAAGTAAAATAAAAAAAAAAAAAAGTCAGATTTTCTAGGGGGGAAAAAAAATTACTTGGCAACCAGTACCAGGCAGTACCCTCAATATCTCAAGGTTCGCCTGGTAGTGGCCGATACGAACGGTATTTGGACTGAAACGATACCAAAACAAATTTAGTACCATTTTGTGATTGGTACAGTATGTACAGCCCCAAAGGAAACGATAATGATAACTATGCCTATTTACATTTCTATTGTGAATATGCCTCCTTATGTATGGTTTTGTATGGTAAAGCTTGCAGGTCTTGAGTGGGACTCCCAGCCCTTCTTGAGACACACACCAGTCACAGGACTATTTTTCTCTGGTCATGACAGGTTTATCCCATGTCATGCCTAAGGATTTCCTGTGAAGGTTATATTTTGTCTTCCTCTTATCTCTTTTGCTACAAATTTCTTTCATTTTGTCTACAAACATAACAAGTAAAAGTTGTCAAAGTGGAGGCTACCCTACACACTATTACCATGTGGCATGTACACTAGTACCATAGAATGTAAATTCCAACAATAAAATCCTAAAAGTTCCTGGTAAGAGCAATGATAAGAGTCTTAGCACAGATATAAAGCTAAAAACATATTAAGATTGTAATGAAGTCTACATTTGCGTGATCTAAGTGTGGGGAAAATTCAAATAAGTTCACCTGGAGTTATTAAAATAAATCATTCCAAACAAGTTCAGTATAATGGGAGTGTTCAACCACCGAAAAAACTCAAGTAAAATGCAAGCTTTCCAGGGAAGGGTAGATTCAATGCATATTATATCCTTATTCATGGTGGTTCAACAAAATTATAGAGAAGTGAACATGCTAAAAGCCTTCTTCATAGTTTCACAAGGTCAAAAGCTCACAAGTTAAAGCTTCATATTACCTTCCTCCAAAGAAAGATGGATTGATCTCTTTTCTAGTTCAAATGCATGTTTGCTAAGGTCAACTGAGGAGAGGGAACGAAGCACTGATAAATAAAACACAAGACAGATTAGTATTACAGAAAGTGCAACAATAACAATAATTAAGAAACAGAACTTCAAAAGCAATTCTGCTGAATCAAAGGACATACACTGGACATAATCTTCTTGGTTTGATTGATCAAACATTTTCAGTAAGTCCTGAAGTTCACAATACCTTTCCTCCCAGTGCAGTTTATGTGTTCTCTTCGGATAATCCAATGGAGGGGCAGTAGAAGAAACAGAAAGATAATTTGTATCTGCGGGAATTAAAATATTGCTGGACTTCCCAAGAGAGGAAGGAAGAGAAGGTTTTACAGATGAGAAGCACACCGAAGAAGTCCTTGGGATAGGTGCAACTTCTGGAGCACAAAGCTTAGGTTCCTTTATCTGTGATTTCTGTTCAGTTGTCCCGTCTTGCTGAGCTAGTTTCCTTGCTTGTGGAAGATAGGCATTATTGCTTGTGTTGTCTAGGCTGCTGCTCTTAGCTAGTTCTACTTCAGGCCTTCTACGAACATAAACAAGATGCCCATTTGCGGCAGTACTGGTCAGAGATTGATGGTGAGGTGGGTTCACCAGGGACTCAGGTATGGGCCTTTTCATGCCAGAAATTTTTACAGCCTCAAGCTTGGATACACTCTCCTTAGGGAACAAAGAGCTTCCCACAGACTTGGGCACTGCAACTCTATTCTCATACTGCAAATCTCTTAGTGCTGTCTTCTTTGTAGTCACCGACAGAGGATGTTGCTTATCATGATTGGGCAAGCCAGTTTCTGTTTTTGGGAGCCCATAGTCACTAAACTTGGAATCAATCGTTTGTTGAACCATCTGAAGTAATTCACTCTCTAGCATTAAAATCTAAATTCAAACATACATTGTAAAAACAATAATAGTAATTATACATCATGCCAACAGACTTCCACAAAATATAATTATACATCAATCCTTCCTTTTAGTTCCAACGTACATTACTTTCACAAACATAATGCACTATGCTAGGAAAATAAACAAAACAAAATATCATTTTGTAAATTTCTTTGCATCCTTAGACATCCAGTAAGAAGTGATAACTAACCATTAGACCAACCTCCCATGACATGATGGCCAGGAAGAACAAAATGTTCTTTTTAACTGACATCTACTTTCTCCAACCCAACTTATGATATATTTTAACAGCTCTTTCCTCATTTCACAAGGTAGGTTGGTACTCTGGTCCCTGAGTAGAATGCATGCATCACTGATCAACCAGACAACACTTACAAACCACCTATCAATTCCTCCAAACATCAGCCCAGCCCAACCTCCTCCCTTTTTTTAAAAAAAAATAAGTGAGCATAGATACGATATTAATAAAAGAAATACAACAATCCTTGGAAAAACACCCCCCCCCCCAAAAAAAGAAATACAACAATCCTTGGAAAAACACCCCCCCCCCCCAAAAAAAAAAAAAAAAACACCCACCATTAGGGAGACCTAGACAACCCAAACTGCCTTCATAACCAACCAGCCTAGTAGAGAGATACGAACTTATCAGCCAAGAGCTGAAGCACACATGATGACCTGGTCCACATGGTAAGGGAAAGATGACTCCACAGCCCTAACCCAAGCCACTAACCTGGCTAGCACCAAGTTAAAGATATCAACTGTACCAGACCCTCGATCCTTGAAGACTAACCTGTTAAGCTCCAACCACATTGTCCATAACGTCGCATATAAAAGAGACTTCCATATCTTCCTTTGCACTTTACCCCAAGCAAAATAATCCCACTGATCAAATAGACCCCCAACCAAGCTCGGACAGACCCACTCATAACCCCACCATCTAAAAATATGCCACCACAAGCACAAGACTGTCTCGCAGTGAATGAAGAGGTGGTCCATAGACTCCAAAACAAAGCTACAAAACACACAAAGCAAATCATCCCCCCTGTAGAATCCCTTTCCTACCCAAATTGTCCTTTGTATTAACTTTCCCCCAAATGACAAGCCACATAAACAGCTCCACCTTTGGACGAGCCAAACTGGCCCAAACACGAGCTACCACAAAATTAATTGGGGGAACATTGGATCCAAACATCAATGAACAAAGTCTCTCATTAAAAGAGTGCATCGAAAAAGAACCAGCCCCTTCAAATGACCAAAAAACCCGATTGTCACAATCTTAGGGGTAAGAAGGGAATATTAATAAATTACAATTGTAATAATTATATTTATTAGTCAGTTATATTTGTAACTGTTAGTTAAATGGTAGTTGTTGTAATAGTCAGTTGTATGTTATTGTAATAGTCAGTTATTATAACAGTACGACACTTAAGGAGAGGCTATATATGTAACCTAAGGTAATAGGAGAAGGGGGAAATAACGGAAATAATCTTTTGCCTCTCTCTCTTTCTTTTTCTCTCTCGTTTTCTCTCTCTTATTCTCTCTCTCTTCCTATTCTATTCTATGTCTAGAATTCCATAATTGTCCAATCCCAACTATAGGGATTTGACATTGTGGTATCAGAGCCAAGCAAACTGGTTGTGGGGTGATTGACAAGTAGTCTCTTAGTGAAGGGTAGGCTTTGAAGTGATTGGCGAAGGTTGTGCAGGTGATTGGAGAAGTACAGTGACAACAGTGGTGAATTGCAATGGCAGAAGGTACCAAATTGAAACAATTGGAGGGAAGGATGGAGACTTTGGAGCATAGATTGTCACAAGCCCAAAAAGCGACGGCCCAAAGTAGGGAGGACATGGCAGAATTAAGGGAAGTCGTGCAAAGGGCGTCGAAGAAACACTAAGAAGCAATTGAGAGGTGCCAAGAAACGATGGAGCAGCAAGGGCAAAGGATTAACAACATGCTTAGCATGCTGTCCTCCCTGCTCCCATTCCAGTCGTCGTCGGAATTTCCACCCATGCAAACCTCTAATCCGATCCTACCACACCAAGGCAATTGTCCAAGATTGGAGATCTCAATGTTTGAGGGGATGAAACCAAGGTGGTGGACAAGGAGATGTGAAAGATTTTTTCAGTTATATAGGATCCTAGAATAGCAGAAAATCAATGTGTTTGCGGCTTACTTGAACAATGCAACCAATTCTTGGCATCAAGGCAAGATCCAAGATGAAGGAGGGAAGTTGGGCAGAATTCGCAGAAGGGTCATGTAAGCAATTTGGTGAAAGAAGCATGGCCATTGTGATCGAGGAATTTAGTAAATTGAAGCAAGACGGATCGGTGGTGGAATATCAAGCGAAGTTTGAAGAATTGGGATCTATTGTATATACTGTGCAACTAGGATTGACAGAACAATATTTGGTGTCCAGTTTCATTAGCAGGCTGAGGGAGGAACTAAGATTAATGGTGAAGATGATGATGCCAACATCCATGAGGCAAGATTGCAGGAGCTCACGTTGGAAGCGATCTATAATAAATACACAATGGCAACAAAAATCCAGCCTTTGTTCTATCAACCTTTGGAAAAGGATCAAGTGAACGTGCATTCTAAGGACTTCCCTAACCCTATTGCAGCTAAATCAAGTACTATGGAGCAGCGACGGAAGTTAGAATTATGTTATAGGTGTGGCACTAAATTCAGCCTCAGCCACCGATGTCAAAAACAGTTACTCAACATGGAAGGTATAGAGGAAGAAGAAGAATTGGAATTGGATGAAGAACAGGGTCAAAAGTTGCAAATTCTTGGGGACAATAACTCTCTCGAGGAGGGGGGAATAGTCACAATCTTAGGGGTAGGAAGGAAATATTAATAAATTACAGTTGTAATAATTATATTTATTAGTTAATTATATTTGTCACAGTTAGTTAGATGGTAATTGTTGTAATAGTCAATTATATGATGTTGTAATAGTCAGTTATTATAACAGTTAGACAGTTAAGGAGAGGCTATATATGTAACCTGAGGTGATAGGAGAAGGGGGGAATAACAGAAATAATCTTTTGCCTCTCTCTCTCTTTCTTTTTCTCTCACTCTCTCTCTTATTCTCTCTCTTTCTCTCTCTCTTCCTATTCTATTCTATGTCCAAAATTCCATAATTGTCCAAGCCCAACTCTAGGGACTTGACACCGATCTCCCCTTCCACTTACTAAATGAACTTAGGAAATAACAGCCCAACCTCCTCCCTTCCTCCCCACCCAAAAAAAAAAGCTAGAGTAGCACTTGTTACACCATGTTTCTACTTCAGTTTCAAGAGTATCATACAATTTACCTGATTCCTCACTTCATGCATATATGTGTACAAAATAAGCCCATCATAAAACCACCCACAACATAACTACAGGATATGGACTCATGTTCAATAAACATATGTTCTGATCAAGGCTACACAAATCAAACCATCTCTATATTTTTAGGTCGAGGCTAACCATACTCACTCTCCATCCAAGGTCTGAACATGACCTCCTAAGATTTGTAATTTTCACTAGGAATAGACAAATACAAGGAAATATCAATTTAGCAGCAAAATTTGTATCCATTCCATTCAGACAGATATATGCACCACTTATTTCAAATAGGTTAGAAATCTTTAAGAGGTTAAGAGAATATGCATATATAGATGTCATCTCAAGTTGTCCACCTAGTAGTTTTGCAGTTATAATTAGCACAACCTGGAACATGTTTACTGTCATCAAAAGTTGCTTCCAATAGATGTTATTTTGGCCAATGCATCATACCATTGACCTTATATATTTCCGTATAAATCAAAGAGGAATTGAATTGTCCAAACCTTAGCACAAACCCCTAACCCATAACCAGAGTCCCAAAAGGCCCCCTGTATTAAACAAAATTGGCAGTCATATCACAACTCAAACTTGATAATCACAGAATCTAATTGGTTTTATTTTTGTAAATTGTTCTATGCCCTCAAATAAATTTAAAATCCAATATAGAAATAAAGTATTTTCTTTTTTTTTTTTCCTGCTGGAAGCACCCTTTTGTTAACAAACATCTTTAAAATCTACATCGAATTCACAAATTCTACGTACAAAAAGGTTTTGATAGTGTTTCAAATTTGAAATGAAACAAGAGGACAGAAAAGAAAAACAACTTTTAAATGATAAGCCAATGCCTAACAAGCTCTATTGAATTCATTTTCCTATCTATTACAAGGACAGGAAAATCAATTTATCATCCTTGAAGTTAGAGAGAAACCACTGCATTATGTATAGCAGAAGCTCATATCCACTTGGCCCCTTAGTGCAACTTAATTTACAGAGAAAAAAAAAAAAAGTGCATAATGATCAATGCCATATACCAAAATCTCTAGAAGTTGCTATTAATGCTAACTTAAAATTTTCCTCTCTTAATATGCATTTTAATTGGTTAGAAGTTCCAAAGTCTCAAGGGTAGTGGCATTTCGACATGAGCTTCTTACAGAAAGGTCTGACAGCATGATAGTTTGGCAGCCTCACCCCAACAAACAATAATAATACCCCGCCTCCCTCCCTCCCCTCCCCACAACCCCCCAAACACACACACAGAGAGATCAGGTTGTTAACCCATGAAACAGCTTTTTAAAGGAACTAAAGTGAAGGCTTTTTTTTTTGCTTTTTCTAATCTACAACAATTAAATACATGAAAGATCTAAATCAAACCCTTATCTCATTGCCCTAGTAATGGGTGAACTCACTAAAAATATCCTAGCAAAGTTGACTTTGTGTATGCTATTAGCAAATGACATCGCCTTGGTGGAAAAGACAAAAGAAGGCATGGAGGCAAAGCTTAAGATATGAAGAAACAATTTAGAATCTAGAGGTATGGACGATGTTTTGGTGAAATATTTGAAGACCAAGTCACCCCAAGAAAAGTCAATTAAGATATCTTGGATTAATCATCCAAACAAATAGAGAAATTAACAATAAAAGTGCATCTGTCATTTTATGTAATAGTAAGATTCTGTAAAACTAAAAAACGACATATATAAAGCTAACTTTCTTGTCTGACACAAAATGTTGGATAGAATAAAGCACCAACATATATAAAATATGAAGGTAACAGAAATGAAAATGTTATAACGAATGTGTGATTATACAAGAAAAAATAAAATTAGAAATGACGTTATTTAATATAATGTCGGAGTGGCTCCTATTAAAGATAAAATCTGTGAGACACAATTAAATGGTTTAGTTATCTAAGAAGAAGACCAACAAAAGCCCCTATGATGGCGGATGGAATGGAACAAGTAACAAAAAGCAAAACCAAGAAAGAATTGGTGGGAAACTCTTATGTGTAATACAAGTTATAAGGGTCTCAATGTTTTTAAAGGCTCTAAATGTAATCGAGCACAAATGTCTTCTAGAGTTTAAGCATGAAGTGCAAGCACACGCTTAATCAAAACAAAGAGTTAATATTAGAAAAAATAAGAGATAATGTAATAACTACAATAAATTACCAGATAATAATATCGAGACAAAAATTCATGCTAAAAAAGAACAAAAAAGGATCTTTTAATTAATTTTCAATGATTCAGTCAAGATTACGAAAGTCATCTTCATCATTAGAGTTATAGTTCTAATCATCTTTTTCATCAGTGGCATCTAATTGACTTCCTTAGCCAAAACTGGCTGTGAACTAGAAGTTGAAGCTGGTGTTTCAGTCGCTGCATTGCCTCTTTTGCAAATAATATTAAATCCAGACTCTTCAACTCTAGCGATATAGCAACAACACCCCATGTCAAAAATTCATGAATAAATACTTAATCATTCTGATATGTAGGAGAGATCTGATTCCTACTAATACTGAGTGATCAGAGGCTTATGAGGGTTAGAATGCTATGGAAAATTGTAGAAAAGGCTAGTGTTTTGATATGCAATCGATTGTTGGGCAGAAGTAGGCACAAAAGATGAGTTTTGAGGGCTGAGAATAAGGATGGAAGTAGAGTTACGAAAAGAAGAAGATGAAATTGAAAGATTAGGAAAGAAATGTTTTCTAGAGATTGCACCTAGAGTTCTATAGGCATCACACCTAGGGTTAAAATTGCATCACAAAATTCAAGAAAGCATCACGCTTAGAGAAACTCAAGATTCATTCATTTCAAATGAGAAAGGAAGATTACAATGGTATTTATAGAGTTCTAGTAACTCTATTCTTATTACAATTAGGAAATCATTTTCCTATATGAAACTAAACAAGATGGAAATCCTTCCTTTTCCTAATAGGAAACTAAATAAAATCTAAAACTATTCATAATTAGACTTACCAAAATTAAGCTTGGTAAGTCTAATTATGGAACTTGTCAAAATTAGCTTGGTAATTATGAAACTTGACAAAATGAAGCTCTAATTACCAAAATAAAACCCTAACAAAATAAGATTAGGAAACTTGTCAAAATTAAGCCTAACAAATCTTCTAGGAGGGTTTTCTTCACAAAAAAAAAAAAAAACTCCAAATGCCTTGGAACCAATTTTAAAATTCTTTACAGGTAGCTTCCAACATCCTCCATCACATTCTCTTCTACAACACTCCAAGAAATTTATATAATAGATGAGTGTGTTTTGGTGTATTAGGGTACACAATAATTACTTTTTTTACTATAAAAAATTAAAAGATCAAAAAAATAAATAGGCACGATTTCCCTTAACAAAAAAGCATGTGCTTTTAGTGCTTAAGCTGCAGTTTATCATTTGCGCTTCACTTTGACAAGAACAAGCAATAGAACTGCACTTTGTGCTCAAGCTTGATTAAGTGCAATTTTTACAACACTGAAGGATCTTATTACAAATGTGGCCATACATAGAAATGATTAGTGAGCAAAGAATTCATGTAGCCAAGCCCACTTACAGGGATTAAGGCTTGATATAATGTTATTTTCTAATTTACAGCTATACAATAGGGAGAGAATTCACTACAGGAAAACTTAACTCTTGCTCTAAAACATGACAGAACTACATAGATCTTGTTACACCTCTATGTTACCTTCATGTTCTCTTCATCATAGTGCACCTTTACCCTAATTGACATTCGTGTCGCTTATTATTTCAAATCCACTAAATACTGAAATACGAAATGCAAAAATCTCTTTAATACATGGAAATGTTTGTTTTCCTTTTTGTGCATGAAAGAAATAATTGCTTAGAACCTCATTGCAGCCAGTTCAGACATTCTAGAACATTTAGAATCATTCCTTAAAAGTTTAATCTCTTTGGAAATTCAATTTTTTCTTTACCCCTGGAATATACTACTTGTCACTTAGCAGTCTGCAAAGCACCTATATTGTTATGTTACTAATTTAGAGAATTTTATTAATAACGTGCACGAGAAGTTGTCCAGATTAAATATGTACAGCACACCATTAAATTTGGCAACTGATATACCTATATATCTGAAAAATTAAGCAGTATGTCTAGAAAGTAACTCAAGTATTGACCTTAACCTAGCATCACAAGACCAAGCAGGCCAAACTGAATTCGTGGCACTTTAACTAAGAGCAAATTTATCAAGACAAGGCTTTTCAATTTTTGTTTATTGAAAAATACACCCTAGCACAATTGCGCCCATTCTATAATAATGGACAAATCTCATCTAGAACGGATAAAATTTTGATGCAATATAACCTGGAGTCGTGGAGGGAGTACCAGCGGAATTTTCTAAAGGTTCGATACATTAATACAAGAGTCATTGAGCTCAGCACCAACATAAACATACAAAAATGACGCAAAAATACAAGCAATTGCAGGTATGATCATATATACATACAAGGAGGTATAATCAACCAGCGCAATATAAACAAAATAAAGCAATTGCAGGAAAAGGGAAAGCCCCCGTCCTTGGCAGCAAGGAAGGGAGGAGAAATTATAATTACCTACCTGGGAGCATTGAGAACAGAGACCACGACGGCACAGAAGAGGGAGGGAGGGAGGGAGGGAGAGAGAGAGAGAGAGAGAGAGAGAGAGAGAGAGAACGAAACGGAGTTCAAATGTTGGTCTCAGAGGGAGGTCGGGAGGTCCTCCTCCTGTTTGCCGTCGCTTGCCTTTCCGGCTGCGGATTCGG
Organism: Diospyros kaki; assembly: GCA_036245055.1. Classification (NCBI taxonomy): domain Eukaryota; kingdom Viridiplantae; phylum Streptophyta; class Magnoliopsida; order Ericales; family Ebenaceae; genus Diospyros; species Diospyros kaki. The sequence continues at coordinate 28,652,502 of BSEG01000012.1, forward strand.
TGTTACGCATCAATCACCCAATTCCCTTCTTCAGGTCTTATGTGGGTTTGGGTATCTTTGACATTTCGCAATTTGCCCCGCCGCGTTTTTCCCAATTATATTTGTTTTTTTTTTTCTCTTTTTAAGGGAAAGAAAAAAAAAAAAAAAAACTTAACTTGCTAACTAAGTTTTGCGCTTGTTATTGGCTTTCAATTAATTGAAATGGAATGATAAAAAACTACAAGATGCTTAGAGACACACTTAATTATTATGCGACAAAGAGGGCCCTGGTTGGGGCTTGGATTATTTGGCATCTCCTTTGCATTTAGATAAGCGAGTGCTGCAATAGATTTTGCTCATTAATCAGTTGCTTGTAGCTAAATAAATATGGCAGAAGTTTATCCCAAGGGAGGGGTGTGCACGGTGTAAATTATTTTTGCCTTGTGACATTCAGATCCTCTTGGGTTGGGTTTTGGTGATGTGGGAGAGGCAACTTTTTCCAAGCTCCAAGCCCAAGCGAAGACTGCCAGTGGCTACATCAGTTTGCCACGAATCTACACCCTGGAGTGGACGATATGGAAAGCCAAGAATTGTTGTCTTTATTTAATGAATTGTTAGTGCAATAATGGTTCTGGTTCGGGCATCACGCCATCGCCATAGCCTAGCCTAGCCTTGGCACTAGCACTAGCACTAGCACGAGCAGGTCAAATAAAATACCTCCAAAAGCACTTGCAGGAACTCCACCAACCAGCCAGCCATGGGAAATTAGAGTCACAAATCTTAATTCCATCCAACCGCCAATTGTTCAAGAAATGAAAAAAAACTTCAATAATCCATTAGTTAATGATTATCATTAAACTGACCACGCTCTCAGATGCAACATTGCCAATGCCAAATAAAATATGTATAGATAAAGAAGCAGCTATTATTGTTATTGTTATTGTTATTATATATATATATATATATATTAGCGCTCAACTAGATCAAGAGATGGAAGAGATCGTGAGAAACGGTGGCTGTTCCAAATTCAATCTGCTGCTGCTGCTGACCAGACCTGACCTTTCAGTCCGAGACAACATATCACAAATGAGAAATACACCCGGCAACAATGCCTATTCATTCCATCAAGAAGGTAAATAAAAAACAAACCCCAATCACAGCCTAACACTTAACTTAAAATGCCCATATGAACATATGGAAAATACTTCCCAGAAAAATACTCAGAATGTGTATGTACATCGGCAACTGAACTGGCAGAGATAAAAAAAAAAGAGGGGGGAAGGGGGACAGGGCAGGACGCAACAGTCTGTCTGTCTGTCTGGTAAAAGCCCAAAACAAAAAGCCTTTCTCCGCCAAGTTCTCATCACTGAAGCCTGTGCTTTCTTATTGGCACGGCCCAAAATGGAACTACCAAGTGCCAATACATCATCATCATCTTGTCTTCTTCACAAGACACTCACCTCAAATTGATTAATTTTACATTGTCCAACTGAATCTTTCTTTTGATTGGCCATCAGGACAGGACAGTTACACTAACTACTACTGCCCAGGGTTCCCCAGTAGTCGTTCCACGGCAGCATGAACATTTCCTGACGTAGCACGTAGAGCCCTGATATTCTCTTGGGTATCAAAGAAACCCATTTCTTGAAGTTGCGACAGTTGAGTGGCATAAAGCTCTTCTGGAGGAACTACAAAGATCAAGGACATTTTGTTTTCAGACAAGCTTAAGTTAACATAGAAATTTAACAGAAAATGCAATAAAAGATGATTACCATCAGGTGCGTTTGGAACAGACAATCCACCAGCTCCAAGACCACCGAACATGTTCATCAACAACTCCAGCCCCATGTTGTTTTGTGTTCCTGCAATTTTGTAGCAGATTTTTTTATGGAAAGGTTGCACTTTAGAGAAAATACGGACAGGATATTAAAAATAATATTTTTCAATGTGCTGCTCGGATACCTTGATTCCCACCAGTCTGAGCTGTTTCCCTGCAAGAACTCAACACAGATAAGCAATATTGATAATAGGAACCAATGCTGACAACCAGTCCACACATTGCAGTAATACCTTTTTATGACTGAATGCTAATGACAACCAGATAGTCCAATTTCTAACATAGTGATTCCAGTTTCACTTATAGAGATGAAAAGATAAACCATTTGCACACTAGAGCACGCAAAAGTGCAAACCATGAATAGGTATTGGAAAAAAAAAAAAAAAATCAAACAAACAAAGAAGGCCATTTAGTAGTCTATATGCCCACGCTGCATAGAAAAAGCAATCTCAATTCAGCTTTAAGAAACTATAAATTAATTGCTCTAGGAAATACTTACATGCATGAAAAGAAAAAAGGGAAGTACATGGGTATGTGATTTAAAATAAACTACACAAGAATCAAGTCGGTTTCTTCAGTCTGTCTACAAGTGGAACTGCAGCACTAAACAGTCTAATTAAGAAGCCATTTAACACATGATATGTTTGTGCAAATAGAAAACGTAAAGACAATAAAAAATAAACATAGAAAAGAAGAAGGAAAAGGAAACAGAGAAAAGGGGAGGGAGTACTACAAACTTAAAAGCAATTTTTCTTGCCATACCACCTTTTTAACATTTTCCCCCTTTTCCTTTACATGGTGCTGCCTGGCTACCCTATTGAAGAGTCATACCCTAACTAGCCAAAGTCACTCCTTCTGGAGACACCATCACCCACTTAAATAAACTAATGTCCATTGAGACTCCAAGAAATGGGGGTAAACTTACCTTATTTTGTCCCAATAATCAAATTCTCACACCTCAAACTCATTCATCTTCAAGAATTTACCGATAAAACCAGCCTTCTTATATCTGTAGGTGCAGCACCACATTTTCATGATGGTATGCTAAAAATCTATTAATGAGAGGTGGTCCCTTGAATTAGGCCTTACCTCAGGAGTGGCTTGTGTAGTTTCCCCTCTTCTTTATTATTGATCATGTTTAAATTTATACAAGTTAACAAAGGAAAGATACACATCCATGCAGACCACACGCATACAACTGGAGCTCATTGGTTTCATTCAATATATAACCAGCACTGCCAAACAGAACACAAACACATATATATAAATATATATTAGCAAAGAGATTTGAAATCATTGAAAGCGCATAAGGTGCCTGGATTTGATGGGAAGATCTCTCATGTTGGAGCAAGTTAAGGGAGAGGTAGTGGATATATGATGGTTGACTTTCATCATTTCGGTTAGTGTGAAAAGACCATGATTGCTTCTTTCATGGCTCTGATTCCAGAAAAAAGCATGGTGAAAACATTAAACACTTTGGACAAATCAACTTTACTGGTAGTGCTTCTAACTCTTACCAAAATTTCTAGCAAGTCAATTCAATAGTGTCAGGTTCTCTAGCTGTTATTTGGTAGTTGAATATAGAGAAACCTATGATAGCATTAATTGAGACTTCCTGTCATACATATTAAGAGACAATAGTTTTGGAGCTAAACACAGAAGATGGATTCAGCAGTCTATCTCCCTCCCTCTTCATAATATCAAGTTTGATCACAGGAACTCAAGCTAGTTTCTGCTATATTTCTAAGGTGCTGCTATATAGGGAAAAACAACTGTAACACTTGATTTTTTTTTTTTTCTAACTATGGAAATGTTGAGTAGATTGAATGGTAGATTTCAGGAGCTTGGCATTTAGCATCTAACAAAGAGCAATTGTTGTTAGTTAAATATTTTCAATAACAGTTCAGACAACCCATATTGTCTGATAAACATACTTTCTTATTTTTTGTGTTGATTTCCTAAGAAATGGAGACGTATTGATATTTTGATATAAAAGAAATGATATTTCATTACTACCATTTTAAAGAAAATCTTACCTTGGAGGTGAGATCAATTGGTTGGAAGACAAGTACCCTAAAGGGGCTCAACTCATGTTGATCAAGAGCCCCCACCCTCCCTACCCATTAAATCCATATTTGAGTTTCCATCACCCCTGGCTCATATGCTGGACCATTTAAGTTGGCTTTCCCTTCATGTGGCATTGGCAAGAACTTTGCATAACAGCTAGTCGTTGGAACTTGGAACATTGCATGAACCCCTGTTAGAGAGTAAAGTTTGGACACCTTTAAGGGTGTCAATTGGAAATGGTTGTGGCAACATGATGCCTGAGCAAGATAGATATTGGATAAGTATGGATTGTCTTGGGAGGTTGGGTTCTTTAGCATTTTCTAGGGCTACAAATGAATAGAGCCATTCGCAAATGACTCAAAGCTTGGCTTGATTAGGCTCGTTCAAAAGCTCATTCATTTAGTTAAATAAACAGGCTTAAGATTGATTTTTAAGCTCATTTATTAAATGAGATGAGCTTGAGCTTTAAGATGCTTGAACTCATTTCGAGAACAAGCTCGTTTGTGGCTCATTCCAAAATAATGTGTGTCTTCTACAACATATTTTTATTGTCACACTAATTATATAATTCAAAATTCTAATATATATTAAAATATACTAATTTTATAAATTAAATTTGAGGTTTAAATGAGCCTAAAATCAAGCTTCAAACAAGCTTTAATTTAGAACTCGTGGAAAGCTCATTTGAAGCTTGTTCAGTATAAACAAGCCAAGCTTGAGCAAAGCTCAAGTCAAGCCCAAGCCCAAGCTAGCAAAATTCTTAACAAACAAGCTCCAGCCTCAAATTTGAGCTTGAAACAATCTCAAGCCCAAGCACAAGCCTAGCAAAATTCTTAACAAACCTAAGCCTAGCAGTGCTAGACTCAACTCATTTGCAGCCCTAGCAGTTTTTCCATCTCATAAAGATCACACGATGTTGCATTAGTTTAATCATGATTGATGATTCTAAGAAGTTACAGTGGCACAAAATGGTGCATGGAGGAAGGTTAGATCATTGTTATCAGAACTAGAAGGAAAAGGCTAGTTCAAGATGGAATCAGAGCACTTGGGTTCAATTCAATCTAACTGATAGGCTAGCCAAGTTTAGCTATAAACAGTTGTTAGAATGTTTGCCTCGAGTAAGCCTAGGATTCAGTGAAGCAGTCAATGTATCAAGCGGCTGGTTTAATTAGGCGGTATGATTCCAATGGTAATTCATTTAGTTGGGAGTAAAACCGGTTATATTGTATAGTTTTATCCGCCCTCTTAGTCTATAAATAAGGGGCAGGGGGTAGTCGTTTGGCATGCATGATTTAGACGAGTGTGTGAGAGGAAAGACTAGAAATCGATAACTCTTTGTAATCTCGGCAAGATCAAGAATTGTGCTCGTGTGATAGGCTGTGTACTGAATCATTTCATATTCAAAGGAAGGCTGCTCTCGAGGGTTTTGAAGGCTGGATGTAGGGTCATTCTAAGGAATGATCTGAACCAGGATAAAGTCTTATTGTCTCTGTGTGGTTTGATTTATTTTCTGTATTTCCATTACTGTTTTTGTTGTTCTTGATTGATCCGTGTCATCTGTGTGCGCGCAAGTGTGTTTCAAATCGATCTAATTGCTATTCCAGTGCTCCCGGGTTTAACAACAGTCATTGTAGCCTTTGATATTTCAAATGCCGTACGCATAGGTAATGTTAATTTTGCCATCAAAATCGAGAAAAATAGACAAAACTAAACCTCACAAAATCTTGAGTCCTCACAATTCACTTTGAAACCATGCTACCAACAACTGACTTGTCATTGATTATAACTCTTTGGAACATATAATATATATTAAAAAAAAAAATTAGATATTATTCAATCCTATACAGTTTAAGTTAAACATTAGCTAACACCTTCACCAGTTTGATGTGGGATTCAGTTCAATAACCATGGGTTTGTGGAATTCTTTCCTTCTTGTTGCTTTTGCCATCGACTAGGAGGTGTCCTTTGCAGATATATCACCATAATGTCAACTCTCCAATTTCATAGGGCATTGCTATTGGGAGGTTCAAAAATTTACAGATCTGTTGCTATTTTGGTTTATCTAGATGGGGCAACTGGGGAAGAATAGGTTGGTAGTATTAGGTGGATTTCTGTTCAAGGTGGAAATTTCAGTGCTAAGTCCTTGTGTGCATGTGGTTGTGCGGTGTGCATGTGCCCGCTAAACTGTATTATTCACTGTTGGGAAACAGAGAATTAGGAGTTATTTTTACAATTGATGAATTATTTACAGTTAATTTACAGTTAGGGGTTAATTTACAGTTATGAGGTAGTGGGGAAGTAGTGGATTAGTGGCAACTGCTGTAAAAAGAACCTGGATAGCTTTTATATATTAAGCTATGCCAGATTACTGAAATTATAAAGTAAATTGCGCAAGTTTTTCTCTCATTTTCTCCCTACAACCCTGTGATTCCCTCACTTATTCTCTCAGCTTTCTCTCTAAAGTCCTCTCCTTTCTCTCTCCCTTTCTTCTTCTTCCTGTTTGTCACCCAAAATCCTGGACTAAAAACCTAAGATCTTGACAATTTGGTATCAGAGCAACAGTTCTTGGTTGTGATCTAGGTCCCTAGTAGTTGAATCCAATCAATCTTTGAAGGCAGATTCGGGCGGTTATTGGTTGCTGTTCAGAGTTAAGTCAAAAGAACTTAAGCTGAGGAAATGGCGGATGGTACCCGAATGAAGCAACCAGAGGCTCAAATCAGCCAGGTTAACTCCTTGGTGACAAGTTTGCAGACTCGAATGGAGGCACTGGAGGCTGGGGCAAGCAAAGGCCAGGAAAGAATGCAGGCACTGTAAAATAAGCTCAATGCGTCGATGGAGTGTTTGACTAGGAGGATGGGCAATTTCCTGCAAATGTTTTCTAAGATCCCTCAACTAAGCCTGCCGGAGGACTTCCCACCAAAGGAGCATGGAGATCCTATCTTAGAAGGTAATGGCTCAAATCTTAACCAAACTGGAATTTCTGCAGTAGTAGTAGAAAACATGACTGGCAGGGAAATTATGGTTGAAAGGATGAATGAGAAAAAGGCAGAAAATAACTCAGCCACTAATTCCTATACTCATAGCGTGGTGCCAATGCCAAAATTGGAGATTCCTATGTTTGATGGAAAAAATCCTAGATGGCGGGTAAGGAGACGCCAGAAATTTTCCAGTTTTACAACATAGGGGATCCTCAGAAGGAGAAGGTTAATCTAGCCTCAGCCTACTTGAACGATGCAACGGATGCATGGTATCAAGGTTGGGCTAGGCTTAGAGGAGAGTGTGCTTGGCAGGAATTTGTGGAAGAATTTTGTGAGAGATTTTGGGGATAAGAATATGACAGGCGTAATAGAGGAATTCAACAAGTTGAAACAGGTTGGAAGTTGGAACACTTTCAGAATCCCAGTCCAGGTTTGAAGAACTTAAAGCACTGATGATCATTATTAACCCTTCTCTCTCTGAGGCCTATTTTGTTTCAAGTTTTATATGTGCCCTTAGTGAAGAACTTAGGCCAACCATGAAAATGCTGCAACCTGCAACAGTTAAGCAGGCAACAGGGAAGGCAAAATTGCAGGAGGTGACAGTGGAAGCCATATTCACGAAACATAGGACTCCATTTATAGGAATTGGGCCTAGCAGTAACCAGACTTCAACCTATTCCGGAAATGTAAAACAGAGGATACAGTCTGGATTATGTTATATATGTGGAGAAAAGTTTTCCCCTGGGCATCAGTGTAAGGGGCAATTGTTACAAATGGAAGGCAGAAATGAAGCTGAGGAAGGAATTACTAAAGAAATTGAAGTGGAGGCTAAAAATTTCCTTAAAGATGCACCCAGATAACAAAATTTCTGCCGGATATCCTAGCTCAATTCCCTCGAGTTGCTCAGTTCATTTGATTTTCTTGAGTACAAGAAAATTTTTAAGGGAAGGGGAATGTCGGGAAATAAAGAATTAGGAGTTGTTATTTTTACAGTTGTTAAATTATTTACAGTTATGGGGTAGTGGGAAAGTAGTGGATTAGTGGTAACTGCTGTAAGAAGAACCTGGATAGCTTTTATATATTAAGCTATGCCAGATTACCAAAATTATTGAGTAAATTGTGGAAGTTTTTCTCTCATTTTCTCCCTACAACTCTCGGCTTCCCTCCCTTATTTCTCTCAGCTTTCTCTCTAAAGTCCTCTCCTTTTTCTCTCCCTTTCTTCTGCTTCCTGTTTCTCACCCAAAATCCTAGAGTAAAAACCTAGGATCTTGACAATAATTCACAAAGTGAGTAAGCAGCTTGAAGAATCTGTCCTTTACATTCTGATCCATTGTTCAGTGGTTAGGGACTACGGAAATTGGTTCTTAGTATTTTCAGAATGTCATCAATGTTGTGATGGCTTCATTCTTGATAGGTAGCAAAAGTGGTAGAAAGAAGAAAAGAAGGGCAGTAATTAGGATCCCTCTTGTGTTAGCTTTATCTAATTTTGCATTCGAGGAAAGGAGGAGAGGAGAACCTTCCTGGACATAAGCATTTCTTCTGTCTGTTTTCTGTCAGTTAAACCCAAATGTGAGCCACTTATTGGATTTCATAGATTGGAGGATAGATAGACTGGATGCATGTGGCATAAGTTTTTGGTGAAACCATTTTTGTGTGGCTATTTTTTAATACAGGGCCCAACCTGGATGCCTATCTGATATATTAATACATTTTTACATATCAATATAAAAGTATATACTCAACAAGAAAACATTAGTCTCACAGTCAGGCAAACACAACTTTAACAAAGAGAAGTACCCAAGTACAGAAAGAAAATAGCCCCACACAAACCATGTAGAGAAAAACCATGAAGCGCTTTAATTTCACATGCTATATGAGGGAGTAATATGAACAGAAAATGTCATGCACAACAGCCTGGTACTGATGTCATGGAACATCTAAAAACCTCATTATTCACCCAAACTATGGTTTGGAGTTTCAAAAAAAAATGATCTAGCAAACTGAGGCAGAGCCGATTTAATACCTATCAAAATCTCTGAAAAGAAAAAGAAATAATAATTATAGTTCAAATTTTAAGCCACAAGCTAATTAAGTGGTACAGCATCACTTACTGAGTTGACTGCTGCCTGTTAAGCTGAGATAGAAAAGCCTGCTGTACAGCTAACATTTGCTGCAAAAATATGTTGAAGGTCAACAAAAGGTCAAGCAAAGGTAGTACAGTCTATCCTAGATCATCAATCTACTGAGATCTCACCCAAAAAAGACTCAACTTTTGCTTATCAATAAATCTAACCAGAAAATGCAGGAGGCCAGAAAAGATTTGCAAAATTTGAAGTCTAAAGACATTGGATATGGATACAGCAAACCATGCATATACAGACTTACCAGAACACAAGAGCAAATCAACAAATAAATATACATTGTGCATGACAATAGAAATTAGGCTAAAATTTAAGATGTATCCTTGAGGTTTGGCATAATATAGGAAGTACCTGTAACAATTCAGAAATTACACCAACTACCTTATTGTTTGGAAGTTCCATCAAATTGCATTCCAGTTGCTAGATTTTCATTACACTAGGTACCACCGACATTTTATATACTTACAAATTCCTTAACTGTTCAATACGTGGGAGGCCAGTGTAATTACCATAACAAAAGGGATACATGCTTTTATTTAGAAAACCTTTAAGGTGCCAAGTCTAATTTACTTTAGAAATTATTATGTATTTTTTCAGTCCCAGAACATTTATGAGCATGAACCTTGGTAGCTACAGTAAAGTTGCTCCCTTGTGACTAGAAAATCACAAGTTTGAGTTGTGGAAATAGACTCTTTGCAAAGCAAGAGAGAGGTTGCATACAAAAATGACCCTCAATGCACTACTGGGACTCTAATGTTTTGCTATATTGAAAATAGTAAAGGATTACTTTTTTACTTTCTACACATTAGGAAAGAATTGTAAAAAAGTAGTTCTATAAATTAATTTAACAAGCTCTCTTCATAAAACTTCAATTAGAAGAATCAGAAGGAAAACTAAATCCACAGTACCATTTTTTAACTGATTTCCAACTTAATTTTTACAACTTTTAATATGATATTAACGTCTTTTAAGTTATAGGCATGCATCTTCCTATTGTGACAAACATTTCCCTAAGCATTTGAGAAGTGTATGCCTGTAGAGAAGTTGAGAAATAATAGAACAAGTTTGTGTGAGTGTTGTTCCACCGTGTATTAAAAGCATCCAGTGTGGTGTTTAACACATCAGGAGCCTTTATTTGAATTCCCTATCTTAGTAGACCATGAATGGCCTTTCAAGCTCAACAGGAACAAGACACTTCCATACCTAAGCAATGCTATGAAAGTTACCCTTTCATTTGAGCAAGTGCAAATACGTGAATCTGCAAAGGCTCGCATACATAGAACAAACAAACATGAATCAGGCAGTGTAAACACAACATTACCTGCATCATCTCAGGAGTAGTTAACTGCCGAAGAATTTCTGGGCTCTGCAACATTTCTCTGAACTGAGGGTTCAAGTCAAGTATACTTCGAAGTTGTGGGTTCATGCCAAGAAACTATAGTTCAAGAAATGGAAAAAAAAATAAGAATACAAGTTATACAAGTCTCCTAAACATCAGATTATCACTTGATTTGCAGTAACCTTTGTTCATACCTGATTCATGTACTGGGGATTCGATAATATGCTTTGCATCATCTGAGATATGGCTGGATTCTGCATGAGCTGATTTAACGCAGAGGGGTCAGGCATGCCAAATGTATGCTCCAACTCTGGGAGACCAAGACCTCCTAACCCAGTAATTCCTGGTGTCCTGGCATTCCCAGCAGGATTTGACCTTGGAGTAGGGTTCGCTTGGGGACCTCCTTAGAATTCATAAATAAAATAACACCGCCCATTAAAGTTTTTAGGCAGAATTCTAGCAAAATCAATAGAGAACAACATATTCAAGAAAAACACATAATTTCTTCTTCTGAGGTCAAGTGAGCAAATAATTAAGAGACAAGACTGAACTAAAGATTCACTTGAGAATTTCCAAGCAGAAATGTAATTCAGAGACCTTTTTCCAATTAGTTATTGATCATAACTGTTAAGTAGGTATCAATCACAAGGGAGTCTCAAAGCACATAAAATATTACAGAAAAGGGCATAAAAAGAAAAATAACTTCCTAAAACTTTGATATTTCATATAGACTTTTTTCCCCCCTTCTATGTGATCCCCCCATGGGAGAGAGGGTTGGTGGGACCGTAGGGGGATGGGGACATCATCATTAGTCGCAATATGCGTGTCTGCAGGCTTTCAATGAAGAGTCAAATATCTGAATTAGATGAGATTTTTATTTTATTATTATTATTATTATTGAGGGGCTCAGGAGCTTGGGGTTCTAATAGTCCCAACACACTGCATCTTATCACAAAATTCTTATCAGCCTCGGCATCTCCCAAACTTAAAAACACAATATGGAATTGATATATCTTATAGGGTCAATCCAAATAACATACAACAGTTACAGCATCTTCTAGTTAACGTAAATGGGTTGCTGTCAGAATATTTTTTTCTTAGCTTTGTTTCTAACTTGGGATTCTCCTTGTCTTTTAAAAAATTCTAAACAACAACATAATAAACACCAAAAGGCAAAAATTAATAGAAAAAATTTGGGTTATTCTTAGGAGGAATTTGGTCCACTAGCAAATGGAGCCCCAGTCATGTTTTACATCTTCAATACCAATTAGCAACCATTCTTCCCTGGGATTTTAGCAACTCCAATGAAACCCCCCCCCCCCCTCCCCCCACCCATAACCAAAAGAAAAAAAAAGGAGGATCTCGTTAGTATCAGAATGCACAGAACAATTTCAAAACAGTAGAGCATACCACCAGTACCACTCCAGGGGTTAGGAAGAGGATTGGCATTTGGAGCAATAGAACCAGTGGTGGTTTGAAACCCAGTGGTTGAAGGATTGTTGGATCCATCTCTAGTTTGAGCTCCACCACCTTGATTTCCCAAAAGAGCTGCAAATGGGTTTGACCCCATATCATTTCTATTGCTTCCTGCCATAGTAGCATTGAGAAATGGTTCCTGAACGTTCTCATACATTCTTCTCAGCATGTTGAATCCTTCAGGAGAAGATTCAATATTACTCATTGCCCTATCCGTGTTTCGCATCATCTCCCGCATGAGCTCAGGGTTTCGGGCTGCTTCTAATGTCTGACGAAGGATGCCAGGATCATTAAGCACATGAGCAAGTTCAGGATTACGATCAATAATCTCACGCATTTGAGGGTTACTCATGATCAAGCTGCGCATCAGGTCAGGGTTATTCATCAGGCTCTGAATGGCAGGCATGTTCATTATTTCTCTCATCATATTGGGATTCTGAGTTAGCTGTTGCTGCACTTGTTCAAAATCTGGAAGTCCAGCACCAAATAAACCAGATGCTCCAGAGCCTCCTAGAGGATTTATACCAAGCCCAGGAAACAAAGATGGCACAGGACCATTGCCTCCAAAATTTCCACCTTCATTTGAACCAAGACCCTGTGCACTACCTGTAGTGGCATTAGGATTGCCAGCATTGGTAGCAGTAGCTGGAGCAGGAGTTGATGCAGATGGAGCAAAACCACGCACCATATGAACAGTATGTTCTGCCTGTAAACCTGCAGTGGCATAAAAGAAAAAAAATAAATCTCAAGGAAGGAAAAAGTGAACAGATATAAAATGGAAAAAGAACAATTGATTTGGGTATGTTGGAATCCAAAAGATAAAAGCTAATGATTTAACAAGGAGATCAAAGATAAAACCTGTATGATTAGGGACTGTAACAATGAATAATAACAGAACATGGGTCATTTCAGAAGCAAAAAAATCAAGCAACTTTGCAACTTAAAAACAACTGCCTATACTGATCTGTATATTTGTGAGTGCAGGCTATTTTAGACCAATACTAAAACAAAATTCCTAACCTACTGGACGCAGAAGAACATTAAAATAATTGGCGAATAATCCAACGGAAAATAAAACCATAACAACCGCAAGCAGATTAATAATAACTAACCATCAGCCTTAGCATGATTGGCAGTTCAAAACAGAAGAGAAAACTAAACCATTTTAAAGCAAGCTGATATATAGATATGTGTGTGTGTGTGTGTGTGTGAATCCATAGAGTATAGACTGATAGAGATGGCTGGAGATATAGAATTCACGTAGTAGACCCCACCTACTAGGACCTAGGACTTGTGATTATTTTGTTGTGTAGAGTATAAAGACGCATAAGGTGAAAATGATTTGAAAACCAAAAAAAAAAAAAAACAAGAAGAAAAACTCATGGCCATTAAGAAGACAGTTGCAATTTGAAACATCTCAAAAGGTGCACATCTCAAAGGAAAGAGGGATTCAGCAGGATTGGTGGTTCTTGGGTTAGCATTAAGGAGGGTGTGAGCATTAGGGTGTTATTTTTTGTTTTGTGAATGAAACCATTGTACTTTGCAAAGTACCCTACAAGTTTTGCAAGTCTCAAGGACTAATTTGGCTGCAGGATTGGTCTGTTACAAGCTAGTTATTTAGGGCTACCCACAGGTTCCCCTTTTAAGGGTGAACCTGCTTAGGATGGATGATTGATAGATTTGAAAAGAAGTTGGCTTCATGGAAAATGCATTACCCAAGGGCTTGTAATCCAACCTCCCTACTCACTCCATGTCCATTGTAACCATTCCCAGTTCAGTAGTTAATAGGCTGAAGAAATAAAGGCTCTTGTTATTCAATAGTTATGGGATGAGTTTAAGTACTGTGATGCAAGCTACAAAGTCTATTTATTCTTGGCCAGCATGGTCTTGGCATCAGAAGGTTAAGGATTTCCGACAAAGCTCTAATAGGGAAACAAGGTCAAAACTTTGCTCATGAGAAGAATATGTTTTTATGGTCATCTGTGGGATGAATAGACTAGATGGGACATTTTCGCCTCCATGAATATGTTACTATGGTTTTTTGTGTGGGATGAATGGACTAGAAGGGACATTTTTGCCCTAATAAGTTTGGGTTACAGACAGCAATTAAAGGGGGTTGGGCTCAGCTTTTCATCTTTGTTTCATTTAATGTGAATAGTGAAATTCAAATGACATTGTGATTTGATAGTTATTGAGTTGGCATTTTCCTGGATCTTTATAAGCTTGTTATCGATAAGTTTATATCAGTGAGTGTTTTGTGATTCTCCCTCTCTTCCACTGGCATTGTCGTTCCCTAGTTGATTCCAAGATAATATTATTTCACATTTGTCATGACAACATTTTGGGCATTCATCACCCAACAGTTGATCAAGGGTGGACAAATGAGTTTGACCTCCATCAGAGGAGGAGCCTTTTTGTTTGCTTGTTTTATGTTGTTTGTTGTATCAAGGGAAAAGAGAACTTCCCTTGGAAGCATGGTTGTCAAAGGCACAAGGCACAAAAAGTGCCTAGGGCCTAGGTGTGAGGCGCAAAGCACAGGATCAGGCTTTTTGGATGTGAGGTGCACATTTATTAGAAATCTGTATTAAAATACTTATACAGGTTTATTTTCAATATATAATTATAAAGAGGTAAATGCAAACTAATAAAATCATAAATAACAAATAACAAGCACACTTATTCAATAAAACACAAAATAAAAGCAAAACTCAAGGAACGGACACTGGAGGTGGGTCCCCTGACTCTGGCAACACTGCCAGTTGAAAGCAGGTTGCCAGAGGCAAGTCCACTTGCCTCCACACCCCAGCAGCCTGTCCAAATGTGATTTCACGCCCAGTGGGTTGCCAGCACTTGGCAAATCAAGCTAACTTGTGGCCACCATCTTCAGTCACCTCTCTCAAATCTATTTGAATATGCTTTCCTATTGAACACATTCTCCAATGACAATTAAACTAAAGTCTTTTGGAAATCAAATAAAAAAACACAAAAGAATACCTCAAATCCTGAACCAACACCAGTAATGCTGAGATTTGGTGGTCATTCAACCCTTTCTTCAGTTCTCCTTTCTCCTTTGAGTCCTCTACTTTCTTGGTTTAGGGTTTTATGTTGAGAGGTTTTTTATTAGGGTTTTAGGTTGAGGGGCTTTGATCTAATGTTAGGGTGTGGTGTTGAGAGGTTTCAAATTTCTTATAGTTTTCCTCCTTGTTATTACAGGGAACCTTAAAAAAAAAGGGTAAAACAGAACATAAACAGCAGGTACGTGCCTGAGGGCTTAGGTGTGCACCTAATATAGGGCGCCTCACCTGAGCAATGCAAAGACATCATCTATTGAACTTGTGCCCAGGCATGCATCAGCGCACTTTTGACAACTATGCTTGGAAGGGCATGGAGATACAGAAAATCAATGGGTGACTTATTGCTGTAAAATAATTGAGATATTTAGAATTTTAATTAATCTCTTTTTGGTATAGATTAAGTGACACCAACATCCATTTTTGGAGTTTTCGTGCTCATGATCCATGCTGGAGAAAAATGAAGTTGAGACACACTTGGAGGATCACTCTCCTTCATGTTTTCTGGTTCATTTGGCATAAGAGAAATATAAGAGTTTTTTATGGTATATGGTTGAATGCATTGATAAAGGAAATCATTATTGTTCCTTTTTTGGTAGTTAAGAGAGGATTCCCATTAACTTAAGTGTCCTTTTGCAGTTTCTTTATGATCTTTAACCAATCTTCTCTTTGTGCAAATTACGTTATATCTGTTTTAGTGTCCTTTTGCAGTTTCTTTATATCTGTTTTAATTCGTCAATCAATATCTGCTGTACAAAAGCTGCCCCCTTCATGGCAATTCTTTACTTCAAAAAGCATTTTACGTATTAAAAGTGTTGTTGCCAAAATACAACAATCTATTTTTTTTTTTTATTGTGGACAGACGCAAGAGTCTCGGAAGTCGTGTCTTCTCCGATGGAAATCTGGACGAGGAATTGGATCTGATGGAGTCTCAGGTCTGACAAACCAACAGAGCTGATGGTCTGATGAGCTGATAATCTTGTGGGTTGATGATCTGCCGGCCTCAAAATGATCTGGTGGCCTCAAGGTGATGAGAGGTCTCGGAGCGATCGGGTGGCCTCAAGGTGACGAGAGGCCTCGGAGCGATCTGGTGGCCTCAAGGTGACGAGAGGTCTCGGAGCGATCGGGTGGCCTCAAGGTGACGAGAGGCCTCGGAGCGATCTGGTGGCCTCAAGGTGACGAGAGGTCTCGGAGCGATCGGATGGCCTCAAGGTGACGAGAGGCCTCGGAGCGATCTGGTGGCCTCAAGGTGACGAGAGGTCTCGGAGCGATCGGGTGGCCTCAAGGTGACGAGAGGCCTCGGAGCGATCTGGTGGCCTCAAGGTGACGAGATGCCTCGGAGCGACGGGAGATCCCAAGGTGACGAGAGGCCTCGGAGTGACGGGAGACCTCAAGGCGACGAGAGGTCTCGGAGTGACGAGTGACCTTGTGACGACCGAGTGGCCTGGTGACCGAGTGGCCTGGTGACCGAGTGGCCTGATGGTGACCGAGTGGCCTGGTGACCGAGTGACCCTATGACCGAGTGACCTGGTGACCGAGTGGCCTACAAAACGAGAGCACCGTTAGGGCGCGGGTGGGGGTCCCCGCGCAAACCCTCCGATGCTTAAATTAGATCTCGAGAGAAAATATCAAATCGTACTTGAATTGCTCAAAATAGCGTACCTTGGAATGAGAGCCAGGTCTCATATTTATAGTGGAGGAGAGAGAGAAGATGTGAGAGAATCTCGTGGCCCATTTGTGAGTGGTTCCCATACCTCAACTTCATGCCCGATTTTCTTCATGATATAACTCGAATATCTCAAAACTCAAAACATGAAAGTTGTAGATAATTCTCTTAGCTTTCCATAGAACTTTGAATCAGGTCAATCGGAGCTCGTATGAAAAAGTTATGGCCGAAAAACTGAAGTGATGTCATACCCACTCGGCATGACCGAGTGGGTCATGGCCGAGTGGGGGCCACTCGGTCATGCCCCCACTCGGCCATGACCGAGTGGGGGCCACTCGGTCATGCTCCTTTTTTGCCCAACCGAGTGGGGGGCCACTCGGTCATGCCTTCTTTTTCCCATTTGACTTGGTTCGAGTCCATCTTCCTTCAATACTTGACTCCGAGCCTTCATAGTGTAGGTACATCAACTTCATACTCAATTTACCCCTTTATTAAGCCTGAATCTATCAAAACTCAAAACATGAAAGTTGTAGATAGTTCTCTTATCTTTCCATAGGACTTTGAATCAGGTCAATCGGAGCTCATATGAGAAAGTTATGACCGAAAAACTGAAGCGGTGTCATACCCACTCGGCATGACCGAGTGGGGGCCACTCGGTCATGCTCCTTTTTTGCCCAACCGAGTGGGGGGCCACTCGGTCATGCCTTCTTTTGCCCATTTGACTCGGTTCGAGTCCATCTTCCTTCAATACTTGACTCCGAGCCTTCATAGTGTAGGTGCATCGACTTCATACCCGATTTACCCGCGGATTGATCCAGAATCTATCAAAACTCAAAACATTAAAGTTGTAGATAGTTCTCTTATCTTTCCATAGGAATTTGAATCAGCCCAATCGGAGCTCGTATGAGAAAGTTATGGCTGAAAAACTGAAGCAGTGTCATACCCACTCGGTATAACCGAGTGGGCCCTCCCCACTTGGTCTCGGCTCGACCTCTTGCTCCTTCGGCTTATTTCCTCGATCTCCTACAACCCGTTGGGCCTTTGGGCTTCATGTCCACATCTCACAACCTTTTTAGGTCTTGTAATTCTCCAAGTTTACAGGGCATATCAAAAAGCAAAAAGAACTTATATATTAACCTAAAGTCCTCTAATTTTGAGTAGGTAATCAATCAACACAAACCTAAAATTTTCAGCTGTTAAGACTATGCATGTCCTGTCATGGCTTTACATTTTTATAACATTGCCGGATGTCATTCAAACCATTAAAGACATTAGAGAGGTGCAACCTTGATATAAACCAACCTTCAATGTTGGTTACACAAATTTGGTCCCTTACAATAGACCCTGACTCCCATCCATCCCTTACAACTGAAGCTAATGGGCATTTAGTACAAGGGCAAGTTTAGCACAAGATAAGCACAATGCTTACTGGAGCTATCATATCGTCATACACGCCTAAACTTGTCGGATTATTTTGTAGGTATTGTAAGTTCATAGAAAAAAAACTTAGATGTCACACTGTTGAAAACGATCCAACAATTACAAGCACACAAGATGATATATATACTAGCTCCAAGAAACAATTTGTTCATCTGACACTGAACTTCCCATCTACTAGAAGCCCATTACCTTTTAAGGACATCTCTAAGCACACGTCATTGCAACATCATCTAATAATCATTTGTGGCATGACATCAATTATTTTTTTCTTCATATTCTTTTAGAAGTGAAAAAAGTACAAAAGTATATTGTCTTAAGGACAACAAACAAAAAAAATTGTCCATCTATAGGTGTATAGCACCTCTGAAAACTTAGTAAAAGAGAAATAAAAACAAAATATTCTCCCTTGGCCACAAAAGTAAGCCAACAAGAATAGTCAATGGAGAGACTGATTAGTGCCCTTAAAAGCTCTACCATCCCTTCCCACAACAAACCTCATGTTAGACAGAAATAGATGACCATCCAAGCACGCCCCTCTACACAAAAGGGCAAATCCAAATCCATGGTGATTGCAACATCACCTCTACACAACGAGTAGGCCAAGAAAGAGTCCTTAAATAGCTAGGCATTGGACAATCAAAAATTAAGAGCCCATTTGAACACGATTAATATGGTTTTCTTATGTAAGCAGGTGGCCAATAGAGGCTCCTATGAGCAAAGTGGATATAATGGAACAAGTATTTATCAAGAGAGGCAAAGGAATACTAAGAAGAACTTAGGGCAAAGGAAGACTAAGAAAAACTTAGTCAAAGACACCTACAACCTGTTTAGCTCTAGAAAACATTTTCTAATTTTCCAATTCCAATTTTCTATTAAATGGTTGAATCTCTAATTAGAAAACAAAAAACTCAATTTTCTAATCTTTCAACTTTATACCATGAATTGGAAAACATCAAAAAGATTTTTTCTCTAAATTTTCTATAAATGAATGCTATTACTTTTTGAAACATAACATGTTAGGGTGTGTTAATAATGAAATTACAGGAGAAAAATTAGAAAATATTTTCTATAACTGAACAGGACCATAGATTTCATGTTAACTATATGGGCCTTATAGAACAATATGTCCATAGATAGAAAAAATTGAAGGCTAGAATCCATGTAGTCGATCCTGCATAGTGGGATGAAGACTTGCTATGTTGTTTTCATTTTCACTTTTTGAGAAATAAACACAAAAGAAAAATGGCATTTGGTGCATTATTTCATCTCCAAAATACGAAGACAATTTTCTTTTTTTTTTACAAAAAAGAAAACACAAATACCAAAATGGAGTTCTCGTGTTCATAATTGGCTTTCTATTTGATCAACTATGTATCATCTAGATCAAACCAACCACTAACGATTTTACGGTACAAGTATTTATGGTATAAAATAATTGTTTGCATATTTAATTATCTTACAGAATATATAACATTTTTATCAAATATTATTTTTAGTTTTCATTTCCAAAACTTTAATAAACGTCGACATTATCAAACACAACGTTTAATTTCTTTTTTTTAACAGAAAATGAAAATGAACTCAAAACAAATAAAATAAACCTAAAAACAAACACATGAAATCTGATAGCACATCAAATAAATCCTAAGTAGTTCAAAGATTCACCAACCTTGCACATTAATGGATTAATAAGATTCTACTAAGAGGTAATAAAGTCCCTTGCCTATACCACAACTGAATAGACAAAATTGCATAACATCAATATGCTGCACGGCCACCGAAGGTGCAGGTGGTAGCTCCATGGTTACTGAAACTTGAGGTTTCAAGTTCAAGTAATGTGCTCTTCAATTGCTTGGGCAGCTGTTTGCCATACAATCCAAATGTCAAGAAGCCAACGAGGTTACCTCACATACTAATAATGGTTTCTCTCAATGTCCTAAATGACCAAACTGATAATCCCCACTTGTGTAGCCTCTGGCCGTGATCATCCCTCACAAATCTCAATCTCACACTCACGACACAAACAGAATAAAAGACAAGAAAACAAGATACAACAGGCCAAGAGTTATCCTGGTTCAGATCATCAATGGCTTGATGATCCTACGTCCAGACTGAAGGTAGGCAACAAAATTCCACTATCAAGAATACAATCAGTACACTCTCTCACAGCTCTTTACACGAGCTATCCCTTGGAGATTACAAAGTCTAATCCTCTAGGCTTTACTCTCACTTTGTACACGATATGTCATAATGAAATAACTCAAGCCAGCCCCTATTTATAAAGGATGGGAGCAACTTTTACAAGGAACAAAAAATAAACGGAAACCAGTAGGTACCGTTTAAAAAGTAGTTACCGTTATATATTCAACTAACATGAATAACCGAACTTCTTGTTGCTTTAAGCTTCTGTGCTTCTGTGTAATGCTGGATGTCTTGACTTAGTGCAAACATTAACATATATGTTGCATGTGGTCTCCGTTTCATCAATCACCGTCTTCCAAATTCACCTTCCCCCATTGAGTCATCCCTTAAGTACTCCTATATCTGTGATTTTCACCAAGTGTTATTTCTTTTTTCTTTTTTTTTTCTTTTAAGTTTGCCAAGATCCTTTTGAGTTTCCTTCCCTATTGTTGGCTTTCTACATAGGCTTTCACATTAAAATGAACACAACATATGGAAAGCACGAATCCTATGTACACATGTTTAGGAATGCATCTTTTACAAAAAACATATCTTTTCATGAAATACAGAGGCTTAAATTTTAATATGTTATATTTATTATTTGTTTCGGAACAAATTTGTCATGTACCTAGACCGTGGGTTATTACCTTGAGGGTAGTTATGGCTATTAAGAGAGTTGTACCTTGTGTATGCATTACAAGTTGTATTCGGAATTGGATAACCGTTTTTGGCACCAATTCCTTGCTATGGATCAGTATATAAGATCTGACCCAGCCTATTTTCAAATCATCCAATGAAGGATCTGATCTCCCTCCTCCAACTCTCTCTCTCTCTCTTGATCCTTCCTTCCCCAATTCAAAAATTCTCTTCCATCTCCCTCTCATTTTCCCCGCCAAATTTTCTTCTAAATAGTTGAGAATTCTCTGTCAGATTTGAGATCTAACATTTTGGTATCAGAGCAAGTTCCTAGCCGATGAATCCTCAAGTGATCAAATTCCAATGGCTAATAACACTCACATGAAGCAGATGGAGTCACAACTGCAGTAGGTGATAGCGACAGTGAAGGAGAAGCATGCAGATATGGGATCCAAGCATGGAGGATACGATCGGAATAGTGGTTGATAAGAAGTTGGAGGATGCCTCGAATCGATTGCAAGAAGACATGCGCAATCAGATTCAAGTGGAAATACGAGAACAAAGCAATAAGCTACGAAATCAAATGCAGCAGTTCATGCTCATGTCCTCCAGCCAAAATTAGGTCAGGATCTTCCCTAATTTTCCCCCTAGAGATAAGCTAGAACCAATCCTCCCAGGAATTGGAACCAATCACAAAGTGGCCGGATCCTCGGAGTTGGAGGGGTGAACCAACCACTGTGGGAGAAAATGTGGTAGAAAGGAGGCAAGAGATACAGGTGACCCCCCACCAATCCAGTTTCTCGATGCCAAAACTGGAATTACCCCTATTTGAGGGGCCAAAAGCCCCGATGGTTGGTAAGGCAGTGTGAGAAGTTGTTTAACATCCACCAAGTGGCTGATAGCCAGAGGGTTACCCTAGCGCCGCCTATCTAAATGATATTGGAGATGTGTGGTTCCAATGATGGTTTAGAGTGAGGGATGATTACAATTGGGAAGAATTCGTTAAGGGATTGTGTGAAAGGTTTGGAGAACAAGGTATGATGAATATAGTAGAAGAGTTCAACAAGCTGAAACAAGATGGGACGGTACAGGACTATTAACTCAAATTTGAGAAGTTAAAAGTCACTCATGCTAAGCCGAAACCTCTACATAACCGAGGAGTATTTCGTATCAAGCTTTATTAGTGGCCTGAGCAGCGATCTCAGGCCCACAGTGAAGATGTTGAAGCCTAAGACAGTGCAAGAAGCAACTAAAAATGCTTCCCTACTTAATAATAGAGGTGCTAATGAGAAAACAGAAGGTGCATGGTAAGGGGGGAAACTATGGTGTGATGTAGGTAGGGGGAAAGGCGTAGGGAAAGGAGTTGACTAAAGTGGGTGAAGGATTCAGGTATTAGACGATCCCACCATCTGCACCACCGATGCAACAAAGGGGAAGGCCCATGGAACAAAGAGGGCAAGTTAGGTTGTTCTTCAAATGTGGAGATAAGAATTCTCCAACACATCAATGCAGGAAGCTATTGCTCCTATTAGAAGGGGGAGAAGTAGAAGAAGATACCAGGGAAGAAGGGGTGGCAGCTATGACTGAATTGGAAGAAGAAGAAAATGGAGCCATATCACTACATGCAATCAAGGGGATGGCCAATAGTAAAATCATCAAAGTAAAAGGGAGAGTGCGAGACAGTACACTCATGGTTCTAATAAATAGTGAGAGCACTCATAGTTTCATTAACGAATAAACAAGCAAGAAGATGAAGTGTGAGCTATCTAGCACTCAACCGCATTAGTAGTAAGGTGATGAGTAAGTTGGCTTGCATAGGATTTTGTTGGAAATGCAATGGGAGACTTTTGAGGTCACCCAAGACTGTTAAAACTCGAAAGGTGTCGCATAGTACTTGGGGTAGATTGGATGAAATGGGTGAGCCCAATCAATTTTGACTTTAACAAGATGGAAGTAACCCAGGAGAAAGAAGGCGGAAGGGTGATCGTACAAGGGAATATGGAAGTGGGAACTTGCAAAATGATCAAGGGTAAGAAATTACATAAACTATTCAAGAACAAACTATCCCAGGTGACACAGCTATTTTCAATTGAGGCGAGGGAGGAAACAGAAGCTCAGGAGGAACGAGAAAGGGAGTGTATGATGACAACCAATAATCAACCTCAACCCCTATGGCAGGTACACAAATTGAACTTATTAGATACACTACTAGTTTTCAAGACTTATTTGCAAAACCTAAGTCACTACCACCTAAAAGGCCTTTTAGTCACTCCATACCCTTCCAACCAAATGTTGAACCGGTAAACATCCGATCTTATAGATATCCTCCCAAACTCAAATCAAAGATTGAAAAATTAGTGAAGGATGTGTTGAACCACTCTATAATCAAGCCCAACCAAAGCTCATTTGCCTCACCCGTTTTGTTGGTTAAAAAGAAAGATGGTACATGGTGTTTTCACGTCGACTACTGTCAAAACAACACCATCACTATCAAAGATAAATTTCTCATTCCAATCATCAAAGACCTATTAGGCGAACTCAAACATGCCTCAGTATTTTCCAAATTAGATCTAAGATCTGGATGTCATCAAATCCGAATGAACCCAGATGATATACCAAAGACAGCCTTTAAGACCCATCATGATCATCATGAGTTTATAGTAATACCATTTGGGCACCAGCCACATTTCAAGCCCTAATGAACCACATCTTTGAACCTTACCTCAAAAAGTTTGTGCCGGTATTCTTTGATGACATCCTAATCTATAGCCTTTCATTTTCCCAATACTTAAACCACCTTAGGACTACATTCAAGGTCCTTAAATTCAACTGGCTATATATCAAAAGCTCCAAATGTGTTTTTGCAAAAAAGCAAGTAGAATATTTGGGGCATGTTATTTCAAGTGCTGGAGTTAGCCCAGATCCTAAGAAGATAGCTGCCATGACCGCATGGCCTAAACCTACCAATATCAAAGCCTTAAGGGGATTTTTTAGGCTAACTAGTTATTATAGAAGGTTCATGAAGAACTATAGGGTGATCAGCAAACCCCTAACTGAATTATTGAAAAAAGATGGGATGCAAGGGCTAAGGAGGCATTTGAACAACTTAAGAAGGCAACAAGTGACGTTCCAATGTTGGGATTACCGGATTTCAGCAAGCCATTCACATTAGAGACTGATGCCAACAATATAGGGATAGCGGCAGTCCTGGCACAAGATGGCAAGCCATTAGCTTTTATTAGCCAGGCCATAGCCCCATGGCATAAAGGGCTTAGCAAATATGATAAGGAGTTACTGGCAATACTAATAGTTGTTGATAAATGGAGCCACTTTTTGGAAGGAGGGCAATTCATAATCAAAACAGATCATGAGAGCCTTAAGTTCCTACCGTAACAGAGATTGCACATACATCTCCAAAAAAAAGGCATGGCCAAGTTGATGGGGCGGGATTACGTGATACAATTTTGGAAGAAAAGGGAAAATGTAACTACAGATGCCCTATCTCGCTACCATGAACAGGGAACAAATGCAGCCATCACAACATTGGTGCCAGATTGGTATCAAGAAGTCACGGCTAGCTATGAAACAAGGGAGTGGGCAAGGGAATTATTGGAGCAACTAAGTATTGATGCCAATAGCAGACCCAGATATACCTTGCTTAACGAGCTGATAAGATATCAAGGAAGGTTAGTGATCGGGGAGTGTGAGGCATTAAAGAGTAAAATCCTCCAATCCTTGCATGGATCACCTTTTGGGGGGCATTTGGGTATTCAGAATACCTACAGGAAGGTGAAGCATCTATTTTACTGGTCCAACCTAAAGAAATCAGTGATGGAGTTTGTCATGACTTGTGACGTATGTAAAAGGTGCAAGAACGGGATAATGGCATGCCCGGGCCTCCTACAACCTCTAGTCGTTCCTGAACAGGCATGGACCAATATAACCATGGGCTTTATAAAAGGATTGCCCAAGTCAGAAGGGAGAGACTGTATTCTAATGGTAGTGGATCGATTTAGCAAGTTTAGCCACTTCCTGAGGCTATCCCATCCCTTTACATCACAAGAAGTGGCCAAGCTTTTTTTGGACAACATAGTCAAGTTGCACAGGGTACCTCAATCAATAGTATCAAACCGAGATAAGGTGTTCACCAACTTATTTTGGCAGGAATTACTACGGTCTTTGGGCACTATACTACACACATCCATTGCCTATCATCTAGAGACAAATGGCCAATCCAAACAAGTTAACCAATGTCTCGAAACACACCTACGGTGCTTCTGTTTCTTGCAACCTAAGGGATGGCATAAATAGTTGTCACTAACCCAATAGTGGTACAATTCCAACCACCACAGTTCAATCAAAATAACACCATTCAAAGCTCTATATGGCTACAAGCCATCCCTATTACCAGCTATTGGGGGGCCTACTACAATAGCAGCAGTTGATGCCTACTTACAGCCTAGGCAACACATATGGCAAACATTGAAGAAGAAGTTGACCAATGCTCAAAATCGGACAAAACAAATTACAAACAAGAAAAGCAGAGTGAGAGGGAGTTTGAAGTGGGAGATGAAGTATACTTCAAACTAAGCCACCCCCACCTAAAAGCCCTCTCTTGTCAACCAATCTCTAAGCTGAGCCCAAAATTCCATGGGCCTTACCCCGTCCTTGCAAAGATAGGGAAGGTGGCCTACAAGCTACAACTATATGAGGGAACTCAAATTCACCCAGTGTTCTTGTCAGAGCTTAGAGATCTAACAATGGATTCTCAAGAATTCCTTAAGAATTCTAAGAATTATGGAAGATATGATAGGGAGATAAGAGAGAAAAGAGAGAGAGATCAGAGAGTTGGGGGAGAGATTTCCAGAAGGAAACTATACTCATTCATGCCCTTTATCGAGTGAGATCAGTCCTTATTTATACTGATCTCCCCACAATCAAATAGGAGTGTTCTTGCTAAAACATAACAGCCTAAGTAACTCAAGCCAACTTGCACCAAGCATGTGCACTTTGGTTATACCCTTTCCCCCCACATTTCCCCAAATTATAAATTCAATTTTTAGGCGATACATGATAATTACCCTCCCCTTGAGGAATTTCTTGTCCTCGAGAAATACAAAGCATGCTAGCTACCATCTGAGCAAATCCAAAAGGTACTCCCAGGTATTGTCGTCTGTGTGAAGATGGGTCCATTTCACCAGCACCTGGATTATGGGAGCTCCATGTTGGTAGATGACCCTTTTGTCTAAGATAGTTGCTGGCTCCCTTTTGTCTAAGATAGTTGTTGTCTCTACCTCGAGTTCACTGCTCCAATACTTGTAGGTAAGCTAGGACTTACAGCTTGACCTCCCACATACTTCTTCAATAGAGACACGTGAAATACTAAATGAATTTGAGAATTCTCCGGCAATTGAATCTTATAAGCCACCTTACCCAATTCAGCTATGATGGGAAAAGGCCCATAGTACCTCAAACTTAGCATGGTAACTTGCTCTGTTGTCAGTGCCTTGACCTATGAGGGTCTTATCTTCAAGTAAACTTATTCTCCCACTGCAAATTCTCTCACTCCTACCCTTGTCTACCTATTGCTTCATTTTGTTCTGGGCTATAGCCAAATCTCGTTTGAGCTACTAGAGAACCTCCTATCTTTGCTAGAGGTGGGCATCTACTACTGCTGCATTGGTGAACTCTTGGGTCACTAGTAGTAGAGGGGGCTTGTACCCAAACAATGCTTCAAAAGGTGACATCTTGATGGAGCTATGGTGGCTGGAGTTCTACCACCACTAGGCTAAAGCTTATGCCAAACCTTAGGCTACTAGAAACTTAAGACACCTTAGATAGTTTCCCAAGCACTAATTGATTCTCTCCGCCTGCCCATCAATTTGAGGATGGTAAGCGGATGACATGCTAAGCTTTAACCCGATAGACTTCAGTAGTGTTTTCCAGAAGAGGCTGGTGAACACCTCATCCCGATCAGAAATGATAGTTCTAAGAACCCCATGCAACTTGATGAACTGGTCAAGGAACACCCTAGCAATTTCCCAAGTGGTGTAAGGATGAGATAGGCTTAGGAAGTGAGAAAACTTTGTAAACCTATCGACCACCACAAGTATACAGTCCTTACCTTCTGACCTGGGCAGCCTTCAATAAAATCCATGGACACTCTCCCAAGCTTGTCCGAAAATGTCTAGGGGTTGCAACAACCCAAGGGTGGCCACTGTTTCATACTTGCACCCCTTGCAAGTGTCACAAGCCATCACAAATCAAACCACCACTACTTTCAATTTGGGCCAAAAGAACAGTTGTCACACCTTGTGGTATGTGTTTTGAATCCCTGAATGTCCTCCCAATGAGGATTTGTGTAGGGTCTGGAGTATCTTCTCCTTAACAACTTGGCAGTCCCCAATTACTATCCTCCCCTTATACCTGAGCACCTTATTCTTCAGTGTATACCCCTTTTTGTTGGTAGGATCCAAAACCAACCGCTCCAAAAGACCCTTAATCTACTTATCTGAGTCATAACTACTGACCACCTCTTGGTACCAACCCGATATCAATGCAGTAATGGCTGTTGTCTCCTCTTTTTCTGACATCTAGAAGAGAAGGGATGGTGGAGGGAAAGAGAAGGGACGAAGAGATGAGGCAGTGCCGCTGGCTAGTACCTGATCTACGAAGACTCAAAGAGAAGAGAGGGCGAAATGGCGAGAGACAAAGCGAGAGAGAGGGACGAAGAGAAGACAATAGACAGACATCGTGGGGTGTCGTGCCCGCATGGGGGGAGGGGTGTGTTAGGACTTGGGGGTATTATTGTAATAAATAGAAAGGGAAGGAAAGGCAGGAAAGGGGGTTAGAACTAACTAACCCACCTAACAATGAATAAAGAAGGAAGGCTGAAATGGAAAGGAGTATTCTGCACTGAAATAACCAATTCTATTCTGCCTCAATTCTCTTCCCTCGTCTCTCTCTATCTTTCTTCTCTCTCTTTCTAATTTCTATTCTAACGGAATTTCCCAAAAATTCCGATCGCACTCCCACCCAATTCAAGGGCCGGACAACTGGTATCAGAGCTAAGCCTTCTTCGACGGCTTCTGGCACGCAGTTAGAAGGTGACAGAAGGACCGACTCAGTAACCACAAAGGCATGGCGGAAGGAACACGCCTGAAACAACTGGAGCTTCGCCTGGAGAATCTTGATGGATTAATGGGCCAGACGCAAGAAGATATGAGGGCCCAACGAGAAGACATGGCAATTCAAAGGGAGGATATGGCAATCCAGAGGGAAGATTTAGCTGCCATCAAAGACAGTATACGGGAGCTGGAAAAAGGTCAAGAACGGGCCGACTTTTATGGACAAAAGATAGATCGCATGTTTGCGATCATGTCCACATGGCCGCAATTTCGATTGCGAGAAGAGTTTGTTCCAAGAATGGAGACAGACATAATGGGCGATGGAATATTACTACGACCAGGCGGACCAAAGGGAACGGAGGGAAGGACTGCATGGGAACACGAAACCCATGGTAGAAATCACGGGTCGATGCATGGCGGACAACTGCCAACACCAAGATTGGAAATTCCAAACTTCGATGGATCTAAACCACGCTAGTGGGTACGACGCTGTGAACGATTCTTTGAATTGTATCAGATAGGAGGAGCAAAGGGTGACAATGGCAGCGGCCTATTTGGACGATACCGCGGATGCGTGGTACCAGAGTTGGAGGCAATCAGAAGGGGGATGGGTGTCGTGGACCAATTTTGCCAACGAACTGTGTGGTCATTTTGGCGAACAAAATCTGACAGACACGGTTGAAGAATTTAACAAATTGAAACAGCAAGGATCAATCAAAGATTATCAGAGAAGATTCGAGGAATTAAAGGCGTTGACAAGAGCAATTCATTCGAGCTTGCCCGAGTCCTACTTCATCTCGAGTTTCATTAATGGGCTCAGAGACGATTTAAGATCCGTAGTAAAGATGCTGGGGCCAGTGTCGGTAATACAAGCATCAGAAAAAGCACATCTCCAAGAAGTAACATGGGAGGCAGTATTCAAGAAGAATAGGCCATGGCCACAAGGAGGGTCGGCCGTCAACAGAGGGGGAATCCCTTTCGCGAGAAGCAGTTTCAAAGCGGGTATGGGAGGAACAAACCAAGGAGGCGTTAAGAATGGAAATGGAATAGGAACAAGCAAGAATACAACATTGGAGCAGAAGCTCCAATTAGGCCTATGCTTCAAATGTGGGAAAAAATATGGACCTAGCCATCAATGTAAGAGATTAATGTTGAAGATGGAGGCCTCCGATGATGAAGAGACAGAAGAAGAGCCCCATGCTGAGAAAGAACAAGAGGATGATGGAGGACAAATCTCCTTTCACGCGTTGAGGGGAAGATCATACAAGTTAAAGGGCAGGTGGGAAGACGAAGATTGGCAGTGCTGATTGATAGTGGAAGCACCCATAGTTTTGTGAACAAGAAAACAACCCAAGATCTCAAGTGTGAAATGACCAGAACCAACACACTATCAGTAACTGTCGCTAATGGGGACAGAATGTACAGCAACCATAAATGTTCGAATTTTAAGTGGGAAATGCAAGGAATAGAATTTGTGGCAGACTTGAGAGTCTTGGAATTAGGGGGGTGTGATCGTATTGGGGGTTGACTAGATGAAGAATGTAAGTCCTCTAACATTTGATTTCAAGAAGCTAGAGGTGACAGTGGAGGTTGAAGGCCAAAAGCTGACACTGATGGGAACCTTAGATCAAGGGGAATGCAAAATAACATCAGGAAGGAGGTTACACAAGCTAATGAACCGGAACAGTGAACAGATTGCAGAATTATACTCTATTCATGCAATGGAGTATGAGGAGGAAGAAGGTGACAGTCCGCAGCCCATGAGAACAGCAGCAGCTACACTGCAACTTCTTCAAGAGGTAAACACTCAAGACCCCTTGCACTTATTATTGCATGAATTCCAGGATCTCTTCCAAGAGCCGACTACCCTACCACCCCAAAGGCCTTTAGACCATGCTATCCATCTTAAACCCAACACAGAACCTATAAATATTCGCTCATATCGATATAACACTGCCCAGAAAACTGAAATTGAGAAACAAGTAAAGGACATGCTAAACAATTCAATCATACAACCTAGTCAAAGTCCCTTTGCTTCTCCAGTCCTTGTCAAAAAAAAAAATGGCACTTGGAGATTTTGTATAGATTATAGACAGCTCAATTCCCTTACCATAAAGAATAAATTTCCTATTCCTATATTGAGGACTTATTAGACGAGCTCAATGGTGCTGCCATTTTTTCTAAACTGGACCTAAGGGCTGGTTATCACCAAATTAGAATGAGACCCATCAATATTCCTAAAATTGTTTTCTGAAAACACCAAGGGCTTTATGAATTCACTGTCATGCCCTTCGGGTTAACTAACGCGCCAGCCACCTTTCAAGCTTTGATGAACCAGATTTTCAGTCCCTACCTTTGCAAATTTATGCTTGTTTTCTTTGACGACATGCTTGTTTACAGCCCAACCTTAAAAACCCATCTATCTCACCTCCGAACCACATTTGAGATCTTGCGAGTTCATCAATTATATGTCAAGATGTCTAAGTGTACATTTGCTCAAGGAGAAGTGGAATATCTAGGCCATGTCATTTCAGCAAAAGGGGTGAGCACAAATCCTAAAAAAATAGAGGCAATGGTGAATTGGCCGAAGCCTAAGAATGTGAAGGAGTTAAGGGGTTTTTTAGGCTTGACTGGATATTATCGCAAATTTGTCAAAAATTATGGAGTGATTAGTCGCCCTTTGACAGAATTGTCGAGGAAGGACAATTTTCATTGGAATCCTAAAGCTGAAGCAGCCTTTGGAATCCTTAAACAAGCCATGACTCAAGCCCCTGTTTTAGCTCTTCCAGATTTTTCAAAACAGTTTGTGGTTGAAACAGATGCTTGTAATAATGGGATAGGAGCAGTTCTCATGCAAGAAGGGAAACCTTTAGCTTACATAAGCCAAGGGTTAGCTCCTAAACATCTAGGCTTGAGTGTGTATGATAAAGAACTGCTAGCAGTATTGGTAGCGGTGGAGAAATGGCGTCATTATCTAGAGAATAATCAGTTTGTGATTAAAACAGACCATGAAAGCCTGCAATTTCTACTCCAACAGCGGTTACACACTCATTTACAGCGGAAAGGAGTTTCTAAACTCTTGGGATTGGATTATACAATTCAATATAGAAGAGGGAAGGAGAATTTGGTGGCAGATACGCTGTCCAGAAGAGAGGAAAAAGGAACTTACCAGGCTATATCAGTTGTCACTCCCGAATGGGTGAAAGAGGTGGTGAGGAGCTATGACCAGACACCTTGGTTGCAAACATTGTTACAGCAATTAGCAATAACACCTAATGAACAGCAAGATTATACTCTTGTTGGGGGACTCATTCGATTTAAGGGCCGCATTGTTATAGGGGAGGATGACCAGCTAAACTTACAAATTCTGAGGGCCATGCACAGATCAACAGTAGGTGGACATTCAAGGATAGGAGCCACTTATTATCGGGTAAGGCATTTTTTCTATTGGCTGGGATTAAAGAAAACAGTGGTGAAATATGTGCTGGAATCTGATATATGTCAAAGATGCAAGCACGAAACAGTGGCTCTACCAAGTTTATTACAGCCACTACCAATTCCAAATCAAGCATGGGAGGATATCTTAATGAATTTCATAGAGAGCTTACCGAAATCGGAGGGCAAAGATACAATTTTGGTGCTTGTGGACCGTTTAACTAAATTTGCTCATTTCATGAGTTTGACACATCCATTTACAGCTCCAGAGGTGGCCAGATTATCGTTGGATTCAGTGTTTAAAATTCATGGAATCCCCAAGACTATTGTGTCAGGTAGAGACAAGATCTTCACAAGAAAATTTTGGCAGGAATTATTCAAGGGTTTGAGGGTGGGTCTACACTTATCTACAGTTTATCATCCAGAAACGGACGGACAAACAGAAAGAGTAAACCAATGTCTAGAGGCCTACCTCCGTTGTATGTGTTTTGCTAGGCCTAAAAGTTGGAACCGTTGACTATCACTTGCTCAATGGTGGTACAATTCTACATATCATACAGCCATTAAACGAACCCCTTTTGAAGCTGTGTTTGGGTACTGTCCACCGTTACTTCCTGCCATTTCTAGTTCTACCGCTACAATGGCGGATGTAGAACAATATTTCCAGAAAAGGAGAGAAGTATTATTGGAGCTTAAAAGGGAATTAGCAACTGCTAGGAGCAGGATGGTTCACTATGCAAACAAAAAGAGAAGTGAGAAGCAGTTCAATGTGGGAGATGCCGTGTTTTTGAAGGTCAAACCATTTTTACAGCCTGCTTTTACTAAGGGTGCAGTATCTAAATTCAGCCCCAAATATTTTGGGCCTTATGCAGTCATGGAGAAGATAGGAGAGGTGGCCTATCGGTTGCAGCTACCAGAAAACGTGAGAATACATCCAGTATTCCACGTTTCATTATTGAAGAAGTCCAGATGAGGAACAACAGATAGTGAGGAAGGAAATGAAGGATTCTCAACTGCTGTCTTACCAATTATAGAAGAGGAATCAAAGGAGCCCATTGAACCTCGGGCAATTGTAGACAAAAGGGTGATCTATAAAGGAGCTGCCCCTATTACGCAAGTGCTGATCCGATGGTCTCATTTACCACCAGACCAACCGACTTGGGAATACCTGCCAGATGTATTGACAAGATTTCCCCATGCTATCAACTTGCTCTAAATTCTTGAGGACAAGAATTACTTCATCCGCCCGGGGGGGGGGGGGGGGAATTGTTAGGACTTGGGGGTATTATTGTAATAAATAGAAAGGGAAGGAAAGGTAGGAAAGGGGGTTAGAACTAACTAACCCACCTAACAATGAATAAAGAAGGAAGGTTGAAACGGAAAGGGGTATTCTGGAATGAAATACCAATTCTATTCTGCCTCAATTCTCTTCTCTCATCTCTCTCTATCTCTTTTCTCTCTCTTTCTAATTTTTGTTCTAATGGAATTTCCCAGAAATTCCGATCCCACTCCCGCCCAATTCAAGGGCCAGACAAGGTGCACAGTCCGGGTTTTTTTTTTTTTTTTTTTTTGGGGGGGGGGGGGTTATTGCTACACAATTTGGTTCGATTTTTCGATTATTTTTACCAAAATAACTTAACCAAATAACTGATTTTTAGGGAAAGAGATAACCGAATCGAACTGCTCCTTTTGAAAAACTGAACTGAACCGACCGAATTTGTCAATTCAGTTCGGTTAGTTTAGTTTACCCGAACTTTTGCTCACACCTATCTGGGAGGGGGTAAGGCTATGGGTTTCTTGAAAAGATCCTCA
The DNA here is from genome assembly GCA_036245055.1 of Diospyros kaki. NCBI lineage: Eukaryota > Viridiplantae > Streptophyta > Magnoliopsida > Ericales > Ebenaceae > Diospyros > Diospyros kaki. The sequence continues at coordinate 28,685,687 of BSEG01000012.1, forward strand.
TATTCAACTAAAAGTATATTGAATAGGTCAAGTTGGTTTATCGCCCAATGCTTCTGAGGTGGGCTACTGACAACCAGCACCAGCTCACTCCTTACCTTCTAATCCTCCTCTTCTTCTTCCAATGCTTGGATAGAGAAGAGTTGGGCCACCTGAATCATCTTCTTCTACTTGATGATCTTTTATAAGCATTCCCCTGTAATCATCTTACACATTCCCACTTCTTTGTTGCCCACAAGGGTCATTCTTTTCCCCTCCTCCTCAAATGTCACCTCCATCCTATTAAAATCGAAGCATATAGGACTCACATGCTTCATCCAATCCACCCCCAAAACCACATCACAAACCCCTAATTTGAGCAGCCTAAGATTTATCTGAAGGCCTCCCCCTACATCTCCCAACAGAAGCTTACACAAGTTGATCTGCTCATTACCTTGTTCTCATTTGCCACGGTTACCATGAGGGGTTGAGTGTTGATTAGGGAACACTTCAACCTCTTGGCAGTTCATTCATCTAAGAAATTGTGGGTGTTCCCACTATCTATGAGAATCATCAGTTTACTCTCCTCCACCTTCCCTTCAACCTTAATGATTTTATTATTGGCCAACCCTCTCAAAGCAGGAAAGGAGATGTTATGACCTTAGGAGCAATAGAAGGGCATCATTATAATAAGATTGCAATAGTTTGTTAGGATATTTTTTCCCTTTTGGTCTTGTAGCTTAAGCGGTTAGAGAGCCTTGTCTAGTAGCTAAAGTGAGGCTATATATATATTGCCTCAGCTGTAGGAAGAAGGTAGGATGAGAATGAATTGAATATTCTGTTTCTCTTTAATCTCTCTCTCTCTCTCTCTCTCTCTCTCTCTCTCTCTCTCTCACAGTGATCTCCTCCCTCATCTTCTTGTTGTTCTCTCCCTCCCAATTGATCTCTCCCCCAAGTTCTTCTCTTAATATTCTCAATCTTCCTTTCATACCCTAGCTCATCTGTAAGGGTGTGACAGTTGGTATCAAAGCAGTCCATCCTTGGTTGTGGTTTTGATTCGAATTGAAGACTGGTGAAATTAATTATGGTGATTAAGGCCCAGATCGAGGAGGCTGAAGGAGATTCTATTGATTCCAACGAGATGTCATGTAATAAACCTGTTGTAACGAGGTAGCAATGCATTCAGCTATAGTTAGGGGTAGCTTTTGATATTAGTTAGCTGGAGGATGGTACTAAATCAGTTGCTACATTAGCAGCAGGTACATTCTCTTGCATGGGGCGGTTACAGCCATTAATGGATAAGGTCTCCAGCTATATATGTAAGTTGAAACCTTTCCTACGGTTATGTACGAAGATATCAGAGAATATTTGATTCCAATTCTCTCTCTCTCTCTCTCTCTCTCTCTCTCTCTCTCTGTGTGTGTGTGCAATTCTTGTTGTTCATCATTTACGGTGGATCGGAAATCATTGTCCACTTCGGGGAGCTGACAATCTTGGTATCAGAGCAGCCTTGGGTGACAACGGTACTCACAAGAAATCTTCATCATGGCCGACGGAACGAGGATGAAACAAATGGAGTCTCAATTTCAACAAGTGACGACGACCATAACAGAGATGCAAAATCGGATGGGAACGCTCGAGAACTCTATTGGAGCTGGAGTGGATTTGCGGATCGACCAAGCGATGGAACGCTGGAGGGTGAAAAGTCGCGAGCAGGGCAACTTGTTGCGGGATCAGTTGATGGAGCAAATACAGTTGATTACGCGCATGTTCACCAATCAGCAACCCATAAGGCTATCACCCGAGTTTCCTTCGAGGGAAAGGATGGAGCCCATTTTTCCGGGCGTGGGGGTAGAACCGCGACCGATAGGAACGTCGGATTTTGAGTTCGAGACAGACACGGTGGAGGAGAATGTAAGAGAAAAGAGGCAGGGAGCACCGGGTAATTGGCACAACCCGAATTACCCCATGCCGAAGCTCGAGATTCCAGTGTTCGAAGGGGAGAACCCGAGGTGGTGGACACGTCGGTGTGAGCGAGTCTTCTCCCTATATCAAATTCTGGAACAACAGAAGATCACCTTGGCAGCGGCTTACTTGAATGACATGGGAGATGCTTGGTATCAAGCATGGCTCGCGATTAAGGAGGGAAGTCCTTGGAGTGTGTTTATAGAGGACCTATGTGTGAGGTTCGGAGATAAAAGCATGAGGGATGTAGTCGAAGAATTTAATAAGTTCAAACAGGAAGGAACGGTCCAAGCCTATCAACAGAAATTCGAAGAGTTGAGATCGATGATGATGGTGCACAACCCTCAGTTAACTGAGGAATACTATGTTTCGAGTTTTATCAGCGGTTTAGGAGAGAAGGTGCGGCCTATGGTAAAGATGTTACAACCCTAGACCGTGAAGCAAGCAGCGGAAGGTGCACGGCTTCAGGAAATGATCGTTGAAGCAATGATAAAGAAACAGAAGAATCAAATGAGGGGGGTGATAACAAGAGGATGGCAGGTGAATAGGGTGACACCCAGAGAAGGGGGGTCCAACGGTAGAGGCGTACTGGCCCTACCTAATCCCAATCCAGTACAGTCCATGGGAGGAAAACTGATGGAACAAAGGAGGGTAGCGGGCTTATGCTACAAATGTGGGGATGGGGATAGGTATTTTGTGGGACACAAGTGTAAGAGGCAGTTGTTGATGTTGGAAGGGGAAGACGAGGGAATTGAGGAAGGAGAAGAACTTTCAGAAAATGAAAAAGAGGACCAAGGTGAAATCTCTCTGCATGCTTTGAAGGGGGTGAACAATATCAAGGTTATCAAGGTGGAAGGAAGAGTGAATAATCAGCCGATCATGGTTCTCATAGATAGTGGGAGTACCCACAGCTTCTTCGATGAAGCTGTGGCAAGAAGACTGGGGTGTGAAGTAAACCTGTCCAATCCCCTATCAGTAACGGTTGCCAATGGCAACAAGGTGGTGAGTCAATCATCTTGTAAGGGATTCTGCTGGGAGATGAATGGAGAAAGATTTTCAACAGATCTTAGGCTGCTCAAAAAGGTCCAATCAACTTTGACTTCAATAAGATGGAGGTGACTTTTGAAAAGGATGGCAGCAAAAAGGTCCTGTCGGGCAATGTAGAAATGGGGGTGTGTAAAATCATCTCAGGTAAACGGCTGAGAAGGATGTTCAGGGGCCGAATTTCAAAGGTGGCTCAACTTTTCTCCCTCCATACGGTGGAAATCCCTGAGGAAGGCCCTAATCAAGGAGAGGTATGTGTGGTGGTCAGCAGCAAGACATTCAACCAGTGAAAGGTACCAAAATTGGACTCTCTTAATATACTTTTAATTGAATATAAGGACCTCTTCGCTGAACCCCATTCCCTGCCACCCAAAAGAGTTTTTGATCATGCTATTAACTTGAAACATCAAGCCAAACCAGTGAACCTAAGATCTTACCGATATTCTCCTAAACAGAAGTCTGAAATTGAGCTACTGATCAAGGATATGTTAAGTAATTCTCTCATCCAACCCAGCAACAACTCTTTTGCCTCACCTGTTTTGCTTGTCAAAAAGAAAGATGGAACATGGAGATTTTGTGTTGATTATCGACAACTAAACTCCATAACCATCAAAGACAAATTTCCCATACCCATAGTAGAAGATTTACTTGATGAACTTAAGTATGCCACTGTTTTTACCAAGTTAGATCTTAGGTCGGGCTATCATCAAATTCGAATGAAACCCGAAGATATTCACAAAATAGCCTTCAAAACCCACCAAGGGCATTATGAATTTCTTGTAATACCTTTTGGTTTGACTAACGCCCCGGCTACTTTCCAATCTTTGATGAACTGAATCTTTGAACCCTACCTCTGCAAATTCATTTTAGTATTCTTCGATGATATTCTAATCTACAGCCCCTCTTTTGATCAACATATTTACCACTTGAGAGCCACTTTTGAGGTCCTTAGGTTCAATCAATTGTATATTAAAGAGTCCAAATGTGCCTTTGCTCAAGAACAAGTGGAATACTTGGGCCACATCATCTCTAAAACTGGAGTGAGCACTAATCCCAGCAAAGTGGCAGCCATGATAGGCTGGCTGAGACCCACCAATATAAGAGGGCTGAGGGGATTTCTGGGGCTGACGGGTTACTATCGCCGGTTTGTTAAAAACTATGGGGTTATTAGCCGACCCCTGACAGATTTATTGAAGAAAGATGGGTTTCATTGGAGTTCAGAGGCAGAAGGAGCATTTGTTGAGCTTAAGCAAGCTGTCAGCAAAGTTCCCACGTTGGGATTGCCAGATTTCCGCAAACCTTTTGTGCTGGAAACTAATGTGTGTGCTAGTGACATAGGTGCGGTGTTAGTTCAAGAGGGCAGACCCCTAGCCTTCTTAAGCCAAGCGTTGGCACCTAAGCATTTGGGATTAAGTATATATGAAAAAGAATTGCTGGCTGTGTTAATGGCAGTGGACAAATGGCGCCACTATTTGGAAGGAGGCACATTTGTAATCAAGACAGACCATGAGAGTCTGAAATTTCTATTGCAACAGCGGTTAAATACTTATTTGCAGCAGAAAGGAATGACGAAACTCATGGGGTTAGACTATTCTATCCAATATAGAAAAGGGAAGGAAAACAAGGCGGCTAATGCTTTGTCGAGATGTTTTGAAGAAGGTCAAATGGCAGCTATCACTGTGGTGATCCCAAATTGGTGTCAAGAAGTGAGTGCAAGTTATGAAACTGATGAGACAACTAAACAACTGCTACAGCAGTTGGTGATCAATCCTACGGCTCGAACAGGGTATACATTGGCAAATGGTATCATCAGGTATCAAGGAAGAATGGTTATAGGAAATGACATGCGACTCAAAAACAAAGTAATTGCAGCTCTGCATAACTCACCCATGGGGGGACATTCGGGCATTGTCAACACTTATCACAAGGTGAGACAGCTTTTTCAGTGGCCGGACTTAAAGAAGGACGTTATGGAATTTGTAATGGGGTGCGGCACATGCAAGAGGTGCAAAACAGAGAATGTGGCCTATCCGAGTCTATTACAGCCATTGAATATTCCAGGGGGGCCTTGGGAGAGCATCTCCATGGACTTCATTGAGGGACTTCCAAGATCAGAAGGTAAGGACTCTATCATGGTCATAGTTGATAGATTTACCAAGTACAGCTACTTTGTTGGGCTGTCTCATCCATACACTACCAGGGAAATTGCTAAAATCTTCATGGATCAGATAGTAGCAATGCATGGAGTTCCCAAGGCCATAATATCGGATAGGGATAAGATCTTCACTAGCTTGTTTTGGAAGGAGTTAATGCAACTATTAAGAGTAAAGTTGAACATGTCAACAGCCTATCACCCAAAATCTGATGGGCAGACCGAGAGAGTAAACCAAAGCCTAGAAATGTACTTGAGGTGCCTATGTTTTTTGCAACCAAAATCATGGCATAAGTGGCTGGCCACTGCTCAGTGGTGGTACAATTCTTGCCACCATAGTGCCATCAAAAGGTCCCTTTTTGAAGCACTTTACAGCTACAAACCACCAATACTTCCGGGGGTGGGAGAGACATCCTCAGTGGCAGCCCTAGATACCTATCTCCAGCAAAGGCAGCAGGCCCTACAGCTAATTAAGACCGAGCTGGCCAATTCAAGAAATCGAATGAAACAATTTGCGGATAGGAGGAGAAGTGACAGGCAGTTCCAAGAAGGGGAAAGAGTTTATTTGAAATTACATCCAAGACATCTGAAGTCCCTATCCCCAGGACCTATCTCAAAGCTGCAACCCAAATACTATGGGCCATTCCTAATAATTGTCAGGGTGGGCAGTGTGGCTTACAAACTACAGCTTCCAGAAAATTCCAACATCCATCCGGTATTTCATGTGTCACTCTTAAAGAAATCAGTGGCCGAGCAACAAATCAATTCTACACTGCCTAATTTTATACAGGAGGAAGAGCAACCCAAAGAACCTCGAGCAATTTTGGATAAAAGGGTGATCTACAAGCATGGAGCCCCCATTCCTCAGGTGTTGGTCAACTGGTCGGGCCTACACACAGATAATAACACCTGGGAATACCTCCCAGATCTACTTAACCAATTTCCCCGAGCTACAAACCTCCTTAGTATTTCTTGAGGACAAGAAAATTTTGATGAAGGGGGGTATTGTCATGTAATAAACCTGTTGTAACGGGGTAGCAGTGCATTTAGCTATAGTTAGGGGTAGCTTTTGATATTAGTTAGCTGGAGGATGGTACTAAATCAGTTGTTGCATTAGCAGCAGGTACATTCTCTTGCATGGTGCGGTTACAGCCACTAATGGATAAGGTCTCCAACTATATATGTAAGCTGAAACCTTTCCTACGGTTATGTACGAAGATATCAGAGAATATTTGATTCCAATTCTCTCTCTCTCTCTCTCTCTCTCTCTCTCTCTGTGTGCAATTCTTGTTGTTCATCATTTACGGTGGATCGGAAATCATTGTCCGCTTCGGGGAGCTGACACGAGACAAAGTCACATAGCATATCAGGGCGAATTGTGGCGGTTGTTCCCTAGAGGCTAGATCCAAGTCACTGCATAAAAGGCGACACAGCCTAGACAATTCCAATGGCATGGTAAATTCAACGGAATCAGAGTTCTAACAATTGAACAAGCCAACTTCCAAAAACAATCCAGGTAAAGCACTAAAATTCCATCAAATCCTATTAACTATTCAACGAGCAAGGTTGGCGAATTTGGGCCTAAGGGAGAGATAAGCTAATTCCAGTGGTTCAAAAGCTATTGGACGGTGATTAGGCGGTAGCTGTTCCTTGGCTGCTAATGTCTGACAGCTATTGACGATCCCTATGTGATTGAGTTCCGACAATCTAGGCCGTGATTTTCGACAACCCAGGCCACTTCAAGGAGCTACCATCTACCGATGGTCCTCGACCAGTCATTAAGATTGCAGTGAGTAAGGAGTCGATTCCTTCAAGTTGGTCAAAAATTACAATCGAATCGAACCAAAAGATTTTCGACCGTAGAATCCATTGCGATTGGCTCTTCCAAACGTCGACGCAGATTCGGCAAATTTGGAACCATTTCTTTAGAGGCTGAACTGAACCTATGATCCACAGCCATTGAATCTTGGAATTGATTCCGACGCATGAGGAAGGGAGTGTTGGCTCTAATCTGAAGGAGAAATAGGGGATTGGCTCACGGCTAAGACTCCAATAATCTTGTCTGGAATCAAAGATAAGCAAGCCATGAGGATTTGCGACTAGAGCAAACGACTAATATAGGAGATTCGCTGAAGTTAGCAACGCGAACAGCACTAGAGGCGACGCGAACTAAGGAGCATTCGCGATTAGTGTGGGAGTCTGTCGAAAGTGGTGATGCAGACAGCCAAGAGGGTCATGACTGGAGCGAATGACTAGTATGGGAGACCCGTTGAAATTAGCGACGCGGACAGGTAGGGAAGCTTCAAATTGGTGCGTTGTTAGTGTTGTTGCTTGATAGGTCGACGATTCCAACCCAAAGGGTGACGAGCAAATCTGGGCGATTTATTGAATCCATCGCAGTTGCTATCAAATTTCAGATATACCAAGCAAGAGCAAATCTGAGGCCACCAACTCCTTCTGCTTGAGTTAATCGAGTGGCCCCTCTTCGGATGCTTCACCCTTCTTCCTCCATTCCCAAATAAAAAGCAAAGCACTCAAAAATGCGTTTCCGTACTAGAGCTACTTCAGCAAGGAGTGCTATTGTGACACTCCAGCGTTGAAGGCTACTAAACAAGGAAAATTTTGCAAGATCAACAATGGAGGAAGCAATGCGGATGACGAACCTTGAGTCCCAAGTGCAGCAATTCCACTTAACAGTCACTAATCTGCAGGCTCGAGTGGAATTACTAGAGATTGGATCCAATCGCACCCATGAAGCAATCATGGCAATGGATCAGAAATTGGATTCCTCACTGGGGGGCTTGGAAAGAAGGATGAATGGAATCATAGATGAAGTAGGAACTCAATTCAAAGACCAACTACAGAATTTAATGGTCATGTTCTCTCGCCAAAATCAGTCATCTCTAAATGGATCGACTTCAAAAGTTCCAAGGAGTACTGTGAGGTCTTTTGCTACATCTTTCTCAACTCAATCTGGTGCTACATCCCTTGTTTTTCATCATGCAGGAACCATGCAGGGGCTACACAATATGCATGGGAGCTTTAATGTTCCTTCAAGTGGAGTTCAACAACCTATTGGAAGCCTTTCTAGTGGTCGTTTTGCCTCAAACAATCTCCCTATTACCCTTTCTCAAATATCTCACGACAACTCACATGGTCATTTAGAGGTGACAAACAAAGGTGGAATGAGTGTTGTTGGAAGCCTTGGTGGCACAAATGGAGTTGGTGGTTCTATTCCTGGGAGTCTTCCAATCTATGCTACAATTGGTAATCGGGGTGCTATTTCAGGAATGGGAGTATCTCCAATTCTTGGAAATGCAAGATCTCAAATTATAGGTTCAATGGGAAACATAGTCAATGGGGGCAATAGTGGGAGGAACATGAGCTCTAGTGAGGTTGATGGGGCAACAGATGCAAAGAAACCGTTTGATCTTTTTGCAAAAGAAGTTCATGTAGAGGGATATTCCAACAAATACAAGGAAAAAAGAGTTGTTGAATTATTTGTATGGAATCAGGATGTTATGACGAAAAATTCAGTCAATATAAAGGAAGCTGGGGTCACAGTTAGCCAACCTTCTATACGTGCACTAGCCCACATTGAAGAAACTGTGGTGGGGAAAATTGGTAAGGACAACAACCGGCAAATTTCAATTGTTCACTTTGACCAACAGAGAGTGATTGATTTTGGCTGGGTTCCAATCAAGGTGTACATGAGAACTACTGCAAATTTGCTATGCATACAAAGAATTTTCAAAATTTTTTGAGGAAAAAGGCAGATAGGAAGCTATGGAGGTTTAACATTTTTTGGGGACAAGAAATGTTTTAAGGCAAAGGGAATTGTCATGACCCTAGGAGCAATAGAAGGGCATCATTGTAATAGGGTTACAATAGTTTGTTAGGATATTTTTTCCCTTTTTATCTTTTCCGTTTTTGTCTTGTAACTTAGGTGGTTAGAGAGCCTTGTTTGATAGCTAAAGTGAGGCTATATATGCATTGCCTCAATTGTAGGAAGAAGGCAGGATGAGAATGAATTGAATATTCTCTCTCTCTCTCTCTCTCTCTCTCTCTCTCTCTCTCTCTCACAGTGATCTCCTCCCTCATCTTCTTGTTGTTCTCTCCCTCCCAACTAATCTTTCCCCCAAGTTCTTCTCTTAATATTCTCGATCTTCCTTTCATACCCTAGCTCATCTCTAAAGGTGTGATAGGAGATTTCTCCATTGTCTTCCTCCCCTTCTTCAAGAATCTCAAACATCTCCTCCTCTTCTACATTTTCCTACTCCCCTTCCAATAGAAGCAATTGCTTCTTGCACTAGTGCCTGGGAAAATATCTATCCCCACACTTGCGGCATAGTCCAGCCTACCTCCTCTGCTCCATTAGTCTATCCCCTTGTGTTTTAAGAACCAGTAGAGGTAAGCTCCTAACTCCTTGCACTCCTCTGATAGCTTCCCTTCCCTAGTTATTCCCCACAAGGGTCAACACATTGTGTGTTCCACCCCTATTCATCAGTCTCTGCTTCCACTATCAGCTCATGTAACCTAGCACTCTTTGTTGCATGCTTGAGAGTTTTGGGTTGCAGTACTTTCACCATGGGCCTTAACTCCTCATTCAACCTGCTTATGAAACTAGAGACAAAATAAGCCTCGGTGACATAGGAGTTATGGTTGAGCATCAGTGCTTTTACCTCTTTAAACCTACATTGGTATTCCAACACTAATCCCCCTTGTCAGATCTTGTTGAATTCCTCCACCACATCAGTCATTCCCCTATCCCCGAATCTATCACACAATTCTTCTACAAATTCAACCCATTAACATCCCTCCTTCACCTTGGACCATCCCTAATACCAATCATCTCCTGCATCATTAAGGTAGACCGCAGCCAAGACCACAATCTGTTGCTCCGAAACCCTATACCAATAAAACATTTTTTCACACCTTCTAATCCACCATATGGGGGTGTTTCCATCAAACATGGGGATATCCAATTTTGGCATAGGAATCCCTGGGTGGTTATGCCCCCCAACTACATCCTACCTTCTTCCTACTACATTTTCTCCCACTTCCATCGGATCATCTCCAATTTCAAAGGTTCCCGGCCTCTTCTGACTCATCCCTTATCCAAGGAGAATTGGATCAGACCTTTCTCTAGGAAGAAAATCAAGGGATAGCCTTACCGAATGCTATCATGCAAACATGACCATAAATCCTTGTTGTTGCTCCCTGATCTGAATTCCCACCTCTTCACATATCTAAGTGACCTCTTCTCGGATCTAAGTGACCACTCCATCAAGCTTCTAATCGATGGAGATAAGCTCGATGGAGATGATTGCCTCATGGTTACGATTGGATCCGAGCTCCAATTGATCCATCCTCGCCTGCAGATCCACCACTATAGAGCCAAATTGTTGCAACTGCATCTCCATGTTCTTCATCTATGTCCCCCCGCCATTGCCTGAATTCACCACGATCAAAGTTGGCTAGGATCGACTTTGATACCAAATTGTTAGAGCTTAGAGATCTGACAATGGATTCTCAATAATTCCTTAAGAATTCTGAGAATTAAGGAAGATATGATAGTAAGATAAGAGAGAGAGAGAGAGAGAGAGAGAGTTAGAGGGAGAGAATTCCAGAAGGAAACTATTCTCATTCATGCCTTTCATCAGGTGAGATCAGTCCTTATTTATACTGATCTCCCCACAATCAAATAGGAGTGTTCCCGCCAAAACATAATAGCCTAACTAACTCACACCAACTTGCACCAAGCATGTGAAATTTGGTTACACCCTTTCCCCCCTTATTTCCCCAAATTACAAATTCAACTTTTAGGCAGTACATGACAGTTCCATATCTCCCTACTTAAGAAGTCTATCGAGGCCAATGTGGCAAGTCAGGCACTTGCTCCTCACTTCAATGAAGAAGTAGAAGCAGCAGCACCAACGGCCATTTTGGATAAACAGATCATCTACAAGCACAGAGCTCCCATAACCCAAGTGTTGGTCAAGTAGTCATCCCTACACCTGACAACAATACTTGGGAATACTTACCTAATCTTTTCAAACAATTTCCCAACTCTGCCAATTTACTTAGCATTTTTTAAGGACAAGAAATATTTTAGGGGGGGGGGGGGGGAGAAGTTGTCATGTACCTAGACCGTGGGTTATTACATTGAGGGCAGTTATAGCTATAAGGGAGTTGTACCTTGTGTATGCATTACAAGTTGTACTTGGAATTGGGCAACCGTTTTTGGCGCCCATTCCCTGTTGTGGATCAGTATATAAGATCTGACCCAACCTATTTTCAAATCATCCAATACAGTTGAAGTGATATGATCTCTCTCTCTCGATCCTTCCTTCCCCAATTCTCAAATTCTCTTCCCTCTCCCTCTCATTTTCCCCACCAAATTCTCTTCTAATTAGTTGAGAATTCTCTATCAGATCTGGGATCTAACAAAATTATCCAATAAACTTCCTTGCATCAAGCCCTCCAACAAATTCTATGCACACAAGGTAGAATTAATAATTCACAACCATCACAATTCATCACTTCCACAAAGAAAGCAATAAAGTTCAAACAAAATCAAAAGGAAAAACTTCCAAGTTCCATGGCCATATACATGATGACGTAACACCATAACTCAGTTCCAAAATTCCTTGTGAACTCATTGGAGATTCATAAGTAAGACATTTAAGCTATACATTCCCTCTTACCTCCTCCATATTTGCATTGTATGTAGTACATCAGTAACAGAAAGTAAAAATTGAATGATACGTAATCACTGGATAAAACACAGGTACAACAAATTCAGTTCATAATTTGTGTCCCATGCACATGTTCATTCCATGTCTTTGATAGCCTCCACGAGATTCTAACAAACTTTATTCTATTTATATAAACATGTATATATTCACATACTGGCCTTCAAATCAATGCAGTGTAAATTCTGTGATTAGGATAAATATGACTTGCCAGTGAATTTATGTTGGGACAAAAAAGCAGGTGCTTAAAATTCCATAATTTCATGTCTCCAAGTTATTTGATAGCGATGGCACGAATTACATTTACGTGAAATCCTCAAACATTTTCGTAGCAAGAAAAACAGAAAGAAAGAAATCCTCAAACATTCTTACGAACATATGATTCCATCCATCCAATGCAGTATGTTTGGAACAACACTAGCACGTAATATCCGATAAATACAAGAAAAATGTTTTAATGGTCAAATCCCCCCACGTCAATCCCCATTTAGCAGTGAGTATTGAGCTGGCGATTTTAACCGATGATAAAACTTAAGGTCAAAATCACAACCGCGTGTGAACGGCAAGAAAATATCATTCTACAAACAATCGCAAAAGCAATAAAATCCAACAAAAACAAAATAAAGAAGATAGTCAAAACGCACCGTAGCTAGCTAGGGTTTGGTTGTCCTTCAAGATCCGACCCTTGTAAATCAACCTCTGCTGATCAGCCGGGACGTCACAGTTCTGCGCAATAACAGCTTTAAACCCCTCAATCGTCGCATCAAGGCTGGTCCGCACCGAGAATTTCGATCCGTTAGAGCATCGAATATTAAGAGCTACTTCTTTGCCACCGCCAACGCCCAAGCTTGATTCGGCTGCCTCACCTTCCGCACCCATTCCAGAGATCAACTCGGGAGACGAAAACGAACAGATCGATCGAAAAGGGCCACAAAAACCCTAAACCTAGAGAAGATCAGAGGTCCTCCCCAGTACGACAAGAACAACAAAATTCTACAAATATATATATATATATATATTCAATACAGAGAAAACGTAAAGCGAGAGAAAGAGAGAGCGAGAGAGTGACAAGCAAATTAAACAAATAATGAGAGGAAGAATATTATAAAGAATTCCGAGAAAAAGGTCAAAAAGGAGAAGAACAAGGGCGGAATGGAATTTGCGTAATTGCGCTTGTATTTCTATTTCCTCTCCAACGCATGATTTGATTTGATTTGTCCGAGAGACCAAAAGAAAATAAAATGGGGATCGCCTCGCATATTCCAATGGGATTAGCCATTTTTCCTACCCCCCCCCCAATGGCATTCTACCACGTGTAAATGGTGGGGACAAATATGTCAATTCGGCAATGGAAATTTTACCCCCCCCCCCCTCCCTCTCCAATCCTTCCCTTATAAAATTATATACATTATTCTTCTTGAATGATCTTGTAGCTTAATTAGCTAATATTTTATAAAATAATTATTTTATTTGATATGATAATGTTTGTTTGATAAAATAATTAAATTTAATATTAGATATAATAGTACTAATTTTATGAGATAATTAAAATATTTAATAAAATAATTAATTATTTTAAAATTTTATTTAATTCAAAAGATATAGATAAGTCTTAAAGAGTCTTGATGAAAAATTATTTTTATTATTATAAATAAAGAATGAATATTCTCCTTACTTAATACAGAACAACAATTATAATTATATTTTATATCCATTATTCAGGTTGAGGTTAAAAAAAAAATTAGATTTCGAATATTTTATCATCAACTGATAATTCTCTTATGATTTAAAGTCCTAATAGATCTAAGAATGTGTTCATTTATTGTATTACGTGATTTATATGAGTTTCTTCAATTTATAGACATAATGTATGATTGTTTATTATTATTTATATAAGTAATATTAACACTTGCACTTCTTTGCGGTTTATGAATTTTTATTTGATCTATCGTATTTATTTTTTAGTTCTTCAAAGCGAAAAATAATAAAATTTATTTTGTCAGTTATATTTAATAATTACGTGATTTTTTGAATTAAATAAAAATAAAAATTTATTTTATTAACACCTAATAAAATAAAATAAAACAAGATTTTATTGTTTTTTTTAGTGTAAAGGCAGTTTCGTTATATGGTTACTTTTCAATTTCATTTCATCAATTTTTTATATATCAATGTAATAGCAGAATAGAGCGATCATTTTCATTATTAATTGAATCAAATATTAAAATGAAATGATCAATTTCAAGTCTCACCCATTTTCATTTCATTCTCATGTATCCTATATCATGCCTTACTTACAAAATACTAAGTTCAATAAATAACAAACCTAAAAAAAAGAATATGAGAAACTCAAAAATTTAAAAAAGGAAGCTATAAAGGTTTAAGAGACCCTATCGGTGAGGTCTCTTGAAAACCTTTTGATAAACTTCATAGAAGCCGAATGGTGGACTCTCTAAAAGACTAACTAGCCTCCCAAAAACCCTCTGAATGAAGTCTTTGTTAAGATATATTAACTAACTTTCAAAGTCTTTGTCTTAAATGTCGGAATTGACGACAACAATTTCAACCCCAAAAGAAATAGGAACTTTGTCATCTATTAACTATCACCTTTATAAATAGGGGATGATCCCTCATCTCCAAATACATAAAAAATCTTACACAAATTAATTAAACACTTCTTTGTTTTTCAGTTGTGACTAACTTAAGTATCGAATGATTCAAGCAAAAGACATCTCACGCCCCTAACTATTTTATGTCTTGCAGTCTCCTGAAGACTATTCCGCCAACAAAATAAATTCACAACAACAATACATTCAAAATCATCCCATTCAACCAAATGTGACATAAAGGGAATGACCACTCCTTCACAAATTGGATGAAAATAAGAAGGGTTAAAGTTTCATATTGTGATATATAAATAGGTTAACCTAAAATCATTTCCAACTTTCGTCTCCCTAATTCAATAGCAATTCATTTCCCATCGTCATTGTCTGAGGTTGTGAGTCACACGTTAACTGTAAAGTAAGTCTTCATCTTAATTTTTTTTACTTTCTTCTTCACTTGCTTTGTTATTGTTGATTTAAACAAGGGTCGCAAATGAACCAAACTGTTCGTGAGTGGCTCGGTGTTCGACTTAATAAAAACTCATTCAAATTTGTTCATTAAAATAAACGAGCCAAGTTTGAACTTAATTTTAAAGCCCAATTTATAAACAAGTTAAACTTAAACTCAGTAAAACTTAGATCATTAGCTCACAAGCTGCCTTTATTAAAGGTTTGCAAGTAGGCTCGATTAGAAGTTCGTAATTAGCTCGTGAAAATAGGCTCATTTATAAATATATTAATAAATTTATTCATGATTTTATAAATATACTATTTTATAATTAGATAATATATGTATGTATTAGATATATATTTTATAAATACATTATTTAACATATGTACATATGCATACATATTCATTAAATCTTTTATTAGATTTAGTGGGGCAGTCTCTCTCTCCAAGAAACCTATTTTTTGCCAGTTCCTCTTTCTCCTCTCTTTTCTCTTCCATTCACCACTTGTTCTGCTTCTTTTCCAATAGTCTACATTTGCTTGTTCTGCTTACCTTTGTCACCTTTCTTTTGCCACTACATCTTCCATTTCCATCGCCTTTTGCTGCTATTGCACACCCCTCTCTCTGTTGTCATTATCACATAGCCTCATCTTTAGTGATGGCAAGCCCGATCTTGGCTCGTCAATCGAATTGACGAGCTGAACCCAAGCATGGTTCGATTCAATTACAACCCTAATTTAAACCCTAAGCATTGTCTTTAGTCTACTTTTTTTGCTGAAAGCCACCACCCATTTTTACTTCTTCCCCTTATTTAATCATCTTCTTTTATGTTACTCTTATCACTGCCAACCAGAATCCTAACCGTCATCACAACCTGCTACCCTCATTTTTCTTCTTCCCCTTTTTTGATCTTCTTCTTTTCTAGTTGCTCAGCAGTTGTGAATCTAAACCTTAATTGCGACACCAATCTACCTCTGTCACTACATGAATATAATGAATTACATAACATTAACTTTGTTTGTAATGTTACATTAATTTTCTTTATGAATTTACCATTAAACAAGTTTTTATTCAATTATATAAAATTAAATGTGTTTTTATAACTCTTCCAAACAAAAACAATTTTTTTCTAATCTATATTCAATAATTACATGAAATTTTTAATTAAGTAATATTAAAAGAATTTATTTTTTTATGTTGTATTAGCATTTTTATTATTTCACTATTTTTTTTATTTCATTCCATCAAAATTCTTATATACCAAACATATCAATGGAATGTAATTGAAACCATTCTCATTCCCTTCAAAACCATTCGTTTCACTAAATGTGACCCTACCATATTTTATATATTTAAGTATATATGTTTAGTATTATGAAATAATCCAAATTATAAATTTAAATTTGGTGTTTTACTACTTTTGTTATTGACCAAAAGTAGGACCACTATTTTAAACTATACATGAAATAAATTAATTAATTAGGTATAATAGTTCATAAATCACTTGTATATATATACATTATTTACAAATAAATAAATATACACAATTTACAAATAAATAAATATACACAAAATTTAAACCCTAATTACAAAGTAAGCAAAATATAAACTTTTTGGGCAAAGTGTCAGAATGCCCATACACTTCACCTTAGGGGACAAATTTATCCTTCTACTTTTAAAAGGACTGATGAAATCCTCCTACTTTCAAATAAAAACCACATTATCCCTTTTGTTTGTTTAGCATAGATAATGTTTTAAAGTCTTCTACACAGCTTGTAGGAGACATTGCATGACCTTTTTAAAAGTAGAAAGGTCAAAAAGTTAACATTAGGCCAAAGTATAAGAGCCATTCTAGCACTTTACTCATGGTTTAACTTTACCTTTGTTAACATACCCAAATGGGGTTGGAGTGCCTTTAAATGCCATTTATACCAAATAAACAAAAAGAATAATGTGGCCTTCAATTTAAATTTTAAAAGAAGGATTTCGATGATCCTTTTAATATAGAAAGACGAATTTAATACTAAATATAGGGTCATTTCATGTGAAATCATACTTTGAAGGTTAAAGTTGAAACTTTACCCTCGTATTGTATTTATAATTAGAGATGTCAAATAAGTCAGGCACTTGTTGGCCTATTTGACCCAACCCTTAATGAGTTAGATTTTGACTAACTCATTTTGTAGTAAGGTGCTTGACTCAATTACGAGTTATATAAGGTTACCAAGCCCAACCTTTCTAGGCCCGTGGCCCAACTTTGCCTAGCCTGTCAAAGTGCTTGGCTTGGCTTGAGCCTGCAGGCTTGAATTGTGGGCTTCGCCTATTTAGTAATGCTCCAAATTATTTTTGAAGAAATCACAAAATGTAAACCTAAGAAAATTTTGAGAACGCTATTTCTTTAAATGATCTTAACTACAATATTAAAAAATTGAATATTTAATAATTATTTTTTAAATTAATGAAAACTAGTTTTGGAAATGGGGTTTAGCTATAATTTGAAAAATTACCAAGACTCGAGAGGAACCTAGAAGAGCTAAACGATAACTCATGAGGAATTAGACTTAAGTGAAACTGATTAAAAATTCTAAATAATAAGTTAATTTCCCTAAGTTATAAAGCTGACTTTGAACTCAAAATTAGATCAAATGAAATGAAATAGGGTTGAACCCAATACTAGGCATTGTAGACGAGGTTACGATGAACTCGTGAATCTATTCAACAAAAATCAACAAACAGAACAAAGGTTATTCAAGGCCAAAATAGGTTGTAGTATACCAACAAGTTGGTTGGATAGGTTACTTTGAACAAAATTGAATCCAAATAAGTTTGGATCTCAACAAACTAATGGGTGGATGTCAAAATAGGCACAACCAATAACATTATGGGACAATTAGATTTCATTATTAATAGTCAGATAAAAAATAATTAAGTTCAAATTTTTAGAAAAAGCTTAACAAAGATATAACGAACAAATCAAGTAAATCACTTGAGTCACTATTCCGAATAAACAATTATGGGTTATATCAAACCATCTTACGATGTAAAGAGATAGTATAAGAGAGAATATGTTAGTACTTTTAACAAATTTTTTTTTATCGTAAACGAAAAAGATATAAAAGTCAAAATTTTGAGAAAAAATACATAGAAAATTAAATTAGAGAAATAGAGTGACAATGAAATGCAGCACAAAATTGATTGATGAAAGTGACCAACTGTAGCAGAAAGTGTTAACATTATAAATGGAATTACAATGTTATCATTTACAATTTTTGGTCATAATTTCTCTATATTTTGATTATAATTAATTATTCCATATTATTTAAGTGAAGCGAAACCAATAAGGTCTAATAGTGTGTAGTTAGTTCAATGGATTACAATGCATGGGATGGAGTGGATTATTGCACAAATTTAATTATGTCAAGTGAATGCTCAAAGGGAACCTCATAAAATTTGAAAAATCAATTTTATATCGTCTAATTACTATTATGATGGCTGCAGGTTACATTCTCCACCCCCGGGTCAATTCAACCCATGAGCCTACCTAAAGCAAGTCAAGTCGGGTCAGCCCCTCGTTCTCCTGGGTTCAGCTGAGGCTGCATCTTAGCAAAAGCTTGTCAAACTGATCATTTTTAGCATAATTTGAAAATAATTTAAAATATATTTATATATTTATTTATTTAATTATTTTTATTATATATAAATAAAATTTTAAAAATTAAAATAGTATTTTAAAATTTTAATATTTTGAAAATAATTTAAAATAGTATTGAAATTTATAAATATTTTAAAATTTTAAAAATTACTTCATATTTTGAATTCAAATTCTAACCGAGATATATATTTAATTATATATATTTAGAATTTTTTAAAGTGATTACACTTTTTTGTATATGAGATAAAAAAATTTTGATAAAAAATATAAAATATAAATTACTTAGATCTTATTGATTGTCGTTGTAGATTTTTTATATCATTTATATAATTTTTAAAATATTAAAATTATTACATTAAAACATCATCAATTCAAATTAAGCCTTGAATTATTTGTAATTTTATTTTTATAAAATTAAAATCCATTTGAGCCCAACTAGCCAAGCTGTGGCATGGGCCCAAAATTATTAGACTCAACCCAGTCTTACATAGCGATTCGAGATGAGTCTACTCACTACATTAATGACTCAAGTCAAACTTGACTTATATTAGACACGGTTTAAGCCTGACCTGTTTAATATCTCTAATTTTTTAGTAAAATAATGTAATATTGTGGAAGGGATATAATTTATTTGGGATTTATAAATTGTTATTATGAATTTGTGATATTATTTATATAATTTTTAAAGTACTAGATTTATTAAATTAAAATATCAATCATTTAAATTCAAATTTGAATTACTTGTATTTTTTTTTACTTTTTTATAAAATTAAAACTCAGCCGAGCCTAACGTGTAGCCCATTTAGTTCCTAACATTATAAATGAAATTGAATTAACATTATAAATGAAATTAACAACGTAGATATTTCACTTGTAATTTATCCTTTTCTTCCTTAAATAATTAAATAAATTTAAAGAATATTTAGGTCAAGAGAAAATAACTCCAAAATTTTGCGATTGGAATTGAAATGGAAAAAAGTGATTTTGTGACTAATCATTTTGAAAATTATTTTACAATGAAAGGTTATAAAAAAATTGAGATAAATTCAATTGATGATAAAAAAATATTAGTGAGAGATATAAAAACGTTAAGCATTAAAGATTTATTTATAAAATTAATGCAAATTTGAAATTTATAAAGTTGAAGTGTAGCACAATTACCCTAAATAACTGGTTAGATGTGAAGATATAAATATTGGTAGCTGAGAAGATGAAAAGTTCCATATAATGAGAGGGAGGTAGGAAGAAAGAAAAGTTAGATATACTGATGGAAAATATATAATCTATATATATATATTATAACAAAATAGTCGTTAAATTTTTTTCCGTCCATTTTCACTTTTTATTTTGATATTTTATTTATCTGAAATAAAATTTTTATAAGTCATTAATTAAGGTTAAGGTTGTGGAAAACGTGTAATTATTAGAACTTGTAGATGATTTTTTTCATAATTGAATAGTATTTGAAAAATGTATAAACATGCTGGTATATGAAATATGAAGAGACAAGATTTAATCTATATTATTAATTTTTAAATATTAACATAAAATTTTAATTAAAATAAATTATAAAAAAATAAAACTTTTTTAAATCAAGAGAAATCTTGAAATATTAGATAGTACCGTCAAATATGGACTATCAAATAAATTTTTTTAAATAAATTCAATACATATAAACTTTTAAACATCACACGCAAAGTAAACTAGTATTATATTATAACCCAGCCGGCAAGCGGCGGGCTAGGCGGCCTGGCCTAGGACGCTTGAAAGAGGAGAGGGACCAAATGGTCCACTTCGTGAAAGGGACCAAACAGTGCCTTACCAAATTGAAGAGGCCAAACAGCCCCATTGCTCCTTGTCCTCGTAAGAACATATTAGAAATTTGAAAAAGGGGCCCTTTGTGATTTCTCTTTCCCTCAAAGGAGAGATGCTGCAAACCCACTTCTCCAAAAGGACAAAACTAAGTTAAAGAAACCAAGTTCGTGAAATTTGGGACAACTATGACAGAGTTCTCTTATACAAAATTTAAAAATTATCTTTTAGAGAGCATTTTGCAAAATAAGATATATCAAGATAAAATTAAAATACTTTTTGAACTAAACTATAAAATTGTCAAGATAAAATTGGGAAATATTCTAAAATTTCTATTAAATTGTTTGCTAAATTTTTTAAAATTCACTAATAATTGTATTTTTTCTTTCTATATGTTTGTTAATGCATATGATAAATACTAAGATAAAAGTTTCATTTTTATCAAAGTATCCCTATTATTAAATTCATTTAAAATTGTTTGTTAATATCAACAACAAATTTATGATTAAAATAATATTTTATGATTAATATGAATTATTAAAAAATAAAAATAAAAATAATATTTTATTTTCTAAATCCATGTTCAAAAATAGATTTAAAAAGAGTTAAAAAATAGAAATAATTATTGTTAGAAATAACAATAATTATTGTTAGAGTTTTGATATACAATTAGATTCTCTCCCCCTAATGTAATTAGCATTACTCAATTTTTTAAAGCTAAGTTTACTCTCATAAATGAACTAAGAAGATAGTCGAAGCATTTTGGTCAGGTTTTTAATATCGTTAAAACTATCTTGGTAGGATAACTAACTTCTAATATCATCTTTGGTAAGTACTTTGAAGGAATTCACGTATGCTAGTGCAGAAAAAATTTAAAATTTTAATGTGTATCAGACATATGTAGCGGAAGTAATAAATACACTCACCATACACAATTTAGATATTTAAGAAATACATTATTTCATCATATGAAATACAATAAATAAATATCTGATATCCAATGTTAGGTTGGAAAGAGAGACTATTTTTGTATCGAGAACGAATTCACCTCACATTGTGGTGGTCCTAATATATCCACACGTAATGCGCTTTTTGGTATCACTCCAAGAATCTCTTGTCGTGCTAACCTGAGGATTCTGTACCACCAGCACCTATGTGTCTCTTCTTCTCATGACTCTCATGCCCAATTAATTTTCCTACAGTAGAATAGAAACAAACAAAAACAAAAGTAAAGAAACGTAAAGTAGAAGCCAACAGAAGCTCCAATTTTTGCTCCTTAAATCTCGTTCAATTTCACTTCACCGCTACCCCATCTCTACCTTTCCAATTACTTGCCATGTGGAATGCACAGAGAAGGCTGAGACGGCACTGGGAGTCGACTCCAATCCACTGCCACCTAGACATGAGGCAGTCAACTCTCGATGCTCCAACAAGTCAACCTTTGATCCACTGTCGTCATTAACAATTAATGACATACCTAAGACACATTGGGTACAAAGTGCTGACACCAATGCAATACTTTATGGTGTGTGACTTTCTAGGTTCACTACCCACTAGAACATATATATCACCAAAACCCATTTGACACCAGTCAATACTTTGACCCATCACAAGAATCTCTTCATATCCCGAAAATGATCTTAAAGGTCCTGAAAAGCACCTAGCAGCGGTTCAGGACAATATAAAGGACATTGAAGTCTCACTTTAAGTGAACCTATTACAATTGACAATTATCTTGTGCTATACTTTTTCTATCACCTAACGTCCTGACTGAGCAAGAATTATGAAATAATAAACTCACAAATTCAATAAATATGTGTCATATTTTATTAAAGTGACTAGATGACACCTCAAAAAACACATTTCCTGATAATTAATCTACATTGGACAGGAACTATCATGTCACATTAACACAATAGACCACATAGGATGTTCACACTATCAATAATAACGAGGGTGGCAGATTCTATCCCTGAACACCTATCTCTATATACCAATAATACATAACCACATAGATAAACCTCTCTACTTCGTAATTGGATGGTTTGACCCATTAACAAATCCTGCACACTAATACACAAGACAACCGTGTCAGTTCAACTCTAAGGACCAGCTACACTATCACAATTAAATGACATGACCATTATCCACAATGTTATATAGTTAGTCATCGGCATCACAGTCAATGTGTTGTTCTCCAACAACCACTCATGAATTTACTAGAGACATCCCCATGTCAAATGGCATGTGACTCACCACCTTACGATCAGTAACTCATATTGATCGAGGTAGTAAACTCTGTGCAAGTTCACACTCAACTAATTAGAGTCCCCATCTGATTAATCTGATCACATTTTCTTAAGAACATAAGAATAAAACTCTCAAATAGAAGATCTAAGGACTCATTCACATAGAAACTGGAGAGTTTATGAATGAAGATAAACTCGCCTTTTATTAATATATATAAAAAGATACGACAAATATATTTATTACAAGCCCGCTAGACGTAATTTAAATCTAGCATTAGAGCATATTGTACTAATAATTTTCCACTTGCATTAATGTTAATTTACAATAGATCTACAACTAGTGCTTCACAATCGACAGGTATCAGATACCTATTTTCTTAAGATGTTGATCCAATTGTGACTGAGTCATAGCCTTGATGAGTGGGTCATCTATATTATTTGTTGAATCTATTTTCTGCAACTACATGTCTCCACGTGCTATAATCTCTCAAATAAGGTGAAATCGACACTTAACATGTTTGGACTTTTGATGAGACTTGGGTTCCTTTGCCTGTGCAATGACTCTATTATAGTCACAATACATGGGTAGTGGTGACAGAATGGACGGAACCACACAAACTTCAGTAATAAATTTCTGAATCCAAACAATTTCTTTAGCAGCATCACATGTCGTTATATATTCGGCTTCTATGGTTGAATTCGTTGTGATTTCCTGTGTAAGAAATAAAAGACACCCAAGAGGGTGTGAATTGGGTTTTCAAAAACTTTTCTTAATTTTAAAGACTTTTTGAATAAATCAGTTTGGATTTTTCAAACTATGAACATTACTGCTTTAAATATATCATTGACAGAAAATGATATGAAATAAGTGCAAGATAAAGTCAATATAAGAAAACTCATCATTTTTAAGTTTTAGAAAGGTTTTGTTGAAAGTAGAATGAGAATGCTAAAATAAATGAGAATGAACAATGCAACGCACACAAAATTTTATAGTGATTCAGTTTCAACCAACATATTCTACTCCCTTGGTTCCTTACCAGGGATTTTCACAATCCACTAAGTAGCTTTAAAAAATGAGATCAGCTATAAACCACTTTGCAATGGTTTTTTAAAACTCAACTGAAATCACTGCCTTTTAAAGGATAAGGCGTAACCACTGCATTTTCAAAGGATCAGACATCTCTTACCTTTTAAGGATTAGTCGAAACCATAACAAGACTACAAGAAGTAAAAAGTAGAATAAAACCTGGAAAAGCTTTTACAATATATCACTCAAAGAAGATAACTTCTCACAAAGTAAGGAGAGAGTAAAAGAACTAAGAAGATAAACACATTTTCTCTTTTTTTCTGATTAAAGATAAAGACTTGATAAATCTTCTTGGCTCAAGGTAGTAATAGAAAATATTAGAACAACCTAACAACCACTTTGTTTCTTCATCTTCATCTCCTTTTATACTTATTTTTAATAGAATGAGATTTGCAAGGACAACATTTTTTTTCATAAAATAATTATTAAAATATTTAAAAATCAAAATAAATTATTTAAGCAAAATTTAGAGCTATTTTGAAATCTTAATGGTCAAAACTATGCATTAAAAGTACTTACAACACCTCTATTTTTTAGTTTCAGCATAAAAATAATTGACTAATATATGTCCTTACTCAAGTAAGCATGGTCTCTACTCGGGTAAGCATGGACTGCACTAGATTATGCTCAATAGATACTCGATTATGCAGATACATGTATAAGATACTCGATTATTACTTCGAAATGGTCAATTATACAACAACTTATACTCAAAATGGTTGATTATACAACAACTTATACTCGATTGCATATTAAAAATACTCCATTAGAAGAGAATAAAACTTCATATTCAATATTCAAGCAAGATCACTCAACTAAGGAAAAAAAATACTCGACTAATATAAGATTTCACTCGATTTTGATTAACTCTTAGTCGATTAAAAATGTATAACACTTGACTATAAGTTTGATTACTCGATTACTTTTGATATAATCGAAATATTCGATTTATTCTATGCCTTACTCAACTATTATTCAATTAACATATATTGTTTTGAATATTATGATCAAAATAATTTCTTCATCAACATCATCTAAGGTAGTGTTCTCTTTTTGTTTTAGTTTTGAGTTTTGAATTCATTTTGAATTTTGTGTTTTGAGTGTTTGTTTTGAGATTTTTAAAAACATGTTCTTTTTGTCATTTTGAAAAACTATTTCTTAAAACATAAAACTAAAAAACGCGTTTGTTTTGAAATTTTAAAAATATTTTTTTTTGTTATTATGATATTTTATTTAATGAAATTGATTCAAAATAAATTGTAAACATTTATTACTAAATTGTAAATTTGATTCAAATACTTTAAACTATAAAATGAAATTCAAATAAAATAAAATAAAAAATCAAGATCTTAAAAATATCATTAAAAAAAATTAATACAAAAAAATCATATCACATTCAGTTTAAAAATATCACATTTAGTTTAATATTTAAATAAAAAATAAAAAAATTAAATAACACAAAAAAAAAAATCACAAAGGAGGGAGCCGTAGTAGACCATCTTCTTCCATCTTTTAGGGCTTTTTGCGTATCCCAGCATCGTCGCCATCGCCTTTTCTTTTCACCGCCTGCTGCCCCTGTTTTTCCTTCTTATCATCACTAATTGCCCCATCTCCTTCCTCGCCCATCATCACGACGGTTCTAGCCGCCGACTTTCTTCCTAAACAGCGACCATAGAGGCTGTTGTTTGAAATGATAGGGGGGAGGAGACCAAAGCCATAACCGAGAAGGAGCAACTCAACTAGTCGGCCATGGCAGTGGATTTAAACCATCAATTGGCGAATGACAACGAAGAACAACGATGACGGCCAAGATGATGACCCACGATAGAGAAGGTAACAAGGCCTATGTTCGCTAGTTACACCGATCGGATCTTATTTCTGCCATGGCATGAACAAAGGAGATGAGAAAGAAGAGAAGAGATGAGAGAGAGAGGAGATGTGGGTCTACGTGAAGGCAATTGATGGTGGCGAGTGAGGTCGACGATGGCTCATGGCAATGACGGGATGGCAGGGTGGTCGACGATTGATGCTTGAGAGATGGAGAGTAGAGAGGAGAGGGAGAGAGAGAGAGAGAGAGAGAGAGAGAGAGAGAGAGAACAGAGAGATCTGTTTGAGGTTTTGGGGAGTGGGGGTGGTGGGGGGGGAGAAAGCTGTTTTTTGTGTTTTTCAGTTTTAAGTGTATTTTCACTAAAAACGCCCAAAACAACAATTTTATTGTTTTGAGTTTTCTTTACAAAATTTTTAGTTATTTTCGAAAATATGTTTTTGAAAATAGTAAAATAAACGCGTTTTCAGTATTTTGAAAAATTGAAAACTTAAAACGAGCTGAAAACGATAAAGAAAACAGGCCCAAAATAATATAAACATTGAGCTTAAATATAAAATTCAATTTTCTCATCAACATCTAAATAATATAAACCTTAATCTCAAACAAACAAAAGTGGTGTTTGTGAAAGTTGGTTAAAATCAACTTTCCAAATACATTCACTTGATTAAAAAGAAAGTTTTTAGAGAATAAATGGGATATTTTTAAAACACGTACTTTTGACAACAAGTTGAGAACAATATATGTTACTCAACTAAAAACTTCATATTTCTAGATTCAAATAAGTATCATTCTACTTAGCACACAACATATTATATTTCATAGAGATACAATTATTCAAATTTCTTATTCATTAATACTATCAAATTTACATTCTTAAAACACACATACGTCCAATAACTTATTTACTACTTGACTGAAACAAAACATATAGAATTTTGCAAATATGTTGAGTATAATATATGTTACTCAAAACACATCATATCATAAAGATACACTAGCTTGATCATGATTTTTTTACTAAAAACAAGAACACATATAAACTGAACAACATATACATGATTTCTTATTCTATAAGCTAAATACACATATATTATTAATGCATACTTTGAGTAATTCTTGAAAGATAAAAACTTTAGAATTCTATTACTCAAATGTATTGAATCTAAACATGAGCAACAACATTAGGAAGTATTGATTGGAAAACATATAATATTTAAATTTTTTCAAGTTCTTGAATGATTTTGCTTATCAAGCAATATACATTCAACGTAACAAGTTCTTCAAGAGATCCTTCTTAAATTTAAAGACTTGAGAACTTTAGGAATTTTAGCTCTATAAAATAGAATTAAGGATCACTTGCCTAAACAAGAATACAATTACTCAAGAGCTTAGATGAATGACACTTAAGCATCAACTAAGGCACATTGCACTTATATTTGAGAAAATGCTTTCACATATTTTGAGTACTTAAGATATTTCTCAATCTTAAGTTTATTCTAAGTGTCATGAGGATATATGACATTTATCTATGACACTAATGCATTAGGATATTTAGGAAATCCCTTGAAATCCTAGAGTAGCCTATTAATATAATAAGCAGATAAACAAGAGCAAGATTAACCGCAAACAAAACATAGTAAGGTTATTAGCATAACCTTAACATGAAGGATAAAAAATCTTAATTTCTATAAATTAAATCTCAAGTACCTTCTCTTGAGTTTATGATCATTTACTTAACAATCTTGTTGTCTAGCATTTAAACATCAAATATGAAATATAGAATACAATACTCTTAAATTTTGAGAAATGTTGCCTCATAAATTATTTAGAATATGATGAGATTTACAAAACACTCATGTCTTATCTTTAGGATGACCCTAAAAGGAAACAAAAAAAGATATACCAATAAAGCATATGACTAAAACAATTATAACACATGAGAAGATTAATAGATGAAACATACTAAAAGATAAACCTATCAAGGTTCCTTGACCTTATATGATCCCAAGGCAACCTTATTATATATTCTGTCCATATAGGCTTAACATATCCTTAAGTAATATACTAATGCAAAACATATTAATAAGCCTATGAGATTGTAACATAAGATTTTTTGAGTTTATTCTGAAAACATCCTTAACGTAGAACATAACATTAGAGAATATTAAAGTTTTGGCATAAATTAATCATCATCAAAACATTCATAACATGAAACTCAACATCCTGCTAAGAACTTTTCTAGTTCATAACACCACCATTTAAGAGAAATACAAAACTAGATGTCGATTTATGATCATCAACATCTGACTGAAAATCTGAATCTATGTACCCATTGATATGGATATCACTACCTTCATAAATTAGAAACATATATTTAGTTGTCCCACATTGGCTCTCTGATGCTTAAGTCAACAAACATGTTGAAGAAGCAATTTACAAGGATGAATAGGTTTAAGGAAGTAAATATATGTGAGTCAATTATATCTAGAGGTTAATGCTAGTGATATGCACTAATGTTAGATTTGGATGACATTTATTGGGTATTATGATTTATTCTTATAAATTAATAAAATGGTCATATCTTCATTCATACCTTTCTAGTTTTATATGAATGAGTCTTTAGATCTCTTATCGAAGATCTAATTCTTAAGTTGTTAATAATATTATGATGAGATTATTTAATATTGGTTTTTTACTACATTTGATTAGTATGAGATGCTAATGATAAATGATGGTGAGTCGCATAACATATTACATCTGATGCAAATAGTAAACATATAGGTGAGTGTTAGTTGAACACTTGCTAAACTTGACATGAATAACAGATCACATGCCTGAGAGGATTAATGGTATGTTATTGGTTATGATTGTTTAATTAATCTGTAGACTTAAGGTGATACAGTTGTCTTTGTACACTGGTGTTAGGATTTGTTGGTGAGCGAAACCATCCAATTGCGAGGTGAAAATGTTCATTGTCTAGTCTCTCTTTTAAAAGTATATGGAAACAAGTCACGGTTGAATAGGGTCTATTAATCTTAAGCGCGAGGTGAACATCCTATACGATCTTTTGTTGGTAGTTGATTGGTAAAACCCTTAGCTAGGGTATGAAATTATTGGAAAGGAGTTTCCAATGTGTCATCTCGATCACACCAAATTAGATCTTAGCATAGTTATCGAGTATAGTGAGCTTAATCAGTGATGTGTAATTTATGCACAATTAATTTGAGCAAGTGTACCTTAGTCAAAATGCATATAATGATGAAAGGAGTGTCTCTCACGAGGACTAGATTACAATACCAAAACAATTTTAATTTAGCCTAAGTTGAACTTAATTAATTAATTGGATGAGTAAAACGAAGTATAAAAACTAACAAGAAGAAATTAATGCAAAACTAAATTACTTTATGAGAAAAATTAATAAGTAAAAGCAACTAGCGTTTTGATTTCATTTAATCTAGGTTATGTAATTATCTTTTCAACCCGATTCAAAGCTAAAAATACTCTTACAGTATTTTAAAATTATTTGCATGTGATAGTAGATTTTTCTTAATTAATTAATAAGGTTTCTTAAGTTATATTAATCCTTTATTAATTCAATTTCACAGTCAAATTTCTGATCAGATGTCAAAAAAATAAATAAGTATTAATTTCTGATCCTTTATATATATATATATATATATAATCATAGACATGCTATGTCGTCCATTTCAATTCAATTGCCAGCTACTTTTTCCTTTATATTCCCACTCCTTTCCGATTGTTTTCTCATGTTATAATATTATATAAATTCTCAATTCCATCTTCTATGAATTAATATTATAATACCAAGCAAGCCTTAATTGCTTCCTCTTCCTCTAATAATAATAAAATATAAAGTATGCATGCGGGTATCCAACTCCTTCACTAGGTGTTTCAATTTCTCCTCAATTGACGTGCGCTATCTCCATCTCCTTGTGATTCTTCATTACTAATTTTTAATTAATTTATAATATAAAAATTAATATTATAAATTAATTAAAAATATCTTCTTTAAATCTCATTTCTCCAATTTATTTTCCTTACCTGATTCCTAAATGCCAGTCAAGACCTGTAGGGGTATTTTGTGAAGAAAAATAAATTCTCACAATAGATTGTAGAGTTGACGTTTGTTATTGTTATTTGGTAATGAACCTAAAAAATTATATACCTAAAAGTAAAGCACTAAATTAGTGATGTTTAATTGGTATTGTGTTCTCGACAAGTCCAGATCTATTATTCCTATATTTTCTATCCCCTTAGTTGTCTCATTAATAAAAATAAACCAAGTCACAAATTAATACACATCATCAAATAGTAATTATCCCAAACTAACGGCATAAAATTTAAAGTTCTTTTTCCAAAATTCATTCTAGAATTAACAAGAAAAAACTCATCTCTTCATCTTCCCTTCTCATTCAATTTTGTCTTCCTTCTGATCTTCTTCTTCTAAAATCCATTTTGTAATTGATAGGAAAATCAGTCGTTAGCAATTCTTCTTCCAAATTCCATTTTGCAATTAATAAGATCGTCTATTCTTCTTTTCTTTTGCAAAATGTTCGTCTTTCTTTTGAAATTAAATCGGCTCTTCTTTGATGAACCCACAATTTCCTCCATCATCTCATAGAAATTCTTTTCTCGCAGAGTCACAACAATGAATTTTCGATTAATTTCAAGAATACCGAATGCGATTACAAAATAGCTCTATTTCTTTTCCTTCTCATTTGAAGCTATTTGTTTGGTTGATTTCGTCTCGAAATTTCATAATCTCATTTTGAAAGAGTTGTTCCAAAGATTAGAACTCATTTTGAAAGAGTTGTGGGCATTGTGGCTCAGATTGGGGAGAAGATGAGAGATGGAGAAGTAATGCACACAAGGTGTTTGAGAAAATAACGTAATTAATCTTGAACACAAGATAAAAATGAAAATGAGATACTTGTAGAGTATTTGTATTTGTAGCTTATTGAGAAATGAAAATGAGGTGCTTGAATTTTTGATTGGAACTTAAGACTTGATGCTAGTGTTTATTTTATCAGTACCTATCATCATAAAGACTTGAGTGTCACATCTTCCTCCAATGGTCAAAACATGAAGCCAATTTCTGAGTCAAAAGATGTTGCATTGCCTGAAGATAATAAAGCATCATCCATGAAATGGGTCACAACATAGGCTTCTCGGATGAGGCAATGCTGCTACTTGAAGATAATCAAGCAATAACCATGAATTATGTCATTGAAGATAATCTTGAAATTTCATAGGAAAAGAAGGATCAAATGGTAAATCAAGAACAAGAATATTTCTAATCTGTACATGAAGAAATGGAAGATAGAAAACTAAGTTTTAATAGTGCTCTACAGCTTGTGCATCATCAATAATTACTAGATTTAAACTTCTTGTAGAGTGAAAATGTGTACATTAGCAAGAAGTCTCGAGTTTGTATTTTTGAGGTTTTTTTTTTTAATGGCATGTCTTTTTAATCATTATCTTGTGTTGAAATCAATTATAGTCATTCGAATTCTTGGCCATATCTGTTATGGAGTTCTATAAATATTTTCTAATTTACTCTTATTCCATTTGTTCATTTAAATTTATGAGTTTTGAATTTTAGCACTAGGTGATCTCTCATGTTGATTTCTCATCTAAGAAACTAAGTATATCATATAAGGAATTGTACAAAAATTGATCCAAAGCTAATCCAAAATTGATGAATAAAGGGCAAGAAAAAAGATTGGCTGAGCAATAGCACTAGTAAAATGTAATATCATAAATGTAACCAGCAAATGATGTTGCTGGTTACTCACAAATGATGATATTTTTATACAACTAGCAAGCAATGGAAAATGAGTCCTTAATGTACTTATTAGTAACTAGCATTTGTTTAAAAACCAGCAATTGCAACCAACAACTAGCAACAACAACCTCAAGTCTTCTGCATGCTTTTGTGGATCTCTATGCTCCAAATCTTTGAAAAGATGAAGTTGAATGATGTGGTTGAACCTATAAAAATGCATAAACAATATGAATCCAAGCCTTTCATATCCAAAATATATAGAAAAACACTAAACATTCACGATGAAGAGAAACAAACATATTCTAATAATTCAAGAAAACTTGGCATCATAGCAAGATCTCCGATATCAACATGAGATTCATAGTACAAGATAATTATTTACTTTAACAGATAAATTTGTGTGAATAAAGATAAAAATATTTTTGGACAATGAAAATATATTTGACTAGTGTTAAGTGTTGGTGTGAGATCTAAGGAATTTTGTGAAACCTATAGCACAAAAAAAAAAAAAAATTAAAACTGTAAGGAATTTTTTAGAAATGTGCAACACAATCTTAAGATTTAATGGAGCAAAAATAAGATAATTAAAGGTACCTGTTGAGTTTGGGCAACTTTTTTTTTTTCTTGCCCTTTTCAAAAGCATTTTTTCGCCTCATAAAGATGCCACAAATTCTTTCCTTATGCTTAATTCCTGCTATTCTACCAACTTCATCAACAATGATAAAATAGTTAGTTTAAGAGAGGGGGTGAATTAAACTTTTTCACCATTTTTAAGAAATAAATTTAATTAAAAGAAATCCAAAAAATAATGTTGTAAATAAATTTAAGAAAACAGTACACAAGATGTATAGTAGTTGAGCCTCAACTGCTTAGTCCACTACCTTGATTCACGACCAATGATTTTTCAATCACACCCATTGTTGTATTATATTACCTTAAAGTTTTAACAGGCTCACTACAAACCTTTACACTTGGCTTTTTACAAGGGGCATAGCCACAACCACAATCTTTTCACAAGACAAGGTTTAACCTTTACAATTTGGCTTTTCAAATACCCTCAACTAGAACCACTACCTTTTAATGGCTAAGGCGTAACCTTTTTATAAGTTCACAATGAGTTGCGATAGGATAACAGAAGAGAATGATGAATAGAATAGTAAGCTCAAAGACTTTTCTCTTGACTTAGAAAGTTACAAGATTTGAGATAAAACTCACTCCCAAACAATTTCTTATAGAAAGATTTTTGAATGAATAGATCATGAGAAATAGAATTAAAAAGTAGGAAGAACTCGTGAAGCTCTTTTGAAGTAATGTATGCGCATGAATAGATTAGTTAACCTTCTTCAAGTAGCTATTTCTCCTATTTATAGATTTGTTGCACTAAATGTTAGTTGCCATGGCATATTTCAAAATGAATGTTCTATTTTATCTCATAATTGCCACTTTTTGTCTCTAACGACTTCAAATGACATTTATTAATTTATATAAGAAAGCTCTTGTCGTCTTATCAGCATTT
Organism: Diospyros kaki; assembly: GCA_036245055.1. Lineage (NCBI taxonomy): Eukaryota > Viridiplantae > Streptophyta > Magnoliopsida > Ericales > Ebenaceae > Diospyros > Diospyros kaki. Next base: position 28,718,583 of record BSEG01000012.1, read on the forward strand.
AATGAACTGAAAAATGTAAACTATCAAACATTGAATGCGCCTAATGGTTATAAATTTCAAATTAAGATGACAGTTACTCGAGTACTAGATTAAAAAGATATTCTACTAATGAAAAATCTTCCAATCGATTGAATAAAGCAGGTAATCGATTATATAGAGTTTACTCGAGTATGACTAAGCATTACTCAATTAACTCATAAGTCACAGAAAACGTATATTAAATACTTGACTACCAAGCTAGATTTACTCGATTAATGAAAATGTATACTCAAGTACAAATATACTATACTCGATTAATTTTAAAACATTGAGACGTAGTCATATTTAGTCAAAATCTTACTTGACTAACTCAAGAGAACACTCAACTGAGTTTAAAAGATATAGAAAGCATGTATAACTCACTTGACTGATAGATCCTTAATAGTTGATTGAAATATATATTTAGAAAGCATATATTCGACTAACTTGAAAATCATATAGAAAAATACCCGAATAATTTTTCAAATAATAAAAATAATTGTGCAAAACTCTTAACAAACAGATACCCAATTGATTCAAGTATATTAGTTAATTATAGTAACAACTTTACTTTATTCAATATATGCTCAAACTTTAATGCTCTTGTAGATACAAAGTTAATCTTAAGACACACCCAAGTATAAGAAGAATTTCCTTATGATTATATGAAGTATCAAACTTGTTTGAAACATTTAGAAGAGTATTCATGTATATCACATCCTCGAGTTGAAATTTTGCAATAATCAGTTGAATCACTTCAACACTCGATTAAGACAACATTGAGCAATATTTTTGAGAAGACTTTTATACATAATTGTTTTTCAAAAGATCTTTTATCAAAAGCTTATCATGCTCGATTGATATATATATATATGAACATATTTTGCCATTTTGAAATATATGAGCATGAATTTTCCCAAAAAAAATATTTAGAGTAAAAATGTTTTGGAGATCATCACTAAATCAAATTTACTAAAAAATAGATTTTTCAAAGATATTTTCTCCATAAATCAAAATACAAATTTCTCAACAAATAATATTATTCTCATAGTGGTTAGACATGGTGGTTGAAGTAGAAGACTGCATCTGTTGGGTGAATGTGCTTGCATCGATAGTTTCCAAAATCCTATTAAAACCATGAATAACAATATTATATGCTTTTTCCATTTCTGACCCCATTGTTGCTATTTGAGATTGCAACCTACACAACTCCTTATAATGTCTTGCCATACTTGTCTTAAGATCCTCATTAATTGCACTGCTCTTGTAGGGAGATCGTGTAATTGTTCCTATCTTCGCATTTTTTTTCCATCTTCTTAGAATATATTGTTTAGGAGTCTTCATAACATTTTTGGAAGACAAAACTTTAAGAATGAGTGAGCACAAAATACCAACAAACTCAAATTTTTTACAACTACACATAACTACTCCATTAGCAGAGTCATATTTAACAATGTGACAGGAACATTTACCAAGAGGGCTTAGTTTGTACTCTATCACCATTCCAATCTTAACAAAAGTGACCATGGCACAATTATAAGCCTTGCCTAATTCAATTTCAAATGCTTTGAACACTTGTGGGGTATATACATTTGCAGCATGTTTTAAAATTACAATATTAAGTGGTAATGAAATACTACTTTGAATTGCTCTGAAATCAGCCTTCAACTCCTCATAACGGTAATGCTCAATCAACCTTTGGAAATGATGAAACAATTTCAATAAATCATGTTTGTAGCTAACATAACCCTTTATAAAATGTTCATGCTTTCACTATGCTAAATTGTCGTCATACCTGCACAAAACGTGTCTCTGCCATAAACTAAGGCCCATTTTTCCTTGAAACTAAACATTCTCTTCAACCAATTATTACTTTGAGGTCATACTTCTCAAGCATCTCATGCCAAACTTGCAAAAATTCTTTCTCTTCTTCATAATCATATATACACCGACTAAAATCTTTAGAAAATTCTCGAAAGCACTCAAAAACTCCATTGAGATGCTTTGCGACATTTTGATATAAGTGCCAAATACATAGACAATGAGATGTCTTTGGCCATTAGAAAGCTAATGCTTTTGCCATTGCTGCATCTTGATTAGTAAGAATTGTCGTTGGCTTTTTTCCTGCCATTCCTTGAACAAAAGTGTCAAATAACCATATAAATGTTTCAGTCATCTCATCATATAATAGTGTAGCCCCAAAAAGAATAGTTTGTTTATGATGGTTAACCCCTACAAACATAACAAAAGGTCGACCTTCTTGATTTTTTTGGTAAGTTGTGTTAAAACAAACAACATCACCAAAATGAGAGTATGCTACTCTCATTTATGCATATGTCCAAAAGATATTAGTGATTAATCCTTCATTGTCTAATTGTAGAGCATAAAAGAATGAAGCATCTTCCAATTACATCAGTTGAAGAAACTCAAGAATGCCACCCGTCTCATCTAACTTAACTTTAGAAGTCTGTTTAGTCCATAAATAATTTCGATAATCATCATGAGTGAATCTGAGACTTTCACGAACACCTGCTCTCCTAGTCTTTAATTCACAACTTTATGTTGGAGCAATTCCCGAGTTGTCCTCTAAATCAATTTCAGCTTCTTAAGCTGCAGTTAATCTCCTTGCGACCAATGTAAGTGACTCTTGCTAGGGTTAGATGTCACATGCATATGAGTAGTAATAAAATCAACAACGCGATATTTACCAGTTTGACGACAATTCACCTTCATTCTTGCAAGGCAACCTAAGCTTGTTTTGGCACGACGATGTTTAACGATAATCCGTCGATTATCTACTTCACGACGACCTTCTCAAAAGCAACAAAATGTTCTATTTATCATCTTCCCATCACTAACTTTGTGTCTTTTACTTTTTCGAATACTAAAACCTACTTTGTAAGCATAAGCATTATAAAAGTTATAAGCTTCTTCTTCTGTTTCAAACTCCATATCAATTTTTGGTATTACTTTAGAAGGAATTTTGGAATGAATGGAAGTAATATATTCATTATTGTAAAATTTAGCTTGATTGTTTTCGTTCTCATCTACCTCTGTTCTCGTGGGGTCAAAAAGTATATCATTCTCTCCATTGTCAAAATCCAGCTTTCTACGAGATTGATGTTCTCGTATAAAATTATTGTTCTCCATAACCTTCAAAAACCAATACAAAGTAAAAATATTATTGATTTGGTCCTATTTCAGTTTTTATATCATAAATTAGTTGAGCCATGACATAGAATCCATAAATACAACCATAAGCACAAAGACAAATACTCCATAATGTCATCTAATAAATTTTTAGTTAAAATAAACCACAATGTTGTCCATATAAATTTGTAGTTCATCCCTTTATAAATGCATTGGTTATGGCAATCAATACAAGCAACTAGGCACTAGGTTTTTTACTTGGCATTTGGGTAGAATAATCTGGTAACAATCAAAACATTTAATAAAATTATATAGATAGAAAGTAAGACTCCAATTGTTCAATTTCTTCAATGCAACTCCAAAAATAAACTTCAAAATGAAAAAAAAAATATATAGAATCAAAAGATAATGCAGATACAATCAACATATTACAAACTACTGAAGAACTCAACATCACAAAAGAAATTTTTCCTTGTAAGCAGAGTGCTATCAAATGTAACATTGCAAAAAATTTTAAAAGAGAACAATTTTTGCAACCATTTAAAATGGGAAAACAAGATTATTTGAGAAATTTCATACCTTGTTCAGATATTTTTACCTCCTTGAATGTGAGTAATCTGGCCAAAAGTTACAAAGATTAATTGAGAGCAATCTAACACAACATATGGGTTCTTCAATTCGAAGTATTATGTCTGGAAGTTGATTGAAATTCAATTAAGAGGTGGGTTCTTGAATCAAGAGCATTTTAGTTGCAAATCAAATAGAGAATGAATTTTTGTGAGATGTTGATAGAGGAGATTGTGGGTAGTGGTATTGAATCAGAAGGAAGACAATTGAATGAGAAGGAAAGATGAAGATATGAGTTTTCTCCTGTTAATTGCAGAGTGGATTTTGGAAGAAGAAAGTTAAGTTTTCTGCTATTAGTTTGGGATAATCACTATTTGGTGATGTGTATTAATTTGGTGACATGACTTATTTTTGTTGGAGACATAACTAAGGGGACAGGAAATAAGGACAACAAATTTGGACTATTTCTTGACCATTATTAAAAGTTAATGGGTTAAACATTGTTAAGAGTTAACAAAGAATCAAATTGTTGTTAAGAGTTGTAAAAGGGTCAAAGTGCCATTAAGAGTTAACAGGGATGCCATTAAGGAGTTAATGGGGGTTTAAGTTCCATTAAGAGTTAATGAAAGTGTTGTTAAAAGTTAATAGTGGGCCTAAGTGCAATTAGATAAAAGTTTTAGTAGGAGACACTAAACTATTGGTCGGTTTTTCAAATCAGTTGATTGAATCAAACATTTTGAGAAAATTGTCAACCAGTCTTTAGATACAGTAGACAGTTTTGTTTGGTAAAGTTTTTAAAAATGAGGCTAGTTTTTCTTCTTTTCTGTCATGCGAGCATTTAATGTTCTAAGACCTTTATTAAATGCACTGAAAAGTGCAATTAATGAAGAAAGAATGAAAGGGAAGTAGAAAAAGAGGGAAAGGAGAATGGTTCTCCATGCTTTTGAACTCTCTTGATAGATTTTTCTCAAAGATTCCCAACTTCTTCTCCTTCTTCTTGTTTCCTTCTTTTTTCTTCTTGACCCTTGGTCATGAGATAAGTAAATCTTCTTGAAAGAAACTAATAGCTAGCTTAGTATCACCTTTGTCTCAGTCTCGTTTTGCGAATGACTAGAAAAAGGTTTCAGCTAGCTTGCTTGGTGTGGACTAACTTGGTCATTTACACTTGTGGAGGAAGCTTGGTGAACCAAAGGAAAAACAAGTACAAAAATGATCATGAAAAAGGCGTGAAGCTGTTTGTGAAGGAAATCCAAAGGGGTTAGAACCGCGTACAAAAGGGACACAACCAACAACAACTTTTTCTCCATTAGGAAACCGTTACTGTTTGACTTTCATTGTGAATGCAAAATATACACATGGCAGAAATATTTGAGTTTGCAAGAGATTTTTGTTCCATTTCTGTTTTATTTTATGGTTTTAAAAAATATTTTTGAAAACTCCATTGAATCTCTTACGATACATGCCTAGTGTAAGCATACTTTTTAGTTAAAAACCCATATCCCTAAAATGAGAGGGGTAAATCCCTATTTATACCCCAAGATAAGGTTACAAGAACAAGTGGCCATTTATACCCCAAGATAAGGTTACAAGAACAAGTGGCCATTTATACCCCAAGATAAGGTTACAAGAACAAGTGGCATGGCATATGGTATAATCTCCCTGGCCATGCACAGAGAGTGATTCAGTCCAGTGGGTTAAGCATGGATTAGGTCAAAGTTGCCTATTGAGACATCATTATAATATAAGAGATGTTTTCTCGGTGGATTGCCTTTTTGTCCCTTGTGTGAGGGGGTATGTCCTTTTGCCGAGACATGGCATAAGGATATCCACAGCTCGACACCTTGTGTTGGATGAGGAGGCTATGGCCCCACTTTTGGTATCGGATCATCTAGGCCGGAGATGAAACTATAATTAAGCTGGGACCTTGTCTTGCACAAGTTGTCAGAATCTTGTCTCTCATGGAATCTTGTCCCACACAATGTATCGGGATCTTGTCCAGCATGGGGCCTTATCTCACACAAGCTATGACCTTGTCCCGAATAAGGCTTTCAAACCACACAAGGCTGGTTTATTTGCCTAGTGAACATTCTAGCCCTAGATAACGTTGTACAGGACATAACACTACCATAATACTTAAAAGTCTTGAGTAGGGGCAACAAAAGTCTTAGTAACCTGACCCTTGGTTTCTCTCCTCTTGAGTGTCGAAGCAAAATCTCCCAAGTTAGTAACACAATTCATGGCACATTCAACTCCTCTCTACAAGGATGATCTTTGAGAAATAAGGAAACAAGAAGATGTTTAAGCATAGAGGAAAAAAGAACAATTGTAAACAGGGAAGATGAAATCTTACCTCCCTAGGACCTAAGCACATCCAAAGTCCTCTCAGTGGCAAAGGTGACAGCTATCACAAAAGGCTTGTGAACCTCCAAGTCACCTATGTGGAGGAAAAAACAAATACCTCAAAAGAATATAAACTCCAAATTCTTACTCTAAATACTTTCTTTTATTAACTATAAAATTGAATTCTTTATAATACAATGATTAAAACTGAAAATAACTAGTCTTTTTATAAACTAAAATAATCTAAAACTAAGTCTAAGATTCCGCAACTATGTATAATTATGATCCAACTACAATTACCACATACTAAACAGTTATTATCTTTAACTACAATTACCAAAATCAACTTGATAAATTTAAATACTCACCCTTCAAGTATTTTTTGAAAACCAGATCATGTTGGGATATCTTCCCATAGTAGGCTCTTGAAACTTGCATTTGCCCAAATAGTCTTTCTAAATTTCCACCCATAATCGAGATGCTTGTATGAAAATACATCTAGGTGGTTGGTCCATATAGATGCCCCTACCAAGTTTTCCACCTTGAAAGAATCCCGTACATTCAATTACCACAGTTTCCAACCCTTAAAGTTGTCAAGGCATTCATTGTACAGATTTTGAAATTGGCCACCTTTTTATTTGCCTTCCACTTGCATGAGACTAGTTGTATGTCCTTGGGTTTGAAAGAGTTAAACCCTTTCAGTTGCAACGCGCGGGCAGAATTTTGGTGGTATGGAATCCGACCAAGGTTAGTCTTGAACTGATCAGCATGTCTCCCCAAACTATTCATTGTCGTGTCACATGCAAGGTATCCTATGTTTCCTTTCATATCAGTTTTGTGTATGCATATCATTCCATTGTCAGCAGGAGGTCCCTATGGGATGATCTCTCTAATTTTGGCTCGACCCTTTTATCTCCATGGCTCCTTCTTGGTGACTTTAATAATGTCTTGTCGGATACTGAGAAATGCAATGGCCTGACAGTCATCCCCTACGAGCTTAAAGATTTTCAAGAGTGTTGTTCCGCCTTAGGCTTGTTCGATCTTCCCTCGGTAGGCTGTTTCTTCACTTGGAGCAACAACTCTGTATGGTCGAAATTGGATAGAGCCCTGGCCAACTGCCAATGGTTCCTGGCCAGCTTCTTCAGCCAGGCTAATTTCCTCTCTTCAGGATGCCTCTCAAACCATTCCCCATGCATTGTGTCTCTCCTGCATCATGACAGGCCCAATCGTTGTCCATTTAAATTTTTTAATATGTGGTCCAGCCATGAATCCTTCTATAGCCTGGTAGATGAGGTTTGGAGTCAGGATGTCACCGGCACTGCTCAGTTTATTCTGTGTAAGAAACTCCAAGGATTAAAGGGCCCCCTCAAGAGGCTTAATTCCATGCATTACTCCCATATCTTTGCTAGAGTCGAGAGGGCAAATGCCGCGCTCAAGGAAGCTCAGCTTGCTATTCATGATTCGCCGCATAATTCCGATCTTCAAGTCAGTGTTGCCGAGCTCAAGAAGGAGGCTCTCAAGCTTAGTGAAGCTGAGCTTCATTTTTATTATCAGAAGGCCAAGTGCTCGTATCTTAAAGCTGGGGATAAATGCACCAAATTTTTTCATCATTTGGTTAAGCGTAATGCTAAGAAGAACTTCATTGCTTCTATTTCCTTGGATCATGGCAGTTCTACTACTTCTCATGAGCAAGTGGCAGGTTAATTTGTCCGGTTCTATGAGCATTTGTTGGGTACTGAGTCTCCTTGCGAGCCTGCTGTCATTGACATCATCCGTAATGGTCCGTTGGTTTCGGAGGATCAGTCTTCTATTCTCACCAGGAATATTTCTCAGCAGGAGATCGAGGCTGCTCTCTTCAGCATCAAAGACGAGAAGGCGCCTGGCCCAGATGGTTTCACTTCTCATTTCTTCAAAAAGGCCTGGCATTTGGTTGGTCCCCAGTTCTCCCAAGCAGTTCAAGAATTTTTTTGCCCATCTACCCTCAAGCAGATGAACCACACCCTTATTGCCCTCATTCCGAAGTCCTCCCATGCTCCGAGTGTTAAGAGATTTTCGTCCCATATCATGCTGTAATGTCTCTTATAAGGTTATCTCTAAAATCCTTGCTAACAGACTTGCTCCTATGCTCGGTTCCTTGGTTGATCAGGCTCAAGCGGCGTTTATTGAGGGCAGGAGTTTGTCTGACAATGTCCATCTCGCCCAAGAATTGCTTAAGAGTTATTCTAGGAAGCATATCTCTCTTAGATGTGCCATCAAGGTGGACCTGTGTAAGGCTTTTGACTCGGTTAATTGGAACTTTTTGAAGCACATTCTGCTTGGTCTTGGCTTCCCAGTTCAGTTCACTTGGTGGATCATGGCCTATGTTACAACTACCTCGTTTTCCCTTTCCATCAATGGTAATACTCATGATTTTTTCAAAGGTAAAAAGGGGCTCCAACAGGGAGATCCTCTCTCGCCATTCCTTTTTGTGCTTTGTATGGAGTACCTTTCCAGGTTGCTTAAGGCTGCTACGGCTAACTCTGACTTCAATTTCCACCCGAAGTGTGGGGGCCTTCCTATTTCTCACCTTGCCTTTGCTGACGATTTCATGCTCTTCACTAGAGGGGACTTCACCTCGGTTAAGATCGCCATGGATTGTCTTTCCCAGTTTGGTGCAGTTTCTGGACTAAGAGCTAATGGTTTGAAGTCTACCTTATTCACTGCTGGGATATTTGGCCAACAGCTTGCTGATTTTCAGGGTTTGGTGAACTTTTCTCTTGGTTCCATGCCCTTTCAAGCTTGTAGCTGCAAAGGTTAAAGTGGCCCACTTTGCTCCTCTCATTGTTAGAATTTTTGGTCTCATCTCGACCCGGCTGACTGCCTCTCTGTCTTTTGCTGGGAAAGCTGAGCTTATCCGTTCTGTCTTGCAGGGCATGGATTGTTTCTGACTTTCGATGTTTCTTGCCTCGACCGTTGTCATTGACCATATCACCCGCCTTTGCAAGGTTTTCTTCTGGCAATCTAAATCCCCCCTCATGGCTTGGAAGGATGTTTGTTTGCCAAGGGCTAAGGAAGGGCTGAGGTTCAAAGATCTTAAAACGTGGAATATTGCTTTGCTTTCCAAAGTCCTCTGGAATATCCACAATAAGCAAGACTCCCTTTGGGTGTGATGGGTTCATCATTTCTACCTGTGTGGCTCTTCCATATGGGAGTGGAGTCCTAGGAGGGATGATTCCACTCTTATTAAAAGGCTGGTGGCTATCAAATAACACATCTGCTAATTGAAGAGCACCTTTCTAGAGGCTATCAGACTGCTATCTAGCTGGGTCGTGCAGGGGTGAATCAAACTCTCCAAGGCCTATGATTACTTCCGGCCTAAGGTGTCTAAGGCAATTTGGGCTTCGATTGTTTGGCCCCTTGCAACACACTGAAACACTCCTTCATTCTTTGGCTTGGCATTAAAGGCAAGCTTCGCACAAAGGACAAACTTCTTTTTCTTGGCATTGACAAATCGCGCAGCCTTTGTGGGGCAGTAGAGGAGTCAACCAATCACCTATTTTTTCAGTGCCCAGTTAGCATTGTCGTACGATCCAATATTAGGGGCTGGTTGGGTATCTCACGTGTTATGTCCACTATCTCTAGTGCGCTAAAATAGATTAAAAAGGAAGTCAGGGCATCCTTTTAGCTAAGTAAAGCCAAAAAGATTGCATTGGCAAGTTCTATTTACCATTTATGGACAGCTAGGAACTGCATAATTTTTGAAGGCCTAAAATCGTGTATTTCGAACATTATCTTCAAGATTAAAACTCATGTATACAGAACTATTTACACTTTGTATTCTCAAGTTCTAGCCCATTGGGATTCTTTTACCTTGAACCAATAGTCTTTGCCCTCTTTGTATGTTTCTATTGGGTATGCTCAAAGTACTTTGTATATTCTCTTTAATCTATCTAATTTATACTGTTCAATAAAAAAAAATATCCAGTCGTTATCTAGACAAACTATCTGTTAGAATGTAATCCACATAGAAGTCTAGAATTCATGTAGCCAACCCCACATAATGGGATAATGACTAGATATGTTGTTGTAATAAAAAAAAAATTGACTACTATAATTTAAAATGGTCAAATAAATTACTACACTTTTATATAAGAAATCTCATTAGACATCACGGTAAATGTCGTCATAACGTCAACAACATTTTAATTCCATTAACCTTAGTTACAAGCAAACTTACCTTAACTGCAATCGAGATTCAGAGAACAATTGCAAATGCCCAAGTCAAAACCCAATCCAAAATTTGTTAAGGACCTCGCAAAACCACACCTCATAACACAAGAAATCTATATTACAATCGCTTAACACTTTCTATCTAGTTATTTGGAGTCTGATTTTGGATCTAGCTTTCAAATTAGGGTCGGATTTGGGATAAAGTTGATGCCATTAATAGAATTAAAATGCTACATTTGACGTTAAGATGGCAGATATCAAAGAGAGAGAGAGAGAGAGAGAGAGAGAGAGAGTTGGGACCCACCAAACTCTTGAGTCTGAGTGCAGGCCTTACTATTATTGAATTATTAATATCACAACTCAAAACGGTGATATTAATTTGTAAAACTGGGAAGAAAGAATATCACATTCTAATTCTCTGATATGACAATAATAAATGGTATGGGGATGGGAGAAACGAAATTAATTATTGTCTTACCACATTTGTCTCACAAGACAAGAATCAGCAAGTGACTGGTAAGCAGTACGTATTAGAGTGGTGGTTGTTAGTGGTAGTAATAGTCATTTTAAGCAAGCAAGCAGAGTCAGTCAGTCAGTCGAGATTGGCGATCACAGCATCAACAACCTCTTGTGTGGTGCTGTCCCCGCCAAGATCTTTGGTCCGGCATCTGCCCTCCCGGATCACCCGTTTCACTGCAGTCTCCAGCCGATCCGCAAACGAAGGAAACTGGAGATGTCTCAGCATCATAGCAGATGACAGGAGTAGAGCAACCGGGTTGGCCTTCTTTTGTTCCACTATCTTCTCGTTCCCCACATTTCCTGCGGACGCCCCTTGCTCAAACACTGCATGATCTGCTCCAACATTACCTGCATTCATCCATCCATCCATCCCCAAATCTCATCAATTAAGCTCTGTGCGTGTGCGGGGGTGTGTGTGTGTGTGTGTTGTGTGTTATTCCCCTATCATCAGCTACCTGATATATACATATACATATATATATATGTGTGTGTGTGTGTGTGTGCACGCGCGCATGTAAGTCATGGTCGACAATAGGTTAGAAAATATTTTGAAAATTCATGAATTCTTTGGAAAATGATGACCACCTCCTGGCATGACACCCGTGCCTCCAGCAATACCGGCTGCTGTATTGGCCACTAGATTGCCATAAAGATTAGGCGTCACCTACAAGACATGATAATGGTCAGTCAAAAGGCTGGTGCGAAGGAAATATTCAGAATTATGCACGAGACAATGATTGAGATAAGAAAGTAACTGCTAAAATCAATAAGGCTCCTCAATCTACCATACAAGACTTCAGTGAATGCGCTCCAGTCCAATACTCGTTATTTATCAGCAACTGAGATTTCTAGAGAAGATTACTGTAATCTGAACTAAAACAACTTAACATACAGTCCTTTCAACTTCAAAAATCTCTTTGATAATATGGTAAGGTTGCCTTAAAATTACTGAAGAGAACACATAGGTACTGGATTGCAATAAAGAAAGAATAAGAAACAAAGAAAGGAACTCAGAATAGACATTAATCCTGCTTGGAAAGCTTCATTATGCTACAGGTATTATTCCTCCTGATTGAAGACTCGGAATTTCGCTAGTGCATATGAGTATTACACGCACCTACTCAGAAGCAAACAGACAAAAGGAAGAATATGGTAGAAAATAAAACTAAATGAATCATGGATACACTCTTAAAACATCAATTTCACCTTGGTCTAATAAAAAGGAAAACAAAAAATTTCATGTGATTTGAGTCACTTAATTCATCAGTTAAGACTAGAAACAATCAATGAGAGCCAAACAAAAACAACATATCAATGAATGGTTTCTGTGTGCCAGATAACATTTTAGATCAATTACCATAACATCAAATTGCTCAGGCTTTGAAACGAGTTGCATGCAACAGTTGTCTACAATAATCTCATTATACTTGATACTGGGATACTTGCTTGCAACCTCACGGCAGGATTCCAAAAATAGACCATCAGCTAGTTTCATAATGTTGGCTTTATGCACTGCTGTCACTTTCTTCCTATTGTTAAGGTATGCATACTCAAAGGCATACTTGGCAATACGTTCTGAACAGAACTTTGACATCACCTGCAACATAGCTGAGTAAGAAACTGGAGAATTTGCAGTAACTAAGAAAAAAAATTTGGAAAAAATTACTATTGATATTATCAAGATCAAACTTTAACAAAGGATAAGAATAGCTTGCTGTCTGTAGAAAGTCAGCCCACAGGACTAGCATCAACTTGAGCAAAATTAAGAGCAAACATAGTGAGTGATATATATAGCAAATGACAAGAACCAAAACAACATTTTTAGATGAGCATAGGCCAAATGAATAGCTGTGGTACAAGAACTTATGTCAATATTTGGAAGAAAAAATTCAGCAAAAGTAATGACAATTTGTTTGGGTCACATGGATAGACTCAAATATACATACAATAAGTGTTCCCATATGACAGGTTTACATGTTAGGATCGAACCGCAAAGCTATAAACATAAATAGAAATCAAATGAGAAAAATAGTGACACAGACAATTAACGTGGTTCGGCTCAACAACCTACGCCGTCGATACCACCACAAGAGGATAATCCACTAATCAACCAAACAAACAAACCTCACGGCTGCAGATAACTAGTCACACCATACACCATGACTTTAGTTATCAAACTGTGAAACATGTGACACACAAGACACAACTAAAATAATCTAGATATATCACTCAGATTATTGGGAGTGGTCCATCAACAACTAAACAAAGGTTGCCTATTTATAGAGGCTCTAAATCATAGTCATGGTGGGATTACTCCAAAACCTATCTTAATCCCCTAATCAGAATAGCTATCTAATAAGGATTATCTAAGAGACCTTTCCTCCATCAGATTAATTTTGTTAACTAAGATAAAACAATCCCAATCAAGTTAGAATATGAGGAGTTATCTTAGCAATTCCTCCCTTGACTCAAATTCCCAAACATACCCAACAACTTAACCCGAAACACAAACCACAGGCAAAAAACAATGCAAGCCCAAACCAATCAACTTGAGCATACATAAATCACACTTAACAATCAACCTTTAGTAGTGCTTTAATTCTTCAAGCTCTCTGACAAGTATATTTAAGGGCGACTTGCATCCTCCCTTCAATTGTGATCTTCTCTCACAATAGCAATCACAGCAGGTGACAAGAGCACATGGCAACATCCTCCCTTCACTCATGAACTACTTCACACAAGGGCGACAAATCCACGCCAAAACTATGACAACATGGTGATTTCACTCAAGGAGTCTTCTCTCACCAATGGCAATGGGTGTGCTCATAGAGGCAGCCAAGAATGGCGATGCTTCTCTTCTTCACTTAATCAGTGGCTGGAGTGGGGAGCTTCCTTCAACAATGCGTCACTTCTCTCCATTGACAAGTTTTCTGGCATCATTCTTCCAACATCAATAGTTGTGGTGACAGCATCCTCCTTGCAACATCAACTTCAAACAACGGCAAACATCTCACAGCATTGCATCTTCATATTGGTGTTGGCAACAATGTCTAGTTAAACTCAATCTCTTACTTCAATAGATTAGAATAAAAGCCTTAGATCTAATCTCTTACAAACAATCACAAAGCTGAATCATACAAGACTACCCAAACTAAAACTCATCGAACTCAAACTCAAGCCCAACATAAACACAAAATAACCCTAATCACCCACCAAAGTCAAAACCCAAAACAAAAAAATGCAAAAAAAAAAAATACCTCAAACGAGTTACAAAAGTCAATCCAACCAACTTGCACAAATGCCAAAGCAAGTCAACCAAAACACAATGAGTCAAGCACTCAAATTGGCCCAAACCAACAACGTTGGACTGTTGCCTGCTTTAGCAGCGAGCAAGCAATGTTGGTTTCTTCTCTGGCACAACTGGATGATGGCAAATGGTGCAACAACAAATGGCGATTGCAACTCCTCATTCTCCATCCAGTGGCTCCTCTTGCTCAAGAGGTAATGGGTCCTCAGCTCTCAACAACAGTGACAAGTTATGTTTCTTCTCCAGTGGTTGAGCTCTCAATCTCTAGCAAAGTCCTCCCTTATAAGCAAGGGTGGCTTACGACTCTCTCTAGATAACAATAGTGATCCTTTTACCATGGCTAGCGAACATGGGCTTCTTTCTCAAACTATTAGGCAATGATGGGTCTCTTCAGATCTCCTTCTCTCTCATATTTGAACGGCAGTGACCAAACAGCAAACAACCCTGCAACTCAATGCTTCAATCTTCTTCTTCCTCAGATCTAATTGGCGATTTGGGCGACGATGGATCTCTTTAGCACAACCTCAACCAGCGGCAACAACGACGACTTAGCAACTCTTTTTGAGCAGTGACAATGTGGGCCGCTTGAACCCTTCTCTACTCTAACAATAGGCAATCTCCTTCTAGCCACAAAACGATGGTGGCAACTCAATAACTAGCTACTTCTAGGTGATCAATGGTGAGTGGCAACCAACTCCCTAATCCCTTTCAACAATCTGGCTCCTCTAGTAGCGGTGGGATCTCCTTTCAAACTGTGGAAGCTGGTGATCCTCCTCCGGTGGTTGCCCTTGCTTCAATGATCATGGCAGTCATGAACAAATTTGGCAGCAGCAAGCTTCAACAATGGACAAGCACTCTCACACCTAATAGTCCATGGAGCTTCCAGTGCACGCCCACATACAACAGAACTTTCTTTTTTCTTTTTTTTATGCCCCTACTTTTCTTAGACCCCCAAAGATTTGTGATAAATCATGATGTCACAACCAAATCTTTAATAAAACTTGCTAGGATCAAATCTCATAAGCCATAAACATAAACAAAAAAAAAAAAAATGATAGACAATTAACGTGGTTCAGCTCAATACCTATATCCACAATCCCACCATAGGGGGATAATCCACTAATTAAAACTGTTTTGAATTTGGATTGAAAATAAACTACAATCAAACCATCAACCACACAAACAAATACATAATTTAACGTGAAAAACCTAAATAAGGAAAAACCATAAGCAAAAAGAACAAAATATCACTATTGGATATTACTACAACAAAAGTGATATTGCTACCACTAATTCCAAGATATTGGGCACATATTTATAAACCTAAATCTTCTATAAATATATACAAAAAATTCTATTTTGATCAGAAGATAATTCGAAAGGATATTTCTCAAGATGAAATAAATCTCAATCAAAATCGAATTTGACAACATTCTAATCACAACCAAATTCAAAATCCTAATCACAATCAAATTAAAAATCTCAATCACAGTCAAATTTAAATTTTAGATCACAATTATAACAAGCTCCACCTTGACACGAAATTCAAATATGGAATTATTCATAATTTTTTCTTCCAATAAAATCACAGAGAATTAATCTCCTGATAAATACTAACCAAAACCACACAACGGGGAATACCAAACAAATCCACATACCGGTTACTACAGTGGATATCTTTAGCCACACTCAAAGCATAGGTAGCAAAATCAGTCTCAACATATCTTAATGACTCCACATTCACCAATATAAATCGACCTTTATGTAAATCCATCCGTCCAAAATTGCACGCATCTTAATCTGCCATACCGAAAATCTAATATTCCGATCCAACAAGGAAATATCATACTTCAAAATAGCCATCATATAACCCTAAATAATATCAAATAATTGATGAATAAGAGACCCAAATGAAAATAGATCAAAATACTGAATCTGGGCAAAAACATATCTGGATATGTCTGGCAGATTTGTCAGATCTAGACTAACGGGTCAACTTGGGGCTGACTAGATCTAAAGTAGGTCGTATCTCGTGGGTAAGGTCGAACCAAATCTAGGCAAGATCTAGGTTTGCTTTGGAACAGCCAACAATGGCTGAAGTACTTGGTTGTTGCAACAAGAAGTAGCGAGGAAGGCCAGTGAAAGACGAAGGTGGTGGTCGATCGTGGAGACAGAATCGGCCAACGAAAAAGACGACGACCGGAGAGGAGCCATTAATGGCGGATAGCGAAGGCTGTCGGTCATGCGTTGCAAGAAGAAGACAAGGCATCTGATGGTAGATGCAGCCAACAGTGGTGGACGAACGACGATCAGATCAACGACAGTCGACGGTTAAGGGGGTGATGTCAATCGTCAACAAGGCAGAAGGCAAATGATTGCGATCGACCAGTGGCTACTCCAAAAGTGGAAATTGACAGCAAGAAAAGGGAGAGCTCGTCAACAATTGGCGACAAGGAAGACCGGGCCACCTGTGGTGGCAACGAAGGTAGCCATCGGCTGCAGCAACGACGACAACAACAAAAACTTGAAAACCCTAGCCAAGATGATGAAGATGTGTAGATCTAACGATTGAGATTTGTCAAACGTTGATGGTTTGATCCAACCGCTCTAATACCAGGCTATTACGAATTTGGATCGAAAACAAACTACAATCAAACTATCAACCACACAAACAAACACAAAATTTAACTTGAAAAACCTAAATCGAGAAAAACCATGGATAGAAATAACAAAATATCACTATTGGATATTACTACAATAAAAGTGATATTGTTGAGATTAATTCCAAGGTATTGGACACCTATTTATAGATCTAAATCATTTATCGATGTACACAAGAAATTCTATGCTGATTAGAAGATGATTCAAGAAAAATATTTCTCTAGATGAAATAAGTTCCAATCAAAATTGTAACATCCCGATAATTTGGGAGTAGTTAGTTAATATTATTAAATTTTTGCCTTTGAGGTAATTTTTGATTTATTGGAATTGAATAATTTAGTTAATAGTTGATAATTATTAATTATTGGGTATTAAGAGATTTAAAGAGAAATAATAATTTATTATGTTTTCAAGAAATAGGAAATTTAGGTAATTAATTAAATTATTTGAGAGTATTTATCGAAATAGTAAAATAAATTAAATTGGTGAATTTTTGAAAGTTTTAGGGTGTAAGTGAAATAAGAGGGAATTGGAGTTTGGGGGGGTGTGTGTGATTAATGAGAAGTTGTGGGTGCTAGTGTAAAAGCTAGAAAGTGACTGGAAGTCACTTTAAATTTAATTGAAGGCATATATATGTTAAAGGTGAGCGCGGGCGTGAGTGGTTGCGCGCAAGGGCGGTGTGCGGCTAGACGCGAGATCAAATCCGTGTGGGCGAGCGCGAGGTTGGGAAATTTTGCCAATTTTAATCGGCCAGGGGAGGGTCGAAACGACGTCATCTCAGCCCTAAGGCGATGCTAGCGTGCGTGGTTGCTGGCTGCGCCACATGGCCGTGCCCCAGCCCTTCGTTTTGCCCAATTTAAAGGTCGATTTCGGCCATTTTCAAACCAGCAAGCAGCAAGGAAAAATTGGGAGGAGAAGATGCGTGTATAGTGATGAAAAATGGAGAAATTGGGGATTAAATCAAGTTTAATTGCAGTTTAATTAGCCAGGTAAGTAAAGGAATATATATCAATCATTTTATACGGTTGGAATTTTATTTTCGACCCGATTTTATTAATTTTGAGAGTTTAAGTTAATTTGTAGCGTGTATTATTTTGGTGGCGTGTGGACGTAAAAACGTTGTAATCTGCTAAAACGAGGCAAGCTCCCTTCTACCTTTGCAATCTCCTTTCATTTTATGAACCCCACATCTTCCCTTAATTTGTTTCGATTTCGCGTATTAATTATATGAAACAAGGATTTTATTAGCGTGATTTAATTTAAATTAAATATGAGACTCGTTGGTGTTTTATTTGCAGTGTGCCTACGTGGGTAAAAATTATTAGAAGCGGTATATGTTCAAGAATTTCATACGGCTAAATTATTTATATTACACGGTTAGATTTACTTAATGAAAGCTACGATTTTATTTATTGCCAAGAAACGTTTTACTTCGCAACAGGAGTACAAGAAAGGCAAGAAACAGCCGTGTAAAAGCAAGCTCTAAACCCCCTTTGTAAACCCTACAATTTTCGTGTAAGTCCCCGTTGTTTCTTGAATTTTACCCCCTCCCTTACTCTAAATTGGCACCTAGCATTATTTATTGAGTTATTATTCATTTGGTATAATTTAAATTAAACCCGATACTTCTAGAACTTTATTTGTTGTGAGCCTACGAGGGTTTGTACCACCCCCACTCCTCTTGAGAATGATGCTGAACCCAACTTGGGGACTAGGTTCTTAGTGGTACGAGTTTATTAATGGATTTCCCGGGTGTGGGTCGGCTAGAGCTATCAAGCAGTGGAGCAAGGGTCGGTTGTTTGGTGACGTGGAGTAGACTATTGCACGACCCTAGAGTGGACCGTCGGGTGGATACTCCTAGTCACTGACCGTTGACCAATGCCGGACACTGCTGACTAGCTCTGCCATTATGTGACTTACTGCATGATTCGATATATTGTTTTATCATTCATGGTTTGATATGCACATGGGTACGGATGCATGTTGGGATATTCATTTATTGAGTATGCTTGGACACAAACATTCTAGCATTGTTAGATTGCATCTAGCACGGGCATATGCATCGCGTGTGGTTTACTATGTGGGCGGAGCATAGCCTGATGCCAGGATATATGGGTGTCAGTGTATCACGTTGATGCTCACTACGCCATTGCATTTTTATGTGCATTGCATGGCTATTGGCAATTCACAGATCTCAGACGGGAGGATCGTTCCGAGGGAGCCTACAGCTCGGTTATTCTACAGTTCAGCTTTCAGCCTTTCATTTCCTTATGCTTGCTGAGTCTCTCGACTCACTTTGCTTATCCATCATTCTAGGTAGTAGCAGCATTGGTCAAGGGCAAGAGAGATATCATCTAGCAACAGAGTCAGTATGGTGTACAGGCAATTCCGTCAGTCTCCGTCAACTCTGATGTTTGAGTAAGATTTACTCTATTAGTTTTGACTGTACCAGGTCATCCCTCGTGTCTTATGTATGTTGGCACAGGAGTTTGTATGCATTTATTTATCTTGTGACCGCTGTGCTAGCGGAGTCCCCCGTAGTGCATCCATGTGTTTATCTTTGCTTCCACTGTTCTTATTTTTGTGCATGCATGCCAGGGTGGTTTTTGTCTCGTGTTTCATTCTTTCTCCTTCCGTAAGCACTCCCGTTTGAGTACTCCGGGTGGTTGGGATATTCGGATGGGGGTGTTTACATTGTTGGTATTAGAGCGTAGTTTAAGTCAGTTTTGGGGGACGAGTTCCTGTACACCAAGTTGTCGAGTAGAGGTAGGAAGGTCTAGGTGAATCGAATAGGGTCAGGCTGCATTAGGTTGATTTTTGTTGATTCGTGTGAGAGACGGTGTCCCAATTTATATTCATGCACGTTAGGATGGGACCGTGAGGTGGTATGAATGGGATTTATTTAGGACTTATGCCAGCCCCTAGGTGTGTGGTTAAGAGGTTAGTTTAACCGTAATATATTTGCCTGATATTTGGTACTGTATGCAGATTTTGAGTATTCCCAATGGAATCCGGATGACCAGATCCCGATGTACCCTTACCCAATCCGAATGACCTCCCAGCATTGGATCATTTATGGTGTTGGTGGAAACAGGAGTTTGTTTCTAGATGGGGAGGTGGGCAAGATGAAGAGGAATACCTAGTGAGTTATATGTATCAGCTTGACAAGTTGTTTCAAGGGACGATCCATGAGACATTTTGGGGATTGTCAGAAAGACAAGTCATGTTCGCCCGTGAGCACATGAATGACGTGTGGAGGCGGCTGACTGAAGTAATGATGAATAATGTGAGCCTTCGTTCTCATTATGATACTTTTGCCCGAGCTATGAGGGAACAAACTGCCATTTGGGAGTCTTATCAGGGGCCGGTACAAGACGTGCCCAGGATTGGAGCACTATCTGGCACCCAGTCAATTCAAGCCACTGTGAGAGGATCGTCACAGCCACCAGAGGGACTTGTTGGATCCAGCTCCAGCGTAGCTAGCAATGAGGACTTAGTTTACCTGGCGAAGGAAGCTACCTCGGTTGCAAGGGGTGATGAGAGGAGGTCTAGTTAGTATGATTAGTAGGGGGTTGTAAGGCAAATGTATGGTTGTAAATTATGAGTTTTGTAAGGATAGGAATTGTGTGAGAAACATCATGTGCAGTGTTTGAAGGTATTAGGTAATGAGATGTATTTAGTAAACTTATGAGCCTTGGGATCTCTAGGAATCAAGTAGTTATTGCTATGAGCAAAGGGTATCCTAGTGACCTGATGTGATAAACAGTATAAACCTGGCAAGTTATAGGTTTGGCCTGCGAAGGACATTTGGTTGCGGACCATTTTCGCTAAGATCGAGTGGACCGGACACCTGACTCGTGGTGGACTTGTTGGGTCCCCAACTAGTGATACGGATTAGAGATAACACATACCTCGTCTAAGGAAAGTGATTAAGAGAACTTTCAAAGCTGCATTTAGGGCGTATGTTGTTCATGATAAGGGCATGTATGACCGAATTCCTCCCTCGGTTGTGAATGAGCATGGGATACTCTTGACCTTCTTGAAGATTTACTAGGGAAGTTGCCTTAGTAAGAGATTGACCCTGCAATTGAACCGGGCAGTCTTAAGGCATAAATGTCTTTCCTCCTAAGCAGATAATTTGTTAGGCTAACATCGAGGTGTTCTCCAACGATTGCTTGTTATACTTGTACGGCAGCTATAAGTTCGTGGACATGCCATTTGGGCTAATCGACGCCTTCATAGTATTTATGGATTGGTCGGGACCGATGACAGAGGTATAGGTCTGGAGCTTCCTTGGTCTCGCCAGGCGTTGCCGACGCCCTACAAAAGGCTTGCGTCAATTCATGAGAGATGAGGTCGTGGTAGAATATGAACTAGAGGTCCATGATTAGATTTTGCCAGAAGTGGTACGGGAAGGTCCCACATGATAAAAATGTGCTATAGGAGTTCGATGGTAAATGGTAGATCCGTAGGTACCGAGATATGTACATGGCGTACTGAGATGTGAACTGAAAGTTGGGTAATGCGGTAGCTTGTGTGTAGTTGACAGTTAAACTGTCTGTATATATTCGGACGAGAGATACATAATGTGATGGGGTGTGAAGGCAAATTGAGGTTCTAAGGGGTTTGTATTCCTTAGAGGTTTAGGGCATCCACCTTAAGTTTAATCGAAACTGGATGGATAAATCGGAATACCAATACGAAGTCCCAAGTTCTAGATGGAGCTTAACAGATAGAGTGTTGAATCAAATGTATTTATGATAAGCCTGGGGTCAAGTTTATCCCAAAAGAGATCTGTGATAGGAATTAACTGAAGGACTATTACAAAATTGTGGACTTAAAGCTTACAGTGGTTATGCTGCTTGGGGATTTGGCATCACTACCCAGATAAGGTATAGGTGTTTAGTTCTCACAGGTGGAGCAGAGTGCAGGTAACGCCGCGATTGGCGTGACAAAGAACTAAGGCTGTGAGACTATCATAAATAGGGTAAAACGAAGGTGGTAGTAGACATTTTGGGCCGTCGTGGAGAATAAGTAATAAAGTGAATTAGAAATAAAAAAACTCCTCTAAGATTGTTGTTACGGGAGATACCCGAGTGTATGGCTAAGACCGAAGTTAGTTGTATGTCTAAGTAACTGTTGGATTACAGAAAAGGGGGCAACCTAGTGTAACATTAGGTACGTCGTAACAGAAACTAGGACTCTATAGATTCTGCTGTAAGGAAAGTGGTTGCTATGAGTACGCTCGGTACTAATCGCAGACGACATGCCCTAGGGTCGGATATTGACCGATTGAAGGGATGAGACTCCTCTGGGTGCTGGTCAAGTGATACATCAACAGAAACATAAGGTGGCCTGTTATGCCAACCAGAAGAATGCTTAACCCACATCTTTAAGTTACTTTTCGCTTTTGGGGAGACCTATGAGATGCCCTGGTGATTAGAACAGTTATTGATACGGTGAGGTGCTTTCAGTCGAGCAGGCTACGGAGCAGATAACATCGGTTCTAAAGATCGTGTTCCAACTAACTTATAGAGTCTTTGAGGAGGTCAAGGTTAGTATTTAGCGATCAAAAGGAGGTATGGCCAATTAGCTATTTAGAGTTAAGATCAGCAGCAGGACTAGACTGAGGGTTGGTGGTCACCGAATAAGTCATAGTAGGAACCCACAATTGAGTATGTCGATTCCTTTAGGGGGGAGATCTGGTGACATTTTGGATCTCGAGATGTATTGAGTGGAGAACGTATATTCCTTGATCGTCCTGATTAAATGTCTACCCATATTTATTGATGGGACCCCGAGCATACACGACAAATTGTGGGAGAAAGTGCTACCGAGAGAATGTTGTGTACCTAGTTAAGAATCAGTTGAAAAAGTCAGACTAAAGGATATTGCTGTTGAATTCTTGATTGAGTATGTTGTTTCACTTCCATATTCCTATGCTT
The DNA here is from genome assembly GCA_036245055.1 of Diospyros kaki. Lineage (NCBI taxonomy): Eukaryota > Viridiplantae > Streptophyta > Magnoliopsida > Ericales > Ebenaceae > Diospyros > Diospyros kaki. Next base: position 28,741,299 of record BSEG01000012.1, read on the forward strand.
CGTAAGTACGTGGCAGGTCGAGTATTAGCTTCTCGTCATGCAAGAGGAAGGCCCCACTTTTTTCGTTACTGGTTGTATTTTAAGTTAGTTGCCTTTGCATTGAGCTTTGGGCTGTGAATCAATTTATCATTGGGACTGAATACCTCTGAATTTTGAACTTGCCTTTAGGTTGATATGTGGTCTAGATAAGTACCAAACGGTAGTGCGATAGGATCGCGAGATAGTTTTAGGAAACAATTGGATTATAATGTTGAATAAGAGAATCTCTTTGTTGTATGTAATATGATTAACGATGTTCCTTAAGCTGGTTAAGGTATTAGTGGCCATAACGTGGTTCAATAGGGGTGATGGATTGAGGAGATGTGCTAGTGTATTAAGTCTAGTAAGATGCGTAGTAGATTCGGACTTGCGAGAATAATGGAAAATGATGATATGGAATGTCCTGGAAGAGATGTTGAGTAATGTCATGAGAGTTGTGAGCGTATCTTGAGGACATGGACTGAGCGCGAATTTCGAGGACGAAATTCTATTAAGGAGGGGAGAATTGTAACATCCCGATAATCTAGGAGTAGTTAATATTATTAAATTTTTCCCTTTGAGGTAATTTTTGATTTATTGGAATTGAATAATTTAGTTAATAGTTGATAATTATTAATTATTGGGTATTAGGAGATTTAAAGAGAAATAATAATTTATGATGTTTTCAGGAAATAAGAAATTTAGGTAATTAATTAAATTATTTTGAAGTATTTATCGAAATAGTAAAATAAATTAAATTGGTGGATTTTTGGAGTTTTAGGGTGTAAGTGAACTAAGAGGGAATTGGAGTTTGGGAGTGTGTGTGTGATTGTTGGAAAGTTGTGGGTGCTGGTGTAAAAGCTGGAAAGTGACTGGAAGTCACTTTAAATTTAATTGAAGGCATATATATGTTGAAGGTGAGCGCAGGCGCGAGCGATCCCGCGCAAGGGCGGTGTGTTGCTGGACACGGGATCGAATCCTCGTGCGCGATGGGGAATTTTGCCAATTTTAATCAGCCAGAAGAGGGTCGAAACGACGTCGTTTCAACCCTAAGGCAGTGCTAGCGTGCGCGGTTGCTGGCTGCGCCACGTGGCCGTACCCTAGCCCTTCGTTTTGGCCAATTTCGACCATTTTCGAACCAGCAAGCAGCAAGGAAAAATTGGGAGGAGAAGATGCGCGCACAGTGATGAAAAATGGAGAAATTGGAGAGAAATTGGGGATTAAATCAAGTTTAATTGCGATTTAATTAGCTAGGTAAGTAAAGGAATATGTATTAATCATTCTGTATGGTTGGAATTTTATTTTGGGCCCGATTTTATTAATTTTGAGAGTTTATGTTAATTTGCAGCGTGAATTATTTTGGTGGCGTGGGGGTGTAAAAATGCTATAATATGCTAAAACGAGGCAAGCTCCCTTCTACCTTTGCAATCTCCTTTCATTTTATAAACCCCATATCTTCCCTTAATTCGTTTCGGTTTCGCGTATTAATTATACGAAATAAGGATTTTATTAGCGTGATTTAATTTAAATTAAATATGACTCATTGGGATTTTATTTGCAGTGTGCCTACGTGAGTAAAAATTATTAGAAGCGATATATGTTTAAGAATTTCATACGGCTAAATTATTTATATTACACGGTTAGATTTACTTAATGGAAGCTATGATTTTATTTATTTCCAAGAAACGTTTTACCTCGTAGCGGGAGTACAAGAAAGGCAAGAAACAGCCATGTAAAGACAAGCTCTAAACCCCCTCTGCAAACCCTACAATTTTTGTGTAAGTCCCCGTTGTTTCTTGAATTTTACCCCTTCCCTTACTTTAAATTGGCGCCTAGCATTATTTATTGAGCTATTATTCATTTGATATCATTTAAATTAAACCCGGTACTTCTAGAACTTTATTTGTTGTGAGCCTACGAGGGTTTATACCGCCCCCACTCCTCTTGGGAATGATGCTAAACCCAACTTGGGTACTAGGTTCTTAGTGGTATAGGTTTATTTATGGATTTCCCGAGTGTGGGTCGGCTAAAGCTATCGAGTAGTGGGGCAAGGGTCAGTTGTTTGGTGACGTGAAGTAGACTATTGCACGGCCTGAAGTGGACCGTCGGGTGGATACTCCTAGTCACTGACCGATGACCAGTGCCGGACACTGCTGACTAACTCTGCCATTACGTAACTTACTGCATGATTCGATATATTGTTTTATCGTTCATGGTTTAATATGCACATGGGTACGGGATGCATGTTGGGACATTCATTTATTGAGTATGCTTGGACACGGACATTCTAGCATAGTTAGATTGCATCTGGCACAGGCATATGCATCGCGTGTGGTTTACTATATGGGCAGAGCATGGCCTGATGCCTGGATGTATGGATGCCAGTGCATCACGTTGATGCTCACTACGCCATGCATTGCATGGCTACTGGCAATTCACAGATCTCAGACCGAAGGACCGTTCCAAGGGAGCCTATGGCTTGGTTATTCTACAACTCGGGTGTCAAGAGGACCGACACGAGCATTTGGGTGACGGGAACACCGACTCGGGATGGCACGCACAGGTTTGTTGGAGATATTTGTTACCTCTCAGGGCAGTAGCAAGTTAGTATGGGACTTGGGTGTCATGTGTCTTGTGTGGGCCCCAACGACCGATACGTGCTTTTATTTACGCAATTATACTGTGTTGTGCGTCTCATGGCTTGTGTGTGTACTTGGGGATTGGTGTTCTGGGGAGAGCTTATTGGGTATGTTCAGCCATCAGCCTTTCCTTTCCTTATGTTTGCTGAGTCTCTCAACTCACTTTGTTTATCCATCATTCCAGGTAGTAGCAGCGTAGGTCAAGGGCAAGGGAGATATCATCTAGTGGTAGAGTCGATATGGTGTACAAGTAGTTCCGTCAGTCCCTGTCAACTCTGATGTTTGAGTATGATTTACTTTATTAGTTTTGACTGTGTCAGGTCATCCCTCGTGTCCTATGTATGTTGGCACAGGAGTTTGTATGCGTTTATTTATCTTGTGACTGTTGTGCTAGCGGAGTCCCTCATAGTGCATTCATGTGTTTAACTTTGCTGCCGCTGTTCTTATTTTTGTGTATGCATGCCAGGGTGGTTTTTGTCTCATGTTTCATTCTTTCTCCTTCCATAAGCGCTCCCGTTCGGGTAGTCCAGGTGGTTGAGATATCCGGGCGGGGGTGTTTACAAAAATCGAATTTGACAACATCTTAATCATAATCAAATTCGAAATTCTAATCACAATCAAATTAGGAATCTCAATCACAATTAAATTTGAATTATGGGTCACAAGTATAACAAAAACCAAACAAACATAACTCACAGCTTTAGATAACTAGCTACACCACACATCGAAACTCTAGTTATCAGGCTATGCAACACATGACATGCAGCTGCAATAATCTGGATATTTCACCACAAATTATTGGGAGCAGTCCATCAAGACAAGAAGTGAACCAAGGCTGCCTATTTACAAACCCAAAATCATAGCCATAGTGAGATTAGGTCTCCCAAGCCTATTTTAATCCCCTAATTAGAATCACTATCTAATAAGGATTATCTAAGAGACCTTTCCTCTATCAAATTATTCTTATAAAACAATCCTAATCAAATTAGAATTTGAGAAGTTATCTCAACATTAGGTTCCGTTACCTAGAAAAGTTGCAACAACATTCTAAAAATAGGATTGTTATGATAAAATCATTAGTATTTTCCATCATAAAAGAAGTTATTTAGTTGCAAGATGATTGTAATATGTTAGGGAAATCAATAGCATGGATCTACAAGGTCACTTCAATATAATGAGCAAGAGACGGTATTTTTACCCATTTTAATTCCTTTCTCTTCCTTTTTCTCTACCATGAAAACCATCTCTAGATGACTTGTTTAACATTCAATAAGTCTTGGCTACCAACGAAGTGGGCTGCATATAAATTGAATAATCCTTTCTTTTATAGTTGGATTATCTAGTTTCAAATCAATTGATTGACGCTGAAGTTCTATATGCAATTTGATTGTTTGTAATATATATGACAGATGAATTTGAGCCTTCTCAGAGGTTTTACACCAGTACCATGCCAATCAAACAGATAGTAAGTACTGAAGCCTGTGAAAGACATCGATCGAAGGGAAAAAACAGGAAACAGGAACTTCACTGGTTACAATATCTGCAATCATACTTTATTAAAAGTCTCTTATTCACCCTGAATTTTCTAAATCTAATCAGAAAGTCAATTCATCTTGTTTCAGTAACATGTACCTGAATTCCGAGTTCATTTCACATAAGACTAACAAATTCAAAACGATCTCCATCGGCGGAATTATCATAGTATAGCATACCAAGATGGGCCCGTAATAAGGAATGTATACATATATAAATACACATATATATTATTTATACCTTAAGGCTTTCGACGACGCCAGGGACGACTTCGTGCTCGAGGCCGGAGTACTCGCCCTCCGTGTTCTCCCTAACGACCACAATATCAACGTTCTCGTGGCGAGTAGGAAGACCGGGCAAGTTGAAGCAATTGACAAGGGAAGCGTAGAGATCGAGCTCTTTTCTGAGCTGAACGTTGAGAGAACTCACCCCACCGCCGACGGGAGTCCGGAGGCCTCCCTTCAAGCACACCTTATTCTTGCGAATAGACTCGATTACCTCCGGCGGTACGCTCTTCATGTCGCCGTGGACGTCGTAGCGCTCGAAGTAGACCGGCGCGTGCATTGCCTCCATCACCTGTTCCACCGCACCCGTCACCAGAGGCCCGATTCCGTCACCAGGAATTAGGGTGACGGCACGCGGAGCGCCGTCGCCGGGGCGGGGCATGTAGGTCACGGGTCGGACTGAACCAGAAGCCAACCCTAATCTGAGAAGGTTGGGAAAAAGGTCAGAAGACGCCGAGCGAGCGCATAGCTGTTTGAGGACTGGGAGGCTTCGTCGGGCCATCGACGACGTGACTTGAATCCGTTGATTTAGCCCTTCGCGAAGAGTTGAAGAAGACAGAAAGCGAGAAGAATCTTACAGAACCCCATCAAAACCGGGTAATTGATGGGACTGAGCCACTACGCTGCCTCTCTTGGCAGAGAATTTATTTGTTTGCAGACGTACCCTCTTCCTTTGGGCTTATTCCATTTTAACCCCCCAGCTTTTGGTATTCTTGAATCTGGATTGTTTTATAGATTTTCTTTCTCTTGTTCGAATATGATTTGATTTTTCTTTTTGACAGTTTTGGCTAATTTGTAATGTGTACAATACATTAGTATTTATTTATTTTAGTGCTTATTTTTAAAATCGTGAGGAGGACCTAAAGTACTAAATTGACCAATATTTTAAAATTTTAATTATTAAATTAATTAAATTCTTACCTATAAAATTTACATTATTTAATGCTAAATTTTATCAAATTATTTTATTTTACTTCTTTTTCACAATTAAGTAACCAAAACATGTCAAATTTAAATTATAAAGTTTTAAAATTAAACCTAAATTTAAATTAGGCAATAATTTTGATGAGAGCGGCCGTATAAATTAGAATATGACTAATTTATAACTATTTTGTAGTCATTATTTTGTTAAAATAATAAATTAATTCAGATATACAATATATTTGATTTGAATTTTAAGGTGAAAGTTATTTTAGAATTACGAAACATATTATAATTAAAAATTAATAAAATAACACAAATTAACAGCCAACAAACACAACCTTTTTGGATTGGATCAACACATCAAGTTATAGGTTTATTTTAATCGAGCTAAGCCAACTTATTTGAAATATTTAGTGAAGAATAAATTGGTGGTAGTCGTTGAATATCAATGTGAGCAAGCATTGAATAAAACAAAAAAATGAAAAAAAAAAGAAAAATAAGACAAATTTATATGCATTCAAATAAAAATATAAATAAACAGATCATAAACTTTAAATGGTGATATAATATCATGAACAAAATAAACCTTTTTATTTTTTATTCTTCCAATCACATGATTTTATAAAAGGTGAATGAATAGAGATGAAAAAATACAATACATTTTTGCCTCTCAATTGAATTTGTCACCTCCAACTTGTGTTTTTCCCATCACCAATCACAATCCATCGTAGTAAATAAGTCATAACACCAATTCATCCATATTATTGAGTCAAATATTTATATCTACACCTTTTCAATAATTATAAAGCCACCCCAAACTAAAAAATAAAAGTAAGAAATTAAACTATAGAAAGACAAAATATGAAATTTACCCTAAGTTGATCATATGATATAGGTCCTTGTAAATAATTACATCGACCTTATTGAAGTTTAGCAAAAATCTCTTAAGAACATGAATTCATTAATTTTTAATTAGTTTATTTGATGAGTGCGATTTTAACCTATTGCATGTATTCGAAATTTAATTTCTATACACCTATATGGTATGATTATAGGTTTCTCATCATTAGGGTTTGGTTCTATAGAACCAATGTGTTAGGGTTCAATTGAATGATGTTACAATTCATAATTAAAGGTAAATCGAATGAGAAAGAGAAAATGGGGAAGGAAGAGATGTGAGATAAGAAAGAAACCCAAAAATTATATACAAAAGTCCACTTAAATTCATTAACCAAATGGTTGTGTAAGAAATTGAAAAGATTGAGAGAAAATGTGAATGAATGCTTTGATTTTAGTTAAAAAAGGGATATGGGTTTACGACGTTTGTTTTTCAATCTTTCTCTTCTCCTACTCTATTTGTCCTCTCTCATTTTTCTTTCTTTTATCTTTCTAAGGGTGAGCTTTTGAAAGAATTCATAAATTTTGCTTTAATAATTTGAAGTAAAGCCTTTGAAATAATCAAAATGTCAACAATATTTTTACCCTTTTTTCGACCATACTAATTACTAACTTAGATAGGTTAACTTAACCAACAACACCCAAGGTTTTTTAATTTTTTATTTTAAAAACAAAAGTAAAAAAAGAAGTTGTTGCTTCTATGTCCTCTTTTTTTTGTTAGTTATTGCTAATTATTATAATTGAAACCATTTAAATCACTAAACTATGCTTTGTGGTTTCAAGAATATACTAGTTTTATTTAAAAATACGTTTCAAATTACCTAAATTGACCATTACACACCTCAACCACTTTTCTATTTTCTCTTACTCTTGCCAACAAAGGTTCAATGAACTCTGCCACCATCGTGATCACGATTGAATATGATTTACTTAGTCTCACTGCTATTGTGATTTGACATTCCAATAGGGTTCATTGAACCCTCATTAATGAGTGACAAGAATAGGGTTCAACTGCATAACCCCATTGACATCGTGATTGTGATTGTGATGGGGTTCATCAAACCCTCGTTGGTGGGTGAGAAACAACCATCAATAGTTTTTTTTTTTTTTTTCCTTTTGTAACTTTTGTTAAAATGAGTAAAATAAAATTATATCAAGATAAGATTAAAATAGTTTTTAGACCAACATATAAAATTATCAAGATAGGATGGAAAGTATACAAAGATTTTTATCATACTGCTTATTAAATTTTTTGGAATACATTGGGAGGCAGATAAGTCATTTTTTTCTAATCTATAAGCTCCAAGATAAATTTATCTGAATGAAGGGGAAAGGTAAATTTATTTGAAAAATCCCAAATAAGAAACTACGTGACTTATTTTCTAAGGATTGTCAGATAAATTTAATAAATACAATAACAAATATTTTTATCTTAAATACTTTTAATATATCATTTTTTTCATCCCATATCTTGATTAACAAATATAACCTTAAAGGGTAAATTTTATATACAATCCTTAAGGTTATACTAAATTGAATCATTCCTTTTCATTTTTTTTTTTTAAAATTACATAGATTTTTTTTAAGTTTTATAAGTGTGGATCACTTAACCTTTTATCTTAAGTAACTGTAACGATGGGTCTAGATTATTTTGGGCATTTTGGTATTATTTCTATGTGCACTACATCGTGGGCATGAATTGATTTAGATGATTTAAGAGATGTATGTGTGTGCAAATATATATATATATATATATATATGTGTGTGTTTTGCATTTAATTAAATGAATGAAAAATGGGAAAAGGGATGTGAGGGGAATTTGTTTACTTGTGTGAGGGTAAAATGTGAAAGAAAAAGGAGTATATAAGGGTGCCTTAGTGTGACGTTCTCTTCATTTTCTTCTTCTCCTGTTATTCTCCTCTTTACTCTCTTCAAACCTTAGTTACTTCTCCTTCAAAGTGGTGCTTCAAGAGGGGATTTGGTGGCTGATTTTAGAGGGCTTTTAGTTGGAATTGGAGGCTTGGTTTGTGGCTTCCTTCATTCTCTCAAATCAATCCTTAATTAAGGCAAGTTCCTCTCATTCTATATCTCATATGATGCAAGTTGTTGTAAGATCTCTTCCCTTGGCAAGTTTTTGCATTCTTGTGAGATTTGTTTCCTCTTCTCCTTTCAAATGGAAATTCTTATCTCTTTCTTGCTATTTTGGGTGGCAAGATCCTTAATTTTTCTGTAATTTCAGAAAGTTGTTCTCTCAATTTCGTTATTGTTGCTGCTGGAACTCTGTTTTCCAGATTTGACATTGATGTGTTCTTTTACGTATAACTTTTTGTACCTATATCCAAACCGTGATCCGTTTTTTCATTCGAAACTAGACTTCATGGGCTTCGTTTTGATATATGGTTCGAATGATTTGGATTAGATTTGAAACCATAGCAACCTTATTAAACTCTGCTAGAAATTCCAAAATTTACTGTAGCATGTATTCTGCCTTGCTTCAATTTTTGGGGTATAACTCCATGTGGTTATATCCAAATTGTAAACCGTTTGTTTCTATATAAACTAGATATCATAGGATTCGTTTAGGTATAACATTTGGAATTTTTGGTTATGAATTGAGCTCAGAATAGCCTTCCCAATATCAGTCCAGAACCTAGAATTTTCTGGACTATAGCTTATGTTTTGGATGTTGTTTATGCCACCTCTTGGTTGAATGTTCTTGGAGAGTAATTGTGCATGTTTTCATACATTATTTATTATATGTATGTGAGACATGATATTGGGTGGAGCGGATTGACCTCAAGGGTAATATTTATTCGCGAACCTAGCCCTTGGAGTGGAGCTATCAAGGCCCCAATGACCTCGTGGCATATGATATGGTTATGACTTTGGGTGGAGCCGACTGACCTCAAGAGTGGTATGCATTTATGTGTATAATCTTGGGAGTGGAGCTGTCTGGCCTCAAGTGTTCATTATTATTATTATTTATGAAAGTTTAATAGAATTTGAATGTATGCATGCATATGGTTTTGCTTATGGGTCCTAAGTGCATGCCATGGACATGATTCATTAGGTTCGATTCTCCTTTTCTCCGTGAGTTTACCCTTGACAGATTTGTGGTAATTCATTCACTGTTGTATCATGTCTTTCATTTTTTCTTTGTTATTATACTTGCTGGGCCTTGTGCCTCATTCTCTTGGTTTGCATCATTCCAGGAAAAGGAAAAGCTAAAGCTGAAGGTGAGTCCAGCGGGGCTAGGTCCATGTGATAAATGTGTACAGAGCTCACATAAATGCCAAGTCTTGGGAGTGTTTTGTTTTTGTATCCAATTCTAGTTGGACTCTTGTATTTTGAGGACTTGTATATATTTTGTGATCATGGCTTGATATGTTGTAATAAGTGGGAGCCTAACTCTTGTGTATCTTTTATCTTGTATGGTTGCATATGTTGGCAACAGGACGAAGAATTATATGTTTTGTTGAGTTGTCTTTTCCCCATAAGTGAACTTGTAATTCGAGGTTGGTTGTTCTTGTTCAGGATGTTTCTACACCATTACTTATAATGACTTTCTCACGGATCATCTATGTTAGCGGGGGCTCCGAAAGGCGAGTCGTCACAGTAACACGTGTTAATTTTTCTAAATTTTCAAAATATCATTTTTCCACAATCATTATAAAAACAAAAAATACAAAAAAAAAAGAAAAGAGAAATTACAAGAGATTGGTGATACCATCAACCTCTTATGAATCTGGGTTTGACAAACCTAGATAACGAATCTATAAATCTAGGTTCAACAACCTAGACTTCTAGATTCGAACTAGTTATTTTGTAATTGGGGTTTCTAATGAAAACTTATCTACAAAAGAGAGAGAGCCTTTGAAAAATAGATAGAAACGTTGAAGTTATAAATCATGATGCAAAATTATTTAAAGAAAGGTTCAACCTAGAAACTTGGATTCGTTGAACCCAAAAATTTATGTTCGTCAATTTTGAAAATGAGACCAGTGAATGAAAAATCCACTACTTGAAAAACACTGATAAGAGACATACACACGTACAGAGAACAAGAACTTACAATTGAAATTGTTGAGCCAATGTGCTTATATTAATTAAGTTTTGATGATTAACTAAAATATTTTTATGAGATAAATGTATTTTTTACTCATGCAAAAAGTAAATTTATTTTGAATTAAAAGTGGGTATAAAAAGTAAATTTATTTTGAATTAAAGGTAGATTATCTTTAAATATGTTTTCTTGTTTTACTCATTTATGTCTCAAAATCTTATATTTGAATTTTCATATCTTGATAAATGTATTTCTCTCTTATGCAAAAAAGTAAATTTATTTTGAATTAAAGGTGAATTGTTTTTAAATATGTTTTCTTGTTTTAATCATTTATGTTTCAAAAGTTTAATTTAAATTTTTATATCTAGATATTTGCATTTTTTCTCATGTAAAAAGTAGATTTATTTTGAATTAAAGGATAATTACTTTTAGACATGTTTCCTTGTTTTAATAATTTATATCTCAAAAACTTATATTTGAATTTTCAAATCTTGATTTTTCATGCAAAAAGTAAATTTATTTTGAATTAAAGTTGACTAATCTTTAAACATGTTTCTTTGTTTTGTTCCTTGTTGTTTGACAAAACCTAAATAATTTTTGAATTTCAAACTTTATGTTAACCTTTTCTTTAATGGCTAGTTTGTTTGGAATATGTATATATAAGGTATGTATAAAGGCTCAAAGGTAGAATAAATTTAATAGAACATTTAAACAAGAGTGAGAAGGTTCAAAGTGCTGGAAGTATGCTGGTTGGTGGAATTCTCAACCGTTGGTGACTTATTTGTAATTGCCTCTAGTTGTAAGTTTGTTATTTTTACTCACTTGTTGTGTGAGAGGATTATATTTGCTAGTAGTATGCTAATGGTTCTTGCTTAGGTAAGGCATTGTATGTTGGTTCTAGTTCTAATTAAAAGGTAGTGTTCATTCTCCCTAATGGAACCTCAAGCTAAGTCTTGAGAGAGAGGATTTGGCTCTTCAGATGCGAACCTCTATAAATTTCTCTTATTCCTTGTGATTGTGAAGATTTATTATTATTAATCCTACTACAATCACCATATATTAAGATCACAAATTTAAGAGTTTTTTAAAAAATTAAAATTATTAATTTTTAAAAACCCGATTCGCCACTCTTTTAGATATCTTTCTGGGCAACAATTGGTATAAGAATAGGTCTTAAAATATTTTTGTTTCAAATCTTAAATCTTAGGAAAAGATCATAAAATAGGTTCATATCTACCTCATGGTATAGTTGAGGGAACTTCTCCCTCTCGTCCCCCATTTTTTTATGGAACCAATTATGGCTATTGAAAAATGAGAATATAATCCTATATCTTTTCAATTAGCTATATGTTATGGAAACTTGTTAGGGATGGTTTTACCTTATCTAAGGAAGAAGAAAAAGATTGGGGTAAAGAAGATATAAATAATCTTGAAATAGACCATAGGGTCAAATATATCTTATTTTGTTCTATATTGTCTAGTGGGTATGAACAAATCTCTTCATGCTCCACATCTCATGAAATATGAAAAAAATTAGAAGTTATGTATGAAGGGACTAATCAAGTTAAGGATACTAGGATAAATCTTTTGATGTTCCAATATGAATGGTTCAAATTATTAGCCAATAAAACCATTAGTGATATGAATGCTAGGTTTCAAAAATTGGTTAACTCTCTAAAGATGCTTGGCAAGGTTATCCCCAAAAGTGATCAAGTAAATAAAATACTTAGGTCACTTAGCACAGATTGACAACCTATGGTTACTGCTATCACTCAAGTCAAAGATCTTGGAATTTTGAAAATGGAAAAGCTCATTGGGAATCTCTTAACCCATGAGTTAGTTCTTAATAAAATGAAATAACCCATAAAGAAGATGAAGAATATAGCTTTAAAAGCTAAATTTTTAACTAAAAGTGAAAGTAAATCTTCTAGCGAAAATGATAAAGATGTAATTCCCTTAGAAAAGACTTTAAAGAGTTTGATGAAAAAGCAAGATAAGGATAGCAAGAAATCGCTTCCTACTTGCTACAATTATCAAGAAGTTGGACATTATAAAAATGAGTGTCCAAAGAAAGAGGAAGAAAAAAAATATAAGAAGAAGAAAAAACATTTAAAATATCCAAAAATGCATACTTTCAATGCATGAGATGGAAGTGAATCAAGTGAATCTTCCCAATCCAAAAAAAAAGAAGCAATTGTATGTTTCATGGCATTTGAGGATGAACAAGAAGAGAATGTAGGAGTTGATGAACTCCAAGAATCATTTAAGCAGTTATTTGTTGAATTTATGTCTCTTAAGAAAGAGTTTCAGAATGCAAAGAAATTATTTGCTAAGGAAAAAAAAGATCTTGATGAGAAGAATGAGTATTTGAAAAATGAAGTAGAGATCTTAAAGGAAAATATTCTAGAACTCAAAGAAGAAAATGAAGTCTTAGAAGGAAAGCTTAAAAAGAAAAATGAAGCAAAAATTGATGATAAAATGGTTGAAAAATTCCCTTTCTTGGAGAAAGAAGTATTGGTTTTAAAATCTCAAAACTCCAAACTCACATTAGAAAATGATGCAATAGAAAAGTCTTTGGCAACCTTAATTTTGAAAAAGAATTCTATTCCCCCAAAACCAAAGCCAAAATATCAAAAGAAATCTTAGAAACCATATAAATAGACTTCTCAACCCCATAAGAAAAATGAAATCAAAATTTGGATGTCAAAAGGGGTAGTTCAATAAATGAGAGCTTTGGATCCACTTAAAGGGTCCAACACTAAGGCAAAGAGCATTCAAGAGCCAAAATCCAAAGATCCCCTCTATAGATAGGTGCTCAAGGCTAAAACTTTGCCTTATGTGTGCCAATGTGCATGAGATCCATATGGAAAACATGTTATATTTGTTTAAGTGGAAACTTATGTTATAAGAGAGGAGTGGTGAGGAGTTTTATGGTTTAGACCTCACTCTCAAAAATAGGATGGAAAGCCAATGAGGTAAATGGAAATAAGAGAGATTTGGTTTTTGAGTAATCACCTCATTCCTAAATTCTAAAATTATTATGGCTTGAAATCTAAGTTTGTCAAATGCTTAAAATGTGAAAATCATTTTGTGGCATTCATATCTAATGATTGAGTCAACTTGTTTGTATCAAGCCTTATAAGATGAATTTTGGTCAATGCTATGCAAGAAAAATGAAGTTTGGAAATTTACTGTTTTAGCTGCATGTGCAAATGCCCAACTCCCTTCCACTAGAAATTTAGCCTTTAATGACTCATTGTTCCAATTCATCCTGTATATCACTACAAGGACTGAAATTACTCAACCTAGTTGAGTGCTAAAAGCCCATATGAGTCATTATTCTAGGTGCAGTTTGGTTAAATCGGTTTGGAAGATGTGTGTCGGTTAAATTGATTTTTTTTTTATATTCAGTCCGATTCGATTCAATTTTTTTGGCTATGTTTCTGGTTCAATTTTCGGTTCGGTTAGTTTAATGTCCAAATCGGTTAGTTCGGTTTCAGTTAATTCGGATAGTGTATCAAGTCAATTCGGTTCGATTCGGTTCGGTTCGGTTCGGTTATAACCGAATGCTCACCCCTAATCGAAAGACCTGCAGATGAGCTTATTATGGCTAATCTAAAAAATAAAAAATAAAAAGTCAGCAACTTGGAAAATGCCTTCATTTCTCTCAACCCAATTCTTATTATTTCAGCTTAATAAATCATACAAACAGTCCAACCCCCCCCAAAAAAGAGACATTTCTAATACGACGGATCCAAGTTCATTGACAATGCTCAGTACTGATGATATTTACCAAACACGATGGATCCAAGTTCATAGACATTTTCTTCTGGGATGTGTCCAAAATTACTAGCGAAACTTGAATCTAGTTTTGGAATAAGGTTTGAATGGGTTTCTAGGTGAAACCAATTTTAAACATCTTGAGGGTTTGCACAAGAGTTTGCAAACTCCTTTAATAATGCTGGATAAACTTGCAGATTGTCAACCTAAAAATCATACATTACCAAATTAAGTTCAGAAACTCAAAGAGATTAAGGATTTAGGGTTTCATCATACCTGTTGTTAGAGGGCAAAAATTTCGTATACACATCCATAAATGGGATCTTGAAACCTAGTTTGGGCTTCATATGAGAGTGTAATGGTAGCCGCATAACGATCACTTACCGGAAGATGGGTTAGGAGCTTAGAGGCATTTCTGGCACCAAAAATTGTGTGGATAGCTGCAAAAAAATTAGGTCCTTGTTTATGGTTTAAGTAAGGGGCAAAGACACACCCTTGGATACATTTTTTTCTCAAGAACCTGCAGGCACCGCATTGAGAACCAGATGCTGAAGATATAGCTGGAGCTGCAACCGGGGTAGCAAAAGAAGTTGAGGGAGCAACATCAACAATAGTAGCGTCGATGGCCATGGCAGAACTCGAAGTGGTATTTGCTCTCTGTTTTTGGACAGAAGGAAGACTGGAAAAACGACATGAGCTCTCAGTTTTTAGCTGATAGAAAAACTCTCTGGTGAACAATTGAACAAGAAGAGAGAATTGCAGAGTTCGGATATATATAGCCAAATTTGACCCGACATGGTGGCAGACAACCCGACAAATAGGCCATGAAAATCGACCGCGAATTTTGGAAAGTAGCACCAGAAAGTCCACACTAATGCTGGAAAGATACCACGACACATTGGAGAAAATTTCAAACGCAGCTAGGACCGTGATAGCCACTGCGGAAAATCCAGAGACGCGTGGAGGAAAAATCGGAAAGTTATTTGGGAAAAAAGGAAAATAAAATTAATATTTATTTTAAAAAATGTAATTTATTATAAATCCAATAATTATAATAAATTAGTTTAATATATTATATTTTTAATTCAAAAGAAATGTTAAAGAAATTTGGGATAGAAAATGCAAAAGCAGTAGGCTCGATATCATACTTAGTGTATGCTTATGTGCAAAATTTCAATTAAATTCCAAAGAGTCTCATGTATTGACAGTTAAGAGAATTTTCAAATATTTAATTGAAACTCAAGATGTAGGTTTATGGTATCTAAATGAGGATAATTTTGAATTGATTGGATATTCCATGTATACATTATATATCTAAATGTGTTCTCATATATATGAATGATAAATATGTGCTAAATATGAAAATATTTTTATGAAACATACTATTATCAAATAGCATTATACTATATCATAATTTTAAATTTCTTTTAGTAATATTTTTCATGATGGATATGATATATTGTTTTTATTACTTAACATTTTATCTATATTTTCAATATTTTCTATTCATCATCCATCATATTGATATGTGGATTATGTTTGGTCAATTTTTCTCATAGACTATATTGTTTATAACTTTATTCTCTCCACTAACAATGTCTTTTTGATTATGATAAAAATGGGGAGAAGAATGAGATGTTATGAGATGAGAGATTGTATGTATGAAAATATGTTGTAATTTTAAGTTGGCAATTATTTTTGTATGGGAGAGAAAAATGTATGATTTTTTTTTGGGAGATCTTGTATATGAGGAAATCATATATCTAAGAGATAGGAAATCAGTCTAGCCATTCAAGGCAAGAAGGTGCAATCAAGGCAATCAGCTTTGGTCCTTAAAACTCTTAAAAATTATTTTATCTATTAAGCTATATCGAAAACACTTTTATGCTATTAATATTTTTAAAAGGGGGAGCTTATAGTATAAAATTAAGGAGGAGTTCAAAAATATTTTATCAAATTAATAATCTCATAAATCATTTTTTTTGTCATCATAAAAAATAGGGAGAATGTTAAGCCAACTTCCTCATATTATTTAAGTTTTGATAATTAACAAAAATATTTTTATGAGATAAATGTATTTTCTACTTATGTAAAAAGTAAATTTATTTTAAATTAAAAGTGGGTACAAAGAGTAAATTTATTTTGAATTAAAGATGAATTGTCTTTAAACATGTTTTTTTGTTTTAATAATTTATGTCTAAAAAGCTTATATTTGAATTTTTATATCTTGATAAATGTATTTATCTCTTATGCAAAAAGTAAATTTATTTTGAATTAAAGGTGAATTGCTTTTAGACTTGTTTTTTTATTTTAATCATTTATGTTTCAAAAGTTTAATTTAAACTTTTATATCTTGATATATGTATTTTTTTCTCATACAAAAAGTAAATTTATTTTGAATTAAAGAAGAATTGTTTTTAAACATGTTTCATTGTTTTAATTATTTTTATCCAAAAGATTATATTTGAATTTTTAAATCTTGATTTCTCATGCAAAAAATAAATTTATTTTAAATTAAAGGTGACTAATCTTTAAACATGTTTCTTTGTTTCGTTCCTTCTTGTTTGAGAAAGGTTAAACAATTTTTGAATTTCAAACTTCATATTAAATTTTTTCTTTAATGGTTAGATTGTTTGGAAGATGTATATATATAGGGTAAGTATGGAGGCTCAAAAGTTAAACAAATTTGATAGAGCATTCAAACAACAGTGAGAATGTTCAAAGTGCTGGAAGTGTGCTGGCTGGTGGAATTCTCAACTGTTGGTGATTTGTTTATAATTGCCTCTAGTTGTAAATTTATTATTTTTATTCACTTGTTGTGTGAGAGGATTATATTTGTTAGTAGTATACTAATAGTTCTTGCTTAGACAAGGGATTGTATGTTGGTTCTAGCTCCAATTAAAAACTAGTGTTGATTCTTCCTAGTGGAACCTCAAGCTAGGTCTTGAGATAAAGGATTAGGCTCTTCAAAGCCAAACCTCTATAAATTTATCTTGTTTCTTGTGGTTGTGTGATTTTATTGTTATTAATCTTACTGCAATCACCACATATTAAGATCACAAATTTAAGAATTTTCAAAAGAGTTAAAATTATTAATTTTTTAAAAACCCAATTCACTCCCTCTTGGGTATTTTTCTGGGCAACATAAATTATTGTCGATCTTGGTTGTCAATGGAGATGTATGCGTGTACACAAAAGAGATAGGAGACCATCATTGATATTGAGGAAGAAGAGGAGATGATGGGTGACGAGTTAGTGATGTAGAAGAAGAAGAAAAAATACAATGCAGAAGAGAGAGATTCCATAAAAATGAGAAATGGATATGGGTTTTAAATTAGGGACAAAATGGTCAATTTGCATCACCAATTAAGGAAGTGCATGTTTGTAACACCCTGATAATTTGGGAGTAATTAATAATTATTAAATTTTACATTTGAAGTGATTTTTATCTATTAGAATTGAATAATTTAGTAGACAGTTGATAATTATTAATTATTGTGCTTGTGAAGATTATTGAATATTTGTGGGTTTAAAGGAAATATTAATTTATTTTGATGTTAAGAGAAATTCAATGGAGAATGTTAGATATATTATATTTTTTTTAATAAGAATTAAATTACCGTTAAGTGTTTATAGTTAATAAAGAAAAATATTAATATAATAGTTGATGTGTTGTATGGGATATATTTAAAAACAAATAATAATAATAATAATAGAATAAGTAAAGTGAAGGGAATTTAAAGTGAAGTGGTCGTGCACAATTCGATGCATGTGTATATGATACCTTATAATGATAACATATTAAATATTATATTAATATCAAAGAAGGGAATTAAGGGGCTGCAGTGCTTAAGTTCCAACATACATATAAAGAAGTAATATTTCAACATATAAAATAGTAAATTATTTGTTAAAGAATTGAGGAGCTAGTGGAAGCTCAGTGCTGGTCACACAAAGAGAAAATGGGATTGAAAGAAATTCGAGGTTTAATTTCTAAACTACTGCGTGTAATGGTTATATGTACAAGCGCATATATGTATATTATATTATTTGTTGTATTGCTACAGTAGGTTGCATATATATATATATATGTTATTATGTAGAAAATTAACGGATGGTGAAAAAGAAAGGCGGTGGAGAATTTGGGCAGTAGCTGGCTACCACGTGGCTCGCTTACAGCAGCATGTTTTTGCCTATTTAAGCCTTCATCCAGCAAGCTTCGGTCACCATTTTGAGCAACAAACAGTGGGGATTTTGGAAGGAAGAAGGGAGAAGAAGATGGCACTCCGAGGCTGAAAATGAAGGAAAATTGGGGAGAAATTAAGGGTTTAATTAAGGTTTAATTGAGTTTTAATTAGTCAAGTGAGTAGAGAAATATGTATTAATCATTCTGTACGGTTGGAATTTAATTTTAGGTCCGATTTTATTAATTTTGGAAGTTTATGTTAATTTACAATGTGTATTAATTTGGTGGCGTGTGAGCGTAAAAATGTTGTAATCTGCTAAAACGAGACAAGCTCTTTACTCCCTTCATGACTCTTATTCGATTTATAAATTTTATATCTTCCCTTAACTCGGTTTGGTTCCATAAATTAATTACGTGTATTATAAACAGTTATTGTGAGAATTTTGCTTAATTAATTTAATTAGGAGACTTCTGGGGTTAAATACATTTGTGAGCTCTTTTCATTTTCTGAACCCCACGCCTTTTCTTAATTCGTTTTAGTATTGCGTATTAATTATACGAATCGAGGATTTTATTAGAATGATTTAATTTAAATTAAATATGATATTCATTGGGCTTTTATTTGTTGTATGCCTACGGGGTATTTTGTATCGCCCCTATTCCTTTCGGAATGATGCCGAACCCAACTTGGGGATTATGTTCTTAGAGATTCGGGTTTATGTATGGATTTTGTGGGTATGGATTAGGTAGGGCTATCGAGCAATGGGGCAAGGGTCAACTGTTTGGTGACGTTGGGGTAGACTATTGTACGGCCCTGAAGTGGACCGTCGGGTGGACACTCTTAGTCACTAACCGTTGACTGATGCCGGACAATCTGACTAGCCCTGCCATTATGTGATTTATTGCATGATTCGATATGTTGTATTACTGTTCATGGTTTGATATGCACGTGGGTACATGATGCATGTTGGGGTATTCATTTATTGAGTATGCTTGGACACGAACATTCTAGCATGATTAGATTACATCTGGCACGGGCATATGCATCTCGTGTGATTTATTATGTGGGCGGAGTATGGCCTGATGACTGGATGTATGGGCGTCAGTGTATCTAGTTGATGCTCACTACGCCATTGCATTTTTATGTGCATTACATGGTTATTATATGTTCAGTAGTCTCGGACGGGAGGACCGTTTCGAAAGAGCCTACGACTCGGTTATTCTACAGCTCGGGTGTCGGGAAGACTGACGCGAGCATTCGGGTGACGGGAGCATCGAATCAGGACGGCGGGCACAGGTTTGTTGGAGTTATATATTGCCTTTTAAGGCAGCGGTAGGTTGGTATGGGACTTGGGTGCCATGTGTCTTGTGTGGGCCCCAAGAACTGATACGTGATTTTATTTACGCTTTTATATTGTGTTGGGCGTCTCATGACATGTGTGTGCTTGGGGGTTAGTGTTACGGGGAGAGTTTTATTGGATATGTACAGCCTTCATTTCTTTATGCTTGCTGAGTCTCTCGACTCACTTTACTTTCCATCATTCCAGGTAGTGGTAGCATGGGTCATGGACAAGGGGGATCACATCTAGCGGCAAAGTCAGTATGGTGTATAGGCAGTTCCGTCAGTCTCCATCATTCCCATGTCAACTCTAGATAACTCTGATGTTTGAGTAGGATTTACTCTATTAGTTTTGACTGTGTCAGGTCATTCCTCGTGTCTCATGTATGTTGGCACAAGTGTCTGTATGGATTTATTTATCATGTGATCGATGTACTAGCGAAGTACCCGTAGTGCATGCATGTGTGTAGCTTAGCTTCATCTGTTTTAATTCTTATGTATGCATGTCAAGGTAGTTTCTGTCTTATGTTTCATTCTTTCTCCTTCCGTAAGCGCTCCCGTTCGAATAGTTTGGATGATTGGGATATTCGAACGAGGGTGCTTACAATGTTATTCCTACAAATATAGGAATGGTCAAAGCAATTTCACTAAATTTCATGAATAGAGTCATTTCATAAATTTATATATATATATATATATATCTTATATTTGTAAATAGATTTGAGAATATATTTTAAATATTTTAGTAATTTGAAAGTGTAATTTATATTATTAGTTTTTATATATTTGGTAGTTAAAATATTTAAAATATATATATCTATAATTAAAAATTATATTTTCATTCATATATATATTGTTTAGAAAATATAAACATATGTTCATAAAAAAAAAGAACATATAAATATATATATTTATTTTATATTTTTTGGTCATATTTATGTTTTAGATAATATATATTTATTTTTAGTTTATATACGTATTTAAGAAAATATGTATCTGGTTCAATGCAATTAAAATGTGTTTTTTTATAAGTAATATATATTCTATGTAAAAAATGAGAGTGAGGAGAGAAAGAAAAGATAAGAGTACAAAAAATTAAGAGCAAAATGATTAATTTACATGATTTATTAAGCAATATGAGAGGTTTCTATAATTTACAGAAACACAAGTGCATTATATGTAATTTCACTCAACCTCAAGGAAGTTTGGTGTAATTATACGTAAGTTGTTTAATAAAAAGGATAAATTTGTCATATCACTCTTAGAGTTTGGCTAAATTGCACTAACCATTTTATATTTTTAAAAATAGTGCCGATTGTTCTTTAAATTAATTATTGTGCAACATGCATGTATCCGTTGTTATTAAGTGACAACACTTAATTTCGTTAAAGGTCCCAAAATGCTTTTACTAACAAAAGAAAAAAAAATTACTTGTAAAACGTCAAAAAAAAATGATGTAAAATAAAAAATTGTAAAAATTAAATAAAATCATTGACATGACTTGGACAAAAATAAAAAAATCTATGTAGACAATCTCATTTGGTTTTGAACATCTTCAAATCCTTGATGATTTAGAAACCCAATTGGCATTTGAATTTTCAGATTTTCAAGAGTTTGAAGATCTAGAAACCTAGATCTTCATATGGGTATTCAAATCTTGAATCTAAATTAATACAAATTTGGGTTTGAAGATCTTTAAGCATTATACAAAAGAGAGAGAAAGAAGGGGAGAGAAAAACAATAGAGAAAGAAAAACTCATTGCCACTGCCATCATGTAGTCCTTGAACTAGTAAGATCTCAACAAACTTTATCATGAAATAATGATGGTATTTTTAGCAATTGATTCAACAGTGATCGAAGTCAACAAACCTTGGTTACTGTTGAACCAAAAAGAAAGATAGAGAAAGAGTTGTTTCATTTACAAACTATTTCAAATTTGGAAGAATTTGGTTTTGATTGCTCTAGATTTAGAACTATCTAAATCATTCTAGATTTGGAATGACAGGAGCAAGATGGAAAGACAAATAGATGGGGCATCATTACTAGATGGCTGTTGAAAAACTCATTGGATCAACATGTTGACCTTTAGTGATTGAGGTAAGAGAGGAAAGAGGTGGAAAAGATGAGACAATAAGAGAGAAAGAAATATGAATACAGGCTTAAGGCCTATGCCTAGGGCCTCAAGAAAGTGGGGCCCTAAAATTGATAATTAATTAATTTTTTTAATATTTTGAGATGTAAAATTACTAATTTTATTTTACAATGATTTTCTTTGAATTCATGCTGTATTTATTTTGTTATTTTATTTGAAGGAGGAGGCCCCCCAACTTGTCAAGTCCACATATCATTTTTCAATATTAGATAATATATAATGAGATGTCATTTAGATGAAGAGCCCTTTAACTTCTTAAGTCTATGGATTATTCTTCAGTGGAAATGGCAAAAAGTAACCACTATTCAAATATAAAATTTGTTTTTAACCACTTTTAAAAAAAAAAATAGTTTTGTAATTTCAAACAAACTAATTACAAGATATAGCCACTTTACCAGATTTGACTATTATTTTATTTAAAAAATAAAAATAAAATAAAAATAACCATAAAAATAGTCAAATACTAAAATACCCTCACCCTCTCATTACCCATTTCACCCACCCACATCATCTCTCTCATTACAACAACCGCTCGCCGTTGTGACAACCACTCGACCTCCGTCGTGACAGCCATTTGACCGCCACTGTGACTACTATTGTTACCACCGATGTCGATCTCATCTTCGTTGAATGAGGTTAGAGTCTTTTTTGTGATTTTGATGAACAAAAAGTTGTTGGAAATGGTTGCCGACGAAGCTTCGTTGTCGGCAACAATGGAGACCCATCGGGCTTTGTTCGCGACGAAGCCCATTGGGGGAAGAAGCTCAAACTGACTTTGTCTCTGCAACGAAGCCTCATCTGCTTCGTTGCAGATTTAGCCAATGGGGCTTCGTTCCAGACGAAGCCCCAAGGAAGACCCATAACGAAGCCCCAAGGAAGCCGATGGGGCTTCGTCTCTGCAACGAAGCCCCAGCTTCGTTGCAGAGACGAAGCCCTATCGGGCTTTGTTGTAGACGAAGCCCGATCAGGCCTTTCTCTACAACGAAAGTAGGATGAAACCCAATTGGGCTTCGTTGCAGATGAAGCCCGATTGGGCCTCGACTAAGTCAGACGCCCAATCGGGCTCCCTGACCGTTGGGCTGTGACGAAGCCCGATTACCTCAGCCCAACAAAGCTCGATCGGGTTCGGGTTGTGACAATTGGGCTTCTTCTGCTTGTACTTGTGCTTTTACATGGTCACTGGCTAAGACAATTGTTGTTTTTGTTTTTTGTTTTCTTATAGATAGCTGAACAAACTATAAAATTTACTTATGTTCATGCTCACCGGATATTACCGTCAGAATGCGAGTTACTGCTCATTGTGGGATCAAACACCATGAGGTGATGCGTTGTGCTCTAGACCGATAGAAGTTATTGGATAGATTCCTACAGACCCTATTAGGACATTTCTTGAAGATGTCTTTGTCCCTCCATTTGATTGCACCACAATTGATATATCATGTTCTACTTAGGGAAGTGACATTTCTGGGTGTCCGCCACGATGAGATGTGGTTCGAGATTGGTGGCACACCATACAGGTACGGGAGGTAAGAGTTCATACTTATTAGTGGACTCCGATTTGGGGCTATTGATAGGGAAAGACTTGAAGCGAAACCTGTTGAGCCGAAGAGTTTACGTGCTCGACTATTTCCATAATATAAGAAAGGGGTGACTGGAGACGACATTGAATTACTTATTAGCACCAGAGAGGACATGTTTCAAAGGATACCCTGAAACTGATTTACATTATTGTGGTCGACATGTTTTTGTTGGGCCAAGATGAGCGCAAACATGTGGATGATTTTTTATGGACTATAGCCGAGGATTTACACGAATTTGAGATGTTCTCTTGGGATACGTATGTCTACAGTAAGACTCAACATTACATCTAGTTGGCCACGAAAGAAAGAAAACTGACTGGTGAAGGTGGGAAGAAAATCAACCTTTATGATTTGTCTATAGCAACTAAATGTTTGTTTTGTTTTTTAATTTTTATTTTCTTTTTTTTCGCTCTCTACAGTGGTGGTTGATCGAAACGTTCTCATGAATTCAGAATAAATGGGTTGTCAGACTATTCGACGTAGACATTCCAAGATGCAGAAAATGGTTATCTAAGAAAATGCCATAGATAAAAAATTATGACTGCTGTCTTAAGAAAGAAGTAAGTGTGCAACCTACCTCTAAATTTTGTTTATTTTTAAATCATATCTATCTAAATAATACAATTTTGTAGGCACGAGGATTGAGTCTGACACTTGAGCCCACCGATGCTAAGCGGGAAACAAATTTTTGGAGGTTCTTTAACCCTCAACACTCGGTTGGGGTCGACGTCTATAAATTTAAGGGAGGAAGGGGTGAAGAGGATGAGGAGGGCGGGGATGAGGACGAGACGAGTAGGATACATGTAGATGAGGAGGGAAATGAGGACAATGGGGAAGAGAAGGATAAGGATGAAGTAAGATTCTCTAATAGTTCGTAACATAGACAATACGAGACAGGAGTATGATTTTTATTGTAATAATGGTTTTAATTTATATTTTTTATAATTGTTTAAATATTTTTTGTTTGCCTTTTGTAGATCACCAAGATGTTAAACAAACTCTAGATATGTTATGGAGAATGGATGGGGAAATGAGTCAAGCGATGACACAGTTGTTGAGACTAGAGAGGGCGCAGGAATCACTAGAGATGGGGTATGCATCACTGTGTGCTTATCTATGCATCCCACATATTTCACTAGATCACAACGATCATACTCATGAGCAGTCCCATGGTGGTGATCAAGTAGATCTTGATCATCACGATGAGGAGCAGGCATTTACATCTAGTGTAAGTTTCAAATTTACTTTTATACATTTTACATCATTCTAAAATACCATTTTGTAATAGTTAGGTTTTGTTCAGTCACATAAAGAGGAAGTGGTTAGAGTCGACAGGTGACCTATGTGAGATAGATTGCCATCGCAGTTTCGTCGACCACCCTTCACTGATCCAAAAAAACATAAAAAGAGAAAGAAGGATGCCACTTTAGAGGGGTCAGACGTAGACCCAACGCCATCAGTACTAGACCCAATGCCGCCTGACACGGAGATAATGCCCCCTGAGGGCTATATTGAGTTCATAGGTTCTAAGGAAAATATTAGGTACGTAACAATATTTACATTTTTTCTATTTAGATCAACAATACATTCTTACTCTTATTTTTCTTAGTTGTTATAATCTTCACACTGGTTTCATTCTCAACCTAACACCGGATGACATCTGAAACATAGAGAATAAAGCTAGCTGGTTGGAGGTTACCATATTGATAGTTACATGTGTTGCTTGAGACTAGAGATGGCAAAATGGGCCCGGCCCGACACCGGGCTAGGGCCAGCATTTTGCTGGCCCGTTTAAGACCGGGCCAATTTGGCCCGGCGCCCGGCCTGCCAATCGGCCAACCCCCCGCGCCCCCCTCCAGCCTCACCTCTTGGCTCTCGCCCTCGCCCTCACCCCACCCTCTGTTTCGCCCTCGCCCTCACCCTCTTCTCGCCCTCGCCCCTCGCTCTCGCCCTCTGTCTCGTCGTCGCCCTCTGTCTCGCCCTAGCCCTCACCCTCGCCCCTCGCTCTCGCCCTCGCTCGCCCTCTGTCTCGTCCTCACCGTCGCCCTCACACTCGCCCCTCGCTCTCGCCCTCACACTCGCCCCTCACCATCGCCCTCGCCCGTGCCCCTCTCTCTCGCCCTCGCTCGCCCTCTATCTCGCCGTCGCCGTCGCCGTCGCCCGTGCCCCTCGCCCTCGCCCTCGCTCGCCCTCTGTCTCGCCGTCGCCCTCGCTCGCCGCCCTCGCCTGGGCGGGCCAAATTTGCCCGTTTGGCCCGCTTGGCCCGTGTAGGGCCGGGCTAGGGCCAGCAATTTGCTGGCCCGTTTTTAAGCGGGCCAATTTGGCCCGGCCCGGCCCGTTTGCCATTTCTACTTGAGACATATACAGTCTTGGCGTTAATATGGCACAAAGTACGCTATCATGTCGACCTCGCTTTTTGTGAGTGTTGCACTACTATTTTTTTTTTTTGGCATCTTAATTTAGTCTGTGACCAATATTTTTATTTTATTTTATTTTTCAGACATCTATAGTAAGATTTTGGGAATAAGAGTACGGGGGCAACAAGAGGGTTTTTGCGCCTTCTATCGCATATGTCCCAAAAGATTGGATCAGTTTCGTCGATGGGAGCACTGACAGGAATCTCCCTTGGTGGACGGTCAACTATTTAAGTCTTAATTCATTCCATTTAATAATTTATTTATTTTTATTCGTACGACTAATGTATTAAAATAAAATACAGGTGTTACTCCCATGTAATGTAGTAAATTTTCACTGGTTTCTCATAAAGATTTGCTTGAAAGATAGGAGAGTTGTCATATATGACTCTAATGCCATGAATGAAGACAGTCGTAGGAGTAGGGCTGAATCTGTACAACCACTTGTGAGCTTGTTACCCATTCTACTAAAGAGAGGTGCATATTATGAACACATAGCGACTGCGACCCTAGACAGAGATTGAGAAGTGGAGAATACTAATCCTCAGAAGGTGCCTTAGCAACCAGACGGGTAAATTAATTTAAATTATATTATAAAGTCAATTTTCATGAAAATATAGTTATGTTGTCAATGGGTGTTATGTCTAATATAGAGCCAGCTGCGGGTGTTACGTTATCAAATATGTCGAGGACATACTGAGGCATAATGAGGATCACTAGCAGATGTATCCGACTCTGGATGTCTGTACTCTTCAGAGACAGATTGGAATATTTTTGTATAGACATACCTCGGTAGTATACTTGTAGATTAATAGATTAGAAGATTCTTCGTTTTGTGTTTTTATTTTTATCTAGTTCAAATGTTGTATATTTTTGTATAGACATAGCAAATAACAAATTGTGTATTGCTCACTTGATGAAATATGACTAGCGATGTTGTTGAGGGTAAATGATAAGTGGTTGTGGTAGAAGTATATTGTTGGGAAAAGAGACTGAGCCTCTAATGCTTGTCATGGTAATATGTTGTTGGATATAAAGACTGAGTATCTAATGCAGGTTTAATGTCTAAGAAACAGGGGAGACTGTTGAAATTTTTAAATTACACTTTTGGGGTAATTTGAAGATTATTACATCATATTGGTCAAATCTTAGCAATTAGAACAATTCATCATGTATTTGAAGTGCATTCTACCTTTAACTAACTTGAACAACGTAACAAGAGATCATTTTAGTGTAAGTGGAACCCACAGATTGAGAGGAAAAAAATGAAAAATTTGAAAAAGACATCATTGTGTTGATAATGGTCGTTAATGACATTATTTTAATACTAATGGAACACACTAATTTAAAAAAAAAATAAAGAAAAATTAAAAAAATTCATTTTCGGTCTTTGTGGGCCACAAAGCCTGATTTTTTTTTTTTTTTTTTTGCAATTGGATTTTTTCAAGTTGCCCACTAGTAGCCTCAAATAATAAATTATTGTTAAAAAATAAACTTTAATTTTTGAACAAGTTATTATCATAACATTATCTTTGCTTTGTCCAATATTATTAACTAGAACAATTGATCATGTGTTGGTTATGTTGATATTGGATGGACATCCGCACACAAAGTGAAAGATAATGGTGTTTGTTGTGATATATATATTCAATTAACTTAAGAAACTTAAAAAAACATAATTTTTGTGCTAATGAAACACACTAATTTAAAGAAAAATAAAGAAAAATTAAAAAATTTTATTTTCGGATTTTGTGGGCCACAAAGTCCAATTTATTTATTTATTTTTTTTTTTTGCAATTGAATTTTTTCAAGTTGCCTATTAGTACTCTCAAATAATAAATTATTGTTAAAAATTACACTTTAATTTTTGAGCAAGTTTATTATCATAACATTATCTTTATTTTGTCTAATATTATTAGTTAAAACAATTGATAATGTGTTGGTTGTGTTAATATTGGATGGACATCTTCACACAAAGTGAAAGATAATGATGTTTGTTGTGATATATACATTCAATTAACTCAAGAAACTTAAAAAAAAATCATTTTAGTGCTAATGGAATACACTAATTTGAAGAAAAATAAAAAAAAATTATTTTCGGGTTTTGTGGCCCACAAAGCCCGATGGCTGGGTTTTGTGGGCCACAAAGCTTGATTTTTTTTTTTTTTTTTGCAGTTGGATTTTTTCAAGTTGTCCACTAGTAGTCTCAAATAATAAATTATTGTTAAAAATTACATTTTAATTTTTAAATATTATCATTGCATCATCTTGGTCCAATGTTGTTAGTAATTCATATTTCAGAAAATTTTGGCAAAATCTCCCTTGTTTCTGGGCCATTGAAACTGCATTATATACTCAGTTCTTTGCTCAATAACATACTACGACACAACCTGTCAATCATTAATTACGAGTTTAGGTGAAGGAAACTGAAAGATTACAAATATGAATAAATTCTAATTCAAAGATTAATGTAAAAAATAATATTCATTTCTGAACCCCCGATAAAAATAGATTTGATTGATGCCGTTATCCTTTTTGTATCGTAGTAGTGATTTTTGAGCATTGCTGAAATACAGAGGATATATGGTCAGTAAAAATTCCATTAACACTTTGTGAGTAAAAAAACATATTTTTTTTTTCAAACGATCTAACAACTATTGATAACATATGCGATGACATTATATCATACCTGAATGAGTTCATGTCTATTGATTATTTTCATCATTACCAATATTATCATCACTTGAAATGGACAACTGTACTGGGCACCGACGACGAGTGTGTCTAGTCTCTTTGCAAATGCTGCGTTTTCGGCTTACCCTTGCAAAGGCCCTAGCAGCGTCCCTGGATTCCAGAGTAGTAGTTGTGCTCAACTCTCCAATGGAGGAAGTCTATTCATTAGGGAAACCAAGACTATTGTGTCTTAGTTTATCGCATTTTTCATATTTTTCTTCGATGAGCTTCTCCCATGGAAAGAATCCGACCATTTCTTGGTCTACCCGGTTGTCTTCTTTGTACGGGTGGGAGTATAACTGTTGTGCCATGTAAAAATAAGGATAAAAAAATTTCAAAAGAAACTAATAAAAGAAAATGAGGCTGTTGGCGACAAAAATTGCCGCCAGCTGGCAACTTCGCAGTCGCGAGAAACAGGCAGGCTTGCGGCTATTAGCTGCTCGCTGCTCGCGAACGCATGCCGCGAGGCTCACGACTGCTTGCAGCGAGAAGCAGTCTCGCGGTTGTTTGCCGTAAGGCACAGCTGCCTTGCGGCTGTGCTTGCCGCAAGGCTGCCTCGCGGCAGTCTTTGCCGCGAGGCCCGACTACCTCACGACGGCTTCGTAACAACCTCCACATTTTCTTTGGCTTTAAACCATTCAGTAGTCGCCATGTGTCAACAACCACCCTTGAGAATCATGCCCTATAAATACCTAGCTACAGGACATTAATGAGGACCTCCAACTTCGGTAAATCTTGTCACTTGGAATACACTTTAACTATTTTTGTGAATAGTCATTGGGATCCGAGACTGACTTTAGCATCGGAGGGTCTTCGCGGGGGAAGATTCCTGCGAGCCCTCTAACCCATTTTTTGAGCATCAACAGGATCAAAGTCTTGCGGTGGACCTAGCGGCGAAGGTAAAGTCTTGCGGTAAACCTAGCGGCGAAGGCTAGTGGCGAAGCCTTGTGGCGAAGTTTGTGGCGAAACTTGTGGTAAAGCTTGTGGCGAAGCTAGTGGCAAAACCTTGTGGCGAAGCTAGTGGCAAAACCTAGTGGCGAAGCTTGTGGAAAAAACTTATGGCAAGAGCTAGTGGCGAATCCTTGCGACGAGCATCCTAGCGGCAAAGTCCCTTGAGGGGACATCTTTTACGGCAACCTAACCTCACCCGATAACAAGCTCGAGTGGACCCCACATCACAAATTTTAATTGTTGTATTTTGGCAACAACAATTTGGCGCCGTCTGTGAGAAATGCAACAAAAATCCAATTTTAACATAAGATGCCGAGAAGGACAAGCTCAGCCGGTTGGACGAACCTGCCTGACCCCACCCAAAGGAGCGCTTGTACCAGAATGGGAGCCACGAAAGGCCCTCATCAAACACACTCTACGGCGCCAGAATTTTCAGTAGAACATCCTAACAACGAAGTGCGTTCAGGGAACTTCCCGGTGCTCGAATGCAACCATACCACTAGACCAGGGGGCATGGAGCGTTCAGAGTAAGGAGACGCACATATGGTTGGATTGAGGAGATATGCGACAGGGCGAGAGAAGCATGTCCCACATGCAGCGCCCGCTAGTCAGGAACAACACTCCTTTGCACAATCTTCAATTCCAAATGGAAACCTCATAGGGACTTCAAGAATAGCTCCACCCATAGTTTTACTCTCAGATTATGAACTATTGTGGAAGAATTTTGAGGAGCTGAAGCAACAAAATGATGAGCTCAGGATAAACAATGAGGAGAATATGAGAAGACTACATGGAGTCACTGCTTTGTTACGTGAACTAATGCTGGACATTCACATTCCCCACATGGGACAAATTGGTACGAGAAGGGAACATCAGAGATCCCAAGACAACCCTCAAAGGGACCCCCGACAAAGGATGAGAATCAAAACTCTAGGGCTGAATAGCCAAGTCCCGGAGGTAACAGACTTAAGAAGGAAAAATAATAGCAGGGCAAGAAAAGTTCCCATGTATAGAGAAACAACAGAAAACACCTACTCGGAAGTCCCTTATGACCTATCTCTTTGCCAGAACGAAGCGAAATAAGAAACACTCAGCACGTTTGACATCAAACGCCTTATAAAAGAGGTGCTAGAATAGAAACATATAATGATGGTGCCAAAGGTAACTCCTCTGAAAGGGTTCCCTTTATCCGAGGAACTCCAAAGGCAACCAGTGCAACCAGGGTTTGAACTGCCACAACTTTTGGTATACTCAGGAAGGGAGGACCTCGAGAAGCACTTACAACATTTTGTCGCAGTGGCCGTATTACATGGATGAAATGAGGTCACTAGGTGCAGGGCCTTCCCACTCTCCCTGACAAGACAAGCTCAGCAATGGGGTCACTAAATTACCAGCAGGACATATACGATCATTCGAGCAATTGAAGAAAGAATTCCTAAATGCATTCTCCATCTATCTCTCAAAAAAGAAGAGCGCAATATATCTAATGAGCTTATAGCAGAAGCTAAATGAATCCTTAAAACAATATATCGAGCGATTCAGAGCCGCAATGCAAGAAGTAAGGGATCTCCCAGTTGGCTTGGCGGCGTCAGCCCTACTAAACGGAACTACATACACCCCGCTTAGAAGATCCTTAGCCTTCTCCGAGCTAAATTCTGTGACGGAGTTGTTTAATCGAGCATAACAGTTTATCATCCAAATGAAAATTTTGGATACAGGGGAAAGTAATAGAAGAGGAAGGGAAACTCAGCACGAAGTGCGAAGGACCCAACAGGTACACACCATTAGCATGATAAGACGAGGTGATAGGGAAAGCTTGGAACACCGTGCACCTCAAGAAGTACTCCCAACTTTAGCCCCAGGAGAAGGGATGAAGTGCGAGACGTAGGGTCGAGTCTGTCACCTGAAGCGTTACTCGACCCGGCTGGATGTCAGAATTGTTCTTAATTTTCTATTATAATAACATCCCCCAATAAATAAAAGAATATACCTCATGTATTCTTGTGGAAGTAGGCAAAACTATAAGCCGAACCAGGTAAAATTTCCATGGGCCCAAATTATTTGTGTGTGTCATGTAGGTACAGCGGCTCAAGCAAAGCTCGCTTCCGAAGGTCAAGTCGCTTACTGGCAATCTGGTGCCGATGACCACGGGTTGGCCCGGGATTACTAGAACATCCGATGCCTATGCTCGCAGACTCACTCGGATCCCTTGTTTGAGTTTGGTGCTATGCCTTTTTGGCTAGACCCGACTCCTTGGTTGATCTGGTGCCTAGGTCTTCTGGCAAACTCGGATGTCTGGTAGGAATCCCGTGCTGAACCACTAGCAAACCCTAGATTCCCTGAGGAAGACTGGCCCTAGGAAGGCGGAAAAGAAGTGAAGTGATCACTTGATAGCTCTAGCATAAGACTGCTCTCGAAAGTCAAGTCGCCTAGTGGTAATCTGATGCCAATGACCACGAGCTAACCCGGGATCACCAGAGGATTCGATGCCTATGCTCACAGACTCACCCGGATCCCTCGTTTGAGTTCGGTGCTATGCCTTTTTGGCTAGTCCCGACTCCTTGGTTGATCTGGCACCTAGGTCTGTCGGCAAACTTGGATGCCTGGTAGGAATCCCGCGTCAGGCCACTGGTCAAACCCAAATTCCTTGAGGTAGACTGGCCCAAAGGAAGGTATGAAGAGATAACGACCCTATGACAAGTTCTACCATGATCTTGCTTATCGGAGTTAGTCACCCAGTTGCAATCTGGTGCCTATGACCATGAGTTGGCTCGGGATCACCAGAATATCCGATGCCTATGCTTGCAGACTCACCTGGATCCCTCGTTTGGGTTCGATGCTATGCTTTTTTGGTTAAGACCTAACCCCTTGGTTGATCTGACGCCTAAGTCTCTCGACAAACTCGGATGTCTAGTAGGAATCCCCACGCCTGATCACTGGCCAAACCTAGATTCCCTGAGGTAAGCTAACCCCGAAAGACAGACATAGAGAACACAATAGCCAGTGCGCTATGATTGATCCTAGGATCACCGAACGCTCCGAAGACTGTGCTCGCAGGCTCGTTAGGACCCCTTGACTGAGTACGGTGCTATGCTCCAAGCTAGACCTAACTCCTTAGCTGATCCAGCGCCTAGGCCTCCCAGCAAGCTCGGATCCCCGACGAGAAACCCTTAGTGGAAATTATCTCCCAAGGGCATGGTTGCCCAGAAGATAATTTGGTACCTAAAGCCCTTGGCTAACGTTATATCTTCGGGCATCCTAGAACCTTTGATTGAATTCAGGTGCTAAACCTGACTCTTTGATTGATATTCTACTCTTCAATTTTATCTAAAGACAAAACAGAAGAGTGGGGGGCAATTGTTGTGCCATGTAAAAATAAGGATAAAAAAATTTCAAAAGAAACTAATAAAAGAAAATGAGGCTGCTGGCGGCAATTTTTGCTGCCAGCTGGCAGCCTTATAGCCGCGAGCTACCTCGTGGGAATATTTGTCGCAAGGCATAGCTGCGCTTGCTGCAAGGCTGCCTCACGGCAGCTTCGTAACAACCTCCCCATTTTCTTTAGCTTGAAACCATTTAGTAGTCGCCACGTGTCGACAACCACCCTTGAGAATCGTGCCCTATAAATACCCAACTACAGGACATTAATGAGGACCTTCAACTTCGGTAAATCTTGTCACTTGGAATACACTTTTACTATTTTCGTGAATAGTCATTGGGATCCGAGACTGACTTTAGCATCGGAGGGTCTTCGCGGGGGAAGATTCCTGTAAGCCCTCTAACCCATTTTTTGAGCATCAATAGGGCCAAAGTCTTGCGGCAGACCTAGCAGCGAAGGCAAAGTCTTGTGGCAAACCTAGCAGCGAAGGAAAAGTCTTGCGGGGAACCTAGCGGCGAAAGAAAAGTCTTGCGGCGAAGGCAAAGTCTTGCGGAAAACCTAGCGGCGAAGCTAGTGGCGAAACTTGTGGCGAAGCTTGTGGTAAAAGCTTGTGGTGAAACTAGTGGCGAAACCTTGTGGCGAAGCTAGTGGCGAAGCTTGTGGCGAAGCTAGTGGCAAAACCTTGTGGCGAAACTAGTGGCGAAGCTAGTGGCTAAACTTTGTGGCGAATCCTAACCCATTTTTTGAGCATCAACAAGGTTAAAGTCTTACGGTGAAGGCTAGTGGCGAAGTCTTGTGGCGAAACTAGTGGCGAAGCTTGTGGTAAAAGCTTGTGGCGAAGCTAGTGGCAAAACCTTGTGGCAAGAGCTAATGGTGAATCCTTGCCGCGAGTATCCTGGTGGCAAACTCCCTTGAGGCGACATCTTTTACGGCAACCTAACCTCACCCGACAACAAGCTCGAGTGGACCCCACATCACAAATTTTAATTGTTGTATTTTTGTAACAACAATAACCATCTGTCTGACATACGCTGGAAGAACCCAAGCAGACTTGTTAAGGAAATGATTGATAGGAGGTGCATATGTGCGTCTGACCCAATCTGCATTGTAATATGAATGGAAAAACGTATGGTAGTGCACCCTCATGAAAATGTCACATACGCCAAAGAAACACAAAGTGTTAACATATCACACTAAATTACGAACATAATACGCAAATAAAAGTCAAACCATGATATCTGCTAGCAGCAATTACCTGAAGACATGGTATTTGATTAATGTTCTACTTGCGACAACTGCATGTACTCGCATCAATATCAACTATCCCATTGCTTGCCTTTGCATGTTGCACGAGATATTTGTTCCCTTGTATTATAGGAACTACACGACATCCTCGGTCTAATGTTTTAACATGCGCCAAGTTGACATGTGCCACTGCAGCGGAGGTCACAATGGTTTCGAGTCTGGCAGCGGCAACACGCCTATCACTAAACCATTTCTGAAGCATATGTCTCAGAAATTCATGTGCACTTATTATGAGCAATCGACGTGCTTTGATCATGCATTTATTGAGAGACTCAGCAATATTGGTGGTCATCATGGAATATATTTTTCTTAAACAATATGCACGTGACCACTTTTCCAGTCATGCTTCCATCAATGTCGGATTAGTTTGAGGATGCATCGACTGTAGTTCTGCCAAGCATGTTCCACACTCTACCGTGGTGTAGTTATATACTGCACGGTAGAATGCAACCATCACATCTTTTCGCTGTCTACAACGTTTCTTCAAGTTTTGCTTAAGGTGGAAGAAACAAAAGACATGTGGGACAAAAGAGAAGACATGGCTCATTGCATTCGCAATGCTTCGGTGACAATCGGAAATGATGACGAAATCTTCTCGCACTCCGATAGACTTTCTCAATTTCGTCAAAAACCATATTCATGATCTGTTAGACTCACCATCTCTAAATCCAAAAGCGATGGGATAATTCATCTCCTCCCCATCTTTGCAAGTGGCAACGAATATCACCTCTTTGTGTTCACCCTTTAAATGGGTGGCATCAACGGCAACAACAGGTCTTATGTAAGACCAAAAACTATGAAGGCAAGCTTAGAGTGCAAAAAATGAATATAAAAAACGATTATTTTCATCTGTCTTTATTACCGTGATACTGCTAGGATTTGTTTCTTTTAACATGTGAAAATATGAGGGTAGCTGTTGATATGATTCATCCGCATTACCATAATTAAGTTTCTTTGCATGTTATAAAGACCTCTAAGATTTAGTGTACATAATCTACACATCATGCTGCTCTAGTAACTTCCCCATTAGCATTCTAGGTGTATATTCACTACTCGCCACTCTTTCTGAGAACAAAGTTCCGATGACAATAGTCTTCACACTTCGAAAAAGTGAATCGTAGACGTTCGGAGTACACGTGTGACTCGACATAAATTTCACCACATGCCAAAACGAACAACCAAGTCTGTATTTTGCCCGAAGCATAAATTGTAGTTCACATCCTTGCAACTAGCCTCAAATCGAATTGTGCATGAACATCTAATTCGATAGTCCATCTTCACATCAACATAATATTGTTCAAATGAAAAAATTAGTTCCTGTTTACTTTTAAAGAGTGCACACAGGTGTAAAAGATCACCCTGGTATGGAATCGACACTTCGGGTCTTGTTTCTTCAATTGCATAATTTTTTACACCAGGAACAATCCAATTTCTTTGTGAATGGTTGTCCTCAAATTATGAATATGAAAATCTTACTTCTGGGTACTTCGGACTGACTCATCTTTCATCAACACCACCACCACTATTATCACCATCGCTATCGTCACTATTATCATCAGTTTTATTATCACAATCATCATCCGTGTATGGAGCGTCATTTGACAAACCAGTCATACCATATGTACCAAAATCATCATTTTGCAGTGGATTATGTGCGGATGTAAATGGAATGACAACACCTGAATCTTGATTACCATCACTACGTAGGTTACAAAGTCCAACATCTTTACAAATCATATCAACATACATCACTTTATATTTTCTGTCATCACACATAATAAACCTGACACCATAGTCGTCCTTGATAGGGAACTTGGTAGCTGGAAGTTTGCTTGAGTGTTCCGTTACAAAATGAATGGTGATGTCGTTCCTTGTTTTATCAATTTCTATCACCGTGTATACAATTTCAACCAATTGAGTAAAAGTTGTATTCTTGTAGATTCCCGCACACATCCTATTATCTCTAATGTACTTATTATCATTCCATTTTTCATTCCACACGATGACCAACTGCACTAAATCCATTGCTGCAAGATTGAAAGGAGGAAAAAATTAGTTTCACCATTACCGTGGATGCAACAGACCCACACATACCCAAATCGGGTTCAATTCCTCAATTAAACAAAGTCATAACTATAAGTAAGTAAATTTATTTGTTTTTTGAGATTTGTATTTTATTTTCTTTTTCTAAATAGATGATTTGTATAATTTAATATGATTTTTGACTTATAAACCAATAACAATCTTATTATTATCATCTTTTGTAGCTAAATATGTAATTTATGAAAAATATTTAAAATTTTTATTAAAAACATTGGAGGATTTTAACATAACACATTTAGGCACAAATGCTTAAGAAGTCAAATTTTGTTAAATAATATGATAAAATTAAATATATTGTATTAAATTATATTATTTTACTCATATATAACATCAAATTATTTAACAAAATACTCATATTATTTTAGAAATAATATATAAAAAAATCATAATCGGGCTTTGTGGATCACAAAACCCGATCAACTAAACCCTAATCGCCCACAAAACCCGATAACGATGTGCAATTTCGAATTTTTTTTTCACCCAAATTAGTGCAGATTTGGAATGATATCTATCAAAATATGTTCTGCTCACAACTACAATCATTCTACACAACCTTAATAAGCAATGTGAACACAAAAATTATTTTAAAAAATAAAACAAATACAAATCAAATAGATACCTTGAGATTGGGTGAAATTGTTTGTTGGAGAGAATGAAAATTGTTGAATGAGACTTCAGTGAGGTTGCTGCGATTGATGAAGAAGAATGAATGACCCAACAAGCAAAAAGATTGAATGTATTAAGAATGACTGAATTTGGATAGTTTAACAATGGAGAGAAAGAGAGTAACGTGAATCTGGTAAGAGGAGAGAGAAGAAAGGTTATATGAAAGAGATAAAGGTAATTTGATAAATGAGACTAATGATAGTATGGGCTTTCTATTTTAAAATCTCATTAAGGGTATTTTTAGTATTTTGCATAAAAGTGGCTATAGAGTGTAATTAGTTTGTTTGAATAGTCAAAAACGTTTTTTTTTCTGTGAAAAGTACAAAAACAATTTTATACATTTGACTTTGGTCAATTATGAATTCAGTCTTATTTTTTAATGTTAGACAATGAACAATAAAGTGTAAATTAGTAATGTAACAAAAAAAAAAAAAAACACAAGAAATGATATTATTTTAAGTGGACAATTTAATAAAATAATTTTTTGAATGACAAAAATTTTATTTAGGAAATCTACATTGATTTGGATAATAAAAAAATAAAAACAAACCAATAAATTTTTAATTTACAAGACCTATATATAAACTCTTCACATTTTTTTTTACTTATTCAATTTTTACATTTTCATATATTTTTTTCTTGTCTGTATTGTCAATTGAAAAAAATTTATTTTTTTCATTTAGGAATCTACTTGCTCCTGCCTCAACTTTCAGCTCTCACTGAGGAGCTCCCAATTTGAGTTCTTCCGGGGTGTGTGTGTGTGTGTAGATATAAAATACTTTATTGGAAAGATAGAGGGATGGTATCGGAATTCACTCTTCCAACTTTTTCCACCTATAAGCTGTGACTTTACGGTAATCTTTAGTCACAATTAACACAAGTTGCAACAGGAATACGTACCAACGGCAGAGGTGCTCCTCTTCCCAACTGTCCCAGAATACATGCTGAGGCTGAGCTGATGCCGGAAATTGCCTTCACAAACAAAATTGCAGCTCTTGTATCCTCTATGCTATTCAACTATGCCCAGAACCCAAGGCCAATACAATTATAAGAGGGATCAACTGACACAATTTCCAACAGTATTTATGTTATGCCTGCTGCACATTTCCAGCGGAAACTCAGACTATGCTCAGGTTTGGAAGCTCAGCTCAAATCTAGGAGAGCCTTCAATCATCATCTCGACTCGAGATATCTGACCGAAATTAACAGTCAAATATTGTGCCATTATGGTAACATTCCATTTTAGAGGTAATTCAATTAGTGATGGTTTCCTATCATGCTCCAAGTCTGTAGAACAAAACAAAATGCTAGAAATTAAGTCATTTCCCAAATTCACTTGCATCTAAAGAAATGCTTGCTGGTGTCATAACATGCCATCAAGGCTTTATCACATACAAAAGTTGATTTCATGTTCATGCAGAGGTCTATCACGCATGTGCTAATGCAAGATTCGCAGTTAACTGCAGGTTCAAAGTAGTGCCTAGCTTGCAAAAATTGTATGGCAACATTCTAGGAAGACATTAACAAGTCCTGAAGTTTTTGGAGAAGGAATTATGGTTCAGTTGAACAACCAGGTCCATACCTGACCATCATCTTTAAAACCAATTAACAGTTGGTGGATGATTCAGTTTACAATAATTCTTCATATTTCAGCTACACTCCCAGTTACAAAAACAATCACTTAACGCCTTCAAAAGAAATGACTAGATCACTGCTATTGTTCAAGTCACAGCCAACTGGTCACCAGTTGGTCTTGATTGGTAATGTTAAGAGTTTATGCACAATGAGAAAGTAAAGAGAACAGTTCAAGTATTTTCACTCCTCTCCTAAAAGGATTAAACTTTTAACAACTCATGCACAACTTAGACGTTAAACCAATGTAGATATGAAACACTGATGAAATGTGAACGCATGTGCACGTTCGCACTCTAAAAATATTAACATCTTTTTATTACTATATTATTATTATTTTCAACCTTACAAAAAGCATCTCCTTTGCTCAATAAAGGGAAGAGTTCTGTCATTCCATGTGTCATCCATACCTGGCAGAGAGTATTTCATCCCGAGTCCCAAACTTCATACAAGTGGATTCCTCAATTATGTTTGTTTTGAATAAAGCTCTTCTTTCTAACTCCGCCAGGTAACAAGGATAACACATTTTTTACAAACTTTTGTTTTCAGTTTATGAAGAGAAGGGCACAGCCTCACAGGTCTCATATCCAATCCCTCATGGTGGTTATTGCAGGCATTGTTGGTTTGTATTGAATGGAGTTATACAAGTCTCAAGTTGAAAGGGTAAATTCCTCGGGATGCAGTCCAATTTGTCCAAAGGGCCAAAAAGGTTTCTTATAAGCTATCTTCAGGCCCCAAGTACTTGGAATTCAAATCTTTGCTCCAACGAGATCAGTTGTCTATGATCTTTTGCCATGAACATCAGAAATGGCAGAGCCGCAAGCATTCAAGTTGGGGTCCTTTTTTTGAGTTGAGTTATCTAGACTCAAGACTTGGAACAAGTTTTAAACTTGTCTGATGGATAAAAAGTCTCTTTCAGCATCTTAAAGTAGTTACTCCTAGAATTCAGAGGTCCATGATTTCTTGAACAGAGAAAATGATCCTATTTCTTTCTTTCAATAGTTACCAATAAGATGCATTACAAATAATTGAAACAAGTAGGTAGTAGACATTCCACAAAATCTTATGTATGAGATGGGGGAAATATTAAGAATCATTCTATGAATGCCAAAAAACAGCAAAAAAGATGGAAACCACAAGCGTAGAAATCTACCACTTCCCTTAAAGATCAGTATTCATCATTCCTAAGTACCATCATTTGCGCTTGAAGTCATGAGGAATTATATGGCAATAGTTCCTCTCCATTGCTTCCATTTCAACAGCTTCAAGTGTACAATGACCGCGTTGCACGATGTGTTACAGAGCACATGCTTTTTGCACATACTGACCAAAAAACAGTATGTTTTGAACTAAAATATAACATGTCATCTTAATGGGCTGATGGAGCACCACTGCTGCCTAATCCCATCTTCTTTCCCAGAAGTGCAAGCTGCTCAACAAACTCACTGCCAGTCAGAATTTCTGTTGTTCCATATATTACATGTTTGGCTGGCTGCTGATGGTGAGCAAGCTCCTGCAAGCTCCCATACTCCACATAATTGCCACCACCAATCATAAAAACAATAGCTTCTTTAAATGGTCCTTTCAGATGGCTACTACTTGTGCCAGAGCTTGACTTTGGAGCGCGAGGATCAAATATGAGATAAGAATCAATTTCAGGATTTGGTTTACCTTCCATCAAGACTTCAACTGTCCTTGTCAGTGCCAATTGATGATCACTAGATAATAGATTCTTCATACCAGCAGTGACAGCACTAATTGACTGCCCATAGAGCTTCTCAGCCCAATCCACGATGTTACTCCTACTAGCTGAATTTGCAGAAGCCAATGAAACATTCAGTGACTTGATCTTTTTAACATACTGAAATGCGCTGGTATCAACTTCAGACTCCCTCAGAGCTGATTCAACCATTTCCACTTCAGATTGAGGAATGCTTTCAGAAGAAATAAGATACATGATTGCAAACCGCAGCTTATCTAACTTCGTTCCTTTACCCTTTAGCACACTGAGAAGCTCATTCCTATCGATGCCACCTCTAACCATCATGTCACTCTCCTTCTTGGCAAAAGAATCAAGTGACCTCTCCTTGATCTCACCCAACAAAACAGTGGCAATGTTAGTATGCTTATCAATCACCTGCTTCCGCTCAGTCAACTCAGGCAGAGAATTAACAGCATTCATCAAATGCTTGGTGTTGCCAATCAAGTCTGTCCCATCAAACTCAGCCCCCTCATTTCCCCCAGTTCTCCTGTTGACCTCATCGACATCCTTCTTATATTTGTTCAATTGAGTCTCAATCTCCACAGCTACTTCAGGAAATTCCAAGTATCCATTTGCCACCCAAAACGGATCTGACCTATCCAGTTCATAAGATTTCATCCCACCCTTCTCTCCTTGCACACTCAATCTATTCAGCTTCAAACCTAGCACGTCATGAACAAGCGGCCTATACCTAAAATCGTGCTGTATTGCAACTGACAATTCAAAATTCCTATCAAATATACATAGAATGGGCCTCTGAAAAGAACTGGCAAAATTCCCACCTTCTGAAAACAAATTATTCTTCGCCAGTAAATGGTCACGCAATCGCTGATCCAGCAATGAAGCAACCATTTCTGCAGGCCCACCCCGAGGGCACCTGATAATAGGAACCACAGCAAGTGTGGCCAGCACACAGAACAATCCACTGACAATTTTCTCAACAATGTCCTCAATTTCACGGTCTCCGGCCGATGGATCATTTAATTGAACATAACAAGGTTTATTGGACAGTGAAAACAAGTTATCCTCTAGGGTTACAAACTCCAAGTACTGATCGTGTACCTTGGAAATCCGCTGAGTGGAGTCGGAATTGAGAGTCCCCGAAGCGAGATCTTCGAGCAGCGGCCGAGGGATCGAGGACGAGAAATTAAGGTGGAAGGAGTCGTAGAGGGATCTGGAGGCGTCGGCGACGATGCGCTGGACGTTGATTTGGGTCGGCTGGACAAAATACACTGCCGGGACGTCGTGGACAGGCTTGCGGTCCTTGTCAACCAGGAAGTACAGGGTTACGCCGTGCTTACGAAGGTCCTTGACATGGATCAGAGGAGACAGAATATCTTGACAGAACCTGTCGTAGATCAAGATCTTGTACACTTCTTCGTTGGCCGTCCCACTCGAATTCACCGGTTGGTTCAGATTCAACATCCGAGTTATGCACTCTGCAAATGAATCCAAAACCCATATAGAAAATGAGAAAATTCACCATTTACTCATACGCGTACGGGTGCGTCTATGTTTGTATATAGCCAAAGTCAGATCCAAAGATACAGAGAGATCTGGAGAGTTACCGGTTTGTCTTTGCCGGAGATTGAGTGCCATTGATGCTCGGAATGAAATTGGAGGCTACTTTCGTTTTCGTGCTTGCGAATTTTGCAACCAACAGTCGGTAGAAAACTCTTTTTTTGTTTGGGGGGTGGGGGAGGAGAAGTTACAGCAGGCGAGATCTGCTGTCTCAAAATGCTGTCCGATTGGCTGTCCCTCCAATCAGAAATTGCCACGTTATCAAATAATTAAACACAATCAAATTTGCTGTATCTTCAACTTAAACGGCAGCAATTAACGCCATCTTCCAAAACTGCTCTCTCGACCTTCAACATCTCTCTCTTCTCTCCTCTTGTCCTTCACATGACTCTTCTCGATCCCCCTTCCGCCAGACCCTCCACTCTTACTGCGCCATGGCCTCCTTCCTCTCTGCCTGTCAAATGCACTGCCAGGCTCAGGATCTCATCTGATTCGTCGTCTCTCGAAAGGGGAAGGACTCCGCTGCTTCCGTTTTAACATCGTTTCTCCAAGCCAGAGCTGCCCACCAATCCAATTTCATGTTCGATGCTCTCAAGAATGCTTACGTTGATTCTGGCTTTGTCTCTGACGTGATTCAGTGCTTCCGTTTGGTCCGCAAGCATCGAATTGGCGTCCCGTTTCAAGCCTGTGGCCGTCTTCTTGACTTGTTGATGAATTCGCATGCGGCAGCTTGGGTGTTCTACTCGGAGATTTTGGATTGTGGGTACCCTCCTAAAGTGTGCAACTTTAACATTCTGATGCACAGCTTGTGTAAAATGAAAGAAGCCCAGTTGATTTTTGATCAAATTGGGAAGTGGGGTTTGAGGCCTAGTGCTGTTAGTTTCAATACGATGGTTACTGTAAATTGGGAAATTTGGAGGAAGGGTTTAGGTTAAAAAGGGTTATGGAGGATATAAATGTTTCTCCGATGCCTATACTTACAGTGTCTTGATTAATGGATTTTGCAAGGATAGTAGGTTAGATGACGTTTGATGAAATGTGTGACAGAGGATTGGTGCCAAATGATGCTATTTTTACTAATTTAATTGATGGGAACTACATTGGCTTTGCTGTGGAAATGTATCATGAGATGTTAAGGAAAGTGGAAATTGCAAAATATAACAACCCGTCAAATAACGAGTTCCTTTTTATTCACATTTCTACAAAAAAACCTTTTTAATATTTTAAACAAACTAATAGCATCATATAGCCACTTGACCAGATTTGACCATAATTCTCTTTAAAAAATAAAAAAAAATAGAAAAAGTTAAATACCAAAATATCCTCACAATTTTAAACCCACAAAACTTGGCAAATACTAAAATACCCTTACTGTACCCAACCCTCACAACTCAACCAGTTCACCTCTCTCTCACTACAGCCGGCTGACCGCCACCTCACCGCCGCCTTGAAAGCTGCCGTTACCGCCGCCGTGACCGACCTCCATCGTTACCAACGACGTCGACCTCATCATCGCTGAACAAGGTATGCTTTTTTGTGTGATTTTGGTGAAGATTTGTTGACGCCGGTGCTGGTGGAGATGGTCGCCGGTCGCCTGTGTGCCTGCAACGAAGACTGGTCATCGGGCTTCGTCGCGAACAAAGCCCGACGGTGGGCTTCGTTCGCGACGAAGCCCGACGGTGGTCTTCGTTCGCGACGAAGCCCGACGGTGGTCTTCGTTCGCGATGAAGCCCGACTGTCGGGCTTCGTTGGGGCATCTCGCCTCGGGCGAGCCCACCGTCGGGGCGTCACTCCCGACGGAACACGGCCGACAATGCCCCGCCACCGCCGCCACCGTCTTCTACGAGGAAGACGGTGGCGCTTCCGCCCCAAA
Source organism: Diospyros kaki (assembly GCA_036245055.1). NCBI lineage: Eukaryota > Viridiplantae > Streptophyta > Magnoliopsida > Ericales > Ebenaceae > Diospyros > Diospyros kaki. Next base: position 28,785,031 of record BSEG01000012.1, read on the forward strand.
CCCTATCGGGCCAAGTCGCTGGACAAGGCCCGATAGGGCTTGGCTTCGAGCCCGATAGGGCTCGCCTTCGAGCCCCCGCCACCGCCGCCACCATCTTCTACGAGGAAGACGGTGGCGGCCCCAAACCCTATCGGGCCAAGTCGCTGGACAAGGCCCGATAGGGCTTGGCTTCGAGCCCGATAGGGCTCGCCTTCGAGCCCTATCGGGCCCCCTTTCGCTTTGAGCCCGATAGGGCTTGCTTTCGAGCCCTATCGGGCCCTTCAATTTGGCCCGATAGGGCATTTTAATTAAGCCCTATCGGGCCATATTTAATGGCCCGATAGGGCATTTAAATTAAGCCCTATCGGGCCATAAAATTAGGCCCGATAGGGCTTGCTTTCGAGCCCTATCGGGCCATTCAATTTGGCCCGATAGGGCCATATTTAATGGCCCGATAGGGCATTTAAATTAAGCCTTATCGGGCCATTAAATATGGCCCTATCGGGCCAAATTGAATGGCCCGATAGGGCTTAAATTAAGCCCGATAGGGCCATTCAATTTGGCCCGATAGGGGCATTTAAATTAAGCCCGATAGGGCCAAATTGAATGGCCCGATAGGGCATTTCAAAAATTTAATATTCAGAAGAAAATTAAAAAAAAAATTATTAATAGGATAAAATACAGATAACTTGTATATTATATTCATACATTTACAAATAACTTGTAAGAATTATACAAATACAGAAGAAAAATAGGAAAAAAATAATAATTTAAAATACATGTTAGAATACAAAAATAAATAAATACAAATACAAGTTTGAATACAAAAGAAAAAGTGTCATACAAATATAGGAAAATAACGGGAAAAAAATCTAATTCCAAGTTTTAATTTCTTTGTCTTGTCATACAAATATTTGAATTTATTTTGCTAATTCTGAAAAAGGATCTCCACAAATAATTAATAAAACTAACGACATCAATGATTGGTTTACATATGTTTTAGTTTATTATTTTTTTTCTTATATTAGTTTTAGCTTTTTTCAAATTCTTTATTTGATTCTTTGTTAATTTATTTTAATTTTTATGTTTTTTTTTCTTTTTCCTGCAGATGGCTTATCAACAGACTAGAGAATTTACTTATATTCACACTCACAGAGTAATACCGCAGGGAATGCGACTCACTACTCATTGTGGGATCAAGCATCTTGTGGCAGTTCGTGAGGCTCTCAACCAGTATGCATTGTTGGATAGATTCGTGCAGGGCCCATTAGGTCACTTCTTGCAGATGCCTTTATCACAAATGATGACTGCACCACAACTGCTACTTCACGTTCTGGTTAGGGAGGTAACACTTCTTGGTGCCCGCCACGATGAAATGTGGTTTGAGATTGGCGGCGCACCATACAGGTATGGGAGACAAGAGTTTATCCTTATTAGTGGACTTCGGTTTGGCCGCATTGATAAAGAAAGCATTAAAGCACGACCATGTGAGGCAAATAGTTTACGGGCACGCCTATTTCCACGAGAGCGATTTGTGTCTGGGCACGACATAAAACTACAACTTACGAGAAATGACTTGGAACCAGAGGATGTCCTGAAACTAATTTACATCGTTATGATCAATATACTATTGTTGGGCCATGATGAACGCGCATATGTTGAGGATTTCATGTGGACTCTGGTCGAGGATTTATATGCATTTGAGGCGTTCCCTTGGGGGACGTACATCTATAGTCAGAGTCTACATTACATTCGTTTGGCCACAAAGAAGGAGAAGCTGACTAGTGAGGTTGGGAAGAAAATCAACCTTTATGGTTTTGTGTGGGCATTTCAGGTACAATCACTAATAGGTCTCTTTGTATTGTATTACATTACATTATACATTGTATATAATTTGAATTTACTAACGTTTGTTTAATTTATTTTATTTTATATTTTTTTATTATAATTTTTTTTGCTCTTTTTACAGTGGTGGTTGATCGAAACATTCCCATATATTGAAAATAAATGGGCCGTCAGATTACCCGAATCAGTCACCATTCCTAGGTGCAGGAAATGGTTGTGCAATAAAAGGCCAAAAATAAAAAATTACGAGGAATGTTTGATGAATGTAAGTGTAAATGTGACCTAAAATGTGTCATTTCTTTTTATTTATGTAATATCTATCTAAAAAATACAATTTTGTAGGCACGAGGATCGTTTACGACACTAGATCCCACCGATGCTGAGCGAGAGACTGATTTTTGGAGGTCATACAACCCTCGATACTCGGTTGGAGTCGACATCTACAAAATAGGGAGTGGGGAGGAGGAGGAGGAGGAGGAGGGTGAAAGTAGGCAGGACGGGGATGAGGAGGAGGGTAGAGGTAGGGAAGGTGGAGATAGGGAAGGCGAGGATGAGGAGGAGGAGGGTGGAAGTAGGCAGGGCAGGGATGAGGAAGAGGAGGGTAGAGGTAGGGAAGGCGTGCATGAGGAGGAGGAGGGTAGAGGTAGGGAGGGCGTGCATGAGGAGGAGGGGGGTAGGATACATAGAGATGAGGAGAGAGAGGAAGAAGTTGTACATGAAGAGAGGAGGCCAAGATTTGGGCAGCACAGACCGCACAGACCGCATCACGCACAGTATGATGATGATGGGGTATGTTTATTATAATAATGTTTTTTATTTTTATTTTTTTGTAATTGTTAGTAGTAAGTTTTTTAATTTTTTTTTTTTTTTTTGTCGTTTGTAGTTAACCGAGAGGCTTGATCTAACGTTGGAAACGCTGCGGAGGATAGATGGGGAAATCTGTCAATTGAGGCCATGGATGCAACAGGAAATCTGTCACTTGAGGACATGGATGCAACAAGAAATCAGTCAGATGAGGACACAATTTGATAAGGAAATGGGTCAAATGAGAGAACAGATTACAACACTATCCACTCATTTACGCGTCCCGTCTATTGAGGATTCCCCATCTCACAACGACGATGGCGATGAGCAGCACTTGGGTGCTGATCAGATAGATCATGATCATCACGATTTTCAGGGCCAGACATCTACATCTGTGGTAAGTTCTTAATTCACTTTTATTTATACATTTTACATATCGTTTTAAAAATGCATGATGTAATAACTAGTTATTTATATGTTTTACATATCGTACAGTTAAAAGATGAAGCGGTTCGAGTCAGCAAACGTACTATGCGAGAGAAACAACCATCGCAGTTTTTAAAATCTCCTTACACTGATCCGATCCGACCGAAGAAGAGAAAGAAAGATGTCCTAGCGAATGAGGCAGACCTGGAGGCAGTGTCATCAGTTCCTGACCAAGTGGGGGACGAAGTTGGGGATGATGGTCTTAACCCCCCTGCAGGCTACATTGAGTTCATAACCTCCAAAGAAGATATTTAGTAAGTAACTTGTATTATTTTTCTATTTACAACAACAATACGTTATTAACTTTGAAAATTATAATTCTTGGTTATTGTAGTCGTGACACTGGTTACGCACTCAATCTATCCCCGGTCGACTTCCAGCGCATAGAGAAGGAAAGCGAATGGTTGGGGGAGGAACACATTGATAGTTACATGTGTTGCTTAAGACGTGCACAATCTCATCCACGATACGATAGGAATTATGCTATCATGTCGACCGGGCTATTTGTGAGCTCTTCAAGCATATTAAATTACTCTTGTATTTTTTGTTTTGTTGCATTTCAATTTAGTGTGTCGACCGGGTTATTGTTCTGTTTTCTTTTTGTTTTGTTGCAGGTGTCTATAGCAGATTTTTGGAAAAAAACATACGGGGACACTAGGACAGTTTTCGTGCCTTCTACGGGGACTGTCCCGAAAGAGTGGGCACGTTTCGTTGATGGGAGCATTGACGGAAATCTTCCTTGGTGGACGGTCGACTACGTAAGTGTTAATAATAATGTTATCATTGATGTATTTATTTCCGTATGACTAACACATATATTTAAAAATGCAGGTTTTGGTCCCGTGTAATTACATGAATTATCATTGGTTTCTGGTCAAGATTTGTTTGAAGGATAGAAAAGTTGTGGTATATGACTCCAATGCCACTAACAAAGACAGCCGGAGGCTTCGAGTAGAGTCTGTACAACCATTGGCAAGCCTCCTACCTATTATGCTGAAGAGCAGTGCATATTACTCCCAAGTAATCGAAACTGCCACTTCAGATAGTGAATGGGAGGTGGAGAGTATTGATCCTCAGAAGGTGCCTCAGCAACAGGACGGGTAAATTAATTAATTAAAATCTTATTATAGAGTCAATTGAATTGTTCAATATGATTATTTTTCAATATTGGTTATTATGTCTAATACAGGGATAGTTGTGGGTGCCTTATTTTAAAATACGCCCATGACATCTTGACGCATAATGAGGATCAGTGGCAGATGCAACCAACTCCGGATATTCGTACCCTTCGTAGGCAGATAGGAATTTTTTTGTATAGACATAGCACTGTTGTATAGATATATCAATGTATTATTTTGTAAAGTGGTGTGATTTGAACTAGATAGAAGTAGTGAGTGTATACTTAGGATGTGACTATTTTTCTTGATGATATGTGTTTTTGTGTTGTTGGTGAGATAAGTGGTTGTGGAGGTAGTTTGTTGTTGGACAGGGAGACTTCTCTAATGCAGGTTTATTGTCCAAAAACAGGGGAGATTCTGCCGAAATTTTTAAAAAATTTGATTAACTAAATGTAAAGAACAATAAAATGTAAAGAGGGAAGAAATACCCTATCGGGCTTTGAAGATGCCCTATCGGGCTTTGTAGGGGCACGAAGCCCGATAGGTTTTTTTTTTTTTTTTTTTTTTTTGGTAATGGTTCGTTTTTTCTAGAATAGTTTGAAAACAAGTAAATTACTTACTCATTAATCCAAATTTTATTTTATAGAATATGCTAAGATCTCTTTGGTCCAATTTAAACAACACTTGATAGATAGAAGGAAGAACACTTGATCATCCATCCATTCCACTTAGTTCCAATGTGATGTATAGAGTTGTTTGATGTGCATTTTGTGTTTAATTAACACGAAAAACCTTAGAAGTCCTCATTTTAGTGGTAATTGAAAATTAAATATAATTGAAAAATTAAAAAAAAAAAAAAGTGGGAAGAAATACCCTATCGGGCTTTGAAGATGCCCTATCGGGCTTTGACAATGCCCTATCGGGCTTTGTAGGGGCACGAAGCCCGATAGGTTTTTTTTTTTTTTTTTTTTTTTTTTTTTGGTAATGGTGCGTTTTTTCTAGAATAGTTTGAAAACAAGTAAATCACTTACTCATTAATCTAAATTTTATTTTATAGAATATGCTAAGATCTCTTTGGTCCAATTTAAACAACACTTGATAGATAGAAGGAAGAACACTTGATCATTCATCCATTCCACTTAGTTCCAATGTGATGTATAGAGTTGTTTGATGTGCATTTTGTGTTTAATTAACACGAAAAACCTTAGAAGTCCTCATTTTAGTGGTAATTGAAAATTAAATATAATTGAAAAATTAAAAAAAAAAAAAAGAGGGAAGAAATACCCTATCGGGCTTTGAAGATGCCCTATCGGGCTTTAACAATGCCCTATCGGGCTTTGTAGGGGCACGAAGCCCGATAGGTTTTTTTTTTTTTTTTTTTTTTTTTTTTTTGGTAATGGTGCGTTTTTTCTAGAATAGTTTGAAAACAAGTAAATCACTTACTCATTAATCTAAATTTTATTTTATAGAATATGCTAAGATCTCTTTGGTCCAATTTAAACAACACTTGATAGATAGAAGGAAGAACACTTGATCATTCATCCATTCCACTTAGTTCCAATGTGATGTATAGAGTTGTTTGATGTGCATTTTGTGTTTAATTAACACGAAAAACCTTAGAAGTCCTCATTTTAGTGGTAATTGAAAATTAAATATAATTGAAAAATTAAAAAAAAAAAAAAGAGGGAAGAAATACCCTATCGGGCTTTGAAGATGCCCTATCGGGCTTTGTAGGGGCACGAAGCCCGATAGGTTTTTTTTTTTTTTTTTTTTTTTTTTTGGTAATGGTGCGTTTTTTCTAGAATAGTTTGAAAACAAGTAAATCACTTACTCATTAATCTAAATTTTATTTTATAGAATATGCTAAGATCTCTTTGGTCCAATTTAAACAACACTTGATAGATAGAAGGAAGAACACTTGATCATCCATCCATTCCACTTAGTTCCAATGTGATGTATAGAGTTGTTTGATGTGCATTTTGTGTTTAATTAACACGAAAAACCTTAGAAGTCCTCATTTTAGTGGTAATTGAAAATTAAATATAATTGAAAAATTAAAAAAAAAAAAAAGAGGGAAGAAATACCCTATCGGGCTTTGAAGATGCCCTATCGGGCTTTAACAATGCCCTATCGGGCTTTGTAGGGGCACGAAGCCCGATAGGTTTTTTTTTTTTTTTTTTTTTTTTTTTTTGGTAATGGTGCGTTTTTTCTAGAATAGTTTGAAAACAAGTAAATCACTTACTCATTAATCTAAATTTTATTTTATAGAATATGCTAAGATCTCTTTGGTCCAATTTAAACAACACTTGATAGATAGAAGGAAGAACACTTGATCATCCATCCATTCCACTTAGTTCCAATGTGATGTATAGAGTTGTTTGATGTGCATTTTGTGTTTAATTAACACGAAAAACCTTAGAAGTCCTCATTTTAGTGGTAATTGAAAATTAAATATAATTGAAAAATTAAAAAAAAAAAAAAGTGGGAAGAAATACCCTATCGGGCTTTGAAGATGCCCTATCGGGCTTTAACAATGCCCTATCGGGCTTTGTAGGGGCACGAAGCCCGATAGGTTTTTTTTTTTTTTTTTTTTTTTTTTTTGGTAATGGTGCGTTTTTTCTAGAATAGTTTGAAAACAAGTAAATCACTTACTCATTAATCCAAATTTTATTTTATAGAATATGCTAAGATCTCTTTGGTCCAATTTAAACAACACTTAATCCAAATCACTGAATTTTAGAAAATTTTGGCAGAATCTCCTTTGTTTTCAGGCCATTCAACCTACATTAGAGACTCAGTCTCTCTCTCCATCAACAAACAACCACATTTCAATCATCAATTACAAGTTTAAATTAAGGAAACTGAAATATTACAATTGCTATAATATTTTTAATTCAAATAATAATGTAAAACACAACATTCATTTCTGGTGGAGAGTGACAAAAACTAGTTTTGATTGATGATATCTTAGAAGAAGCCTTTTGGTGATCCTTTTTCTCTTGTGGAAGTGATTTTTGAGCATTACTGATACATGAAGGATATGGTTAGTAATAAATCCATTCACACTGTAAATGCAAGTAAGGAATCACATTATTCTTCAAACAATCTAACAATTAACATAAGTGACGACATTATCATTCCTGAATGAGTTCATCTCTATTAATTGTTTAGATCATTGCCAAAATTATCATCACATTGATTGCTCAATTGTATAGGGCACCGACGACGAGTGTGTCCAGTCTCTTTGCAAATGCTGCATTTTCGACTTGCTCTTGCAGTGGCCACGGCAACATCTCTTGATTCTATAGTAGTAGCGGCTGTGCTCGACTCTCCAATGGAAGAAGACCATTCATTAGGGCAAGATAGACGGTTGTGCCCTTGTGCACCGCATTTTCCACATTTTTTCCTTCGACGAGCTTCCCCACTAGAAGGAATCCGACCCTCTCTTGGTCTACCCGGTTGTCTTCTTTGTACGGGTGGGTGTACAACCACCCTTCTAACATGTGCAGCAATAACCCAAGCGGACTTGTTAGGGACCGGATTGATGGGAAGTTCATATGCTTTTTTGACCCAACTTGCAGTGTAATATGGATGACAAAACGAATTATAGTGCACCCGCATGAAACTATCACGTACGATAAACAAAGCAAGATAGAGTGTTAATATATCACATTAAACAATGAATGTAATAAGAACAATAAAGTAAAACCATGATACCTGCCAGCAGCAATTGCATGAAGACAAGGTAATTGATCAAGATCCCATTTACGACAACTGCATGTTTTTGCATCAATGTTAACGATCCCATCGCCTTCCTTTGCATGTTTCACGAGGAACTTGTTCCCGTGTATTATAGGAACTACACTACATCCTCGATCTAATGTTTTGCTATGGGCAAAGTTGACATGTGCCAATGCAGCGGAGGTAATCTCAGTTACAATCCTGTCAGCAGTAGCACGTCTGTCGCTAAACCATTTTTGAAGCATATGTCTCAAAAATTCATGTGCACTCGTTATAGGCAGCCGACGTGCTTTCATCATGCATTTATTGAGAGACTCGGCAATATTGGTGGTCATCATGGAATATCTTCTTCTCGGACAATATGCACGCGACCACCTTTCCATTCCTGCTTCCACCAATGTTAGATGCGCTTGAGGATGCATCAATTGAATTTCTGCCAAGTGTGTATCACACTCTACTTGGGTGTAGCTGTATGCTGCACGATAGAATGTCTCCATCACATCCTTTCGTTGTCTACATCGTTTCTTTAGGTTTTGCTTAAGATGGAAAAAACAAAATACATGTGGGACATGAGGGAAAACAAGGCTCATCGCGTTCGCAATGCTTTGGTGTCGATCAGATACAATTACCAAATCCTCCGGCACGCTAATAGCTTCTCTCAATTTTCTTAAAAACCAAATCCATGATCTGTCAGACTCACCATCCCCAAATCCAAAAGCGATGGGATAAATCATCTCCTCTCCATCTTTGCAAGTGGCAACAAAAATCACGCCTTTATATTTACCTTTCAAATGGGTGGCATCAACAGCAACAACCGGTCTTATGTAAGATCGAAAACCCTGAAGTGAAGCTCCAAGAGCAAAAAATGAATACAAGAAACGATTATTTTCATCTGTCTCTATTGCCGTGATAGTGCCGGGATTTGTTTCTTTCAACATGTGAAAATATAAGGGTAGTTGCTGAAATGACTCATCTGCATTGCCATAAGCAAGTCTCTTTGCATGTTGTAAAGACCTCCAAGCTTTAGTGTACATGATCTGTACACCATGCTGCTCAAGCAGCTCTCCCATTAGCATTCCAGGTGTATATTCACTAATTGCCACTCGTTGTGAGAACAAACTCCCGATGACAATAGCCTTCACACTCCGAAAATGTGAATCGTAGATGTCCGGACTACATGTGTGACCCGGCATAAACTTCACCACATGCCAAAACGTACAACCAGGTCTGCATCTTGCGCGAAGCAAAAACTTGCAATTCACATCTTTGCAACCAGCCTCAAATCGAACCGTGCATGAACGTCTGATTCGATAGTCTATTTTCACATCAACACAATATTTTCCAAATGCCAAAATCAATTCTTGTTTACTTTTAAATAATGCGCCTTGGTAAAAAATATCACCCTGGTAAGGAATCAACACTTCGGGTCGCGTTGCCTCAATTGCATAATTTTCTACACCAGGAACAACCCAATTTCCATGTAAAGGGTTGTCCTCAAATTGAGAACCTGAAAATCTTACTTCTGGATAATCCGGACTGGCTCCTCCTTCACCACCACCACCACTGTCATCACCACTGTTATCATCACCATTATCATCTGTTTCATCATCACCATCATCATCTGTGTGTGAAGCATCATCTGACAAACCAGTCGTACCATATGTACCAAAATTATCGTTCCGCAATGGACTACATGCTGATGTAAGTGGAACGTCAACACCTAAATTCTGATTACCACCACTATTTGAAGGAAATTGGTATTGCGGCTCACTATGTATGTTACAAACTCCAGCATCTCTACGAATTATATCAACATAGATCACCTTATATTTACTTCCTTCGTACATAACAAACTCAACACCATAGTCGTCCTTGATAGGGAGCTTAGTGGCTGGAAGACTGCATGATGGTTCCATTAAAAAATGAATGTTGATGTCGTACCTTGTTTTATCAATTCCCGTTACTGTGTAAACAATATCAGTTAATTGAGTAAAAGTCGCATTCTTATTGGCCATCATACACGTTTTATTACCCCCAGTGTACTTATCATCGTTCCATTCCCCGTTCCACATAATTACCAACGGCACTTTATCCATTGCTGCAAGATTCAAAGTAAAAAGTTAGACTATTTAATCCAGAGATGTCAAATTCCCCAATTCTAAAGAGAATTTATACAACATAAATACATGATTTTTTATACTTACAAGATAACAATTTTATTACTATAATCTTCTCTAATTAACTAAAATATTTAGTTTATGAAAATTATTTAAAAAATTATAAAAATATTGGAGGATTTTAACATAATTTTTAAAAAATTATTTTATCACTGTCTGAGGGCTTCTTATCGGGTTTCATTGGCCAATTAAGCCTGATAAAAAGTCCTATCGGGCTTTATTGCCAACCCATCAAGTCTCGTGGGGCAGAGGCCAATGGAAAGCCTATCGGGCTTCGGTGAGCCTATCGGGCTTCATCGAGGGAGCCTATCGGGCTTCATCGGGGATGCCTATCGGGCTTCATCTCATAGTCCCATCGGACTTGTCCCATCGGGCTTCGTATGCTATGAAGCCCGATGGAAGAAAGGACTATCGGGCTTCATCTCCAACGAAGCCCGATGAGACAATTTCCATCGGGCTTCGTATGGACCAGTCCCATCGGGCTTCATCTCCGACGAAGCCCGATTGGACAATTCCCATCGGGCTTCGTCGGGGAAAGTCCCATCGGGCTTCGTCGGAGATGAAGCCCGATCGGTCCCCCCGATGAAGCCCGATGGATCCATCGGGCTTCATAGGGCAATGAAGCCCGATGGTAATCGGGCTTTGGGTCAAAGCCCGATGGAGATTTCATCAGGCTTTGTGCCCCCAACTAAGCCCGATGACTGTGTCTCATTTCTGAAAATTTCAATGGCTGTGTGCCTTTTCTGAAATTCTTTTTTTTTTCACATAGATCTGGAATGAATATCTACCAAAAATATTTTATTCACAACCACAACTATTCTACACAACTTAAATAAGCAATATCAAAACAAAAAGTACTTTTTCAAACAAACAAATATAAATCAAAATCAATACCTTGAATGCTTCTTGGAGAGGAAAACTTCTCGTCAATGTGGCTTCAATGAGGTCTCTGCGATGATTGATGAAGAAGTTAAATGACCCAACAAGCAAAAGATTGAATGTAGGAAGAATGGTTAAGTTTCATGGTTTCGACAATGGAGAAGAAAGTCGACAAAATGAAAAGAAGAATGTAGGAGCGTGAATATTGAAGAGATGAGAAAGGTCAGTGAAAGAGATAAGGGTATTTTGGTAAATGAGGCTAAGGGTAATGTGGTCTTTCCATTTTAAAATCTCATTAAGGATATTTTAGGTATTGTACATAAAAGTGGCTAGATAGTGCAATTAGTTTGTTTAAGAATCCAGAAACGTTTTTTTTCTGTGAAGTGACTAAAAACAAATCTGTTATATTCATTTATGTTAATTATGAATTTGTCCCTTAAGGAAATGTGTGAAACCTGATTTAATTATGTACAACACCCTTCTCAATGGCCTATGCAAGAATGGACAGTAGAGTGATGCGGCCCGATCATGCTACTTTTACAATGGTCATGGATGTGTTCTGTGTGATATAAAAATGGGTTTTATGGGGGCGTAATTCAAACAAAAAAAAAAAAAGGGGTTTCAAGTTGCTAAAGGAGATGTAGAGTGATGGACGCATCCTGATGTTGCAACCTATAATGTGCTCATAAACGGGCTATGCAAAAGCAAGGTCAGATGAAAAATGCTAATATGCTCTTAGATGCAATGCTTAATCTCGGAGTGGCTCCAAACGATATTACATACAACATTTTACTAGAAGGGCATAGCAAGCATGGAAAACCAGAGGACTTTGATGAACTACGCAATGACAAAGGGTTACTTCTTGATTATGCTACATGTGAGATTGTGATTATGGGTTTGAGCAGACAAAAGAACCCACACTTGTATAGATTAGGAGCAAACAAAAGAACCCACGCAAATGTAAGTATGTAACCACCAAATGATATTTCTAGTTGCTCACAAATGATTATGTTTTTATATAACTAGCAAGCAATGGAAAATGAGTCCTTAATGTACTACTTAATAACAAGTATTTGTTTAAAAACTAGCAATCAGCAACTGGAACCAGCAACAGCAATTGCAACCAGCAATCTCAAGTCTTCTTCATGCTTCTGTGAATTTCTATGTTCCAAATCTTTGAAATGATGAAGTTGAATCATGTGGCTCAGCCTATAAAAATGCTAAACAATATGAATCCAAATCTTTAACATCCAAAACATATAAAAAAATACTAAACATTTACGATAAAGAGCAACAAACTTGTTTTAATAATTCAAAAAAATTTGACAACGTAGTAAGATCTCCAATATCAATATGAGATTCAATCTGCGTATAGTACAAGATAATTACTTACTTTAACAAATAAATTTGTGTGAATAAAGATAAAAATATTTTTAGACAATGAAAATATAGTTGACTAGTGTTAAGTGTTGGTGTGAGATCCAAGGAATTCTGTGAAACTTGCAGCACCAAAAAAAGTATTAAAAATGTAAGAAATTTTTAATAGAGTACTCCTAAGATTTAACAGAGTAACAATAATTTACCTAAAGCTACTTGTTGAGCTTGGACAACTTTTTTTTTTCTTGCCCTTTTCAAGAGCACTTTTTGGCCTCATAGAGTTGTCTCGAATACTTTCCTTATACTTAATTCCTGCTATTCTACCAAGTCCATCAATAATATTATTCTCATTACGGTTAGACATGGTGGTTGACGTAAAAGACTGCATTTGTTGGGTAAATGTGCTTGCATTGATAGTTTCCAAGATCCTATTAAAAGCATGAATAGCAATATTGTACACTTCTTCGATTTCTAACCCCCTTGTTGTTAGTTGAATTTGCAACCTACACAACTCTTTATAATGCATTGCCATACTTGTCTTAAGATCATCATTAGTTGCACTACTTTCGTAAGGAGCTCATGCAATTGTTTCTGTCTTCTCATTTTTTGTCCATCTTCTTAGAATATATTGTTCGGGAATCTTTATAATATTTTTGAAAGACAAAACTTTAAGAATGTGTGAGCACAAAATACCAATAAACTCAATTTTTTTGCAACTATACATAACTACCCCATTAGTAGAGTGATATTTAATAGTGTGACAAGAACGTTTACCAAGAGGACTTAGTTTGTACTCTATCACGATCCCAATCTCAACAGAAGTGACCACGGTACAATCATAAGCCTTGCCTAATTCAATTTCAAATGCTTTGAACACTTGCGGGGCATATACATTTGCAATATGTTTAAAAATTGCAATATTAAGTGGTAATGAAATATTACTTTGAGTTGCTCTGAAAACAACCTTCAACTCCTCATAACATCAATGCTCAATCAACTTTTGAAAATGATGAAAAAATTTCGATAAATTATATTTGTAGCTAACATAACCCTTTATAGAGCTGTTCATGCTTTCACTACACTGAGTTGTAGTCATATCTGCACATTAGTCAAGTATATTTTTATTGTCCAAAAATATTTTTATCTTTATTCACATAAATTTATTTGTTAAAGTAAATAATTATTTTACATTATACACAGATTGAATCTCATGTTAATATTGAAGATCTTACTAAAGTGCCAAGTTTTCTTTAATTATTAAAACAGATTTGCTGCTCTTTATCGTGAATGTTTAGTGTTTTTCTATATACTTTGGATGCTAAAGGTTTGGATTCATATTGTTTATGCATTTTTGTAGGTTAAGCCACATCATTCAACTTCCTCGTTTCAAAGTTTTGGAGTATAGAAATTCACATAAGCATGAATAAGACTTGAGGTTGCTAGTTGCAGTCGGTGGTTGCTAGTTTTTAAACAAATACTTGTTATTAAATAGTACATTAAGGACTCATTTTTTATTATTTGCTAGTTGTATAAAAATATAATCATTTGTGAGTAACCAGTAACATCATTTGCTGGTTACATTTGTAAGACAGTATTTACGGGTACAAGTAAATGACATCGATAGTTTTGAAGGAAGACGGCTTGAAATTCTTTAGATAACAAGGTAGGTTCTGAAGCATGAAATCAATAAGATTTAGATTTTATTTCTAAGATTTCTTGCAAAAAGCCTTCATCCATTGGAGACTCGGTTTCTTCTTGCCAGATTTGTTCTTCTTGTCTTTCCCCTTCTTGTCGTTCTCTGAGGATGGAGGGGGCAGAGGCTCAGGGTCCCATTTGATCAGCCATGACAGGCCATCGGATTCGTATATGTCCATCTCTCGGTGTCCTCCTTCTGTCTCTACCCTCCCTCATTTTTGGCTTAATTTGGTTGCAACAGGCAGCCAACACAAACAAGGAAGAGTAAGAGATGATGTAATTTATATGACAATGGAACACAGCCCGTCCATCCCTTCTCTAATTAACTGTTGTGTTTCTTAACTTGGCAATTGCCTATTATTACATTTTACTAATTATGTTGCTCACCCAGTCTTTTTATTGCCCTTTATTGAACAACTGTGGATTAGTTTTGGATTAATTTTTATACAATTCCTTACATGAGAAATCAACATGAGAGATCACATGTTGTTAAAATTCAAACAAATGAAATAAGAGTAAATAAAAAAATATTTGTTGAACTCCATAACAGATATGGAGTTCCTAATCTATAATTAGAGTTTGCTCTAATTCCTAATATATATATGTACAAGTGTGGATTCTTTTTGTCTGCTCCAACCCATAAATCACAATCTCACAAGCAGCATAATCAAGAACTAGCCCTTTTTCATGGCGTAGATCATCAAAGCATAATCAAGAACAATCTCACAAGTAGCATAATCAAAGCCAACCCTTCCATGCCTGCAGTTCCCATCAATTAAATTAGTAAAAATAACATCATTTGGCACCAATCCTCTATCACACATTTCATCAAATAGTCGGTTTGCATCATCTAACCTACTATTCTTGCAAAATCCATTAATCAAGACACTGAAAGTATAGGCATTGGGAGAAACATTTATGTCCTCCATAACCCTTTTTAACCTAAACCCTTCCTCCAAATTTCCCAATTTACAGTAACCATTTATCAACGTTTTGAACTAACAGCACTAGGCCTCAAACCCCACTTCCCAATTTGATGAAAAATCAACTGGACTTCTTTCATTTTACCTTCTTTGCACAAGCTGTACATCAGAATGTTAAAGTTTCATTACAGTACCCACAACCCAAAATCTTCGAGTACAACGCCCAAGCTGCCGCAGGCGAATTCGACTTCATCAACAGGTCAAGAAGACGGCCACGGGCTTGAAACGGGACGCCATTTTTGGAACAACCATTCGGACGCGGCCGAGACGTCGCTGTTGCGGGCTCTGGTAGAGAATCTCGACCAGATCTGGGTTGACGACGGCAGTGGCAGTGCTGATCGGCTTCTTTTTCTAGAGCTGGTGTGGCAGCGACCGTCCTGAAAGAAGGCAAAGGCGGTGCTGCGGTCGACGCCGATGATTGTGAAGTCGGACCCTGAGGTGGAAGAAGACGACAGCAAGAAGGAGGTCTGCAGGACAGATTTTAGAAGATGGCGTTAATTGCTGCCGTTAACTTGGAGATACACCAGATTTTTTATTGTGTTTAATTATTTGGTGACGTGGCCATTTCTGATTGGAGGGACAACTAATGGGACAGCATTTTGAGACAGCAGATCTCGTCTCCATCTGATCTTCGATTATTATCGTTTGATCAGACGATTCCTCAAATTGAGAGCGTGAGAGCGCTGAGAGCCGACGGAGAGCCAGAAGATAGAGACGATGTCGTTCCTTAGAAACAAGTACTGGGTGCTGAGACATGGTAGAAGCATTCCAAACGAAAGGGGTCTCATTGTTTCCTCCATGGTTAGTCGTCCTCCTTTCAATTATCTTATTGCATTTCTACCGTTCCGAAACGATTCCTTTGTGACCTATTTGGTTTAAATTTTTTTTGCTTGTTAGTTTGCTGATGAGCGCTTCTTTAATTGTACAAGGAGTTTTTTTGAATAGGTTTTACCATATTGTTACTTTTCACTGTTACCTGATCATTTCTTTTGGTGAATGGTCTAGTTATTAACGAGTGCATTGACAATGTAAAATCAATTATTTCAGATTATCTCATCTTTTATCTTCTAATACTGGATTGTACACTACTGTCAACAACTCAAACTGGATAATTTGTTTCTGTTGTTGCATTGCCAGATTGGGGGGGGGGGGGGAAATGTTAGAGCATTTGGGTATCTTTTTATATCTTGGGAATATATTCTTGAATGATCTTGACGATGCAAAAATATCACCAAAAATTTGATTGTTGACTTGGACCAACGGTGGGCCTTTCTACGTTCAATAGATGATCCTTTGACATAGATCCCCCGTCCGTGCCTACAACCACAACAAAAGGACTGCCTGGGGCCAGCCTCAGAATGGCCCTCGATGCTTAAGTGAGGGGAGGTTTAGGGAGTAGATAACGTAACTGACAACTGCAGAAAAAATAAAGAGGAGATAAATGTAGATTGAGAGAGAGATTAGTTTGTTTGAGATGGATAGATAGAGATACCCTCGTGAGTGGCAAATGGCTAGCATTTATGAACTCCTAGAACTAGAAGCAGAGTCTCTTTAGGAGTTTGTAGCTTCTGGGTTTTTGTGTCGTTATCTTGTCCTTGATATGATAGATGATGAACCATATCTGATGGGGATATTTTTGTCAAGACCCTAGGGTTACTACAGTAATTGCTGCTTGTTACAATTACTACATTGTATTTTTTCTGTTACAACTTGTAACTTCTTCAGTTTACAGTTACAATTGAAAGGAACTTGTAACTCTCAGCTGATGTGAGTTTTGTGGAGGAAAGTTCCTACTTCAACAGCCCCTATCCTCAGGGGGAGACTGAATTCTTGGCGGATAGACATGGGGAATTGTTTCTTCCTCCTCTACCTTCTTCTTCCTCTCATCAATCTTTGTCTCATCTAAAGAATATCCCACAGGGTTCTCTAAATATGATGCATGGGGAAAAACTCCAGTCTCTTTCTAGTCCACTAAAGGTATATTCAAGGAGAAATGTCTTGGCTCCTCAACCTAAGCATGCTGAATTATCTGAACCAAGTCCTGAACTCTGCAATTCTAATCCTAATTCTGAATCCCAGCCCATGTGTTGTCTTGATCCAGCTACATCAGAACCTAATTCCTGTACCCATCAAGAACCTGAACCAAATTTTGATGACCTTGACATTCCAATTGCCCTAAGGAAGGGAACCCGAACCTGTACTAAACATCCTTTGCACCTGTTTCTAACTTACTCACACTTATCTCCTGCACACAAAGCCTTCCTAACCTGCCTAAATTCTATTCCCATTCCAAAGACCTTATCTGAAGCATAAAGTAATGAAAATTGGAAGGATGCCATGAGAGTTGAGATGGCAGCCCTTGAGAAGAATCAAACCTGGGAATTGACTAAGTTGCCAAAGGGAAGCAACGTGTAGGGTGTAAATGGGTGTTTACAGTAAAATACAAGTCTGATGGGTCTCTAGAAAGGTATAAAGCTAAGCTGGTTGCTAAGGGGTATACTCAAACATATGGAGTTGATTATCTTGAAACCTTTGCTCCCGTGGCAAAGATGAAAACATTCAAAGTATTACTATCATTAGCAACTAACTTTGACTGGCCCTTACTCCAATTTGATGTCAAAAATGCCTTTTTAGATGGGGACTTAGAAGAAAATGTCATATGCCGATTAAAAAGGCTCTCTATGGACTGAAACAGTCACCAAGAGCTTGGTTTGGGAGGTTTGCAAGGGTTATGATTGGTTTGGGATACAAGCAAAGTCAAGGTGACCACGCTTTATTTATACATCATTCAGTAATAGGGAGAATCACTGCCTTGTTAGTCTATGTTGATGATATTATTGTCACAGGTGATGACCAAGAAGGAATGAAGCTCTTGAAGGAGTGTTTGATTAAAGAATTTGAGATAAAGGAGTTGGGGAAATTAAAATATGTTCTGGCTATAGAAGTAGCTCGATTTAAGGAAGGGATATTTATTTCTCAGCATAAATATGTGCTGGATCTTTTAACAGATATTGGTATGCTTGGTAGTAGGGCTGTTGATACACCCATTGAGCAAAATCACAAAATTGGTATTGATTCTGAAGAAGGTACAATTGATAAGGAATCCTATCAGACATTTGTAGGAAGACTTATTTATTTATCCCATTCTCGGCCAGGCATTGCTTATGCAGTGAGTGTGACTGGCCAATTCATGCATAGTCCTAAGGAGAGCCATCTAAAGGCTGTGTATATGATCATTCATTATCATAAGGGGACTCCCAATAAGGGTATTTCGTTTAAAAAGATAGGAGAATTGGCTTTGGAAGTATATACAGATGTAGATTATGCAAGATCTCATGTTGATAGGAGGTCTACTTTAGGTTAATCTTGTCACTTAGAGAAGTAAGAAACAAAATGTGGTGGCTAGATCAAGTGCTGAAGTTGAATTCAGATCTATGGCCCTAGGTATTAGTGAGTTACTATGGTTGAAAATTCTGTTGGAAGATTTAAAAATCAGTTGGTCAGCTCCTATGAGGCTCTATTGTGATAACAAGTCTACCATCAGCATTACCCAACCCAGTCCAACATGATAGGACCAAGTATGTTGAGGTAGATAGGCATTTCATTAATGAAAAGCTAGAGAGTGGCTTGATTTGCATACCCTTTGTTCCTATAGGAGAGCAGCTGGCAGATATCTTGACTAAAGGTTTATCGGGTCATGTGTGCCACAAGATCTTGAGCAAGATGGGAATGCATGATATACACCCTCCATCTTGAGGGGGAGTGTTAGAAGACGAGTAGTTCTCTTACTTTCCTAATATGCAAATTTCCTAATCGTGTTGGTTTCCTAATAGTGTTTGTATTTATGGTCTGATTTGATTGTATTAGCAGCTGTGTAATTTTTTTCCTTTTCTGTATATATTTCCTAATCTAGTTTAGGAAACTATCTAATTAGGAACCTTCCTAATTAGGCTTAGGAAACTGCCTATATGAATGATAGGCGTGTATATATGTAGTTGCAATTTCATTAGAATAATAAGATTGGTTTTTCCATCCTTCTTGACAGTTTCTACTCTTCAAGTAAATGTTATTGGCTTTGAAGTTATCAAAGAGCTATGCAAGGATGATCCAAATTATGGAGTCATATGGAAGAATTGTCAAGAACTCCGCCTGGGGATGTTATCCACTGCCGGTCCCAAGCCCGGATAAAGGAGGAGGGTTGTGTTAGGTAGCCGACAGCCAACGTAAAACTTAGTCGGATCCAAAACATGAACTCTAGACAAATTATGAAAAAACGTTTGGGCGTGGGCGTAACCCTTCATAGCGACGCGCTACACTGCCCCCGTGTAGTGACAAGTGAGCTAGGGCCGCTGCATCGGCGCCCGGATGTAGTGATAAATGAGCAAGGGTTCCCGCATTTGCTTGGACGGATGTGGGTAAAGAAGTTAGTCCAAAATCAAAATCAACATCAAAACCAAAATCAAAATCAAAATCAAAATCAAAATCAGAACCAAAATCAAAATCAAAAACAAAATCAAATTCAAAGTCAAGGCCAAAAACAAAATCAAATCCAAAGTCAAGGACAAAAACAAAATCATAGATTAAGGATTGGGTCATGGAACATAGGAACATTAACAGGCAAAGCTATGGAAGTGGTGGATGTGATGATTAGGAGAAAAATTAATATTATGTGCCTTCAAGAGACGAGATGGGTTGGGAAAAAAGCAAAAACTTTATCAGAAGCTGGATATAAACTATGGTACACAGGAACTGATCGAGCGAAAAATGGAGTAGGGATTATTATGGATAAAAGCTTAATAGATGAGGTAGTGGATGTAAAGAGAATAGGGGATAGGATTATTATGGTGAAGATTAGTCTAGGAAGAATAACTATGAATATCTTTAGTACATATGCACCACAAGCGGGGTTAGGTGATGAGATAAAAGCAAAATTCTGGGAGGACCTAGAGGGACTTATACAAATGATACCAAGAGGAGAGAAAGTGATTATAGGAGGTGACTTAAATGGGCACGTGGGTAGAGACGGAAACGGATATAGAGAGGTACATGGAGGGTATGGATTCGGGGAAATTAATAATGAGGGTAAATCTATCCTAGATTTTGCTATGGCATATGGGCTCATTATAACCAATACGAGGTTCAAAAAACGGGACGAACACTTAATTACATATAAAAATATTAGCTCAAGCACCCAAATAGATTACTTCCTCATGAGACAAGAGGATCGGTTATGTTGTAGGGATTGTAAGGTAATACCGGGAGAGTGTTTGACTACTCAACATAGACTTCTAGTACTTGACGTCCAAGTAAGAAATTGGAAGAGAAAAAATCATATAAAACAAAATCCAAGAATCAGGTGGTGGAATTTAAAAGGGGAGAAACAACTAATCTTCAAAGAAAAATTAAGGGGTAGAAGGGAATGGAATGGAGAAAGACAAACAAACCAAATGTGGAAAGAAATGGCTAATGCTCTGAGAAGCACGGCAAAGGTAGTCCTTGGAGAGACAAATGGTAGAGCCCCTAACCTTAAGGAGTCTTGGTGGTGGAATGAAGATGTACAATTGAAAATTAAAAATAAGAAAACTTGCTATAAAGCGGTATATCAATGCAATAATGAAGAAAATCAAAAAAATTATAAAGAAGCAAAAAAGGTAGCAAAAAGAGCTGTTAGTGAAGCAAGGTCAAAAGCATATGAGAATCTATATAAACGACTTGATACAAAAGATGGAGAAAGGGATATATATAAATTAGCTAAAGCAAGAGAAAGAAAAACACGGGATTTAAATCAAGTGAAATGCATAAAAGATGACAATCAAAATGTTTTAGTAAATGAGGGAGCGATTAAGGAGAGATGGAAGGAGTATTTCACAAAATTATTTAATGATGGTGGTGACACAAGAGTTAGGTTGGGACATCTTAGTAACTCCGAAGGGAATGTGAGCTACGCATTATATCGACGCATAAGTTCAAATGAAATAAGGCAAGCTTTAAAAAAGATGAAAAATCATAAGGCAGTGGGACCAGATAATATACCAATAGAAGCATGGAAATGCATGGGAGAAGAGGGCATCTCCTGGCTAACGCAACTATTTAACGCGATCCTTAAATCAAAAAAGATGCCAGATGAGTGGAGGAAGAGTACTTTGGTTCCTATATACAAGAACAAAGGAGATGTTCAAAACTGTGAAAATTATAGAGGAATTAAGTTAATGAGTCATACCATGAAACTCTGGGAGAGAGTAATAGAGCAGAGACTTAGAAAAGAAACAAATGTGTCAGAAAATCAGTTTGGTTTCATGCCTGGTAGGTCAACAATGGAAGCTATATATTTACTGAGGCGCCTAATGGAAAGGTATCGGGATCATCAGAAGGACCTACATATGGTGTTTATAGATCTAGAAAAGGCCTATGATAGGGTCCCTAGAGAAGTATTATGGAGGGTTTTAGAGAAGAAAGGAGTCAAAATAGCCTATATACAAGCCCTTAAGGACATGTATCATGGTGTAGAGACAAGGGTCAGAACATGCGGAGGGGATACTGAATCATTTACAACTACAATAGGACTGCATCAAGGTTCTGCACTAAGTCCATACTTATTTGCCTTAGTAATGGATGAACTCACTAAAGATATTCAGACAGATGTGCCATGGTGTATGCTATTTGCAGACGACATAGTGTTGGTGGATGAAACAAAAGAAGGAGTGAACACTAAGCTTGAGTTGTGGAGAAACAATTTAGAATCTAAGGGATTTAAATTAAGTAGAAAGAAAACAGAATATATGGAATGCAAATTTAGTAAAAATGCAAGAGTGGATGATGTTATAATAAAATTAGAAGACCAAATCTTACAAAGAAAAGACCATTTTCGATATTTGGGATCAGTGATTCAAAAAGATGGAGAAATTCACGAGGATGTCGCACATAGAATTAAGGCAGGTTGGCTAAAATGGAGAAATGCATCGGGAGTGTTATGTGATGGTAAAATCCCATTAAAATTGAAAGGAAAATTTTATAGGAGAGCTATAAGACCAGTTTTGCTGTATGGCTCAGAATGTTGGGCAGTCAAATACCAGCATGAGCAAAAGACGAGTGTAGCGGAGATGAGAATGTTAAGATGGATGTGCGGACATACAAGAAAGGATAAAATTAGAAATGAAGTTATTCGTAATAAGGTAGGAGTAGTGCCAATCGAGGAGAAGATGAGAGAGACTAGACTAAGATGGTTTGGTCATGTGAGAAGGAGACTAAGAGACGCTCCTGTGAGGAGAGTTGATGAAATGGAACAATTAGTCACAAAAAGAGGTAGAGGTAGACCCAAGAAGACTTTGGGAGAGACATTAAAGTTCGATATGAAGTATATGGATCTAAATGAAGATATGACAAACGATAGAAATACATGGAAGTCTAGAATTCATGTAGCCGACCCCACATAGTGGGATAAAGGCTGGATATGTTGTATGGAAGAATTGTCAAGATAGGCCTTATGGACAATATCTTCTTCATGACAACTACTTGTTCTTGGGAAAGAGATTATATGTGCCTCAATGCTCTTTGAGAGAAGCAATATTAATTGAATGTCATGATGGGGGCCTCACTGGACACTTTGGGTCAGACAGGACCTCAACACTTGTGCAAGAAAATTTCTGTTGGCCTCATATGATATGAAATGTAGATTGTCATATCAAGAGGTGCAAGACTTGTCACATTGCAAAAACTCATGGGCAAAATACAGGTCTTTACACACCATTGCCAGTTCCTGAAGCTCTGTGGGGGAATGTTAGCATGGATTTTGTTATTGGCCTATCTCGAACTCAAAGGAATAAAGATTTTGTTATGGTAGTTGTTGATCGATTTTCAAAGATAGCTCATTTTGTTCCATCTAACAAGACTATTAATTCTGATAGTGATGTGAAGTTCATGAGTCATTTTTGGAGAACATTATGGTGAAATATGGGGATGCAATTGCAGTTTTGTTTGGCATCACATCTGCAAATCGATGGTCAAATTGAAGTTGTGAATAAAAGTTTGGGAAATCTGTTGAGAAGCTTTATTGGCAAAATCATTTGCCAATGGGATTTGCTATTGACTCAAGTAGAGTTAGTCTACAATTGATCTCCAAGTCAAACTACTGGTCGAAGTCCTTTTGAGATTGTCTATGGACGAAATCCAATCACACCTATTGAACTTGTGCCAAAAGCCACTAAACAACAATTTAGTGGGGATGCTAATGAGAGGGCTAAAGAGATCAAGAAACTACATGAGCAAGTCAGAGAACATATTTTGAAGCAAAATAAGCGTTATCAAAAGCATACAAACAAGTTTCGCAAACTTGCTACTTTCAAGGAAGGAAATTTGGTATGGATTCATCTAAGGAAAGAAAGATTTCCTCTAGGTCCTTACAAGAAGCTTAGTCCTCGAGTTGATGGACCGTTTAAGGTGATCAAGTGGATTGATTAAAATGCCTATAAAGTTCAGCTTCTAGGAGATTATGATGTGTCTACTATATTAAATGTTACTGATTTGTCACCATACAATGGAGATGAAGACGAGCAAAGACTCGTCCTCGAGGCTTTGCTCGTCTTCTCCAACCAAAGGGAGCTTGATACGATTTAGGATTCCTAATTGTTTGAGAATATATTTTATTTTTCCTTTTTGATTTAGGATTCTTATTTCCTTTTGGTTTTGGTTTTTTATTCTTATATGGAGTTGAATTCCTATTCCTATTATAATTATTTTCTTCTTTAGTTTAGGATTCCCTTCCATAAATAGGGATGCGAGTTTTATCATCAATTTGAATGAAATAATAAGTCTTCTTTAGAGAAAAATTTCTCTTATTTGCTCTTTTTCTTGGTGGTGGAGTCCGAATGATTGGAGTGTAACTGTATCCTTAGCATTGCCTACCAAGGTGGTGGTTTAGCCGTTCATACATATGAACTTTGTTCATTCATAGTGGGTTTCAACCTCACAAGATTGAATTGAGCAGCCCATCCACATGTGATGTTCTTGTGTTAAACACCATGAAAAATAAATATGTATTCATTTGGAATCCTAGCTAAGCCATTTATATCATGAGACTAAATTAAGCATTTTTCGGAGAAAGCTAAAAGGAAAAGAGAACAATTGTGGCTAAATTAGGCATCTCCTGACTACTCACTGATGGTACTTCTTCAAATTATGAGGTGCGCATTGGGTCCTCAATGATGTGCAGAGTCAAAAGCATCTTTTTGCTTAGGGCCCGCCCAATAACGTGTCCTTAGACAGGTGTCGGTCTCCAGTCACCTTGCCAACCCCTTTAATGGTGGTAGGGAATTTCATCTTTAAGTGAAGGTAGACACCACAGCTTCTAAAGCATTCAGTAGGCCTTCCAAGTATGATATTATAGGGGCTAGACGCCTTTAGGACCATAATGTTCACCATTACTGTCTTCTGGTCAAGACTGGTTCCTACGGTCTCAGGTAGCAAGACCACTCCCTTCAGTAACACCATTTTCCCATTAAACCCCACGACTGCTAGACTTGATCAAGTCTTGATTGAGGTTCATCTTTACAAATACCCCAGAAAACATGATATTTGTGGAGCTTCCCTTCCTATGTCAATTAAAATTCTGTGTATCTTGAAATTAGCAATGACAGTCCCACCACCAATGTGTTCATGGGGGATCCAGATTCCTTTGAGGTCCTTGTCAGGAAAGGTGATGAGCTTTTGTTGATTGTTAGGGTTTCGTAGTAGCTTGATAGACTTCTCCACTGCACATGTAGGTTCGTCTACCTCCATTAGGGATTCCTCTTGCAGTTTCCCCACCAAATATGAGTGTATAACTCCTGCAATTGTGGGCTTAAGTTGTTGAAGCCTGCAATCAGATCCTCGCTCTGTGTGTTCATCTCTTGGCCTATCTTCCTTGTGATGTTGATCCAGTATGTATCTCCTGAAATGGCCAAAATGGACATGGTTCTCAATTTTTTTCTGTAACTCTCGTCACTCCATTATTGTGTCTGTTTTGTTTATGAAAGTTGCAATACTTGTTTCTGTTTAACTTGTTTGCAGTAACCTTTGCTGGGTGTGGCTATGAGAAGCAATTCATGGCCAATTTCTGCCAGGATCTGGCACATTGGTTTTGAGTGTACCCCACCACACAGGGCTCCCAGTAGTCGGGTTGGTCCTGCTTTTGCCTTTCCTTCTTGCTTCTGCAAGGCTCCTCCCTTCGTCAATCGGTGCTGAGATCTTTGTTCCTCTCCCTCTCTTTTGATATCTGCCCTCATGCTTTGCTGCTAGCAATTCTGCTTAATTCATATATTTTTGCACGCAGTTGAATAAGTTTGTTAGGATCTTTGGAGGGTTTTTGGATAGGGAGAAACAAAATTCCCTGTTCCTTACACCATTGGTGATAGCTGTGACAGCTACCTCTTCTTCCAACTTACCAAATGATAGCGGCTTAAAGCTAAGCCTATCACGAGCAGCCTTGCTGCTTGACTGGCAGGGAGGAGCATCTCAAAGTATGGGGCAAAGGATCAAGTGCTTTGACTTTGCCCCCCAGGATCCACACAGGTTGGGTTTGAGAGCCATGTGATGGGTAACTATCCAACACGATTCGGAGAGCACTTTTAGTCTGTGCTGGTGAATGGAAGCCCCCCTATGAAGCAAGAAAGAAGTGGCTCTTCCCGTGGCAGAGTCACCATTGACTCTATTTATTGTTCCCTGCCTAGATCTCCTGAAAAAAGGAACTACCTTGCTTCGGCACACGATTCGAAAACAGCCTCAAATTGAGCTTTTACCTTGTTACGACCCTAGGGTTTGGCTAGGGTTTAGGAAGTAGATTGGTAAGAATTAGAGGAAGAAAGAACAGAAAAGGAGGGAAAGAGAGAAGAGAACAGAAAGAATGGTGGGAGAAGAGAGAAAACAGAGGGAAAGCTAGTAGAATTGAGAGAGGGAAATGGAATTCAGTTGTTATTCAAATCATACATTTCTCTAACTATGCCAGCCTCTTTATAGGCTTACAATTGAAGGAAATAACAGAAAATACAACCAACTAACTACTATAACAGCCTTGCTAACTGTTTATACAAGAGTTAGTTATTCTCATCTAACCTCTAAACTTCTACAATTAGGTCTACCACTTATACACCATGGATTTCCCCCCAATTACAATCATTCCTCAGGGTCATGACATACCTCTCCAACCACTGCCCTAACGAGTGGGAAAAGAGATCAGGAACAACAGCTACAGAAGAATGCTCACTTGGTTCATAAGCATTAAGACTAGCTTTATGCTTGCACTCCCTGTTCAACTCTTGCATCTGTAGAAATACTTGGATATGATGACTGTTTCTAATGGCTGAATTAGTTAAAATGTGAAATGCAAACTATAATCACAAATAAGATCAAATTTATTGAAGAATTTCTTTTGCCAAAACAGTTTTCATGTGATTTATATGGTTGTACAATTTCAGCAGACTCAAGTTTCTGTTAATACGGAAGTGGTCAATCTAAACGGTGACTGATATCTTAGCAGGAAAATGGGACACTTGAGGAATACAAATTAGCCACTGAAGGTATTAATCAAGCACATTTGGCAGGAGAATTGTTCCGCAAGGTAGGTGTTCTTATAAAGGTCTTTCTTTTCAAAGAAAAAAGTATATATATCACATCCAATTAGCCCATAGTTGATTTTGATTCTCTGGGATATCTTTGTCTGAGTACGTGGACACACAATTGCATGAGTGTGCATGTATTTGTGGTTTTTATATTTGTATACTATTTAATTTCTAAACTTGCTAACAATTTACTCATTCTTATTGTTCAGAAACTTCCATATCAGATCCTGGGCAGATTTTGTGGTTAATTAACTTTACTACACTAATATTACATGGATCAAAAGGACTTATATTAATCCAGCAAAAATGTATAGTTGGTAATCTTGTGGTCAAACTTTTTACCAGTGTGGTTTACTTTTTCTACCTTTGGAAGTAAGTGGAATGAGGAGCATCACTTGAAAGTTTATCTTTTGCATTCCTACCCCTGCCTGCATGGGCTTTCTTTTTTTTTATTAAGAATGTGCTGCATAGCCCTGGTGACTGACATGATGGTTAAGCAAGGTAAAAAATTTTCCATTTTGTGAGTCCAAACTTGTGCCCATGGAAGATGATAGTTTTCCCTTTAGTTAGTGATGTCGAACAAAGAGTCTAGAATAAAATTTACCAAGTTGCAGATAGAAAATCCTGAGAGAAGAAAGGTAAAATAGATTTGAAACACAGCCTAAAGTGACTGATTCTTTAGCCAAACAGGGGCCAACATTTGGTTAAGCATCCAGGAATGAGGAAGGCAATTCTTTTGATAGAAAAACTGCCAAAAATTAGCCCTAGGGAAAACATTACAGCTGTTTAAATAGTCCTCATAACTTAACCCACAAGGATTAGGATTTAATTTCCTAACTCTAGTTGGGATAGACACCTTCTACTACTCCTAGGCCCGTAAGGAAAACATGGGCTTTTAGATAAGATTAAAAACCATAACAACATATTCTGAACCCAAATAACATGACCAGAAAGCTGCAAAAATAATAAAATACGCAAAATCACAAAAATAACCCGGCTAATAATAATTTTTTTATTGCTCCTGCACCACTTAGCTAGGCAGACCGTCCACTAATAAAGATTACATGACATGTTTCAGTTGAAGGCTATCACATGAAGACCTTTTAAATGGCATAGTGCAACATCTAAAACACATGCCCATGTGGCAATGACATGACGAAGAAATGATAATGTTGAATGAAGTTCTGATTTTGGTCTTGATTTGCTCTTTTGACATTTGCATGTGCATGGAAGTGGGAAATCCCTCTGTACTCATATTTTTTCCAATGAATATATCACCATGTACAAATTGCATTTTACAGGAGCAGTTATTTGCAGGAACTGGAGAAATTTGTCATACCTCTGGAAAATGCCCGGATTTGCTACTCTCCCTTCTCAAGAACCAGCCACACCGCTAAAGCTGTTGCATCTTCTCTGGATATACCCTTTGAAAGCCCTCAATGTAAGGTATGAGATCTAGAGCATTCAATGTTGTAAATATAGAAGGCTTGGGATGGTCAACTATGTAAATATGGAAAGTAGAATATCCTAAAGTATAATCCTAGGATCTGGACTGTATATATTGGTGTAATGTGCCTCTGCAATATGAATATACAGAGTATTTTTTATCCATCTCTTACATGGTATCAGAGCAAGGTAGTTCACCCTAGTTGAGTAAAACTATCATCCCGAAGTTGAAGCAACCATAGTTGCGCCCGAAGATACTGTCACAAGGTGCAGAGCCCTGTCGTCCCCTAGATCGTGAAGTTGAAGCAGCCCTGTATGAACCTTGTTGTGCCCTAGATTCGGTCGTGAAGTTGAAGCAGCCTTGTTGTGCCCTAGATCCGGTCACGAGATTGCGAGATCCGAAACCAACCACAGATCGTCTGCCTACTTTGCACCCTGCTGCTTCTGCCTTGTGTGTTTCTAGTGACTGCTGTGTGCAGCTGCTGCGTGTGGCGGCTTCTGCTCCGGCCTCCTGTGTTCTCTGGCTTCCATCACCCTCCTGCTTACTGCGGCTGTTTTGCAGACTCTCTGGCATCCTGCTCTGACCATGTTGCAACTCACTGAAAGAAGCCCTTTTGTGTGCCCAGGTTGCAGTTGCGTTATTATTTTTTTGGCAGCCAGTTCCAGGTTTTGTGTTGTTTCTGTTTTTGGTTCTGACTGCTGTTGAGTTACAGTAGTGTTTTCATTTTCTGATCCGGTTGAATCAGAAGGGTAGAGATCTTGATGGCAGCCCCTGAACCAAACACCACTAATGCTACCAAGCAAGTGGATGCTAAAGTGGTCAACATTGTCATTTCTGATGTCATTCCTATGACAACAAAAATCACGAAGCACAAACCTAATGATAGGAACTATTTGGACCGGAGCAAAACTGTTCGGCTATATCTTCACAACATTGAAAGAGATGACCATCTCACTAATGAACCGCCCTCTAATGCTGCTGCAAAGACGGTATGGCTGCATGAGGATACCACGATATTTCTGCAGATCTGAAACTCTATCGACACCGATGTAATTGGCCTAGTGAACCATTGTGAATTTGTTAAGGAGCTTATGGATTACATAGCCTTTCTATACTCCAATAAAGGTAATCTTTCGCGCATCTATGATGTATGTAAGGAGTTTTACCGCCCAGAAAAATAGGATAGGACTTTTACAGGACATTTTATGGATTTCAAACAAGTGTATGAAGAGTTGAATTCTCTTCTTGCCTTTAGTACTGATGTAGAAATGCAGCAATCCTAGCGTGAACAAATGGTTGTTATGAGTTTTTTGGCAGGCTTACTAGCAGAGTTTGATGCTACCCACACATAGATTTTGTCCAGCCCAGAGCTTGGATCTCTCCGTGATGTCTTTACTAGGGTTCTACGAGTCGAAATTTCTTGTCCTCCTCCAAGTACCAATTCAACCCTTGTTAGTCATAGTAACTAGACTACAAATGGACATTGTGGTGGAAAGGGTGGTCGTGGAGGAAAGCATAATTGTGATACTAGTGGAAGTGGGGGTTGTGGTTCATATACTAGCAATAGACCTACATGTTATCACTATGGTGAAGTTGGTCACACTAAATGCACTTGTTGGAAGCTTCATGGGAAACCTCATAGCCATCTGTTACCAATATTGTTACTCATGATAAGAGCCTTGCTGAACAAACAATTTTGATCTATGTTGATGAATACGGTCGTTTGACCCCAATACTAGGCCTAAATCATCTATCAATGCCCCAACAACCATTGGTGATAGCTTAAGTAATCCTACTACATGTCTTATGTCATCCTCTACCAAATGGGTCATTGATTTCGGTGCCACAGATCATATGATTGGGAACCCAGGTATCCTTTCATCCATTGATTCCCAAACTTCTTTCCCTAATGTGACATTAGCTGATGGGTCTATTGCATTTGTAGTAGGCTCTGGGCTTGCCCATCCTACTCCATCTCTTTCATTGTCTCTTATTTTATGTCTACCTGATTTCTCTTTGAATTTACTCTCTGTTAGTAAACTTACTTGTGTCCTTAACTGTTGTGTCTCATTTTTCCTACTCATTGTGTCTTTTAGGATCTTATAACGAAGAAGATTTTTAGTAGAGGCTATGAGTCCGATGGCCTATATCTTCTTGACACTACTACACCATCAGTTCCACAACCTGTCACTTGCTCTAGTGTCCTCTCTCCTCTTGATCTCTACTATCGCCTGGGACATCCCTCATTATTAACTTTAAAGAAGCTATCTCCTCATTTTTCTTCTTTATCTCATTTAGAATGTGAGTCATGTCAGTTTGCTAAATATCACTGTGTGGCTTATTTCTCTCACATTAAGAAACGCACTTTGTGTCCTTTTATGTTAATCCATTATGATGTTTGGAGTCCATGTCCAATACCTTCTAAGTTTGGATATCGGTCTTTTGTAATCTCTATTGATGATTATTCTTGTGCTACGTGGCTTTATTTAATGAAATCTCACTCTATATTATTCTATATATTTCGTTCCTTCCTATTTGAGATTCAAAAACAATTGCGTACTAATATGCATGTTTTACGTAGCGATAATGCCACTGAATATCTTTTTGGCTCCATTTACCTTTTTTTCTATCACAATATAGCATTCTTCATGAATCGTCTTATGTTGATAGTTGATACCTCACCCCAAAATGGTGTTGTTGAAAGAAAAAATAGACACATCTTGGAAAATACGTTTGCTCTTCTTTTCCACATGAAAGTTCCTAAATCTTTTTGGGCTAATGTTGTCTCTACTGCTTGCTTCTTGATTAATCACATGCCTTCGTTTGTCCTTGGGGGGCATATTCCCTACTCCATCTTATTTCCTTCTCAATCTCTCTTCCCTGTTGAACCTTGTATCTTTGGTTGCACTTGTTTTGTCCGTGATGTCCGTCCTCACTTGTCTAAGTTGGATCCAAAATCCCTTAAGTGCGTTTTTCTTGGATACTCTTGTACTCAGAAAGGGTATCACTGTTTTTCTCCTACTCTTGGCTAGTACTTGGTTTCTCTCTACCAATGTTACCTTCTTTGAGACCACACCATTCTTTCATATCTCCATTGAACATGAGTATGTCTATGAGGATGATGATATTTTGGTCTACACTATGACCACTTGCGTTGCTCCTTCTGTATCTCCTAACCCATCTACTCTTCAGGTGTATTCTCCCAGGGCTTCGGCTTCACATCTTCCACCGGCTTCTTCTTTGTCTGCGGATCCTCCTACCACCACAACTACCCTCGTTCTTCCATCTCCAGATTTGAGCCTTGACCTTTCCATCGTTCTTTGCAGAGGTAAATGTCAATGTACTCATCCTATATCTTCGTTTACTTAGTGCTTTATTTCATCTTTAGATTCAGTCTCGATTCCTAAATGTTTATCTGAAGCCCTTTCACACCCTAGTTGTCATGCGGCTATGGTTGATGAGATGCGGGCCTTGGATGAGAATGGTACTTGGGATCTAGTTCCTATACCTTCTGGGAAGACAGTTATTGGATGCAAATGAGTCTTTGTTTTCAAAGTTAATCTTGATGGTTCTGTGGCTCGGCTTAAAGATTGTTTGGTTGCAAAAGGGTATGCTCAGACCTATGGTGTTGATTATTCTAATACGTTTTCTCTAGTGGCTAAACTTACTTTTGTTCACCTGTTTATCTCTCTAGTTGCTACTAATGATTGGCCCCTCTATCAATTCGATGTCAAGAATGCTTTTCTTCATTGTAACTTACAGGAGGAAGTCTATATGGAGCAACCACCTACGTTTGTTGCTTAGGGGGGAGTTAGGCAAGGTTTGTAAACTTCGAAAATCTCTATATGGTCTAAAATAGAGTCCCCGTGTTTGGTTTGGGTGGTTTAGTGAGGTTGTTCAAGAGTTTTGACTTAAAAAAAAGTTCTTGTGATCATTCTGTGTTCTATCAACAATTGAAGGTTGGTATAATATTATTAGTCTTATACGTTGATGATATTGTTATCACTGGGAGTGACAATTTAGGCATTGGAACTCTTTAGTCCTTCATTCAATTGAGATTTCAAACCAAGGACTTGGGAGAGTTGAAATATTTCTTGGGAATTGAAGTAATGAGATCCAAAAAAGGTATCTTTCTCTCTCAACATAAATATATCCTCAATCTTTTGACTGAAATAGGAAAGCTGGGGGTTAAGCCATGTAGTGCGCGAATGATTACAAACCTACAACTTACAACCGACGAGGGAGAGTTGTTTGAAAATCCTAAAATGTATAGAAGGTTGGTTGGTAAACTGAACTATTTAACTGTGACTCATTTTGATATTGCTTATCCTATTAGCATCATAAGTCAATTTATATCCTCTCCCAGAATGGCTCATTGGAATGCTTTATAGCAGATTTTGTGTTATCTAAAAGGAGCCCTAAGACGTGGTATCTTATATAAAAATAATGGGCACTCTAATGTTGAATACTTCATAGATGCAGATTAAGCTTCTTCTAAGGTTGACAGGAGATTGACAACAGGATACTGTGTCTTCGTTGATGGAAATTTGGTTTCGTGAAAGAGTAAGAAGTAGAATGTGATATCTCGGTCTAGTGCAGAATCAACATATCGAGCAATGACACAGTCAACATGTGAACTTATGTGCATCCATTAGCTGATGAGTGAAATTGGATTGGGCAATTCTTTACCTATGAAGCTATGGTGTGATAATCAAGCTGCTCTTCATATAACATCAAATCCGGTTTTTCACAAGAGAACCAAACACATTGAAGTTGATTTACATTTCATCTGAGAAAAAATCTAACAAAATATTATATCAACTGGTCATGTCAAGATAGCTGAATAACTAGGTGATATATTCACAAAGGCATTGAATGGTTCTAGAATTGACTATCTATGTAACAAGTTGGACATGATTTACATCTATGCTCCAACTTGAGAGGGAGTGTTATAGAAACTAGATCTAGAGCATACAATGTTGTAAATGTAGAAGGCTTAGGATAGTCAACTATGTAAATATGGAAAGTAGAATATCCTAAAGTATAATGCTAAGATCTAGATGTCATGTGTCAGGGGTAAGAAGGGGTGTTAGTGTCATTGGGATATACTAAGGGTAGTAAGTAGTATATTAGAAAGTTTGCATTGAGGAGTTGTAATTTGTTTGTTGCTGCATTAGGGGTAGTACATTCCTAGCAACGGCATTCTGTTACGCACATGGGGGCAGTTGGCTTAGCTATATATAGCAGCTGTCCAACACTACAATGATTATGAATGAATATTCCTAGAAGTTTCTATTCTCTCTCTCTCATTCTTCTCTCTCTCTATCTCTCTACTATTTCTCCTCCTCCTAATTATATCGCTCAATCGGAAGAATCAAACAGTCAGGTCCTCGGGAGCTGACATTTGGTATCAGAGCGGTGTTCTTGGGTGTAGGTAGAATAGGAGAAGGTTATCCATATGGCCGAAGGAACGAGGATGAAGTAGATGGAGTCCCAACTGCTGCAAGTGGCTACAACAATGGCGGAGGTGCAAACAAGAATGGGAACTCTTGAATCCTTGATTGGAGCAGGGGTGGATGCTCGGATTGATCAGGCCATGGAAAGGTGGCGGGGTGAGAATCGAGAACAGAATGCTCAGTTCCATGAGCAAGTGATGGAACAGATGCACCAGATTATGCGGATGTTCTCAACTAGTAGCCGATAAGACTTTCCGCTGATTTTCCGCAAAGGGAACGGTCGGAACCCATACTTCAAGGGGTAGGAACGAAGCGCCGACCCTTAGGAACGTCGAAAGTTGAATTTGAGACAGAGGGAACCGGTGATAATATAAGGGAGAGAAAAGCGAGAGCTCAAGCAGATCGTTATCAACCGAGCTTTCCGGTACCCAAACTGGAAATTCCGCTCTTCGATGGGGAAAACCCAAGATGGTGGGTAAGGAGGTGCGAACGTAAGTTCACCTTGTACCAGGTACAAGAACAGCAGAAGGTCACCCTAGCCTCTGCCTACTTGAATGACATGGCTGATGCATGGTACCAAGGATGGCTCGCGGAGAAAGAAGGCAACCTGTGGAACGAGTTCGCTGACGACTTATGTGAAAGGTTTGGAGATAGGAGTATGCGAGATATAGTTGAAGAATTCAACAAGCTCAAGCAACTGGGGTCGGTACAGACCTTCCAGCTCAAGTTTGAGGAGTTGAGGTCCTTAATGATGATACACAATCCCCATCTATCGGAAGAGTATTTTGTATCGAGTTTTATTAGTGGCTTGGGAGATGAAGTGAGACCCATGGTAAAAATGATGCAACCAACGACAGTGAGGCTGGCCGCAGAGAGTGCAAGGTTGCAAGAAATGACGATCGAAGCATTGCTAAAGAGGTAGCGCAATCAAGTGAAAGGAGTGATCTCTGGGAGATGGCAGTCTAGTAATAGGACTCAAGGAAGAGATATGGTGCACAGTGGAAAGGGGGTCCTAGCATTACCTCCTGTAGCCCCTAACCCAACGAATGGAGGAGGGTTAATGGAACAGAGACGCCAAGCAAACTTATGTTATAGGTGCGGGGATAAATACTTTCCGGGACATAGGTGCAAACGACAAATCCTGTTACTGGAAGGGGAGGATGAGGAAGAACTCGCGGATGAGACCTTGGAGATGGGCGAAGGTGATCAAGGAGAGATCTCCTTACATGCACTAAAAGGACTGGCACACAGCAAGATCATTAAGGTAGAAGGGTGAGCTCACCAATGCCCACTAATGTTACTCATTGATAGCGAAAGCACCCATAGCTTCCTGGATAAAGGTATGGCAAAGAAATTGGGGTGTGAGGTCTCGAACTCTCACCCCCTTTCGGTAACAGTAGCAAACGGAAATAAGGTATTAAGTCAATCCTCATGTTTGGGATTCTGCTGGGAGATGAATGGGGAAGAATTCGTGGCAGATTTGAGGTTGCTAAAATTGGGGGGCTGTGATGTGGTGCTTGGGGTTGATTGGATGAGAGGAGTGAGTCCTATCAGGTTTGATTTTAACAAGATGGAGGTGACATTTGAGAAGGATGGAAAAAGGAGGATACTCAAAGGTAGCCTGAAAGCGGGTATGTGCAAGATGATAACTGGAAAGAGACTCCAACGATTGCTCAAGAGTAAGTTTTCCCAAGTAGCCTAGCTGTTTTCCATTCAGGCCTTGGAAGTCTTCGAGAAGGGACAGGAGTAGGAAGGAGAATTGGCCATTACAGTGAGTAGCCACTCACACAACCAGTGAAAGGTACGCGAAACTAACTCTCTTAACATGCTATTACTTGAGTTCAAGGACCTTTTCTCCGAACCCAGCTCACTTCCTCCTAAAAGGCCTGGTGACCATACCATCAATCTCAAACCAAATTCTGAACCAGTGAATGTGAGGTCCTATCGTTACCCCTCCTAAACAGAAAACTGAGATAGAAAGACTCATCAAAGACATGCTACAAAAATCGATTATCTAACCCAGCCATACACAATTGTCAAAAAGAAGGATGGTTCATGGAGATTTTGTGTGGACTATAGGCAACTCAATGCCATAACCATCAAGGACAAGTTTCCCATACCTATTGTAGAAGACTTGCTTGATGAGTTGAAGCATGCATCAGTTTTCACTAAGCTAGACCTTAGAGCAGGGTACCACCAGATTCGAATGGAGCCTCAAGATATCCCTAAAACCGCTTTTAAAACTCATCAAGGGCACTATGAATTCAAGGTAATGCCCTTCGGACTCACTAACGCCCCAGCTACCTTTCAAACATTAATGAACCAAATATTTGAACCCTACTTGCGTGAATTCATTCTAGTCTTTTTCGATGACATTTTGATCTATAGCCCAACCTTTGTCGAGCACCTAAACCACTTGAAAACTACCTTGAGGTTCTTCGACTCAATAAATTGTATGTTAAGGAGTCCAAGTGTTCCTTTGTACAGAGTCATGTGGAATATTTGGGCCATATAATATCTAATGCAAGAGTAAGCACCGATCCTAGCAAGGTAGTAGCCATGGTGGAGTGGTCGAGGCCTCAAAATGTCAAGGGATTAAGGGGATTTCTGGGTTTAACTAGCTACTATCGTCGGTTTGTCAAGGATTATGGAATTATTAGTCAACCACTAACGGAGTTGCTGAAAAAGGATGGCTTCCAGTGGAATGACAGGGCTGAAGAGGCCTTCGACAAACTTAAAAGAGCTATGAGTGAGGTGTCGACATTAGGCTTGCCAGATTTTGACAAGCCATTGGTATTGGAGACTGACGCTAGCGCTGTTGTAGTTGGGGCTGTATTGGTACAAGAAGGGAGGCCCTTGGCCTTTCTCAGCAAGGCATTAGCTCCTCGACACCTCGAGTTGAGCATTTATGAGAAGGAATTATTGGCAGTGTTGATGGCTGTAGAGAAATGGAGACATTACCTAGAAGGCAGTAAATTTGTGATCAAAACAGACTATGAAAGTTTGAAATTTCTACTTCAGCAGAAATTACATACACAATTGCAATGGAAAGGGATGACTAAATTGATGGGATTAGATTACGTAATCCAATACCAGAAGGGGAAGGAAAACCTAACTGTGGATGCCTTATCAAGGTGTCATGAAGAGGGGCATTCTGCTGCCCTTACAGTGATGGTTCCAGACTGGCACCGAGAAGTGGCTTCGAGCTATGAAGGTGATGAGAGCATTCAGGAGCTGCTACGGCAACTAGTGGTGGATCCTAATGCTAAACAAGGGTATACCTTGACTAATGGACTTATCCGGAACAGAGGAAGATTGGTGATAGGAAGGGATGAGAATTTGAAGAAAAAGATTGTGGAGGCACTGCACAGTTCTCCAATAGGAGGACACTCCGGCATAGTTGCTACCTATCACAAGGTTAAGCAACTCTTTCATTGGCCCGGGCTAAAAAAATATGTGATGGAATTTGTGTTGAGTTGTGATATTTGCAAAAGGTGCAAATCAGAATCGGTGGCCCCTCCGGGGTTGTTACAACCATTAAATATACCAGGTGAGCCTTGGGAAAGTATCTCAATGGATTTCATTGAGTGCTTACCCAAATCGGAAGGGCGTGATTGCATAATGGTGATAGTGGATAGATTCACCAAATATGCCCACTTCATAGGATTGACACACCCTTACACAGCTCAAGAGATAGCTAAAGTGTTCCTAGACCAAGTGGTGAAGTTGCACGGAATTCCCAAGGCTATAGTGTTGGACATGGATAAAATTTTTACTATCCTATTATGGAAGGAATTGACGGGGTTATTGGGAATCCGACTCAACATGTCGACAGCCTATCATCCAGAATCTGATGGCCAAACCGAGAGGGTAAATCCGTGCTTGGAGACATACTTAAGGTGTGCTTGTTTCCTATAGCCAAAGTCTTGGCATAAGTGGCTTGCATTGGCACAGTGGTGGTATAATTCCAACTACCACAACTCCATAAAGAGATCCCCTTATGAAGCCCTCTATGGGTATAAGCCAACCTTACTGCCAGATTTGGGAAACTCCTTGACAGTGGCAGCCTTGGATACCTACCTTCAACTGAGGCAGCAAGCTTTCCAGACAATCAAAACAGAATTGGCCAATGCTAGAAATCGTATGAAGCAGTTTGCCGATAGAAGGAGAAGTGAAAGGGAATTCCAAGTGGGTGAGTGGGTATATTTGAAGCTTCAGCTGGGCCATTTGAAAGCTCTACTCGGGAAGCCTAGTTCAAAGCTTAATCCGAGGTATTATGGACCCTTTTTGGTGCTAGCTCGAGTAGGAAGTGTGGCTTATTGTTTGCAGCTGCCAGATAACTCCAATATACATTCGGTCTTTCATGTATCATTACTTAAAAAGGCAGTGGGGCAGCAAGCTGTCAATCCAGCTATAGTTGACAGTCCAAAGGAACCTACAGCTATAGTTGACAGGAGGGTGATCTACAAACAAGGGGCTTCCATCGTCCAAGTGCTTGTGCAATGGTCTAATCTACACCCCGACGATAATACTTGGGAATACCTCCCAGATATTCTCAAGCAATTTCCTAAGGCAGCCGGTCTTCTCAGCATTTCTTGAGGACAAGAAGGTTTTGAAGGGAAGGGTAATTGTCATGTGTCACGGGTAAGAAGGGGTGTTGGTGTCATTGGGATATACTAAGGGTAGTAAGTAGTATATTTGATAGTTTGCATTGAGGAGTTGTAATTTGTTTGTTGCTGCATTAGGGGTAGTACATTCCCAGCAACGGCATTCTGTTACGCACATGGGGGCAGGTGGCTTAGCTATATATAGCAGCTGTCCAACACTACAATGATTATGAATGAATATTCCCAGAAGTTTCTATTCTCTCTCTCTCATTCTTCTCTCTCTCTCTCTATCTCTCTACTATTTCTCCTCCTAATTCTATCGGATTAACATATTCAATCGCTCAATCGGAAGAATCAAACAGTCAGGTCCTTGGGAGCTGACACTAGACTGTATGTATTGGTGTGATGTGCCTCTGCAATATGAATAGACAAAGTATTTTTCATCCATCTCTTACAGTATGTTATCCAACCTTGATAAATTGTTTTTGTGGACAAGGCTTAGATGGAAAAATGGCAAAGGTTTTGTTACTCATTGGAGGACTCTGTAGAAGGTTTTTTTCTGTATCAGCACACTTGCCAAATGTGAATGTCCATCCATTCAATATAAGTTATCTTTGGCTATGTGAAAGATAACGAGCCACTCTGAACCCTGATTGCAGCATTACTATGGTGGTTGGAAAGCCAAATGATGTTAGGCAAAGGAAATGGAAGAAATATGTCGGATTAGAACACACTGGAATTTTTGTACATCTGCCTTTGGGTCTTTTTGTACATCTGATCTTTTTAACTCCCATGCATCTACAAGTTCTTAATATTTCACATCTGTTGTAGCCTTTGGGGTGCTGAAAGTTCTCTACAAAATTTAAATATGTGCTTATGGACTGTTTACCCAATTATTTTCCTTCAATGGAAGGACATGCTCCTGAGGTAATAAAATTCCATCCCCATTTTTTTTGCACATCACTTCAAGGTCTTACTCCTCCTACTTGGAATAAATCTTGTTCATTTGTAGCTGTTATTTTAAATGTTTCTCACCTTCATTGCCTCAAACCTGTGGACTTCTCTGCAATAACATAATAATCTGCTGGAAACTACCATTGCTACCCTGCATGTCATTATTGAGCTTTTCCGATATTGCTGCAATTTCCGGAGAGAGAAAAAGAGTTTCTGTTGCCAAGTATTTCTCAGGCAGGCTGACTATTGTCTAAATTTGCTGGGCAGGTGGTGGAAGATCTTCGTGAACGGTTTTTTGGTCCTTCTTTTGAGCTTAAATCTCATGATAAAGTAGGTATTGTTCAAGGGTCTAAACTTAAATTTTATGCCATATTGTGAAAGATGCTGATGATCTAAACTTAAATTTTATGCCATATTGTGAAAGACGCTGATGATGAGCTTTGAGTTCTTGGATTAATAAGTAGGTGCCAAGTTGAGTTGATTCCTGACCAAGCACTGATATAACTACCTGCTATGCTCATAGACAAATAACTATCTTGCCACTATAGTTTCTGTTCACACTTCATTGTCTCATAATCTTTTGACATACAGTATGCAGAGATATGGGCCCTCGATGAGAAAGATCCATTCATGAAGGCAGAAGAAGGTGGAGAAAGCGTTTCTGATGTTGTTTCTAGACTCACAAATGCTTTACTAACCATCGAGTCACAGTTTGAAGGGTAAATTTTTCTCTTCTACTTAAAGTCCCCGCCGGCGCGCGGGGGGGGGGGGGGGGGGGTGTGGGGTGGGGGTGTGTGTTCATCTTTAAACCTGAGTTACTGTGAATCATTTTCTAGATCTGAAATGAAACCAGGCCGGGAGGCTTTATTTGTGTACATTGGATTAGCAGCAAACTGACCAAGTAGGAAGTCTGGAAACACTGATGTCCACTTTGTTTGAATCATAATTCCTTGCTTGAAATAGCTATTTCAGCTTTCAATTTTTGGCCAATTGGAACTGGGTCTACGTATCATGATTTTGGACATCATCCTAGAAGGATACAAGTAGTAGTAACGCTTTGTGTTGTTGCAGCTGTGCAATTCTGGTTGTTAGCCACGGGGACCCCCTTCAGATCTTGCAGACAATGCTCCATGCGGCTAGAGAGCTTGGCAGACCCGACGGCGATGATGATGATTTGGCATCGAGGATACAGGCAATTCGTGCCCCTCACATCCTATCACAGCACCGGAAGTTTAGCCTTCTTACTGGAGAACTCCGGGCCGTTATATGAATTGGCAGCTTTTCTATTTAATCGGCATGTGGCCTACATTCTATGGCTAATTAGCTTGTGAAATGCCACATCTTTTTGATAAATTTTGTTCAAAAAGGTGATGTGATGTCTTGCTAGGATGTCCATGCCATGGACGTTTACCCAAAATTCTTCACCAAGGTTTAATTACTGCAAATTGCTAGGATGAACTTGTATTCATTCCCCTGCAACAACAGATGGGTATTTCTGCCATAATTTTCAATACCATTTTGAACAAAGTATTGGATTTGCTATTGGTATGATATGATACCAGTAACAAACGACGCTGAGTTATACTGTTTTAGATTTATAATTGAAGAAATAAATTAGCTTAAGGGGGGGGGGGGGTGAATTAAGCCCCCCCTCTTTTCCATCCTTATTCTCAACTTTGTCAAACCTATTTCTATAGAAGTGTCTAGAGGATTTTCTTTTAAGTTACTTTAGAAATTTTTTGGCTAGTAAAGTAGCATGCTTTAGGTAACTAGAATCTATTTTCTTTGATTTTTTTTAGATTTTGTTACTTTTAAAGCTATTCCTCTAGATTAATTTGTGAAATATCTTCTTGTCTTCTCATAGTTAACTTACGAATCATGAGTGAGCCAAGAAGTTCATCCAGGGACAACTTTTCAATATCTTGAGCTTCTTGAATAGTTGTAATCTCGGGATGCCATTTTGATGGTAGGCATTGTAAAACATTTTCAACTATATCCTCATTTGGTATAGGTTTTTCTAGGTTTTTTAGTGTACAAATTGTTATATTTAACCTTGTCTACATATCTTTAATAGACTCTCCAAATTGCATTAAAAATAATTCATAATCGTGTTTAAAGATTCTAATTTTGGACCTTTTTATTTTAGAGTTACTTTCATAAGTTACTTCAAGTTTGTCCCATATTTCTTTTACCATCTCGCAGACTGAGATTTTGTTGTACTCCTCATCATTTAGAGCGCACTGCAGCATGTTCATAACATCATTTAGCTTTATCTTCTTGATGTCCTAGTCAGTCCATTCCTTTTCTGGTTTTGACACAACCTTATTCTCAATGGTGATAATGGTGGGCATGTTGAAGCCTGATATGATGATTCTCCATGCCTCTACATCTCCGGATAGAATAAAAGTCTTCATTTTGTTTTTATAGTATGCATAATTGTTTTCATAAAAAAAAGGGTGGTTTGTTGCATGATTGATTTTCTTGAATGCTGCAACTTGGTGCTTGAGCCATGTCGGTTTTTTCTCAAGGCTATTAAACCTGTTACTTTTGAGACCTACTCTAATACCACTTGAAAGGATGATTGACTTAAGAGGGGTGGAAAATTAAGCTCGTCTAAATTTTAAAATAAGAATGCATAAAATAATGAATTATAATGGCTTCATTCCAACTTCCAACTTCCAACTTCACTATCTTAACTCTTTATATAAGGATTTTGAACAACTTACTATATGTACTTTAACCTTTACACAACTTTTAACAGGATGCAATTGGAATCGTTACAATTTGTGTTTTTATGAATCAAGTACTTAACCTTTTAGCAAAGTAAGCAAAGAGATTTTTCAAATACAACACTCGAAGAAGTTAAGTAATTTTGCACTCTAAGTGAGTGTGGCTACTTACTTGGGTTCAAATAATAAAAGATTTTTCTTTTCTACACTATCTATTTGAAAACAAAAAACAAAAGATATAACTTGAGGAACTTCTTTGAATTGGGACTCCAGTTATTTTTTCTTATATGAGAATTCTCTCTTGGTATTTATAGTTTTCTATCTTCAATGCTTTTGACAATTTGTCCAAAGGATAAAGTTTTTGTCCTGTAAACCTGCAAAGAACATTCTTCTTTTATTTTTCCCAATGGTTAGTAATCAATTTGAAGATCAAATATAGATAATTTTAATGAAAACATATTCATACAATATTTAATAAAGACTCATCTGTCTACAAATAAATAATAAACGCATTTAATGCAGTCTCAACGACTATATTTTTCAAATTTCTAAGACTATTAGTCGAGTAAGGTTGGCTATTACTCGAGTGACATAATGGGTTACTCGTGTGGTTTTAACATTTAGTCGATTAAGTAATGCATTGCTTTACTGCTAACTAATCTTACTCAATTGAGATTATCAGATATATAAGTCATTACTTGACTATTCAGATTTGTTACTCAACTAAAAATAATAATACTCAATTATAGACATTTTTTACTCGATTAAATTTTTAACTATCTTGCTGCTTCAATAAATTACTTGATTATGTGATTTATGATACTTGATTAAAGAATTTCTTTACTCAATTAAAAATTTCTCTTAGTTGATTAAAACTTATCATTATGTCTTAAGAGTTATTGCTCAATTAAGAAGTTAGATCACTCGACTAAAATAAAATGTTACTCAATTAAATAATAACTCTTAGTCAATTAATTCTTTGAGTACATTTTAATTCAATTATAATTACTAGATTAAAAAATATGTTACTTGATTAAGCAAGATGTTACTCAATTAAAGAATAACTCTTTGTTAATTAATCTTTGAGTATTTTTATCTACTTAAGAATATTAAGAAATTAAATTACTCGATTAAAACAAAATGTTACTTGATTAAAAAATAACTCTTAATCGATTAATCTTTGAGCACAAAAAGGTAATACTCAACTAAAATAACTCTTAGTCGATTAATTGTGTTTTCAGTATACTTTACTAGATTAAAGGATATTTATTACTCAACTTTGTACTTGATTAAAGGATATTTATTATTCAACTAATACAAAGTTATACTCGAATAATATTTGAATGTTAGTTAAAATTGAATTTTTCTAAGACAATTACTCTACTAATATAACGTTACACTCAAGTAATATTTATGTTAATTGATTAACTTAATCTATTACTCGATTAACACCTTGCTTTTAGTTCTATTTTACCAAATTATGTTTTTATTATTTTGAACCATATGTTTTGGAATAAACATCAAAATCAAGAATTCAACAATATATATATGTTATGTTAGCAGAGCTTATCCTTCTCTTATTGAGTAGTATTCAATGGTCATGAACTATTCTAACATTGAATCAATGTCTCCTCTGTTTGAATGTTCTTTTAATTATGTTTCACATTTGCGTACTTACATGTTCACATGACTTACCTTTACCACATCAACTGTTAAGGAACCCTCTCGGGGGCCGACTCATTGTCCTTTTTCTTAAATAACTTAATATTATTATTCCATATATAGCACCTAAATAGTGTATTTTATATGTATGTGTGTGTATATATATATATATATTAAACATGGTTTACCAAGTACATACATGACATAATATTTGCATCATTTTATAATAGTCATGGGATATCTCAATTATTTGCAGGTTTTTGTGAGCTCATATTGCCAATATTAATAATTTTTAGATTTTTTTTGAAGATGATGTGCCTCTAGTTTTGTTATCAAACCTTCGTAGTTTTGGGTATTTAGAAGATATACCTTTTGATTTGCTAGTCATTTGTTGTGGTATTGTTTTTCTTCTCTTAACCAAATGATATTCAAAATGAAGTTAACCTTGAAGTTTAAAGAATGTTAGCGAACATGGTCAAACACCATTTACATAGTTCAGTTAAGAAATAAGCTATACCAGTTGAACACAATTAAAAAGAGAATTTGAACATATTTAATTCTTTGTTCGGTCTCCATGAAAAAGAAAGTTTTTTTACCCTTTAGAATTATCAAAGTACATGTCTTCAAGGCCAAGTTAGATGGTAATTAATACTTTATGACAATATGAAATTGTGGAGGCAAACTAACTCACACCCCTTAATATAGTCAATCTAAATTTTGTAAGTTGCTATTGAATCGTAGATCCTTCTTCCTTGATTCTCATTCTCACATCTTCTCTTTGTTTTTCTAGTCAATTTATCAATTTAGACCTTCGAGTAGGACAGAAAAACCTTATTAAAAAATATGGTAGTCAAGGTAGAGAAGGATATTATATTTTGTTCAACAATTTTAAAAGGAGAGTCCATAAAATTAAAGTAAAACATACTTATCTTAAAACATAAGATTCTAAAAGTTACTTGTACAAGTTCCAACAACTGTCTAATGGCTACATTTGCAAGTCATTGAAACTGGTTTGTTTGCATCATATCAATTTTGTTTTTAGTATAATACTAGTCTACATACATCACATTCATTGAAATTTCATGGAAAGACTCTTCTGGGGATGCAGATAGCTGGAAATCCAAGCCTCCTAGCATCTGCATGGCTT
Organism: Diospyros kaki; assembly: GCA_036245055.1. NCBI lineage: Eukaryota > Viridiplantae > Streptophyta > Magnoliopsida > Ericales > Ebenaceae > Diospyros > Diospyros kaki. Next base: position 28,829,708 of record BSEG01000012.1, read on the forward strand.
TTGAATGAACGCACAAGTTAGTTTGCTAGAAGGTAGGCTCCCATGGCAGCCAGGATTCCTCCTCACATCACATGGGCTTCAAAAACATATCCCAGCTATTGTGGGAATTAGAATTTGCATTTGCAAACAGTTGTCTTATGTCATCCCACCATTACTTGTAACTTTCATGAACTTTTCTACTAGCTTTCTGCTAGAACTAGTATAAGTATTATGAGAACTTATTTGGGAAATTTGATCCCTTTTCATAAGGCAATGTGTTACCATTGAATAGATAGATTGTTAGATAGCTATAAATATCTGGTAATCTTGCTACAATCCTGATGTAATAATTCCTTTCAATCTATAACGAATAGTGTCAATACAGGTATAGAGTTAAAAAAGACATTATCTAACTAGAACGGTTTCTCCAATATCTTTCTCGTACAATCCTTTCTTTGGAATTTATAAGAATGCTACAACAGTCAACAGATGGCACACAAATAAGGAACAAATAAAGAAGAAAACGGGATACTTTCTTCTACTGAAGATCATGATAAATATACTCATCGGGTCCCATTATCATCACATTGATGAAATCACTCTCACTCTGGCCAGTGGACCAGAATGTCTGAAACAAATCTCAATTTATTCTACACTAACCAAACACAAGTTTCAGTACATCTAACATTAACCGATGAATATCTCCTGCCATATCATAACCAACAAATTATTTCCATATACAACATTTGTTTATCTTAACCTGTTCCCCGGAAATTGGCATCATATTCTACAATTTGCAGCTGCATAACAGTGAAAAGGGACCAGAATGTTGTCAAGTGTTAAGTAAAAATAAACAAAACAAACATATTAGAGCACAAGTTTCGAACTCTCCTCTCAACCTTGGTTCAAGAAGGAAGTTCATTTAGATGGGAACCAAAAGTTGCCAGGTGAAGTATTAAAAACGAGGATATCTCCAAGGCCGTTTAAATTATTAAAAAAAAAAAAACAAGGAACAGGAAAAAAAAAAACCCCTCAAACTGATATTTTTATGTGTAGAACGCTTTAATGGAATCACAGGAATGCTAAACACAGTGGCCATGGAGTTGGCATACTCACTGCAGTATATAAATTGATTGAGATCAAGAGTGACCCTGCCTTGCTTAGTTGTATCAAATGAATTAAACAGATTTCTGCAAAATAGAAAACATAAACGTTGTATCTTTATTGGTTTAATGAAATCCAATCATGAAAAAGAATGCATTACAGATTTACAGCTTGCAGCTGTAATATCCAAGAGTACAACCAATGAAGCATTAAATTACAGATATAATACAACCAATGCGAAGAAAACTAATCCAGCAATAAGTTGGGGACAATCCTAAGAAAAAGCCTACAGTTGACAGGGATCGAACCTGGGAACAAAGTTTCCCAAAGCCTCAGATTTTCCATTGAACTAAGGCTTCAAAGGCACTCGCAGCCAATGTCCAATGAGAAAATTTATAGCATGATCTTTCAAGAATCAATAACTGATGTGCACAATGCATAAATCCAACTGAAAAATGAAGCAATCAAGTGCACTGCAATTTGCGGAAAATGTTTTCAATCATGTCACTATCAAAATGCCTTCAGTGCAAGCAGACCATTTAATGTAGAACTTGGGAAACCTTGAAGATGGACCAATGGTTCTAATATGTAATCAAGAGACATTATCCTAGCTCCATTAAATGGTGCAAGTTGGGTTGGGTAATCTGGTTGGACTAATCTAGAAGTTCTAAATGGATCCATCAACTACGGGAGGATATGTATTCATGCAAATGATCAATGGAACAATGCATTGAATGCGAAAGGTGTAATCTAAGACATATACATGAAAATATTTCATTACATACCTTGCAGATTGCACGAAGATGCAAAGAGATATGAAATCATCAAGCCGGAGTCTACCATTCTTCTTCAGATCAAAACTCTAAATAATGAATAGGGTAAAAATCTTGTAAGTGGCTGTACTCACTTTAAGGAGTCATTTCTTGCTAGGAACAAAAACAGAGGATAAACAAACCATTCAAGTTGCTACATTCCTAACCACAACCCTGTATGCCAATTAGGAGCAATTTTAAAGATAATACATCCTAGGAGCATCATATAGAGTAAAAGAATGAAACTGATAGATCAAATTTCAAAAAGGAAACAGTTAATGACAGCCTCAAGGGAGAAAGAGGGAAAAAAAACCATGTACAAGAAATTCCGAACAAAAATATGATAAATGTCACAGCTTGATCTTGCATCCATTATGTCTTGCAAGGTCATGAGAATATTACTTGGTCCTAGGAAACCGAAACTTACCATAAAACATCTTTTGGATTAGGGTCCAAATAATTATAGGTGCCAACTCAAACACACAATCAGATGGTGCAGGTTACCATAAGTTCTAAACTAATCATGAGTTGGAAACATGGTCACACAGGTTCTCTCTTGGAAAGAATTTCAAAGACTAAATGGGGGCTGTTTGTTGCCGCAACATGCTAGTGTTGGATCACTCCTTACATTCAAAACAAGCTAGGGATACTGACTGGATAGGAAAAATGATCCCAATCAGGTAGTTTCCCTATAAATAAGCCCCTTTAAGTATAATTTTCTTTATGTGCCACAATTCCTTAACTAGAGTCATCTAAGAGTTAGTAACCGGGTTATTTAGAGTTGTATAAGTTGGAAGGATTTATAATTTAGTGGTCTATTCAAATGTCGTACCTTTAATTGATTGATGGATTATCCCTTTCATGTATCACGGGCATTTGTCTATCGAGAGACCAAACCACATTAAATGTTTGTATTCTCTTTCTCATTTCTGTGTGTGTCATTTCTCTTTAACTTTGCATATCTCCTTAAATCCCGACAGATGGTACAGAAATCTTGGATTCTCCATAACAAGTAGTGTCTTCATGAAGCCTTGAGTATACCATGTGATGCTAAGGATCCAAAAGATGACATAAGCTGGTACTTTTAGTTGAGATTATATGGTGTTATATAAACCATAAACCTGAAAAAATAGCCTATTATAGGTCTCAGCCATCCTAAGAATCCAAAAGTTAACTTGAACTAGTAGATTCAACGAAGGGTATGTAGTGTTGCAATAAACCTGAAAAATAGCCTGCTAGCAGCATGGAAACTGCAACTTGCAGATCTATGAACCCAATCAAGAGTTCTCAGAGAGCAGCCAAAAGATTTAGAGTAAATTGGTCGAGGTAGTATTTATCTACTAAATAGACCAACTAACATTAAGGGAAAAAAGTTGCACAAAAATGTATTCAAGTTTAAAGGTCAAATTCTGGGCGTTGCTCCTTTCCAACATGATAAAAGTGCACCACAGATAATTTTCAATCGGCAGCTACAAACATGTAAGCTGTACAGAGTGTCCAGGGCGGTTCTTATTTAGGCAGCCAAGAAACATGACAAAGATGAGAATCTGAGATGATCTGCTCCGTGTATTTACCTATTAACTTAATAACTATTTCGGACTAGTGACATTTTCTTTCTACATCTTGTTCATTGATGACAAAATGCTCTGAGTCCCAGTATTCAATTAAAGGCATGTGCTTTACCTCACAGACAGTGTAAAATGCAGGAGAGTCAAGGGAGAAACCCATTTTTAGCAATGCCTGCACCATGAAGCAATGAACTACAGTAAAGAACAGCAGACAATGGGAGAAGAGCTGGGTGAGAATGAAGAATTAAGATGAGATGACAGAAAAGAAGCATAAGATATCCACTTGTGGCATTTTAGAAGATTAAATAAAAGAAAAAACATCAGAGGATGCAGGATTGAATCAGACGAGGTTCACCCAGCCGAAAATCACATGATTTACAAAATTTACCAGATTAATCCAAAAACAAAAGGAAATCTATCCTATCAAGAATAAGAATTTGAAGGCAATACAAGGTGTCATACAGTACCTCATAAACATCATCAGGAACAAGATATCCACGATTCCTGAGACAATTATCAATGATATCAAGAGCCGTCAAGATATGCTTGTATATAGATCAAACAGTATAACTTCAGATACTTGCCAGCCAAAAGGAATAGAAATGAATAGGTAGATGGATAATACAGTGACAATGAATAGATTCACAATATAATCTTATCAAAGTGGCTTAAGGTTATAAAATATATTATCATAACTTTGCAGTTTTTCTTAAAACAAAAAAAGAGGAACAGAAATTACTAAGGTATATCTTTTATACAAGGAGGAGATCCAATCATATCACTAACTATAGAAACTTCCTAAGAATCTGCAATCAATCTAATCAAATAAACTTAGAAACTGAATATTCCTAACTATACACTTCCTAACATAGAAGGATTCTTGGGATATTCTGACAATAGATGATATCAATGTTGGGAATAAGATATATAGACAGTCATAAATCACCTCTCCAAGTCTGAGAAGGCTTGCTGAACCTGCAGAAGAATTTAAGACATAAAATTAGATCGAAATCAGTTGGTGGAAACTGATTATACACCTTTGTAGCTACTTCTAGCAACACAGTTGAAACTACAGGAGAAGAACAAATTCATCAAATATGCGTACAATGAAATTAGTAGAGGATCTGAATTGGAAATACACTTTCACATTATCTTGAGCAACAGACCACAAACATGGAGGATAGGTTTTATATTTTTGATCAGGGGCTATTTGCATTATGCATATAGACTGATTAAGCAGCACATAGTTATGTCGTTGCTGGCTCCCCAATTAGTTCCAATAACAACAATGACAATAATAATAAGTGGGAGTGGAAAAAATTATAGGGTTATTAATTTTCCAACAGGCTCAAACCCACAATGGAGATTTTAAGCACGATGCATGTCACATGTGGAAGAAACATTGACCTAGAAACAAAATGTCTTGTGTTTACAGAAGTGAGCATGAAATAATATTATGGCCTCAGAACTCTACCACTATTATGTTGCCATGGCATAGAAGAGTTAGCAAAACACAATTCATACGTAAGATTATTTTGGTAAAAACACAAGAATCAAGAAAGAAGAAACCCAAGATCCATAAATAAAAGCACCAAACTCAGATATACATGAAGATGCTAACCTTGAGGAGAAACTTGTTAAGGGCAACAAATTCTGTAAAAGAGAAAACAAGACTAAGTTAAACAATGTGACAACTCACGAAGCAAAAGTCTAATCAGAAAACATCCACAATAAAGGGGAAAGAAAGAAAGGGCAAACCGCACGGATTTCATGAAGAATATATAGAGCCTTAGCAGGTATATAGAGAAGGAAAGTATTCTAAATTATGGAAAAGAAAAACCGGCAATATTGCTCAAAAAAGAAAATTACAACTCGCAGAAGCTGCTGATAGAATTTAAAGCCAAATGCTGAAGCAATATCCATATACAGCCCCATTGAACTTTATTTCTTTAGGCCAATTCATAAAGATATCATCGTTTTACCTTCGAAGCTCATAGTCCCATTCCTATCGAAGTCATACATCCTGAGAAATGTCCTCAAAACCTCAATTTGATTAAAAAAGAACAATAAAATGTGTGCATGTAATTATCAAAAGAGGATATGAAAGTATGTAAGAACCTGATCATTTGCTGAACAATGGAGATGGAGAATTCTAGGTTTCCGGCGGAAAAAGCACTCTGGTCGCCAAAAACATTTGTCGATTTTTAAGTCCAATACATTAGGAGTGGCGTACAATTAACAGAAAGCCTAAGCAAGGATTAGGGTTGTGAAGTTGGAAGAGACAGAAGAACCTTGAGCTGAATCGCTGTGATGTTTCCTGTTTTCTCCGAGTCGACTCGGTCAAACCACTCCCTCAGAAACCCCGTGTTCTCCATTTCCAGGCTCCTCCTGTTCTTCGCTGTCCGTGTAATCTCTGCTTAGCTCAGTCAGACCCACCTGGTAGCACTCTCTCAAATATATATTCGCGTCGAGGACCATAAATTGAATTTTTTTATGATAGCATTTCATGATTTTTTTTTTGTTTTGGTGAAAATTGTAAAAATTAAGCATGTCTAAAAAAAAAAAAAAATTGATTTTTAATCACTTTTATGGAAAAAAACATTTTCAACTAGGAGTGTGCAATAGGTTATAATTGAATCGAATTGATCGAAAATCATGAATCGAATTGAACCGTATGTAATCATCGAATTAAATTGAACGACTAACTCCAACAAATCAAACTAACCGAAATCTAAACCGTTATAACCAAACCAAATCGAAAATCGAACTGGAACACAAAATAACCAACAGACCGAACATTAGTTCAATCTTGTTGTTACCGTCGACCACTTAGTCGGCTGATGATTTGGATCCTCAGATTCCCCTAACCATGGTGGCTCACATACCAAAAAATCAAAAGTATCTAATGGTTGGATTTTAGTAGATTTAGATTTCAATGTAAAATAGAAGTACCTGAAAAACTTATCGAAAAACCATCGACGTCGTCTTTGTCTCCGATTTTCGTCTTTGTCTTTGCCATCGATGAGGGATGGTGGAGGGAAAGGGAAGGGATGAAGAGATGAGAAGATGAGGTAGTGCAGGCTGTGCTTGATCTACGAAGAGAGGACGAAATGGCGAGAGAGAGAGAGAGAGTTAGAAAGATAGAAGGGAGGAAGAGAAGACAGACATCGTGGGGGTGTCGCGCCTACGTGGGGGAGGTGCATGGTTCGGTTGGTGTGCGGTGCCCGCGTAGAGAGGTGGGTGCACGGTTCAATTCGATTGGGGGACGGGTTATGGCTACACGATTCGGTTCGTTTTTTTGGTTATTTATACCAAAATAACCGAACCGAACCGAATAACCAATTTTTAGGGAAAGAGATAATCGAACTGAATCACTCATTTTAAAAAACCGAACCAGTTTAGTTAGTTCGGTTTACTTGAACTCTTGCTTACCCCTATTTTTAACCACCAAAAAAAATTAATTGCACTCTATAGCCATTTTACCAGTTTTGACCCTGCCAACTAATTTTATAAATTTGCCACTTTCTAAAAGAAAGAATTCATTAAATGCTATCAGAAAAAATCATTTATTAGAATCCTACACTTTTCGTAATTTGGATAACAAATTACTTGTTACACAAGCAAATTTCCTTTAACACAAAAAATAAATCATGTAAGACTAATTACTCGTATATGGTGTGATCGATGACCTATATCCAAAAGTTCAAGAGTTCGATAGTCTCACTAACAATATGAATATCCAAAAAGGCTCCATCTCCAAACGAGGAAATGACATCTTTATAGCCATATTTACCATAAATGTCGAAGGTGGACATATGTCACTTGGGTGTGAGGATAGTTATTGTTGACAAAATTTAACAATTAAAATTTATTTATTTAAAAAAAACTCAACGTGTAATCGAAAAGGCCTGGCAAGCAACAGGATTTGCCTTACACATGTACCAACTAAAAAGAGACTAGAATAAGAGTTCAATCTATTGTCTAGGAGAGTTGGTGTAACACTCCGCTTTTCCCAGGCATGGTATTAATCTGGAATTTCGGGAATATTTTTTTTCAACATACACTCAACGTAAATTATTCCCCAACAATCCCAATTCTACTTTCTCAGCATATCAAGCTTAATAATCAATAAGGTAAGACAAGTAATATCATCACATATACAAAAGTAAGATCGAAACCTCAAATGATATATAACTGTAAGTGCTTATTTATAGCACATAAATCGTACTATCGTTTTACATCACATTTTCAAAACAAAGTACATGACAACTAAATATCTCGGATATAATCAAAGGCTTACTATAGATCTAATATGTAAATAACCGTTACATCTCGAAAATCTCTTTTCCCTTGGCGCCGTTGCTTTCACCTAGAATGTTTGAATATTTCAGGGACATAGTCCCAATTAGATGCTGAATCATCTAAGTGAAAGTTTAAAAATATTTTCATGAATATATGCAATACTGACATATCCCGACATGTCCTATCCCAAGAAAATCCCATACAACGCTTAACCCAAACCACGAGGAAAGAACAATCTCTCTAAAGGCAACATAACCACACTGACACATTGGCATAACATATCACAACCCAACCTTGACCATAAGAGGATCACATCAACACTAACTCTGGGAAAACAATGTCCACCTTGAAAATAATGCTATTGCTCAAAGGAACCTGGGGTGGTGTCCACTTTCAGTCTCGCCACTTGAGCCAAATTCGGGGTGGTGTCCACTCTCAACCCCTGCCACAAGTGGACATTAATTCCCTGCACGCATCCCTAGTGTTATCACTCAAGGGCTACATCCTAGGTTGACATCCCACATCCTATATGGACAACACATAAACATGCTAATGCCACTATCATATACCATGCATCATATAAAATTAACATTTCAATGCATATATTTTAACACACGAAACTCAATGCACATTTATAAAACATTTTGGGACGAACCTCCCACATGAACCAACCATTCACAAGTTAAATCATTTGCATGAAACCAAATCAAGTATAGGGTTGAACCACTTACAATAAACCAAGTTTTAGGTAGGAACACTCACATTGAACGAAACTCAAAACACCTCGAATCTCGTGCCCAATCTCGATTCTCGTGTCAGACCTTAGATAATTGTACTATTACTCAATTTTGAGCTTCAACGTACCTTCTCTATCATATTTATTCAAAAAAGTATCAATATTTATTTTTTCATAATTTTTCTCCATTTTCTTCCTATTTTTTCCCTCAATAATTCCAAAATAAATACCTCCTCAAGCATTTTCTCAAATTTTTTACTACCATAAATCATAAGATAATTTTCTAAAAATAATAAAATAAATTTTAGAAAATATCTCATCTACACACGCTCTCACGGGTCCCTCACGTGTCCTGCATGTAATGGCAAGTGCGTGCACCCCACGTGTCGGTCATATTCTCCGGCTTTAGTTGCTAACAACTATTCCGATGCTTGATTTTCTTGCACCACTTTGGCATATGGACTATTCCGATCACGATGGTACACCTAGATGCTCGAAATAATGACCGGAAGGATTCCAATCTGCTGGCTAAAGCTTTTGTATCAACGATCGCTGCAACTTCTGACCCAGCTTTAAAAACCCATTTAAACCTATACGAAATGCTTCCAAACTCTCCATAAATGCTCTCCAAGGCACGGGGAACAAAATCCCTCTAACCAAACTCTCAAAAACAATCCAACACTCAAGAAATTTGATGCTCCAAAACCTTGAAACCCTTCGTCTATTTATCGGCAAAATTCGGCCAATCATCGGCAAATGCTTTGTCCCCAAGCTTCCTAGGCCATGATGGACCTACCTCTGGCACCCTATGGCCACCCCATCGCTGAAATTATTGACTTCCATTGGTGGCCACCGACTTTGTAGGGTTTCACACTTGCAAGTTTTTTGGAAAATTGCATTTTGGCCTCTCAACTTCTTCCTTTTGCATTTCGGCCCTTTCCTTAAAGCCCTTGAATTTTTCAACAATTCCATTAAGACCCATGAGTTCAAAACTCTTCATTTCATCCATGAAAATTTAGAAAAAATATCTTTTTGACCACCCTCGCTCAAGATTAATAATTTACACTTAGACCCGAATATATGTTTTGATCGCGAATCGTTTTGTTTCATCCCAAAATCACTTCAGGGTTGTTCCTTATGTAAAACTTGAAATCTCTCAGGGTTCTGTTGACTTTTTGAAAGTTCCTTATAATCATTTAGTTTTTCAAGCTGAATCATAACTGTATCAAAAGCTGTCTTTATTCCGATTTCTTTCAATACCATAAATCTTGCCTCGAGGCACTCGTCATTCTAATACCATTTTTCTTAGATTTCTAAGCTCCAGGGCATTCCCTGCAATTGATTCCACTACAAGAAATTTGACTTTTAGTGACCACTTTTAGTGACAGCCAGTTAAAAGTCGTCACTAATTCCAATCTTTAGTGACGGTCAGATAGAGTTCGTCACAGATGGTGACCAATAGTGACGTCCACACGCGATCGTCACTTAATATGCCACCTTTAGTGAGGGTCAGTCAACGTCGGTCATAGATGGAGGTACAATAGTGACGACCACACGCGGTCGTCACTGAATGTGCCACCTTTAGTGAAGGTCGGGCAATGTTGTTCACAAAATGGAGGGACAATAGTGACGGCCAAACACGGTTGTCACTGAATGTTCCACCTTTAGTGAAGGTCGGGAAACGTTGGTCACAAATGGAGGCACAATAGTGACGGCCACACGCGGTCATCATTGAATATTCCACCTTTAGTGAAGGTCGGGCAACGTTAGTCACAAACGGAGGCACAATAGTGACGGTCATAAGTGACCGTCATTGAATGTTCTACCTTTAGTAAGGGTCGGGTAACCTCGGTCACAGATGGAGGCACAATAGTGACGGCCACATGCAGTCGTCATTGAATGTTCCACCTTCAGTGAGGGTCGGGAAACCATGGTCATAGATGGAGGCACAGTAGTGACGGCCAGATGTGACCGTCATTGAATGTTGGAGGCACAATAGTGATGGCCACACCTAGTCGTCACTGAATGTTCCACCTTCAGTGATGGTCAGGAAACATCGGTCACAGATGGAGGCCCAATAGTGACGATCACACCTGGCCGTCACTGAATGTACCACCTTTAGTGAGGGTTGGGTAACCTCAGTCACAAATGGGGGCACAATAGTGACCACTACACATGGTCGTCACTGAATATTTAACCTTTAGCAAGGGCCAAGCAACAACGGTCATAGATTGGGGGGAGGTGAACGTACAACATTTAGTGAGGGTCAAGAATGCTCAATCACAAATGGGTTAGCAATAGTGGCGGTCAATATTGGTTGTCACTGAATGTACACCTTTAGTGAGAGCTAGGGGATGGTGGTCACTAAATGTGATATATGGAAATTATCATTAAATGTATAATTTGAAGGATTAAAAAAGAACCATCAAAAAGAGTTGCACATTACAAAAATAAAATATATAAATTTAACATGATTTAGTCTTAATACACTTAATTATGTAATTTTAAACTAATAAAATGAATCTACTTAAATCACGATGGTGTAGTTTTTGAATTAGGAAAAAAAATATAGATATACTAATGTCTTGAGACAAATTAAATTGTAAATTTATATATTTTTTAACTCTAGATTATTAATCACTTTTTCATTCAAATAACTGGATATTTTGAGTAATTTTATTTATCTAGTCACAACAATTCTTGTAATACAATAAAATAATTAATCAAAATTTGTATTCATTGCAAAAAGTTTGATTTTCTCTATGAAATTGTAGATAATATACTGCATTCTCATAGTGCATTATCATACAAGGGTTATATTGTTAATGATTTTCGATTCCGTACTCGAGATCGTGACAAAGAATTAAAGACTCAAAACAGTGGAGTTGTTGTGACAGGAGAAACAAATAGTTTTGCCAGTGCACGAGATAATAGTCCAACTATCGGTAATGTGGATTACTATGGCGTGTTAACAAACATTATTGAATTACAATATATCGGAGGTAATTGAGTAGTTCTATTGAAGTGTGATTGGAGAGATGTTTATTCTCAAGGAAGAGGAATCAAGACAGATGAACATGGGTTCACTTCCTTAAATTTTGGACGTTCCTTACAAACCAATGAGCCTTTTGTCTTGGCTTGCCAAGCTGAATAGGTTTATTATGTGAGGGATATGTGTGATCCTAATTGGTATGTTGTTCAAAGATCACAACCTCGAGATTTTTATGATATGCATGTTGAAGAAGGCAACGAATATCAACCATATTAGTAGAAAGAGCCATTAATTAGCTTGTGTTCACCCCAAGATGTGAGTGCATATGAGGAAGACTTTACATTGATTAGAAGTGACATTCCAACAGAGATTCCATGTGAAGAAGGTGCATCACGTCAATTGGGAAAACGAAAGAGAAGGAGTGGGAAGGGAAAAAAGAAAGTCAGAGGGAGAGGAAAACGAAAAGTCATTGAATGTTATGATGATGATGATGATGATGAATGAGCTTGAGTGTTTTGACTTTTTGGTTTGTAAGTATGAGGCACTATAACTTTCTAGACACCGAAGATTGTATATGTGTGTTGGTTATTGTATAATAGTCTTGATGTTTATAAACCAAGTACGAATCAATTTAAGTTGACTTAATTTGGATAGAGTATATACTTCATTGGACTTGGATTGAATGTACATGTAGACAAATGATTAGCCTATATGGACAAACTATAACTCTATCTTTCTATCTCTTTGTATTTTTTTTTGGTTTATAGGTTGGTCCTTTTCTTTTTCATCTTGTGTGTACATTTGTGATACCAGTATTGTTCGAGGTATGTATCCTGTGAGTGATAGGATTTAATCACTCCCTCCGGGTGGTGGGTGATCACCTTTTTTTTAAAATTTTGAATGCTTAGTACTATATGTATCCTGTGAGTGATAAGATTTAATCACTCCCTCTGAGTGGTGGGTGGGTGGTGGGTGATCACCCATTATTTTTTATTTTTAATGTTTAGTACTATATGTATCCTGTGAGTGATAGGATTTAAGCACTCCCTCTAGGTGGTGGGTGATCACCTATTTTTTAAAATTTTTAATGCTTAATACTATATGTATCCTATGAGTGATAAGATTTAATCTGTAACGACTCAAACACAACCTTAGATGTTAATTATATTTTTATATAGTGTGTTGTATGTGGGCTTGTCAGATGCCAAAAGTAAGTTATGGGTGAATAAGAGGTTAAATGGCGCAAAATATTTCTATGTGGTCTAAGAGATAAATTAATTAAAAATAACATTTTTGAAAAAATGCATGTAAGTAAATTAATAAATGTAATAAGCTGCTGGGCGGGTGTCTAACTGACATGAGCACAACAAGAACAACTTCCATTGTTGAATGTCTTGGAGTACTTAAGCACATAAGCAGAACATGGTGTGTTATAATTCAAGACTTTGATCTAATAGTTCTACTCGAGATTTGGTTCATCTATTAATTTCATTATCAATTGCATCCAACCTTGCATGCTTATTGGTGTAAAGCTTTCAAGAGCAACAGTTTTCAAAAGAAAAAGGTGCTCATATACTCATTTTTTGACTTAAATGTTCAAAGAACTTCATTTAATATTTAAACTAATAATGCAAACATTAATCTTTCCCTAAATTATGCTAGTACAAATATGAGATCCATGCTTTGATAAGAGACCATTCTTCTAGATAATATCTGAAGTATGATTCAAAAGCTTAATGGAGAGTACATGAAATAGAATAAACAATAGTCTACAGTAAACTTTTAAAAATATAATACAGTGGAAGTTTAGAGCAATGGTTATGTATATTGAAAGTGTCCTTAAATTCTAACTTATTAATTCTAAATAACTGTTTATTCATGGCCACCATTTATTTGTCCTTATCAAGCTACGTAGTCACATGCTAAATTATGCATCAGTTATCTAGAAAATTGTTCCATTTAATGTGATGTGAATATTTAATGAATTTTTAAATATAAAAAATAATTTTAATTATAAGGTAAATTCTTTCTTTTTATTTCTATATAAACTTTTAATATGTTTTAAGTGATGTTGCTTATTGAAAAATAAAATATTAAATCATTGCTTTTTTTTTGGAAAACGATGCCATGAAAATAACATGATAGTTCAATTTTCATTTGTGTTGATGCATTTTGTAGCTAATGGCGAGTAGTGCACACATTTCTCTGAGTGTTGATCAAAGTCCGTCTATATCACCAAGTTCAATTCCTTCATCATTGCCTCCTTTAAACTCTTCCGCTGGAAGTGCAGGTCAAAATTAAGTTTAATTTATAATGTAATTACCTAATTTATATTGGGTTAATTTTTTCCTAATTATGTTAATTACATTGTATTTATTCTAATATGAATAGGGTCTATCTCAAGAAAAAGAACTCGGGGGAATACCAAAAATAGGAAACTCACAAGTTTAGCGCCTAGTCAGAAATTACTATTACAGTTTAACAATTATAGCCAAGTAATAGGTCCAAATGCAAATGTGTTTGCAAGCTATTTAGGGAAGATTGTTGCAGTGTGTGAGGATGCTCCATTAACTTGCAAACGGTGGGAAGATGTTCCTCAAGCCAACAAAACTAAAATGAATTCATATGTATTGGTAAGGTCAATAGGCAAAATTTATAATAGATATAGTCATTTTTTAGTTCTTTTTTAGATATATTCATTTTTTTGATAGGACAAATTTGAGTTTGAGGAAAACGAAAATTGGAAAAATTAGATTATAAGAAAAATGAGAAACAAGTTTGCAAACTACAAGCATAGATTGAAGGTCAAATATTACGATGCGTACACCACAGATAAAGAGAGAATTCAAGTGGGTTCAGTAGACATTGAGAGAGAGCAATGGAGAGATTTCATGCATTGGTTGAGCTCACCTGAGTTTCAGGTATACTATACTTGAAGGGTGTTTGTTTTATTATATTTGTATTTATTATTATTTACTTATAAAGCAAAGAAATTCATAATTAAGATTTTTGATTTGATTAATTAATTTTTTCATATTACTTGACATCAAGGCCACGTATGCTCGAAATAAGGACAATTGATCAAAGTTAAAGATGAGCAAAACTACTGGTACAAGAAGTTTTGCTTGGGTTAGAGCTTAAGAGGTATAAATTTTCAATGTTTTAATTTCTTTCATTACATCTGATTTTGTGTAGTATTTTTTTATCTATTAATTAAAAATACCTTTTTTATTGATAATTACTTAAATCCAAGCTCAAAAATTGGGACATGACCCAACAGAAGTAGAAATGTTTTACTTGACACACAAAAAGAAAGATGGGTCAATGGTTGATTTGACGTCAATAGAAATTGTGGTAAACATTTCAGTTACTTTTAAAGTTTATGTTCTTGTTTTTTTATTCTTGATATCATCAAAATAATTATGATCTTTTTATGGAATCTTCTTATGGATCAAAATTAAAGTTCTTCCTTGCAAGGCCCAATCCAAGAAGGTAAAAACCAACTAGAAATGTTCTCATATTACATTCATCCATGCGCATTAGAGAAAAACAAAAGGAACTAGTAACTCTGTTAATTTTGTTTGGATATGAATTTTGTCTCACTCTAAGTTCTCAAACTTAAGTCTTTAGTTGTGGAAAATGATTATTTTCTAATATTGTTTAAGTGCAATATGTAATAATTATTTGTGCAACATTTTATTGCAGGAAAATATTCAAACTATAGCAGCCCAAAGAGCTGAGGAGCAGTCTTCTGAATCTGTTGATGAAAATCAGATTTTTCTTGAAGTGATGGGCAAAGAAAGGCATGGTCGAGTTCGTGGATATGGTTTCGGCCCCAAACCTTCTTCAGTCTCTAGCAAGCTTCCTTCTTAGTTACAAATGGCTTCAACAATTGAAACACTAAGACAAGAGAATAAAGAGTTGAAAGAAAAACTAAGCACAATAGAGTAAACCCAAGTAGAAACTCTTAGCTTGCTAAAAAGTTTCATGGAAGAGGTTAGATTAGGAAGGTTTAGTAATGAATGATGATACTCTACTGATATGACATGTTTTGGTTGATGAATAGTGTTCAAGATTCCATATTTTATAGGTTTATTGATCTTGTAAAGTGATACTTTGAATTATAGTTTTTGATTGTTGATATGTGAGTATATATATATGTTTGCCTTTTGGGTTGTTGATGATTGTATAACAATATATTTCATATATTGTGATAGTTTGTAACATTTTGTAAAGCAGGTGTTTGTAAATTTGTAAAATAAGTGTACATGGTATAGGTTGTAGGCCAAAAAAGGTGAAATTGTAAACCACTTTTACTGACTGCCGCATATGGTCGTCACTAATGGGTAAACCACTTTTAGTGACAGCCAACATTGTCGTCACTAATGGGTTAACTTTAGTGACGGTCAACATGTAGTGACTCCCACGTATGGCTGTCACTAATGAGTTGCTATTAGTGACGACCAGTATTATGGTCACTGATTACATTAGTGACGGCCATATTGGCTGTTACTAATGGGTTAACTTTAGTGACAGCCACATATGGCTATCATTAATGGTTAACTTTAGTGACGACCAGTTTTATCGTCACTAATTGCATTAGTGACGGCCATATTGGTCGTCACTAATGGGTTAACTTTAGTGACAGCCACATATGGCTATCATTAATGGTTAACTTTAGTGACGATCAGTTTTATCGTCACTAATTACATTAGTGACGAGGGCATTAGTGACGACTTGTGACGGTCTGTTTGGCTGTCACTAATACTTTTAGTGACGATTTTTTGGACTTTTAGTGACGACCCTAGCCTCCACTAAAAAGCTTGTTTCTTGTAGTGTTTGGTCACTTAATTATTTAAATTCTCAAACCAATTTATAGTTCCTTGAACTTACTTAACATTACGCAATATAGGGTATTATAGCTGGAGTGGTGCTAAAGAATAGATAAAGGCTATAATGATGTAGAAGGACCAGGAGAACATTTGTCGTCCTTGGGGATAATTGTAGTGTGGATGAAAGAGATCCTACTAGACTAAAGACAATTAGAAGGCACGCAAGGATTACTCCTACACAGGCTCTCTAATGTTTAAGTCAGACAATGACATGGTGAGGCAAGAGACAATGCACAGGAAATGTAGTGAATGGTGTGCAATGTCTAGAAAATTGTTTCTAGAGCTAGAAATGTGCTGGGGTCAAAGGTTTAAAGGAGTCTTCAAAATTTTGGGGAAAGTACCCCTAAAATGAAAGAGTCGATGGGTATTTAAACCTGTTGATCAGTGACAGAGACACATAACACATAGGTGCGAGGGTGCGGTGTGTTTCTTAAGCTCGAAAGGGCCTTTGAGAGAACCCTCACCTCCCCCCAGTAGGAAAGGTCCCACAAAAGAAAGAGGGCCTAGAATAGGCAGGCCATATTGTTGTAAAGCAATGTGGGGTAATGTAGGATGGAGATATGTCTCCCTAGGTTCTTATAGGGAGCATTGCTTGACTAAGCGGAGACTATGACATGCAGGTTTGGGAAGGTGGTCTTGGATGGATAGTGATTTCTCAAAGGGATATGATTTGACCCTAGAAAGGTTTCAGAAGGATACCTCATCCTGGTCCACTCGATACTCCAGGGGGACTCCCTTCTAAGGGATTTGCAACAACAATTGCTCCCTACTATTTGCTCTGATTGAAAGTTAGAGGGAAGAGTATACCGAATGAGGGGAGGTCATCCTGGAGAAACCAAGACTAATGCTAAGGGTGCACTTTAATTTAAGGATACAGACCAACTCAGGAGGGAAGGGTGTGTAGTTAATAATAACAGGTTACTGTGCCTCTTTACCTAGTCATGAGATCTATAAATAGCGGTGGATCTTCTCTTACAAACCCTTTTACCTCTCTAAGGCTGTTGGTGTACTCTGAGCTTTCCCACGAATCACCTACATTTTCTCTTGGATTCTGTGCTAATGGAATTAGTCCCAAAGAAAGAATCTCAAGTAACCCACCTCTCAAATGGTAAGGATCAAGTCTACCTTGTTTTTAGGGATGAGCTTGAGGGTTTTCCTTCTACTCTAATGATAAGGATATGGAGATAATCAAGGGAGTTTTCGGGACACTAGACTCTTGGGAGCCTAAGAGGCTTGAGAAAGAGGACAGGACCTCCTGAATTGATGGGGGATACGCGACTGACCATGAAGATAGCCTAAAGATAGGTCTGAGGCTCATACTTCACCTTTTTGGGATATTATTCTTGAAGGAATACAAGCTGGTGCCTGCTCAATTGCAAGCTAATGTGTGGGTTACATTGGTTAACTTTTTATCCTTTACAAAGAGCGGGATGTAGAGCCAACTTTGGAACTATTCAACTAATTCTTTCGGTTCAGGGTAGTAAATGGGTAAGGATAGTTTATGGAACTGCAAAGGGTAAAGAGCAACACTGCCTTATTTGCTAAGCCCTAAAGGAAGGTGGATCATTTTGAATCATAGTGGTTGGTAGTGAGGCCATCTATGTCTTGGGAGTGCACAAGGTCTTGGTGCACGAAGGCAAAGAGAGGAGACATCCTCAAACCTCTTGTGGTTTCATTTGGTAACGAGTGCGAATTAGAGTTCCGTGGATCGGCTGTTGATGGGTGAAACAATCCCTCTTTTAAGCCTATATATTGAAAAGTGTTTGAAGAGCGCAAGTTGGCTTATGAAGGAGGGTGAGTTGTTAATGTTAGTGTGTGTGCCTTAATGTTAGATTTGGTTGACATCTAGCGGGAGTGTAACTGATCACATTCATTGTCTCTTTATATATATATTTATAAAAGGCCAGTTTCTTCATTTATGAGCTCTCCAGTTTAACACATGAATGAGTCCTTAGATATTCTGTTTGAGAATCTTATTCTCAAGGTGTTGAGACCATGTGACAGGATTCTCTGATAACAGGATGTCTTAAATTATTCTTAGTCCTTAGATTCTTTAGGTGGGAACTTCGATTAGTCAAGTATGGACTAACATAGGGGCTACTACTTTGTTTAATATGAGATACTAATGGGAGGATGGCGTGTCACACGCTATGTGACATGAATGTCGCTAATAGACCCATGGGTGGTTGTTAGGGAACAACCGAATGTGACATTGATGACAGACAAAACGACATGGTGGATAATGGTCCTATTGTTAGGCTGTGTGTTGATCCTCAACTTGAACTAGCATGGTTGTTTTGCATATTGTTGTGCGGGATTTGCTAATGAGGCAAACCATCCAATTGAGAGGTGGAGAGGTTCATCTATGTCATTCCATATTGTTGGTATACGGAGATAGATGTTGGGGATATGATCTGTCACCCTCATCTGTAGTTGATGGGGTGAACGTCTTATGTGATCTACTGTTAGTGTGACAGGACAGTGCTTGGCCATGGCAGATTAAATATTAGGAAATAAGTTTTCTAAGGTGTCATCTAGTCATATTGATGAGGTCAGACACATAGTTATTGAGTTTGTGAGTTTATCAGTCCATAACTCTCGCTCAGTTGGGACATTAGGTGATGAAAGGATTATAGTACATGGTAATCGTTACTCGTAATAGATTCACTTGAAGTGAGACTTCACTACCACTTATACTGTCCTGAATCACAGCTAGCTAGGCGCTATTCAGGAACTCTTGGATCATCATCAAGATATGGAGAGATTTCGGTGATGGGTTAAGGGGTTGGCCGATACCAAAAAGGGCTTCAGTGCTATTTGATTGCTCGCGGGTAGTGAACCTAAAAGTCACATACCATATAGTTTTGCGTTTGGTAACCATTTCTTGTGCCCAGAGCGTCTCAGGAGATTGCTGGTCAAATGTTGACTAGGAGAGTCGACTTTTGCCTAGCGAGAGTCAACTCTCGCTAAGGTAAGAGTCGACTCTTGGCACCACCCAACAGCTCCAATTGAGTACCACATGGTGTAAAATTGGAAGGGACGTGGGGTGAGGCAGCAGACGTTTGTGAGTAGAATTTAAATTGCAGAAGTAGAGTTTTCTGCTTGACTTTGTTTCTTTTACTTTTCCTGTCTCCGTTGTAAATTCTTGACTACCAAGAAATTAATATGCATAACAATTGTGCTAAAAAAATTTAAAATGCAGGTACGGGTGATACAGTGACCCGTGTGTCTAGCTTAAGAAGGGGAAACCATAAAGTACCAAATAACATATTAGGTGTGGACTGACTAGGACCACCACATTGTGAGGTGGATTGGTCTCAGTACAAAAATTGTTTCTGTACCTATCTACATGGGACTACAGGTATGTTTGTACTTATATTCATATGATGAACATACGTGTTGCTTAAATGCCCAAGCTGCGTGTATGGCATGTATGCATATATTTCGCTACGCACATCTGATGTGTATAAAAATTTTAAAATTGACCTACACAACTGTACACAGGTTTTTCATCAGTGGTATTAGAGTCTCAATTTGGTATTTAATGCATATACACAATTGTATGTGTTAAATATAACATTTAATTTATTTACAGAAAAAAATATATAACATTTAATTAGCAATTGCTCGAACTTCAGCATGTTGGGAGTGAAATCGCATTTCTGGGGTTTCGAAGAGTCGACTCTCAGGCTACCAAAAGGTCAACTTTCAACATTGCAAGAGTCTACTCTTGCCAGTTCCAGTAGCTAGACAATTTGTTCTATTTGCTTCATTGTCGATAGTTGTGTGGTAATTCACATTGGACATTGACATGGGGATTTAGATGTGTGTGTTTGGATGCCATGTTGTATTATTTGACATATGCGGTATACGTGTTTTCAAAATTGTTTTGAAATAACAACAGAAGTGAATAAATGTTAAGGATGAGCATATGCTTGGTATGAATGAATGAATGTTACATTGTTTCGATTAATTTATTTAATATGTAATAATTAGTCATTCGGGAATGTACTGAGGCATAAGCCTTGAGTACCTTCTTTTAGTTTTTATTTTACAAATTTTGTAATTTGAAGACGGTGTCAAGGAGTTGGTGGCAATAAGAAGCAGTTAAGTAAGCAGTGCATCAAGGTGTTAATGTGTACCATGGTTTAAACTCTTGAGGCTCGAGTTTATTCTGTGAGCAAGCCTATTGTCATTTTGGTTATTTATTATTTATTTTGTTATGCAATGGTTGTGTAATGGAATGAATGGTGAGTGTATGATGAGACCTTAAATAAGAAGCCCAAATTTTTTTCCATTGCATTAATATTAGATTTAAATGATGAATCTGATTCATTGTGGCTTTCCATTAATGTAGGAGTTCATTAGTTTGATTGGGTGTGCCCAATAACTAAAATGTGAGGGTGCATTTCATGAAAGATTATTTGATTTCTTCTATTAATCATGTGATGGGGTGGTGTTCAATGGGTCTCACCTGACCACATAAGTAAAATCTGAGAGAGGGTGATGTTCCACTCATTGCACTTAGCCAGATAGTGGGTGGGATCTAACTAGTCCATTAGGCTAAGTAACTAAAATGTGAGGTTTATGATAGGTTAGAAGCCGAAGGTTGAGCTCTACATATGATGTGGTGGCAATTGTTGTCTACTAAATTATGAGCATACTCCAAGTAACTAAAATGTAAGGCGTATTCTTGTGAAAGAGAATTCGACCACCCGTTATTGGATCCTGAATAAAAAGGAGATCACATTTCTTATTAGGGAAGTGCAAGATTCAAAAAAGTTAGTGGGAGTACCCATTTGTTTAAAGACCATAATAAATGGTGTTTTACAAAGACACAAGCTAATATATATATTTATTTTTTGCAGGTTAAAATGGTTGGACTAAATCCGTTATCATGTATTCTCGACACTAATAGGCTCACTGTCCCTAATTTTCCTGACTGGTTCCATAATTTAAAGATTGTGCTCAATATGGAAAGAATTGATGATACTTTGTGTTTTGCTCCACCTACTAAAATACCCCAGACTGCAACTGAGGAAGAGATGATCACTTGGGATATCATGAAAGAGAATAGCATGAGAGCCCATAGCTACATTCTTGGCATCGATGTCTAATGACTTGGAACTTTAACTTGAGCATTTTACGAGTGCTGCGAGCATGATACAACATCTCAAGGACCTCTTTGGCAAGCGTAATGGATAACTCGATATGAGATATTGAAAAAACTGTTTCGAGCTCGAATGAATGAAGGTTTAGATGTCGGGGACCATGTCATTAGCATGATCAATGCGATTGGTTAGTTGGATGCCTTGGAATTCCCGATGAATCCTCAACTCCTTGTCGACCTTATCATGCAATCGTTCCCAGAATCCTTTGGTTCGTTTATTACTTATTTTTATATGAATAAAATTGAGTGCTCTCTCCTAGAGTTATTAAATATGTTAATAACTACTAATCGCAAATGAAAGGAAAAGGGCAAGAAGGAGTTATTACAATTACCTCTTCTTCTTCTCAGAAGAAAGCTAAATCTAGGAAGAGGAAGATGAGTGTAATAAGGGTTGAGAAGGGTGGTAAGTAGTTAGAGAGAAAGGGTAAGGAGGGTTAGGGCAAGGGTAATTGGTACTTTTGCGGACAAAAGGGACACTGAAAGAGAAATTGCCCCGACTATCTGTAGAGCTTGAAAGGAAAGCGCCTAAAGGGTCAAGGTATGATTCCTTCATCGTGTCTTATTGAAACCGATCTTACGATTAGTTGATACCCTACTTCTTGGATTGTAGATTCTGGTGTTACTTCTCATATTTGTTTATCTGTGTAGGATCTCAGTTGAAGTAAGGCACTTGGGAAGCGTAGTGTGGTCTTAAAGGTTGACAATGGGGTAAGCTTTATTGTATTAGCCATATGGGTTGCTTCTATATCTTTACCTTCTGGGTATGTGTTGGTATTGTATGACTGTTTACTTATTTTGAATGCGATTCAGAATGTTGTATCTACTCGACAGCTTATAAGATATGGTTATACATTTTCTTTTGCATGCAATGAATGTTATATTTTGTATGATAATGTGTGTGTGGGAAAAGCTATGATAGTAAACGATCTGTACTTTTTGGAAACACAAGTATGTGAATATAATCAGCAAATGGTTGCTAGACCTAATACCATGATAAATGAGAAGCATTATCAAGATAATCTTATAAATCCTAAGTAGATGTGGCACTTTAGGCTGGGTTATATTAGGGAAAGTAGGCTTGTGAAGTTAGTTCATCAGGGTCTTATTTATGAGTTGTGTGTTGAACTCGGGCCAAGTTGTGAGTCATGTATTTTTGGGAAAATGACCAACTCTCTTTTTGTTGGACAAGGGAAAAGGGTTATTGAACTATTAGGATTGATACATTCAGATATATGTGGGCACAAGAATGTCATGGTCCAGGGTGGTTATATCTACTTTGTAACCTTTACTGATGATTTATCATGGTATGGTTACGTGTACTTAATTAAGTACAAGTCTGAAGCCTTTGAAAAGTTCAATGAATTCAAGGCGAAAGTAGAAAACCAAACATAAAAGAGTATCAAGATTCTTTGATTAGATCAATGAGGCGAATACTTGAGTACTGAGTTTTTTGATTATCTAAAGTTTAGTGGTATAGTTTCACAGTACACTCCTCCTTATGCACCATAGTTGAATGGTGTGGTTGAAGTAGGAACCAAACTTTGTTGGACATAGTTTGGCCTATGCTAAACTACACATGTAATACCCAAGAAATTAGGATTATCTGAAAATAAGCGTTTTATTAGAAAAACGAAATTTCGGGGAAGATTACTATCTAAATAGCTCAAAAAATTGACCGAATCGACTGCAAGGAGTGCCCTGAAGCTGAGATGCCAAAGGAAAATGATATGACCGTGATGAGTATTTTAAAGCATGATTTATGGCATCGAAAGAAATGAGATCAGGAACAATTTTTGATACAGCTAAAATGCAACTGCCAATTAGGCTGCAATACCGAATTGTTATAGACTACTTCCAAGAAGTCAACATAAGCTTGAGGGGACTTCAGTTTTTCATAAGGAACAACCCTTCAGTGGTTTCAGGAAGAAACGAAAGGGTTTAAGGCCAAAACGGAGATTCGAGCCTAAGTGTAGTTTTTCGAAATTGCCAGAGGGAGGTCAAAATGATAATTTCTTGGAATCTTCAGGATCCAATTGATGTTTTAGGACTTGAGGGTCCTAAAATGCAATATTGGAAAGTTCAGGGGCTAAGTAAAAAGGGCCAAAAAGGTGAAGGCTAAAGTTTGAGAGGCCAAAATGCAATTTCAAGAAACCTCAAATCAACCATGGCCGACCAGCCCTTGAAATCGCCAAAATAGGCCATGAGAGACTCGAGAAAGGGGATGGGGAGCCTCAGGCCAAGGCCGAGACAAGCCTCTTGCCTAAGAAGTGGCCAAAATTGCGTCGAAATCGAGCCAACTTTTGGCCAAAAGTGGCCAAAAGTTTGGCCATTGAAATGGCAAAGATAGAGTGCTTTCGGTGGGTTTTGGGGCAATCTGAGGGAGGTAGAGGCTTTATGGGACTTAGGTTGATCGAGCTCCAGCTTTTGAAGGCTCGAAAACAACTATAAATAGGGGTTCTGCGATGGCCGAATGGGGAGGAGATTAAGGCTTAAAATCGACCACGATAATGAACGAATTGGCATCCCAGAATAAGGGGCTTTTGTTGCCCGTAGCCTAAAGATCCATTCTGGAGATTTTCAAGAGTTTTGGTGATAGTTTGAGGGGGTAATCGAGGTCGCCCGAGATGGGAGGCGGACAGTCGATCCGAGGCTTTAAGTCTCTGGTTGGACAAGCTCCAGTACTCCATTCATGCTCTAAGGGGTGCCAAAAGGATTGAATGAAGGAAGGCTTTCGAGGGGTGGAGTCAGCTCAGATCGCCGGCACGGCTGTTGTTGGAGAAGACGATCGACGCGTGTCGGTCATGCACGGTCCTTCACGCGCACCACTAGCCTTAGGCTCGTGCAGGTGAGTGTTTGGTCCAAAAAATTTGGGAAAAATTCTTTAAAATCTAGGAAAATATTTTACTGAGCTCAGTGCAAAAATATTTGGGTTTGGGATTCTCGATGTCTTGGTTTTTGCACCAAAGAGCCTCATTTTGTTTGAAAACGCACCATCCGGGTAAGTCCAGTATTTTTTCCTTGAAGTTCATAGCCTATGATGAATTGTTGTGAAATTAGATTTGAGAAAAAAGTCTCGAGGGTATTTATTGGGATTTTTAGAAGGAAAAATGAAATAAATGGAATGTTGAGGATATTTAGTGATTAAATATCATTTTTATGATTGAGGTGATAGAGATGATGTGATTGGTGTAACTTTTGAGAGTTGGCACGAGATTCAAGGTCGGGCATGCATATTAAGGTAATGCACGCTTTTCGAGGTGGCTGGATCTTTGGGCAAATGTGAGTAATTTTCTCACAAGAACTTATATTCATGATATGTTTGTTATATATGCATGTTGTTATGAATGCAATATTCATTTTTCATATTGCATGGAAAGTCGTGATAATTGCATGACACGATGTTATTATCATATTGATATTTGTGCATGTGAATGGGATGTCGCCCCCAAAGTGTAGCCGTAATTCTTCGAGGGCAATGATGGAATAACGTTAGGCTTATCCCGAGAGGTTCGGGATTTGCCTAGGATCCGTGTCAGGCTGGTGGGCCTAGGAAGTTACATTAAGGGCAAATGTTGTTTATGTTATTGCATCATGCATTCATATATATATATATATGTTTTTGGACCCGTACTAGAAGTTTCATCTTCTAATGGGTTATGCCCCTGGAACATTTAACGTTCTAGTTGAGACTTGCAGTTTAGGCATGGAGCAGGTTGAGATATGATGGTACGTGATGGCATGGCCGATGGATTCAGCAAGAGGTTCTAGAAATTTGTTTATCCGGATATGTTTTTAGCTTATGCTTTAATGAGTTGAGATGTAACAATGTATTTATGTATTTCAGTATTGAAGATATGATGTTACTATATGGTACGAATTCTTATGATGTTATAAAATAAATTGACTATGTACCATATCAGGTTTCGATTTTAAGCTTCTGTATTTATGATGATAACCTGTTGTCCGCCTAATTCTATCCCGCAAGTGGACTGATCGTGACAAGTAATACAGTGATGAATAGAGTATCGTACTCACGAGGACTAACTTTTGACGTTTACTCTAACTGATTTAACCTTAACCTAACACACACATTAACAAAGAATTCAACTATAATAAAAATTAATTTATGAATAAAAGATGCAAACAAAATAATTCCTTTGATTTAAAACTCACAAGACTAAGGCACTAGGGTTTGTGAATCCACCGTCGGCCTTCTATGATTCAATTATTCGTTACTCGGGTCTTGCTATTCCTTATCTTAGGTTGAAAATCAATGATCCAATCACAACTAAAAGCCTTTCTCGATGGTCATTCAGTTCTATGAATATATATGAGATTAACTATCTCTAATCAACCTTCGAACATATAAACATGCATTCAATCACGGAGATCATCACAAAATGATTTCATAGGGCATAACGGTATCTCTATCTATTATAGACCCTATGTTGTTTGCTACTATGTCTAATCCATATTGAATCTCTCGAAAGCAATACAATCACAAATATGTTCCAATGGTGATCAAGCATCAAAACAACATTATGAACATAACAAACAATTAACCCGAATGGATAAGAAAATAGCAAACCGAATAACTTTAAATCAAACCATTAGAAGTTGAGGTTTCATCATTCACCCTAGTTATAAAAACTTTGCTATGCATGCTCTCAATCAAAAGAAAAGGAAAAGAGTTGGAATCCATAGCAAAGAATTGAGAAAGAAAAGAAAAAAAAAGAAAAATACAACTCAAGAGTAGTCTTCAATCTTCCATCCGCTTCTCTTCTCTCCCCCCTAAAAGACTCCTTAAATCTCCTAAGAATAAGTCTTTATATAGTCCTCTTTCAGTTATCAAAGTCCTATACCTTGAAGGAGTCTATTTCTCTTTTATTTGGATTGAAACGGGCTTAAAACGGTCTTTTTACGAAGCTTTGATCCCTACCGCGGTCCTACCGCGGTATGCTTGTTGTTGCAGACCCATGAGCTCCAGAAACCAATTCCTAGAGCGGTCCTATAGCGGTATGCATTCCGCTGTAAGACCGTGAGCTCCAAAAACTAAGCCTTATAGCGGTCCTACAGCGGTATGCATTCCGTTGTAGGACCGTGAGCTCCAAAAAGCAAACCTTATAGCGGTTCTACAACGGTATGCATTCCACTGTAAGACCGCTAGCCTTCTTCTTTAGCCTCTTATTTTATTATCTTCAACTTCTTGCTCTCGATACTCTTTTGTTTTTTTTTAATTCGATACTCGACCATGCCTCCAAGCTTTATTTCACTCCCATAATGCACCAAAATCACTCTTTTTTCTGTATATCTGCTTTAACACATCCTCCACATCTACATAACTATATATGGAACCAAATCAAGTAGAAATCATACTCATTGAATGTATAAATGCTAAGTTTATAGACCAAAATAAGTGTATAAAAGACACTTATCAAATACCCTCAAACTTAAACTCTTGATCGTCCCGAGCAAGATTATCGACTCAAATATATCACCCCTCAAGTAGAGAATAGTTAATATTTCAAAATCACTTACAAGTTGGATAGCCTTCAAGGTAGTCTCAGATTTTGGTATCATTCATAATTTACATAGAGTTTTCTAGTAATGCTACACAACTGTTTTTGGACTTATTCCATGTTTTGACGTGTGTGTATGTGAATCCTGTCAAGTACAATATCATGCATAAGGTTGTTGGTATCCCGACCCCTTGATGGTCCTGTACACTTTCTCGCTCGTAATATGCACTCCACCCCCAAACTTGGTCTTTTCATTCAGTCCCTAGGTGCTCTCAATCATTTTTTTCTTTCTTGTTCAAGTTTGGTTGGACTCAGCCAAAAATGGCGTTGTCTTGGTTTGTGAAGACTCTCTTTTATTTTGAATGCTTCGGCATGCTAACATCCACTAAACAGTCAAACCCACCAGTTTTCTCAATCCCTAAGAGTTATAAACATCGGCACCATTATTGAGATTTTTTTTTTCACTAAACGAGTGCATTTTATGCTCCATCTCGTTTTTATATATATATATATATATATCTTATGTGCAAGCCTTCACTCCATTAAGCTTTCTGAATGACCCTTATAACAAGCTTTCAGCCGATGACTCCCAAGCCAGATGACCACGGGGCACTAGGTTTTAAGATACCTCTACGGGCATAATCACTCAAGTCATTCAGGCTACGAAGAAAGGTATAAGATATATGCAGGCTCAAATGTAATTTGGTGCACGACATAGTGATAGGGATTAGATCACTAGCCTATGGTTACTGTCTAGCTTCCCTTAGTATGTCTAACACATTCCACACAAATTTTAACATGCACGGAATCAACACATTCCTCAACATTTACCATCATGGCTCAATCTTCCCCAAACTTTCCTTTTCATAATGTTTGATGATTGAGTTACTCAAAAAGTTAGTTTAAGGGCGAAAGTTTAAATGGGAACCTATGCATTTAACCTCCTGACACTTGTGCTCACATTCGTCTATCATGGATAATGAATCACAAAACAAAATGAATAGCATCACTCTCTTTACTCATTTCATCAAAATGGTACCAAGTAAGTTTCATCATTGATGGCACGTCTACCCAACAAAATATGATAATTTTTTTTTTAACACCATTCAACCAAATCATGTAACATATGTAGCTGCCCATAGTGAACCTCCCCCCAAACTTAAACGTTTCATTGTCCCAATGGAACGAAGAGAAAGAAAAGAAAGGAGTGTACCCAATCTATAGTGTCAAGGTTGTGATGGTAGATAGATCAACACATGCTCGATTTGAGGTATTGGAACTTTCGGCAATGGATTTGCCCTTGTAAGCAGCTGGTGTAGGATGGCTCTTCGATTGCATTATCATTTCTGAAAATGTACTTACAATGCACAAGTTTGAACATGAGAAGGTAACAATGAATAAGAATGACATGAAGTAGACAGAGTCACATGGATGCCCAAACTCCCCCCAAACGTAAACCTCACAATCCCAAACTTAAGGTGCAATGTGCAGGTGAACATTGGTTGGGGTATTTTATCAAACACCAAGTGCATGATGTTATGATGACCTCAACATTGTTTTTGTGTAAAAATCCTAAAGAATGACACTCTAACCTAACTCAAAGTAAAGAAAATAAGAGAAAAAAAAACCCAAAAAAAAAAAAACAAATGCACATGAGAATTTGAGTCCATCGATCCACGTCAGGTGTGTTTTCTAAAAAGATCGATTTATGGTTTGAAGTAAGCATCGAGGAGTTGGAACATTCGTTTTAATCATGAGATCAAATAGTTTGGTTACGTGAGAATTTCGGATGAGCCATGTGTATATAAGAAGGCTAGTGGGAGCGATATTGTCTTTCTAGTTTTGTATATGGATAATATTTTAATTATGAGTAATAGTGTGAACATAATGATGTCTACCAAGGGTTGGTTGTTTAGAGTATTCTCCATGAAGGAACTGGGAGATGTTACCTATATTTTGGGGATACGAGTTTATAGAGATAAAGTCAAGAAATTGATAGGTTTCTCCCAGAGACTGTATATAGAGAAGATGTTGAAGAAGTTCGGCATAGCAAATTCTAAGAAATGATAGCTGTCTATCTGAAGTGGAGTTCATCTCTCTAAAAGGATGTCCCCAAACACTCCTGAAGAGAGGGATCTAATGAGTAAGATACCTCATGTTTCGACAGTTAGGAGGCTTATGTATACGATGATATGTACAAGACCGGATATTACATATGTTCTGAGTATTGTAAGTCAATATCTGTCCAATCCCGGCGAGAGTCACTAGATCGCAATGAAGCATATTCTAAAGTACTTGAGAAGAACTAAAGATATGCTCTTGATTTATGGAGCGGTTGATATCTACGTGGATGGATACATAGATTCAAATTTTCAATCAAATGTTGATGATTGTAAATCAACGTTTGGTTTTGTATATCTCTTGAATGGTGGTGTTGTGAGTTGGAAGAGTTCCAAGTAGAAAATCACAATAGATTTCACTACTGAAGCTGAGTATGTGGTGCATGCAAGGCTGCTAAGAAAGCTGTTTGGATCCGAAAGTTTTTTTTTTAGGTTAGTATGGTTCCATCTGTCGAGTTAGTGGTCTTGTTGTATTGTGATAATACCAAGGCTGTTGTTTAAGCTAAGGAACCTTGGTCTCATCAAAGTCCAAACACATTAAATTTTAGTTTCACTTGATTAGAGAGATTATAGCACGTGGGGACATGCGATTGCAGAAAATAGATTTAGTGGACAATGTTGCTAACCCACTTACCAAGGCTATGGCTTAGTTACAAGTGGACCAACATCTTGAGAAGATAGGACTCCAATACTTGCTAATGGTGAAGCATTAGATGTACATGTGATGTAAATTATTATTTGTGTGAGTGGGAGAGTGTTGGTGTTGTGTGCCCTAATACTAGATTTGGATGACATCTAGCGGGTGTGTAACTGGTCACATTCATTGTATCTTTGTATATATATTTATAAAAGACTAGTTTCTTCATTCATGAGCTCTCCAGTTTAACACATGAATGATTCACTAGATATTTTGTTTAAAAATCTTATTCTCAAGGTGTTGAGACTATGTGATAGGATTCTCTAGTAACATGATGTCTTAAATTATTGCTAATCCTTAGATTCTTTGGATGAGGATTCTAATTAGTCAAGTATGGACTAGCATAAGGGCTACTGCCTCGTTTAGTATGAGATACTAATGGGAGGGTGGTGTGTCACAAGCCACATGACATGAGAAGTTGCTAGTATACCTGTGGGTGTTTGTTGGGTAACAACTAGCCGAATGTGACGCTAATGATATGCCACATGGCATGGTGGATAATAGTCTTGTCATTAGGCTGCAATGGTGTGTTGATCCTCAGACTTAAACCAGTATAGTTGTTTTGTATATTGGTGTACGAGATTTGCTAATAAGCCAAATCATTCAATTAGGAGGTGGAGAGGTTCATCTATGTAATTTCGTACTGAAAGGGGTTAAGGGGTTGGTCGGTACTGAAAAGGGCTTTGGTGTTATCTGATTGTTAGCGATTAATGAACTAAGAAAGTTACATACCATATAGTATCGTGTCTGGTAACCATATCTTTTGCATGGAACATCTTAGGAGATCCTCCGTCAAATGCTGACTAAGAGGCCAGAAAATTCAACTCTTTCTTAGTGAGAGTCAACTCTCATCGTTTTGTGTACTTTATCCTCTACCTTACCCTATTTCGGTTCTAAATATTAAACATGTGAGTTATTGGCAGTGGTTTTAAGTTAAATGAAAGATTCCTTGTGTTATTTACTTCTAACCGTCATGGGGCTTTGTATCACCCTATTTCATTGGGAATGATGCCACGCCTGGTTGGGTTAGGTTCTAGATGGATGATTGTGGGTCTTGAGTCACTTGTATGTGAATATTGTATTTATTTAATTACAATCTTATGTTCACAGTGTGTGTTGGGGGTCTGGGAATTGCATCAATTGGGGGCCATATTCCGTGAATGCTTGGACACATGCATTTTAGAATGACTAGGTGCACAAACACTATATTGAATGTGTATTACTATGTGGGCGAAACATGGCCTGATGCCTGGTTTATTGGGGCCTTGTATCACGTTTATGCTTACAATGCCATGCCTCTTTATGTGTTGCATTGCATGGTTCTTGTAACATCTCGATATTTTGAGGAAATAATAATATGTAGTTTTGGGTGATGAAAATGATCTATTGAGGGTTTGTGGTATTATGGAATTTAATTGAGGGATTCTTAGTAGCTCGTCAAGGTGATTTTTAGGCTCAGAGGGTTTACTGGAAAATGACGACATGGTAGATCAATTTGTAGTTTTATGAAATGGAATGCTAAGTAGTGAGTTGGATAATTAAGATAAGTAATTATTTCACTTGAGGGTATATATGGAATTTTGGATATGTGATATTTTATTTGAGAAGTTATCGTATTTATGGAAAGGGGTGTAATTGGTGGACTAGGGAAAATAAAAATGTGCAGTGAAATTATTGAAATGGGGTGGGAGTGAGTTTCTGGAAACTTTGGGGCTTATGTGCAATTTATAGAAATGAATTGTGGGCTACTTAAAAGTTAATTGCTCGCATATTATAATTGAAGGGACCTACAGGTCGTGCGGTCATGCACGTGTGTGCGAGGGATGGTTGTCATGGGTTCAAATCGTGCGTGTGTGGTGGGAAAAATGCTAGTTTTTCTACTAGCAAAGGCCAGCCCGAAATGACGTCGTTTTGGGTTGAGGCCCTGGCAGCCAGGCGCGATCGTAGATGGCACCAGGTGGCTTCTTCCCAGCCATTTATTTTGGCTATTTTAATGCCCAATTCGAGCGAAATTGAATGGTAGAAACAAAAAGGAAACGGGGGAGCTCAAGCAGCAGTGGAAATGAGAGAATTTGGGGAGAAATTCAAGCGAAATTAGGGAAAATCTTGGTTTAAATAGTGTTTAAAATTGCCAAGTAAGTGGAAAGATTTATTTGAAGTTTTGTACTATTAGATTATGAATTTTACATAGTTAAATTTAATTACTTTGGGCCATAGTCTCACTACTCATTGTAAACGTATTACTTTGCAGCGGGAGTGTGGGAAAGATGAGAATCAGCTATTTAAAAGTAAGTTCTAAACCCCTTTGGCCTGCTCTATATTTCCCATGTAAGACCCTGTCGTTTTGAATAATCTAATCCCTCCCTTACCTGGATTCAGTTCCACGTATTAATTGCGTAAATACGCGGGGTAACCATTTTATAACTTGTGAGTTATTGGTGAGTCTGTTGACGGTGGCTTTAAACTAAATATGAGCCCTTTGCGATATTCACTTCTAACCATCACAGGGCTTCATATTGCCCTGTGATATTCACTTTGTTTTTGACATCATTTTAGGTGAGGAGGCTGTCACCAAAGATGGCCTTATGGCGTGTTGGTCCTAGGTGGCTACATTACAGGGTGTTCCCGACCGAGAAAATTTTTGGGAGTGAGTTGAAAGCAAGGAGGTCAGATGTTGCAATTGGTTAGCTTCGATTAGCTGATGATTCGTTGTGTATGATAAAACCCTTGAGATATGTACTTATACTTAAATTGCTACCAATATTGTAAATAAAAAAATTGAGGAAAGTTGTGGAGTGTTATAGTTCTACTGCGCGCGGTGACTCTAATTTCCTGATGTGCATTTTTTGGATGGGAGTACCTATTCGAGACTATTTTCATAGACAAAAGGACCATACCATTTTAGGCAGGAGTATCGACCTGAGGTTAACTCAAGCTTAGATTCTAGACTAGCTCGAGGAGGGCCTGAGGGAAGATTTGACTGGCTATGAGGTTTGTGCACAAGACTTGGGAACAACGGCTCATGGTTTCATGCTTGCTAGTTCATGGCAGTGATAGGTTTGATAGGGACTTGGGTGCCAGTTTCTGTTGTGTGGACCGAAGGACCATTAAATGCATGTTTAGTTATGCGGTTCATTCATGACTTGTTTTTCATGGTCTTGGAATGTTTTTGTTTGTTATGCACGTGGCGTGCGAGTAGTTTGGGGTTATATCTTCAGTGATATTGGCCTTGTTCTTAATATACTTGTTGAATCTTGTGACTCACTCTTGTTTTAGCATCATTCTAGGTAAAGAAAAAGCAAAGGGCACGGGCAAGGGTGACAGCGCGTAAGTTGACCGAGTAGTATGATGTACACGGCAATCCCATCCATTCAAGTCCTGTGGTGTCTAGAGTCTTTGGGAATGTCGAGGGTTCGTTTTGTTTTTCTTTTGTGTTGTATTGGTATGGACTTTGTGGTATATAGACCACGTAACCATGGTGGTAGTGGTTAGCAATGTATGTATGCACATGTTTTGCAGTTTTGCATCCGTTGTGCTAGGCTTCATTTATGCTGGCGGTATGGATGTTTGATTTAAACTTGTTTCTGTGCCACTACATGACAATCTTCTCATAGATCTTTTGTGCTCGCAGGGGCTCTGTGAGGCGGGGTTTACATCCAACATCTAATATATGACTTAACATAACACATCAAACTCAACCATTTATGATATTTAATACATATATGTTGTTTATGAAAATTGGTTAGTTTTAACTTTCCAATCACATTCACTTGGTTGCATAGAAAGTTTTGATGGATCAAGATAATAATATATTCTCAAATCATATAATTTTACCAGATTTTTAAGGAATAATAAATTGAGTATATTGTTTTATACTCAATTAAAAATATTTATTTCTTGATTAAGGAAAGTGAAGGGTAACACCGGAAGCGTGGCTAAAAGACCAACTCTTAGTGGATCAATGCAAGGGTTTTACATTTGAAAGCATTTTCAACACAAAAATAATACAATAGAAGCATAAAACATACACAATAGAAACAAAATCAACCTTGCAAGACTCGGTATTCATCATTCATATGCTATAAATAGAAAACCCATGCCATAGGGGGTCTATTGGTATACCTTTCGGATGAAGTCTGATGCCAATTATCCACGCGATGGTCACTTCTCTTCTGTCTAGCAAGCTTCCTCGTCCTTGCAAGTGCCCGGGTGACTAGCCCACCTCCACAAGCATAGGGAACCTAATCGGTCTGTACCTGAACCGCCATGGAACCCAACGAGCAATGCTAGGATCTTCTTGATAAAGGTGAGCCGAAGCTATATGTGGTCCCTTCCATGGTTGCACTGTAGCTATCCAACAACCTATCTATGAAAGAGAAGAATAAAGATGGAGCTACTCCGACTAAGCTCAGAGCAAGGACGAGCCACGACCATGGCTATGGAGGAAGAAGAAGATGGTAGGCAGTAAGAACAGAAAAGAACAAGGAGAGGAAGAAAGAGAAGGGGAGCAGCTCACGCAAAAGGCTTTAGCCTACTCAACCCTCTAGATCTTCTTCCTAAATCCACCTCTCTCACATTTACTTGTCATCCACACCTCTTTTTCTCCCATACCCATCCTCATCATTAGCATCAGAGCATTTAATGCTCTGATACAACCAAACAGCGGAGCATTAATGGCAAAAACAATCGACCTCACGAGCCACCAGGTCAATCATTTTAGGCGGTCAACCTTTCCTATGCACCAGTTAATAGAACACGGTCGATCGACCGCATGAGAGCATTGATCAATTGCCTGAGCTGGTTGGCCGCTGTATGCATCGGTCGACCAGTTTTAGCCATCCAATTCTAGCGTTAGCATATTACACTTTGTCCTGTGTTATTGACTCTTAATAGCATGCCCCACTATCCAGTAAGGGTCTCCCATATCCATAGATCCTCAAGGATAACAACAAGGCGCAACCAACATCACTAGCAATTAGTGACGGGGAATACATTAATAGCAATAGATCACTAATCCACTACATTACTTAGTATGAGCGTGACTTTCTAGGTTCACAGCCATATAGCAATTAGGACACATCAACACTCCTTGACGTCGACCGAACACTTTTACCTACTAAAAAGATCTCTCCAAATCCTCAAAGCACCCTGAAAGATCTTGAGTATGCTCTAGCCAGGACTTGGGATTCTCCTAATGGCAATGAAGTCCAACTTCATATGAACCTATTAAGGCTCCTTAATTACTGTTCACTATAGCCCTTCCATTGAGTAATATCCCAATCGAGTGAGAGCTATGGACTGATTAAACTCACAGAACTCGGTAATTGTGTCTGATCAAGTATGGTGTGATTGAGGTAGCATGTCAGATTCGATCTGACATTGGAACTCTTTTCAATCTCATGCTCACCTTGGCTAGGGGATTTCCAATCACCGCCAACACAAACAACACAAGACGTATGCCTCAATCCAATAGAGGTTAATGGATCCCATTAGAAAGCATATTCCTCCATACTCCATTGCACAAAGACAGCACAGAGAGCATTCCCACCTCTTACACTGGATGGTTTCGCTCAACGAAAAATCCATGACACTAGTGTACAAGACATCATGTCACCTCTGGTTTAAGGACCATATACACAATTAAGAGCCATTAACAAATCATTAATCCTCCAAACCATGTGATTTGTTGTAAATGTCACATTTAATGGATGTTCTAGCACACCCACCCACATGTCTATTATATGCATTCCATGCAATGCTAACAATGGTAGTAGCTCATGTGTCGGTCCACTAATCAATCCTGAGCTAGAGGTTCTTGTCACACAGTCTTAACTCCTTAAGAATAGGAACTCTACTAGGAGATTTAGGGACTCATTCATAAATGTGAGATGGAGAGACAAGAATGAAGATATGATATTTTATTAATATCATGAATACATTAGCAATGCCACTTACTTACATATCATAAGTGTAAATCTAGCATTTAAGGTACTATCACTAACAAACTCCTACTTGCACTAATGCTAATTTACAAGCAATAACTACTGTATCATCACATGGTTTCCAATACTCATCTTTTAAAGATTG
Source organism: Diospyros kaki (assembly GCA_036245055.1). Taxonomy (NCBI): domain Eukaryota; kingdom Viridiplantae; phylum Streptophyta; class Magnoliopsida; order Ericales; family Ebenaceae; genus Diospyros; species Diospyros kaki. Next base: position 28,865,686 of record BSEG01000012.1, read on the forward strand.
TGATCTAGTTAAGCCTGTGTTAAAGTTTTAGTTAGTAGGTCAGCAACATTCTCTAATGAAGTTACCTTTTGCAGCTGCACATGTCACATGCTACAATATCTCAAATAAGATGGAAGTGGCGCTTTATGTGTTTGGACTTCTAGTGAGACCTAGGCTTCTTGGCTTGTGCAATAGCCTTGTTGTTGTCGCAATATAAAGGTATTGACAACTTAACAGATGGAACCACTCCCAGTTCAGAAATGTACTTCCTCATCCAAACAGCTTAATTTGCAACATGACATGCTAGAACACACTCCACATCTGTGGTGGAATCCGTTGTTATATCTTGGAACATTTCTAACTAACTGCTCCACCATTCATGACAAAAACAAAGCAAGATGTGGATTCCCTATCATCCACGTTAGACTGAAAGTATGAATCTGTGAACCTGTCTACACATAGATCACCTCTTCCATAGGCGAAAACTATATCCCTAGTCCTTTATAGGTACTTCATGATATGTTTCACGACTACCAGTGCTCTGTACTTGGGTCAGACTGATATCTATTGGTAAGACTCACTGCATATGCAATATCAAGCCTCACACATAGCATAATGTACATGAGGCTCCCCACCGCCGAAGCATAAGGAACTTTTTCCATGCACTGCTTCTCCTCCGAAGTCTGTGGAGACATCCTCCTAGAGAGTGGAACTCCATGCTTAATGGGCATTAACCTTTTCTTGGAGTTCTCTATGCTAAACCTCTTTAGCATCTTGTTTATGCATAGACTTTGGGAAAGACTTATTTGTTGGTGTTAGTGCCCTGAATGCTAGATTTAGTTGATGTCTAGTATGAGTAATGGGCCTAATGATATAATCTTGCATGGTCATATCATCATTCATAACTCTCCATCTCATATTTATGAATGACTCCCTAGATTTCCTGGTAGACTTCATACTCTTAAGGTGTTGAGACTGTGTGACTTAGATCTTTAGTCCAGGATTTTTAAAAGGTATTTCCACTCCTTAGAATTATCAGAATGGGACTATGATTTGTTGATTAGTGGACTGACACATAAGCTACTACCATTATTTAGTATGGGATGCTAATGGGATAGGGTGGTGAGTCATATACCACATTGCATGGGATGTATATAGTAGACATATGAGCGGGTGTTGGAGAACATCCACTAAATGTGACCCTTGCGATAAATCATATGGCTTGAGGATTAATGATATGTAGCTAGTTTTTGATTGTGTATCTAGTCCTTAGGACCAGGGCAATATATTGTCTCATGTGTTGGTGTCAAGGATTTGCCGTCGAGTGGAACCATCCGGTGTGAGAGATGAGAATACTCTCTATGTGGTCTATGTGCAGTGGTGTATGGAGGCAAATGCTCGCTAATAGGATCCACTGTCCTCTATTGGATGGAGGTGAACATCCTATACATTCTTAGTCAGTTGGTGATTGTAGAAATCCTTGGCCAAGGTACGTACGATTGAAAAAGAGTTTTGATAAGTCATCTCGATCACTTTAGATTAGATTTGGCATAGTTACCAAGTATTGTGAGTTTAATCAATCTATGGCTCTTACTCGGTCGGAATGTTAGTAGTGGAGGAACTATGCATGGTAATCAAGAGCCCTAATAGATTTACAAGAAGCTTTGACTTCATTGCCATTAGGATAGTATTGAATCCTGGTTAGGGTATACTCAGAATCTTTCAAGGTGCTTGGGGTTTGGGAGAGATCCTCTTGTCCTAATTACTGCCTTGCTGTGAACCTAAAAGGTCACACCCTAGGTAGGTATTGCATTGGATTAGTGGATCTGAATTGGTTAACTATTCTTCCTTCATTAAGAGTTAATGATATTATTAGAGGGACATTAATTATGAGAATGGTTCTCATTGAATAATTAATTCTTATATAATATTTTGTGTATAATGGTTACATATGTTATATTGTATTGGAGGAATTAATTAATACAAAAGGGTGATTAATTGGTTGAAAAAGTCAAAGCAATTGACAATTAAAAGAAAGGAAGAGATGGAAGTGACGTGGAGAGCATCGACTAGTAGAGGTGTGACGACCTTGCTCCCAGAGATCGCGCCACTAGGAATCCAAGAGGAAGTGCCAAAATGGCTAATACAAATATAAACTTAAATGAAAACATTTCCAAACTTTTCTCAATTAACAACAGAAACTAAAATAAGTGCTTACATCAAATCCAAGATATTAAATCCATTAGGTCTTAACTGCCCATAAGCCCCAAAACATAATTGAGTTCAACCATAACAAAACAAAATAGTCTTTCCCCTATATTAAAAATACTCCAAAGATCCTTTAGTTAGGAAGGCTCTGTACACAAATCTACCCAATTGAGAATGAAGCTCCACTAGCCTCACCTTCATCTATAGCTTTACCTTTTACCTGGAATGATGCAAAAACAAGTATGAGTCACAAGGATTAAGAAGTATAATTTGAAAGGAATGTTAAGCAATAGGAATCAAAGCAGAGTGGAATTACTTGTTACACTAAATGCACCCATACTATGCTTCACAACATCATATAAAAGTGTAAACATGCATATATTCTCACATAACTATATCATATAAAAGTGTAAACATGCATATATACTCACATAACCACATCATATAAAAGTGTAACCATCAACCTATGGACTAAAGTCCTTCCACACACTGATTTTCACTATGCGAGCGTAATGAGCCGAAACTCCATCGCGTTAGACTTTTGTCTACCAAGCTTGGGGCATGATAGCCACTAAACACAATCCTTGGGTTAGGCATTCGCCTATTAAGCTTGGGGTATGATTGCCATTAAACATGATCCTCGCGTTAGGTATTCACCCACCGAGGTTGTGGGTACACCATGTAGACTCTGTTCACCGTGCAAAATAGTAATTGCGTAAAATAATTATCACGCACAAATAAGTATCTAAAAGCATATTTATGATTGTATGCATACATGACCATACTCCTGAAGATATTCTCAAACACATGCTCACACATGACTATGTAATACAATCATCATCATGCTTATGAATATACTTTTACCCCCAATAATGATTAACCATAGCATACAAATAATGAATGAACACTTTAACGCCAACAAGAACCTGCAACACGGACAATATGCACACAATACAACATACATACAAGATAACCAAAGTCTTGCATGGAACTAATCAAGAAAGCTCCATTCCTTAGGAAATATAGGGTGAACCAAAACTCTATTAAAGCCTTAACAAGTTTCATCAAGAATCTAGGAAGAACAACAAGATTAAACACAATAGCATAGGCAAGAACCGTAATATCAAACATAGGAAACACAACCAACACAAAAAGAAATCGAATAAGATAAATTCCAAAAATTCCATATTACAAGCGGTGAATTCAAAGACATGTTTTAGGCTCATAACTTAGCTAAATACTATGAACAATATGGCTAAATTGAAGCTTAAGATCTCTAGTTTTTGAAACAACAAGCGGATGGCAAATCGGATATAATCACAAAAAGTTATATCCAAAAAATTTGAGCAATGTCGTTTTACCTAAAAACAATAAAATTCTAGATTTAAGCAGTGATTCATAGGCTATTACGGGCTCAAAACGTAGCCAAATAATTTAAATAATATGTCCAAAATAAAGCTTATGATGTCTGGTTTTCGGTTCAAAAAGTGGATTTCAAAGAGTACAACATGGTCAATTTGTCCAAAAATAAGAGTTCCCAAATACAAACATTCCAGAATGAAAGGAATGAATTTTTGACATAGGAAAAGGGGTTTATGAACTTCCATCAAAAGGAAAAAGATATAAGAGCTTGCATATGAAAGAAAAAAGGGAAGTATGAACTTGTCTTTGATGGATATAAATACCATGAACTGAACCAAGAATGGAGTCGATGAAGAAAGAAGATGGTAGAACCAAGTTGCTAGAAAAAGAAGTAAAAACGATAGAACTTGCACCACCTCTAAGGGCTTTGAAAACTAGAGAGAAAGAGAGAACGAGAGAAAATGCCAATGATCTATGGCTTATACTCTCACCCTTCTTATAGTCATTGGAAACTAGGGCGAGAAAGGAGAAAGAGAATAGAAGAAGATGACTCCTTTTCACATCAAGACTCCTAGTTTACTTCTCTTTTTTTATTTATACCTTTGCATATATAGATATATATATATATCATGAAATAATCCCTTTTTTATCAATATAATATAATATATCATATATATATATTTACATACAAGGTAGCCATTTTTCCTTCAAATCTCAATTTAATTTTGACTTTTCAACATAAATCATAATCCCATCTTGCTCCGACTTTTCCATATCATTTTAACTTCATTTATATTTATTTATTTTTTTTAACTTTTCAAACATCACATATTATTCCTCAAAAGTATTGATCAATTAATAACAAAATACCACACACTCAATAATTATGACTAAATGACCTAGACCCGCTAACGAGTCGTTAGAAGAGGCCCATGTGCATGTGCTACCGTGCTTGTATATATATATAATATGTGATATTATATCCATATATTATATGTTATTGCAAAAGGAAAAGAAATAAAAGGAAGTCACGTGCAGCAAAAGTCAACGTCTTCTTCATTCTAATTTTGGATTTCCTTGGATGCACATGGGTGGTCTGCTCCTGCTCTCTCTCTCTCTCTCTCTTAATTTCTAAAAAGCACGCTGGGTGTGCGTCTTCTTCCCTTCCAATTTTCTAACAACCCTTTTCTCTATCTTCCTTCCTTCGTTCTATCCGTCCATTCATGGAATCCACCGTCTCTCTCTCTCATTTAATTTCTAGAAAGCACACTAGGTGTGCATCTTCTTCCCTTCTGATTTTCTAGCAACCCTTTGCTCTGTATTCCTTCCTTCATTCTATCTGTCCATTCATGGAATCCACTGTCTCTCTCTCTCTCTCTCTCTCTCTCGTTTAATTTCTAGAAAGCAAGCTGGGTGTGCGTCTTCTTCCCTTCCAATTTTCTAGCAACCCTTTGCTTTGTCTTCCTTCCTTTGTTCTATCCATCCATTCATGGAATCCACCGATGGCGCAAATATATATGGGATATATTTTGTAGTAGCAGGCACATAGTTCTTCCTTTCTCTAGGCTTAATATATACTGGGTATATATATATGAACGAGGACGCAATGCGCTAGCGACAGTGGAGTAGTTCCAGTTTTTTCCTCGGAGGATTGGATCTTCTAGTGGGGAGAAGAAAATCGATTACAAGGAGTTGCAGTCACCGGACGCTCCATGGACGAATAGAAGCTCGTGGTCAGAAAATATTAATAGTTGGGAGACGTAGATCAGGTGAAGGCGTTCATCATGGTCGTTGAAGGAGACCTATGTAGGCAGCTGAATACGGCATCTTTGGTGCAATAAGAGTAACCGACAGTCATAAGTTGGTAGTTTCCAGCGGCTAGTGGAGATCGTGGTTCGTTCTTTGATGGTCCTGACAGTTGTGACAGCAAGAGTTGTCATTGGTACAATAGTTGGGGTTCCTGACGAGTTCTTGACAACTATCTGTAATTGGTGTCAGAGGTGGATTTATAGTCGCAACCCCTTTTCTGATATTCCATTATAGATCCATTAGATGGACAACCTTTTTTTTGAGGAACGATCCCAGCTCTTATTCACCTTCTTCAAGAGGGTGCTAGTTGTGCTTCAGGAAAGGGTTCTAGAGGCAACTTACAGGTGGATTGACTTGGTCCCCTACGCTTGTGGGAGTGGCTTGGTCAATTGGACAGGTACTGAAGTGAACGAGGAGCTAGATTAAGAAGTAGGTTTGTGAGTCGATACGTGATGGGATCACGTGAGCTCAATAGGTAGATTGAAGAGGTTAGGTCATATGTGCAACATAAGCAATTAGCATGCTCTATGAGCCTGAGGTATCCTTTACCATTTTTTTGCAATTCCATTATGTATGGTTTTGTTATATGCATATGGTTATGATCATTGTGTCATACAAGAAGCGATCCGTTTTTGCTGTTTATTTGTATGGTTTTTAAAAAAGTTCTAAAAACTAGTTTGTCTTCTAGCATCTACCACTCAATGTTTGCGTGCGCCTCCATTGGCGGCATCATATCCTTTCACTATCTTTCTCCTCACTCCATCTCTATAGACATGGATTCCCAAGATGTAGGTCATATCTCCCAAATCTTTAATGAAAAATTTACTAGATAACCAAACTTTGGTCAAAATTAACATGCCAACATCATTCCCCATAAGAAGAATGTCACCCACATACAAGATAAGATAGGATCTCATGCTCACACTTACCTTCTTGTATATGCAAGACTCATTTGGATTCTTTACGAAACAAAGCTCTTTGATTTTAGAATCAAAATGGATATTCCAAGAGCGTGATGCTTGCTTGAGACCATAAATTGACCTCTTTAGCTGGTAAGCTTGATTAGGATTGGTTGACCAGAATCCCTGCGGTTGTTCCTATTAGTGTAGGTGCTATAGACCCAATCAGATTGGGCATATTATACACTGACAATTGTAATCATATTTATTACTGAATAAGGAGTTATTCAATCTTACAAAGAAGTCGTTCTATTAGTTTCTTGTTATTATTGTAATGATTGGATGAAACTAGATAGAAGTCCATATAATGTATACTGTGATTAATCTATAAAGATGTGATATGATGCATCACAGTTTCTAGACATCATTAAACATTCCAAGTCGTAGTAATGTCAAGAATGGACATTGACAATTGCGGTAAGACTTGTATGTGCTATGTTTTTGCTATGTGATAGCAATGGGGGTCTCACACCCATAGGCATGGGGATGCCTAGACAAGTACATAGGTGATCAATGTTGGAGAACATGTCACTGGACATGACTCGCCATGAGAATCCATTTTGGTTATATGTTGATGGTATTCTCATACGAGATGGGTGTAACTAATCCTTGGACCTGAGGTTGTCACGGTCATCTCATAAGAAGACCGTATGCTTTGACATCGTTTCGATGAGCCTAGATAAAGGCTGCATGTGGGTGATCGTTGGGCATATCGTGAGGTTTATGGAGATGGGTGTCTAACCAAGATGGGACTCGTCTATCCTTGATAGAGGATGATGTATCTAAGGCCCATTTGGTGGATATTCACTTTAAATCCATGACCATGGTGAAAGAGATCAATAAGGAGTTATTGATTCACTTTCTATTAAGTGAAGATATCCGGATGACCGAAGAAAAACTTATGTGATCATAATCAAGCAACACATTGCCAACTTGAGATCACATAGGATAAATTAACGAGAGGATCAAATTACACGGTAATCATGCTCGTGAAAGGTTATTTGCAGATTATGAATCATTCTGAATAATTGGGTAGGCATGATGCCTTACTAGAGGCCAATCTTTTTTTATGTGTTCGTACCGACACATTGCTAACATATTCGGAAGTCTAATGAGTCATACATAATAGGCACGGTCCTTGGCTTAAACCAAGAGAGCGGACGTATGGTTAAGCGGGATACTTCGGCAAGAAGTTATGCCGTCGTAGGTTCTCATGGAAAAAGAACAAAGGGACGTAATGACGTCGATATGACGAGGGGTCATCATAAAGGAAAGAGTTTCCTAAAATGGCAATTGATTAAATTAAGTAGTTTCTAATTTAATAATTTTCTATTTGTTAGAGTGGCAAATAGGAAATAAAATATATTTGGGCTTAAGTTAATATTTGGACTAAATTGGATTTGGGCCAAATATTAAATTAAATATTATATTTGAACTAAATTAGATTTAGACCAAATATTAAATATTATATTTGTGCTAAATTAGATTTGGACCAAATATTAAATAATAAATATTTGGGCTTGAATTAGATTTGGGATAAATATTTTATAAATGGATTTGGGCCACTTAATTTTATTTCTAGTTAGACTAGGATAAGCCCACTTAAGATTCTAGTTGAACTAGGATTAATGGGCTATCTATTAGGGTTTAAGAAACCCTAGAAGACTTCTTTATAAATACCTTTTTATGGGTTGCCCAAATATAGGAATTAATGGTTGTGTAGTTTTTCCAGAGTTGAAAAACGTATTGTCATTCACTTTTCCCTGTTTCTTTTTGGCATCGATTTGAAATGTGGGTGTTCTTTTCCGTCCATACACAAGTCGTGAAAAAGAGAAGGAGCTAGCACTTCTATTCCCCTCTCCTTGCTAATGGACGCATGCTGCGTATCACGAGTTAGAGGCCGGACACTTAGAAGGTTCAAATCTGCGAACGACTTGAAAATCTAAAGGTTAGATTTATTTTATTTGTATGTGAATGATTGTATTTCGACGTTGATCCAATCACCGGGATCGGGTTAAAGTTCAAAATTTTTGAGTTACGCTGCTTGTCCCGTAGTGATCTTGCTTTACTTTCAGTTCCATGAAATATCTTTTTCAAGATAACCATTCAAGAATGCTATCTTAACATCCATATGCTAAATCTCATAATCATAATACGCAACAATAACTAGCAAAATCCTAATGAAATTAAGCATGGCGATCTTAGAAAATGCATCTTCATAGTCAACTCCTTGGTGTTGTCGATATCATTTTGCCACAAGTCGTGCTTTGAAGGTTTCCACCTTCCTATCAGCCCCAGTCTTCCTCTTATAGATTTACTTACAACCTATGGGAACAATTCCCTCAGAGGGATCCATTAGAGTTTAAACCTAGTGGGAATACATAGATTCCATTTCTACTAGCATAGCCTCCAACTATTTCTTGGAATCGATATTAGATATTGCTTCTTCATACATGGTAGATTTAACCACTAGATCACCCTTGTCATACAGGAACATTTCTTGCATCACCTTTATACTAAATCCATATCGTTCTAGAGGGAGAAATACTCTACCAGACCTATGAAGTGAAAGGCAGCACAATGGGGTGTGACCAAAACACCGTCTATTGGTGGAACAATGCGAGGGAGGGTTTTATTTTAAAACCATTTCTAACATAAAAAATCACATTGCAGAAGCATAAAACATACATAGTGGATACAAAATTGTCCTTGCAAGACTTGGTATATATCATCTATATGAAAAAATAGAAAACCCATGCCATAAGGGGGTCTATCGGTATACCTTTCAGATGAAATTCGGTGCCAGTTGTCCACGCAGTAGCTGCTCTTATTTCTATCCAGCAAGCTCTCTCGTCCCTCCAAGTGTTCAAGTGACTAGCCCACCTCCACAAGCGTATAGGACCTAGTTGGTTCATGCTTGAGCTGTCACGGAACCCTCTAATGAAGTTGTGCTAGGATCTTCTCGATGGAGAAGCTATATGCAGTCCTTTCCTTGGTTACACCTTGGCCATCCAACAACCTTTCTGTAAGGGAGAATAAGGAGGAGGAAGCAACACCAACTGAGCTTGAAGCATGGAGGAGCTTTGTTCGTAGCTATGGAGGAAGAAAAAGATGGCGAACGGTAAGAACAAAAGAAGAACAAGGAGAAGAAAAGATAAGAAGAAGGGGAGTAGCTCATGCTCATGGGTAGCCTCCTCAACCTCCTCTAATCTCTCTTAAATCTCTCTCCAATTTGCTTATTTGTCGTCCGCGCGTCACCCTTTCCCATCCCTCTCCAAATCATTTTATCAGAGCATTTAAGGCTCTGATGCGACCAAGCAGCGAGGCATTAAATGGAAGAAATAGTTGACCGCATGAGGCACCCTGTCCATCGACAACGATCAACTTTCCTCATGCATCGATTAACAAAACCAGATCGGTTGATCGCATGAGAGCACCAATCAATCGCTCTATGGACCTATTGACCAGTTTTAGCCACCTATGCCTAGCTTTGGTCATATTACACTTTAGGCTCGTTATTAACTCTTAATTGCATGCCCTGCTATCTAATAGTGATCTCCCATAACCACAAAATCAAACATATGCAACCAACATCACTAACCCTTAGTGAAAAGGAACACAGTAATAACAATGGATCACTAATTCGCTACATTACTTAGTATGCGTGAGATTTTCTAGGTTCATAACCATGTAGCAATCAGGACACGTCAACACCTTGATGTCAGTCGAACCTTTCGACCTACTAAGAGGATCTCTCCAAATCCCCAAAACATCCTGAAAGATTCTAAGTATGCTATAGCCAAGACTCAGGATGATCCTAATGGCAATAAAGTCCAACTTCATATGAACCTATTAAGGCTCCTCGATTACCGTGCATTATAGTCCTTCCATTGACTAACATCCCAACCAAGTGAGAGCCATGGATTGATTAAACTCACAAGACTCAGTAGTTGTGTTCGATCTAATATGGTGTGATCGAGATAGCATGTCAAATCCAATCTAACATTGGAACTTTTTCCAATCTCATGCTCACCTTGACCAAGGGATTTCCAATCACCACCAACACAGATAATGAAGGATGTATGCCTCCATCTAATGGAGGTCAATGGATCCCATTGATGAGCATCTACCACCATATTCCATTGCACAGAGACCACGAGAGAGCATTCCCACCTCTAACACTGGATGGTTCCGTTCAACGACAAAATCTCTAACACTAGTGCATAAGACCTTATGTTGGCTTCGGTCTAAGGACTAGTTATACAATCAAGAGCTAACAACAGATCATTAATCCTCTAAACCATGTGATCTGTTGCAGGCATCACATTAGTGGATGTTCTACCAACACCCGCCTATATGTTTATTGTATGCATCCTATGCAATGTGGCGTGTAATTCACCACCCCATTCCCATTAGCATCCCATGCTAACAATGGTAGTAGCCCATGCGTCGGTCTACTAATTGTTAAATCATATTACCTTTCTAATAAATCTAAGGACTAAGAATACCTTTAAAAAATCTTGAACTACAGATCATGTTTAATACAACAAATTATACATACTATGTTACATTTATTTTTTTAACTAATTTTATAAATCAATAATCATCTTATAGTGTTTTGTAATTAGGTTTCGGGTTAATTGAGTTAGATATTCATGAAAAACCAAAAGATTGATTTCTTTTTCAAGAAAAGAAATTTTAATCAAACTAGTACATATGCTCCATTGAATTCAAGTATGTCCTTTATTTTTTAGGTTAGATAATGAAATTTCAGTGCATAGTGAAGAACATTCAACTAATTAAAGCCCCTGCATTGGATCTAAAAGAGGTTATCATAAATTCTTTAGAATGTAATCTTTTAAAGTGCCAACAAATATATGTGGAGTAATCTTGTGAACCAACAAGATGAAATTGATAAAGTAGATTATTTCCAATTTGTCGGGCATTATCAACATTAATTTGACGTCAGAGTGTCCTAATGAAAAACCCATCATCGTTAGCTTGAATATATGTGATTAGAATACTCTCCAAGCAAAGATACAGTAGTCTTTTGTCTTCCTTGTTAATTATTTGTTCAGTAAACCTTCCAGATGTCTTAAGAGTGGGAGCATTTATAATTAAACATGGAAAAAAGTAAGTAAATGATGGTGAAAATTGCACTTTCTTATCTCATGTTGGAAAGAATCCCAACTATTTGCATAAGAGAGAGAACTATCATGCATTGTAGTGATCTAATTATGAATCAAGCACAACATATTTTGAATGTTGTCAAGAAGTCCATCTCCCAACAAGTTGGTTGATATTAAATGCCTCAATATATAAATGTTGTTAAATGGTTAACATTAATTCCAAGCATATGGTTTGAGAGGACACAATGAATGCCCTGATTCAACAAATGAAGCTAACTTTCTTGAATTGGTGAAGTTACTAGCTGGCATCTTATAATGAATGAACATGTTTCTTCAGTTGTGTTAGATAATGCTCCTCAAAATGCATCTTACACATTACATGGAATTCAAGAGTAGTTATTATAAGTTTTTGCAAATAATAAGGTAAGAAATGTTGTTTGCAAGGATATTGGTGAATCAACGTTTTGCATAATTGTGGGCAAATCAAGATATGAATCTAAGAAAGAACAAATGACCATTATATTCAGATTTGTGAATTAAGTTGAGTTTGTAAAGGAACATTTTGTTAACTTACTTCATATTTGTGATACCACCTCACTGACCTCAAATAAATAGATAATTAACGTCATTTTTTTTTATATAATCTCAATGTGAGGGATATTTGTGTTCAAAGATATGATGAGGCTAGTAATATGAGTAGAGAATGGTCAGGGTTGCAAGCTCTTGTCTCTAATAAGTGTCCATATGTTTATTATATAAATTATATTTTTATTGCCTTCAATTGGCTTTAATAGCAGCATTTAGAGAGGTTATTCCTATCCATCAATATTTTTTTTTTAACTTAATTGTAATTATTAATATTGTTGCTTCTTCTTACAAATGACATGATTAGTTACAAGCAAGCCAAGTTGCTGAAATTGGAAGACTTACTTCCATTGATGAGATGGAAAATAGAAAAGGATTTAACCAAATAGGCACATTAAAATGAGATAGGGATACTAGATGGAGTTCTCATTTGAGCTCCTTCAAAGTTTAAAGCTACATGTTTGGTTTTGAGACACGTTGGACCCATTCTCTATGCATTTCAATTTTTAGTTTTGAATTCATTTTTAATTTTCTATTTTGGTAGTTTGTTTTCAAAAAATTAAAAACGCATTTGGCTTGTTCTTCTAAAAAATTATTTCTTAAAACAAAAAACTAGAAAATGAGTTATGTTTGAAATTTTAAAAATAATATTTTAATGACATTTTATTCAATGAATTTGATAATGCACTAGAAAAGATGACCCTCAAGTTTCAAGCAAAGGTATACTAATATAGATCTGATCACATCTTGATCTTCAATATTCTCCCAAACTTTCTATTTGAAATATTTAGACACCAAAAAAGTGAAAGTAAACAAATAATGACTAGATTGTTGATTAAGCACAAAAAAGAGATGAAAAGAATAATAAAAACTGTGTAAACCAGCCACAACCATCACAACCAGTGGTCGTTGGCAACCACCATCAGTCGGAGATTCCCACAATCAGAGCCTACCATTAGAAACACCAAGCCAAGGGGGTTAACATACACAAAAAAAATGGGCTATATTTAACGGTTGGATTTTCATAGATCTAACTTTTAATTTTCAGTAAAAATTGAAAAATGCACTAGCAGTTGCCACCAATAATCCTGGTCGGTGGTTTCCAATAATCAAAGACAACCACTTGACACCCTTATCCCCATCGACCAATATATCCAAAAACTAGCAAGATCCAATAGTCGAATCTCCATAGATCTAAGCTTAAATCTCTAGCCAGACATAAAATCAGTGATTTATAAAGGTTGCTAGTCGCATTGCAAGGGGTGATTGGCGGCGACTCATGACAGTGATGGTAGTGGCTGGTGCGGTCGATGGCCGAGCCTTGAAGAGAAGAGAAGAAAGAAGAGAAGGAAGAGTTGAACCTGGGTGTCTTTGGGAAGATGGAATGCATTTTTTACATTTTGGATTGAAAGAGTGTGTTTTGATTGAAAACAACCAAAACGAGATTTCAACGTTTTGAGTTTTATGTACAAAAGTTTTTTATGTTTTGGAAAATGCATTTTTGAAAATGGGTAAGTAAACACGTTCTGAGTGTTTTGAAAAACTGAAAATAACTTGAAAACAACAAAGAGAATAAGGGCTTAATTTTTTAAAAGGGCATCTATGCTAGGGAGATTTGGATGGAGCTTATAATGGCATTACATCATTTGTATTTGTGTTCATTTACACCTTATAATTGGTATCATGGAAATTACATATGATCTTTGTCAACCATTGCAGTACAAGTCTCAACATATTGTAAATGTTAGGTTGTGTAAACTATGGCATCGCACACCCAAGAGGGGGTGAGTTGGATGTTCTAAAAATCATCGAATTTTGGAAAATTCTTGCTTATTAATGAGGTTTTTGTAATGATTCGTTATTGGCTGTATGTTATTATTAATATTTTATTCTATTTTAGTGTATTATATATCTTGACATTATTTAAAAATTTAAGGGTGGAAATAATTTATGTGGCCCATGAGTCAAAAGTAATGAAAAGGAATATTATGTTTAAAAGTCTAGGTGATGGAAAATTAATTTAGCTATAATTCCTAAAGTAAATTTATGAGATATTGTGGGTTGAATATTTCAAGTATATGCGTGTGTAAATTAGAGTTGAGAGGTTGAAGTTTCTAATGTGTAGAAATGGAAATAAATGGGTTGGGCCAAGTGTTGAAAGGCCCAATAAAAATGGAGGTTGAAAATTAAATAAAATGGATTTGGGTAACTTCCATTGGGCCTAAATAGTATGGGTTAGATTATTGAATAAGCTTGAGCCCATGTGCAAATATTGTATTAAATTTAATAAAAAGGAAAAGAAAAGGGAAGAGGGGAAATGTCCAAAAAGGGTATGTTTTAAAGTGGGGTGTGTGTTGTGTAGAGGAGTAAGATGGTCAAATAGCAAGGGGGTGGTTGGAGCTGGACGTGCAACCCATTCCTCCCCCATGCTTTTCTTTTCTTCTTGCTTCATTCTTCTTCTCTCCAATTTCTTGCTCTCGACGGTCTCCTTCCTTTTCTCTATCTTCTTCTCCATCATTTTCTTCTTCATCTCTTGGCTTGAAGCTTCAAGGGTGGATTTTCAAATTTGAGGGAAAACTTCTTCTCTTTGGTCTCTCACCATTAAAAAGGCAAGTTCTCTTCTCTTCTCCATTTATGTGCAAGTTTTTCTTGATTATTTCTCTTTTTTTTTTAGCACACTTTGCTCTCCTCTATTGCTATAATATAATTTCTTTTGATAAAATGAGTTTTTCTTTTTGGTTGTGAACCTTTTGTAAAATATCTTGATTATTAATGGGTCTTGTTGGGGTGTTCATTTGAGGCTTGATTCACTCCAAAAATCCTTCAAGGAATGGCATTTTTATTGGTTAGATTAGAACGATGTAAATATTGTTGATTTGCATTACATTCTATTCGTCCATTTTTGCTTCTGGGTCTTAAGAGTCGACTATTTTGAGTGAAAGTCAGCTTTGTATGAAAAGCTCTTGGGTGGATCGACTAAGTTGATGTAGAAGTTGACTTTTTCTTCAAAGAATCGACTTTCCAACTCCAAGAGTTGACTTTTCATTTTAGACTATGCATGTTATAATCGTGTGGGTATAACTTTCTGTGGTTATATCCAATTTGAAGTCTGCTTTTTGCATTGTAAAATAGACTCGATAAGGTTCCTTTTGATATAGAAATTGGATTATTTGGATAAGTATTGAGCCTATAAATGCCCTATGAAATACTCATTTGAATCTGACAATGCTCCAATTTTTGGAACATAACTTCTTGTGGTGTTATCCAAATTGAGATCCGCTTTTTGTGCCATAATTTTATACCTTATAAGGTTTGTCTTGGCATATTCCTAGAATTAATTGATTACGTTTTGAACATGTAAAAGCTTGGTTAAACCTTGCTTAAATATGGGAATTTTGCTTATTTGCTCCCAATTTTCATTGTTACCTAATATCAAGTACATCCATCAAATCTAATATTGATTAGTTGTCTTTTGGGGGTAAAATAAAAACAACCATGGGATTTCATGTGTGATGCATAATATGATCATTATCTTTGCACATCTATTATTTTGCGTGACAGCTATGTCCGCGGTGAGAAAAGGATCTCCTATAAGGTCCTGATGCAGGTAGAGGTGGCCATGAGCCCGATAGGCAATACTCAAATTTTAGTGATTTGTTGATTTATTTTCATGATGTATGCATACATGCATGGACGTGGTGGCCTTGGGAGCCATGTGGGGCATGTGGAATTCATTACTATTAATGTATGTGTATGAAGATGAAAATAAATACATGACATGTATGATGAGTTAGGAACCGCGACCATGCAGCCTTCGATTCCGTCTGATTTCGATCCTCAAAGACGCAAACACGATCTCCTCCAAGTAAGTCCACACGATCGATCCTTCCACAACGTCTTTGGTCATGCTAGCAACCCTAGACGCCTCTGAGAGAAACGAATTTTTCTTCACCCGTTTTCAGCTTCTTAAGCGGCATGTAAATAGAGTTCAAGAACCCTAATCACGCTATAAAAAAAGCCCTAAACACTTTAGGTCCATTCCTTAATCACATTGGGTTAGGTGTCTCTCTTTTTTTAATTATGGAATGGGCTCGATCTAAGTGTATGACCCCTTATTTCCACCATTAGACTAGATGTAAGAGCTAATTCTATTGGCCTATATTAGGGCCCAACTGATTGGATTAATTAAACACATCTCATGGGCTTCTTAATTAAACTCTTTAAATAATAGTTTTAAAATTAATCAAATTAATTCTAAAACCCTACATGTCATGGTTAACGTCTAGCAACATGCTATGAATACCTAGCCAATGATGAAATAAACGCGGACTTTTTCAATTACAATTACTATGCAGTAAAATCATTTCATCAATCTATGTCTCGATTGAATTTAGGGTATGGTTTTATAATGAAACCCTAAGCATTCAATAACTATGTATTCATTCCAGATTTATGACTTGATAGGTGAAATCAAAACTCCTTTTGATTTCCACCTCACATTGGCTAAGGATTTTCTCAACCATGAAACCATTAGAATACATAGGACATCTTCTCATCATGACGATAAGTGATGAATCCTGTATCGACACTCATAAGCCTTCATATGTAATAAGGCCACGCCCAGTGACAGTTTGTCAATGACTCCATTAGAATCCAAAAAAGCATCAAGGTGTAACCAGTCAAATATAAGACTACCATAATGTTTCAAGTTTAAGGATCAATCTGCACAATTGCAACTCAAGAATTCCAATTCAACTTAAATAATAACTATTAGGAATTCTATAACGGGTCAGTTTAGTGTACTTATTCTTATAATAAGCACCCACATATATGCATTTGTGTCATCACACCAATGTCCATGAAACAAGACATTCTCTTGATTGAGCATGCATTATATGTGCTAGTCTATCTGTAATAGCCTGTATTACATGGTATTGAAAAATAAATAATTTTCAGTGATTTTGAAAGCACCTCAGTTAGTCCGGGAAGTCGAAAGTCGATTTCGAGAAGTAAACTAATAAAATGTGTCGAATCGACAACAGAGAATGCCCCCAGACTTAGATGTCTAGGGAAGAGGGCATGAGATTGGTGAGCATCTCGAGATGAGGCGAATGACGCTGAAAGCAATCAGATTAGGAATAATTTTCGGAATAATTTCTGTATAAGCCTAAATGGGTATCGGTACCGAATAGTGGTAGAGGACCTCTAGGAAGTTGAGGGGACCCTAGGAGTGGTCCGATTTTGCGAGTAACACAATCTTGAAGCATTTTCAGTTGGAATAAAAGTCCTGTGCAGGCGTAGGGGCGAAGCAAATCCTCATTGTGATGCTTGGGGTCTAGGGGATGCCTAAGGTCTCAGGAGATGAGGAATGAACAGACCCTGATTGTGATGTTTGGGGTTGGAGAGGACACCTAAGGTCACAAGATCCTTGTTAGGGTGAATTGATTGTGTGGGCCGAGTATAGTGTTAGGCAATATTGTGGCAACAGGATATCCATGGTTGTGCATGTGAGGAAATGCCCACTGCAGATGCCCAAGCAAGCATGTTAGAAGGCCGAGCTAGGCGTGGTGACTGAATGCATACGTGGGTATGCAAGGGGAGACGTGAGGTTTTGACTCACCTAGAGGGTGACAACATATGCTCCAGATGATGGGTGCCAGAACCTAAGGTAGTCAAGCTTTGGGATGACCTTGGGGGCAAAGTGGTTTGTGATGGATCAGGATCCATTGGTATGGAAAGATAGGTCTTTCAAATCATAGTCGAAAAGCCATGAGGTATCATCTCGTGGGGTAAGATCATGAGGCTTTAAGAGTTAGGTTGATTTGAGATTCTCGAGGATTGTAAGAGATGTAAAGTCTTGAGGAGTGAGGCTCATGGAGTGAGCCTGAAGTTATCAAGGCAAGGTCAACTTGATGAGGTCACTTTATTTAAATGATGGTGGTGAAACCATCGTAGTTTGTAGGGGCTTCAAAGTAGCATTAATGCTACGAGTGCAAGGCTCGCAGTGGCGGATCTGATGCTATGGACCATGTGGCAGATGACTAATGTGTTGGCTTGCAGTTATGGCGGGTGGCCCATTGGCCAGAGCAACATAGTGAACTGTAGGGGACGATCAGATGCCGAAGAGCTAGAGCAGCACCATAAGAATTATGTCGAGTAAGGGTCTAGGTTTCGTAGGATCATTAGTCTTCCGTGAAGGTCAAGGTGACCGAGGGACTAGGGTAGCACGGTTAGCGATAATGTCTCGTGTATCTTGGTGATTAGATGCTTAGTGTGGAAAGGCGAGCTCAATTGAGTAGTTGAGAGTTGCGAGCCAAGTAAGTGCAAGGAGGCCAAGTTGGGCGAAGTGCACGAAGGCCCAAGTAGGGGTTAAGTCTTTTGTAGTAGTGAAGCGATGACAAAATGGTTCGTCGGATGTTAAGACCATGTGGTATCTCGAGATGTCCAGAGAGAGTGGAACCCAAGGAACGAGGAATGGCTCTAGCATGGAATGATGCTACAGGTGATGCCTACCAATAACAGGTCTAATGCTAGGGACCACTGAATGCAGATGACAGGTGGCCATTGGGTTATCTCATGACGAGGGACTGCGACCCTCTATGTTAGGTAACAAGTTTGTTGTGGAGACGATTAGATGTTGAAAACCTAGTGCGCACTGTAGGTTATGTCCGAGCTAAGCCTAAGTTCCATGGGGATTGAAGTGTCATGATAGTGCCGCTAGCTTGTCACGATAGTTTGAACGCTTGTGAAGCAGTTGGGTGATGTCTTGTGGGGTGATGACAATACGCGTGAAGATGCTCCTCGTTAAAAGAGCTTAACACATTTGTGCCTAGAGTTGATCGTGTTTGATCTGGTAAATTGGGGTGTTGGACTCAACGTGACCTTGTGCGATGTGGGAATATAGGGTTGACTGGAAGAGTTGGCAAGTGAGCCCGGGAGGTCATGTGAAGTAAGTGCCGTGGAGGGCGAGACTTATGAGGTGGAAGCCAACCATGAGATGGGAATACTGAAACGTGTGAGTGTTTCAAGTATAGGGATCTATAAACCTATGACGTGAGTTGTGATAGGTTGAACATGTGGCTATGGCATAGTTGCAAATTCTATGAAGGGTCACAGTTGTACAATCGAGTGGTAAATCCTGAATGTGTCGATGTGATACGGAGGAGGCATCCTCATATAGCATTGGATGGGTTTCCAGGTGATGACACAGGATCGATTGCCAGGTGATAACACTTGTAATGGCAATGATGGGAGCGTGAGGCTCGATGACTGTGAAGTAAAGCTTTATTGATTATCGTGTAAGCCACTAGTATGAGGGTTCAATGTGATCTGGTTGTTAAATCGGTCGGTTTTGAGAAAGAGATCCAAAGCCTAGAAAGTGGTTGGTTGGAGCGGGGATGAGCTCGTCTAAGTGTTGCTTCGTAGCGAGGGTCAAAGATGAAAGTTTCAAGTGTGGTTTGGGATGAAACTTGAGATGCTCTCCTAAGAAGAGTTGTGGAGGGCCGAGCTGTCGAGCTGGTGGAAGGCCGAGTTGCCAAGTTGGTGGAGGGCCAAATTGTCGAGCTGGTGGAGGGCCAAGCCAGCGAGCTGATGGGAGGTGGAATTGCCGAACTGGTGGAAGGCCGAGCTATCGAGCTGGTGGAGGGTTGAGCCGTCAAGCTAGTGGGAGGCCAAGTTGCCGACTTGGTAGGAGGTCGGGTTGCTGAACTGTCGAGCTGCTAAGCTCGAGAGGTTTTTGCAGCTAGAATAGTGCGTAGAGGAATGTTGTGGTGGTTGCGAGCTTGACAATTCAACTAGATCTAATCGAGTGGATTAGATGGATGTTGAGTGCGAATTGAGATTTCGCCAATGGGTATTGAGAGCTCAGTTGAGTATTTCATGAGAATGAGATTGGTTTTCATAAATGGGTTTCGGTGCTAACAAGATCACCTGATAGCTGTGAGTGATACAGTTAGTGGCCGGGATGCCTTGGTGAGTGGGATGAAAATTAACCTAGTAGTTAGGGTTAATGGTTCTGAAAGAAAACAACTAGTGGGGTCGATCGGTAGCTGCGGTGGTGGTCGAAGGCGCTGATCGGTGATAGCAGCAATGGCATGCAGTGGCCGGTCATGGTTGTGCGACGTCGTGAGAGTGATTAGCTAGTGATGTTGGTGGCTTTGGAGCCTCGGTGGTGGCTAGATGCGGCGCAAGTGATGACAGGAGGTTCTCTTGGCCGTCGATGGTTGCATTAGATCCAATGTGGCTATTAACCAAATGGTGTGAGCTCGTTGGAAACTGGTTGTGGGTTGGCCATGAAGGCTCATACCCTGTGAAGGTGAGGCTGTGGCAAGGAATTGTGGAATTCAAAAATGTTCCAATGGAATTGAAAAATAGGCTAGTAAACTTGGTTGGAAAACCGTTACATGGGTGGTGGTGTAACCATGATGTCTTGAGGTAGTGGAGGTGAGATCGAGGGCTTAGAGTCATACTACGGGTGCAATGCAAGCAATGGCGAGCTTGGGCCATGCTGTTGGAGACTGGTGTTGGGCCCCGATGTGCTTGTATGGGAGCAACACGGTCGTGAGGATTGGGTGTTGACTCGCTTAATGCACAGGGAAACACAGTGATTATACGGGTGGGTAGGGGTCGAAGATCTGTGGCATGCACGATGAGGATGACGAGGGCTGGGGTTAAAAGTTCCACA
The DNA here is from genome assembly GCA_036245055.1 of Diospyros kaki. NCBI lineage: Eukaryota > Viridiplantae > Streptophyta > Magnoliopsida > Ericales > Ebenaceae > Diospyros > Diospyros kaki. Next base: position 28,886,400 of record BSEG01000012.1, read on the forward strand.
ACCTTAAAGCAAAATGGTAGGATCACTTACTCGTTGTAGGGTTTGATAGCCGGAGTAAGGCCTAATATGGGTCATGATAGCAGAAATATGAGGTATGGGTGCAGAACATTTAAGAGGAGTTGCCCGACAAGAGTTCCAGATATGGGTAAGTGACCCTAATTGGCAAGTGCTATTGGCCAATAAGAAAAGCCTCAGTATCTTTGTTGAGCATGGAAAGAATCCTTAGTTAGGAGAGTGTTATGGCACATACATCGTTAAGCTCGAGGTGTGGACTCGAGTAGTGCATGTAATGGTTGAAGCATGAAGTTACCCACTATGAGGTATGGGTATGTGAGTTATGCTTAAATCATAGCGATTAGTAGAGGTCAGCTGGTCAAGGTAGTAGACCATATGAGGAATGGTCGAGTATGGCTAGAGAAGCCAGATGATTGCTTCCCATATAGTACGAGTATGACTACAGTCGATCAGTAATGAGATGTTGCCATGGGGATCGACTCAAGCTATGGATGTATGCGATTGACGACGCAATGCCATGGATGCATGGGTGTCAGCTTGCCTGATGGGCATTAGAAATGACATTGTTATGATTGATCAGTACTAAGACATTGTTGTATTTGATCAGCATAAAATCGTGGGCATGTGTGATTGGCAAGGGAAACATTGCGGTATGTGGTCGGCATAAAATCATTGTTGATTGATCAATGATGTAATGTTGATTGGCATAGTCATGTTGATTTTGGATTGGTGGCGAAAATGGGAAGTCGACTGCAAAGTGATACTTTGAGGTGGTAGAAATCCATCAAGAGATGGACATCGTTGCAGTAGGCGTAACCAGCGATTAGTAGTGGGACTTGGCGAGAGGCCAAAGTGACATCAGTTAATGAATGTCCTCGAGAGTCAGAGGACTAAAAGCCAAGGCAGAACCTCGAGGTGGGGATAACCCAAGGAAATGTGAGCAATGGCTAAGCTTTGAGATTCTCGAGTACGGGAGTTTGGTGATTTGCTCGAGAATGTGGTTGTCTTGAGTAGATGAGTAAGGTAAAGTGAATTTCGAGTACGAAATTCGTTTAAGGGGGTGGAATGTAATACCCCGTATTACATGAAATTTAAAAATAAATAATTTCCAGTGATTTTGAAAGGACCTCGATTGGTTCGGGAAGCTGAAAGTTGATTTCGAGAAGTAAATTAATAAAATGTGCTGAATCGACAGCAAGGAATGCCTTGGGACTTGGGTGTCCAAGGAAGAGGGTATGAGATTGGTGAGCGTCTTGACATGAGGCTAATAACGCTGGAAGCAGTCGGATCAGGAATAATTTTCGAAATAATTTTTGTATAAACCTGATTAGTGGTTAATTTTGTAAAATTTTTGTTATAATTATAACCCCTATTTTGATTTTAAAGGTTTAATTGAATAATTATGTGTAATATATATCTATATATAATATATAATATATTATAATAAACATGTAAATATAATACATATATATACTCAATGAAATGCATGCATGGATTATCTATATAATATATAAGCATATAATATCCCATATAATATATCATATCAATATATATATATAATATAATAGATGATTTATTAATAAATTGCTTATTTATAGGTATGAAGAAGGTGGACTTGGAAGCCCAAAAAGAATTCAAGTCCATGAAGAATGAAGAATTCAAGCCCAAAAAGAATTCAAGCCCATGAAGAAAAAAAAGAATTCAAGTCCATGAAGAATTAAGACCCAACTTGAGCATCCCATGAAAGAAATCATTTGAAGAAGGCCCAAGGATTATTTTTAATCCTAATGAAGATTAAAAATCAATTTATAGAAATCTATTTTTATTTTTTATGTGAGTGCTTTATTAGGTGTGTCTTTTAGCTAAAATCCATTTAACTATTAGTTGTGTATTATAACTAAAATCCATTTAACTTTATGAGTGCTTTATTAGGTATGTATTTTAGCTAAAATCCATTTAACTTTAATTATGTATTATAGCTAAAATCCATTTAACTTTAAGTGTGTGAGTGCCCATTAGATATAATTATGTCTAGTTGAATAATTGAAAATTGTGTGGTTTGTATTGCATCTTGTGGCCTATAAATAGGTCACTTGATTGCATTTGTAAGTGTGATTATTATTATTGAATCAAAGTTTAGTTGTTTTCTTATATTTTCTCTTTAAGAATTGTTCTTGTTCTCTTTTCTTTTCTTTATTGTTCTCTCATGCGTTCTTACTTTCTTTCTTTCTTCTCTTGAATTCTTATGTTATTTATTGTTACTTAATTATTCACCGCCTAAATGGCCGGTTAGTTTATGCATTTAAATTTCTGTAATTTTAATTCTTATCTTTTAAATATTCACCGCCTAAATGGCCGGTTAGTTTCTGCTATTTTAATTCCTGTCATTTAAATTCTGTCATTTAAATTACGCAATTTAAATTCTTGTTAATTAATTTACAAATAAATATGAGTAGCTAAACCCAATCTTGGGTTAAGGCAAGGACAGTGTCCAACGCCAATGATTCCCAAAGAAAGCTACGCTTTAAAAGAGTAATATTAATTTAAATTTCACTATGAGTGTGTATTTTTAAATTAAGAAATCACTAGGTTTGGATTGAAGCATAAGCCTAACTTAGAGCTTTCATGCCATGTATAAAAGTTACTAGAACTGGAAATGCTATCATACCAAAACCCGGATGATTAATTTAGTTGTTTTGTGTATTAATTGTAATTGGATTTATGGTAGTTGCTTAAACTAGAATCTCACATATCATGTATGGGGATTGCTTAAATTAGAACTATCATCATCTCTAATTGCATTTAATAACAAACCCTCATATCTGAAATTAAATTAATGTTACTAACCTTGTCTATTAAAATTTGGGAATCAACGGGTTGGCACTGAAATTGTTTTAACCCAAGTACTATCCAATTTCATATTCTTACATTCAGTAATTATTTCAATTTCTACTTTGTTTTATTTCCTCGTATATGTTGTCTAAAAAAAATCATAAAAAAACCTCGTTGCCAATTTGTCTAAGTGTGTGTGTTTATGTGTGACATTCTTTTTAATTTGCCATAAATAAATCTCTCAGTGAACGACCTGGACTCATCCAGAAAATATAAATTTAAATTTGGACTACAACTGCACTCGTACACTGACGAGTATAAACCTCTCACCAATATAAAAAAAAATATATAAAATTTTTATTGTGTTTTGTTTTGTGTTTTAATTGCAGGGTGAGAGTGCAGCCAAAACCCGAATGGGTATCAGTACCGAATAGTCATAAGAGACCTCTAGGAAGCTGAGGGGACCCTAGGGGTGGTCCAGTTTTGGAAGTAAGACAACCCTGAAGCATTTTCAGTTGGAATAAAGGTCTTGTGTAGACGCAAGGATGAAATTGATATTCCTGAGTAAACGTTAATAATGAATTTGAGAAAAATCAAGTTTTGGTGAGGTTCGATGATAATTACTTATGGCTTGGAGGGTCCAAAGTGTAGTTAATGAATTCCTAAGTGAAATTAAAGGGATTCTTAAGTGGGATTAATGAGAAGTTACTGTGGTTAATGTGTAAATTATATATATATATATATAGATATGTGGTGCGTGAGTTCAACCCAGATTTCAAATTTTGAAATCAAAATCAAAGCTCGGGAGAGCTTGGGCTGAGGCATTGCGAGAGAGAGAGATGGCTGGTCGGAGGCGGCAGCGTTGTTGGCCTGTTGCAGCGACGACGATGGAGGTAACAGCAGACAGAGTTGGGCGGCCATGGCGTTGCAGAGGCTAGGAGCATCGACGATGGTTGAGGCGAACAACAATATGGGGAGGTCGATGACGACAGCGACGAGGTGACCAAGGGCGCTGGTGGTCGATGACGCGCTGGAGCCTTAGCAGCGGCGATGGTTGTGCGGTGGCTTGCGTTGGAGGCTGCCAACGGTGGTAGTGCAGGAGCATCGACGACTGGTGAGCCAGGTAATAGGTGGTCAGTGGGCGCTTTCAGGCGGCGTGCGCACAATGGCCGTGCACTTGGAAGAAGATGAACAGGAGATGAAGAAGAAGGAAAAAAATAAAAAGAAAAAGAAAATAAAAAAATCTGGAAAATGGGAAAAATGCTGAAAAATTTGAGGAAAATGGGGGAAAAGTTCGAAAATTATTTCGAGACTTGAGAAGAGTGCCGGAGGCTCGAAAATGGGAATTCGGGTGCGATGTGGCAGCTCAAGAGGCAACGCTGGATGGGCGTTTTCTCGATTTCTTCTCCAGATTAATCCAGGTAAATTGATTTAATTCTTTCATAGTTATTTTCGTTATGGGAGATAATGAAATGTGAAGTAATGGCTAGTTTATGTCGTGGTTGGTGTTGTTCGAAAGTAGTCGTTGATAAGTGATTTTTGCAGTGTATGACGAAAATGAAGGCATTGGTTAATGTCTGATTGTAGGGTTTTGTGTGACATCTAAGTTCTATCGAGGAGGCGATGGTCTTAGAAGAGTTCGAAGTAGGTGAGCGTTCTCGCTCTTGGCAGAAGAAGCTGAAAGTAAAGCAAGACCACTATGGGAAAAGTAGCGTAGTTCAAAAATTTTGAACCTTACTCCGATCCAGGCGATTGGATCAACGTCGAAATCAAATCATTCTCACATAAATAAAATAAATCTAACCTTTAGATTTCGAATCGTTCGCGAATTCGAGCCGTTCAAGCGCCCGGCCTTTAACTCGTGATACGTGGCATGTGTCCGTTGGCAAGGAGAGAGGAATAAGAGTGCTAACTCCTTTTCCTTTTTGCAGTTTGTGTATGGACGAAAAGAATGCCCACGTTTCAAATCGATGCCAAAAAGAAACGAAGAAGAGTGAACGACATTCATTTTTTAACTCTTGAAAACTATACAACCATTAATTCCTCAATTTGGGTAACCCATAAAAGGGTATTTATAGAGAAGCCTTCTAGGGTTTTCTTAAACCCTAATGGATTGGGCTAGCCCATTAATCCTAGTTCAACTAGAATCTTAAGTGGACTTATTCTAGTCTAACTAGAAATATAATTAAGAGGCCCAAATCCATTTATAAAATATTTAGCCCAAATCTAATTCAAGCCCAAATATTTATTATTTAATATTTGGTCCAAATCTAATTTAACACAAATATAATATTTAATATTTGGTCCAAATCTAATTTAGCTCAAATATAATATTTAATTTAATATTTGGCTCAAATACTTTATTTAGTCCAAATATTAATTTAAGGCCAAATATATTTTATTTCCTATTTGTCACTCCAACAAATATAAAATTATTAAATTAGAAACTCCTTCCTTTATGACGACCCCTCGTCATATCGATGTCATTACATCTTTTTATTCTTTTTTCGTGAGAATCTACGACGATATAACTTCTTGCCGAAGTATCCTACTTAACCATACGCCCGCTCTCCTGGTTTAAGCTAGTGATCGTACCTATTGCGTATGACTCATTAGGCTTCTGAATATGTTGGTAATGTGTTGGTACGAACACATAAGACAAAATTGGCCTTGAGCAAGGCGTCATGCCCATCCAATTATTCAGAAGGATTCATAATCTGCAAATAACCTTTCACGAGCATGGTTATTGTGTAATTCGATCCTCTCGTCAATGTATCTTATGTGATCTCAAGTCTGGCAATGTGTTGCTTGATTATGATTACATGAGTTTTCCTTCGATCATCCGGATATCTTCACTTAATAGAAAGTGAATCAATAACTCCTTATTGATCTCTTTCACCATGACCATGGATTTAAAGTGAATATCCATCGAAGGCGTTTTAGATACATCATCCTCTATCAAGGGATAGACGAGTCCCATCTTGGTTATGCACCCATCTCCATAAGTGTCACGATATGCCCAACGATCGCCCACGTACAGCCTTTGTCTAGGCCCATCGAAACGATGTCGAAGCATACCGGTATTCTTATGAGATTATCGTGACAACCTCAGGTCTAAGGATTAGTTACACCCCTCTCGTATGAGAATACCATCAACATATAACCAAAATGGATTCTCATAGCGAGTCATGTCCAGTGACACGTTCTCCAACATTGGTAACCTATGTACTTGTCTAGACATCCCCATGCCTATGGGTATGAGACCTCCATTGCTATCACATAGCAAATACAAGTCTTGCCGTAATTGTCAATATCCATTCTTGACATTGCTACAACTTGGGAGGTTTAATGATGTCTAGTAACTGGATGCATTATCTCACATCTTTGTAGATTAATCACAGTATACATCATATGGACTTCTATCTAATTTCATTCGGTCATTACAATAATAACAAGAAATTAATAGAACGACTTCTTGTGAGATTGAATAACTCCTTATTCAATAATAAACATGTTTATAATTGTCAGTGTACAACATGTTCAATCTGATTGCGTCTAGAGCACCTACACAAACAGTCTCCCACTTGCACTAGAGCCAATCATTCATGTATTTTATACTTGATGATGGAACATGACTTTCATGTTTCTCTTGGGATAGAGCTTTAGTTAAGGGATCAACGACGTTGTCATCCGTCGACACTTTCTCTATATATTTCATCTTGGCAGATAATCTCCCTTATCATATGGTGATGCCGCAATACAAGTTTGATACGTTGATGAGATTGTGGTTCCTTCGCTTATGTGATGGCTCTATTGTTGTCCTAATAACTGTTATTGGATCCACAACGTTGGACACCACTTTAAGTTCATCAATAAATTTATGGATCCATACATTCTCCTTAGCTGCTTCGAAGGCTGTTATGTATTCGACTTCAGTTGTTGAATCTGCCACTATCTCTTGTTGAAACTCTTCCAACTCATGGCCTCATCATTTAGGCAGAATATGAATCCCAACTGTACGTGATTTAAAATCATCATGGTCTGATTGGAAACTGGCATCTGTGAACTCCTTCACGGTAAGCTCTCATTCTCCATATGGCAAAAACATCTCTTTAGTGCTTCATAAGTACTTAAGGATGTTTTAATCAGCAATTCAGTGTTTCTCACCTGGATCAGGTTGATATCTACTACATATGTTCAAAGCATATGTAATATCAGGCCTCGTACATAACATGACATACATGATCGAGCTAATAGCCAAGGCATATGGTGCTCGACTCATCCTATCTCTCTCATCTTGTGTCTTCGGACACATACCCTTGGAGAAATGTATTCCATGTGACATGAGAAGATTTTCCTCCTAGAATCTTCCATGCTAAACCTCTTTAGCACCTTGTTAATGTACGTGCTTTGGGAGAGTGCTAACAACCTCCTGGATCTATCTCTATAAATTCTTATTCCCAGAATATAGGTTGCTTCTCCCAAATCTTTCATGGAAAAAATATTTTGAAAGCCATCTTTTAACTAATTACAATATGGGAACACCATTCTATATGAGCAATATATAGTCCACATATAGGACTAAAAAGACCACCACGCTCCCACTAATCGTCTTGTAAACACAAGGATTATCTTCGTTTTGTGAAAAATCAAACTCTTTGATTGTTTCATCAAAACTTTGATTCCAACTCCGAGATGGTTGCTTTAGACCATAAATGACCCTTTGTAACTTACAAATCTTATTTGCATATTCTTGGATGACAAAACCATCAGGTTGTGTCATATACACATCCTCAACTAGGTTTTATTTAAGGAAAGCTGTTTTGTCATCCATCTGCCATAACCTAGAGTTAATGTCATACATTGCCTCATCATAGGCAATAGGCTTATCGTTCACAACTAGAAGCACATCTCCATGTGCTGAGATGAGAAATCCATATCTCTCTTGCTCGTGACGAACCCCTGTTGACCTATAAAGTTCTTGTGTAGAAGGTTGGGGAATTGACATAACATCTTGTGTCTGATCTTCCTTGGGTTCCTGGAGAGGAGTATTTGTTTGTGGTTTGTCTTGAATCTCTTCAAGCTTAACATTCCTCCCACTAGCCACAACATCTAAGAATTCCTTCTCAAGGAATACCACATGCTTGGCAACAAAACATCTTTTGTTCATATGAGTGGTAAAAGTAAAATTCATTTGTTTCCTTTGGATATCCCACAAACAAACATCTCATCGATTTGGATTTTAACTTATTATTGTCAACACGCTTGACATAAGCTTTGCCACCCCAAATCTTAAGGAAAGATAGATTTAGTTTCTTTCCTTTCCATATCTCATATGGAGTTTGAGTAACTGACTTACTTGGAATCCTATTCAAAACAAAGATCGCGGTGAGGAGTACGTATCCTCAAAATAAAATGGAGAGTTCAGTACGACTCAACTTGGACCAAACCATGTCCAACAAGGTGCTATCCCTCCTTTTAGATACACCATTCATCTCTAGTGTTTTAGGTGGAGTCCATTGTGAGAGAATCTCATTTTGCTTCAGATGATCTAGAAACTCACTGTTTATGTATTCACCATCTCGATCTGATCGAAATACTTTGATGCTTTTCCCAATTTGTTTCTCTACTTCAAATATGAATTCTTTGAACTTTTCAAAAGCCTCAGATTTGTATCTCATGAGATACACATAACCAAAACATGATCTATCATCAGTAAAGGTTATAAAGTAGACATATCCACCTTTAGCTTGGGTGGACATGGGCCCACACACATCAATGTGCACAAGCCCTAGCACTTTTGTGGCCTTCTCTCCCTTTCCTTTAAAAGGAAACTTAGTCATTTTACCAAGCAAACAAGATTCACAAGCACCATAAAATTCATAATCAAACGTGCCAAGATATCCAACTTTATACAAGTTGGATGTGCGGGTCTCATTTATATGGTTAAGGCGATAATGCCATAAATAAGTGCTATTTAAATCACATGATTTAAGTCGCTTAATATTTATGTTATTGATAGGAGTATCAACATCAAGGACATACAAACCATTACATATTGTTGCTTTACCATAAAACAACTCATTTTTATAAAACGAACAACTATTGTTCTTAAATAAAAATGAATATCCATTATTATCCAAACAAGAAATAGAAATTATATTCCTAGTTAAACTAGGATTGTAGTAATAGTTATGTAAATCTAATAATAGCCCTATGGGCAATGTCAATTAATAGGTCCTTACAACTAATGGAACAACTTTTGATCCATTTTCCACGTGTAGGTACACTTCTCCTATTATTAATCTCCTCGTACTCCTAAGCCCATACACAAAAGTGCAAATATGAGCACTAGATCCAATATCTAATATCCATATGGACTGATTAGAAGTAAATAGATTAATTCCAAGAACATAAATACTTGAGGTGCCCTGAGTAGAACTCTTCTTACTCTACACCTCCCAGTTTATCATAGTGGAGATAGATCGCATCCTTCTTGCCCTTTCGGGTTTTGGTCTTCTAGACTCTTCTAGATGGCGTTATGGAAGAACTTTTCTTCCTTTTGGCTTTCTTACTCTTGGGCTTGCCCCTGTGCGCCTTGGGCCCTTCAACTAAGAGAATATTTCCCTTGGCCTTTATACAATTTTAGGCTCAATGTCCCTTAGCATAGACAACAACTCTCCAAGAGTCTCTTCCATAACCGTTAGGGAAGGACTATAGCACCAAATCTAGGGTAAGTTTCGACATCCATACCCAAGTTCAGCTATAGCAACCTATTGATAAAATGTATCATCTCCATGACATGCTTCTCAACAAAGGATCCCTAAGCCTAGCCATGATCTCATATACATCATAACTTTTATGTTGTTGCTTACGCTCTGGGATCATGGCAGCCAAGGTGATACACTAAGCGATGATCATATCACCTTCATGCATTGTCTAGGCCTTATGTGCTACTATTTACCCAACTGGCGGCTTCGTAAGAAGATAGCTCTATTGCATAGAGAATCTTATCATACGTGAGGACTATCCTCAAGATGATCTTCTAGTCATAGAAATTTGTCTCGTTGAAGGTATTATTGCCTCGAGTATCAATCTTATTGACATGTTTCTAGACATTCTAGATCAACAACCGAATATAAAGATATTATTATAATCATATTGAATTACGAAATCATAAATTGCAAGATGTAACATTTTATGATTGCTCCAACTATTTTCTACGAGTTCACCACCCTCAAGATATAACTCGGGAAATCCCATTGGAAGATTTCCTAATGGGCTAGGATCCTATCTCCCCTTGCACAACCTTGAGTGACTCAACAAATTGTGCTAGGATCGATTAGGTAGGTACTTGCGACCAATTGCATCTCCATGCAACTCCTAGATTCATTGGGTTAATAACTTCTTGTCAAGTACATCTTATGTGACTCCCAATCTTTGCCTTTATACCCAGTAAGGCCTTGAGTGACTCAACAAACCCCACCTTTTTAGTTAAGTCGGGCCCATCATTCAGGGACGTCTCATGGCCCATGAAACAAAGGAATCATAGGTGACACATGACCTTGAGTGACTCAACAAATCAAGTGCCAGCTAGAAACCTAATGCTTCATAATGATGGAAGGCAAGTTAGCTTAATATTAATGAGGGATTTATTATATATTTATTTAGGTCTCAACACACGCAATTAATCAAATTAATAATGCATAATAAACGACTCAAACCGGTGTATAGTATGGATAACTACGACTAGCCCCCTCGAACCATAGAAAGGAAGCTAGCAGGTCAAACTTAAGTGAAGAATCACAACTTGCTTCTCAAACACATTTTTCAAGCCTTTACTATTCTTTGAATCTTAACTTCAATTTTGCTCCATCTCTTGCTCTTCATACAAACTACAACTATCACTACTCTATTCTATATACATTATATAAAATCAGAAACTCCGAGTTACATTCGGGGAGAGTGAGATGAGAAGAAAATGTACATCTGAGTATAAGAGAGGCAGGACACACATACCCTGTTTCAAAAATCAAATTTACAAGCATTCATTCCCAACATAAAATAAATGGTTGACTCGATCCATACTGTACACCCATGCAATCAATCTAATTGATACATTTACAATTATGTTAATTAATTGTCGCATCTATTTCAATCTTAATGAAACGCTTCAATAAATTGAAAATTTGTATAATTTTGGAAAAACAAAATTGTTTTAATTGTGTTGGGTTTGAGCTCCATCCATTAGTCTAACTAACAAAGCTCAACAGGTCTTGGATCAACCAATGCATGTTAAAGATACACTAGCGGTCAAATAATTAATAAATAATCCAATTAACGGCCTCGGCCCATTTTTAATCACGGCCCATAGGTGTCATACACTCATGGATAGTATCAAAAAAACCCCAAAAAATGCCAAACAATTTGGTCGGGCCCAACTCAAGGGCACAAAATGCACTAGGCCATTGAAGGGTCGGTCCGAGTGTTTATTGTGCACCCCGGGAGAGGGTCAAACCGCAACCCTAGGAAGCGAGAGGAGTTGGGAGGCGGCTGGGCAGCATGTCACACACGTTGCCAGGCCACAAGGCCCAATGGGCGCGGCTGGCACTACAAAAAAATTAGCATTTAATGGCAGTAATTTTTCCATTTAGCGGCGGTTAAGTGATTAAGAGGCGATTTTCAAAACCGTTGCAGATACAGTCGTCGCGCAACATTTAGCGACGATTGTTAGCAATTGTTGGTATAACCGCCACTAAGTGATATTTTTAGCGGCGGTTTTAAAACCGCTGCTATTAACGGCATTTTTTTAAATTTAGCGGAGGTTTTAAAACCGCCACTAAATTTAATTGAATTTAATATTAAATTATTTTTTTAATATTAAATTTAATTATTAAAAAAATTTAACAACAGTTTTGATAATTTTAGCGGCGGTTTCGCCGCAATTTCCCGCAGCGGACAAAAATAACGCGTGCGCGTGAGGCTCACCCCTGCGCGCCTGCGCGAGCCACTACCCCACCCCTACACGTCCGCGCGCAAGCCCACCAGCCCACTGCGGCTGCTAGAATTTAATTGTTGCAAATTCTTTCCCCAAGTTTCGATCCCATGACCTGCCATACGCGCGTGCGCGCGCGATGCCACCTGATCTGCAAAGCCACCTTATAATATATTCGTGCATATTATTTATAAAGTAATTGAATCACTATTTTTCAAAATTCCTTTTGCACCCACAAACTCAAGTTTTTGAAATTACACTTAACCCCAAATTAAATAAAATAAAAAATAATTTTATTTTCTACTGAATTGAATTAAATTAAATTAATTAATTAAACTCTCAAAATACCTAAAAAAGAGCTAATATATTAAATTAATTAATTGAACATAAAATGCTTTAAACTAATTAATTAAATTAAATTAATTAATTGATTAATTAATTTAAATTAAATAAATTAATTGATAAATTTAAAATAAATAAATTATTTAATTGAATTGAATTAAATTAAATAAATTAATTGATATAAATAAATTAATTGATTAAAAATAAAAAAAATTAGATTATTTTGTAAAATTTAATTTAATTTAATTTTTTTAAAATTATTAATTTTTTATTTTTTTATTACTGAATTTTGCGACGGTTGACAAAAATCGCCGCAAATTTTTTTTTTTAATTTTTTTATTAATGAATTTTGTGGCGATTTTGACAAAATCGTTGCTAAATTTAACTTTTTAAAAATTTTTTTATTAATAAATTTTGCAGCAGTTTTAATAAAATCGTCGCGAAATTTATTTTTTAATTTTTTATTAATGAATTTAGCAGCGATTTTACAAGACCGCCGCTAAATTTAACTTTTTTAATATTTTTATTAATGAATTTGGCGGCGGTTTTAACAAAACCGCCACTATATTTTATTTTTTATTTTTTTATTTCTGAATTTTGCGACAGTTGGTTAAAACTGTCGCGAAATTTATTTTTTAATTTTAAATTAATTAATTTTGCGGCGATTTTTCAAAACAATCGCAAAATTTCAGATAAATTGCCGTAAAAAACATATTCCAACCGCCGCAAAAACCCGTCGCAAAAAACCCATTTTTTTGTAGTGTCGGGGGTGCATGGGGTGCGCCTTGCACGAGCGGGCCCACCTGGTGTGCGTGTGGGTCACAGGTCGCGTCTGCGCGCGGCTGCCCCTAGCAGCACCTTGCCCGTGCACAGGTCGTGCCTTGCACGCACAGGGCCCACTTGGCCACGTCTTTTGACCCCCTGGTGCATCCATATGCACCCCGATCCCTGCTTTTTCATGTCATACACGATCTTTTGCCCTTTCACCCAAAACATTTTGCAATCCAAAAAAAATACAAACGCAATAATTATTTAATTTTTTCACAAATAACAGCATAATTGAATCCGCATGTAAGAAACTGAAATATTTCGACGATGGTTCTAATACCACTGAAAGTAAAGCAAGATCGCTATAGGGTAAACAGCATAGTTCAAAAATTTTGAACCTTATCTCGATCTCGGCGATTGGATCAATGTTGAAATCAAATCATTCACATACAAATAAAATAAATCTAACCTTTAGATTTCGAGTCGTTTGCAGATTCAAGCCGTCCAAGCATCCGACCTCTAACATGTGATACGCGGCACGCGTTCGTTGGCAAAAAGAATGGAATACAAGTGCTAGCTCCTTCTCTTTTTTATGGCTTGTGTATGGACGAAAAGAACGTCTACGTTTCAAATCGATGTAAAAAAGAAACGAGGAAAAGTGAACGGCATTCATTTTTCAACTCTTGAAAAACTAAACAACCATTAATTCCTCAATTTGGGTAACCCATAAAAGGGTATTTATAGAGAAACCTTCTAGGATTTCTTAAACCTAATGGATCGGGTTAGCCCATTAATCCTAGTTCAACTAGAATCTTAAGTGGACTTATTCTAGTCCAACTAGAAATATAGTTAAGTGGCCCAAATCTATTTATAAAATATTTAGTCCAAATCTAATTCAATCCCAAATATTTATTATTTAATATTTGTTTCAAATCTAATTTAACCCAAATATAATATTTAATATTTGGCCCAAATCTAATTTAGTCCAAATATAATATTTAATTTAATATTTGACCCAAATACTTTATTTAGTCCAAATATTAATTTAAGACCAAATATATTTTATTTCCTATTTGCCACTCCAACAAATATAAAATTATTAAATTAGAAACTCTTTTCTAATGTAATCAATTGTCATTTTAGGAAACTTTTTCTTTTATGATGATCTCTCGTCATATCGACGTCATTACGTCTCTTTGTTCTTTCTCCGTGAGAACTGACGACGACATAACTTCTTGCCGAAGTGTCCTACTTAACCATACGTCTGCTCTCCTAGTTTAAGCCAGGGACCGTACCTATTATGTATGACTCATTAGACTTCTGAATATGTTGGCAATGTGTTAGTATGAACACATAAGACAAGATTGGTTTCTAGCAAGACGTCATGCCTACCCAATTATTCAGAAGGATTCATAATCCGCAAATAACCTTTCACGAGCATGGTTTCCGTGTAATTCGATCATCTCGTCAATGTATCTTATGTGATCTCAAGTCTGGCAATATGTTCCTTGATTATGATCACACGAGTTTTTCTTTAATCATCCAGATATCTTCACTTAATTGAAAGTGAATCAATAACTTCTTATTAATCTCTTTCACCATGACCATGAATTTAAAGTGAATATCCATCCAATGTGCCTTAGATATTTCATCCTCTATCAAGGGATAGACGAGTCCCATCTTGGTTATGCACCCATCTCTATAAGTCTCACGATATGCCCAATGATCGCCAACGTGCAATCTTTGTCTAGGCCTATCGAAACGATGTCGAAGCATACCAGTATTCTTATGAGATTACTGTGACAACCTCACGTCCAATGATTAGTTACACCTATCTCGTATAAGAATACCATCAACATATAACCAAAATAGATTCTCATTGTGAGTCATGTCCAGTGACATGTTCTCCAACATTGGTAACTTATGTACTTGTCTAGGCATCCCCATGCCTATGGGTGTAAGACCTCCATTGCTATCACATAGCAAAACATAGCACATACAAGTCTTACCGCAATTGTCAATGTCCATTCTTGACATTACTACGACTTGAGACGTTTAATGATGTCTAGAAATTGTGATGCATCATCTCATATCTTTATAGATTAATCATAGTATACATCATATGGACTTCTATCTAGTTTCATTCGATTATTACAATAATAATAAGAAACTAATAGAACGACTTCTTGTGAGATTGAATAACTCCTTATTCAATAATAAATATGATTATAATTGTCAGTGTACAACAAGCTCAATCTGATTGGGTCTAGAGTACCTACCCTAATAGAGGCTTCAAGCCAAGTAATGGATGACCCCAAGTGGTATTGGTGGGTTTTTTTTTTTTTTTTTTATGAGTTGCATGTAGTGGTCAACATTTGCATAATATGTGTTCTAGTGTACCCATGGCCATATGAGGGACTAGTGTTGTGGGAGGGGTTGGTTGATGCCTTAACCTATGAGGGTTATGAGGGCATAAAAGATTACCCATGTTGCATTGTATTTTTGCATTACATACTCTCTCATTTACTTATGCATTGCACCCTTATTAAGTCTTTATGACTCATGAGGTTTTATCTCATGTTGTAGATGATGCATGTTCGGATGCCAGTCAGGTCGATGCCAGGATGATGATGTGGCGACTAGCATTGTTGCCCGAGTTTATATGTGGTATATACTCATATATGAATTCATGTGATTGAATGTAAATGTTGTTGAGCAGTAGATGTATCTAGTTGTTGTAATCATCACAGTGTGATAGGTGTTTGTGAGATTGCTCAATGTATATGGCTTAGTTGGAGGAGCTGAGTTTCGGATCAGGTAAGGATAAAAAAGAAATGTTCATGTAAATTCCTAGTACTCAGTTGATGTTTGATGCGCTAGTTTTGTGCCTGAGTCACATTTGGCTTGTTGTGAGGCAAGCTGAAGAAAAGTGAAGCTCACTCGGGTTTCGGGTCCCGATCCATTGTGCTTCCTTGTCTGTGTATGGGACGTATTCCTCAAGTGGAACGAAGGGAAAGACGAAGTCTAGTGCCCACCTAGGGCGTTCCATGATGAAACATAGTCCCTTTCTTCATTGTTGATTGTTGTGCATGACTAATCTGGTTGATTATTCATTGGTAGCGCCCGTAGGTAGGAGCGGGTCGTAACACTATTCGAGTTATTAGTGTCAATTCCTAATAACTCTATGGTTAGGAACATTTAAGATCAAGGCTTATAAGTAATATATTTCATGATCGTCATCTCTAGGCATGACCATATTCCATGAGCTTATTTGATCTATGGACTTTGTCAAGTATAGATCACAATAAATAATGATGACACCCATCAATGACAAATAACACATAATGCTTGCAATAACAATTGATTGAAGATAACAAAATTTCAATGCAAAATATGATCAATTACATAAAATATAATTTCCTTGTGGGCAATAACTCTAACAATCTCCCACTTACCCTAAAATCAATTTTCCATGTATCTTAAGCCCATCTTCTCAAGATGACGTTCAAACACTTGCTGTGACAATCACTTTGTGAGGGGATCTGCTACATTCTCTACTGACGCAACTTTCTCCATTTTGATGTTACCTCGACCAATTATCTTGCGAATTAAATGATACCTTCGCAATATGTGTTTGGATCTTTGATGGAACCTTAGTTCCTTTGCTTAAGCAATTGCACCATTCTTATCATAGTACACTAGAATTGGATCAACAATAGTAGGAACCACTTCCAATGCTGAGATAAAATTTTTCATCCAAACCGCTTCCTTTCCAACATTTGATGTTGCAATATATTCAGTCTTAGTGGTAGAATCTGCAATTGTTTCTTGTTTGGAACTCTTCCAACAAACTACTCCACCATTAAGAGTGAATATATAACCAAACACAGATTTTGAGTCATCTATATTAGACTGAAAACTAGAATTCATAAAGCATTCCAATTTTAGTTCTCCTCCTCCATAAACCATGAAAGTGTCCTTCGTCCTTCTCAAGTATTTAAGAACCCCTTTCACGACTTTCTAATGCTCCTCACCAGGATTAGACTGATATTTACTCGTGACACTCAGAGCATGTGCGACATCAAGTCTTGTGCATAGCATAACATGCATTATCTATGGCAGAAGCATAGGGTATAGATGTCATTCTTTTCCTCTCCTCTGGAGTCTTTGGAGATATTGACTTAGAGAGAGAAATCCCATGACGCATTGGAAGAAATCGTCTTTTAGATCCTTCCATGTTAAACCTCTTTAACATTTTATCTATATACATCGATTGGGACAAACCAAATATCTTTTTTGATCTATCTCTATAGATCTTAATCCCCAAAATATAAGATGTTTCGCCCAAATCTTTTATGGAGAAATTAGTAGATAACCAGGCTTTTGTTGCTTGCAACATACCTACATCATTCCCAATGAGTATTATGTCATCAACATAACACCAAAAAAGTGACTGCACTCCCATTGACCTTTTTGTATACACATGATTCATCCAAGTTCTTGGTGAAATCAAACAATTTGATTGTTTCATTGAAATGTATGTTCAAACTTTGGGAATCTTGTTTTAGTTCATAAATGGACCTTTGAAACTTACAGACTTTCTACTCATTTCCATTGGATATGAATCCCTCTAATTATTCCATATAAGTATCCTCCTTAATGTAACCATTAAGGAAGACTATTTTCACATCTATTTTCCATATCTCATAGTCATAATATATAGCTATGGCAAGTAAAATCTAAATGGACTTAAGCATCACTACTAGTGAGAAAGTTTCTTCAAAGTCAATACCTTAAGTTTGAGTGTAACCCTTTGCCATCAAACAAGCTTTATAAGTATCTATCTTTCCATCAACTCCAAACTTTCGCTTGTAGATCCATTTACAGCCAATAGGTACAATACCTTCATGAGGATCCACCAAAGTCCACACTTTGTTAGAGTACATGGAATCCATTTCGGATTTCATAGCTTCTATCCATTTTCTTGAGTCGATATCAGATATTGCCTCCTTATAGGTTTTTGGATCTTCATCCAATACAAGGTTATCCTCATTACCCTCAACTAAGAAACCATACCTATCGGGAGGTCTTGAGATCCTTTAGGATCTACGTGGAGATTGTGTACTTTGAGGTTCAAAGATATTTTCTGCTTCCACTTGCTGTGGGATAGTAATTTGTGATTCTTGAATTTTTCAAGATCTATCATATTGCCATTATTCCCTTCCAATAAGAACTCATTTTCTAGAAAAGTGACATTCCTTAAAACAAACACTTTTTGTTCAAGGGGATAATAGAAATAATATCCAATTGATTCTTTTGAATATCCCACAAGCTTACACTTAATGGATCTACTATTCAACTTATCTCCCACTGTTTTCTTGACATAGGTAGGACACCCCCATATTCTTAAATATTTGTAACTGGGTATCTTACCAAACCATATCTCATATGGTGTCTTAGGCACTGATTTAGAGGGAACTCTATTTAGTAAATGGGCAGTTGTTTCAAGAGCATATCCCCAAAAGGATAAATGAAGATTAACGAAATTCATCATGGATCTAACCATATCCAATAAAGTTCGATTCCTTCGTTCAGAAACACCATTGAGTTGTGGTGTTCCTGGTGGAGTCCACTGGGAGAGAATCTCATTCTCTTTAAGATGATCAATGAATGTTGTACTCAAGTATTCTCTCCCTCGATCAGAAGGACCTTAATACTTTTTCTTATTTGTTTTTCTACTTCACGCCTGAATTCTTTAAACTTTTCAAAGGCTTCTGACTTGTGCTTCATAAGGTACACATAGCCATACCATGAAAAATCATCGATGAAGGTAATGAAGTAAAAAAAACCACCTCTTGCATTAATATTTAGTAGTCCACAGACATCTGAATGGATTAAATCCAATAGATTATATGCACGTTCCACTTGTCCAACAAATTGTGATTTTGTCATCTTTCTTTTAAGATATGATTCACAAGTTGGAAGTGACTGTAAGTCAAATAAGTTCAACAACCCATTTTTAACCAACCCATTTATCTTGTCTTTGGATTTATGACCTAACCTTAGATGCCACATATAAGCATAATTTTGATCATCAAACTTTATTTTGTTATTTTGTTGTAAACATATCATGGAATCATTAGTTTGAACAGTATACAAATTATTTAACAATGCACCAGTACCATATAAAAGACCATTTTTAAAAATAGAACAAATTCCATTAAAAATTGCAAAGTTAAAACCTTCCTTGTCCAAAACAAGAATAGAAATAATGTTCTTGATAATGTCTGACACATAAAAACAATCATTCAAAACTAATTTTATTCTAGATTCTAAAACTAAATAAACTGTCTCTATGACTATTGCAGCAACCCTTGCTTCATTCCCAAGCCGTAAAGATGTCTCATCTTTATTTAGTCTTCTACTTTTTATCATTAATGGAAAATCATTGCAAATATGATTCCACATCTGGTATCTTATACCCAAGAAGCATCATTAACTGAAAGGTTATTTCAACAAAGTATATACCTGAATCAGAACGTTTTTGCTTTAGTTCTGCAAGTCTTGCAATTCCTTTTCTAGTGCTCAATCTTTCTATAATTGAAGCAATTTCCTTTCTCTACTGGACTTGGCTTTGGCTTCTTGACTCTACCTTTAAGCTTCATCTTCCCTTTTTGAGAACTTTTCTCTTTGCCTTACTTAGACCAATTTTTCTTTGGTTTTGAGGAATGGGAGGAACCAATAAGCATGACAGGTTTCTCCTTCTTCATTGACATTTCAACAGTTTTTAAGATGTTAAGAAACTTAGGAAGAGTAGTCTTAAGCTTATACATATTGAAATTCATGACAAAATGATCAAATGAATCAGGAAGAGATTATAGAATAAGATCTAGATATAAATCATTATCCATAACATCTAGAGACTCAAACTTTTCTATTAGGTTGATCATTTTCAATACATGATTGTTGACTGATTCACCCTCCGTCATACGGGCCCTAAAAAGCTTCTTTGAGATCTGATATCTCACTTGTCTAGTTTGTTCACCATATAACTCTTGTAGGTGCAAATGGATCTCTACTGCATGTTTCATGTTCTCATGCTGCTTTTGCAGCTCATTAGACATCGATGCCATCATATAGCAACGAGCCTGAAGATCATTATCTTTCCACTTTTGCCGAGTGATCAGTTTCTCTAGGGTGGATTGTTTTGAAACCTTTTTAGGTGGGGACTTATCTAGCACATATGTTACTTTCTCATAATCTAAAACAATTTTGAGATTGCTCAGTCAATCCAAATAATTGGGACTAGTCAATTTGTTAGTGTTTAACAAACCTGCAATTGGATTCTTGGCCATTTTTTATTTCACAAATTTGCAAAGATAAACATGATCATACACATAAACATTCAATCAATTTTATTCACATATAATTAAAGACTTTTGTCATAAATGATACTCTCACTATTTTAGTCAAATCTTAGCACCCTCAATATAAGATTCAGAAAGCTTAATTACATAGGCTTTCTAGTGGTTTGAGATCTAATTAAATTTACCATAAACCCGAATAATATCGTAGCTCTTATAGTAATTTCAAAATGTATGTAACTCTTACCAATTACATCTCATGTAACCCTCAAACTATTTTACCTTATATTTGCATAAACTCAAATATTATTGACGCTCTTATGTAAAATATGTTAAGTTAAACTATCATTAATCACAAGTGTGATAAATAGAGATACCCCCAAATAATATTGATGATAGTATTTCTACGTATCACCTAATGAACATCAATATGCATAACATATAATATAGATTTATGTACTTAGTATGCCCCAAATATTATTGACGATGCATATCAAACATGGTAACTCCTCATATTATATGCCAATGATTGAAGGCCACGGTGAAATTAAACTCTTTTGATTTCCCCACTTGCGACTTAATATTTTATACTTAAAACAATTTTAAGTAAGAGATTTTTAATCCTTCATTTAGATCACAAGACATGCATTTAACACATTGCATTAATTAATTTATTATAAGCATGCATCTCATACATAGTGATACTAACATGTTATTAGCATGCATCTTAGAAATCATAAGACCAACTTATGCAATATTCATAATATTTAAATACAACATAGATTGACATGTATACAATCAGATTACAACTTTTACAATTTTAATCCGCATAACACATTATGAACCGTACGATACGGGGGTTTGGGGGCAGTGCCTTCATATGTAACAATACTCATAAGTCTTCATATGTAACAAAGTCACGCCCAGTGACAGTTTGTTAATGACTCCATTAGAATTCAAAAAAATACCAAGATGTAACCAGTCAAATATAAGACTACCATGATGTCTCAAGTTTAAGGATCAATTTGCACAATTACAACACAAGAATTCCAATTCGACATTAAACAATAACCATTAAGAATTCTGTAGCAGGTCAGTTTAGTGTACTTATTCTTATAATAAGCACCCACATATATGCACTAGTATCCTTACACCAATGTCCATGAAACAAGACATTCTCCTGATTAAGCATGCATTATATGTGCTAGTCTATCTGAGTTATTTGTGTCCATTCCTAATAACTTTATGATTAGGAACATTTAAGATCAAGGCTTATAAGGAATATGTTTCATGATCATCATCTCTATGCACGACCATATTCCATAAGCTTATTTGATCTATGGATTTTGTCAAGTATAGATCACAATAAATAATGATGACACCTATTAATGACAAATAACACATAATGCCTTACAATAACAATTGATTGAAGATAAAAAAAATTCAATTTAAAATATGATCAATTACATAAAATATAATTGGCTTGTGGGGCATAACTCTAACATGATTGTCACGGCATGAAAAAGGTTGTGAATGGAAACTTATGAGTTGTGTCCTATTTATATATTTTCATAATCATTATTTACTCTATCTTGGTTATCCATGTCTTGTATCCTATATCTCTCCATGCTTTATATATATACTTGCTGAGCCTCATGGCTCACTTTGTTTACTCTTATGTCATTCCAGATAAAGGTAAAGCGATTGTTGATGGCTAGTCCAATGAGGCTAGAGCTCAGGTCTAGAGGTGTACAAAGATATTCCAAACTAGAAGGCCCGTGTTAGTAGTTTTGATGAGGGCATGTTGTGAAGAGATTTTATTTTGTTAATTTCATTAGTGCCCTTGTACACAATTTGTATAGGCCATGGTGCCAAGATGTAAACTAATGATGAAGTAAATTTTTATCTTGGCTTCTATTGATAATATCTGAGGATAGAAATTTGATATTGAATTATATTATTCTATATCATCTTTGTGATGACCTCTTTTTAGATATCTTATGCTAGCGAGAATATTCAGGAGTGAACCCTTACAGTTTTAGTGTAATAAAATAATGATTATAAGATGATGCTTGTAAAGATTGAACAACTAAACGATAAATATGAAAATGACACAAGCGATATATAGTAGTTTGGCTTAACCAGCCTAATCTACTATCTTAACTCCTCGCTAAGGATTTTTGAAAATTACTAAAATCTCCTATTTGATGATCCCAAGTAAGCCCTCTAGTATAATCATTAGGATTACAGCCTCCTACTTATACAAAGTAGGCCATTTAGCAATCTTGCTAGGCAATATACAATGATTTTGAAGAAGAAATGATATGAGAGATGAATCTTCTAGTTACAATGTCTCTCAAAATTATGCAACATGCTTAAACAAAATGATAGAAATGATATACAAAGCCTTTTTAAGAGAAAAGATTGAAAACATGAGTGCACTTGAAGAGAACAATATGACTTGAAGCTTGTAATAGTTTCTCTAACCCCTCAATTGCACATCTTATTGGTATTTATAAGTTTCTCTGGGCCTTTGAATTTCTTAGTTGTTGGATGCATTTAATGCCTGCAAAAACTAGCCATTTAAGTTTGTCAGAGAAGGAACTATTGATAGATACATAATTTGGTTGACAGTTTTCATCATTACATTTGAACTATCACAAAGTTTTTGAGAAGCAGTTGACATTTTTGAGATAAAAGTCGACTTCTTTGAATAAAATGTCAATAGTAGAGAACAATAAGTCAACAAGTTTTAAGAAATCTCAACACTATATAGTCACTATCGACTGATTTTGAACTAAAATCAAATGGATTGAGAGTATCAATTTTGGCTATCAATAGATCAAGAAAATTGTCTACTGATTTAAGTTAAAGACTAAAAACGATTAACTTGTTCTTTAAGAAAGTCAATAGTTGATGATTTTAGTCTTCCAAAAATATCGATCCAAATATTAAAAGAAGATAAATGGGACCTTTTGTTTGAAAAACTAAAGTCAATAATACTTAGGAAAAGTTAAAAAAAAAAAAAATAGCTAGAAGCGTTGGACCTCCCGACATATGTCCTCCATCAATTGGTAAAGCACATCAATGAAAGTGTGGAAGCTAGCACTTGCAGCTTCAGTTAACCCTAAGAACCATGTGAGAAAAAAATCCACAGTTGAGTAATTCCAAAGGTGTCCTTTGTCAACATTAGCTAGATGTAAAATGTTGTGGTTTCTCAAGATAACACAACACATCTTGGTAGTTAAATGAACGGGTTGGGTTGGAAAGAAGGACAAAGCCTAAAATATTAAAAGAAAGATGAGTTAGCGCTCGCTCAAACAAGTAGACCGAGGAAACTACATATGTTGTCTTCGCACAATCTAGCGTGGAAAATAACTTGACTTTCTTTCATTAATAGCATTTAACGTCTAATTTGAATCAGATTTCATAAGCTTTTATCACTTTTGAGTAATGAAACAGGGGGCACACCCTCTTTGATTCTGATTATGGGGCATTCAATGTACTTGATGTATACAAGAAAGAAAATGCTTTCCTATGGGTTGGGTTGGGAGAGTAGCCACTTTTACACTACTTCTTGGGTGGTGCAGCTAAGTTAGAGGGGGCTCAACAGTCAAACTATGTTTTCGAGCACACACTTATGGTATGTGTCAACTAATCTGCCACTCGAAAGCTAAGGTGCTAAGCACTAGCATTTAGTGATCGGTCCATCGCTAATGACATGTAAAATGAATAGCTTTACTTTAGGGATCATCATGCATATATTCTCTATTCTTCTGAGCGAGCCTTTGGGATCTCTAATAAACCCCTATGATGTAAAATGAGGATATTAGGGGAAGTAGTAAGTGGACATTCCCTTGTAGAAAGTCGAATGAGATGAGATTTTCACGTTCTCCAATTTGAAGGAAGGATATAATCAACTCGTTGATTGTTTGGAACTTCCACTTTATATTCAAAATATGCCTTTTGTAGGAGAATTATGATTTGCAACTCAAATGTTCCCTTATGAAGTCTTATTGGTGTTGTCTCTCCAAATCCCTTGTTTGTAAGATCTGCTCTTACTTCTTTGGTTTCAAGTGATCGAAATGGAAGCTTTGGCTTAGTTAGTTAACTCTGAACTCACTTGATTGAAAGTTTAAAATCGACTTTGGTCCACCACCCAAATAGGCATTAAAAACCTTTAAAATGCCTTTGAAAAAGACAATAGGAAGAGCCCTTGGGTTTGGATCCTTGTTAAAGTAGATCAACTTTTTAAGGGATCTCATGCCTATGAGCCGCTATAACTATCCAAGAAGAAGACACTCGAAACTTTACATTATATACCAATAAGTAGTAGGTAGAAACATAGTGAATAGCAAAGTCAATTATATATAGTAATAGCTTGAAAAAGTGAATGGGATTAAGACAAGTGGCAATACTCGTGAAAAACAAAGGACTATTCACTCTTTGGGGTGGGCCTTCCATTAAGCCTAAGTCTGGATAGCTTATTACGGGCTCAAAGAAAGTTTAACTGGCAACATTAACCTGCAAATGCAAAAAATCCATTTTTGCAACTACAAAAAGCGTGAATTGTAAAAGGTCCATGCCTTAGTTCATAAGGAAAGGCTTGTTCATTCATGCATTCTTTTGTAGGTAAAATCTTCAATGAGTGGAAACAAGCCCCTTGTATAGGTTGGGTAGTTGATGATTTCCACTAAGAATTTGATTTTGAGGCCATGTTAATTCCATACAAATCAGTATTGAGAAGCATATGTCCATCACTCTAACAATGGCACCTATATAAGGTAAGTATGTGTGGAGAAGTATGTTCTCCTCCCTCTTTTACTAGTGAAGTGGGCTATGTAATCATTGGAATTTCAACTTATTTTCTTTAATATAGTTGGTTAACCTTTTCTTTCAATCTTGTCAATGATCTAACTAAAAGATATGAACTGAGTGCCATTTGATGAGTAATTGTGAACAAAAGAGGTTTGTCCCAAAATCTGGATCCCCTTATCAGCATAGCCCACTGATTTGCTTATGATCGGAGCATCAAGTAGGTGCATAAGGTTGATCCCCATGTGCTAAAAAGGAGGAAAAAAAGTTTGTGTTAAGCATATAGTTGGTTCTTGTCTTGTTTAAGCATTTGGTGCCCTGTCTTGAGAATTGTGTTTGTCAAGAGTCATGCAAATGGATATTGATACCATAGTTGGGCCTTTCACGTAGTGTGGTTGAAGAGGTGAAAAGGCTGAATGCTTAGTCTAGGTGAAACTTTATTGGAATCTTGACATAAAGTATTATGTCTCAATTAAATCTCCAAAAATGATCTTTAAATCGATTTTTAACTACTTAAGAAAATAAGAGCAAAATGTTTTAAAATGCAAAGGGAGACTATCGACAGGTTCCAAAGTACTGTCAACCATCCTTGCCATTACTGTCGACCAACCTCTTAGGTTGCAGACTACCAAAAAGCATGCTCTCTGTAGTTTGCCTTCTTTTGACCCTACAACAGTGAGTGTCGAAGACCGTTTTTCATAAACTGTCAACTGTTTTTTAAATTTGTGACCTAACCTGTCAACGATTCTTTGAATCTGTTAATCGTTTTTGTTACAAAAACGTCCAACGACTAATTCTAGAGTGCATTTAATGCACCCCAACCCCCTTCTAACTACAAAATTTTTGGATGCATTCATCTTCAACTATAAATACATGATTGGTGCAGCATTTATGGAGTTAGAGAATCCATTGCAAAGTTTCCAAGTGCTAAAAACGTCCAAGTGTTCTTCAATTTTTATTCTCTCTTAAAGGCTTTGTTGTTTCTTTGTAATTAATTTTTTCAAATCTTGTACCTTCTTGAGAGAAATTGTAGCTAAGAGGTTATTTCTCAGATCATCTCATTTATTTGTATTCTTGTATTTCCTAGTTAAAATGGTAAAGGGCCTACACTAATTATAGGAGACTTGTAATTCCTAGTTTTGAGAACTAGAGTGTCTACTTGTGATCAAGTAGGAGGCAATAGTGAAGGTTTTAAATTCTTTAGTGAGGAGTTAAGGGAATAAATTAAGTCATTTGACTAAACCACTATAAATCGTTGTCACTCTATTATTTTTATTCCTTATTTCATTTTTTGTGCTAAACAATCCCTCATTCATCCTCATTTGCATTAAAATCTCATTTTTCAGCAAAAAGATTTTAAGTTTAATCAATTTTTTAAATTAACCCAATTCACTCCCCCTCTTGAGTTGGTGCCATTGCTATATTATTATATCACATAAGTTAATCTCTATGAAATAGTACATGAGAGTAAAAAAGTATAATTAAAATAGAGTTCTAATCGTACCTCGATTAAAGAAATCACTTCTTTATTTATAGAGGTAAGTAGAAAAATATCCACATCTTTTAGAATCATCTATTTCGAATTTACAAACAAAGACATTGGGAGTGAATTGACATATTCTTAGACCTAAGAGAAACCCCCGAGAGGGCCTCCTACGGGTACCCAGAAGTGGCCTCCTAGAGAGTGTCCCAAGACTATTTTGTTAGGAAGGCCTCCTCATCTTTTCTACTTAAACTTTTTCCTCTTATATTTATCTTGAGTTTAGACTCACTTTTTTAGACACAACATAAAACACTAATTCAAATCAACATATTTCAATCCTAATATTTAACATCTTCAAGTGTCTAGCGTGCTTTATCCAAGTAAATTTCCCCAAAAGTACATTGTTGGCCATCATAAACTAAAGTATCGGAACAAGATTCAATCTTAAAATCTCCGATTGCTTTCTCTCTCTAATCCTATATATAGATAATAAAAGAATAATATAAAAAGGTAAGAAAATGAAATAAAAAACATGGGTAATTTTTCTTTAATAGCTAGCATGTACATTCTGATGTAAATCGCAATTGTACCTGTTGTGGGTGAAGCATCAAAACGCTGTCGTCTTTTGAAGGGAAGGGCAATTTTGGCAACCTCAGCAGTCCACGTGGACGGCTGATGGACGGCCATCTTGCAACCTTTAAGGCGCCTTCTCTGATACCCGACGCCCCTTGATCGTCCTTGCTCTGCCTGATGCCCTTCTCACTTGTCCTCTCTGCCTTCACTGTTAATCGTGTTCTACGATTAACTAATGGCCATCAATGCTGTCTTTATCAATCTCAATCCTAACCGCTCAACTCTCATATAAATGGTACAATGCCTCGAGATGGTAAGTAGGACAGAAAGTTTGAAGAAAGAAAAGAGGAAGAAGGGGATATTGATCGTGGTGGGGTTTTCTTCGAGTAAGCTCTGTTTTTTTATCTGTATTGATTCTTTTCTTGTTGTAATCTCTGGTTCTTAGGTTTGCTTCTAATCTGTATTTGGTGATTGTGAGGTTGTTTTGTTAGAAGAACCATTGATGTACGATTTACTTGTTCGTATTCGTGTAACCCTACTCGATATAGTGCAGTGAGCTCTTTCTTACTGAACTCAACGTGGATGTAGCCTTTTTGGGTGAACCACGGTAAAATTTCTGGTGCCCTTGTCTTATTTTCTATTCAGTTCTCTTCCTTTTAGGTTTACATTTTTGGTTGCTCATGGTTACTGCTATATTTCTTGTTCTACCGAATGTATGTGGATTCTGAAATAGCTGTCGTTGTTGAGTCTTCCGCTCGGTCCAACAGTGGTATCAGAGCCAGGTTTCATAAATCATGCTCTAGGGTTGAGTCAGAATTCGGGTTTATAGATTTCTGTGTTTGGATGTTTGTGTCTTTCGCTCTGTAAAGTAAACTGAGACTCTAGGGTTTCTTCGATTCTCGGTCAGTGGGTGTGTGCTGAGAGAATCTAAATCTAGAGGTCTAGGTTACCTTCGTGTAAAGGGAAGATGTCGTCCACCCAATTTGAAATCAGAATATTTGACAGAAAATGAGACTTTGGTAGTTGGAAAAAGAAGATGAGGGTCCTGCACTCTCATCACAAAGTGCTTATTGCACTGGAACCAGATGATCGGAAATGGTCTATAGACCAGATTGCTCGCACTGTGGAGATCAGAAAGGAGACCTACAACCTCACATTTCTTCATCTCGATGATAGCGTTATAAGGAAGGTAGATGGTATATCTAACCCTATAGATCTTTGGAATAAACTTGATTCCTTGTTCTCTGTGATGACTGCTCCTAATCTTGTATATTTAAAAGGCATGTTGTTTAACTTCAAAATGGATACCTCTAAATCAATGGATGAAAATATAGATGAATTTACTAGATTAGCTCTATTGTTAAGAGGTACTGACCAAGCACTAGGAGACATTAGTGAGGCCATGATTTTATTAAATTCTCTGCCTGATGAATATGATGTTAAACACGCATTACATTATACTGGAATAGTTCCTAGCTTAGATCTTGTAATCTCGGGTGTTAAAGCAAGAGAACTTGAACTAAATACAACAAAGAAATCTAGCAACAATTTGTTTGTAAAAGCTAAAAGTGATAAAAAGAACTACATAGGAAATAGTGATCAATCTAGTAGTACAGGGTTTAAAGGAAAGAAAAAGGATAAGAAGGGAAAACAGAAACAATCAAAATGGAAGTGCTACTACTGTGGTAAAGAGGGACGCATCAAAAAGTATTGTTATGATTACATTAGAAAACAGAAATAGGGGGTAACATTAATGTAAATGCAGGTAGTTCAAACTGTCTAGCTAAAGTCCTTACTATCTCTAGCTCATCTATTGAAAATGAATGGGTAATGAATTTCGATTATTCCTTTCACATGTGCCCTAATAGAGAATGGTTTCAAAACTTTAATCAAAAGGAAACTGGTACAGTCTATATGGGAAATAATCAATCATGTAGTATACAAGGGATTGGTGATATACCTTTAAAACTGCATGATAACAAAGTGAGAATCCTAACTGATGTGAGGTATGTACTAGGTTTGAAGAGAAACTTAATTTCTTTCGGCACACTTGATGAGTTGGGTTTCTTATATAAAGCAGAGAATGGATTTATGCATGTTCTGAAAGGTGATAATCTAATCATGTCTGGCTCTAAGAAACATAGTTTGTATATCTTAAATGGTTGCTATCATCTCTCTATTAATATGCATTCTGCTTGCATTATAAAATCTGATGAGATAGATATGTGGCACTTGAGACTTGGTCACATGAGCCTAAAAAGCCTGCAAGCACTGAAGAACCAAGGCTACCTTAGATCAGTGTCTGCTGAATCCTTGGATTTCTGTGAGTCATATATTCTAGGAAAGCAACACAGGTTGAGCTTCCATCAAAGGACTCACCTGGCGAAGGTATGCCTAGAATACCTGCATGCTGATTTGTGGGGACCATCCCAAGTTCCCTCTCATGGTAGTAACAAGTATTTTCTTTCCATTGTAGATGATTATACGAGAAAAGTTTGGGTATTCTTACTAAAAACCAAGGATTAGACACTAGAAAAATTCAAAACATGGAAAACTCTAGTAGAAAACCAAACTGATAAAAGGATTAAGGTGTTAAGAACAGACAATGGATTGAAATTTTGTTATAGAGAATTTGATGCATACTGTAATTCACAAGGCATACTTAGGCATAAGACTGTTAGAAATATACCCCAACAAAATGGGGCGGCTGAAAGAATTAATAGGACCTTACTTGAAAAGGTTAGGTGCCTTCTCTTTACCTCGGGAATGCCTAAAACTTTTTGGGCAGAGGCCCTGTCAACTGCATCGTATTTAATCAATAGAAGTCCTTCAACAGTCCTAAAATTCAAATGCCCTGAAGAACTATGGTCTGGCAAAAGAGTAAACTTTGAATACTTAAGAGTTTTTGGGTGTGAGGCATATGCTCACCAATCTGAAGGAAAGTTAGAACCTAGATCCAAAAAATGTGTGTTTGTAGGATATCAAGAAGGCACTAAGGGATATAGATTGTGGGATAGGCATTCAGGTGGAGTTAGGATAATTATGAGTAAAGATGTCATATTCAATGAATCTAAATTCCCTTGTAAGATAACAAACACAAAAATATCTGTTGATAACAGAAACCTAGATGACCATACTATTATAGGAGATACTCAAATTCAGGTGGAGCAACCGGCTGTGGGAAATAACACATCTGGTGCTTCGACCACAGGTGAACCAGATTTGGGAAATGTGCCTTCTTCCACTGACCATACCTCTGATATAAATTCTGATAAAAAGGAACAAACAGAAAACCCTGAGATTGAGGAGGAACAAACCAGTGTTCCCTAACAAAATCTTCGTGACTATCAACTAGCTAGGGATAGGAGCAGAAGGGCAGTGAGACCACCCTCAAGATATGCATATTCAGATTTAGTTTACTGTACCCTGGTTGCTGGGTATGAATTGAGGGATAGTGAGCCTTCTACTTTTGAGGAGGCTATCAACTCTCAAGACAGTGTTAAATGGCAGCAAGCAATGGATGAAGAAATGTCATCCCTTGCCGCAAATAGGACTTGGGAACTTGTTCCCAGACCAAAGGATCAAAAATTAATACAATGTAAGTGATTGTACAAACTAAAAGAGGGTATGTCACCCTTTGAATCAATTAAGCACAAGGCAAGGTTAGTTGCAAAGGGTTTTACCTAAAGAGAGGGAATAGATTACAATGAAATATTTTCCCCAGTTGTCAAGTTCAAAACTATCCGTTTGAAGCTAGTTGTTACTGTTCATTTTGACTTAGAACTCGAGCAACTAGATGTTAAGACTGCCTTCCTGCATGGTGACTTGGAAGAACAGATTTATGTGGTTCAACCAGTGGGGTACACTGACCCTACTAAACCTCAGCATGCCTGTTTATTAAAGAAATCTTTGTATGGTCTAAAACAGTCACCTAGACAATGGTATAAGAAATTTGACCAATTTGTGTCTGAAATTGGCTTTGTGAGAAGCCAATATGATAATTGCTTCTATTTTACCATTTCTGAAATTCCCATTTATTTGCTACTATATGTAGATGATATACTGTTAATTAGCAAACCCAAGTCTAAAATCAGTGAATTAAAATCCATGTTAAATATGAAATTTGACATGAAAAACTTAGGGCATGCTAAGAAAATACTAGGAATGAAAATAGAAAGGAATAGACGCAACTTCAGCTTAAAAATTTAGTAACATGATTACTTGTTAAAGGCTGTGAAAAGATTTGGTATGAATAATTGTAAAGCTGTTTCGGTTCCTTTAGCTGGTCATTTCTTGCTCTCAAAAGCTCAGTGTCCCACTTCAAATTCTGAAATCATCAAAATGAAAAATATACCCTATGCAAATGCCATAGGAACCATTATGTATTCTATGATTAGTACCAGGCCTAACCTTGCTTATTCAATTTCCTTATTAAGTAGATACATGTCAAACCTTGGCAAACCTCATTGGGACGCCTTGAAATACCTGTTTAGATATATAAATGGTTCTGTTGACATTGGTTTGTGTTATAAAAGAAGAGATGATAATCTTGATCTAGTGGGGTATGTAGACTCAGATTTTGCAGGTGATAAAGACTCCAGGAAATCCACTACTGCTTACTTCTTCACAATATGAGGTAACTGCATCAGCTGGAAGTCACAATTGCAGCCTTTGGTTGCATTATTTTCTACTGAGGCAAAATATGTGGCAATCACTGATGCCGTTAAAGAAGCCACATGGCTTCAAGGCCTTCTGAAGGAAATCAATTTGCTTCAAAGTAAGGTGGTGGTGGTCTCGGATAGTCAAAGTGCTATCCATCTCTGTAAAAATCTAGTATATCATGAGAGGTCCAAGCACATTGAGGTAAAGTTTCATTTTGTCCGGGAACTGGTAGCAAATGGTACTGTGATGATTAAAAAGGTTTCTATTGAGAAAAATCCAGCAGATATGGGAACCAAGATCTTAACTGCAGCCAAGTTCAAGCTTTGCTTGAATCTGCTGCACATTGATGTCGGTTGATCCTTCAATTGTCTAGAGCGATGATGGTAAGGAATGGAAGCATGCTACACTATGTTCTGAGTATTGGGTTCATTCTCCCCTTGATGCTTCAAGGTGGAGATTGTTGTGGGTGAAGCATCAAAACGTTGTCATCTTTTTTAGGGCAATTTTGGCAACCTCAGCAGTCCACGTGGACGGTTGATGGACGGCCATCTTGCAACCTTTAAGGCGCCTTCTCTGATACCCGACGCCCCTTGATCGTCCTTGCTCTGCCCGATGCC
The DNA here is from genome assembly GCA_036245055.1 of Diospyros kaki. Taxonomy (NCBI): domain Eukaryota; kingdom Viridiplantae; phylum Streptophyta; class Magnoliopsida; order Ericales; family Ebenaceae; genus Diospyros; species Diospyros kaki. The sequence goes on from BSEG01000012.1 coordinate 28,918,866, forward strand.
CCTCTCACTTGTCCTCTCTGCCTTTACTGTTAATCGTGTTCTACAATTAACTAATGGCCATCGATGCTGCCTTTATCAATCTCAATCCTACCCACTCAACTCTCATATAAATGGTACAGTGTCTCGGGATAGTAAGTAGGACAGAAAGTTTGAAGAAAGAAAAGAGGAAGAAGGGGATATTGATCGTGGTGGGGTTTTCTTCTAGTAAGCTCTGTTTTTTGATCTGTATAGATTCTTTTCTTGTTGTAATCTCTGGTTCTTAGGTTTGCTTATAATCTGTATTTGGTGATTGTGAGGCTGTTTTGTTAGAAGAACCATTGATGTACGATTTACTTGTTTGTATTCGTGTAACCCTACTCGATATAGTGCAGTGAGCTCTTCCTTACTGAACTCAACGTGGATGTAGCCCTTTTGGGTGAACCACGGTAAAATTTCTGGTGTCCTCGTCTTCTTTTCTATTCAGTTCTCTTCTTTTTAGGTTTACGGTTTTGGTTGTTCATGGTTACTGCTATATTTCTTGTTCTACCGAATGTATGTGGATTCTGAAATAGCTGTCGTTGTTGAGTCTTCCGCTCGGTCCAACAATACCAATATTTTGTCTTTGGGTATTATATGGAATGGAAACAGCCTAGCTAGCTAACTAATGCATTTTTATCAAAAAATTGAATGCAACTCAACTCATCCTTCTCCAACCTCACAAATGAAATGCCAAAACTGCCAATCATTGTCAGCACATCCCCAACCTTCAGCCCGTAGCGTTGCATCCCTTCCCCTCATTGATCTCGTATACAGCGAGTGCCCACAATGCAAGCTTCGAGTAGTCGTCCTCGTCCAGAGAGACAATTGTGTGAATCCCGGTTAGTGACACCTCAATCAACGTGCTGAAAATGGATGGATGCAAGTCAGTCAATGCTTGCAAGCAAATGTCAAGCCATACGAAGACACTGGCGTTAACATGATGTATGTCTGATTCTATGGAAATGGTGGGCAACTACTCATGTTGACAACTCATGGAAAATCTATCCAGTTATACATAACTGAGTTTTTCAAAGACCAAGTATGGAATTAGCTTCCACTTTCTAATAATAGCATAACCTAGATTCCCACAATGAAGAAGTGAAGCTGGGAGGCATGCATGCATGGCTACACCAGAAGCTATTTTGAATTATAATAGGTTGAATGTGTTTCCAAGGTGAGTTAGGTTCCATTTATTTTGAAGTAAAATACTCATTTCCCATTCCCCATGCTTTAACAGTATAAGAGAGGCAAATATTTTGTAAATCAAAATAAGTTGGTTACATCAAAATGTGGAAAATGACTTACCAACAAAATCTTGGCATGTCATTTAAAGTTTTGAGACCAAAACTAAATTCTTTTACTATTTTGACCATAAACCATACATACACACACACAATAGTGTCAGATATTCTAGTATGAATTTTTTTATAGAAATTATTTCTATATAAAAATAAGATAAAACTATAATTCTGCATAACATAATTTTTTATACATAATATTTTACTTTAAAATATTTCTCACCAAAAATATTCTGTTTGAAAAAGATAAAAAATAAATTGTTTTCTGTTAGGAAATAAATTTTGTCACGCCCACACAAGATGAGAAATTAAAGACAGATTTAATGTGGTTCAACAATATGCCTATGTTCATAGGCGAAGAATGAACATTCACTAATCGAATAATGGGTTTACAGAAGATAAATCATCTCTCTCAACCTCAAAATCCTAATGTATCCAAACTCATAATCTTATTGAGATTCATCGTTCCCTAAACATCGCCCTCACTGATTTACCCCATTCTAATATGATAATCAAATATATGACTTTATTTATAAAGAGAATATATTTATTATACTTTGGGTTGGGTTGCCAATGTCTAAATTCAAGACAATCTCAACATTTTGACATATATAATTTAGGGTACATTACACTTGATACTCCTAGGTTTTGGCATAAAAATATAGAGTACTCTAGTATGAGAAAATACAACCACTACCCTTCGCAAACTTTATTGTGATTTCCTCACTGCCATTAAAATTTTGAAATCCCCAGAACGCACCCCTCTCTCTCCTTGAGCTCCCATGGCAGCCAAACCCACCAACCAAACTAGTCAATTCGGTCGTCATGATTGGTGGGTTAGGCCGTGGCAATTGAACGCACTGGGATTCAATGGGTTCGACCACCATGGCTAAATGAAGAGGGTTGGACAGTGGTGGCTAAATCCTCCATCTCTCCATATCTCCTCCCTCATCAATGGGTTTGACTACCATGGGTAGATGAAGAGGGTTTGACAGTGGTGGCTAAATCCTCCATCTCTCCTCCCTCATTCTCTTGTCTCCCTCTCATTATATATATGCATGTGTGTATATATATCCTCTATGTCTTCCTCACTCCCTCTCTATGGTCAAATTTTTTGCTGGTGAAATCTCCCTCCCTTTTTCTCCCTTTCTCTCCCCTTCTTAGTGATGGCCAAAGGTTCGACCATCAATGAACCATTGAGTTTTAGAGAAACCTTATTACGAGATGGGGTTTCTAGGTTTCTACCCCATTGCAAAGTGTTCTAGATTTGGAACCCCATCCCTGTGGGGTAGAAGATGAAAATGAAGAATTAAGTAGAAAAATAAAAATAAAAAGATGTAGATGAAGAAGATGGAGAAGAAATAGAAGTTGCCTTTCTCTCTCTCCCTCTATCTATCTCTTTTCTCCCTCCATCCCATCCCTATCTCACTTCTCTCCTCTCTCTCTCTTTGGTTTAGTTGTGATAGAGTTGGGTTCAAATGGCGTCGCTAAGTTCATTAAAATTCAACGCTACGACCAAGCAGTCCATCAAAGCCAAGCTGAGTACAATACCAAATCCTAATTGGTCCATCAGAGCCAAGTTGAGTACAATGCAAAATCCTAATTAGACTTTATCTTAGATGATCATTTAATATTTCCTTCACCATCCAAAAAGTATCCAATTTCCAAAATCTCTCTCTCTCTCTCTCTCTTCCTTGCTCTAAGGGAAAGAAAGGCCCATACTAGTTTAGATATTAGAATGGATAGTGATAGTGTTAGGAAATATGAAAGTCCATGTCATACAAAGAACCACCTCAACTAAAGCTACATTGGAATTTAACTCCACATTAACTCATGGTTTGACCTAAACCAGATGACCATATAAGGTTTTTAATAGCCACCTAACACTAAGACTATGGGTCAAAGCTAACTCTCAAATCACTCGGAGATTAGCAGGCCAAAGGAACCCAATCCAAGCAAAAAATAGGCATCAAAATATCCTCCAAAACAACTTAAGGGTTAACCCTACAAGCACAATCCAGGTAGGACAATCCAAGTAGGATAAGGTCTCGAAGGACCTATTAAGCCCTATACTCTAGGAAATCCTTAGGATTTGGGAAATGGATAAATCCAAACCTTGTATGGAGAACCATATGATAGACATTCCAAGTCTCCTTGATGCCATGCATCCCAATCTCCATAAACCTAAGACAAGACAACTCACTCATCCAACGATTTCATTTCAACTCAATCCCAAACTCACGAAAACAGGAGGAACAACTAATTCTTTGCAACATGGGTGGGCAGACTCATTCTCATTGTGATCCTCATCATAAAATTCAACCCAAAATGTATATAAGAACCTCAAGCGGTGAGCCAAAAGTATGGCATTCAACATTATTATCAAATGCATCCAAGCTCTCCCCCAAATTCCTTGTTGACTTAAGCATTGGAGTGATGTTATCTTGGTCAAGCCTCGGGGCAGTCATTCTTCTTTTGTCTATGCAAGCACCCTAAGTTTAAATCAACTGGGCACACGGTCAAGATCTAGTTAAATCCTATAAATTCAATTAGTGACTGATCCGTACAACATCAAATAGGTTGATAAAATTGGTAAGCACAAAATGCAGCTCCAAATTTAAAAGCATCTGACCAAGTTCTAAGAATAAATAATGGGAAACCACTTCTAGAGAACAAATTCTAAATTTATTATAAGAAAAGAAGCAATCACAATTTATTAAAGGGAATGAGGGAAAAGAATAGAAAAAACCAATGATGCTCCTAGCTACGGATAAGAAAGAATTAAGTTATTAGTGTTAGTCCCTCATCAGTTATTACCAAAATAAATAACTAAAAACCAATGAATAAAAACCACCAACCTGAAATCTTGTCAAGTCCTTGTGCAAAAACCACCATGGACCATTTTTTGATAATAACCTGAAAAAGTCAGTGACAGTAAATATAAGTGGGGAGAGAGAGAGAGATCTACTAAAAAATTCATGGAAAGGTGTCATGATATTAGAATCAAAGCAACTTCAAGATCAACAAGTATAAGTATGTTATACAGGACTTCAAAGGATTATGATTATTTATTTCCTAAAAAACAGTACTAATTAGTCTAACAAGTAGCAATGTTACTGCTCTTTAACAACATTGTCATGATAATTGCAGTACAAAGTAGTAAAACAAACTTCAGAGTGCTTCTACTCAAGGTAAAAAAAAAAAGTTATTAGAAAGTTGACTCCAGACAATGTAACTGCTATCCTATCTCTCATGCTACAACAACTTTGATAGAACTTGTACATCAGCAATTTAGAGTCAAGAAGATATCAGATAGTCAGGAGTGATGTTAACTGAATTGTACATCAATCTGGAAGACTGGAACTAAAAACAGCAAGGGGATGAGATTGGGAACTGAAACACAAGACCACAGCTTCTAGATTGTAATAGGTTTATAATAGAATTCATTAATGTACTTGTAGAAAATATGTAATTATTCAGTTTTGAATTTTTTATTTGAGTGTACAGTTGGTTATAATTTTATTTCTAGGAGATTTGTTTTCCTACTGCCTTGTTCGATAGTTTCTAAAATATAACCGACTCCTATGAAGTGGTTACATTTGTACCATATATATGAATTTGTGCATTTCGAATGGATGAATATCAGTTTTCTGTAAAAAACTACATTGTATCAGAGCAGTCCTAACTCCAATATGTTCATTCCAAATCTGCAACTGATTTCATTTCAAACCTGCATCTGATAACTTTGGTTTGTTCTTCTCAATTTTGTATCTGATTCCATTTCTTTTCCACCAAACATTTGGGCCTGTTTCTCTCGTGTTTTCATCTGCAATGGCGCCCACTGTTGAAGTTTCTTCTTCCTCTCAAATTCCCTCAATTCCAACCCCAACAGGAGGATCCGATTCCTCTGCTCTTCTTATTACCGAGCATAAACTGAATGGCCACAATTATTTGTAGTGGTCTCATTCAATCATGATGTTCATTTGTGGCCAAGGAAATAATGATTATTTCACTGGTGCTACCCCTAAACCGAAGACCAGTGATCCAATGTACAAGGTGTGGAAGACAAAAAACAATATGGTCATGTCTTGGCTTATCAATTCCATGACAAATGAAGTCAGTGAAAATTTTATTCTCCATGAGACAGCACAAGAAATCTGGACAGCCGCCAAAGAGACATACTCTGACACGGAAGATGCCGCAGAAGCCTTCGAAATTGAAGGAATTCTAAATAATTTTTGTCAAGGGGATCTCATTGTCACCCAATAGTTTAGTGGACTGACAAGATATTGGCAACTTGATATGTATGAGACAACAGCATGGGCATGTCAAACCGATACTGAAAAGTACAAGAAGATTGTTGAGAAGAAGCAAATTTATAAGTTTTTCCTGGGTCTCAACAAGAATTTATATGAAGTCCAGGGGTGGATATTGGCCATCAAACCTCTACCAAATCTGCATGAAGTTGCCTTAGAAGCGCGACATGAAGAAAGTAGAAAGAAGGTGATGATGGGCACTGCAAATCAGCCACTAACTACTAAAGTTTCTTCTATGCTTTCTTGGGGAACATATACTTACCGCGCCAAGAAAGGAAGACCTTGGTGCGATCACTGCAAAAAGGCAGGACACACCCGAGATACTTGATAGCTGGAATATTTATGGCTGTTAATACAATATGCCTCAGTACCTGCTGCTGAGGTGGAAAGAAAAGTGTGCACATGCTGTATCTGGAGTTTCTGACCAAGTTTTATGATTTCTGTTATGTTTTTTATTGTATTTTGTCAGTTGCTATTTTCTAGCATTTCAGTTTCTTAGTTCATGGGATCATGGTAGTTTTTATAGCTTTGGTTGTTACGTTTGAATGTATTTAAGCACATGTTGATTCAATTAAAATGTAAACAGATTTGCAGAGATTTTCTGGTCTTCTTTCTCAACTTATGTCCACTTCAGACTTGAAGTTTAAGTTGTTGTTTTATGTTAAAGGCCTATGCCAACAAATTGGTATCAGAGCATTCTTCTTAAGGGATTGTGAGAGTTTGAGGGTACACCACACACTCAAAAATTAACCAACCCTGTTACACCCATTATGGATTCTGATTCACCTTTCACAGCTGCTGCTGCTCCAGTGTTTGAAGGTGTGAATTATCAGGTATGGGCAGTTAGAATGGAGGCATATCTTGAAGCTTGTGATCTCTGGGAAGCTGTAGAATAGGACTATGTGGTTCCTCCTTTACCTAACAACCCAACTCTTGCTCAAATCAAGAATCAGAAGGAAAAAAGGCAAAGGAAATCAAAAGCAAAAGCATGTCTATTTACAGCTGTATCATCAGCAATCTTTACTAGAATTATGACCTTGAAATCAGCAAAGGAGATCTGGGACTTTCTCAAGAAAGAGTATGAAGGCAATGAGAGAGTCAAAGGGATGCAAGTGCTGAATCTGATAAGGGAGTTCGAAATGCAAAGGATGAAGGAGTCAGATACTATGAAGGAGTATTCAGACAGACTTCTCAGCATTGTGAATAGGGTAAGATTGCTTGGAACTGAATTTCCTGATTCTAGAATAGTTCAGAAAGTTCTTGTTACTGTCCCAGAAAGATTTGAATCAACAATTTCCTCTCTGGCAAATTCCAAAGATCTGTCAAGTATCACCTTGGCAGAATTGTTAAATGCATTACAGGCTCAAGAGCAAAGAAGGATTATGAGGCAGGAAGGTTCAGTTGAAGGTGCTTTGCAAGAAAAATTGGAGATTAATCAAGGTTGCAAAGGGAAGAAAAAGAAAGAAAAAAAGAACTATGTTGATCAGATTGAGGCCACAAAAAACACCAGCAGTAATGGAGGTGACAACAAACCAGGCTATCCTCCATGTCAACATTGTGGAAAAAGAAGTCATCCACATTTCAAGTGTTGGCCAAATATTAGATGCAACAAATGCAACTAGCTAGGTCACATTGCAAAAATCTGTAGAAAAAAAAAACAACAGCAAAATGATGCCTTAACAACTGATCAGCAGGAGGAGGAGCAGTTATTTGCAGCAACCTGTTTTGCTACCAACAACTCAAGTGACAGCTGGTTAATTGACAGCAGATGCACCAATCATATGACACACAATGAGGAATTATTCAAGGAGCTTGATGGAACTGCTGCCTCCAAAGTTAAAATTGGCAATGGAGAATTCATTGCTGTCAAAGGAAGAGGGACAGTTGCAATGGAAAGCAGTTTGGGTACTAAAATTATAACTGATGTTCTTTATGCACCTGAAATTACTCAAAACTTGTTGAGTGTTGGGCAGTTGCTTGAAAAGGGATATAAAGTTCTGTTTGAGGACAGATTATGTCTGATCAAAGATACAGCGGGACAGGACTTGTTTAAAGTGAAAATGAGAGGCAAAAGCTTCTCATTAGACTTGATGGAGGCTGAGCAAGCTGTCTTTCTTAGTTCAAACAACAGTGTAGAGCTTTGGGACAAGAGGATGGGACACTTCAATCCTAATGCGCTGCTGCTAATGAGGAAAATGGATCTTGTGCAAGGCCTACCACCGCTGAATGAACTGTTAATGTCAAGCTGCAAAGTGTGTCAATATGGCAAGCAAACCAGGCTGCCTTTCTCACAAACAGTTTGGAGAACAACAAAGAAGTTGTAGTTGATCCACACTGGTCTTTGTGGACCTCAGTCAGAACCATCATTAAAAGGAAGTAAATATTACATTGTCTTTATTGATGATCTAACCAGAATGTTGGATTTTTTTTTTTTTTCAGATTCAAACCAGAGGTTGCAGAAGTTTTTTGGAGATTCAAAGCTTGGATTGAAAATCAAAGTGGCTGCAAATTCAGATTTTGAGATCTGATAATGGGAAGGAGTATACATAAGCTCAGTTTAATCAGTTTTGTGAAAAAGCTGGAATTGAACACCAACTCACTACCCCTTACACTCCACAGCAAAATGGGGTAAGTGAAAGAAAGAACAGAACAATAATAGAGATGGTTCGATGTTTGCTACATGAGAAAGGACTTCCAAAAAATTTATGGGCAGAAGCTGCTAGTACAACAGTGTTTCTGCTAAATAGGCTTCCTACAAAAGCTGTCAAAGGGAAAACTCCATTTGAAGCATGGTATGGTTATAAGCCTTCACTACAAAATTTAAAAATTTTTGGTTGTATCTGCTTTACTCATGTGCCTTAGGTGAAGAGAGATAAACTTGATAGGAGAGTAGAACCTGGCATTTTTATTGGTTACAGCAACATCTCTAAAGCTTATAGAATTTATCAACCTCGAACTGGTAAGATTCTAGTCAGCAGAGATGTTCATTTTGTGGAAAAGCAACAATGGTGTTGGGAAGGACAAGAAGAAAAGCAAATTTCTGAGCAAATTATTGACTTTCCATTGGAGCAAAGTGAATAAGTTGATGAACCACCTGTTAGAGGAACCAGGTTGCTCGCTGATGTTTACCAGAGATGCAATGTTGCAGTGTTTGAACCAAAGGGATTTTGTGAAGCAAAAGAAGATCCAAAATGGGTGGCTGCAATGTAAGAGGAGCTGAAAATGATTAAAAAAAATCAGACCTGGAAGCTAGTTGAGAGGCCTCAACACAAAAATGTTATCGGAGTCAAATGGGTATTTAGAACCAAATTGAATGCAGATGGTTCTATCAACAAGCACAAGGTCAGACTTGTAGTGAAGGGGTTTGCTCAAGTGTTTGGAGTTGACTTCTAGAAACATTCGCTCTTATTGCACGACTTGACACCATTAGATTGCTCTTGACATTGGCAGCTCTAAAAAGGTGGAAAGTGTTTCAGCTTGATGTAAAATCCGCCTTTCTTAATGGTTATTTACAAGAGGAGATATATGTTGAGCAACCTGAGGGATTTATAATGCAAGGGGAGGAAGACAAGGTTTATTTACTCAAGAAGGCCTTGTATGGATTAAAACAGGCTCCAAGAACCTAGTATAGCATAATTGATGAGCATTTGTTGAGTCTTGGTTTTGCAAAAAGTCTGAGTGAGTCAACTCTTTATGTTAAGCACTCGAATGCTAATACTCTGATTGTTTCTTTGTATGTGGATGATCTCTTAGTGACAGGAAGTAATGTCATGCTCATTGAGCAGTTCAAGCAGGAAATGATGAAAGTCTTTGAAATGACAGACCTAGGAAAAACAACAACAACAACAACAACAACATATGACAGACCTAGGAGTAATGGCATATTTTCTTGGAATGGAGATCAGGCAAGATCAGCAAGGAATCTTCATTTGTCAAAGAAAATATGCTAAGGAGATTTTAAGGAAATTTCAAATGGAGGATTGCAAATCAATGAGTACTCCTATGAATCAAAAGGAGAAACTTCACAAGGAAGATGGTATAGACAAGGTTGATGAAGCTGTTAGAAGTCTCATAGGCTGCTTGATGTATCTCACTGCAACCAGACCAGACATATAACAAGCAGTGAGTGTATTGTCAAGATTTCTACATTGTGCTAGCCAGGAGCATTACAAGGCAGCCAAACGTGTGCTGAGATATGTCAAAGGGACTAGATTATGGAGTTTTGTTTAATCATGGTCAAGATTATCATTTCCATGGATTTTCTGATAGTGATTGGGGTGGATCCATAGATGACATGAGAAGTACTTCAGGATATTGTTTTACTCTTGGATCTGGTGTGTTTTCATGGAGCTCAAAGAAGCAAGAGATAGTTGCTCAGTCTACTGCTGAAGCTGAATTCATAGCTGCAACTGCAGCTCTAAACCAAGCACTATGGTTAAGGAAAGTATTAGCTGATTTATACATGGAGCAAAAGGAAAACACTGAAGTGTTTGTGGATAATCAGGCAGCAATTTCAATCTCCAAGAATCCAGTTTTTCATGGGAAGACCAAGCATTTCAACATCAAGCTTTATTTTCTCAGAGAAGTTCAGCAAAGTGGAGAAGTATGCTTGCTTTATTGCAAGACTTATGATCAATTAGCTGACATTTTTACTAAAGCTCTTCCTAGAAACAGATTTGAATTTCTGAGACAGAAATTGGGAGTATGCAGCTACTGATGCAAGGAGGAGTGTTGATACAATATGCCTCAGTACCTGCTGCTGAGGTGGAAGGATGAGGTGGAAAGAAAAGTGTGCACATGCTGTATCTGGAGTTTCTGACCAAGTCTTATGATTTCTATTATGTTTTTTATTGTATTTTGTCAGTTGCTATTTTCTAGCATTTCAGTTTCTTAGTTCATGGGATCATGGTAATTTCAGTTTCTTAGTTCATGGGATCATGGTAGTTTTTATAGCTTTGGTTATTACGTTTGAATGTATTTATGCACATGTTGATTCAATTAAAATGTAGACAGATTTGCAGAGATTTTCTGGTCTTCTTTCTCAACTTCTGTCCACTTCAAACTTGAAGTTTAAGTTGTTGTTTTGTGTTAAAGGCCTACGCCAACAATGGCAAACCCACTGACTGGAAACCAAAAACTAAGAAAGAAAGTCATGGACACCACACTGCAACAGAGGAGAGTTCTATTGCAGTTCCAAATGGTCAATTAAGCAAAGAACAACTGAAAATTCTTTAGCAGTTAGTTTCCAAAGCTCAACAAACATCAATCACTCCAACCACTGCCCATTCAGCAACAGCTACAATAGCCCAGAAAGATAATTTCCTGACTGCACTTAAGGCTAAAAAAGTGAACAGCAATGGTATTTCGATAGTCGATTCTAGAGCTTCTGATCATATGACTGGTGATATATCTCTAATTCAAGATTTCCAACTTTGTTGTAAAAATTATACAGTGCGTATTATTGATGGTTCCATATCAAAAGTGTCTGGAACAGGTTCTATTATCTGTTGGAAGAAGATAAAGATAAGGAAGAATGAGTTGATGGATGAGTAGATAAGGATCAAGATTGTATGAAAAGATCACAACAATTCAAATTTAAAGATAAAGAAAAAGAGGGATGAAGTAGGCTCGGGAATCAGATAAGGATATCCAAGTTCCTACTCATCCAAATCTGTAAAATAGCTAGCTAAATTTGTTGTAAATTAGGATATTTTTTAGATGATTTTGTGTATACAGGTCACACCAAGATTAATGAAAAATTCACGGAGGAATATTCATAGTTCTCCTATTAAGTTTTTCATGGTATCAGAGCCACATTATTGTGGTGGCTTATAGTTTCTAACTGCATATAGGATTCCTAAGTCCACAATATGGCTGAGAATCAATCAGCTAGTGAGACGTCCACTACTAATCCTCTTCCAATGAAGAATACACAAGTTTCAATCACTCCAACAGCCCTTGATAGCCATTCCCTCCACCAGATTACTTAGCATAAGTTGAATGGAACCAACTTTAGAGAATGGTCCCAATCAATCCTATGGATAGTTCGAGGAAAAGGGAAGGTAGGCTATTTGATAGGAGCAATTTCAAAGCCTAGCACCAAGTCAGCATCCTATGGCATGTGGGAGGCAGAGAATTCTATTGTTATAGCTTGGTTGGTCAATTTCATGGAACCAAAAATTAAAAGAACCTACCTATTCTACAAGACAGCCAATGAAATTTGGAAAGCTGTACAAGAGATATATTTAGACATGGAGAACATAGCCCAATGCTTCCAGATCTGATCAATTATTCGAACTACAAGGTACAAATTCAGTCACTGAATACTATAATATTCTAATTTCTAACTGAATTGTGGCAGAAGATGGACTTATTTTATGAGATCACGTGGGAGCGTTCTGAGGATAAAAGAAAATATAACAAGATGGAAGAAAAAAAAAGAGTATTTGACTTCCTACATGGCCTCAATTCGGATCTAGATGAAGAGGCAAATTACTTGGGACAAATCCCTTTCTGTCCATGAGAGAAGCTTTCGTAGAGGTGAGAAGAGAAGAAAGCAGGAAGAAGGTGACGTTACCTACATCAGGTCCCTCTAACAATGAGGTATACACACAAACCTCAGCCCTAAACACTTCACAGGGTAAAATCACCTATCACATCTAAAGAGGAGTCTCAAAAAGATAAATAGTGGTGTGGCCACTGCAATAAGCCTTACCATACAAGGGAGACTTGTTGGAAGATTCACGGAAAACCAGCAAATTAGAAGCCAAAGAATCAACGGAAAGGAAGTTAATCTACCTATGTGATAGATGCTAAAGGGGGAAAACCAACAAATTTCACTTTATAAGCCGATCAGTTGGAGGTGTTGTAGCAGTTACTAAGGCAAACTAAGGTAAATAAATCTGAAACTGCAAAAAGTCCTAATCGGTGGTATCTCTGGCCAAACAAGGTAATGCTATACTCCTTTCTCATAAAGTTTCTACAAACTATTGGATTATAGACACAGGAGCATCTGACCACATGATTGGTTCACTTAAGATGTTATCAAATTATGAACCTTGTGATCAAGGTATTACTGTTTTTATGGCTAATAGTACTACATCCATGGCTCATGGAAAAGGAACAGCTTTTGTAGGTTTAATCCTAAAATCAATACTATATGTGCCTGATTTAAAATGTAACTTGGTATCAATAAGCAAGCTAACTAGAGAAAGGGGCTATTTGGTGACATTTTTTCAATCTCATTGTGAATTTCAGGACCCATCTTCAGGGAAAATGATTGGTAGTGCTGAGGAGAAAGGAGGACTTTATCAAATTCCAAGGGTTAACCATTCTACTGAATCTAGGTCATCTATTCAATCGTCCTTATCTACTATTTCAGAGTTTAAAATCATGTTATGGCATCAACATTTAGGGCATCTTAGCTTTGAATATCTTAGTCTTGTATCCTTCTTTTTCTATTAATAAAAGACATAATTTTCATTGTGAACAATGTATCCTTGCAAAACAAACCAAAAGTTCACATCCTAATCACATCTATAAGCCTTCAAAGCCATTTCATTTGGTTCATAGTGACATTTGGGGACTGGGTAGGACTCTCAATTTAACTAACATTCGTTGGTTCATCAAATTCATAGACGATCATACAAGGGTTAGCTGGGTGTTTCTAAAGAAAGACAAATCTGAAGCTTATTTTGTTTTCAAAAGGTTTCATCAAATGGTACAAAATGTCTTTCAATCATCAATTCATCAATTCATGTATTACGTTCTAATAATGATCGAGAATACTTCTCAAATGAGTTCAACCATTACCTAATTGAGCATGGTATTATTCACCAAAGCTAATGCCTTTACAACCCTCAATAAAATGGGATAGCTAAAACAAAGAACCGCTATCTTCTAGAGACTGCAAGGGCCCTAATGTATACTCATCCAATCCCAAATGCCTATTGAGGAGAAGCTATCCTTACAGCTTCTTATCTCATTAACCAGCTTCCCTCCAAAGTTCTAAAGTTTAAGACTCTCTTAAGTGTCTTCCTTAACTTTTATCATCATACCCGAGTCTTAAATTCTCTTTCGCCAAAGGTTTTTGGATGTACTATTCTTGTACACAAAAACCAAGCTATTCAATCCCAAAGCTTGACCCCAAAGCTCTCAAGTGCATCTTTGTTGGCTACTCTTCCACTCAGCAAGGATATAAGTGCTATAACCCTACTACCCGGCATTTTATTGTGTCTAGTATTATCTCTTTTCTCGAGCATCAACCATTTTTTCATAATATTTCTCTGCAAGGGGGCACTCCTAGTACAGAGCAATATTGGGACTCAACTATGCCTATCCCTACTTGCTCTCCTCCTACTTCTTCTTCTACTTCCTTACCTACTCTTGTCCCTATTTCTGAACCATCTCATCATATTTCTGAATCAATTCCAGTTCTTGTTTCTCCTACCTAAAGCCATCAGGGGGAGATAATAAGAACATCCAGATTCAAGAGGATGATCATGTTTTTAATAAACCACCATTGGTTTATTCCAAAAGGCCTCGTGATTCTCAGCCAGTCACATCGTCTAATCTGAAGATAAGTCCATATAAGGGGGCTATGAAAGATGCTGATGCAATGTACAGTTTGGAAGACAAAGGAGGTGATGATTTCGATATCCCCATTGCACTAAGAAAAGGGGTAAGATCATGCACAAGACAACCTATTTCAAATTATTTGGGGCACTCAAAACTATCTCTTCAGTTTAGAGCATTTACTATCAACATTGATGATATTGTTATTCCTAGAGATATGTACCATGCACTACAGGATGAAAAGTGGAAGGCAACAATTATGGAAGAAATGCAGGCCTTAGAAACTAGTGGTGCTTGGGAGATTGTGAGACTACCAAAAGGAAAGAAAATTGTAGGCAGTAAGTGGGTATTTACTGTGAAGTATAAATCAGATGGGAGTATTGACAAGTACAAGACTAGACTAGTAGCCCAAGGATTTACCCAAACTCAAGGCCTTGACTACGAGGAAACTTTTGCTCTAATAGCCAAACTAAACTCTATTCAGGTATTACTCTCCTTAACTATTAATCTAGACTGGAGACTACATCAGCTGGATATCAAGAATACCTTCTTGAATGGTGAGCTAGAAGAGGAGATCTATATGAGGATACCACCTAATTTTGAGGGAAATGATACAAGGGGGGACGGTACGTAGACTAAAAAAGTCATTGTATGGTCTCAAGCAATCTCCTAGAGCATGGTTCAAGAGATTTAGTGATATTCTAAACCGGCTTGGATACAATCAAGGGCAGGTAGATCATACTGTGAGAAAACAATTATAAGAGAAAAACCTAAAAGATTAGTCTCTTAGTGTGTTATTTATAATAGGCACAATGGGCCTAATAACTTACGGGCTTAGTCTATGGACTTAGCCTAATTACACATAGTTATAACAAATAAATAAATAAATATGCAATATATCTAATTATACTAATAATTCTAATACTCCCCCTCAAGATGACCACACTCGTCTCTCATGGGTATTTCTCATGAAAGAAAAATCTAAGGTAAGTCAACTATTCAAAAACTTCCATATCATGGTTCAAACTCAATTCAATGCCAAAATTCAAATTCTTCATATTGATAATGCCAAAGATTATTTTAATTCTATTCTTAGGGCATATCTAGTTTAAGAAGGTACAGTCCTTCAAAGTTCTTGTCCTAATACCCCTTAACAAAATGAGATTGCTGAAAGGAAAAACAAGCATTTATTAGATGTTACTCGAGCTCTTATAATATCCTCTCATGTTCCTAAAATTTTTTTGGGGGGATGCTATTCTTACTGCTACATATCTTACTAATCGAATGCCTTCTCGAGTTCTCAAATTTTAGACTCCATGTCAAAGTCTTTCTCAAAGCATATCCTACCAATCGTCTCATCTCATCTCTACCTCTTAAAGTGTTTGGTTGTACTTCTTTTGTCTATATTCCTCATCAAAGTCGAGATAAATTTGATCCTAGAGCCATTAAATGTATCTTCCTCAGTTATACTCCCAATCAGAAGAGATATAAGTGTTATTCTCCTATCACAAAGAAATTCTATGATTCTATCGATGTTACTTTCCTAGAAAAACAACCCTATTATTCCAAAACCAACATTCAGGGGGAGAGTGAGAATTTAGAAGAATTTTGGTTTTGGGAGTTTGAATCATCTCCTTTAATTGTCCTTCCTTCTACTCCTAGTCCAAAGTCTCATGTCACTGAAAATCAGTCAAATTTACGGCCTTTGAGTGTTCCCTTACAGTAGTTACAGCCTCCTTCAACTGTTAACAACAAATAGTTAATTGTCTATTCTAGAAGGAAGAAAGATCAGGGACATGTAGAAGAACAAGTGCAGCTCACTGGTACCCATGAAGCAAAACCAAGTTCAATTCCAAAAGAGACAAAAAAATGTAACACTGTTTCTAATTCGAAAAAGGTGAATTTAGATGATCTTGATCTACCAATTGCCCAAAGAAAAGGTGTAAGGTCCTACACTAAGTATCCCATCTGCAATTTCCTATCTTACAAGAGATTATCTCCAAAATACCGTGTTTTTACTACTAAACTCACAGATATGCAGGTTCCTAATAATAAACAAGAAGCTCTCCAGATACCAGAATGGAAACAAGCTGTAAATGAAGAAATCAGAGCACTTGAAAAGAATGGAACTTGGGATGTAATCAATTTGCCTCCTAGAAAGAATCTAGTAGGATGCAAATGGATTTTTACCATTATGCACAAAGCAGATGGAAGTGTTAAAAGGTTCAAAGCTCGGTAAGTTGCTAAAGGTTTCACACAGGCTTATGGTATTGACTATCAAGAGACTCTTGCTCTTGTTGCTCAATTAAATAGAATTTGAGTGCTTTTATCTCTTGTAGTGAATCATGACAAGAAATTACATCAATTAGATATCAAGAATGCTTTTCTCAATGGAGATTTAGAAGACGAGGTGTACATGGAGATACTTGTAGGTCTTGAGGATCAAACAAATTTAAACAAGGTCTATAAGTTAAAGAAATCTCTTTATGGTCTCAAACAGTCTCTTAGAGCTTGGTTTAACAGATTGAAGTTTGGTTATCCACAATATCAGTATGATCATACTTTGTTTATAAATAATTCTCCTAGTAGAAGAATGTCCATTATTATTGTGTATGTGGATGATATAATCCTAATAGGAGATTAGCAAATTCAAGAGGTTTCTTGCAAATGAATTTGAAGTTAGAGACATGGGGAATCTGAAATATTTTCTTGGGATGAAAATTACAAGATCCAAGACAAGTATTGTTGTTTCTCAACGTAAATATGTTTTTGATCTACTTAAGGAAATTGGAATGCTTGGATGCAAACCCTCATGTTGTAATTAAAGATAGAGGAAAGGAAAAATGCTCCTACTAACAAAGGAAGAAATCAGAGATTGGTTAGTAGACTTATCTATCTATCACATACAAGACCTGATATTAGTTTTGCAGTAAGTGTAGCTAGTCAATTTATGAACAATCCCACTGAAGAGAATATGAACCGATTGTATCATATTTTGAGATACCTAAAGAAAACTCTAGGGGAAGGTCTATATTTTAAGAAGACTAAAAAGAGGAATATTAAGGTATTTACTAATATAGATTGGGCTGGTTATATCACTGATTGGAAGTCAACTTCTGGATATTGTACTTAAGTATGGGAAAATTTGGTAATTTGGCGTAGCAAGAAGCAAACAGTTGTAACTCAAAGTAGTGCAGAAGCTAAATTTAGAGCAATAGCTCATGGAATAATGTGAAGGAATGTGGTTAAAGCGATTGCTTCTTGAACTTAAAATCGTATCAGGTGATCAAATTAACATATTGTGTAATAATCAAGCTACTATAAGCATAGCTAAAAATCCAGTTCATCATGATCGAACTAAACATAGCGAGATAGATAGGCATCTCATAAAAAAAAAAGTTAAAAATGGAACTATCAATATTTCCCATATACCTGTTGTTCTTCAGATTGTAGACATTCTAAGCAAGGCTCTACCAAAGATCAAGTTTGAGGATATGAGATCCAAGCTGAGTTTACTTAACATTTCCAACCCAGCTTGAGAGGGAATGTAAAAAATATATAATTATTCAGTTTTGAATTTTCTATTTGACTGTACAGTTTGCTATTATTTTATTTCTAGGAGATTTCTTTTCCTATTGCCTTATTCGGCAATTTCTAAAATATAACCGACTCCTATGGAGGAGTTACATATGTACCATATATATGAATTTGGGAATTTCGAATGGATGAATATCAGTTTTCTGTAAAAAAAAAACTTCAGTACCACTAGAATGGGCAATAGATCCCCGCCACCCTTTTGCTTAAAAAAATCTGTTTGGATCATCCATCGCTGGAAACAATTACACATTCAGCAGAATAATGTATCCTCTTCTACACGTAAAATTTCCAGAACTCATTTCTATTATCTTTTCAGAATCACTCTCTCTAGATCTGAATTTATTATATTTTATTTTTTTGTCCTAAGGACTTGTTAACACTATTGTTGCTGTTGACATGTTAGAAGGGAAAAGAAAGTGAAATTCCAGAAAGTTGTCCTACATTTGGTTGTCAAAAAACAATGAGAAGGAAAAGAAAGTCAATGCAAAAATGAATTAAAAAGTAAAAGGCACTACAAATCTTATTTCCACTAAAAGCAAACAGAAAATTGAGCAAGACAGCAGGAAATTTATTAGTCCCAACTTCCCACCTCCAACTTATTATGCCTTCAACCTGACGACTGCCATTGGCAATTTGACAATTGACAATCACCTAAAACTAACCATTAGCACCTTGCATCTGCCAAAAACATCTCATCACATTTAAAACCACCTCCAAATATGATTTGTCCAGATATCTTACTCTCACTTTCAACCTCTGCGAATAAAGTTATTTGGCAATGCATAGAGCTTTATTCTACTTGTCATCATGCATAAGTAGTTATTTTGCAAAGCATAAAGTAACTATATATGCATATGTGTGTTTGTGTGGATATCTATTTGCAAGACTTTGTTTCTTTATATTTTTCCCACCAATGAGATATAGCTAGAAAAACACCAGCTAAAATTTTGCAACTACTGTTCACTTGTTGCCTTCTATCTTCAGGTTCATTCTCAAACCAATAAAGCAAAGTAATTCATAATATCTCTCCTCCCCTTAAAAACAATTTCCTTTCTTTCTTTTTTTTTTTTTTTGGCTAGATATTTCCCTTTATTTTTCATATTCAAAATCGATGCAAGTGCATTCTGACATATTTCAGTGTTTTACTGCTTCTCTGTTTTGTTATGTTCCATTCTTGTTTGCATTATATTTCTCCTCTATTGCTTAAATGTATTCTCGTATACTTGCTTTATAGACCAAATTTATAATGCATATGACTGATTGAATCTGTGGTACAGGGATCTTTCCCTTTTATTGGCACATTCTGTAATGCCCACCTGATAAGCAATAATAATGCATTTTGAGGTTGTAAAGCAGAGAGATAAAAAAAAAAAATGCATTTGAAATTCCACATGCCACTAACCATCTGATCTGCATGAAAATATTGGATCATATAAACTAATCAATATTAATTAGAAGAGTATTAACATTTTCAGATAACATTGATCAGGAGGCTCCTAGAGAAATAATGACTACAATGACAACAAGCCTTAATCCCATTAGGTGGGGTCAACCACATGAGTTCTACCTCACTAATTATTTCTATATATGGCCACATCTTTTGTAATGCTTTTATAACTCATATCTTACCTAAGAGTTTCCCACCAAGTTTTTATTAGTCTTCCTTCACCTTTTTTGCTAATGATTAGTTCCATACCATCCACCCACCAGTACAGTCTCTATTGGTCTTCCTCACATGACCAAACCATCTTAACTATATCTCACACATCTTATTTCAATAGAAATCACTCTGACCTTATTGCAAATAACTTTAGTTCTATTTTTATCTTTTATTGTATGGTTGTACACCCACCATAACATCCTCATCTCCTATTTATATCTTCTAAGAGAAATTTTATAAATTTAAGAAAACAGAAATTTCTAAAAGGCAACCTCATGATAAATAGAAGATGGTATACCTAATACATCCTGCCACCATACGCAATCCCATAAAAAGAGCCAATCCTGACCACACGCCATGAAGACCAAATACTGAAGAAGAATATAGCAAAAATGCAGAAGATATTGCCCCCACCACCATCTGCCATTTACTTAAAAGAAGTTAATAAGAGGCGTCAAGCAATCAAGATAAATGGGTAGTAGCATATCTGAGTTGAACTATCAAGTCTACCATTGAGCAAGCAGCATATGAGAAGTCTGAAACACCATAATGGAGACCGTCAAAAATAAAAGCTAGAGCATTTATAGGTTGACTTGCACTCACAAACTGTAACAATTTCAGACAACATCAATCAGAGTATAGCATTAGAACTCTGCCAAGAACTAGCACTCACAAACTGTAACAATTTCAGACAACATCAATCAGAGTATAGCATTAGAACTCTGCCAAGAACTAATATAAGGGAACATGGCAAGAAAACATACCAATATGCCTGTTCCAACAACTCCTAAGACCTCAGCATCCTTGCTAAACAAGGTGACTAAAGAACTAAAAGATACACCCAAGATCACAGCCAAGGAAGCACCTGTGAGAAATCCAACCTGCAAAAGCATGTAAATGAGATTTTTAACAATATAAAAAAAAACTGGGATGTAAACTTGAAACCTCTGTGGCTTTAGGTTATAGAATCCCAATGTAGAGAGGCATCCAAGATGCAAACCTTTAACACAAACAATGTAACCTCCCTCAAAGTTCTGTAATCACCTTCAGATAAGAAACTTGCAATCAAGGTCTGCAACAAACAAATTTTGACATCAAGAGGGAAAAGAACAGACTAAACTTTGCAGTCTGCACATAAGACGGCATGGCATTTTACGTGAAGCACCAATTTTAGATGTAGAGTTCTTTACAGAAGTGCCAACTATGTGCCTTAGTAGGAAAGGAGAAGAACAGTATCAAGAACACTCCCATTGAGAGAGAGAGAGAGAGAGAGAGAGAGAGAGTCTTAGCACACTGTCAGTAATTTTAAACATGTAATTTACACCTCTGATTTGAAACTTATAGTTTGAGTTCCTAATGATGACAATTGTGATGTTATTGGATGACATCAGTATGAACAATTAGTCTTATGTTAATTCTGACAAAACTGGGAACTTAACAATGGAATTCAAACATTCTTCAAAAACAGAAGTCAGACCTGGCCAGAAGCTGCAAATGCGTCCATGAGGAGAGATACAGCCAACCATATTTGCAAGCATATCTGATGAGCAGCCATAGCTACTGGACCCTGACGAGCAGCCATTGAGGTCGCCAGTGTCATGGTTATAAGAACAGCAAGAGTTCTCCCAATAAGAAAACCACCTAGAGAAGCAAAGAATTTGGAACGACAAGATAAATCTACACGAAGCAACATTAAAAAGAGTGATATTGTGAATTTTTTATCTGGGGTAGTGGTAATCTAAATGGAAATCAGAGCAACAAGAACTTGACCACATGCATCAGCATTCAGAAAAAGTTAATAATCATCACCTTAGGAATGAGACTCCATCCAACAGTCCATAAAGCTTACTAGTAAAAGGCATAAGAGTACATGCTTCCTCAACACTAAAAGAACCAATATGCTACATTGTACAGACAATACTGTTGTAGGAAGATAAAATGAAGATACGGAAGTGATGTGTGGCTTTGTGTGTGTTTGAATAAAAGCCAAAGGAGATGAGATGATAAGGAGTATTTGAAACTAAAGAGATAAAGTGGTTTGAGGAAAAGAGAAGATAAAGATAAAGTGGTTCCATAAGAATAGGATAAAAACTACCGGTTGAGTTTAAATCCTACCCTATCTGTTTTGTAACATATTTGAACTTGTATTTTGTATCCTATCCCTGTATTTTAGGAGCAAACCATGGCCTAGCTCATGTATAAATACTCATTCTAAACTCAATATAAAGTGTGAAAACAAGTGCTTTGTTAGTCTCCAATTCTACATAAGGCATTCCTACTTATTTTATTTAATTTGTTCATGGTATTAGAGCCACCGATCTTGTGGCTGGATACCTTATCCTTCTCCTTCAACTAGCAGTAGCATTCATGATGGCCAGCAATCCACCGATGAGTGAAACCTCCACCACCGGTCCTACACCCACCAGAACCACACAAGTTCTGACTGTTCCAATTTCTCTAGACAACGATACCCTTCAAATAACACAACATAAGCTAAATGGAACTAATTTTCGTGAATGGTCTCAATCAGTTTTGTTGGTTATCAAAGGGAAAGGAAAGGTGGGATACTCACCAGTGCCACTCCTATGCCAGATACTGAAGCAACAACCTATGAAGTTTGGGATGCTGAGAACTCACTTGTGATGGTTTGGCTTATTAATTCTATGGAGCCAAAGATAGGCAGGACTTATCTGTTCTATAAGACACCCAAGGAAGTTTGGGAGGCAGTGCAAGCACTCTATTTAGATATGGAGACTATAGCTCAATGCTTTGAAATTTGGTCAACCATTCGGACAACCAGACAAGGTAATCATTCGGTCACTGAATACTATAACATTTTGATTGAGCTATGGCAGGAGATGGACCTATTTTATGAAATCATATGGGAATGCACTGAAGATGGAGTCAAAGACAAAAAATGGTGGAGAAAGAACGCTTATTTGACTTTCTCCATTGCCTCAATTCTGACCTAGATGAGGAAGGCTCTTGGGAACTAAACCATTCTTATTTATTCGGGAGGCATTTGCAGAGGTAAGAAGGGAGGAAAACCGCAAGAAGGTAATGATGAATTCTTTCTCTATCAATGAGAATAGCACTTAAAACTCAGCCCTTGCTCCTTCTAAACTGAAATCAACATCACTACATGGTGAATCTCAACGAGATAAACAGTGGTGTGATCACTATCA
Organism: Diospyros kaki; assembly: GCA_036245055.1. Classification (NCBI taxonomy): domain Eukaryota; kingdom Viridiplantae; phylum Streptophyta; class Magnoliopsida; order Ericales; family Ebenaceae; genus Diospyros; species Diospyros kaki. The sequence goes on from BSEG01000012.1 coordinate 28,941,514, forward strand.
TAAGTCCTGCCATACAAGAGACACTTGGTGGAAACTTCATGGTGAACCAGCATACTGGAAGGCAAAGAATCAGAAGAAAATGACTCAAACAGCCTATGCAATAGAATCTGAAGAAGAAAGAACAACTAACCTAACCTTGACAATGAATCAATTGGACCTCCTACAACAGGTATTAAAATCAGACAAAGGTTACAAAAACGTCTGATTTAGCTGGATCTCTTAAACCGTGTCACTTGCTAAACAAGGTACATCACATCAATGTTTATTCTCTAAAACTCTATCTACAAATGTTTGGATTGTAGATACAAGAACTTTAGATCATATGATAGGTTCGTTACATATATTGTCAACCTATAAAAAGTGTGATTGGGCTATAATCGTGTTAATGGTTGATGGGACAGTGTCATTTGCTAAAGGGGAAGGATCAGTCTATATAGCAGGATTGCATTTAAAATATGTGTTATATGTGCCTCTTTTGAAATGTAATCTATTGTCCATCAGTAAGCTAACAAAGGATATGAATTGTATGGTGACGTTCCTTCCATCTCATTGTGTTTTTTAGGACCTATCTTCGGGGAAGATGATTGACAATGTTGAGGGAAGGGAATGTCTTTATTATGTTACAGGAGCAGCCTATTCTCCCACTTCATCTAGGTTACTGTCACGACCCCAAGGATCCCCAAGGATAAATTAGTAAATAAAATAGTAGTTAGCTTACATGCATTACTATATTGTACAACTACTCTGAGGGTTTACTAGGGCAGTAATTGTAATTTTCTTTCCTTTTCTATTATAGATATTTGTCATTAGCTATAGGCAGTTATGCTTATAGTTGTATTGTACATACATGTGAAAGGCCGTTAGGCTATATATAAGTCATAGCTAGAGGATGGGAAGGCATGTTTGAATTGATAATTGAATTCTCTCATTTCCCTCTCATGAATTCTCTCTTAATTTCCCTCTAAATTCTCTCCCGATCCCTCTGATTCCTCTCTAATCTCCCTACCTTGTTCTGTCTGTAATCCTTCCCCATTTATTACTACATTCCCTTCCCTTTCAGTCTAATTTCCCCTTGATTTCTTCCAATTTCCTATCAAAACCCTAGGTACATGACAATTTGGTATCAGAGCAGTCAATCCTTATTTGTGATTTGAATTCAATTACCATTGTAACACCCTAAATTTTTCAGTCATGTTATAACCCAGGATTTCAGGATTTTTTTTTTTTTTTTATTCACAACACATCCACTAATGCACAACGTACAATTCCTAAAAATTGCAATTTTACCTTCTCAACCTATCAAACTCAAATAGCTAAGACAGGTGTTATAATTACAATTGCGGAAACTAGAACCTAATATGGTATATAACCATCATACTTTATTTATCTTATGAGAAACTGTTCAAGACGTTTACAAAACGAATTACATGAATATCATCTCTCGAAACGATAACAGAACGTCTCAAACATAACCAAAACATACTAAGGTTTACATAAGTTCGTACATAATCAAAGACATGCTAAACATGCTACGCATGGAAAAATAAGCTTATTCTTCAGCTATCTCTTTTCCCTTAGAGTCGCTTATCGAACCTGGAACGTTTGAATATTCCGAGGACACAGTTCAATTAGAAAATAAATTTTCCAGTGAGAACTCCAAAACAGTTTATATCAATACATGAGCAGGTATAAAACGTATGAGAAAACAACGAGAACTACTCCGAAGTGCCTTGTGAACACGTTAGCCTCCTCCAACGAGAGCTTTCTCAACGGCGCACGCATAAAGCCTCTCGAGAGGTCCCTAACCATGTCACCTCGACCCGACCTCATAGAAGTCATGCAAACACCACATCCGTTGTCCCTTAGACTCACGGTCTTCCCCACGAGAGCTTTCTCGATGGTGCACGCATAGCGCCTCTCGGGGGATATCTAGACTTTTACCCTCGGGCAACAACAGATAGGTACAATAGTATGACCACACGGATTTTATAAATGCAACAATTGAAAGCTAACAACATATATTTTTGGGAAAACACATTTCGTATATGCAACATGATTTCATGTAATAAAACAAAGGGAGTTTGCATACATGAACGTTACACAAAACACGTTTCATGCAATAGGAACTGTACACAGAAATGGGTATCGGAGCTTACCTTGAACTTAATTCGGGATTCTTCAAAATTCGTGTCTGACCTTAATTCTCGTGCCAGGCACACTCTTGCTCAACCTCGAGTCTAAACGAATTTTTTGCAGCACCTCGTAGTCTACCTCAAGTCGATCACGATGGCATGCTCCTTAGCCCGAAACCACCACTGGAAAGCCTCCAAATCGGGCAAAATCAGTCTAGTTTCGACCATCGTTGCGCTTTTCCGGCTACCTTGAAAAAACCCCTTACACGATCACCAAAATCCTCCAAAACTTCTAGAAATGCTCCCCAAGACCTCTAGAGCAAAAGCCCTCTATCAAATCTCTCAAAAACTCACCAAAACTCAAGCAATGGAATGCTCTAAAATTGGCTGAAACCCTTGCCTATTTATAGGCGAAATCCGGCCATTTCTCAGCTAATCACCATCAATTGCGTAGCCCAGTGTTCTAAAAATCTGCCTAGGCACCGGTGAGGCGCTAGGCAGCCCCTCTAGGCGCTAGCCCGATTAATCGGGCGGCGACGGAGACTAGGCGGCCTAAGCAGCGCCTAGCCGCCTTGGACGCCTAATTTTTGTGTTTAAATTATACCTTTCATCGATATCGAAGCCTCTTTTACTCCTCTCAACCATCGCCCTCTCATACTCCTCTCAACCATCGCCCTCTCATACTCCTCTCAACCCAAGGCTACCGCTGCTCAACATCACTGGTACCTCCTCGCTGCCTCAAACTCCGTCGCAACCTCCTCACCGCCTCTACGCCGTCAAGCTCTATCCTTGCTGTCACGTCCTCGCTATGTTAACGCCGTCGCCGCCGCTGTCAAGCTCCATCTCTGCTTTCGCTTCCGCTTCTGACCCCCCTCCCTTTCTCTCTCTCTTGCTCGCGTGCACGCTGACACTGTTGGATCTCTCTCTCTCGTGCTGTTGGGGGTTAGTATTAGGGTTTATTATGTTATTTAATTTTTTTTATTTATAGGTTAGATATATATATATTTTTTCTTTTTTATTTATATGTTAAATATATTAGATATATATTTCTCTATTTCTATTTATATGTTAGATATATATATATTTTTCTATTTATATATATTAGATATATTTTTTTTATATGTTAGATATATATATAATATATATACCTATATATATATATATATTTTTTCATACCACTTTTAACTATGATTTAATTAAAAATAACATTAAGTTACATCATAAAATTGAAAAATATAAAAAAAAATCAACAATTTTTCTAAGCTCGCCTAGGCCCCGCCTTGGCGCCCTAGGCGCTAAGCCCCAGCCTAGCGCCCGACTAGCACCTAGAGCGTTTTAGAACACTAGCATAGCCCATACGCTTCCTAGGATGATGGTAGCCATGCCTTGACAAGATCGTCTGTCCCATCATCAGATTTTGGCTCCCATGTGCAGCGGTCAGATCGGCCATGCCTCTGGTAGCCAATTTTGAAAATTACACTTTGGCCCCCAACTTATGTCTTTTGCATTTTGGCCCTCTTCCTCAAATCCTTAAACTTCGATATTTTACCACATGAACCCCTAAGTTCCATGCTTCTCAATTGGTCCGACAAATTTGAAAAAATATCATTTTCACCCTCTTTTCAACTAGAATTAAAAATTACGCTTAGACCCCAAATACATGTTTCGACCGTAAACCCTTTTGTTTCATCCCGAAACCACTTAAGGGTTGTTCTAATTACAAAATTAGAGCCTCTACAGGGTTCCATGGATTTCCCGGAAGCCCCTTACCATCATTCAGTTTTTCAAGTTATGACTTAGTTGTACCGAAAACCGTCCCGAATTTAATTTCTTTTAGCGTCATAAATCCAGTCTCGAGATGCTCGTCGATGTCATACTCTTACCTTTAGACATCTAAGTTCCGAGACACTCCCTGTTGTCGATTCGACGATTTATTTTACCATCAAACCAATTTTTCAATATTTTAAACTTATTTAAATTACGTAGCAACCTCACGAAAATATGGGGTATTACAACTGGTGAATTGGTTGAGTAGCAAATTCCAGTGGTCCAGGAAATTCAATGGAATCAGAAGTTCTAACTGTTAGAATTATTAGTATTATTGTATATATTGTAATTATTGTATGTGCGTATTTTATTTGTAATTAGATTAAGCCTATAGGTTAAGTCCGTAGGTGTTTATGGCCCATTATGCCCATTAAGCCCGTCGTCAGCCATTCTTCCCATCGTTGGCCACCTCTACCCTAGGTCCAGCACCAACGACCCCAGATCTAGCCCTAACACTTAGATTTGCTCCTTATTTAACCAGATCTAACCATTGTTGCTTAGATTCGTCCCGCCAACGCTCAAATCTACACCTTGCTCATCTAGACTTGATCCCTGCCACTCAGATCAGCACCCCATTCAACTAGATCTGACCACTGTAGCCCAGATTTACACCTCATTCAACCAGATCTGACCACTGTTGTTCAGATCCGCACCCAATTCGCCTAGACCCAGCAATTACTGCCCAGACCTGCTGCTTCTATATTGCATTTCAGTGAGCTTTCTCCATGGGGGACGCACCACTACTCAGGTTGGGAGATTTGGACGCCCAAAATAGATGGATTGACGATCTCGCTACTCAGGTTGAGGAGATTCATCAACTATTGTTACAGGTTACAGGACGCCATAAAGGAAACAATAACGAGTTACTTGTTAATGTTGATGATAGACGAGGAAATAACATGAGGCATACAATAAGAGACAGTGATTCAAAGTCAGATGGTGATCTCGAGGATATGCCCCAAAATCCCAATCATTGAGATCGAAACATTTTCGATGATTATAGGATTAAGGCAGATATCCCTATATTCTCAAGAAATTTGAAGATTGAAGATTTCTTGGATTGGCTAGTGGAGGTTGAACACTTTGTGGAAATCATGGAGGTTCTAGAGGAGAAAATAGTTAAGATGGTAGCTTTCCATTTGAAATCTGTAGTTGTCGTGTGCTGAGATCAATTACAGAAGACACGCCAAAGGCAGGGAAAGAATAGGGTTTGAACATGTAGAAAGATGAAACAACTTATGATGGATCGGTTCCTATTTGCAGATTATGAATAGATTTTGTACCATGTGTACAAGGTAATCGTACAGTGTCAGACTAAACCAACGAATTCATGCAACTAGCAGAATGCAAAAATTTGTTAGAGTTCAAAAATCGAAAAGTAGCCAGGTACACCAGTGGTTTGAAAATTACTATTCATGATAGAATTGGTATGCAAAATATTTGGACATTGCAGAAAGCCATTAATATGGCATTGAAAGCTGAGATGATGGAGGCCGATAAGAGAGCAATCAATTATCGTAGGGTTGCTTAGCCTACTGAACAGTTATCGTTCATCCCTATGAACAGAACCCCACAACAAACCCAAGTCAATTCTAGTAAAGGTGTTACTAAGAGCAGTAATAGGGTTACTAATAGAGGTCCAGCCCGAAACCCACTTCAAAGGGAGAATCTGTATGCCAGACCCATGAGAGATATTTGCTATAGATGCAACAAGCCTGAACACCGCTCTAATAATTGTCCAGAATGGAAGCAAGCTAACTTAATGGAGATTGATGGAAATGGCCAACAAGAAGAAGACAAAGAAGAAGAAAATGCAATATTGGACGATGATTATGTTGGGGTTGAGTTTGTTGTTGAAGAAGGAATGGAGAGATTGAATCTAGTGTTATAGCAAGTCCTTTTATCACCTAAGGAGGAAGGACAACGTCATAGCATTTTCCGTTCGCATTGTTCTATCAAGAATAAGGTGTGTGAAGTGATTGTTGACAATGGGAGTTGTGAGAACTTGGTTTCGAAGAAGTTGGTGAACTTGCTATAATTACCAACTGAGAGTTATCCCAGTCCTTATTCCCTTGGTTGGGTTAAAAGAGGCCCTTCAGTTCGAGTTGTTGAAACTTGCAAGGTACCCCTTTCTATTCGCAAGTATTATAGGGACAATGGGGTATGTGATGTTATTGACATGGATGCGTGCCATATTCTTTTGGGTCATCCATGGCAGTTTGATGTGGACTCGACCTTTAAGGGGTGTGATAATGTAGTCATCTTCACATGGGACAATCACAAAATCGCTATGGCTCCTCTCAAGCAAACCGAAAAGTCAACTAAGCCACGACCAAAGGGCTTCCTTACTCTTACAAGTGGTAATCAAGAAATTGCCGACTCTATAAAAGACATTGATTGCATCTATCCAATGGTGGTTAAAGGGCTTATGGTGGCTAGTAAAAAGGAGAAAGATGTTCCGATTGCAGTACAAAAATATTGAATGATTTCTAGGTTTTGACCTCAAATGAGCTACCAAACGAGTTACCTCCCATGCAAGACATTCAACACCAAATTGATTTAGTGCCGCCAGTCTTCCAAATTTGCCTCATTACCGAATGAGCCCAAAGGAGAACGAGATTCTGAGAGGACAGATTGAAGATCTATTGAGGAAAGGATTCATCGGAGAGAGTATGAGCCCATGTGCAGTACCTGTCCTATTGGTGCCTAAGAAAGGTGGACTTGGCGCATGTGTGTTGTCAGCCGTGCCATCAATAAGATAACTATGAAATACAGGTTTCCCATTCCATGGTTGGAGGGCATGTTGGACGTGCTTGAGGGTTCTAAATTATTTTCAAAGATAGATCTTCGTAGGGGCTACCACCAGATCTATATCAAACCTGGAGACGAGTGGAAGACTAGTTTTAAAAGCAAGGATGGGCTCTACGAATGGTTGGCGATACCCTTCGAATTGTCGAATGCTCCGAGTACCTTCATGAGGTTAATGAACTAGGTCATTCGTCCCTTCATTGGTTCTCTTGTTGTTGTCTATTTTGATGATATACTCATTTACAACAAGACCAGATAGGAGCATTTGATTCATTTGAGATATATCTTAGAAGTTTTGAAAGAAAATCAATTATATATCGATCAGAAGAAGTGTAGTTTTTGCACAATCTAGCTAATGTTTTTGGGTTTTGTGGTTGGTGAGAATGGTATATAGGTGGATGAGGAGAAGACAAAAGCAATCTGAGATTGGCCAACTCCAAAATCAATGTCAGATGTACGAAGTTTCCATGGCTTGGCCACTTTCTATAGACGATTTGTCCGACATTTTAGCACCATCGTGGCTCCACTTACTAAATGTTTGAAGAAAAGAAGATTCAATTGGGTTGGGGAGAGGAACGAGATAAAAGTTTTGCCCTCATCAAGGAAAAGTTGTGCACTGCCCCAGTACTAGCTTTGCCAAGTTTTGATAAAGTCTTCCAAGTTGAGTGTGATGCCAGTGGCGTGGGTATTGGAGCTGTACTTTCACAAGAAAGGAAACCCATGGCTTTCTTTTCTGAAAATTGAGTGATGCTTAGCAGAAGTGGAGTACCTATGATCAAAAATTCTATGCAATTGTGAGAGCCCTAAAACAATGGGAGCACTACCTTGTGTAGAAAGGAATTCATGTTGTTCACTGATCACCAGGCATTAAAGTTTATTAACAGTAAAAAAACATGTCAACAAGATGCATGCTCGGTGGGTGACGTTCCTACCGAAATTTCCTTTTGTGATCAAGCACAAATCTGGGAGTTCGAATCGAGTAGCAGATGCCCTCAGCCGGAGAGCCTCTCTATTAGTCACACTCTCCCAAGAAATTGTTGGGTTTGAGCACTTGAAGGAATTATACAGGGATGATGTTGATTTTGGACAGAATTGGGGCAAGTGTATAAATCACGAACCAATGGCAGATTTCCATATCAATGATGGGTATTTGTTTAAGGGAAATCAGCTTTGCATTCCTACCTCATCCTTACATGAGAAGCTGATTCGAGATTTGCATGGTGGAGGTTTGAGTGGCCATTTGGGGCATGACAAAACCATAGCCAGCTTGGAGGGGAGATATTATTAGCCCCAGCAAAAGCGGGATGTTGGTACCATCGTTCAAAAGTGTTAATTTGTCAAGTGGCAAAGGGTCAAGGCCAAAATACCGGGTTGTATATGCCGCTTCCTGTTCCTGAAGGCATCTGGCAAGATCTTGCCATGGATTTTATACTAGGGTTGCTACGGACTCAGAAAGGATTCAATTCTGTTTTTGTGGTAGTTGACAAGTTTTCCAAGATGGCTCACTATATAGCTTGTCAGAAAACATCTGATGCATCGATTATTGCCAGGCTTTTTTTCAAGGAAATTGTTAGATTGCATAGAGTTCCAAAATCAATTACTTCTGATTGAGACACAAAATTTCTAGGACACTTTTGGATTACATTGTGGAAGTTGTTTGGGATGAAGTTAAATAAAAGTAGCACTGCTCATCCACAAACAGATGGTCAGACTGAGGTCACTAACCACACTCTTGGGAATATGATTCAAAGTGTATGCGGAGATAAGCCAAAACAGTGGGATTGTGCATTATCGCAGGTTGAGTTTGCATACAACAGCACAATTCACACAACTATAGGCAAGGCCCCGTTTGCTATTGTGTACACTAAAGTTCCCCACCATGTGGTTGATTTGGTGAAGCTACTCCAAGGACACGGCAAGAGTAAAGCTGCTAAACACTTAGCTGAAGATGTGATTGTTGTCTGAGAGGAAGTAAGACAGAATTTGGAAAAGACTAACGCAAAATATAAAATAGTGACAAATACTCACTGGCGAATTAACAATTTCAGGAAGGGGACTCAGTGATGGTGTTCTTACGGAAAGAGAGGTTTCCCGTTGGTACCTACAACAAGTTGAAACCTAGAAAATACGATCCTTTCAAAGTGCTGAAACGAATCAACGACAACGCCTACATTCTCGATCTGCCAGCTTCCATGGGAATTTCTAGCACCTTCATCGTGGAAGATTCGTACGAGTTCCATGCATAGTTCTGAAAGGCACGAGGCGCAGCGAGGCGCAAAAGGTCCTAGAGCCTGAGGCGCGAGGTGCACCTTTGCGAAGTGAAGCGCACCTTTTAGGAAAAAAACTCAAAATCTTGTAAAATCATAAACAACTATCAAATTATCAATAATAACACATTCATATCATTCATGATTCATTATCTTCAAATTCTGTAAACTAACAACATCAAAGTTAATTCATTCATCATGCAAATTCTAAACTAGAAACATCATTAAAATTCAAACTTAAAGTCTCAAACTCAAACAAGTACCAATTATAATGCAAAGTTCTAAACAAACACATAAACACTATAAGTCCACAATCAATAAAAAGAAGTTTTTTAATCAATCATCATCAAGGAGATCATCAACATCAAGGTCAATATCTTCATCATCCCCTTCAATCACCCTTTCATCTTCATCTTCATCTCTCAATTCTTCTCCCTCTTCCAAGTCTTCATCATCTTCGGTCCCTGCCTCACTTTCCTCCTCCTCTTCAATCTCCTGAGTTACTCGCCACTTTGAAGTCGAAGCCGAAGTTAATCCTGATTGTGATCGAGTTTGTTTAGTTCTAAATTGATAACTAGGCTCTCCAACTCCTGCAGCCGCAGCAACATTACTCCATGTCAACCCATCCCCAACGTCATCTGGAAAAACAGTTTCATCATCTTTATCATTCTCCTCATCAAGTTTTCCAGTCAACCATTCATTGCTTTTATCAATGTGGGTCAATATGATAGGGTCAATGGTATCACGTATTTAATACCGACGCCTCAATGCTCTATTGTATTTCACAAAAATCAAGTCGTTTAAACGAAGTTGATCAAGCCTGTTTCTCCGTTTAGTATGAAGCTACAACAATTTATGCAAAAACATACTAAGAATAAGCTATATGAAACAAACGAACTACTAATAAAAATTGTAAGTGTTATATGTACAATGCACTTACATTTTCAAACACACTCCAATTACGTTCACACCCAGATGAACTACAAGTCAAGCTAAGAATTTTAATTGCAAATTTTTGCAACGTGAGTGTTGACATTCCATATGAAGCCCACCATTTAGCTGTCCAATAAAATTCATGGGTTAGTTATTATCTATTATCTAGAATGATTACATATATAATGTAATATATATATATATATGTGTACCTAGTGATTTTTCAGCTGTCTTTCTAATAGCCATATAGTCTCCAAAGAACCCATCTGCATTGTTATACATCGAAAGCTCAGCATCAATTTGGTCTTGAACCTTTACATCTAGATTTAACTTTCTAATGCATTCATATAAGCCAGTCATGATCACTGGATCTATACGTTCAGCCTTATAGAAATATTCTGGGTTCAAGTACCAACCAGCTGCATGCAAGGGGCGATGAAGCTGAACATCCCATCGATTATCAATGATTTGAAAAATGGGCGCATACTTCTTTTCATCCCCATTAAAAAAAGTTAGCAATTGCTTCTTTGGCCCTATCCATGGCCTCATATATGTATCCCATAGCAGGCTTCTTCTCACCATCCACTAAGCGCAATACACGCACCAATGGACCAGCCACCTTTAAAGCAAATACAACATTGTTCCAAAATGAAGGCATCAAAATCACTTCTACAACCTTTTTAGCCCCCTCTTCTTTTACCCACTTGCTTGTCATCCACTCCTCGGAGGTAAACATCCTTCTAAGGTTGCTTTTCAGACTATGCATCCTGCCCAAAGTGATAAAGGCAGTTGCAAACCGTGTTTTTGCAGACCTCAACAACTCTTTCTTGTTAGTAAACCTTCTAAGCATGTTTACTAGACCCGAACGAGTATAGATATAGCTATTCACCATAACAGCTCTCTCAAATGTCTTCTTCATATTAGGCAACTTGAAAATATCTTCCAACATTAAATCCAAGCAGTGCACTGCACATGGTGTCCAAAACAACATAGGATATTTTACCTCCAAAAATCTTCCTGTTATTATTTAGAGTGAAATTAACAGGATATTAGTAAATAATAAATATCTAATGAATATTCAAATTGTTCTATTTATAAACATAATACAAATTACAAAAATGAATTTCATACCTAATAAAACATTGTTTGAAGCACTATCGGTGACCACTTGCACCACATTTCTTACTCCAATCTTTTCCACACATTTACTTAATAATTGAAACATCTTTTCCCCAGTCTTTGAATAGCTAGAACCATCAACAGACTCCAAAAACATACTTCCTTTAGGAGAATTGACTAAAAAGTTAATCAATGTCCTTTCCCTCTTGTCTTTCCAGCCATCTGACAAAATGGAACATCCATATTTGGCCCACGCCTCTTTGTCATCTTTCATCATTTCACGAGTGGCTTTCACCTCTTGTTTGAGAAGGGGAACCCTGACTTCATGGTAACTAGGCAGCTTCACACCCGGACCATACTGACTAACTACTTCTATAAATATTTTAAAACTGTCATATGTCACTGCATTGAATGGAATGCCTGCATCATACATCCATCGTGCAAAGCGTCTACAAACTCGAGCTCTTAACTCTTTTTTTGCAAAATCATGCTCACCCAACCTTGTTTGCTTTCCTTTGCCTTTGCTTTTCAACACATTAACTTCTGGATTTTTAAGAAAAACATCAAGTGGACCCTTTTGTGTTGGCCCTTTAACACTACCAACACCACCAGTACCTGTACCGCTTCCACTTCCGGTAGATACATTGGGTCTTTTTCTACTTTGAGGCAGCGGCTCATCATCATCATCATTATACCCTTCACCAAATTGAAGATCATCATCTAACGATGCTATATATCGCTCATCCCTGCTATTTTTTTTCTTTTGCATGTACTCTCCAATCTCTTCTTTTACTGATGGAAGACATTTTGGACAAGCTTTAGTATTCCTAAAATCGCCCACAAGATGTTTCGCCCGAAATATACCACATTTTGTTACTTTACGACAAAATTTACATGTGGTGGTATTTCTATCATTAGGATCAACTTCAAAATAATTCCATGCCGGGTCTGTTTGGGAAGTGGTTGACGACATTTATTGGATTGTTGCAACACAGTTCCAAACTTCCAACTTCCACAAAATTCTCCTAATGATAGAAATAAACTATAAAGACTTAAAAGAGATCAGCAACCAGCTGCCAGCAAAAGAAATTAGGTAAGAATGCAAGAAATAAACAAATAAAAAACAAGTAAAAGAACTTACAAGATAGGAGAAGACCATGGGCAGCCTTAACAGCTTCAACTTGAGGAGCAGATGAGAAGAGAGGCGAGGAAGAGAGGAGAAGACCGTGGGCAGAGGAGAATAGAGGAAGAGGGTGCAGTTGGCTGGAGAGGAAATTAACAGGCTAGGAGGTGGGCATGGCTGGATAGGAGAGGAAGAGAGGAGGCAGGCGTAGCTGGAGAGGAAAGGAAGAGGAAGATCAAGCCAAACTAGAGAGGAGAGGAAGAGAGGAGGGGGTCGTCGCTGGAGAGGAAGAGAGGATGAGGTCGCGACTGGAGAGGATAGGAAGAAGAAGATCGGGCCGAGCTAGAGAGGAAGAGAGGAGGGGGTCGCGGCTGGAGAGGAGAGGAAGAAGAAGATCGGGCGAGCTGGAGAGGAGAGGAAGAGAGGAGGCAGTCACGGCTGGGGCTAGAGAGGAAGAGGAAGATCGGGTGAGCACGAGCAGCGAGCTGGAGAGGAAAGGCTAGAGCGGCTGGATGCTAGAGTCGGGAGGAGTGAGGAGCGATTGGGTTGAAAGATTTGGTTAGAAGACCTAAGTTTCATGAGGCGTGCCTAGGTGCGCAAGGCGAGGGCCTCGCCAAAACCGCCTCGCCTCGGCCCAGGCGAGGCGCCAAACTGGCGCCTAGGCACACCTTCGATAACTATGGTTCCATGAAGATGATGAGCCCCTTTATCCCGATTATAACTCGGGGTCGAGTTCTTTGGAGGTGGAAGGGGCTGATGAAGGACAAATTTAGCATTCACACTGAGTCAAAATAGTATTTTATGTCCATTTTAGTCTTTTAAATCTTTATGTTTGTCTATTTAAACATGTTTCCCTCTGTATTTTGGGACAACTTGAATAATTTTTTCTCTTTTGAGTTTTACTCTATCACTGGTGGATTCCAGTTTCTTTGTTTTCTAAGAATTTTGCTAGAAATTCTTGCTTCGTGCTGCATTAGCTAGGCTACAAGAGATGTTGGTGGAAGCCCTGATGAAGAAACAATAGCTTTCTTTTTGCAACAATCAAATGGCCTTCAACCGTGAGGGTAAGGAAGTAGGGAAATTTGGCCAAAACATAAACGGCAATGTTGTTCCACTTGTGACAATGGGAAATCCGTTGTTCGAAGGCTGATCCAAGATCTTTGAGTAGCGGAGACAAGCTGGCCAGTGTTACAAATATGGAGATCGATACATACTGGGGCATCAGTGTAAAAAACAGTTGCTAATGTTTGAAGGAGGTGAAGAAATGCTCACGTCTGATGACATTCCACATGAGGAAGAGGTTGTGGCAGAAGAAGCGGAGGATGGAGCAATCTCCTTACATGCATTAAGGGGACTGGTGAACAGTAGAACTATCAAGATGGAAGGGAAGGCAAGAAATTAGAAACTGATGGTTCTAATCAATAATGGAAGTATGTGTAGCTTTATATGCAAAAAAACAGCAAAGAAGTTGGGGTGTATGACCACAAGGGTGCAACCATTGACGGTAACAATTGCAAATGTGGAAAAAATAGTAAGTAGGATGGCTTGTATGAATTTCCACTGGGAAATGCAAAGAGAAACATTCTTGACAAATTTATCCTCTTATGTTGATAACCCCCCAGCAAAATGGAGTTGCTAAGAGAAAATGAGGCATCTCCAAAATGTGACTAGAGCTCTCTTGCATCAAAATTATGTGCTTAAATTCTTTTGGGGTGAGGTTGTGTTAACTGCCACATATTTGATTAATGGGGTTCCTTCTCGGGTGCTAGGTCATCTTAGTCCTTTTCAATGCCTCACAAATCACTTTCTAGAACTTGGTCTTCATTTTCCTCTTCCACTTAAGGTGTTCAGGTATGTGGCCTTTATGCATGTGTATAAACAACACAGGTACAAGTTTGATCCTAGGGCTCTCCGTTATGTCTTCCTTGGTTATTCATCCACTTGACCCTGTTGGTTCTTCTCATCCTATCCCTCCTATTCCAGCTCCCAACGAAGTAGCATCCCTAGAATTTCCTGATCCTATACCAGATTCAGCAATGTCTCCAGCAAGATTCGAAGGATCACCTTATGTGTACAAGAGAAGGAGTCAGCCTATCCCGTGTGCTAAGCAAGGACCAGCTTCCCCCACAAGGTCAGGTTTGGAATCCTCTCAGTCTCATAACCCTTTGCACACTGATCATACTAATTTGGACTTGCCCATTGCTATTAGAAAGGGAGTTAGGAGTTGCACTCAGCATCCTATAACCAATTTCATTTCCTACCATTGTTTGTCACCTAAGCACAAGTGTTTTCTATCTTCCCTTGATTCTATAGTCATTCCTAAGTCTGTGGAAGAGGATTGCAGAATCAGAATTGGGTACATGATATGCAAGAGGAAATGAGAGCACTAGAGAAAAAACAAACTTGGGAAATGGTGCCTAGACCCAAAGGAGTTCACTTGTGGGTTGTAGATGGTTGTTCAATGTTAAGTACAATGCGGATGGTACTTTGGAGAGGTATAAAACTCGATTGGTTGCCAAGGGATATACACAAACCTATGGCATTTACTACATGGAAACTTTTGCTCCAATAGCTAAAATGACCACAGTAAGAGTTCTTCTATCCTTAGCTAGTTGTTATGGTTGGCAATTGATGGAATTGGATGTTAAAAATATAGTTACCTGATTCGTGGAACGTCCGGTACGCGGAACGCGGTACAGGAACGTGGTACCCCACTTTTCCCGGAACGCGGTACGTGAAGGGTAGGTTTCTTCGGTTCGCCGGTTCGCCACTTAGTTTTTTAAATATATTAATAATAATAAAAATGTTAAATAAATAAATATTAATATAATAATTATAAAATCATAAAATTTAAAAAAGTAGAATGAGATGTGGAGTCCCAGCCAAAAAATGAAATCATAACTCACGAGAGAGACTAAGCTTTATTGTCTCCACCAGCTGATGCAACTGGGAGTCTCCACCAGGTGATGCGACGGAGCGAGAGAGCCAGAGAGGCAGCCAGCGAGAGACTGAGGGGAGAGCCGACGGCTAGCGAGGGGGGCGAGGGCGAGGCGGTGTAGGCGAGCGACGGAGCTAGAGAGAGGCAGCAAGGAAGAGCGATTGAGCGAGGCGAGCGAGTCAACGACCTCAGCAACGGTCCGAGTCATCCGACGAAGGTACGGAGGCCGGAGCGAGTGAGAGCGAGAGACAACAGCCGGCAACGAGCGAAGCGAGAGAGGGAGAAGGGCAGAAGGGGTGGGCGGCGGGCACTTGAGTGAGAGAGGGTCTGAGGAAGGGTTAATGGCGGGCCTGAGTGTAGGCCAAAATTAATGGCATCAAAGATCCGGGTCTTCATTACAAGGGAACTGGGATGCGTCCCCAAGCGTTCCAAGACGCAAACGCACCGCGTTCCAGTGCGCGCGTACTGGAACGTGGTTCCCCGGGGGTAGGGGCGTATTAGGTAACTATGGTTAAAAATGCTTTTCTACATGGTGATCTAGAGGAGGAAGGTCTTTATGGAACCACCATCGGGTTTTAATAATGGTGTTACAGGGCAGGTTTGCAAGCTAAGGAAAGCCCTTTATGGATTGAAACAGTCCCCAAGGACTTGGTTTGACAGATTTTCAAAAGTAATGAAGACTATTAGAATTATTAGTATAATTAGATATATTGCATATTTATTTATTTATTTGTTATAACTATGTGTAATTAGGCTAAGTCCATAGGCTAAGCCCGTAGGTTATTAGGCCCGTTGTGCCTATTATAAATAACACACTAAGAGACTAATCTCTTAGGTTTTTCTCTCATAATTATTTTTTCACATGGTATCAGAGCAAGTAAGTGAAGAGAAAAGAAGTTTATTACCACACATATGATCAGTGGCGCCAAAATCTATAATCCAAGGACTAAGAGATGGGCTTTTAGCAACGCAAGCAACGGGATTACCAGGATGAGACTGTTGGGTGGCCTGAAACTTCAAAAAAACATCATAGTCTGCTGCAGACATAGGTATCAACTATGAATCCAGTGCATATTGGGTAGAACTAGGATCACTCTGGAATGCATGAGCGACACTGGGAGATGATGTAGGCGGAGTAGCAAGCCGACCATGTTTCTTCCAACACCTGTCCTCAATATGACCCAATTTCTTATAGAAGGTACACTGTGGACGTGTCCGATTATTATTACGACCTTTATTTCCTCCTGAGTGAGAAGCCTGAGATACAAGGGCTGAAGATTCGGTTGGAGAAACAACATGAGAGGAAGAGGACATACCATGTGCACCAGTCATGTTCAACAACCTTTTAAAAGAGTCATTCATGGTAGGATTAGTGGAGCTGGTCAAGATTTGATGTCTGATGGCGTCAAATTCTGGGTTTAGACTGGAAAGAGCAATAACCATAAAAAAATTCTCTCTTTGAGCAACCTGTTCAGTCTTGGTCATAGTAGTGGGAAGAAGAGCATCAAATTCTTGCATGAGAGCCCGAACCTGTCCCAAATAAGATTCCATAGACGACTCTTGCTTCAAATTCTTGATATTAGAGACCACAGTGTACAAACGCTGGATGTCATTCATATAACATTCTTCAGCTTCCTTCCACACATCAACACAAGTTTCAAATGGCCGAAAGAACTGCATGATGGATGGATCAATGGACTGCCATAGGAGACTGCATAATTGGGCATCTACTTATTCCCATCTAGCACGATTGGCTTCCGACACACTTTCAGCTTTTGTGGTAAGATGATCGACTTGGCCTTGCCCTTTGAACCACATTTTGACAGAGGCTGCCCATGAGAGATAATTGGCAAACCCTATCAACTTAACCATAGTGACATTCGTTGTTCCGAAATTGGAGACAGTAAAGGACTGAGACGCAGCAGGAGCAACAGGTGCAGTTACGGGAGTAGCACCAACAGAAATTGCATCAGTGAGGTTAGACATAGCAAGGATTTGACACCGGAAATAGGCCTAGGGAAGGGAGGCGAGCTAATCTGGAGAAGCCGGGAGAAAATGGTCGGCGGGTGCACCTTCACGCGCCGGCACGTGGGGGCAAACTGCTGTGCGTGGCAGCGGCGCGTGGGATCTCTGGCGGCTTCGATTTTTTGGCAGCAATTCGGCCTGAAGGCGGCGAACCCTAGGGTAGGGTCGGTTCCAGCAAAAGACAGTCGGAAAGTGATGTTCCAGCGTGAACAATGACGGTGAAGGAAAACTAGGGTTTTTTATTTTATTTTATTTATTTTTTTTTTTTGCATGAATAGTGACAACGAAGAAGAAAACTAGGGTTTTTTTAGGCCGCTGGAAAAAGATACATAGCGGTGGCTAGGGTTTTTCGCACCGGTGGCTCTGATACCATGTGAGAAAATAATTATGAGAGAAAAACCTAAGAGAAAGTATGCACTTGACATCCTAGAAGAAACTGGTATGGTGAACTGCAAACCGATTGACACCCCAATGAACCCAAATGTCAAACTCTTGCCGGGACAGGAGGAGTCTTACTCAGATCCTGGAAGGTATAGAAGATTGGTAGGCAAACTGAACTATCTCACAGTCACTCGTCCCGACATTACTTTTGTTGTGAGTGTGGTGAGTTAGTTTCTCAATTCTCCATGTGATTCTCACTAGGATGCTATTATCCGGATTCTGAGATATATCAAACAAGCACCGGGTAAAGGGTTACTCTATGAGGATAAGGGGCACACATATATTTTCTGTTATGCAGATGCAGATTGGGCCGGCTCTTATTCTGATCGTCGGTCGACCTCTGGATATTGTGTTCTTGTGGGAGGAAATCTGATTTCTTAGAAAAGTAAGAAACAAAATGTAGTAGCTAGATCTAGTGCAGAGGCAGAGTATCGGGCTATGGCTAATGCAACTTGTGAGCTCATCTGGCTTAAGCAACTCTTGGAGGAACTCAAGTTTTGTGAAGTGTCTCCTATGAAGCTTGTTTGTGATAATCAGGCTGCCTTGCACATTGCTTCCAATCCAGTGTTCCATGAGCGGACTAAGCATATTGAAATCGACTGTCACTTTATTAGAGAAAAACTGGTTGAAAGTGTTATTGTTACAGAGTTTGTTAACTCCAGTGATCAACTTGCCGATGTCTTCACCAAGTCTCTAAACGGTCCTCGGATAGAATATATATGTAACAAGCTTGGTGCATATGATATCTATGCTCCAGCTTGAGGGGGAGTATTAGAATTATTAGTATAATTAGATATATTGCATATTTATTTATTTATTTGTTATAACTATGTGTAATTAGGCTAAGTCCATAGGCTAAGCCCGTAGGTTATTAGGCCCGTTGTGCCTATTATAAATAACACACTAAGAGACTAATCTCTTAGGTTTTTCTCTCATAATTATTTTCTCACAAAGACCATGGGGTATTGGCAAAGTAGGGGGGACCATACCTTATTTATCAAAAACTCAAAGAAAGGAAGTCTAACAGCTTTGTCGGTGTATGTAGATAATATCATTGTTACAAGGGATGATATTGAGGAGCAATAACAACTAAAGAAGGACTTAGCTCGTGAATTTGACATCAAGGATCTTGGTAAGCTTAGGTACTTTTTGGGAATGGAAGTAGCCTACTCTAAGGATGGTATTTTTCTCTCCCAAAGGAAATATACCATGAAATTGCTGGAGGAAACAGGGATGGTAGGTGGCAGGATAGCAAACACTCCTTTAGAGTCTAATCTGAAGCTGGGAGATTCTAACAGTCTGGTTGTGGAAAAAGAAAGGTATCAAAGATAAGTAGGACGTCTGATTTACTTATCTCACACCAGGCCTGACATTGCATTTGTTGTCATCTTGGTGAGTCAATTCATACATAATCCCACCAAGGAACATATGCAAACAGTGAGGAGAATCCTATGCTACCTTAAGACAACTCCCAAGAAAGGCTTGTTGTTCAGACCAGGGAAGGAAATGGAACTTGTAGGGTACACAGATGTTAACTATGGGGGCTCATTGGTGGATAGGAGGTCAACTACAGGATATTGTGACTTTCTTGGAGGTAACTTGGTGTCCTGGAGAAGCAAAAAACAAAGTATGATAGCTCGGTCTAATGCAGAGGCTAAGTTTAGAGCAATGGCCCCCGGTGAGCTATTGTGGCTAAGGATAGTGCTAGAAGACCTGAAAATCCCTAGCAACAAACCAATGAAGTTGTCTTGCAACAATCATTCATCTATCAACATTGAAAATAATCCTATGCAACATAATAGGACCAAACATGTTGAGATTGATTGTTACTTTATTAAAGAGAAGTTGGAAGCTAAGAAGGTTTGTATACCTTTTGTTACTTCAACAAATCAGATTGTTGATGTACTAACAAAGGGCCTACCTATTAAGTAGAGATGGCAAACGGGCCGGCCCGGCCCGCCACCAAGTGGCCCGCGGGCCAAACGGGCCTGCCCGGAATTTTTTTTTTTTTTTTTTTTATACCATTTTTTGCCACAGAGGGCCGAGAGAGGGCGAGCGTGGCCGCGCAGGCGACAGAGGGCGAGCGAGGGCCGAGGGCGAGAGCGAGGGCCGCGGGCGAGCGCGAGGCGCAACCGAGGGCGAGGCGAGGGCTAGGGCCGCGGGCGAGGGCGAGGGCGAGGGTGAGGGCGGGCGAGGGCCGCGGGCGAGGGCTAGGGCCGCGAGCGAGGGCAAGGCGAGGGCTAGGGCCGCGGGCGAGGAAAGGGCTAGGGCGCGGGCAAGGGCGGGCCAGGGCGAGGCGAGGCGAGACAAGGGGGAGGGCAATAGGGCGAAGGCGAGGGGACGACGAGGGCGAGACGAGGGCAAGGGCGGGCGAGGCGAGGCGAGGGCGAGAGGCGCGGTCAAGGGCGAGAGGGGAGGCTGAGGGAGGGGTGTTTATGGCTAGGGCGAGAGGCGAGGCTGGGGGGGGGGGGTGTTTGAGCGAGGGCCGCGGGCCAAGCAAGCTGGGCCAAATTGGCCCGACCTTAAACGGGCCAGCAAAATGCTGGCCCGAGCCCGGTGCCGGGCCGGGCCCATTTTGCCATGTCTACTATTAAGAGGTTTGAAGAACTTTTAAGCAAGCTGGGAATGAAAAATATTCATTCATCAGCTCGAGGGATATTATCCATGTGAAGATGGTGTTCAAACTTCATTTCATCATTACTCCGCCAGGGGATATTATCCACTGCCGGTCCCAAGCCCGGATAAAGGAGGAGGGTTGCGTTAGGTAGCCGACAGCCAGCGTAAAACCTAGTCGGATCCAAATATGAATTCTAGACAAACTATCTGTTGGGATGTAACCCACATAGAAGTCTAGAATTCATATAGCCAACCCTACATAGTGGGATAACGGCTGGATATGTGGATGTGGATCAGCTCGAGGGGGAGTGTTGAATGATTCAGGAGATTAGTGTTGAATGATTGATTGGGTATTAAATGATTGATTGGGTGTTGAATGATTCACGGAGATTGGAGGAGATTAGAGAAGCATGAGCTAACTTTCCTAAAGTCAAGGCAGATATCTTCTCCAAGATTAGATCCTGATTTAAGAAGTTTCCTAATTCCGTAATTGTATCCTTAGTTTCCTTGTATAGTGTACAGCATATTTGTTTTTCCTTTTCTATGACTTTCCTATAGTGTAATCTTTTTCCCTATTAATAGGGAATGCATTCAATGTCTATTATGATCAATAGAGAATGATTTCATTGCTCTTCCTATTCAATCTATACCAATTTCTACAGTTCCAAATAACATACAGGAAGCTCTTCTGGAACCAAAGTGGAAGATTGTTGCTCTAGAACAAATTTAGGCTCTCGAGAAGAACAAAACATACGAAATTTCATAATTACCCAACGGAAAAAAACCAATTGGATGTAAATAGATTTTCACAGTCAAGCACAACTCAGATGGGAGTGTGAACAGATTCAAAGCTCGACTTGTTGCAAGAGAATTCACTCAATCATATGGTATTGATTACAAGGAGACATTTGCCCCTATTGCAAAACTCAATACAAGATGAGTTCTATTATCAATGGCAGCAAATCTAGATTGGCCACTCCACCAACTAGACATCAAGAATGCCTTTCTAAATAGTGACTTAGAGGAAGAAGTCTTCATGGAAATCCCTATAGGATTTGAAAACCAGAATAATGCTAGTAAAGTATGCAAACTTTAGAAGTCATTATATGGTCTCAAGCAGTCCCCACATGCATGGTTTGATAGACTAACAAAGGTGGTAAAGTGATATGGATGTTCTCAGTGCCAATTAGATCATACCTTGTTTGTCAAACACTCGCCTAAAGGGAAAATGGCCATTCTTATTGTCTATGTAGATGATATTATCCTCATCGAAGATCATGAGGAAGAGATTAACAACCTGAAACGTCTCCTAGCCAAAGAGTTTGAAATTAAGGACTTGGGACACCTCAAATACTTCCAGGCATGGAAGTAACTCAATCAAGGAATGATATTTCTGTTTCACAATGAAAGTATATCTTAGATTTACTAAAGGAAAGAGGTACGCTTGGATGCAAACCTGCTAACACTCCTATGGACCCTTCAAATAAGGTGGGCATGAAAGAAGAGTGTCTATCTACAGATAAGGGTAGATATCAAAGACTTGTTGGTAAACTTATTTTATCTCTCTCACACAATACCTAACATTGGTTTTTCTGTCAATATGATGAGTAGATTCATGAACAATCCAACTGAGCAACACTTAAGGGTTGTATATCGAATCTTACAATATCTAAAGAAGAGTCCCGGCAAAGGCCTATATTTCAAGAAGACATCAAACAGAGACATTGAAGTATTTTCTGATGCAGAATGGGCAGGATCAATGACAGACCGAAGATCAACTACTAGATATTGTACCTATGTGTGCGGAAATTTGGTTACTTGGTGAAGCAAGAAACAGTCAGTTGTGGCTAGGAGTAGTGCAAAAGCTAAGTTCAAGGCTATGTCTCACGGAATATGTGGGGGAATTTGGCTAAAAAGGTTACTAGGGGATTAAAGATGTCAATTGGGCAGTCAATAAAATTATTCTGTGACAAGGCTACCACAAGTAGTGCGAAAAATCATGTTTATCATGATAGGACAAAGCATGTGGAGATTGATCATCATTTCATCAAGGAAAAAATAGAGGAAGGAACTATCAGACTAGTATGCACACCTACATGCTTTCAAACTATAGACATCCTTACAAGGGCTCTTACTTGACCCAACTTTAAAAGTTTGAAGTTCAAACTAGGCATGATTGACATCTACCACCCAGCTTAAGGGGGAGTGTGGAAATCTGGCCTTGATTCTTCTAGAATAATTAGCAATATCTATATTTAGTTAATTTTCTTATTTTAAGTATAGTGTGATTTGGGTCCATTAGCTTGTCTCCTAGTTTGAGTGGAGAAATAAATCTCTCTCAAAACTAGCTGTAAGTTTTGCAATCTAATGTAGCTGTAACTTCCTAATTCAGTGCATATAAATCTCAGAACAGGAAACTAGGAGATTTAGTCTTCTATATATATAAATATATATATATTCCAGTAAGGCAGATGAATAAGATTATGTCTTTAAGGTGTTATTTGCCCCCACTATAATTGCTACAGGGTTAACAGCAAATCACCCCCAAAGTTATCAAAGTCATGGAATCTGCAGCCAGCAATTTTTGAAGATTTTTCCCTCTAAAGCAACTCAGTATATTTTGAGAGGAGGAGATAGAGAGCACAATCAATCAAAATCCATTGACATAGGTTCGCCCATTTATAATGAGTGAAAAGAATGTCCTATCTGAAAGTTGTACCCTTCTGCTATAAGTATATGGACACATCTATTTCTGAATAGGTTGTGCCCCTCTGTAAATAGACATGAATAGTGACGTCTCTAACTTCTAAACCAAAAGGTCTCTCCCTTGAATGTTAAACCAAAAGCTGTGTCTCTTGACTTTAAACCAACAGACAGGTCTCTTGACATACGATTAAATTCAAAAGTCACAAATCTTTATAAATAGTCAAAGCTTTCCAGAATAGTTATGTCTATTTACAAAGAGTTATATTTCTTGAAAATATAACTATTTAACAACAATTCTTTTCCTTCTCTTATTTAATAGTGTAAATCATTCCAACAGAAAGGTGCAAAGGTACACACCACAGGGTGAGGGTGACTCATACTGCTAAACTATAAACCGCATATCACAAATATTAACTCAATTATATCCCAACTCAAAAGGTTCAACTTCAACTAAATAGAAAGAAGGTACTTGTAGGTCAGGCTCCAATGATTAAACTTCTTAAACCGTAGGGCTCTTTATTATACTACCACCTCAGATAGAAGCAACAGGCAAGAATGTATGGATTTAGAGAAAAGACATGACAAGTGGATTCCACCACAGAAAGTCCATTAAGAATGCACTTGAGTTCCATTAGCAAGGTTGGCTGGAAAATTTTAACAAAATAGCCTATACCATATTCTGCCAATGGATTGATAAAATTATCAGAACTAATCCCCTCAAAGAGAAGCTATGGCCCTGGTCTAGTGAAACAGTGCAACCGAAAAAACTGAAACTATTGATATCTATAATCAAGGTGTAGAATCAGTATACGTATAATAGCATAAATTGCATCTGTGAGACATGCACCAACTGAAATTGTGGCCCCTGTTAGAGCAAAAGGGACAAAAATGATCCATGCAGCCGAACCCAAGAAGTTATCAGAAACGTTTACTTGAGTTGAGCAGAGTGAAGCCACATGCCAATAAATTTTAACGAAGTTTTAACCAACTCAAAGCACATACTTACCAGACTTTATATAATTACCAAATTGCAGCTCTGTCAACTTTGGAGGCAATAATACAGCTCTCTGATTAAGATGCCAGATCATTAAGAAGGTAACTATATATCTGAAACATAGAAAATCTAGTATGGTCATTGTTCTGTGAAACAAAATAAAGGTTGAAAAGAGACCAGATGTAGAAAATACATACTGAGAGACAACAGTGGAAATGGCTGCTCCAGTCACACCCAACCGAAAATAGTATATAAGTATGGGAAACAAAAATATAGCCAAAAAATTACCAATGCCTGCAAAAATACACCTCAGTAAATTACTGAAGATGAGAAGAAAAGAAACATATAAAACAGAATTATACTTTAATTTCCAATTGCATGTTCATTGCATAAAAAATTCAAAACATCATAAACCTTTTCTTCCACTGTGCTCCAAAGAAATATTTTTGAAGTATGAACAATTTTTCTAGGCATGCAATATACGTAAATCACAGACTTGTGGTACCACTGACCACAGATCTAACCAAGCAGAAGAAAACACAACCCTTGGACTTCAACAACCACACCTGCCTTTGATAACATGAACATGGTTTATGGTATTGTCCAAAACTATAATTTTGTTTTCATGTGTCCGTAAAAGGTGGAGTTGTAGATTCATGGGAATTGCCAGTTTCCTTCGGGACAGTTACCAAACTTTTGATTACTTAAAATTGTAGCAACTGGCAGGCAAATATTTTATTTTAACATTCCATACATTTTTTCAGTGATCAGATGGTGTAGAATTCCAAGTATACATTCTTTGTTTTATAATTGAATGACCTATTTCCATCTCAATAAAACCTGTAAACAAGTCCACGTGACAGAAACTAACTCACAACTTCATTACCAACAAAAATTGTACCAGAGGTATAGTGAAAGAGCTGGCAAGACAGTGAGACTAAAAGCATGCATTTTTGGAGTTTCAAGTGATATCAAGAGGAGAGCAAGCCTTAGCAGTGATGGTAGTGTTGCTCCTACCAGGAGATCACAGGTTAGAGTTGTGAAAACAGCCTCCTTGCAAAAATGCAAGTGTAAGGTTGTGTGAACAACGACCCTCCCGCAACCCTTTGCAAAGCAGGCAGCTGCATGTAGTGGGAATGCCCTCTTTTACAGTGATATCAGAACATAATTTACAATCTTTATTCTTCTCTCAGTCCAAAGTAGAGTAGAGAATACCACTACCATAACATGCAGTAATAGTAACAAAAGTTTGAGACCAGACAAATGGCAAAGAATGTTTTAATCCTTAGGAAGCAGGAAGGTTGTGTCCCCAAGTCATCATTTCAATCATGGTATTTGTTGGTGTACTGGGTGTCTATGGCAAAGAAAGTGGAATTTCACTATATAGAACAAATTAGGATAAAAATTAACATGGGGACAAAGAACACAAAAGCAAACATAAGAACTATTAAATGCTAATCGAAACATATTTTATAATTTCCACCAAATTACAAAATATTCTTCTAGTAAAGCAAAACTATAATACTACTACAAATGAAAACAGGTTAAGAACAAAATAAGAAATGGATAACAAAAGCTCATTTTCCAGACAGATAAAGTTTAATAGAAGCAATGTGACTGGAAATTTTAGCATGAGCTACTAATTCTACTATGTTATAAAATTAAAAATAAAAAATTTTATGAACTTTTGAAGATTTATGAACCTTGGATTTGGGGCCTTGGAATTTGGATAAGAGATGTATACAGACACAACAGTATGAGAATAGATATTGAATTTAATCTTTTCAACATACAAGAAAATCACCAAAAAATAACAGAAAAGTATCTCAAATGCGTCAGATCTGACAATCAGAAACAACTAGCTATAATTTCAAGACACCTGCAAGCTAGTACCTCAGGTATAACTTTATCAGCCAATTAGCATATCTAGACTACAAAAATTGGTTTGACAAGTTAGTAAGTAATAACAGTAAGAAAAGAGTAAGGAAGACGATCAAAAACACAACTAAGATGTGTCTGCTGTCTTTTTCTATGCCAGAGACATAATGGTGAAAATCTACTGCTTCAACAACAGTTGTGGTGAAAATCTATTGTCACAATTTTGCAATATTCAAACCATTGCGCTAGTCTCTGCCTCAGAAAATAGTCTATACCAAGCTAATTGGAAGATTTAATAATTCACATTTACAGCTTAAAACGAAAGCTTGCCTAAACATAGTAAAGGAGTTTTTGTATCCTTAAAACCACGGAAAATGCCTTGGAGAGCCAAAGAAACCACAAGTGCAGGAGCACCAAGGGCTCTAAGACAGAGAAATTGCTGTGCTGGAGAACGCATGGAGGAGTCCTACAAAATAATAATAATAATAATAGCAATAATAAAATAATAAGATATTTTACAGAAATGAAGAAAGCAGACATGAACACAACCAGAAAGGAAGTGAGACAGTTTTTAGAAATCATGACATGTAACCAGAACAGAGAACTGGAACTATGAATGTAAAATTCTTGAAAAAGGCCATCCCTAAACCACTACCCACCTGTTCATAGCAACCATACCACAATTTTATACCACTAGAGAGGAAATATGTACAGTTATCTTGCTTTAGTTCTTGGAATTAGTACTTATCCCAAGTATTTCTGAATCCATTGCATCAATGGTTGAGAACAAAGCATCTCAGCTTTTTTTCATCTCAAGTTTTTTTTTTTTTCCCCTTTTTTTTTTCCATCAATAGCTAATTTGGTCTAAGCACAAGAAACAATCCCACACACTCTAGGGCTACCCAAGTTGAAAATATGATGGGTACCTAGACATGGCCACAGCCAAGAAAAGGTGAAATTATTCATTTTTTTTGCCTAGCAAATTGTTATTTAAAGCTTTGCATCACAAGCCCTTTTTCTATGACATCTTAATAGGGAAACTTTTTCCATGGAGCCAAACTTGAGTAATTCAGGATCAATGCTTTGTTAAGATGCACATGAGACACTCAAACTCATGAAGGTGTGCAAATGCATGCACACACACAAACACGTGCACAGGGGTGTGTGTGTGTGTGTGTGTGTGTGTGAGAGAGAGAGAGAGAGAGAGAAAGGGGGGAGGTGTATGGTGTGTGTGTGTGTGTTGGGGGGGGGGGGGGGGGGAGGAGCAGCTGCAATCTTAGTAGAACTTGATATATCTGCAGCTTACCCGTGATATTCCCATCAAGTTAAGAAACAGTCCAGATCCCAGGGACAGGGCTAAAGCCTCAAAGACACCAATGGCAACTGCTAAAATCAAAGCAGATGATACAGAAGACAGTTTCAGCCTTCTAGTTAGCCCATCAAAAGGTTTGCCATTGCTGCTTTCCGATTGGGAACCCTCTTCTGTACCAAAACTTTCCCCAAATTAGAATTGAAAATGAAACGGAAAGGAAACATAACATGAAATAACAATAGCAGTTAAGTCTTCAAACATCATTTAGTTTCACCTGAGATGGAATTCCTGCTTGCTGTCTTTGAAATGTCTTCGGCCACAAATGAAGTAGCAACACTGAGAAGAGGCATGTTAAATAGTTTTGATATGATGTTAAAGATTGACATGGAAACACCAGCTGATGCCAACTCGACAAGGCCTACAGATACAAAATTTGAAATTGTGATTGTTCCACAGAGGTAATTCATGTTTGGCTCCACATGTTGAAGTGAGTAAAGCTATATTTCATGAAATATATAGCAAAACAAAGACCAAGATTCAAAACCTTAAGATAATTCGTGAAATATCCAGGAACCTAAATTCCAAGAGTGCACCAAAAATGGTGAAACAACTATGCCAGAACTTAGACATTAAAAACAATAACAGTAATGTCCTTGGACTTAAATTTCTCCTATAACAACAAAAACCAGCAGATTTCTTGGTAAATGCCCAAGTAACCAAGGTTGTGATTCTGCACAATATAATACTTTGCATAGCATGTACATCAGCTTCCAAAGATGTTCAATTTCCAACTGACAATGTTATCTTAATTTAGGATAAATATTAACGCCATAAATGAGCATGTGTTCCTGACAGACTAATTTCTACAAGATCCATCTCCAAAAGAAGAATTACCAAACTTGATGGTAGTAACCCAAACAGTGCCCTATATTAATATCCAAAGTAAACGTAGCTTAAATTGATGGATTTATCCTCCTAGAAGATAAGGAGAACTAGAAGTGACCACAACATCATATCCACATTTTCTCAACAACATGAGCAGCCACAAATTAATATGACCGTCCATTCAGGATGCAAGTTCCCTCCAGAATCAATCAACTCAACTCAAAACCAATATTACTGCAATTCAATGAATTCATTCAAATATCATAAATTAATGATTCACAAACCAAGACAAAGGTCAACAGAGTTTTCAATTATAAATGGACAGGAAAGTGCAAAGGCCAAAAACAACAAGGAATGCATTATTTCACTGCCTGTGATAGTTAACTGATAGAAGATCTGATGCTTAAACCTGAAGCCAAATAAACTAACAAGCAGGAAGCATCCATTACAAATTGCAGTCGAGAAAAACCTACCAAGGTTGTAAGAAAAATCCAGTAAGCTGAAGGGCATGGTCATTTCCATAGTTCAAATACTAGGCAACAGAGAAAAATTCTCATAAAATTAGCATCACTACAATGCAGATATTCAGATTGAAGTGGGGAGAGAGAGAGAGAGAGAGAGGATTATAGTGAATCAAGACCCATGTAGCCAATCCTGAATGAAAAGGCAAGGAAAAATGATGTGAAGTTTGGTTTGAAGAATAAAATCCCATAATCTACCTCCTTAATCTCTTCTAAAACCCATCCTCTCATTCCCCCTCTTTTGAGGGTATTATACAAAATTGAAGGAATTACTCAAACCAAATAAATGCAAAAAACTGTTGTTAGTAGGACAAAGATGCTTGTCAAAATAACGCAGTTGATTCAAGGCTCCCAAGTGTTTCTCAATGTTTTGACCTTCCTCACATCAGAAGAGCAACTTTCACAAGATGGCTTCACATATTCCTAATATTTGAAATGAATAAGAAGATTTCATGGGTTCAATTATGAAGCAAGAGCTTCACAATTGGAAAGAAGTAAACAATCAGAGATAGAAAAATACCTCGAGAATGTTATTGAAATGAATGAAGAAAATAACAATCAATACAAAGAGAGAACTAACTGATCCTTGTATATATACATCAAATTATGAACTGCCTAACCGCCTGACTAAACACCGCAACAATCATAACAAATATAATAAGCTGCAACTGAGAGGACAATTGCAGCCTGCTACCAACGACTTATGTCTTCCACATTCCCCCTTAAAGCAAGCTCCATAGATGATGAAGAAATAGACTTTGCAGTATTTGTAGGCGGCAAACTTTCGATAATAGCAGCAGAAGGATCGGTATGAGAGTTAGACATAGGTGACCTCTTGAGCCCCAGCTTGGTACATAAAAACACAAATCTATCCCTTGATAGCCCTTTAGTAAAAATGTCAACCACTTGATAAAGTGTAGGCACATACCGAATATCAACATCTCCACTTTCAATCTTTTCTCTCACAAATGCACATCAATCTCAATGCGCTTTGTTCTAGAATGGAATACAAGGTTTTCATCCATACTTTTAGCTGCTAGATTATCACACCAAAGAACATGAGTTTGAACACAGGAATAGCCTAACTCTGATAACAATGATTTAAGCCACAATATCGCGGTCACCCCTTAGGTAACAGCCCTATACTCTGCTTCACCCACTAACCTGGCAACTACTGATTGTTTCCTGGAACCCCAAATCAACAAATTACAGCCAAAGAATACACATAGCCCACTAGTTGATCTTCTAGTCACCTTATAGTCTGCATGGTCAGCATCTGTGTAGATAGTTAATGACAGGTCCTTAGGTAACGGAGTAAACACTAGACCAAGATTAATAGTCCCTTTAAGATATCGCAACAACCTTTTACATGCCAACGAATGTTGTTGCTTAGGAGAGGATAGAAATTGACTTAACTTGTTGACTACAAAAGCTATGTCTGGCCGGGTGTAAGTCAATTATTAAAGGGAACCAACAATAGTTCTATAAAAAGATGGGTCAGAAAACATCTCACCCTCATTAGTCAAGGACATGCCCAAGGTCATTGGTGTTCCACACGGTTTACAATCTTGCATTGCTGCCTTTTTCAATAAGTCCAGTGTGTATTTAGACTGTGTAAGATATATACTAGTGGAATTCCAATATGCTTCAAACCCTAAGAAATAATTAACCAACCCTAGAGTTTTAAGAGCAAAATGTGTGTCCAAATCATGTATACACCTTTGAAGAGCTAAAGAATCTGAACCAATCAACAAACAGCACATACTTAGAAGTTCTCTTAATGAAAAGTGAAGCATCAGAAACTGCTTTCTTGAAACCCCAATCTTGTAAGGCAAACTTCAACCTTGTGTACCAAGCTCTAGGGGCCTATTTAAGCCCATAAAGGGACTTTTCAATCTATATACATGTGTGGGAAATTCTGGATTAACAAACCCTTCCGACTGAGTCATAAAAACTACTTCATTTAGCTAACCATTTAGAAAGTATTATTGACATCAACTTGTTGAATGTCCCAACCAAATGTGACAACTAAGGAGAATAAAACCCTGATGGTCGAAGTCTTTACAACGGGACTAAAGGACTCAGCATAATCAATTCCAAGATTTTGAAGGAAACCAACCCTTAGCTACTAATCGAGCCTTATGCTTAAGAATAAACCCATCACGATTGTACTTAACACGGAATACCCACTTGTAATCAATTAAATTCATCTCAGAAGAAAATGGAACTAGATCCCAAGTTTGATTTCTTTAAAGAGTTGAGTACTCATCATTCATAGCACTAACCCACTTAGAGTCTAAGTAAGCCTCTTGAACAAAATTGGGTTCAGAAGAACTTACTAGGGCATGAGGTGAGGAAAAAGCAAGGTGTTTAGACTTGGATCTGGTAATCATAGGGTGAATTGAAGGGGCAGGAGCAGCTTTTTGGGTCTTGATGATTTTGACAAAGGAGAAGACGGGTTAGTACAATTAGGTAATGAGCATTCTGTAGCTGCATGTAAAGAAGGTCCAGTAGATGAATCACAGGATACGGGAAGATCATTAGGAATTGGGATAAAGGACTGTGCTACCCAAGAGTTGGAAGAACTGGTAGGAAAAGAATGAATAGCATGAAGCATAGAAGTAAACTGACCAATAGAGCTTAACTGAGGGGAACAAGAGGATGAGTTAGAAAACAAAGAAGGAAAGGGAAATTCTTCTGAATTAAAATGAACATGTCTTGACACATATATCCTTCCCGAATGATGCAAGCACTGATATCCAGCTTGAACATGGCTATAACTAAGAAACACACATTTGGTAGAATGAAATTGAAACTTATGCTTGTTATAGGGTTGAAGAAAGGGAAAACAAGCACATCCAAAGGATTGCAATTGCATGCAATTAGGTTGTTTATTGTAGAGAGCTTCAAATGGAGACTTAAATTTTAGGGTTGATGTTGGTAATAGATTTATGGTGTAGATAGTAGTTTTAAATGCTTCTACCCAAAACTTCAAGGGCATGTGAGCATGGGTTGATAGAGTAAGACCCATCTCGGCTATATGTTTGTATTTTCATTCTGGTACACCATTCTATTGGTGTGTATGAGGGCAAGTGAACTAAGATTGAATGCCACAGGAGGTAAGATAGGGTACAAGGACCTTAAATTCACCACCATTGTCAGTTTGAAGAGCCTTGAGTTTAGATTGGTATTGCAGTTCAGCAAATGTATGAAAAGTTTTGAAAACGGCTAAGGCATCAAATTTCAGTTTCAATGGATATAACCATGTATATCTAGTGCAAGTATCAACAAAGACTATGTAATACCTTTACCCCTCAATAGAAAGAACTGGAGTAGGACCCAATAAATCCGAATAGATCAATTCTAAGGGAGTCTTTGCAGTAATTTGATAGTTTGCAAAGGGAAGTTGATGCATTTTTCCTACTTTACAAGAATCACAAAAGGACAAGCTCAAACTAAAACAAGTAACACCAACTTTATTCAATACCAACTGAAGTACACAAGATGAGGGATGCCCTAGCTTGGCATGCCACTGTTGACAAATTTTATGAACATTTGAAGATACAAGGAAAGAAGACAAACAGGACAAAGAGGACAAATCTTGTCCTTTACATTTATTTGAAGAAATAACATTGGTAGAACTAGAAGGAGCAGCTGGTGTCCTTGACTCAACAGAGAAAACAGCTTTGGAATCAACATGACCAAATGTTGATGTGAGCTGATAAAGACCATCTTTAAGGATCCCTTGAAGTAACACTAGTCCTGATCCCTTGTCCTTGAGGAAACAAGCATCAGAGTGAAACTTAGCAATTAAATTGTGATCTTTAGTAAGCTAAGAAACACTAATAAGGTTCCCTTTCATGTTAGGAACATGAAGTACATTAGGTAAAGAAATGAAAGATTTAGGAGTAGGCGAGTAGCTTGAGTATACAACTAACTAAGGCCGATATTAGAAATAGAAAGCTTCTTACCATTGCCAACTGCAACCTTATCATTGCCATTGTAAGGAGAGTGGAGAGAAAGATTGCTAAGGTTGGAGGTTATGTGGTTAGTGACTCCAGAGTCTACAATCTAAGAAGGTTCACTGTGATAGGATGAGGCAGAAGAAAATTGGGACTGTGTTTCTAAAGGCTGAGGCAAACAGCCATAGTAAGTTCCAGGATCAGACCCTAACTCAGTCAAGTAGGCCTCATTAGAACCTATGGGATGAGCTATAAACAACTGTAAACCAGATTGCAGCATACCTCCTCGTCTATCAAACTGTGAACCAAAATTTGGAGTGAAACTCTATTGAAAATTTTGATCAAATCTATGATAACACCTGTATGCAAAATGACCAAGCTTCCCACACAGTTGGTAGTATATTCTCTTGCCTAAGGATCTGCCATGTCCTCGTCCTCCTCTAGAATTACCTACTCTAAAGGAACCTCCTCTATTTGAAGAACCACCTCTATTCAGTCCATTCTCATTTCTAGACCATTGAGAGGCTAAATTTACATTTACAGATTCAACACCAGAAATTGAGGAGTTAGATATATTCTTGGCAGCAAGCCTTTGTTAATGCATCAGTAACAAGTGCCAAACCTTTTCTATGTTAATTTCATCCATTTGATATGTAACACGACTCACAACTATTTCATAATCATTGTCCAATCCACATAAGATTGCCATCAACAATTCTTTGTCATATAAAGGTTCTCCAATAGCAGCTAGGGCATGTCCTATGCTCTTGATTTTCAGTACATAATCATTTACAGACAAATCATTCTTTCTTACAGATCCAAGCTGTTGTTTCAATTGAAAAGACTTAGCAACCGTCTATTGTGAGTAAAGATTCTCAAGAACATTCCAAACTACAGCAGATGATTCACAATGAATCACTTGCGCCAAAACTTCTTTCTCAATAGTAGAAAACAACCAAGCTAAAAGTAATTGATCTGACCTTATCCAATTGAGGTATTCGGGATTTACAACCTGAGCCTTGTGATTGGAATTTCCTGGATCATTGATGTAATTCGAAAGCGCTGGAGACTTGTTGATGTATGGCAACAAGTCAAACGCCCTAATCGTGGCCAATATCTGAGCTGTCCAAAACAGAAAATTGTCGGAATCAAGTTTGATCGGAATGAAATTGAATGCTTTTGCTACCGCTGTGAAGTCGAATTGAGGAGCCAACGACAACATAGAAGTGGAGTTAGGTAAGGAGGAGGAGGAAGAACTAAATTCACGATTGGAAGCCATTGTCGCTAGTCAATTGTCTCTAATACCATGAAGCGAGAGCTTCACAATCGGAAAGAAGTAAACAATCAAAGATAGAAAAATACCTCAAGAATGTTATTGAAATGAATGAAGGAAATAACAATCAATACAAAGAGAGAACTAACTGATCCTTATATATATACATCAAATTATGAACTGCCTAATCACCTAACTAAACACCACAACAATCATAACAAATATAATAAGCTGCAACTGAGAGCACAATTGCAGCCTGTTACCAACGACTTGTGTCTTCCACATTACATGCGTATCACCCAGCACTGTTCTTTTTGTTCTGATTGAGGCTTCGCATCCTGCTTGAGCTCATGGATTCTCCAAAAGTACAAAAGAAGTCTTGCCAGACCTCCATTCCTTGAAATAAGTAACGAAAATAAAAGTAACAGGAAAACTGAAATTGTCACACCGACCATCAAAAACCGATACTGAATATCAAAAACTAGGACACACTTCTTACCCAGTCTACCAATATATGCTGTCTCCATCAGTTGTGTCACTGGCTCAAGAGCCTGCCCAGCAATCCCCGGCAGTGAAAGCATTACAAGCTCGTGTTTCACATCACGAGAACGTCTTTCCTTGCTAGGGTTCTCCTTCAACTCACTGTAAACAGAATTTCAACATTGATAATTAGAATTCAAAGGCCACATTTGATAAATCCACTCACTACAAAGTAAAAACTGGCACTAGAACGACAGGATAATTTCAATATTAATAGGACAAAAACACGTCCTCCAGTTCATAATGGCATGACTGATAAAAGAGGGGTAACATAAAAGATGAAGTCTCACTAAGCTCCTTGGTTTGAATTGGCTTGACGGTGTTCTTCCAAAGTAGAACTTGTATCCACATAGCAAGGATTCAGTCCACAATCTGAACTCAACTCATTATTTACCACATAAAAGTTGTGCTTTCTTCGACAAGTCAGTGGTGAAGGCAACAACAATAATCTTTTATGGTTCAAGGACAGACTGTTGGAATGCAGAAGAACACCCTCATATCGCAGTCGCGACTGTCCCAAACAGAACAATCCTGTTTTCCTCTGTACGGCGTTCCATTCACTGCTTTTACTATTCAATCCACCAGAGAGCGCACCACCAGTTAACTGGGCAGCCGTCATATTGCAAATTCGTAGTCAGACGAGAAGTCCCTGCGAATGAGTAGACATACTCAATGAACTTGTCGGAATTACAACAAAGATTCAAACAAAAGAGACGTAAACGAATTTTGGCAGGAACATTAAGAAAACGAAAAGATAAAACGCGCAGCAGGGAATTCGAAATTCATTTCTGGAATTCCGGAATTCCATACGAGGAGCTTGTCATCGCGAAAAGAAGAAGAAGAAGAAGATGATGATGATCAGAGGATAACCTGAACAAGAACTCTCGTCTGTTTGTTTAGTGGTTCTTGAATAATTCGTTAAACAGAGGGTTTGGTTTGGGTTTGGGTTTGTTTTTGTTTTGAGGAGAGGAAACAGAGAAGAGGCCGTGGTTTGGTTTCTTTCTTTCGTATTTTAACGAAGGAAGGATCAGCGCAGCGTGCTGGCCAAGACGCCCATTTATTATTCCGCTCTGCTTGGCTAGCTGATCATGATGCTGAGTCAGCAGCGCACTCCTACTAGCAACAGCACCCAGCGCAGCGCAGTTGTGATCGGAGCTTCGGTTTTTCACCACTGGCGGTGGCGGCTAGGTTCATGACTCATTGTAGTCGGCTCGGTTTAATTTGGTTCCACTTGAATCAGTTCAATTTCAAACCTACCACGTACTAATTGGTTAATGATGTATAAATGTGAAAAAAATAAAGCAAGCTCAGCTTTAAAATAATAAAATGTATATCATATCGATTTTATAAGTATATTTATAGACTAATTAATATAATATAAAAGATAAGCTTGATCAATTTAATTGATGGTCGACATTCTATACTCTCTTCTCTTCGTCATCATTGCAGTTACTGTTGTCAGTCTAGCCAAATCTCTTATAATGGCAACCAAATATCCTTACTCCCCACACCATAGCTTCTTTTGTTAACATGAGTGTGTTCAATTTCTTGAAAGCAAATACAACAATTTTTGTGAATTTGCAATGGAATAAAATTTACCTCCAGCCAGCCATAGTTGTTCAAGAGCAAAAGGGTGAAAATCTCCTCTACATGGAGTCTTTTAGTCGATCCCTTATGAATTTTAAAAAGAACTATAGACTTAATAGAGAGTTATTGATATATAAAGGTTAGACCAAGAACCTGTGACATTTCATAGTTTATTTGTATTTCTTCTGTGACTAAATTAAGCACGATAAATATAAAGGTTTACTATTTTAGTTTAGATTGCACTTATTTTTTGGCAATTCGGGTTATGAAATATTTAAAATGTCCCTAACAATTATTTATTCCTATCATTTTATTAAAAGGCATTTAAAACATTTCTTAATTCAAATTGTAAAACATAAGTGTAGTCCATATAAAAAGTAGTTTTATTCATGTGAGTGACTATCAAATCCCACAATAATATAAGAATAGCCTATCACATTCCTTAATATCTTCATTTACTTTGAATTGTGACAAATGGACCATATAAAAAATATTATACTTCATAGAATATATTTATAGTATTCCCCTGCTTAGATGTGATAACCTATCATAAAAACAAGTGTAGTTCATAAGACAAAAGCACCAACGTATTGACTAGACAGGGTCGACTTTGAGATTTTAGGAACCCTAAACGAAATTTGACTTTAGGGGCTCTAAACAAAATTTTATATGAGATCCTCTACATTTAAAAATAAAATTACATGTAATAAATACGAATAAAATTTTTTATTATATAAAATTATTCAAAATTATCATAATAATAGTTTAAAATTCATAATATTTCACTTTAAATTTATTCTTTTAG
Organism: Diospyros kaki; assembly: GCA_036245055.1. Lineage (NCBI taxonomy): Eukaryota > Viridiplantae > Streptophyta > Magnoliopsida > Ericales > Ebenaceae > Diospyros > Diospyros kaki. Next base: position 28,978,206 of record BSEG01000012.1, read on the forward strand.
CATTTTTAAATGAAAAATCAACAATTAAACTATTACAATCAATTTGTTCCAACATATATTTTTCAATAGACACCATCGCCAATCCATTCAACCTTTCTTGTGACATTGTTGAGCAAAGGTAAGACTTTATCAATTTCAACTTTGAGAAACTTCGCTTTGCAAAAGCAACTGTAACTGATATGGTCAAAAGTATTCAATATGCGATCCACACATTTGAAAAACAACACTCAATTGTCTTCATATAGTCTAACACTTCAATTGCCTTCCTGATCTTTTAATAAACATCTCACAACTTTTAGCTCAGAGAATAACTCTTGTCCATCAATATCTAAATTTGTCTTATATTTTAAAAATTCTTCTAACTTATCACACAATCTCTTTAAACAATCATCATTTGTAGAATATAATTTTTTTAAATCAAATAGAAATCCAAAAACATTTTCATATTCTTGAAGTTGTTCAAACCTACACTTAAGCAAAAAAAGAGCTTGATCAACTACATATAAGAAATAATCAACTCTAAAAGATTTTTCAGCTTAATGTGTTATCTCATCATTGGCATTTTCATCAAATTGCCTCTTTCTACTAATAATACGTTTTTCTTGAAAAGTATGTTCAATTTCCATTTGAGTAGCAATTTCTTTAGCAATCATCATATCAGATTCAAATCCAGTTTCTCTATATGTTTCAAAAAAAGAAATCAGTGCTTTCAAATGACTTATAGCAACATCAATGACCATGTCCTTACTTTTCAACATTTTTCTTTCTCTATTAATAGCAGACAATATATTATACCAAATAACCATCCCAAACAAGAACTCAAAATCCAAAATGTCTTGTAATAGACTTTTAGCATCTCAAAATGCCTTAGGGTCATCACATGTTTCCATCAAGTGAGTTAAAACAATTTTTATTTGTGGAGCTTGGAATCTTATTGTTTTAATACTTTTAACTCGACTTTCCCAACGAGTTTGTGATAGTTGCTTAAGTGTTAGGCCTTCCACATTATCTTGCAAAACTTTTCATCGCTTTGTAGAAGATGAAAACAATATATATAAGTATTGCACAATTCTAAAAAAAGATTTAGCCTTTATGCATAAATTTGCCATATCACATACTGCAAGATTAAGACTATGACAATTACACGAAGTGTAAAAACCCTTGGATTTACTTCTAATACTCTTTTCTGCACACCTTTATGCTTTCCTTTCATATTAGAACCATTATTATAACCTTGATCTCTTAAATCACCAATATCATCTTTAAGTGTTTGTAGAGCATTTATTAATTCCTCAAACAGTCATTGCCCTGAAGTATCATCTACCTTAAGGAATCCTAAAAAAAACTCTTCTACCTTAACTGGATTTATTGAGACATTTACACATAATATGATTAGAGACATTTGTTCTTCATGACTTATATTAGGTGTAATAGTCAAGTATCACTGAAAAATATTTTGCTTCTTTAATTGTGTTTAATTACTGCACTTTTAATCTCACTTGCCAACATGAGTATGAATTCATTTTGAATTTTGTGACTTAAATGATGATAGTGAATTTGCTTTTCTTGAATACGTCGAACGTGTTCTTTCATAATTGGATCAAATTCAGCGATCATTTCAATCAAACCTATAAAATTTCCATTATCTTCTTCATATAATTTTTTCATTATTTCCACGAAATGCCAAATTATTCTTACTAAGAAAGCTAACAATTGAAATTATTCTCGCAAAAACTTCTTTCCAATGTTTTATATCTTTATTGATTTGATCTTGCAAAACTTTATCGATTGTTAAATTCTTTTGTAATCGTCTTTCTAATGCAATCCATTTTCTCATGTTATCCATATGCCCACTACTTGTTTCATGGCTTTTCATTTTAGAACTAAGATTTTTCCAATCACTTGTCCCTTCATTAGCTAATTGAATATTGTTTTGTTCTTGTTTAAATAATTTGCAACAAAAAAAAATATTTTATCTAATGAAATGGAGTAGATCAACCATTTTTCTATCACTCTTCTCACCATTTGATGAATGACAAGTGTAATATGTAGAAGAGAAATGCTTATTTTCAAAATTTTTAGGAAAATCAACCACATTACCACTTATATGACATTTTTCTACCAAAAAGTCTATAAAATTTTAATCAATATTTTTCCAATTTTTTGGATCAGTTATGTCCAAAGGGTAAGTTGAGCATTCTGTATCTAAATCTTTATATTCTTACTTATTTCTATTTTCAGCATCTCCTAATTCATGTTATTTCTGCATGTCATTTTGAACATTTTTATCTATCAAATTATCACACTCTTCATTTACTATTATATTACTAATGTTCCTAGTAACAAACTTATCCAATGCTCCTACTTGAGATAGAATAAACTCCTGAGTGTTTTTTTGTTTTTTTCTTTTTTCATTTCCAGACAAATATTTTTTAGTGGACATAACAAATCAATTTAAATGTAAAAATTAATATAATATCAAATTCAAATAAAACTGAGCAATTTAAACACGGAAATCAATATAATATCAAATTCAAATATAATTGAACGAGAAACAATAGAACCTAATTAGATTTGATATTCGAATTTAAATCTGCAAAACAAATTAATAGAAAAACACAAGAGAAAGAGTTCAAGAAATAATATGTAAATATTCAGTGCATCAATATATATATAATCAGATTATTTTCACTCCCTCTTCTGCAAAGTAAATGAGGCGCGGGTGCTTGGTAGCTGTTGTGTGCTACTGACAGAAGAAAAAGAAGAGAGCTGAGACTCGAGAGGGACCACGTAGAGAGACAATAAAAGTTACAGAATAAGAAGAAGATGAGAGGAATGCACGCAGACAAGAGCACTGGAGTCTAGAGGAAAATTAAAGTTTTGTTGCAATGCTTGCTTTTACTTTAATTATAAAATATCATATATATATATATATGTACATAGGCAAGCAGCCCACTCCGGGATAGCCAACTACCAGTTCAATTTTCAATTTCTTTCTTATAAACTTGTAGCACACTGCCCTATGCACATTTCACTACAATGCATTAATTGCCATTATGCGTAATTCACTCTAATGCATTAATTGACACTTTCTCACGCCAAAATAATCATTTGTTGTTAATTTTTTATATTAATAGAATTTGAGCTTACCTGTTAAATCTAAAAAGGCCTTAACTGTTGGATTTGAAGAGGAGGGCCCTAGGCAGGCTGCCTAGGCAGCCTATGCCCAAGGCCAGCATTGTGACTAGATGTGATAATCTTAATATGATCATTATTGAGTATCAATTTTAGTCATAGTATTCTTACTCATATAAAATATGTAATACCCAAATCATAGCAATTGTACTCTCTTTATAGAATATTCCCTTCTACGTATTACATAGCATAACACCTTCCAAATGACCACTTTATAATCTACAATATTTTAGAATTCAACTTGTTGTTTCCAGATGATAACAATTGAAAATTTTTTATTTTGAGAAAACTCTGTAAAAAGTCAGCATGGCTAGGTGAGAACACAAGGGTCTATCCGAAAGAATCCAACACAATCGAGAGGGTGCTCGATTCCTTGTTTGGGAAAGTAGAGAAATATCTCTGAATAGGTAGCCCGAAGGGGTTGTTTATAAGCTAAAAAGCAATTAAAAGACATGTGGGGATTTCTCCAGCACGTGCCCTCCAATGCTTAAATCAGATATTATTATAGTGGAGAATATATGTAGATGCAGTGTGGATGACGTATACAATTGGCGGTCCAATCTAAGTTCATAAGGATTTCCTTGAAGAGTGACATGAAAGAGTTGTTCGGGTCACCTGAAGAGTCAAGAGGTATCAAATCCAAAATCAAGAGATCAAAATTGAAAAATTTAGAGTCCTTGAACACGAAGGGTTGAAGGGTATTTATAGGCACTAGTTGGTTGGTGATTGAGACATGTGGTACACATGTGTGGGGGACACACGACTTCTCAAATTTTGGGTTATGAAACTCTCTAGGCTGCAAGTGACTATCCCATGGTTAAACTTGGAAAGACCCTAGTGAGTAACCCCATAGAGGAATGATCCCCCAAAGAAAGCAGGCTCGAGGAAGGGTAGGCCACGTTGTGTGGAACAATGTCGGTTATGCAGTGCGGGAGATGGGTTTCTCTAAAGACTTTGCCTGGGAAGATTGCTCGATAGAGTGATGCACACAGAACAAGCTATTGAGGGACTGGCCCCGAAGACCTTTTCTGGTAGAAAACATTCTCTCGGGATTGATCGTCTCCCCCTTAAGGATTCTCCTCAGAGACTTCTTCGAGGGAATTGAATAATCAATTTTAATTCTAGTATTGAATATGAGCACTCACTCATCTTCTTTCTATATCTCATATAGAATGGCATAAAACTAACCAACCTTCACTTTCAATATTTCATACTAAATAAGAAGGAAGATAATGTGCTACTCTTTATGAGTTACTACTATCCAGGTTAGGAACTCTATGGTTAGGAACTTGTTTATAGAATAACGAACTGTGGATTAACCATTACTTATATTCTTAATACTTAAGAATGGTATTCACTTCTTATTATACTAATGGATATATGTTTAATTTAAATCATATTGCAATTTAAATAAAAACATAAACTTGTCATTTAATTAATATTTAAAGAATTATAAGATCAAGTCCTTTTGTGTTACTAGAACTGGACTCTGGACTTAATATGTCTTATCCAACAACTTAATATGTCTTTCAGTTTTTTTCTCAATTATAGTTATTCACTGCTTAAAAGTAATTAAAACATTAGTTTTCTGTTTCAAGAAGAATACCCAAACTTTCCTAAAAAAATCATCGATGAAAGTCAACATATATCTGGCACCACCTTCGGAGGGTATTCTGGTTGGACCCTAGAGATCAGAATGAACATAGTCCAATATACCTTTAGTATTGTGAATGCCTTTATTAAACTTAACCTGCTTTTGCTTACCAAAGATGCAGTGCTCACAGAACTCCAATTTTTCAATACTCTGCCATTCAAGAAGTCATCTTTTTCTCAATTCAACTATACCTATTTCACTCATATGTCGAAAATGCATATGCCATAACTGAGTGATATCAAGATCAGATAAAGAAGAGTAGAAACAAAAGCATCACCTGTAACGGTAGAACCTTGCATAACATACAAATAACTGTATTTTTTGTACTTTTCTATTAGTGTTGTGTGCCCTAATGCTAGGTTTGGATGACATCTAGTGGGTTTATTTTATACATTAATTGTATCTTTGTATAAATCAATAAAAGGAAAGATTTTCGTCATTCATATTTTCTTCAATCAATTATATGAATGAGTCCCTAGATCTTTTGTGTGAGAATCTTATTCTCAAGGTGTTGAGATTGTGTGACAGAATTATCTGGTAACATAACTTCTTAAATTATTCCTAATCCTTAAATTCTTTGGATGTAGACTTTGATTAATTGAATATGGACTAGCACAAGGGTTACTACCTTGTTTGGTATGGAGATACTGATGAAAACGTGGCGTGTCACGTGTCATATGACATGAGATATTGCTAGTAGACTTGTGAGTGGTTGTTAGGGAACAATTAGTCGAATACGACTCCGATGGCTGACCACATGGCTTGGTGGATAATGGTCTAGTCATTAGGTTGTGATGGTGTGTTGATTCTTAGACTTGAACCAACATGATTGTTTTGTGTATTAGTGTGTAGGATTTGCTAATGAGCCAAACTATCTAATTAGGAGGTGAGAACGTTCATCTATATGGTTATGTATTGCTGGTATATGGAGACAGGTGTTGAGAATAAGATATGTGGCCCTCGTAGGTATTTGATGAGATGAACATCCTATTAGATCTACTATTAGTGTTATGAGTTAGTCCTTGGTCAGGGCAGATTAAATTCAGGAAATGTGTTTCCTAAGGTGTCATCTAGTCACATTAATGAGGTCTGACACATAATTACTGAGTTTGTGAGATGGCTTCAGTCTCAATATAAAAACTGTTTCTGTACTCCATCCCTTCATCGGATAATAAATATGCATTTATTTATATTCATTTGTTAAATATGTGTGTTGTTTAAATACTCAAGTTATGTATGGTGTGTATATTATATTCCACTACATGTATCTAATATATGGTAAAAAAAAATTATTTTTACCCGTACTACCATATTATTTCATCACAACAAGAGCACCTTTGCTGACCTTAATAACTCCACCTTCACTAATGAACTTGTATCAATTCAAATTTAGAGTACTCAATGAAATAAGATTTCTTTTGATATCGAGAATATGTCTAACATCAGTTAAAGTTCTAACAATACCATCAAACATCTTAATTTTAATTGTTCTAATGTCAAGGATTTTACAAGAAGAATTACTACCCATCAACACATCATTGGAAGTCAAAGTTTTATATGTCAAAAACCAATCCTTATTAGGAGACATGTGAAATGTGTATGCTGTGCCAAGGATCCAATCTTTATTAGGTTTAATCATCTTATTAGATATCACCAGAAGTTTCCCATCATTATTGTTATTTTCAACAACATTGGTTTCACTTGAAGTTTCTAGTTGTTTTCCTTTCTAATCAGATTCATTTTTCTTAAGTTTGTTCTATAGCTTATAACACTTATTCTTTATTTGTCATTTCTTTTTATAGTAATTACAAGTTTTTTCTTATTTTTGGACTTGAATTTATTTTTTCATCTACCATCAAAATTTTTATCATATGTTCTTCCTCTAATCAATAGACCCTGTCCCTAATTTTTAGAATTTCCCAATAACTGCTTATCAATTTTCTTTTTCGAGAAGAAAATATTATAAACTTCATATAGGGTGAGAGTATCATGATTATAAAGTATAGTGTCTCTAAATGTTGAATACAAGGCTAATAGAGAACATAACAAAATCAAACACAAATCCTCATCATCATACTTAACCTCCATGCTTTCCAAATCAAAACAATTTTTTTAAAAACTGTTAAATGGCTTTCAATAGACATACCTTCAGCCATCCGATGAGAATACAACCTTTGCTTGAGATGCAATTTATTGGTTAAGTTCTTCGTTATAGATAGTTGTTCCAGTTTTAACCACAGAGCGACACCAATTTTTTCTTTCAAAGTTTCATGCAAAATTTGATTCGATAAATGTAAATGTATTTGAGACAAGGCTTTACAATCCTTACTATTTTTTTCCTCAATGGTTGATTATTGTGGCATTTTTTCAATGCCCAAAAGTGCATCATCTAAATCCATTTGTGCTAAAATTACACACATCTTAACATGTCATAATAAAAATTTGATATTTTAGTCTAACAAAGGAATATCATACTTCAATACAGCCATCAAATAACCTCAAATAATATCAAATAATTTAAATAAAAAACCCAATTGAAAATGGACCAAAAAATACTGAATTTGGGTCAAATCTGGGCAAAAAATCAAATTAAATCTATTTGGCAGATTTAACGGGTTGGATCTGGCCTAATGGGTCAATAGTGGGTTGACCAAATATGATGTGGGTCTCTGATCCAGCAAGTCAGACCAGATTTGAGTGAGCTAAAATAGCTAACAATGGTTGAAGCACTTCTGTGAGTTAACAGTAGACCAAAGGAGGGTCGTCTGTGACAACGATCATGACCGTGGACAAAGCAGTTGGTCAAAGGGAGGCTAATGGTTATCGACTGACCAGGATGAAGAAAAATGGCCTTGACCACAGCGAGAAAGGCAAAGCAGCGGATGGCAATGGCGAGGAGGAAATGTCTAAAGAATGGGCAAACAACGGAGGTGGTTGTTGCTACAATCGGAGAAGTCGAAGGGTCGCTTAGATCTGGTTGAAGAAAGCAATGAATGCAGCAATAACAATAGCTTGCGTGAGTCGTTGATCGTAATGGTAAGGAAAAATGATCGATGATGAGAAGACCAGAACAGAAGAAGAGGTTGGAGGTTTTGCGATGATGGTCGTTCAGCGATCAGTCGATGGCAAAGAAACTAGAGCCAATAGCTAGAGAAGTGAAAATAATTGTTGGCTGTAGTGGCGGGGTGTTTGACGGCATGGTAGGTTGTGGTAGTTGTTGCTAACTCAAACGGCGAAAACGAGTGGCAGTGGTGGTAGCTAGGGCTAGGCAACGTGTAACCAGTTAAGGAAGATGATCATGATGTTGTAGGTCCTATGGCTGAGATCTACCAAACATTGATGGTTTGATCTAACAGCTCTGATACCACTTTGTTATGAAATTGGATCAAATACGTACAAACCACGATCAAACCATCAATTGCACACATGAGCACATTTTTTACGTGAAAACCCAAATTGGGAAAAATCATGGGCAGAAAAAATAAAATACAACTAAGCAGTTATTGCTAGTTCAAAAGTGATATTGCCACACAAAAATTCCATGTGACTTGAGCATCTATTTATAGATCTAAAATCATCTATAAATGTACATAAGAAATCATATCTTGATCAGAAGATGATTCATGAGGACATTACTCTAGATGAGATAAATCCCACACAAAATTGAATTTGACAACATTCCAATTACAGTCAAATTTGAAGCCATAATCATAATCAAATTAAGAAATCCAATCACAGATGAATTATGATTTTGAGTCACAATTATCACAGTAGTGGAGAAGTGCCAGAAAATTAGGAGTTTTTGCTGGGTTTGTTTTGACATTTTCTTAGGAGTTCGTTGAAGTTTTTTTGGTATGTAATCACCTATAAATAGTTGCTCATTTGCTATTTATTCTATATTCAATTCTCATAGAATAATAAAGTTCTTTTCTTCTCTTATTTCTTCTTTCCCACTCTATTTGTTTTCTGCTGAAACACTTTTCTTGGTTTCTTTTATTCCTAATTGGGAAATTAAGTTTTAATTTCTAGCATTTGGTATCTGAGCCAAGTTATCTAGAGTTTCTTGTTGTTCTAGATTGCTTGTAAGCAGGTTACAATAGTGAATTTGAATCTGACAACACCTTAATCACAATTAAATTTGAAGTCATAATCAAAGTCAAATTATGAAACCCAATCATAGATGAATTAGGATTTTGAGTCACAATTATCCCAGTAATGGAGTAGTGCTAGAAAATTAGGAGTTTTTGTTGGTTTGCTTTAACATTTTCGTAGGAGTTTGTTGAAGTTTTTTTGGTCTATAATCACCTATAAATAGGTGCTTATTTGTTACTTATTCTATATTCAATTCTAAGAGAATAATAAAGGTATTTTCTTCTCTTATTTGTTCTTTCCTACTCTATTTGTTTTCTGTTGAAACACTTTTCTAGGTTTCTTTTGTTCTTGGTTGGGAAATTAAGTTTTAATTTCATGCATTTGTATTTGAGCCAAGTTATCCAGAGTTTCTTGTTATTCTAGATTGCTTATAAGCAAGCTACAACAATGAACGGATTAATTCAGCCTCAACTTCCAAGGTTTAGCGAAAAAAAATTTGATCAATGGTGTATCCAGATGAAAGTGTTGTTTGGCTTTCAGGAGCTATTTGAGATTATTGAACTTGGATATGTAGAACTAGCTGATCAAGCTGCTGTAACAGCTCTTACTCAAGGTTAGAGAGATTACTTGAGGTAGAACAGGAAAAAGGATAAGAAGGCCTTATTTTTCCTTTACCAATCTATAAACGAGGTTGTCTTTGAAAATATCTCGAGTGCAACTACAACTAAAGAGGCATGAGAGATGTTTCAGAATTCTTACAAAGACAATAAAAAGGTGAAGAATGTAAGGTCGCAAACCTTAAGAGGTGAATTCCAATCCCTTTCAATGAAAAATTCTGAAACTATATCTGATTATGTATCCCGAGTTCAATCTGTGGTTAATCAATTACGGGATAATGGTGAAAAGTTGGTTGACTTACGTGTTGTTGAAAAGATTGTAAGTTCATTAATAGGTCATTTTGATTATGTGGTAACTACAATTGAAAAAAGGAAGGGGTTTCTCAAATATGACTATTAAAGGGCTATAGAGTTCATTATATTCTCACGAACATAGAATGAACCACAAGAAAACTAATATTGTGGAACAAGCTTTTCAAAGCAAGGTTAATCTTTCTAGCTCAAATCCAATGGCAATTCCAGTAGTGGAAAAGGGTCAGTATTGAGTAATGATGGAAACACTAAAGGGTGCAAAGCTGCTAGCTCCTCCGAAAAAAAGAACTCTGGCCAGAACACTCATGAAAAGAAACAGTACATTGATAAGTCCAAAACAATGTTTTCATTGTAAGAATTATGCCCATTATCAATCAGAGTGTAGAGTTGGTTTGAAAAAAAAAAGAAATTCTCAATATGCTCATTATGCTGATGTGGTACAAGAGAAAGAAACTTTGTTATTAGCTTATAGTGCCTTTAAATATTAACACCTTAGGGATTGGTATTTAGATATCGGATGCAGTAATCACATGTGTGGGAAGGAGTTATTTTCTCAGTTGGATGGGTTAGTACGTGGATAGGTAAATTTTGGAAATAAAGTGAAGGTTTCAATAGTGAGAAAAGGTAAAATCCTTATTTAGTTAAAGGATGGTTCCCATGAACATATTTTTGATGTGTTTTATGTTCCTAGTTTACATTGGAATTTATTATGGCTCAACTCTCAGAAAAAGGGACTTAAAATCATTATTTACAAAGGGGTTTGCACAATTGAGAATTAGAAAAATGAACTTGTTGCTAAGGTTAAGATGAAAAATCGCATGTTTCCTTTACCATTACGAACTGAAAAGATTTGTTCCTTTATTGCTGCTATTTTGGACACTAATTAGTTATGGAATTTGCATTTTGGTCATTTAAACTTCAATGGTTTAAGGGTTTGGGCAAATAAGAAAATGGTTACAGGGTTACCTTTATTGGAGAACTCTAATAAGTTGTGTGAGGGTTGTATTAATTGTTGGATAACAACACAGGGATTCTTTTCCAGTAGGAAAGTTACGAAGAGCAACACAATAGTTAGAGATTGTGCACTTAGACATTTGAGGACCAATAAAACTGAATCACATGGAGGTAATCAATATTTTCTTTATTTCATAGATAATTACAATAGGAGAACTTGGGTCTATTTTTTGAAATAGAAATTTGAGACTTTTGACATATTTAAAGTCTTCAAATCTATGTGGAGAAAAAAAGTGGTTGTTTTTTAAAAGGTGATTCATACACATAAAGGTGGTGAATACACCTTTAATGATTTCTCTTATTTTTGAAAACATTATGGAATTAAACATCAATTTATAGCAACTTATACACCGTAGCAGAATGGTATTTCTAAAAAAGAGAATAGGACAATAGTTGAAATGGCACGCAATATACTGAAAGGTAAAAATTTACCAAAAGTTTTTTAGGTCGAGGTAGTGTCATGTGCAATTCATTTATTAAATAAGTGTCCTACAAAGAGTGTTCGTGATATGACACTTGAAAAGACATGAAGTAGCCATAAACAACATGTTCAAGCTCTTAAATTATTTGGTTGCATTGCATATGCTCATATACCAACTAAGAAATAGAAAAAGTTTGATGGTAAAGGTACAAAATGCATTTTCATTGGTTATAGTGATGCTACTAAAGGTTATAAATTGTTTGATCCAAAAAAAGGTGAAGTCATTGTGAGCAGAGATGTAGAATTCAATGAAATTGAGGCTTGGGATTGGATAACTAAAAAGAAGAAGTAGATGGGGGTTAATCTACATGAACTTGATATGGGTGATACTCAATCTGATATTGCAGTACAAAACTCCAACACTACAAACCCTTCTAATTCTTCTTTAACTCATATTAAAGCATCTCGTTGTTCATCTTTGTGAGAACTGATAGACACCCAAGAAGGGGGTGAATTGGATTTTGAAAAACTTTTATTGATAGTAAAGATCCTTTGAATAAATCTTTTTTTAGGTTTTTTAAATTAAAACTTTGAATATACCCTTTATAGAAAATTTTATGAGATAAGTGTAATATAAACTCAATACATGAAAACTTATCCTTTTTAAGATTTAAAAAACTTTTGATGAAGAATTAAAATTGAAAACAGATTTGCAAAAAAAATTGGAAATTATCGAAAGCTAAAAATGGAAGTGCTGAAACAAAAGAAATGAAACAGTGTAGCACACTTAGATTTATAGTGGTTTGGTTCAACCAACCTAGTCTACTATCTTGGCTCTTCACCAAGGATTTTAACAATCCACTATAGGTTTTACAGGATCAACTATAACCTCAGCTTTTCACTGGTGCAGTTGTAACCTCTGCTTTTAACAGGCTCAGTAAAAACCAAACATAACCTTTACAAGGCTCAGCTGTAACCTCTTGAAAGTAAAGCAAGATCGCTACGGGGCAAGTAGCGTAGTTCAAAAATTTTGAACCTTACCCCGATCCCGGCAATTGGGTTAACGTCAAAATTAAATCATTCACATACAAATAAAATAAATCTAACCTTTAGATTTTCAAGTCGTTCGTGTATTCGAGCCATCCAAGCATCCGACCTCTAACTCGTGATACACGGCACGCGTCTGTTGGCAAGGAGAGTGGAATATGAGTGCTAGCTCATTCTCCTTTTTGCGGCTTGTGTATGGACAAAAAAGAACGCCCACATTTCAAATCGATGCCAAAAAGAAACGGGGAAGAGTGAACGACATTCGTTTTTCATCTCTTGAAAAACCACACAAAATAATCACTCTCATATATTTTAGGCAACCCATAAAGGGATATTTATAAGGAGCTCTAAGATTTCTTAAACCCTAATAGATATGGGCCGACTCATTTAATTTAGTCTAATTAGAAACTTAATTAAATGGGTTTATTCTAGTCCAACTATAAACTTAATTAAGCGGCCCAAAAATATTTTGGCCCAAATCTAATTCAAGCCCAAACATAATATTTAATTTAATATTTGGTCCAAATCTAATTTAGTCCAAATATAATATTTAATATTAATATTTGGCCTAAATCCACTTCATTCCAAATATAATATTTAATTTAATATTTCGCCCAAATCTAATTTAGTCCAAATATAATATTTAATTTAATATTTGACCCAAATCCAATTTAGTCCAAATATTAACTTAAACCCAAATATATTTTATTTCCTATTTGTCACACTAACAAATAGAAAATTATTCAATTAGAAACTCTTTCCTAATTTAATTAATTGTCATTTTAGGAAATTTTTTCTTTTATAACGACCTCTCGTCATATCAACGTCATTACGTCTCTTTGTTCCTTTTCTGTGAGAACCTACGACAGCATAATTTCTTGTCGAAGTGTCCCATTTAATCATACGTCCACTCTCATGGTTTAAGCCAGGGACCATACCTATTGCGTATGACTTATTAGGTTTTCGAATATGCTAGCAATGTGTTGGATGAACACATAAGACAAGATTGGCCTCTAGCCATCACGCCTACCCAATTATTCAGAAGGATTCATAATCCGTAAATAACCTTTCATGAGGATGGTTACCGTGTAATTCAATCCTCTCGTCAATGTATCTTATGTGATCTCAATTATGGCGATGTGTTGCTTGATTATGATCACATGATTTTTTCTTTGGTCATCTGGATATCTTTACTTAATAGAAAGTGAATCAATAACTCCTTATTGATCTCTTTCACCATGACAATGGATTTAAAGTGAATATCTACCGAAGACGCCTTAGATACATCATCCTCTATCAAGGGATAGACGAGACCCATCTTGGTTATGCACCCATCTCTATAAGCCTCACGATAGGCCCAACGATCGCCCACGTGCAGCCTTTGTCTAGGCCCATCGAAACGATGTCAAAGCACGCCGGTCTTCTTATGAGATGACCGTGACAACCTCAGGTCCAAGGATTAGTCACACCCATCTCGTATGAGAATTCCATCAACATATAATCAAAATGGATTCTCATGGCGAGTCATGTCCAGTGCACGTTCTCCAACATTGGTCACCTATGTACTTGTCTAGGCATCCCCATGCCTATGGGTGTGAGACCCCCATTACTATCACATAACAAAAACATAGCACATACAAGTCTTACCACAATTGTCAATGTCTATTCTTGATATTGCTACGACTTGAGATATTTAATGATGTCTAGAAACTGTGATGCATCATCTCACATCTTTATAGATTAATCGCAGTATACATCATATGGACTTCTATCTAGTTTCATCCGGTCATTACAATAATAACAAGAAACTAATAGAATGACTTCTTGTGAAATTGAATAACTCTTTATTCAATAATAAATATGATTGCAATTGTCAGTGTACAACATGCTCAATCTGATTGGGTCTAGAGCACCTACAGTAACACCTCTTACATGATGTTTTTTTATGGGCTCTACCATTAACCACAATAAGATAGAAGAGGATTTACAATTTAAAACACTTGAGAAGCTTTTACAAAGATTGAGATTAAATATAAGAAATTACTTATCACAATCAAAAGAGAGATAAAAAAGAATATAAATAATGTAAGCATTCTTTCTTTCTTTTTATAATTGAGGATGAAAGTTTGAAAAAATTCTTTGGCTCATGTTAGTTGAAAGAATTCAAGAACAACAACATTCTTCTTCATCTTCATCTCCTCTTATACTTGTAGTCATATGGATGAAAATCTACAAGCATAGCTTATATTTTTCATAAAATAATCATTAGAGTAATCAAATATCATGCTCAATAATTTATGAAAAATTTAGAGCCTTTTTTATGTTTTAACGATCCAATTTGTGCATTAAAAGCACTTGCAACGGCTATAAAAATCAGCTTCAGCACACATTTACTTGAGTAATTTTAGCTCTTACTCGACTAACTTTGGCCTCTACTCTAGTTAGTATTTTCTCTACTTGAGTAAGCTTTGACAACACTCGAGTAGACACAATAGGTACTCGTTTATATATGCATTACTTGCTCCCAACTAAGAGATACATAAAATACTTGACTATTACATAATAATAGTTGATTGTTTATCAACTTATACTCGATTGCACTTCAAAAATACTTGATTAAAAAGGAATGAACCTTATAATCTCTAATCAAGCAATTATACTAGACTAAGGAAGGGAGATACTTGGCTAATACAAGTTTATACTCGATTATGCTTATCTCTTAGTCGATTAACAAGGATATAGCACTCGACTACAACATAGATCACTTGATTGCTTTTGAAATAGCCGAATCCTTTCAATACATACTCGATTATAATGAGAGAATTCACTCGAGTAGTATTCAAACATACTCGATTATACTCAATGCCTTAATCGATCATCATCTAATCAATATATATTGTTTTGAATAACATCAGAACAACTTCTAAGATATCATAAATATTAAACTTAAATATAAAACTCAACTTTGTCAAGAACATCTGAATAACATAAACCTTAAGCTCAAACAAATAGGATGTTTAAAACACAAGTGATGTTTGTGAAAGTTGGTTAACACTAATTTTCCAATCACACTAACTTGGTTACATAGAGAGCCTTAGAAGATAAATGAGATATTTCTCAAGCACATGACTTTGAGAACACTATATGATACTCAACTAATGACTTTCTCTTTTCTAGATACAAGATAAGAATTATTCTACTAGGCTCATATATTATTTCTCTACATGTAACATAAAGATGCATCATACTTTATGGGACATACTCACATGAGACAATCGTAACTCAAGTAACTTTTACTTGATTGAAACATATAGACCATTGCAAATATATTGAGCACACAACACATATCACAAAGATGCCCTAGCTTGATCATCATGATCAAGTGCACACATAAGACAAGTAATTTATTTGTTACTTGTTTGTTATAGAACATATAGAACATCTCAAGTATCTTGAGCACAAAATATGTTACTCAAATAACAAAGCACATCATATAATCACCAAGATGCACTAGCTTAAGCATCATACTTACCAAGCAAGAACACATATAAGCTAAACAAAGCATATATGACTTTTATCCTATAAGCTTTAAGCAATCATACACAAATACTATTAATGCATACTTTGAGTAATACTTGAAAGATATAATATTTAGATTTCTATTATTCAAATGCATTTAACCTAAACATGAGCAACACTAGGAAGTATTGCTTGGAATACATACAACATTTCTAAATGCTTTAAGATAACACCACTTAAATGGATCGTCATACTTACTCGAGTGACTAACCATCACTTGACTACAAGCTTGAGAAGATAGATTTTCGGCAACTTAACTAAATGCTAATTGAAATGTACAATCCTATCAAAGCAACAAATAATCAACTAATAAAATCTTAAATGTTCTTCAATTAAATTTCAAAACGTTGAGAGCCTTATGATATTAAATATCACATAGATAACTTAGGCTTTGTAAAATAGAACTTAAGATCACTTGCCTAAGCCTTTACTCAAGAGCAAAGATGCTAGATACTTATGAAACAACTAAAGCACATTGCTATTTGATTTTAGCAATGCTTCCACATATTTTGAGTGCTTAAGATATTTCCCAACCTTAAGTTTACTCTAAGTATCATGAGGATATATGACATTTATCCATGACACTAAAGCATTAGGATACTTAAGATATCCCTTGAGATTCTAGAGCAATTAATCAACATATCAAGCATATAAGCAAGAGCAAGATTAATCACAAATATATTAAGGTTATAACCTTCACATGAAAGATAATCAAAAATCAAGTACCATCACTTGAGTGTATGATTACTTACTTAAACCTTAGATATAGAACATAGAAAACATTACACTTAATTTTTGAGTAATACTGCCACATAAAACACTTAGCACGACATAAACTCCACAAACAACTTATGCATTATTTTTAGGATGACCTTAAAGAAGGCATATTAAAATATATATCAATAAAGCACATGGCTAAAACAAGTTTAAAGGCATATTAAAATATATATCAATAAAGCATATGGCTAAAACAAGTTTAGCACATATGAATCATTAATAGATAAAACATACTAAAAGATAAACCTAAAAAGGTTCTTTGACTAAGGCAACCTCAACATATATTCTAACATGATAGGCTTAACCTATCCTTGAGCAATAATTTAAATAAGAATACAAAACATATTAATAAACCTAAGAGAATATAATATAAGATGGCATTACAGTTTTGACATAATGCAGTCATTATCAAAATATTCATAACATAGACTCAACAATCTCATAGACGTGTTATGCCAGATCATTTACATTATTATATTACAACCAATGATAATGATGTGCCTGATGAGGAATTGGTAAATTTTGCATTATTTCTAGATTGTGATCCTCTCACTTTTGCAGAAATAGATCAAGATGATAAATGGGTTCGTGCCATGGATAAGGAAATTCATTCTATAGAAAAAAATGATACATGGGAGCTAACTTCTTTGCCACAGGGAAAGAAATCAATTGGCATGTTATGGGTGTACAAAACAAAGTTCAAAGCAAATGGTTAGGTCAGTTAGTTAAAGGCTCGGTTGGTTGTGAAAGGGTACAAGCAAAAAATAGGTATTGATTATTATGAAGTTTTTTCACCTGTAGCTCGGCTTGAAACTATTCATATGGTGATTGCACTAGCAACTCAAAAGAAATGGCAAATACATTAGATGGATGTGAAATCTGCATTTCTAAATGGTTTTCTTGAAGAAGAGGTCTATGTCAACCAACCCAATGGTTATGTGCATAAAGGTCATGAAAGAAAAGTTCTCGGATTGAAAAAGGCTCTCTACTGTTTAAAACAGGTGCCAAGGGCTTGGTATACTCGAATTGACACATATTTCCAAGAAAATGGTTTTCTTAAGTGCCCTTACGAACCCACATTGTGTATCAAATCTCTAATTCCAATGGAAATATAATTATCATATGTTTGTATGTGGACGATTTGTTTTTTACAAGAAATGATCCAAGTATGTTTGCAGAATTTAGGGAGGCTATGACGAGCAACTTTGGCATGACTGATAAAAGACTTATGCCTTATTCTCTTGGATTGAAAGTTATACAAACTGATGAAGGGATATTTATCTCACAGAAGAAATGTGCATCAGACATTCTAAAGTGGTTCAAGATGGAATCATGCAATTCTATCAAAACTCCTGTTCAAGAAAGACTACATTTGGATAAAAATGGCAATAGTGAATTTGTTGATCCAACTAATTTTTGAAGTCTAGCAGGTAGTCTACGTTATTTGACTTCTACAAGACCTAATATCACATTTGGAGTTGGTATTATTAGTTGGTTTATGAAGACAACAAGCTAATCTCATTTGCAAGCTATAAAGGGAATCCTACAATACATAAAAGGTACTCAAAGTCCTTCATTCATCTCTTGATAACTACAATCTTGTTGGGTACACAGACAATGATTGGGAAGGTGATCTTGAAGAAAGGAAGAGTACATCTGGCTTTGTGTTTCACATGGGTTTAGGAGCAATTTCTTGGTCATCAAATAAGCAACAAGTTGTTCTTCTTTCCATAGTAGAAGCAGAGTATATTGTAGTTGCCTTTGCTGCATGTTAGGTTGTTTGGTTGTGAAGATTGCTGGAGGAATTAAATTAGAAACAAACAATTCCTACGAACATTTCTACGATAAAAAGTTAGTTATTTGCTTAACTAAAGATCCAGTCTTTCATGGGAGAAGTAAACACATCGACATCAAATTTCATTACATTCGTGAGCTTGTCAAAGAAAGTGAAGTAGCTGTTGAATTTTGTAAGTTTGAAGATCAATTAGCTAACATTCTTACAAAGCCATTGAAAGTTGAAGCATTCTACAAGTTGAAGAATATGATGGAGATGTGTAGTTCTAAGAGTTTGAGTTTAAGGGAGGCTGTTAGAAATTAAACTCAAACGGTCCTTTTTTATTTTTATTGAGTCATGTTTGATTTAGTCTTCAGTTGAATAAGTCTATAATAGATTTAGAAGCTTATCTCTATAGTTTTAACTGTAGTGGAGTAGTGCTAGAAAATTTGGAGTTTTTGCTGGGTTTGTTTTGACATTTTCTTAGGAGTTTGTTGAAGTTTTTATAGTCTGTAATCACCTATAAATAGGTGCCCATTTGCTGCTTATTCTGTATTCAATTCTTAGAGAACAATAAAGTTCTTTTCTTCTCTTATTTGTTCTTTCCTGCTCTGTTTTTTTTTTCCTGCTAAAACACTTTTCTTGGTTTCTTCTGTTCTTGGTTGGGAAATTAAGTTCTAATTTCCTGTAGGGAGCACCAATTAAATATTGATAGACTGTTGAGAGGAGGGTTGGTCGTCCTTGGCGACTTGCTTATAAATGAGCAGCTGAGGGATGTTGGCTGGCTTATGGGGGATGGCGTTGGATCGTTTCAGTCGGTGGCACCAAGAAATGGTGCAGGACTTTCTTAACTAATGGCACCTGAGGAAGACGCTCACCGAGAAGGTGAAGAAGAACATGAAGAAGAGGAAGAGGAAAAGGAAGAGGATTTGAGTAGCGAGAATTATAAAAGGGAGAAGCAGGTCTTGACAAAAGAAAAAAGGGGAGAGGAGAAAACGTAGAAGGCATTACACGAAGCAAGCAACGACGCAATCCGTTGCAGGAAGTGGAGGCTAGGAGAAAACAAGCACCGGCCAAAGGCGGGTAAGAGGCTAGGCAGGCGCAAGGCTGAAGTAGGCAAGTAGGTAGTAGGTGATACAGTAGGCCAGCAGTGCGGCAAGGCTTAGCGGGTGCAGGCAATTTAGAAATAGATCTAGAGTAGATCTGGGTCTTAGATCTGAAGCATATCTGAGCAGGGAGAGTTTTATTTATTTAATTTAACTTATTGGAATCTTTAAATTTAATTATTTTTATAGTGTAGCCTCCAAGGGAGAGTTTTATTGTTATACCCGTCAACATGTTTTGAAATAAGGAAAGCATGTTTCAAAACATAAAATTTCTAAACATGTTTTGAAATAGTTGTCTTAAAAAATAACAAATTTGGAGTAGACTTTTGATAGAGAATAATTGAGACACTTCAAAATTTGGCTCTTTTAAGACTTCATATGTCAACAAAAAATAAAAATAAATATGATAATTTTTGTCCAAAAAAAGTTTCTCAACACCTTTTGCAAAGAGAGTAATCATTTGAATTTTTTTTTGCAAAAATTTGTTAGAAGTTTCGAAATAAGCTTTATAGATTTTGAAATAAGTTTGTTTCGAAATAGAAGACTTCTAATTTCAAAACTTACTTTAGTTTAACTAGATATTTTCTAAGTTTTTTTTTAAATAGAAATTAGATTTCAAAATATGCAATATAGGTTTTGAAATGTACTTGATTTCAAAATATGAAAACATTAATTTCAAAACTTGTCTCAATCTTTCTAAGAATACTTCTCAAAACAACTCATAGGTTTTAAAACATCAAAAGGGTGTTTTGAAATTTTGGATATAGAAAAGATGTATGTTTCATAATACCCTTAAGTGAATTTCGAATCATCTTATATTAAGTTTCAAATAAACATATTTCATTCAACTTAACATATATTTCAAAACTTTCATATATCAAAAAATATATTCCAACAGGGTGACCTAACCCAAATCTATGGGTCGGATCCATGTGGCACCAATCCACATGGGATAATGTGTTTATCCTAAAATCCAATTGAATTAAGAATTATAGTGATAATTTTGATTCAATTAGGATTACCATAGTTGTGGATTGTTTTTGTCTGATTAGATAGATTCCCATTTGAAAGTCAAACGAACTTTCACTCAAATTTGGATTTATAAAATGATAAATTGCATGGCCTAAGGGCTACAAATGTGCTTAGATTATCTTAAACTTATGTACTGCTATATAAATTTGACTATCATTTGTATGAAGTGATGCTATGTTTTGTACCAAAGAAAATAATGGACCATAAACTATTATTCAAATCTTAGTACATGGGTTTTAATTGCAACCAATTCTCATGTCCTAAAATTTTCCTCCCATAACCTATTATTGAAATCTTACTACATTGATAAATCGATTTGTTTCATTTTTACCTTAGATTTTCTTCTTTTCTTTATTCATACTCTTGTCAATTATATGTCATTTTCAGACAATCATAGTAGTTGGTACCCAGTAGCCTACATTATCCAACCAAGCAAGCCAACCAGACATGTGCATGTCTTTCATACCCAAGGCAAAACTTCTTAGGCCCTATTATTATCATCTAGTCCTTCTTGTACTGATGTTTATTTACAAACACTTTTCAAAACATTCATTTTTTTTTTGGTTCTTACTATGTTTTGTACTAGCAATGTAAATGTTTTTTTTTTGGGAGAAACCATATAAAAAATTGATAGGGATGTAGATTATGGTCCATTTTGCAAATTTTGTGGCCTAAGTATAGATTTTGTACTACTGTTGCAACTACACTTGGATATTTTTAGATCTTTTTGTGGAGGTTTACTATTCTTATTTTCTGGAATCAAACTTTTGAAGTGGTGTGATTTTTTTTTTTTGGTGTTTAGTGTGCTGCATTGATTGTACAGGTGATATTTTTAGTGAGTCAAAGTGAAATTTGAATGCATGGTGCAATAAGATAGATAATTAAAGGTGAATGCAGTTAGCTAACTTACCACAAAATTGTTGAGATTATCTCTTCCATTAGTGCAATCTCAATTACAAGAAGCACTAAATTGAATTACAAAAGATAGAAAGGCAGCTTAACCCATTAGTACAATATGCAATAATCAAAATACTATTCTTAAACCACCACCACCACCACCTATTGTGGTTTACTTCATTGTATATGGTTGCAAATGAGACTGCAAGTGCCTTTAAACAACATTGCTTGTGCCAACAATTTACCTCAAGTTCATTCTTAAGTCTTTACCATCGTAACATGCACTCTCTGGTATTTACTTTTCTATACTACTATTGCCAAGCTCCCAAGCTAGAGATATTAGCTTACACCATTCAAAAAATTTGCAACTTTCTTTGGGCAACAAAAATACAATTTCTTAGGATTTTTAGCTAACTCTAAAATTTTCACTACTACTTTCTTGTTGCAAAAATAGTTTTGGTTTTGATATGTAGAAAAATTTTTATTGTCCGTGTCGTGCAACATAGATTTGCCCGACATGGATAAATTAAAGAAGGGGCGTAGGACCCACACTCCTTCTGCAAGTCTGACAATAGAAACATAACATTCCCCTATGATATGTTAGCTTATTAACCAAGATTTGAATGAATAGGGATGCGTTTGCACATTCTCTTGTTGCATTAAATTTAATCATGTTAATGGAGATTTATATTCAAATAATATTGCATATTGCAATAGATACCCTAAAGATTCATAAATTGCGCATTGGGTACCCCTATAATTTCATGAAATGTGCATGAGATACCTTTTCGATTTCAATATTTCAACAAAAATTACCTCCATAAAGCCCAAATCACTTTTCACTATTTTTTCAAATCTCTCCTACTATTTTCCACTCAATGTTCATACAAACACATCAAAAATACAATTATATCAAATCCCCTACCTTTTTATCCCTTATTTTCAAGTAAAATGACTCGACCCAATATGCACATCTTTCTCTGGTTCAAGCCTTAAGCATACCTTATTGCTCAAATAAGCTTGTGCCATCTTCTAGTAGTATCTACAAGTAGGCACCTCCCTTTTGTTGTCGAGATCTATAGTTTAACCATGTTTTTTAATTTTTCAAATTCCTTAAGGTTATTTTGGTCACTTAACAAAGGATAAAAATGGACATTTGTGTCGCATTAGAGTATCTTGGGAAGTTTAAACAATTTAAGGGGGACAGTTAGGCCTTTTCGAAAAATAAGTGAGTGTGGATGAAGTCTGTTGTTCAATAGAATTAAATTTAATTTAAAATCGGTTGAATCCATTCCAATGAGTGAAAGATTAACAACGTAGGTAATGGATTCCTACTTAATTTTATTTTTTAAATTAAAATAAATAAAAAAATTCATAGATATAAGACTTATGTAAGCATTTACTAAAATTAGAATGTAAATAAGATTAGGTGAGAGCCTCTTTACATCCGTGGCCATGCCATTGGTGAGCCAACAACAGTGTTCTCCAGATTCAAACTATGGGGGCTAATTAGTTGTCTGACGCAGACATGCAAGGTGGGAAGAGGGGTAGGGCTCACGTTTACCCTCTGATTTTGCTTACATCAGACAAATTTTATGTTACGTGACACAAGCAATGTAACAATTTCCTCAAACTACTTAGGATGGCATTATTCATGCATTAATATATTATATTATACATTAACTCAATGCAAATACATAATACATCAATACAGAATGTCACACAATTAAGCGATATGCCGCGTGGGATCACAAATGAAGGAGTCAGTTGAGTGTTGGTATTGTTATGGATGATGCATCACAATGCTCCTTTGATTATCAAATGTATTCTGATGGCTATGTTAATTATAAGTAAATTAATTTAAATTTAGAAAAAGAATTCTCCAATTTTATCTATTAAAAATATAAAATAAAAACACAAAATAACGTGATCTCTTAAGAGAAATATGTTGGAAGTAGCACTTTAAGTCTTCAAGAGTCATTGTCAGTGACCGCCACAAAAATAGGGGTCGAGTCAGTGTAGGCCTACTCATTGAGGCTTACATCGACCTAAAATTTTTTAGCAGGTCTTTACTCATATTGGGTTGGTTTCTTACCCAACCCAACTACTTTAGTTATTAAAAAAAAATTAATTGATAAATTAAAATTATAAATTTTGATAATCTAATTTCAAATAATCATAAAGAACTATTATAAAATATTAAATAAATTATATTAACTTTTAGTATATTTATATTATTATATTATTTCTTATTTTTTTCTTCAATAAGTTTTACTATAAAGATCTGGAAAAAATATATATATAATAATAAATAATAACAATAATAATAATAATAATTCAATACTAAAAAAATAAAATAAAAATATAAAAATAGGGAGGGGGTGCTCGGGCAACCCCCTAAATCAGCTTTCTCTCTCTCTCGCTTTCTCTCTCGGGTTGTTGGTTTCTTGCAAATCCGACCGTCCGATCTTGCATCCGACTTCATTTTCACAGTTAAAGTACCCCCGATCTACAATGAGGTAAATGTTTTGGTTTGATCTTCGAGGGTTTTTTTGTTGTTTCGTGGAATGAATGTATATAGGTGCAATTTGGGTATTGGCCAGATGTTTAAACTCAGATCTACGGAGATCTGACCATTAGATTTGGTTGGTTTTGGGATATGTTGGTCAGAATAGTTGAGGGTGTCGGATGGTGGTCTCTGATCGCCAGCAACCGCAGGCCACAGTGGTCGGCGACGATTGATAGCGATGTTCTATATTTTGGCCGAAAATTAAACCCTAAATTTACAAAAATCTAGCCGTCTGATCTTAGTCATTTTTGGGTATATTGGTCCCCTTGGTGTAGCACACCTCATGGTAGTCTCCGATCGTCAGAAGGGTTGCCGGCGGTACACAACCGGCGATGAGCAGAACGCGTCCCTATATTGGCCGAAAATTATTTTTTAGATCTGTTAAAATCTAACCGTCTGATGGTTTTTATTTTGAGATATGTCGATGTTCGTGGCAAGGGCTTCGAATTGGTATGTTGGTCGGCCATATCATCCCCAGTTGGCGGCAGTCCCCGACGGCGATAGAATGTGGGGAAGAAAGAAAGAAAAAAAAATAAGGGGGCTTTTGGGTTTTGGCAGGTAGAGTAAGGTTTTAGCCCTGGATGGCGAGGATAGATTAGGTTATAGAATGACCCAATGTGTTAGGCATTGTTTGACCCAGTTGTAGCAAGCCTTGCGCTAACCCACTCGACTTGTTTTCCCTTCTTGTCATTTGTCCTTAAACCTAGAATAACTTGGTTAGGTTAGTCCTACTCAGGATATCAATATCAGTCTAATTTGGGTTCTTTTTAGGTCTCTTGGAATTGGTGATGTGACTGGAAAGTCACTTTATTGATCGCAATTCTAAGGACGAGCCCCTATTAGATGATTCAAGACCGAGTAAGACTGGCCCCAAGTGTGTTCTAGGCTGGCTTATGATGATGACTTAAGTTTACCCCAAATCTTGATTCATAATGGATTCATTTTATTTTGAGGCTAACGCATTGCAAATTTTTTTTTAAGCCATCTATTAAATCACTAATTAATTAATTGTTACACTTTTAATTTTTTTTTACCAATTAAGTCATAAATATATATATATATATGTATTTTTGAAAAAACTTTAAAATATTATCTAAATTAAAAGAGATCTAGTTATGGGTGAATATATATATATATATTATTCTTATTACAATCTATAAGTGGGTATGTAGTTCTACTATACACTTACACGTAGCACGCATGGCGAGGCATGATGACGTAATTAATGGCTAAACTCAACGAATTTCATGGCACCAAATTCAAATATTGGGTGGGTCAAGTTATAAAATAATCAATTTAAGGTGTTAGGTAATGTTTAAGATTTTCAGCAATTTTTATTACGTCGCTACTTTTATTACCCAAAGGTGACCACCCTGTTCTATTCATTGTAAACTTGGATTCTCAAGATTTTGCTCGATCTTCTCCCCAGGCTCGGACTTGAGTCATTCATTCTCAGACGAGTAGACATGATATGTTATATTTACTTTATATTGTGCACGTATATACTATTTCATGCATAACTTATACATGATTTTTATACATAGATCATAGAAAAGTACTTTTAAATATTTCTAAAATGCATAAAATATTTTCATCCTGCTAGGAGAGACATAAGCATAAAGATTATAAATGATACCGTAACTGATTTCTTGTCTTTGAGTATGTGAAATATTGAATGATATAATACATTTTAGACACCACATGAAATGATAAATAATTATGACTTGTGCATTAAGTAAGGTATCATTTGCATTATTAGAAGACTAACTGGTAGATTCTCTGGTGACTCACAACAGGAAAAGATCATGATACTGTTAATGGCATGCTCTTAACTCTTAATGGAAGCAAACCTCTTATTAACTCTTAATGGAAGTAGACCTTTTATTAACTCTTAATGGCATGCTCATTAACTCTTAATAATGCCCATTAACTTATAATGGTTTCACACCATTAACTTTTAAGAGTCTGATGATCTCTTTGTTAATTCCTTAGCAACATTTATGATCATTAACTCCTTAATGATGATTAAGAACACATTGAAAGCGATGCATCACTAATCCAATACTATGCCCAGCTGGGGTGTGACCTTTTAGGTTCATAGCTAAATAGCAATTAGGACACGTCAAACTCTTTGACATTGGTCAAACACTTTGATCAACTATGAGAATCTCTCCATCTCCTCAAAGCATCTCGAAAGGTCCTAAGTGTCTTTTAGTATAAATTCAAAATGATCCTATCAGTAATAAAGTCAATACTTCAAGTAAACAAATTTAGGCTTTTCGATTACTGTGTATTGTAATCCTTCCACTAACTAAGATCCTAGCCAAGTGAGAGCCATGGACTAATCAAACTCACAGGACTCAGTAACTATGCCAATATCTAATTTGGGGTGATTAAGATGACACATCGAAACTTTTTTGACATCGAAAACTCCTTTCCGATCGGGTGTACCTTAGTCAATAATTTCTACAATCACCAATCAACTGAGATCACATGGGATGTTCACCTCACATCAAAAGTCAATGGATCCTATTAGCAATCACCTATTTCAATACACCACTACGCAGAGACCACACACAGAGCATTCTCATCTCTCACATTGGATGGTTCTACTCAACAACAAATCTCCGACACCAACATACAAGATAATTGTGTTGTCCTCAATAGAAAGACCAGTTACTCAATCGAAAACCAATAACAAATCATCAATCAACCCAAGATCTAGTTTGGAGTGATCGAGATGACATATCAAAACTTTTTTCGACATCAAAAACTCATTTCCAATTGGGTGTACCTTAGCCAAGGATTTCTATAATCACCAACCAACTGAGATCACATGGGATATTCACCTCAAATTGGAAATCAATGGATCCTATTAGCAATCATCTGCCTCCATACACCACTACACAAATACCACACAGAGAGCATCCTCATCTTTCACGTCGGATGGTTCTACTCAACACTAAATCTCCAATACCAGCATACAAAAGAACTGTGTTGCCTTCGATCTAAAGACCAGTTACTCAATCAAAAACCAATAACATAACATTAATCCTCTTAACCATATGATCTGTTAGATGCATCACATTTAGTAGATGTTCATTCAACATCTACCCATATGTTTACTATTTTCATCTCATGTAATCTGACATGTTACTCACCATCCTTTATCATTAGCATCTCATTGAATCAAAGATAGTAGCTCATGTGCTAGTGCATAATCGATTAATCATAGTCCCCTTTTGAGAAATCTTAGGACTAGAAATCACATTAAGAAATAACGTATTATAGATCTTTGTTGTTGGTCCCTTGACACACACAATGGCCACTCAAGAGGGGGTGAATTGAGTGATAAAATTAATTAAATCAAATTCTTCCCTTTTAAAACTCTTGAGATTTTCTTATAAACAAAATACCCTTGTTATAAATATATATGTTGTTTGAAAATAATAGCAATATAAATACACAAACAACCACAATAATCGACACAAGAAATATAGTGGTTTGGTGTCTCCAACACCTACTCCACTCTCTCAAGGTCAACCCGACACTTGAGGTTCCATAAAAACCACACCTAGGTTTTCAACAAGCTCACCTATGGAACTTTTACACAACACTGAGGTTTTCCCCTTAACTCACCTCGAAAACTAATACAACAAAACACACCTAAATTACTTGAGCTCTAGGAGGTCACTCACAATCCACAATAAATATAAATAATGAATCCTATGTCCAACACACTTGGACTAAAATGGATACCAAGATAAGAACAATATACAAGGCAAATATGCAAATACAATGATACAATTTTTACCAACTTGGAGAGAATATCTTCTTCTCTTTTGCCTTGGGCTCCAATGGATGTATCTTTGAGCTTGAGCCTTGGATTGCTTTGAAATGAATGCTTGAAAGCTTGGGAGTGCTTTAGGATGATAGATCTTGATTGTGCATTAGCCTTCTCTAAAAGTCTCACCTTGATATTTATACTAGAGCTTCCAATGGATCTGTAACGGTTAAGAAAAATTTGACCGTTGGAGCCAAGAGTCAACTTTTTTAAAACAGGAGTCGACTCCTATTTGAAGTAGGAGTCGACTCTAGTTATATAAGAGTCGACTCCAGCTGAAGGGGAGTCGACTCTAAATATACAAGAGTCGACTTCTCTAATGCTAGAGTCGACTCTTCGAAAAACACCAATGCTGCTAGGTCGACTCTACATCAACTGCTCTCGGTTGGGTCGCCTCTCACTTTGCAAGAGTCGACTCCAGCTAAAGGGCAATCGACTCCAGCTGAAGGGGAGTCGACTCTAGATATATAAGAGTCGACTCCAGCTGAAGAGGAGTTGATTCTAAATATATAAGAGTCGACTTTTAGGCCAAATTTTATAGAAAATGGATTTTAAACATATAGCAATTGTTTGAAGGCATAATCCATATAGCATGAATACACTACAAGTTATTTCCATAAATGTCCTCATTTTATTTTATTTATATTTTACCTTCCATTTACTTTAATACATAAATGTAAATAACAAAATACCCCCCATTTGGATTCAATAAAAATATCTGAAAAATCAAAATCCAAATAGATAAGAAAGTAGATTTTGGGTTTTAGTATAAAATCGGAATTTAGCGATTCTACCACCCCCAAAATAGATACATTCTATTTCTTAAAAAATTCGTTAAAAATCATTTTAACACTATTGAATATTAGATATAAAAATACCGGGAGTTAGTTTTTCAAAATAAAAACATTTTCTAATATGTTCCCTTATAGGGTGCTAATATTCTAGACTTAGAAAAATATCATTACTCGATTCATTTTGATACACAAAATAATATAATACTTAAGACATATCAAAAATACATTAGAGGTTTTAAATATACCAAAAATAGTTTTACTAAAATTATATTTTGTTAATCATCAAAACACACAATAGGTTGATTGGAGCAATTTGGCTCAACATTTGTCACATATTTTTAATAGTTTAAGAATAAAATCATTAAGATATCTAGGGATTCATTCATATTACAATTAGAGAGGTATAAATGAAGATATAACTATCTAATTAATATGCAAGACTATCATTTAATGTCCCATTACATATTAGATGTCATCTAAATCTAGCATTAAGGCATTAACACTAACAAGGTAAGCTTGAGAATAATTTTTCCTTTCCCAAGAACCTTTGTAGTACTAGAGTCTCCCAAATAAATTGACTCTTCACCATCCCATATAAGAGTATAAGAGGAGGTAAAAGCATTTTTGTAAGTACAGATATGCTTGGTAACACTCGAGTCTAGCACTCATTCACTAACATTCGACACCATGAAAGCTTAGGAAACAACTGTAGCAATAATATCATCTCCCTCAACCAAGTTGGCTTTGGCTATGGGAGGATCATTGTTCCTAGCTCTTTTCCTACATTAGGGTGCATGATGCCTTAGTTTTCCACACACAAAAATTCCCTTACTTCTTAAAGTTAATGGGTTTAGGTTTGAACCATGGTTTTGGTCATCTCTCTTATTTTTATTGAATTTGTTGTTGTGTGGTCTATTTTGAATCAAGTTAGCTTTTGTATCTAACTCCTTATCTTTTATCTTCTCTACTTGTTTTCGATTTCTATCTTTAATGATTTTGTGCACAATGAGATCATCAAGTGTCATACTCTTCCACTTGTACTTTAGTTGTTGCTTGTAATCACTCCATGAATTAGGAAGCTTCTCTATCAACATACCAATCACAAATTCTTCAAGTAAAGTGATGCTTTCTACCTTAAGGTCTTCAATCAATTTGTGATATTCATTGATTTGCCCTTTGATCTCCTTTTCATTTGTCATCTCCTATTTATAGTAGTTTCCAATTGCGAATTTTTGTTGACCAGCATCTTCAATAGTGAATTTCTTCACCATGTTCTCCCATATCTCCTCGGTATCCTTGTATGAGCAATAGACCTTAAAAAGTTCATTAGATCAAGTGCTTAAAATACGTCTATAGACCTTGTTTGAATGTGTCCATAGATCCATGTTTGATGCTCTTTCACTTGGTTTTGGCTTCTTTAGCATGAAGGCAACTCCATGCACATCTAGAGTTGAAGAAACTCTTTCTTGCCACCGTTTGAAGTTGTTGGCTCCAAATATCTCAATTTTGGAGGTGTCGAGAAAGGTCTTGTGAGGAGAAAATTTGGGAGATAGAATGCCTAGCAAGAGTAGAGGGAGAGACAGTGGCAACAACGACAACAATGGTAGCAACGACAGTGGTAGTGGTGACAATGACATCAGTTGAATTCTCCATAAATATCCTTTAGATTGTTATAAGATAGGAAGTTCAACTGATGGCTTACAATATGCAAGCATTGACCTAAAGGATATTTATTGTCCCTCTAAAGTGGAAAAAGATGTTTATACACCTATTTTTCAAGGTTTTAACAAGCTCTTCTCTTATACTTGCACTAGCAAAAGAGGTCACAAGAACAACTTAAAAATATCTAGCCAATACAGAAATTTTAGGCAAAAAATGGCTTAAGGAAAGCTTCAAAAATTGACAAAAGGGAAATAGAGAAAAAGACAAACCAAGATTGATTCAAGTTGTGTTTGAAGCACAAAACAATCAAGTTTATATAAGCCGTAAATTTGTAGCTGAAATGGGGTTTGAATTTTGATTTTAATACCAAATTAATCATCCAATCAATTCAAAATTCAAATCAAATCATGATAATGATTCCTTCTTGATGGGGCTTAATTTTATATATTTTTTATTCAATTTTAAGGTTAATTCTATGTTATTTGTCCTATTTAAAGTATGAGTTTACATGCATTTTACATAATTTGAATCTTTTTTAAGAATCAAGCAAAGGAAGTAAAGTCAAGAAATTAGACTCTTAAGAATATTTTTTGATTAATTTATAATATTAACTTTGATATTAAAAATTAATTAATAAATTAATATTAAAGAATTAGAGTGGAAGCCGTGCACCTATAAATATAAATAGAATATTATAAAGGAGAAGCAGACACAAGATTGGGAGAGAAAAACGGCGTACAGTACAGTACAAAGGGAGCTTTCTTTATTATTCTGTTTAGCTTCTATTTTCTGTTTTTTTAATTTTCTTTAATTATTTAAAAGTTCGATTATGTAATAACTCTCGATTGATTTTGAAAATATTTTATTTATTATGAGTGGTTAAATAATTGTATAAGATTTTTAAAAAATTCTATGCATTGAAACTTTATTAGTTTACTCAATTTTTTATTGTAATTGTTATATTAACTGTGTTTATTTTGCTCTAAACTTAATATTTGTTATTGTTTGATTGTCAATTATATGATTTGAGATTTCTTATAATACTAGACATAGATAAATAAATAATAGATTCTTGGACAAAACAACATACGTTAATTGGAAAAACATTCACTTAATTACATATGCAATCTTTGATTATATTTATGATGAATATTTTCATATGATGAGTACCTATATCTAATGTGTTTTGATCTAATTCTAATTCACAGACATATGATAAGTTATGTTAATTGAATAAACTTGTTAAACATAGACATACACTAATAAATAAATTAGATTGCTTCATTAACATAATTCGTAAACTAATCGATCAAAGATTGAAACAATTTAATAAAGTAGATTTGATAGATGAATTTAGGAAACCTTTTAAGTTTTAATCAATTGAATTTTAATTTTTAAGTGATTGTTAGTTCTTTAATTTTTTTTTAGTGCACAATTTAGAATTAAACTTTTTAATTGATCAATTGTCTAAATATAATTAATTGTAACTAATTTTAATAATTAAGAGATTTACTTATCAATTTTCTTGAAAACGATCTTTACACATCACTTTTATTTATTCTGACCACGTATACTTGCGTGTTATTTGTGAGTTACATAAAATCACAGACACTTCCTTTATAAAGCAATTCAAATTCAACAATCATGATCATGACAATGACAATGACAATGACAATGACGGTGATAGATTTGTAACTTTAATTACAAATAAATTCAAAGTTCAACAATCATGATGATAATAATGGTGATTGTTTTGTAACAATCTCCCGTCACATATCAATTCAAAACTTTAGTTACATATTTGTAAATAATTGCTTTTAAAATACTGTTTAAACCCTTGGTTTTACAACGACAATAACTACAACTCAAATCAAATATTCTCTAAATGTAGAGCGACCTCCAAAGGGGATTGCTACACCTGGTTACCTCACCTTGACCTTTCCCTTAATTTGAACTATTTTTGAGCATGAACATTGAACCGTAGGAGAGAACAAACAGAAGAGTCAAAGAGATAAAGGTGGATTTATAAGCATGGCTGGCGTGCATCAAACTCATATAACTAACAGTTGTGCAAATGCAACTGAGATCCCCGCACTTGTCTGCTAATTAATGACAAAACAAATTTGCCCAACATTCTATCACATTAGAAAGAAAGAATCGTCCCACTTCTTATTGATGAAATTACGTACCACACTAATCTTATACAAACAAATATACAAAAGGCCTCACTGAACAAAATGCAGGCAAAGCAACATCATCAAGTGGATCCAAATGAGAATGAAGCTCCAACTCCAACAACTGAACTTGGTTGCATTATTATTATTATCATCAGAAGCTGTTCACCAGCAACAAAAACAGGTATATATCCAGTTAGAAAATGGAACCAACCATGAGATGAGAATCCAACATTCATGTTGTATGATTCCTTCACTAATATATATATATATATATCATCATCATCATTGCACCAAGCGGAATAAGGATCATCATTAATAGCAGACAACCATGAGAGCGATCCACATTTTCTTTCTTTCCCTTTTGTTTTTTCTTTTCTTTTTTTTTTTTTTGGGGGGGGGGGGGGGTATGTCATTTACGTTACATTCCCACAGGTTACACGAAATTAGTACCCATAAATGCAGTCGAAGCCATCACAAGCACAAGCCAATAATAACAAATATGAGCCCCAAATTGTAACTAATTGAAAATAGGCTATGTCAAATACTACTAGTACTACTACTATCTTTTAAAGAAAAAGTAGAAAACAAAATGAAGTATAAATTCCCATTACTGCTACCTTGTTGAGGAAATTTAAATAATCATGATCCTTTGTACATTTAAACGCAGAATGCTGAGCACCTTAGCCGAGAAGGGGAATTCTCCTCAGCTATGGTGGTTGGCACACTTTTTAGGTTGATAACCATTATCCAAGTAGAATAATCATAGAAAAATACTAGAAAATAAAAAGAGAACATATTTGTATGAGAAAATGGGAAGAAGAGACAAGGGGCAGCATCGTTTGGAATGAGGTCATATTAGGATTATACAGTTTCTTGACATACTAAAGGAATGGCAATGGCCCTGATAGGTTCAGACCGAGGACCAATTCCCTAAGTTCTCACCCTCCATCCGTAACTTGTCCCTGTCAAAGATCAGGAAAAACTTCCAATCTATTCAACATAGTCGAACCAAATACAACATATATACAGAGAGGTTGCCAAGTTTAGGATATCTCCTAAGTTGGATACCTTCCTAAGTTAGCCTAAATGAGTTAGGCAACTCTAACTTAGCAATCTTCCTTAAACAAATTAGGAAGCTGCTTAAAATAAAAGATTCTAATCTACAATTTACAATCAAATAAAAGATTACAATTTACAATCAATCAACCAAGAAAAGGAAACAATATAACCAAGAAAAGGAAACAATATCAGGATAAATCAACTCATTTGCTAACACTCCCCCTCAAGATGGAGAGTGTATGTCATACATTCCCATCTTGCTGAGGATTTTGTGAAAAACACCACCCGATAAGCCTTTGGTAAAGATATCAGCAAGCTGTCCACCAGTAGGAATGAAAGGAGTACAAATTAAGCCATTGTCAAGCTTCTCTTTAATGAAGTGTCGATCCACTTCAACATGTTTAGTCCTATCATGTTGAACCGGGTTGTGAGCAATGTTAATGGCCGATTTGTTGTCACAATATAATCTCATAGGAGCTGTCCACCGAATCCGTAAGTCATCCAAAATAATCTTGAGCCATAATAACTCACAAATTCCCAATGCCATAGATCGAAACTCAGCTTCAGCACTAGACCTTGCCACCACATTTTGTTTCTTACTACGCCAAGTAACAAGATTGCCACCTAGAAATGTGCAATAACCGGAGGTAGACCGCCTATCAACAAGGGAACCAGCATAGTCGGCATCCGTATAGGCTTCCAAAGACATAGGGCCACCCGTCTTAAATAAAATACCTTTACCAGGAGCACTCTTAAGGTAATGAAGAATACGATGCACAGCTTTAAGATGACCCTCCTTTGGACTATGCATAAATTGACTTACTATGCCAACAGCATATGCAATATCCGGCCGAGTATGAGAGAGATAGATTAACCTTCCTACTAACCGTTGGTAAGACTCTTTATCAACAGCACCTCCCTCCATGTCTTCACCAATTCGATGATTTTGCTCAATTGGAGTATCAAGAACCCTGCAGCCTAGCATACCGGTTTCTTGCAAGAGATCTAACACATATTTATGTTGAGAAATGAAAATACCTTTCTTAGACCTAGCCACTTCAATGCCCAAAAAATACTTTAGGTTCCCAAGCTCCTTTATTTCAAATTCTTGAGTCAAACACTCCTTCAAGGCTACAATTCCATCTTGATCATCACCTGTCACAATTATATCATCCACATACACTAGCAAAGCAGTTAGTTTACCAGTTGGAGAGTGGTGGATAAACAATGTGTGATCCCCTTGACTTTGCTCATAGCCCAAACCACACATTACTTTGGCAAATCTCCCAAACCAAGCTCTTGGTGACTGTTTCAGTCCATAGAGAGCTTTGTTCAAGCGGCATGCTAAGTTTTTTCCTTGATTAGGAAACCCAAATCCAGGAGGAACCTCCATATAAATCTCTTCCTCTAAGTCACCATGTAAAAAAGCATTTTTAACATCATATTGATACAAAGGCCAGTTTAAAGTGGCTGCCAATGATAATAGAACCCGAACAGTGTTCATTTTGGCCACCGGAGCAAATGTTTCAAGATAATCCACACCATATGTTTGGGTATAACCTTTGGCCACCAACCTAGCTTTGTACCTTTCTAGAGAGCCATCTGATTTGTATTTAACAGTGAAAACCCATCTACATCCCACTGGTTTCTTGCCTTTAGGAAGTTCTACCAGATTCCAAGTATGGTTCTTTTCAAGAGCATTCATCTCAACTCTCATGGCTTCCTTCCAATTCTCACTGCTTAAAGCTTCAGATAGGTTTTTTGGAATTGGTATGGAAGAGACATTGGTTAAGAAGGCTTTGTAAGCTGGGGACAGATTAGAATAACTGAGAAACAAGTGTAATGGATGCTGGGTGCAGGCTCGGGTTCCCTTCCTTAGGGCAATTGGGACATCTAGATCATCTAAATTGAGTGTAGATGGCTGATGGTCAACTGGAAGAGATGCTGGTGAAGTAGGTTTAGTTTCAGGAGAAGATGGAATAGAGTTCTGGTGGGATTCAGATGCTGGACTGCACTGATCAAGACTTAAGTTAGATAATTCAGCATGCTTAGATGGAAGTTCTGGGGCTCTCTTTCTTGTATACACTTTCAGTGGTTTAGGATTTGACTGAATAGTCTCTCTTACATCAGTATTAGTACAATCCTGAGGATTAGGACAAGCTGAAAGAGTGGAGGAACATCTAGGACAAGTCGAAGAGGAACATGGAAGAGTAGGAAGACATAATTCCGTTGCATTTCCACCTAAGAAATCAGTCTCCCCATGAGTGTAGAAATTCTGGAAATATGATTGATCTTCCACAAATTTAACATCAGCTGAGACAAAGAATTTTTTGGATGGAGGATGGAAACATTTATAACCCTTTTGAGTAGGAGAATAGCCGACAAAGACACATTTGAGAGCCCTAGGATCCAATTTTCCCCTATGAGGAGAATGGTTATGAATAAAAACTAAGCTGCCAAACACTTTAGGACACAAATCTGTGGGAACAAAGTTTGGAAATCCTTGAGTAAGAAGCTGAATTGGACTTTTGAGACCAAGGTTTCTTGAAGGCAGCCTATTGATAAGATAAGCTGCAGTTAGAACAGCCTCTCCCCAATAGTGTTTAGGCACATTATTATGAAACAACAATGCTCTTGTAACGGTTAATAAGTGACCATTCTTCCTTTCAGCTAGGCCATTTTGCTGGGGAGTATAAACACATGATGATTCATGGATCACACCTCTCTCTTGAAAGAAATGAGAGAGAGTTTGATTGAAAAAATCCTTGGCATTGTCAGTTCTCACTCTTTTAATTTCAACACCAAATTGGTTTTTAATCATGGTGTAGAAATTTTGAAAAATGGAACAAACATCTGATTTGTTTTTAAGAAGGTATAACCACATGACACGGGTACAATCATCAACAAATAACACAAACCACCTTGCACCCGAAATGTTAGGGATAGGAGAAGGACCCCATATGTCACTATGAATTAAATTGAAAGGAAGAACACTTCGAGTATTATTAAGAGGAAATGAAGCTCTTTTATGCTTAGCAAATTGACAAATATCACATTGAAATTCCCTACTATCTAATCCCTTGAACAACGAGGGATACATAGATTGAAGAACCACAAAAGATGGATGCCCTAAGCGAAAATGATGAAGCCATAGGGTATCCTTATTGGATTTAACTAAAAAAGACATAGGAGGAACATATTTCAGTTTACTAAATCCTTTAAGATAGTATAGCCCCTCTTTCACCTTAGCATGCCCAATCATCTTCCTCGAGTCCCTTTCCTGAAATTCACAAGAGGTTGGAGAGAAGATAGCAAGGCAATTAGCATCTTGAGTCAGTTTTTTAATAGAGATAAGGTTGGTGTAAAGTTTAGGAACATGAAGAACATCTCTTAGGATCAAATGATTGTTCACACTGATGTCCCCTATTCCAGCAACAGTAGTTAGGGATCCATCAGCTAGAACAATCTTTTTGGTGCTAGGACAAGGCTTATAGGATAGGAATTTTTGGGAGGAATAGGTCATATGGTCGGTGGCACCAGTGTCAAGAACCCAATCTGGTTTAAAACTTAAATCTGAAACCTTTAAGCTGGAAGAATTGAGAGTAATACCTGTGAGAGCAAGATTTGAAGAACTTGCTCCTGGTTCCTTCTCAAGTGAGCCCAATAGGGTCCTCAACTTTTCAATTTCTTCTTGTTTCAGCCCCATAAACTCAGCTTGTTCAATGCCTTTGCCTTCCACTTGTTGTCGGCCATTGATCTCTCCCGCTCCCAACTGACTATTAGCCATATAGGACTGCCCATTAGGCTTAGATTGTGGATGTTGTCCTCCTCTAACTGGTTTTCCATGGAGCTTCCAGCATTTATCAACTGTGTGCCTCGGTTTTTTGCAAAAAGTGCACCACAAATTATCTCTATCTGTGGTACTCCCATTTGAATCCACCTGTCTTCTATCTTCTTTAATCCATCTTCCACGACCAGCTCCCTTTATAGTGAGTAATGCTGATCCCTCTAACTGTGGATTTTCTAACATCACTCCTCTCCTACCTTCTTCCCCTCGAATAATAGCAATAACTTCATTTAAAGAAGGTAGGTCAGATTTACCTAGGATTTGGATCCTAACAGCATCATACTCCAAGTTTAGCCCAGCTAAGAAGTCATAGATCCGTTCTTTCTCCACAAATCTCTTTTGAATGACTGCATCCTCGCTGCACTTCATCTGGATGCACTGATAGTGATCCAATTCTTGCCACAAAATCTGCAACAGATTAGAGTACTCAGTAACAGATCGGTTGCCTTGTTTTGTTGCTGCCACTTTTGTTCTGATTTCATAAATCTGTGCAGCATCATTGATTTTGGAGTAGGTAGTCCTCATAGCATCCCATATCTCCTTAGCCGTAGTTAGAAACATTACGGTATCGCTAATCTCTGGATTCATAGCACTCCAAAGCCATGACATGACTAATGAGTCTTCTTCATCCCATGCAGCGTACGTAGGATCCGCCTTTTGAGGACCGGTTCCCTCCAAGTGGCTCAATTTCCCCTTGCCTTTCAAGAAGGTCTTGATTAATTGAGACCACTTGAGATAATTTTTTCCGCTCAACCTATAAGCCGCTTGAATAATCGGAAGCTCTCCTCCAGTACTTATTCCATGGCTGGATCCCCCCGTAACAGCACCTGTGGCTGTGACTTCGGTTGTACCTTCCGATTCTCCAACGTCGCCCATACTATGGTTGGAAGAAAAAATGGATCAAGGTATCTCGGCTACAAACAATCACCGAAATCCTATGGCTCTGATACCATGTCAAAGATCAGGAAAAACTTCCAATCTATTCAACATAGTCGAACCAAATACAACATATATACAGAGAGGTTGCCAAGTTTAGGATATCTCCTAAGTTGGATACCTTCCTAAGTTAGCCTAAATGAGTTAGGCAACTCTAACTTAGCAATCTTCCTTAAACAAATTAGGAAGCTGCTTAAAATAAAAGATTCTAATCTACAATTTACAATCAAATAAAAGATTACAATTTACAATCAATCAACCAAGAAAAGGAAACAATATAACCAAGAAAAGGAAACAATATCAGGATAAATCAACTCATTTGCTAACAGTCCCCAACCCCATCGCTATCCCTCGTTGCTTAATTCTCCATCCCATCCCTGGATAGTTGGCACCCATTGGATATCCATAGACAATTAATTTATATAAAAATAAATTCATAAAAATTATAATAAAAATACTACTGAATTTAAAATATTAATATCAATAAACAACTTTATAGACCAGTCCAACTGTCCAAAAATATTCAAATGCCTTTTAACAATAGGAAAATGATATTATCGTAGAAATTTGGCTTAATTTTTAGATTAGAAACCTCCTGTGATTGTCAAGCAAGACACATAAGTTTAGATCTGGGAAGGAAGAAATATTAAGATTAAAAAACAAAAGTAGAAGAAAATCAAGCCCAAATCTGCATATCTGGAATAAATTTATCTTTTTAAATCCATCAATCTATACAGAAGAAAATGTTTTTGAATATTTAAAATATTACATTATCAGTAAATCTACATTATTACTAATATCAGAAATAAATATTCTTATATGCCTCTTAACAATAGGAAAGCCAAAAAACATCAACATTAAGAGTGGTGACAAAAGAAGCTTTGGAGTGTGTTATTTAAGAAAAGAAAGTTTGTCTGTGTGAGGAGTGAGGACAAGGAATCGTGGCTTGACTGAGACACGTAACAAGGGAGAGATGCAAGAGAGAGGGAGAGAGAGATGGTGAAGAAGAAGAAAAGTGTTAGCCCCCAGCATTGCCAGCATGAGATAACTGTTTAAGAGAAGAGAAGAGAGAAGCAGAATAAAGGAGAGGGCATTATACCATGCAAGGGTTTTCCACCAAGATTTATTTAGTTTTCCACTCTTCTCATAGGTAGGCCTATTGATCTTTTTCTCACATTTCAAACAATTTTAATCTCATGAGATGGAAGAAAGAAGAAAGAAAAAGATGTGAGAGAGAAGAAATGGAAAGAGGAGAAAATGGCCATTTAATAGAAATGTTATTATACATAAAAATAATTAACTTAAAATCCTTTGAGGCTATCCAATGAGTTGGGAACTCTATCCAAACACACACAGCCTACCCGTCCCCACCTGAGAAAAAAATTTAGTACACATATACCCACCACATTGGAAAAAAATTTCTTCCAAACCCATCCCCAGTAAATTGCAATGGGTATGGATCAGCATCCCTAACATACTAGAAATACCTTAATGCGCAAAATGGTAGGTGTTGAGAAAAAACAAAAAAGACAGTTTAGGGATTGAAGAGCTCCACATGCTATGCAGTAACTAATTAAGATGGTGAAAAGCAAACTTATGGAGCATACTTGTGTTGTTACTGACCAATGGTCAAGCCTCAAGAACTTTAGAAACAACCTTTTCTCATTTTGCATATAAATCAAGAAAAACTTAGTGGGACACTTGGGATATAAGGATCTTACAAAAGATAATGCCAAAAATAGAAATGACTAGAGAGGTAAAATTCATGTAGCCGATCTCAAACAGTGGGATAAAGACTTGATATGTTATTATATATGTACATAAATCACTCTATATCATTGGTTGAATGGATGTACACTTTTCCTACAAAAACCTCGGGGGGAAAAAAAATCCTAAAATGAGGATAGTTGTTTAAAGAGTTATTTCATATAAATGCACTTCTTTTTTTTTTTTCTTTTTTTTTTCATTTTTTTTTGTTCAAGACAAGAAAGAGTATTAGAAATTTGGTCCTCACATGGAATCACCAGCAAAGGCAAGAATTCAAAGGCAATGACAAACTTATGAAGTGATATGCATGGGGACAATAGTGTCTTTACTGTGGGCCACTTTCTTCACAACAAGTACATATCCTTCTCTTCCAACTCCATTACATCAGGTATATGGTCCTATTTTGTTATTTGCCTACATCTAAGGCCATGCTATCCCTCCATTCAAGGTGCCATCTAGTTTTGGGCTAATTCTTCTTCCAGAAAGAAAATTATAATAGAGCAGGACAGAGAGTAAAATACACTAACCTGGGCAAGTGGACTCTGGGGCAAGCACAGTGAGAATTGTCTGGTTTGTGTAACCAGCATAGGCACAGGTTGTGTGGCTACAACTTGAAGATGTAGTGTTCCCAAGGGACAAGTTTTCTGAACCTTCACATCGCATTGAAGGACATACATGCCAAAGGGATGAATTCACTTGGGATGGCTCACATTGTAATCTGATTATATGGGCAAGGGATACATTGAGTTAATATCATTGTCTGAATAACTGAGAGAAGTGGAGGAAAAGGAAAACAGAGGTGGTGAATGAATACACTTACGT
Source organism: Diospyros kaki (assembly GCA_036245055.1). Taxonomy (NCBI): domain Eukaryota; kingdom Viridiplantae; phylum Streptophyta; class Magnoliopsida; order Ericales; family Ebenaceae; genus Diospyros; species Diospyros kaki. Next base: position 29,019,200 of record BSEG01000012.1, read on the forward strand.
CCAGTTGTTTGCTGCTTCGCACTTGCACATTACACAATTGGCCGCAGTGAAGGAGTAAGTTCCATTAGCAACAAGTAAAGGGTAGTCCAATGAGCTATTGCTCACCATTGATGTACAAGCTGTTAAGGGCAATACATGTAGGTCATCCAAATTGCAGATAACAAATAATTGTATGGAGAAGAATGAAAAGAGCACCAAATATAGGCAGTGTTGATTGTAAGATGTAAAAGGCAGGCCCCATTTTTTCTCACCTTGGAAATTGTAACTAGCACCAGAAAATCCATGTATTGCAAACAAAAAGTTGCCTACTCTTAAAACTCGGTTCCCACAATTTGGCAATTACAGCTACTAAACAAATGGATTGGATACATATTGTTTTACTTGTGGTCCAACCAAGCAAAAGGTTTTTTGCTAATTTAATTTTTGACAATCAACCAAAGTATGTTGCCACAAATAGGATCAAGGTGTTGTTCTATGTTTGGTTACATAGAAGTGATTAATAGTGTGAAGTGCACATCACCCACAGCAAGTTATCCAAGAGAGTGTAGTATAGCAGATGAGCTTCCCTGCAAAATTCTAACACTGTTAAAAGGTTTCTCAGATCTCCAAACAAACTCCCTCCTTTTGCAAGGAAGAGAAATAAGCACACTTCAGATACTCAATTCTTTTGGGAAATTAATGTAAAAATGTTCAAATAGACTACCTATTTTTTTCATCCTCATTTTCCAAACCAGTCTGAAAGAAGAAAAAAGAACTATGCTTGGCCCAGGTTGTTTCAATGTAAAACGTTTTACACAAAATATATATATATATATAAATATATATATTTTGTATCTTATTTTTCAGTGTTTGGTTTGCATGAGAAAATATTTTCCAAAAATAATCTATATGCATATATGTATACATACATATGTGTGTGTATATGTACATAAATATACATATATATGTATATGTATATCTGCATATATATATATATTTGTGTGTGTGTATATTTATATATAGATATACATGTATACATATATGCAAATGTGGTTTGATGCAAAGAATGGAAATTATTAATGTTGGCGTGAATAGGAAAATGACATACAACTTTGAACTTGTAAGTTATTTTCCACAATTTTGTCATCCAAACACCAGAAAATGGGTAAAACATTTTTCAGAATAATGTTCAAATTCGGGAAAAGCGGAGTCTATTTTATTTCCTTTTGCATCAAGATCCAAACACGGCAAAAGAGTGTTCAATTATGAATTGAATTTTACCAGTCAAACAAAGCAGCAGTGAGTGGGATCTGGCCTCCTCCTCCTCATCATATCCAACTTCGATAATTAAATAACCACTTTATCCACTAGCCAACTTAGTGTCACACTTTCCAATCATTTTATTGAACCAAAAACATAAGGTACAGAAACCCCAAAGCAGTCCATCACCAACCTTGCAAGGGCAACCAGGGAAAAGCACAACAAAGAAGAGCAAGAGATGCCATGGCCACAGGCTTAGAGCGTGTGCATCCAGGCAAAAGATGCGACTTTAATAAACAGAAGAAAAAACTAAGCATAAAAAATAACGTAGAACAAGATGGGCTTTAAAAAGAGTTAAGAAAAGGTGCCTGCTTGATAACGGTTAAAAAGTCAAGTGATTGTAAGATCTGTTAATAACATCAAAATAATAATATGCATCCTAAAAGGATGCTTCCACTCTTATGCCCCTAGAATTATTTTAAACTGAAACATATATCTTTTCTCTATTCCTAGTATTGCTATAATAGGAAAATATAAAAAACAGTAAAAAAAAAAAAAAAAAGTCTCTCATTTTGTGATTTTAATTGTTGAACTATACATGGCCTCTTTTTCTGGGGAAAAATCCAAAAAGCGTGTCTTTCTGAGGGGGGAAGGATTTGATCTCCAAATAGCTGTTAATCGCACTTAGCCTTTACTTAAAATATTGGGCGCGAGTATAATAAAAAAAAAAATATTAAAGAAAAACAGTTAAAAAGAAAAACCGGTCGCCACCAACCATACAGATCCTAAAACACGTAGACTTGAGATATAGGGATCGCCAACCTCGGGTACTACTTTTCACTACCCTAAAAAATAAGGTCAGGTCCAGACTGGGTAGGGATCATTTAATCAAAAAAGCCAAAATTTACGAGGGCCCAGCTTCAGCTTAATCAAACGCAGGACCCCGGCTGTTCTTGTACGTCTTCTAGCTTCACACCTCCATTTCTTTCCCCTTTTTTATTATAAGTAAAGTTCTACCATTCCGGAGCAATCAAAACTCAAGAAACTCGAGTAACTCGAGGTCTGAACTCACAACCGTTACCACCGCCATTTTTATTGATGTTAAACACACGCAGAGAAAATAAAAGGCAAGAGTAAAAGAAAGAAAGGGGGTAACCTTTAAGGGGAATATCAATGGCGACATTGGCCATAAGTAATTTGGGATCGGAGAGGCCATTGAGGCTGAGGATGGCTTCCGGCGAGGCGCCGAACTCCTGCGCAAGCCCGTCGACGGTGCTTCCAGGCTCCACCATGTGTCCGTAGTGGACGACTCTCTCTCCACCCCCCAATTCATCGCAGCTACAGGGGAGCGGGATCTTCAGCGGCTGCCCAGCCAAAATCTGGTTAGCGTCCTTTATGTGATTGAACTCCTGGATCTGCTGATACGTCACCAGCCCCGAGAACACGTCCCTGGCGATGTGGTCGAGGCCGTCGCCGGACACCACTTTGTAGACCGGCGGGTTCTTGGGCCGGCCAGTGCCGTTGCCGCAGATGCAGGGGAAGGGGATTCTGATGGTCTGGTTGGCGGCGACAGTCTGGTTGGGTAGGGTGGAGAGCGACAGGCCGTTGGCGCCGAGTAGGGAGCGGAGGTTCTTGATGGCGAAGAGGGTTTTGATGTGGGACAGGGTGGTGGCGTTTGGGGACACGTAGCCGACCAGGCCATTGCAACTTGCTCCCGTGCTGTTGCACGTGAAGGCGTCCGTCATTACAGCTGCATAGACAAAGAATAGGGCGGGCAGCGCCGCAGCCGGAGAAATCCCCATGGCCATGAAATGGAGAAGAAGGAAAAGAGAAAAGTGGCGGAAAAGGGAAGCAGAACTGTCTGTAGGCGTAGGCAGAGAGAAGAGAGCCAAGTTTAGAGGGTAAGAGAGACAGGCTGTCTCGTCGGCTTGCCACTTGGAGATTGGCTTAGGTAGAGACTGACTTCCCTTCAAGTCTCAAGTCTGAGGTCTAAGCAGGGAGGAGGGTTTCTTGACTTTGAAAGTGAAAGGTCTGGAAGTCATTTGAAAATTTTAGGCAGTGTGTTCTTTTTGAGAAGAATGCTTTTTATTTTTAATTTTTAGTTTTTATTTTTATAAAAAATAAAAAAAATAAATAACGCACTTTTTTTGTTGTTAAATGTGCAACTAATTTTAAATTTTAGAAAATAAAAGAATGTGGTCATTGAACAAAAATTGAAAATAAATCCACATTAATTTATCTTCATATTTTTATTATTCTTTTATTTTTCAAAATTATTTATTGCTAAATAATAACTCTGAAATTAAAGAAATATTATAAAATTTGATAATTAAAACATACCATTCTTGTGGGATGTCCTAGTAAAACCAAAGTTTATAGAAATTAACCTAAGTAATAATATATTTGTATAGCAATGCTATCACAATCCAAGAGAGGTGAATTGAATTATCTAAAAATTTAATTAAATTTAAAATTATTTTTGCTGAAAAATAATATTTTAATACAAATGAAAGTAAATGAGGATTGTTTCGTACAAAGAATAAAATCAAAAATAAAAGTAATAGAGAGACACAACGATTTATAATGATTCAGCTAAACCAAATATAATCTACTTCCTTAACTCCTCAATAAGAATTTTGAAACAATTCATTATATCTTTTTATTTGATTTCAAGTAGGCTCTTTAATATCTAAAACTAAGAATTACAATCCTCTTATTTATACAAAGAAATAACCTTCTATAATCAATGTAGGCCTTCTAACAATGTTGCCAAGAAATATAAGAGATATACAGAAACTAGATTCTAAGAGATAAAGCTCTTAGATATAAGATCTTTCAAAATGAACACAAGACTTAAAGATCTTTCAAAATAAACACAAGACTTGAAAACAAATTATACAAAAATGAATGCAAAACCTTTGAGAGAAAAATGAATGAAACAATTGAGCACTTGAAAGATGGAGCACTAATAAGTTTGTAGTAGAGTCACTTGGATGTCTTGAATGATCCATGAGACCTCTATTTATAGTGTTTGGCGAGGGATTTCAAAAATATGGTCATTAGTGGTAGATAGCCGCAATTGATGAACTAGCTGTTAGTGTTTGTCAAGTCACTTGGATGACTTGATGAACTAGCCGTTAGAAGTCTCTGTAATAGAAATGGTCGACAGATTTAAGGAATCAATTGACATATTAGTTTAAAAATTCAAACAACGTTCGACAGTTGAAAAAAAACAATCGACGAATTTGAAGAACAATCGACAGTTCCTGATGTAAGAGTGGTTGATAGAAAATTACTGAGAGTAAACACTTAGTCAGTCAACACCTTACAAAAGCCGATTGATAGCTTGGACCAAAAACCACCAAAACAGTCAACAGGTCAAAATAAACTATTAACATCTTAGACCAAATAATCAAAACGGTCGAAAGCTTCTTATATCTTGTCGACAACTTGTCCTTAGATTTTAAAACTTCTTGCTCTAATTTCTCCAACGGTTTAAAAACCAATTTTGAAATGCATTTTAGAAGAACATAACACTTTGTTTTTCCAATCTTTTTCAAGATAGATTTGAGAGAAATAAAGTTCATTTTGACAAAGATATTGAAATTGATTTCGTTTGAAACTATTGTAGCCTAAACATCTTCTTAATTAAGGTATAGGTATAAAACTCATTTGTTTATAATTAAAACCCAAATCAATTGTTTTTCATCATCAAAACCAACACACAAGAGTAAAATATTAAGTAAGAACTCAAAGACCTAGAAGACTCTTTGGAGTCTTCTAGGGCGAGAGTCCCCCGAAGCCTTCAAAAAGTCTTTAGGGCAATCAAGCCTCAACATGATTAGCCTGAAGACTTACCTAGAGTCTTCAAAGTTCAAGTTACTAGGTGGATCTGAAGACCTTTCGAACCCACCCAGAGACACTCATTGGGGCACTTTCATCCTGAAGATATCTCCAAGCCCTCCGACCTCACCAGACACATCTTTACGAAGAGTCAAAGACTAATCTGCATACCATGTGTTTCATGGGTCCCACCACCAAGTGTCTATAAATATCTGCCCATTACATAGTAGAAGAATCTTTTTGTAACTTGTCTAGACTCACACTCTCTCTCTTAGACCTTCAACTTGAAGACTTAGTCCTTTACTCATTGATAACACATCAGGAGACTACCCCCCGAAAACCCAAATTGTATACATCTACAATATGTATTCTACTTCAAGATATCAATGTCTGACTTAGGCATCAGAGGGCCCACGTGGGGAAGATCCTCACGTGCCTTTTGACTATCTTTGTGATTGCAGACTTAGCAAGGGTAACAATCCCCAAAGACCTATAAGAGTTGTCCCCTAAAGACTCTTTGAGACCCTTCTAGCCTCAGTCTCCTAAAAACCCATCCAGGTCCCTCGAAGCCTTAGCTTTCCCGGATAACTGATCGAGCTTAGACCCTATTGATCCCTTAGCGACATCTGAGACCTCACTGTTTTACTAAGGAGCTCTGCTTTGGTTGTTTCCAAAATAAATAAATTTAATTATTCTACTCTAGCAAAAAAAAATTAAAGTTGTCTGTGGGAATCAAACAAGAAGTCATCCTCCCTCTTAAGAGCCGTGAGGCCTGTTCGCGTAAAGATTCAATCTCAATGCTCTCGTCCTAGCTTAGAGTGCCTCCCAATGAATCATGCTCCAAATCCTCCAGGGAGGCATCAAGAAGCTTTTGCTAGGTTTTTCTCCTACTATTATGAGGCTTCCAAGGTTTTTTCCCTACTATTACACTAACCCTAGGGGAAAAAGCATACCTTCCCATCTTGCTTCATGAGAATCAGTCTAGGAAAATATGAAGGTTGGGAGAACGTGCCGCATGATGCATTCTTAGAAGACTAGGTTCAAGCGGTTATTGCTACCCGAACTTGAACTTGATGATGTAGGCCATTCTCCTTAGCAATGTCGGCTACCAGGGAAAGGTGCCACCTTGATGTCAAGCTCCTACTCTTCTAGTTGACTCTGGGAGCTATCATTCAAAAGTAGAGCGACATCCTTCTTGGACTACTCAGGTCAGTTTTGAAAGTAAAGCAGGATCGTTACGGGGCAAGCAGCGTAGTTAAAAAATTTTGAACCTTATCCCAATCCCGGCGATTGGATCAACGTTGAAATCAAATCATTCATATACAAAATAAAATAAATCTAACCTTTAGATTTTCTAGTTGTTTGCGGATCCGAGTCGTCCAAGTGTCCGGTCTCTAACTCATGATATGCAGCACATGTTCGTTGGCGAGGAGAATGGAATAAGAGTGCTAGCTCCTTCTCTTTTTCATGGCTTGTGTATGAATAAAAAAAAAAATGCCTTCGTTTCGAATCGATGTCAAAAGAAACGGGAGAGAGTGAACGGCAATTATTTTTCAACTCTTGAAAAATCACACAAAATAATTTCATAAATTGGGCAACCATTAAAAGGGTATTTATAGAGAAGTTCTAGGGTTTCTTAAACCCTAATGGATATGGACCGACCCATTTATCTTAGTCCAACTAGTAATTAATTAAGTAGCCCAAATCCAATTATAAGTTTAAGTAAAATATTTGGTCCAAATCTAATTTTGCCCAAATATAATATTTAATTTAATATTTGGCCCAAATCCAATTTAGTTCAAATATTAATTTAATTTAATATTTGGCCAAAATACTTTATTTATCCCAAATATTAACTTAAGTCCAAATATATTTTATTGCCTATTTTCCACTCCAATAAATAGAAAATTATTAAATTAGAAACTATTTTCTAATTTAATCAATTGTCATTTTAGGAATATGTTGGAACATCTTGCCAAAATGTCTCACTTAACTATACTCCGCTCTCCTAGTTTATGCCAAGGACCGTACCTATTGCGTATGACTCACTAAGCTTCCGAATATGTTGACAATGTGTCAGTATGAACACATAAGATAAGATTAGCCTCTAGTAAGGCGTCATTCCTAACCAATTATTAGAAAGGATTCATAATCTGTAAACAACCTTTCATGAGCACGATTACCATGTAATTCAATCCTTTCGTCAATGTATCTTCTGTGATCTCAAGTTTGGCGATGTGATCTCAAGCTAAAAACGATCCTTGTAAGACTCGATATTAATCGTCCATATGCATCAAAAGGGAAACCAGGCCATAAGGGTTTATGGTATACCTTTTAATGAAGGTTGGTGTCGGTTGTCCTTAAAGAAGTGCTCATCTTCCTTGTTGTCCAACGAGCTCCCTCAAACCAGCTACTACGTTGGGTGACCACCCTATCTCCTCAAGTGTGGAGGACCTAGTTGATCCATGCCTGAGCCGCTCTTAGAACCTTCCAAAGGGGCTATGCTAGGACTCTCTCAATGGAGGTGATCCAAAGCTCTCTCACGGTTTCCTCTTGGTTGCTTGGTGGCTATCCAATAGCCTATCTAAATGGGAGAAAAGAGGAATAAGCTGCACCTGCTAACTTAGAGCAAGAACAAGAAAATGGCTGCAATTATGGAGGGAAGACGATGAAGTAAAGAACATCAATGGCAGAGAGATAGAGCTGATAGATTGAGTGAGGAGTAGCCTTTGCTTAAGCTTCTCAGACCTACTCAAATCAAATACCAAAACCAAGCAATCCCGTATGCCTCCCCGTCGTCCAACCATGCCTCTAACATGTAAATCGTTAGAGCATTAAATGTTCTGACTAAACAAAGTGCCGAAAGTTCGGCCGACTGAACTATGAGGTTTAGCTGACTGAAGTCGTCTAGAAACTCACGAATCAAGTCCGGTCAATCAGGTTGAGCATTTTGGTAGACCTAAGTTGATCAGACCTTATTACCCAAGTTCGGTTAACCTAAGTTAAACTTCGGTCATCCTAAGTTGGGCAGCTCCACCAACTTTGATTATATTGCATTTCAACCCCGTTATTATCCAATAATAGACCTTGCACTATCTAATAATGCAACCAAGGCCTCTTGCTATCCAATAACAATCTCCCATATCTATAGATCCATGTGTCTAACACATTATGGCAACCAACATCACTGTCCCACAATGATGAGGAACATGCTAAGAGCAACTAATCACTAATTTGGTATGTTACTCAATATGCATGTGACTTTCTAGGTTCACAGTCATATAGCAATCAAGACACGTCAAGGAGTTAACGTGGGTCAATCCCATAGACTTACTAAGAGGATCTCTCCAAATCCCTAGAGCACCTTCAAAGATCCTAAGTATCCTCTAGCTAGGACTCAGGACAATCCTAATGGCAATGAAGTTTAACTTCATATGAACTTATTAAGGTTCCTCGATTATCATGCACTATAATCCTTCCACTGACTAACATCTCGATCAAGTGAAAGTCATGGACTGATTAAACTCAAAGGACTCAGTAACTATGACAGATCCAATCTGACATTGGAACTCTTTCCAATCTTATGCTCAACTTGGTTAGGGGATTTCCAATCACAATCACCAACATGGACTATATAGGATGTTCACCCCTATCCAATGAAGGTTAATGGATCCCATCAACAAAAATCTGTCCCCACACACCACTGCATAAAGACCGTTCCCACCTCTTACACTAGATGGTTTCGCTCAACGATAAATCCCTGACACTAGTACACAAGACACCATGTCACATTTGGTCTAGGGACTAGATACACAATTGAGAGCCAACAACAGATCATTAATCCTCAAGCCATGTGAACTGTCGTAGGCGTCACATTCAACAGATGTTCTTCCAACACCTACCCACATGTCTACTATATGCATCCCATGCAATGTGCCTTGTAACTTACCACCCCATCTCATTAGCATCTCCATGCTAAACAATGGTAGTAGCCCATGTGGCAATCAACTAATCGACTAATCATAGTACCCTTCTAATAAGTCTAAGGATTGAGAATACTTTTAAGAAATCCTAAACTAGATATCTAAGTCACACAGTCTTAACACCTTAAGAGTAGGAAGTCTACCAAGAAGTTTAGAGACTCATTCATATAGATGAGATGGAGAGATATGAATGAAGATATGACCTTTATCATCAAGAATAATCAACAGTGTCACTCACTTACATCTCAAAGTGTAAATCTAGCATCTAGGGCATTTTCACTAACAAGCATAACATATTATTACAACCTCTGTGCCCCGTAAGAAGCAAGCACGTCCTCTAGAACAGTTATATTAGGCGAACTCCCATACTTGACATATCTAACGATCGACGTAAATATTATGTCCAACCGCTAAAATAAAATATTGATATTCTTCTTGATCGCAGATGTCGGCATCTCACTAAACCACCAAAAAAAATACTTATATACATCCATATGATTGCAGACATAAGTGCTCTATTAAACTACTAAAACAAAAATATTGATATCATTTGATCGCGAGCATAGGCGCTCTGCCAAACCACTAAAACAAAAACATTGCTATTACAAATATGGGCCATGGGTTGAGCCACCAATTACAAAGATATTCATTATTGCAGATGTAGGCAATATGATGAACTGCCAAAACAAAAACATTCATTCATTGATTTAATTGCAGAAGTAGGGACTCCGCCAATCTGCCATAACAAAATATTGATATTCTGATTGCGGATGTAGGCATTGCATTAAGTCACCGATCTTCTGAAACAAAATAGATTTGCATACGCAGACTATTAAACCGCATAAACAAAATAGAGTGCCCTAAGCACGCCTTGTGCCAGTAGATTGGCTTAAGTTGTTTTCACCTGGTATTCTTTTTCTAGTGGGAATAAGATACTGCATGCAAGACAATTCCATTTCTCTTTGATGCAAAGACGAGGGTCGCACCTTCTAATGACTACATCTCTTACCCTACACAATCGTGCACTAATTGGTGGAATGAGTAGGGTTTAGGAAACATTATTTCATGCAGGTCCACTAGTACTCACCCCTTCATTGCACTAGGGCATCCCTATCGTGCGCTTACTCCTTGTTGGCTAGAACTTTCCACACAAGGACTCTATGGGTCAGTATCCTTCCTCCCGCATGGCCCCGAGGCAATATACGAAAACTAGGCTACAAACGAGACCAACAGGTACATTCACGATTAGCCCTAGAGTTTTCTGGGCCCAATTTACCCGATGGCTTCGAAGACCCTTCGGACCCACCTAAAGACATTCATCAGGCTACTTTTTGTAACAGACCACTCTTAGAGATCTAGCTAGCATATGACATTCAGAAGGAGGTCACTAAGAGTATAGTTATAAATAAAAACTCAATTTAGACCATTCTCACTAAATTCATTAAATAACATAACCACAAAAGTATACATATACATTTTTTAGGTATATATTCAACTTCGCTCTCCTAACAACTCCTCAGGGCTGAACTGCCCATACATCACAAAATAAAAGGGCAATAATTTAAAATACAACATTAGTTGCTCTAACTTTACCCGTAAAACACATCCCAAGACCTTTTGGTTGGGAGAGCTTTGTACACTTGCCTATACCCCGCGATACTCAAGATCTGCTCGACTCGGCCCCTTCCTTAGCCTTACCTTTATTTGGAATGACAAAAGGAAACAAGTGTGAGCCACAAGGATCAACAAGTATATAAACATAGCAAGCAAGAGGTGTAAAGAATCGAGGCATGCATAATAATAACGAAATAGAATAGAACTTCACACAACAATCCATAAATTCTTGCCACTTACATAACCTCTCATCATGCCTCATCATTAACCACATCATATGCCCATGTAATAATAATACCATAACATCATATTGTGGACCATTATCCACCCATGCTCTGGTTTTTTTATGTTAGGCGGGCATTATGAACCGAAGATTTCATAGTCAAGCAAGTGCATATCGGCTTGTTAGGATATCATTTCCTTCATTCGCGGTCATAGCCACTGTGCAAAATAATAGCTGCACTACTTTTCATATATGTATATGCCATCGACATGCCATACAACCACACACACAAACCGGATAGGCCTATATATTAAACCCCCATTCACATACTTGGGAACGTTCATTTCACCATGCACATCATAACCATCTGCATCCATTAATCAATCATAATATAAAATCTAACAAATGCACACATGACCACATAATAGATTTCCCACCCTCCAATAATGGCAATTAAGATTATAAGTTGATGGAAGAGCTTATTAGAAGCTTACATGATGATTTGGGGGTGAATTGAAGGCATTACAAGAAGAAATGGGCAATTAAAGGGGCGAACCGATCAATAGACAGGAGACAACTATTGACCGTTAGAAGATAATGCCTTAATCAATCAACATACTCACCCCTATCTATTGATCGACATAACCATTTCAAGCAAATGGTTGATAGATGAGGCTTGATCTATCGACCGACAAGATTATTTTGAGCAAACAGTCGATAGAAGAGGCTTGATCTATCGATCAACATAACCATTTTGAGCGAATGGTCGACAAATGAGGCTTGATCTGTCGACCGATAAACACCCTGATATGAAGATTATTACACACAAAGCCAAGAATACATGCAAGCAACACCAAATTTTTGCATGCAACTTAACTCTAACAATAAACACGTCATTCCTTTGAAAAGATAGGGTGAATCAAAACCCCATTTAGACCACTAACATGATTTACCAAAAAAATTAGTGAAAACCACCAAGTTATAAATAGTTGGGTTGAAACCTTATTTACCAAAGAGATAAGGGTTTTTGGAATCCAAGACTCGAAAATAAATCCAAGGACACCGAATCAAGTGAAGAATCAAAACATACAACTGTAAGGAAAAAGGAGGAGAAAGAGAACTTGCATAGGAACAAGGAAGAAGAGAAACTTGCTATATAAAGAGAAAGAATAGGAACTTGCCTTAATTAGATTTTTTATGGTCAAACTGAAAAGCAAGTTGCTAAGACCACAACTCCCCACTTCCAAAGCTTCTGCAACCAAGAAAATGGAGAGAAACAGAAGGAATAAGGAGAGAAAAAGAAGAACATTGGTAGAAGAAGAAAAGAAGAAAAAGAGAGAAACTTGCATGCTAAGGCCCCCCAACAATTCCTTTTAAATCTTTTACTCTTCCCATTTTACCCCCACAAATAAACATATTGACACACACAAATCCCTTTTTATATCCATTTACACATAATATCTATCATACATATATATATATATATACACACAACCAACAACCACCTCTCCCCATTTCAATTTTAGCCCACCAATTTTGACTATTCCACCCCCCTCTCACTTGACTTGTCAAACCACTTAATTCTTTTATTGCCTTGACTTTTCCTCTAGAATTACTTTTGACTTTTCCTTAATCTTTGCATTTTTATCTATCTAATTCAATCCATTGGACTTTTCTACACACTCACAAATTCCATTCATTTTATACTTCTCAACATCACATTAAATATTTCTAACATATAGCTCAAGTAATGCCAAATTATATCACACAAAAATAACGACAAAATAACTTAGACCCAATAACGGGTCATTATAGTTTCTCCCTCCCTTAATATAATTTGGTCCTCCAAATTCGGACTTGGCTAATCAAATAATTGAGGATAAAGACTCCCCAATTCTTCTTATTGCTCCCAGGTGGCTTCGTCCAAGGAATGACATCGCCACTGAACCTTAACAAAAGAAATAGACTGATTTCTCAGTACTTTTTCCCTCCGCTCCAAAATATAAATAGGCAATTCCTCATATGATACATCCTCCCAATCTCAAGAACCTAATGATCAATGATATGTTGAGGATCCAGTATATTTTTTCTCACATTGATACATGAAATACATTATGGATGTTGGCTAGCGGAGGAGGCAAGGCTAATCGATAAGCCAAAGGTCCTACTTACTCCAAAATTTCAAACGATCCAATATAACAGAGACTGAACTTCCCTGAGACTCCAAATCTACTCATGCTCTTGATGGGCATCACTCTCAATAGTGCATGGTGTCCAACAACAAATTCCAAGTCACGTCGTTGCTTATCTGCATAGCTTTTCTGCCTATCTTAGGCCTTTTTCAGTCAGTCCCTAATAATTCAATTTTTCTTCGACATTTGCTTAATCTCTTCCGACCCCAGTAACGTTCTATCACATACCTCCTCTTAACACTGACGTACACGACCTGTCGTAAAGTGCCTCATAGGGTTGCATCCCAATGTTAGAATGATAGCTATTATTATATGCAAATTCCACCAGTGGCAAATGATCATCCCAGCTGCCATGAAAGTCTATTACACATGCCCTTTACAGATCTTCTAGTGTCTGGATATTCCTGTCTGTCTGATCGTCAGTCTGCAGATGAAATGCAGTACTAAACCTCAATTTAGTTCCTAGGGTATCGTGTAAAGCTTCCCAAAAATGTGAAGTAAATCTGAGATCTTTATTTGATATAATGGTGAATGGAATGCCATGCAGCCTCACAATTTCTTCAAGGTATAACTTTGCTAAACGGTTCAAAAGGAAGGTCTTCCTAATTGGAAAAAAGTGGGTTGATTTCCTCAGCCTGTCAACTATCAACCAAATGGCATCATAGCCCCTCGCTATCTTAGGTAGGCTCATCACAAAATCCATGGAGATATAATCCCATTTCTACTCTGAGATCGACAATGATTGTAGTAAGCTAGCAGGTTTCTGATGTTCTGTCTTAACTTGCTGACACGCTAGGCCTCGCGATCCAAATTTCGCCACATCTCCTTTCATACCATCCCACCAAAATTATCGCCGAAGGTCTTGATATATCTTTATAATACCAGGGTGAATAGTGTAGCGTGCCCTATGGGCTTCAAAAATAATATCTTGCTTTATTCCCTCATAATTTGGTACACATATCCTTCCCTAAAATAGTAATAGATCATTGCCCCTCCGACTATAACCTAAAGGAGTGAATTTCTTAATATCAGCTAGTACCTGTGCCAATTTCACATCATTAAGTTGTTGAATTCAAGTATGATCAATTAGTTCATATTAGACTTTCGTATACACACAACATACAATGGGCCTTTCCTTGGGAGTACAGATAGATAGCTCACCCATCTAATCCAACAACCTCCATTCCTGGACCATCATGACTGCCATAAATGCTCCATATGACTTGGTGCGTCCGCTACCACATTTGCCTTTCTTGGGTGGTATAAGATTTCACAATCATAGTCTTTAAATAATTCCACTCAACGTCGTTGTCTCATGTTCGATTTCTTTTGGGAGAGAAGGTATTTCAAGCTCTTATGGTCAGTGTAGATCTCCACTTTTTCGCCGTACAAATAATTCCTTCAAATCTTAAGAGCAAATACTGTTATCGCCAACTCCAAGTCATGTGTAGTGTAGTTCATCTTGTGTTTCTTCAATTGCTTCAAGGCATAGGCACTTACATGCCCATCTTGCATCAGCACACATTCCAATCCTGCATATGAGGCATCACTATATATGGTGAACTTTTCCCCACTCTTTGGAATTGCCAATACTAGAGTCATAGTTAACCTCATCTTCAACTCCTGGAAGCAATTATCACAAGCTTCATTCCACTCAAATTTTACTCCCTTCCAAGTCAGTTTGGTCATTAGAGAGGATAAATGAGCAAAACCCTTTATAAATCTTCTGTAATAACTCGCAAATCCTAAGAAATTTCAAATACCTATCACCGTAGTGGGCCTCGACCAATCCATCACAACCTTTATCTTTTTGGGGTCCACTGAAATACCCTTACTTGAACCCATAGGCCCAAGGATACCCATGTGCCTTTGCCAGAAATCACACTTGTTAAACTTTGCATATAGTTACTTCTCCTTGAGTCTCTGTAAGACTATCTTGAGATGCACCTCATACTCCTCTAGGTTTGGCGAGTAAATTAGGATGTCATCAATGAATACTATAATGAAGCAATCTAAATATTCCTTGAAAACCCTATTCATTAAGTCCATAAAGATTATTGGGGCATTCGTCAATCCAAACAACATGACTACAAATTCAAAGTTCCCATATCGGGTTCAAAAAGTTGTCTTCTAAATATCCTATTCTCTAACTCGCACTTGGTGGTAGCTAGATTTCAAATCTATCTTAGAAAAGATTGAGGCTCCACACAGTTCATCCAGTAAGTTATCCATACGCGGAAGTGGATACTTGTTCTTTAATGTTACTTGATTCAGCTAACGGTAATCTATTTATAGCCTCATTGATCCATCCTTCTTCCACACAAATAATACTAAAGCACCCCAAGGCGAGGCACTAGGGCAGATAAATCCCTTGTTAATCAACTCTTACAACTGAGTCTTTAACTCCATTAACTCATCATGGGCCATTCTATAAAGAGCCTTAGAGATATGTTGTGTACCTAGCACCAATTCAATTGAGAATTCAACTTCTCTCAGGGGCATCAAACCTTGTAACTCTTTCAGAAACACATCCTAAAAGTCCTGTACCACCAATGTATGCCCCTCGTAACTTTAACTTGTTCTTTGTGCTCGTGGTAAAAAGGCAATGTATGCCTCACAACGCCACCGTATCAACCTCTTCGCTTTTAGTACTGAAAATCATGGGGGTGGAGCTTATTAGCTTAATACCCTGATATACAATAGCTGGTTGCTGGGGTAACTCAAAATAAATTACCTTTTGGTGGTAATCAACATTGGCATAATGTTGAGATAACCAATCCATACACAGAATAAGCTCAAAGTCCTTGATATTGAGCATTACCAAGTCCCCTGGTAATTCCATGTTGTATTCCACAATTTTTCAATCTTTAAATACCTCACTACCCATTAACACCATGTCCCCTGGTGTGGTCACAAACAGGTAAAATGGTAATATAATTCGAAGAATAAGTACCTGGCATATTACTCGTGGTGTAATGAATGAGTGAGTGGAACTTACGTCAAAAAACACACGCTCATCAATATCATATAAGGAGAGAATACCTTGAACTGTGTCATTCCCCCTCTCCACGTCTGCTATAGTCATTACAAATACTCTCCCCTAAACATAGGGCCTATCTGACTCTGACCTTCTGGCCTTAGCCCTCTATATTGCGGCGGCATAATACATGTGATAGCCCTGTGGCCCCTCCAGCCACACTGAAAATAGATCATGTCTTTAGCTGGAGACACATTAGGGTTTTGAGGGCAATCCCTCCGAATGTGTCCTACTTGTAAACATAGAAAACATACTTCCCTCTTGCAAAGCAACAGGGGTCTCTATGTCTTTTACCACAAGTTTGACATGACAGAATTTTTGTGGTATTTCTTATTGGGCTTACTTCCCATCTTCTTTTTCTATCACCACCCCTGGCTTAGGAAGAACCAGCTCCTTTGGATGATACTTGCCCAATCCTCAATTCATGTTTATCCCTCTCAATGGCATAGGTTATCTGCACAATGGTGGGATAATCTATGATCTTGGTGCCAGCCAATGCATGTCGAATCTCTGCCTGTAGTCCCCTCTAAAATTTGGTAACTTTTTTGACCTCAATAGATACTAATTCTGGAGCGAATCTTGCCAAAGAAATAAACTTCGCCTCGTATTGGACCACAAACTTATTACCATGTACCAATTCAACTAATTCATACATCTTTTGTTACCTAATCCAGTCAGGAAAATAGTTATCATTAAACGTCTCATGGAACTCTGCCCAAGATGGCTCCCTATCAATAAACCTCTTCCTAGCCACCTCCCACCATCTTTCCGCGTCACCTCTTAACAAGAAGGTGGTTAACTGTACCCTTTGTGTGTTAGTGCACCCTATAGTCCGTAGATGATTTTCTATGGATAGCATCCAATTCTCGATAGCTGAAATATCTACCCATCCACTGAACTCCAGGGGCTGAAGAGCCATAAAGTCCTTTAAGAGTTGGCTCCCCTTACTACTATCCCCTTATATAATGAAGCAATATGATTTTCATTACCACCCCGGGTGTTATTGGAAACCCGTAATCAACAGAAGTGTTGGATTGAACCTGTAAGTTTAATCAAAGCTTAATAAAGCAGTTTCCACTAGATTTCCTTTACAAGCATAAGAAATGCATACAACTTTCAATACTCCAAAAAAACACAATACATCACTATAGGTACAACAACTGTAGGATACTCACACACCTCTTACAACCTTAAGTATCCTAGCCGTTACAATACATCATTTGAACTACTAGGGTACATAATGAAATACAACCTAGAGCTAGTTGCAAAATCCAAGCTAGCCAATCACCACCTCTTTTCCCTTGCTCGAATTGGAACTTGAATCACCTAGCACGTCTAATATACCTGGGACCTTGAATATCCTAGGGGTATGAAACACTCGAGTTAGATTTTTATATCTAAGTGAGTGGCATAAGAAAGGAAACTATGCATGCAAGAGCAATATGTAGTTATGCTAGGAAATAAGCATAAATAAGTATAAATCTTCCAAGATCATATTAATATAAAACCTCCCCGAGTCATCATCATCCCTGCTAGCATTCGTGTCGAACATCTCAGCCTCACCTCTAGGCTAAGCCCCACCTCTAGGCACGTGATCATGGTCCAACCCCTCACGCCTCACCTTTAGGCACGACCCCACCTCTGGGCACGGGATTGCCCCCTGGTCATCGTGATGTTCCACCAACAAGCTACTAATCATCATGTTCAAATTCTAAACCCATCAACTAGCCACAAATACAAACACCGCGATGTGTATAAAATGGGCAAGATATGCTCAAAGCAAGGAAATATGAGATGTAAGCCACAACCATGAGATGTTCTATAAAAAAGCAGAAGGAATATGATATGCAAACCATAAGCCACGCACTAAAGTTGTCATGGTCAAACTCGATGCAACAAAGTAGAAAGGATATGCTCAGAATAAAAGGAATATATGACGTAAGTAACAAACCATCCACAAATGGAACCCAAGAGTGATCAATAGGAATTAAGGAGCATGCAAGAACCACTCACCTTTAAGGTTTACCTATTGGGACACTGTTCACCATCTTCAGGAATGGGTTTTCTGATTGCTTGACATGAACTTCGAGAAAGACTCGAAAACTCCAGCGAGGCCCGTTTCCCCTCAATTCTCTATCGATTTTCTTCCTTCTTTTTGCAGGATTCTCTCTTCTTTCTCAAGAACAAGACCCTTCCATTTGTTTCCCTCAATTTGGAAGAGATTCTCCTCTAGAATGTTTGAAATGATTTGTGATTAACATAAGCCCCTATTTATAGACTTTTCTAACCAACCACATGTCCCCATCTCAAGGGTCATCATGAGTCCTTAACTTAGCTTCCAAGTAGTCCAATGGTTGCTTGCCATGTGTCCTTGAAGATAAGGTTTGGAGACTTTATCAAACTTGGAGGGTAAGTAGTTTTTATGGCCAATCACGTGATGCCACCTCAGGAGGTCATTATGAGCCATCATGTGACCTTATCTTTTCTTCCAAATAACCAATGGAAGCTTGCCACATGTCTCTAGCTTGGAGACTAAGCAAAAGACTTGGAGAAGACTTAGAAAATACTTCGAAAAGACTTAAAGAAGACTTACTTTAACAAAGACTTGGAGAAGACTTACTTTAACAAAGACTTGGACTTCAAAACAATCCAAAGCTATATTTGATTTGAGTTTGAAATCCAAGATATTTTGAAGTGATATTTTAAGGTTTCAAGAAATGACGCTTTGTCCTGAACTTTTCACGAAATTACGCTTAAACCCTTTACAACTTGGTCCCCAGGCCATTTTTAATTGTATTTTTTGGTCCCTGAAAAATAGGTAAATTACACTTAGCACCCAAGATTTTAGATAAATTACACTTTTACCCAACTTCAATATTTACGATTTTGCCACTGGTTCAGAAATTGAACCTTTGTCTCAAGGCTTCTATAATCCTTTGAAATGACCTATTCCTCAAGTATTAGAACCTAATAACCTTAGGTATCACCTCATATTTGAGTTCAAAAATCTGGGGTATTACAGAAGTAGGAAGAGCTGTAGAGCAAGATTTGACCACGGTGGGATATCTGTGAGTCATGGGTTATTTGGTGAAAAATGGCCTTTTTGAAAGAAGCTTTCTCTGAAAGGAACTTGTTTCTGAAAGGATTGGATCACAGACAGAAAGATCTTTCTAAAACAAATGAGGGTCTCAGAGAAGACGTGGCTAGTGTCACTGGCTTGACCTTTTGGAAAGAGGTGTGACCGAGGAGGTTCCCTCTAAAAGAAAGTGGAAGTCTTCTGAGGAGGGAACTCCGAATGGATGAGGCGTTGGTATTGCGATTTGGTTGACAGCTTTCGAAGAGATTCTGAAACGTCTCTTTGAAAGGAAATAGGTGAACTTCGAAAAGAATTTGGATTTCTTTCGGAGAGAACTGCAAACAACCAACCAAGGGTCAGAAGGTCTGTAGGGGATTTCCGCCTGGGAAGACCCTCCGATGATTAAGTTAGCTACAAAAAGAATCAAAATGTTATAGAAAGAAATAGGAGTTAGGGATCCAACCATTTTTTGGACTACTTCTAAGTACTATAGCTTGGCTTTTATAGGGCTCGAATCTCAAGAATCATCGTGGGGACACGTGTCAATGAATCTGGAGGGCACATGTGAATTTCGAATCCTTTCTTTCGGAAATGAGGCCTTCCTTTTCAAAATAAGTTCTTTCTGAAAGAAATCCTTTCGGAAAGAACTCATTCCTTTCAGAAAGGGTCTTCTGAAAACATCCTATTTTATTATTATTATTTTCTCTTTTTGAACTTGGGGGTACAACAATTGCCCCCCGGGCTCTTCTTTTAATCCTTTAGATGAAAAATGAAGTGTAATTTTTTCCTTTTTCTTTTTTCCACCACCAAGAATTGGAAATGTGACTCTACTGAATTGTCGCTTGCTTACTGAGACATTTCGTCTTCCCAAGCATCCATTATAAATTGTGCCATTTGCTACGATAAATGCTTTATGCTTGTCTTATTCCCAAGATAACTTTGGCTTCATCTCATTTCCAAAAGAATTCTTCGTTCTCTTGGGTCACTTCTTTCAGGAAGAAATTTTTACCATGCTCAGTAATTTCTTTCCGAAAGAATTTTTTACTGTCCTAGTAACTCTCTTTTGAAAGAATTCCTTTTCCACACTAGTTAACTTCTTTTTGAAAGGATGTTTTACTCACTTGTAGGTAGTCTTTGAAAGAAGTCCTTTTCGTGAGCTTTTCTTCCAAACTAGCGTACCGCTTTTCCAAAAAGTTACTTTGTTTCCCAAGAGAAACAATGCTACTCCTTCCATGGGGAATGTTTTTTCCAATAGGATATGTCTTTCCGATAGAACTTCATTTTTTAGAGAATATTCTTTTTTGCAAAAACTTCCTTTCCAAAGAGTATTCCTTTTTGCAATATTTTTCTTTCCAAAAGAGGCTCTTCTCTTTCTTTTTCTCTTTCAAAACTTTTCCCAACTTTCTAGTGTTCTTTTCTTTTTCCTTCCTTTTTCCATCGCCGCTATGGCCAGCAGGAAGATATATCATCATGAGACAAATTCCCAAGGGGTGGCCCATTTTTTCTTGAAGGGTAAATTGTAACAACTCGTTCTTTCCTGGCATTGTTATTCTCAGGATTTTTTTTTCACAAATTTTCTCAATATAAAATCCCTATATATATATAAACACATACAACATTCCGTATGAAAATCTATGGAATGATAACTTAAACATTTGCAAAAGCTAGAATCAAAACCTAAAGGATATCATAATTTCATACAACACAACCGTACATTACTGTTCTCAATAGCAGATAAATTACCATATTTGTTAAGGGAAATAACATGTAACACTGGACTTCAAACATAGGGAAAAACATGAAACTACATTATGCTTCAACCACTCCTTTTCCCTTCCTACTGCTCGATTCACCTGAAACATAGAATATTCTAGGGACAAAAAAATCGAAATTAGAAGATGAATCTTATAAGTGAGAGTTAAAATAAATTTTATAAATGAATGATGCATGGACATGAATAAACCAACACCTTAGCATAGCTTTCACCAGCATTCTAGCCTTGGCGCGGAACCCTAGGTAGTCATCCTAGCAATTCTCACTCTAGGAAAATCCGTCCCCGCCGCGGGAGACTCCTACGATTTTCCAGCAATTCTTATGTTAGGGAAATGCGGCTATGCTACTAGGGTAACATCCCATCCCACCGAGATCAATATGGATGACACAATTATTAATATGTCAATAATATCATGCTCAATGCAATATCACCATTACCGAGGCAATATAAAATAAATATGCATAAATATAACAAAATGCACATAAATCACATAAACTTAGCAAATCCCTCACAAATTCCATACTCATTTAGGCAAATATACCACGTGTAAATTTTTGGGAAAACCACTCACCTTAATTTAGCTTCTCAGGCTTTCTCGACATGCGTGCCCTGACCTCGAAACACATGGCTGGATAATTTTCAGGCCAAATTTTTTGTAAAATTAATAAAACTTAATAAAACTTAATTTCCTAATTTTTCAAAAAAAAAAATTCCTTTTTTTTTTTTCTCTATTTTTCCTATTTTTTTATTTTTCTTACCTTCTCACACGCTTTCACTTGCCCAGCGCATGCACCTCACATGCTCGTGCTTCGATTGTTTTCTCCAACTATTTCCTTATCGCCGATTACTTGGTTTTGCTCTAAACTCCTTGATTTCTTCTCCTGCCTTTCCTTATTTCTTCCCCTGAATACTCTAGGACCACTTTTGATTTGGAAATCTTGTGAAAAACACCCCAAATCGACCGTTAAACTCTTGGCTTTCCAATGAGTTTCGAAACCACCTGAAATCAACATGAAAGCTCCCCAAAATTTACAGAAATGATCCCTAACACCTCTATAACAAAAGTCCATTATCCAAGCCTCTCAATTTCTTCTCAAACCCTCTAAGTTTTCAAGAAAATATTGATGAAACCTTCGGCCCATTTCCCTGCTATTTATAGCCTCTTTGACTGATCTTTCAGCCAATCACGGTTGTACCTTCCATAGACTTCCTCTATTGTTTCTTCCATTTACGCTTTGTAAAAGAGATTTTCCATATGTATACCCTCCATCGAACTTGATGGGAGGATCGTCTCTTCACTGATTCTCCTCCTAAGAAAGCATTTTTTGACTCGTGTTAGTTTTTTGTCAAACCCCCTGCTGGCATGTGGTTTACCCCACATTCATGGCGCACTGACCCTAATAAGGTGGCAAGCTTGAGATTAAGTAAACAAGTCGCCAAGCTTTGGGTACAATACGCCGATAGACATAGGATTCGGATTCGTGGTGGTTTAGTGCATCTACTCTACTTGCTTACCATGGATAGGCTAATACGGGTTTGATGGGTTGTAATACCCTTGATGAGTCATGATAGATTTTATCACTTAAGAGAATATTGGTATATGGAAAATTCCATAATTGCCCTTGAATTAATGAGAAGGCACATAATGTATAGGATGCCTTATGAGGGGCAAAACGGTAATTTGGAGTCCTGTCCCGTAGAAAGATAAATTATTTTTGGAGAAATTATTTATATTGGAGAATTAATTGTTGGGAGAATTTAATTCTTGATTAAGGGTATGGATAATTAGGAAATTTAATTAGAAGCCAAGTATGGTTAGATTTGTGACACTTGGCAAAATCTTATGGAATGAGATTTAAATTAAATTTGGGAATTAGGATTTATTTGATTAAGAGAAATTGGTGACACATGGCATGATCTTATGAATCAAGAGTGATGTTTAAAAAGAAAAGCAAAAAGAAAATAAATTAGTCTCTCAAACATTAAATGAGAGCCATGATGGAGGGAATTAAAAGAAAATCCATATTAAAAAGAAATGTGTCAAGCATTAATGTTGGAAAATGGTAGATTTAAATAAATGCTAAAGTAAATGGATTATGTCTTTCAAGAGCCTTTAAATTTAAATCAAAAAGAAATTATTTTAGTCTCCATTAAATGCTTGAAAAGTTGTGGATTTAAATTAAATGAAAAATTGAGAAATTAGTCAATCTTGAAATTAGTCATGATTTAATTATTTGGAAAATAAGAGAATTATGGAAAATTGGGATTGATCCAAGGGATGAGATTTAATCTCCAAAGAAAGATCAATGGATGAGATGCAAGGAGACAAAGTCTCTGGGATTTGTGTTTTCTTTGAGTCAAGTGAAGTGTTCTCTTAAAATCAATGGCTAGGATGAAATTTGGGAGAAGCACAAGGATTGTGCTAGTGTTTAAAGGTGGAGATTTAGTCTCTTGAATTAAGAAGAAATCTATGGCTAGGATGCAATCTTGAGATTTGGCATGGATTGAGAAGAAAAGTTCTATAAATAGGGAGTGGGGAAATTGGTTCAAAGTTTTCCCCACATGTGAAGTGAAAGAAGTAAGAAGGAAATCAAGACTAAGAGAAGGAAGAGAAAGACTAGCAAAGGTAAACCTAGTTCCCTCTCTTGAAATAGTTTAAATGCTTGTGTATAAGAGCTAAGACTTCATTTATTATTTTTCTTTAAGGGTGATTAAAGTCTAAGGGAGTCTTAGCTTGTGGAAGTGTTGAAGCTTCAAAGGAAACAAAGTAAGGGATAACCCCAAGTGGTGGGGTTTTGCTTGCATTTGTACATGTTTTGAATGAGTTACATGTAATGGTCTTATTGCATGCTTGTGTTCTAGTGGACTTATGGCCATAAGGAGGACTAGTGATGAGAGAGGGGTTGGTTGGTGCCTTAACCTAAGTGGTTATGAGGGCATGGAAGACTACCCTTAATGTGCATTGCATTTGCATTACATGTTTATGTTTCTCATACTATATTTACATTTGCATAGCACCCTTACTGAGCTTTGGCTCATAAGGTCCTTTGACCTCTTTATAGGTGGAGAGCCATCAAAAGGAAAGGGAGTTTTGCAAGGTTAAGGGTTGAAAGCAAAGAAGAAAAGCATGTGTAGTAGTGTTTATGTATTTTGTTGTTAAATGTTGTATTTATTTGTTAAATATGTAATGTATGCTAAATGTGGGTGAAAAGGGGGCAAACTTAAGTGTTTTGGAAGCCCTTTAATGTGAAAATGCATTCTGGAAAATGTGGGATTTTTATTCAAAAAAAAAAAAATTGAAAAGGCAGTGTGCTGGTGCTAGGGGGGCGTGGCAGGGCGCGCCTGGGCGTAGCCACACGCATGGCAGGCGGCCCGCGCGCGCGCGCGGCCCACGTGCTGGGGGCGCGACTAGCTGCTGCTGCCCGCCCCCCCTTGCTGCTGTGTTATTTTTTTTATTATTTAAATTTTGGTTTCTGTTTATTTATTTATTTATGACATTTTGAGTAATTATGAAATAAAATATATTTTTAAATAAATAAATAAAGGAGAAATTTAGCCTTTAAATTAATTATTAAATTAATATGAATTTGAGGCAATTGTGGGAAAAATTTCTATATTTTGGGAATATCAATAATGAAGTATTTTCCTTAAATTTTAGAAAATGGGTGAGGATGCCTTGATGTTGTATTTCAAAATTTATTTCCTAAGTGTTTGGAAAATTTGGAATTTTGAAATAATTAAAGGGAAAAAGCAATGGGATTTGATAAGGAAAATTTTATAAAATTTTTTCAAAGAAATATTAACCCAATAATTTTCTAAAGGAAATGAAGGTGAGATAAATGGGTTAATAGTTGGGGTAAAGAAATTATTATTTTTTTATAATTAAGGCTTATGCCATAATTTGTACGAATTTAGTGAGCGAGTTTATTTCTTTCGATCCTGGGAAGCCATCATTAGCTCTTCATTAAGAGCTTGAGAAGGTGGCGCTTCTCGAGGTTTCGGGTATTACCTTCGCGGGGTCGTTTCGTTATCTTCTCGAATCCTTGAGTGGAGCGAAGAGAGGGCGAAGCCTAGTTTCCCACCTAGGTCGTTTCTCATTGAAACGTAGCCATCTCTTTATCTTTGCCCTAGCATGAGAATAATAAGTAAATTATTCGTGAGTAACACCCGTAGGTGGGAGCGGGGTGTTACATGGGTTTTGAAGCACGGTGAACCATCACATTGTGGGAGGCCAGTAGTGCTTGTAATATTCCAGATTTTCTAAAGGACTCAGGAGTAATTTTAACTTGAACCATAGGTGAAATTATCAAAAGATTTTGGACTAAAGTATAATTTCTTACAATTATCAGTACCAAATTAACTGCAGGGAATGCCCTAGAGCGTAGATGTCTAAGGAAATTGATATGGTACTGACGAGCGTTTCGAGATAGGATTTATGGTACTAAAAGAAATCGAAATTGAGACTGTTTTCAATATAGTTGTGATTCAGGCTAAAAAATCGAGAACTTTCAGGAAGTCAACGAAACCCTAAGGGGGCTCTAATTTTATGTAAGGATTAGCCCTGAAGTGGTTTCGAGATGAAACAAAGGTCTTATGAGGGCACAAAGACGAAATCATCCTTATCAAGTGACTTTGAATTATTAATTTTGAAATTTCTGTATTGGAATCTAAATGAAATTTATGTCTAAAGATGTAATTCCAATTGTACAATGCTCAAAGAGGGATTAAGAATGAAATTTGGGGTTTAAAAATGTAAATTCCCTTATATTATGATATAATATATAGTTATATATATAGGTACTTGTCTGTGCACGTGTGTGAGTGTGATGGCCATACTGTGAAGCTTCATGGCCAAGAATTTGTTGCAAGATTTGGAAATCAATTGTCAGCAGGAATTGAGGATAAAATCTATAAGAAATCTGGGCAGGTGACGTAAAAGATTTGAATTTGATGTATAATATACATTCAATCGTGGAGTTCAATCGGTGGTTGCCTATAAATAGGAAAAATGCTTTGCCGAGAAAGGGAGGAGAAATGGAGAGATTGAGAGAGCAAGCTTGGTAGCGAGGATGATCGGTCAATGGCCGGTGGATGATGGCTGGAAGTAGCCAGAGTTGGCCACAAAAGTGAGCGGCAGCCATTGCTGCAATGTTATAGCAGTAGGGGTAACGAACAAGGGCAGCCTGTGAAGAAAGAGACGTGCGAAGGCGGTCCAGCAAAGCCAGAGATGGTTGGCAAGGACGATCGCGGCAGCCGATGGAGGGCCAGCGTGGCAATGCGACGACTGGCACAAGGCTGGTTATGCAGGTTGCGCTGGAGGAAGAAAAAGAAGGGAGGAAGAATAAGGGAAGAAAAAAAGAAAAAGAAATGGAAGTGAGAAAAAATAGGAAATATTTCCAGAAAATTCTGGAAAAATAGAAATTGAAGTTTATTAAGTTTTCGAGAAATTTGGCCAGAAACGTTGCTTGAGACACATAGTTTGAGGAAAAGTATTTATATTGAAAAGGTTGAATGGGCTTCATCGAAGTAAGGAAAATTTCCTAAAAAATTCTAAAAAATCAAGAAAAATATTTTATGAATTGCTACAGAGAAATATTTAAGAAATATTTGAGAAATATATAGTTTGGATTTATTAAAGAAAAATAGGAAGAAATAAAGGACAATTATGAGAAAATTAGGAAACATAGAATATTGATACCCTTGAATAAATATGATGGCCAATGTATGTTGAGGTTCCGAATTGAGTATGTTAGAAGCCTGGCACGAGAATCAAAAAAAATTGAGATATGTTTGAGGTAAGTGGTTCGACCCAAAACTCAATTTTATGTAAATGATTTTATCATGTTGTCATGTCTTGATGTGAATATGTCATGTAGATTGCATTTATGATGATATGTGCATATGTTCACGATGATCATATTGGTCATGCATTGCATAGGATTTGAGATTATGGACTGGCACCGTTGCTCTACCAAGAGTGCACCTATACACCTCAGCTTGATAAGGAAGCTGTAAAAATGGGGAGCGACAGTTGGGTGCAGTCGACTCAAACTAAAAGAATGATGACATTTTGCATATTGCATCTATGCACGAAATATGTTTATTGTACCCTTACTTAGATGATTCATCATCTAACCTAGGTTTTACCCTTGGAATATTCAAACATACCAGATAGAGATTATAGCAGAAACGAAGATAAATGAGGTATGAAATTGCACTTAGCAAAGTGCATGATGTATTGATTGTATGTTATGTAGCCTGTATTTAAATTCTGCTACTTTGAATTCTGAATGTTTTGAAGAACAATGATGTATAACCTTATTAATAGTTAATGTTAAAGTTAAGGTTCGATTCTGGCTTTCGCATTTGATGTTTATGATGATTCTCATTATAGATAGATGAATGAAAATTTTGTGATGAATATGAGGAATGATATGGTTTAGAAGTAGTTTTAAATAGAAAACATTTATTATCCCAGAATTGTTCCAAATTATAACATGCCTGAAAAACAGGGTGTTACAATTGGTATTGGAGCGAAATTTTATTTGGCGACTTAGGGATTGTTGATGGTTTAGAGATTGTTGATTTAAAACAATCTCGAGGAAGGAAAGGATAGGAATTGGAGGATTCATTTGTCGATTTAAGATTATTAGTTAAAATACTTACGATGAATGATAGGGTAACTAATAGTTATCAAGAATGGTCGAATCATGGATGGTTCGTAGAATGAAGTCTCAACGTAGAGGCTCGAGGATTGTCAATTAAAGTTTTAGAGGTTATTGATGTGAGGATATTGACCTTGTTAAGAGTACAGTTGGTCGAAATGACCTAGCTATTAAAGTTAGGGTCCGATGATATGGTTCAAATTCAAGGTTGATTCGATACCTATGATTATAGACCCATATGATTAGGAGACCGTTGATTTGATGTCAGTTGATTTGAGGTTACTAGTCAAAATTCTTGCACTAAATGAAGGGGTAACTGGTAGTTATCGAAATGATTGAGTCATAGACGGTTAGTCTGATGTGACATAACTTAGTAGTTAAGATTAGGTTCAGAAATGGATGATATGAATCATTAAGATTCGAGTGTTAGAATAAATTAATGATTCTGAAAATGAAATGTGTAGGCCGAGAACCCTAGAGTTTGGGTCAAGGAGAAAAGATATGATGACATACTTAGATATTTCTATTCTAAGGATAGGAAAATAACATTGGCTAAGATGATGAGTCCAAGTCCCAATGGATTAGGGTGTGAGGTGTGCCACTAACTTGTTGAACGAGGATGAAAGCCTAGGAAATCAACCCAAAATAAGATGGATCGTATTGTGGAGACACGATCTAGGGAGAAAGAAACAAGTAATGTCTTGAATGTGGACTGTGTGTCCTATTTAAAGAATTGCATCTAGGTTCATGGTCATTTTGTGAGTTGGTTATGAGACAAGCATTGTGAGGCTCGAGGGGTAAATTAACCTCGGTGTCTAGTGTAGCATACTAGTGGGATCATGAGATGGGTCATTTTTAGCATATGCCTCGAAGATAGAGTTGGGTTGCATGGAAAGAGCTATCCAATGTATAAAGTGGACATGGTAGATTTGATGTATGCTCGTGAGCCATATAGGCACTACCTGTTCGATGATGTGATCACTGGTAACGAGGGCTTAGGGCGTATGTTTTCATAGAAGAAGTTAGACATGTGGTAGCGACAATGAATGACAGTTCCTGAAGGACTATGACGAGACCGTGTAGTTTTACCTGGGGCTTGCCTGTGTGGGGGTCAACGCTTGGTGTAGGAGTAAACCGACTATGTGACCAGGATTAGGGTGACAACTTGTGTGCTAATTGACAATGAGTGTAATGCCTAGGAGAAACTAATTTGATGGTCGCATGTCGATAGCCAGTTGGATTTGAAGAACGAAGTACGGGAGGCAGTGAAACCTCGAGAATGAGATTTCTAGTAGTAAAGTTTGGCCAGTCCAAAGCCTTGACGATGAATTGTGAGATGGTAATCTCAGTTCAAAGTAGAGTTTGTGTACCTAAACCATAAGAGTTGCTTGTTAGGCCATATCGATCATAAAAGTAATAATGAGAGACCTAGTCAACAGAGCTTGTGACTATGGTTCAATGTGACAAGCGAGCATAAGGATTTGGAATTCTATGAGAAGGCTCACGTGAATAAGTTATGCCTTATGCATCCGCATAGGGACCTGAATCATTAGTGAGATTCAAGGTATATTTAGGTAAAAAAATCCTTGGAGGTTCTGACGTTCGGTTGCTCACAGAAAATGGTTGGAACTAGGTAACGTGATCTGAATTGAGATCTTCAGAGATAAATTGGTTTGGGATTGTTGATAAATTTCCCTAAGGATTGATTTTAAGGGCCATGGAGAATCTAAGGATTCGTGATGAGATGTCAAAGTTTTTCAAGAAGAGATCCAGAGGGTCTTTGGGTAATATCGTTAGGGAAATAGAGAATGAATCTCTTAAGCTATGGAAGCCATGATCCAACGAGGATTGGAGTACCATGGGTGATGTAAGTACCTACATGCTCTAGTTAATGGGATGGTTATGGATTGTTATCTTGATGGTCATGCGAATCTTTGATGTGCTTGAGAGAAATAGGTGATGACAGATATGCCAGGATGACAGGTCATGGTAGGGGAAGCTACATTCTTAATAGACCTGAATCTGTGGGAGATCCAGGATTTTCGATTTTAGAGAATGGAACTCTTGTAGGGTTAGACGATTAGTCTTGGTAGCCCTAGTGGGCAAATTGTGAGATGTATAGTTGGACAATCGTTAAAGTGATGTTAGCGGGTGATGAAAAGGAGCCTGTGGATGTGGTATAGGCACAAGCAATTAGTGAAAAGCAGTAAGAAAATTGGGAAATGATAGGATGTATTCTCAGAAAAATTATTAGGAATATTTCTTAATAATGAGAAGGAATTTGCCATTGATAGCTTGAGATTATTGGATGCTTAGTTATGTGTAGCTTGGATAAGGGTATAAAATTATT
This sequence comes from Diospyros kaki, assembly GCA_036245055.1. Lineage (NCBI taxonomy): Eukaryota > Viridiplantae > Streptophyta > Magnoliopsida > Ericales > Ebenaceae > Diospyros > Diospyros kaki. Next base: position 29,049,196 of record BSEG01000012.1, read on the forward strand.
AGGCTTTAAAAGAGATGATAATTAAGAATCAATATCTCGAATTGATAAATTATTAATCAACTGCAAGAGGCTGGGATATTTTCTAAAATTGATGCACGATTGAGAGTAAGGGAATGAAACATTTCTGAAACGACATTTAAGTCATGATTTGATGTTGCCTCATGGTTTGACCAATGCACCAGCTGCATTAAAGTCACATTAGTGATTATGTTTATTGATGATATATTGGTGTACTCCTCAAATAGGGAGATGCGTGGGGATCGACAAAAGAAAACTTAGGAACTGTTGGTTCAAGGTTGTGACAGAACAACTGGCAATTATTCAGAATGATTGTTAGAATTATGAGTCGAGGATGATTGGCAAGACATGGATGAAGGTCAGAATGATCTAGCTACTAAATTAAGATTGGAAAAGAAGAAGACTAGTCGCGTATTAGCCTTAGCAATGATGAGCTAAGCCATCGTTCATGTAAATGATGATTGAGGAGTAAAGTAGACCCTTGCTATAATATTAAGGTCATATGCCTAGATGAGGGAGGAATGGATCTTCACTGTGATGGTTAAGGTTAAATAAACGTCTAAGGTCACGAGATTTTGTTTAGATAATAATGACGACATAGATTGTGCGGACTAAGAGGCTAAAATAGTACGAATAAAGTTAACAGCACTATTGCCAAAACAATTAGACACTTGGAGTCAAGGAACAAGTCTGGTTGAGTAATTGGGAGATTGCGAGTTGGTAAGTGAACCTATGCTACGATTGACTAGAAGTCAAAAAAGCTGATAGTCACATGTGTAGTTAAGCTATGATGTATGGATTTGTCAATTAAGATTAGGATAATAGATCTTGTGAAGTATGGTCAAATGCGACGAAAGAAATCAGATGATTTTCATATGGTAAAGTATATGATTATAGTCAATTGGCATGAGATGGTCCCTTAAGGATCAAGCATGGTCAAAGTCGATTGATATGAAATGTTATCACTCGAGGATTAATTCAAGCAATTTGAGGATCAAATGGTTAATCTGATGATATAACATGTTATTTGAGGATCACTTCAGAAAATGCAAGGATTTATTTGAGTCATGGGTATATGAGTGAATAGGTATTAGTATGACTACTAAGTAACAAATATTATGACCAAATGATGTAAGAATATTAGTGTTACTAGAATTGGAAGACATTGTTAGATTTTGGTTGATATTAAAAGTTAAATTACGAAATAAAGAATTGCAGACAGATAGAATCTATTAATCAATTGTAAAGATTTCTGGATGAAATAGTTATATGACATGATTAGAAGATGATTGTGGACAATTGGCAGAAACTTGAGGTTATATCGGGTGATGAATACCTACAAGAATGAGGAAACAACAATTTATAAGAAGTCTCGAATATATTAGCACAAGTAAAGATCAAAGTAATGATTAAGTTTGAGATGATTTAAGGTGAGGCATAGCTAGTTTCGAGGACAAAAATCATTCGGGGACATGTGATAACCAAGGTGATGCAGTAGGACCACTAACTTGTTGTGGTAGTCGAAAGCCTATGAAACAACCTAGTGATGACAAGATATGTGATGATGCATATTTGTGATGTTTAAGGATCAAATGATACATGAAATAGTTTGATGACATAAAATATTTCTTTGGGAATCAATTCGATAGAAGTCAAGATGTATCTAGATCATGGACTTATGTGTTAAGGATAGAAAAATATCAAAGCATGATAAACGACGTCGTGGGAAATCGGCAATAGAAAAGTGATATGTATAAGGATATCAATTGGATGATGTTGTGAAAAGCAAATTGAAAATTGATGATGTGGATATGAGAGCCACGAGCTTATTATGATGATGTGTGCACCGGCATAAATGGTAGCTCAAGTTGAGACTCGTGGCCCAAGGATCGGGTTATGTGGTTATGGGCTTTGAAAGGGAAATTCGAAAGACATGTATGGTTGACAAATGTATAGATTGATGAACGTGGCCAGCCCAAGGGTTCTGATTTTGATGCACAATGACATTCTCAAGTTTTGGATAGGATATACGTGCCAGAGGTCTTGTGATTAAGAGATGATTATAGACGGTATAGTTTTCCTTGGGATATGTGATCGCCTGTGAAGAGCTACAATAGGATTACTTGAACTAAGGTAATGAGGTATGTTCTTCCCTAGTTATTTGATCAGTTAGGTGCTAATTTTGAGGATGAAATTTTGAGATTTAGAAAATATGACAAATTTCAAGGATGAAATTTTTGTAAGAGGGGAAGAATGTAATATCCCAAATTTTCTAAAGAACTCAGGAGTAATTTTAACTTTAGCCATAGGTGAAATTATCAAAAGATTTGGGACTAAAATATAATTTCTTACAGTTATCAGTACCAAATTAACTACTGGAAATGCCCTGCAGCATAGATGTCTAAGGAAATTGATATGGTGCTGATAATCGTTCTGAGATAAGATTTTGTTGGTCACTTAAGGTATGACCACTCAAGAGGGGGGGTGAATTGAGTGTTTTAAAATTTTTCTTTCTTTTAATAAATATTATTGATTAATTATTTTCTTTAAGAATATATAAATTATTTTCTTTTAATTAAATTCTTGTTATTTAATTTTAAACAAATTAAGATTTTATAAATATGTATATGTGAGTTTGAGATTAATAAATTGCAAACCACGAGATATAACAAGAATAAATAAATGAACCACAAGACAATTTATAGTAGTTCGGTATTTCTACACACACCTACTCCATTATTCCAAGGTCTCAACCACCCTTGGGGTTTCACTAATCTCATTAAGGTTTCCACATTAGCTCACCTTGGAAACTAGATATACTCCTAGATTACAATGAGTTCTAGGAAAACCACTAACACCAAGGTATTCTCTCTAACTTACCTTAGAAACTAGATTCACCTAAATTTTAACGATTCTAGGAAATACAATCCACAATGATAATTTAATTATTACAAATAATTTGTCCACACTTGGACACAAATAAGAAATTAAGAACAAATTATACAAGGCAAATGAAATATAAATAAAATAAATAAATTTGTAACCTCAAATGGAGAAGTTCAGATTTGTTGTAGAAGAGTTGAAGAACGTTTCTCCTTTTACCTTGTGGCTCTTCGGTGAATGTGCAATAATGTTTCGAGAGTCTCAAATTGTTTGAAAATTACCTTGAGAGCTTTTGAGTGTGTTGGATAGAAAATATGAACAATAGATGATCTCCAAAATGAGTTTAAAGCTATTTATAAGCATTCTAAAAAATACTGTAGCAGCATTGTAGCAACGGTCAAATTCACTATAGCAACGGTAATGTGTACTGTAGCAACGGTCAAAATTCTGACCGTTGGGGGATACTATAGTGTCACTGTAGCAGTACTGTAGCAATAGTGAAAAAATAATTTTTTGTTCAAATTATTTTTTATACATTTTAAAAATACTTTGAAAAATAATTTTAATGGAAAATAATACTTTTGAAAATAAATACACTATGAAAAAAATGTTTAATAAATTAATTTAAAAAATATATTTTTAATAAAAAATAATATTTTTGGTAATACATATACTATGAAAAATATTTTAGAAATTGATCTAAAAATTATATAAAAAATATTTTTAATAGAAAATAATATTTTTGGTAATACATATGCTATGAAAAATATTTTATAAATTAGTTAAATATAATTCGATACTACAATTAATATATTTAATAAAAATACTCTTTTTGTTAATAATCAAAATTTAATTAACATGAGCAAGTTGGCTCAACAGATTTATGGTAATAAAAGAAATCGAAACCGAGACTGTTTTTAGTATAGTTTTGATTCAGGTTGAAAAATTGAATTGTCATAAGAAACTTCTGGAAAGTCAATGAAATCCTGAGAGAGCTTTAGTTTTACGTAAGGATCAACTCTGAAGTGGTTTTGAGACAAAACAAAGGTCATATGAGGGCGCAAAGACGAAATCATCCATATCAAGTAACTTTGAATTATTAATTTTAAAATTTCTCTATTAAAATCCAAATGAAATTTATATCTGTGTGTGTGTGTGTGAGAGAGAGAGTGTGATGGCCATACTATGAAGCTTTATGGCCAAGAATTTGTTGCAAGATTTAGAAATCGATTGTCAGTAGGAATTGAGGATAAAATTTGGAAGAAATCTGGGCGTGTGAGGTAAAAGATTTGAATTTGATGTATAATATACATTTAATCATGGAGTTCAATCGATGGCAGCCTATAAATAGGCAAAATGCTTGGCCGAGAGAGGGAGGAGAAATGGTGAGATCGAGAGAGCAAGCTTGGCAATGAGGGTGACCGGTCAATGGGTGGTGGATGGTGACTGGAAGTAGCCGAAGTTAGCCTCAAAAGCGAGTGAAAACCATTGTTGTAATGTTAAAGCAGCAGGGGCAGTCAACAGGGGCGACTAGCGAAGCAAGCAATGTGCGGTGGCAGTCCAGCGAAGCCAACGGTGGCTAGGGAGGTTGGCAAAGGCTGGCGAGGACGATCGTGACGGTCAGCAGAGGGCCAGTTTGGCGGTGGGGCGGCTAGCGTAAGGCTGGTTGTGTAGGTCGCGATGGACAAAGAAGAAAAAGATAGGAAAAAGAAGAGAAGAAAAAAAGAAAAAGAAAAAAGAAAAAGAAATAAAAAAGGAATAAAAAAAGAGAAAAAATAGGAAATATTTTCAAAAAATTTTGGAAAAATAGAAATTGAATTTTATTAAATTTTCGAGAAATTTGGCCATGAAAGTTACTCGACACACGTAGTTCGAGGAAAAGTATTTATATCGAGAAGGTTGAAGGGGCTTCATCGAGGTAAGTAAAATTTTCTAGAAAATTCTAGAAAATCAAGAAAATTATTTATGAATTGTCATAGAGAAATATTTAGTTTGGATTTACTGAGGAAAAATAGGAAGAAATAGAGAAAAATTATGAGAAAATTAGAAAAAATAGAATATTGATACCCTTGAATAAATATGATGGCCAGGGTATGTTAAGGTTCCCAATTGAGTACGTTAGAAGCCCGGCATGAGAATTAAGAAATTTTTAGATACGTTCGAAATAAGTGGTTCGACCCAAAACCCGATTTTATGTAAATGGTTTTATCATGTTGTCATGTCTTGATGTGAATGTTATGTAGATTGCATTTTCATGCTATGATGATATGTGCATATGTTCACGATGATATTATTGGTCATGCATTGCATTAGGTTTGAGATTATGAACTGGTACCACTGCTCTACCAAGGGTGCACCCATACACCTCGGACTGGTAAGGAGGCTATAAAAATAAGGAGCAGCAATTGGGTTTGGTCAACTCAAACTAAAAGAATGATGACATTTTTCATATTGCATCCATGCACGAAATATGTTTATTGTACTCTTACTTAGATAATTCATCATCTAACATAGACTTTGCCCCCTAGAATATTCAAACGTTCCAGATGGAGATTATAGTAGAAATAAAGATGAATGAGGCATGAAATGGTACTTAGCAAAGTGCATGATGTATTGATTGTATGTTATAGAGCCTATATATTTAAGTTCTATTACTTTGAATTCTGAACGTTTTGGAGAACGATGATGTATAACCTTATTAATAGTTAATGTTAAAGTTAAGGTTCGATTCTAACTTCTGCATTTGATGTTTATGATGATTCTCATTCGAGATAGATGAATAGAAATTTTGGCATGGATATGAGGAATGATATGGTTTAGCCGTAGTTTTGAATAGAAAAAGTTTATTATCCTAGAATTGTCCCAAATTATAGCACGTCTAGAAAACGGGGTGTTGCAGTGCCTCCTTATTGACTTAGTGGTCCATGCTTCAGTAAGAGGAGGGGTCATGCCTCAACAGGAGTAGCCTTCTCTTGCTATTGTAGACCCTTATAACTGCTTATATTTTCCTTCATGTAGTTTTCTTCCTTTTTGGCTTCGCTTGTTCGAATTTTTCCTTTTTTTCTTTCCAAGTTTTTTTTTACTTAAAACCTGATTTGGTTATATCCCTTTCTTGCAGCGATGCATTGAATGATGAGAGCTTCCCAGCGAAAGGTTGTAATAGGAGTAGCTCAAATTAAAATTCTGCCATCTCCTCCCACCTAAGACAAGGCTCTCCCTCCTGAAACTCAGGTCTTTACCCAAGGGGAAGGGATAGGGGAGACAAAGACTCCTTCACTCTGTCGCAAGAGGAGTCGTCGCTAGGAGGCAGAGGCCGACCCTACCACATTCTAGCCCATCACCGATCTCACTCTTCCCAATCCCACCGCGGGTCCTTCGACTGATCCACAACTGGTGGATGAGCCCACTTCATTCCCCTGCTTGTTAACTGAGAGAGACATGTCTATAGCTATGAGCGGGGCCAGTCTTGGGAGTGCAAGGCATGATGATAAGGAGCTTGATCACTTGGTACACAGAGCAATAAGGCTTGGAGCGAGTACCAGTTCTCGGGGTGCTCTAGAGGTAGAAGTAACTTCACCTTTGGACCAAGCTGTCATCGACGCGAACCAAGTGAGTGGTCAGGGGCTATTCCGCCAAGCAGTTATTAATCCATTATCGTGACTTGGATGCAGAGAAGAGGGTAGCCGCTAAAGTGTTGGCACCTATTTTGACTTCACCTCATCCTCCTCATCGGGGGGCAGTTTAACTTGAAGGTAACCTTTGGGCTCGCGGGGAACACTTTAAGTTGCAACCCAAAGTCTTGGACACAGACTCAATAGACATGCCAGGCATCGATGTCCTCCTTTTCTACTCCACCATTCTCTTGCGTGACAAAAATCGATACTTTCACAACTCTCCGTAAGACGTGGCTGAGTTCAAGCGTTATCCTGCAATTGTAAGTTTTTCCTTTCCTCCTTTCTCCAAGGGTGCTATCTACTGATTCTTTTTTCTTTTTTTTCTTTATTGGGTGCCTAAGACACGGTTGTGACCAATGCGATGAAGAGGCAAAAATTTATGAGTGGACTCAACGGTCCTACAATTGGAAAGAAGAAGAGTAGGTTCTGAACATGAAAATCCAACACTCGGAGTCAGATGAAGTCGGCCTCCATTCTCAAATTTTGGACCTTCAATCTCAGCTCCAGAATCTCTCTACCATTAGTCAAGCTGCCGAGCCGGATGCCCACAAGTGGAAAGAGAAGCTGGAGAACTGAAATAATGCTTATTAGGAGAAGGTGTCTTCCTTGTCAGAAGCTTAGGGGGAGGTGTCGTGCCTAAAAGGAGATTTGGGAAGCACTGAGGGACGAGTGGCCAAGGTGTTCCAAATGGTAACATGTGCTTAGTCTGAGGTTGAAAGGCTACGGGAAAACAGGCAACTAGAAATTGAGGAGGCAATGAGGAACATGGTGAGGCAGTATCACCTTTCCAACAATTGCTATCGCCACAAGGACGAGTATGCCAATTAGTTTTTCAAGTTTAGATTCTACCTCGGTCGCAACTTTCTAGAGTCTAAGCGTCCCGGGGAATCCTTCTTAGAGATAATTTTTGTCGACGCCATTTCTTCCATAACTCCCTCCAACTAGCGAATGTACAAGCCTTTTGATCCTGGGCCAGATGAGTGTGCGCAACAAGCTTTGGAAGACGACCTTAGCAACTTGTTGGGTCCCTGGAGCCCTTATGTCCCTGATCCTGAAGAAGGAAAAATCATAGCGGACATGACGAATACCATCCAGATGATCAAGAGTGGTTTGGAGGAAGACTTTGCTGCTAATGCTTCTCAGAGCTTGCCTTAGGAAAACTCAAGATAGCTAGATCTCCCACCTACCCAAGACTAGCGTGGGTTACGTATTTGTAGCGTTTTCATGTCTTGGCTATAAAAATGATAATTTTTATGCATTGTATTTTAAACTGCTTTCATTTGGATGTATGCTATTTTTGTTACTATCTCAACATGCATTGCATGTTTTCCTACTGCAACATAATCCCATTTTTGTTGTCTTTTGCATCTTTTTTACTTGCTATTTATGTTCATGGTGCTTATTCCCTTTTTCCCTAAATTGATTACATTATGCAATCCCTAAGGGTTGAGTTGTTTAGTACTAATGTCTTGGTTCTTGTGTCAGGCTTTGGACTGCGCCAAGTAAGGACTTCTTGCCATGCCCTCTGACCTTTCTGGTCGATATTTGCAACATACGCCTACGTTGTTTTCCCATCTAGAATTCATGCCAGGTACCAAACTTTTAATTCTAAGCATGAGGCTTGTACTCAGCAGGAGGAGTTAAACTAAATGCTTGCAAAGAGCCTGACTTGCACTCTTAGGTTAGTATTAGATGTCAATTGAAGGATCCACGTTTGCCTTGCCTTACAACCTCAGGCCTCTCGCGTGAACCACTTAGGTCAGGTACCTCATATCAGAGTTCCAACAGGGCAAAGCAGAGGTTGCCTTAGGGTTGGTTAAGCCAAGCTTTTCCTGGCAGCATACTCTTACCGGATCAACTTTGCATCGAATAATCGTCGGGTATCAAAGGTCGTTGTTCAACCTCATGCACGGTCTTGTCCTTTAGCTTTACCCTCTCTGGCTTGCCCACCATGGGGAATCTAGGTTGGATCGAGGGGACAGACACTGAATTATCCCTGATGCTTAAGTTTGCCGAGAGGCTTAGCACTGGATCAACCAATGAGTCAAAGTCAGCCTAGTGGCTTAGCACTGAACTCAAGCGAGGATCTAGGTTAGCCTACGGGCATGGCATCAGAGTGAGTTCAAAAATCCAAGTCGATCCATGGTCTTAGCGCCAGATTATAGCTAGGTGGGCCCGCTTTTGTAGGTCGAGCCATAGGATCCTTTTCTATCTCATTCCTTCGGGTTTTCCCGACACAAGGAATCTAGGTTGGATCATTGGCCTAGCGCTGGACTTCTACCGGATGTCTAAGTTTGCCAGGGGGCTTAGTGCCGGATCGACCACAGAGTCAAGGTTAGCCTCATGGCTTAGCACTGGACTCAAGCAAGGGATCCAAGTTGACCCGAGGGCATGGCATCAAAATGCATCCGGGAATCCAGGATGGTCTGAGGTCTTAGCACCAGATCACAATTTGTCGGGCCAAACCTTTCAGGACATGGGCTTGCTACTATCTTTGTTGGCTTTTCGTTGTTACATTGGGCAACCCTATCATTCTATCGGGTTGTGCTTCAGACACGATACCTGCATTATATTTTAGGACAATAATACAAGCACACAATACGCAAGGCAATTTACATGGTTTGGCTTATAGTGTCGCCTACATCCACGGGAATACAGGGGGTGTATTCTTTTATTCATATGGGGAGTTACAATACATGCGGATGCATTGTCTAAGTTGGCAACTGCTAAAGATATGCCAGGGAGATTAATCCACATGGAAGTCATCCAAAGGCCTAGTGTGGGAGAAAGAGGAGGTAGTAGGGGTTCATTGTGTAGCAATTCAAGAAGATTGGAAGACTTCGATACTAAAATATTTGTTTAGCCAGGAACTCCCAGATTCCTACTGGAGGCAAAGCGATTAAAAGTTGGCACTGCTCATTTCATAGTGGTTTGGTTAAGATCTGTACAACAAAGGATACTCCATGCCTCTACTTAAATGCCTAGGACCCTTGGAAACCCAACATGCCTTGGAGAAGTACATGAGGGAGACTGCGGAAAACACCTTGGGGGAAAAAAATTTGCGAGCAGGATTTTTTTGGCCTACCCTTCGACAGGACGTAGCCCAGAAAGTTTTAACGTGTGATAAGTGTCAAAGGCACGCCCCACTAATTGTAAAACCCCCTTCTTCCATCCAACCTATATTCCAACCATTACCCTTCACCTAGTGGGGGCTAAACATATTGGGCCCATTTCTGGTAGCTTCAGCCCAAAAGAAGTTCCTACTTGTAGCCACCGACTACTTCATGAAGTGGTTGGAAGCAGAGCCTTTAGCCATTATAACTAAGAAGAAGGTGGAAAACATGATGTGGAAGGATATCATCTGTCGTTTTGGCATTCCCCACATCCTCAACATTGATCATGGTACACAATTTGACTCTGGGGTGCTTAGGGTTTTTTTCCAATGATAGGGGATCAGTTTGAAAATGGCATCCGTGTCATATCTGCAGGAAAATGGGCAAGCTGAGGCAAATAACAAAACCAATGTGCACAGATTGAAAACTCAATTGAAAAAGGCTAAGAACAGATGGGAAGGCGAGCTCTCCCAATGTCCAATGGTGCAATTGGACCACTAACTGTGTACCTGCAAGGGAGACTCCATTTAGTCTAATATACATAATGGAAGCTCTCATCCCCATAGAGGTAGATCTCAAATCAACTAGAGTTATGGCATTCTAAGAAGAAGGAAATTCTAATCAACTGAGGGAGAACCTAGATATGATAGATGAGCTGAGGTAAAAGGCAGTTATTCGACTAGCAACATACCAAAGAAGGGTCTCCAACTACTACAATGAAAGGGTTTACCATAGAGCACTTAAAGACGATGATATAGTACTTAAGAAATTTGCCATTACTAATGCCCTTAGGGAAGAAGGGAAGTTACGACCTAACTAGGAGGGCCATACAAGATCCAGAAGATGTTGGGGGCTAACACATGTGTGCTACATGAAGGACCATCACGAGGATACATAGCATGCAACGGAAGCGTTTTTTAAAAAAAAACTTTCCTCGTATTGATTAGAATCTAGGAAACTTACTTTTCATTCGGATCACCGGACGGAATGAAGCGACAGAATGAGGAAGGGCGGGAGCTTCTTCGCGTGGTGGAGATGACGGCTGTCCTACAATCCTTTGGCTCCTTCGCATCAGAACTTGAATGTTCTCTTGATCTCTCTTTTGGTGAAGAAGAGTAAAAAACCCTTAGGTGAAAAACAACCAAGGAGAGAATATATAGAGGGAGAACCCTAGGGTTAAAACCCAAGTGGGCCAAACCCTAGTGGGCCAAGTTCATTTAATTAATTTTCTAATTGGGTAAGCCCAATTAATTAATTAAAAAACCAATGAACTATTATTTTATTTTAGCTCAATTAATTATGGACCATTCTGAATAAAATAATTCTCTCTCAATGTAATTTACCCAACAAGCCAAATGTATTAAATAATACATAAGTTATATCGAGCTACCCCGGGGACCAAAAGACAAATTATTCATGGCTACTAAAAAGACCAAAATACCCCTGCTACCCAAGAGCTATATTTTGTCATTCTAAGTGTTCCAACTATCACCATATGGTAACACTGACCCCACAAATAATTTTGCATGTACAATGTCTTTGACCTACTAGTGTAATGACGAAAATACCCCTCTGCGTAAGACCCATCATTTAGAAAGGAATAGTGTACTAACACCTCTCTAAATGATTTCTACCATCCTTAGATCACTAGTCCAATAATCCGTGACTACTCGAATGTACTTGCTTATCACTGGGAGCTACCCAGAAGCACACACTCTTAAGTCACGTTCCCAGGGCCCTGGATTATTTGATTATTCTTGGACAATCACAAGGGGGTGAATCACAGAAACTATCTTGTATTAGTCTGTCTTAGCTAATTAGAAACCATACTCCCAACTCACAAGGTTATTGATCTTTGATAGACCTCACATACAGTGAATCTAAGAATATAGCTCTAGGTTCACTAGACCACCAACTAATACTCAAGTATTAGAGTACTCGTCCACGTAGTAGCAGTGATAGACTAGCTCCATGATAATTAGTACTTTGTCATTAGCTTCTATCACAGGTCCACTCTACGCATTCCAAATGCGCTTGTACAATTAGAGTAAACAGATTGTTTACTGGCTAAGGCAAGCCATCCTCCATTAGGATCTATTGCACAATGATCTTATCATGATAGAATGCCCAGTTCTATCAAAAAATCAAGAGTAATATTTTCTTGCTTATTAAGTACCCATGATTCATGCCTAACTGTGAAGAACGACCCATCACATGAATCACTTACTTAATAGCATGGACACTTTTCCAACAATTAAATGCAAATAATATATGTGCCATAAACTGTTCATGATGCAGAAAGAAACATCATTACCATAAATTAAACAAAACGTGTCTTTAGGGCATACATTTCCAACACTACAGACATTGCAAGGAAAGACACTTGGAAAGACGTGGAACACTATACACTTGAAGAAGTACTTCCCAACTCCCTTGGAGACTAAGACTTTAAAATCTCTTGTAATGTTACTTCCCCCATAAAAATAAAGAATACCCCCCTATATTCCCGTGGACGTAGGCGAATTATAAGCCAAACCACATAAAATATCCTGAGCACTATGACACTATGTGTTTGTTGTAAACCTTATGCAAGTGCCTTAGCCCAAGTCTAACCTAGAAAGGTGGATGCATTGTCCATCAATAGAAAAATTAGCTACACTATAACCACGCTCCCAAGAAGAGTGTCACTCAACAATAATCTGGAGCCATAACCTTGGACTAACTCAGATTCCCCATGGTGCTCCGATGCTATGCTAAAAGACCAACCAAATCCCTTGTAGAAGTTAGATGATATGCCCATAAAGCTAACCTAGACTCCGTGATAGATTAGGCGCTAAGTTTCTAAGAAAACTTGAATGCTCGATAGAAATCCAACGCCAGGCCCTTGGGCAAATTTAGATTCTCTAAAGTGAACAGATTCGGGTAGGCAAAGCATAACATAAAGCCATAATGAGGCAATTGACTCTTAAAGGTGGGTAACCAATCTAGATTTTGGAAGATGATCTGGTGTCATGCCCCAGACTAACTTGAATCTCCCATAGGAGTCTAGGGCCAAGCCCCTGGGCTAACCCAAATCCCGAAAGTAGATTCAGAGCCAAGTCTCGTGGCAAACCTAGGTCCCTTGCAAAAAATAGTGCAATGACCTAAGACAACTTAATTGAGAGCCTTAGCTCTAAAGCCTAAGACTTGTCACTAAAATCCAAGGTTCAGCCATTAGACCTCAACGGACCACCAAAAATGGCCCAATACCATGTCCAAAGGCAAACCTGGATTCCCTAAGATAACCCAATGCTATGCTCAATGACTAACTTGGATCCCTTGTAGAAGTTCGGTGCTAAGCTTGTGGGCTAACCCAAACACCTTGGTTGATCCGATGCCAAGTCCCTAAGCAAACTTGAGTTTCAGGTAGAAATCTGGTGCTATGTCGTTTGGCAAACCCAAGCCATGCACTCTAGCTAAAAGTTTAATAGTTAACCTAGATTTCGTATGGTAGGTGGACTCGAGCTAAGAGCTATGAGAAAGAAGGTAAAACATGTCCCATTTACAAGGATTCACTCCACTAGTAAGAGGGTGATCTTGAGCCACAAAAAAGGCATAGGAATGTGTATTTGGCCACTCATCCTCATGGAATCGTTCCATCATAAAATTGGGTATAAAGATGGGAAACAAGTCACATCCAGATATTAATAAAAAAGGAAACGCATATGCGTAAATAGAAAAATAATACTTCCCATATAACATCGATACATTTAAAGAAGACATAGGACCAACAAATTGACCAAAATAAATATCCATTCGTTATACAGAATGTATGAATCATCAGAAAGCATAGCTTGAGTTAAGAACATAACAAGCATTTCCAAAATTTGAAATCTATAAAAGATAGAAAAATGCATCACTTGTCTCTGATAACCTGAGGGGTAGAAAGATACTCTAGACACTTAGAAAGCAGGTTTAAGAGGGTATCCTCTGGCATGTCTCCCAGAAGCCCATCCAACCCATTCCTAATTTGCTAAAGGGCCTCAATCATCCTTGAAGATTCCTCAGGATCAAACACGTCAGGACTCCAGGGACTAGAAAGTTTAGCCATATCATCCTCCAGGGTAGCCCTCACCATCTACTTAAGGCTGAGGGAATTGGACTCATATTTTCTCCAATCAAAAGGATCAATCAAAGTGGTCTTCGTGAACACCATATCTGGAAATGACTCTCTGGGACGTTAAGACTCCAAAAAGCTACAACCAAGATAAAGACTAAATTTAGAGTAACAGCTCGCATAAGCGTCCTTGCATCGGAAACAATAGTTGGAAAGGTGATAAGCTCGAACGGCTTCCTTGATCTCTTATCGCCTTTCCCCCTTCATACATGTAAATTCTGGTCCGGTTCATACAGCTTCATGTCGAGCCTGCACCACCTGCTCCTTAGTGGTCACAAAGGCTTTTATCAGACAGATGTTATCTTTCTGAGCTTTCGAAAAGGAGAAAGCCATATCCTTATACAATTTTGATTTCCTTTCTGACTTCTTCCACCCTTGTGCATCAAATTCAACAACCTAACACTTGGTAGATAGATTGTTAAGCTGAGATTGGAGTTCCTGAACCTGAGTCTCAAGAGCTTACTTATCTGACTCCAAATGCCTGACCTACATACCCCAAATCTGCTCCTTTTCTTTCCACTTCCAAGATGCATCCACTCCTGGATCTTTGCCTCTTCACAAGCCATGCGCACCCAATTCATGGCATTGGTAACCACCGCATCCTGAGTTCTCTACCCATAGAAGAGCGAATAAATAAGCAATTAGCATTTTGAAATGGTTGAAGATGAAAAACTTACAATAGCAAGATAACTCTCAAATTCGTCCATATTCGAGATGGAATTTTAGAAATATAGGTCCTCATCTCGAGAAAGACTGGTGGAATATATGAGGCGCGTGTTAATACCTATCATATCTATCGTATTAGTGTTTAGGACCCTTGGGCGAATCTTAAAGTTTTCCCCACGTGTCTAACGACTTTCTCCAAGATTAATTGCCCCCTGGTGAGGAGAATGAGGCATAGGGAATAAAGGACCTAAATCTCTCACTCACATCCTATCTTCGGTATCTAAGATCTGGCGCTCGAGACGTTGGGAATTAATCACCCCACGGCGAAACTGTCTACGATCACTTGTCTGGGCAACATTGATAGTCACTAGGTCTAGACAAGAAGTAACCTCAACCTTTTATGTGTCCCAAGTCTTGAGGGTGTGCCTCAACCTGTTCCACCATGATGGGCTCTTCTACATCTTGCTGCACCTCGAACAATTCCATCATAGCCAGCCCCGCTCATGGAAATAGAAACGACTTGCTTGCCAGACAAACTAAGTGCAAGAGCAGGCTCCGTGGCAAGAGGTAGGGCGAGTATAGGATTGACAACAAGAGTGAAAGCATTAAGGTTGGTTGTTGGTTGGTAGGTATTGGGATCGACCTCTGTAGATGGGCGACAACTCCTCTTCTTCCAACGACGAATTGCCCCACTAATCATAATGATTCTACCCAAAATTAATAATGATTTATGGTAGTGAGTAAATTATGTTAATTTTGAGTATAATTATTATGAATTTATGTGTGACACATTAGTTACTAAAAACTATTTGGAAAATTTGCTCATAGGTATATCATTTCCTAAGAATTATTGGAATTATGAATGCATTAATTAAAATTAGGAAGGTTAATGCTAATTATTAATCTAAGAGTAATGGTTAAGATGCAATAGTTGTTGTATTTTATTTTTTAATTAACTACAAAGCACTCTTGTTGGTTGATAAAATATTACAAAACATGATACATTTTAACATCAATCAATAAAGGTATTATTGAGTTGGAAACAAAATATAATAAATGTACATTATCTTGAGAATAAAATGCATTTAATAATTACATTACCCAAGTAGAAACTATTGGAAGATATTATGGTGGATGTATTTATTTAAATAATTGAATTAAATTGTGTGAATATATTAATTATCTATATATAATATATATTATAATATATGGGTAATGCTAACCTGCTAAGTTTTAATAAATGCATATTGTTTTTAAATAAAATGTATTCTTTTTATTTTCAAATACAATTCTATTATTTGATAAAGTATTGAAAAATATGATGCTTCATTTTATCATCAATCAATAAAATTATTTTAGTACTAAAAATAATGTGTCTTATTACATTTGAAATTTATAGATTTAAAATTAAATTACAAGGATAAATAAATTTCAGATTTGTGTATTCAAAATTAAAAAAAATTAAATTACATATTCTCAAATTTATATATCCAAAATATCTATATACTACTTACTAAAATAGTTCAAAAATACTTTAATTGCGAACTAAATTATGTGTAATTTAATTTACTTATTCATTATTATTAGTATTATTATTTATTGCATTTATTATCTTACCCTCAATGATAAGTTACATATTGATTTGTTTAATTAATTTACTCTATATATATATATCATAGTTACATTCATAATTTTATTTATTAATTTCAATTTTCGAATCTATCTCAATTTTTAATTTTTATTATATGTATAATTGTGGGTAGCACTAACTGATTGGATGTATTGGGCAGAGCAGTCTCTTGGTATTTGTGCGTTAACTGTGGGCAGTGGGGACCAAAAATTCTGTTTCTTTGCAGCGTTTACGTGCTCCCGTTGCCATCCACAGCCACGCGATTTTTCCGACCGTGGAAAATCAAGCTACCGATCTAGAAAATAGTAAAAATTAGAAGAAAGAACATATTATATATATATATATATATTATGTTATTATTATTTTTATATAATTATAAAAATATATATATTATGGATTATTTCTAAACCATCTCTTATGGATCAAACTTTACCAAGCAGGTCGACTCAATCTCCCGAAGTCTAATAGACCTAAGCCCGAGAACACCTCAACAAAGTCGCAGATCATTAAAACCCGAACTCTGACAACGAGAATAAGCGAGTTCCCAGCAAGACCTTTAGCTCGCTGGCCAATCTAATTAGCTCGCAGGACAAAAATGTAGCGTAATAACCGGAGGCAAAGCCCAACTACCTTATCTGAATCAAACCACATCCTTAATAATGCGAAATTTATTCTCGATTTTATGAAGCTGATAAAGACAAATTATCTCTGTAATATAATCTTTCTATATTTAGAAGTTATCAAAATTGTAAACACCTCACTCTATAAATAAGGGTCAAAACACCATTATATAGGCATGATAAAATATATATTGTTACTCTGTCAAAATTACCAAATAACAGTCATAGAGTAGGCATCATAAAAATTCTCTTGAGTATCGTTTGTTATTTGTGTTATTCGTTTATTCTCTTTATATCTAAATTTATTTTATCAGTATGTGCCGACGAATCACAATCGACTAATTCTAAACGTCGACAATATAATTTATAAAAGAGTTAAACTATCAAATTCTCACAATGATATAAATATAAAATTATTTTAATTATTAAAAAAATTAAAAAATACCATACGTTGTGTCTATTAAGTGTTTAATTTAGAGTATCGATTGCATGTGTTTATAATTTTTTTAATAAAATTTATTTGTTAAATATATTTAGAGCGGTATCGGCCACCGTGTTTGTGTCTTCTATCACAACATGAAAACAAACAAAACCCCTTTTCTAACTGAGTAGAGTGCGTTTTCATGCTACTTCAATATCAATAGTACGTACTTGGCTGCCTTAAAAAGGCCAATTCCTAGAGCATTAAATAAATAAATTGGGCGGATTACTGTTTCTTTTTGGTAATTAAATTCGTAGCAATAGTTGGTTAATTAAGTGAAAAATACCACACAAGTTTACTTTACCAAGTAGGATGTTGGTACGTACTATAATATTATTATTATTAATTAGCATTTATAATAATATTGTTGTCTTAACATCAAACAATTCTCAACTTGATTTGTTCCAAAATTAATGTTTGTAGGTTGATGTTTTACTTACTGATCAATTTTGATTCTCTTTTCTTTTTTTTTAATTTAATTTTTTTGTTGCTAAATAATTCAATTCTGCAATACTTCACATGTTAGTTTGAGTGAAATTTAAGTCTAGATTGTTCGTGTTTATATTCCTCTTTGCTTTTGTTTACATCAAACAAATCTTATATTATTCAACACAGGCAACATAATAATAATTCGCTTGCATATATATATATATAAGTATAGAATTGTATAAGAAATTGATCAAAATTTTTATTAAATTTGAATAGCAACATTATTGGCACTTCCTTAAACTCTTTAACAAATCATGACAAGAGATCGCATCACATCATGAACACAAAGCGTGATTGAGGGACGCTTTTGGATCCACCCTCCTCCTCATCTATACCCACCAATATTCACTTTCCTCCTCTCACACATCAATAAAATCAAGGTATGACAATGAATACTTCATTTACATATTTAATTTTATAATAAATCTTAATTTTTATATTTATTTTAATTTTAAATAAATAATTAGAGACCATTATTGTAGTATATCAGTCTATCTTTGTTTTCCCTGTAAGCATTATTTTTATAATTAATGCTGACTCTGACCTTTAAAGAAAAATTCAAACACCATTAAGGCTAATCAAATTAACTTTTTAATTATTAGTTCAACTTCCATCTAGTTTGACCCAAATGTAAAAAGTATTAATTCTGATTCAACCAACAATTCTCATATCAAATCTCTAATGAATCTAAACAATTACACTAGTCTTGTAATGAAATAATATTATTTTTATGTATTATAAGGAGTGATTAGCAGCAAAATACTGACACAATTAAATTAAATTAAATTAAATTGTAAAGAATACATTATATTTTGAGCAATCTAAACATATTATTTTTTAAAAAATCTGTATGTAATTTTTTTAATTTAAAATAATTTTATACAAAAAGAAAAAATGTAACAAAAAAAAAAGTACATTTATTACAGTTTAGTTTAACCATCACTTAAAAACAATAATTAGCATTACTTACTATTATTATAGTTAGGAATGCGATTATATGTATGTATTTAGTAGCTATTTTTCCTTTCCTTTAGATTTTTTCAAATTCTAATATAATTTTATTTTTTTATTATTTAATAATTTCAATTTAATATATTTAATATTTAATAATTTTATTTTACCTTCACAACTAAAATCAAGTCCAAGTCGTCACAACAGCAACGACTAACTAGAGGATCCGTCGGGGTTGGGGTCGGGGTCGGGGTCCACAAGAGGGAAGACCCCACCAAGTCCAAGAGAAGATAATAATAAAACCTAGGACCATGCTACGGGTCCCTTTGTGCTGCCCCTGGGGGGGGGGACCACAAGAGGGAAGACCCACCAAGTCCAACAGAAGATAATTTAAACAAAATGATAATAAAAAGTAGGACCATGCTAGGGGTCCCCTTTGGGCTACCCCTGGGGGGTGGGGGGGACCACAAGAGCGAAGACCCACCAAGTCCAACAGAAGATAATTTAAACAAAATGATAATAAAAAGTAAGTCTACGTAATTTAATTACTCCTCAACCTTACCTTGCAATTTGCAAAGTCAGTAGCAGTAGCGGTGACACGTGCGCCTGCCTGCCTGCCTGCCTGTATAGGCGGAGCAGTAATCCTCAAAATTCACGGGACAATCCAAGTTGAAGATGTTGGGACAAAACATATGACCTGATTCTGCTTCTGCTTCTGCTCACACAGTTACCCGATTCTGCTTCTGCTTCTGCTCACACAGTTACCCGTAAAAGAATCTCCCTTTTCCCCCACCCAACCCATTATATAGATATAGATATAGATACAAAGCCAGAGAGTAAAAGGAGCACACAGCCACTACTGCACTCTCATCGACATATATTCCTTTGCCAATAATACCGTACAAGCAGCAGCACACAGCCACAACCCACCCCGCTGAGCTCTCACAAAAGTTATCTTTAAGTATTAGTGGATCGTCAGAGTTAGCTCACATCCTTTAAACCCTCAAAATAAATGTTTGTTTATTCAACTAGAAAAAGGATATATGGGAGAAGAAACAGCAGTCATCTTGTCGTCATGTGATAGCTACAGAGACCATTTGTATTTCAAGGCAAAAGACCCAACCAAAAAAAAGAAAAGGAAGAAGTGTTTCATTTATCCTCCAGGCGTCGCAGTACTGACTCCGCAAAGCTTTGCTGCCTGCATACAAGATACAGATAACAAACCAAAGGGCTAATATTAAGTGTTGTTCCCCTAGTTAGTTTTCTTAACCTTCATGAAAAAAGATTTCTAATATAACTTGGATTTTAGATCTCACACTCAAACAAGTAAACAAATCCAATATTACGTGCAATAACGACAGCCAAGTAAGCATCACCCCGTTTGAGAGAGTGGTTATAACTCAGGAAAGAAATAAGATAGATGCCATCAGTTTAATAATGTTCCCATAGAACAGAAACCAACCTAGAATGCTTGTCAGGTAAAATGGCCTACTTCCTTCGCTTCGCTCAGCGAAAACGAATAGATGAAACCAATATGGGATAATCATGTTTAATGGTTGTATTTTTTTATACTTTTGAGAAATGTACAGAGAATCTAACTTTCAAAAATATATGTCAAAAGCTATTCCTGGTAGCTGCCAAACCTAACAGAATAATGTCGGTTAAATTCACAAGCCAACTCATCAAAATGTGGAATAGGCACTTCGACCCTAACATTGAAAGGCAAAATCAATAGCAATGAATTAATTAAAAAAAAAAAATCAATTAGATAGATTGCTATTCACTTACTTCCTTTCCCTGTGTTTGGGGCTGGGGCTCGAGTATTTCAAATATCCATCCCAAGGAACCTTTTTCAGACCTGCTCGAACTGAAATAATGTCCCTGACCCTGCATAGGAGCACCAATCAAATGAGGAAGCCAACAGTAAAACAGAAATAGCTCTGACAGACATTTTACTTTATCCAATTACTCACCTCTCTGCAAATTCAATTGGTGTCTCTCCAGGCTTTAGATTTTGAGGCTCCAAGTACCATACATCACAAACAACAGCCCATGATGTCATAAGCTGCAGTAGATGCATCGTAAAGGATTGCCTACAAATAACACATCATGTGAATATATCTAAATGCGGAATGTAAGTGGCAGAGAGAAGCTTTAATTTTAAGCAGTTGTCATAAGTTTATTCCCCTGCCCCCTCTTGTCCCCATAGGGGGACTAAAACCTACAACAATAAAGATATTTCAGAACTCATATTTCCCTCAAGTGTGGCAATACATATGAGTGCGCTCTATAATCGAAACGTTTGTTCCATTTTGGATGTTAGATATTATGTTCAGCTGCATACTGCAAACTTTGGTGGTGATTGACACCTTCAAAACTTAAAATCAGGGTCCATAATGTTATGATAGCATATGTTATAAGATGAATAGCTGATACCATACAACTCTTACTCTGTGCCCCTCAATGTAAGGGACAAGTATTGAAAACTCAAAGCAAAAATTGGTAGAAAATAGGACATATCCAATTATCCATCAAACCATAATCAGATGGAAAAACAAAGCACAACAACAATGAAAATACTGCAAGATTAAATATAGAAACCATAAAAGGACATCCCCAATGCACAAGGCTCCATGCTTTGCAAGGGTTGAAGGAGTGTCGAACTTGCATACAACCTTCCCTTTGCTTTTTGCAAAGAGGCTGTTTCCAGATCTAAAGAGTCGATTTCAGTCTACTCCCAAAATAGTTAATAAAAGAGCTCCAAACTTTAGAATTAACAACTAATTACTAAAAAACAAATTTCTTATGGATACTTAATAATGGGAAAACATAACTATATGGGTTCAAGCACAAAATATTATGCACATATGCATCAAAGATATTCATAGAAGCAATATATAATTTTTTTTGTCCATATTATTCACAGTCCATATCTTAGGTATAAATTTATAATTACATCTTCCATGTTTAAGACAGGTGCTCTAATTAATACTTATCTATTCTACAATTTTATATTTTCCATAGATTCACAATATAAATGCTTCCTCTAAAACTGTTAATTGCGAAAGCGTTACATTAAATTATTAACACACAGAAAGTTGGTTCTTCAAAAATTATTAGCTAGAGATTGTTAAGTTACAAAATATCTGGTAAGATAAAGGGTCAATAGCAAATGCTTCTCTCTATATGAATAGTGTATAAACATTAACTGAATCATTTAAGGGAAAGAAAAGGGCCCACCATGTGGGTGATTGTTGCAAAAATGTAATACTACATCATTCCATATGGGTTTTCTAAATCAAAGTTCTATCTGTCTAGCATTTTTTTTTTTAAGTTAAGCATAAATCAAGATCTAGTGCTTCATGATTGGAAGATGAAATTTAGATATCAGGAAAATAAGGCAATAATCAAACATATTATGCAGGCACCAGTAAAAGCATACGCATAACATTGCTTGCCAACTGATGCATGATAGCATAAAGGGTAAATTACTGAAAGAAATACCAAACTTGTGTTTTCAAATTCAGATTCACTTTCAATTTTTTCCAATAGGGAAATCCAACTTACTGTTTAGTTTTGACTGTAGACTACCATTTGCTGCTGTTATTATTTGCTGTTAATTGCTGACATTGGAAGTTATGTTAGATGATTTGGTCAATGAGGTGGCAAGTTCTTCCCACCTAAGCAAGTAAGGAAATAGAAAATCCCAGAGTTTTTTGGTTGACGGGTAAAGTTCTTGCCACCAATCTAGCATCTGTGCGGACTCTCAGCCACTTAGGTGGCAAGTTCTTGCCACCTCATTGATTAAGTCATCTAACATAGCTTGCCACATTAGCAATTACGATAAATTAGAGAAGAGCAAATGTAGTCTACAATTGAAACAAAATAGTAAGTTGGGTGTCCCTATTGAAAAAATTAAAAGGTGAGTCTAAATTTGTAAACAAGGGTAAAGTTTGGTATTTTTTGGTAATTTACCCTAACATAAAAAACTAGTATATGCAGGAAGCTCTTACTTTCTACTGTTCCAAAAGGCATCCACAAAAATTTTGTTATACTTGATTGCGATAGGACAAACAGTGCACCCAAGTTCAAAGGCACCCTGAACATAGCAAAGACAGAAACGGTCAAACAGATAACCAAGAAATCAATAAAAAGAAAAGCGCAATTTACTCCAAATTCATTATAACATCTTATCGCCTGTTGTTATACTGCAGAGCTTTCTTAATGCCTGTACTAGATGAATTCTGAAATTGACACTATTACCTTTTTAAACATAACAGTATAGTGATTGTTTACACAAGTTCCTTCTGGAAATATAAGAAGGGGATTATTGTCAGCTCCCAGAACATGGTCCCTCAACCTGAAAAGAATCCCATATTTTTCAACACTGAAAGATGGATGTTATAATATTAATGTTTCCATTTCAACCAAACATACTTTCTTGCTACAATCTCACGATCCTTCGACTCCGAACGATTGAACCAGATACAGCCTACACTCTCCAAAATAGTACTTTGCAACAGTCCTGCCACCAGCAAACAACATAATCTCATTGCACAATGACCATCCATATTGTTACCTTTGGTGTTCCCTATTTTCTAAAATGCCCATGCTTCCCTCTAGCATACGATTATAAAGGTATCAAAATTACAGGATTCATATCATTCAAAACCATATGGTACTCCCACAAAGGTAACCAACTGTACAAAAAGAACAATGAAAAACATTTTTCTTGATAACTTATGAGGAAGAAAACAACATGAGAATTAGTACATAACGAGAATAAACTGCAAGCATGAAAGCAAAGAGCTTAATGCACCCAATTTGTCAGGTAACTTCAAATTTATTTCTTAGCGAGGCATGTAAACACCAAAACAAGATAATTCAACAAAGAAAACTTCATTATATTGATGCCACAAAAGTTAGCAAGTACTAAGTCTAGATACTTACCAACCCATCCAGGATGCTTCTGCATGATAACAGCAAATGCAGTCATCTGCTCTAGAATAATGAAGTCAATCATTGAAGTATGATTCGCCACAAAAACCTGTTCAGATTGGTAACAGAAGTTCAGGGCATATGCATTCAAACATATATAGACAAATTTGTACAAGACCTAAAAGAACTTGGGCAAACACCAAAAGTAAATAACAATATAAAAGACCTGCTTAGGCCGCATGCTAGGCCGTGGTCCATGGTACTTGACAACCCCAGTCCAAGAAGCAACGAAAAAGCTGCAAATTAACTCCACCAGACATCTCTGAGAAGAACATATCAAATGAAATAAATGCTCTTCAGATTCAATGAAAGGGCATAGCATAGTTGCTGCAGAGCAACCAAGACTTAGGAAACTATCAGAATTGAATGAGAATCTTAATAGATATACTATAAAATTAACATTTGCAATACTAAAAGAGAACCTTAAAAAATCTTCTTAAAATCTAACAATAATTTTAATGAATATATAATGGACGTTTAAATGAAACTAAAGGAAAAAAATAACATGTGTAACGAATAAATCATTTTTAAATAATTTTCATAGAGGTTTTTACAACTTTTCTTTTCTTTTTTAGATCAATACAATGTTTCAATAATATCTAAATTAGATAGTGAAAAATCATAAGATCATGTTTGTCAGATTTTCATAGATCTGGCGTTAGAAAGGATGGGTTTTGAGTTAAGAGGTGAGCTTGGTTAAATGGCTTTTGAGTTAATGGGTTTTTACAACATTCGAAAGTTACCCATCACTTTTATTTTTTTCTGATTGCATTATTCTTTTTTATGATCCTTCTAAGGATGCATTAGGATATCTAATGGGTACCTGTTATGTTTTGAAGCCATGTCTGGTTAAGAATAATCTCCTTAAGAGTGAAGATTCATTATGAGTGTAAAGTAGGAAGGTTATCCTCTTTCATATAGATCTTCCACTTGGTTCTTCTCAAAAGTGTGAACCTAGCTAGACTCACTTCCTAGAAGTGGCAAGGCTGTAGCTAATTATCTGGAGAAGCTACAACCAGATTTTCTGGGGGTAGCTCAAGTATCAGTTAGGAAAGGTTTGCCTCCCATTAGCAGAAGGTGACTTAGGAATTAAGAAATTGAGATCCTTTAATCTTGTGCTCCTAGGTAAGTAGTTTTGGAGGTTTGTCAGCAAGAGGATAGATTATGCCAAAAGTTTACATTCACAAATTTGGTTTATAGGGAAGAAGGTTGGTCTACAGGCTTGATTAGGTATTCCAGTGGAGTGGGATGGTGGAGGGGCATTATGCATGTTTAGGCTATTTTTATTAGTTTTAGCTCTTTTTGAGGTTGGGAGTGCCACTAGGGAAAGCTTTTGGTTGGATATTTGGAGCAGGCACAGGCTGCTCTGTGATTTGTTTGGATGTTATTTAGTTTGCAAGGAATAAAAATGTGATAGTTCGAGAGTGCTCTACCTGCCTTGTTAGATAAACATTCCAGAGTGACTGCTGGAAAGGATAGATGGTGTGGCAGGCATCCTGTGAAGGAGCCTTTTATTCCTACTCTTTCCATGCAGCCATTCGCGACAAAGGTGGAGAAGCCTTCCTTAAGAAGCTTGAGCAGAGGAAGCTAGGCATAACCTTTGTAATTGAAAATTGGAACCCTTGACCATAGATAATAAAGTTGGACAGTAACAGCCAGTTGCACCATGAACCGGTCATAGACTGTATGGTTCAGATAAAAACACTGGATGTGTATAAACCGGTCAGAACTAGTCAATACTGGCCAATCTGACCAGTTTGCTTAGTTTTATCAGTTCACAAAAGACCAACCAATGCTGATTTTTATCTAAAGCACTAAATAGCCCACAATTTTTGAAGATCTCTTTTCTTTAATAGAGGGACTAATTAGTCAGTGGAAAAAACAAAGGAAAAAAGTGAATATTCAACAATTTGACTCACCCCTCTTCTTAAATTCTCCAATCTTAGTTAGCCTTTTTGTGTTTTTAATTAGCTTAAAATTATGAAATTTGAAAATTTAATTAGTGATTCATGATTTTAAGTTATTTTATCATTTTTTAAATGTTAATAATAGCTAATAATATATTCATATAAGATATAACTTAAATAGTGATATTTTTATATATAAATTTTTGAACCAACCATTCAACCAGTGACCCAGTGCCTTGGCTGGTTTGCTAAAGATCTGGTTTCAATAACTATGCCCTTGACAACTCTACTTGACTGTCAGGTCTTGAGATCTGACAAAAAGCTAATTCTCTTCAATTGGCGGGAATTAGGGCAGAATATGAGGCAGAATTGAGAGAAAATAGAGGGAGAACAGAAGGAAGTGAGAGAGAAAGGAGAATCAAGAGAGGGAGAGAATCAAAATTTCAATGAATAATTCCTTGATGCCTTTCATTAGGCTGGATTAGTGTTATATACTAATCCCACAGCCTTTAAGTTGGCGCCAAGCCAGTTATAGAGTACAACTCAAGCAGCAGCTGCTGAAGCACAACTGCTTCTTTCAACTGCTATACAAAATAATAAGGAATCCCTTTATAGAACATTAGGGTTCCCAACAATTACCCCCTCCCCCTCTTAAAATTTCTAGTCCTCAAGAAATGGAAAGAAGTCTAGCAGCCAGGGGAATTGAGTAAGCAGTTCAGGAAAATACTCCCATCTATTGTAATCTGGGTGGTGGTGAGTCCAGTGTACCAGCACTTGTGTCAAGGGAGCACCATGCTTGTAAATGACCCTTCTATCCGATATGAGAGCCGGTTCCACTGTGGGAGATGTATAACAAACAAAGGAAGACGGGGGTATAACCAATTGGCTGTGCTCCCACTGATTTCTTAGGTAGTGAGACATAGAAAACTGGATGAATTTGAGTATCAGGAGGCAGATGGAGCTTATAAGCTACAGTCCCAACCTAAGCCACAATAGGGAATGGGCCATAGAGTTTAGGACTAAGCTTGGAAATCTGTCTGTGAGAAACAGCCCCTTGATGGGAGTGTTTCAACTTGATATAAACCATATCTCCCACTGCAAACTCCCTTTTACTTTTTCTGCAGTCAGCAAACTGCTTCATCTTATTCTGAGCTGTTGGAAGAAGTTGTAATCCATTAGGAGTCATGGAAGATAATCTCCCGGAAGAAGAAGGTTTATCACTGGATAAGCTGGAAAAGATAAATTCTGTAAATTATTTAAAGTTTGTAAATTATCTTGTTATCTATAAATTAAGTTGTAATCTTCTCCTATAAAATAGGAAAATATCCAGGAGATAGGTGAGCTGATATCTAGGAGATAAGTTAACTGTGTTTAGGACTCTTTGTGTATAAGTTCCATTATCATTGAATGAATTATTTATGGTAGTTTTCATTCAAGTCTCTACCGAAATTCTTCATGATATCAGAGCCACGATTTGTGGCAGTCTATAAGAAGTTCTACTCCAACTAGAACTCATCTATCATCACGATGGCTGAGAACTCTACACCAAGTGAGAGTTCAGCCTCTGATCATCCTCCCCAGGTTAGGAATCATCATATTCCAGTCTCTACAACAGCTCTTGATAGCCATACTCTCCAAATAACCGCGCATAAGCTCAATGGAACCAATTTTCGTGAATGGTCCCAATCAGTTATGCTTGTGGTTAAAGGGAAAGGCAAGATGGGTATCTGATCGGACAGATAGAAAAGCCAAACGCAGAAGCAGTAACTTATGGAGTCTGGGAAGCAGAAAATGCCACAGTCATGTCATGGCTAGTAAACTCCATGCAGCGAAAGATTGGTAGGACATACTTGTTCTACAAGACGACGAGCGAGATTTGGATGGCTATCAAGGAGATATATTCGAATCTTGAAAACACAGCACAAAGTTTTTAAGTCCGGTCCACTATCCAAACCACAAAGCAAGGTAACAACTCGGTTACTGAGTATTATAATACCTTAGTTGAATTGTGGCAAGAGATGGATCTCTTTTATGAGATCACTTGGGAAAGTCCAACAGATGGAATGAAGTATGATAAAATGGTGGAAAAAGAGAGAGTATTTGATTTTCTACATGGCCTAAATTCGGATCTAGATGAAGTAAAGGGCAGGTTGCTCGGTACTAAACCATTTCCATCTCTAAAAAAAGTGTTTGCTGAAGTAACAAGAGAAGAAAGTAGGAAACGAGTGATGTTGCCTTATGCTGGACATGCAAGAAACAAAGGATACTCAGCATTGAGTACGTCACGAGGAAAGGCCTCTGCCTCCACCAAAGGTGAAATACAAAGAGAAAAACAGTGGTGTGACCACTGTAATAAACCCTATCATACTAGGGAAACCTGTTGGAAGATACATGGAAAGCCATCTTTGTGGAAACCAAGGAACCAACGGAAAGGTGGTCAATCTGCATATGTTGCAGAAACAGAGAAAAGTAACTCAAATATGCCCATTTTTACAGACGATGAGTTAGAGGCTCTTCGGCAATTACTAAATCATTCTAAAGGAAAAAGGAGTTCGGAAGTACCAGATAACCTTGAGATGTCTTTGGCAAAGCAAGGTAATATATGCTACTCTCTTTTATCTAAAAGATCTTATACTAATGGTTGGATTGTAGATACGGGTAGCGAAACAAGGTAATATATGCTACTCTCTTCTATCTAAAAGATCTTATACTAATGGTTGGATTGTAGATACGGGAGCTACTAACCATAGGACAGGATCCCTGGAAACCTTATCTAATTTTGAACCTGTGAATCAAGAAATAACAGTGTTGCTAGCTGATGGTTCGAAATCCTCAGCCCAAGGAAAGGGAAAGGCTTACATATCAGGCCTAAGCTTAGATACGGTACTCTATGTACCAAATTTGAGATGTAACTTGATATCAGTAAGCAAATTAACTTCAGAAAGGAATTGCTCAGTAACATTTTTCTCCTCTTATTGTGTTTTTCAGGACATATCCTCGAGGATGATGATTGGCAAGGCTGAGGAAAGAAGAGGATTATATCAAATAAATCAGCTTGAATCTCCTACAGAGTCTAGGTTATTTTTTCAAGACATGTTAGCTTCAATTTCAGAGTCAGAATTGATGTTCTTGCATCAAAGATTAGGGCATCCTAGCTTAGAACATCTCAAGTTTTTGTATCCAGATCTTTCCAGAAATAAACTTCAAAATTTCAATTGTGAGGATTGTATCCTTGCAAAGCAAACTAAGAGCTCTCATCCTAAACATGCGTACAAACCATCAAAACCATTTCACTTGATTCATAGCAACATTTGGGGACCAACTAGGATATCCAACATAACCAATAACCGTTGGTTCATCACTTTTATTGATGATCATATAAGAATGTGTTGGGTTTTCCTTATGAAAGAAAAATCTGAAACCTATCTTGTATTCAAAAGGTTTCATCAAATGGTCTTGAATGTTTTCCAAACCCCCGTTCATGTTCTCAAAATGGACAATGGCCGAGAATATTTCTCAAATGAATACAATCAATATCTAGATGAGCATGGTATTGTTCACCAAAGCTCATGTCCTTTCAATCCTCAGCAAAATGGGATTGCAGAAAGGAAAAATCGGCATCTTCTTGAAACAGCCAGGGCCTTGATGTTTGCTAGATCAGTTCCTAACAACTATTGAGGGGAAGTTGTCCTGACATCCGCCTACCGCCTATCTCATCAATAGGCTACCCTAAAAAATTATGAAGTTCCAAACCCCCTTGAGCGTCCTTATTGATTTCTTTCCTCACCATTCTAGAGTCCTCAGTTATCTGCCTCTAAAAATGTTTGGATGTACAGCCTTTGTGCACCAAAACCAACCAAATCAATCTAAGCTAGACCCTAAAGCTTCGAGATGTGTGTTTGTTGGGTATTCTCCCACTCAACAAGGATATAAATGTTATGATCCTACTAACAAAAAGTTCATTGTTTCCTGTGATGTCTCCTTCTTTGAGTATCAGCCTTTCTTCAAACACCATCAACCTCAAGAAAGTACCAACAACCCAGAAGATATATGGAGTACTCTATTGCCTATGTCTAGTCATCCTTATCCCAATCCTCTTTGTGAGCCATCCCAAAAGCCTAAGATTTCTCAAGACGATCCTAATCTAAAGACTGACTCTATCAATCTGATCTTAAATCATCCAAGGAGGGAAGGAGAAAATATTGAGACCTATAGGGAAGATCAAGCTAAGAATAAACCTCCTCTACAGGTTTACTCAAGAAGACCTCAGAATCCTCAACCTACACATTCATCTGACTTGGGGATAAGTCCAGAAAATGTTGAAGAAGGCAGGGTGGCAACTGAGAGCAGAGTTGAAGATGACCTTGGAATTCCAATTGCCCTAAGGAAAGGGGTAAGAGCTTGCACAAAATATCCCATCTCAAATCACTTGGGATACTCAAAATTATCTCCTCAATACCGAGCATTTACTGCAAGTCAACATCAGGAGACTATTCCTACAAATATTAATTAGACTCTACAAGATTAGAATTAGAAGGGAGTTGTTATGGAAGAAATGACAGCTTTGGAGAAAAATAATACCTGGGCAGTGACTGAGCTACCAGAGGGAAAGAAAGCAGTGGGAAGCAAGTGGGTTTTCACCATAAAGTATAGATCTGATGGCAAAATTGACCGATACAAGGCAAGGCTTGTCGCATAAGGGTTTACCCAAACACATGGCCTAGACTATGATGAAACCTTCGCACCAGTGGAAAAATTGAACTCCATCTGGGAGTTATTGTCCTTGACTGTAAATCTAGATTGGAGATTACACCAGCTAGATGTAAAAAACACGTTTTTAAATAGAGAGCTGGAAGAAGAGATCTACATGAGACTTCCACCAACTAGAAAAATAAGAAAGAGAATGGAGACTATTTGGTAGATAAAGAGAGGTACCAAAGGTTGGTAGGAAAACTGATTTATCTATCTCACATTAGGCCATATATAGCCTATGTTGTGAGCATTATAAGTCAGTATACGCATCAACCGAGCAAGAGATATCTTGAGGCAGCCTATCATATTCTCAGATACCTCAAAGGGACGCTTGGGATAGGGCTGTTATTCAAGAAAAATCAAGACAGGAGAATTGTTGGCTTTGCTGATTCGGATTGGGCCAGTTCAATTGAAGATAACAGATCAGTATCTGGGTATGGCACCAAAGTTTGGGGCAATTTAATAACCTGGAGAAGCAAAAAACAGCCAATTGTGGCTCGAAGTAGTGCGGAAGCAGAATACCAGGCCATTTCTCAAGGAATTTGTGAGGTAATTTGGTTAGAAAAATTAATGAGTGACCTGTCTATGCCTATGTCATCATCTAAGGTGCTCTATAGTGATTGCCAATCAGCCATTAACATTGTGAACAACCCAATTCAGTATGACCGAATGAGGCATATCAGAATTGACAGGCACTTTGTTAAGCAAGAGATAGAAGAAGGAGGCATAAAACTGATGTATATCCCTACAACAAATCAGGAGGCAGATATCTTAACTAAAGCCATGCAAAAACAAAGTTTTGAAATCCTTAGAAGCAAGCTAGGAATGATGAGTATCTATTCCTCAGCTTAAGGGAGGGTGTTGGAAGAAGTTGTAATCCATTAGAAGTCGTGGAAGATAATCTCCCGGAAGAAGAAGGTTTATCACTGGAAAAATTCTACACTAAGTCCATACTTATTTGCTCTAGTAATGGATGATCTCACTAAAGATATTCAAACAGAGGTGCCATGGTGTATGCTATTTGCAGACGACATAGTGTTGGTGGATGAAACAAAAAGAGTGAACACTAAGCTTGAGTTGTGGAAAAATAATTTAGAATCTAAGGGATTTAAATTAAGTAGAAAGAAAACAGAATATATGGAATGTAAATTTAGTAAGAATGCAAAAGTGGAGGATGTTATAATAAAATTGGAAGACCAAATCTTACAAAGAAAAGACCATTTTTTATATTTGGGATCAGTGATTCAAAAAGATGGAGAAATTCACGAGGATGTCATACATAGAATTAAGGCAGGTTGGCTAAAATAGAGAAATGCATCGGGGGTATTATGTGATGGTAAAATCCCATTAAAACTAAAAAGAAAATTCTATAGGACAGGTATAAGACCAGTCTTGTTGTATGATTTAGAATGTTGGGCAGTCAAATACCAGCATAAGCAAAAGACGAGCGTAGCAGAGATGAGGATGTTAAGATGGATGTGCGGTCATACAAGAAAAGATAAAATTAGAATGAAGTTATTCGTAATAAAGTAGTAGTAGTGCCAATCGAAGAGAAGATGAGAGAGACTAGACTAAGATGGTTTGGTCATGTGAGAAAGAGACCAAGAGACACTCCTGTGAGGAGAGTTGATGAAATAAAACAATTAGTCAAAAAAAAGAGGTAGAGGCAAACCCAAGAAGACTTTGGGAGGAACATTAAAGTTTGATATGAAGTGTATGGACCTAAATGAAGATGTGACAAAAGACAGAAGTACATGGAAGTCTAGAATTCATGTAGCCGACCCCAAATCGTGGGATAAAGGCTGGATATGTTGTTGTTATGTAAAGTTTGTAGATTATCTTGTTATCTGTAAATTAAGTTGTAATCTTCTCCTATAAAATAGGAAAATATCTAGAAGATAGGTGAGCTGATATCTAGGAGATAAGTTGTTTTTAGGACTCTTTGTGTATAAGTTTCATTACCATCGAATGAATTATTTACGGTAGTTTTTATTCAAGTCTCTACCGAAATTCTTCATGAGCAGTTGCTAGTTCTTTGTGTAGCACCTGTAAAATTTCTTATCTCTACTGTAAATAGGAGTCAATGCAGCTACCATTGTAGATTTTAAAGTGGCAGGTACAATAGGAGGTTTATAATCATATAAGGCCTCAAATGGGGACATCTTAGTGGAGCTGTGGTAACAAGAATTACACCACCACTAAGCCAAAGGAAGCCACTTATGCCAAACCTTAGGCTATACAAAGAGACAGTGTATATAAGCCTCTAAGCACTGATTTACCCATTCTGTTTGGCTATCAGACTCAGGATGGTATGCAGTAGACATATGCAGCCTTGTGCCCAATGTTCTAAAAAGTTCCTGCCACAGTAAGCTTGTGAAAACATTGTCCCTATCTGAAATTATGGACTGTGACACTCCATGTAGCTTAACAACATAATCCAAAAATGTTTGTGCCATTTCTTGTAGTGTAAAAAGGGTGTGAGAGGCTCGAAAAATGGGCAAACTTAGTGAACTGATCCACCACCACTAGAATACAGTCCTTGCCCTCAGATTTAGGCAATCCCTCAACAAAATCCATAGATATACTCACCCAAGCTTGCACGGGCAATGCCAATTGTTGCAATAGGCCAGGTACTACCACTGTCTCAAGTTTACAACGTTGACACACATCACAAGATGTCACAAAATCTATCACATATTTCTTTAAATTGGGCTAGTAAAATATCTGCCTCACCTTATGATAAGTACTCTGAATGCCTGAGTGGCCTCCTAGAGGTGATCCATGTAATGATTGTAGAATTTTGTTCTTAAGCTGGTTCTCCTATCACCATTCTGCCATGGAATCGTATTAATCTATTGGTTATTGTATAACCTAGTCGACTGGAGGGATCAATAACCAACTGTTCCAACAACTCCTTGGCTCAATTAGCACTATCATAGCTAGCTGTCACCTCTTGCAACCAATCAAGAATGATGGAAGTGATGGCTACCATAGTCCCATCTTCAAAACATCGGGACAAAGCATCATGTTAAAATATCCGAAGATAACAGCCAGCCGAGATCAAGATCAAGATAGAGATAGATATAGGTGATAGATTGTTTAGATTGTTTCATTCTTTTATCTTTTATATTTATCTTTGTGTTTTATCTTCTTGTTGTATTTGAAATTAATGTAACTAGTCCTAGATAGTAGGAATGTAATCTAGTCCTAAAATATAAGAGAATTCTTAGGAAACTCTTGTATAAATTTTATTATTGACATCAATAAAATCACAAGGAATATCGATTCCTTTTTCCAACATAGTATCAGAGCTTGCTGATCCAAGCCTGTTCTTCTAGTAATCAGTGCCTTCATTGCACAATCCTATTTTCAGTGCCTTCATTGCTTGTGCCTTAATAGCACCCAGTTCCTTTTTTGCCTTCATTGCTCGTGCCTTAATAGCACCCGGTTCCTTTTTTGGGTTCCAACCATCTAAACCATTCATCCTTCTATTCTTCCTTCACAACCATGTCAGAAACATCAGCAAATCCGACTTCTTCACCAACTATCATCACTAGAGAAACAACTGTAGTGGATCAACCTCCTTTTGCCGGCGAACTACCGAGTGTTCACCAATCCTATTGGCTAGATGGTAGGAATTTTCTTCAATGGTCGCAGCTAATCAAAACCCTTCTTAAGGGCCGAGGAAAGAGCACTCACCTAACTGGGAATCCTCCACCAGAAACTGATCCAGGCTTCAGTACATGGGATGTGGAAGACTCCCGCATCGTGTCATGGCTATGGAGCACAATACAACCACATATCAGCAGGAACTTTATGTTCCTTAGTACTGCCCGAGAAGTTTGGGAGACTATTTATCAGACTTACTCAAAGGCCAAGGATGCATCTGTAATCTTTGATGTCAAAACAAAGATCAATGGTTCAAAGCAAGGCCAATTAACAGTCACAGAGTATTATAATCTGATGTTAGGCCTATGGTTAGAGCTTGATCAATACCAAGTTATAAAGATGGTGTGCCAAGCGGATACTACCACTCTCAATCATATTCTTGAAAGAAAGCGGATAGTAGAGTTCCTAGCCAGCTTAAATCCCGAGTTCGATCAGGTACAGGTTCAAATTCTCGGTAAAGATAAATTACCTAGCCTAAATGAGGTGTTTGCTATTGTTAGAAGTGAAGAAAATAGGCGAGGAGCCACGCTTGGTGGATCCAATATGGAAGGATCAGCACTCCTTTCCAGCAACAAGTCACAGAAGCAGTCAACAAACCGAAATAAGTCCGAACGAGAAGGGCAGTGGTGCACCTTCTGTAATAAGCCGAGGCACACTAAGGAGACCTGCTTCAAGTTGCATGGAAAGGAAGCAGTCCTCAACAAATTTGGTGGATTCAAGAATATAAGGACTCAAGGTCCTCCACAAAACTACCCTCAAAGCTACCTTTCAACCAAAGAACAAGAGGGAGAAGCAGAAAAAGAAGAAAGGCTAGGTGTTGGAACTGGTATGGACTTCAATCAACTCAATAAAGAGGAAATTCATAAGCTGAAGGAATTTCTAAAGACCATTCAAGATGGAGGAGCATCCTGCTCTATGGCTCAACAAGGTAAACAAATCTATTTTACTCTCTTTTTAGCCTCCAAAACTGGTAGGAATAACACATGGATCTTGGATTTAGGGGCTACTAACCATATGACACCCAATTTCCAGTTTTTTGATACTTATGAGCCTTTTACATCATCCAAACAAATCACTATTATGTCCTGGCTAGTAAATTTCATGGAACCACGCATAGGAGAAAATTTTCTCCTATATGAAACTATTGTAGAGGCCTGGGAGGCTGCAAAAGACACTTATTCACACAAAGATAACACCCCCAAATTGGTGACAATTGAGGGTGTGTTGCATGATCTCTAACAAGGTGATTTATGTATAACTGAGTATTACAACAAACTCCTTCAAAACTAGTAGCAACTGGATGCTTTTGAAAATATTCCTAGGAAACCACCACTGATCTCAAACTCTACAAGACGATTATAGAGAATAAGAGGGTCAATAAATTTTGCTTGGGCCTAAATTCAAGTCTTGATTCAGTAAGAGGAAGGATATTTAGCACAAAACCACTGTCAAGCTTACGAGAAGCTTTCTCTAAGGTTTGAAGGGAAAAGAGTAGACGCCAATTGATGTTGGGGATAGAAAAATTAATTGTTGGTGGTGAATCATCAGCCTTGGTTATTCGAAACCAGCAGCAACCACGAAAAGAGGGAAGACCATGGTGTGAACATTGACGCCGCCCTGGTCATACAAAAGAAATCTGCTAGCAACTCTATGGAAAACCTACTGATTGGAAGCCAAAGACAACAACACAAAAGGAAAGTCAAGGCAACATGGCTAGCAGTTCAGAGCAACTTGCAAACTTTAGCAAAGAGGAATTTGATGGACTGAGAAGGTTGCTACAAGCACAACAAAACCT
Organism: Diospyros kaki; assembly: GCA_036245055.1. Taxonomy (NCBI): domain Eukaryota; kingdom Viridiplantae; phylum Streptophyta; class Magnoliopsida; order Ericales; family Ebenaceae; genus Diospyros; species Diospyros kaki. The sequence goes on from BSEG01000012.1 coordinate 29,084,998, forward strand.
ACCAATTGTTGGATCAAGTTCCATAGCTCAAAAAGGTAATTTTCTTAAGGCTTTAACTGTGAAACAAGAGCATTATAAGCCCTGGATTGTCGACTCTGGTGCTTCTGATCACATGACAGGAAATAGGCGAGTTTTCAACACATATTCTTCTAGTAATGAAGCTCTCACAGTTAGAATTGCATATGGTTCTTTGGCAAAAGTTGAAGGGACTAGTTCGATTGTGGTATCTAGGGGCTTAACACTCAAATTTGTATTATATGTTCTTAATCTAGATTGCAACCTACTCTCCATAAATGAAATCACCCAAGAACTTAACTGTATAACTAATTTTTCTCCTCATGTCCGTGAATTTCAGGATTTGACATTGGGAAGGATGATTGGCAGTGCTAGGAGTCATGTTGGGCTCTGTCATCTTAAGGTTCAACTAGATTCTATGAGGCAATCTCATTTAGGAGTGAGTGAACCTATTTCTTGTCAAACTAATTCTTGTGTGTTTGTTAGTGACTTGAAAAATGAGAGTGAGAGGTTGGTCATGATGTGGCATTACATGCTAGGCCACCCAAGTTTTTTGTACTTATCCAAACTTTTCCCAAGTTTATTTAGAAATAAAAGTGCTATTTCTTTTCAATGTGAAATTTGTCAATTTGCAAAACACTCTCGCAGTTCATTCATACCCAATTTAGCCATACAAATCATCAAAACCTTTTTCTATAATCCACAGTGATGTTTGGGGCCCATCTCAAGTTCCAAATATCACAGGAGCTCAATGGCTCATCTCTTTCATAGATGATCACACATGACTCACATGGATTTTTCTCATAAAAAATAAATCAAAAGTTCCTCAAATATTTAAGAATTTCAAAACAATGATCAAAAATCAATTTCAAACTTCCATCCAAATACTTAGTACTGACAATGGAAGAGAGTTCTTTATAGTCTAGGCTCATACCTATCAACTGAGGGAATCATACACCAAAGTTCCTATGTAGATAACCCTTGGCAAAATGGAATAGCTAAGACAAAGAATAGGCACCTTCTGGACATTGCCAAGTCTCTGTTGTTCTCATCTAATGTTCCAAAACATTTTTGGAGTGAGACTGTTCTCACAGCAGGATACCTAATCAATCGGCTTTCATCCAAAGTTTTAGATTTCTCCACTCCACATCAAGTATTTGTTGGGATTCCAACGAATTGTACTGAAATTCTATTGAACCACTCCAATCCAATTGGAAAATTACACAGTTCGAGAAGGAAAAACAGAAAAAAACAAGAACACCCAGGGCATTCGAGAGGCCCCAACTCTCCCGAATCCTTCTACAAAATTTCACACCTCTCTCTCACTCTCTTTCTCTTATTTATTCCCCATCCTACTCAGCATAACTGTCTCTGACAACACATGCTGGTTTGTTACACACAAACCAGCTATTTCCTTTACTACCCTCCACCCCAGCTTGCTATTGCACAAGCCCCCCTCACTTTACCCCCCTTGCCTCTACCCCTTGGGCCGCCTCTGGTAGCTCCAATGGACCGGGAGCCTATCATTATCTCCCTCCCTCACTTTCACCTTGTCCTCAAGGTGGAAATCTGGAAACTGTTGCTGAATGAGGTCAAACGGTTCCCATGTTGCTTCTAAAAGGGGCAGTTCCTTCCATTAAATTAAAACTTCCCTGCCTTGAAGATTACTTCTTGTTCCAGATCGAACCCCCAGAACTGCCTCGGGCTCCACCAACAACTCTAGATCTGCACTTAGCTGGCTGGGAACTTCCACACTAGCCCACAACGCCCCTCTTGCCTCACGTAATTGGGACACGTGGAAGGGTAGTGTCAATTTGTAAGCAGCCGGTCCTACCTCCTTCTCAACTTCAAAAGGACCATAAAATCTAGGAGCTAATTTCTCATTGGAGCGACCAGTCAGCGATTTCTGATAATATGGCCTCAATTTCAAGTAGACAAGGTCCCCCACCTTGAATTTTACCTTTTCTCTTCCTATCAGCTCCTCTCTTCATTATAGATTGAGCCCTTAGCAATTGTGTCTTCAAGTCATCCAAAATTTTATCCCATTCAGCCAGTTGTTGTTCCACCATTGATACGGGCGTGGTACCTCTTTCAAACCTCACCAAGGCTGGAGGTTCTCTCCCATACACCACCTGAAACGGGGTCTTCCTTGAAGCTGTATGGTAGGAGGTGTTATACCATAGTTCAGCCCAAGGCAGCCACATGGACCATGATTTCGGTTGAGAGGAAGCAAAACAGCATAAGCATGTCTCCAAAGTCCGATTCAGTACTTCAATTTGCCCATCGGTTTGTGGGTGATAGGCGGTGCTTCGATTTAGTTTCATACCTTAGAGGCGGAACAATTCCTCCCAAAATCTACTCATGAAAATTTTGTCCCTATTTGATACAATGGACCTTGGGAGGCCATGTAACCTTATGATTTCCTTAACAAAATTTTCAGCCACTTCCCCTGTAGTAAAGGAATGTTTCAGTTCGATAAAGTGCTCATATTTACTTAGTCTACTACAACCAATATTGAATCCATTTTGCCCGACCTTGGTAACCCTTCAATGAAATCCATCGCAATATCTTCCCAAACTTGATTAGGGATAGGAAGAGGCTACAGTAATCCTCCAGGTGTCAAACTGAATACTTGTTCTGTTGGCAAATGGAACAGCTACTCACATAGTTATGGATGTCCTTCTTCATCCCTTGCCAATAGACATTAGCCACCACTCGCTTGTAAGTCTTCAAGAACCCAAAATGACCCCCAAGACTACCATCATGTCCCTCATGTAGAATCAATGGAATAAGAGAGGACCCTTTCGATAAATATAACCTTCCTTTGTACAGCAGCTGGCTACCCACCCACTGAAAATTGGGTTGGGAAGCAGGATCAGTTTACAGATCCTTAATAATTCGTTGCACCTTGTCATCTGCTTCCACTTCTCAGGCCAATTGATCCAGTTGGACCACTTTGGGTACTGTCAAAGCCATTAAGGCTGCTATATGGTTGATGTGTCATAACCCATCAGCTGCCTTATTCTCCAATCCCGACCTATAGTGTATCTCAAATTGAAATCCCATTAGTTTTACCATCCATCTCTGATACTTGGGACTCACCAACCGTTGTTCCATCAAGTATTTGAGGCTCTTTTGATCAGTCCAAACCTCAAATTTCCTCCCTAAAAGATAATGTCTACATTTTTGCACCGCAAAGACTATGGCCATCAATTCCCGCTCATAAACTGATTTCGTCCTTCTTAATTGGCTGAAAGCTTGACTGAAATAAGCAATTGGTCGGTGGTCCTGCATTAAAACAGCCCCCATGCCTTCCCCCGAGGGATCCGCCTCGACCATGAAAGGTTTTCCAAAATCTGGCAAGGCTAGAACGGGCAGGGAAATCATTTTCACCTTAAGTTGTTGCAAGGCTTACTCGGTTGCCCCATCCCAATAAAAATTATTCTTCCTTAATCGTTCAGTTAAGGGTCTTGCCATCTTGTCGTAGTCTTTCACGAAGCGACGATAATATCCCATGAGCCCCAAGAAACCTCTCAATTCCTTCATTGTTGTAGGAGTAGGCCACTCTATCATTGTTTGCACCTTAACGTGATCAACTGACACACCTTGTTGGGAAATGATGTGGCCTAAATATTCAACCTCTGGCTGCCCGAACAAGCACTTTTTCCTCTTAGAAAGAAGCTGATTTTCTGCCAACACTTTTAAAACACAACGTAAGTGCTTTGCGTGTTGCTCTAAACTCCTACTATAAACTAATATATCATCCAAAAAAACCAATACAAATCACCTTAAATACTCCCTGAAAATATCATTCATTAGTGATTGAAAAGTTGCGGGTGCGTTTGTCAACCCGAACGGCATAACTAAGAACTCGTAGTGGCCCTCATGCGTCCGAAAAGATTTTTTGGGAACATCTTCCGCCTTGACTCTAATCTGATGATAACCAGATTTTAGGTCCAGCTTGGAAAAAACCATAGCCCTGTGTAGCTTGTCCAATAGCTCTTCAATCACCAGTATAGGGAATTTGTCGGGAATGGTTACTTTGTTCAAGGCCCTATAATTGACACAAAACCGCTATCCTCCATCCTCCTTCTTAACCAACAACACCGGGCTAGAAAATGGACTGCAACTTGGTTGAACAATCCCAGCCCCCAACATCTCACCCACCAGTTTTTCAATCTCATTTTTTTGCATGTAAGGGTAACGGTAGGGCCTCACATGTACGGATGCGGTTCCTGGAATCAGGTTAATAGCATGGTCCTTTTTTTTGCATGGTGGCAGCCCCTCGGGATTAGAAAATACCCCTTCAAACTCTTCCAACACCCCTTGCAACATCCTTGGGATTTCCCACTATTTTTCTTCAAATTTTGCTGTAATGGTCTCCAATTCCAGCAGCATCCCCTCCCCACTTCCCTTAAGAGCTTTCATCATGGCCTTCAAGGACACCATGGTTTTACTTAAGCTTGAGTCTCCCTGTAGTGGTACAGCCATACCCTCCACTTGAAAGTTCATTGTTAAAGCTTTCCAATCCACATTCATTTTCCCCAGCAGCTAGCCACTTCATCCCTAAGATCACATCCGAGCTACCCAACTCTAAAGGAAAAAAATCCTCCACAATTTGTAGGTTTTGTAGATGCAATTTCACCCCCTTACAAATGTCGGCCCCTTGCACTACCATTCCCGTTCCCATAATCACTCCATACCCGGCAGTTTCTGTTCTTGGCAACCCCAACTGCTGCACCAACTTAGCTGCTATAAAATTATGTGTCGCCCCTCCATCAATAAGCATTATAACTGGCTGCCCTTCAATATCCCCTTTCAGCTTCATTGTTTGCGACGTTGTCAATCCAATAACTGAATTCATTGAGAGTTCAATATCCTCGCTCCCTTGCCCTAATTCTTCTTCCCTCCCTTCCCTTATTTCCGCCTCAACTCCTTCCTCTTCCATTTCTTCATCATAACTTGCAGCTCCCTGTTCTTACATCGGTGGCCTATGGAATATTTCTCATCACAATGAAAACATAGGCCCTTCTCCCTTTTGGATTTCCACTTGGCCTCGTTAAGTTGTTTAAAAAGGACATTGTTGCCACTGGCAACTTGCTGCTCACCTGACTAACGACTCTCGAATGAGGAGTTGGACTTCTTGACTGTATGGGAGAGGGTCGATTTACATGGGTTGTAGAGTGGGTAGGAAAATTACTCGTCGCTGGCCCAAACGTCCTACTGCAACTGAGCATGGTTGCATTTTTATCCTCGATACATTGAGCCATCGACATGATTCGATCCAACCCCCTAGGCTGCAATACCCTAATCTCAGCCCTTATTTCTGGTTTAAGGCCATTAATGAAATGGCCTTCCAAGAACGCCTCAAAAACTTCTGACATTGGCACAGCCAAAGTCTCGAACACCATCCTGTAATCCTTGACAGTCCCTTCTTGCCGGAGAGCCAAGAACCTCTCCTTTAGTGACCCCTCTTGGGTTGGACGAAATCGATTAAGAATCCCTTGCTTAAGCCCCTCCCAATTACCAATTCCCCTGCGCTTGGACTCCCACAGAAACCAAGCGAGGGCCACTGCCTCGAAGCACAACGCAACAAACTCGATCTTCTCATCATCGAATAGCTGATTGATTGCAAAGTACCTCTCCGCCACTCTGCCCGGAATATCCATTCGTCCGGATTGTCCCCCTCAAAGGTCAGCATCTCCAGCCGACGAACTCTCCCCTCTTGTCGCCATCCCCCGCCCATGCCACCCTCCATTCCCCGATTCATGCCGACTCCCTAGGTCACATCGGAATCCTGAGTAACCTCTGTTGGCCACTCGCCTCCATGGGTCTTAGCCTTCCTCTCCCGTTCCTGTTCATCCCACCTTGTTCGCATGATGGCAAACTGTTTGAGCATCTCTGCTACGTTCCGGTCTATGGTTTGAATCTCTCCCCTCATAGTGTCGACCTTCTCCTCTAGGTCCCCCACTCTCTCGCTTAAGTTTACCATGATGATCGACAACTGCTCTAATACCAAAACGTTGCGATTCCAATGAATTGTACTGAAATTCTATTGAACCACTCCAATCCGATTGGAAAATTACACAGCTCAAGAAGGAAAAACAGAAAAAAACAAGAACATCTAGGGCGTTCGAGAGGCCCCAACTCTCCAAAATCCTTCTACAAAATTCCACCCCTCTCTCTCACTCTCTTTCTCTTATTTATTCCCCATCCTACTCAGCATAACCGCCTCTGGCAGCACATGCTGGTTTGTTACACACAAACCAGCTATTTCCCTTACTACCCTCCACCCCAGCTTGTTATTACGCAAGCCTCCCTCACTTTACCCCCCCTTGCCTCTGCCCCTTGGGCCGCCTCTGGTAGGTCCAATGGACTGGGGGCCTATCAGTATTCTTACAACACTTCCCTTAAAGTCGACTGATTTCCTCTCTTCCTCGAAAGATATTTGGGTGTAAACCTGCAGAGACACCTATGGACTACACTACCAAACTTGGTTTTAAATAAAGACAATGCTCTTGTAGAGAAGGGAAGATATCAAAGACTTGTAGGGAAGTTAATCTATCTCTCACATACTAGGCCTGACGTAGCATTCTCAATAAATGTTGTTAGGCAGTTCATGAACAACCCCGCTGAAGAACACATGATAGTGGTATACAAAATCTTGAGATACTTGAAAATGACTCCAGGAAAGGGATTGTTAATCAGAAAGAACTCAAGTAGGAAAGTGGAATTGTATTTTGATGCAAACTAGGCAGGCTCAATCTCAGATAGACGATCCACTTCTGGATATTGTACCTATGTTTAGGGAAATCTAACAGGGAGAAGTAAAAAGCAAGCTGTGGTAGCTAGGACTAGTGCAGAAACAGAATTTCGAGCTATGGTTCACGGTATTTGTGAAGGAATTTGGGAGAAAAAAGTATTAGTCGAGTTGAATATACCTTCTAAGGGATCAATCCAGCTACTGTATGATAGTCAATCTGCCATCAGCATTGCCAAAAATCCAATTCATCATGACCGGACAAAGCATATGGAAATAGATTGGCATTTTATTAAAGAAAAAATAGAAGGGGATGTAATCAAGCCTGTTTACATTCCTTCTAATTTATAGACTGTCGATATCCTTGCTAAAGCACTTCCAATGGCACATTTTGAAGATCTAAGTTGCAAGCTGTGTATGATAAATATTTATAACCCAGCTTGAGGGGGAGTATTGGAATTCTTTGCTGTAAAGTTTGTTGGATAATCAATCCCACAATCTATGGGATTGATTATCAATCAAAATCAATCCCTCAATCTATGGGATTAATTATAATCAATCTTATCCCACAATCTATGGGATTGATTATAATCAATCTTAATTGTTGGGATTGATTGATTGATATAAATTAGTAAATGATGTAATTAGTAATCCTTTTTTCCTTAGTTCTAGGGATTTGATTGATTTGTTTCTCCTATATATATTATAATCAAGTGGAAAAGAAATAATATACCAAGTTTTCTCACAATTGTTCGTTCACCATCACTTGTTTATTCAAATTCATTTTCTGCTGTTGTAATTTCCTCTATCTGCCCTGTTTCCTCATCTCCTTCCAGCATTAGCAGTTGTCTTTTACATTGATAACCTGGCACATATTTGTCTCCACATTTGAAACATAGGTCAGCTTGTCTCATCTGTTCCACATTTCCAGATCTTCCTCCTCAAGGTTGATTCAACACAGCAACTAGTTGAATTGCAGTGTTTCTGTAATTCGAATTGTTCTTCACTAGCTCCACAATTCATCACCACCACTTGAACTCCTTGTTAATTTGAATTCAAGTGTGTTCCTCTCAAACGAATTCGTTGTTTCCTCATTATTGCTTCCACAACTAACTCTTGCAACCTTGCACTATCTACAGCCTGTTTAACCATCTTCAGTTGAAGCATCTTAACTGTAGGTCATAAGTTCTCCGTTCAAACCACCAATGAATCTTGAAACAAAGTATGCCTTAATTAGACATGGATTGAGATTAACAACATTAAGGACTTCAACTCCTCAAACTTCACTTGATACTGCTAGACAGAACTTTCTTGCTTCAGTTTGTTAAACTCTTCTACTACATTCGTCATATTTCTATCTCCAAATCTTGCACAAAAATCTTCAACAAAATATGTCCAATTGTAATGGTCTTGTATCTAGATCCAACTTTGAAACCAAGAATCTACCACATCATTCAGGTATGTAGAGCCTAAGATAATCCGATATATGGTACAAGGAAAAGAGCTTCTCACAACAGCTAATCCACCATCTCAGATTATGTCCTTCAAACATAGGAATGTCCAACTTCGGCATTGAAAAATAAGGCTCGTTAGGCATAGCCTACATTTCTTGCCGCCTTCCTATAGCTCCTTCCTTTGAATTCTCTCCCATTACAGCAGGTTCCACCTCCAAATCCAAGGAACCAGCTGTCCTAGGAGCTGGTCCAGATCCTTGAAGGATTGAATCAGTCCGTTCTTTAGGAGGAAAATCCAGAGATATACTTACCTAAGGCATCTTAGAGAACATCAACATGAATCCATCAAATTTCCTTGTCAGGCCTTCCATGGTTGCCTCCATCGTCTCAAACTTCCGATCCAAGGTCTCAAGTTTTCGATCCAAGGTTTCTACCATTATTGTCAAACTCACGAGTCATCTCGTACGAGTTTACGAGTCATGTATCTTTAAACGAGTCGACTCGCTTATAAACTCGGATTTTCATAAAATTGGAATTGACTCGAGATTCAATACTAATGGTAAACTTGATAAAGTTTGAAATTTACATTATATATAAATTAATATTTGAAATTTTGATTATGGATGAATGATGACAATGATGGACTTAATATTTATAAATTTCATATTATTTAGTATTTTTTAAATCAATAGATGAAGTTATTTTGAAATAAGTACATAATAAGGAATACAGTTGTAAATTGTAATAATCGTGTTATTAAGCAATTTAATTATTTTTTTATAAAGAACATATATTTAAATATATTAAAGGGTAGTTTTAATTGTTTTTAAAATTTTACGATTTTACGATCTGAGTTTACGATTTGAATTTATGGACTATTCTTCGATCCCACTTAAAATCTCGATTTCAACGACCTTGGTTTTTATTGAATCCAACTTCCAACGAATCAACACGAGACTACAAATTCGAGACTGTCACATTCACTTGTTGCAATTGTGACTCAAATTGTTTGATTCTTGTATAGTCAGCCATGGCAGAATTCTCACGAGAAGGAGAAATCGAAGGCCAAGGAACTGCTCTGATACCAAATTGTCAAGTCATGAGATCTAACAAAGCTAATTCTCTTCAATTGGTGAGAATTAAGGCAGAATATGAGGGAGAATTGAGAGAAAATAGAGGGAGAACAGAAGGAAGTGAGAGAGAGAGGAGAATCAAGAGAGAGAAATTGAGACAGAGAGAGAGAGAATCAAAATTTCAATGAATAATACCTCAATGCCTTTTCATTAGGCTAGATTAGTGTACATACTAATTCCACAGCTGTCAAGTTGGTGCCAAGCCAGTTACAGAGTACAACTCAAGCAGCAGCTGTTGAAGTACAACTGCTTCTTTTAACTGCTATACAAAATAATAAGGAATCCCTTTATAGAACATTAGGGTTCCTGAAATTGACTGACGTGGAACATCCAGCCTGAAAGAGTCCGAAAGAAGCCAAATGAGTAGTTTTCTACTGCAATTAGGATTTTAGTTTTCTACTTCAATTAGTTTTCTTACGTTTCCTATATCAATCCGGATTTGACTTTTCCTGATTCAGATTCAATTTTGTTTTTCTTTTCCTAATTCAGCTAAGATTTCCTTTTCCTGGTTGATTAAGGCTTAAGATTAGCCTATAAATATTCTTGTTCTAAGTTTAGAGAGCAGCTTTTGAATAATATCAGATTTATTCTTCTAAAGTCAGTTTCGTCCTTAGTTTCAACGTGAAACTAGTTAACATTGCTTGCTCCACTGCGTCATTGACTTGTTACATAATCATTGTAGAGCAATGAAAGGAAACAATAGAGATTGTGCAGACCCTTTCATGCCCACTCACTCCTATGCAGCCAAAAATGACAAAGCTAGAGAAGCCTGCCCATGGATGCTGGATGAAGGAACAGAGCTCCTCCTAGGGCGCCTTTTTTCATTTGGACTACATCTCTTGGCTCCATTCTTGTCTTAGATATAACTTTAAAAGCATGGTGAAGAGATAATTGAATGGTGCCTTTTGTGCAAGAAGGGTTTGGAGTCAATGGATCATTTGCTTCATTTCTTGGTTTCTTGGAGGTGTGGTCATCAGCTTGCCCAAATGGAGTCAATTTTGATTTTAGAAGTCTATTCCTTTTTGTACTTTTGCTTACTTGGAGGATGAGAAGTTTGAGAACTTTGGAAACATTAACAATCAGTTTCTTTGTCTTAAGAGAAAATATTCTTGTCTCCTTTTGTGGCTTAGGAACAAACCTTGCGTTCCTTCAGAGTCCTTTCCATATTCTTTCTTTCTTTTTTTTTTTTTTGGCTTGAGGATAATCTTCCACTGTAAGTAGTCTGTTTTTATTCTTTGATAGAATACACATATTCCAGGTAATTATGTTCTTAATATACTGTTAGTTACAAAAAACTCTCCCAGGATATAAAAAGCATTTCCCTCAAGCGTTCAGAATGATTCCCTAAAAATTCCAAGAGAGTCATACCAGTACCAGAAACAGTATTTCATGATGAGTTTCTTAGTAGCTGTTGGGCGCAATCCAACTCTTACCAAAAGGAGGGGCAAGGTAAGACAATGGGAACAGACACTGAATACCACAAACACATCAACAGCTATGAGTACTACAGATGAGACAGCTTTTTAATCTAAAGAACTTGTAATTTAGCAAGAATAAGGGAATGAAAAAGCCATGTGATATTGCAGTGGCTTCAAAGAACTGCAGGTCCAGTAAGAGCTAGAGAGAGAGAGAGAGAGAGAGAGATGAAGGAAAACCAAATCATTATTTGTAAGAATGAATAAAACCGTGTACAATTCTCATTATCATACAGCCCTAGTTATAGGGGTGAGTATTTACAACTTAGGAAAGATTACAACAACACAATTTAGGAAAGTATCATAAACTGGAATTAAGAAACTATCCTAAACTGAATTTAGAAACTTCTAAAAAACACAACAGTCTAGATTAGCTTTCAGCCATGCACGGCTGCTTTCCTTTCCTCTTTCTCTTGAATTACTCACGGGAATCAACATTATTCCATTCAGTACTAAGAGTATATAAACAACGACAAAGTTGCATAATAGTTGACATATGAATGCACATTACATTAAGAACAAAAAAATGAATTGGGAATGCAGATCAAACAGAGGCATCAGAATATGAAAAATCTATCTTCTGATAGACAAGAAATAAAGCCAAGTTGCCTATCAATTTTACCTCCATCTTTTTCCTCAACTTGTCATGCCCTTTCAACAGGAAATGCACTGGAAAATAGGCAGAAAGAAATATTATCCATCCAATTGTCAATACTAGAACCCTGCAAAATCAAATAAGAAGAATCAAATAATTAGAAAGTAAATTGCAGGCAAGTGTTAACTGCAAACTCATAATATAAGCAACCACTAACTCCCAAAAAGCCATCTGTAGAAACAATGTTAAACCAGAAGATTAAGTCATTCATTTCTAGCAATGCAATTGATTAAACTAAACTTAAAAAGATAGACCATCTATTAACCTAAGACAGCACCATGGCAAAATATCCAGAGCCAATGCCTTCAAAAACAAATAAGAAAATAATTGAATAGAATAGGAGATAAAAGCCAAGCCAAGATTGACTACTCGTGATAAACAACTTTTTAAAGCGTCTATTTTCCAGATCATAAGAACCAGTAAGGCATATGAGTGTGTAAAAACAGAACAGTGGATCTAGCAAGCTGAAAGCACATCCAGACCAACATACTGGAAGAAAAACAGAAAGGGCTCACAAGCAGACCCTAATTAACATCAGATAAAACTTCCTGTTTACCAACAATGACGCTGACTAGTAGTTCTTGGTCTCTAGATTTCCACCACAATAAACCATCAAGCATGCAAACCACCAGATTGAATTGAGAAATCTACCTAGTTGAAGCATTACATCCTGCTAAACCAATATTTCAATAAAATATGTGTACATATGTAAAATGTACATATAACAATTCACAATCAACAACAACAATATCTTTGTGAACTCCTGATATGTCCAAGTAAAAAGAATGAAATGTATCATTCAGGAACTGAATTTTCCAGCACTCCATTGTGGATCCAAATCAAAGATTTGCTGCCAGATAAACTCAACACCTCAAATGCAAAGAAGATGGTGAAATTACTTGGTGAGTTAATTCAAATTGATGAAAAATTATTCTCAGAGCTGGCTGCTGTGATAGCTTAGAATAAGAGTATTGATAAATATAGAAGAGACACTGAAAACAAGATTTATACTAAAAGAACTGGTTTAGATTATCTGTTCATTAAATCTTCTTATAAAAAGCTTGGGGATTTTTGTTATTAATATGCCTTGCAAACGAGGAAAGGTTCATAGAAGACTGAGTGGCAGGATTGTAAATAAGTATCCAAGTGGTAGAAAGGAGCAACCCATACTCTCTCTTGAGAGGGAGACTCTATCGGTCATACAACCGAGAGACTCTCTCGGCCACATGACCGAGAGTGGGAGACTCTCTCAGTCATTTGACTAAGAGAGTGTTTTCCCCTCACTCATTCGGCTATCTCCTATCACTCACCCGATCGCCTCATGCCTAAACCTCGTCACTCTCTCGCCACCAAGAATATCCCTTGGATATGTCATCCCGAGACTCTAGGGACGGTCGCGAGACTCCCAGGCTGGCTACCACATGTCCACCTCTCCCTCCTCTATTAATAGGAGGCCACGCCTCCGACCTCAAGTACGCTCTTTCTGACACTTTGAATACACTCTTGCGCTCTGCTCTTGAGAACTGACTTAAACATCGGAGGGTTTGCGTAGGGATACTCACTCGTGCCCCAAACCGTGCATTCGTCTTATAGGTCTCTCGGTCATCAAGACTCTCTCAGCTATCAAGGGTCACTCGGTCATCAAAAAGCCTCCCATCAGATCCAAAGGAGTTTCTCAATCATTAGGTCTCCCGTTCAAAAGATCCCGAGAGTCTCCTGTCACTCAGCAAGCACAAGACTCTCAGGACTCTTAAGACACTTGGTGACAAGACTCTCAAGACTCTCAGGACCCCCGAGGCTCATAAGACTCTACACTTGAGACTCTCGTGGCCACACATTGTATTCTCCCACGATTAAAAATAAATTGTTGTATTTTGGCATCAACAATTGGCTTCGTATGTGGGAAGAAGGATAAAAAGTCAACTTAAAATATGGCAAACACCCGTGGACATCGACGAACTCTCTCTCAAGGTGTAAAAACACGCCCACCTCCATGGGACTCTCACCCATAGGGAGCACCTCCACCTCCTCCAGACTCTTAGCCACAAGGGGAGTGTCACGAGATGAAACCACCTTGCTCAAATTTTTAATTTCTTTATAACTGTAATTTATGTTATTTCTTACTGATGTAATTCTTAGTTATCTTGTTGTCATTTTCTGTTGAGAATTAGTTTGACCTTAGGGCCCCCGTGTAATGGGGCGAATAGGACAAAAAGGTTGGTTGCAACCGAAAAAGGGAATAGGATCTGCTGTAGCGGGCCTATCCTATCTCCGACTAGTGTATATCCTCTCCAAGGCTCTCTAGAGAGACTATCATGAAATAGAATCTGAATTTCTTCCTACTTCTAATCTTCTTCTATATATCTCTCTGTTTTCCCTCTCATTTCTCTTCCTTCTTTCTCTACTTTGTTCTGTTCTTGCTCCTTCTCATTCACTTCAGAATTAGTAGAACAACTTATCACGGCCAGGCTATGACAAATTGGTACCGGAGCCACCATCCTCAACCGAACATTAGGATAAAGACGATGGCAGAGGGAACTCGAATGAAGGCCTTAGAGTCGCAGCTACATTAGTTTAGCTTGATTATGACCGACACCCAGAATCAGATAGAGCAATTGGAGTTAGGAGCCAACCGGAGTCATGAAGCGATTGTGGCAATGGATCGTAAGGTAGAGAGTTTCATGGAAGGGCTGGAGTGAAGACATGAAGGATCTGTAATGCAGGTGCGAGAGGATCTGGCCGCTCAAATGCAATAGTTTATGTTAATGTTTGGCCGCCATAGTAGGGTAAGTATATCTCCCGAATTTTCTCCTAGGGAGAGAACAGAGCCAATTCTATAGGGGAATCAGGGAGTTAGAGAACAAGGTGCCTTGGAGGTTGAGGTTGACCCCGAGGAGGAGTTAGAAGGATTACTTAACCGGGGAAGGAATGGTCTGGGTAATCCCCACCAATCGGGATTTCCCATGCCCCGGGTGGAAATTCCCACATTCGAGGGAGTGAATCCTCGCTAGTGGCTAAGAAAATGTGAGAGGATGTTTGATTGGTATAACATTCCTGACGGACAGAGGGTGTCACTGGCGTCAGCTTACTTCAATGAGGCGGTTGATACTTGGTATCAAGGGTGCATAAGGCTGAGAAAGGATTGTACTTGGGTGGAGTTCTCGGAGAAGCTGTGTGAAAGATTCGGGGAAAAGAGCATGGTGGATGTCATAGAAGAGTTCAACAAGCTCAAACAGACCAGGAGTGTAGAATCATATCAAGTACGTTTTGAGGAGTTAAGGTCTCTCATGATTTAACATAACCCCCTTCTATCAGAAACGTACTTTGTGTCTAGCTATTTAAGTGGGCTCAACGAGGAGCTAAGGTCGATGGTTAAGGTGTTGAGGCCTCAAATTGTAGAACAAGCAGCAGAGAGTGCTCATCTACAGGAATTGGCGATGGAGGCTCTATTAAAAAAAGAAAGGCAGCAAACAAGGGGAATGGTTGCTGGAGCCTCTAGCTTAGGGGGAAAAGGATACACTAGAGAGCCAGTGAAGGTAAATAGTGGGAGTAGAAGTGGAGTGGGCACAAGTTCACTGTCGTTTGGGGATCAATTGAGGGAACTAGGGGTGTTCACAGTGCAGTTTGGGCAGTTTAGGCTATTTTCAACACGCCAAACCGCACGGTTTGGTTTGGTCCGCAGAAACCGCACTGTAATTTGCGATGCAGCCTGGTGAGATTTTCGCGGTCTGATGCAATATTGATCAAAAGCAGAGCAACAAGCACATATCTAAACCAAACCCATAGAATAGTCCTATAAGCCTGAAACTCGAAACCCAATAGAGCAGTAAATGAGAGAACTTACAATGGTAGTGAGAGAGAGGCAGGGGCACTGGGCAGCCCGCACAATAGTGACCGCTGGCCACTGAGCTATCCAAAGTCAACGGCCATAGAACGGATCAAGAGTGGAGGGTCCAAGAACGAGCAAGAGAGAGGTCGACGTGCAATGAACCAAAGCTGAGAGCGAGAAAGAGGCAGAGGGAGTGTCGCAGCGACCAGACCACCAACAAAGAGCGAAGTGAGAGCGAGATGCAACAAGCCAGCGACCATCGACTACAGCGTTGTGGATGGCGACAGTGGGGGGCAATGGAGCTCGTGGCGATGGGAGACAGTGGCAGCGATCGAAGAGAGGCTGTGGGAGCAAAGAATGAGAGAGAGAGAATGTGTGTGTGAGAGAGAGAGAAAGAGAAATGAGAAATGGGGGTGTCACTTCTGCCGGGCAGAGAGAGTGTGAGAGAGAATGGTGGGACAGAGAGGCTATGGGAGCAGAGAGAGATGGGGGCGTCACTTGTACTGCATGGCAGAGAGAGAGAAGGGTAGGGTTGCGAGCAAAAAAGGAGAGCCTCTGAGTCTCTGACAATTCAAAATGAGTCTTAATGGCATTGGCACCCGCGCAGAGTAACTTTGATTAATGCAAAGGACGACTCTCTATTAATTTAATAATAATTTATATAATTATAATTTTTATTATTCACGAAAGTCTCGAAGAGTCGAGCGGTTCGGTTTCCCCAAGGGCCCAAACCGTGTAAACCGCAATTTGGGCATACTGCAAATCGTTTCAGACTGCTCTGACGAAAAAATCAATCGGTCGGGCACGGTCCAATCCGGTCTAGCCGGTTTCCGAGGTGTGCCGATTTTTTTGCACACCCCTAGAGGGAACAGAGGAGGTTAGCTGGCCTCTGCTTCCGTGTGGGGATAAATACCACGTCGGGCATCAGTGTAAAAGACAGATCCTACTACTAGAAAAGAATGATAATAAGCACTGTTGTTAGAATCGTGCGATTCGCGATTCAGCTCGATTCAATAAGAAATTGAGTCGAATCTATAGCGTGAATCGATATTCCCCTAGAATCGACCATAAATCGAAAGAATCGAACGAATCGGAAGAATCGGGTGAATCGAACGAATCACAAGACTGTCTGTAATGACCTGACTATCCAAGCTAAATTCATTATACAAACCTTCCGACTATATAGCTTCCTTGATTGCATAACAAAGATGAGCTGTGAAACATTAAAACCTGAAACGTCAGGAGCTGGAAACCAAACAGAGAAGAATAAAACGTTGTTGCTGCATATGAGCATGATGCCATTAGCTGAAATGTCAGAAGAAGCAAAGGCAAGAGCAGCGATTGCGAGACTTCAAGCTTTGAAACTTCTGTTCAAGCCTTAAGGTGCGTTCACTGCGTTGCTTTCTTCTTCTGCTGCTGCTTCTTCTTTCTTCTTCTTTTTCTTTGCTTTATCGGAGATCACGCGACTATACGAGTCTTACTTAAATAGAAGATTGCGTTGCTTAAAAGTTAAAACCAGTTGAGACTCAGGTGTAGGCGTTGCTTAGCAGCTTTTGTTGACTTTGAGTTGTCACTGCCACTGGTTAAAAATAAAAGCAAGCTACCAGCTGACAGCTGCTTTTGTTGACTATAGAGACCAGAAGCAAGCTTACTACTTGCCAGCTGCTTTTGTTTTGTTAAGTAATCTTTGTCAATCTATTGTATTTTTTATTGTTTTGTTTTTTTTTATTTTTTCTTTGCTCTACAGTAAATGATATATTTCTAGTATAATTTTAATATATTTTATTTATTTTATATTGATATATATTATTTATATTTAAAATTAAAAATGTCTACCGAATCTTACGATTCGATTCTCGATTCACGATTTAAAAAAATAAGAATTTCGATTCTCAATTCGAATCTCGATTCAACAACTATGATAATAAGGAAGAAGGAGAGATAGAGGAAGGGGATTGCGAGGACATTTAAGGGGAAGATAATGGGAGATTTCCATTCACACCTTGAAGGGAGCAACTAACAACAAAATCATGAGGGACAAGTCAAAAGAGGTAACCTCATGATCCTAATTGATAGTGGAAGTACTCACAGCTTTCTTGATGAAAGCATAGCCAGAAGGTTGAAGTGTCTAATTACAGGGACACATCCTTTGAGTGTGACAGTGGCCAACGGCCAAAAAGTGTTGAGCAGGTCATCTTGCAACGGCTTTTGCTAGGAAATGCAAGGGGAGAAGTTTGAGACAGATTTAAGGCTACTGCAATTAGGGAGTTGTGATGTGGTCCTTGGAGTGGATTGGATGAAAGAGGTAAGCCCTATCAGTTTCGATTTTAACAAGCTTTTAGGACCCACCATGGGCACTTTGAATTCTTGGTGATGCCATTTGGGCTCACCAATGCCCTAACTACTTTCCAATCCCTCATCAACAGAATTTTTGAACCACATCTTCGAAAATTTATACTTGTATTCTTTGATGACATACTTATCTATAGCCTTACCTTTGATCAACACTTAAACCATCTTAGAACTACCCTTAATATTCTCAGATCTAATCAGCTCTTTATTAAGAAATCTAAGTGTGCATTTGGTCAAGGACAGGTGGAGTATTTGGGGCATATTATATCAAAAGAAGGAGTTAGCACTAACCCAAGGAAGGTAGAAGCTATGATAAATTGGCCAAGGCCGGCCTCGGTTAGGGCCCTAAGGGGATTCCTAGGTTTAATCGGATACTACCGCCGGTTTGTATAAAACTATGGAACCATTAGCAAACCTTTAACAGATTTGCTAAAAAAGGGGGGGTTCAGTTGGGATACTGCAGCAGAAGAGGCCTTTGAGAGGTTGAAGGAGGCCATGAGTAGGGTACCGATATTGGGACTGCCAGATTAACGAAACCCTTTATGTTGGAAATGGATGCAAGTGGGACCGGAGTTGGGGTAGTATTGGTATAGGAGGGAAGGTCGTTGGCGTTCCTAACTTAGGTCTTGAGCCTTAAACATCAAGGGCTCAGCATATATCAGAAGGAATTTCATGGCGGTGGACAGATGGAGGCATTACCTGGAAGGAGGCAGGTTTGTGATCAAAACCAATCATGAAAGTTTGAAATTTCTGCTACAACAGAAACTTCAAACTCAGCTGCAAAAGAAAAGGATGGCCAAGTTAATGGGCCTGGACTACTCAATCCAGTATAAGAAGGGTAAGGAGAATAAGGCAACAGATGCACTTTCGAGGTGTCATGAAGAAGGAAGTAATGCAACTATGACAGCTATAATTCCAAACTGGTGCATGGAGGTAATACGCAGCTATGAAGGGGATGAAAAGGTGAAGGAGGTGTTAGAAAGATTGACAGTGGGATCCGAGGAACACGAGGGGTATACATTGGTGGATGGATTACTAAGGTATGAAGGCAGGGTTGTAATTGGCAATAGTGTTAGCTTCAAGAGAAAGATTCTGCAAGCCCTACATGAATCTCCAATAGGGGGACACTCGAGGATTCAAAACATATACCTACGAGTGAAACAACTCTTTCATTTGCCAAAGCTAAAGATAGAAGTGAAAAAGTTTGTGCTAGCTTGTGACACTTGCAAGAGATGCAAGTATGAAAACGTAGCTTACCCGAGACTACTACAACCTCTGCCCATACCCGAACAGGCTTGGTCAAGTATCTCAATGGATTTTGTTAAGGGTTTGCCAAAATCAGAAAGAAGGGACAACATTCTGGTAATCGTCAATAGGTTAACCAAGTTTGCCCATTTTATAGGGCTTGCCCATCCCTACACAGCCAAAGAAGTGGCAAGGGTTTTCTTAAACTAGGTGGTGGCAATGCATGGGGTTCCTAAAACGATAATATTAGATCGTGATAAGATTTTTACAAGCCTCTTGTGGCAGGAACTCATGAAGGCACTGGGAATTAAATTGAGTATGTCAACAGCTTATCATCCTCAATCAGATGGGCAAATTGAAATAGTGAATCAGAGTTTGGAAACATATTTGAGGTGTATGTGTATCCTACAACCTAAGGAGTGGTATAGGTGGCTAACTTGAGCTCAATGGTGGTATAACTCTAACCACCACTCTTCCCTCAAAATGTCACCATTTGAGGCTCTCTTTGAGTATAAACCACCCCTCCTACCAGCTTTGAGGGATCACACCACTGCAGCCTCGGTTGAGGAATATTTACAGCAAAAGAGAGGAGTATTACGACAATTGAAACAGGAATTGGCATTTGCACAGAACTGAATGAAGCAGGTGGCTATTGGAGGAAGAGTGATAGAGAATTTACAATGGGGGAGAAAGTGTACTTGAGACTGAAACATTCCTAACTGAAATCAATCACATGAGGGCAAGTATCTAAGCTCAGTCCCCGATACTATGGGCCCTTTATTATATTGGCTAAGGTGGAGAAGGTGGCCTACTAGTTACAACTCCTTAAAGAATCCCACATACAACTCGTCTTTTATGTCTCTCTCTTGAAGAAGGCAGTGGATACTAAACCGATGAACCCAACAATGCCTTCACTGCCAAAGGAAGGGAATAGGGTGGAAGAGTCGAAGGCTATACTGGACAGGAGGGTAATTTACCATTAAGGAGCCCCACTCATTCAAGTGTTAATAAAATGGAAGGGAGGCTCAGCAGAGAACAACTCCTAGGAGTACTTGCCTGATTTACTCAAACAGTTTCCTAGATTCGCCAGCCTCCTCAAGATTTCTTGAGGACAAGAAATCTGTTAAGGGAGGAGAATTGTCATGAGATGAACCCAGCTTGATAAAATTTTTAATTCTCCTTTTGCCCACACACCTTGAACCGAACCCCCGCAAATGTTGCTATTACTGCCAGTACTATCATTATTCTCACCTTTCTGGTCCATTCCACCTAGGCCGGTATACTTTTTCCACTCCGCATTGGAGGTAGGCAATGAATCTACTTCTCACCTCCTCAATTTCTCCTTCAGCTACTCCATTTTAAGAAATTCATCATTGTTAAAACTCCCGCAATAATCATCAAAGTATTCAGCGGGGAAGTTGTAATGATACTTCTTGATCAGTATCATCGCAAACTCCTATAGCTTCTCGCGGAACATACAGCCAAATTCCTCGCACTCTTCATGAATCCCACTGGTTGTTCCTTTGTCCCTTCGACTAGACTCATTCTCAAACTTCTTTCCCCATGTTTGATTCTTCTGGCTACACTACTCCTTATCCCTGTTGTTGCCAACTGAAAATGCAGCCTTCTTTGGCTACCATTGAGGCTCCATTCCAACTGAAAATGAAGCATTCTTCTGTTGCAATTGAGGCTCCAATGGTTCCCTATGTGCACTGCTCCCTTTAGCTGATTTTTCACAATCAGCATACTTTGAAGACCAAGGAGCTATATATATACTACTCTTCTTTGCCTCTCCAATTCAAACAAAGTTAACCAGCATTCAAAGTCGAAATTACCCTTTGTTTACCTTACTAGCAACCTAGAATTTGATTGGAATTATTGCTTGTGAAATTCCTCTTCACCGATTCGCTGCTCAATCCCTTCACCAGAGCCATGGACAAGTCACCTTAAGCCTTCTCAATCTGGGCCAGAACTGTTCGTCCACCTCCTATCACCCAATCGGTCTTGCAATCTTGGACTCTAGCCTCTTATAATTTGGCCGAGACCCCACAAAATTTAGCGGCAGTAAGAGGAATCGGAAGCTGGGTAGTGGCCGAGATCTGTTGCTAAGGAGCAAAAGCCAAGATCACTTGGGTTTGCTTGCCTCTATCACACACATAGCGACTTGGATCTAGTCGGCACCACTCGGCACATTGCACGACTCTGATGCAACTCACGCTTCCTAAATTTCGCGACCGATAATCACGACGGACTCATCTTCAATACTCGAATTCAAATCTACCGAAATCACGAAGGCCGAGAATTAATCCTTCGCCGAGAACCCACCTAGACTCACTAGAATGTTGGAACTCGTTGATTCCGTCAAAATCGTTGCTCAATCAATCCAAGTCCAATTCCTCCTTGCATCGGTCGCCACCCAATCACCTTCCAATTCAGAATCGCCCAGTGGAATCCGTCTTCTATGCTGATCGACTCTGATGCAGTCGACACAATTTGTCAGATTCAAGCCGGAAATCGCTTGACCCGCTTCGCACGTCCATTATGAGCAAGAATTACCGAGATTTGTAGTCGAGAGTCAACCTCCCACTTCGCTTCCAAGTTCGCACCGAAAGTTACGGAAATCGCCTTGCTAAATCGCACTCACTGTCTAGATCACTGGCAGTCAGTTGGCCCGCTCTCAATTCCAATTAAGATCGCCTTACTCACAGCTTCCAAAGTCACCTGAACTTCGACACTGAAACCGCTTCTATACACCGCCTACCATAGTTGTGATCTACCAGCTCTGCTTCATCTTCCTTAATGGACTATACAACTCAGAGAACAGCAGCGAATCAACCTGTTGCTCTGCCTTCACCAGTCGAACCTTGTACTTTTCCTCTACAATTCCAACCGAGAGATCGGCATTGGCAATTAACCACGTCGAGAAGCAATAGCCTATAACCGATTGAAATTCACTTGGCTAGACCGCTGTCAAATTCTGCCTTCCAAACTCCAAACCTAAGTGCTACAACAGCTGTAAATCACCTCCATGCATCGGGATCACTTTCCAAAAATCAATCGTCTCATATACTACTTCAACCTACTTCGAAATTTAAGCGACTGTGCCTGAATTCATTTGTGGAAGTCGTCAAAAACACCGTTGGAACCGCCTATGAACCACAGCTGAAGAACGACGACTTTGATACCAATTTGTCATGTACCTAAGGCTTAACCTAGGTTCAATTTGGGAATCAAAAGAATCTGATTCAGCTAAGGCCATGAACAGAAGGAAATCAAAGGGATATTTAAAAGAATGAGGGGGAAATTAGAAGAAGTGTTAGGGGGATGAGAAGAACAGAAAAGAAGGAGATGAAGATCAAGAAAGGGGAGAGAATTTGGAGGAGGAGAAATTAGATTTCAACTCATTAATTTCTGGATAAAGAAACAAACCCATTATAGCAATCTTATATAGGCATATTTGTCTTCTAACAGCCTAGCACATGCTCTCATATGCTTCTAACCACTTGCTAAAATATATCCTAACAATTATTATAAACCTATTACAAAATTACCCCTTTATTATATTTCTATTACAATATTGGCCTTCCATTACTCCTAGGGACATGACACGTTTCTTGTACTCGCCTTCAAATTCTGAGCCTCAATTATTAGCCGAGAGTCAACCTGACACCGCCTTTGTCACATTTGGATTAGAGAAATCGGTAGCCTAAGAGTCACCTCTAGCTCATCTCCTTGAATTGCCTCCTGTGACTCGATCGATTTTGAGAATTGCTTGCTCGATTACAATCTGTCCCTAATACCTTCAAGTTGACTCAGAATCCACTGTGTCAGAAATTAACAGCCAAGGAACGATCGACTCTATTGCTCGGACTCACGCTAAAAAACGTTGGCCTATTCTGCCTTCGTGAGTCGAACGCGCCTCAATCGCAATTCAATGACCGAGGATCACTAGCTCTTCATCGCCTTCCAATTTCGAAAAAAAATTACCGAAATTCACAGTCGAAATCAACCCCTTCCTTCGCCTTCAAAGCCAAGCTGAGAATTGACAGGAAATCACCTGGCTCGGCTTCATTGGATTTGCTACTCTGCTCGATTATGATCTATCTCTAATGAAGTCGGATTGGAATTACTGCAAGGGATCATCGAAAATCACAGCCAAGAATCTTTGGCTTTGATACCAAATGTCACAATCTAGGGTTTTCCTAGGGCTTGGATGGGTAATTGGAAGAATCTAAGGGACAATTACGATAGAAATGGAGGGGGAAACAGACAGAAATGAGGGAGGATTCAGATAGAACAAAGATAGGGAGAGAATCGGGAGAGATATGAAAAGTTGTTGAGAGAGAAACAACATTCAATTATCATTCAACAATATGACTACTTCTCTAGGTTACAGCCTATTTATAGCCTTTCTAGGTAAAGGAACAAGCTAGCAAAGCAATAAAGTACAACACCTAACAATACATGTAATCTACTATTACTAATATGCCCTTGGGGTCGTGACACAAAACACACTCTCTGAATTGTTCTCCATGGTCAGATCGTAGTCAGTTATCATCAAAATTAATGTTGATGCTTCTTTCCAAAATAATACTATGGCTGGAGGTATTTTAGCCCAAGATCATCAAGGAAGAATTCTTTCTTGGAAATGCTTTAAAAAGATAACTTTCTCCCCATTCAAGGCTGACATAATAGCTGCAAAAGAAGCTTGTTTATGGCTGCCTGCAACTATTTGATGGGATCTTGTTAATTTTGAATCAGATTATTTACTTGCTGTTAACTATTGCAAAGAAGATTCCTAAGATTTACTATGGCTGATCTCAAGTAGAATAGCAGATATTAAAGCTTCGCTAAATACAAACCTGTGTTGGGTATTTCATCATTCTCACAGGAGCAGCATTAAGGTGGCACATGCTCTCTAAGTTTATGCAAAGAATACTATATCTCTGGTTCTAGCTGATCTTCTCCAGGATATATTACAAATTTGTTATAGAGATATGCTTTTGTCAAGGGGACATTATAGCTAATCAGTTCTTGTAATTGATCCTTCTACAACACCATTGCCGGTTCTTCTAATAAAGTTGAAATTTAGCAAAGAACAAAAAAAAGAATGAAATGTTGCAAATAGTGCCAAAAAAGAAACAAGCAAAGAAAAGAATGAATTGTTGCAAAGATAAATTCATCTTACCACCAATGGTTCCTGCTCCTAACAGAATGTGTTAAAACAATTTTCTCTTTGAGAATCTAATAAAAGAAGGGCTCTTCTGTGATAAAGTAAAATCAAAAAGCTATAGCCTACATCCAACACTCAAATGCTAATTATACAGCTTTGAAATAGGCTTCTTCAGCAACTTAAAAATATTGCAACATATGCCATCAATTTATCTAGAATAACCTGCACCAATATGCATCTAATTTTCTTTGTGGAAAATCTTAAATCTGATCACTTTCCAGTGGACTAGGAAAACAAATTCAATTCAGAGGGAAAAGCTCATTTCTAATCATCATGTATGGCAGCTTTTTATATATAAATTTGTTAGAAAGAAATATTCATATCATATACATAGAAATTGAAGTTAGAACTTAATAGAAAAGAGGAAAAAATATGCAAAGCATCCAAAACTCAGTTTTTATTTTGCTTTCTTCACTTATTGCATGTTCTAGTACCAAAAAGGAAATGCATTTATATAATTCAACAACATCAAATGCTAACCTTAGTGGAAAAAGAACCAGATATCTGACTACCACCCCTAAACACCAGAGTGGAAATAAATACACATTCCAGTTCCAAGGTTCTGGAGGATTTGACTTGAAACAACGCGTGAAAGAGTCCTGTTCATCAACAAATGAAGTTTAGTGTGGTCATAATGAAAGAATAATTCTTCCATTCAGAGGAGTTCAAGTCAAATAGCTATGTAAAGAGAAGATTATAACACAACAACAACAATCACAAGCCATAATTCTACCAGGTTGGGTCAGCTATGTAATACCTCCCCTTTGATAGCTAGTATCATGGTTCTTCTCAGCCTATTAAAAGTTTCATTTTTTCATCACAACTGTGGTGCCCCGACCCTACTTGTGCATACCTTGTCCATAGGGCAGTATTTCATGGTTGCAACCACCCATATGCCACTGAGACTGACCTGAGACATAAGATCCAAGTGATTCTCTGCTAAACCTATATCAAGACTAGTGGGTTGTAGGTCAACCCTTGGGTTGGGAGTTTGGAACTCAACCTGGTTTTCCTTGTTGTGACGGCAGTTATTCCAAAGCCTTCCTTCAGAATGCATGCCCTCATTTGTCTCATAACTCAACCATCTGCCATTTTAGCTCATTTTCATTGACTTTTGCCTATCGAACTCCACAGTCAACCTCAACAATCAACTTTCTCCTGCACAGCTGACCTGACCTGCATTCTGCTGTTGGCAATTGAACCATAGTTGATTGTCCTCTTTGACAGTTGATATTCCAGGAAACACAATTAATCGAACAGTCAATGCCACAGTTGACTATCTTTCTTCTCAATTGAAGTCATTTGCTCTTTGGTTTGAACAACCCTACAGTTGACTATTCTTGCTCACAGTCAATCTTCCACCTTTCTGGTACTTCATCATCGATTCACCAGTCGACTGCCCCTATTGCTTGCAGCCTATTCCCTTCACCCATCCAATCCCTCAGTTAACTCCTCAATAGTTCCAATCCGCTCTTGTCTCATTTTGGGTTATAACACAATTCATACAAGTCTCCAAGTCAAGTAACCAAAGAAAGCGTGTAACATAATGATCTTACATGCTTCTTCCATTCATAACATGCTTTAGTACATCATATGGTACATCACAACTAATCTCAAAATAAGTTTAATAGATGTCTTCAAAATGAAAAAGTCTCGTACAAACTAGTTATTCTCTAACTTCCTTGCATGTCTTCCTTTTCCCATATGGTTCTTCTTCATCTGAAATGTTTATATGCATCAGTACACAGCTCAGTAAGGGCACGCTAAGGCATGCATGCAGACAACCAATGAACATACACACATAACAAGATAACAGCCTTTCTCACTTCAAAATATTTTTCTACTGAGTGCACCCCTAGGTCCAAGGATGAACCCACACTTTTTGCCTTTCATTGCCCTTCACTCAGGCTCCATCTCTCATTAGGCAATCACCAATCAACCAAGAGGGGTCCCATAATCACGCTCTTAGCTCAGCCTCTCACTAGGCTATCATAGCTAGACCCAAGGGAAGTCACACACATGGCCATTAACCCACCCACACACACACAAAACATGCCAGCATACTCATTTATTCTTAGAACACACATAATGCAGACAACATATATGGAAGATCAAGTTAAGAGATGATGCCACAAATACCTTCATGCAACATGCCACAACAGGAAGGCCATGGCATCCTCTGTCCCTCCCTCATGCAACATGCCACAAATACCTTCATGCAATGTGCCTCCCTCCCTCCACACCCCCCCCCTTTCTCTCTCTCTCTCTCTCGCCCTATTTATACTCTTCCATGCAACTGAAGTTATTGCTATGCGGTTCTCTATTTTGCAGCCACCTAACCATCCCTTGGTGGCATTGTCTACTTAGTAAGCCTTCTCATTTCTTCTAGAATTGTGGAAAATCAGCTGGAGCACTTAAGGTTACACTAATCCCACAATTAGCCTTATGTCATTAACCTCAAATAATAGCTTTTTAACAAACCTAAACCAATTTCCACCAAATTTATATTTCTAGAACCCTTTTAGCATAAACCATGACATGTGGCCAATGGAAACTAAACAATAGTGTGACACAAGGGCATGCGACTAAAAGACTAGGGTGTGATAAAACAAAAACAGGAAAATGTAAAAGAAAAAAAAAAATGGATAATAGAGTAGTAAATCAAAGAGTAAAACTCTTTACCTATCAAAAACATTAAGAAAGAGAATTGCAATGAAAAATGGTAAAAGGACTTACATCAATAATGGCACCAGCCGCCTCTGTGAGAGTTGGTGAGATGTCAAGTAGATCGCGCCTGCATAAATTTGCTCACAACATTTATTTACAGATAAATGTATGTCACGCATGCACACAAACAAAAGAGACCAGGATAGTAGAGAAATTACAGGCGAAGCTTGCCATGAGGCTCTTGGATGGATTCAGAAGGGAGATAGTCTTCAATGTTTGGTCTATCCAAGTCCAATTCAGAAATGGGAGAATGTAGATTGCTCATCTTCACCTCTCTATATCCCTCTGGCTCTCAGCTGCTAGCAAGAGAGGGAAGAAGGGTTCTGAGAATATGATTGCAGGTGCTCCTGATTGGTGAGTGGTTCCGATATCTAAATAAAACCATAATTGTACCCCCAAAAAAATAAGGATGCAAAACTAAATACCTCTCTACTCAGAAAGGGAAAATGAAAAGGAGAAAAAAGGAGTAGTCGGTTGATGGGATAAAGAAACAAAAAGATAGAAGTGGTAATTATTAAACATGCAAAGAAAAATGCAGCTTCCACAACTGAAACAACTTCAGAAATTAATCAGAAAGAACAACAGAATCGCGAGATCTACACTAAAAATTGTTGATTCCAACTCCATTACTCTTAAATTTCACACTGTACGTGCATCCAGATCGCTTGATGTCGGAGATATTGAATTTCCTCACCAAAAATCAAGTGATATACCCATTGACAAAATCAAATAGCAACATACATATGCATACTGAATGGTTCTAGTCTACTTGAGAATATCTTAATCTTCGTATAAGCTTAAAAGTCGCAAGCTAAATCCATTCGGTCAAGACTCACATCAAAGACTGCTACGATGAAAACACAGTCGCTCTCCCTGCCCCCGAAATCCACTCAAAGAATACATGAACCGCATATATATATATATATATAAATTTAGGGCTTCCCGTCAAAATAATCATCAAAGATCCGAAGTTTGTTGAAGTTAATGGAAAAGAGAATGAAGACCACTAGGCGTACCTAAGCAATGAGAGCAGATGTGAAAATGAGGGTCAATTTGCAGCGGACGACCGAACGGAATACCTGGCAACTGCCTGCGAGAGAGAGAGAGAGGGGTTTCTATGTAGTTGTTGTGAACATGTCATCCCCACGCAATCACAGGTGATTCCAGCCACGTGTGTTTCAAATAATTTTGGATTAAGCTGCTTGTACAGAAAAGCTTACCAAACGTTTACTAAAATAATTAATTTTATTTTTAATTTATTTTTTTAACTTTTTTCTTTTAATTACCCATCCAATTTCTCGCTCTCCCCACCCATTTTCGCTCTCTCTCTCCCTCTTTCAAAACATCTCCAAAGAAAAGTACCATTTTAAAGTGATAAATTATTATTTTATAATTTTAAATAGTATTATGATATTTCTAAATTTTACATCTGTTGCAATGACAAGTTACAAATAAGAGTATTATTTTAATACTTTAATATTATTTATTAAAATATAATTAAAAATTCAAATTTCAAATTTTGACCGCTGAAATTCAAATTTCAAAATTTAACCATCGAATTTGAAATTTTAAAATTTAATCGTCAAAATAAAAATTCAAAAATTTCAAATTCATCTATAAATATGATAATATTTCTCATGTTTTCATTCATCTATATTATATTCTCTCTCTAAAATCATTCATCCTCTCATTTTTTCATTCATCCATCGATATGAATCATTATCCTAATATTTTATGACGGATCCTCAATATTGAGGAAGATGATGATGATCAATTAGATACGTTATATGATTCAACTAGAAGGTCAAAAGAGTCTAGTCGTGGATGAGTAAGAATGAATCGTGGTTCTGTTCCAGACCATAGAACAATTAATCGTGATAAAGTTGAAAGCCACGAAAGACTCTATCACGACTATTTTGCTACCCCTTGTGTATATAAAGGGTTTTTTCGAAGGAGATTTTGAATAAGTCGTCCTCTTTTTCTCCGAATTGCAAATGAGATTGAACAACACGATCCATACTTCATCCAAACAACAGATACCGTTGGAGTTCTTGATTTGTCATTCCTTCAAAAGATAACAACTGCTTATAGAATTTTTGTTTACGAAACACCGGTAGATTCTGTGGATGAATACATCAGAATTGGAGAAAACACTGTCATACTTAGTCTAAGAAGGTTTGTGAAAGCTGTTATTGCAGTGTTTGGTGACCATTACTTGAGGCCACCAAATAATAATGATATTACTAGATTGCTACAAATAGGGGAACAACGTGGCTTTCCCGGCATGTTAAGGAATATTGATTGCATACATTAGAAATGGAAAAATTGTCTGACCGCATGGCAAGGTATGTATACTGGTCATTATCATGAACCAACAATCATTTTGGAAGCTGTGGCTTCTCGAGATCTTTGGATATGGTAAGTATTCTTTAGGCTTCCTAGTCCGCTGAATAATATAAATGTTATAGATAGGTCCCCTGTTTTTGCATTATTAGCAAATGGTCATGCTTCTCCAGTAAACTATACAATTAATGGCCATTAGTATACAGTAGGATATTATCTAGCTGATGGTATTTATCCAAACTGGTTGACATTTGTAAAAACAATTCCCTGCCCACAAGATTTGAAGAAAAAATATTTTGCTAAAGCACAAGAGTTGGCAAGAAAAGATATAGAACAGACATTTGGGGTACTTCAAGCCCGTTTTGCAATCCTGCGTGGACCAGTACGCTTTTGGAATAAAAAAACACTTGTAAATATTATGAAAGCGTGCATAATATTGCATAACATGGTCATTGAGGATGAAAGAGATATTGGTAACAATGACTTTGATGGCAGTGATGCAAATCCGCTTATAGAAGTGTCGCATGCGTATACACCAGAATTGGAAAACTTCATGCAAACCCATTGTCAAATTAGGAACAATGCAACTCATTCTCAACTACAATCAGATCTTATCGAGCATTTGTGGGAATACCATGGCGAATAATAATTTTTCCAGTTTTAATTTCAAGTTGTATTTTCAATTCCAATTTTAATTTCAAGTTGTATTTTCAATTCCAATTTAAATTTTAAGTTATATTTTCAATTTCAAGTTGTATTTGTAATTTCACAAGTACTTTCATAGCAATCAAACTTTAATTTCAATTTCAAGATTTTTTAGTCACTTTCACAAGTACTTTCATACCAATCAAACTTAATACATAGTTTTCATGAATAATGACAACATAATAAATAATGACTAAAAAGTAAAACCCCACTTTTTTCATAATCTCCATCCCCCACTTTTTTCATAATCTCCATCTTCAAGTTATTCCAATATGTTGCAGAAATTGGGTCCATACCAATAGTGTCAATTTCCATGATCTTCATTTTAGTTTGCCATTCATTATTCTTTTTTTCAACTTCTACCTTCCTTTTTTGAATTTCTAATTGTATTTTTTCAATTTCTAACTATTTACAATGTTGCTCCAATACTATCTCATGTTGAGCAAACATTTTCTCATACTGCTCAGCTTTTTGTCGTTCCACTTCCATTATTTGATTTAGTGATGATGATCTAGTATATTTTCAGCTTCGGTTTGCTTATCTTTGTTTTTTAGTTGTTTCTTCAAATCTTTTCTGCCCAATGGTCTATTGAGGTTGGGAGTAGACGATGGTTTAATGTCATCCCCTAAATGTGGAGTTCAATAACAAGATTCACACATGATTGGATTCAGCAAGACTACCAGTTAAATGGGTTTTTGCTCTCTTATTGTTGGTGAGATTATCAATCCATTTCTGCTCCATTTTCAAGATATTTCAACAATACTTGTATTGAAATGATCTTCCAATGATCTTAGCAAACATTTCTTTTGCTTCATCAACTTGAAAAACATATGAAATCATTTAATTAATAGTTCAAATATTAAATCATAGTAGTGTTTATCTAAAAAAGCTCAATCATTACATTATTTTGTTCGGTGTGTCCACTTTGTCGCAGTCTTTCAATTTGACTTTAAAAATCGACAAATTTGGCACATTTTGCATTTATATTAGTTCAACGACTTTTAATAAAAGCTTGTGAACGTTCTTCTTGATTGTCTCCATGAAATTCTACATATTTCAATATTCCATGTCAGAAAACACCACCTTATTGTTCATTTCTAGTAATTGCATCTTTACTCATGTTAAGCCACGCACACACAATTAATTTATCTTCTTCTTGAGAGAAATTCTTTGTCCTTTGCGATTTTCTCACTCTTGGAATGGCTTTATCTTGTACTGGCGCCAATACTATAAGATTGAGCCGCATAGTATTATCATATAAATCGGTGTTACTCGTAAGCAAATCAGTGAAAGAATCGTCAAATTGAGAATTCATCTAAAAAAAATCAAAAAATATTATCAATTTAAAGAATGAGCATAAAATAATAAATTAAAATAAATTCTAACAATTAACTAAAATACTTATTTTAAATTAAAATGAAAATATATAATTCTAACCTAAAAATATCAATTTAAATTCTAACAATTAACAAAAATAAAAATATTTATATATAATTAATAATTAATTAATTAAAATAAAACATAACAATTAACTATAATTAATATATATAATTCTAACAATTAACTATTGCAACTCGCCCAAACACCTCCTATTAAACATTTATAATTGAATATTATATATATATATAACATACCTTATATAATTGATTGATTAACTCCAGAACCTTTTGCTTATCTGCAGGGGCGAGATTTATAATTGATTAATATACATATATATATGTATAACATACCTTATATAATTGATTGATTAAACTCCAGAACTTTTCTTGCTCCAACTCCATAACCTTCTACTTCTTTGCTCACGGCTCGCCCTCTCTTACTCTAACTTCAAAACCTTCTGCTTCTCTGCTCACGGCTCACCTCCCTCGTCATCTTTTGCTCCTGCTCACAGATCGCCCCCTCGCCCTCCCCAGTTGTCGCCTCGCCGGTCGCCGCTTCTCTCGTTGCTCGCCTTTACCCTCTCCCTCGCAGATGC
Source organism: Diospyros kaki (assembly GCA_036245055.1). Classification (NCBI taxonomy): domain Eukaryota; kingdom Viridiplantae; phylum Streptophyta; class Magnoliopsida; order Ericales; family Ebenaceae; genus Diospyros; species Diospyros kaki. The sequence continues at coordinate 29,116,899 of BSEG01000012.1, forward strand.
TGCTTGTCCTCGCCTTCTTCTCGCGCTGCTCGCCCTCGTCTTCTGCCTCTGGTTTCTCTTGCTCTGCCTAGGCTCTTCTTTTCAAGTAAATATATATATAATGTAAAATATAGTCGTTGGTCTCTTGACCATTGGCAAACGCAATCTCTGATTTTCTCTCTCCAGAAGTTATAAAAATGGCACCAGATGAGGGAAGTTGTCATTTTACAGACTCATATGCCATCCCATTGGAGTGGACATTTTGTATTTTGGGGTGTTATTTCGGCAGTTACGCGGATGACACCCCCAATGGCAACTCCCATTGGAGTTGTTCTTACTGTCTCTCTCACTTTCTCTTTCTCAAACCCACCGCTGCAAAGAGCACCGCTGTCACCCCACCACTGTTGTCGCGCCTCGCCACCACCACAAGCACCTTTCGTCGTCGCCCTCCCCGCCGCAAGCACTGTCCACCATTGCCTCTCCCTCTGTCGCTCGGACCGTCCAGCCCCACACCGCCTCTTGGACTACCATCAACCCCCCGCCAGTCTCTCGCATTGTCCGGCCCCACCCGACATCACCCCTCCCTTCTCCGTGAGCAATCTCATCGCCCTCACCAGCCAACCCCCTTTATCTGTCGTCGCCCCCCAGACGGTCACCCCCACCCACTGGCCCCCCCAACGTTCACACCGCTTGCCATCGTCCCCACCCGCCAGCCCCTTCGACCAACCACTGCCGCCTGTAGGTTGCCCCCTACCCACTGCCTTTTTTTTCCTTTTGTTGCTCTAAGTTCTACTTGTAAGTGGGCTTTCTTCATTTTTTTTTCCCTTTCTTTTGTTGCTTTCAGTACAATGCTTGTAGTGATTATGCTTTACTTATGCTTGTTTTATAAGTTTAGACTTGAAAATTGAGTCCTTTGGGAGGTTGAGATGGTTCTATGTTACCCAAATTGTGAATAGATTTATGTTCTGTTACTAGATATGTTAATGAGTTATGCTTTGAATTATGTTTGTTTTAGGGGTATAGAGTTGAAACTAGAGCATTTTTTGTATTTTTTTTTTTACATGGGTTATGGTTTAGCTTGAAATTGGGATAGGTTTTAGGTTATGGAGATGGGTGCCTCTAGTTAGCACCTATAGCCATTGGCAAAGGTTCCCTCTTGTACATTGGAATTTGTTGTTTTACTAGTTATGTTGTTGACTTGTGCTTGAAATGTTGTTTGTTTTAGGGGTTTACACTTGAAAGTTGATATCTTTTTAGTTGGGTTTTGGTTTCCATTTTGAAATTTGGGATGGATTTTATGTTGTGGACACTGTATTCACTCATTTGTACATTTTACTAGGTCATTTGGAGATGTGACATTATTTGCTTGAGAAACTTTAGATCAATTGGAATTAATCTTATTGCTTTTTGACTATTTCGGATATTTCATTTAATAAGTTGTGATCTTAGTTCATACAAGTGCTTGTTTATTGGACTGGAAACTTGTTCCAACTAAGTACCTACTGATTTGTTTTCAGTATTTGAGATTGCTTAAGTGAATTAAATAAGTAAGGTGATGTTCTCTTTGTGTTTCAGTTTTGAGTTTTGAATTTATTTTGAATTTTGTATTTTGACTATTTGTTTTAAGATTTTTGAAAACACGTTTTTTTTTTATTTTGAAATTTTGAGAAAATTTATTTTAAAATATTTTATTTAATAAATTTGATTCAAAGCTATAAATATTTATTAATAAACTATAAATTTAATTCAAAAAATTTAAAATATAACATAACAATAACTGATCATCTAACCATATATAATACATTAAAATTATAAATTATTTTGAAATTATAAATTATATTTAAAATTATAATCTAACCATTGATAGTATGTTTTGAAATTATAAATTATTTTTGACATTAATTTTGAGATTTAAATTACCCATAATATAAATATTAAAAATAATAATAAATCATAAAATAACAAAATGTTGTTATTCAAATTTTAAAAATATAATTAAAAAGAAAAATTAAAATAAAAAACTAGGAGTGGAGAGAGGGCGATGGCGGACGAAGAAATGGCTGAAGAAAGAAGGAAGAAATGGAAGGGGAGGAGGAAGAAAAGACAAGCGATGGTGGATTTAGGCATGGCAGGCGGTGGCAATAGTGGCGTGTATGGCGGATCTGGAAGAGAGAATAGCGCAGGTGAACGGCGAGGCATGGTGGATTTGGAAGGGATAACGACATAAGCGATCGGCGTGTTGTGGTGGCGTAGGCAAACGATGTAGGCGGCGGTAGTAGGCGTTGCAATGGCCGACAAGGAAGAGAGAGTGTCTGGAAGGGAGGGGGCGGTGATAGAGAAGATGGATGGGGCAATCGCAGTGTTTTGGTCGAGGCTTGAGAGAAAAAGAGAAGATAGGAGAAATGTAGATTGGAGGGTTGCTTGGGGGTAAGGGAATGCGCGACCGTTTTCCATGTTTTTGTGTTTTTGGTGTGTTTTCACTGAAAACACCTATTGACACACATTTTTGTAACACCCCGCATCAAGCGATAAGAACGTTCAGGACAACTTACCCTAATGGGTCTACACGAACTTCTCGGGGGGTCACCCATCCTTAGATTTCCCCAGCTCAAGCACACTTAACTTGGGAGCTCCTTGCCTACATTCAGCCCAAAAGGTATCTAGCTAGGCTCTTGGAGTATTACACACATCATGTCATCATGCCCCACAACCACGAGTTAGCTCATAACTCTCACCCTTCGACGGCCAAGAGTCCTGCCGCATTTGTGAGCCTCTCAGTCACCCTCTGGGCGACCGAGATGGGAGAAACCAGGTACATCCACACCATCCCCTCCCGCAGGTGTGGTGGGGCTCTATTGGCCCCTCCCTTATTAGGGGTTATAAGGACCATTAAGGGGTTCCCACAGACGGCGCTAAATGTTGATACACATTTTTATAACACCCCGCATTGAGCGGTAGGAAGGTCCAGGACAACTTACCCTGATGGGTCTACGCGAACTTCCCAAAGGGGTCACTCATCCTTAGATTTCCCAAGGTCAAACACACTTAACTTGAGAGTTCTTTGCCTACATTTAGCCCAAAAGATATCCAGTTTGTGTTGTTTCCTTCCTTACTTATCCTCGATGTATACCACACTTATTTGGGCTCTTGGGGTATTACACACATCGTGTCATCATGGGTCCATAACCACGAGTTAGCTCATAGCTTTCGCCTTTCAACGGCTAAGAGTCCCACCGCACTTGTGAGCCTTTCAGTCACCCTCTGGGCAACCGAGGTGGGACGAACCCAGTGCATCCATAACACTCAAAACAACAAAATGTTGTTTTGGGTTTCCTTTACAAATTTTTTTATTGTTTTTGAAAATGTGTTTTTGAAAATAACAAAGAGAACATGTTTTCGATATTTTAAAAAATTGAAAACAGAAAACGGCTCGAAAACTCCAAAGAGAACAGGCCTTTAGTGTTTCTCAATTTCTGAATATTTCAAAAGTCTAGTTCGGGTTATAGTTTTTAAGATAGCTTATTTTCATAATTGCGTTTGAGATGGCATTTTGTTGTTTTAGGCAATTTCTTGTGGTTTCTAGATTTATTTGAGAACATTTTTTGTTTAAGCTTATCAATCTTGACATTTGAATTGCTTTTCATACTAACTGGATTGCTGCTTCACAATTTGAATAAAGGCCCATATAGGAAAGCCCTTTTAGATGGGTTTATGTTTGTTCAACTTAATCAAGAGTATTTTACTTGTCCATATAGAATTGTTTGATGAAATCTAGAAGATTTGTCTTCTTAGATGGATTGAGTTTTATCATTCTCTGAATCTAGCACTGAATTGTGCCTTGATACCTATAATGCCAAACTTTTTCAAAGCATTAGATAACGTAAGATTTTGGGGATATATTTTTTTTTCTATCATAAACTTAACACATAAATTGTTCCCCGATAATCTCGTTACACCTTCTCAGTATATCAAACTTAATAATGAATAAACTAAGATAAGTAACTCATCATAAATGCGGAAGTTAGATCGAAATCTCAAATGATATATAACCGTAATTCCTTTATTCATAATATTGGAATCATATCATTGCTTAACATGACATCTAGGGTTTGGGGCACTCTTTTCCATCGATTCGACAATTACTTAACTAAATTCTCAAACCAATTTTCAGTTCCTTGAACTTACTTAACACTACATGTATGGGGTATCATAAACTTAACACATAAATTGTTCCCCGATAATCTCGTTACACCTTCTCAGTATATCAAACTTAATAATGAATAAACTAAGATAGGTAACTCATCATAAATGCGGAAGTTAGATCGAAATCTCAAATGATATATAACCGTAATTCCTTTATTCATAATATTGGAATCATATCATTGCTTAACATGACATCTAGGGTTTGGGGCACTCTTTTCCATCGATTCGACAATTACTTAACTAAATTCTCAAACCAATTTTTAGTTCCTTGAACTTACTTAACACTACATGTATGGGGTATCATAAACTTAACACATAAATTGTTCCCCGATAATCTCGTTACACCTTCTCAGTATATCAAACTTAATAATGAATAAACTAAGATAGGTAACTCATCATAAATGCGGAAGTTAGATTGAAATCTCAAATGATATATAACCGTAATTCCTTTATTCATAATATTGGACTCATATCATTGCTTAACATGACATCTAGGGTTTGGAGCACTCTTTTCCATCTATTCGACAATTACTTAACTAAATTCTCAAACCGATTTTCAGTTCCTTGAACTTACTTAACACTACATGTATGGGGTATTACAATACTTGTAACACCCCACTTTTCCAAGGCGTTAGATAACGTAAGATTTTGGGGATATATATATATTTTTTCTATCGTAAACGTAACACATAAGTCGTTCCCCAATAATCTCGTTATACATTCTTAGTATATCAAAATTAATAATGAATAAACTAAGATAGGTAAATCATCATAAATGTAGAAGCTAGATTGAAATCTCAAATGATACATAATCATAATTCCTTTATTTATAATATTGGAATTGTATCGTCGCTTAACATGACATCATTAAAACGTAATACATAGGTACACATCTCTTAATCATAACAACGGAAACATGCTAAAGATCACCTATGTAAACAACAGCTACATCTCTATAACCTCTTTCCCTTTGGCGTCACTACTTTCACTTTAAACGTTTGAATATTCTAAGAACATAGTCCAAATTAGATGCTGAATTATCTAAGTGAGAGTTCAAAAATATTTTCATGAATATATGCAAGACATGAAACAAACCGACACATCCCAACAAGCCCCAGCCCAAGAGAATCCCACACAGCGCTTAACCCCTACCATGGGAAAAGATCAATCTCTCTAGAGGCAACATAACCACATTAATATAATACCGTCCTAGCTTAAGAGGGGAAACGTCAATGCATAAGCCCCAGAATCAACCTACCATCATTATATTCCCACTTAGAAGCATTTTGAACCATGCCAACACAACCCTGGTCACAAGATGATCAATACTATCCTTGGGAATCCACGTGTACCTTGGAAACAATGCTACTGTTCAAAGGCCCTGTGGTGGTGTCCACTCGCTGCCCCACCACTTAAGCCAATCTGGGGTGGTGTATACTCTCAGCCTCATCACTTGTCGACTAGCAGGGATGGTGTCCACTCTTAGCCCTCGTCACATGTGGGCATTAATCCTTAGTACACTTCCTTAGTGTTGTCACTCAAGTGCCACATCACAGGTTGACATCCCACCTGGACAAACACAAAAACATGCCAATGCCATATACCATAAATTGATGCATTATATAAAATAACATTTCATGTACATAATTTATCACACAAAATTCAATGCACATGCATAAACATTTTGGGATGAACCTTCCATATGAAAACAACCATTACAGGTTAAACCATTCACATGCAACAAAACCCCTTTTGCATGTAATCAAATCAAGTTTAGGAAGAAACAAAACCAAGTTTTAGGATATAACTACTCATCAATTGAATGAAACTCATAACACCTCAAATCTTATACCCCACCTTGATTCTCGTGCTAAGTTTCTAACAGTTCTCAAATCCGAGTCTCAATATACATTGGCCATTAAGAAATTCATTATTCCATCTTTCTCACTTCTCCATTTCTCCTCCAACTTCTCCAAATGGTGCCCCTATTTATAGGCCTTAAAGCTTGGATACCAAGTAAGACATATTATATTATTATATTCCTTAATCATTTCAAATCTTTCAAAATCTTTTCTAATTATTCCAAATCTTCTAAGATCCTCTACAATCATTCTAAATCTTCTAAGATTTTCTATAATCATTTCAAATCTTCTACGATCTTCTCCAATCATTCCAAATCTTCTGAGATCTTTTACAATCATTCTAAATCTTTTAAGATTTTCTATAATCATTTCAAATCTTCTCAAATCTTATCCAAACCAAATCTTATCCTTAAAGTCATCATGAGACTTTATCTTATCTCTAAAGTCATCATGAGAATTTATCTTATCCTTAAAGTCATTATAGGCCTTCATCCTTATCTCTAAAGTTATCATGGGGGTTTATCTTATCTCTAAAGTCATCTTGAGCCTTCATACTTATCTCTAAAGTCATAATGAGCCTTTATTTTATCTCTAAAGTCATTATGAGGCTTTTCCTAAATCTCCCACATGCCCTTAGGAAAGGTTCAAGAATTACACTTTAGCCTAATTTTTTTAGATAATTGCACTTAAACCCCTTGTAACTTGGTCTCTAGGCCATTTTTTAATTGGACTTATGCCCCTGGAGAAAGGATTTATTACACTAATGCCCCAAGATTTTAGGTAAATTACATTTTTACCTGAATTTCGATATTTACGATTTTACCCTTTGTTCAGAAACTGAATTTTTATCTCCAGACTTTCATAATCCTTTGAAATGTCCTATTTCTTCAAATATTTGAATCTAAAAAAATCTTGAATATTACATCCTTTATGATCATTCGATTTTCTAGGCTTGAAATTAGCTGTACCAAAAACCATTCTCGATCCAATTTCTTTCAACACCTAAAATTGTGTCTCGAAATGCTTGTCAATACTATATCATTTTTCTTAGACATCTAGGGTCTGGGGCACTCCTTTCCATAGGTTCAACAATTACTTAACTAAATTCTCAAACCAATTTTCAGTTCCTTGAACTTACTTAACACTACATATGTGGGGTATTACAATACCCTTAGCTATATTGTGTCAACTCACTCCCTTCCAACAAAATTATCACTTGGCTATAGATTTCAAAGGAGAATGTTAGTCTAAATTTTCTTTCTTTCTTTTTTTCCCTGATTGGTTTCAGTAATAGGATTCAATCTTCAAGCCTTTCATTGTAAAGGTGAGATGGATCTAGAACTAGGAAGGTGTAGAAGAACTGACAGGAAAAAGTGGCGATGCAACATGGATGTTGTTCCCAATCAAGAATACTGTGAGAGGCATATGCATAGAGGGTGCCAGCGTTCAAGAAAGTATGTGACAACTTCTATCATTGCTTCACAACCTGGGATTTCAAAATATAGTACGATAAGGATGCTAGAGGCCAGAATTATTTAAACCTTGTGATTTCTTTGATGGTTATGTGTGATAGTATTGTTTGAAAATTGATGATGGATCCTCCTGTAGCACTAAGGTGTCTCCACAACAACCTAAGTATTACTGTTGTTGCATATGTATTTATACAAAATCTATGGATTTCTAGATGCTAAGGTATTACTGTATTTTCTTAATTCTATGATATTTTAGCTATTATTAAGAGATTGCAATTATTGGACTTGCTTTGTTTTCTTCATTTGCTGCTTGTTCCCTTTGATTATATTATTTCTCAGATGGAAATTTCCTAGAACTATTGGGACTGTTTGTTTAGGATGGCTAGATTTGTGTGAGTATGTGCTTTTTTTTTCATCAAAATGAACTTTTTCTCCCATGTGCGAGTGTGTGTGCTTTATCTATTATTTGTTATTTCATCAGTTAAGTGCAAATTGAGCCAAAATGCTTTCTAAATCATGACGCAAAAGAAGAAATAAGAGACGATTATCATAGTCAAATATTAAAGCATAGATAGAACAAAATCCTAGCAATTCAATTCAATGTATTGGAAGTCTCCACTTAACGCCTGTTTTTGGCATTAGCTGTAAGAATCCATATTTTCGTGAGGTTGCCACGTAATTTAAGAAAATTTAGAATACCAAATAATTGGTTTGATAGTAGTTATAAGTACTGAATCGACTGCACGAAATGCCCCAGAGTGTAAATGTCTAAGGAAAATGATATGATCTCGATGAGCGTTCCGAAATAGAATTTATGGTATTAAAAGAAATCAAAATTGAGTCAGTTTTTGGTACAACTAAAATACAGCTTTGATTCAGGCTGAAAAAATCGAATCATCATATGAGACTTCCGGTGTAACGCCCCACTTTTCCAAATACACAATAACTTTATATTAAGACATCACCTACGAGCGTTATGGAAACCCTTACCAACAGAAGTATTGGATCAAACTTGTAAGCTTAACCAAAGCTAAATAAAGGGGTTTCCACTAGATTTCCTTTGCAAGTACAATAAACGCATACAACCTTCAATACTCTAAAAAAACACAACACTTGACTGCAGGTACAATTGTAGGACATCCACACACACCTCTTACAACTTTGAGTATCCAAGTTGCTATTTACAATACATCACTTGGGTTACAAGTGTACATAATGAAACTAAAAGTCCTAAGCTAGTCGAGCATCACTCCCTCGCCCACACTTGAAATGGAACCTGAAACATCTAGCACTTCTAATATACCTGGAACGTGGAACATTCCAGGGGCATCAACCCAAGTTAGATATACATCTAAGTGAGTGAATCAGAAAACGAAAGGTATGTGCGTGCAAATGTAATAATGATGTTGTGAAATCTAGCCCTGTGGTAGCAATGCCAGGGTGTTGCAATCACCCCACGGTCATCATAGTCACTCCTTGGCTCACCATAAGAGTATGAGATCTTCCATGATGGCCTAACAATTAGCCACAGTCACCAACACGAACATGATATATGACAAAGCAAAATAAATATGCATAACCAAGGGAGAACATGACATGTAAGCCACAAAGGCATGATATGCAAGCCAACATCCACACACAAGTGAAGCAACAAATGCTCAAAGTGTCACAAAACATGCAGGAGTCACTCACCTTTAAGGTTTACCTTGATGGGACACCGTTCACTGGCTGCACTCTCACCCTACAATTAAAACACAAAACAAAACACAATAAAAATTTTATATAATTTTTTATATTGGTGAAAGGTTTATACTCGTCAGTGTATGAGTGCAGTTGTAGTCCAAATTTAAATTTATATTTTCTGGATGAGTCCAGGTCGTCCACTGAGAGATTTATTTATGGCAAAATAAAAAGAATGTCACACACAAACACACACATTTAGATGAATTGGAAACAAGATTTTTTATGGATTTTTAAATAACAGATGCTAGGAAATAAAGTAAGACAAAAGTTAAAATAAACACTGAATGTAAAAATATAGAATTAAATAAGTCTTGAGTTAAGGCAATTTCAGCACTAACCCATTGATTCCCAATTTTTAGTAGAAAAGATTAGTAACATTAATTTAATTTCAGATATGAGGGTTTGTTATTAAATGCAATTAGAGATGATGATAGTTCTAACTTAAGCAATCCCCATACATGATATGTGAGATTCTAGTTTAAGCAACTACCATAAATTCAATTACAATTAATACACAAAATAACTAAATTAATCATCCGGGTTTGGGTATGATAGCATTTTCAGTTCTAGTAACTTTCATACATGGCATGAAAGCTCTAAGTTAGGCTTACGCTTCAATCCAAACCTAGTGATTTCTTAATTTAAAAATACACACTCATAGTGAAATTTAAATTAATATTACTCATTTAAAGCGTAGCTATCTTTGGGAATCATTGGCGTTGGACACTGTCCTTGCCTTAACCCAAGATTGAGTTTAGCTACTCGTCATTATTTGTAAATTAATTAATAGGAATTTAAATGGTGTAATTTAAATGACAGGAATTAAAATAGCAAAAACTAACCGGCTATTTAGGCGGTGAATAATAAAAAGACAAGAATTAAAATTGCAGAAATTTAAATGCATAAACTAACCGGCCATTTAGGCGGTGAATAATAAAAAGACAAGAATTAAAATTACAGAAATTTAAATGCATAAACTAACCGGCCATTTAGGCGGTGAATAATTAAGTAACAATAAATAACATAAGAATTCAAGAGAAGAAAGAAAGAAAGTAAGAACGCATGAGAGAACAATAAAGAAAAGAAAATAGAACAAGAACAATTCTTTAAAGAGAAAATATAAGAAAACAACTAAGTTTTGATTCAAGAATAATAATCACTCTTACAAATCCAATCAAGTGACCTATTTATAGGCCACAAGATGCAATACAAACCACACAATTTCAATTATTCAACTAGACATAATTATATCTAATGGGCACTCACACACTTAAAGTTAAATGGATTTTAGCTATAATACATAATTAAAGTTAAATGGATTTTAGCTAAAATACATACCTAATAAAACACTCATAAAGTTAAATGGATTTTAGCTATAATACACAACTAATAGTTAAATGGATTTTAGCTAAAAGACACACCTAATAAAGCACTCACATAAAAAATAGATTTCTATAAATTGATTTTTTAATCTTCATTAGGATTAAAAATAATCCTTGGGTCTTCTTCAAATGATATTTTTCATGGGATGCTCAAGTTGGGTCTTAATTCTTCATGGACTTTAATTTTTCATGGGCTTGAATTCTTCATTCTTCATGGGCTTGAATTCTTTTTGGTCTTGAATTTTTTTATTCTTCATGGGCTTGAATTCTTTTTGGTCTTGAATTCTTCATTTTTCATGGGCTTAAATTCTTTTTGGGCTTCCAAGTTCACCTTCTTCATACCTATAAATAAGCAATTTATTAATAAATCATCTATTATATTATATATATTATATGGGATATTATATGGGATACTATATGCTTATATATTATATAGATAATCCATGCATGCATTTCATTGAGTATATATATGTATTATATTTACATGTTTATTATAATATATTATATATTATATATATAGATATATATTACACATAACTATTCAATTAAACCAATTTAAAATCAAAACGGGGGTTATAATTATAACAAAAATTTTACAAAATTAACCACTAATCATTCACCGTCTACAGGAATGAGTTTTCTATAGAAAACATGTATTTTCATAAACCAGACTTTAAATATTTTTAGATAGGATTGTTCTAACTTAATTAAACAATATTTCTTAAAAGAATGACTTCCTTTCTTTCCTTTCTATAGGAATATAAGCTTAGACCGGACTTACCTCGCTACTTTTCAATAGTTTTGGTAAGAACTGTAAACTTTCCGGCGAGGTCGTTTTGATTCCAATAGAACCTCCCCCTCTTTTCTTTAGAAAATCTCTCTAAAATCCTTACTTTTTTCTCTCTCAATCCCATCAAAATTCCCCCAAAGTTTCCTTTAAATTCTTGAACGTTCAATTCTATAACCCAAAGTCTCATTTTATAAACACCTCCAGCCAATTATATTTCACCACTTGTCATGCCACCCATGCACCTTCATCATGACTCATAATTATCTTATGGCTAATTACTTTGTACCACTTATCCTATCATCATGAGACCTTAACTTAATTTCCAAGTAACCCAATGGTTGCTTGCTGCATTTCCTTAAGGATAAGATTTGGAGACATTGGAGCCTACGTAAACTTTTCTAGCCAATCAATCGATGCCACCTCAAGGGGTCATTATGAGCCATTATGTGACTTTATCTTATCTTCCAAATAGCCAATCTTACCTCGCCATGTGTCCTATACTTGGAGGCTAAGCAAAAACAAAGGCTTGGACTTTAAAACAATCCAAAGGTGGAGTGGAATGCAATTTGAGTTCCGCAATCATGAGGTCTTATCTTAACTTCCAAGCAATCCATTCATTGCTTTCCAAGTGTACTTAGCTTGGGGACTAAGCAAAGGCTTTGATTTAAATAAGATTTGGAATTCAAAATTGAATTGAAATGTAAACTCACGTACTCGTCTTCCCAAATATTTACGCCCTTGCCTCTGCCACCTCACATTTTGATTTTTGTGCCTGATCATGACTTCCAACGGTTAGTTGGCTCAATTAATTCCCCTAATAATCCAATCACAAGTTTTTAAGAATTACACATTAGTCCGAACTTTTCACGAAATTGCGCTTAGACCCTTGCAACTTAGTCCTCGGGCTATTTTTAAATTGCACTTTTTGGTTCTTAAAAAATGGATAAATTACACTTAGCACCCCAATATTTTAGATAAATTACACTTTTACTCGACTTCAATATTTACGATTTTGCCATTGGTTCGAAAACTAAACTTTTGTTTGAAGACTTCTACAATCCTTTGAAATGACCTATTTCCTCAAGTATTATAACCTAATAACCTTAGGTATCACCTCATATTTGAGTTTAAAAATTTGGAGTATTACATCCGAGAAATCAATGGAACCCTAAGAGGCTCTGTTTTTTCGTAGGGATCAACTCTGAAGTGGTTTTGAGATGAAACAAAGGTCCGGTGATGGCGCATTGACGAAATTGTCTTTATCGAATAAGTTTGGAATTATTAATTTTAGATTTATTGTATTGTAACGCAAATTAATGTAACGTTTGAGGATTTAAATGCGATTAGAGAATTTCATAAGTGAAATAAAGGTGAATTTTGAGACTTAAATGTGTAATTTTTATATATATTGAGGCAATATATAATGTTTTACATATATATGTATATGCATGGCCGTGAGACATGGGGAAGATTAGCATATTAGGGACGAATTTGCTTTTTCCTGAGAGAGGAGGCGCTGAAAGAAGGGGGTGATGACCAGCTGTAAATTCAGTGTATTGTCTATAAAAAAAAGAAAGCAAAATGAAGAAGGAATGAAAGCTGAGGTAGAGAGTTGCAGAGAAATGAAAGAGAGAAGAAAGATGGCCGAATTTGGCCACTTTAATAGTAAGCTATGGCCGAGAGCAATAGAGAGAGATCAAGAGAGTGAGAAGCAAAAGAGAGAGATTAAGAGAGAGGGAGTGGTGGCTGAAACTAGTAAGAGGAAGAGGGCAGTGGCCATGGCCGCAAGCAGCAAGCTCGATCGGCCATGACAACGACTTGAGGCATCCGCGATGGAGGCTAGCGAAGCAGTAGTAGGGTTTTGAGGTGTGCGGAGGAGAACGAAATGTGGTCGAAGGTTGATCGAAAGGCCTTGGAGGTAGGACCACAAGTGACCGAGGACCTTAGGAGTGGGTCGGGGCATTGAAACTGGAGGTTATGCGAATGGAGTGCTCGGATATTCCTGCGACAAGAATTAGAAAATATCATGTTTGAGATGATATACCGTAAGAGATATACGGGTCGAGCAATGAAGAGTCAAATGCCCAAGTGTGGGTATTGGTATCAAGAACCCGAATGTGGAAATTTGGAGGTTCATGAGGCATTCTAAGGATAAGAGTTCCTTGCGATTGAAGTATTGAGGCTTGTGTGGGGACACAAAGCCGAGTCATGATAAGGATCATGATAGGACAAGGAGAGCCGAGGTATAGCTAATCCAGGAAGGGATTAGTGGACCAACCTATGATGGGTAGATGTACAAGCCCGTCTGAGGGAATGGAGTGGTTCCCGTAGAGGTGACGTGTTAAAGGTTGCGTGCTTGAACTAGGGTGAGCTAAGGTTGAAATTAGCTCGAAGCCCAAAGAAAGAAGTCATCAATAGGTTGTGTGACGAGCTCCGGGAATGGAGCAAGCTAAAGTTGCTTGTAGAAAGGCTCTAGGTGGAGCGAGCATGTGAAGCATATGCCAGTCATGGCCAGGGTAAGCATGACGTTGGTAATTCATTGAAAGACTCTAAGGGGAGTGTTGGAAATGTATGCCCTAAAGACACGTTTTGTTTAATTTATGGTAATGATGTTTCTTTTAGTCAGTTTATGGCACATATATTATTTGCATTTAACTGTTGAAAAAGTGTCCATGCTATTAAGTAAGTGATTCATGTGATGGGTCGTTCTTCACAGTTAGGCATGAATCATGGGTACTTAATAAGCAAGAAAATATTACTCTTGATCTTTTGATAGAATTGGGCATTCTATCATGATAAGATCATTGTGCAATAGATCCTAATGGAGGATGGCTTGCCTTAGCCAGTAAACAATCTGTTTACTCTAATTGTACAAGCGCATTTGGAATGCGTAGAGTGGACCTGTGATAGAAGCTAATGACAAAGTACTAATTATCATGGAGCTAGTCTATCACTGCTACTACGTGGATGAGTACTCTAATACTTGAGTATTAGTTGGTGGTCTAGTGAACCTAGAGCTATATTCTTAGATTCACTGTAGGTGAGGTCTATCAAAGATCAATAACCTTGTGAGTTGGGAGTATGGTTTCTAATTAGCTAAGACAGACTAATACAAGATAGTTTCTGTGATTCACCCCCTTGTGATTGTCCAAGAATAATCAAATAATTCAGGGCCCTGGGAATGTGACTTAAGAGTGTGTGCTTCTAAGTAGCTCCCAGTGATAAGCAAGTACATTCGAGTAGTCACGGATTATTGGACTAGTGATCTAAGGATGGTAGAAATCATTTAGAGAGGTGTTAGTACATTATTCCTTTCTAAATGATGGGTGTTACGCAGAGGGGTATTTTTGTCATTACACTAGTAGGTCAAAGACATTGCACATGCAAAATTATTCGTGGGGTCAGTGTTACCATATGGTGATAGTTGAAACACTTAGAATGACAAAATATAGCTACTGGGTAGCAGGGGTATTTTGGTCATTTTAGTAGCCATGAATAATTTGTCTTTTGGTCCCCGGGGTAGCTCGATATAACTCATGTATTATTTAATACATTTGGCTTATTGGGTGAATTACATTGAGAGAGAATTGTTTTATTTAGAATGGTCCATAATTAATTGGGCTAGAATAAAATAATAGTTCATTGGTTTTTTAATTAATTAATTGGGCTAACCCAATTAGAAAAATTAATTAAATGAACTTAGCCCACTAGGGTTTGGCCCACTAGGGTTTTAACCCTAGGGTTCTCCCTCTATATATTCTCTCCTTGGTTGTTTTTCACTTAAGGTTTTTTACTCTTCTTCACCAAAAGAGAGGCCAAGAGTTCTTGAGTCATACCTTGGAAGATCAAGAGAACATTCAAGTTCTGATGCGAAGGAGCCGAAGGATTGCAAGACAGCCGTCATCTCCACCACGCGAAGAAGCTCCCGCCCCTCCTCCTCCTGTCGCTTCATTTTGTCCGGTGATCCGAAGGAAAAGTAAGTTTCCTAGATTCTAATCAATACGAGGAAAGTTTTTTTTTTTTAAAATAAAAAAAAAAAACGCTTCCGTTGCTTGCTATGTATCATCGTGATGGTCCTTCAGGGAGTCGGGTGTGAGTCATCCATGAGGGATGCATACGGTGCCATATGATTTTATCGTTACGACGACCCTAGAGGGGACGTGCCTAGGGTATGAGTGGACCCTAGTTGATTTCATGATGAAATGGGATATATCCTAAGAAAGGATAGGTACGTGGCAAATAGACCCTAGCGGGTGTTTGCATGAGATGGAAGTCCCAAGTGAGTCGAGCTGGAATCAAAGGGAATCCAGATTTGGGATAAAGGAGTTGGGCATTCGTAGATATGCGCGTGGGAGCCATGGGATTGGAAGTCCTAGTTGGGAAAGGCCAAGTGACCGTTCATGTGAATGATGGATGAGGGGTCAATCTAAACTCTCATTGACACTTGGGGTCAGGCGAGATGCCTAAGGTCGAGAGATGAGAGGTGAATAGACCCTCATTATGATGCCTGGGGTCGAGATGACGCCTAAGGTTATGAGAACCTTAATGGGAGACGCGGAGGTCACCCAACGAAGGGTATGAGCAGTGTGGGCCGAGGGCAGTGAATTGTGGCAACAGGACATTCGTGGGCTATGCGCGCACAAGAAATGCCAACTTTGGATGCCAAGTGGGCAGGGGCATGGTGAGCAATGTGGAAGCCCCGAATTTTATAGTTCCCAATCACAGAAGCCCAAGGGAGGCGTGCAGGAAGGCCAGGCCGGGCGTAGTGACTGAATGTGTTCATGAGTGTGCAAGAAGAGACGAGAGGTCTCAATTTACCTGGAGGGTAATGGTGGGTACTCTATGGTTATGGGTGCCGAAGCTTGAGGTAGGTTCAACGTGTTGGTTGTGGATTGAGAAATCATTGATAACGAAGCTTTGGGATGAGTTAGGTGGTGGAATGAATCATGATGGATTTGGATCCATTGTCATGGAAAGTTGGAGCTTTCAATGTTGAGTGAGAGTTGTGAGGTATGATCTTGTGGGGTAAGATCATGAGGCCTCAAGACGTGAAGTGGTTGAGAGTCTCTTAAGCGGTAAGAGATGTAGAGTCCTGAGGAGTAGGGCTTATGGTATGAGCTTGAGGTTATCAAGGCAAGGATAACCAAGTAAGATGGCTTTGGTAAGATGGTGGTGGAACCATCGTAGCTCGGGAAGGCTTTAAGTAGCATTGAGACTAAGGGTGTAAGGCTCGATGTGACGGATCTGATGCTATGGACCGTGTGGCAGAGGACTAATGAGTTGGCTCGCGTTGAGGGCAAGTGGCCCATGGGCCTGAGCAATTTAGTGAACTGCAGGTGACGATCAGATGCCGAGGATGTGGAGCAACACCTTAGGAAATTGGTCAGGTGAGACCGAAAATCTTCCGTGCGGGATAGGATATTTAGAGTAGTCCTAAGGAGGAATCGTGGAATGCGGTAGTGATCCGATAGATTTGTTGTCAAGTAGGACGCCTGGTAGGAATAGTGGTTGCGAGCGTGGCGAGGTAGTCATGCCGAGTTTGATAGCAAAGGTGTGACTGGAAGGTGAAAGTCACGATACGGGGTGTAAAGCAGATCAGAGTGGGACCTGAACCATGCTGTAGGAAACTGTTGTTGGGCTAGTGTAAGGGACAACACAGTAATAGTGATTGGGTGTTAACTCTCTAAAGCATAGGACAACACGATGGGAAACCAGTGTTGGGCTAGTGTATGGGAATGACATGTGATTAGGTGTTGACTCTCTGAAGCACAGGGCAACACGATGGGGAACCAGTGTTGGGCCAGTGTATGGGAGTGACACGATGATGGTGACAAGGTGTTGGCGCGCCTAAAGCACAGGGCAACACAGTGACTATGTAGATGGTCAGGGACTGAAGATCGGTGAGATGTTTGAGAAAGAAACTCGGGGAAAAGAAACGGGTGTAGTGTGGGAATAATGCTACAGTAGACGCCTACCAGTGACGGGTCTAATACTATGGACCACTGGATGCAGACGGTTAGTCCACAGGAGTGACTGCAGCCCTCCACGTGGAGTAACCTGTTTGTGGTGGAGACGATTAGACACTGAAGACTTGGGGTATGCTGTAGGTTATGCCTGAGCCAAACCTAAAATTTCGAAAGGGTTGAGGTATGGTGGTAGTGCTGCTGGTGTCAAGGCAGCAAGAAAGTTTGTAAATCGAGGGAGTGATATCTTGTAGCGTGATAACAAGAGGTGTGGCGATGCTCCTTGCTAAAGGATGCTAAAATAGTTGTGGTTAAATTTGATCGAAGTGATCTGGTAAATTGGGATGATGGACCCAGTGTGATCTTGCAGTAATGCATGAAGATGAGATTGATTGGTAGAGTTGGTAAATGGCTCGAGAATGATACGTAAGTGCCGTGGAGGGCGAGACTTACGAAATGGAAGCCAACCATCAGATGGGGAAATTGAAGTATGCGGAGGTTTCAAATAAAGCGATCTCTAATCCAGTGATGTGAGTTGTGGTAGGCTGAACATGTGGCTAAGGCACGGTTTGAAATTTGTGAAAGTGCGCAATGGCACAGTCTGGTGTTAGTCTTGGTTGTGTCGATGCGAAATGAGGAAGTGTCCTCATGTGGCACTGGAAGGGTTTCCAGTTGATGACACATAAGAAATTGCTAGGTGGTAGCACCTGATGGCAATAATGGAGCGTGAGGCTCGAGTGCAGTGAGGTATAGCCTTGTTGGTACCGTGCATGTCTTTAGTATAAAGGTTTAGCGGGTCCTGGTGGTTAAACCAGGCAAATTGTGAGAAAGAGATGCAAGGTGATAAAAGATGGTTGGTCAGGGCAGAAATGTGCCACTCAGAGGAATGTGGCTTTGTAATGAGAGCTATCAATAGTAGTGTTGAAATGTGATCAGGGTAGAATTGGAGATGTTCTCCAAAGAAAGGTTGAGCATGAGGCAACGGTGCGAGATGAACTTCCTAAGGCGCTACAACTCTATCAGGAAAGATCACCCGGGGAAAAGCCAGCATAATGACAAGTGCCTGAGTAGGAAGGTGAGTCCTACGGCATCCAGTAGAAGTGTGAATTCCACACGAGTGGTAGGGGTGATTCCCAATGAGTAGAGTTTAAATCGAAGCGATAGTTAATGATTGCAAGAGCAGTGCCTGGAGACAGGTTGTGTTGGTTGCAAGCTGGGCGATCCAGCTAATGCTAATCGGGTTGGTTAGTCGAAAGATGAGGGTGAATTTAAGATGTCGCCAATGGTGACGAGAGCTCGAAGGAAGAGCTTATGGGACGAGATTGATTTCCAGGAATGGTGTTAAGGTGATGAAATCACCTAATGGTTGTGAGTGATACAGCTAGAGGGATGCCTTAGTGTGTGGGCAATTGATGAGAGTTAACCTCGTGTCTAAGGTTAACGGTTGTGAAAGGAAATCGGCTAGTGAAGTTATTGAGGTATTAGAGCCATGTGGTAGTTCGCCGAATGGTGTGAGCTGGCTATAACAAAGTGTATAAGAAATCTGAGAGAAGCTAGAGTCTTTCAGGGATTTAGCTAGCAGCTATATGTATAAAAGGTGATGTGAAGAAGGCGACCTAAGAGTGGGGTCGTGCTGGTTGTGGTGACCAGTGAGATTCAGAGAGTAGCAAGTCTTTTGAGATGGCATGGTGGTGTCATCGTCGCGGTTAGGAAAAAGAAGTTGTCAGGAAGGTCAAAGGTAACCATTGTGCATGGTAAGACCTTGAAGCCGAGTGTGAATGGCCATGAAGGCTGGTATCAGTGAATTTTGAAATGCAACGATCGTGGGGGAGAAATTCGTTGCTGTCATGGTGATGTCCTTGCCAAGGAGGACAAGAGGAACCATTATGCATGGTTTAAATAAGGTGTCTATTGCGGGTTGAGAATGAACTTGATGTATGATGGCTGAAAGTTCATGCCTCAAGAGTAAGAGGCTTTGTTGAGAAATGGTGAGATTTAAAAGGTCCCAATGAAAGTGAAGTTGGGCGAGAAAATTTGGCCAGAAGACCGCTACAAGAGTGGGGGGTGTAACCATGATGGCTTGTTGTGGTGTGAACCAAAGGCACGAGTCATCCTACAGGTGCGATGCATAAGTGATTGTGCAGATGGTAATAAGCCAATCACTTGTGCCACGCACCGTGGGTGATGACGAGGGCTGATTAAAGGTTCCACGACCCTAAGCACAATGGTAGGATCCTGGACTCGTGGTAGGGTAAATAGCCAAGGTAAGGCCTAGCATGGGAACATGATTGTAAAAGTTGAAATGGGGTAAAGAATTAAAGAGGGGTTGTTCAGTGAAGAGTTCCCTGGTATGGGTATGAGACCCTACTAGCATGTGATATCGGCTAGTAAGTATCGTTGTGTGCTTAATGCAAAGAACTCCTGGTTGGGAGAAGGTTGTGGCCCGAGCATGCTTAGGCTCGAGGTGAGATTGAAATGGTGCATACGTCGCCAAGCTCGATGTTAACTTGGGCAGTACACGGGGTTGAAATGTGTGATAGCCTGGCATGGTGTTAGGTAAGTCGATTTTGCGTAATCGTATCGATAAATGAGGGTCGGCTGGTCAAGGTAGAAGACCATGTATGAAATGGTCGAAGTTGGCAAGGTGGGCCAAATGGGTGCTTCCCAGGTAGTGCTAACATGGTAAGTTGATCGGTAATGAGAGGTTATCATGAGGATCAACTCAAGCTATGCAGGCGTGTGATTAATGGCAGTATGCCATGGTGGAAAGGGTGTCCGAGTGTCTAATGGGCACTAGAATGTGACATTGTGGTGAATGATTAGTGCTTAGACGTTGTTGGTTGGACCAACGTAAAATCGTGGCCATGTGTGATTGGTAGTGAGAAACGTTGTCGTGTGTGATCGGCGTAAAATCATGGTAGACTGATCAATGATGCAATGTTAGCGTATGTGGTTTGACTAATGGGAAAAAAATGGAAGTGGACTGCAAAGTGATGCTCGAGGTAGCGAAAATCCATCTAAAAATGGATAGCGTTGAGGTAAGCTTGATCAGCAACCAGTTGTGCAATTTGGCAAGAGGGAAAGCGGTGTTCGGTTGTTGAATGTCCTCGAGAGTTGGAAGATTGAAAGCCTAAAGTGAAACTTTGAGGTAGGTGTAACCCGAGGTAAATGTGAAGAATGGGTAGGCTATGGGATTCTCGAGCAGGAGAATTTGGCAAGTAGCCCGAGAATGTGATTGTCTTGGGTAGGAGATGATGGTAAAGCGAATTTCGAGGACGAAATTCTTTTAAGGGGGGAGGAATATAACACCCGGTGTTACAGGTGTTAAAAGAATGAGAAAGAAAGTGAGAAAATTCCAACAATGCCCTTGAGAAGGTGTTGGATCCTTGAGATTGAGGGTGCCCTATGAGAGGGGTATTTTGGTAATTTGGATAGTGAAATCCAATGTAAAGGGTATTTTGGTAAATTGGAAATAATTCCTATGTGGAATTAGGTATGTAAGTGAATAAAATCCCAATTTGGTGTTTATGTGGAGATATATGGGATTAATAAATTCATAAAGTGTATTTTGAGAATTTTGGAATTAATTCCATAGAGGAATTTAATTATGGAAAATAGGGAAATTGGTGGATATTAAATTTTTTGAGAAAATAATTATGTTTTCCCTAAATTGGTGAATAAATATGAAAATGCCACATGGATGGTTGAAATGGAATCTTGGAAGCCAAGTATGGTGTCTTAGAGTGACACATGGCATTATGTGGTCCAAGATAAATGGCTATTTAAATAAATGCAAAAGAAAGGATAAGTAGTCTTTCAAGCATTTAATGAGAGGCATGATGGTGTTGGATTAAAAGAAAATCCAGAAGGAAATGTGAAATTAGTCACCATTAATGCTTGAAATTATGGTGAATTAAATAAATCAAATGGAAAATGGGAAAATGGTCACCCATTAATGCCTTGGAAAATATGTGGATTTTACAAAATGAGAAAGAAATAAATTATGTCTCTCAAGTGTGATGGTTATGAAAATAGTCCCATTAATTTAAATGGGAAATAAATGAGAAATTGGGAGATGGTGGCTAGGGACACATGGCATGATCTTGTGAATCAAGAATAAGCATTTAAAAGAAATTCAAATTAGTGAATAAATGGTCTTTCAAGTGTTAAATGCAAGCCATGATGTTGTTGCCTAAAAAGAAATTGCAAAAGAAATGAAAATTAGTCACTCATTTATGAGCGAAAATGGGAGGATTTATTTAAATGAGAAATAAATGAAAATTTCAAGAATCCAATGGATGAAATGAATTCTTGAGAAAGAGAAATAATCCAAGGGTGGAGATTTAAAGAGAGTGAATGGCATGGATTGCCAACATATTTAAAAAGTGTGTTTTCTCTAAGAGAGAAATTTTGTTCATTTGAAATGGAGGGTTGAGATTAGTTTTCCCTTAAGCACATGGATTGTGCCTTTAGTGAATGACTAGGATGCATTCTTGAAATATGGGAAATCTAGTATAAAAAGGCAAGTGTGGGAGACTTGTCTCCCCTTTGGCCATTTATAGAAATGAAGAAGGAAGAAAAGAAAGAAAGAGAAAGAAGTCTCCATGGAGGGAAAAGTGAAGAAAGAAAGAAGATGATGAAGAAAGTCAAGGCAAGTATTCTTTCTTCTCTTTATTTTTGGTGTGCTTGTATGCAAAAATTAAGTGGCTTGTTGAAATTCCATTTTAGGTGGGAGAAAGTGATGTTGGAAGCTCTCTTGAAGTGAAGATTTAATTATTCAAGAAGAGGTAAGGGATGGCCCCATGGGAGGGTGGCCTTGCAATGGGTTTTAAATATGTTTCATAAATGTATATGTTGCATTTGGCATGTTCTTTTATGTTCATGAGACTTATGGCCATAGGTTAGTTTGAGAACATGGTTGAAATGGTGGGTTGATGCCTCTAACCTTGGAGGGTTGTGAGGGCAAAGAAATCTAGCCATACTTGCATGCATTTTGCATCATATAACTTGTTATGTTCATATTTATTTGGCATTGCACCCTTATTGAGCTTAATAGCTCATGAGGTTTTTACCCTCACTTATAGGTTGTGGAAGCATGAGAAGAATCAAGGAAAAGGTGGAATGACATGTGGAAGAATGGAAATGATGATTCAAGTGTATGTTATGGCTTATGGAAGCTTATCTTGTTATGTTTAATTTATGAAATGTAATTTCATTGTTAGATAATGGCTTGTTAAAGCCCAAGAGCATGTGTGTATTTTATATTGGAATGTATGTTTCCATTTAGAAAGTGAGGCATTGGCTTATGGCATGTGAAGCCTAAGTTGTGGTGTAAGTCTCATTATTGGGAGTGTTGTGAGAAACAACCAAGATCCAAGTAAAAAGGATTTTTGTTGGAAAGGTAGTGGGTGTTTGATGTATGTTGTCGAAGCATCAAGAATATTGTTTAAGCCTTATTTATGGAGAAATAAAGGTAAATTTGAAGAAAAGTGAGGTATTTTATTTATTTTGAATTTCTGGAAAAAAATTGGGTTTGGAAGCCCCTCCCAAAAAAAAGAAAAGAAGAGAAGTGAAAAAGGCAGTAGAGGGTTGCTGCATCAGCAGCAGGCCGCGCGCGCAGGCGGCCAGGCGCGTGTGCGCGCGCGCGAGAGGCCGCGCGCGCAGGCGGCCAGGCGCGTGTGCGCGCGCGCGAGAGGCCTTGGGGGTTTGGGGCCATTTCTAAATTGAATTTGGGCCCCGGAGGAGTTTTCAAAAATAAAGGGATTTTTGGGCATTTTAGAGAAAATGCCGAAACTTTTGGAAAATAAAAAATTTGAGTTTTTTCCTCCAAAAGTGGTAATCAATCAATGGATTGGTTTTAAATGGTGATTTATGGAGCCCGGTAAATTCTTGGATGTGAAAAGAATTAAATATAAATAAGAAATAGCAGTTGGGCATTTTCATGAGTTTTCTTTTTAGCCAATGCGGTGTGGTTAAAGCCCAATTTCGCTAGTGAATCCTCGGAATAGGGGAAGAGAAGGACGAGTTTAGATCCCACCTAGGGCGTTTCATCTTGAAACACGGTCCACCCTTCACCACAGGCTGGGTAGGTGGACAATTCGGGTGATTGTTCACAAGTAACACCCGTAAGTGGGAGCGGGGCGTTACAATGAGTCACAAACTTTTCAGGCAACTTCTTTAGTATATGCCATAAACACCATCTATGCTTCCTATCGGGAAAAACAATCACAATTATTGCTTGCATGGCCTTGTCTTGATCAGTAATTATTCCATTGGGAGCCTGATCATGCATACATTGAAGTCATGTCCTAAAAATCCAAAGAAAGGTCTTTGTATCCTCATTCGAAAACATACCACAACCGAGCAAGGTTGACTATCCATGGTGATTCATTCCTACAAAAGGGGCAAAAAGCATGTCATACTTATTAGTCAAGTACGTCGTATCAAATGTTACAACATCTTTGAACTCCTTATATGCTTTCTAGCACATGTATGGCCACAACATCTCCTTCCTCAAGTTATAGTCGCCTCACTTTTTCAACATAATTTTGACAATTCTTTTCTAAGCATGTCAACTAGTCATATCCACCAGCTTCAACAATAGCTGAGTTAAAACTTTTGTGTATGGGAATCCTAGCTAAATCATTTACTTTAAGCATCCGTTTGACATTTGCACTAAGTTCATGATTGCATCGATAAAGTTTAGATTTGGACGAACTTGTTTTATGATTGTGCTCAAGATGTACTTTGTTAATATGCCAAAGACCATTGACATCTGAACAAGATGTTATCTTGGCTTTACAACTTGTCTAGATTGTTGGTTGGGGCTTCAAGGAAGTGCTTGTGTTACCAACTTTACTACCCCCCGATTGCATTCAAATGTCACATCTCAAAATACCATAATCACCCATTTTTGAATTTCTTTTTCTAATTGGAAAGCCTATGTTATAAGCATAATTTTTGTAAAAATCAAACATTTCCTTGACGTCCTTAAACTTCATCCCAACCTCTGGGACAATCTGACTGTCTTCTACTAATATTTCTTTATTGCACACATCATGATTTTCTGTGACTAGCAATTTGTCACAGACTTCGAAACATTCGTCTTTAGAACTATAAACTATGTTTCCTGAAAAAGATGATACAAAAAAATTAAAAATAATTGTTCGACCTGTTGAACAAAGTAGAAGAAATCAAAATCCTGCTAATCACAAAAAACTGCTACATATTAGAAATCCAATAGCTTTATCCAAGCCAAATTTTTAACTTTCATCTGTTTATTCTTGTTAATGTATCTTAAACCTTTGTTTATGTTCTTATTCTTATGTAGTGCATTTACGTGTTAATCAAAAAAATCTTTTGCTAAAATTAATTTGCCATGAAAAAAGAAATAACATGGAATGTAAAAAAACTCACATTATTACCTCTATTTGACATGGTTACTGAGATAGTCTATATTATAAGTGATTGCAATGCTATCAATAGCGTTACAAATAGTCAAACCCGACAGCGTATAGGATCTGCAACTAAACTTAAATAACAAAAACAATGTATTAAGTTTTTATTATCCAATATGAAGTTAATTACATTACATGAATTTTAGTTTTTTTAAGTATTAAATTTACACACCCAAATAAAAAAATTGATCAAAATTACAGTAAAACTCTTCATGTAGGAACCAAGATCACAACTTATTAAATGAAATATCTGGAATAGTGAAAAAACAATAAGATTACTTCCAGTTCATCTATAGTTTCTCAAGCAAATAATGCCGCATCTCCAATGACCTAGTAAATTATACAAATGAGCGAATACAGTGTCCACAACATAAAATCCATCCCCAATTTCAAGATGGATACTAAAACCCAACTAAAAAGAAATCAACTTTAAGTATAAACCCCTAAAACAAACAACATTTCAAGCACAAGCCAGTAACATAATTAGTAAAACAACAAATTCCAACATACAACAGAGGACCTTCGCCAATGGCTATAGATTGTGCTAACTAGAGGCACCCATCTCCATAACCTAAAACCTATCCCAATTTCAAGATAAACCATAACCCATCTAAAAAAAATAAAAATTGTCGATGTTTAGAATTAGTCGACCGTGATTCGTTAGCCCACACCGATGCGTTGGATTCAAGATGGAGAAGAAAAAGGGTTATCTTATTTGGGTCATTGATCCACCGATCGGTCCTTGCAATGATACTCCGATGCTCAAGTAAGTAAACGGGTAAGGAGAATGTAGAGTATCTGTAAGTTGACAAAAGAAAAAGCATACTTGGCTCTTTGAGAGAACTGGTAGATATATTGGTGGAGGAGGTGTCCTCCTGCATGCGCTATATGTCTGCAGGTGATGGGACAGTATATCCGACACAGGTGGATAAGTCTATGTAGAGGTAAGGTGCCAACTGGATCTTCATTAATGTGGATGGGATTAACCATTAATGAGGATGGGATCAAAGGTGAACGTGCAGAAATCCAGGCGTGGCTGTAATGATGTTATTGTAAGGGGCCAAGATGGGACTGATATGGGCCGATCAAATGGGTCGAGAAGATAGGGTCTGAACGACCCAGCTGGGACGACCCTTAGGATGCTAATATTCCCAGACATATGACCTTCTTGTTATGCCAGCTGATTGGCTAGGTTGGTGAACTACAAGAATGTTTGCGAGCTCGCTCGAAACCAAGCTGGGAGCTTGCTTGTATTAAGCCCGCTTGATCCTGCGATCTGAATTTGGACCCCAACGATGTGCGAGCTTGCTTAGACGAATTGAGCTCGAGGTCTACTGGGCCTTATGCAATTGGGCTAGCCCACTAGGTTGAGCCCAGCCCATGAAGAGTAGGGCAGAAAATACCCGCAACATTAAGCCCCCAGCTCGCAGTGTGATCTTCGGACTGGGAGTTGATGCGTATCAGCTATTCCAGTTGTAAATACGTCTTTCAGCTTTCTGCCCAATCGCTTCAAATCACGCCATTTCATGTAGCACGTCTTGTCTGCGGTGCATTTAATGCACACGTTTCCCTACTGTTTCGCATGATTATGCCTGTGGGACCCATAAGCTATCCTGCGACCAACAGATGTTGTGCATTCCATAAGTTGTTTTGATCCAAAGGCTGAGATCGATTGATCTAAAAGGTATAAATAACAGAGGGTACTGCCCTTTACCCTATTTCACGTTACTTTGGATTTTCCCTGCCTTCTTTGCCTTCTTTGTCTTTTCGTTCTCGAGAATTCCATTGCTTCCAGGTGCTGCCATCTGTGATTGCTCAAACGTTGACCATCACTACCCGATGCTTTACTTCAAACCTTCACACCGATGAGAGACTCAGCGATTGGTAAGCTTCTTGTAACTCTCTTCTCTTTCCTTTATTTAGTCCGTCTATCGCTGGTTAGCCGTTGATGGCCCTCTTGGTCTTCTTAGTTCTTTCGGTGTCGTTTCCGCCTTCTAGGGGATCAACTTGAGTTAGTCGATTAGGTATTCACCGAGCCTTCAGATACTATGACCTTAGGATTAGTCTTCTATCGAATACTGGGCTCATAGTTGCAGCTCTTCCGCCTTCGGCGACACCCTGTTGCAAAGCGCATGGCCTGTGATATAGGAAGCACTTTTGGGGCTTTGTTGATTTTTTTTTTTAGGGTCTGGTTCGCGACCTGCAACTTGATTTTCCTTTCTTTCCCTTTGTAGATGTCCAATCCTGGTCGACAGAACTCAGGCCAAAAGCGCTGCAACCATACTATAGGGGAAGATGATACCTCGAACTCCAAAGATTGTCTTATGATGGGGACGCAGAACTCCGAAGGGATGAGCTCGTAATCTAGGGAGGTCGTTGACGTGACTTCTTTTGAAGTCGATCTAGAGGTCCGCGAGTAGGTCACTGGGGCGAGTACAAAGCATGAGGTTTTTAGGACATTCCCCTCCAAAGCCAAATTTCCTGAGGTGGGGACTTGCACTCGGGAGTTTCGTCTTCCAGCGAATTACCAGGTGTATATCCCCACTCTAAGCTCTCATGCAGCCTACCCGACGTCTGGTTACATAGCCATTAGCCCCCAGCACCTCGATTCTGGCTTTAGGTTCCCTATTGCTCCATACCTTCTTGCACTTTTAAACGACATCAAACTCGCTCCCTTTCAATTGACACCTAACTCGTATGCCCAACTCACCTCTCTGACCATTTTGCTCCTTAGGAATAGCCTCCCATCTCCATCACCAAAATTGATTCGATTTCTTTTTTCTTTTAAGAATGCCAAGGGCGGGATGTACTACTTGGCAGCTCATCCATCACAATACAAAGTTGTCCTTCCCCGGGGCAAGGCGAAAGGGAAATCCAAGGTGGGCGATTACATGTCCAGTTGGTTCTTCGTCTCCTGCCCTTCACTTTCCCACTTAGGACCACTAGCTTTGCGCTTACTCTAGGTAAAAGCATGCTCGTTGGTGTTAACTGCTTTATCTTAACTTGAATTTCTAACATTTCCTCTTTGTTATGTAGATCTCAGAGGCAGAAAGTCGAACTTATCGACCGAAGAGAATGGGATCCTAGATAAGCTTGTTGCAGCAGGGTCGGGCTCAGAAGAATTTGAGGTAACTGACGAGCTACTCCCAGAGCACAAGCTCGTGCCTCCTTTTAACGCCCAGGTAATCAAAGGGAATCATGTTGGGGTCTAGGTGCCAAAGTCCTCCCATCCACCATCCAAGTTCCTGAATCGAGCGGTAACAAAGAGGGAGGAAATCAAGTCGACAAGATGGTTGACCTCAACCTTGTTATGTCGAAAAAGTCTGAGCCTAGGTTAAGTGCCGTTGACTCCTTGATTCCGATCTCGAGCTGGCGCGAAGGGAGGTTAGAGAAAACACAAACTCGCTCGCTGCCTTAACAACCCCCATAATGTCAGCAACAGAAACACCCTCGACAGGAGCAAGGAGCTCTAGTTCCCTACGATCAGGGGCCCAACGGAGCTCGAGAAAAAAAGGTCACGAAAGAGACCACCAATGCCCCCGCTGTTGGGTTAAAAAGAGGTTCTAACTAGCAGTGGGAAGGCAATAGAGGCAAGAGGGCCAGAAATCCCAAGGAGAGGGCCAACCAGGGGGTCACTCAAGAACCGATGCCCGAAGTGATCTACTTTGATGCCCTGATGGACAAGATGTCTCAAATCGTGGGCACATTTGCCAAGTCCTTGGATAGGGATGAAATGAGTGGGGTGTCGTTCGATGATTATATAGCTCGCCAAAGCTTTTTGGTAACCCCCCATTTTTTTTGTTGAGCCCTTGTGTTTCTTAAACTTTGCTAGCCACCATGAAAGCAAAAAAGCTAAGGCAGGATTTTGAAGGGAGGTTCCAGGGAACAAAGATTGCCTACGAACAAGAAATAAATAAGCTCGAAAGGGAGAGGGAGAGTCTTAATGCCGAGCCTCTAATTGCTCGAAAAGAGACAAAAGGTTCTGAGATGCGTTTAATGGAGGTGCATCAAAGGAATAAAGATCTTGACGAGGAGCTCCGTCGATCGAAAAACATGTGGGAGTCTACCAACTCTAGGCTTACTGGTGAGCTGAATAAAGCTAAGGAAGACCTTCGAAAGGCTCAGGACGTGTGGAAGCAGGTTAACGACCGAGCTGGGCAATGCGAGGAGATTGCGAAGAAAGCCATTGATAATGTTAAAGCGAAGGTGGAAGCTCGGATAAACTTTGCCTGCAAAGAGACCAAGTCTGATACTTGCTTGGCGTTCCTCTACACCCTATGGTTGAACCACCTCGAGATGGATTTTGCATTCCTTGGGGAACAAGCCGTCGAAGAGGTGAAACGGTATGCAGCTGGAGCAGCTAAGGACGCTGAAGTTGCCACCCCGCTTGACTCATCAGATGTTGCGATGCTAGCTGCTCTAAATGAGGTCGAGCCATCTAGAGCTATCGAGGTTGAGATTGCTAAAGTAATCGAGACCCAAACAGCGGAGGCTGCCGAGGTCCAGCCTATTGAAGCAAATGCCCCTTCTAGCTAAGCTTCCTTAGTTTTCTTTCTCCATTTTTTGCCTTGTAATACAAGTACCTCTCATACTTTGTATTAGGAGTACTTGTTTTAAAAAGATTCTGCGTTTTTCTATGCATATGCCTTTTGTTTAAAAGATTTCTTTGCGAACTCGAGTCAGTCAAGCCTGAATTTGGTTGAAGTCTTAATAAAATAACTCTTGAACCAATCCTCGCGATATAACTTGATACGATCTTCAAAAAGCTTTTGTATATTAGAATAAGTTCGAATGCATAACTTGGAAAAAGTCTTCAAGAATATAACTTGAGAATGAAAAGTTTAGATAGATCCAGAGAATTCCTGACTCGCAGTTTAGTGAGCTTAAGGATAGGTCGTCGATCAATCAAGTATAATAATAACCAATGCGTGTCTAGTAAGGTGTGATCTTCCATACTTTAAGAAATTTTAAGATAAATGTTAGGTAACACATTTTTTATGAGACTATATTGAAGACCCCAGATGACATATCATGGCTTGTTACAAATTTAAGAAGCTAAGAGGGAACATCTAGGAGAGTCATAGACCGTGACTTGAGCCAAGAGGAAAGGACCCCAGCTAACGAAACCACTTCTTAGATACTGCAAGTGGTTGCTCAGTAGGTACCAAACCATGATATTAGGAATAGAGGAATGGTTCTCAGCTCGCAACTTTAAAGATATTCAATTAAACGCCAATAGAAATAACATAGTTGAGCAGGAAAAAACACTCAGGTAGGTCACGGACCATGACGTTCGTCAAGATGAAAGGACCCCAGCTAGTGAGTTTTTTTTTTTTTTTTTTTGAGTTAAAATAATTTAACACAGCTGACTGCTTGGTGGATTCCAAACCATGATAATAAGTCAAGATGAATGGATCCCTTGAAGCTTGGTCTAAGGTGAGGGTTAGGGCAAATGTTCAGGTGATCCTCAAACCATGGTGCGTGAGCCAAGTTGAATGGGACCCAACTCACAAACTATAGCCCCCACACCCTAGACTATCTTTTGATTCTTATTTTTAACAGTCAAAATGTGGATGCAATAAGATTCAATAGAGAAAATAAAGACACATCAATATCGTGTAAATTGAATGTTTAATTCATCAAAGTAATATTGGCGAAAATAAGACATCAATGGAGAGCTAACATTATGAGAAAGAGGAGTGTTTGCTTATCGGAAATATGGCCTCAGATGTTTTGCGTTCCAAGCTCGTGGGAGAAATGCTCCATCCATGTCGGCCAAGTGATACGCTTCGTTGCCGAGGCTTTCTTTTATAGTGTAAGGGCCGTCCCAATTCGGGCTAAATGTCCCGTCACAAGCCTTACATGTTCCAGGAAGAATAAGGCACAACACAAGGTTACCAACACTATAGCTCTGAGCTTGGACCCTCCTGTTGTAGTATCTCACTACACGTTGTTGTTAAGTCGCTACTCTTATGCAAGCTAGTTCCCTTGCTTCTTTAAGTGAATCAAGATTCGTGGGCAGCAGTTGGTCGTTGTTCTCTGGATCGAAAGTGGCTCTACGCTGACTGGTTACTTCATTTTTTGCCAGGACCATCACTTCGGACCCATACACCATAGAGAAGGGGGTTTCTCCTGTGGTGGTGTGAGCTATAGTTCGGTAGGCCCAGATCACGGTTTGTAGTTCGTTCACCCAGGCTTCTTTTTTGGCTTCCAACTTTGTCTTTAATATCTGTTTGATTATCTTGTTGACTGCTTCGACTTGGCCGTTGGCTTGCGGGTGGTCCACGGTGATGAAGCTCTTCTTGATTCCAAGTGCTTCGTAAAATTGGACGAACTTCTCGCTGGTAAACTGGGTTCCATTGTCTGTGACTATATGTTGAGGAACTTCGAACTTGCAGATGATATTATTCCATACAAAGTTTTCCACCTTCGAGGTGGATATATGTGCGAGCTCCTTTTGCTTCTGCTCACTTGGTGAAATAATCTACAACCACTATAGCATGTTTGCATCCGCCGCAAGCTATTGGAAGTGGCCCGATCAGGTCGATGCCCTATATGGCGAAGGGCTGCTCATTTTTTGCAGGTAGGCGGGGGGAGCTCGCGGTATTTTTGCAAACCTTTGACATGCGTCGCATTTGTTCACCAGATTTATAGTGTCTCGCTTCATTGTGGGCCAGTAAAAACCCTAGGGAAATGCCTTTTGAGCCAAAGATATCCCCCAAGCATGATTGCCATAGTGTCCGGCATGGATCTTTGTGAGAACCACTTGGCAATCAGGCTCATCAATGCATCTAAGTAATGGAGCTGAGAACTCTCTTTTGTACAACATATTGTTGTGAATACAATATTTGGCTGCTCGGGCTCGAGTACGCCGTGCTTCTAACTTATCATTTGGTAACTTTCCTTCTTGCAAATACTCAACAATGGGTTTCATCCTTGAATTCGGCCTTAGCTTTAGCACTAAGGTCTCATTTTGCCCCTCTGTGCTTCATGTGGCTAGGAACTCCATGGGGATGACCCCCAATGAGTTTGTATCTCCTACTGACGCCAAGCGAGCAAGGGCATCAATGTGTGAGTTTTGGTTTCGTGGGACTTGATTCAGTTTGCATTCTTCGAAGAGGCAGAATAATTCCTTCACTTTCTGAAGATATGCTACCATATTTGGGCACCTCGCCTGATACTCCCCTTCTACCTGACAGACTACGAGCTGGGAGTCACTAAAAATTGCCAATCGTTCTGCCTTGACTTCTCTTGCCAAGCGTAGGCCAACCAACAACGCTTTGTACTCAGCTTCCTTATTGGTTGGTTTGAATTCGAACCTCAACGCATAAGGGATCTTGTGTCTCTCTGGGTTTATTAAGAGCACGCAAGCTCCAGACCCATGTTCGCTGGAAGAACCATCCACGAATAGCTCCCAGACTGGAAATGTTGAAGTATTGGGCTCCTCTGTTGGCCTTGTGAACTCTATAACAAAATCTGCTAGCACCTGCCCCTTGATAGCCGACCTTGGTTTGTACTCTGTGTTGTATTGAGCGAGCCCAATGGCCCACTAAAGCAGACGGTCGGATGAGTTTGGCTTCTATAAGATCTGCTTTCATAAATGTTTTGTTAATACGCCAATTTGATGAGCTTGGAAATAGGGGCATAGCTTCCTTGACGAGACCACTAAGGAATAGGCAAGCTTGTCCATGGGGGTGTACCTTGTTTCAGCATCAAGTAGTCTGTGGCTCACGTAATACATCGGGTACTATGCCCAATCTTTTTCTCATACAAGTGTTCCGCTGATAGCATACTTGGACACTCCCAGATAGACGATCAACTCTTCTCCTTCCTTTGGTTTTGACATGAGGGGAGCCCGTCCCATATTTTCCTTCAATTGCTGGAAAGCGTTTTCACACTCCTCCATCCATACGAAATTTTTTACTTGCTTCAAAGCATTAAAGAATGGAATGGACTTATCAGACGCTTTGGAGAAAAACCTACTGAGGGCAGCGATCTGACCATTGAGGCTTTGCACTTCTTTCGGCCTAATAGGTGATTGCATGTCAAGCAGAGCTCGGATTTTCTCGAGGTTGGCCTCGATCCCACTTTCATTTACCATGAATCCCAAAAACTTTCCAGTAACCACATTGAATGAGCATTTGAGCGGATTCAACTTCATCTGGTACTTTCTTAGAACCTGAAATGCTTCTCCTAGGTCGCCAATGTGGTTGGCGACCTGCCTGGATTTCACTAGCATATCATCAACGTATACCTCCATGGTTTTCTCGATCAGATCCCCGAACATCATGTTGACCAGTCGCTAGTACGTTGCTCTTACATTCCTTAGTCTGAAAGGCATTATCTTGTAGCAGTATAGCCGCTGATCCGCCACGAATGATGTATGTTCCTATTCATCAGGGTTTATAGGGATCTGGTTGTATCCCAAATAGGCATCCATGAAGCTCAAAAGTTGGTGACCTGCCGTTGCATCCACGAGCTGGTCAATTCTAGGTAGAGGAAAATTGTCTTTTAGGCAAGCCTTATTTAGATCTGTGAAGTCGACGCAGGTTCGCCACTTCCCATTCTTTTTCTTTACCAGGTACAAGTTCGCAACCCAGGTCGGGTAATGGGCCTCTCTAATAAACTTGCTGGCCAATAGTTTTTCTATCTTTTCTTTTAAGGCTGCGTAGCTCTCAACCATCATGGGTCTCATCTTCTGGCAAACTGGCCTATGGTTGGGATTGATATTGAGTCGATGTAACATCACGGTCGGGCTTATCCCTACCATATCTTCGTGTTTCCGTGCGAACACATCCAAATTTATTTTATGGAAGTCAGTCAGTTGGGATTTTACCTCAAGGGAGAGGCCTTTGCCCACTTTGAGACACCTTTCAGCATCAAGGTCGTTGACTACAATATCCTCCAATTTGTCGGCCGGGCTGGAAGCTCGATCAATATGGTCCCCGGAGGGGAACTGCGAGTTGTCAGTAGTGAAGGAGTCAGCCATGATCTCGACCCATGCAATGTGGATTACGATCGAGCTTTTAGCTTGGCGGACGAACTGGAGGATATTGTAGTTAGCAACCTTGATGTCGAAAGATGCCTCAAAGTGGGTAAAGGCCTCTCCCTTGAGGTAAAATCCCAACTAACTGACTTCCTGAAAATAAATTTGGATGTATTCACATGGAAACACAAAGATATGGCAGGGATAAACCCGAACGTGATGTTATATCGACTCAATATCAATCCCAACCATAGGTCAGTTCGCCAGAAGAGGAGACCCATGACGGATGAGTGCTACGCGGCCTTAAAAGAAGAGGTAGACAAACTCTCTGCTAGCAAGTTTATTAGAGAGGCCCATTACCCGACCTGGGTTGTGAACCCAGTCCTAGTAAAGAAAAAGAATGGGAAATGGCGGACCTGCGTCGACTTCACATATCTAAACAAGGCTTGCCTAAAAGACAGTTTCTCTCTGCCTAGAATTGACTAGTTCGTGGATGCAACGACATGTCACCAACTTCTGAGCTTCATGGATGCCTATTCGGGGTACAACTAGATCCCTATGAACCCCAACGAAAAGGAACATACATCATTCGTGACAGATCGGGGGCTATACTGCTACAAGGTAATGCCTTTCGGACTTAGGAATGCAGGAGCAACGTACCAACGGCTGGTCAACATGATGTTCGGGGATTTAATCGAGAAAACCATGGAGGTCTACATTGATGATATGCTGGTGAAATCCAGGAAGGTCGCCAATGTTGGTGACCTAGGAGAAGCATTCCAGGTTCTAAGAAAGTACCAGATGAAGTTGAATACGCTCAAATCCTCATTCAGTGTCACTTCTGGAAAGTTTTTGACATTCATGGTAAATGAAAGAGGGATCGAGGCCAACCACGAGAAAATCTGAGCTCTACTTGAAATGCGATCACCTACTAGGCCGAAAGAAGTGCAAAGCCTCAATGGCCAGATCGCTGCCCTCAGTAAGTTTGTCTCCAAAGCGTCTGATAAGTCCATTCCATTCTTTAATACTTTGAAACACGCAAAAAGTTTCGTATGGATGGAGGAGTGTGAAAACGCTTTCCGGCAACTGAAGGAATATATGGGACGAGCTCCCCTCATGCCTAAACCAAAGGAAGGAGAAGAGTTGATCATCTATTTGGGAGTATCCAAGTATGCTATCAGTGCAACACTTGTACGAGAAGAAGACTAGGCACAATACTCGGTGTATTACGTGAGCCACAGACTACTTGATGATGAAACAAGGTACACTCCCATGGAAAAGCTTGCTTATTCCTTAGTGGTCGCGTCAAGGAAGCTACGCCCCTATTTCCAAGCTCATTAGATTTGCGTATTAACCAAACATCCACTAAAGTAGATCTTACAGAAGCCAGACCCATCCGGTCGTCTTCTCAAGTGGGCCATTGAGCTTGCTCAATACAACATAGAGTACAAACCAAGGTCGGCCATCAAGGGGAGATGCTAGGATTTTGTCGTAGAGTTCATAGCGCCGGCGGAGGAGCCCGATACTTCAACATTTCCAGTCTGGGAGCTATTCGTGGATGGTTCTTCCAGCGAGCATGGGTCTGAAGCTGGCATGCTCTTAATAAGCTCGGAGGGACACAAGATTCCTTATGCATTGAGGTTTGGATTCAGAGCAACCAATAATGAAACCAAGTACGAAGCGTTGTTGGTTGGCCTACGCTTGGGAAGAGAAGTCAAGGCAAAATGATTAGCAATTTTCAGTGACTCCCAGCTCGTAGTCTGTCAGATACAAAGGGAGTGTCAAGCGAGGTACCCAAAGATGGTAGCATATCTTCAGAAAGTCAAGGAATTATTCTACCTCTTCGAAGAATGCAAACTAAATCCAGTCCCACAAACTATAACACAGACGCCGATGCCCTTTCTTGCTTGGCGTCAGTAGGAGATGCAGACTCATTGGGGGTCATCCCCGTCGAGTTCCTAGCCACACCAAGCACAGAGGGGCAAAATGAGACCTTAGTGCTCGAGCTAAGGCCGGATTCATGGATGAAACCCATTGTTGAGTATTTGCAAGAAGGAAAGTTACCGAGTGACAAATTAGAACACTACAAAAAATCCATTAATTAGTGACGAAATTTTTTCGTCACTATTTAAAGACAGATTTGCGACAGAAATTTTGTGATCAAATTTTTAATTTTTTTTTTATGTTTAGCGATGGAATTAACGTCGAAAAATTCCGTCACTAAATATTTTTAATATTTTTTATTAAAATGTTAAAATTAGTGACGGGATAAACCATCGCTAAATAATTAAATAAAATAAAAATAAAATGAAATTTCTTTAGCGACGGGTAAACCCGTCACTAACTAATTTATAAAATAAAAAATAAAATAACATTTATTTAGCGATAATTAAAAAAATTAAAAAATAAAATGAAATTTATTTAGTGACGGGAGAACTCGTCACTAAATAATTTAAAAAATAAAAAGTAAAATGAAATTTATGTAGTGATGGGAATTTTCGTCACTAAATAATTTAAAAAATAAAACATAAAATAAAATTATTTAACGATGGGAGTTCCCGTCGCTAAATAATTAAATTAAATCAAAAATAAAATAAAATTTATTTAGCGATAATTAAAAAATTAAAAAATAAAATGAAATTATTTAGTGACGGGAATGCCCATCAGGTCACCTGTAAGCCTGGAGTTGGCGGACTCTCACATGTTTTTCGATCGACAGAGCTCCTTGTCAAGATCTTTATCCTTTGATGCGTCTCCATTAGACGCATCTCGGAACCGTCTGTCTCCCTTCCAGCAGTTAGAAGCTCAGCATGAAGACTCTCCCTCTCCTTTTTGAGCTTCTTTATTTCTTGTTTGTAGGTAATCTTCGCTACCTGGAGCCTTCCTTCAAAATCATGGTTAGTTTTTTTGCCTTCACGGCGGCTAGCGAAGTCTAAGAAACACAAGGGCTCAGCAAAAAAAAAAAAAGGAGGGGAGGGGGGCTTACCAAAATGTTGTGGCGAGCTATATAATCATCGAGTGACGCCCCACTCATTTCTTCCCTATCTAAGGACTTGACAGGCACGCCCACGATTTGAGACATCTAGTCCATTAGGGCATGAAAGTATATCGCTCTGGGCATCGGTTCCTAAGTGACCCCGGGTTGGCCCTCTCCTCGAGATTTCTGGCCCTCTTGCCTCTATTGCCTTCC
Source organism: Diospyros kaki (assembly GCA_036245055.1). Taxonomy (NCBI): domain Eukaryota; kingdom Viridiplantae; phylum Streptophyta; class Magnoliopsida; order Ericales; family Ebenaceae; genus Diospyros; species Diospyros kaki. The sequence goes on from BSEG01000012.1 coordinate 29,153,926, forward strand.
CGCTGCTGGTAAGAACCTCTTTTTGACCCAACAACAGGGGCATTGGGGGTCTCTTTCGCGACCTCTTTTGCTCGATCTCTGTTGGGCCCCTGGTCGTAGGGAACTAGAGCTCCTTGCTCTTTTCGAGGGTGTTTTTGTTGCTACGTTGTGGGGGCTATTGAGGCCGCGAGCGAGTTTATGTTTGCTTTGACCTCCCTCTGCGCGAGCTTGAGATTAGAATCGTGGAGACAACGACTTTTTTGGCGCAACAAGGTTGAGGTCAACCATCTTGTCGACTTGATTTCCTCCCTCTTTGTTGCCGCTAGATTTGGGAACTTGGAAGGTGGACGGGAGGACTTTGACACCTAGAAGCGCAATATGATTCCCTTTGATGACTTGAGCATTAAGAGGAGGGCTGAGCTCGTGCTGTCGGAGTAGCTCGTCAGTTACCTCAAATTCTTCCGAGCCTGACCCCGCTGTAACAAGCTTATCTAGGATCTTAATCTCTTTGGTCGATAGGTTCAATTTTATGCCTCTGAGATCTACATAACAAAGAGGAAATGTTAGAATCGCAAGTCAAGATAAAGCAGTCAACACCAACGAGCATGATTTTACCTGGAGTAAGCGCAAAGCTATTGGTCCTAAGTGGTGAAAGCGAAGGGTAGGAGACGAAGAACCAACTGGACTTGTAATCGCCCACGTTGGATTTCCCTTTTGCCTTGCCCTGGGGAAGGACAACTTTGTATTGCGATGGACGAGCTGCCAAGAAGTACAGCCCGTCCTTGGCATTCTCAAAAGAAAAAAGAAATCGAATCAATTTTGGTGATGGAGACGGGAGGCTATTTTTAAGGAGCAAAATGGTCAGAGAGATGAGTTAGGCATACGAGTTAGGTGTCAATTGAAAGGGAGCGAGTTTGACGTCGTTTAAGAGTGCAAGAAGGTATGGAGCAATAAGGAACCTAAAGCCAAACTTGAGGTGCTAGGGGCTAATGGCTATATAACCAGATGACGGGTAGGCTGCATGAGACCTCAGAGTAGGGATATACACCTGGCAGTTCGTTAGAGGACGAAACTCCTGAGTGTAGGTCCCCACCTCATGAAATTTGGCTTTGGAGGGGAATCTCCTAAAAACCTCGTGCTCCGTCCTCTCTTTAGCGACCTGCTCGTGGACCTCTAGATTGACTTTGGAAAAAGTCACGTCAACGACCTCTCTGGATTGCGAGCTCGTCCTTTCGGAGTTTAGCGTCCCTATCACTAGATAATCTTTAGAGTTCGAGGTATCGTCTTCCCCTATAGTATGGTTGCAGCACTTTTTGGCCTGAGTTCTGTCGAATAGGATCAGACATCTACAAAGGGAAAGAAAGGAAAGTCAGGTCATAGGTTGCGAACTAGACCCCGAAAAAAAAAATCAAAAAAACCCTAAAAGTGCTTCCTATATCACAGGCTATGCACTTTGCAACAGGGTGCCGCCTAAGGCGGAAGAGTTGCAACTATGAGCCCAGTAATCGATAGAAGACTAATCCTAAGGCCATTGTATCCGAAGGCTTGGTGAATACCTAATCGACCGACTGAAGTCGATCCCCTGGAAGGCGGAAGCGACATGACAGAACCGAGAAGACCAGGAGGACCATCGACGGCTAACCGACGATGGACGAACTAAATAAAGGAAAGAGAAGAGAGTTACAAGAAGCTTACCAATCGCCGAGTCTCTCACCGGTGTGAAGGTTTGAAGCAAAGCACCAGGTAGGGATGGTTGACGTCTGAGCAATCGCAGACGGGAGCGTTTGGAAGCAATGGAATTCTCGAGAGGGGAAAGGCGAAGAAGGTAAGGAAAATCCAAAGTAACGTGAAAGAGGGAAAAGAGTATTACTCTCTGTTATTTATACCGTTCAGATCAACCGATCTCAGCCTTTGGATCAAATGACTTATGGAATACACAGCGTCCGTTGGTCACACGATAGCTGATGGGTCCCACAGGCATAATCATGCGCAACAGTGGGGAAATGTGCGCATTAAATGTGCTGCAGACAAGACGTGTTGCATGAAATGGCATGATTTGAAGAGATTGGGCAGAAAGCTGAAAGACGTATTTACAACTAGAAAAGCTGATACGTGTCAACTCCTAGTGCGAAAATCGCACTGCTAGCTAGGGGGCTTAATGTTGTGGGTATTTTCTACCCTACTCTTCTTGGGTTGGGCTCAACCCAGCGGGCCGGCCCAATCGCATGAGGCCCAGTAGACCTCGAGCTTAATTCGTCTAAGCAAGCTCGCACATCACTGGGGTCCAAACTTGGATCACGGTATCAAGCGGGCTTAACACGAGCGAGCTCCATGCTAGGTTTCGAGCGAGCTCCCAGTGACTCTTGCAGTTTGCCGGCCTAGCCAATCAGTTGGCATAACAAGAAGGTCATATGCCCAGGAATATTAGCGGTTTAAGAGCCATCCCAGCTGGGCCGTTTAGGCCCAATCTGGCCCTGTCTTCTTGGCCCATTTAATCGACCCATATCAGTCCCATCCTGGCCCCTTACAACAACATCATTACAGCCACGTCTGGATTTCTGCACGTTCACCTTAGATCTCATCCTCATTAATGGCTGATTCCATTCACATTAATGAGGGTCCCGTCGGCACCTTATCGCTACATGGACTTATCCGCCAACACCGGATATACTGTCCAATCACCTGTAAACATATAGCGCATGTAGGAGGACACCTCCTTCGTCGATATATCTACCATTTCTCTCAAATAGCGAAGTATGCTTTTTCTTTTTCCAATTTATGGATACTCTACATTCTCCTTACCCGCTTACTTACTTGAGCGTCAGAGTATCATTGTAGGGACCGATCGACGGATCAATGACCCAAATCAGATAACCCCTTTTCTTCTCCCTCTCGAATCCAACGCACTAGTGCGGGTCAACAAATCACGGTCGACCAATTCCGAACGTTGACAAGTTGCTTAGCTCATCATTGCTATGGCTAATACATGACCAATATTTTTCTTTTCCAATCCTAATTTAATAGCTAGATCATTCTAACCTTTATCCATGTCTTACCAATCATCCTTGACTCATAATTCTAACAATCGTTCTGAATAATTGCCAGTTGTTCTGTCACAACCTTGAACCAACGGTTCCTAAGTTTTCTTTCGTCGATCCCCACACATCTCTCTATCTGAGGAGTATACCAGTATATCATCAATAAACATAATCACTAATGTGATTTTAATGCAACTAGTGCATTGGTCAAACCATAGGGCAACATCAAATCATGACTTATATTCCATTCTAAAAATGACTCATTCCCTTATCTTACTCTCAATCATGTATCAATCTTAAAAAATATCCCAATCTCTTGCAGCTGGTCAATAATTCATCAATTCGAGGTAATAGATATTGATTCTTAATTATCATCTCCTTTAAAGTATGATAATTTAATGCCCTTAGACAAGCCACACCTAACTAAGCATCCAATAATCTCAAGCTATCAATGGTAAATTTATACTCATTATTATGAAATACTCCCAATAATTTTTTCGAGAATATATCCTATCATGTGATAAATACCAACGAGAACCCCTCTAACTGTGAGACCGTCTTCTGCCATCTAACCTATATATTTTAGCCACTTTCGTTTACCTAGTAGGGATTAGACATATTGGGACTTTTCCCAATAACATTGGCCCAAAGAAGGTTTCTACTGGTTACAACTGATTACTTCACAAAATGGGTAGAAATGGAGCCCCTAGCAACTATAATCGAGAAATAGGTTGAGAATACGGTTTGGAAGGACATTATTTGTCATCTTGGCATTGCCTGTATCCTCAAGACTGACCATGGTACTCAATTTGATTCTGGGGCACTCCATGCATTTTGCCACCGATTGGGGGTTAGCTTGAGGATGGCATCCGTGGCTTGCCCACATGCCAATGGGCAAGCCGAGTCCAGCAACAAGACTATATTATATGGCTAGAAAAATCACTTGGAGAAAGATAAAGGTGCATGGGTTTATGAGTTGCCCAACATCTTGTGGGCTTACCGAACAACCAGCAAGGTATCTACAGGGGAGACCTCATTCAACCTAGTGTATGGGACCAAAGTCATTATTCCTGTGGAGGTGGACATTCAATTACCAAGGGTAATGGTTTTTCATGAAGAGGAAAATTCCATCCAACTCTAGAATTTAAACCTAATAGATGAACTGAGGAATAAAGCATCTATTCGGCTAATAGTATACCGAAGAAGGGTCTCTAGTTATTACAATGAAAGGGTTCATCATAGGTCGCTACAAGAGGAGGACCTTGTGCTCAGGAAGTCGGTAATCATTAATACTCTTCGAGAAGAAGGAAAGTTCAGGCCAAATTGGGAAGTGCCCTATAGAATTTGAATAATGTTGTGACCAAACACGTGCATACTACAGATGATGTTGGGGGAGACGTTGGATAAAACATGGAACACAATGCACCTGAAAAAATATTTTCATGCTTTCCCTTGAATTGTAATTTTTGTCTTTGATGTACTATGCCCCATGAAATAAAATACACCCCCCTATATTCCCATGGATATAGATGAAAGATAAGCTGAACCATGTAAAATGACTCGTGCAAAGTGACTAATAGTGTGGGTGAGTTAGCATGCATGTCTTTGGCGCAAGTAACATGCCCCACACAGACTCAACAAGGAAACACTTTAACTAACCTTGATAAAAAAGAATGCTAATGAATAAGCCAATGTGGTTTTTGGTAGGCAACACCATCTGCAAACTTGATAATTCATAGGAATAATGAACCTTGAAACCATTAACCCAACCCTAGGGGGAAGTCACCTAGCAGCAATCTAGTGCCAAATCTCTAGACTAGCCCAGATTCATTGTCGTGATCCTGTGCCATGTCACGAGACAAACCTGGATCCCTTCTCATAGTCCAGTGCCAAGCCTCTAAGCTAACTCGAACTCCTTGTGAAGATCTAGTGCTAATTTTTTTGACAAACTTGGACACCCGATCGTAATCCGGGGCAAAACCCTTAAGCAAACCTAGATTATCTAGCATGAACAAGCTTAGAGACAATAGGTGAAAGATTGTTTATATGCCACCTTGTAGTGATCTGTCGACAAGCCTCTAGACTAACTCAGATCCCCTGTCGTGATTCAGATCCATGCCACGAGGCTAACCTTGATCCCTTGTCAAAGTCCGGTGACAAGCCCTTAGGCTAACTTGAACTCCTTGCAAAGATTTGGTGCTAAGTCTCTTGACAAACCCCGAAACCCGGTCGCAATCCAGTGCAAAGCCCATAGAAAGACCTAGATTCTCCTAGGTGACCAAATTTTGAAACCCAAAACCTATTTCTACTTCACCTTGCAGTAATCCAATTCCAAGCCTTTAGACCAATTTGGACCCCAGAAACGATCTAGTGCCATGCCTCAAAACAAACATGGATCCCTTGTTGTAATCCAATGTTAAGCCCCTAAGCTAACCTGGGTTCCTTGTGATGATCTAGTGTTAAGCCTCCTAGCAAACCTAGACCCCCAACCATAGTCCGAGTCCTTTAGGCAAACCTAGATTTTCTGTGGTGGGTAGATTAGGGTAACACTAAAAATTGCCATGGGAATCCAGCTGAAGTGCTAAAGTACGCACCTTGAGAAAAAGTCTCAGGCCTACCTGAAAGAAACCATGCGGGGGGCCCCAACTATGTCAAGGTACCAATATTTGATTGCCTACTATATTCTAACTTTATTGTGACAGGACCAAATAAAATGGCAGCAAAAGTGATGCACCTACTCCTTATCTATAACGAACATGTGGGCCATCTATAGAAGGTTACAGGTATTATTTATTATGCAACTAGCATGTGCAATTTTAACATCTATTACAAAGTATTTAAATGATAAATCGTCAAAAAGAAGTGCATTCATTAATGTCCAAAAATTTCAATCATTAATTCAAATAAGAATCACATCCAAGGAGAAATACAAAAATACCATTTCAAATTACATAGTAATCAATTGTTCAAAAAATAAAAAAATATGATTACTCTAATCAGCTAACAATAAAAGGAGATCAAATAGGGTATTTGGAAATGGACCCGGGGACGCATCTCCAAGAACTTCTCCTTTTCCTTGTGGCTTATCCAAGGTGTTCTCGATCTCTTGAAGAGCTTCGTTGACCCAGGAAGACTCACCAGGATCAGGCACGTAGGGACTCCACAACCCTGAAAGATTAGCCTTGTCATTCGCTAGTGCCATATTCAAATACTCATCAGGGTCTCGAGAATTTGGGTTATACAATCACCAATTGGGAGGAATGAAGGAGGTGGCCTTCGAGTACACCATCTCTAGAAATAACTTCCCAGGGCGTTTAGATTCTAGGAAGTTGTCGTTGAGGTAGAACCCAAACTTGATGAAACTGCTAGTGTAAGTGAGTATGATTCATGGAATCTAAACGAATGACAAGATAAGTGAGTATGATTCATGGCATTAGTTACAATAGTGCCCTGGGTAACTTGTTGAATGCATGAAGCATGATAATAGTCAATATATCTAACAGCACAAAAAAACCAAATCAAAATGGGAAAGCATGAGAGATAATTATAATAACGAGATGGTGCTTGAATTCATCCATATCCTTGATAGGGTTTCAAAAGTATCATGCCTCATCTTGTGAAAGGATGGAGGTGTACATCAGGAAGGAACCAACATCGAGCATATCCATAGTGTCAGTGTCGAGTAGGCCTTGATAGTGGCAAAAGTTCTTACCTTAGAGGCGGCGATCGTTCCCCAAGTCGATGTTTAACGACCCACTTTTTAAATATACAATGATGCTAAATACAAGCTAATATCCCACACAGGCATTATGGAAATCCTTACCAACAGAAGTAAAGGATCGAACCTAAAAGCTAGCTAAAGCTAGATAATAAGGATTTTTGCTATAAATCTTTAATACAAGTACAATTGCAATACGTAACTTCCAAAATCCAACAAATAAACTCTTACAACGTCCACAATACATAGTGATCATGACACACCCTTGACAGCATAAAAAAAAACCCATGCCTTACGTAACCCCTGTTTATACAATTGTGATACACAAGTCCCAAAATAACCCAAACATTACATAAGATCCATAATACATAAATAACAAAAAGTTAACTTCGACCATCTCTTAACCTTTTCTCTCGCTTGTCTCTGGGGTACTTGGCACATTTGATACACCTGAGACGTTTAATATCCTAAGGGTATGAAACACCTATGTTAGATAATGACATCTGAGTGAGATGGTTCAGGAAAGAAGAGACATGTATGTGTGTATAAGAAAGGAAACATCGCAGCACGTGATTCAAGAAAAGAAACAGTGCATGCATATGCAATCATGTAAAAACATTAAGAAATCTCCCCATGTCACCATCATCCTCGCCAGCCATCATGTTCAAACTCCAACCCCATGCTCATGGGCACGTGATCGCTTCCCATCACACGGATACGATCACACATGATGACTTGCCACCATTCTTGCTGGTCCTCACGTCAAACTCTAGCCCCACACTCATGGGCACAATCACCATGATGACCCACCAACTAGCCACAATATGTTGAGATGCATGCGAAATAGAATGGATATGCTTGGAACAAAGGAAACATGAGATGTAAGCCAAAAATCATACACAAATGAAACCAAGAATGATCAAGATGAAGCAAGAAGCATGTAGACACCACTCACCTTGACTGTTTACCTTACGGGTGTACTGTTCACACTTGTCGGTCTAGGTTTTTTTTATAGAAAACACGAGTTTGGGTGAACCAAACAATAAATATTTTTATATAAGGTTGTATCACATTAAATAAGGAGTGTTTCTAAAAAATTTTGGGAAAACCCAAGATGTCACGCGCCGTCATGCTCCCCAGGAAGCTGGCCCACATGCCCTCACATGCAAGCAGATTCGACGCATGCACTACAAGCGTCGGTTGTCTTCTTCATCTATAACGGACTATAACTTGATTTTTTTGTCATATCTCTCTCATTTTAGTTCCATTTTGACCCCTATTTTTTCCTATGACTCCCTTTCTTCCCCTTTTACAGGAATGTGCTTAAACTGAACTTACCTCGTTGTTTTTCGACAATTTGGGCCCAGATTCAGGTGAAGGTTTGAAAACTCTAGCGAGGCTCTTTTCTCCTTCATTTCTCCACCGATTCCACTCATTCTTTTTGTAGAATTTCCCCTTCTTTCTCAAGAATAGATCCCTCTCCTCAAATCCTCTCAACTTGGCCTAGTTTTGGCTGAAATCCCAACCCGAATGCTTTGTTCTTCACCTCAAGGCCCTATTTATAGATTTTTTGTCTAATCCCATCACGTTACTTATCCCGCCACCTAGCATCGTAATCATTACACCACCACTTGTCACTACCACCTCATGCCTTGGCTTGTATGCCTTATCTCTATCTAATCGCTAGTTCGTTAAGTTTGTTACTTTAATGGTCTTGTTTTGGGATTTCAAGAATTATAGTTTGACTCGAACTTTTTGGGTAATTTCACTTAAACCCCTTGCCACCTGGTCCCTGGCCGTCCTAAAATTTCCCTTATGCCCCTGGGGAAAGGGTTAATTATGCTAATACCCCAGGTTTTTAGGTAAATTACATTTTTACCTGAACTTTAATAATTAGGATTTTACCCCTGACTCAAAAATTGAACTTTTGTCTCAAGGCTTCCACAATCCCTTGACATGTCCTATTTCCTCAAGTACCTGAATCTCAAAATCTCAGGTATTACACGATGATTCCTCGATGCAATGAAGGAAGCTCTGGGAACTGGGGAGTGAAGCAAAGACCTCACTCCTTATCTAGCACACATATGTTTACCTATTGAGGATTTATGATGGGGCTGATGGAATTGGTCGTGACCGCTGTCATGTATAGCATTGATTGCCTCTTGGTCAAGCCACGAGATGACCTCCATATCAAAGATATTCAGAGGTACATTTAAGGGGCTCTAGAGCTTTTCTACAGCCAGTCTCGATTGACCCCGAGAAATGGGCCTGTTCTAGTAATGAAGCAGCTCCGAGATGGGTGAAACGATTGGAGGAGGAGGCACAAATGGACCTGCACCCTCACACCTACTCTTTTTCCTCCTCCGTAACCATCCACTGGTCTCTCCTTCTCCTTCCTCCACTCTTGGAAGCTCGGGCACAAAATGTTTAGGAGGTGGGGGGGAGAATTGTTGCAACATCCTTGGCAACCATCTTTTGCATTGACCGAACAAAGTGGCTCATATCTGCAAAAAGGAGAGCACACACAGTTATAATCCAATGAAAACATAAATGATACAAGCCAGATAAAAATCTAAGTAGACCGCAGCTAAATTTGGAAAGAGAAAAAAGAAAAGAAGAAAAAATGTGCAGATGGGAAACCCAAACCCTTAGGAGGCTTTTTCTTCGGTAAAGGGATGGCCCTTCCCTTTGTTGAAACTCGTGTTACAGGAGGAGCTAGGGGGTGGGGGGGACATTGACAGTTCCCCACCCCTCAAAGGCTTTCTCACATGGATAACCTAAATAGCCCTCCTTAATTAGTCCTCGAAAAGAAGGTCCAAGTGGCTCACTAGACCCCTACGTAAGAGCTGAGCCATTAAATGTTGGTGATGCTTTGGAGCTTCTCAGGTGGTTTGGTGATATTTGGCTTCGCCATTAGCTCATCATCTATGCACCAATCTTAATAAAAGGCCTATGTCCTAGGCAGTGGGTTCACTGTGAACCATCGTGAATCAAAATGGTCAGCTTTGGGGGGAGAATTGATTAAGAGGCAGTCATTTGCTCATGTCTTTTTGAGAGTAAAGAAATGATCTCACCCCTCCACTGAGAGCATGTGGAAGAAGTAGTGGAATAATTCAAAGGTTAGAGTCACCTCCCTTTCCTAGCATAATACGTAGAAACCCAATAGTTGGGCCCAATTGTTAGGATGGAGCTGGGTAAGAGCTAATCTGTTTTTGTGTAAGTACTCTAGTCCGAAAGGATGAAGATGGAAGCGTAGCCCATTCCTTAGGCTTGTTTCGTGGACAACAATAAACCTATCCCGAATCATCACAATGCATGTTTAACCATGGAGAGCCACCCTTTCTTGGTAGGATGAAGGAATATTGTAGTTTCTAGCGAGTTGGCAGACACATTCCTTTTCAAGAATGGAATGGCTGCCTAAGTGTACCAAGTATGCCCTGCTGTCAGGGGTTTTGGTAGTGAGAAAACCCTTACTTCTCGCCATGACCTAATGGGAAGAAGAAACAAGGGAAGGAATAAAAGCTCAAGAAGAATCCATGGAACAACAGACTTCTTCCGGGAAGACAGAATTTTATTATAAGAGGAAATAGACATCTTCTGGGAAGATGAGACATTATTTTAGGAGGAAAGAGACTTCTTTTAGGAAGACAGAGCATTTTTCCAAGAGCAAATAGATTCCTTTCGAGAGCGAAGAACATTCTTCTGGGAACAAATCCTTTATTCCGAGTAGAATGATCTTCTTAGGAGTACTCACTAAGACTTAAAAAAAGGTAAGAGTAAGAAGTGGGGGAGTCTATTCGAGAGAAAGTAACATGGTCTAAGGGGTAGGAATCGTATTCCAAGAACAAAAGCTTTTCTTCCAAGAGCAAGGAAGTTCATTTCGAGAGTATTGGGAGTAAGAGCAGATAGCTTTGGGTAACAATGAGAAAATTAACTGCTGTAAAAGCTGCTATATATAGACGAAGTCCACCTAAAAGGTGAAAGGTTGAAGAAATAGTTCTTTCCACCTGGAGTGAAGAATGAAAAGAAAATGACACATAAGCACGATGCCAAGATCCCAAAAAATTACTCTCCCATTTCACCTAATGGTAAAACAAAAGAATGGAGGGCAATTGTTGCGCCACTCCTTTTGGAGGAGGAAAATGTTTTTCATTGGGGATAGCCAAGTAGAGTGAAGTTTCACCTAGAATGAGGAAGTGGTGTTTCCTCCCGGGTGAAGGCATTTCCACTCAGAATGAGGCTACAAACATTTCTTCCAGGGTGAAAGACATTTCCTCCCAACTGAAGGCATTTCCACCCAGAATGAGATTATAAGAATTTTTTCTCAGGTGGAAGGCGTTTCCACCTGGAGCCCGACAAAGGCCATTCTTCCTAAGTGAAAGGCATTTCCACCAGGAACCCTGTAAAGGCTACTCTTCCTGAGTGGAAGACATTTCCACTCGAAACATGGTAACATGGTGTTTCCTCCTACTGTAAGGGATTTCCACCCAGAGTAAGGAAGCACGACAACTTCGCTCGTACTCGCATGACATCTATCAATATCCTGATATGACACATGGTCCTTCGAAGTCCCTGAGATTCACACCTATAAATACCCAATCATTTGGAAGAAGAAGTGACTTTCCACTTTTGGTAAAATCTAATCTCATTCATTGCTCATTACCTACTTTTGTTTCCATTTGTTATTGACTCAAGCATCGGAGGGTCTTTGCGTGTGAAAGATCCACATGAGCCTTCTAATTGTTGCTTGTGACTGCAGTTCACTCGAAAAGAACTACCGTCTCCTCGAAAGGAGAAACCATCGTCCCAAGTCAAGTGTCTTCTTCTGGTGTGTCAGTCAGCTAGGCTAGTGCTTTCTTCCCGATGTGTCATCTAGCCAGGGTAGTGTTTCCTTCCTGGTGTGCCGTCCATCCTGACCAGTGTTTTTTTCCTAGTGTCTCAGCCAGCTAGGCTAGTGCTTTCTTCCCGGTGTGTGGTCTAGCTAGGCCAGTGTTTTTTTTCTGGTGGGTAATCTAGTCGAGGCAGTGCTTTCTTCCCGGTGCCATCCAGCTAGGCTAGTGCTTTTCACCTGGCGTACCTTTTAGTTGGGCCTCTTCCTTCCTCCCAAAGTCCATCCTCCCGGAGTCACTTCTTTCCTCCCAAAGGCCGTCCTCCTAGAGCCATATCCTTCCTCCTAAAGTCCGTCCTCCTAGAGCCCATTCTATTTTATCCAAAGGCATCTCATGCCTCTCGAAGCCAAAAAAACACTGCACATTTATTCCCACAATCACAAATTGAATTGTTGTAGTTTGACAACAACACTAAAAGATAGTAGCACACCAAGATATATAATCGATTACAAAATATGTTTACTTGAGTACACTTAGATGATTACTCAATTACAAAATTTAAATACTCGATTAATTTTCTTCAGCCAAAAACTTGCATTGACTACTCAAGTACAAAACCTATTTAGTCGAGTATACTTAATCTTTACTCGAATACAATATAATTTGTAATTGATTACCTTTAGAATAACTTTTTCTTACTTGATTATAAATAAGATTTACTTGATTAACATGACATACCCTATTTGATATTGTTTTAAGGCTTATCTAAGGAGAACATTACTCGAGTATAAAAGATTTTTACTTGAATAAAAGATTTAATTCATAAGATTACTCGATTACACAAAACTTTACACTTGATTAGAAAGACAAACTTTCTGACCTAATATGAGAGATCACTACATTACTCGAGTAACATGGATTTGTACTCGATTAAGAAAGCTAATTTACTCAATTGATAGACATGCATTACTCAATAATTTTACTAACATATTACCACTTTTAGTACACTGTTTTGATCATCATCAATGACAGATATTCTCCTAGTTTCTCATCAATTCAAAACTTATCAGATTATTCAATAGTTTCCCTCATGTCGACACACCTAATCAAATTGAAAACATAGCCAAGTAAGGTAAGTTGTTTAACCCATTCACAAATGGCTACTTTGTGTCACTTACTCAATATGTACCGTGATTTGTGTTTTCTAAGCTTACCATATCCTATATCTTGAAGATGTAAGTCCTTACGTCTACGTACTATATTTGACCAAGTCCAATCTAGCATTTCCTATATCCTTTGTCTTACCCTTAATGTCCTTAATTGTATTATTTAATTTATTCTTAATTTATTCCATAATTTTTTTATTTTATTATAAAAATTTAATTTAATTTTTTAAGCAATTACCCATATATATTAATAAATGTTACGTATGTATGGGTAATTGTTTATAAACTTAACCACACATAATTACAAATGTTATATATGTGTGGGTATCCACGTATCTATAATTTTATACTTAAATTACAAAATTATGTCATTTTAATTTTTATAATTTAAAATAAAATATTTATTTTTATTTTATTTACAAATACAAATAATAAACCATCAAATTTTCCTTCTTCTCAAACATGAAAGGAAAAATGTGTGCATATGAATATTTTTTTTAATTTTATTTCAATATTTTTATAAGGAGTTTTTTTATATGTAACAAAAAATATTAATAAAATAATATACTATTTTTATAATTTTAAATATGTAATAATATTTTTATAATTTTTTTAAAATTTAAATTTTTTTATAAAAGAAAGTTATATGACACCACACTTAAAAATATTTTTAAGATTTAATTAATAATTAATTATTTAAAAATAATTACAAAAATTATTTTCTAGTTATACTCAAATCCCCAATTCCCTCCTCAAATTCCCATTTCCCTCTTCCTCTCCACCTAAACCCTAACTCCCCTCTTTCTCCCCTCTTTCCAAATTCCTATTTCCTTATTTACCATTTTCCATTTGCTTCAGCGCCTAGTTGCCCACCCCTCTACAACCCCTTGTGTGTTTTGATAATTAACAAAATATAATTTTAGTAAAACTATTTTTGGTATATTTAAAATCCCTAATATATTTTTTATGTCTTAAGTATTACAGTATTTTGTGTATCAAAATGAACCAAGTAATGTTATTGTAATGACCCGAATTTATTTATTTATTTATTTTAGCTTGCTATTCGTGCTTCGACGATTAGACGTGTTGCTCTTGTGTTAGAGGGTTTAATTACGTTTTATATGCGTTCTAGTTTTTCTATTATTATTAGTATTAGTAATATTAATATTGTTATTAATAGTATCAATATTATTATTATGATTATCATTGTTATTATTTTATCATTGTTATTCTTACTATTAATATTTTATTATTATTGTTAATATCATTGTTGCTATTATGATTATTAGTATTCATATTAATATTATTACTATCATAGTAATAATGTTATTATCATTATCACTACTATTATTATTCTTATTATCATGCTTGTTGTTATACTCTTATTATTATTATTATTAAGCTCTAAATTATGGCCATTGCTCTCACTGAGGTGAGAACTGGACTGATATATATATATATATATCAGCGGTGCATGCTGGGTTTGCTGAGTGAGAGAGCTGTTCCTGTTCCTCTGTTTTTCCCCCTCAATATGGTTGATTTGGTATAATCTTGCAAAGCTCATAATTGTTTACTCAAATTCTAGATCCTGAAGATCTCTCTTGCTGGAGATGAAATGTGACCCAAGTGCACCCATATATATATATATTTATATATATAAAATTTGGTAATGTATGTTAAAGGATGGAAGTGGTAGGTAGTAGCGTTCTTGTACCTTATACCACCAATGTAAGACCCCGACCCAGGTTCCCCAAACTAGCCATAGAACCCGAGCAGGTGTCCTGAATAACGAATACAAAACCTATCATGCATGCACCTCACATTCAAATATACCTGATCATGAATCTGAAAAATCTGAAACAAAATCCAAAACACCGCATGCATAACAAAACACCACAGGCCCAACAAGGTTACATTTACAATCCCTGGCCAAAGACAAATCCAAACCACAAAACAAAACCACAACCCGCCACAGAAGATGTCACAATCCCCAAAGTCTCAAAGTACAAAAAGCCATAAGATAAAGCTAACTTGACCTGCCCTATACACCATCTACAGAAAAGTTAGACTTCACTGGGACCATCCCCAATCTTGCCCTTGCCTTACCTGGAATGAAAAGAAGCAAATGAGTGAGTCACAAGACTCAGCAAGCCCATACAAAAGGAACAGGCAACAAGAATAAGCACTAAAGAGTACCCTGCACCTAACATGCAGTAACAATGCAAACCATGTCCATGTCAACAAACAAATGCCAGGTATCTCGTGCATAAAAGAAATGCGCACATACAAGGTCTTGGGGCCCACAAAAGAAAACAATGGCGCCCAAACCCATGATATATACCTAAGTGAGCCAATGCAGACTGAACCTGCAACTTGTAAAGAAAACCTCAAGTAGGAGCAACCTTACTGAGTCATAACACGCTAACCCAAAAGAACTCACATGTGTGGAAATATAACCAGCGCGGTGAACCCGACATTGTCTCAGCTGTGGTCTCAATCTCAATCAAAAGCCGGCATCAAACAACAAGTAAATGCACACATATAAAATGCAGTGGCACATGGGCAGAAACCTGATACAAGGCCCCCATAAAACCAAGCATCAAGTCACGCCCGCCCGCATAGGCAAATACACTTAATGCAGTGCTCATGACTAGCTAACTATTGGATAAAATAAATAGCAATGTATGCACGTGGCCAAACATTCAGTCACACGAGTCCCCCAATGGATGCAACCCAAATCCCGGCACACAATACCCTGATATGCAAGATGTCAAAAAGGTGGGTGACTGACAGTATTAGCTACCCTGGCTCGTCTATGGCCAGTTATGATAGTTGATAGTTGGGCCCATATCACCAACCATCATCTACCAGGATGCAGCGGTCGACAACCAGTAGCTTAACACTTGTCACCATAATAGATTGCCCTCTCGGAGGGAGAACATGACCACACCTAAAGACTTAGCTAACCCCGAAACCAAACTCAGCCCTAGGTTGGATACTACCCCGAAGATAACCTAGCTTCATTCCGCTTAGGAAGTAGAGAGTGAACAAGCTCTCTAGAAATGCAGTCAAGACACGCTGGGTATATTTACAACCTCTATAGTTTTATTAAACTATACCTTTATTTTTTTTATAACTCAATGAGTTATTACATCTAATACATAACTAATAAAAATGTATTATAATATATATATATAATATAATGAATTATGACACACAGTATTTATTATTTATTAATATTATTTCTATTATTATTTTTAAGAAAGAAAAATAATAATAAAAATAATTTTTACTAATATTATCTATTACTATTATTATTTATTTAGATAACTCAAATTATGCTTATAATCTTTAAACAATATTTACATAGATGTATATATATATATATATAAACACACTTTATACTCCCAAAGGCACAAGAACGCTACTACCTACCACTTCTATCCTTTAACATACATTACCAAATTTTATATATATAAATATATATATATGGGTGCACTTGGGTCACATTTCATCTCCAGCGAGAGAGATCTCCAGGATCTAGAATTTGAGTAAACTATTATGAGCTTTGCAAGATTATACCAAATCAACCATATTGAGGGGGAAAAACAGAGGAACAGGAATAGCTCTCTCACTCGGCAAACCCAGCATGCACTATTGATATATATATATATATATATATCAGTCCAGTTCTCACCTCAGTAAGGGCAATGGCCATAATTTAGAGCTTAAAAAGATTAAAGTTAGCTTAAAAGAACACCCAACCCAACTGAAACAGGGTATTGAGCAAGGAAAGAAGAGATTAAATAGTTAAATTGGGCTTCGACAAGACTACTGCGTGCAACCAAATCTCCATTCTGTCTGTGTACACGTTATATATATATGTATATAATTACAGAGGGCTTCAAGATGCTACAGTAAATTGACAGACCTTTGACCCTACATACCCACCATTAGAAAACACCTATTTAAGGTAGAGAAAAAAGGGAAGAAGTTTGCTTATTTGTAGAATCGAAAGCAACAGCAACGCACCTGAACCCTCTCTGTTATGCAATTCTTTCTTCCTCCTCTACTTCTTCTTCGTTTATTTCTTCTTCACCTTTTTATTCTTCTTCTCCACTCACGACTGATCACTCAGTCCTCTCTCCCATTCCAGTTAACACTTTGCTACACACGTGGCTAACCCTCCTTAAGCTCAGCCACACCACCGCCTCAATCAATTGCATAAAATGGCTTAGGGACTTGCAGCAAATGAAGATGGGAAACAAAAGCTGCAGGGAATGCTTTCAACTACTACTACTACTACTAATAATAATAATAATAATAATAATGATAATAATAAGAGTATAATAGTAAGCATGATAATAAGAATAATAATAGTAGTGATAATGATAATAACACTATTACTATGATAGTAATAATATTAATATGAATACTAATAATCATAATAGCAACAATGATATTAACAATAATAATAAAATATTAATAGTAAGAATAACAATGATAAAATAATAACAATGATAATCATAATAATAATACTGATACTATTAATAACAATATTAATATTACTAATACTAATAATAATAGAAAAACTAGAACGCATATAAAACGTAATTAAACCCTCTAACACAAGAGCAACACGTCTAATCGTCGAAGCATGAATAGCAAGCTAAAATAAATAAATAAATAAATTCGGGTCATTATAAATCCTCCCCCCCTTAAAGAATTTGGTCCTCCAAATTCAGACCCAAATACCATCCAAGGGTAAATTGGGAAACTTGATTTGATGGCAGGACAACTAATCCCTACTTAATCAATAAGCTACATTCTGATTACCCAAATGACAATTCTTCATTGCCACGGAGACCTCACAATGTAGATACCACACCGCAATGGCCGTCTCCTGGAGCCCCCACTGCGCACATGGAAGATCTGTAAGTAGGTCATCAACAAATGATGGTACCAGCATCGGAGGCCAAAGAGCATAAAGAAAACCTATTCACCCTATCCCACACACATAGAATGCAACCCTTGTGTTACTATTTCGAAAGCATTTTAAATTTAGAACGCAATTAATGGAAACATACCTTCCGTTACTCCTTCTCTGATAACTTCATTCGTTGTCATCGCATGTCTTGCCTGAGACTTGAGGTCATGGGGCTAGTGAAGATAGCGTTGGGGTTGTACTATGTGTCCTAGAAGCAAATGCTCTTTGGGTTTGCCTCTGGCCTGCTCCTCCAACTTTCGATTCACCTTCCTGCACTGACTGGGCACACCCATTGGCCCGATGTCCTAGTTGGCCACAACGATAACAGATAATCCTTTGGTTAGATGCAACACCCAATCTTTGAGGGCAATTTTTCCTTATATGGCCCGGTTGCTTACAGTGGTAGCACACATCTCCTCGAGACGCCCAACATACCTTTTGATGCCGGTTGCCACAGGTCTCGCAAATCGGAGTACCCCTTGTTTCCTTGTTGGAACTTGAATCCCTTTTTATTTTTTTATTACCTTGCTCACTAGTCTTCCCAATAATAGTTGCATGTTCCTTCTTGGCCTCTAGGATGTTCTTCTCAATGATGTACGCTCGTCTAACAATCGTGGGAAAGTCCTCGGCTCTAATCCCTACCATAGCATGTCGAATCTCAAAACATAGGCCATGCTCAAACTTGCTTACTTTGTGATCCTCCGGGGTCACTATCTCTGGCGCATAACGTGCAAGGGCTATAAACTCAGTCTCGTACTGGGCCACGGTCATATTGCCCTGTTGCAACTCAATGAAGTCATAAATCTTCTGTTCACGCACCCATGCTGGGATGTAAGTCTCCTTGAACATGGCCTCAAACTCAGTCCAGGTTGGCCTCCTATTCCCAAAATGCTGTCTGGTCATCTCCCACCATCGACTGGCATCACTCTTCAGAAGGAATGTCGCTAACTGTACTTTCTCATTCTCCGTGCAACTCATGGATATCATGTACTTTTCCATCTCTATCAGCCAGTTCTCTACCGCTACTACATTTGCCCCACCCTTGAACTCTGGTAGGTGTAAGGTCAAAAAGTTCCTCAAAAGTGTACCTCCAGAACTAACCTTGCCAGTCGGTCCTTCTGTGTGTACAGTTTGTCTGTCATCATAGTGCTCCCGACTATGTTGCCCCTGTCTCAACTGAGTAGCAGTCAATGCCTTAATGGCTCGGGCCATACTAGCCAAGGCACCCTGGACATCAGGACCCTCCGGTCGTCATGCATTGTCTGTATCTCTAGGCACCTCAGGCGGGGGAACATCCTGTCTCCATCGCGGGCGACCACGTCCTCTATGATTATTCATTGTTCCCTGCACAGATAATAGATCTTAGAAAGACAAAGACCTAACTGATACAACATCGAAAATATCTTAACTCTACCAGACAACCTAGCCGTACAGGGCAACTGACCCTAGATGACCCTAAAACTCGCTCTGATACCACCAATGTAGGACCCCGACCCAGGTTCCCTAAACCAGCCATAAAACCCGAGCAGGTGTCTAGAATAACGAATACAAAACTTGTCATGCATGCACCTCACATTTGAATATACCTGATCATGAATCTGAAAAATCTGAAACAAAATCCAAAACACCACATGCATAACAAAACACCACAGGCCCAAAAAGATTACATTTACAATCCCTGGCCAAGGACAAATCCAAACCACAACCCGCCACAGAAGACGTCGAAATCCCTAAAGTCTCAAGGTACAAAAGCCATAAGATAAAGCTAACTTGACCTGCCCTGTACACCATCTACGGAGACGTTAGACTTCACTGGATCCATCTCCAATCTTGCCCTTGCCCTTACCTGGAATGAAGAGAAGCAAAGGAGTGAGTCATAAGACTCAGTAAGCTCATACAAAAGAACCGGACAACAAGAGTAAGCACTATAGAGTACCCTGCACCTAACATGCAGTATCCATGTAAAGCATGTCCATGTCAAAAAACAAATGTCAGGTATCTCGTGCATAAAAGAAATGCGCACATACAGGGTTCTGGGGCCCACAAAAGAAAACAATGGCGCCCAAACCCATGATATATACCTGAGTGAGCCAATGCAGACTGAACCTGCAACCTGTAAAGAAAACCTCAAGTGGGAGCGACCTCACCGAGTCACAACACGCTAACCCAAAAGAACTCGCGTGTGTGGAAATATAACCAGCGCAGTGTACCCGACACTGTCATAGCTATGATCTCAATCTCAATCTAAAGCCGGCATCAAACAACCAGTAAATGCACATATATAAAATGCAGTGGCACATGGGCAGAAACCTGATACAAGGCCCCCATAAAACCAACCATCAAGTCATGCCCGCCCACATAGGCAAATACACTCAATGCCGTGCTCATGACTGGCTAACTGTTGGATAAATAAATAGCAATGTATGCACGTGGCGAAACATTCAATCACATGAGTCCCCCAATGGATGCAGCCCAAATCCCGACACACAATACCCTGATATGCCAGATGTCAAAAAGGTGGGTGACTGACAGTATTAGCTGTCCTGACTCGTCTGTGGCCAGTCATGGTAGTAGATAGTTGGGCCCATATCACCAACCATCATCTACCAAGACGCAGCGATCGACAACCAGTAGTTTAACACTCGTCACCAAAATAGACCGCCCTCTTGGAGGGAGAACATGACCACACCTAGAGACTTGGCTAACCTTGAAACCAAACTCGGCCATAGGGTGGATACTATCCCGATGATAACCTAGCTTGATTCCGTTTAAGAAATAGAGAGTGAACAAACTCTCTAGAAATGCAGTCAAGACACGTTTGGTATATTTACAACCTCTATGGTTTTATTAAACTATACCTTTATTTTATAATAACTCAATGAGTTATTACATATAATACATAACTATTAAAAACATAATATAATATATATATAATTTAATGAATTATGACATATATTACATATTGATTACTAATATTATTACCGTTACTATTATTATTAAGAAAGTAGGATAATACTAATAATAACGCCACATATTATTTATTAATATTGTCTATCACTAGTATTACTTACTTACTTTTACAAAATTAATATTAATTCCCAACCTTCAATTATTATTTAATAGTATAACTTCTATGTAAACATATATTTATAATTAGACGGCACCTATACATTAGTTAAACATATATATATATATATATGTGTGTGTGTAATTATATATCTAAACATACATATTATTACACAGCACCTACATGGACACACGGATGATCCGCAACCTTCAATGATTATTTAATAATATAACTTCTATCTAAGCATACTTAAAATTACACAGCACCTATACACATTATTTATATATATTTAACAACCTTGGACACTTAAACCTCCAGCAACAATTCATCCTAGCCTTACCGAATGTATACATATGTTTTACATATTTAGACGCACAACAGCCAAGGTCTTGAGTTTATATAGATTGAGAAGGCACCAAAACCACTGTTTTAAAGAATAAAATCGAGAAAGAGAGACTGAATAGTGTCTCAAGCGTGCACTGCTTCTGTATATACACAGTCCCATATATATATATATATATATACTTGCAGCAACTGCTATCCTCACTCCATCACCGAGAAGTCTACAACTAAGGAGGACATCGGAGAAACAACAAAAAGGGGAGAAGAACCTGCATGCCCTCGGCTAGCCCCCTGCTCTCACACGGATATATATATGTAGCTATTTCACTGCACAACACACACACTACAAGGGAAAGAAGGGGAAAATCGAGGCTTGCAGCTAGCACATTCGCTGAAAAATAACTATAACCCAAGGGGAAGTAAAGGAGGAGGGAAGTTTGCTTGATTCGCGAAGAAAAAGACTCCAAACGCTGCCAAACTCTCCTCCTTCTTCCTTTGTTTTCTTCTGCTCTTGGCACTCTGAAAATTCTCTGCCTAATCCTCACATTGTCTCTGTTTATGTAAGCTGAAATTAGAGACAAGAGGAGACAGCAACTAGACAGCCTGGAAACTCTCTACCACCACTCTAAAAGTTGGGATTTTTGGTCGAGAAATGGCTTGGGAACTCGCTCCAGAAGCACGCGTTCATCTGATTTCAGAGGATACCCGAATGGCCGACTCGGATCCGGATTTGAGAGGATTTAATGAAAAGCGGATATTTCTGGACAAATTCGACAGGATTTCGAATTTTGGTTATAACTCATTCGTCCGAGCTCCTATTGAGCTGATTCAAAATGGTATGGAAATCCAAGATACAGATCTACAATTTTTGTGATTTAAGTTTTGAGAGAATCTAGCTTAATCACAGTCAAAATTTAGATAGAATGAGGAGGCAGAATGCTGGAATGCAGCATTTACGGAATTCTGGGCAACTGCGACACACCACACTAATTTGGCCATAACTCTCTCATATGATCTCCAATTTTGGTGATTCAAGATGATATGAAAATCTAAGAGAAATAGCTACAAATTTCGTGTTTTGGGTTTTCAGATATTTGGTTTTAATAAGGGTCGAAATTAGCTTGAACTGAAACATTGCATACTGAAAATATAAGTAGATTCGAATCACCTACACCCAATTTGAATCACTCTCTCTCAATTCAGGTCACACTCGCTATCCTAATCGAATACCTATTAAATTAATTCCAATACTCCAAACTTACACGCAACACTTAATTAACTAAATTCGGGTCATTACAGTTATTTCTCTAAGTCTGGAATATTAGCGTGCTATAAGGGAACATATAAGAAAATGTTTTCTTTTTTAAAAACTAACTCCCGGTATTTTCATAGCTAATATTCGTTAGTGTTAAAATGATTTTTAATGAATTTTTCAAGAAATAGAAAGTATGTATTTTGGAAGTGCTAAAATTGCCAAATCC
The DNA here is from genome assembly GCA_036245055.1 of Diospyros kaki. Classification (NCBI taxonomy): domain Eukaryota; kingdom Viridiplantae; phylum Streptophyta; class Magnoliopsida; order Ericales; family Ebenaceae; genus Diospyros; species Diospyros kaki. The sequence goes on from BSEG01000012.1 coordinate 29,176,533, forward strand.
AGAATTTGTTCTAAAACTAAAAATCTACTTTCTTATCTATTTTGATTTTGATTTTTTAGATATTTTTATTAAATGCAAATGGGAGGTACTTTGTTAGGTTGAATCAAAATGTTTCCACGCTTCTCCATCAAATGGATGAGATAAAACATCGGGCTCTCTTGGGTTCTCATGATTCCATCTCATGTGACTAGTTTCTCTTTTAATTTAATGCACTAAAAATCTATATTTTGTTCTCTATCATAGCATTTAATGCTTTTTTGATGTATAAGATGGAATAATGGCCTTGTTTCTGAGATCTCGTTAAATAAGACTATCAATTGTTTCTTACGAATAGTTTCTCAAACTTATTCGATCAATTAACTAGTTTGAACAATCACTCAACAATTTTGTGTCTTCCATTAAAACTTCTGTCTAATTGCACTTAGCCTGCTATTAACTCTTAAAGGAACTTAGACTCCCATTAACTCCTTAACAACATGCCCGTTAACTCTTAACAGTATCATGACCCTTTGTTAACTCTTAATAATACCCAACATCATTATCTCTTAATGATGACTAAGAACTCATTGCTAGCTAAGTGTCGGTAATTTAGTGTTTTGCTTTTTGGGTGTGTGACCTTCTATGTTAACCACTAAACAACAATTAGCAAACGTCAAACTCTTTAATGTCTATTGCAATCTTTGACCTATTTTGAGAATTTCTCCATCTTTGCAAATATCTCGAAAGGTCTTAAGTGATAACTAATATTATATCAAGACAATCCTATAAGGTAATGAGTCATACTTCATGTGATCTTATTTTAACTAACGATTGTCGTGCAATACAATCCTTCTTGTTGTATCCAAGAAAGTGGACCCAACCCGAAGATAAGCCCAAAAGGGAATCCCAAGAGACTAACAATCCTCTGGAGACCACTTTTAGGTACCCCTAGGAGATCCTCTTGAGGGCTTCTCCTAGGTACCCTAGGAGACCCTCTCGAGGACCTCTTGTAGGTACCACTAAAAGACTCACTCGGGTACCCCTATGAGACCCTTTTGGGAGCCTTTCTTGAGTCCAATAATACATCAATTAGCATTTGAGATTTTCACCCGGAGATCCGTGTAAAACATTCTTGAAAGACTCAAATGCCCCTCTACTTAACAATCTCAATCTTTATAAATAGGGAATGATTCTTATGATCTAGGTATGACCAAAACTTCATTCAAACTATATTTCTATTACTTCTACATACTCTATTATAAATTAACTTAAATGTTAGAGGGCCTATGCTAGAGACACCCTGTGACACTGATTGTCTTCTTTGTTATAAGTCTCCTTGAGATTGGAAGCTCAAGACAAATACTCATCTGCAACTACAAATATATTGTTATATCTAGGAAATAACACTTTCATTAACTAACATCTTAACTGAGTTAGAGCCATGGACTAATTAAGTTCACTGAACTTGATAACTTGTTAGTGATATGCCTTAATGCTAGATTTAGATAACATCTGTTGGGCAATATGATTTATTCTTGCTATTTAATAAAATGGTCATATCTCATTCAAACCTCTTCAATTCTTTATGAATGAGTCCTTAGATCTCTTATTGAAGACCTAATTCTTAAGTTGTTAAAAATTTGTGACGAGGTTCTTTAATACAGGATTTCTTAATGTGTTCCTAGTTCTTAGATTTCTCAAATGAGGACTTTCATTAATCACTTATGGATTAGTATATGGTTTACTACCATTTATTAGTATGAGACATTGATATTGGAGATTTGTTGGTGAGTGTACCCATCCAATTGCGAGGTGAGAATGTTCATTGTGTGGTCTCTCTTCTACTAGTTTATGGAGGTAGTTGATTACTGGATAGGATCCATTCACCTCTGGCGTGAGGTTAACATCTTATGCGATCTTTGTTGGTGGTTGATTAGTAAAACCCCCGGCCAAGGTATGAATGATTGGAAAGGAGTTTTCGATGTGTCATCTCAATCACACCAATTAGATCTTGGCATAGTTATCGAATTTAGTGAGCTTAATCAATCCATGGCTCTCACTCAATCGGGATATTAGTTAATGGAATGATTGTATTACACGATAATAGTCAACTAAAATAGGATCACATGAAGTTTGACTTCATTACCTTATAGGATCATTTTGATATAATGCTAGTTGTCATCCAATACCTTTTGGGGTATTTGAAGAAATTGAGAGATTCTCAAAATAGGTCAAAGAATTTGATCTACATCAAAGGGGTTTAACGTTTCCTGATTGCTATTTGGCGGTGAACCTTGAAGGTCACATACCCCAAAAACAAAGCAATAGATTAGTGATGCTTAGTTGGAAATGAGTTTCTAGTCATCTTTAAGAGTTAATGATGTTGGATATTGTAAAGAGTTAACAAGATGGTCAAAGTACCTTTAAAATTTAATATGGATATCGTTAAGAGTTAGTGGGCATGCTGTAAGGAGTTAACTAGGGTATAAGTTTCATTAAGAGTTAATAGAAGTGTTATTAAGAGTTAATACCAAGCCTAAGTGCAATTAGACAAAAGGTTTAATAGAAGACACAAAACTATCAACTGATTGTTCGAACTGGTCAACTAGTTGATAAGTTTGAGAAACTATTAACTAGTCCATAAAAATCGTCAACTATTTTATTCAGTGAAACTTCATAAACGAGACCATTATTCCATCTTGTCCATCAACAAAGCATTGCATTTAATGCACTTTTTAGTGCATTAATGAAGACAAAAGTTTGGGAGATCAAAATGGACGAAAAGAAAAGAATGTCTCCAACAAGCGATTAGGTTAAATCCATTCTTTTGGTAGATTTGAAAGTACCTTCTACTTTTTTTCTCTCCTACTTTTGCTTGCTCAAACTTTCTGCATAGCTTTCCTTCTTCTCCTTTTTGCTATTATTTCTTTCTCCTTCTTTAACCATTACTCATGAGATGATTTTCTTCTTCTCTTAAGAACCATAGCCATCTTCTCATCACCTTTACTCTATCTCATCTAGCACAAGTAACCAATAAAAGGTTCTAGTAGTTGCTTTTGGTATGGACTAACAGACTTTCACACTTGTGAAAAAGGCTTGGTCTGCCAAAGGAAAATAGAAAGTGAGTCATTTTTGGAGGAGGTAGAAGGGGAGCTTGAGGAGGAGGATCAAAAGGTTTGAGACGAAGCATAAGAATATAATCGACAACGACATCTCTCCATAAGGTAAAAGCTACCATTATGGCTTTTCATTTTGAATAAAAATATATACACATGGCTGAAACAATTGAGTTAACAAGAGATTTTTATTGCATTTCTACATGTACATGTTTTTGAAAACCAAATGAATCTCTAATGACTTTTGCTTAGTTTAAGTGCATCTTTCATAACTATGCCAAGATCTAATTGGTGTGATTAAGATGACACATTGGAAACTCCTTTCTGATCATTTATACCCTGGCCATGTGTTTTACCAATCAACCACCAACAAAGATCGCATAGGATGTTCATCTCACATCAAAGGTTAATAGATCATATCCAACAATCACCTGTCTGCATACACTAGTAAAAAAAAAGACCACACAGAGAGCATTCTCATCCCTAATTAGATGGTTTCGCTCAATGGAAAATTCTCAACACCAGTACACAAGACAATCGTGTTGTCTTACGTTTGAGGATCAATTACACAATTGCTATCAATAACAGATCATTAATCCTCTTAACATGTGATTTGTTATTCATGTCATATTCAGTGTGTGTTCTCTAACACTCACCATCATGTTTGCTATTCACATCTCATGCAATATGGCGTGTGACTCAACATCATTTATCATTGATATCTCCTAATAATCAAAGTAGTAAACTATTCAGAAATTTATCTTTTGATTTATGAAGAAAATAATTTTTGGAATATATATTTTCAGTAAATTTGGTTTATTGATGATCTCCAAAATATTTTATATAAATTCTTTTAAATTGGAGAACTTTATTCTCATGTACTTATATCTTTCAAAATAATCAAGTATGTGAGAAAAATTCTTTGAAAATGGGCTAAGTATGAATAAGCCTTTTAATATAATCGAGTATATGTTCATATTAGTCAAGTATTTTATACAGCTTTTGAAGGCAAAGTAATCGAGTAATCCTTTGTGATAATCGAGTAAAGGTTTTGACAATATTTTCAATTTATGTTGTTAAATCGAGTAATTTCTTAGTGTGTTTTCAAATTAATCGAGTATTGAGGTGCTTCAATTGACTATCATAAAATTCCTATTAGAGTATTATTTTTTACAAAACTTTATTTTCTAAAGCTAAATTGAGTATGGTATTTTTATAATTGAGCATTGATTCCTTACCACTCGAGTAACCTTTTGAGAAAATCAAGTATTTCTATGGCTATGAACTCTAAGCATATTTTTAGTTGAGTAAATGCTTTGTATGTTTTTCAAAACAGTCGATTACATGCATTAGCAAAATCATTTTTCAATCGACTATAAATATCATTATACTCGAGTGCATTATACAACTCTCTATTATCTTATATTTAATCGAGTAAGGGTTCTTTTAATCAAGTATCAGTATTTTGTACTCGAATAAATCTTTCTAAAAAAATAAAGTATCTTTTATATCAAAAGATATGAGCATATTTTCAATCGAGTAAAGCTTATTTTTAGTCGACTAATGTAATTAATTAATTGAGTAAATATATGAGTTAGTCGAGTGAAGAAAGATTAGTCCCTGGCTTATTAAGCCAACTTGTTCTATTCAAGTTCAAATTAAGTTTTGATGATTAACAAAAATGATATTTTGAATAAATATACTAATTGTAGTACCGAATTATTTTTGATTAATTTATAATAAAAAATTCATAGTATATGTATCTCCAAAATATTATTTTCCATTAAAATTATTTGAAATGCATAAAAATTTTATATATTTTCAAAATGCTACAATAATATTACCGTTGCTACAGTGATTTTACCGTTGCTATAGTAATATTATTGTTATGATAGTGAATTTGATCGTTGGCTACAGTAAATTTGACCATTGCTATAGTGTTTTTCAATAAATGCCTATAAATTCCTCGAAGCTCGTTTTGAAGTTCATCAATTGCACATATTGCATATCAAAAGCACCTAAAAGCTCTCAAATGCTCTCAAGTAAAATCCCAAGCAATCAGAGGCTCTCAAAGTACATTGCACATCGATTAAAGAGTCGCAAGGTAAGGGGAGAAAAAAAGATCATGAAGTCGAATCAGATCTTCTCCATCCAAATCGAGGTTATTGATTTATTTATTAATATTTCATTGGCTTGTATATTTGTTCTTAATTGTTGATTCATTTGTGTCCAAGTGTGGACAAAGTTTGTATTAATATAAACTTTTATTGTGGATTGTATTGGTTTCCTAAAACCATTAAAAATTTAGGTGTGTATCTAGTTTTCAATGTGAGCTAGGGAGGAAACCTTGGTGGTTACCTAGAACTATAGAAAATCATCTAGGGGTGTATCTAGTTTCCAATGCGAGCTAGTGTGGAAACCTTGGTGGTTGCCTGGAGCTATTGAAATCTAGGTGTATCTAGTTTCCAATGTGAGATAGGGAGAAAATCTTGGTGAGATTAGTGGAATCCTAAGGGTGGTTAATACCTTGGGAGAGTGGAGTATGTGTGTGTGGAGACACGAAATCATTATATATTGTCTCGTGCCTCTATTTATTTATCCTTGTTATATCTTGTGGCTTGCTTTTATCATTAATCTCAAATACTATTCAAACATATATTCTTTAATAAAATCATTAATCAAGAATATTTATTAAAATCAGAAAAAAAAATTAATTACTCAATTCACCCCTCTCCTAAGTGGTCATATCCTAAGGGACCAACATGGCTATGTCTTTGATCTTAAAGTTAATCGAGAATCAAATGATTGTACTTGAGTAAACTTAACCCAGTAATCGAGTGAAAAATGCATAGTTTTTATGGTTTTTGAGTTAGTCGAGTAATGACTTGATCATACTCGAGTAAGCCCTATAGATAATAGATTACTTGAAAAGGTTAATCGAGTAAACGTTATATTAGTTGAGTAACCTTGCAAGTTAGTCGAGTAACTAGTGTCTAATTTTGAAAAATACAGCAGTTACTCAGAGAAGAAAAAGATGACAGTTTTGATTGTTAGAGTTTTATCTCTTTATTTTATGAAGTCTAACTATATTCTATTATACAAGAATGATAAATATGGTTATACATTAAGGTGCAAAATGTTATATCTATATAATATGCATATGGTTGTTAACTAATTTGACTGTTATCAGTTAAATCAAAGCTGTGAGTATGTGCAGGTATCAAGGCAAATTTCAAGTGTTCAGTTGCTTTAAAAGGCTAAGTGCTGCAAGAGATCATGGGTGATCAAGAGAGCAGTCAAGTGAGCCTAGGTTGATGTCCAAGCAATGCCAAGTCAATCCAAATTTAGACATAACAAAAGTCATGCTCTTTCGAGCTAATGGTTTACTACTTGAGTGATTAGGCCTTCATGATCATCTTTCTCACTTCAAGAAAATTATCTGGTAATGTTTTCATATAGATATTCTTAAATTAGATACTAGATTAAGAGAGTTAAGTGTTTTATGCATTCTTATTCTTATAACTTTCTTTTGTTCAAGAGAATGTTAAAATCATTGTATTATCTTATATTTTTCTCTTGACAAATCTTTTCACAAATCTTTTGTGAAACTTTTGTAAAGGTTATGGCTGATCCTTTAAAAGGTAGTGGTTGCGATTGAGCCTAATTATGAAAAAGCCTCATATAAAGGTTACAATTACTCTTATAAAAGTTGGGGTTTTTACTTAGGTTGTTAAAAGCAGAGGTTATAGTTGAACCTGTGTAACGACTCGACATAGGGTCTAGAGTATGTTGGCCTTGGTGGGTGTGTGCTATATTTTGGTAAAATTGATTTAGAAGGTTAAAAATATTCTAAGTGTTGTGAAAAATGGAAATTAAATGAAATCCATGTGAGTTGAATGCTCCAAGTAAAAGAAAATGGGATTGAGGAAGAAAGTCAATGGGGAGGTTATGGAAAAGTCAAAATTGGGCCTAAAGATTGAAGAGAAGTGGGATGGTTGTGTGTGTGAGTATGTATGTATAAATAAGCATTTCTATATAATTTAAAGAAGGAGAAAATAGGGAGTGGCAACCTTGTGAATTCTTGCAAGTGCAAGGACAAATTGGGAAAATGGAGAAGTATATATAAGGAAGCTTGGTGCAATTCTTCTTCATTTCTCCTTTCTTCTCCTGAAGCTTCTTCTCTTCTTGCTCCATCAACTCCTCTTCTCCATCTCCTTCCTTTTGAAGCCAAAGAGGAGGTCGGTTGTTGAAGTAAAGGGCTAGTTGCGAGTCTCGGAAGCTTGGTTCGTGGCTTATCTTCTTCTCTAAATCCATCCAACCATTGAGGTAAGTTCCTATTCCATCTCTCTTCCATGTCAAGTGCTTTTTTTGGAATCTTGTTGATGTATGTCGTGTCCATCTTTTTCCTTAGTGATTCTTGAGTCCACCATTTTCGGGTTAAGTTTCCATAAAACCCTTCGTTGGAAGGAGGTTTTGCATAAACCTGGTTGGTTGTAACTCATGTTGTTTTTCTTATATTTTTGGTAAACTGCACCCATCATCTGAATGGGGGCTTGATTCACTCGGTATTTCTAAAAGGAATGGCGTGTTTATTGCTAGGGTGTAGTTGCATGCAAGAATTTGGCATTGCTTGCATGTATTTTGGGTGTTATGTGGGTTTTTTGTGGTTTAAAGGGTGTTGTTAGTCGACCATTTTCCATAATCTGTCGATCGTCTTAGTGTAGAGGGTTTTAATCGACCGTTTCCTTAATTGGTCGACAGTTTGGGTTAAAAAGCCTCTGTCGGTCGACAGTTTCCTTCTCATCGGTCAACCGTTTTTAACCTTGACAGTCTATGCATGTTTTACTATTTTGAGCATAACTTTTTATAGAAATATCAGATTCACGAATCGTTTATTGTGTTGTAAACTATACTCGAAAAAAATTGATTGGGTATAGAATTTGAATTATTTGGACTAGTTTTGAGTGGTTTCCTCTTGGTTCCAAAACATGCCTAGAGGAGTTGGGGTTCATGAGAGGCTTATGTTGAATGAATGAGTTTGGGATGATTTCTTCATGATCCATAATAATGTTAAGATTCTTTTGAGGGATTACTTAGGCATTTTTGGGTATGGTTGGGGAATGATTTGGGGTTACACGAGTTTGGTAATTCGATAAAATATTATAAGCTTGTTATATATGTTAATTTGGGTATGCTTTACAGGTGAGCCAAGGCATTGAGTGGAGCTAATTGGCCTCTAGGGTTGCATGTGTATGGGAGCATGCCCCTAGGTGTTGAACTATTCGGCCTTAATGACCTCGTGGCATAAGTCGTGCATAGACCATGGGTGGAGCTGGCTGACCTTAGGTGTTAACCTGGAGTTGAGTTGTCTAACCTCAAGTGTCAGTTGTTATGTATATAGACCTTGGGTGGAGCTGACTGGCCTCGGGCATTGCCTTGAGAGTGGAGTTGTTTGGCCCCGAGTGTCTGATATTATCTGGATATATAGTGCCGGGATATGGATATGTGCATGTATCATCCTTTGTTCCTGGATTTGTGTGAATGTATGGTTGGGCTAGTGTCTCATCTTCTAATAGGTGTACCTTGTATAGGACACTATGGTGGTTAGTCCATTAACACTATGGCAGTGGGTCCGTTGGCAGTATATCTGCATATCACTATGGCAGTGAGTCCCTTGACATTTCTACTCGTGGTAGAGAACTCTTGACATTATCCTATATGTGCTATTTCCACTATTGTTCCATCTTGGTGAGATGCACTTGCATATGACGTGTGTTTGCGCTATTTTTACTCATGTGACCTTGTACTTGCTATTAGCCTTTGTGATTACCTTTTTATTCATTTATGCTTATTGTGTAATGGCCTCACTTTACTTATTGTTCGTGCTTGTTTCATATACTTGGTGAGCCTTGTGGCTCATACTGTTTCTTGCGCCATTCCAAGTAAAGTTCAAAGGAAAGCTAAGGAAGATGACAAATCTCGCTGCTAGTGATGCCTTCCCAACCTGAAGATCCTTGGTGGTTGTGTTGAGGGTAGGGAGCTAAGTGTTATTTTGTAATTTTCTTTTGCCCTTTTGTATACTTTGTGTTGTATGGGTGATTAAACCCAAAGTGAGCATTGTGATGACTTGGTGTTGTATATGTATATACATGGGGTTTATGACTTTCCGTGTGTCCATGTGGATGGTTGTTGTGGGATTGCATTTCTGTACCTTATTAGTGACAGCTCTTTCATGGATCTCCTTTACTAGCGGGAGCTTCGGGAAGCAAGCTGGTACAACCTGTAAAAACTATGTATGGGTTATAGTTAAGCCTTAAAAGGTAAAATCTCTTAATAGATGCTTTCAAAATCCTTAGTAAGGAGTTAAGGTAGTAGACTAGGTTTGTTGACTGAACCACTCAAAAATGTTGTGTTCATATGGTTTGATTTCTTATGTCTTTAATAGCATTGTTTTTCTCCTGCCATAAAATGATTTTTCATTTAATCAAACTTCATTATCATTATGTAGGAGTGCTCATCTTCTTATTGCATATATAAATGTCTTTAAAGCAATCGAGTAATCAATGTTGATACTCAAATATTTCTTTATAAGATAGTTGAATAAGCATATTCTCTTATTAGTATTAGCATAACAGTTTTCTTATTCATATTTTTGAATGAGGTTTTTCATCTTTACCTAAGTATTCTACAACTTAAAATTTAATTCTTATTAAAAAATAATTTTTCATACTACACAATGTATTCTCATTTTATTTCAATAGTCATTAAGCAAACCTGTGTTAACTTTCATTGCATGTATAAAGGTTTTAAAACCTCTTTGATTTCTTACATTGGCTTATGAGTGTTAACATTTAACATAAAGTGAGAAAGATTTCATTATAATCATAATAACTATTTTCTTATATTTATATTCAAATGTTGTTTTTCTTTTATACATATTTATTCTATATCTGAAGTAAGTTTAAATTAACCTATATGGAAATGTCCTAATCCATATGAATTTATATTGAGTTGTTGCAACAATTTTATGTTATGAAAAGTATATTTCAAATTAGCTTTAATACAATATTTTCTAATATCTCAAAAATTATTCAAAACATCCAATTCACTTCCCTTCTTGGATGATCTTTCATAAACTATGAGACAGTCCATAATCGACTAATCGATGTCCCTATTCAAAGAAGTCCAAGGACCATGAACTATTTAAAATTCTTGTACCAAAAAATCTTCCTCACATATTCTTAACAACTTAAGAATGAGATCTTTAACAAGATATCTATAAACTTATTCATAAGAATGGAAGGCATGAATGAAGAAACGACAATTCATATGTGCTTATGGCGTCATTTAAATACATTAGGGCATATCATTTACAACGTGGTGAATTTGAAATTGGACCCAATAGTGTGGGTAATATGAGGAATATCTTGAAGTTGATATAGATAGTGATGATGATATATGTGGCATAATTTTTATTGATGGGAAGTGCAAAACTTAAGGGAATGACATGGTTTTAAATCCAAATACAAGTGACTCACATGAAACAATTGGTAGACTTTTGGAGTTCCATAGGCTTATGAATGAAGCACAAACAAGTTTGCATCCAGGTTGTGATAAGTTTTCTAGACTATTTTTTGTTGTCAAATAAAAATTATGACAAATAAATGCATTGATGATTTGAGCAATAAACTGTTTGAATAATCACTCAAATTGATGAAAGTAGCACTCCTTGAAGGTGAAACACTTCCTAATTCTTGATATCGAACAAAGAAGATTATCAGAGATTTAGGCCCATGGACTTGTCATCCACTAACTTTGGAGGTGAATATTTTTTCGAATCATTCAATGATTTTCAATGAAATTGAGGCCCATGAGTTTGTCTCAACCCTGTTTATGAAGTCTAATGATGTGCTTAGGCAAATTTGAGTCCTATTATTTGGATTTTGATCCCCTAGGCTCCTTAAAATGCTAAATTTTTCTAATGATGACATTTAACAAAAATTACACTTTGGCATGAGCATTTATAAATTCCATTTACATTTCTTCTTCTTTTTTTTTATTACTTAGACTCAATACTTTGATCATTTATAGAACAACCCAAATTATCAATAAATATTTATTACTTAGACCTATATAGTTATGTTAATTATTAGTAGTAGTAGTTAGTATGGGTGCCCTAATTAGAATAAGCTGTACCTGTACATAATTTTTATTACGTGCTTGTTCATGCAAGTAGCTATTGAAATATTACGCAGATCTCTAATAAATTCATTCTATAAGACATTGAGAAATTGGACATTATATACATATTAAACTTCATACTTGAATTTAAAAAGAAATAAAGAACAGTAGATGGGTCTGAGACTCTGACCACCGACCTGTAGAACACGGGCATGTGAAAGTGCTGGCAGTATCTAAAGCTCTGTGAGAAGTGAACTGGCAGGCGTATGGAATCCCAAGACTAAAAGTACTGTCGTAGTCCCTGTTGCATTGTCATAAGATACCAATTAATTAATAAGTTCACATATGCACGTCCCAGTTAATAACTGGAACACAAACCAGTTTGTGCTCTATATATATATATATATAGATTAGATATAAGGCTATGCCATGGATCCGCTTAATCAAATATGGCTTTTGTCTGCAGACTCACTGCTGGCTGGCTGCCAAGGCAAATAAATAAGACCTTGTCTGCCATGTAACACAAACAATTAATTTAATGAATAATGTATATATATATTGTCAATAATAATAATATTTCAAATTTTAATTTGTTAATTATTTTATTATGTATGAACTTCCATTTTGTTAGACATTTATAATTAATATCACATATATATATATAGGACCGTACTGACTTGTTGGGCTGTGGGTTCACAATTTGAAATCGAACCTGACCCTTTAACTAGAGCTCAGTCCAAAAAGTTCGGATAGTCTTTTTATATAAGCCAAGATCTTTGCACCAGTAATAAATCCCATCAACTCCGAGCAACTCACATGCTGATCCTCATCAGTCTGTACTTTTCATTGAATTTGAGTTCCTCGAAGATAATTCCTATCTCTATCGTGCATCTCGATCTTCTATCCTCTCACGATGGTCGATTATACACAAGACACCTTTATCTCTATATAGACCAGCTTGATCATAAGCCGAGATATATTTTTTTCAAACCTTACACACACTTTGCTATTTTGAGCTCTCATTAACTTAAACTTCAAAATACATACAAATGCCAACCACCCTTGTCGGACCACAATATTCTGTTGCCATTGCAGCTAATTTTGCCAATCTCATTGGGCTAAAATGAGCATATATATGTTATAATGTGGTAATTTGAAAGAAGAGAATACAAGTAAAAGTAAAGAAGTGGGTAAATTACAATCAAAAGGGGGGCTTTCGAGTTTGGTGGTTGTGAAATTAGCCAAAACGAGGAAGAAAAGCAGAGGAAAGCATGGATACGAAGAAAGAAGAAAGGGTTCAAAATTTGAGGACTCTTTTAGTGGGGCCAATCCCATGTCAAATTTGATTAGTTAGGATAGAGGCAGATTGGTGGGGAAGCCATACTGCATTTGGCGTAGCTCTCTTCTTAACTCCCGCCTGTTTCCAATATTAGTTTTGTAGGGGCAGCAGAGAGAGAGAGAGAGAGAGAGAGCGCTACAGCTAGAATTAGGCACATCCACAAATCATGCGGGGCAGGGCGGGGCCGGGGGCAGCTCCGCTTTCGCTAGGACAAGCTGATAAAAAGCGGAAAAAAGGCAATGGCAATGGACCTGACCCACCTCGTCCAGAAGTTGTGACCTAGTAGATATAATACCTGATAGTATTAATAATAGTGATTAGATGTGTTCTTATTGTCAATGATCATGGCTAATTCTACGCTAATCCTTGGCTTTGAGAGGAACAATTTTTTAGGTATAAAGGAATTAAGTAAGATAATTGCTGTTGTCGTGAATATATAATAATAAATTTATAATTATAGAAGAGTATTTATTTTAATTCTTCAATTTTTAAAAAACTTGTAAAATAAAAGACGATCATAAATCGGTGGTTGTAGAGAATCTCTCGCGTAAGTCTTCTAATGTTTAAGTTACTTTTAGTCAAAAAATAGATAAGCATTCAAATAGTTTGTATAAAAATTCTTATGTATTTCAATTGAAGAGATGTCTTCCTATTTATAAAGGTTAAGACTGATGGGTAAAGAAGTATCTGTGTTTTTCAAAATTGTTTGTTTCTGATCTTTGGGCAAGGATGTTGAAAGCAAGTTGACGTATTCTTAATGAGTCATAATTCGGAGGATCTCCTAAAAACTATATTTCGTTGAAGTATTCTTAATAAGTCATAATTCGAAAGATCTCCTAAAAACTATATCTCTATGACCTAAGAAAGGTTTTTGAGAGGGTCTTCCAATAGTACTCGGGTGAGACCTCCAAAAGAGTCTCCCAAAAACTATACTGTTGAAAAAGTCTTTAGAATTTACTTTTTTTGGCTTTCTTCTCCTAAATCTATCTTAAACTTAGACTTACTTTTTTTAGCACAACAGTTGTGAATATTGTTTTTTTAGGTATTCTTATGGATTGTTAGTTGTGAAAAATAACCTTAATTTTTGGGGAATTATTCTACAAAAATGAAAATTAAATAACTTCAAATATAAAAACCTTTCAACAAGCAAAATGGAAATTTAAAAAAAAAACACGATTTTATAAAATTAAACTTAATTTGGGAAACACGAATTTTATAATTTTTTTTCTCAAATCATTTCGGAAATGATTATGTAAATATCTCTTCTGCTTTGGCGGCACACATTCGAATTTTCTATAATAAAATTAATGTTTTATTATAGAAACAAATGACACCTCCTTGATAGTTGTGTTTGCCCCCATTCTTAAAGAAAAATAAACATAATTAAAAACACAAGTAAATGGTTAGCCCAATTTGGGTCCCATCCGATAGGCTCAAGCCTTAATTACATGGGTGGGGCAGCTCCAATCTAGACATCCTCCCTGGTTCTCACTGACATCTCCCATGCCTTGGTTGGACATTTCAATAGACCATGCCAATTGAAGCAATCTCACATAAGACAAGCGCATTATATGATGCCCCAACGACTTCCTTCATACTTTGTCAACTTGCATTTGCCTTTTTTTCTGATTTTGGGTACCCTGAAAGTGCTTTATTCCATGCCATTTTCTCATCTTAATTGATCGTTTTCTTTTTTATTTTATTTTAATGTTTGGTACCTGCTCAGTTTGACAATGGATCTAACTACTTAAGTTAGTTGTGACACTGATTATAATACAAAACAATAACACCCCCCCCCCCCCCGGTCACGCTTCCCAAGAAATTATTTTAATCTTGACAAATTAAATTTAGGGAGATAATTATGATTGATGAACAATGAATATCTGAATCTCAACTCAGCTCTATCATGAAGCCAAGAGACGGTTTCAAAGTTGAAAGCTGAAAGAAAGGCAGCAAAACAAAAACCACGGACCAAATCACATTTAGCTAGAGATTGCGTAAGTATAATCTTCTTCTAATCAACCTTTGAACTTTAAACCGATGATGAGGATAATAATAATAATAATTTATTCATGAAAAATCCAATTAAGGGGGCAGAGCAGAGATTGAAATCCACTCCCACGCGCCCTAAAGAGTTTCCAGTGCGGACCACTGACACGCCGTCTTCAGTGCATCTACAGTGACACGTGGCAGACAGCAACGGGTTTGTTTGTTTGTTTGTTTGTGTCACTCTTTCGTGAGTGGGTGAGACCGAACTCCTGACGACGTCCAGGTTAGATTCGCCCAAATCCCAGAGAAAGGTGGGTCAGAGGCAAGTCTTGATCTTAACCGAGTTGGGCATTCCGGTGGCAGAGCGAGATAGGGGATCCTGATGGATTTAGCGGACACGTGGAGAGATCAGGTGAGGGGAGTGAGTTGGAACAGGGAAAGCTTTGGTGCGAATGAATAGAGGGAATTGTATCCAACTAAGATTTTCGCGCGACTCCGACGAGGATGGCCTTGGCCCCCTGTTATAGGCGAATTGGATTTGTTTGTTTGTTGTGGGGAAAGCCGAATACGAGGACGGCTGTGTTCTCGTGGGTTCCGACGGAGAGAGGCAGGGGCAGGGGCAGAGGCCACGCTCTCGCTGCTCTTCTTCTTCTTCTTCTTCTTACATATACACTCACATTATTACAGTACTGCACTCTCCATCTTGATTAATTTCTTCCTTTAACGAGTCCTCCATGAAGAAGAAGAAACGAGATGGCGGCGGCAATCGTGCCTCGCTGGGGATGCAAATCCTCCACGGGGCATTCTTCCGCCCCCTCCACCGCCTCTTCCCGCTGCTTTCCGCCGTCGTTGCCTGCCTTCTCTTTGTCTTCGCTGCTCTCTCGTTCCTGTCTCCGCCGGTCTCTCATCCCCGCCGCCACCATATCTCGGTATTTGCGCATCTCATTTTGATGATTCATGTGCGTTGGATTGGCCTCACTAATCTCCTTTCTCCATGCAGCTCAACAATGGCGTCGTTAGAATTCTCTCTCGTTTAATTCTTCATTAATCCTATTGTGTCCTTCATTCATTTAGATCTTGATTTTATCTCTGTTCTCTTATTTCGCTCTTCGACTTTGACGTTGATTACGTCTCTTTTTTGTGAATGTTTAGTCAAGTGCTGGAGGGAGCTTAGGCGGTGATGTCTGGAGTTCGAAGCAATCGAAGTTTTTCTACGGTTGCAGTAATGCCAGCGATAATTTTCAAAGTATGCCTCTCCGTTTCTCTCTGATTATCCATTCCAAACATGTATGTAATATAAACTTAGAGATAGGGTCAGAGAAGGCGGGTAGGGGGGGGGGGGATTTGGGGGTTGAGCTCTTTCTGACTTGGTGGCACTTTTGGCTTCTATTTGGAATTGGTAATTTTTTTAAAAATGCTGCTTATTCTTAAATCATATTCATTTGTATCTAAATTTGACTTAGTCCTATACGTTGATGGTTCAGCTGTGAATAGGATAATTTATGAATCATGTTTAAAAAAATGTTTTCGATTTTGATAGGCTTTTTATCTCATTGTTTTGTGTTGTGAGCTAATAAGATTCGTTATTTAAACTGTGTTTCATATGCTCTGCAGCTGCAGAAGCTAAAACGCATCCTAATCGGTACTTGTTGATTGCAACCAGTGGGGGCTTGAATCAACAAAGGACTGGGGTAAGTTTCTTTAGCCACCCACACATTTGAATTTTGACATGGGAGACTGGGCCCCTGCCTCCTCTTTCTTTTTAATTCTGTCCTAATGTTAGGTTACCATTAAGTTTGAAATCACTGTTGATAAATGTGAGTTTATGGATTTCTATTTTTTTTTTTTTATCAGTAAATGAGTAAATATATTGATAAAAAAGAACTGTACAGTATACACTGGGTATACCCAGGTAAAGACAAAAGAGGCCCCATTACGGACGCATAGCACACAAGTCAAGATGGATTAAAACATGAGGATACAAAGTAAATAAGACCCTGTATACATGTGTTTTAATCCTATTGATAACATTACAAACTAACGACTTACAGCCTTTAAAAATCCCACGATTTTTTATTAATTGGATGTGAAATCGAAGATTGTTCAAATGGAGATGTCATTATTAATGCCAAGACGTTTCCTGTTGTGGCTGCAGATAACAGATGCAGTTGTTGCTGCCTATATTCTAAATGCCACACTCATTGTTCCAAAGTTGGACCAGAAATCTTTCTGGAAGGATACCAGGTTGTTACAAACACAAATAACTTGGTAATTATTAATGCTGAACTTTACTAGCATATGATATTTGGGCATTCATACTCTTTGGGGGTTTTCGTGTGCAGCAATTTTTCTGAAATCTTTGATGTAGATTGGTTCATATCTTTTCTTTCAAAAGATGTTAAGATCATCAAACAGCTCCCGACAAAGGGAGGGAAGCTTATGAATCCATATAGAATGCGTGTTCCAAGGAAGTGCAGTCCAAGCTGCTATCAGACCCGAGTTTTGCCTGCTTTTAATAAAAATCATGTATGTGTTCTTTCTTTAAATAGTGACATGTTTCATCTTTGATCAACAAGTTTATTGGATGCATTTTTTCATCAAGTCCACTGTTTGGCCCATATGCTATTTAACTTCAATACCAAACTAATGCTTAATGCCAGATTGCTACAAAACCTTTGAACATAGATTTTGGCTTTCCCTATTGTTGCATCTCCTACTGATGTCATTTTGCTTGTTCTCAATGGGGAATCTGGAACCATGTCAAATGATTGCCTAAGGCTGATAATTTAAAGAATTCATATTCAGATGCAGCCAATCAAAAACCAGAGAAAACCATGTATCCTGTGAGGTAAACTGTGTCGAAGGACTCCGTGGATGAATTGAAGTTTTTAGCTTCACCCATGGAAAAGCTATCTGTAACCAGATAGACCATGTATCCTGCGAGGAAAACTGATTTGTTACCAAAATGATTTCCATATGTGTAAACCTAGACCAACTAATCACTATTATCTATCTATTTCTACAGGATTCCCTTTCAGTCCCATGTTTAATATTCAACAAGCATCTCTATTAATTCTTGCTCTGCCTAATGGCAGTTGGTCTTAAGATGCTCTGCCTAATGATGGTTTATGGTTCAATGTTAAAGAAGTATATGATGGTATACAACCAGTCTTTTCTTGAAAGACTCAAGTCTGTTTTCCAGTTCACCACAGTTGTCAACTTCATTTCTTTGTCCTAGAATTGACACTTAACTGATAACTTGCTGTCTATAATGCAGGCTGTCCAGCTTGGTAAGTTTGATTACAGGCTTTCCAATCGGTTGGATGGAAACCTACAGAAGCTAAGGTGTAGGGTTAATTACCATGCCCTGAAGTTTACGGATCCTATTCTTGAAATGGGAGCAAAACTGGTTCAAAGGATGAGGATGAAAAGCAATCATTTTATTGCCCTGCACTTGAGGTAAAATGCATCTAGTCCTTAACCCTTCTTGTTTTTCACATGCTTCTACAGAATTGATGCCAGCCCCAATTTGTTGGTCTCCCTAGTTACAAATAATGCAATGTCAATTCAAGAAACTTGTTTTAATCTTAGATTGAACAGCGTTAGTGCCTTGGCAATAATTATTGTTCCATCTGAGGTAGGTTTGAAGCCGATATGCTTGCATTCTCTGGATGCGATTATGGTGGAGGAGAAAGGGAATTGACAGAACTAGGTGCAATACGGAAGAGATGGAAAAGCTTACATGTAAGGTTTCATATGCGTTATGAAATATTGTGCAACCTCAAACGAGAGATGTAAATCATTCCTAACTTGCTTATTTTGGAATCATGAAGAAAAGGAACCCCGACAGGGAACGAAGGCAAGGCAGATGTCCACTGACTCCTGAGGAAGTCGGTCTCATGCTAAGAGCTCTAGGTTTTGGCGAGGATGTTCACATTTATGTGGCATCTGGTGACGTATATAGAAGCAAAGAGACGTTGGCACCTCTCAAAGCCCTGTTCCCAAATTTTCATTCAAAAGAGACTATTGCTAGCCAGGAAGAGTTGGCTCCATTTTCATCTTTTTTGTCTCGTATGGCTGCTCTAGACTTCCTTGTTTGTGATGAGAGTGATGTTTTTATCACGAACAACAATGGTAACATGGCTAAAATACTAGCTGGAAGAAGGTATGCTATTTATTTTGTAGGCGATATCAATGTTACTTTGGATTTTAGAAACTAGGCTGAAGTTGTTCCTAGACACCGTTCTGGTCACTGACAATGCAGAATGTTCCTGAATCGCAGAAGATACTTTGGGCATAAACGGACTATCCGTCCAAACGCAAAAAAGCTCTATCGACTGTTCATGGACCGACATAACATGACATGGGAAAATTTTGCCTCAACCGTTAGAACTCATCAGATTGGTTTCATGGGAGAGCCAAATGAGGTAAGGCCAGGCAGGGGTGTGTTCCACGAGAACCCATCATCCTGCATATGTGAAAAATCGGAGGCCAAGGCAAGGGGTGATGTAGCTTCTGAAAGTCAGGCCATTAGCAGCAGTCATGAAGCCGATGGGCTAGTCACCGAGGATGAGCCGGAATTATCTGATGCTGATGATGCAGAGGTTGAAAATGAACTTGAGGGGAGAAAGTTGGCCAATAGAACAGATTCGGAGTCTGTTCTGGTTATTAAAGCTGAGCAACCAGAGCTGGAAGAGATGTTCTCAGACTGAATGACCATTTAGATTTCCTCCTGAGGAATAGTTATACATACTCACATGCTGCTGCAGAAGCAGCAATTAGTAGAGAAAGTACAACCTTGTATATAATTGGGGACCTTGTATATAATTGGGGAGGGGCAGCTCATGGCAAGATATGAACTGCACCTATCATAACATTCTGGAAGGGGCACAGACAAGCCGCAAGACATGGAAGATGGCATGTTTGCTGTAAATCTCTGTGAAGAATAGGCATTTGGAAGGACAGTGAGGGCTATTAATTTATTGGGAAAGTCTATTTGTATGGAAAGAGACTTACAGAATGGTTTACAGGGGCGTTAAAATGATTAATTTGTCCCTCTAACCAATTACCCAAATTCCCCAAACCCAAAACGCCCAAGAGTCGCGCTATTCGTACAGAAAGAACTTTACATAAAGTTTTACAGAATCGATATATCACAAGATATCGCAAGAAATTGGAGATATCGCGTGTATAAAGCAAAGCAATTTCTCACAAATTATCTTTCCTGAATTTGATGTAAATGAAAAGAGAGAGGGAGAGAGACGGGACAAACCCTTGCTCAAAACCTTTTCTCTCAACCGGCAAAGATGTCATTCTCCACTGGCAACCAACGAAACCAATCGACCACCGGCGCATTTTACACAAACAAAGTTATCTTCTAGTGTTCTTCTCACTTGTTACTGTTCGACTGACGTGCCTTGCAAATCTGGACTTGTATTAGATTTTATCAGTTTGGAGGAACTTGAACGAACAGGGTGTCTCCATATTGGATGTTGTTGGCCGCTCGGAACTCAGACCACCCACAAGTTATATCAATCCTATGCCTTCAACCACTATCGTATGATTTTTCTGTCAGCTTAACATGCCAAACCTTCCCTTGCTCGTTCCTCAGCACCACTCCCTTCTTTCGCAATAGCCCAGCCTTCTTCATAAACCACTTCGGAACGGTTTGAAAGAAGAGACAGAAGATTAAACCAAGGAAGTACGTACGTATATGGATGATGATGATATAATACTCACTAGTCACTACTCACCACAATGCGTGCGAGGTATTTCTTGCAAACAATGTGAAAATAGGGTTGTGCCCATTTTCATCACTCGCATCCGCATTCACCTCAACCTCGAATTTTGGTGGTAGAACCAGGACTGGGACAACTTCCTCGGTGTTCTCTTCGATGATTTGTGGGTTCATCATTATAGGCTTCTTTTGGCAGCAAGTTGGAGCATAAGCCACAATGTTGAACTCCCAAGAGGCGCAGGTCAGATTGAAGGCCAAGAAGTCGTCAGATTGTAAATGGTTAGAACAAAAGAGAGAGAGTCAGACGGTGGCCGTGAGAGGGGTGGTCGGCAGCTGGGGATACGGTGTTCGGAGAGGGGTAGGTAGGTGGTCGGAGGGTTGGGGCAGATGGTGTCTGCAACAGGGAGAGCGAGACAGAGGGGGAGAGAGAGAGAGGGGGGAGGGGGGTTTGGTTTGGGAAAGTCTATTTGTACAGAAAGAGACTTACAGAATGGTTTACAGGGGCGTTAGAATGACTAATTTGTCCCTCTAACAAATTACCCAAATTCCCCAAACCCAAAACACCCAAAACACCCAAACCCCCTCCCCCTTTCTCTCTCTCTCTCCCTCTGTCTCGCTCTCCCTGTCGTAGACACCGTTTGCCCCAACCCTCCGACCACCTACCTGCCCCTCTCCGAACACCGTATCCCCAGCTGCCGACCACCCCTCTCACAGCCACCGTCTGGCTCTCTCTCTCTCGTTCTAACCATTTACAATCTGACGACTTCTTGGTCTTCAATCTGACCTGCACCTCTTGGGAGTTCAACGTTGTGGCTTATGCTCCAACTTGCTGCCAAAATAAGCCCATAATGATGAACCCACAAATCATCGAAGAGAACATCGAGGAAGCTGTCCCAGTCTCGGTTCCACCACCAAAATCCGAGGTTGAGGTGAATGCGGATGCAAGTGATCAAAATGGGCGCAACCCTGTTTTCACATTGTTTGCAAGAAATACCTCGCACGCATTGTGGTGAGTAGTGACTAGTGAGTATTATATCATCATCATCCATATACATACGTACTCCCTTGGTTTAATCTTCTGTCTCTTCTTTCAAACTGTTCCGAAGTGGTTTATGAAGAAGGTTGGGCTATTGCGAAAGAAGGAAGTGGTGCTGAGGAACGAGCAAGGGAAGGTGCGGCCCGTTAAGCTGGTAGAAAAATCATACGATAGTGGTTAAAGGAATAGGATTGATATGACTTGTGGGTGGTCTGAGTTCCAAGCGGCCAACAACATCCAATATGGAGACACCCTATTCGTTCAAGTTCCTCCAAACTGATAAAATCTAATACATGTCCAGATTTGCAAGGCACGTCAGTCGAACAGTAACAAGTGAGAAGAACACTAGAAGATAACTTTGTTCGTGTAAAATGCGCCGGTGGTCGGTTGGTTTCGTTGGTCGTCGGTGGAGAACGACATCTTTGCTAGTTGAGAGAAAGGGTTTTGGGCAAGAGTTTGTCCCGTCTCTCTCCCTCTCTCTTTTCATTTACATCAGATTCAGGAAAGATAATTTGTGAGAAATTGCTTTGCTTTATACACGCGATATCTCTAATTTTTCACGATATATCAATTCTATAAAACTTTCTGTAAAGTTCTTTCTGTACAAATAATGCGACTCTAATTTATTTATGGTGTATATATGGTATGTTTCTTAATTACTTTCGTCATCTGTTCTTAAAAGGTATAATGTAAACATTAATCAAAGGGCGTACTTTTGGTAGAAATCAAATGTAGAGACGAAAATTTAGTGTGTTGATTTTCTGTCGATTGTTTATTTAGTTTTGGTAATTTGAGGGGATTGATGATGCATCATGGTTCATGTATGGATTCATTTGGAATTGTTATTGATTTATCGGATGCCTTTATATTCGGACATCACTTTCTAATTCAGTAGCCTATGGGCTAAATAATTTTCGGTTTTTACTTCTCTATTATTTTGACAGCGAAAACAAAAAACCAACTTTTATGTATGTATACTTATTATCTTTATGTATATGTACTTATACATACCTGCAAATATATGTATGCATATACATATACTTACAATCTGTATATATATGTACTTATACATATAAGTATATATTTGACACATATTATATATATTATGTACATATTTATAAACTCCATCCTCTGGGAAAAGATGAAGGTCTCCTAGAGAAGGTGCACCCTCCCAGAAAACTCAAGGAGGAAGTCCTTTCGAACAGTACTCCCAAATAGTCAAGTCATCAAAACATGTCTTTCACATTGACAAGCATTACACGACACTGCAAACTTGGTTGAGCAGCTCTCCCAAGGGAGACTTTCTTCGACTATACCTTATTGTCCTACACAAAAACATTCCTTCTCCCAGAAGATCACTCATCCGAGAAGGGGAGGGTTTCTCACTAGGCTTATTCTGTGCGTAACCCGGGACAACACTATGTACCTCATACGTGTGTGCCACATATCCCTTCCACCAACTGAGGGGTATAAATACCCCTCAACCCATCATTTTAATGGGCTTTTGGACTTTTTTTTACCTTTGAACTTCTACACACACGTGCATGCCTAAGCTAATTGTCTTCTTAGAGAAATGTACCATACTTCTCTTGGACAACTTAAGCCAATCCACATCTTCACACATTTTACCTATATCTTCACAACATTATACAGATATTTGAATTAAGCATCAAAGGCCCACATAGGAGAGATTCTCGCATGCCTTCTAACTAATTGTTGCCTTGCAAAAAACTTCTCTCAAACAATGGAGCTTCTCCCGGACAACTACAGCCTCTCTCGCTTCATTCCTTGAGCTACTTCTTAAAGCTTGATGGATGCTTATTCTCCCAAACAAAGGCGTGAGTTCCCCTAAACAACGATGAGCTTCCATCGAAAAAGTAACTAGATAGCCATCCTCCAGCACTCATTCGACTATCTTATTTTATGCTTAGCTCTACTCTAGCTTGAACTATCCTGATATAAATTTTACTCGTATTTCTAGCAATAAGAAGTTGGCATTGTCTGTGAGAAAGAACAAAAAGTCAAGCTAACATGGTAAGAGCAAGATCTATTCATGCCGGAAAACCACAACAGCAAAGACCCGAGTTAGAACAAGTCTTCCCGAACTATGGAGGACTCCTCTCAAAGAACATCCTTTAGTTGTTTCTCTAGGACAACTTGCATTCGACCAAGCCCGAAGTCCTCTTAGACAAAGACAGGGGGAGCTCGAAGCCAGCCAGTAGTATTCTTCAAAGCAGGGTTGTTCTATTAAATGTGGATCTCCTGGACAAGTCCATAGTTTTCCCTGGCAAGTTTAACTTGCTCTTGATTGACGAGGATGTCCTCTCGGACAACAGAGACATTCTCCTAAGAGTTTTAATACTCGTGATGAATTTCGTGATGTACATTCCCCAGGACACTCCACCGCTCTCAAGAGGAATACTCAAGTCCTTACAAGAGCCCCCAGAACCTTCGAGAGGAATAATGCCACAAATGGTCTCTCTCATGGAATACTAAGAGCTTAAGAAGAATTATAATGATTTGAGAAAAAGCTATGACAAGAATGCTAAGGCCCTAAAAGACCTCATATATTTGGTACAAGTCATTCTACCCACTACTGATTTGCCCCTGTCAACAAGGCACTTGACTTTAGGAAGGATTCAACTTCATTTAACCTCAAGGAAAACATATGTACCACCTCGAGCCCCATAAGGACAACAATCTTATGTACCTGTTAGTGTTGGTGCCCTAATTCTATATTTAGATGGTATCTGGCAATTATAATTATGGGACTAATGATGTAATTCTTGCACAAATAAATATAACAGAATGTGTTTTCATATTTTGAAGTCATATATTCATTCATAGTTCTCCAATCATTATATATGAATGAGTCCCTAAATTTCTTGTTAAAGGTTTTATTCTTAAGTGCTAAGAACATGTGACTATGGACCTTCGTATTGAGGATATCTTAATGATAATTTTCAATCATTAGACTTCTCAGAATGGGACTATGATTAGTCAAGTATGGACTGTCACATGGGATACTACTTTTAATTAGTATGAGATACTAATGATAAAAGATGGTGAGTCGCATGCTATCTATGAGATAGATATAGTATACATGTGGGTAGATGCTAGTGAAATATTTACTGAATGTGACGCACGTGATAGATCACATATTTGAGAGGCTTCGATTGTATTACTGGTCCTTAGACCAGAGGCAACACAGTTGTCTTGTATGTCGGTGCCAGGGATTTTTCGTTGTTAAGAATCATCCAGTTACCGGGTGGGAGATGCATTGTGTGGTCCCTGTGCGGTGGCGTATAGAGGTAGGTGATTGCTAATGAGATCCATCAACCTCTAGAGTGAGGTGAACATTCTATGCGATTAGTGGTGGTCTTGATTGTAGAAACCTTTGGATAGGGTACACTTGATTGGAAAGTATTACAATGTCGGAAGGAGTTCTGAAGTGTCGTCTCAATCTCACCACATTGATTTTAGCATAGTCATCAAGTTAGTTAGTTTGATCAGTCCATGACTCTCACTCAATTAGGATGATAATTGATGGAAGGATTATAGTGTACAAGAATCGAAAGCCTAAATAGGTTATATTCTGAAGTAAGACTTCATTACTGGTAGGATTGCCCTAACATAATGCTAGTTGTCACTCAGGGTCTTTCGGGGTACTTCGAAGAGACGGAAAGATCCTCATTGTAGACCGAAAGTGTTTAATCAACGTCAACATGGTTGACGTTTCTTGATTGCTACTTAGTAGTAAACCTAGAATGTCACATGCCAGATACGTTGACGTTTCTTGATTGCTACTTAGTAGTAAACCTAGAATGTCACATGCATATCTGGGTGTGATGGTTGACTAAGTGATTAAGGCTGAAACCGTCATTAAGAGTTAATGACGTTTACTGTTAAGAGTTAACAAGTCGGGTTTAAAATGATTAATTAATAAGGAGCAAATGTCAAGAGTTGACAAGCATGCCGTTAAGTGTTAACAGGGGCCTTAATTTCATCGTGGGATGGTGAAAGGGTCATTAAGTGTTAATCGCGAGCCTAGATGTAATTTATGGAAACTTGGTCGAATAAAAGAAAAACGGTCCACAACTTTTTAAGGCTGTCAATAAATTCGAGCTAAACAATCGACATTTTGTTTAGAACTGTCGACCAATTGGGCAAAAATGTCGACAGTTCCTTTGAAACTATCGACAATTTCTATTGTAGAGGGTCGCGGTTTCTTGATTTGTTTTTCGTATATGCAATGATTTTAGGGGCATATGGCACGAGAGGATAATGGGAGGATGAGAGGGGCAATGACGTGTGTCCTTCTTGTCGACCCTTGGTTCCATTTCTCTTTCCTAATCGATTTTGTTCGATTGGGTGCGTTTTGGGATTCTAGGGTTTATGTATTTCATATATAAGCCAAAATGAAAAGAAGAATAAGAGAGCTTTAGCTTTTGCAAGTTGTTGCAACCTCTCTTACCCTTTGTTTGTTCTTCTTTTGATTTCAGAGCCCTTACCCCCTTTCTTCATTGCTCTTCTTTGATTTCTCCATTGCTATTGTAGCAACCCAACCATATAGATACCCTATATTAGTTTGAAGATTTTCCTTTGAACCCATTTTCAGCCCAATCTCCCTCACTCTCTCTAACTAGCACATAGAGTGAGTTGAGAGATTCAACTATTCACCAAAGCGTAGACTAACTAGGTTTCCTGTGTTTTCGGGAGTTGGTTTGGTCTAACCAAAAAGCTGTTTGGGAGCAAGGCAAAGCTGTTTGGGAGGAAGACATTGCTGTTCAGTGAGGATTTTAGCCTCTACATAAGTCTTCAAGTGTTGAAAGGTATATTTACTAAACCCCTTATGGCATGGTTTAGTTTCGGTTTGCATATGGACATTGGAAATGGGTCTTGCAAGGTGATTTTAGTTTATGTTTTCGCTGCCTTATGTGTTTTCGAAAAATATTTCTGAAAATCGGTTAAACCCTTGCATTGGTACTCCTAATATTGGCGTTCCTCATAAGTACCTACGCTTGAATAGGAATATGTTGTCTATGTAAAACACTATTTTATTTATGCAAACTCAATTCTAATTTGGCATTCTTTATCAATGAGCCCTCTTAATACATATTTGCATGCTTGTTTGATAAAGTCTCTAGAGCAAATGCAATATAGAGGAAATCAAAAGTGTTTATGATGGTGAATTTCTTATTATAATGAAATGCAATAAATAAATACCTGAAGTTTGATGTCAGATTGGATATAGAAACTGTTTCTGTAAAGAGATTGATTCCATCTCACGTTGTGGTGGTCCTAGTCTATCCATACCTAGCGTGCTTTTCGGTATCACTCCATGCACCTCTTCTTGTGCTAGCCTGAGGATTTCGTACCACCAGCACCTTTGTGTCTCTCACGCGTGACAATCACACACTTGTTAATTTCTAAGATAGCTGCAAAATAAGACAGAAGACATAAACAGAGAATCATAAAGCAAAAGCAGCCAAGTAGAAGTTTTCTGCTATTTTAATTTTTTTCTTCTCATGTCCAATTCCTTCCACCCAATTGCCACATTTTCCTCACCCTCCCAATTGCACGCCACGTGGACCGCACTTAGAAGGCTAAGGTTGCATCGGGAGTCGACTGGTGACCATCGAGGGTTGACTGTTGTGACAGTCGACTCCTCAAGCTGGGTAGTTGACTTTCTTACTCTAGCAAGTCAACCTTTGACCCGCTGCCGTCTTTAACGCTTAATAACATATCTGAGACAGAATATGTACATAATGTTGAGACCAAATGCAACATTATATTGTGTGTGACTTTCTAGATTCACTGCCCGTTAGCA
Source organism: Diospyros kaki (assembly GCA_036245055.1). Classification (NCBI taxonomy): domain Eukaryota; kingdom Viridiplantae; phylum Streptophyta; class Magnoliopsida; order Ericales; family Ebenaceae; genus Diospyros; species Diospyros kaki. The sequence continues at coordinate 29,203,740 of BSEG01000012.1, forward strand.
AACAAATAGCACCAAAACTCGTTTGGAACCAGTCAACCCTTTAACCCTTTAACTTGTTTGGCTAAGCAGAAGATGGATGCAACGGATTTGGTTATCACTGATCCCTCGTGATCTTTGAGGGTGTCTTAGTTTGCTTTTGATAGTTTGGTCTATTTCCTTTCTCATGTTTTGAGTTGGTTTATTTGTGGTTGTTTTGGTGTTTTTGTTGTGCCTGGGGAATGCTCTAGTATGATTTTGTAGTCTCTTTCTCGGTTTTTTGTTAATATATTTTGTTTATAGAAAAAAAAGAAAATACAATGTAGGTAAGAACAATTTTAAATAACACAGAGAAAAGATTGAAGAAGATGAAGAAAATAGATTCAGGTGTTATTTTGCTTGCAGAGAATAGTTCTAACTAATATTCACTTCAACTCAATATTTATTTTGTTTTTTTGTCTCTATTGCATTGTCTCTATTTTGAGCTCCATACCATATATATAAGACTTGGTTTTTGTTTTAAGATGGAGACAATAAGCAATTAGTCCTTTTTTTGCAACTATCAAGGTAGATCAATTTTATTTATGTATTATAGATTAGGTTAGAGCAAATAACCTTAGGTAAAACATGTATATTTCCATGTAAAATCATATATAAAGATGTTTTATAACATTTATTGATGTTTAGGTAGCATTAGATGCATTTTCAGATAGGATTAATGGAGGTCCAATGGCTAAAAATTTTAAAATTTAATTTTCCTAAGCGATCTTACTAGAGTAACACACAACACAAATTTAAATGTCTCATTAGGAGCTAACGTTACCCGAGTAATATGCATAGGTTACTTGAGTTGGATTTTAAGTATATTTTTGAATGATTTTAAGTTACTTAAGTAATATAAATGCATTACTCGACTAATTTTCTAAAACTCTCTATTTTCGTGCAAGTTACACAAATAAAAATTATCTATTACTTGATTAACTTTTTGAGCTTCTTTGTTTTTGCAGGTTATTTGAGTAATGTAAGAGTGTTACTCGATTAACATTTATTTCAAACTTTTAATTTTCGAGATTCAATGAGATTACTCGACTAATAGTATGTGATACTCGAGTAATGAATTAAAAACAAACTTAACCTATATATTACTCGATTGATACATATTTGAACACTTAGGATTTCATTTCAAATCATTCACTTGTGTTTCGAAACATATTATAATACTCTTACTTATTTTAAAACACACAAATTTACTTTTTAGTTGTAGATACTTAGATAACCCTTAAAATTTCATTAAAACACTTAAAACTATATTTTATTAAGTATCAAAACCAATTCAATGAGGGATTGTGGAACGGATTCAACATATATCAAGTGGCATCCCATTATTTTTTATAAGTTTTTTTAAAAAATAATATCAGTTTATTAGTGAAAATTGGAGAAGAGGGAGGGGGTTTACGGGGCAAGTGGGAAACAAGCGAAGTGACAACTGTGGCTTGTTGGGGGTACGCAATCCATACAGAAGAACTAACTACGTGGCGCCTTTGGCATCTCTAGTGTCCATGTCCTCTTCTTCTCCATCCTTGTAGTTGTGGCGTGCCTTTCATCTTTCCCCTTCTCTCTCTCTCTCTCTCTCTCTCTCTCTCTCTCTCTCTCCATTTGTGACAATTAGAACTTCGGGGGGTAAATGGCGTGGAGGCTTCCAGCACAGCTCGCGACCACCCCTGCTGGCCTCGCCAACCATCGCCCTCTCTCCTTTCGCCACACTCTATCGCCCAGTCGTCTCGTTTCTTCCGTTTCTGGGAATGATGATCGTGCGTACGTTGAATTATGCCGCCGCAGATGTCATGTGCAACCACCGGTAAAATGCACCGCTCAGGCGGCGCCGGCGACAGCGGTGAATTTGGCGCCGGGGACGCCGGTGAGGCCGACAAGCATACTAGTGGTGGGGGCGACGGGGACACTTGGAAGGCAGATAGTGAGGAGGGCACTTGACGAGGGCTACGACGTCCGGTGCCTCGTCCGCCCTCGCCCGGCCCCCGCCGACTTCCTCCGTGATTGGGGCGCCACTGTCGTCAATGTAATGTACCTAACCGTAACTTCCAATTTCTCTCTAATTTAGTTTATCAATTCTGATTCTACTGTTGTTGCAATCATCCCTCCAATTTGGTTTGCTATGCTCATTTGCATTAACTGTTATAGATTTGCCAAGCTTTGGTCAAATTTGTCTACCAACAATTCAAGTTTTTTGTTCGCTGTCATTGCAAAATGGATTTATCTGGTCATCATTCATCACTACAATTTATGAATGCCTAGGTGGGTACATATGTTTTAGACACATGTCAACTCCTGAATTAATGTAATTCTCTCAGTGCAGGCAGACCTGAGCAAACCTGAAACCATTCCTGCCACATTGGTTGGCATCCACACGGTCATTGACTGTGCTACAGGGCGACCTGAAGAGCCCATTAAAACTGTAAGCATCTCTATTCCCACTTTGTTTTTCTGTTTATGGAATATGAAATATGTAGATATTACCTTGCAAAAATGCTGCTAGTTATTTATCACTTAACGACATGCTTTAATAAAGTTGTTGATGTTTCTTTCCTTTAATGTAACTCATGCCATTGTTGCACACAGATGAAATTCTTTAATGTTTCTTTGCATCCTATGTATTTCATGCTGTTATTGCCTCTTTATGATTTCTTTTTTATTTTTTAGGTATCATTCTGTTAGTGTATCTCAACCTTTACTTATCCACATATTCAATTTAGGTAGACTGGGAAGGAAAAGTTGCTCTAATACAATGTGCAAAAGCAATGGGAATTCAAAAGTTTGTGTTCTTCTCGATCCACAACTGTGACAAGCACCCTGAAGTTCCATTGATGGAGATCAAGAATTGCACTGAGAAGTTTCTGCAGGACTCAGGCATAAACCACATTACCATCCGGCTATGTGGTTTCATGCAGGTACTTCTGACTGAATTTGAATGTTCTCTCTGGAGCCACTTTCCTGGAATTTTTTTGTTACCAATTTCTTTGTTTTCTTTATCTTTCAAACACATGAGTGTTTTGTTCAGTTCGTGGGCCTAATGCTCCTTTGCTGTTTCTTGTGATGCATTTGCTTCTTGCCCTTTTCTTTCTTTTTCCTCGTAGGAAAATCGGTATGATATCTTGTTCCCCATTTCTCCAGGGTCTAATTGGGCAGTATGCAGTTCCTATCCTAGAAGAGAAATCTGTCTGGGGAACTGATGCTCCTACACGAATAGCTTACATGGACACTCAGGTAACTATAGAGGAATTCCTTAAACCTCATTTGCTGTTTTTGTAGGCAAATGGTGTCTAAATTGTTTCCATTCTTTTTCAGGATATAGCTCGATTAACATTTATAGCTTTGCGAAATGAAAAAATTAATGGGAAGCTTCTCACATTTGCTGGCCCTCGGGCATGGACAACCCAAGAGGTAAAGAATTGATCATCTTAATCCAATAACTATTATTTTAAAGACAAATTCTTTGTGCTTTCTTTATTATCTCATCCCATCAGATACTAGGAGGGTCTTTGTATGCATATATTCTTTCTCAAATTAAATCCTTTGTTACTTCGAATCATAATCCTAATTTATTATCATTCTTGCTTATCAGGGAAAAAAAAAATCATCATGCTTAAATTTTTGGATTTTTGTTTAGGGCTAAAGTCCATCTTTAGCTATAATACATCAGCAACAAAAGAAAATGACAAATTGAATCTCATATTTTTGAGTCTCTCCTTTTTAGTGTGTGTGGCTAAATCCATCCTGTTCTTGCTATTTATTAGTGTCTTATTGGTTTAGGTGATAACATTGTGCGAAAGGCTAGCTGGGCAAGATGCTAATGTGACTACGGTCCCTGTCTCAGTTTTGAGATTAACTCGGCAAGTGACTCGATGGTTTGAGTGGACAAATGATGTTGCTGACAGATTAGCATTTTCAGAGGTAACAAGTGATTCTCTTTCCAAATACTATTGAACCTATTGGTATTGAATTTCATGAAGCAACACTTTATGAATCCACTCAGATATTGTTTTACTCTGTGGATCTTGCAACTCAAACTCTTAACTCAAAACAGAAAAATGAGAGAGGAGAGAGAGAGAGAGAGAGCAGAAAACTGACTCCAATTTCCACCTTTTTCAAATTTCTGTTTTGAATTATCCATCAAATTGATTTCTGGAAACTTGTGGGGCAAGTGGATGAATGGAGGAAGTTTGTAGAAAAAGAAGATGGGAAAGACTAAAGAAATCTTGGTGGGCATTCCTTAAACATAACCTAGGATATAGCAATCTTAGAAAGAATATAGCCATGGATAGAGTTGGTTGAAGGTCTAGAGTTCATGTAGCTAATCCCACCTAATGGGATCAAGTCTTGTGATTGTATTTGTTGTTAAATTATCCATTAATAGGCTATAAATGGTTTGGAAGATATGAATGGTTATTGTCCCTAATTCTGTAACGTGAATGGTTTTCCTAGGAACTGTGATCTTTTCCCTATGGATTCAGAAGCATGCAGCATGTTGATCTGTTGGACCTTAGTGACCATATTAACGACATATATATATCTTTCTGACTGACTACTGATCTAGTAGTTTGTAACGCCAAGTAGAGAGTGCAATTCAGTGTTCCCCATTTTGTGAATGAAATATGTAAGTTGGCCTAAACCTGTTTCTCCGGGTGCATTCCAGGTCCTTACAAGCGACATTGTTTTCTCAGTTCCGATGACTGAGACATACGACCTTCTCAGTGTAGATCCAAAAGACATCGTTACCCTAGAGAAATACTTGCAGGATTACTTCACAAATATACTGAAGAAGCTCAAGGACCTCAAAGCACAATCAAAGCAGACTGACATTTACTTCTGAAAGAGTACGGTCTCTATATTTTTGTACATTGAAGTGTATGTATAAACATGTTTGATATGCTTCAGATCAATGCTGAGGAGAGGAGGCAGACTTGGACTGGCGCCCATTCTTTTATAAATTTGTTTGCATTGCACTGAGAAATCAAATCTAGATTCAATCCCTTGCCCTGATTTTCTTCAACTTTAACAACTTTACTGAAATGTTTGCTCTCTTCTCGAACAGATGCAGGAAGACTTATTTAGGGAAGTGCTTTCCTATTGCTTTCTAATCTTGGCCCAGTTTGGGCCTGAATTCTGCAAATTTGGGCTGTATTAATCTTAGCCCAATCACATTCCAGCGACAGGCATCAGCTAACCCACTTCAAAAGCCCAACGTCAAGGTTAGCTTAATTCATGATGCAGGAAGCCGAGGATTTATCACTCTTACCTCATTGATTGACTCATTCATTCATTAGCCCTTGTCTTATCAGTTATGAGCATGACTTGATGAATATTCACGAGTTTGACAAGTAGAAATAAACTTTTTGTAAAGTAAAAATAAAGTTAATGCAAAACTAAAGTTCCCAAATTCGAAAAAGTAGGATGCGAGTGAAGAGTGGAAATGACTGACTGATTGACTGATGGTGAAGGGCAGTGGGGCTGTAAGTCTTCTTCTGATGATATTGACAAAAAGAAAAGCTTCTCACCGTTGGGTGGATGTGTAATGGCCGAGGAAAGGAAAACTCAATGGAACTATTAAAATCCCTTATTATTATCTGATAATGCAATTGCAATGACCAGAGAGAGAGAGAGAGAGAGAGCGAACACAGAAAGCGAGCGGCAAGTTAGGTGGCAGTGTGGTGAACTGATAATGAGAAGGTGGGCCAATCTCAAAAGTGGCCAATAATTGAGGCCCTTTAAAGGAAGGAGTAGGCCCAGTAGGTTGGGCCCATACTTTGATTGCATTTGCCCACACTGCAGCAGCATTTCAAATTGAAAGTAAAAAGAAACAAAGGACAAAGCAGAGCAGACAAAGAACACCAAGGAAAGGAAAGGAGACATGGATTGGGGGGTTTGAATGATTAAGCCTTGTAAAGAATCTCTTTGCAATCAATCCCACTTTCCCTTCAATCAAACTCAAGCACCTTCTCGCTCGCTCTTTGACTGCCATTCTGATTTTATGGGAAGCTGCTAGTGGTCGATTGGCTACTTGCTTATTATGGTCTTCGCCTTTCATGATTTTGAAAGCTAACATAATGGCTACTTTTATAACATCATCATCATCATCATCATTTCATCATCTTGATGAGTAATAGTTTTCGACGGCCATGAAAGTATTAGTTTTTATTATTATTTTTTAAAAAATTAAACTACTTAATTAACAAAAACCAAATATGTATAATTTTTTTTAAAAATAAAGAAATTAATAAATAGCTATTGAATTTCCCAATGAAACTCAATATAGATATAAGAAGGATAATGATTCTTTAACCGTAAAAAGAGGTATTTTTTTTTCTTTTTAGCACACTGATTGTGATTTGATTCTTAATTTTGTTTTTCTTTCTCATTCCTTTTTGTTGTTTGCCAGCGAATACATTAGAAGTAAGATAAGAAAGATGATGAAAAACAAAAAAAAGAAGGGAATAAATTAAGGAATCAGAGAATTAGAGTTTGAGAGTGCTTCCTATTTGCAAAAATTTTTATAAGTTTTTATTTGTTAAGAACAAAAGCATGCAATTAAAATTATTTTTATATTTAGAAAAAATAAAAACTAAACATTAAACACAATCAAAAAAGAACCTTGTACATACTTAGGACATATATATTTGATTTATGATTGAAGGGGGAGCCATCCGGCGTGAAGTGGGAGCCACCTTGTCTTGTAAAAGAGTGTTGAGATATGGACTTTGTTGTTACTTAGATTAGATTAGATTATAATAGATGGAGTTTGATATAGTATTACTACGAGAGATATGCATATCATCATCTTCTTGATCATCATGAATCATTATCATTTATCTTGACGTAATACATATGGATGCATGTAAGGTGCAACGTCACACTCACACACACGCACATAGAATATAATACCCAACCGATGCAATATGGACACCACCACCACCACCACCACCACGATCATCATCATCATATAATAATATAATTAGGCCAATAATTAATGGATATACATACAACCACTTTGTTCGCCTTTCCATCGAATATTAATTGGCGCCAACGCCCCCCTACTCCTATTATTAATAAAACCCTTTTTAAAAAATATCACTCACATAAAATCAACATATATAATTATTCTCTCTGTGTGTGTGTATATATATATATATATTAATTACTCTTCACTTACTAAAATTCATTTCTTATGAAAATATAATTTTTTTATCATCTTAGTTTTAGGAAAAAATATGAAATTGTCCTTCATAGAGATAAGGTCTAAATCTACAACTTAGATTTAATTTTGAGATCCAAGAACATCATATTTGGAGAGTTGGATTTAAGGGTTTTGTTATATTACTTGCGTCGAACAACGTAACTTTTGAGTCTATTGTAAAAATTAATGAGATAGCTAATTCTTGAAAACTGATATTCTTGAAAATAACAATTAATGAGATAGTTGAATCTTGAAAAAAATTATTTTTATACCAATTTATATTACAGGATTGATAAAAGATTAGGATTATGTTACATAAATTATTTATTTTTTTTATTTTATAAATATGTCACGTAAATTATTAGATTTGGTCCTTTAGGTGAACTTGGCAAGCTGGCGATATATGGTCCAAACCCGACGTGGAAATGGAAAGGGAAAGAGGAAGGGGGGGGGAGGACGCCCTCTTTGATTTTGCTCATATTAAATAAATATTATGTTATTCATTTGCTCAATGCATATAACATAATAATTTCGTGAATTTAAATTGAGAATAGACTCAAAGAGTTGCCCTAAATTTAGCTAAACTAGACAAACAAAAAGGGCTTGGGCCATATATTGCTAACTCGTTAAGTCCACCTAAACGGTCAAATCCAATAATTTACAGGACATAATCTTAACATTTTATTAGTCTGGTAATATAAATTTGTATAAAGATATATTTTCTTAAAAATCAACTATCTCATTAATTTTATATCGATAACATCACCGTTGAATCATTAGGTCAATGCTTGACTTTAACATTAAAAGATCTATCAGTGGATCGAGGTTGCCCTCCTTTTGCAAGTAGAGTAAGTCTTAGATAAGCTTGGATTTAAAGATGGCTAGAAATATCTTAAAACCTGAAAGAACTAATTAAAAACAAAACTATGATAAGAATTTGGATTGTGATTGGCGCATACCCCGTGGCCATATAATTTTACACATTAATCAATTGTCCAGTAATTGGAAAAAAAGGACCACTACACAATACAGATGCATAAATAATATATGTAGCTACACATATAACTCTTTAGTGATAATTACATTAGATTATAGATAGAGACGAATCTCAACATTAATTATACATTTGATCATTTGGGTGGCTGTGATAAACTAGATCCGTTCCTCAACAACCTTAAATAACTGGGTTTTCTTCGACACAGACCATGCATGCACCATTATATTAATTAATACAGATAGATAGACTAGCTAGCTAGGATATATATATATAATGATGTTGAGGAAATTTTAAAATTACAATAACACAAGGCATGGCATGGGATGGCATGGCATGGCATGAGGTAGCCTCCTTGTTGGATTTTTGGGTGCTACAATAGTAGAGACACCCAGAAATCTCGAAGACGATTCATTCGTATAATTGCGGCAGATGGGGGGCACCTTCCTCTTACTTCACCACAGTAGAGTGGAGTAGCCACAATCCAAATTTTCCATGAAATTGATTAGTAGCGTCCTATCCCTATCCCTAGCCCTATCCATCCATCCATCCCCACACACACAGATTGGCCTTTGGTGGGATGCATCCATGCAATTCTTTATATCTATATATATGCATTATTGGAAAGCTGTTGAGTCATCATGCACATCCAGATGCATATTGAACTGGACCACAAGCATAATAATCAATCACAGAGTAATCATCTAATCAAATATTGGGTGTATGTTATGGACCACCCAACCCAAGCCTTAGCCATGAATATGCATGGAATATGGAAGCCCTAACAGATTGATTTTATGCTTTACTGCTAATCAATAATCCCAAGCAGCATTTTCCTATGATTATTGCCTAGTTCTCCATGTGTCATTTTTGGAGGATCCAAGATTATGGGTATCGCGTAAGGATGTCATAAAAACGTATATAATTAGACTCAATCAAAATAATGTTATCTTTTTGTAATTATCAAGATTAATCATCAGTGTATGTACATAATTAGGATGCGACTATTAATGCAATCAACCATACATGGAAGACAGCATCCTATTTCCATGTGGGCAGCCCTAAAAAGTTAGCGTAGTGCATTATGTACTGTATTTCTCATTTCACATGGGTTGTACGAAAACCTAAAGCGCATGTTGAAATCCACATAATAATAATAGTAATAATAAACTAACATTGGAAAGGCCAAAGACCACGTACAGTAGTAAATCCAGTACTGATGAAAGGCACGGGACAATTTGGACCCATATTGCAGGGCACAGCGTGGGATCCATTGACCTTCACATCCTCCCATATCCAACACACGGCCTCTATAGTTAGATACGTATATTTATGTGTGCGTGTATTTACTCAAAAGAATTACCAAAATAAATAAAATAAAGACGAAGGAAATTCTGTTTCATCTTTCTCATATTCCCGTAAGAGGGCTATGATTAAAAGGGTAGTCTGGTCAGTGACTCTAGCTGCTGCTGCTGCTGTTCAAAGCGCTCCAAATTCTTTATGGTCATAAAGACTTCTGGTTTAGGTGTGCATCCTGCATATTCTCATTGATCCCCTCCACCACATTCTTTCTTTCTTTTTGACTTCAATATTATATATATATATATATGGGTGAGTGTGCATGCATGCTCCCTCACTTTTCGATTGCTTAATTAGCTAGTTCTCATCTTTTTTATATACTTAGGTCTTTGACCTTACTATCTATTCATATCACGTTCTTTTCTTTTAGGAGACATCGTGCATGGCCTTAATATACAGGAATAGTACGTCCCATTAACCGAAAGATTCTTGTTAAGAAAAAGATTTTGAGCCTCTTAATTTTGTGGGACTTTTCCACCTCCTCCATTAATGGCCTTAATAGAACACACCATATATATTGGGGAAAGAGAAAAGGGTATTTAGTTAGTTGAGGTACTAGCTAGCTAGATGTATAGGTACGTAGCAAAATGAGTGGTGAAGAGAGAAGTGGTCACGATAGACGTCATGATGCTATATGTCTATTTGAAGCATATATATATATATATATATGGGCTAGCTAGCCATAGTAATGGTAAAGCAGAAAAGCACAAGCACAAAAAGTGAGAGCTATATATATATATATACAGCTAGCTAGCTAACATTCTTGGCAACAACTGGTTGGTTTGCATGGTAATTTGCTCCCCGAACCCACCTGGGTCTGGATATATATGTGTGAGGGCTTCAGAGGCCAGCTGATAAAGTGAAAGTGATTGTTTCAAATTCTGAGACCTGACTGATCACTTTTACATATCCACACATAGCTTTCACTTAATTAAAATATATTAGTATTTATATTTATGTATATTATATAGAGATTATATATATATCTGTAGTAGCTCTATATATACGTTGTGTTGACTGTTTGATTAACTGATGATGCCAACAATATCAGACAACTCCACTCTGTGCCCTCATGACACACAGAGAGAGGGAGGGAGGGAGGGAGAGAGAGAGAGAGGTAAGAGTCATCGTCAAATTCAGATGCTTGACTTAGTTTGATATGCCATATCATAGTACAATCAGAAGTTCGATTCAATAGTAGAGTACCCCTACTTTTTTCCTGACTGAAATATATTATTGCTCTACTATTTTATTTTAATTTTTGCTATGTAAAATCCCTCTAATTATTACTTGTTTTACAAATGGCAAATTCTAGCCGGCTGCCTGCCTGCCTGCCACCCACGTGCATGCCTTTTGGTTATACCCACGTATACCTATATATATCCATCTATGTCCGGGATGCATGCTCTGATTGAGCTTTGAGAGGTCTGTCCTGCTTTACCATGCATGCACATACATATATACATGCATCCATCTCAAGCTTCCAAACCATGCATATCTTCCTTGCAGTAAACACACACACACACACACATATCTATGCTGCATTTTGGTGATTGAATTTGATTTGATAATGGGTGGTTTGTGTACTTTCTTTTTCTCATGTGAGAAAGAGAAGCTGAAAATGGGAAGAAAGCAAATGGGCATAGCCAGCACAGATGCAGTATGCATGCTCTTCATGCATCATCATTATTAATTAATATAAAATTAATTAATTAATGTTTTGGAGTTGGCCATCATCGATCTCTGCTTTGGCTGCCTCGTGAGTTGCATTCGAAAGAATATATTCTGCTTTGAAAAAGCTTTTATCAGTCGAAAAGGGGGAAATTTAATTTTATTAATTGCTAGCTGCCAGTAGCTAGACACGTACTACAGTAGTATTAGTCACTCCTTTCGCCGTAAAAAATCAGAGTAGATTTGGAAACCTCCAATGTATACTTACATGGACGAAGATGGAACCCACTAACACTAAATAACACACACCTGCTGCTGCATCCGCTGTTCAGGATGCCATACATGTCAATAAGATATCTAAGACTAAGCTCCAAATTAATTAATATCCTATATACCCATTCTTCAAGTCACATCTAAATTAAAGGACTTTAATTAAATTAATTTCCAAGGCTTATAATTCAATTGCATGCATCACGTAATATCAATTGATATCCTATATATAGATTATTTTATTGCTAGGTACGCAATAAAATCTTAACTACCATATCATTTTGATACAAAATCTTAATTTGGTTTCTGTTTGCATGCATAGCTAGATTACGTTCGACAGGAAAGCAATGGGTAAATTAAGACAGATAGCTAGCTCAGTTGTTATGTCTCCAGTAGATGGAACTACCCTCTAAATGAGCAACATCACTTTACAGTTTGGATGAACCAAACCTTGAATTCTGTACGAGAAAGAGGTTTATCCTTTCCTCATGACCCCGTTTTTCTTCTCTCTCTCTCTCTCTCTCTCTCTCTCTCTTTAATTTTCTTGTGCAGTGTACTTATCATGGATGCGAATTCAAAGAGTGCTTTCTAACTCTCTCTCTCTTTAATTTTCTTGTGCAGTGTACTTATCATGAATGCGAATTCAAAGAGTGCTTTCTAACTTGTAGGCAAAGTCTTCAAAATACAAAAGGAGTATTTTTGTGGAGTAACACTTTAGAATCTCCACGTTAAGGGTGATTTAGATGGTGATCAACATCTATGTTAAATATGAAACTGCAAATTCGAGTTTTCCCTATGCCTCTTAATTGGCAGTCATCATTAAAGAAGGTTTACCTTTGGTTGGTTCAACGGTAACTCTCATTAGCCTTGTCTCTGAACTTAAGAGAATAAAGCCAAATATTATCTGAACATTTTATAATAAAATAAAAAAAAATCTCTACAAAATGAGTTAAAATTTAGGAAGACATACTCAATTTTTTAAAATAAAATATCACACCTAAGAAAATGAGAAAAAAGACTCGCTAGGTTTAGAATCTCTAAAAACTAGTTAATAATTAATTTGCATGTCACCAAAATTTTGAATAGCAAAAAATGTAAATCTTCTCTGAATTTATTTGATCCCAATAATCCCACGTATTAGAATAATTTTTATATCTTGCAGATATTTTATAACCTTTTATTTGGTTTATTAACTATTTAGGTTAGTAATAGTGTGGCATCCCTCAAATTTTCTTCAAATTTCTGAGGCATTTTTTTTTTTAAATGAAGCATGACCAAGTTGGCATTACAGGTATTTAATCAATAGGAAATCCCATAGTTTCTTGAATGGTAGGCCGGCTACTCAGCTTGAATTAATTGAAACAAGTCTAGTACCTCCATTTGGGACACTGTTATGTTTAGTATGGATAGTTAATCTCATTTATCTTATTTTATTTCTTTAAAGTCCTATAATTCAAACCCACCAACCTTGATATTGTAAGGGCCCACTCTCAAATATTCCCGCTAGCAAAAGATATTCGAAAGGAGATCATCACAGAGATGATATAGAACAAACTATGAATAAACAGAAAACTCATTTCATTACTAGTAGTAGAAACTAAATTAAAGTTCAGTTACACTTTCAAATCTTATGAGTTTGGACTCGAAGGCCATACAAAATAAATAAGAGGTTTTAATGTTAACTAACAAAATAAAAGTCATTTCATCTCAAGCCTCACCAAAATACTAATCAGGATCTTCAAGTTAGGACGAGTCTCCATACACCACTATCCCTAGGCCTTAGTCCCACTGGACTCGCCCTCAACAATAGCTTTTTCTTTAGCTGGAATAACAATTAAGATTAAGTGAGCCACAAGACTCAGTAAGTTCGAGGAACAATAAATAATGAACAGAATCTAAGAATATGATAATACTAAAAAAAGTACTCAAGAACTCAACAGTTATATATAAGATTCATATTTTAAGACTTGATCAATTCCAACTTAAATGCATCATGCCACCATGTACCACTATGCAAATGTGCATATAAATTTAATATCAATATCAAATCTCGTAGATTCGCAAGCCATCAATCAACACATGCCAAGTGTATCATATAAACAAAATCTCACAAATAAATATAGAGCCAATCTGCCAGACTATAACCACCTCGTCCCGTGCCAGGTGCTTTAGGGTACCATTTCCCTCAACGCGAGATAATAAGTGCGCAAGATTTATATATATATATATAAAACATGTACGTGTATACATCATGTATGCATTTGCCAACCACATATATTTAAATTCTCATTTCCTCAAAATTCATAATTTCAACACCATTTACCCATACCAGGTATTTTACCATCATTAAATAATTCAACATATCTTACTTTATAACATTTACCACGATCAAGATGAAAATTATAACACAAATAATTTTTGGGAGATGCTATTTAAAGTTAAATTTTAATTCACCATTTGAGAAGTAATATAGATTTAATATGCATTTTTTCCAATCATAAAATCTTTGATGATTTATTTAATAATTATGCTAAATTGATATTGATATGTATTTTGAAAAAATTAAATGGGGCATTCAGATTTTAACATGTATATTCGGATATGTGAAAGTTCATTCAGATGGTTTATGGCCTATTCAGATATATTAGAGGAGCATTGAGTGATATCTAGATGGTTCTGCATATTCGGATGTCTATGGGAGTTTTTGAGAGTGATATCCGGATATGGGGTGAGACATCCGAATGTTCAAAGTCAAGAATGTGAGTGATATCTGCATGCTATAGTAACGCATTCGGATGGATATCCGGATATGGGCTAAGACATTCGGATGCACCATGTTTCAGAAATTCATCTTCGATAAGGTTTCGTATTTTGGGTATAACTTTCTTTTCCGAACTCTGATTGAGATGATTCAAGATGCTATGGAAATAAAAGAAAAAGATCTACAACTTTTATGTTTTGAGTTTTCAAAGATTAGGGTATAATGGAGGTCTAAATTTGGCTTAAAATTTGATGCTATTGCGTTACATTCGAATGTGAATATACAGTTCGATAGCATTTGGTATTCTAGGTATATCTCTCTCATCCGAACTCTGATTAAGATGATTCAAGATTCTATAGAAATCTAAGAAAAATATCTACAACTTTTATGTTTTGAGTTTTAAGAGATTTTGGATTTATCAAGGTCAAAATTGGGTTTGAATTTGCTACTATGGTGATCTATCCAGATATGGCTATTTTTGGAGGGTAGCATTCGGATGGGTTGATATATATATCCGGATGAGACACTCACTCATTCGGATGTTACTCACATGGCTTCTCAAAACTCATTCGGATAAGCCATTACCTATTCGAATGACTGCAAAACGATTCTGCAACTCACTTATGAAGACAATGATTTATACATATATATATATAATACAAGCAATACTTATGGCTACACCATTCCGAAAGAAGATTGGGGAAAACAATCCCAATTGAAAATAATGAAAATATGGGATGATCCAATGCTAGATTGGAAGGGAATATATATTTAGGTGTATATATACATA
Organism: Diospyros kaki; assembly: GCA_036245055.1. Lineage (NCBI taxonomy): Eukaryota > Viridiplantae > Streptophyta > Magnoliopsida > Ericales > Ebenaceae > Diospyros > Diospyros kaki. The sequence continues at coordinate 29,218,810 of BSEG01000012.1, forward strand.
TATATATATGTGAACAATATATTTACAGAGAAGAGAGAAAAAGAATAGTTCAATTGAATATCCAAATGCATAACTCTTATGATCAAAGAACTCTCGAATGAAAGAACGAAATGAAAGTAAAAGAGTGATGTGAGAAAGAGAACTTGCCTGGTAAATGGAGAAGGGATAGCACTAGTGCGAGGTTGCTTCTTCTGAACCTTGACTCACCTTAAGAAGAAGAACAGGGACAAGGTACACAGTAGTTGAAGGGAAGAGCAAACGGAGAAAATGAAAGAGAAGGAAGATGACAACAAAAGAGAGAGAGAGAGAGAGATTGCAATGGAACAGTGAAGGAAGGAAAATAGAGGATATGCACTGCCTGAAATAGGAGATGCATTCTGGCCAAAAAACAAAAAAAGAAGAAGCAGAAGGAACAGTGTAGGTTGTGCTGCCCCCTCCCCCAAAAAGACTGATTTGCCCCTCCTTTATCTCATTACATAAAATCTTTTTAAGACATTTTTGATATTTGACACACATCTTTATTTTAATTTAATTTTTTTCTTTTTCTTATTCACATAAAAAATTAAATTCCTTTACCATTGGGCCCAAGCCCAACCCAACTATTACATAGCCCACCTGACAAACCCATGGTTTCATTAACTAATTAATTGAGACCCATTTCATTATTTCTCAATTTATTAAAAATTATACTCATATACATATTTTCACAATTACATGAACCACAAAATAAAATTATACAAATCTAAAATTATTTCTATGCCATCAAAGAGATTTATCATCAAGTATTAAAATACTTAGACCCACATTTAAAATATCATTAAATCGACATTAAGTAATAAAACACCTAGACCCACTTTAGAGTCATTACAGATATAGTCACAAATGTTACTCTTTCTCATTTTTCGTTTGTTGCATGCTGGTCTCAGTCAACCTAAGCCTTGACTTGGTCGACCCCAAGTCATCCTGCATGACTCTCAAAGACTAACTTTTGCCTAAATAGAGTTTTCCTTAGCTTGCACCCATAATCAAGATGTTTATTTGAAATACATCCAGGTGGTTGGTCAATATAGATGCCCTTATTAAGTTTTCCTACCTTGAAAAGCATCTCGTACACTTAATTGACATAGGTTTCAACCCTTATAAGTCTACATGGCAGGCATCGTGTGAATCTTAAACTTGTTTACCTTTTTGTTCCCTTATTACTTATTTGAGACGATTTATCTATCCTTGGGTTTGAAAGCACGATCCCAAGCTTCAGTTTTTATGACAACACTTACCTTCTCATCCACAACAACATACCTTTTATTCATGCATTTTTCTTTATCAAAGCAAGTAGACTCTTCTTTGTTAAATGGATTAGAAAAATAATAAGCATAAGTACTTCAAAGTTCTCATCCTGATAGCGTGTAAGCTTAACAATAACCTTTATTTTCCACCACATCTGGTGTGTTTAGTTGCTTTTCCTCAATCCTATGACTACTAGTATTCGCCCTTTTTCCTAGCTCCTTTCCTAATAAAGTAGTACATGAACTCAATGGCATACTCGACATACTAATTACATCTGATGTGATCTTCTAACATTGTAGTAGAAGGATATCTCATAAAAAATAACATTTATTGAGACAACAAAAGTGTGAAAGGCAGCGACAGAACCATACCAAAAACACGAACTAATGGTGACTTAATGCGAGGGTTTTACATAAAATCATTTTTCATCAAAGAAAAATGACATAGCGAAAACATAAAATGTAATACCCCATGTTTGTATGAGATTGCCACGTAATTTCGATAAGTTTGGAATATCGAAAGATCAATTTATTGATAAATTAAGTATCGAATCGATTGCAGAGAATGTCTCGGAGTAAAATTATCTAAGAAAAATGATATGATCTCGATGAGCGTTCCGAGATAAGATTTATGATATTGAAAAAAATCGAATTGGGAACGATTTTTGGTGCAGCTAAAATGCAGCTGCCATTTAAGTTGCAAAATCGAATTGTCATAAGGGACTTCTGGGAAGTCAACGGAAGTCTGAAGGGGCTCTGGTTTTTCGTAATGAACAACCATTCAATGGTTTTGAGATGAAACAATAGCCCGATGAGGACACTGGGGCGAAATCGTCATTATCAAGTAACTTTGAAGTTATTAATTGTGAATTTTTGGTATCGTAATGCAAATTAATTTAATGTTTAAGAGTGTAATTGTAATAAAGGAATTGTCTAAGTGAAATAGAAATGAATTTTAGAATTTAAATATGAAAATTTTCTATTATTATACTATAATATATATAATTATATATGTATAATAGTCACGCAAATCCCATGCCTCTACCTATGCCCTCTAATTTCAATCTGCAAGTTAAGTGTCCTTCACGCAAATCCCATGCCCTGCAACTCCATACATTCCAGCCAAGCCTCTGCAAAATTGGCTGAGATTTGCGCAAAGAATGGGAGATTATGGAAGCAAGATTTTGATAATTGAATCTAGATATATGTATTTACATTCGTCAATAGTTGCTTATAAATAGGTAGAGGTGTTTGGCCGAGAGAATGAGAAGGAGTAAAGGGAGAGAGAGAGTTAGGCACAATGGCTGCCAAAGGCGACAGCCATGGCCGCGACTATGGTAGCACCACGACGAGCAAGGAAGGGGCCGCGATAGCAACTAGCAGAGGTGGGAAGCAGCGGCGGCGACGATTGGCGGTGATGTAGTGGCCGATGGCGGTGGAGTAGCTGCGGGCGACGAGCATGGCGAAGCTACTGGTGCAAAGAACAGAGGAAGAAGAAGATGAATAGGAAAGAGAAGAAGAGAAAAGAAAAGAAAAAAAAGAAAAAAAAAAGAAAATGAAAGAAAAAAAAGAAAATGGAAGAAAAAAAAGAAAAAAATAAAAGAAATGTGGAAAAAATTCTGAAAAATAGGAAATGAAGTTTTATGGTTATTCCAGAGATTTTGGCAAGAAAAATGGATTGGGCACGCGTTCGAAGATATGACACGCATATCGAGAAAGCTTGAGAGGCTAAGTTAAGGTAAGTAAAATTCCCTAGAAAATTTCAAAAATTCAGGAATATTATTTTATGAATTGTCATAGTGAAATATTTGAGAAATATTTAGTTTGGATTTATTGAGAAAAAAAAGGAGGAAATAAAAAGAAAATGCAAGAAATTATGAAAAAATAGGTTTTAATGCTTATTTAAATAAATATGGTGATTAGGATGCTTTGAGGCTTAAGTTGAAGTGACTTGTGCAAATTTTGAGGTCGACACGCAAATCGAGGCGATATACGAATTTCGAGGCAAGACGCGAATTTCGAGGTAGCCCGATAAGCTTGAGAAGGTAAGAGGTACTTCCCAACTAGATTTAGTTTTATGAAAAATGCTTGATTTGTAAGTGGTTCAACCTAGAACTCGATTTTAAGTAAATGATTTTATCATGTTGTCATGCATTGATGTGAATATATCATGTAGATTGTATTTACATGTATTGATGATGAAATGTGCATATGTTCACAATGATATTATTGATCATGCATCACATAAGGGTTTGGGATTATGGACTGGCACCGCTACTCTACCAAGGGAACACCCATACACCCCGGCTTCAAAAGAGATGGCCGTAAAAATGGGGAGCAGTAGTTGGGTGCGGTCGAGTCAAACCGAAATGATATGGAAATGACATTTTTCATTTTGCATTCATACACGAAACATGTTTATTGTACCATTACTTAGATGATTCATCATCTAACTTCAGGTTATGCCCCTGGAACATTCAACGTTCTAGTTAAGACTTGTAGTTTAGGTAAGGAACATGTTGAGAAATGACGGCATAGGGTGATGTGTCCGGTGGATTCAACATGTGGTTCCGGTATTTTATTTGTTCATGAAGATCCAGATATGTTTCAGTTAAGTTGAGAAACGTCAATGTATGTTTAAGGTATCATTTGATTATGCCTAGGGTGTTTAGATGTTATCCCGGGAGTCGAGTTTCCATGTATTTATGTATTAAGACTTTTGAAGATATGATGTAATGGTACGGATTATTTTAATGTTATAAAGTGAATTAATTAATGTTAAGATATCAGGTTCGATCCTTGCTTCCGTATTTGATGTGTATAATAATTCTCTTTCGAGAAAATGTTTGGACATTTTGGGATAGATTCGAGGAATGATGTGTTTTAGCATTAGTTTGAAAGGAAATAAATTTATTGTCCCAGAAATATCCCAATTATGACGCTCCCGAAAAATGGGGCGTTTCATAAAACACAAAAGCAACAGGTAGAAAATAACTTTGCAAGACTCAGTATGTATCATCCATATGCATCTACAAATAAAACCATGCCATAAGGGGTTTTATCAGTATACCTTCCGGTGAATGCGGTGCTGGTTATCCAATGAGAAGCTCATTCTCATTACTGTCCGTCCTATTCCGATGAGCTCCCATGAGCAAGCTGCTACGTTGCGTGACCACCCTGCTTCTTCAAGTGTGGAGGACCTAGTCAATCCATGGCTGAGATGCTCTCGGAACCCTTCAATGGAGTTGTTTTAGGACCCTCTTGATGGAGGTGAACTGAACCTGTTCTAAGGTCCCTTCTTGGTTGCTTCTTAGCTATCCAACAACCGAATCTAATTGGGAGGATACAAGAAAGAGTAGTTGCAGCAAGCTTGGAGCAAGAAGAAGCTACTTGTAGCAAATGGATAATGATGAAGAAGTAGCCAACAAAACAAATGAGAGGGAGAACAGAAGATGGAGAGCAATGTATGGAAAAGTTGCCCCCTCAATCCACCAAATCCCTCTTTAATCTCCTCCAAAAATTACCTAATTTTCATCCATGCCTTTCCCTTCCTATACCCCTTTATCATGCAAATCGTCAGAGCATTAAATGCTCTAACACGACAAAGCGAAGGGAGTTCGATCAACTGAACTGAACAATTTGGTCGACTGAAGTTGACTAGAACCTCAAGCTCAAAGTCCGGTCGACTGACTTGAAGAGTCTGATTGACCAAAATACCAATTCTGCTTGTTTCTTATATTTTACACCCCGGCCCTGCTATTATCATTTAATAGCCTTTGCATTAACCATTAATGCAACCAAGGCCTCTGTCAACTCTTGAAAGGTGTGCCCTGCTATCCAATAGCAGTCTCCCATATCCATAGATCCATGTGTCCCACACATAATAGCAACCAACATCATTGTCCCATAGTGATGACGAACACACTAATAGCTACGGATCACTAATTCGACAATACTCAGTATGTGTGTAACTTTTTAGGTTCATAGTCATGTAACAATTAGGACACGTTAACTCCTTGACGTCGACTGATCCTATCGACCTATTAAGTGGATCTCTCTAAATCCACAATACTATGAAAGATCCTGAGTATCCTCTAGACAAGACTCAGGACGATCTTAATAGCAATGAAGTCTAACTTCATATAAGCCTATTAAGGCCCCTTGATCACTATGTACTATAGTCCTTTCATTGACTAACGTCTCAATCAAGTGAGAGTCATAGACTGATTAAACTCACTAAACTCAGTAACTGTGTCTGATCTAGGTAGCATGTCGGATCTAATCCGACATTGGAACTCTTCCAATCTCATGTTCACCCTGGCTAGGAGATTTTAAATCACAACCAACACAGACAATGCAAGACGTATGCCTTCATCCAATGAACCTTAATGGATCCCATCAGTGAAATCTGTCTCCATACACCACTGCACGAAGACCACAAAGAGAGCATCCGCACCTCTTACACCCAATGGTAAATCCCATAACACCAGTGCATAAGACACTATGTTGTCTTTAGTTCAAGGACCATATACACAATTGAGAGCTAACAATAGATCATTAATCCTCAAGCCATGTGATCTATCGTAAGCGTCACATCCAGTGGATATTCTACCAACACCCACCCACATGTCTACTCCATGCATCCCATGTAATATGGTGTGTGACTCACCACCCCATTCCCATTAACACCCCATGCTAACAATGGTAGTAGCCCATGTGTTGATCTACTAATCGATAAATCATATTCCCTTTTTGATAAATCTAAGGACCGGGAATACATTTAAAAAATCCTAAACTAGAGATCCATGTCACATAGTCTCAACACCTTGAGAGTAGGAACTCTATTAGGAAATTTAGGGACTCATTCATATAAATGAGATGGGGAGATATGAATGAAGATATCACTTTTTATTAGTATCAAGAATATATCAAACAATGTCACTCACTTACATCTCATGACGTGTAAATCTAGCATTTAGAGCACTATCACTAACAAAGTGTTGGTTTCAAACCTTGACTCTATGCATTACAGTGGGGCTAGGGTGATAACTTTGCCTTCCTAGTAGTAGTTATGGCTCAAATTGGGTATTTTCTTAGTATGGTCACACCTAGAGGGGGTTGCAATGCTGGTTACCTTATCTTTTTCTTTTATTTAGAAAATGATAATGATGATGATGATGATGATGATGATGATGAAAATGAAGATGATGATGAAGATAGTTTGATAATTTTTTGCATAGATGTTTTTGTTGATGCGGTTCAACGCATCTCACCTACCTCTATAAGAGGATAATTCATAAACAAATGCTTTTATTGAAGCGGTTCGATATATCTCACCTACATCCACAATAAGATAATTTATAAACACATGCTTTTTTTGATGCGATTCGATATATCTCACCTACATCCACAATAAGATAATTTGTAAATATATGCTTTTGTTGATGTATGTTGAGTCTATGTTATGAATGTTTTAATGATGACTACATAATGCCAAAAATTTTAATGTCCTCTTATATTATATTCTCTTTGGCTTATTAATATCTTTTGTATTCATGATAGTGCTTAAGGATATGTTAAGCCTATCTTGATAGAATATATGTTAAGGTTGCCTTTATGATTAATGCTCTCATATGTGCTAATACTTGCTTTAGCCATATGCTTTATTGATATTTCTTATATGTCTCTCTTTATGGTCATCCTAAAGATAAAACATGAGTCTTTTGCTCATGATGTGCTAGGTGTTTTATGTGGCAGCATTACTTATGTTTAAGAATATTGTATTCTATAATTCATATATGATGTTTAAGTGTTAGACATCAAGATTTTTGAGTAAGTGATCATAAACTCAAGTTGTGGTACTTGAGTTTTGATTTGTAGTGTTTATATTGCCTTATCTTTTATGTCAAGGTTGTGCAAATAACCTTAATTATTTTATGTGATTAATCTTTTTGCTATTTCTTTTTTGGTAATATGCTTGATAGATTAATCCGATTGCTTGCTTTATGATTTCAAGGGATATCCTAAGTATCCTAATGCATTAGTGTCATGGATAAATGTCATATATTCTCATGACACTTAGAGTAAGTTTAAGGTTAGGGAATATCTTAAGCACTCAAATTATGCTGAAACATTTCTCAAATATATGAGCAATGTGTTTTATTTGATTTCAATTATCTTTGCTCTTGAGTAAATGAATTCATGTATAGGCAAATAATTCTAATTCCAAAATCATAGAGCCCAAGTCATTTATTTGATATTTAATATATTTCTCTTAAGGATCTCAATGTTCTAAATTTTTATAAAAGAACATTTGGTACTTTTTTTAGTTGAATGTTTATTGCCTTATAGGCTTATTGATTTTAAGTAGCATTTGATTAAGCTATTGAAATTCCATCTTCTTACGCTGATATTTGAGTGATGGTCAATCACTTGAGTAAAAATGAAGATGCATTTAAGTGGTGCTATCTTAAGCATCTAGATTTGGTTAGAGTATTTCTTGAAAGAATTTTTATGCTGTTTATTTTCAATCAATACTTCCTAATGTTGCTCATGTTTAGATTCAATGCATTTAAGTAACAGAAACCTAATGATTCTATCTTTCAAGAATTTCTTAAGGTATAAATTAATAGCATTTGTATATGATGGCTTAGAGCTCATGGTATTGAAATCATATATATGTATATGTGCTCTTGTTTTGTTAAATATGAATGAGAAATCATGATGTTTAAACATTCAACTAATTGAGAGTAACATATTTTATGTTAAATATAATACAATGAGTAACATATTTTGTGCTCATCATATTTGAAGTATTCTATGTGTTTCATTTCAGTTAAGTAATTGTGAGTTGCCTGTTTTATAAATGTTTCATAAAAGTATGCTTCATAAAGTAATTGTGAATATGTATGATGCTCTAGTTAATGCATCTTGATGTTATATGTTGTGTTTTATAGGTTGCTCAATATATTATATGTTCTGTCTTAGTTAAGTAATCTATTTAACTTATGAGTGTTTCATATGTGTGGATTTGATGATATATGTGTGAATAAAAAATTATTTCGGTAATTTTATCTCTATTGGAATATTTCATATTGTGTGCTAAGTAGAACAATTTTTCTTGAAAAATATATTTCTAGTTGAGAAACATGTATTTTTCTTAACTTAATGTCAAAGCCATGTGCTTTAAAGAATATCACATTTCTTCTAAGGGTTTCTATGTAATCAAGTGAATGTATTTGGAAAATTAGGTTTATCCAAACTTTCTCAAATGACACTTGGGTCTTAATCATTCTATTTATTTGGAGCTTAAGGTTTATGTTGATTGAGTTTTATATTTAAACTCAATGTTTAGATGTTTATGAGAAAATTGTTTTGATGATGATTCAAAACAATATATGTTGTTTGAATATCACTCGAGTGAATACTTTTGTTAATCGAGTATTTATTGAAAGTCTTAGTTATTTCAAAAGCAATCAAGTGATCTATGTTGTAGTCGAGAGATATATACTTGTAATTGATTAAGAGATGTGCATAATCGTGTATAATCTTGTATTAGTCGAGTATTTTAATCCCATAGTCAAGTGATTTTGATTAGACAATGTTCATAAGATTTTAATTGAGTATTTTTGGTGAGCAATTGTGTATAAGTTGATGTATAGTCGACTATTATTGTGTAATAGTCGAGTATTTTATGTATTTATCGATTGATAGCATGCAGTGCATATATAATCAAGTAGCTGTTGAGTTCAATCGATTATCTAAAGAGTATAATTGATTATTGAAATATAATATTTGATAATTGACCAAAGTTAGTTGAGGAAGGGCCAAAGTTAATTGAGTAAATGAGTGTTGAAGCTGATTTTTAAAGTCGTTAAACTACTCGCTGTAAGTGCTTTTAATGGACAGTTTGGACTGTTAAGGCTACAAAAAGGCTCTAAATTTTACCCCAATCAATAATCTTGATATTTGATAATTCTAATGATTATTTTATGAAAAAAGAGAGTTGTACTTGCATGTATCTTTCTATTAACAATAACTATAAAAGGAGAAGAAGATGAAGATACAAGGCTACTATTCTCGAATTCATTCAACTGCATTGAGCCAAGAAAGTTCTTCAAGTTTTCATCTTCAATCATAAAAAGAGAGAAAGAATGCTTACTTTCTATTTATTCTTTCTATCTCTCTTATCTTTGTGAGAAGCTAATCTTGTTATTTATACTATACCTTTGTAAAAGTTTCTCAAGTGTTTCAAATTTGTAATCTTTCTTTATCTTGTTCGTTTGATCCCTAAAAGGCAAGAGGTTATGCCTTATCCTTTAAAAGGTAGTGATTTCGGTTGAGTCTTGAAAAATTGATTGTATACTATTGAGCCTATAAAAGCAGAGGTTACAACTGTACCTGTGAAAAGATGAGATTATAGTTGAGGTTAGAAAAGCTATAGTCATTGTTAAAGTTCTTAGTGAGGAGTCAAGGGAGTGGATTAGGCTTGTGGGACAAACCACTATAAATTTTTGTATCCTTCATTGTTTTCTTCTTTCATTTTAACACTTTTATTTTACTTTTAGCAAGTTAAATTTCTATTTCCAGCATTGATAGTTTGCAATTATAGCAACATAATTTTATCTTGCAAAGTTCATTGTTTTTCAAGTTATATTTGCAACATCAGCAAGCTTTCTAAAATTTAAAAGGATAAGATTTCTTGTATTGAGCTTACTTAAAGATTTTCAGTTTCTATCAAAATTTTATTTAAAGCTTCAATCTTTATAATTTGAAAGGTTCAAACTGTTTTTCTTAAAGTTTTTTTAAATCAAGAAGAATTCTTAAAAACCCAATTCACCCTTTCTTGGGTGTCTATTAGTTCTTTCAATGTAATTCAATATAAGATAATTTGTAAATAGATGGCTTTGTTGAAAAGATTCAATATATCTCACCTACATCCACAATAAAATAATTTGTAAACAGATGCTTTTGTTGACTTGATTTGGTATATCTCACCTACATCTGCAATAAGATAAGATAATGCATAAATGTTTTTGCAAAACAATAATCTTTGCGAGAAGATAGTTTATAAATGCTTTGCGAGGAGAAAATCTTTAAGAGAAAATAATTCATAGACGCTTTGTGCGAAGATAATCCACCGACACTTTTGTTGATGCAGTTCGAATTTATTTCACCTATGTCGACAAGAATACATTATCTTTGAAAATAAAAAATATGTCTTCAGGTGCCTGCTTCCCTCTTCTAATTACCACAATTGTGCCTGAAGGTTGTTTTTTAGTGATCCATCCTTAACATTTTTGTTTGAGCTTAAATTTGTCCTAGGTGGCAGACAATGAATTGATTGAGTTTGCCTTTGTGAACCAAGCATTCTAGTTGAAACCTTAACATGCGACATTCCTCGATTTAGTGACTCGAGCATCTATGGAATTTGCAAAAAGCGCTCGGGCTGCCCCCTCAAAATTTGTCAAACGAAGGAGGAAAATGAATAAACCACGTGGGTCCCACGGGGGAGAGTATTTTAGTGAGGAAGGGAGTTTGAGAGAGGTGTAAATGCCTTAAACTTTGCTTTGGTCATATTAGTCTTTTAAACCTTTCCTTTGGGTAGACTAAAATTCATATTAATGGACCTCTCTATTTTACTTCTTTCTTTTTTGCTTGAGAAGCTACAGTCCTCAAGAATCTCTGCTTGCATTGCGAATTTGTTGGCACGTAGCAAAAATTTGGCTAGTAATATGGGTTGGTTGAATGTCAATGATTCCCTTAACAGGAATCAGTCTCTTGTGCCAGCCCTCTGCAAAACAGAAGTAGGTTAGAAATGATGGTTTGCAAGACAGAAGTAGGTTAGAAAGCACACAGAGAATTCTCTTGTGCGGGCCCTCTAATGCTTAAGTTAGAAGATGAGATGTGAAGTCTAAATGTAGGAAAAATATGCAGAGGTATGCTGTAGAATGCAATGAATTGTTCGACAGAAAAAGATTTCTCTAGCAGAATAAGAGTTGTGAGCATGTCTGGAATGCAAAAGGTCTAGTTGAGAAAGGAAGAGTCATCCCATATGAAGGATGCATGGGTATTTATAGCCTTCAACCATGATTGGAACATGTGGAACACATGCACAGGAGACGCAGTGCTTTTCTGGTCACAAGACACAACATCGTCTCGACTGCGCACAATTATCTTGAAGTTAAGCTTGAAAGAGGGCTTTCATGAGAAACCCCTCTAGAGGAATGGTGTTAAAGGAATGAGAGCTTGTTTTAGACAGACCATGTTTTGTGGGATAATGTAGGACAAAGTTGTTCGGGAAAATGTTATTCATTGTTCTTCCTCTATAGGATAACTTAACTTGGTAGATTTTGATGTGCGAGATGTTTCTTCAAGAGAACTATCCATGAAATCCTCCAACAAAACTTCCTCTCCTGGGATAACTCTTCCAAGAGAACTACTTCTCTTGAGATGATGTTTTCTCTAGGAGAACTCACCCTTGGATATACCACAACACTTTCAAAATCAATTCAATTAAGGAATGGTAGTGTGTTTTAGTGGAATTGGGTCATGAATGAAGGTAGAAGATTGGCAATCGATAAAGTAAATGGTGTGTAGTTGCAACGGTGAAGATATTGAAAAATTTCACTATAAAAAGGGTAAGTTTTCTCCAATCTCGATACATAATCAAGTTTGAGATAGTATAAGGAAGAAAAATAGAGTATTGGAGAGTTTTGGTGGCTAAAGAAGAAGTTTTTAGTGAAAATCATGGTAAACAATGATGGTAAAATGTAATGGCTGAAAACAAGGATAAATGAGGTCAATAATGGTTGCATGGGACTTTAGCATGGAGGATAGTGGTTTTTCAACCATTGGAAGTGCTTGGGAAAGCTACTGACAATGAGAGGAATTATCGAGGAAGATGATAAGATGTTTGGTAATTTCTAAAAAGTCTAACTTTGCTAAGGTGACCATTTTACCCAAACTTTTTGGGTTACTACACTTAAACCTGATAAATTCTAGGATTTATACTTTTACTTTGAGTTTTGATGAAATTTCATGAGCACCCTACAAGTTATTTGTTATTGTATTGTGCCTATTTAATTTACATAAAATGCATTTTGACATGAAATGCATGTTTCCTTAAATTTTAATGTATTACTCGAGGACCCATGTCATGACATGTGTGCATTAGATTCCCATATGACTTGGTGGATAGTAAGTGGGATATCTAGCTTGGCGATAGGACAATTAATGTCTTCATCTCAAATGAGGGTGCGGGTTCATTTTCTTTACCAACATTTGGCGATTATCTCCTTGTTAGTCATAATCGATTTATTATAATAATGTATTTTCATAGTTATTGGTTGTTCATGAGTATAAAACTATTTTTAAGGTGTCACTAGATGGTTTATTACCTAATTAGCATACGCTCATGTACCACACAGGTGAATTGAGCTATTCTAAAGGAAAAGAGAAAATAAATGAATGGAAGAGAGTTTTGCACTTAAATCTTATTTTTATACCGCCTTAAACCTTTATGTGTTGAACAAAATCTTATGGGACTTGCATTTGAGGCGATGCAAATGAATGTTGTTATTGCTTTTATCTTTTTGTGGATGCATAAATTAGGTTCAATCTTTTACCACATTTTTTATTTGCTTGCCTTATTTAAGTGTAAGGTAACTTTAGAAAATTAATGGAAGGTTACTAGCCATTTATATATATATATATTTATTTATTTATTTAAAACAAGTTCCTAAGTTTTCCTGAAATAATCAGAGCTGGCCCTAGCCCAGGGCTACAGCCCGGGGCCCACGGTTGAGGGGGGCACAAAGTTTTTTTTTTTTTTTAGAGTAGTGCTACATTCCCTACCTTTTAATTTTTTAATATTTCCCCTTCCCCCACTCACTCTCTCTCACAGACTTTCTCTTGGGCTATCTTCTAATTTTTTAATATTTTCCCTTCCCCCACTCACTCTTTCTCACAGACTCTCTCCCTTTCACCTCTTCCTCTCACGAGGCCCCTCTTCTTTCTCAGCCCATTGTGTACCCCCCTTTCCTCCTCCCCCTTTCTCTCTCTCACACACATTACTCTCTCTTCTTTTTACTTATTTTTTCCCTCCCTATTTCTACACCACCTATCTATCTTATTAATTAAACACATCTAATTATTTTTTTATTAATTAAACAAATCTAATTAACTCTCCTCTCTTTATCTTATTAATTAAGCACATTAAATTAATTAAATATTTAAATTATAAAATTAAATATTAATATATTTATAATACATGTTCTCTATTAGTGATATTAAATTTTTGTAACTTAATAAATTAAATTATTTGATCAATCTTCATTTGATACTATATTTTACTCTATTATTTTAGAACAAACAAATTAAATATTTGAAAAAAAGTTTTAATGAGACCCCAAAATATTTTTCTTTATCTTTTATAAATTCTTATAATTTTAATAAAATTAATTAGTTGATAATTTTTATTTTTTTTATTTAATTTGTATAAAGGGGTACACTTGAGAGAAAATTTGTCTTGGGCCTTAGAAAACCAAAATTCGGGGCATTACAAATATCTCATTACCTCATCAATTGCTTGTCATTAGTCAAAATTAGGTTTTCTAGTAAATCTACTAATTAGATCTATAACATATATAATATCAGGTTTAGTGCAATCACAAGCATAACTCAAGCTTCCGGTTATTTTTTACATATTATTCTTGATTAACAAGTTCACTATCATTATTAGTTGGATATAGTTGGAGATGAAGTGCAAAACACCCAATACCATGCTTACAGTTACCAGCATGACCCAATTTCTCAAGATTTTATCAACTTAATGTACTTGATCAAGATATATATATATATATATATATGTTATTGCTACTCCCAGTGATTTTCATGCCAAGTATTAACGATTAACATGCATGTAAATCTGAACTAAAAGTAACAAACCATCCACATATAAACATACGATATCATGACAAGCATTAATTATATGATCTAAAATAAATACACTTGTCACATGTATTCACTATATTAAAAACCATTATCAATCATGCACAAGTTAAATTAATTCATCCCATTGTTAAGACCCTCTTTCAACCCGTAAAAAGATGTTTTTTTAACTTACTCACTTTGCATTCTTAGGCAATCATAATGAACCCTTCAATTTGCTCTATGTAAAAATTCTCTCCCAAATCACCATAAGGAAAAGCTTTCTTAACATTCATTTGATAAATTAAAAGATCATGAATGGGTGCAGTAGCAATAAAAAGTCTAATGGATGTCACTCTAGTAACAGGAGAAGAAGTATTAAAAATGTTAATTTCTTCTTTCTATTTAAAACCCTTGACTACAAGCATGATTTTCTATTTATCTATGGTTCCATCAAGCTACAGATTTTTACCTAAGAACCCATTTTCAACCCATGCTTTCACAAGTAAGGGATAGATTTACCAACTTCCGAGTTTTATTCAAAATTAGTGTCCATTTCATCATTAATAGTGTCTGAAAAGAAAATAGTATTTATATCCATAATAGGTAGGCTAGACAACCCACCCCATACTTTTAAATAAGTCAAAGTTTGGTTATAGCCTTTCCACAATTCAAAAGGAGTGTCGAGAAACTTGTTACTAAGAATTCTATTGAAGTCATAACAAGCAGTTAAAACAACCTCACCCAGTTAAAACAACCTCACCCCATAAATTATTAGGAGCACTAGAAGAAACAAGCATAAGATTAACTAAGTCTTCATTTTTTTTAACAGAAAATGAAAACTGAAAAATTGACAACTCTCTTAAATAAGATGTAAACAAGCAACATTATTCTACATTTCTTCAAAAAGATTAATTAGCCATTTACAATGGGCTAAGGTATATATATATATATATATATATTAGGTCATACATAAAGTTTTGAAACTTTTGGAGAGTTACTTATGCAAAGTTTTGAGAATTAGTCCGCACAACTATGGAAACAAAGCTTTCACGTCATACAATTAGTTTCCAAACTTAATGCAACTTCTTTCATAACTTAGAGTAGAAATTTTGTATTTGTGTCTTTTGAGGCTAAACTATAAAATATTTTAATTTCTCAATTTACCACTTTCAAAGCTTCATACTAGTGCATTAACAATTGGTATTAAAGTAAGGTCTTTGTTTTAGATCTAACAACCCAAGAAAAAAGATCTATGAGGAATGACGATTGTAATCAAGTTCAAGACTGAGACACAAAACAAATTAAATTTATAGCTTTTCCATTTTTAATGCAACTGCCTTGTTGTCCAATTGGTAGAAGCTTGCACCTGTTATCTGATAGAATTGACTAGCAATGGCACCACAATGAAAGGGGGGAGGGGTGAATTGAGTGATTAAAAAATTTGTTTTAATTTGAAAATTTTCTACCTCAAAGTGAGGATTTAGTGCAAATGAAAGAGGTTGATAAAAATGCTTGATAAGATAAATGCTACAAAAGTGGCAAAGAAGACACAAACAATTTTTGCATGGTTAAGCTAAATGGACTAATCCACTACTTTACCTCCTACTTAATTACAAGTAGACCCTCTAGTTTCTAAAACTAGGAGTTACAACCTTTTACTATCAAAGTAGGCCATTAGCACACTTTCTAGGAAAATACAAAAAAGATTACAATATGAGAGGATTTGAGAGATGAATCTCTCAGTTGCAAATTCTCTCAAAATAATTACAAGGATTGAAATAATAAATACAATGGTAGAACAAAGCCTTAAGAGAGAAAAATTTAGAACACTTTTGAGCACTTAAGAATAGCTGGAACAATTGAATGCTTGTAATAAATTCTCTAACCATCTTAATTGCTCCACAAGGTCTAAATTTAAAGTGCTTGACGAGCTGTTGGCAAAGTCTGCAAGAAAAACAGTTGACAGATTAGTGCAAAAATTTGAAAATGGTCAACATGTTGAAAAATGGTCAATCAATTTGTATGCAGTGGTTGTCGACTGCGCATGGACTAGAGCCAACTTTTGATCGGTCGACAGTTATTAAAGCCAGTTGACAACAAGGCTAAAAATGGTCGATTGTTCCTTAGAACCAGTCGATTGTTTGTCCTTGTTTTTAAAAGATTTTACTTCATTTCTCCAACACTTTGAAACCATTTTAATAAAACAAATTCAAATGAATCTTATGATATAAGAACTTGATTTTTCAAATGCTCTCAAGATATGTTTGACATTAGAGTAAAAATGTTTGAAATTGATTTTCATTTTAAACCTTAATCAATGAATAAAATGAGACAGGTAATAAAAAAACAAAATATTTTTCATCATCAAAACCAAAACTAAGAGCAAAATAATATTATCTATAGAAAACATTCCCTTTATATGCAAGGTGTTATAATTGTCACATGAAATTCAAATTTGTTTGTGATGATTGGGATTCCTAATTTGACAGTGATTAGGATTTCGCATTTGAATGTGATTAGGATGTTCTCAAATTCGATTTTGAGTGCGATTTATCTCATATGGAGAAATATCCTCTTGAATCGTCTCCTGATCATGATATAATTTCCTATATGCATCTATAGATGATTTTAAGTTTATAAATAGGTACCCAATACTCTGGAATTACTTGCAACAATATCATCTTAGTGATATTCTGGTAGCAAGTATATCACTATAATTGTCCCAATATCATCATAGTGATATTTTATTATTTCTATCCGAGATTTTTCTCGATTTGGGTTTTCTACGTTAAATTATGTGTTCATTTATGTGGTTGATGGTTTGTTTGTGGTTTGTTTTCGATTTAAAATCCTAAGAAACTAGTATCAAAGCCATTGAATCAAACCATCAGCTGTTGGCAAATCACATCCGTTAGATCTGTAGATCATCATCATCTTTCAACTAGGTTTCAAGTTACCTAGCCTTAGCCGTTGTCATCAATCCTACCTTTTCCGCCATCGTTAGCCTCATCTTGGTCACCTACGCTAACAACCCTTACTGCTTTCAACATTGATCTATCCATTTGTCTTCCTTCTAGTCGACTACAACTGTTGGCTTTCCATGCCACCATCGACCTCTATTCCATCAGTCTCATTATCGATTGACGTCAACCGCCTTGCTCATTACCATTGATGCCGTTAAATTCCATGCTTTACAATTGATCAACGACCTGCTTCTACATGGTTCTTGCCTCTATCTACCATTAATGGCTATTTCACCCAACCCAGATCTAGTTTAGATCTGACCCAACCTTATTAGCCCATACACCGCCATCTTTGCTATCGTTGTCGTCAACTGATCATTCTCGCATTTAGCCAAAGACATAGTTGGCCATCTTTGCCTCCACAATCGACCGACTACATCATTGGTTGTTGCTGTGAACGTTGTCAGCTATCTTCTCCTGCCAGTTTCCAGATCTAATGACAATTTCTCCTCTGTAGTTGTCGACCATTGACCTTTTTCACCCATTGTAGTCTGTCAACACAACCATCATTGTTGTTGAGTTCCCCTACTGTCAATAGCCACTACCTTGGCCAAGACTCAAATCTTGCTTAGATCTGGTTTGACCCAACTTGCCAAGCTCAATCCATTTTAGATCTCTTCAATCCAGATTTGACCCATGAGAATAGATTTTTCTATCAGATCTGTCCAGCCCAGATTTGTTTAGATTTGTTGTCCAGATTCGTTTTCTTGGTCTATTTTCTGTTAGGGTTTATTTATAGATTGTTTGACATTATTTGGGGTTATTTGATCTTTGTAATGACTTCTTTGAAGTATGATATTCCATTGTTGGACAAGAATATTAGATTTCACTATGGAGGGTTAAGATGCGAGCAATTTTGGCACATATGGATTTAGATGAAGGTGGAGTTACATTAGTGAATGTGGAGTCATTAAGGTCAGTAAAGATATGTTAAGATTGATCTTGTTATCGATGCTTTGAGTATGACTGAAGATATCCACTACAGTAACCATTGTGTGGATTTGGGTGGTGATGATACTGGACCGATCACCGAGGTCTGCCTTGAACCAAGTACCTGCAAGGGCGGGGCTTTAATTCCCTGGGAGATCTTTGACGCTCAAGTCAGTAGAAGAAGATGCCCGAAATGGAAAGTGAATCAGTAGTCAAATGATCCATACTTGTAGAAGTTGACCTCTATTTAAAGATGGCATAGAGCATACTCTGAACAGATAAGATAACCTCTGAACAGAACGTTGGAGAGAATCTCGGTTGACCGAGTCAACCTCATTCAAAATCAAATATGATATGTGTTAGATTTGAATAGCTATGGCACCAACACCAAGAGGGGGTGAATTGGGTTGTTTTAAAAAATTGATTGAACTTGAAAATTCTTTTAATAAAAAATGTGATTTTAGTGAAAGTGAGGATTAATGAAATGCTTGAAACAATAAATGAAACAAATAGCACAAGCATATAAGAGACACAACGATATACAGTGGTTCGGCTTAAACCAAGCCTACTCCACTACCTTAGCTCCTCACTAAGGATTTTTCAATCAATCCACTAAAAACCTCCTATCTCTCCGGATAGGCCCTCTAGCAACAAGCTAGGAAATACCCCTTGCTTCAACAAGCAAGTCCTCTAGCACAACAAGCTAGGTATTCAACCCCTTGCTTCAATAAGCAAGTCCTCTAACACAACAAGCTAGGAATCAAAATCCTCCTACAAGCAATGTAGTCTCTCTAGCAAAACAAGATAGGAAAAATACAAAGAGATATAAGATAGGAGAGGATCTGAGAAACAATATTTTCAGTTATAAACTCTCTCAAATATAAATACAAGGCTTGATAATGAATTTAACAAAATGAATACAAAGCCTTGAAGAGAGAATGAATTTACCAATTAAGCACAACCATGATCTTAGCACTTGGGAGCTTGTAATGTAATCTCTTGGTTAGCTTGAATCATCCATTTGACTTGTATTTATAGTCTCTTGAAAGCCCATGGACGAATCTTGCCGTTGGTAGTGGGAAAGCCACTTTGGGTGAGTGGAAAAACTAGCCGTTGGGGGTTTTTGCGGCACAAACGGTCGACAGATGCAAGGCATCGGTCGACAGATTAGCAAATTTTTAAAATCCGGTCGACAGATTAGCAAATTTTTAAAATCCGGTCGACAGATCATTTGAGTCGGTCGACAGTTCCTTGTGCACGCATTCTGCCGGTCGACAGATGCTTGAAGCATCACAAAATGGCATTTTTTCGGTCGAAAGATGCAAGAGCATCGGTCGACAGATGGACAAAAAAATACAGATTCGGTCGACAGATGGTGAGACATCTGTTGACAGATAAAGCCATCCTTCGGGACATACATACAACACAAGTAAATGTCTTCATTTTGTTTTATTTATATTTTACCTTCCATTTACTTTAATACATAAATGTAAATAAGAAAGTACCCCCCATTTGGATTCAATAAAAATATCTAAAAAATCAAAAATCCATAAGAATAAAAAAGTAGAATTTGGGTTTTAGTACAAACTTAGGATTTTGCGATTTTACCATCTTCAAGATATACGCTTTCCATTTCTTGAAAAATTCATTAAAAATTGTTTTGGCTCTAATGAATGATAGATATCAAATTATCGGGAGTTTGTTTTCTAAAAAGAAAACTCTTTCTTATACTTCTCCTTATAAGGTGCTAATCTCCCAGACTTAGCCAAAAACAGGGTTTTAAGTTTCAGACAGTGATACATGAACTAAAGGATTTTTTATATGATTAAATTTCAAGCCAAAACCTTTCATGCATGCTTCAAAATATGAAATCTTATTTTGAAATATGAGATTAACATAAATGATTTTCATACTTAAGATTGGATTTTCATCAAACACATTTATGTTCAAGTTGGTCTTTTGTCTTAGAACAATTTTAGCTCTATGTTGACCAACAACTTCAAAACTTATTTTGAAAATCTTTTTAGGAGATGCTTTTAAATCTTAATACTTGTTTGAGTAAATCTCCATTTATAGAAAACTATAGATCATTTGGTTTTCATTTTCACAAAGGTACTTGAAATTGATTTTGGTTGAAAACCATAAACTTGACTCATGACTTGGGGATAGAACAAAGTTTTGTTTTTCATCATCAAAACTAAACACAAGGGTAGAACATCAATATGAAGATTTAGATGACACGTGGCGCTTCCTGAGACAGGCACGTGGGGGTGCCAGGCTGGTCATCTTCGAGGGTAGTATAGTAATTTTTCCCTTAGTAAATTATCCCCTCACCACTTGTCCCCCTGACTTCTTGCGTTGTGAGGGTGAGGAGCTCGGGTAGCTGAAGGAGTAGTCCTCTAAGCTTTTCTGCTTTCTTGTAAAAAGGGGTTTTGCAAAAAAATAAATAAGATTAATGAACTCTATTATTGGCTCGCTTCACAACTCAAAGTCCCATCACCCTTCCCATGGCCCTCCAAGGACTCTATAAAAAGGGATGTGGGCATGGTCCCCTCCTCTCAAGCATTATTGGAGTGAGAGCATGCTTGGAGTGGAGTAAAAAGGTAAGAGGTCTCCCCTCTCTTCTTCCTTTATTTTATTTTATTTATTTACTTTTTATTTTATTTTTTAGTATTTTTTTTATTTTCTGCATGGCCGAGACCAGCGGTCTCGGCCTCGCTGGTGCAGCCTGCGGCCTCAAGGTTGCGGTGGCCTTGGCCGCGCGGCTCGCCCGCACACGCTGGCTGCACGGGCCAAGGCCGCGTGTGGGACCTGATGGCCCCCCATTTAATTAATTAATTAATTTATTATTATTATTATTATTATTATTATTATTTTGGGATCTCTTGACCCTTGTCTCTAATTGCTTATTTCTTGGCTAGTTTTTTCGTGCAGGCTTTTCATGGGGTGCGAGAGACTCTAAGCAGCGCCTTTAAGTTCACTAGGGGACGGACCGACTCCCTGCTAAGGGTTCTCTCGTGCGTTTCTCTTTCATCTCTGGAATTCTTCTCATCAGTTGAGTATTCTTTTGCCTCCCTTCTCTTATCTTTTGTGGTTTTTTGTTGTCTCTCTTTCCCATGTTACATTGCTTTAGTAAGTCGATCTCCATGGCCTCCTCTAGCAACTCGGATGGGAATAGCTCGGACTTTTCTAGCTCCTCTTCTCAGTCTGGTATGTAAATAGGAGACGCTGGGACCTCTTGGCCCCATCCTGATACCCTTTCTTTCGATAACGATACCGACACAGAGTTAGAGCTCCATCGTAGCGGTCTCCCTGATGACCTAACCCTTGCTTATTCTTCCTTGTCCGAGGATGAGGTCTCCGGACTCACCCGAAAATATCATCTCCCCATTAAGGGCTACTGGTATTCTACACCCTCCAACCTCAGAGCCCATCAATCCCCTCCTAGGGGTTTAACCATCTATGAAGCCTCTCTTAAAGTAGGGTGTTTGTTCCCTTTCGAAAGCACCCCAGCTGAGATCTTTCGACTTGTAGGGTCATCTCCTTCTCAGCTAGTGTCCAACGGGTGGAGGAACTTTGTCTCTTTCGTTATATATTGTCGGGGGAGAGGTATTGTCTCCAAAGTTGAACTCTTTTTAAAATTATTTTGCCTTGTATGTGTTGATAAGTCCGAGTTTCGCTACTCCTTCATGGCATACCCTGGCTGCAATTTCCTCGTAGACACCCCGTCCTCTTTAAAAGGTTGGAAAAATCAGTATTTTTTATGGGATCCTCCTCCGTTACTATGGGTGTGCCCTCTGCCTGGCGTCGGCCTCCCTGTATGAATTTCCCACGTGAAATGTCCTCTTTAGACAGGAGGGATGCCGAGCTTTTGATGGGTTTGGAGCACGTTAGTACCGCTAGATTGATTAACGAACAAACTCTGTTTCTCGAGGGTCTGTGTCGATATCCCTGCCCAGCAGCCGACATTCCCTTAGGTTGATTTTTCAAATCCTCTCATTCCGCTTCTTGTTTCTAATTTATGTGTGCTTCTTTATCCTGACGTTTGATCTTATTTTGTTATGCTTTGCAGCCAAGATGATCGATGATGGAGAGCTGGAGATGACCGATAAACAGGCTGCTGAAGAGGTCAAACGGGCCCAAAAGAATGCCAAGAGACATACCCGAGACTCTAGGCTCCCACCTCGACACAAGAAATTGAAGGCCTCCGGGTTCCGCTCTTCTCTGCCCCAAACCGAGGTAGGGGGCTCTCAGGGTACCGAGCCCCTTTCTGACATGATCGAGGAAGAGGCATCCATTCCCGCCCAGGCTCTTCATCGACCCAACTAGAATGTCCATGAGTCAGACCACAGTAGCGAGGCTTGGGTGGCGACTTAGCTTATTCAGGGCTTACTGACTCAGGCGGACTTGGAGGGGGCTGCGGATCTGACTTCAGAGACCTTGGAGTCGTGCTACTGCCAAGGCTTGGTTCAGGTTAGTCTTTTGATCCTGTATCGTGGAGAACTTTTATCCCCTCCATATTCTAACCTTTGTTGTTTGCATACAGAGTATTGTCACTCAGAATGCGCTCTAGAGGCGAATGGCAAGGAACTCACGAAAAATGCTTGAGTTAGATAATGCCCTTGCTGAGTGCCATAAGACCATCGAGCAGCGGGACGAGGATTTGAGGGCTCAACATCAATGAGCCGAGGAGCTGGAGGGACACCTCCAAGGGCTAGAGATTAGCCACCACGCCATGGAAGAAGAGTTAGGGCGGACTCGGGAGCGTAACCGGGAGCTGGAAGAGAGATATGCAAATCCCACCCAGCTCCTCGAGGTGAGAGGATATATCAGACATGAGTTACAAGGTGTATGGAAGAGAGGTTTCACTCGTTGCATAGAGGAAGTACAAAGAGCCTATCCTGACCTCAGTTTTACTCCTGTCAAGTCCATGGAAGAGGTGATCAGCAAGCTCAGCCGAGCATCATCATCCCAAGCCTCCGCCATTGAATTCGAGGAGTCCGAAGATGAAGAAGCCTAGTTGTTAGTTGCCTGTATCTTCTTGCCACGATTTTGGATTGTACTAGACCTTTGATCTTTTATTGAATAAAATGCCTCGCAGTTATGCTTTTTTGTAATAGACTGAGCCGGATGATCTTTGTTACCTGATTTCTTGCCCTTCCACTGTAGCTCGCATGTTGACGTGATGGCGGATGCTTATTCTACTTGATTCCTTTTTATTAGGGGTGGTCCCCTAGGGTCACATCTGCCCCTATTATTTTTAGCCCTCTGTAACTCTGGTATGGAGATGAGACCTTAGGAGTCTCCTATAGGACTCTTTAGGTCAGCTTCTTCGAGGGTCATTTCCACCCCTCTTAGCCTTCCTTTTTTATTTTAGGGGTGGTCCCCTGGGGCCATATTTGGCCCTTTGCTCTTCCTTTTTATTTTAGGGGTGGTCCCCCAGGGCCATATCTGGCCCTTTGCTCTTCTTTTTTATTTTAGGGGTGGTCTTCCGGGGCCATATTTGACTCTTGGCTCTTCCTTTTTATTTTAGGGGTGGTCCCCTGGGGTCATATCTGGCCCTTTGCTTTTGCTATCTCCAACGAGGATGAGAGGACTCAAAAAATCCTTTTAGGGGCCTCTGGGGTCGGGAGAGGAAAAACCTTTCCTTCCTTTTTGCCTCTCGCTCCCTCTTCTTATTATTTTTTATATTCTGTAGGACAAAGTCTGCACATATAAAAAGAACATAATGAGGTTTTATTGAGAAAAATACATAGCTCCAAGGTCCTTAGGGGTAACCCATTATTGATAAAATTTTCTCAAGTTCTGAATATTCCAAGTATTCTTTATAGGAGTGCCGTCTATGGTCCTGAGCCGGTATGCCCCAGGGCTGAGGGTCTCAGTAACCCCATAGGGGCCTTCCCAAGTCGGCGACAACTTGTTAGAATCTCGAGGGTTGCTAACACTTGCTTGTCGAAGGACCAAATCCCTAGGTAGGAAACTCCGAGTTTTCACCCTCCGATTGTAATATCTCTCAATCCACTGATTATAAGCCACCTAACGAACCCTTGCATAGTCCTGAAGCTCCTCCACTATATCCAAGTTATTCCTTAAGCCGTGGTCATTGGACTCCGGGTCAAAATGCTCCACTCTTAAACTTGGGATCCCAATCTCTACTGGAATAAGGGCCTCTGAGCCGTAACATAAGTTGAATGGGGTTTCCCCGGTGGACCCCCTCCTTGTGGTCCTATAAGACCAAAGGATGCTCGGTAGCTCATCCACCTAACTTCCATCTGCCTTGTCAACCCGGGCTTTCAATCCATGGAGCATAGTCCTATTAGCAAGCTCAATCTGCCCGTTTTCCTGTGGATGAGCTACCGAGGTGAAGTGCTGCTTGACCCCCAAAGCCTGATACCATTCCCTGACCGTCTGATCTATAAACTGGGTCCCATTATTTGAAACAATCACCCGTGGGATCCCAAATCGACAAACCACATTCTTCCATAAAAATTTCTTCACTTTTCGTGTAGTGATGGAGGCCAGGGGCTCGGCCTCTATCCACTTAGTGAAGTAATCTATAGTTGCGATCAAGAATTTAACCTGACCCATGACAGGAGGGTGAGCATGGCACTCGGAACATGAATTAGATTGGAGACCCGTTGGCATCTCTCACATTTCTTAACCAGTTCTACATCCAACACCATAGTCGGCCAGTAATACCCTTGCTGAAGGGCCTTCTGATAGAGAGTCCTAGCTCCTATGTGACTCCCACATATCCCCTCATGGATCTCTCTCAAAATATAGTCTTAAAATATAGTCAGACTCGCGTGGCCTCACGCAGTTCAAGAGTGGTTGAGTGAAGGATCTCTTATACAACTCCTCGTTGATTAGTATAAACTTCTGAGCCCTCATCTTTAGATCCCGGGCCTCTAAGTCACTCTCTGGTAGCTTACCATTCTTCAAATAACTGACAAAAGGGTCCATCCAACTTGGTTTTAGGTCGAGACATAGCTACTCCACCATCTCGTCAATGCTTCTTTGAGGTAGTGTCTCGATAAGAATCTGTCTGGAATTGGTTGGGAAAGAGGCCGACGCGATTCGGGACAAGGTGTCTGCTTCCACATTCTGGGATCTAGGCACATGCTCAAATTTTACAGATCGAAAACGACTCATCAATTCCTGAACGAAAACCAAATATTTGGACATGTGGTCCTCCCTGGCCTCGTATTCTCCCTTCACCTGCTGAATAACAAGGTTAGAATCAGACTTTACGTTGAGATGCCTCGCCCCAAGCTGTGCGGCGAGCCTCAACCCGGCTATGAGGGCCTCATACTTTGCCTCATTGTTAGACACCCGAAACTTAAAATGCAGAGCGTATAACCAAGACTGACCCTCAGGGCTCTTTATCATCAACCCAGCTCCTCCGCCCCCAGAGTTTGAACTGCCATCTACTGCCAATATCCATGGTCCTAGGCTGTCCTCTAGAGGTCCACCAAGTGCAAATCCTTCGGCGATGAAGTCTGTTAAGGCCTAGGCCTTAATAGCTGAACGAGGTCAGTACTCTATGTCGAATGCTATTAACTCCATTGACCATTTCAGCATTCTCCCTGAGAGCTCTGGCTTCCCTAGAATCTTCCTTAGAGGCTGGTTAGTAAGCACGATGATATAATACGCCTGGAAGTAGGGTTGTAACTTCGTCGCTGAGACGACCAGGGCAAATGCTAATTTCTCCATGGGGGAATACCGAGCCTCTGCCACAGACAATCGTTTGCTCGTGTAGTATACTGGCCTCTACTTCTTATTCTCTTCACGCACCAGTACTAAGCTCACTACCTCCTCTGCTACGACCAAGTAGAGGTATAGCGGCTCACCCATCTTTGGCTTAGTGAGGACTGGCGGTGAGGCCAAACATTCCTTGAGCTCATTGAAAGCCTCCTAGCACTCGACGTCCCAGACAAAATCCTTGGTCCTGGATTGGGCTTTGAATAAAGGAAGGCCCTTTTCTGCCGATCGGGAGAGAAATCTCCCTAGAGCCACTATCCTTCCAGTGAGTTGTTGGACCTCCTTAATGCTTCTTGGGGTTGGCATGTCTAGTATCGCTTTTATCTTCTCGGGATTCACCTCGATCCCATGATGATGCACGATATACCCGAGAAACTTTCTTGCAGAGACACCAAAAGCGCACTTAGAAGGATTAAGTTTCAATTGGAACCTACGTAAGGTTTTGAAGCACTCTTCTAGATCTGTCAGATGCTCCTTTTCTAGCAGGCTCTTCACTAGCATGTCATCCACGTAGGCCTCCATGTTGCGACCCAATTGGTCTTGAAAGAGCCTATTTACTAGCCATTGATATGTAGCCCCTACATTCTTTAAGCCAAAAGCCATAACAGTATAGCAATAGGTGCCCCAATCAGTAATGAATGTTATCTTCTCCTGGTCCTCTTTATGCAACAGGATTTGATGGTATCCCTGAAAAGCATCTAGAAAACTCATGAGGCGGCATCTGGACTTGCCATCAATTAGGGCTTCGATCCGGGGGAAGTGGATAACTATCTTTTGGACAGGCTTTGTTAAGGTCAATGAAATCAATACATAACCTCCACTTACCGTCTCCCTTAGGAACCAAAACCACGTTGGTGAGCCACTCGGGATAATCGACCTCCCGAATATATCGTGTCGGCATCAGTTTTTCCACCTCGGCCTCTATGGCCTTTGCCCTATCTGGGGCAAAATTCCTCTTCTTTTGTATGATAGGTCGATACCCCGCTTCACTTCCAAATGGTTCGTCATCACTTACGGGTCTATGCCTGGAATGTCGTGGACCGACCATGCGAAAATATATGCATATTGGCGAAGAAGTGATACAATCTAGGTTCAAATAGGGTCTTTCAATTGGGTGCTCACCCTCACGCATCTATCGACTCTGTCTGGGTCCAATGGTACCTCTACGAGCTCATCCACTGGCTCAGCAGTCTTTAGGTCCTCTGGACTTTCCAGTAAAAAACTGACAGTGGCGGGAGGGGAAATCCCAACCTCCTCCATAGTAGGGCTCTGTCTCCGTCTTGAACCTTCTTGCGGCTCTGACCGCTCCTATACAACACCCTTAGCTGTGCTGATAGATGCCATGTAGCACTCCCAGGCAGACCTTAGGTCTCCTCTGACTTTTCCAACCCCCGCAGCAGTGGGGAACTTAAGCACCATGTGATAAGTACTCGGCATGGCCCACAGAGCATTTAGTCCCGATCTCCCCAGGATCATGTTGTAGGCCGAGGGGACCTCCACCACCAAAATGTCTAACATGACCTGGGCAGACTGAGAACCCTTTCCAAGAGTCAATAAGAGCTGGAACACACCGTCCGCATATACCACTTTCCCGTCGAATCCAATCAAAGGAACATGAGCAGGTTTCAATTGTTCCATCTCGTATCCCATGCCTAAAAAGGCTTGTCAATATAAAACCTCAATGGAGCTCCCCGAGTCCACGAGAATCCGCTGAAGCTCCGATTTCTCAATTTTGCTATGATAACCAGCGAATCATTAGAAACCGGATACCTGGGCAAGTCGTCATCCGTAAAGGAGATAACATCCCCTGGTCGAGCCCTTTTGACTCCCGCATGTCGATGCAGATCAGAAGTCTCCCCCAACTCCTTGCCTGGTAGCACCCCAGCTGCTAGATTATGAAAAATTAAATGTTGCAGAGGACTCCTCTCACCCTGACGATTCTCTCCCCGGGGTGGGGTTCTTGTTCTGTGTCGCTCCTGAGATCTACCGCGCCTGCGAGGAGGGTTCCTTGATCTCCGTCGTTCACCCCTTTGTAGTTCTATATCCTTAGCTACAAACCTCCTTAGGAAACCCCAATTGATGAGCTCCTGGATCTCATCTTTAAGCTGATGGCACTCCTCTGTGTCATGTCCATGATCTCGATTGAATCAACAATACTTGTCTTTACTCCGTTTGTTAATCGGGGCTTTCATGGGCCTCGGTTTTTTCAAGTAATCCTTATTCTCAATTGTGGCCAGGATCTTAGCCCGAGGAGTATTAAGCAAGGTGAACCTGACTGGACTCCATCGGGGGCCCGACCTCTCCCCCCGTCGGCCCGGTTTATCTTCAAGCTTTTGCTTTCTATTCTGACTTTTCTTCTCTCTCTTATTTGAGTACTCAATCCTCTTGACCAGCATCACCTCCTCCTCATTAATGTACTTGGTGGCTCGGCTTAGGATCTCTGTGAACTTCTGGGGAGGCCTCTTAGCTAATGACTGGGTAAAAGGGCCAGCCCTCAAAGCATTTTGAAAGGCCACCATAGCGATACTCTGATCAAGATTCTCAATGCTCAATGCCTCCATATTAAATCTAGCCACAAAATCTGTTAACGACTCCCCTTGGTTCTGCTTGAGATTCACGAGGGTCATGGTAGACCTTCGGTGCCTCCGGAGGGGAGCGAAATGAGCCAAGAACCTATTTCGAAGCTGTTCGAAGTTAGCAATCGACGATGTGCCAGACTTGAATGCCAGGACCGTGCATGTCCTTCCAAAGTGGCTGGGAAGACTCTACACCACATAGTATCAGGTGCTGCCTGGACCATCATGTGAGAGGCGAAGAGATTCAAGTGGTCAGTGGGGTCGGTTATGCCTCCATATGGCTTAATGGCTAGGATTAAGGCGCTCGGATGGGATAATTGCCATGATCTCCTGACTTAATGGATGATTGGAAACAATGTCGTGTGACTCTTTCTCCCTCCGTCTCAACTCTGCAACCTTTCACTCCAAATGCCACAAATGTCTTTCTCGCTGAGCCCCTCCAGCCCGGGCATAATCGGGATTAGAGGACTCTTCCTCCTCTGAGCCCGGCCTCCCATACTCACCACACCAGGAGGGTCCGCTCTGTCTCTCATCCCGATGGGACTCCTTCCCAGCACGGGGGGATTCGCCTCCTCGAAATTCTCTATGACTAGAGTGACGATCCCCCTGGTGTTGACTGTCATGATTAGAGTGCTCCACTGGTCTCATCTCCGGGGGCTGCTGCTGGGTCAAAAAGGTGTTGAGCAATTCCGTCAAACGTTGGACCTGTCCCTCTAACTGGGCGACACGATCCTGAGATGGCGAGGGATTTGGGGGATGACCCCCTATGGGGCTGCTCTCAGGTGGGTGGTTTTGACTCTGATCTAGGATGGGCTAGGCCCTAACAGCTCGCGATGGATTTCTTCTCGTCGCCATAACGGGAGGAACTTTAGCTCAGCCGAGGTACTCGACGAACAAGAGTAGATAAAGTAACCGGCCCCACGGTGGGTGCCAAATGATGATACTGGACCAATCACCGAGGTCTGCCTCGAACCAAGTACCTATAAGGGCGGGGCTTTAATCCCCCGGGAGAACTCCGACGCTCAAGTCAGTAGAAGAAGATGCCCAAAATAGAAAGTGAATCAGTAGGCAGATGATCTATACCTGTAGAAGTTGACCTCTATTTAAAGATGGCGTAGAGCATACTCTGAAGAGATAAGATAACCTCGGAACAGAATGTTGGAGAGAATCTCGGTTGACCGAGTCAACCTCGTTCAAAATCAAATATGATATGAAGATCTAGATGACACATGGCGCTTCCTAAGACAGACACGTGGCGGCGCCAGGCTGGTAGTCTCTGAGGGTAGTATAGTAATTTTGCCCTTAGTAAAATATCCCCTCACCAGGTGGTATTCCTCATGGTACAGATTTGGTTGGTATTCATGAGGGAGATTAATTCTCCATGAGTTTATTGGAAGAAAGAATTATGAATAATTC
Source organism: Diospyros kaki (assembly GCA_036245055.1). Taxonomy (NCBI): domain Eukaryota; kingdom Viridiplantae; phylum Streptophyta; class Magnoliopsida; order Ericales; family Ebenaceae; genus Diospyros; species Diospyros kaki. The sequence continues at coordinate 29,248,735 of BSEG01000012.1, forward strand.
TATATTTGAATTTCGTGTCAAGGTGGAGCTTGTTATAATTGTGACTCGGAATTCAAATTTGTTTGTAATTGGGATTCCTAATTTGACTATGATTTGGACTTCGAATTTGAATGTGATTATGATATTTTCAAATTCGATTTTGAGTGGGATTTATCTCATATGGAGAAATATACTCTTGAATCATCTCCTGATCATGATATAATTTCTTGTGTACATCTACAGATGATTTTTGGTTTATAAATAGGTGCCCAATACTTTGGAATTACTTGCAACAATATCATCTTAGTGATATTTTGGTAGTAGGTATAGCACTATTATTGTACCAATATCATCATAGTGATATTTTTTTTCTTTCTGCCCATGATTTTTCCCGATTTGGGTTTTCTACGTTAAATTCTATGTTTATTTATGTGGTTGATGGTTTATTCATGTTTTGTTTTCGTTCCAAATCGTATCACAAGGTAATGGTTAGATTAATATTTGGAATTGAATTTCATTCCATTTGCATTAGAGAAGTATCAGATTGTATTAAATGAAGCATTAAATGTCTAAAAATAATGTTCTATATGCATTTAATGCTATTAGTAACGATTAGATTTTTGAATTTCAGCATAGTTACTCGAGTAATCTTTAAAGTTAGTTGGTTAAAATTTGATGTTACTTGACTACAAAGTATGTATTACTCTATTAATGTTTTCACTCGTTTAAGATTTGTTGTTGCCTGAATACAATAATTAAAAGTTTTTTATTTCGAGAAAATCTCAACAAGAAGTCGGTAGGCCTAGTGTAGAACAAGGTCATTCGGGGGAGTGTTGAGAGAGGCTTGATCCATTGTCCAGTAGAGCTGTTTGAGAAGAAATGGCTTGTAAGATAGGTGCAATTTAGAAGGCACATAAGAATTTCTCCCGTATGGGCCCTTTAGTGCTTAAGTTTGAAAGTGACATGGTGAAATCCAGATACAGTCAAAGCATATAGAAGTATGGAATGTAGTGCTATGAGCAGTCTTGGAAAAATGGATTTCTTTAGCAAGATTGTGATTATGAGGGTTTCTAGAAGGTGAAAGGCCTGGTGCTTGCTTAAGTCCATAAAGAGCCTTGGTGAGGTTGTATGCATAATCCTCATGATGTGGGTCCTCAAAACCTAGAGGCTATTTTACATAAACCATTTCCTTTAAATATCCATTGAGGAATGTACTTTTGACATGCATTTGGTATAGCTTAAATCCTTTATTGCAAGTATAGGCTAGTAATAACCTTATAGCCTCAAATTTAGCTACCAGGAGAAAAGGTTTAATCAAAATCTATCCCCCCTTCTTGACTATATCCTTGAGGTACAAGTCTAGCTTTGTTCTTGATTATGGTTCTATGCTAATCCATTTTGTTTCTAAAAATCCATTTTGTTCCTATAGCTTGCTTGTCTTTTGGTTTAGGCACTAAAGTTTATACCTTGTTTCTTTCAAATTGATTTAGTTCTTCTTGCATGACTGCAATCCAACTTGGGTCATCTATTGCTTTATTTATATTTTTTGGCTCTAAGTTTGATAGAAATGCTACATATTCACATTGGTTTCTAATGTAAGATCTAGTCCTAACACCTTGATTTATATCTCCTAGAGTTTTTAATTCATCAACATATGACTTTTCTCTATGACAAGATGGATCTTTTAAGGTTTCTTCTTCTACTTCTTTTTTACTATTTTCCTTATTTTCCTCAATGAGCTGATTTAAGATTTCCCATTCATTTTCATCATCTGATTGAGATTGACATAAATTTTCATTTTTCATTAAAGTTTACGTGGATTGATTCTTCCACAACTAATGTTCTCTTGTTTTAGATTCTATAAGCTTTACTAGATAAGGAACAACTTAAAAAAACTGTTTCATCACTTTTTGATTTAATTTACATAGATTATATTTTCCATTATTTAGAACAAAACACTTACAACCAAAAGTTCTAAAGTAGGCAATGTTTGGTTTTCTTTCTTTATAGAATTCATAAGGAGTTTTCTTTAAGATAGGTCTAATAGATACCCTATTCAAGATGTGACATGTAGTATTCACTGCTTCTATCCAAAAATACCTAGGCAAAGCATTTTCACACAACATAGTCCTAGCTATCTCAGCTAAGGATCTATTCTTTCTTTTCACAACTCTATTTTGTTGAGGAGTTCTTAAAGCTGAAAAAATAAGAGATATACCATACTCATTACGGAAAGACTTGAAAGAAATGTTCTTAAATTCTTTTCCATGATCATTGCTAATGTTAGAGATTTTTAGACATTTTTCATTTTGAATTTTCTTACAAAGTTTTATGAACTCATCAAAGATATTATCCTTGTTTCTTAAGAAAATTGTCCATGTGAACCTATAAAAATCATCTACAACTACAAATATGTAAGATTTTCCACCTAAGCTATGTGTTCTCATGGGACCACATAAATCCATATGAAGTAGTTCAAGGGGTCAAGTAGTTGAAATTATGTTCTTAGGATTAATGAGGATTTAACTTGTTTTCCTTTCATGTAAGCATCACATAAATTATTTTTATCTATGTTAATTTTTGGTAAGCCATTCACTAAATTTCTTTTCATTATCTTGGAAATCAGATGCATACTAGCATGACCTAATCTTTTATGCTAGAATACACTTTGATTATTGTTCACAGTTACTAAACACACATTGTTTTTAACTTCTCTTAGATTGATTACATAAACATTTCCACTTATTTTTCCTGTAAATATTTAATTATCAGTGTCCTTTAAATGGACACAAATTCTTTCTCCCCTCTTATAGTGAGAGCGCGATAAAAACAACGCAATAAGGACATGGTGGGTTCCACCCCCTATTTCTTGCACAAAACAAAAAATCCTGCCAGCACACCCCATCCATTTAGATGCAATTAGGTCAACACTAATATTTCCTCCATTAAAAACTGCATCCTAAAAGGGTGAAATGGAATCCTAAGTTCTGCTTGTAAACTATCTAAATGAATCATTATTGATTCTCCCTTAACGATAGTCGTGAGTTCCCAATCTGTAGGGCCCTTTCCTTGAATTAAGAAAACAGTATGATCAAGCAAAAATCCTCAGTAGTTTTGCGTTTTAAAACTAAGGGTCGCATTCGTTGGGAGATAGTAATCTCAGTGGGAAGTTGTTCAGAAGCCATTTTTACCTCAAGAGAGTTAAGATTTTTCGGTGAGTAGAGTCTTCCAAAGGATCAAAAACTTTAAGGGCCAAGAGCAGCAAAAGGGTCTCCGTGACAATCTATAACACCCCAAAATAAAAGAAAGTAATTTCAAAATTTTTAGGAATTTTCTAAGTGTCTATAAAACAGTTCAGAAAACTAGAAGTCAGTGTAATAAATTGAATCCACTGAAGGGAGTACCTAGAACTCAGATACTTAGTAGAAGGACATGATATTGATGAGCATATGGAGACAAGATTTATGACGCTGAAAGAAATTAAAATGGGGATAGTTTTTGGTACAGTTAAAATACAGTTTGAAAAATTGAGTGATCATAAAGGACTTTCAGAAAGTCAATGGAACCGTAAGGGGGCTCCGATTTTATGTAAGGATAAACCTTGAACTGGTTTCGGGATGAAACAAAGGTCCTGTGAGGACACTGGGGCAAAAACGTACTTATCAAGCCTTGAGTTATTAATTTTGGAATTTTGGTATTTTAATCCAAATGAAATTGATATTTGAGGATGTAATGGTAATGTGCAAAGGTTCAAGTGGGATTAAGGATCTAATTTATAGATTTATATGTAATTTTCATAATTGTATGTAATACCCGGTGTTACTGGTGTTAAGAGAATAAGAAAAAGAAGTTAGAGACTTCCAAAAATACCCTTGAGAAAGTGAAGTATCGTTGAGAATAATGGTGCCCTATGAGAGGGGCATTTTGGTAATTTGGATAGTGAAGTCCAATAAAGGGTAATTTGGTACATTGGAGATACTTCTAAGGTGGAATTAAGTATAGAAGTGAATTAGTTCCCATTTTGCATTATGTGGAGATAAATGGGATTGAAAATTCACAAAGGGTGTTTTGGTAATTTTGGAGAGAAATTCCATAAAGGAATTAATTATGAGAAAAAGAAGAAATTAATTATGGGAGTGAAAATAATTAATTTTTCCTAAATTGGTGTATTTATATAGGGGTGCCACATGGATGGTTTAGATTTAGTCTTGGAAGCCAAGGTTGGTGGCATGGAGTGACACTTGGCAAAGTGGTGTCCAAGATAAATGGAAGATTAAATTAATTGCAAAAGAAATTGGAATATGGTCATTCTTGCAATTAATGGGAGACATGATTATGTTGCATAAAAAAAGAAAATGCAAAAGAAATGGAAAATGGTCAAGCATTAATGATGGAAAATGGTCCCATTAAATTAAATGGGAAAGAAATTATATATGTCTCTCAAGTGGTCACTCATGTGATGGGATGAAATTAGTCAAATTAAATATATGAGAAATGGCTAATTTTGGTATTGGAAGACTACATGATCCAATGGTTGGGATCAAGTCTTGAAAATATGGGGATTTAATAAATTGGAAAAGCCTTGATTTATGTCTTTCAAGGTTGATGGCATGAAAATTTCTCAAATTAAATAAATAGAAAAGAAAATCTATTTATGGAATGGAAGACTTGATCCAAGGGTGGAGATTAAGTCTTGAAAATCTAATGGTTGAGATGATTCAAGAGAAGTGGCATGGATTGCCACATGTAAAGGGATTTGAATGGTTGAGATCTAGTCTTCAAAAGTAAAAGAAATCTAATGGTGAAGATTAAAGAAGACAAGAGCACATGGATTGTGCTTTATTTGGATGGCTAGGATGGGTTCTTCCAACTCACATTAAATCCAAGGGCTAGGATTTATTCTTTCCATAGAATTAAATCAAAATGAATAAAGGAAATAATTGCCTATAAAAGGAGAAGGAGAGCCTTTCTCTCAAACTTTTCCCCATTTGAAGAGAAAGAAGAAAGAAAGCAATGAAGAAGTCTTCCATTGAGAAGAAAGAATAAAGAAGAAAGAAAGGTAAGAAAGTATGTGTCTTGGCAATTTTAAGGCTAAATTTCCTTTCTTGAAATTTCTTTAATACTTTGTGATCCATTATATGGCTAGATTCTTTCAATGGGAAGAGTTAGAAGTGAAGCTAGGAAATTCTTAAAGCTTCAAAAGAAATGGAAAAGGTAAGGGATAGCCCCATGGGATGGTGGCTACCAAGGGATGTAAGTATGGTTCATGAATTTGTATGTGTGCATTGGCATGTTGTCGTGTTCTAGGACCTATGGCCATGAGGTTGAGTAGGGTAGGGTAGATTAAAGCCTCAAAACAAGGTGGTTGTGAGGATGTGGAAGCCCTAACCATGTTGCATACATGCATTGGCATCACATTTATTTATTCATGTTCATACTATATGTCATTGCACCCTTATTGAGCTTAATAGCTCATGAGGTTTTTATCCTCACCATGTAGGTCTTCATGTATCAAAAGGAAAGGAAGTGGGAAGCTTGAAGCTTGGAAAGCTATGAAACCATCTTTTTTTTATATTTGGTTGGTAAAATAAAGGAAATGGTGGAATGGCATGTGGAAGCTTGGAAAGAAGATTCAAGTGTAGGTTATGGCTTATGGAAGCCTATGTTATTGTGTTTGAGTCATGAGATGTAAATTAACTTGATTATTAATGGTTTGTTAAAGCCTAAGATCATGTGTGTGTATTTCATAACTTGAGAGTATTTGATTTTATATTAAGATGAGATGTTGGCCTATGGCATTTGAAGCCTAAGTTGTGATGTAAGTCTCATTGTTAAGGTATGTTGTAATAAATAAAGATTAAGAAGGGTTTTGTTTGAGAAATAAGGCCTTGCAATGAGAAAAGTGGAGGATTTGATGCATTTAGAGGTGTGTGAAATTTTTGAAAAATTGGGAGTTGGGAAGTTCAAAGAAAAAAAAAATATTTTTTTTGGAAGCAGGCAGCAGCCTGCGCGCTGGCTGCCGCGGCCGCGCGCAGGCAGGCGCCCAGCCGGGCTAGGCATGCGCGGCCAGCGCCCAGTGGGCCTCGTCGGCCAATTTTTTTTTAAAAAAATTGGATTTTTGGGGATTTTGGACCATTTCTAAATTGAATTTGGGCCCCGGAGGAGTTTTCAAAAATAAAGAGATTTTCGGGCATTTTTGGGGAAAATGCCAAAATTTTTGGAAAATTAAAAAATTTGAGTTTTTCCTCCAAAAGTGGTAATCAATCAATGGATTGGTTTTAAATGGTGATTTATGGAACCCGGTAAATTTTTGGATGGGAAAAGAATTAAATATAAATAAGAAATAGCGGTTGGGCATTTTCATGAGTTTTCTTTTTAGCCAATGTGGTGTGGTTAAAGCCCAATTTCGCTAGTGAATCCTGGGAATGAGGGAAGAGAAGGACGAGCCTAGTTCCCACCTAGGGCGTCTCATCTTGAAACATGGTCCACCCTTCACCCAAGGCTGGGCCGGTGGACAATTTGGATAATTGTTCACGAGTAGCACCCGTAAGTGGGAGCGGGGTGTTACATTATATAATAAATTATGTAAATCATACATGTATAAAATATATATACATATAATTATATATGTGTTACAGAGAGTATGTGGGTGAAATCAAGGGATAATTTCAGTGGACTATGCTTGGTGCCCAAGTTTCAAGTAACTATATATAGGTGGGCATTTGAGCATTGGAGGAAAATCAAGAATAGAGAGAGAAAGAGAGAAAGGGGGAGGGGGGAGAAGCCGTGAGGGTCGCTAGTAACTAACAATGGCAGGCCAAGGGGTGGCTGGTCCATGTTGGCCAATCAGTGGCTAGGGGCGGCTGCAATAGTGGCGACCATGGTTGTGCGCGTAGGGTGGCTAACAGTAGTGGATGGCCATGGCTGGCGATGGAGGTTGACATAGCAACAATAATGGCTGAGCAGTGGCGCTTGGTGGCTCTAGAGAAGTGGTTGTTGCTGGAAGTGGCGATGAGTGATGGCAGGAGGCCGTCTTGGCCGGTGATGGTCGTTGAGTGAAGTTGGAGTAGCGGCGGTCAATAGCTAGTTGCAGAGCTCGCGATGGAGATGGCCGAAGACGGCGACTGTGTAACGAGTTTGGCGGTGATAGCAGCCGGCTGGTGGCCAAAGGCAGGCAGCGGTGGCCATGCACGGGATCGGCTGTAGGTGTGAGGAGGAAGAAGAAGAAGGAAGAAAAAGAGGAAAGGAAAAGAAAAGAAAAGAAATAAAAGAAAATAAGAAAAATCTAAAAAAAGGAAAATAAAGGAGGAAAAATAGTCAGAAATCCAAGAAAAAATTAAGAAAAATTTTAAAATTTAATTTTGGGTTCGAGGAGCGTGCTAGCGGCTCAGAAATGGAATCTAGACGCAGAGTGGCAACCAAGGAGGCAACATCGGCGTAGGCATTTTACCATCTTATGCTTCAATTTTGCTAGGGTATGGGAATTTAATTATCTTCAATTTTTTTCATAATATTGAGTAATGTGGAAATGAGCCAATGATTTGTTGAATAAATTAATGGGTCTGGGATTATTGAGGAAAATAGTAAGAAAATTAAGAAAAATAGAATATTGAATTTTTTGAATAAATTTGATGGTCAAGGAACATCAAGGCATTAAATGGTAGGATCATTAGAACCTGACATAGATTTTGAGATTTAACAAGAATTTTAAAGTGTGCTGAAGTTATCAAAGGTAAGTTATTCGACCCAAAAACTCAGTTTTATATAAATGGTTTTATCATGTTGTCATGCCTTGTCATGCTATGCATCATGTAGATTGCATACACATGTTATGTTGATGAGAAATGCATATATTCATTGGTGAAGTTTATTTGTCATGCATTGTATGTTGATTTGGTGACATGAGAAATCAACAGTCTATCAGGAATGTTATATTACATCCCAGTCTCGAAAGGGAGGTTGCCTCAGAAGGGAGATTGTAAAATGATGGTTAAAATGCTATGTTGATGAATGTCCAGGCCTCGGAATGGAGGTTGGAAAATGGTGATGAATGTCCTGGCCTCGGAAGGGAGGTCGGAAAATGGTGATAACAAAGGGATTCCCCGTGGTCACTAAAGGAAGGTGAAGAGATGATGTTATTATTGCAATTTTCATTCATGCTCAAATCATGTTTGTTACGAATCTCTTACTTAGATGATTTAGTTTCTAACTTGGGTTATGCCCTTGGAACATTCAAACATTCTAGTTGGGGCTTGTCGCAAAGGCAAGAAAGTGGTTGAGATGTAAAGGCACGAGATGTCATGTCCGATGGGTTTGACAAGTTGTCTTTGTATTTTTGCTTCTTCATGAAGATTCAATTATGTTTTAGTCATGTTGAGAAACTTATGTTCTATTAATGAGTGGCCTTGTAAAATAAAAGAATGTTACTTACTATGAATTATGTTTGAGCAACGATTATGCAATACTGTTATGATTCTATCTTATTTTGAGGTTCGATTCTTAGCTTCCTCATTTGATGTTTATGGTAATTCTCATTCGAGATAGATGAATGAAAATTTTGAGATAGATATGAGAAAAGATAAGGTTTAACATTAATTTTAAAAAAAAAGTTTTATCCCAAAATTGTTTTAAGTTATAATACGCCTGGAAAAGCTGGGTGTTACACAATTAGGACTCTTCGGGGCCCATAGGGGACCACCTCATATTTATAGTGGAAGTCATCGACAGACCAAGCATCGTCAGTCCCCCAGAGACTCTCCCCCAATGAGTCATTAGGCACCCATCTTTTTAGACTCTTCACTTTGACTTTCAACCCAAGGTAACAGTGGGGGAGCTATTGTTTTGGGGTGTCTTAAAATTTCCTAACTCTTAAGTATCTTCTCGATGAGTCTTAGTTCTTTGGACAGTCTCCTGGACGATAGCGTCCCGGGCCCCCCGATGGGTCCCCTAAGAATGGTCCGACTTATTCATTTTGCATAAGTTTAGAGACGCCCTTCAGGTCTCCCAGACCAAAGCCACCCGGTGGCCTCAAAACCCTCTTTAGGACCACCTGGAGACAGCCATTGAGGCTCTACCCCAAAGATGTCTCTAGGCCCTCCAACATCTTTGCATAAACTCCCCAGAAAAGTCTAAAGACTCGATTATGGGTCCTACCTCTTATCTATAAATATTTGCCTTCTCCACATAAAACAGATCTTTTTGGAGACTTTTTGGACCTCTTTGGACCCGACTCTTTCTCTCTCCAAAACCCATCTAGAATCTACTTTGACCTCGCTCTTCAGGACACTTGAACACATACTACATACATTGGACGTTCATCTACATGCTTTTTGGTGCATACTTCTCAGACTATTGTCTGACTTAGGCATTGAAGGGCCTGCATGAAGAGGTTTCCCACGTGCCTTCCTGATGTCTCTTGTGCTCGTAGGTTAAGGCAAAGCCCTACTTCCCAAAGACCCCGAAGGCTCACTTCCTCTAAGACCTATCGGGCCCCCCCATCCATCATCGCCCTGAAGACTCTTCCAGGCGCACAATCTCGAAGGCCCCAAAGACCCCTATCTGGGTTCCTAAAGATTCGACCTTCTAGCACTGTGGCCCAAACTCGGTTGACCTCTCTAGCGACATCTTGAACCCTTAACTATAGCGAATGGCTCTACTTTGGTTGTTCCCAAGACAAATAAATGTAATTGTTGTAGTTAAGCAAGATTGAGTGTTTTGTAAAGTATGATTTAAATTCAATGGAGTAAAGCTCAGTGTGGTTTTCAAATTAGTCGACTACATGTTTCAACAAAATTATCTTTTAATCGACTATTAAAATCCAATTACTAGAGTGCTTAGTGCATCCCCATGTTATCTCAATTTTAATAATGTAAAAAGTTCTTTTTAATAAAGTATCAATATTTTTTACTCGAGTAAATCTATTTGAAAATTGAGTATCTTTTATATCAAAAGATCTGAGTATAATTTCAATCAGTAAAGCTTAATTTCAGTCAACTAATGTATTTAGTTAATCAAGTTAATATATGAGTTAGTCGAGTGAAGGAAGATTGGTCTCTAACTAAGTTTCTGGTCTTAAAGATAATTGAGTATTAAGTATTTGTACTTGAGTAAGTATGTCTATTAGTCGAGTAGTCTTAGTTTAGTAATTGAGTGAGTAATGCAAAGTCTTTGTGGCTGACTTAGTCGAGTATTGAATTGATCATACTCGAGTAAGCCCTATAGATAATCAATTACTTGAAAAATCCAATCGAGTGATCTCTATATTAGTAGAGTATTTGATGTTAGATTTTGAAAATTATAGCCGTTACTCAAAGAAGAAAAAGAGAAAAGTTTTGACCATTAGAGCTTCATTTGATTATCTTATGAAGTCTAATTATGTTCTCTTATAAAAGAATGCTAAATATGGTTATGCATAGTGTGTAAAATGTTTTATCTTTATAATATGCATATCTTTCTTAACAAATTTGACTATTATCAGTTAAATCAAAAGAAACTGTGAGTATGTTCAGGTATCAAAGGAAATCCTAAGTCTCAAGCTTCTATAAAAGGCTAAGTGCTATGAGAGATCAAGGCTAACAAAGCTATCATGTGACCTCGGGCTGATGTTTTAGTAAAGTAGAGCCAAACCAAATTTAGACACAACAAAGGACAAACTTTTTCAATCCAATGTTCACTGCTTGACTGATTAGTCTTTCATGATCATCCTTTCTCACTTCAAGCAGTATCTAGTTAATTTTTCTTGTAGATCCTCTTAAACCAGATACTAGATATAAGAGAGTTGAGTGCTTTATTCATTCATATTCTTATAACTCTATTTTGTTTAAGAAAATGTTTGAAATCATTGTATTATCTTATATTTTTCTCTTAAGAAATCCTTTCACAAATTTTGTGAAACTTGTAAAAGGTTATGCCTGATCCTTTAAAAGGTTGTCTTCGTTATGACTAAGCCTAGGATGAAAAAGTTACATGTAAAGATTGTAGCTGCTCCTGTAAAACCTGGGGTTCCTACGTAGCCCATTAAAAGTGAAGGTTTTAGTTGAGTTTGTAAAAACTATGTATGGGTTGTACTTCAGCCCTAAAAGCTAAATCTCTTAGTGGATAGTTTCAAAATTCTTAGTGAGGAGCTAAGGTAGTGGACTAGGCTTGTTGGCTGAACCACTTAAAAATGTATGTGTTCATGTGGTTTGTTTCTTATGTCTTGATAGTATTATTTTTCATTAGCCATGCAAAAGATTTTTCATTTAAGTTAACTTCATTATCATCATGCTAGATCGCTCCTCTTTTCATTGCATATATAAATGTCTTTAAAGCGATCGAGTAATCAATGTTGATACTCAAGTATTTTTTATAAGTTAGTTAAATAAGCTTATCTTTTTGTTGTCAGCACAATAGTTTTCTTATTCTTATATTGAAATGTCACACCTCATCTTTACCTAAATATTACACGATCTAAATTGATTCTTATAAAACATTTTTCCATATCTATACAATGTATTCTCATTTTATCTCAATTATCATTAAGAAAACTTGCGTCAGTTTTCATTGCATGTATAAAGTTTGTTTTAAACCTCTCTAATCTCGTTTATTGGCTCATGAGTGTTGACATTTAACAAAAGTAAGAAAAATGCTATTGTCATCAAAATAACTATTTTCTTATATTTATATTCAATTTTTTTTTCATTCATACCTCTTTATTCTATATCTGAAGTAAGTTTGAATTAGTCTGTATGAAAAATGTTTTAATGTCATATAAATTTATATTGAGTTGTTGCAACATTTTTACAGTATGAGAAGTACCTTTCAAATTAGATTTAATACATAGTATTTTTAATATCACAAAAATATTCAAAACATCTAATCCACCCCTCTTGGATTCTTTTAGAAGCTTATGTTGATGATATGATAGTCAAAATCTGCCAAAATGAACCACATGTTGACAAGTTTTCTCATGTGTTTGTGATATGCCAATAGTACAATATGCACCCTAACCCTAACAAGTGGACCTTCGCAATCCTCTCGGGTAAGTTTCTTGGCTACATCATCACATCACGAGGGATTGAGGCCAATCCTGAAAAGATACAAGCTATCTTGGACATGCAACCTCCCTCATCTGTGAAGGATATTTAGTGGCTCACTGGCTGCTTAGTAGCCCTTGATCGATTCCTCTTGAAGTCTATCAAAAAGAGTCTACCTTTCCTAAAAGTTCTCAAAGGAGGAAAAAATTTTCTTTAGAACGAAGATTGTGAAAAAGCCTTCTAATCTTTGAAGGTCTACTTAAAGGAAATTCCACTGCTAACCCAACCCAAGACAAGGGAGCCACTCCACATGTACCTCGAGGTTATCAATGTCGTTGTTAGTGTTGTGTTATTAAAGAAAACTTAACAAGTGGATCGCCCTATCTATTAAGTGAGCAAAGTCCTACAAGAGGCCGAGACATGCTACCCCTATGCTGAAGAAATGGCTTTTACACTTATTATGCGGAGGAAGGAAGCTAAGATCATATTTCCAAGCCCACACGGTGATTATATTAACTGATCAACCTTTGCGCTAAATCCTCTAAAGTCTAGAATGCTTAAGAAGACTCACAAAATAAGCCATCCAGCCTGGGGAATATGACATACACTTCAAGCCCCATAAAGGTATCAAGAGGCAAGCACTTTCTGATATCATCGTAGAGTGCACTCATACTACTGATCAACCTTTGTCGATGGTGCCTTGAACGTTTAAGGAAATGAAGCCGGTGTGGTTCTCATATCTCTCGAAGGTGCCATCCTTGAGTACTCTCTACGATTCACCTTTCCAAGCTCTAACATATGAAGCCCTCATTACCGGCCTCCACATCACCAAAAAACACGAAGCATAGAAAATAATAGCCCATAGTGATTTCCAACTCATGTTAGTGTTGTACGCCCTAATGCTAGATTTAAATGACATCTAGTATGTAATGGGATGCTTAATGTTAATCTTGCAATTAATAGAATGGTCATATCTTCATCCATACCTCTCCACTTGTATATAAATGAGTCTCTAGATATCTTGATAAAGATCTTATTCTTAAGCTGTTAAGAATATGTGACGATAATCTTTAATGTAAGATTTCTTAAAGTGATTTCTAGTCTTTAGATTCTATAGAAGGGGACTATGATTAATTGATTATGGACTAGCACATGGGCTATTACCTTTCCTTAGTATGAAATGCTAATGATAAAGGATGGCGATGAGTCAGAGGTCATATTGCATGAAATGCAGATAGTAGACACGTGGTTAGGTGTTGGTTGAACATCTGCAGAATGTGACGTGTGTAACATATCACATGGTTGAACAGATTTGTAATGACCCGTTAGGGGGTGTAGGCGTTTTCGAGTATTTTATTTTGGGTTCAAAATTTTTGCATTAATTAATTGAGGATTTAAAATATTTTTTTTTTTATGGAATGAAGTGTAGTGGAAATAAGAATTTGGTAGCCCATCCAATTGGGATTCAAAATGTGGGGAAGGTCCAAATTGATTGGGTCATTGAGATGTGTTTGGAATTTTAATTATATTATGAATGTGCTTAGATGATGATAATTTATTTGGGTTAGTGAGTTGGGCCATGGAATGGCCCACGGCATGGGTTGAGCCCAATTGAGAAATGAGATTTGAAATTCTTGAAGGAAAATCATAATAAAATAAATTGGCCATCAAATGTCAATAGTGCCCTTGGTCACTGTGCATTTTCTTTCTTTGTGCTACACTTGCACTGGCGACCTTTCTCCTGGGCATACCCACATTTCTTATCTATGGCTTCTTCTTCTTGTTTCTTCTCTTCCCTCCTGGCTACTTGTATTTTTCATCTGGGATGATAGCAACTTCAGGAATGGAGGATTTTTCTGCATAGAGAAGTTATAAGGCAAGTTCTTCTTGCATTTCCACTTTATCTTTCAGTGCGAGCTCTCTCTCTCTCTCTCTCCGTTATATATATTCTATATTTCAATGCAAGCTTCCTTGATTTCTACTTTCTTCTTTAACTTTCTGCAAGTTCCCTTATGTTCTTTGTCATTACAAGCTATTATTTATTGTGTCATCTCGCTGTGGTGTTTTCCACTATGTTTATTTTGTGTATAAATTCCCTAGTTGCTATGAACTCCATTTGATGTCTCGAAATGGAGTTTGTTTTCACCCCAAGCTTTCTTCGTGAATGGCATTTTATATAGTTAGGTGAGGATGAGAACCTTTGCTCGTTTTGCATCCAAAGAAGCAGTGTTAAATGTGTGTATATATATATGTGTGTGTGTGTGTGTGTGTGTCTGTGTGTATCATATTCGAATGAGCTCCCTGTCCAAATGCCTCTTATATTTATATGTGCTATGTCGGAATGTAAAATGCTAAGTCATCCACCACTCATTCGAATGATTTCATTGAGGTATTTGGAGGTCTTGCATAAACAACAAAAGCTCAACTGAGAATATATACTGTTCGCCCATATATGAGACCCACCTGTAAATACACATATACATACATGTGTAATGAGTTGTTACCCCTCACTGATTTGAAAAGCTTACCCGAACCATGCCTAGCCTAGCCAATCCACCATATACTTATGCTTAAACAGTCATTCAAATGCCCTTGTTCTGTTTGGCAAACCCACTAATATATATATATATACACGTTCAGTTTCATTGATGTTCCAACGAGCTCTTTTTGAGCTCTTCCCTCTAGTCCTTCCCGTGAGCTCTTCCCACGAGCTCTTACCGAACACGTGACCTGAAGCTCTTGGTGCCAGCTCGCCCTACGAGCTCTTGCTCAACCCATTGACCGTGAGTTCGTTCAGCGAACTCTTGTTCACCTCATGACCTCGAGCTCTCTCTTCATAAGCCGCGAACTCATAACCTTGAGCTCATCCCATAAGCCTTGACTGCAAACTCTCCCAAGCTCTTTTCATAAGCCTTTGCCAGCAAGTCGTCCTGAGCTTTTCCCACAAGTCTTTGAATGCGATCTCTCTGATCATACCCCATCCATTTACATTTCTTTAACTTAAGTAAATG
The DNA here is from genome assembly GCA_036245055.1 of Diospyros kaki. Taxonomy (NCBI): domain Eukaryota; kingdom Viridiplantae; phylum Streptophyta; class Magnoliopsida; order Ericales; family Ebenaceae; genus Diospyros; species Diospyros kaki. The sequence goes on from BSEG01000012.1 coordinate 29,263,739, forward strand.
TTTTCATTTTCTTTAATTTATATTTTACCTTTCATTTACTTTAATACATAAATGTAAATAAGAAAGTACCCTCTATTTGGATTCAATAAAAATATCAAAAAAATCAAAATCCATAACCATAAAAAAAAAAATAGAATTTTGGTTTTAGAACAAACTCAAGAAATTGCGATTTTACTACCCTCGAAATACATAGCTTCTGTTTCTTGAGAAATTCATTAAAAATCATTCTTACAACAATGAATGGTTGTTATCAAAATACCGAGAGTTAGTTTTTCAAAATGAAGACATTTATAAAAATATGTTCTAGTTAGTCATTCGCCTTAGAAAAATTTTAGATTTATTTTGACCAGCAATTTCGCGTGGTGTGGTCATTCTGATTGCATGGGGTCAAATCATGAATTTGAGCTATGAGCACGAATATAAGTAAATGCATATTGTCACTTGTTAAATGAAATCACAACACTCATATGATGGGAAAAGTAGTTATTAAATTTATAATACTCCTTAGCTGGTGAATCAAGATTTAATATTAAATAGCATCTCTAAAAAATTATTCCTGTGTTATAATTTGCATCAAGCATTTCTATGTCATAAATTACATTTTGAATGCGGTAAACGTTATGAAATAAGATATGTTGAATTTATCTGATGATGGAAAAATATCCAGTATGGGTAAATGATGTTGAAAGTATGAATTTTGCAGAAACAAGTATTTAAATACATGTGGTTGGAAAATGCATATATGATGCATACATGTACATGTTGTATATATATATATATATGTTTTGCACACCTATTATTTTGCACGGAGGGAGAAAGGATACTTTAGAGCACCTGGCGCAGGACAAGGTGGCCATATCCCGACAGGTTAGCTCCATATTTATTGTGAGGTTTTATTGAAATTATGAAATTTTGCATGCATTGATTGATGGCTTGAGAGTCGGTGAGATTGATATTGATAATGAAATGATGTACTCTTGCATGTATTGATTGATAGCTTGAGTGCCTGTGAGAATTGATAATGACATTGAAAGTTTATGCACATTTGCATAGTGATACATGGTGACATGATATATTAAGTTGAATTGATAAATTCATGAATTATGAATCTTTTATATAATTATGGAGTCCTTGATTACTCTTCTTGGTGTCATCATGTTCTTGGATCCTATATATTGTTCCTTGTTTCTCAAACTTGCTAAGCCTTGTGGCTCACTTGATCTTCTTTGCCATTCCAGGTGAAGGAAAGAACGTTATTGGGGGCGAGTCCAGTAGGACTATAGCCCAGGGATAGTGGTGTACGGAGACGCGTCCTATCTTTAAAGATCCTAGTTAGTGATTTAGTGAGGATTATAGTGATGAGGATTTGTTATATTATTATCATTTGAGCCTCTTATTATTTTATATGGTCATCGAGCCTAGACTTATGAGATATTGAGAATATAATTAAATCTTATTTAAATTTCTGCTGCTAGAAATGAAATGAGTTGTTATTTGAGTTTAGTTTTGTTCTGTATCATCTATGTGAGGATCTCCTTTCGAATATCCTATGCTAGCGAGAATATTCGAAAGCGGACCTTACAAGATTAATGATCTGTTATTGTTTTGTGTAACTGGTCCTCAAATCGGAGGCGACATGGTTGTCTTGTGTACTAGTGTCGAAAATTTGTTGTTGAGCGGAACCACCCAATCAGGAGGTGGGAATGTTCTTTGTGTGGTCTCTGTTCTACTGGTGTATGGAGGCAGGTGATCACTAATGGGATCCATTTACCTCCAGGATGAGGAAAACATCTTGTGCAATCATAGTAGGGTTGTGATTGGAAAACCCCCTGGGTAGGGCGTTGATAATAGAAAAAGAGTTTTCAATGTCAGAAGGAGTTTTGATGTGTCATCTCGATCACACCATACTAGATCTTGTAAGTTTACACACAGACTTACAAGTCTCCTGATTACCTATATCCAAACTTGCAAGCCTTGGGATCACTTGCATTTAGATGAAACTCTTGAGATCATTCTAAGTTCCCAAACTCATTTGAAGGACTCGTAAACACTTCAAGACTCTAAAGACACTTTGAGGCTCACTTTCCCATTCTAGAAATTTCTTGTTGTATCGATGCAACAATAGTTGTATTTTGAGTAACAACTATTGGAGCTCTTCATTAGGATTAACTCATGAGAAAACAAAGATGAGTCCCATTATTGAAACCAAGTTAGAATAATATAACCGTATATTTCCACTCCCATCTAACCAAAATTCACAAATGAAACTACTATTATTAGGGGTGTGCATGCTTCAATTTCTAAAAAAATTAAACCCAACTAACCTACTCAAATTTTGTAATTTATCAAACCAAAACTAAACCAAAGAGGAAAAGAAACCAAAATCAAGCTAAACTGCTTGTGTCATCTTTCTTCGGTTCGATTTAATGAAAAATTAAGAAGAAAACAAGAAATAAGATAGGGAAATATATACCATATAGAACTTAAAAGATATTTTGGAGTTGTAATGCATCTTGTGCCATTTATTACACTATCTCTTTGGGTAACAGTAGGCTTCGAATAAAAGGCAAAATATCAAAACAAGTTATAAAAAGAATTCCTTTCAATATTGTACAATAAAAATTATAAAAAGAAAAAAGAAAAACGCACTCTTTCACATATACATATACAAGATAAAATATATATAATTATATAGTTAGTAGTTGATTAAAAAGATTTGTTACTTGACTAAAAATAATATTACTCGATTATAAGCATTTCTTAGTCAATTAACTTTTCAACCACTTGTTCATAAAAATATATTACTCAATTAAGCAATTTTGAAACTTGATTAAAGAGTATCACTACTCGATTAAACGTTTCTCTTAGTTGATTACTAATTCAAGTACAGAGACTAAGATTCTATCCAATAATTATTACTCGATTAAACTTTTTTGTTATTCGACTAGGTAAGATGTTAATTGATTAAGAATAACTTCTTAGTCAATTAAAAGTTTGAGTATAGAGACTTGTCATATTGTCTAGCATTTATTACTCAATTAAAATATTTTGTTACTCGACTAAGCTAGATGGTACTTTATTAAAAGGATAACTTAATCAAATAAATTCCTTGTTACTCGAATGAGATATTTTCTTAGTTAAATAAATTCCTTGTTACTCAACTGAGATATTTTCTTACCCAATTAAAAAATGGTTACTGGATTATGTTTAGTAGTTTGTTGATTAAATTTGATTGGATCTTTAAATCCTAATATATCTTACTCGATTAATAATATTCAATACTCAAGTAATGTTTGAAAGTTGGTTAAAACTAACTTTCCCAAACATAATTACTTGATTAAGGTTGAGTTTTACTTGAGTGAAAGGCATGTTAATCAATTAATGATTGCTATTACTCAATTAACAACCTATTTTCAAATTTTAGCGTATGTTTTGTATTCAACATCAAGATCAAGGATTCAACAGAAATCGAGGATAGCTACAAACTTAAACATACTAAAATTTGTAAAATATGGGTGTTCACCCAAGAAAGGGGTGAATTGGATGCTTCAAAAAATTTTAGTTTGATGAAGATTTGTATAAAAAATTGTTTTAAATTTCTTTATGCCTTTGAAAAACAATGCTGCAAGTATAAAATGAAAATGATTGAAGTATGAAAATCAAATGAAAGAGAATTGAAAACTGACAACGTATAAGATTTATATTTATAGTGGTTCGACGCAACCCGACCTACTCCACTACGTTAACTCCTCACCAAGGATTTTTCAAATCCACTAAGGACTGCTTTATTAGAGAGGCGAGCTTTATCCTCTATATCTTTTACAAGCCTCAACTATAAGTTTGTTGTATTCAAGTGGGGCTTCAAATGATAGCATTTTACGGAGGGGCAGGAGGGTCTTTTGGCAACCCTCATGGCTGCCCAAAACGGCAGCGTTTTGAGCCTTGAGTGAAGGGCCAAAACGGCAACCCCCCTTGCCGTTTTATTTGGCGTGCTGCAGCTTGTCCTTTAGCTTGCTTCTTCTTGATCGTCGATGCTCGGCTGTGCCTTTATACGATGCAATCTGCATCGCTTGTGTCCTCTTTAAATCATCCACAGTCGCCTCGAGATCAGCAGTGAGTACAACCTCCAATTATCTTCCTCGTTTAGGGTTTGCTCGGTTCATTCTCTATGTTTTCTTTCTCTCTCTGTATAGTTTATACGAATGTTTATTTTCTCTCTAGGGTTTGTGCCTCTAACCTGTAGTTCTGTGGTTATGGGGCCAATTTGAGTCGAGAGTTGATTTTGTACAGTGAGATTTGAGAGTGAGTTTGTTTATATCGAGGTTGTAATCATTTTTGTCCCGATAGTGCAGTGAGTTCTCTTTCTAAACATGGACGTAGCCCTCTTTAATAGGTGAACCACGATAAAAATCTCTTGTGTTCTACGTTTTCTTTATTTCGTTTCTTGTTTATGTGCATGCTTACAGTTTTGTAGCCTATGTGTATGTTGGTTAGCTCTATTGTTTTATGTTCTGAGTTTTGGTCGAGAGAAGTTTCGACACAATAGTGGTATCAGAGCCATTTCTCTGGTATTCACCATTAGGGTTTTTGGAGCCTGTGCTATTTTATCTTCCGAGTCATATTTTTGCTTTACTTGTGTTGGTCTGAGACGCTAGGGTTTGCTGTGAGTCTCTATCAGTTGAGGGTTTATTGTCTGAGTCTCTGTCAGCATCTAGGGTTTTAGGGTTCCTTCGTGCAAAGTGAAGATGACAACAACCCGATTTGAAATTGGTACATTTGATGGAAAGAGTGACTTCGGTAGTTGGAAAAAGAAGATGAGAGTCCTGCTCTCTCATCACAAAGTGCTTATAGCACTTGAGTCTAACGACAGAAAGTGGTCGGCATATCAGTTGGTTAGAACTGATGAGGTAAGAGAAGAGGCATTTAATCTTATTTTTTTTACATCTTAGTGATAGTGTTATTCGTAAGGTTGATGGCATGAATACCCCTCTTGAACTGGGGAACAAACTAGAATCATTATATTCTATATTGTCTGCTCCTAATTTAGTTTATTTAAAGGGTATGTTATTCAACTTTAAAATGAATGTTTCTAAATCTATGGATGAAAACATAGATGAGTTTATCAAGCTTGCTTTATTGTTAAGAGAAACAGATCAAGCCCTAGGTGATACCAGTGAGGCTATGATCCTTTTAAACTCTCTACCTGATGAATATAATGTAGTTAAGCATGCTCTTCAATATACTGGAATTGTACCTAGTCTAGATTTAGTTATTTATGGAATTAAAGCTAGGGAGTTAAAGTTAAATGCATCTAAGAAGCCTGCTAATAACCTGTTTGTGAAAGGTAAGTTTGAAAAGAAGAACAATACGGGTAATGGAGATCAAACTAGGAGTTTTAGGAATAAGGGTAAAAACAAAGAAAAGAAGGGCAAACAAAAACCTAAGTGAAAGTGCTATTATTGTGGGAAAGAGGGACATATTAAAAAATATTGTTATGATCTTTTAAGAAAATAGAAAGAAGGGGGTAATGCAACCATAACTGCTAGTAATTTTAACACATTAGTTGAAGTTCTTACTGTTTCTAATGAAACTGTTACTAATGAGTGGATTATGGACTCTGGATGCACTTTTCATATGTGTTCTATTATTGCATGCTTTCAAAACTTTAGTAACAAAGAATTGAGCACTGTGTATATGGGGAATAATCAATCATGTAGTGTAAAAGGGATAGGTGACATAACCTTTAAAATGCATGATAATAAAGTCAGAATGCTCACTAAGGTTAGATATGTGCCTGGACTAAAATGAAATTTAATTTCACTTAGTACTCTTGATGAATTAGGCTATTCTTATACTGCTGAAAATAGTTTCATGCATGTGTTTAAAAATAATGACCTAATTCTAACTGGTACTAAAAGGCATGGCTTATATGTGTTAGATGGTTGTTCTCTTTCCTCTATTTCTTTTGCATGTATAGTTAAAACTGATAAGACAGATCTCTAGCATTTGAGACTTGGTCACATGAGCCAAAAAGATCTGCAGGCATTGTCAACTCAAGGTTATCTTGATTCAGTGACTACAAAGTCCCTAAACTTTTGTGATCCTTGTACTCTTGGCAAGCAACACAGGCTGAGTTTCCATAAAGGAACTCACCTGGTGAAGGCATGTCTAGAGTACTTGCATGCAGACCTATGGCATCCCTCTCAAACACCAACTCTTGGTGGCAACAGGTATTTCTTATCCATTGTTGATGACTTTACTAGAAAATTGTGATAGGACTAAAGACCAAACATTAGAAAAGTTTAAAACATGAAAGCCTTAGTCAAAAATCAGACTGATAAGAGGGTTAAATTGTTAAGAACAGACAATGGGTTTTTTGTAATAGAAATTTTGATGAATTTTGTAATTCACAAGGCATTACTAGGCATAAGACTATTAGGAACAGAATGAAGTTGTTGAAAGAATGAACATGACTCTCCTAGAAAAGGTTAGATGTCTAATGTTCACTGTCGGTATGCCTAAAAATTTTTGGGGAGAAGCCCTCTCCACTGCTGCCTACCTAATTAATAGGAGCCCCTCAACTGTTTTAAACTTGAAATGCCCTGAAGAAAAATGGTTAGGCAAGAAAATGAATTTAAACCACCTAAAAGTCTTTGGGTGTCAAGCCTATGTTCACCAATCTATGGGAAAGTTAGACCTTAGATCCTCAAAATGTGTTTTTGTAGGGTACCAAGATAGAATAAAAGGCTATAGGTTATGGGATAGGAGTTCTGGAGGAGTAAAAATAATTATAAGCAGGGACGTTATATTTAATGAAAGTATTTTCCTTTGCAAATTAGAAAACCTAGAAACAGACTGTCCCAGAAGACTTTGTGATAACGGGTAATACCCAGTTTCAAGTGGAGCAGCCATCAGGTATGCCTGATTTTCCAGCTACACCAGCCTCTGTCGATCCCAACTCTAGAAGTGACTCATCCTCTAATCATGAGGAATCAACTGAAGTCCCTGAGGCTGAGGTGGAGCATTATGACTCTCCTCAGCAAAACTTAAGGGACTATTAGTTAGCCCGAGATAGGAGTAGAAGGTCAGTAAGACCTCCTACTAGATACGCATATTCAGACCTTATTTATTGTGCCTTAGTGGCAGGAATGGAATTGAGACACAATGAACATTCCTCTTATGAGGAGGCTATCAGCTCTCAAGACAGCTCAAAGTGGTAGTGTGCCATGGAAGAAGAAATGGCATCTTTAATAACCAACAACACCTGGGCACTAGTTCCAAGACCACAAGAACAAAAGCTGGTGAAGTGTAAGTGGCTATTCAAAATTAAAGAAGGTACGTTACCCACTAATCCCTTAAGGTTTAAAGCTAGATTAGTAGCAAAGGGTTTACTCAGAGGGAGGGCATTGATTACACTGAAATATTCTCTTGTTGTTAAATTTAAAACCATTCATATGATGCTTGCAATAGTTGTTCAGTATGATTTGGAACTAGAACAGCTTGATGTTAAAACTGTCTTCTTGCATGGAGATTTAAAAGAACTTATTTATATGGAACAGCCTATTGGTTATGTTAACAAAAAACTTCCTGATCATGTTTGTTTGTTAAAAAAGTCTTTGTATGGGTTAAAAACAATCCCCAAGACAATGGTATAAAAAATTTGACAATTTTGCAACTGAGACTAGTTTTGTCAGAAGTGAATATGACAATTGCTTCTATTTCATGTTATCTAATACTCTTGTTTACTTGCTGTTGTATGTTGATGACATTTTATTAATTAGCAAGTCTAAGTCTAAAATATGTGAGTTAAAATCTTTGTTAAATACCAATTTTGACATGAAAGACTTAGGACTTGTTAGGAAAATTTTGGGAATGATTATTGAAAGGGATAGGAGTAACTCTTGTCTGAAAATTCATTAACATGATTATTTGTTAAAATCTGTACAAAAGTTTGGCATGTCTGAGTGTAAACCTATGAATGTTCCCTTGGCTGGTCATTTCATTTTATCTAAGAAACAGTGTCCTATATCTGATTTTGAAATGCTTAAAATGGAAAAAATCCCATATGCTAATGTCATTGGAACTATTTTGTACTCAATGATTAGTACCAGGACTGATCTAGCATTTTCAATTTCTCTTCTAAGTAGATTCATGTCTAATCTAGTAAAATTCATTGGGAAGCTCTAAAATACTTGTTAAGATACATCAATGGTTCCACTGATATTGGGTTGATTTATAAAAGGAAATGTGATGTTTTTTAACTTGTTGGATATGTGGATTCTAGCTTTCCTGGTGACAGGGACTCTCAAAATCTACAACTGTCTTCTTCTTTACCTTAGGAGGTAATTGCATCTATTGGAAGTCACAGCTACAGCCTTTGGTTGCACTGTCTTCCACTAAGGTAGAATATGTGGCTGTCACTGATGCATTCAAAGAGGCCATTTAGCTTCAGGGTTTGCTGAAAGAAATTCATATGTTAAAAGGTAAAGTTGTAGTGTTTTTTTAATAGTCAGAGTGCCATTCATTTGTGTACGAACCCTGTATATCATGAAAGAACCAAACATGTAGATGTAAAGTACCATTTTGTAAGGGACCAAGTAGCCAAAGAAAATGTAATTATTCAAAGGGTCCCTACAGAACACAAACCAGCTGATATGGGAACAAAAATTGTGACTGCAACTAAGTTCAAATATTGTTTGGGCTTGCTGCATGTCACGGTTGGTTGAAAAACAAACCAACATGAGTAATGATGGCTAAGGTTGTAGCATGTTGCACTGTTGGAGGACTATCCCTGAATGATTGAAGCTTTAAGGTGGAGATTGTTGTATTTAAGTGAAGCTTCAAACGACAGCGTTTTGTAGAGGGGTATAAGGGTCTTTTGGCAACGCTCATGGCTGCCCAAAATGGCAACGTTTTGGGCCCTAAGTGGAGGACTAAAACGGCAACCCCCCATGCCGTTTTATTTGGCGTGTTGCAACTTGTCCTTTAGCTTGCTTCTTCTTAATCTTCAATGCTCTGTTGTACCTTTATACGATGCAATCTGCATCGCTTGTGTCCTCTTTAAATCATCTACAGTCGCCTCGAGATCAGCAGTGCGCACAGCCTCCGATTATCTTCCTCGTTTAGGGTTTGCTCGGTTCATTCTCTATGTTTTCTTTCTCTCCTTGTATAGTTTATACGAATGTTTATTTTCTCTCTAGGGTTTGTGCCCCTAACTTGTAGTTCTGTGGTTATGGGGCCGATTTAAGTCGAGAGTTGATTTTGTATAGTGAGATTTGAGAGAGAGTCTGTTTATACTAAGGTTGTAATCATTTTTGTCCCGATAGTGCAGTAAGTTCTCTTTGTCGGAGCTCAACGTGGACGTAGCCCTCTTTAACGGGTGAACCACGGTAAAAATCTCTTGTGTTCTGTGTTTTCTTTATTTTGTTTCTTGTTTATGTGCATGCTTACATTTTTGTAGCCTCTGTGTATGTTAGTTGGCTCTATTGTTTTCTGTTCTGAGTTTTGGTTGAGAGGAGTCTCAACACAACAGACCTTTTACACAGCTTTTCACAGGCTCAATTGGAACCTTTCACATAGCCTTTCACAAGCTCAATTAGAACCTTTTGGTAGCTTTCATAGGTTAGCTACAACCTTTGTAAAAGCTTTTATAAGGCTCATCTATAACCTTTATAAGCCTTTTACAATGATAAGGCGTTAACTCTTAGAGAAAATTTCTTTTAGAGAATATTATGCAGAAGCTCATAATGGATTTAATGATATAGACAAAGAGAACTAAAAAGATAGAAAGATGAAAGTTCTCTTTTCTCTCTAATAATGAAGTAGCTAAAGGAAAGAGATCACACAGAATGATGGCTTGTAACTTAGCTTTTTCTTTTTCTTCATTTTCTTTCTCATTCTACTCAAGAGAATTTAAACAAAAAGTGTAATAGCATTTTCATGCATCCCTTGGGTATATATAGTTGCTTGGATTTTGACTTTGAATGCACTTGCAACTCTTAACAGCTCTTTCCTGATTGTTCAAAGGATAATATTTTTGAAATCAGTGATCTGCAAGATAATTCCAATTCCATTCTATCTAATAGTTAGATATGTATTTAAACTCAAATATAGTCACTTTTGATGAAATAAATGTTTAAACATCTTTTAATAACGGTCTCATTTGTCTGAAATCAAAACTATAAGCATTTATTGTTGTCTATAACGGCTAGTATTTTTTTTTTTAATTTCAGCATAGAATTACTTGAGCAAAACTGATGTTACTCAAGTGAGATGCATAATTAGTCAAGTAATCTTAAAAGTTAGTCGATTAAGCTTAGGAATTACTCAACTATTGAATAATCTTACTTAAATATGATTATTAGTTATATTAGTTATTACTTATCTAATATATATATATATATATATGTTACTTGACTAGAAAATGATGATACTCGATTAAAAGACTATCATAGTCAATTAACATTTTATTCACTTGTAAATTTGGATATGTTACTCAATTAAGCTCTTTTGATACTTGACTACATTTTGCTCTTAGTTGATTAATAATTTGATCATAGAGACCAACACTCTATCCAATAATTTTTACTCAACTAAATCACTTAGTTACTCAAGTAAGTATATACCTTACTCGACTAATAATACCTTCTTAGTTAATAAAATGTGCAAGTACAAAGCTAACACATAATAGCATCTTCCCAGCCATAGAGCATCATGATAGAAAGCTCACAATGTCATCGTGAGGATCTGTCTTACCAAAGGAAAAATTTACTTGGGGCATTTTGAATTTTGGAGGAAGTTGTTTCTCCATGATTCTCATGGTGAAAGGAGTTTTCATTCTATCCGAGTCTTCTTCCATACCCACCAACTTTTTCTTTCCAAGACTTGTTCCACCGTCATTTTCATATGCTCAACATCTTTGGCAGTGAGATGAGATTGACTTGGCTAATGCTTAAATGCTAACCCGAGTGTCGTAATCTCAATCACTCCATGAAATGTTTCTCTAGGGTGTTGAATGACTCTTTCATTTTGGATGGGGGCTCCTTGAGGTCTCTTCAGATGATCTCAGGGACCTTCTTGGTAAGCAGTTTCTCGCAGAGGTTGTTGAAGAAGGTTCTCCAAGAGACCTCTTTCCTAATTCTCTTCTCGTCGATCTTTCAAAGGAACAATCTCCTAGAGACCTCTTTCAGTCTCCTGAAGACCTCCATCAATCTCCTAGATTTGGATTTATATTCATTTTCTAAGGTTGTGATACATAGTTTTGCAGTATAAGAGGTAATGTAATATGTGGTAAGGTGTTTTGGAGGAATGTAGCTATCATGGCATAGCTTGAGTGCCTTGTGCTCACTAAGTGGAATTGTTTGAGCGATTATGCCAGAAGCTCTTGGAAGTTTAAATGGAACAATCTCCCGTAATCTAGGATTAGGAGGGTTGTCAACATTAGGACCCTCTTCGTTGTGCTTGTTACTTGCGTCTTGAGATCATGTTAGAACCATTGTAGTATGTTTAGTCTTTTTGGATGTTTCCCCTAGACAACTCCATTTTTTGTCATTTGAACACAACAATGATTTTATTGAGTGGAAACGTTATTATCAAGCCATCTGAGTCTACAAGAAATAAAACTGTCAGAGGGCACGGAAAAGTCCCTATACAAACACTTTGATGCTTAAGTTAGATGCTAAAGACAATGAAGACTTCAAGGCTGTATTAACACCAATATCAAAGACGTACCTTTTCTAAAATAAGGGCTTGTTTTTTTATAGAGGAGCATGGAGTAATCCTAAGTCTTTTAGAATAAGGATTCTTTATAGATAATATCTATCTTGATATTTTGGAATCCACTAAAATTAGGATTTTTATAGATAATATTTATCCTAATATTCTGAGGTTTTATTAGGATTAGAATTCTTTATAGATGATATCTATCATTTTCTTAAAACTTTCAAAATGATTTTTAGATGTTGGAGTTATCCAGTTTGTGCGTTGTCCCCCCCCCCCCCAAGGAAATTTTCCTGGAATTTTACTAGCTTCAGGGGACAAAAATAATCCTCCACCATAGGCTTCTTGGAGACCCACTAATCTCCTAGTATTCAATTATTGGGTGGTCGAGAGACCATGGGTCTCCCATCATGTCATCGATGGGAGGTAGGAAGACCCACGGTCTCTCAACTCGTCATTGCCTCACTACTAGGAAGTCAAGGGATTGTGGGCTCCTAATGCGTCGTCGTTGGGAAGCCGTGGTTATCCTGACTCATCATTGCCTCAATGCGATCACCAAGACGGTCTCCAGGAAGTTAGGAGATCGTGAGTCTCCTGATATGCCATCACCAAGACAGTCTCCAGGAAACCATAGGTCTCCCAGCCCTTAATATTTTTAAGGTCTTCCGACTTTAATTTGTTTAGGAGACCACTTTAATTAATTTTTTCGATCTCCCGATATTTGGTGTTAGGGTATGGCAGACCTATAGGGGCCACTGGTATATTATAGAGCCTGTTGCTTCATGCTTATGGCCACTTGCACATGGCCTCCAATTTCACTATTTTGCACGCTGCCACCCTACCTAAGCATTACGCCACTACTTGCTCTGCGCTTGCCAGCTGGAACGTTACCTTGAGGCTTTTTTCCATGCTTTCACTTGCCATTCCAGTCTCCAGAAGACCTTCTCCTAGAGGCTGTTTTAGTCTCCAAGAGATCGTCTCCCAGAGGCAGTTATGATTTCCCAATTTTGCAAAAATGTTTATTTCAAGCTTTTTTCGTTTATTTTAGGATTGGCTTTCTTGGTTTTTTGTCCAATTTTTGCTATGCCACATCATTTACTATTTTGAAACTCATCATCAAGGTTCATTGAAGTTTTGCTTAGATCTCATCATCAAAATTAGAAAAAAAAAATGTACACTCAAGAGAGAGATGAATTGAGTGTTTTAAACTGTATTGGTTTTAAAAAAATTAAGCATAAAACTATATAAACCTTTAAGCTTTTGAAAACTGACGTTGTAAAATTGATAGTGAACAAAAAAAAAAATTCCAATGAAATTAATACACAAGAGATCAAACTTGCTGAAATTTAAAATTGATGAAATAAAAATAGAATTAAGAGTGCAGCACACAATACTTATAGTGGTTTGATACAACCAGCCTACTCCACTACCTTGACTCCTCATCAAGAATTTTTCAATAGTTCACTAAATGTTCTAACTTTTACAAGTTAAGCTATAGCCTTAGCTTTTGCTGCCTCAACTAAAACCTTCATTTTGCACTGCCTAAATAGTAACCATTTAAACAACTTTTACAAAAAGCAGTTGGAACCTTTACAAGTGTTTTTTAATGGCTCAAGAACAAACCCTTACACCTTTAAACAAGATGAGAAGAAGATACAATTAGAAAACTCAGAGAAGCTTATACAAGATAGCACTCAAACAATAATGAGGCTTCTCATAAGAAATGAGATATTGTAAAGATATAAGAATAAGAGCACTCTTTCTCAGATTTTTATTGAATAAACATATGATGTATGCTTGAAGGGTTTCTTGGCTAGAGAATGATATTAGAAGACTTTTAGATCAGCTTATCTCACATTGTCTCGAGTCTCCACTCTTCCTTTTATAGCTTTTCCCTTCTTCATTATTGTTAACCTTTTGTCTAGTGGGTACAAGCTTCATATCTGACAATTTTGCAAAAAGCATTCCTCTGACATAAGGTACGCACTCTTGGGCACTCTCAGTACGTTTTCGCACACTTGCTCTCAATAATTGACTTAAGCATTGGAGGGTTTGCGCGAGGACACCCACCCGCTCCCATAACGGTGCTCTCATTTTGCAAAATCACTCAGTCATTAGACTCACTTGTGCATCAGACTTACTCGATCATCAGACCCACCCGTTCATCAGACTCACTCAGTCATCAAACTCTCTCGTTCATTCGACTCAATCGATCATCAGACTCTCCCGTTCATCCGACTCACTCAATCATCAGACTCTCCCATTCATTAGAGTCTCTCGTTCATTTGACTCACTCGGTCATCAGACTCTCTCAGTCTCCAAGACTCTCAGCGCATTGGTGACGAGACTCTCAGTACGTTAGTGACAAGGCCTGAACGAGACTCCTGTGATCAACCATGCATCCTGTATTCTCCCATGATTAAAAATAGATTGTTGTATTTTAGCAACAATAATTAGCGTCGTCTGTGAGAAGAAGGACAAAAAGTCAACTTAAGATATGGCAAATACCCATGGACATCGACGAATTCTCTCTCTAGGTGTAGAAACACGCCCGCTCCCATGGGATTCTCAACAATAGGGAGCGCACCCAGCTCTGCAGGACTCTCATCCACGAGAAGCAACTCAGTCTCTTCGGGACTCTCAGCCACAGGGAGGTGACCACGCTACTTCCGCGAATTAGTAAATGGAGTACCGACCAGCCCCACCTCCACTTAACATCGGTTCACAAGCACACCCCACCGATCAAGCTGGGACTTCGCGATAGACATCACGTATGGTCCTGTGGGATGAATATGAAGCATTAAGACAGCAGCATGTTGAGGGTATGCAGGCACTCCAAGACATGGCGGGGATACTCCAAAGCATGTTGAGGTACACTGCTTGATACCTTGAGAAGGTTTATAACAGAGCCTATGCAGCCTCACGAATCTCAATCTAATGTGGGAGATGATTCCTGTTAGGAAGCCACTCCTAATTCTCATTCTCGGTCCTCTCCCTATTGGGAAGGTAGGCCGAGATCACCACCACCAAGAAAGAGTCCTCACACTATGCCCAAAAGAAATGAAAACCTACAAATGGAGAATAGGGTTAGGAGGCCACAAAGATAGAGGTATCATGAAACTGTGTCAGTATGCCAACAAGACAGGATAACCAAACAGCAGCAAGTATACGGGATGACATGAAGAGGATAGTTGAAGAAGTACTTCAATGGAAAAAATTGATCCCCACCGCAAAGGAACAACAACGTAGAAAATCCCTTTACTGTAGATATATTGGAAAAGCCGCTACCCAGAAAATTCAAAATGCCCTAAATCACCCCCATATTCCGACAAGGATGATCCTTATGATCACAATCAAAACTATGAGTCACTGATGATATTGCATGGATGGGACGACGACATAATGTGCCGGGCCTTCTCCCTATCATTGTTGGGGCATGCTCGAACATGGTTTAACAGTTTACCTGAAACCTCTATTTCTTCGTTTGGGCAACTTAGAACATAATTTGTGAAGGCTTTTTTGATTAATAGTCAAAGAAAAAAGGACGCCACATACTTGTTCGATATTCGATAGGGGAATAAAGAAACTCTACGTTAGTTTGTGGACAAATTTCGCAGGGCCATTCTCGAAGTTCCTGACTTGCTCGTCCAGGTGGCAGTGTCTTTGTTAGAGATATGCCCCACAATCCAATTATATTTACATGTAATTGATCATATTTTATATTGTGACTCTTTATCTTCAATCAATTATTATTGCAAGGCGTTATGTTTTTTGTTTGTCATTGATGGTTGTCTTTATTATTTCCATATTTGACAAAGTCCATAGATCAGATAGGCTCGTGGAATATGGTTGTGCATAGAGATGACGATCATGAAACATATTCCTTATAAGCCTTGATCATAAATGTTCCTAGTCATAGAGTTATTAGGATTGGACACTAATAACTCGGATAGACTAGCATATATGATGCATGCTCAATTAGGAGAATGTCTTGTTTCATGGACATTGGTGTGTGGACACTAGTGCATATATGTGCGTGCTTATTATTAGAATAAGTACACTGAACTGACCCGCTACAGAATTCCTAATGGTAATTGTTCATTATCGAATTGGAATTTCTGTGTTGCAATAGTGCAAATTGGTCCTTAGACTTGAGACATCATGGTAGTCTTATATTTGACTGGTTATGCTTTGGTTCTTTTTTGGATCCCAATGGAGTCATTAACAAATTATCACTGGGCGTAACCTTATCACATATGAAGGCTTGTGAATGTCGAAATAGGATTCATCACTCATCGACAAGATGAGAAGATGTCCTATGTATTCCGATGATTTCATGACTGAGGAAATCCTTGGCTAAGGTGAGATGGAAATCAAAAGGTGTTTTAATTTTATCGAACAAGTCATAAATCTGGAATGGATACATAGTTGTTGAATGACTACGGTTTCGTCATAAAACCATACCCTAAATTTAATCGGGACATAGTTGATGAAAGGATTTTACTGTACGGTAATTGCAATCGAAAAGGTCCGTGTTTTTTCATCGTTGGCTAGGCGTTCATGGCATGTTGCTAGACATTAACCATGATATGTAGGGTTTTAGAATTAATATGATTAATTCTAAAACTATTAATTAAAGAGTTTAATTAAGAAGCCCACGAGATGAGTTAATTATGAAGCTCATAAGTTTAATTAAAGAGTTTAATTATTCTAATGAGTTGGGCCTTCATATAGCCCAATAGAATTGGCCCTACATCTAGCCCAATGGTGGACCTAAGGGGTCACACACTTGGGTCGAGCCCGTTCCACAAATTAAAAGAGAGATATGGCCCAATATGATTAGGGGCCGAGGCTAAAACGTTTAGGGGCTTTCCAAAGGCACAATTAGGGTTTTTTAAACTCTATAAATAGGCCACTTAAGAAGATGGAAAAAAAAGAAATTTTCAGATCTCTCATAGGCGCCTAGGGTTACTAGCATTACTCGAGGCGTTCGTGGAAACGGCCGATCGTGTGGACCGACTTCGAGAAGTTCTTGTTTGCGGCTCTACGAATCAATCAAGGTAAAATCAAATCTTCACGGTTACCCGGTTTCTAACAGTCTTCCATGCTTCAAGGGACACGACTCGCCTCACTTCAAGAGTCACTTTCCTTGGATCCTCCAACATCCCTTGCAAACTTGTTCGTCAGAGCAAATAGATATATCCTCCACACCGAGATCATGAGAAATGTAGAGGGAAATGAAGATAGGGAGCGAAAGAGAAAGGACCATGAAGGAGAAGAAGAGTCTATACGATGACAAGAAAGGGTTAGGAGAGCAGATGCGCCTAAACCTCAATTTAATCATTACACCAGGCTTCTACAACCTCGATCAACCATACTAGCAGTAATAGAGGGGGTGGGTCTCCTTAAGCTGCCTCGAAAAGTTGATAGACCCATGGGAAAAAATCAAGAAGAATATTGCAAGTACTACCGGACCCGAGGACATTCTATAGATCATTATAGGGAACTGAAAAATCAGATTGAAATTTTCATTCGAGAAGGACATCTGCAAAGATATGTGCGGAATGAAGAAGAAGAAAAAGGTCGGGAACCCCGATGAAGGGAAGACAGGCGCGAAGGGCATGAAAGACAAAACCAAAGGTAGAAGGAGAGGCGAAGGGATCATAGACAATACCCCCTCTAGATAACGAACTGACCCACTAGGACATCCATGTCATTTCAGGCGATGAAACCCTGGCTAGGGACATTTCAACCTCACGAAAGGCATATGCCCGTCAGGCCTACCAGGTTAATTCAGTGATGGAGGTTAGACATGATGAGGAGCTAATTACATTCACTCCTGTTGATAGAGGTGATATAATACTCCCGCATGATGATCGAATGGTAATTTCTACAATTCTTGCCAAACACCCCATCAATAGAATCTTGGTGGATAGCGGCAGTTTTGTTAATCTGATTTACTAGAACTGCTTTAAGCAAATGCATATATCTCATGACCGATTAAGGAAAGTGTCATCCCCCCTATATAGCTTGACTGGAGAGGCTGTCCCAATGGTAGGGTCCATTCAGTTACCAATCACATTGGGTACAAACCCCTAAAGTGTGACTCAATAGGCAAACTTTATGGTGGTCAAAGCCCCTTCAGTAGCATACAACATGATTTTAGGCCAACCACTACTCAATGATATGAGGGTTGTAGTGTCCTCCTGCTACTTATTTATGAAGTTCCCCACGCTCGCAGGAGTGGGACAAGTTCAAAGGGATCAAAGGAAGGCGCAGACCAGTTATGTGTCATCTATAAAGGGAAAAAAGACTGAGGAGACTTTATCTATTACTGAGAAGGCCATACATAAATCCCTGGCAGAAGGGATTACCCAAAAACCTCAACCCATTGAAAAACTAGAAGCAATATACTTAAGCGAAATCGATTTCAAGAAATTGGCGTATGTTGGCTCACAGCTTCTAGAACCTGTAAAAGAACAGATTGTGAAGTGTCTTTAAGAAAACTTAGATGTCTTTTCTTGGACACCAAACGACATGCTCAGGATCAGTCCAGATGTGATATGTCACCATTTGAATGTAGATCCTCAATTCAAGCTTGTCTGGCAGAAGAAGCATAATATTGCCCCAGATAGGCTGCCAGCATTAGAAGAGGAAATCGACAAATTACTAAGGGCAGGATTCATTCGAGAAATGTTGTATCCAGAATGGCTGGCCAATGTTTCCATGGTTAAGAAGCCTAATAGAAAATGGCACGTGTGTGTGGAATTCACAACCTCAACAAGGCGTGTTTCAAAGATTCTTACCCGCTACCTCGAATTGATCATCTTGTGGATCAAACATCTGGCTATCAACTACTGAGCCTCTTAGACGCCTTCTCAGGGTATCATCAAATAATGATGTACCCTTCAGACCAAGAGAAAACATCGTTTATTACCAAGAATGGGACATATTGTTACCAAGTCATGCCCTTTGGGCTCAAGAATGCTGGGGCTACTTATCAACGCATGGTGAATAAAGTCTTTAAGGAGTTGTTGGGTGATACATTGGAAGCATATGTTAATGACATGATTGTGATAAGTCAGGAGAATGAATCACACGTAAAGAAGCTGGCATAAGTGCTCAAAGTTTTTTGGACAATACAAAATGCGATTAAACCCAGCAAAATGCACATTTGGAGTACAATTCAAAAAATTATTGGGGTATATGATCACACAAAGGGGCATCAAGGCGAACCCAAAAAAAATTCAAGTGATACTGGATATGGGGCCCCTGACATTAGTTAACGACATGTAGCAGCTTATAGGCCGGATGGTGGCTCTAGGATGTTTCCTTCCAAGTCAGCTGAGAGAGAACTCCCGTTTCTTAAGACACTGAGGGCTAGGAAAATGTTTGAGTGGACAGAGTAATGCTAGAAGTCGTTTGAGGTATTAAAGAAGTACTTGAAAGAATCCCCTATTGACACGTCTAGAAATTGGGGAGACATTATATTTGTACTTGGGCGTAAGTGACAAAGTAGTAAGTGCAATATTGATTAGAAAAGAGGGACAGGTGGACCGACCAGTATATTATATCAGTAAGGTTTTATAGGGTCTAAAGACACGTTATCCCTTCACTGAAAAGGTAGTACTGGCTCTACTGAACGCCTCCAGAAAATTGAGTCCATACTTCCAAGCTCATTTTATCATTATACTAACAGACCAACCATTACGAAGTATCTTGGAGAAGCCTGAATGTTTCGATCGTCTCACCGAATGGTCCATTGAATTGAGCGAGTACGATATACAGTTGCAACCCCGGCAACCCATTAAGGGACAAGCTTTGGCATACTTTATTGTAGAGTGTACACTCCAGTGAGACGGGGGGAGATAAGCAAACTGAATGGCTATTGTTTGTGAATGGGGCGTCTAACTCATAGGGAAGCAGAGCTGGGATAGTACTTATACCTCCCGAGGGGGAAATGCTAGAATACTCTCTATGGTTTTCTTTCCCAAGCTCCAACAATGTGGTAGAATATGAGGCACTGATTGCTGGAACGAGGTTAGCACGAAAATTGGAAATAACACAGTCAATTGCCCATAGTGATTCCCAGTTAATTGTTCAACAGTTCCATGGGCAGTACGAGAATAGAGAATAGGTGATAGCACAGTATTTGTGAAAGGTAAAAGACATGGCACAGAAGTTTCAGAATTTTCAGTTGGTATAAATAAATCAATCACTCAATGGGCACCTTGATGCTTTGTCTAAGCTTGTGTCGACAAAAGAAACTACTAGGCGAACAGTATTTGTTGAGGTGCTTCATCAACCAAGCATTAAAGAGAATGAAGTGACATGTGTTGAAGTAGGAATGGATTAGTGAATGCCCCTCTATCAATATCTGACTAGCAGTGAACTACCTAATGATCCATAGGAAGCAACAAGACTTAGAATACAGGGTGCAAGGTTTACCATTATAGATGGGGTATTGTATAAGCGGGCCTTCACTGTGCCACTTCTCAAGTGTTTGGGCCTTCAGGAAGCCGAATACACTCTGGAAAAAAATCAATGGTGGGGTGTGTGGTGAGCATCTGGGAGTAAAGGCCCTGGCAACTAAGGTTTTGCAAGCAAGTTTCTTTTAGCCCACGTTACAATCAGATGCGTTAAAGAAAATCAAATCGTGTGACAAATGTCAACGACATGCTCCAATCTAGTCTGGTCCGATATCTCAGTTAGAGCCTGTATTCCATTCGCCCACTGGTGTTTAGACATTTTGGGTCTATTCCCATAAGCACCAGTCAAAGGAAATTCTTACTGGTAGCCACTGATTACTTCACCAAATGGATTGAGGCCGAGGTATTGGCTACCATTACGACATTACGACTAGAAAACTAGAAGCAATGATATGGAAAGACATTGTGTGTCGGTTTGGTGTCCCAAGAATTATATCATCACGGATCATGGAAAATAGTTTGATTGTGAATCATTCAAAAAATTTTGTGACAACTTAGGGATTCAACTACGATTTGTCTCAGTGGTGTATCCACATGCCAATGGACAAGCAAAGGTAAGCAACCGTACCATATTACATGGCCTAAAAACCAATCTTAAAAGAGCCAAGGGAACATGGGCTGATGAACTACCGTCCATTTTGTGGGCTTATAGAACAACTAGTTGAGTCACTATCGGTGAAACTCCATTCAATTTGGTGTATGGAACGAAAGCCTTGATTCCCATTGAAATTTTAGCTAAATCTCCCAGGCTAATGGCGTACGAGGAAGATAATGGTGTGGGGAATTCTGAGGCGTTGCTTGAGAACTTGGACTTGATTAAGGAGTAGCGGGATTACGTTGCCATGAGGATAGCTGCTTATCACAGAAGAATCGCTGGTTATTATAATTCTCGGGTAAGGAATAGGCCCATGGAGGAAGGTGATCAAGTACTCAGAAGATCCACCATAACCAATGCGCTCAAAGATGATGGAAAGTTACGAGCCAATTGGGAGGGACCATATCGCAAACAGAAATTGATTGGTCTCAACACATGTATTTTACAAACCTTTTCAGGGGAAACCCTCAGGAAGATATGGAATTTGAA
Organism: Diospyros kaki; assembly: GCA_036245055.1. Classification (NCBI taxonomy): domain Eukaryota; kingdom Viridiplantae; phylum Streptophyta; class Magnoliopsida; order Ericales; family Ebenaceae; genus Diospyros; species Diospyros kaki. The sequence goes on from BSEG01000012.1 coordinate 29,285,030, forward strand.
TTATCTTAAGTTATACATGAACACTATATCTAACAAAGTATCAACAATAATATAAGCCCTAATTGGGGCCGTGGACGTAGGCACATTTGGCCAAACCACGTAAAAAATGCTTATCATTACTCTTATTTTGTTTGGCATATATTTGCGTGATTTACTTGCAGAAAGGAAACCCAAATAAATTCAAGCCCGTTACCCCGCTCACGACTTGGCAATGAGGGGAAAATAAATTCAAACACGTTGCCTCGCTCACAGCCCGGCAATGAGGGAAAAATAAATTCAATCCCGATGCCCCGCTCATGGCCCGACTAGAATGGAAAAATAATTTCAAGCCCGTTGCCCCGCTCACAATCTGACAATGAACGGAAAATAAATTCAAACTCATTACCCCGCTCACAGCCCAACAACGAGGGAAAAATAAAATCAAACTGTTGCCCCACTCACAGCCCGTCAACGAGGGAAAAATATATTTAAGCCCGTTGCCCCGCTCACAGCTTAGCAACGAGGGAAAAATAAATTCAATATCTGTTGCCCCACTCACAGCCCGACAACGAGGGAAAAATAAATTCAAACCTGTTGCCTTGGTCACGGCCTAATAATGGGGGAAAAATAAATTCACGCTCATTACCCTGCTAGTAGCCCAATAATGAGGGAAAAACCCAAACCTATTACCCAACACAAGGGCCAAACATTGAAAAATAAGTCCAAACCCTTCGTCCCGCTCATAGCCGAACATTGAAAATAAACCTAAGGTGTGAATCCTATTAGGAAAATCGAGGAAGACAAATACCGAGAATAAAATGAGAGCTTTTATTGCTGAAAGGATAATAGAAAGTACAAGATACATAAATAAATAAAAGAGATGGGAGAAAACAAAAAATCTATTCGCGGGAGCAGGATCTTTGGGATAAGCGCCTAGGAGACCCAAAGGACGCGGCTGGAATCTCTATAGGCGCCATTGGAAGTTCCCCTTCTTCAGCCTCAACTGTATTCGACACACCTTCAGCAGCCTCATCGAGAGCCTCCTCAATCACTCTGAGGTCTTAATGAACATCTATCGTCTCCTCACCTCCAAGGTTAAAGGCATATAGTTCCCATGGGCCCATTAGATTTTCCAAATCATCCACCATGAAAGAATCCAAATACGAAGAATGACTCATGGTAGCATTTGGTTCAAACTGACGCCAATCCACATGGATAGAATCCTCAACCTCTGGAGTAAGCAGAAGTTCAGGAAAAGTCTCTACGGGATGTTGGGATTCCATATAGGTGAGAGCCTTGTAAAAGACGTACTTTACAAAGCCTGCAGCATACCTCTCCTTCCTATCTTAGTAGTCGGTCGAAATGAGATATCCCTTCACAGCTTCGGCTCGAATGGTGCGGGCATCCCTACGGCTTATCTTTAGCTCGACCAAGTGCAAGGAGTGTTCTTGTAGAAGTTCCTCATGTGTTGCCATCAGCCCGACATTCTTTTGCTTTGTGGCCTCCAGCTTGGAGCACAAATCCCGAATTTCTCCCTGGAGACCCGAGGTGCCAACTTCAACCTCAGACAACTGGGCACCCATCCCCTCTAGTTCTGCCTCTACGTTTCTCTTCCCTACCTTCGCCCGATGAGTGCGACACTTTAGTTCTTAACGTTCTTCATTCCAAGCAGATTGGCAGTTCCTCGACTCCAACATCTGGACATCCACTTGCTCACGATATACCCTATCTCTTACGTTAGAGGCAATGATCCCCTAAACCAGCTGGGTTAGGATGATCCCTTACCTCGGTGTCTAGATAATCCTGTGGCACCTTTTGGGTCAGGTTCCCCATATTCTCACCAATCGTAAATGTCATCCTTAACTTTCTCGACCGTGAAAACAACATATGAGTAGTCGACCTCCAAGCGTGTTCCCTTTAAATACCCTCGAGCCAAGTGAAATTGGTATTTGATAAAGCTTAAGGCATAAATGTAATCAGTTTCAGCTTCCTTGAGTTGGCAGGCAAGTTCCTTAGCATGTCTCCTCACTTCCTAGAGTTCAGTTCGTAAGTTGTCCCTTTCCTCCAAGGTACGGTTGAGTTCAACAATGGTTAAGGTGTTACCCTCCTTGAGTGTTACCTCAACCCCTTGTAGCCTTTCCAGCTCATTCTCTAGCCATTCGACTCTGCTCTACAGGGAGTCCCTCTCTCTTCGTGCCTTCTCAGCATCCTGCTCATGGCATTGTGCTTGATTCTTACATTCCTCTAGGTCCCTAACCTTGTGCTACAAAAGCCTTTCTCTATTTCTAAGGCAAAGAAAATCTCGAAACATCTTGTCTCTGTTCGCTTTAGCCTTGGACAAATCCACCCGAGCATTCATCGTTGCAATTACTTGCCGATGGATTCCCTCCCAATCAAATCCAAATATTATAAATCGTAATAAAAAGAAAGGAGAGTACTAACAAATATTTGAAATCTTTCATACCTCAGTTGATCCTAGGTGCTCCCTGAATAATCAATTCATCACGAGGCATCATCGTGGCATAGATCAATCTCGTCCCAACACTCGACTCTCTAATAGAACCCGTGTCCAAGAGCCCAAGGTGCACTTGAAATTTTCACCCCCTCACTTGTCGATGTTGCAGAGGCACCACCCCTTGGTGGATAAGGCACATATTACTAGAAGTAGGGGTGGGTGCCTTTTAGATTCCAAGTCCAGTTCTCTTTGCCCTGAGCGCTTTGTGGGCTAGGGAAAAGGACGGTTGCACACAGCCTAATTTTGGTCGTGGTGCCACTCCAATTTGGCTTATGCCTCAACCTTTTCCTTTATCGCTTGAGCAACACTGGTAGCTTCCAAAGTGGACTATGTCCTTGTGGTCAATGGTGATGGTGGTGGCGGTATCTTTCCTTCCTCGACATAGTCGTCGAAAGGTTGAGGTAATGGTGGAAAATTTAGAGGGGGGGAACTTAAAGAATTTTTCAAAAATTGGATCCGCAACGTTCCCTACCGCACTCATCCCCTCTCCGTCTATTTTGGATCTCTTATTTCTCTGAGCCAAGGAAGCCTCTCCCTCTTCAAAGTTAGGAGGGGCTTGGGAAATTTGTAGTAGTTCTTTCTGTTGGGTCTCCTCCACTCGTTGGGAGTCCTTGGCCAGCCTGTACAGCATTATCCATTTGAATTGTTACATCTCTACGTGCCAAAAACAATGAATCATTCGTAACATCATTAAAATATTAAAGAAGCTAAATAGGAAGCCGAAATGAAAAGGGGTAGGGTGAGCACCCTCAGGGTCTGTTTCCCCTCTGCACCCTTCCACCTCCTCCTCCTCTCCCGCAGCGACCTCGTCCCTCGTAACATCCACCTCTTCGTCCTCCTTTTCTCCTCCTTCTTCGCTGTCCTCTGATAAAGAAGATGACGAGGAGGCAGCCTCTAAGGACTCATTTGGTCTTGATGAATTAACCTCATTATCCTCTCCAACAATCATCCACCAAGCCTCTATAAGGTGCATGTCGATTGTTAAGTTGGACAAGGTTTCTGGACCCCTCTGGATTAGTTTATTGATTTCATCCTAGTGTTCTTTCAATAATGTATTCACGTCTAGCCACTCGTGTCTTGCGCCCCTTATTTCCTCAGTGCGACAATATAGTGGCGACCTCCAACAACCTTGAGGCTGCACCACTACTAACCACCTAGTTTAAAAATCATCTAACTTCTGAGGTCCACCCTTAAACAACCTAACCTTAATAGGCACCCTTTGGATTGTCATAAATTTCTTCCCTTCTTTTATGGACCAGACGCATTAAAAGCAATGCAATAGGGAGGTAGCGGGTTCTACCCTGCTCTCTTTGCACAAAGTAAAAAATCCTACTAGCCTCCCAACCGTTTGGATGAAGTTGAGATGGCACAAGCATCTCCTCATCCAAAAATTGTATCCCAAAAAGGTGTAGTGGAATCCTTAGTCCTGCCTTAAGGCTATCCAAATGAATTGCTACCCCGCCTCTCTGAACAGTAGCTATAAGCTCTTCTACTCTAGGACCCTTTGGGATCCACGATTGTGGGATGCGAAAAGCCCACACAAATCTATCCATTATATCTCCTTTTTGGACCAAGGGTTGCATTTGCGAAGAAATGGTGATTCCTGAAGGAGGTTAGTGATGTTCAAATCAAGTCATTGGATTTATGTTTAATGTTCAAGCAATAGTTTTGATGATGACAAATGACTTATTAGTTTTTGTATCTCTTATCAAAAATAAATTTTCACTAAGATGAACAAACATTTTTGTAGAACTAGCCATCTTAATCAAATCAATCTTTATACATATAGTTAAGAAAAACTTTATTCAAAAGATCATATGAGTAGTTAGTCAAATGGAATCAAAATGAGGCAAGATTTTAAAAAGGTCATCTGTTGACTAGTCAAAGTAACCTGTCGATTGATTTTTAATTTTTGGCTAAACTGTCTACAGTTGGTATTGGCCTGTCGATTGTTCTAGCATACAAAACTTCTGGTTGTCGACCAATTACCCTTTATTTGTCGACCGACAGAATGCCAAGCCTTATTCCTCTATAGTCTACAAGCCATATGTCAACCGATGCTTATGCATCTGTTGACTGGCAGAATACTTGCACAAGGACCTGTCGACAGTCTCAAATGAACTGTTAACTGACTTTTAAATTTTTACTCATCTATCGACTGATGCCTTGCATCTGTCGACCATTTGTTTCACAGAAACACCCAACAGCTAGTTTGTTCACTATTCTCAAGTGCTTTCTCTACTTGCAACAACTTGATTTGTGTATGGGCTTTCAAGAGACTATAAATTCAAAGTCAAAAAGAGATTTCAAACACCCCAAGTAATCAATCTACAAGCTCCCAAGTGCCAACTCCTTATTGTGCTCCATTGGTGTATTCAATCTCTTCAATTTAAGGTTTTGTATTCATCTTGTAAATTTAGTTTTCAAGCCTTGAATTTATTTGTGATCATATTGTAACTAAGAGTGTAAACTCTTAGATATCTCTATCTTGTATTTTAATTTGTGTTCCTAGCTTACATAGCTAGAGGGACTGCTCGTGTTTAAGTAAGAGGTTGTATTTTACCTAACCTCACTAGAGGGCTTGCTTGTTCAAGTAAGAGGATTGTAATTTCCTAGCTTGGTGCTAGAGGGCCTATCACGTGTGATAGGAGAGATATAGTGATTTGCTTAAAAAATCCTTAGTAAGGAGTTAAGGTAGTGGATTAGGCTTGTTTAAGCCGAACCATTATACATCACTTGTGTCAATCTATCGTGCTTACTTTTTATATCCAGAATTGTGTTTTGCAATTCTCTCAATCATACTTAACGTGCATCAAATTTTTCATCACTATTAATTAAGAAAATTTTCAGTTTTATATCCAAATTTTAAATAACCCAATTCACCCCCCTCTTGGGTATTGGTGCCAATGCTATACAAACCTATCAATTGGTATTAGAGCAAAGTTCCCAATCTTCTCGAAAAGGTCTAACAACCTAGGGACAAGATCCATCTATGGCTAACTTTGCTAGTTCATCCCAATTTGAGGGTCAAAGCACCACTCGTCCACCTTTATTTGATGGTACTAACTATAACTATTGGAAAGCAAGAATGTAAATTTATCTTATGCAGGATTCCACTTTTATGCAAGACATTAAGAAGTAAATCACATTAGCGACATGGAGAAAATCAAGATTTCGACGGTAAAGAAAAGAAGAAACATGGAAATCAATGGAAAATAGGTAAAAGCACTACAAGAAAAAATGGAATTAGCTACTGATTTACCGACTGAATACTGATTTTACAATAGAATTTTTTACCGAATGTGTTGGTCGTAAAATAGCTCATCGGTAATTTTTTTCGACGGAATACCATGTCGGTCGCAAAATACTGACCGATTTAGCGATGGGTTATATTTCCGTCACTAAATTAATAAAATTCATTTAATACCAATTTAGCGACCGAAATATCTTGGTAGTATTTTCAGACCAAAATTTCCAAAGAATTTTCAGTCTCAAATTCTGTCTCTAATTAATTAGTCAATTTTTAAAAAAGATAAATAGTGCAAAATTTTACCGACAAAAAATCTGTCACAAATCAGTCAAAAAATACAGGGCTTAATGGTGAGTCGAGTTTAATTGGGCAATTAAACCTAGGACTGGTTTAATTGGGTAATTAAATTTAAAAAAATATATATTTATTTTTTAAAAAAATTGTATTAAAACCTGATATTGTAAACTATTAAAATTTTAGGCATAAATCAAAATAAAACAATACACTTGCATAAATTGAAAAGATACCAAAAAAAAAAATACACTTGCATTAATATTCATCATTAACTATAAGAACATTATGCCAAAAATATACATGGTATTCTAAACACAAGTTCATATCTAATAAAACACAAGTTCATATCTAATAAAATACACTTGTTATATTTTTTTGGATGACCCATGATCATAAGGGCCCCCAATGCTCGGCCCCTCTATTTCACTGGAGGAGGAAAATGTGCTTTGGGGAGGCCACGGTTTTAACATGGGACCTTCTGGATTGACACCAGCTATCCCAAATGCCCTTCCTTTACCATCCAAGCTATGCCCCGGGGGGCATACACCTTTTCTTTTTATAGTATTAATGATTTTTTATTCTAATGTAATAGTTTTTTGAGAATAAACATAAAGTTCATGTCAAGATTTTTCATTTTCTGTACACATTGCAAGTTAAATTTTATGCCTACGTTGCGCAACAAACCACTATATCGAGCACATTTGTAGTCCATTAGTTAAGTATAAATGATCAAGTGTTTTATGGTACTAGTATCAGAAATGGACATAGGACCGAGATGATGATATGGCATTTTTGATAACACAAACCAATCGACATGCAATGTTCAAACAATAATTTGATTACATGCCTCTTGAGTCATTGGGATCCCCCCAAAGCCCCCACAAAAAATTTTACAAATGAAAAATAGGATTATTAGCATCAATAGAGTTCCCGGGTTTAATTGGCTAATTAAACCCAGGATGGGTAATTAAACCAGTGAGTTATATTTGTTTAATGTGCCAAGTAAACCCAGATCGGGTTTAATTGGTCATTCAAACCCGACACGTGTAATTAAAATCAGTGAGTTATATTTGTTTTTGATAACACAAACCAATCAACGAGTAATACTGAAAAATGTGTAGATGAAATTAAAAGACTTACCACTTTGTAGATCAGGGCTACTTCCACAGTGGAGATGTAGTCAGATCGAAGATCTAAGGGTTTGATCATTCAAAATTAGTGATTCACCATTGGTGTTCTCGAGAGACATTGATGATGTGCAACTAATAATTCTTGATGTATAACTCTCTATTCACCATATTAAAATAGGTTTCATCCAAAATAATATTTAAAATTTACAATTGGAATTTAAATTTTGCATTGCCCCAAATTTGCTTATTTTAATCATTAGGAAGGTATTAACTAGATTGATGTTTGACAACTTACACTAAAAAAAAAAAAAGGCAATAATTAAAAGAAAACAAAGTTTTGTTTAGTCAACTGCAAATTTAGCCTATTATAAGATTGCTAAGGTTAAGATAGCCCAATTGACATGTAATTGCAATCACCATTCCTAGGTGTAGAAAGTGGTTATCCAACAAAAGGCCTCACAAAATCAATTACGATGAATGCCTTAGGGATGTAAGTGTGTAACCTAACTTCAAATTTAGTTTATTGTGTTATATATAATATCTGGCCAAACAATTCAATATTTTGCAAAGGATCGAGCATGATGCTTGAGCCCACCTCAGTGGAGTGTGAGACGAATTTTTAACAAACCTTTAACCCTCCATACTCGGTTGGCATAGATGTGTACAAAAATGGGGGCAGGGGGTTGATAATGATGAGAAGGAAAGTACGTCAACCGAGGATGAGGATGAAATTAGGGGGTCCAACAAGGTGGGAGATGGGGGTGAGGAGGAGGAGGAGAAGGAGGAGGTGGAGGTGGAGGAGGAGGAGGAGGAGGCTCAACACACAGAGAGAAAGTCAAAGTCTCAACAGGAGGTAGAACCCCTTCCTAGTACCGACATTGGACAGTATGCTAGGGTATGATTTTTATTATAAAAATATTTTTTGATTTGTAATTTTTTGTAAGTGTTTGTAGTTGTTTTTTATTGTTGTAATTTTTTTCCTTTTGCAGATCACCGAGATGCTGACCCTCATGCTAGAGATGTTGCATAGGATGGATGGGGAGATCAAGCAAATTAGCACTCGGTTGGATGGGTTTGATGGGGAAATAAGTCAAATGAGCTCACAGATGACGTAGGTAGAGAGGAGACTAAGGCAAGTAGATAGGGTACAGATAGCACTACTTATCTATGCGTCTCGCCTATTGACAATTCCCCAAACACATCGAGGATGGTGATCAACAGCGAGGTGGTCATCAGGTAGATCCAACTCATGATGATGTGAAGGATCGAACATCTAAATCTGGAGTAAGCTCTAACTTCACTTTTATTTACATTTCATTATGAAATATGTACTATTATATAAAAATAGTATTCTATAGTTTTAGGAGGAAGTGGTTATGGGCAGCGAATGAACTGCGAGCGACTGATTGTCATCGCAGTGTAGTCGGGCACCATGCACTAAATACACTCGACAGTGAAAAAGGAGCAAGGTTGATGTCGTGGTGGACACGGCAAATGAAAACAAATCACTGCTGGTGGAGGGTGAGAAGATAGTGCCACCCTTGACATTGGCTAAGACAGGAGAGAATGTTCCTGTTCCTAGCTTGAACAGTGTAAGAGGTATTATGATGAACATAGCAGCTGAAGTAGCCTAGCATCACCTGGACCAATAGGGGGTCGATGATCTTAAGCCATCTGAGGGCTACACTGACTACGTACAATTGTAGAAAGACATTGAGTAAGTATAAAATGTCAAGAAAAATTTTAATTATTGGTCTATTTACATTGGTAATACAATCTCAAGCTTATAATAATTATTAGTTATTGTAAACGTGACACAGGTTACATGGCCCATATATTACTAGCGACTTACGTTCCATAAAGGATGTTAAAACCTGGATAGAAGGGACTCACATTGACAGCTACTTGTGTTGCGTCTGACGAATAAGAAATATGCAGGCTCATACTATATATGATACGAAATACGCTATCATGCCCACTATCCTATTTGTGAGTATTAATTACAAATCTTAGGTTACTCATTTTTTGTTGCATCTATATTTGGTTAAAAAAAAATATAACATTTTTTTCCTCTCCAAGTACTTCTAAACAAGTGGTGGATAGAGAAATTCGTAGGTAAGAGTGTTGTGATGCCTGCTAAGACGAAGGTCCTAGACAAAATATGTAATCATATTCACGGTGTCAATGATGAGACTAGGTCTTGGTGGACAGTGGACTTCATAAGTGTTCACTTATTTTATTGATGGATTAACTCCCAACTAATGTATTCTCAAAATATGCAAGTCTTGATCCCATGCAGTTTGGGGAATAATTCCCACTGGGTCGTAGCCATGATTTTCCTAAAAAAAGGGCAAGGCTGTTATGTATAACTCCATGGCGACTAAGGAAAGCAGGAGGGCCAGGGCCAAGAGCATCAAGCCATTGGTGAGACTCCTACCCATTCTCCTAAATCACAATGGATATTATGACCATATCTCCACAACTGTCACTCCACACAAAGAATGGGCGTTGGAGTAACTCGATCCCAACATGGTGAAGCTGCCTCTGTAACTGGACAGGTACTGAATTAAAATAAAATATTTAATTTATTATTGAGTCAAATGTTTGTTGTTGTCATTTGAAGTTTGATAGAATTTGGTTATTTCTAATATAGGCACAGCTGCAGAGTGTATGTTATTAAGTAGATCAATGACATCATAAGGCACACTGAGAATCGGTGGGTGATTAATCAGAGTGAGGATGAAATGTGTACCCTCCACAGGAAGGTTCCAATGTATTTGTATAGACATAGTAGAGTAGTTGATACTTGACTATATATGTAATTCGTAATTTGTTCATGTGTATTTGTATAGGCATAGTAGTGTAGTTGGTATATGTAATTTGTTCATATGCAAAATGTATATTATGTTGATATGTAATCAATATATTTAGCGAGCTCTTGTCCAAAATGTTGATTTTTGTACACATACCCGTGGATGAACTACGCACAAGTACAAAATGATTTGTGATCTTGATTTCATTAACTTGCATTAGTGTATGACATATTTATTAACAAACATGAAATTTGTTGTGCATTCTAGGCTCAATTCATGTTAAGAACGTTATTTTTCAACCATTAGATACCATGTTAGGGCAATTGGAACCCACGAGTTTGTAAGGAAAGAAGAAGAAAAAAGCTAATTTTGTTTGTTTCGAGCTAATTTGGCATATTAAACCTGTTTCGAGTTTAATGGACAGGTGAAACCCGGAGATATTATACCCGTAACGAGTTTAATAGGCTTGTTAAGCCCGATCAGGGTTTAACCGGTCTTTATATGTATAATATAGTATTAACCCGGCATAGGTTTTATAGGCCTATTAAGCCTGATCAGTGTTTAACTTGTATATATATATAATATAGTGAGCTTATATTTATTGCTAAATGGTTGTGGGCATATGCAGCAATTGAAAACACCCAGAGTGCAGAAGTAATTTTTGGCTCAAGTGTTGTGGCAAAAAATTATTCCACAGAGCATAAACAAATTGAGCAATATATAGAGAGAATGCAATTTTTTGCTGAAAATTTTATCTACTACCTTAAATTACTAACTCTTAAATCTATTACATTTGATATGAATATTATTTAAATCCACTTTTATTTATTTATTTATAATATTTTTGGGTGGGGAGCTCAAAATGATAATAAATTAATATTTTATGCAATAATGTAAAATATTACATAATATAATTACACTTTAAAATAAATATTAATTTGATGCAATATAATAAAATATTGTATTACCATATTTTAGATTATCATCATAAATAATTTAATAAGTGTCATAATTTAAATTATTTTATTAGTTATCATAATCATAAATTATTTTATTTTTTTGAACGTATATTAATTATTAATATTATTTTCATAAATTACTTTATTTTGATTTAACAATTAATTCAATGTTTCAACAACAACAACAACAAAAAAATCAGATAAAAAATTCGATCACAAATTGGGTCCGTAATTACCGACCGACATATTTCAGTGGCAAAGTTGGTCAAAAATCCACCAATCAAAAATTTCATCGCAAATTTTGTGGTCAAAATTTGTCACAAAATTAGCGACAACAATTTCTGTTGCTGCATCAATTGGAAAAAAAAAATTGATTTTGTGGTCAAAATCGATAGCAGAATTAGTGACGGAAGTTTTCGTCGCTGAATCAATCGAAAAATAATTCGATCAAAAATTTAAAAATCGGTCGTTAATCCATTGCTAATTACTGACCGAATCCGTCAATTGCAAAAAATCGATCACAAAACAGCATTTTCCTGATAGTAAAGAAACAAAAATCAGTTTACTTGTTCATGATTATGAATTATTCTCCATGAAAGAGGATGAATCTATAAAGGATATGTTCACTAGATTTAATGATATAGTTTTAGGTTTACAATCACTAGGAAAAACATATGCAAATGCAGAAAAAGTTAGAAAAGTTTTAAGAAGTCTTCCTAGAATTTGAGAACCAAAAGGCATCGCCATAACGAAATCCAAACACCTAGATACTTAACTTTTGATTCTTTGTTAGGCTCACTAATGACACATGAAATTATGATGAAAAGAAATGATATAGGTGAATCAAAGAAAAATAAAAATCTAGCTTCTAAGGTAGAAACTATGGCTGGCAATTTTGGACACGACCCGATTACACGACACGACACAACACAGAGTTAAGCGGGTTAGGGTTGGGGTTAATCGAGTTTGAGTCATAAACCGTTTATGACCCGATTATTTTCGTGTCTTAAGTGGGTCAACCTGTCTAACCCATTTAGACACGAAATGACACGTTTAATTAAACGTGTTAACGTGTTGACCTGAACACGTTAACACGATTATATACGAAATGACACGTTTAATTTAAAGGGTTAGTGGGTTGATTTGAACACGTTAACACGATTATACATGAAATAACACGTTTAACAGGTGACACAACACGACCCGTTTAAATTAAACGGGTTAAACAGGTGACACGACACGACACGACACGACAGAACACATTTAGTTAAATGGGTTAAATAGGTCGTGTCGTGTTACACATTTAAAGAGATGGAAATCTTCATGATTGCCATGGATCTCTCCTTAGGTTGTTAAACCTAAAAAATGAGGAAATTGACTTTGATACCAATTGATAGGCTTTCATAAGTATGTCACCACACACCCAAGAAGAGGAGTGAATTGGGTGGTTATAAATTTTAAAAATTTGTGAAGGTTTTCAAAAATAAATAACAAACTAGGGAAATATAAGGAAAAAATCAAACAAAACATGCTAGAGACACAAGAGATTTAAAGAGATTGCCCAAACCCAACCTACTCCACTACACTAGCTCACCAATACAGATTTCAAAAATCCACTATATCCTTCTACTTTACCCAGTGGACCCTCTAGCATAAACCGCTAGGAAATATAACCTTCTACTTATACACAAGTAGCCCCTCTAGCACAATCTCTAGGAATTACAATAATTAAATGCAAAGAGATAATCTAAGAGATGAATCACTCAATTAGAATATCTCTCAAATAAATACACACAAAGGATGAACAAGAATTTACAAATGATATATGTAGCCTTTTTGAGAGAAAAATGAAAGCATAAGCACTAATGAGAAGTATGAATACAATTGTGAGCTCTTATCACTTCATTTTCATTCACTAGCCTCTTTAGTGCATCCTTGCACTGGAATTTATAGGCTGCTCACGAGTATTGAAGAAACTAGCCGTTAAGAGCCATTGGAGCTTGCAAAAGCTAGCCATTAAAGAAATCCTTGATAAAAATGGTCGACAGATTCAAAAGATCAATCAACTATTTTTCAGGAATGCACATAGACCGATCGACAGGTTTGAGAACCAAGTCGACTAACTTCTAAAATGGGTAACCGAATCTGATGCAGTGGCTATCGACCGATGGTGGCCAAGAGCATGCAATCAACTGGTCAATATCCATATTAGGCCAATCGATAGCTTTCAAGGAAATAGTCGATCAATTTTTAAAGACGTGCAACATATTAGGCCAATCAATAGCTTTCAAGAAAATAGTCGATCGATTTTTAAAGACAGGCGACAATTTTATCTTTAAATAGAGTGTTCATGATATGAAAAATATTTTAACACTCTAACACATTTGATTTCAAAACAACTATAAAAAAATTGATTTCAAAATAAATATAGAAGATTCTGTAAACATTGAAAGCATATATCCTTTGGCATTAATTGGATTGATCATTTTCAATTTTCAAAAATAAAAGATAATTCATTTTCAAATGTCAAATATATAAACTTTTTCATCATCAAAATTGTTGTTGCCTAATTACAACAATTAAATTTATTTATATTAGGGAACAGCTTGGCAGCATTAAAGCGAAAGGTTAAGGTCTATGACACTACAAGAGAGTCAATGGGTGTTGGGCTCAATCTATTGTCCAAGAGAGCTAGGATGTAAGGAGTCTCCAGATGGCTTCTAAGAGTCTTCGGGGGCCATCCTTCCCAAAGGGTCTTCAGATAGCTAGTCTTCCACAGGGTCCAAAAATGCCTTTAGATGGGTGGCACTGGATGGGTCTACAACATAGAAGCAATTAGAAGACACACGAAGATATTCCGCACGCAGGCCGTCCGATGCCTAAGTCAAGTGATGATTCCACAAAGTAAAAGTATGACTGTATGTATATATTTATGTGCATATGTGGTATGTTATAGATGGCAGTCTTTTGATTGATAGTCTCCTGATGGGTTCTGTGTGGTCTAGGGTTTAAGTCTTTAGATCCTGAGTATATGTGTGTGAGAGAAAGTCCAAAAAGGTCCATTTGTTCTACAACAGACAGATATTTATAGACATTTGGTGGTAGGGTCCATGTGACACTTAGCATGCTAATGTGAGTCTTCTTAATTTTTGGGGAAAATGCATCGGATGAGGCCTAAAAGCCTAAAGGTATCTTCGGGATCAAAGTTGCCCGATAAGTATCCTTTGGATGGGTCCAAAGAATCCTCGAATTCGTCAAATGACTTGGGCTTGTAAAACCCTTCAAATGAGTCTTGGGCCTTAAGGGATGCTAAGGGCTAGATTGCCCCCAAAGACTCTCTGGAGGCTCCAGGAGACTCTTGCCTGAAAGACTCTTTGGGGTCATCCAGGTCCTCATCCTTCTTGGAATACTTCTAAGATTTTTGGGATTTTTGGCTTTGATTTTCCTAGGGCACCCCCATAACAATGGCTCTCCACTCTTTTCTTTGGCTGTAAGGCAAAGGGAAGTGTAAAACGTGGGTGCCCAATGCCCGAAAATTGGGATACGGGTCGACCCAGATTAATGTTATTTATGTAACGAGGAACTAAATGATTAGAAGTAATACCCAATTACCAATGATTACATGGGCGCATCGAGCTTAATTGTCTTGTTTAGACCATGGATTCCCATGGATTCAGTAGCCAGCAGGTGGTTCCACAGCTGCTACCATAGCTAAGTGGATGAACACATCCCGACCTTTAAGATTGCCTTAGACTCATTGATATTGTCGTCTCATGCCTCACGTTTTTTTTCACTACAAGAGCCTAGGAATTTGTATGTCTAGTGCGTGCCTTGGCAGAATGTGGTAGGGAGGACACCAAAACCCATAAAGTTTCTCTAAGAAAGGTCTGACCCCAGTTGGGCGTGGTAGTATACATCAAGCACTCTAGTGCAATATAAGAGTGGAGTACCACCTGCACACATGTAGACACACATATACAAGAAAAACCCAGCTCCCTAGTACGACTATTCTAGGGATGTCAGTTCATCCCCACTTGTGGGGGGTAAAGCAGTTGCATATGAATAAGAGAACGGTGTCACGTTGTAAGATACGACATCTCGATTATATTGTTTCAGTCACAACTAGGGGATTGGTCACACTCCGCCTTCCCGAGTCGCCTTAGGCTTGTAGATATTATCGGGGTTTATCGGTTATCACCATTATTCCCCGCTTATTCATTGCTAAGGATGTAAGTCTTTTAGTTTTATCAACAATGATATATGTATATACATGGGTGTTGGGTTTGATCGAAAGTTTAAGCTTAGATCTATGGAGATTCAGCCGTTGGATCTTGTTGGTTTTTGGTTATCTTGGTCGATGGGGATAAAGTGGTCGGGTGGTTGCCTTTGATCATTGGAAACCACAAGCCACGGTGGCCGATGCCGACTAGCAGTGCTTTTATATGCGGGTGTTGGGTTTGGTCGAAAGTTTAAAGTTAGATTTATAGAGATTCGGCCGTTGGATGTTACTGATTTTTTGGTATGTTGGTCAATGGGTGTAAGGGTGTTGGTTGGTTGCCTCTGATCATCGAAAACCACTGGCCTAGCAGTGCGTTTTTCACTTGTGGCCAAAAATTAAAAATTAGATCTACGCAAATCTAACTATTAAATCTAGCCCACTTCTGTGTATGTTAACCCCATTGATTTGGTGTTTCTAATGGTAGGCTCTGATTGTGGGAATCTCTAGCAAACGATGGTCATCAGCGATCAGTAGTGGTTGTGGTTGTGGCTAGTTTAGGTTATTTTTGCGAGTACGTGCATACGTACATACATACATATATATATTCCTCTTTCTTCTACTTTAGTTTTTCTATTGGCTTCTGTTTTTTTTTTTTTTTTTTATGGTGATGATAATCATGATTTGGGTTGTTGAAATAGAAATTTAAAAACATGATTTGTTTTTTTATTATGTTGTGTATGCATCTAGATGTTAAGAAGGAGTTCGGGGTCTCGTTCAAGAAGGAAAGGGAGAATCAAGCCTATATGATGGGATCAGTGAACGGAATTCATCTGTTGGCGAATGCATCAGGAAAAAGGTCAAAGATGTTGTTGAGAGAGACGTAAACCGGTGCTTAAATATTACTTTCTTCGCAATTATCTTAGTTTTTATTATGTGGATGTTGATGTTGATGACTTTGTTTTGTAGATGTGATATTTAATTATGGGTTTGTATTATAGGGGTTGAAGTTGAATGTTGGATTTTTAATGTTTGAATATTGTGAAGGTTAAAATGAAATGATTGGTTGAAATTTGAATGTCAAAAAATTGAATTGGTTTGGGTTGTTTTGTTTTGTTTGGCCTATGAAGTTAAATTATTAGGTTTAACTAAGAATTAAATGTTAACACTTGTCGTTAATTTTATTTGAATTTAAGTATTTATTAATGTTTGTATATATATTTTGAATTCATATTTAACAAGATAAAAACATTTATTAACTCAATTTGAATTATATCAATTTTTTTCGATAACAAATTGATTCGATCTTTAGTCTTAAAAATGATTTTTTTTTAGGGTGTGTTTGATTGCATTATCTAGAATTTAATTCTAGGTAATATTGGCTAGAAAACAAAAACCATCTCACCCCCTTGGAAAATGAATTTCATGGAAAAAAGTTTTAAAAGTTTGTACCTTACACATTTTTCTATAGAAAAATTAAAAGTATTTGATTGTTTTCCATAGAAAATGTGTAATGATTACATATTTTTCATGGTAAATATGTGCAATCAAACACACTCTTAATTTCAATCTAGTCATTCAGACACCCTTAATTTTCATTATAAAAGAAAATAAAGTCAACTAACTCAACAATAGTATTTTAGGTTTAAAAATAATATATATTTATTATCTTAATTAGAAAAATCTATTATAAAAAAGAAAAGAAGAAGAAGACAAGCAGATTTTTGAACCTATTATAATACAAAAAATTTTATTATTTCAATTTGAATTTGAAATAATAAGATGTTATTTCAAATAATTTTTACATAAGTAATCTTTGGTTCATTATTCAGTCTCGCCTCTTTGTTAATAATGTCAACAATGTTCTTTAATTATTTAAATTTAATTAATGACAACTTAAAAATTATGTTAATACTTGTTAGCAACGAAAAGATAATACTTGTTATGAGTAAAATCATATTTAATTCATTTTTAATTTATATAAAATAAATAAATAAAACTAAACAAACTAAAATTACCAAATGATTAATTAATTTTTTCTTTTTAAATAAATTAAAACATAATATAAAAAACCAATACAAAAATTTAATAAAGAAATCACGCCTCCCTCGACATTTTCCCTGCTACATTCTCCAGCGGGTGAATTCTGTTCGTTAGCCCTGTCACATAGGCCCGATTCTCCTTTTCCTTCATGAACAAGACCCCAAACTCCTTCTCAACATTTGGATGCATACACAACACAATAAAGAAACAAATCATGTTCTTTTACAACCCAAAACAAGTCATGTTCTTTAATTTCCATTTCAACAACTCAAATCATGATCATCATCGCCATCAAAAAAAACAATAGAAGCAAACATAAAAACTAAAGGAGGTTAACATACACAAAAGTATGTCAGATTTAACAGTTGAATTTTTGTAGGTTTGATTTTTAACTACCGTGCCCGATGGTTTCCGGCGATCAAAGGCAACCACCCGACACCTTTATCCCCATCGACCAACATACCAAAAAAACCAGCAACATCCATCGGCCAAATCTCCATAAATCTAACCTTAAACTTCCGGCCAAACCCAACACTTGCATATATATGCACTGTTAATCGCCACCAGCTATCGTGGCTAGTGATTTTTGACGATTAGAGGCAACCACTCGACACTCTTATCCCCATCAACCAATATACCCAAAAACCAGCAAGATCTAACAGCCGAATCTCCATAGATCTAAACTTAAACTTTTAGCCAAACCCAACACCCGCGTATATACGTATATCATTGTTGATAAAACTAAAAGTCTTACCTCCTTGTAGATTAGGGCCAATGGAACGAACCGAAGAGACTCCGAAGACTCGGTCACACTAGTAAGAGAAAAAGAGAAAGACAATCGGAATGAGCAAAAGTGACACCTAAGATGCACTTGCATGAGTGGGAAAGATAGAGAGAAGGTTGAACGAGCCAAAGGGATGTCGGAGATGCACTCACACTGGCAGGAGAGACAGAAAGAAGGTCAAAACGAGTCGAAATGACGCCGAAGACGCACTTTCACGGGCAGGAAAGAGAGAGAGAAGGCTGGAATAGCCGAATGGAAGCGCATGAGAGATAGTAAGCGAGAGAGAAAGAAATTTGAATTTTGGGACTTCCAGGCAGCTCTTTTCATTGGAGATATCACGATCTTTTGGTGCAAAATATCACGATATCTCATGGGTGGCACTGAGGGTGGCCAAAATATCGCAATATCTCTTTTCATTGAAGATATCGCAATTTCCCTAAGTCTTAAAACATTTCCCAATAAGTCCTTTCCCGAAGAGCCTCCTAGACAATAGCTTCATGGACCCCCTAATGGGACCTCCGGGATCAGCCTAGCCCAATTCATTTTGATTAAGTCTAGAAACCCTTCAGGGTCTCTCGGACCAAAGCCACCCGGTGGCCTTGAAGCCTTTTGTGACCACCCAGAGACAGCCATAAAGGCCTCACCTCGAAAATGTCTCCAAGCCCTCCAGTCTCTCCATGCATGCACTTCCCCAAAAAAGTCTCCTGACTTGTCCGTGGGTCCCACATGTTTGTTTATAACTATTAATCCATTCAAAGGCAAATGAACTTTTTGGATCCTTTGGACCTCTCTACCAACTCTCATGAGTCATTTGGATCTAACCCTATCTCTCTCTAGAACCCATCTGGAACCCCCCTGACTACACTTCGGGACACTTGGAAGACATCACATACATACATACATTGGACACTTACATACTTGTACATTTCTCATCCTTCTTGAAATGTTATGTAATTTAGGCATCGAAGGGCTCGCATGGGGAAGTCCTTCGTGTGCCTTGCTGACGTTCTCTATGTTCGCAAGGCATGGGAAAGTCTCTCGCATGCCTTTCTTACATCCTCTGTGTTCACAGACTAAGACAAAGCCGTGATCCCTAAAGGCTCCTTTCCCTGAAGACTCTTCGGGGCACTCCTCTGTTGTCACCCTGAAGACCCTATCTGGGCAAGCTATCTCGATGACCCTTTCTGAGCTCCAGTTGATTTGGCCTTCTAAGACTATAGTTTCGACTCAATTCGGACTTGATTGACCTCGCTAGCAACATCTCAAACCCTCAACTCTGGTGAAGAACTCTACTTTGGCTAATCCCAAACAAATAAATGTAATTGTTGTAATTTGGAAATAACACAAGTGGAGCTTGAAATTGATAATAGCCACACATCTAAGTACTCGTCTCAAATTAAGTTAAGCGCTAAGTCAAGTCCAAAAGAAAATACCGATCTATCACAGTATTGTATTACAAAAGATAGACCTAGAAAAAACATCAAAGACCCTCAAAGGTATGCTAAGACTGATTTTGTTACCTATACTTTAAATATGACTGAAAATATTGACTGTAGTGAGCATTGTGTAGATTTGGTTAGTATTTATCAGGGAGATTAGTTTTACATGATTTTATTAAAAGAAAGAATTATAAATAATTCTATATTTGAATTTCGTATCAATGTAGAGTTTGGGATAATTGTGACCAGAAATTTAAATTTGATTGTGATTAGGATATATCTATAATTGAAAATTATCTTTGTGACTCAGTAAGATTTATCTTTTTGGTGACTCATCTTCTCATTAAAATATAAATTTATTTAAAAAAAAATTTGTATACATCTATAGATGAGTGACAGATTCATAAATAAATACCAAATACGCTAGAATTATTGTAGTAATATTATTATAGTGATTTTTTTTTCATGATTTTTCTTGATTTGAATTTTTCAATTAAATATTTTGTATTTATTTATGTATTTGATGGTTTGAGTATGATTTATTTTTTATCCTAAATTGCAAATCTCATTACCTTCAGTTAGACACATAAACCCCTTTGTTTAGCCGCTTGAATGACTACCAAAATTGCTTATTTCATGACTTCATTTTTAGAACTTTTATCTCAATTTTAATTTAGAGCACATGGCTAAATAAATTATTGTATTTTGGCCAGACGTAAACTAATTATTATAATTTTAAAAAGATTAAATAAATCAATGTATTTTTAAACCCAATGTCATTTTAGTTATTATGGTAGATGTCATCTTAAACATATAAACTCTATCTCTAAACAAACCCCTACTTCAAAAATAAATCCAAAGTTAGATTCCAAATGCATTGGACAAAAGCATTTAAGGTTCTTGCACTTTGAGACGATCGCAGCTATATATTTGGGGATCTACAAATCTCGATTTGGTGCTTGATTTAGGCATTTATAACTGAGTACGGTTCTTTGAATTTAAATTTGGGGTTGAATTTGGGTGTACGTGAGCATGTGGTGTAACACCCTTCTCCCCCCCCCCCCTCCAAAAAAAAAAAAATCATATATTTTTGGGAGAATAAATTTTCATGAAAATTAATTTTTGGGATAACTAATTAATTTCAAGAAAATGGGCGATTTGTTTGTGGATTGAATTTTGAAGAACTAATTCTCACGAGGATGACAATAAATTCACTAGGACGATTTAACTGATGGTCGAGCTTGAAAGACCATTCCGATTCCAAGAAACCAAAGGCTAACCTTAGTACAAAAGACTGAAAGACCGTACAAAAGACTGAAAGACCGAGGGGGCCGCCCCCCAGTGGTAAGGTTGATGGGCCATGCTCAATACGTTGCTAAGAAGTAGCTGCAAGCAAGCAAGCAAGCATAATTTTCAAGGAGAATATTATATAGTGCAGCATGGAAACAGGCAAGGAGATGGTTGACAGATGAGATTTCAATATCTAAAAACTAGTACTTCGATGAGGTTGAAGCTTGAGTGAGTTGATCATAGACAGCGATTAATGCTAAGAATAGCAGCCTATAATAGAGACGTAACAATGGCTTATATCTATGATGTAAGAAAAAATCAAAATCATGAGTTCCTTTTGGGAGAAACATGGTGGTTGATTGTATCACAATTATGGGTTCCTTAAGAGACCCATTCTCTCTTACGTCTGGCAGGGTACAAGTGAGGTTTCAACAGTGGCCATGTGCAGAGAAGACAAACAAGAAAAAGACAAAGAAAGTAGGAAAAGGAGAGGTTAAAACTTGTGTCCATCTTCTTCAACTCTTACCTTTTATTTTTCTTTAAGGTAAAGCAATTTTTGTAAATATTATTTTGACATGATACATAAATTGAAAATGACTATGCATGTGCTAATTTGATAATGTTCTTTAAAATATTATGTTGAAACTGCAATCTATGAAAACTTGTTGAATTTTGTGTTGATAAATTGTTAAATGTGTTTATACATGATATTTGTTAAATGCATAATTCACTCGTAAATATATTTTATATATAAATATATCCATAGACACATATATATGTGTTAGGTAACTACAATAGAATAATTATATTGTAGTCAAACAATAATTATATTTATAATACTATAATTATTGTTCAAAAATATAATTGTAATAATTATTATAATACTGTATTTAAAACAACAATACAGAAATATTGAAATAATACAATACTACACATGAGAAAATAAAAACACAATAGTATATAAAGGGATGGTAAAACCGAGACTTGTGTAACACACAATTCTCTTAAAACAGATTCATCGCCTTACCAAAAGTGTTAGAGACTAATTGGCGTCCGTTTCTCAAGGTACAACAATTTACAAACTGAGAAGTTAGCACAAATTTCATAAATTAATAGCGAATTAGAACACCAATTGAACACTATTAAAACAGGAAGAGTATGAGAATTTTTAGAAAATAATTCTGCTATGAATTTTGTCGTTTTTTCAATGGAATAAGCCCTCTATTTATAAAGGAGGAAGAAGAGAGAAATAAAGGAAGAAGAAAAAAGAAAGACGAAAGCAAGGAGGAGAGTGGCTAACACTGCTCTCTTTTCTTAAAAATATAATATAATAGCACGTAGTTGTGCATAGTGAATCTGCACAATAACTATATTATTGAAATTCAATTAACTACCTTGCACAGTACGCACTTAATGTACCCTCATAATTCAGTGCATAGTATATGCATAGTTCACCTATTTTTTTCTTTTCTTTTACTTTTATAATAATATAAATTATACATTGTACTACACATGCTCTAAAAATAATTTTTTAATTAATTTTTCATTCATTCATTTATTAATTTGGACATATGAATATACCAAATATACCAAATTTTTTAACAATAGGTGGATGTCCTAGCAAGACTTGAGACAAAAAAGGAGAAGCTTGAGAAGCAAAAGGAAGGAAAAACACCTTGTTTTGCATCATTTAAGTGTCTTGGAGGAGTTTTGAAAATAAAACTAGTTATTTATCTTCAAAGAATCCACTAAAATTTGAGTAACAAATAACATCCTGAAAAAAAAATGAGGTGTTACAGTGGGGTTTATCGAATCTAAATTTGGGGTTTGATTTACGCATTTGTTATTGTGTGGAATGCTTCAAATTTGAATTTGGAATTCAATTTGGGCGCTTGAAATTATTTAAGATTCTTTTAATTGAAGGTAAAGTTGATGTTATTAATAAAATTAAAATGTCACTGGATAGTGTTAAGATGGCTTATAAAGTACAACGACTAATTTAGCTCTTAAACCAAAACACAATTACTTATTTGATACTATTATTTAATTAGTCTATCTCGGGTTTGTTCTAAGCTTCTAAATATTCTAATTTTAAAGCATTTTTCTTAGCATCAAAAAATTTCTAGACATGTACCCTTTGTTCTAAGGAATAATTTTAAGCTTGCAAGAGATAGATTTTTTAGAATGCTTAATTTACATTTTGTGTTGTAAAATTTTATAAAGCTAAAAATGAGTTCTATTGAATGGCTATAGGACAAAACTACCCTATATGCCCCAAAATTTAGGTAATTAAGTACTAAAATATGTAAGGTGTAATATTAACTAAGATGAGAATGTTATAGTAAATGCGTGATAAATGAAAAAAATAAAATAAAAAACATAAAAGTGTGTAATAAGGTATAGTAGTATTTATTAAAGATTAGATATTTGAGATGTGATTAAAATTATTTAGATAGAAGAAATATATGTGGATCAAATGGATTAACTTTATAGAAAAAGAAGTAAATGAACTAAAAAAAAAAAGAAAATTGATTGAAATTATTATTATACATGAGATAGATATATTAACTTGATAAACCGTATGAGCAATAAAAATAGTTAAATTGTTAAGGTTTAATTAGTTGATCTTGTTTAATGGAATTAAACCTTGTGATTGTTATATTATGGGGCATTTGTTAAAATGAGAAAGATAAGAGGTATTAAGATAAACTTGAAATATTTTTCAAACTAAGATATGAAATAGTCAAAATAAGAATGGAAAGTATTTCAAGATTTCTATCAGACTATTTGTTAATTTTTTTTGAATTCACTGATAATTGTATTTTTTCTTTCTATATGTTTGTTAATACATATGATAAAGCATCAAGATAAGAGTTTTTTTACCAAAATATTTCTATTACCTAATTCATTCAAAATTGTTTGTTAACATCAACAATAAATTTATGATTAAAATAGTATTTTATGATTAATATGAATTGTCAAAAAGAAAATTAAAAATTAAAAAAATATTTTGTTTTCTAAATCTATGTTCAAAAATAGATTTAAAAAGAGTTAAAAAGTAGAAATAATTATTTTTGGAATTACAATAATTCCACCTAGATAATTAAAAATGGCCAAAACATATTTTCATAATAGATAATAAAATATAAAATTGAATAAAATAATTTAAAATTTGGTAAAAGTAATTGTATTAGTTAATAAAATATATATATATATATATAGAGAGAGAGAGAGAGAGAAATTTAAATTTTAAAAATCGGTGAAAACAATAATGTTATTTAAATTTTAAAAATTGTCAAAACATATGACAATTTAAAAATATATAAAATAATATTAATTATAAGACTTAAATGAATAAGTTCTTTTAATAAATTTTAATTTTTAAAATGTATTACATGGCATTAACTATCCAACAAGGGGTATATAGGTAATTGAGGCTTATATGCAAAATGTCAGATAAATTTATTTGAGATGAGTGGTCAGATAAATTTATCTTGAAAGAGATAAGAGACTACATGAGAGTTTTTTTGGATATTATCATATAAGTTTAAAAAATACGTTGAAAAGAACAAACATTCGGAATACTTCTTATATCTGACATTTTCTCCCTCTTATCTTGGTTAAGAAACACCCCCTAATAATTTTATATTTCAAGTTGACCCTTGTCACGATTTTAGGGTTGTTTAGTATAGGTTCAAGTCTTGTTGATCGCATACAGAAGGCATTTTTTAGTTGGATTATTAGGAGGCCACACCCGTCATGATACATGGTAGGGTTTATATGGGCTTATGCTTTGTGTGTTGTTAGTATAGTACTCCATTTATCACGTTATATAGTGGGATCTATGCAGGCTCTACGTTCCCTTTATGGCTGTTGCATGCGAGGCTCCGCCTACGACATGGTGGAGTTTTGCTTAACTATATGGATGAGTAGGTTGCATAAAGTCATAAAAATTAGTTGAATTAACATTCGTATACCCATATTACAAAAAATAATAATAAATTATTATTATTAAAAATATTTATTTTAAAATTAAATTACATTTAGATCCCTTGTTATTTAAACCATTTACAAGGAAACTTTATGTGGTTCAAATATATAACAGTAAATTTATTTGACTGAAAACGTCATCTACTGGTCGCTTGATTCTGTAAGGAAAGAAACAATCAGAGGACACGGGATGTTTCCCACAGAAACACTTTGATACTTAAATCAAATACTGAAGATGCAGAAAATTGTAGAGTAGAATTTTCACTAACATTAGAGATGTACCTTTTTTGGAATGAGTGTATGTCTATTTATAAAAAGGTATGGAGTAATCTTAAATAATTTAAGATTATGAATATTACAGATAACATTTATCTCAATATTTCTTAATCTGTTATGATTAGAATTCTTATATATGATATTTATCCACATATTCTGTAATTCATTTAGAATTATAATTCTTTATAGATAATTGTTTATCCATTTCTTGGGATATTTGGAGGAATTTTAGAATGTCAAAATTATTATGTGCTTGTGTGTTGCATGGGACCCCCCGTATTCGAGGAAATGTTTTGGCAACAGTGTCACCCTTGAGTCCATAACTGAGGCACGATGGCCCTATCCTCTACAAGCCTACGGCTGCGCTACTAGGTCTACTCAAGAAAGCCCCATGCGATCACACAATTGGGCCTACACGAGGTTGTCCCCACATGGGTGCTTTTTACAGGGCCCTCTACGACCTTCTTTGTTAGCCTGTGGGCCTTATTGGCCATTTGCCGTAGATCTCCTATAACCTTATATTATTGGGTCATCCCAGTTAAACTATGTTGATCCATTTATTAATTTATTTTTTGACATTTTTTCTCATAACATGTCAAAATTTTTGAAAGATCATGTGGATTTTGTTTTCTTATACATTCCTTATCCATTAAATCAAAATATATTTGAAGTCCACTTAGCCATGTCATTCTTTGACCAATTTTACATATGTTTCTTATGTGTTATTTTAATTTTCTTTTGACTTGTTAAAAAACCCTACTTTGATTTTTATAATAATTCAAATCTAACAACAAAGACATTTGTGACGAAGTAATAAGGAACCAATCTCAATAACTCTACCTCAATTTTAGCGCATATAAGAAAAAAAAAGATTTTTGTAGTTAAATGATTTTACTTATAAGGTTCATTGCTTTATATAAATTGAATGAAACAAGATATTTGAAATTATTTTTGAGATTTAAGGCTAATAACATGAAAAAACTAAACTTTTTCGCATTTTTAGGATTTTATCCAAACATTTCAATTTTGGTAATAGATGTTCGATTTGTTGCAATTTTAGCCACGACTCGAATTTGATTCAAGAAGCATGTGCACCTGCTAACATGGCACATCGGATAGCATTTTAAAATATTTTGAGTGAGCCCCAAATTGACGTACATGAAAAAAATAAAAAATAAAATAACACATGTGTGTATATATAGAGAGAGAGAAGGAAGGCAAGCGAAGGATAAAGATGACGATGGCGGCGGTGCTGGGCTGGAGGCGATAGTCGATCTAGAAACTAGAGGTGGCGATAGAGACTGATCTGGAAGGAGGCCAATCTAGAATTTGGAAACTTGATGGCTGATCATTGACATCAATGGGGCTGACTTAAGCCACTGACGGTAAAGGTGAGGCAGCTAGCAAAGGACGTCACTAGCCAGCAATAGAAAAGGGTTATCGATCGCTTTTGTGAGATGGTCATGAGCAGGAGGAATCTCAGATTAGTTATCGGTCCAGCTTCTAGATCGATCATTGTCGCCGTGAGCAAGAGGAAGCCCATATCGATTGCTGCCTCTAACTTCTAGATCAGCCATCGCCATCGTCGTTCGCTGTCGTAGCCGTCACCATCAAAGTTGCCGTCATTCGCCATATATATTTAACATTTTCTTTTTATTTTTTCCATGTGTGTTAAAGTAGAGCCCACTCAACATATTTTAAAATGCTAGGTAGTGTACCACTTCAGCAAGCGCAAACTTATCTCTAATCGAATTCAAGTCATGGCTAAAATTTCAATCAATTGATCAAATCAGGCGTCTATTGTCAAAATCGAAATGTTTGGATAAAATTAAAAAGATATAAAAATATTTAATTTTTTCATGCTAGTAGCCTAAGATTTACTGGGTTTCTTGAGATTTTTTCTAAAATCACTAAATTTAACTATTATTAAATAACATATCTATTATTTGAATTTAAATTCAAATAGATTTATCAAATTTGACTCGAGTTTTCCTAAATTAATATCCGAATATTAAATTTAGATTTTCCCTTAGATTTGGATATGGATTGGATAAGGAACATGAGGCGTTTTCTTATTGTTTGACAATAAAAACACCTGCCTGGCTGTGAATTACTGTTTTTATCTTTTTGGATACCTTATCATCAAATAAATTATTGATTTAGCTGAAGGAATTTGTACAAAAAAAAGAAGAAGAACCCACATAAACTTTTAAAAATATTTGTAAACTACACATAATCTTATTACAAATAGTTGAAATTATAAGGGTTTAATTGTAATTATCTTTATTATAAGTATCAAAACTATAAAACAATCAAAATAAAATCATTCTATTTTAAATTTTGAGTAGAAGCTTCGAAATAATGAAAATGTTAAGGCGGCGTGGATGTCGTTCAGAGGGCAATTTGAAGACGGCGCCTATCCCATCCCACGTGGCAGAACGAAGACTCCAACTTGAACACGTTGCGTCGCGTATGGAGGAGAAATTCTTGTATAAATTTAATTTATTTGTGTAAAGTAAATTTATATGACAAGGTGTAAAATAAATTTAAAATTTAAAAAAAAATAAAATTTTAAGTAACTGTGTATTTAAAATTTATTTTATATTTAATTGAAAAAATCTATTTTATATAAATTGTTACAAGTATTTTTTAGGCCAATTTTATAGGATGGAAAAAGTTTAGTGGATCGACCAAATCTCTCTAAAGTCCACTAAGACCCAGGTTGAAGATCTCACGGCGAGGTCGCAAGTTGCTACCTTGGTTGAAGACGTCATTGCAAGGTCGCGAGTCGTTTCGACTAAGTTAGATCGCATAAAATTTTAAGCTGCAAGACATACTATCAGGCTATTCAACTTCTATCACGATGAGGTAGCAAATTTATCGAAAAAGATCATAGAAGAAGTCAACCTTCTCAATTTAAGATAAATCAAATCTCTATAAAAGTGAAATCTATTCCCGATTATGTGGAGTTGATAAAAAAATATTATCTTCATAATATTATCTTTTTATTTTAAATTTTATTCAAATTATAAATACTCCATACTATAAATAGAGATCAAGAGCCATTGTATAGAAAAGAGAAAAAATAATATATTATTACTCTGTCGAAATAACTAGAGAGACAATCAGTGAACTAGATATCGTTCAGATCGAACCATATAAAAAGAAATTTTTAGTATTTTTTCTTCCTCTCTTTCATATTTATATATTTTTTTAATATAAATAAAAGAATCACGATCGATCAATTTTACGTTAGACATAAATAAATTAAATTTATATACAAAATTCTCCCTCCGCTGGACCGGTAAATAATTATGTAATAATACGAGGACACGGTGGTCAATAATAATTTGATTGCGACTCGTTGAAAAGCTAGCGGAGCCCTCTGAGTTCCCTTTTACCAAAACGCCTATTCATACTGCGAGCATCTCCGGTCTCCGGATTGCCTTATAACGTAATAATAACAGTACTTACTAGCAAAATGATACAAAAAAGGGGTCAGGAACGTGAACTGAAAAGTTAATGACGCGTAACGTCGCAACATGTACTTCCGGATGCCGCCACTGTTGATTCTTTTTATTTTTACTGTAGAGTACTCCTTCCTTCATAATTAAGTCAAAATTAATGGCTTGCTGTCATAATTGGCAAAAGAGAAAAAAAAAATTAGAGAAATTTAGGACACGATTAGCGCCTTAAAATGTGAAAAGTGTAGCTGATAAGCATTTACTTGAATTCGGATGAACTTTTATTTTAAATTTTATAAAGTTTTGTAAAGGAAGACATTTGACATGCTTCAAATTTATTTTTCTTGAGATTTTAGATGTAGCTGTAATCTTTTTTTGACTTTATAAAGCTTCTGTTATTTTTCTTTTGTCGTAGTTTGATAATGGTTAAAGTTAATCACCACTAAATTCATTTGAAAGTCATACTATTAGCTTTCCATGACCACGAGTTGTTTTCCTCAGTCTAGTCTTCTTCAAAGCTTGGTTTTTCCAATCCTTGATTTTCATTAAGTATGCATTCTTTTTCCGAGCAAACATATATACAAAGAATTAACTCAAGTAGTGGGGCAAGCTCAAAGATCCATTTCGCATTGATTTTTCGCTTGAAAATCTATTTGCAACTAACATAAACAATTTTCTCAGACGAATCTACCAAAATCGAGACTTGGTTGGACTACATAGACTCTGTTTCTAAATCCATAATTATTTGCCATTTTAAAGCATCGATATCAAATATTACCTCTTCATAAGTGATAGAATCAACTAACTTGTCAATACAAGAACAATTCATGTATCTCCTTCATCGATAAATCATATCATCGATCTAAAGGATGGGATCACTACAAAAAAATCCGTAATTTAGTGACGAATTTAGCAATGGAATTTTTCTATCTCTAATTAGAGACGTCTCAGTGACGGATATTTCGCAGCCAAATTTTTTTTTTTTTTAAATTTAGCAACGGAATATTCAGTCACTAAATAATTTTTATTAAATTTATAAATTTAGCGATGGAATATTCCGTCACTAAATAATGAAAAAAATAAATTAAAATTATTTAAAGACATAATATTTTGTTGCTAAATAATTTGAATTTATTTTTTTAATTATTTAGCGACAAAATATATTGTGGCTAAATAATTAAAAAAATTTAATTTATTTTTATTCTTTAGTGACGGGGTGATAGCATCGCTAAATTTTATATTTTTTATTTAATTTATTTTTATTTTTTAGAGACGGATGTGACACCGTCCCTAAATTTTAATTTATTTTTATTTTATAGTGACAGGGTTATTCCGTTGCTAAATTTTATATTTTTTTAATTTATTTTTAATTTTTAGCAACGAGATGTGACCTCGTCGTTAATTTTGATTTTTTATTTAATTTTTTTTATTTTTTAGTGACGGTGTTATCCCATCGCTAAACTTTATATTTTTTAATTTATTTTTATTTTTTAGCAATGGGTGTGACGCGTCACTAAAAAATAAAATTTATTAATTAAAAAATAAATTCATATTAAAAAAGAAAAAAATCATTTAAAAAATAAAATTTACTAATTATGTATTAAACAAAGATTAAATAAAAATTAAAATTTTCTAGTATGCATATTTTATGTATTTTATTTACAAACCAAAATATGTAAAATGATATGATATTGTAAAATTTATAATAACAAATATGTATTAAACTAATTTTTAATCAAATAAAATTTAAATATTTAAGAGATTAATTAATTACAACATTTAAGTGGTACATTCATTGAGTTACAAATTTACAACATTTATTTTTTTAAGTATTAATTTATGAATTTAAAAGATTTAAAATTTAAAATAAAATTAAAATAGCTAGCAGCTAAATGTAGTATATAATTAATATGTGCAGTATATGTAATAAGAAGGATCGCAGCTCAGACGGTTGCGCGCGTGCGTGCAGAGGACTAGGGATCGAAATTAAGGAAGGGAAGGGAAAGGAGTTGTGTGCTGGGATTAATTTCCCAACGCTACACGTGGCGACTTAAGGGAGCGCCGCTTGGCTCGTAGAGGCGCGCGCATGTGTCCGTTAGGCACTGGGATTAATTATTTTAATTTTTTAAAATAAAAGTTAGTGATGGAAACGCCCGTCACTGATTAGCGATGGAATTGTTTTTGTCGCTAATTCTAATTTATTTTATTTTTTTAATATTTAATTTTTTATTATGTATTAGTGACAGAAAATTCTGTCACTAAAATTAGTTTTTATTTTTTAAATAATTTTTTGTTTTTATTTTTTTAATTAGCGATGAAAATTTTCGTCGTTGATTCCGTCGTTGATTTGTGTCATCACTAAAGTTTAGTGATAGGAAGCTGCCCGTCGCTAAATCCATTAAATTTTTTAGCGAAGGATTTTGATATTTTAGCGACGGATATTTCCGTCGCTAAATGTCATTTTTCTTATAGTGGATACTCTATCAGACGTACGGGGAATTTGTGAATGATCATTAACATGACTCGGTTCACTTTACTTAGTAATTTGAGTACACATTTGTGGAACAGAAAGACTCATCTTTTGTTAAATATATTTTCTTTCTCATACCACCCACTTAGATGAACTCTTCTTCCAAGAAGATGGCATGTCTAGCAGCCACAATTCTTGGATCAGTTAGAAAATAGACATAATACTCTAAACTTTCTTTAAGATACCCCACAAAATGACCCTTCTCATATCTTGGATCCAATTTCTCTATTCTCAACCTCTTCACATGTATAGGAAAACCCTAGCTAAATCCTAATATGCTTAAGACTCGAAGGTCTCCCAACCCATATCTCATATGGTGTGGTTGAAACAACTTTAGTTGGAGCATGATTTAACAAGTAAATCATGAAAAGAATGGCATAACCCCCACAAAGAAATTAGCAAATCCATATAGCTAAGCATAGACCAAACCATGTCTAATAAAGTCCGATTTCTATGTTCAGCCACACAATTCAACTGTAGAGTATAAGGAGGCGTCAACTATGAAGTAAAGGAGGTGTCAACTGTGAAACTAGACCACAAGGTTTAAGTATTCACCTCATCGATTTGATCGAAGAATCTTGATACTCTTTCCCATTTGGTTTTCTACTTCTGCCTTGAACTCTTTGAACTTTTCAAAGACTTTAGACTTGTACTTCATTAAGTACATGTAACTATACCGTGATAAATCATCAGTAAAAGTCACAAAGTAGACATAACCACTCTGGACCATAACATTTATGGCCCCACACACATCTGAATGTATTAACCCTAACAATTCAGTAACCATTTCCCCTTGTCCAACAAAAGGAGACTTAGTAATTTTTTCGAGAGTGCATGACTCACAAGTTGGCCTGGGTTCAGAACCTAAATTGAAAATAACTTCGTAAACCGACTCTCGTCAATATGACCTAGCCGAAAGGGCCACAACTGTTTGGGATTTATGTGATTATCTCGAGAGTGCTTCTCTTTTACTGTAGTATTAGAATTAGCAACCATTTGTTGATTATGTTCAAATGCATGTGTTTGTAGGAAATATAAACCATTTACCAACACAGCTTTACCCACACACACATTACCATAATGTATGTAATAACAATTGTTGGCAAACAAGAATTCATAATTCTATTATACAATCTCAGGAATTGACAAAACATTCCTTATAATATTTGGAATATGTAAATAGTCATACAAAACCAACACATGCCCAGAAGGTAAATGTACATAAGTAGTCCCTATGGCTAATACAACAACGTTTGCCCCATTGCCACTTTGAGAACCACTTCTCACTTCCCTAGTGCCCTACTTTGATTGAGATTCTCCACTGACAAATAGAAATGAGATGTAGCACCAGAATCAAGAATCCAAGTAATAAGGTACCGACTAATCGTAAGATCAGTGTCAAATAGCACACAAAGAAGAAGATGTGCCTTGACCGTCCGAACACTTAACCTTTAAACTTCTTGGATAGTCTAGATAGTTCCTCTTCCAGTCTCCCTTCTAGTTGCAAAAGTAACAAGTATCCTTTCCCATAAGCTCTTTACCCTTAGACTCTGTCTGTCCTCCACTTTTCCTTGCCCCGAAAACACTTCTCTTCCTTTTCCTAGACTTTAGTTTCTTCTGGGAAGAAGACGAGGCAATGGCGAGAACTTCCTCTTTGCTTCTACCCTTCATTTGTGGTTGGGTTTTTTCAACATATTTAATAACTCTAGGAGGGCATACTTAATCTTATTCATATAGAAAAAAAGTAATGAAGGAAGAAAAAGACTCTGACAACGATTGCAAGATCGTCGATACGAAGATGAAGATCCATGGGGAATTCCAAGATATCCAATTGACCAATCCAATTGATTGCGTTGATAACGTGGTCTCCCACATCAGCTTACTCAACCATTCGAGCCCAAAATAGCTTTTTCGACATTTCATACTAAGTTGTTCGACTATGGTCGTCATACAGGTTCTTAAGATTCTAAATCATGCTTGCAACACTCAAAAAAATCTTATGTTGGCACTACAAGTCATTAGACATGGAGGCGCGTATGTAGTTACGGGCTCTCAACTCATGATCCCTCAAATTCTCCCAAGTTACCCTTTCCAAATTAACTTGTGCCTCAACTTCCTTTTTGCTGCCCTAGCAACCTTGATAGCTTTCGAAAAGGACTGCGTTCTTAGGCTTGATGGTGATGGCAGCGTTGGTATTTCTCCCTCCTCGACATATTTGCTAGAAGATGCAAGAATTTTTAATGGGAGAAATTCAAAAAAGTCATAAGCAGGTTTCGCAGTTCCCTCCATCATGCTTGTTCCTTTTCCATTTGTCTTGGCTCTTTTTCTCCTTCAAGCCAAAGAAATCTCCCCTTCCTCAACTTCCTCATAACGAGGTACTCAGGCATCACTACAACAATTTTGAGATTAATAAGCATTTAAAAACGTCCCAATATGTAGTTTATTGGGGCATTTTAGCTGCAACTCCCCAAAAACTTTAAGAAGAAAATAAGTGGGGAAAGGGATTTATAATAATCAGTAATTTGTGTAATTAAGGTGATTATTTAAGGATTGGTGGGTTTAAGTAATTTTAAAGGGAAAATTAGAATTTATTATATTTATGAAAAAGAGTGTAACTAGTAGTTTGTGAAATTTTTGTAGTTTAAGTGAAATTTTTGAAAGCTAGTAACAGATCAACTTAAAAATAACATGTGTGCATTGTATAGTGAGGGAATTGGTAGAGTAGACGGCACGCACGCATAAGAGGCTGAGGCTGGTTACGGGTTTGAGTCCTAGGGTAGGCGCTGCGAGGAAAAAATTTAGCATTTTTCCAGCTAATAAGGACGCCAAAACGACGTTGTTTTAGGAGGGGAACCACGCGCGGCCTTGCTGCACTACATGGTTGCCAGCTCCTGCAACATGTCCCACGATGCTTTTTCCATCAGAAATTGAATTCTTTTCTTGCCACAGCATTTTTACAACATTCATTCTTCAAATTGCAATGGTCTATATATATGTGTTGTAAGGTTTGAGGAAAAGGTAAGAAAATTGGAGAAAAATTAGACAGCGTGTACCAAGTAAGTATAAAAATAGGTGGAATTAAGTTAAGGGTATTTGAGATAATGTTGGATTTAAATAATTCTTATGGTTTATTATGTCGGATGTTATTAAAGGAGCATGGACCTGTAGTATTGGCCTTCCAGATACTTTTAACGATTCAAAGAGGAATATCTAAGGCAAGTTCCTAACCCTCTTGCAAGTTTTTATTTCCTTTATTTTCTAGATGTAAGTTCTCCTTCTTTAAACTTCTTTTGCAAGTTCCTTGCAGGTTCTTAAGTCCGTTAAAGCATGTTATAATTTTACGTCTAGTTTCTTGACTTGGCTTAAAATCCCTTTTTGAGTATATAAATAGGACTTGTTTATCCTATAATTCCTTGGAAATAATGCTTATTGGCTAGGGTCATATTTATGCGAGATATTGTAACATCTTGCGAATTGATTGGTTATAAGTTTGCCATCTTGCTTAATACTTTGTATTCTTTGTGTGTGTCCCATGCATATTATGTGTGATTGTAATTTCATTTGAGGCCTGATGCATGTTGTGCATGAAGAGTTAGATGCATGAGGTTTTAGGGCCATTGTGCCTATGCATACTCATGAAATGGTTTTCTAAAAGTATATGGTACTTGATCCGAGCGACGGATAAGTTCCGCAGGGATATATCCTACAAATCCTGAGTGGGTTGAACATCGGACTCGTGGAAGGCTTCGACCTTATCCATATGTGGCGGACGGGATCTGCAGGGATATATTATATCCTATAAATCATAGGTGGGTAGAATGCCGAACTCATGGAAGGCTTCGTCCCTTTCAAATATGATTATGATAATGGTAGTATCTGTTTCTAAACATGATTTATGAAAAGCATATCAGGGGGACATTTCATACTTCTTGTGGTTCAGTACCCTCCAATGTTCCTGATATTCATGCCTTATTTTTATTCTACTATACTTGTTGGGTCTTGTAGCTCACATTTGTTTGCATCATTCCAAGAAAAGGAAAGGCCAAGATTGAGGGTGAGTAAGATGGTGTTGAGTTGGCCAAGTAGTTGGTGTACAGGATAGTCCCAGCCATTCGAGTCCTGAGGAGTCTGTATTCTCTGGGGTGTCGGGATTTTCCTTTTGACTTTCTTTTGTGTGTAAACACGACACTGGTCTTATCCATATGAATACTCATCGTGTTCCCACTATGCTAAATTACGGTGTCATGTGGCTTGATTGAGCAGGTTTTGTCTCTATTTTGTCTCTTGGTTTTAAAGCATGTTTAAAAAGAAAATTGAAGTAAATTTCAAATCGTTACATTAACTATTAGGGCACTAATAAAAGTGTCACATGTAATTAAGCCCCAAAAGCTTATTAAGACACTTACAAATGCTATGTAAATCCATCAAGATATCTCTTTTAGTTTTACATATAGTGACATTTAACAATACCTAAAAAATAACTGTAAATTTAAGCATGTAATGACATTTAAAAATGCCTTGAAAACAAATGTGGTGCTAACTGCTTTGAGGCCACAAAGCCTTCCTTTCCACATGATCTCTCTCCCCCACTTGATTCTTTCTACAAGGCCTTCTTTCCATGCACAACCATGTGGCGCCCTATGAAACGGTCGCGTGGCAGGATGAAAAATAACTCTAGCGTGCTTGCTTCCCCCTTGGCTCAAACCCTGGACCTCTCATTCCTCGTGTGTGCGTGTGATCGCCTGATTTGCAAGCCTCATTACTAATAGATACGCCCATATTAATTTTATAATAAATCGACTCTATTAAGGCACTTTATCAAAGTGTCTCATTAGAATTATTTTATTAGGGCACTTCAAAAATTCTACCCTGTTAGATTTTTCTATTAGGGCACTTCACCAAAGTGTCTCATTAAAATTAATTATGGCACTTCATAAATTATGCCCAATTACATTTTTCTATTAGGGCACTATAACGCTGTGTCTCATTAGAATTATTTGATTGGGGCACTTCTTTAAATTGTGCCTTAAAATAGTATTTTATATTGTACTTTTTAAAAAATACCCTAAAAAGAATACCTCAATAAGTGTTTTTTGTTATAGTGTATCTTGTGGCTGTATTTCCTATTGAGCCACCCCCATCCGTTGAGAGTCCTTACTCGGCCTGCCTAGCATTACTCTTTTGAATCGTCGCATCTCTACATGCAAAAAATAGTAAATCATTAGTATGATCATTGAGATAGCTAAAAAAGGCAAAATACCAAGCAAAAAGAAAGGGGTAGGGTGAGCCCCCTCAAGGTTTGACTCCTCTTCGCACCCTTCCTTCTTTTCTCCTGCCACATCCTTATCTGCCTTCACATCTACCTCTTCATCTTCTTTTTCTTCTTCTTCATTGTCCTTTGACAAATAGGATGATGAGGACGCAGCCTCCTAGGACTTGGTCGATCTCGATGGATCGGCTTCATTATCTTCCCCAACAACCATCCACCTAGCTGCAATAAGGCACTTGTAGATTGTTAGGTTAGCCAAGGCTACTGAACCCCCTTGGGCCAGTTTATTAATCTCTACTTGGTGTTCCTTCACCAGTAAATTTATGTCCGGCCACTTATGCCTGGCACTCTTTATTTCTTCGATATGCCAAAATCGTGAAAACTTCTAACAGCCTTAGGGTAGCCAAACTACCAACCACCTAGTCTCAAAATCATCCAACTTTTGAGGCCCACCCTTATACAACCTGACCATGATAGGTTTTTTTTGGAGCATCAAAAACTCATTTTCTCCCCTCCTAGACCGAACAAGGTAAGAATAGTGTAACAGGGAGATAATGGGTTCTATCCTGCACTTCTTGCATAGGGTAAAAATTCCACTAGCATAGCCCAACCATTTGGATATAGATGGGCCAACACCAACATCTCTTCGTCCAAAAATTGCATCCCAAAAGGGTGCAGTGGAATCCTAAGTCTCGCTCTCAAGCTATCCAAGTAGATCACTATCCTGCCTCTCTCAACAGTGGTCGTAAGTTATGTTGCATTAGGACCCCTTGGTTACAATAACTGTGGAATGCGAAAAGATCACACAAAGCCATTGACTATCTCGCCTTTTAGAACCAAGGTTGCAATCATGGAGAAATTATAATTTTGGTAAGAGGTTGGGAAGAAGCCATCGAGGTTTTACCTCGAAGTATTTGATTTCAGAAGGAAGGATAGTCTTCAGGAGGCAAGGATTCTTCTAGAGACTCAGAGTCTTCGAGAGCCTAAGTGTGACACCCCGCTCCCACTTACGGGACCCCAAAGCCTCAACCCTCCTGGGCCACAAATTAGGCTCTAGTCCCTGTTGACCCCTTAGCGGTATCGCGAGACCTCTTCATTTCCCCAAGGGACTTTGCTTTTGCTATTCCCAAGATAAATAAATTTAATTGTTGTAGTTTAGCAATAACAAGTCTTAAAAAGTCTTGATAGGAGACTACTTTTATTACTATAAATAAAGAGTTTGGTCATTTCTCTACCCAACATAAAAAAAATAATTATAGTTATATTTTGTATCCATCATTACAGTTGAGGTTAAGGGGAAGATACCAGATTCTGGGTATTTTGTGTTTGACTGATAATTCCCTTTACAACTTAATTTATGATGGATTCAGATACACGTTTAATTATTACATTAAATGATTTATATAAATTTTACAATTTATGAACATGATGTATAATTGTATGTTATGATTATACATGTAATATTATACCTTAGAAACCAAACCCTCCTCTCGTTTTCTAGCCAAAGCCATGGGTCTAACTATGGCTCCCTCCACAATAGTTTAAAAAATAATTATTAATTAAAAATATATTTTTAATATATATAGCTTATATATATAAATAGAGCTTAGAATATATAGTTGTTGTAAATAGATTATATATCTTTAGTTCCTATCTAAAATTAAAAAGGTCAAAAAGATAATTTTATTTATGTATTATATGGCAAGGTCTGATTTAGTCTTTTTTTTTTTTCCTTTTGGAGGAGGAGGAGGAAGGGGTATTTTAGTGCTTGAACTTTCAAAATCTTCTCAACTTAGCATATGCAATCACTCAACCATTAACCTTAATTAATCAAAATAACAGTCATGATTAGTTTAGCCCAATTCTTTTCTTACACAAAAATTTAGATTATTTAGAGCTAAATTTTATTATATTTTTTATTTTTTCTTCCTTTTACAGTTAAATAACATAAATATGTCACGTTTAAATTACAAATGTTTGAAAGTAAACCTAAATTTATGAGTGTGCAATTCGAAAAATTATCTACTTACCTTAGGCCTGTTAATGGACTAGGTTTTGACCCTAATCCCATCCATTTTACAAGATTCAATATTAAATATCGAACTAGTTGGCCAAACCAAAATCCAAACCTGATCACATATATCATAAAAGGTTTGGACATGAATAATAAATAAAATAGATAATAATAAATATTGGTTGACTAAGTCCGGAATGTAGTTTAGGTTGTAAAATGTTTTAAATGTCCGTAACAACTTTTTATTCTTATGTGATTTATTAAAGAGTATTTCAAACATTTCATAGTCTACAATGTAAAAAACAAATGTAGTACGTACTGAAAGTATATATAGTATATTATATAAATATAATAGTAAAATAATTAATTATATTAAATTTATTATAAAGTATATTATATATAATATTAAACATATTTAAATATTACAGATTACATAATATAATTTATATTTAATTTAATATTTTGTGAGAAAATATTAGATTATATAAATATTAAATATATATTTAAAAGTTAATATATAATATCAAATGAAATATATTTAATATATTATATACTCAATATATTATTTATATCAAGACTATTCATCATATATATAATCGAATCAAAATTTTAGTAATTGCATCTATATTTGATCCCATATTGGATTAAATGGATTAGATTCAGGTTCACACTTTGGTCCGTTATGGCTTAAGATGGACAGATTGTAATACTCGAGATTTTCTAAAAGATTCAAGTATAATTTATCTTGGGGCATGTTACGGATATTTTCTACTCTACTCCTTATGGGTTGGACCCAACCCAGCGGGCCGGCCCAATCGCACAAGGCCCGGTAGACCTCAAATTGAATTCATCTAAGCAAGCTCGGGTTGCGGGACCAAGCTAGCTATGCTTTGAGCGAGCTCTCAGCAATTCTTGCAATTCGTTGGCCTAGCCGATTAGCTCGCATAATGAGAGGGGTATATGCTCAGGAATATTAGCGACCTAAAGGCTGGGCCAGTCAGGCCCAATCCGGCCCCGTCCTCTCGGCTCATTTGATCAGTCCCATCGTGGCCACTTTTACAACATCATTATAGCCATGCCTGGATTTTTGCGCGTTCATCTCAGATCTCATCCTCATTAATGAGGGATTCCATCCACATTAATTGTAACAGCCCGCTTTCTCGGGCGTGTTATGCCTTAGAAAAATTGGGTCTTATATTTTTTTATTCATTACATTATCCCGAAATTCCCTAAGGCCTATCTAGTGTTTAATTTACACACTAGAGATAAATACAATTTACAAAGCGGAAGCTGAATCGAGCCTGCTCATGGCAATATATACATGAATAACTAGACAAGTACTTATTACTAACGTTGTCACATAACCTTCGAAAAGTAAAACAAATGTACATAATCCTTAACTATTCATATCACAACATAACATGGCACATTTCCTCATTTCCTGACGTCTCGCGTCACCACATATCATCAATCTCGAAATCATCTCTGCAAGTCCCGACTGGAACGTTGAATGTTCCAGGGGTGAACCCAAGTTAGATGATGAACCATCTAAGTAATGGTACGTAATGCTATGTCATGAGTGTATGCAATGTCTTTCCTCGTAGGTGTCAACTGCACCCCTCATGCTACCCACCATTTTAGCGACCACCTCTTTCGAAGCCGGGGTGTATGGGTGCACCCTTGGTAAGGCAGCAGTGCCAGTTCGTACTCCCTACGACCTCATATGCGTGTGATCAATGATATCAACGTGTAATCATGCATTTCATAGTCATGTATGCATTCTACGTGATAGATACATATCAGTGCATGTCAATATGATGAAAACATTTTCGAGGAAGTACCACTTACCTTCTAGAGCTTATCAGGCTATCTCGAAATCTATGCCTTACCTCGATTTGCGTGCCAATCTCAAAATTCGCACCAGACACCTCAACTTTGACCTCAAAGCATCCTAATTACCATAGGCATTTGAATAAATATTAAATCCTATTTTTCCATAATTTCTGGCATTTTCTTTAATTTTTCCTCTATTTCTTCCTATTTTTCTTCAATAATTCCAAATTAAATATTTCTAGAAATATTTTCTCAAATATTTCACTAAGAAAATTCATAAAATAATATTTTGGAATTTCTGAAATTTTTTAGAGAATTTTACTCACCTTGGCTTAGCATCTCCGATTTCCTCGATTTGCGTGCGATATTCCCGAAAAGCGTGCCCGAGCCGTTTTTCTCACCAAAATCTCCAGGATATCACTGAAATATAGTTTCCTATCGTTTGGGATTTTTCTAAAAAATTTTCCATCATTTCCTCTATTTTTTCTTCTTTTTTTTCTTTTTCTTTCTTTTCTTTTCTTTTTCTTTTTTTTCTTTTTCTTCTTTTTTTTTCCTCCACCTTCCCTGTTCACCTTCTTCTTCGCGCAGCCTCTGCGCGCGAACCAGCATCTTTTTCTTCTCTTCTTTCCTTCCTTTTCTTCTTCTTCTTCTTCTTCTTCTTCTTCCTCTTCTTTCTTCCCTGCGCGAACTGTGACCAGCTCGCGGCCGCCGCCACTACCAGCGCCTCCGTCCGCCTCCGCCGCCGGCTCCCTCCCGCGCCATGCCTTCCACCGCGAGCCGTCGCCTCGTCCTCGCCGGACCGCTACCAGCTCGCTGCACACGCCCGCGGCCGCTTCCTCTGTTTCGTGCCTAGTCACAAGCTCGCGGCCATGGCTTCCATGGCCGCGGCTTTGCCGTTTCTCGGCCTTCTCTGGCTGCCGTCGAGCCCCCCGCGACCCCTGATGGCCGCCTCCACTTGCTGGAAACTGGCCACGGCCGCTGCTGGCCGTGGCTGGATGCTTCATTGCCGCAACAGCTTGCGGCCATGGCTGCCGCTTGCTGTTGCGGTTTGGTTCGGCCTTCCTCGAGGCTGACTTCGGCCACCAGCAGCTTCCTCTTAATCTCTCGATCTCACAAGCGCTCTTTGCCTCTCTTTCTCGGCCATTGGCTTGCCCGAACTGGCTGCCTTCATCTTCCATTTCCTTGCTCCCTTGCTTGCTTTAATTGCTCCAATCTTCATCTATTTATAGGCTAAGGAAACTTGGTCACTACTTCACATTAATTGCGCCATTACTCCACATTAATTTGGCGTATCAAACACTCAATTTATTGCCATTTCTTCTGCAACTTGGCTGCCAAATTTGATCGGCCATACAGCCACGTATACACATCACATTTAATGCCACATTTAATGTTAATATTGCCTTCTTAGATTCACTGCTCTAATCCAAATTCTGCCACTCATTCTCCAATTCATTTTAATTTCAATTTAGCTCACTGGTTGCCTCCCATTTATTCAATTTGCAGCCACTGCTTCGCCCATGAATACATATATTATATATATAACTATATAATACACTATATTATAAAGATAGTTTCAAATTTTGTTTTTTATTTCACTTGAAAAACTCTTTAATCATAATTATACCCTCAAACATCGAATTAATTTGCATTTCGATACAGAAAACGCTAAATTAATAATCTTAAAGTTACTCGATAATACCGATTTTGCCCTAGTATCCTCACCGGACCGTCGTTTCATCCTAAAACTACTAAAGGGTTGCTTGTTACACAAAACCGGAGCTCCCCTAGGGTTCCGTTGATTTTTCGAGAGT
Organism: Diospyros kaki; assembly: GCA_036245055.1. NCBI lineage: Eukaryota > Viridiplantae > Streptophyta > Magnoliopsida > Ericales > Ebenaceae > Diospyros > Diospyros kaki. Next base: position 29,326,932 of record BSEG01000012.1, read on the forward strand.
CTCCTACAACGATTCGGTTTTACAGCCTAAATGATAGCTGTATTTTTGCTGTACCGAAAACTGTTCCGAATTCGATTTCTTTCGATACCATAAATCCTATCTCGATACGCTCGTCGAGATCATATAATTTTCTTTAGATAATTTCACTCCGAGGCATTTCTTATAGTTGATTTGGTACTTTAAATTGCTATAAAACTAACTTTTCGGTGTTCTAAACTTATTGAAATTACGTGTCAACCTTCTCTACACATGGGATATTACATTCTCCCCTCCTTATAAAAATTTCGTCCTCGAAATTTGCCACATGCCCAAAATCTCAAAATTTCATTATTGAAATTAACACCTAACTGATCAAATAACTAAAGAAGATCAAAACTTGTGAATACCAATGCACATATCAAAATTCGAACCCTTGATTTGACTATGCTCCTCAACCCATCGACAAGTTCACTTGTCAACGTTGCATACCTTTCCAATTATAATCGCATAACTCGGTCCTTGGGCCAAGAATCTCCGCTCGAGCTCCTATCTAAGTCGGTACTCACATCATTATAATGAGCCTACAACTCTTACATCCATATTATCAATTTTCAGTTTGCTTTCCAATCGATATTCTGAATCACAACACTTCTCTAATTACGATGTCATCTGTTTTGAACTAATCAATCATGTTTTGATAATCTTCCAACCTTAACACAAAGTCTCTGATCTCGATACATCTTAACTTTTATCAAATCGATCCTCAAGGAAATACTTTTATGTCGTCAAACTATTTCACGTATCCTTGAATCCTCAAACATCACATATCTTGTCATTACTAGGTTGTTTCATAGGCTTTCGGACTGTCATAACAAGTCACTGGTCCTACCCTATCATCTCGTGCTCAAATGATTTTTGTCCTCGAAATCACCTATGTCTTACCTTGAGTCATCATAAACTTAATCATTGCTTAATCTTTACTTGTGCTAATCCATTCGAGAATTCTATTTTTTACTCATTCTTGTAGGTATTCATCTCCCGATATAATCTCAAGTTTCTGCCAACTGACCACAATCATCTTCTAATCATGTACTATTTTCTCAAGAAATCTTTATTAATAGATTCTATCTGTCTCCAAAACTTTGATCGAAATTTAACGTTGTCTTCCAAGTCTAGCAACACTAATTTCTTTGCATCACTTATTCCCTTGTTACCTGGTTGCCGAGCTAATACCTATTTATCCATATACTCATAACTTAAATAGCTCATCGAACTTTTCGAAGTGATCCTCAAATAACATTTTATATCATCAAATTAATCATTTAATCCTCAAATTACTCTTCTAGTAATAACTTTTTATGTCAACGAACTTTAATCATGCTTAATCCTTTTGGAGCTATTTACTCAAGTTATTGACTTTTGCTTGAACCAACCTCTACTCAAAACATTGGGTTCGTCTCTTGAAACCTACCGGGATATCTGACCTTTCGGAACTTTCAATCCTCATGGTGTTTATGACAATTGACCTCGATTTCACATTCCCAACACGGAGTCTTATGCTCTCATCATTTCTTCCTCGACCTAGTAAGCCAATCTCGGTTTTAACATCTATCGTGCTGTTCCCTGACATTATTCCTAATGTTCCTTATGCGTCTCCCTATCTGAGGAGTACACCAATATATATCCTTGATAGACACAATTACCATGTGACTTCAATGTAAATGGTACTTTGGTCAAATCATCAAATCATTATTCCGTTTCTGATTTTCGGAATATCTCATCCCTTGGTCGCACATCGATCGCAATTACCCCAACCTCTTGCAACTGTTCATAATTTATCAAATTTGAGGTAAAGATATTGACTCTTAATTATCATATCTTTCAAAGCTCAATAATTTACGTCCTCATTCAAGTTACTTATACTAAGCATCTCAAGCTATTTATTGACAATTAAGAAATAATCCTATTAAATCTTTCAAGAGCACATTCTGATATTTCTCTTACTTCCTCAACTTTCTTACGGCTTTTCATTAACCACAAGTGCCCGTACCTTATATTGACAGGCTCTTTAATTTCATAACTTGCTTACATCACTTTAGTGATCGTCTAGCTACACATCTCCTGATTTACCCATCAGAGTTATCTAGACTAACCGCTTAGCCCAACAGGAGTTCCATTCTCCCAAAATCGAAAATTCTAGATCTCCAATAGATTCCTGTCTATTACTAATTACTTGTTTCTCTCAAACACGCCAAAGATTTTTAAAGATCTCAATCCGTAACCATCCTGTTAACTGGAGTGGGTAAGTACCTACGTCTCCTATGGTACTCCAATATCTAGGAAATTCCTCGTAAATCTAAAATCGATTCATCTTTGAAGATCTCTATTCAGATCACGTTACCTGGTTCCAACTATTAAAAACAACTGAATCTTAAACCAACAAGAACTCTTTACCGAATGATACTTTAAAGCTCAAATAACAATTTAGGTCCACCTACTGATGCACAAGGCATAACTTATTCGCGAGTCTTCTCTTACAGACTTTCGAAGTCTACTAGGCATATTAAACCGTAGTCACAACCTCTGTTGACTAGGTTTCTCATCATCCTTTCTTAGGGTCAATACGACCTATAAGCAACTCTTGGCTTTTAAGTACCTGATCTCTTCCTCAAGCCGAGATTGCCGTCTCACAACTTATTGTCAAGGTTTTGTACTGGCCATGCTCTACTACTTGAAATCTCGTTTACCGAGAGTCAACTGACTCTCGTATTTTGCTACTTAGATCTAGCTAACTATCAGCAAGTGACCATTCATGATCTCATTGCCATACTAGATACTGAGATATTCTACTCCTCGAGTCTCGTACTGTTTGTCGCATCACCCTCCCAAGATGACCGTGAACTTCAATGCAATTCTTTAAATAGGACACTCAGTCCATACTCAATCCATTTCATTTCGGGTTGATTCTCTGGTCTCGATTAATCACAGCTAGTGGTTCATCTCGCTCTTAGACCATTGGGACTTAAACCCATACAAGATACAGACCCTACTGGGCTGTCCCAAATCTTTAGCATCTGATCGTTTCCCAGGCAGTCTGATATGATGCTTCGATCAACGGGCTTTCCGTATCTTATCGCACGCCATCCATCAACTATCTGCATGCGGGTCCCTCGATCCAGATCTGTTACTGCGAACACCGAACTAGTAGTGTCGTCACGCTGCTAGAGTTCCTTATCCCATTTCTGCTCGTCACATCGGTTGCACCACTGCCAGCTCATCGATTGACACAACTCATACGCTATCATTTGACCATCTTCGGTCTCTTGTTTAACTTAATCCGTTGGATCTATGATCTTACACATCTTATTTCTGAGACACTAAATGGTCCTTGAAAACTCCTTATCATTTGATCCTAACTCTTTAACTAGATCATGTCACATCAGACTGACCATCCATGATCCAATCATCCTTGACAACCGTAGTTATTATAAAGATTTCAACTGACGACCTCAAATTGACAATCTCCAAATCTCTCAGATCCATAATCAGGGTTACCGAGTCAACCTTACACCCAAATCATATCATCAGATCCTAGCATCAATATCTAGATTATTTCGACCGGTCGTTCTATTGCTTAGCAAGATTAGATCCTCAAATCAATAACCTCTAAGACTTCAATCGATTATTCTCAAATCCCCAAATAGGGATTCCATTTTACGAACCCTTAATCTCTTTCCCCTAAACCTCCACTTTGGGTTCTTACTAACTGGTTCTACCAAATCCTCTAAAGTCTCCAAATTACTATGCTCTAATCTCCAAATAGGGTCTAATCAACTATAACTGAGTCGCTTAGGGCTTCCAATAATCTTAACCTCTGATACCAACTGTAACAGCCCGCTTTCTCGGGCGTGTTATGCCTTAGGAAAATTGGGTCTTATATTTTTTTATTCATTACATTATCCCGAAATTCCCTAAGGCCTATCTAGTGTTTAATTTACACACTAGAGATAAATACAATTTACAAAGCGAAAGCTGAATCGAACCTGCTCATGGCAATATATACATGAATAACTAGACAAGTACTTATTACTAACGTTGTCACATAACCTTCGAAAAGTAAAACAAATGTACATAATCCTTAACTATTCATATCACAACATAACATGGCACATTTCCTCATTTCCTGACGTCTCGCGTCACCACATATCATCAATCTCGAAATCATCTCTGCAAGTCCCGACTGGAACGTTGAATGTTCTAGGGGCGAACCCAAGTTAGATGATGAACCATCAAAGTAAGGGTACGTAATGCTATGTCATGAGTGTATGCAATGTCTTTCCTCGTAGGTGTCAACTGCACCCCTCATGCTACCCACCATTTTAGCGGCCACCTCTTTCGAAGCCGGGGTGTATGGGTGCACCCTTGGTAAGGCAGTGGTGCCAGTTCGTACTCCCTACGGCCTCATATGCGTGTGATCAATGATATCAACGTGTAATCATGCATTTCATAGTCATGTATGCATTCTACGTGATAGATACATATCAGTGCATGTCAATATGATGAAAACATTTTCGAGGAAGTACCACTTACCTTCTAGAGCTTATCAAGCTATCTCGAAATCTGTGTCTTGCCTCGATTTGCGTGCCAACCTCAAAATTCGCACCAGACACCTCAACTTTGACCTCAAAGCATCTAATTACCATAGGCATTTGAATAAATATTAAATCCTATTTTTCCATAATTTCTGGCATTTTCTTTAATTTTTCCTCTATTTCTTCCTATTTTTCCTCAATAATTCTAAATTAAATATTTCTAGAAATATTTTCTCAAATATTTCACTACGAAAATTCATAAAATAATATTTTAGAATTTCTGAAATTTTCTAGAGAATTTTACTCACCTTGGCTTAGCATCTCTGATTTCCTCGATTTGGGTGCGATATTCCCGAAAAGCGTGCCCGAGCCGTTTTTCTCACCAAAATCTCCACGATATCACTGAAATATAGTTTCCTATCGTTTGGGATTTTTCTAAAATTTTTTCCATCATTTCCTCTATTTTTTCTTCTTTTTTTTCTTTTTCTTTCTTTTCTTTTCTTTTTCTTTTTCTTTTTTTTTCCTCCACCTTCCCTGTTCACCTTCTTCTTCGCGCAGCCTCTACGCGCGAACTAGCATCTTCTTCTTCTCTTCTTTCCTTCCTTTTCTTCTTCTTCTTCTTCTTCCTCTTCTTTCTTCCCTCCGCGAACTGTGACCAGCTCGCGGCTGCCACCACTACCAGCGCCTCCGTCCCCCTCCGCCGCCGGCTGCCTCCCGCGCCATGCCTTCCGTCGCGAGCCGTCGCCTCGTCCTCGCCGGACCGCTGCCAGCTCGCTGCACACACCCGCGGCCGCTTCCCCTACTTCGTGCCTGGTCACAAGCTCGCGCCCATGGCTTCCATGGCCGCGGCTTTGCCGCTTCTGGCCGTTTCTCGGCCTTCTCTGGCTGCCGTCGAGCCCCCCGCGACCCCTGATGGCCGCCTCCACTTGCTGGAAACTGGCCACGGCCGTTGCTGGCCGTGGCTGGATGCTTCATTGCCGCAACAGCTTGCGGCCATGGCTGTCGCTTGCTGTTGTGGTTTGGTTCGGCCTTCATCGAGGCTGACTTCGGCCACCAGCAGCTTCCTCTTAATCTCTCGATCTCACAAGCGCTCTCTGCCTCTCTTTCTCGGCCATTGGCTTGCCCGAACTGGCTGCCTTCATCTTCCATTTCCTTGCTCCCTTGCTTGCTTTAATTGCTCCAATCTTCATCTATTTATAGGCTAAGGAAACTTGGCCACTACTTCACATTAATTGCGCCATTACTCCACATTAATTTGGCGTATCAAACACTCAATTTATTGCTATTTCTTCTGCAACTTGGCTGCCAAATTTGATCGGCCATACAGCCACGTATACACATCACATTTAATGCCACATTTAATGCTAATATTGCCTCTTTAGATTCACTGCTCTAATCCAAATTCTGCCACTCATTCTCCAATTCATTTTAATTTCAATTTAGCTCACTAGTTGCCTCCCATTTATTCAATTTGTAGCCACTGCTTCGCCCATGAATACATATATTATATATATATAACTATATAATACACTATATTATAAAGATAGTTTCAAATTTTGTTTTTTATTTCACTTGAAAAATTCTTTAATCATAATTATACCCTCAAACATCGAATTAATTTGCATTTCGATACAGAAAACGCTAAATTAATAATCTTAAAGTTACTCGATAATACCGATTTTGCCCTAATGTCCTCACCAGACCGTCGTTTCATCCTAAAACTACTGAAGGGTTGCTTGTTACACAAAATCGGAGCTCCCCTAGGGTTTCGTTGATTTTTCGAGAGTCTCCTACAACGATTCGGTTTTACAGCCTAAATGATAGCTGTATTTTTGCTGTACCGAAAACTGTTCCGAATTCGATTTCTTTCGATACCATAAATCCTATCTCGATACGCTCGTCGAGATTATATAATTTTCTTTAGATAATTTCACTCCGAGGCATTTCTTATAGTTGATTTGGTACTTTAAATTGCTATAAAACTAACTTTTCGGTGTTCTAAACTTATTGAAATTACGTGTCAACCTTCTCTACACATGGGATATTACATTAATGAGGGTCTCGTCGGCACTTTATTGATGCATAGGTGCTTCCGCCGATGCCGGAAATCCCGTCCCATTATTTGCAAACGCACGGCACGTGCAGGAGGGCCACTCCACCTCCCATATATCGACCAGCTCTCCCTAGAGCCAGGTTATGTTTTTCTTGCCAATTTACTGATACTCTACATCTTTTTCCTTACTCACTGACTTGAGCATCAGAGTGTCATTGTAGGGGTCGTCCGGCGGATCAACAACTCGAGTCAGATAATCTATTTCCCTTTTTCTCAGATCTATTACACCAGTGCAGGCTAAGAAATCACGGTCAACCAATTTCAAATGTCGACAAGGCATAAGTGGAATTTTCAGAAGCTTTAGGCCTTAAATGTAGTATCTCAATGTTATGAGTGACTGAATTATCTGTAGGAAGTGCCCTGAAACTTAAATATCTAAAGAAAAAGGTAAGTATTGACAAGTGTCTTGAGATGTAATTTATGACACAAAAAGCGGTCAAAACGGAAACGATTTTTTGTACAACTTTGAGTTAGACTGAAAGACTGAATGATGGTAAGGAACTTTTGAAAAGTCAATGGAGCCCTAAGACTATTCATATTTTGCATAAGGAACAACCTTTAAGTGATTTTGGGATGCAACAAAATAGTTTATAGTCAAAACGTACATTCGAGCCTAAGTGTTTTCTTGATCTTGCCCGAGGGAAGTCGAAAATATGGTTTTCTAAATCTTTGGGGGGTGAATGAAGAGTTTAGAATTTATGAGTCATAATAAAATTATTGAAAAACTCAAGAACTTCAAGTAAATGGCCAAAATGGCATTTGAAAGAAGCTTGGGGGTAGAAGTGTAGTTTTCCAAAACTTTGAGGCTTAAGAGTAATTTTTGAAAGTTTGTGGGTGTCCAAGTGTGATTTTCTAGAACTTGCGGGCTTGGGGGAAACAGGGCCAAAGTGCAAAGTAGCAAAAATGGAGGGACCAATTAGCAAGACAAGTGTGAAACTTGTCATGGCTGCTAGCCGTAAAACGACCGTTGACGGGAGGTCATATTTGGCCCGGATGCGACAACCTAGGCCATCATGGCCTAGGTGTAGGCCGGTAAAGCTAGGATGGCTGTGATTGGCTGGTATTAGGGCCGGGTGGTTTTTCATTCAAAACTTCGGTTTAATTTGCGTATTTTGGAGAAATCAAAGGGCTTTGATATAGGGTTTTTGCTCTCAAGGCAACGAGGATCATTTTTGGAGGTTTTGGGGCATTTTCGTGATAGTTTAAGGGTGTTTCCAGGGGTGGCCAGAAAAATAAAGCTTCGCAAGAGGCGAGCTTTCGAGCATGCTTTTTAGGGGCTTTTGGCCATTGCTTCAGGCATCCAAGGGTGCCATTGAGGTCACCTTAAAGAGTAGGTTAAGAAGGAATGAAGAAATCAAGCATCGAAGGAAGCCAAAGGTCGCTGGCGGTGAAGTGGCTGCCGGAGAAGACGATACGCATGGGGTGCATGCATGGATCCCACACACAGCCCACGCACCAATGCATGAGGGCGCGTGAAGCCCGTGGTAATTCTAATTTTTTTTAATATTTTTGAAAAATTATTTTATGAATTATGGTGTTGGAAAATTTGAAAAAAAAAATGCTTGTGGAAGCATTTATTTTGGGATTATCGAGGGAAAAATAAGAAAAAAATAAGAGAAAATTATAAAAAAAAATAGATATTGATATTACTTTATATAAATATGATGTATATGGATCGTAAAGGCTTGGCACAAGAATCGAGGTTGCGCACAAATCTTGAGGAATTTTGAAATTTAGTCAAGGTGAGTGATTTTATCCTGAAACTGGTTTTGTTGCATGTGGTTTTTTCCACAAGCTTATATGTGATATGTTTGCCCATAATATGCATGATATTCACGAAGGTTGCTAAAGTTTATGTAATTTATGATCATATTATCATATCTGCACATATATTGTTGCATCGATGTTGTGATTTTTCACATGGCATGATATTGTTGGCATATCGATACTTGTGAATGGGATGAGATGTCGCCCTAATAGTGTAGTCGTAATTCCCCAAGAGTATTGTCAGAATAATGTATAGGGGTCTCTCGTGCCGTGTGTGCATGCTGGGATGATTGCCTAGGGTTTCGTGTTGAGCATGAATTGTTAGGGAAGTTACACTAGGGTGGTTGTTTATTCATGTTCGTGTATCATGCATTCATGTAACTATTTTAAACCCTTACTTAGATGATTTAGCATCTAATTTGAGTTATGCCCTTGGAACATTCAAACGTGAGACTTGCAGTTGAGGTAAGGAAGTGGATGAGATGTAACGACATGAGGTGACGTGTCTGATGGGTTTGACAAGTTATTCTGGTGTTTTGCTTCTTCATAAGGATTCGAATATGTTTTAGTCATGTTGAGAAACTTATGTTCCATTGATGAACAATCTTTTTAAATGTAAGAATGTTACGTATTACGAATGATATTCAAGAGTCGATCATGTAATACTGTTATGGTTCAATGTTATTTTGAGGTATCTTTTGATTATATCTAAAGTACACTTCTGTTATAGTCAAGAAATGGTTCTCCATGTATTTTGTTTTGAAGATAAGATGTTATACTATGGTACGGTTTTCATATTATGATTAAATTCAAGTACGTACCATATCAGGTTTTGATCTTACTTCCGCATATGTGATGATATGTTGGAGATTTTCTTTGAAATACAATACTTAAAGTGTTAAGAGAAATCTTGTGGAGAGAGAATGTGTATTAATATGTTGAATCCCAACATATTGGCACGCCTTGAAAAAATCAAGGTGTTACATAGATAGACTCTAGAATTGCACACCTATATATTTAGGTTCAATCTTATACCTTTCTAATTTAAACATGATATGTTTACATTACTTAACTTTAAAAAATAAAAATAAAATAAAAAATATGAGAAAATTTGACGTTAAATAATCCAAATTTTTGTATAAATAAAAAATTGGGCTAAATCAATAATTGAACTTTTAAAAAATGGATCAATTTCATATCAATCGTTAGTCGACATTTAGTTTGTCTAAGGTCGGTTAACAATGACTAACACTTGACTAACAACAAATATTAAGTTGAAACTATTTTGAAACTTAAAGTATTAAACTATCTCAAAAAAAAATATATGTATTAAACTAGACATTTGTGTATAATACAAGAACCAATAAATTTTTTGACGAATCAAAAAATATATTTCTTGTAATTAAAATAATAAAGAGAAAAGAGAAAGAGGAGAAAGTAAATATGGGTAAAATGACGACATTACCTTATTTCTTAATAACATGAAAGGTCTTTTTTATTTTTAAAATAAGAGTGAGTCTTTACAATTAGGACAAATTTGGATGGGATTTCTTGAAATTTATTGTAATTCATTTTAAAAGATAAGAAGTCGACTTAATTAATGTCAACTTGTCATGAAATTTAGAGAAATTGAAAAATGTTGTATTTTGTTCCTTTCCACATTTAGCTTATCTATTGTTTTCTGTAAATAAGATTATAATATCCGAAACTTACGGGAAAAGCAATTGATGCTCATTAGATCCGAACTTAAGATCTCTGACTCACTATTACTATCATCTACCATTAAATTACAACTTGAGTGATCACTTAACCAATCTCACATGCTTTTATTTAAATGTTATGCTTAGATTTGTATATCATATATATAATATGAGATCATTGAAATATTAATAGTATTGAAAACATATCAAAACAAAACACAGTACATTAGACCTAGAAAAATGATATTTTTCAAAGAGAATATGGTGCAATGTGAAGGGGTAATGCATTACAAGGCAAAAGGAGTGCACTACAATGTAAAGAAGGTGTGATGCAAAAACATAAAGGCAGGTACCCTAGAATTTATTTTTGGTACAGAAAAAATATAATAAATTTCACACCCCATTCTTTATTTTTAAAAATGATGCATGCCTCCTTTGACTATAATAAGACTCTAAGAATTGATCATTTTGGCCATATATTTAAATTGCATATTCTCACTTTCTCTCTACTCCCTTCTTCCCTCAATTTTTCTCAATCTCTCTCTTATCTAACGTACAAAAGGCAATGATGGTCGATGATGACCATCGGTCATCACTAGATCAATCTGTCTATTATCCTTTTCTTTTTATCTTGTTCATTAGAATCAAATTCGTTTGAGTTCTAAGATGGTTCAATCGATCGGTGAGTTTGTGAGTTTCGATTAGTCATGATAGAGTTTTGTCAAAAATGACAGAGGCAATAATGGTAGATTTGTGGTGTTAGTTGGAGAGGATAGGTTGAATAACATGCATTTATAACTCTTTTTCTCTCTCTCTATCTCTCATTAGTGAATGATGGAATTTCACTAAAAAGATTGGAGTTTTTGGTGATGCCCATCACAAACAAACTCAAAATTTCTTTGAACCCAAAATCTCATGTGGTCAGGCAATCGTCGAAAATTTTGTTTAATCTTTTTCTTGTTTTCCTAAAATAATAATAGAGAGAGAGAGAGAGAGAGATTTTGAAAATTTAGAGAAAAAAAATTAACAAGCATAACAAAAAGAAATAAGCGATACACATTTATAAAACTAAAAGGAAATAATGTACCATTTTTTAAAATAGAAAAGTAACCAATGCATTCTAGTCAAACCCAAAAAACATTAATTTGGGCACGAGATGGCAGCAGGTACCCTGGAATTTGCGCACTAAATTACAATCTGGAGGTGACAGATTCTTCTTTTAGTCTTAGGAGTTTGGCGCTTTTAACAAGCCGGCGTAAATGACAAAACATAAATTTGGGGTCAGGGCGGGGCCTCTGCTAGGATTCTCCACATTTATGGTACATCATTACGAAACTAACGTAACGCTAATGCAATGGGAATGGGACTGGAAATTTGTTCTCTGCGATGTCGCCATCTTGCTTTCATTTCGATATCTAACACTCTCATACCTATTCCCAAACACCTTAATGTCTTTTTCAAATGTAGGTGATGTATTAAATTTTGATTCATTTATTCAATATTCAATACTAAATTTAACTAATCGAATGCTAACACCTAAATGAGTCACTAAATTCCTCAAACTTTGGGCCTTCCTCTAATGCTCTCTGCCGCTTTGTTTCTCTCCCCATGCTTTGCCAATGGCAGAAATCATGCCATCTATTATTATTATTATTATATCTTGACCCATTTCTTAAATTATATGTCCCAGTAAATACTATGCTCTGTAGGGTACTATGGCTTGGCTGCCCGGCCACGGTCCCCCCTCGTCCTCTTGCTTCATCAGCGTGGGGCAGATTCTATTCATGCTTGTTTATTGTTGTTGGTGTTGTTTTTATTAGTCAGAAACTGATTTGGACTCATCTTACTTGGGAAATTTGGATCAAATTCACATTTTTTTTAAAATTTGTTTTAGGTAGTGTTTGTTAATCAAAATATAGAATGAAAAAGGTAAAATATGAAAAGCATCCTGAATAAAAAAAATTTTCATTATATTTGTTAAATTTTCTGAAAATATGTTACATGACTGTTTATCTTGAATTTTCAAGATAAATTTATCCCTTCTCCATCTTCAAATAAATTATCTTGAATTTTACAGATAAGTTATCTTGATAGATTTTTAATGGAGCCGATGAAGAAAGAACATAATGGAACCGAGCTGCTGGAAAAAGAAATAGAAACGTTGAAACTTGCACCATCTCCAAGAGCTTCGAAAATCAGAGAAAATAAGAGAAAACGTCAATATCCTATGATTATACCCTCACATTTCTTATAGTCTTCGGAAACTAGAGCGAGAAAGAAGAAGGAGAATAGAAGAAGAAGACTCCTTTTCACATCAAGACTCCTAGCCTATTTCTCTTATTTTATTTACACCTTCGCATATATATATATTATGAAATAACCTCTTTTTATTAATATAATATATCATATATCATATATGTAAACATATACATATACAACAACACCTTTTCCTTCAAATCTCAATTCAATTTTGACTTTTCAACATAAATTATAATTCCATCTTGCTTTGACGTTTCAACATAAATCATAATTCCATCTTGTTTTGACTTTTCAACATAAATTATAATCCCTTTTTTGTTTTGGCTTTTCAACCTCAACACAATTTCTTGCTTTGATTTTTTAGAAACATTATAACTTCATTTATTTTTTTGACATTTCAAACATAACACATAATTCCTTAAAAGCATTGACTAATTAATAACAAAATGCCACACACACAATAATAATGACGAAACGAGCTAGACCCGCAAACGGGTCATTACACATGTATGTTTTATGCTTCCGTTGTGCTATTTTTCTGTTGAAAAATACTTTAAAAATAAAATCCTTGCATAGATCCACATTGTGTTGGTGTTTTTGGTGCGCCTTTAGCTGATGCCTTTCGCTGATGCCTTTCATTAGGAAGTTAGTTCCATGAAAGTTATTGTGAGGTCCTTTTGGAAGGACTCTTCAAGAGAATTGCTTCTCTCGAGAATGCTACATTCTCTAGGAGAACTATCCTTGGAGGAAAGGGCTATAACAATGAAAAAACTTATGCAACAAGTTGTGCTTTGTAAAAAAAGCCTTGTGCTACAAGTCATGCTTTGTATTTTACGACTTTATTTTCCTCATTTCATTTTCATACAAATTGAAAGGAAACTCCAACACTTGGTAGTTCAAGTAAGGGTTCTAACCAATTTTCAAAACCTTTTTCAAAAGTGACAATAAATAGCAGTTGAAGAAACAATAAGATCACCTTGTAAGACTCGGCATCTAATAACTATATGCATCAAAACTAAACCATCCATAGGGCATCAGAAATTTATACCTTACTAGATGATTTGGATGGTGATGAATGTGTTAAAAACATAGCTCTTGTCCTCACTGTGAGCTCCCAAGGAAGCTTCACAAACAGCTCCAAACTTATTTCCTCAGATGAATAATCCACCCCTCTATCACGAGGGACCAAGTCAATCAATGCTCCAAGCAACGATAGAACCCTAGAAAAAGCTTATGTGCTAATCAAGCTTTTTTGTAGGTGATGGGTGCTGTAATAGGTTTACAAGAATGGAAAACCAACAGTCTCATTGTTGAAACAAGTTGATAGAATAGCAACAAGCAAGAAGGGAGCAAGAGAGGAAGGGTTTCCTGGAATGGAGAAAAGTGAACAGTCAAGCGAAAATTTTGAGAGAAAAAGAAAGTTGTCCCAAAACTCTTCTTCTTTTCCTTTATATACCAAAACGTTAAACCCTTTTATTAGCTCAAAATCGAAAAAATGACTAGGAAAGAAGGGGGGAAATGGAAAGGGATGAGAGACACGCCATTTGCATGTTGTTCTTCCTCCCTCATCATTCCCTGCATGTTGCCATCTTTTTATTACAAAAAATGGCAAGAGAATGTTCTCGAATTGGACCTTCACTGTAAGAAATGGTTAACCGCTTTCAAGGACATGGTTCACCGGTTCACTTTGATTTAGTAAGGAATAGTCGACCGATTGAAAACCGATTAACTGTTTCTAAGACCGGTCAATCGCCTTTATTCCCTCGTCTCAACTTTCACTTAATTGCATCTAGGCCTACCTTTAACTCTTAATAACCCTTTCATTAACTCTTAATGAAATCGCGACCCCGTTAACTCTTAAAGCATGCTTGTTAACTCTTAACAATTGCTCTCGCTGATTAAACCAATTTTGCTAACTCTTAACAACATCTTTCATCATTAACCCTTAATGATGAATAATGTAATTACAAAAATACCTCATTAATCTAATGCCACACTCGAATTTGTGTGTGACCTTCTAAGTTTGCCATTGAGTAGCAATCAAGACACATCAATAACTTTGACTTCGATCAAACAATTTGATCTATAACGAGGATCTCTTTATCTCCTCGATACATTCCGAGAGGTCTTAAGTGACAACTAGCATTATGTCAAGACGATCCTATCAGTAATGAAGTCATAACTTCAAGTGAGCCTATTAGAGCATTTGATTCCCGTGTACTATAATCCTTCCATCAAATAACATCCCGATCGAGTGAGAGCCATGGACTGATCAAACTTACAGAACTTGATAGTCATACCAAGATCTAGCATGGCGTGATTGATAAGTCTTAAAAGATATAAATTAAATGTCAATCTCCTTTGTCCCTGCTATAGCTTGACCTTCTTAGGCTATCAACAGCCCAACAAACTTACTCTCAGGAGTTTGCTATTGACCGCCTCAGCATAAAAAACTATCGATCGTTGTTCAATATTGTGAACCATTTTTCATCAAGTATCGACCATTGTTTTAAATTTATGAACTAAAGTGTAGGGCAGTTCTTTGATTCTATCAACCGTTTTTGTTGTAGAAACCTCTAGCAACTGGTTCATTAATGCATTAAATGAACTCCAGCTACAACTAACATCCATATTTTTGGAAGCTCTCGTCTACAAATATAAATAGAGGGCAGATGAACCATTTAAAACTCTCAGAAGAATTCATTACAAGCATTCATTACCCATTTACTTAAGAACTCAATTTGTTCGTAATTTTGTTTCTCTCTTCAAGGCTTTGTGCTTAATTTATATTTTCTCATTCAAGCCTTGTATTATTTTGTTTGAGAGATTTTGTAACTAAAAGGCTTAAACTATTAGACTCTCTCATTGTAAAATCATTTATAATTCTTAGCAAGTGTGCTAGAGGGTCTACATTGATTGTAAGAGGATTGTAATTCCTAGTCTTGGGGACCAAAGAACCTACTTGTGATCAAATAAGAGGTATTACTAAAAGTTTTTAAAATCTTTAGTGAGGAGTTAAGATAATGGATTAGGCCATTTGGTTGAACCACTATAAATCTTGAGTGTCTCCTTGTTGCTTTTAATTTTCATTTCATTCGTTGTGTTAAGCTTTTCCTCAAAATTATCATTGTCATTTCAAAATTTACATTTTTCCAACAAAATGATTTCAATCTCAAACAAATTTTTAAAATAACCTAATTCACCACCCCTTTTGGGTTGTGGTGCCATTGCCATAATTATATCATTTGTCACATATTCTTAACACTTAAGAATAAAATCTTTATTAGAAAATCTAGATATTAATTAGAGAGATATGAATGAAGATATGATCTTAAAATTTGAAAACATATTTTATTTAATTTGCAAGATATACATCATTAGTTCCAAATTACATATGATAGACGTCATCTAAATCTAACATTAGGGCACTAACACTAACAAATGGATCTCATTAACAATCACTTTCCTCCATACGTTACTGTATAAAGATTGCACAAAGAACATTCCCACCTCAATATTCGGGTGGTTCATGTAACAAAAAATCTCTTACAGCAACATATAAGACAATTGTGTTGCCTTCAATCTAAGGACCAGTAACACAATCAAAGCTAGTAACAAATCATTAATTCTCTTAGCTATGTAATTTGTTACTTGCGTCACATTCAATAGATGTTCAACTAGCATCTACCCACATGTCTACTATATTATTCTCATGAATTATGGACTGTGACTCACCATCATTTATTATTAGCATCTCATACTAATAAAAGATAATAACCCATGTGACAATCCGTAATTAATTAATCATATTTCCCCTCTGATAAATCTAAAGACTAAGAATCACTTTAAGAAATCCTAAATTTAAGGGTTTTTGTCATATATTCTTAACAACTTAAGAAATAAGACCTTTATTAGGAAATCTAGGGACTCATTTATATACAAATTTGAGAGGTATGAATGAAGATATATCCATAACATATGAAAACATATTTTTATTAAATTTGCAAGATATACATCATTAGTCTCAATTTACATATGCCAAACATTATCTAAATCTAGTGTTCAGGAAAGTCTAATACAAGTACCCATTTGTATCCTATTGGTTTTACACCTTTAGGTGTTTTGTCCATAGGTCCTAAAACTTCATGTTTTACAAGTGAGTTAATTCTACTTGGATTGTGTCTTTCCATTTTGGCCAATTGTCTCCATTTCTACACTCTTCAACAGACTAAGGTTCAAAATCCTTGCTTTCTTTTAGGGGTGTTCAAAAAAACCAGCTAACAGCGAAAACCGGCCAAACCGCACCGCACCGCACTGAACCGCGCAGTTTTTTTGGATGAGCGATTCAGTGTGGTTTAAAAAAATTGCAAACCGTAGTTTGCAGTTTAAAAATTGATGGTTCGGTTTTAAACCGAACCGCCTGAATAATATTTTAATAATAAAATAAAATAAATAAAATATAAAATATAAAAGGACACATAACCCTAATCACTTCCGATTTCAAGCCTTATGTTTCTTCTCTCTACCCACTGCCCAGCGTCGCATGCCTCCAACCCACCAAGGACTCAAAGGGGATTCGATTTGCCTATCTCATTAGCAGCAGCTGCCTCATGTCACTAGGATAATAATTCCCTATTGATGGAATTACCCAATCAGGAGCAATAATAAATGATGCTTGCAACTGTTCCTCTATGTGTGGGGTTTCAGATTCTTTTGCAATTGATAGCTGGGAAAATTCTTCTTGAAGAGCATGTGCAATGATCTCATCATTCTCTATGCTACACTCTGTACTGTAATTATTTTCTCTCTCTATAGTTCACGAGAGATGTTCATGCCACAACAGTAATAGAAATTCTCGTAGTAAATTCCAGATCTATTCTTCTGATTTCTTGGACTTTCGAGTTAAAAGATTAATGCAAGATCAGTGTAGTGTGTTTGTTATTTGCTTTGTTTGTAAACATGTGGATTTGGAATTGATGTTTCAGGTTATTGGTTATTTGTTTTGTTTGTGCACAGAGCAACTAGTATGTCTTGGTTTTAGATATGTGTTTGCTGCTCTACCAATATTACATTAGACCGTAGAAACCGCACCAAACCGCACTGCAAATTGCAGTGCGGTCTAGTGCGGTTTTTGTAGACCAAACCAAACTGTGTGGTTTGGTTTGATGGTAAACTGCACATGCGGTTTGGCGTGTTAAAAATAGTTTAAACCGCCCAAATCGCACCATGAACACCCCTACTTTCTTTGATGATATTGAGTGCTACATTATATGCAAAAATTTTGTTGACAAACATTTCTTTTTAATTCCATCTTTTCCCCATGTTATATAACTTATTGAAATCTCTTCGTTAATTTTCATGTACCTGTACCTCTTTTGGGGTTTTATTATCAATTATATCAATTGTCTCTTCTTGAGTACCCACCTCTTTATTCTCGACATCTTGATTATTTGCTCATTTTCATTTTCAAAGGTTTTTATGTTTAGAATTGATTGATTTACCACGCTTCAAGCATGCATCAGACTCATTTGCAATAATGGATTGTCCTATAAGGACACAAATATGTGCTTAAGCATTTGTAGCTAGTATATGAGATTTAGTTACTCTTTTCAAGTCAATAAATGATTGATGTTCTATATTTTATAAATGAATTATCTTTTGAATTTCTTGTTTAGATTACTTTGTGCAATGATTAAAATAAGATGATAATAATGCATTCTAAATAATATGCAAAAATGATTTTGTAGAGATATAAGGATTATAATTGGGAGACAATTCAATCAGAAAGAAAACGATTGCTTAAATCCAAAAGTAGAACAATTTGTGCTAATTATGTGTAATTAATTTAAGAAAGAACAAAAGTAAATTAAGAGAATGAAGAAGAAAAAAGAGAAAGAACTTATTATGAAAATCTTGTTATCCCTTTACTCCCTTTTTATAGGGTTATAAAATCTTTGAGTTATAAAAATCTTAATAATATAGTAAATACTAAAATAAGTGAGATTAAATTTTAAGCACTATAACCTAAAAGGTTGTATAATATGAAGAGTTGGAGAGTTTTGGACATCCATTTTTTTTTATTCTCATTACACATATATGATTAATTGTATATTTTATTTTTCAAAACATGAAAAAATGAAAAGTTCTTCCATCTTATTGTGATAATGTTAGGTTGATACTTAATGTTGATATTTAGTTTTGACATTCATAGAATTAACAACACTTCTTCAAAAAACTTCTCTTTAAATTATGTTATATGTATTTTTCGCACCACTCTTTATGGGCTAGACTCAGTCCAATAGGCTGGCCCAATCACTCGGAGTCTAGAAGGTCCAAGTGACCTCATCAAAGAAAGCTCATACACCCCCGAAATCCAAAGCTCATAAAGCGAGCTCTTTGCGAACTTTCGGCAAAGCTCCTAGAGAGCTCCCAACGATCGACCTAACGAGCTCCCAATAAAACCCCCAGTTCACTGGACCGTTCATCTCGCTGACCTAACCTCTAGCTCGCATAGATGACAAAGTTGTTGAACAGCCAGAGACAAGGGCCACTTACTTTATCTGAAACGGACCATACTCCTCGTAATGAGGATCCCACTCCCGATTTTATGTAGATGATAAGGACTGTTTGTCCCTCATTATATCATCTTTATATTTTTATATCTTATCCAAATTGTAAAGGCCCCTCATTATAAATAGGAGTCAAAGATATCATAAAAGGGCAAGAAGAATAATCAGATACCGCCGCTCTGGAAGAATAATCAGAGTACGGTCGTGGAGTAGACATCATTCTGACCGAACCACGTGAAAATTGCTTGTGTTCACTCATATCTGTTATCTTTGTTTTCTTCCCCTTGACATTTCTGATTCACTCACTACGGCCAAAAATGAATCAAGTCGGCTGGAATTGAACGTCGACAAATTATTAATTATTTTTCAAAAATTATAATTTTTGTTGCTAGGGGTAAAAGATGTTTATAGTTTTTTAAAAAATAAACACTTTTATTATGTAAAAGTATTTGTAATTTTCTAGAATAAGTAAAACACAATAACTCAATTCAAGTTGAAGATGAATATCGAACTATTCTCCAAAGCAAGATATGGATAGTCATTATCCAACCAAAACTCTATAGAAGAAGATCCTCAAGACATATCTATTAAACTCTCAACTGAAGGAAATCTCTAAAATTTTAAAAATAGATAAATTCAAATCTAGTATGAAGAATCATGACGACATTCCAAATCTTCTTGATGTCACGTGTCCAAACATCTATAAATGTAGGTCAAGATAAGTTACATCGATCCAACGATTTTGGTTCAGTTTAATCTTGTACTTGCAAAATAAGAGAGAATCAATTAATTCTTTGTGACATAAGCAGTGTTATTACAAATTTCATCTTAAAAGACATAAAAGAATCTCAAAAGATGAGACCAAAACACGAAATTCAATTCTAGTTTCATAGTTTTCAATTATCTCAATCTCTTTGTCGACTTAATTATCAAAATGATGTTATCCCAATTAAGACAAAGAGTAATCATTTTTATTTTTTACTTATGAAAAATCCACACGCAATCAAATATTTACTTGAATTAAATAAATTCAATTAATGACTCGACTCTATGTCATCACAGACACATAATAATATGCTACTAATTATAAAAAATAAAAAAAAGTACTACACTAATCTTGACACCGTTGATTGTCATTATTTGATCTAGCGTTGTACTATTTGTACAGAAGCATTCTTACAGAATGCTTTACAAATACAAGATATAGCGAGAAATTAACGATATCTCAAGTGTATAATAGAGTAATTTCTTGCAATATGTTTAAAGGTAAATCTCATCTAAATGAAGAGAGAGGGAGAGAGAGAGAGAAGAACGGAGAAGAAGTTGGGATCGTTCTTCTTTAAGCGGTTGGGAAAGAAGGGCTCATCGCGATGGTGGCTGAGAAGCTCCGGTCTCCGGTGAAAGAAACTCAACTTCCAAGTTTGGTTCGCCGACAACTTCCTCTTGAAGATTGTCTCTGTCTTAGAAGCCACTGCTCTGGTGGCCACTTTTTGCTTCTTCTACCTCTACTGCAGCTGCCACATCTGATGACGTCTACTGACTATTTTCTGAGACGAAATTGATCGGAGATGAGGGTAAATCGAGAATTTGGGTTATGAAATTTCTTTCTCTCTCTCTCTCTGTGTGTTCTTGAAGAACTCTATTTTTGTCTCTAGAATGTGAGACTTTGGCAAGTTGGGGCAAAGCTAATTTGAGATTCATTTGGGTTTGGTTTTTCTAGATTTTTTTTCTTTTTTTTTTTAGGCTGTGTTTGCTCTTTATTTCATCTGATTTTCTTGTATAAAACCTAACTATTAGTATTAAATTAAAACTTCTTCAAGTTCTCTCTATGCTTCAATGTAGAAATTGGTTATTCAAAGTGATTATATTTTGTTTTGTGTAGATTGGCCTGAGGAGAAAATTATGAATTTTTGGTTTGCCTTTTGTTTGATTTCCAACTAGAGAAACGAGAGAAAGAGAAAGGATAAGAAGGAAAATCTTTTTCATCATAGAAAATTCTTTCCAAATTTATCTCCTTCTGTATTGGATTTTCCTTCAAATTTTTTGGCATTTTCTTCACAAACTAACAAAAAAAAAAATCATGGCTTTCTTCTCTCTAGAATCTTCTTCCACATTCATTTTCTAGAATGACGCAGACTATAAAACAATACAACTTGAAAGTTAGAATTGCTAAATATTAATGAACAACTGAAAGAGAAAGAAATATCAAATTAAGTTTGACGTTATGCAAATTTGGGAGGGAGAGAGATTTTATGTAGGGGCAAAATAATTAATTTCACATAGGGATAAAATGGTTAATTTCTCTCCGTATAAACCAATTTATAAAAGCTATTCTATACAAATAATATAACTCTATAATCTATCCCTGGATGGTCCCATCCTCTTATAGTTATAGACTCTTGAGTTTTCTAATAGACTCTTTGATTTTTCTAATTATTTGCCAATGGCATGCTTTGAATGCCTTCTCGTGGGAACAACTTACAGAATATTAATTAATGCATAATAATAGGTAGATTGTTTGACCACGGACCCCATGCAATTCATTGTTAATTGTTTTGTCAAATGACTTCAACTTTTCTTAATTATTATTATTATTGTTTAGCCCAAATCCTTATTATTTTTGATAATTTTATCTTAATTATTATTTAAATAAAAATATAATATTTCACATTACCTGTTTGTTTCCGAATCTTTTTTTTTTTTTCATTAATAAACGCCGGCGGCTGGGAGGATGACGTAAATTGGCAGAAATGGAGGGGCATTTATGGAATGTAAAATGTGACGAAGGAAGGAAGGCTGTAACAAGCGTCAAAGTTCCGGTCAAGACCAAACACTTCTTTCCCTGTCCCAGCAACAGCCGCCTCCTTCCCATTCCTTCCTTCCAAGTTATTTCCTTTCCAGTCTATAATTTATAATTTACGTTATTGCTCCGCCAATCCTCCCACTATGGTTTTATATCACTTCTTCCCCCATATTTTCATTTCTAATCTTTTCTATTTAAGTACAAATAACTTTTCCAACCATACTACTGAATCTTAATATCTAGCGACTAGTGATATGAAATCTAGATTCAATCAGTCGGTTTTCAATATGGAAATAAGTTTGATTCGAAACAAAATATTAATTATTTTTTTTGTGAGAGAATACATGAAGGGCTCCGACGCAATTAACTGGAAAGATGAGTCTGTGGAAATGGCCAATGGAAGTAAAAGTGGGGCGAGCGAGAGAGAGTCGCCCCACTACAGTAGTAGAGTAGTGGCAGGCACTCTACGCTCTACGTACGTGCATACATACATACATACATACATCCGGAACATATCATGCTCCTGCATGATGCATATACACACATTCACATATAGATACAACACACACCGACGATGCCACCACCGCCAGCCCCTCCATACAAACCGACGACACACTCTCCGCTGGCAAGATTCCCTTTCTGTCCTTCTCTCTCTCTCTCCCTCTCTCTCTCTCTCTCAGTTAACTGCCATCTTTGTTTCAGCCTCTCCCTCATTATCTCCTTTCACTCTGTAACACCCACCTCTCTCTCCCTCTCTCTCTCTCTCTCTCTTCTATTTTTCTTTTGATTAATTCTGTTTCTGTTATTATTACTATTATTATTATTATTATTATTATTAATAAGGAAAGGATGGGCTGCGCCAGCTCTAAGCTCGACGACCTGCCGGCGGTGGCCCTCTGCCGGGAGCGGTGCGCCGCTCTCGATGAAGCCATCCACTTCCGCTACGCCTTTGCCGAAGCTCACTTAGCCTACTTGGAGTCTCTCAAGACCGTCGGCCGCTCCTTGCCCGACTTTTTCCTCTACGATCTGGATAACACCGGCGGCGGCCTCCCCTCCCCTGTCCTCAATCTGCCGCCTCAGGGAAAGGCCGATCCCCAATCCTACGCTTCTCCCCCTCAGAAGGGGCGGGCTATTCATCACTCCGGCTCCAACTCCAACTCCAGCTCCCATCTCCAGTTCCACTCTGATTCCGATTCCGACGGTTCGGTTTCCGACTCTCCTCTTCACCATCACTCCGGTGGCGCTTCGCCTCTGCATTCTTACGGTCAGACTTATCCCGATCACGAAACCCTTGGCGCGTACCCCGGAGAACGGTTTATGAATACGAACATGAACGTCAATTACATGAAGAATCAACCGACTAGCTCCGTGTCGGTCGTGCAACGGCCTATGAGCCCAGGGATTGTACAAATGGGCGAATCTTCTTCTTCGTCTTCCTATTATCCTTATACTTACGCGAATCAAAACCCTAATTCCCATTCGAACTACGGTTATCCGGGATACGGAGGCGGGATCAACGGTTTCTTCGGTTCGCCGCCGGGGTCGTACGGCTTGCCTTATCAGCCGCCTCAGGGGGGGCCTGCTTCAGCGACATCAGAGGCGTCAACTTCGAAAGCGCCTCCGCCTCCGCCGCCTCCTCCCTCGGGTGGCTCGGCTTGGGATTTCTTGAACCCCTTTGAGAGTTCTGACAATTATTATTCTCCTTACACGCCAAGTCGTGATTCAAGGGAGGTGAGAGAAGAGGAGGGGATTCCTGACTTGGAAGACGAGGATTTGCAAGAAGTGGTGAAGGAAGTGTACGGGAACCACAAGTTTGTCGATGCCGGAGGCGGCGGCGGTGGAGGGAAAAATTATTCCAAGGGGGTGGCGGAGGACCAGGATGACAGGGAAAATGATTCTGATTACCATACTAGGCCGCCGAGTGTTTCAGCTGAAAATGATCCAGTTGAATATGAGGTGCATGTGGTGGACAAGAAAGTTGTTGATAAGGAGGAGAGACCAGGAGATCGCAGCAATGCGTCTGCTTTCAAGGCTCGGGCCGATTCTGACGTTCTGAGGGAAATTCAGGTTCAGTTCGAGCGAGCTTCGGAGGCTGGGAATGAGCTTGCGAAGATGCTTGAGGTTGGAAAGTTTCCATACAAGAAAAATGCTGCCTATCAAGGTAAAAGACGATGTATTTGAGTAAATATTTCTTAACAGTTAAAATAATGTGGCTGGTTAGATTTTGTTCTCCTCTCTCCTCCTCTGCAATTACGATTCTTTTTTGGTTCCCTGGTTCATCTTTCATATCCTGACCAACGAGATATCCTTTCTTTGGTGGTGGAATTGAAATCTTGAACACTTGGATCTTGGATCCTGGATCCGTGAAACACATTTTCTACAGTTCTTTGTCTACTTGTAAAGCTCATTTTGATTTGAGTGGCACTTCTTTTGTTTTCTTCTAATTTTATTTATAAGTAACTTGGGTTACTTTTGATTTTTTCCTTAACATTCAACTTTATGGATCTCCTTGGACTAGCTTCTTCGAAGGTGTTGCATGTAGTTGCCTCTTCACGGCCAATAATATCATCGCAGCCTTCCACTTCTGAAAATGCTGGGTCATCCTCTGCTGACAAAGGTGACACAGGGGTTGATGATGATGTGGGGATAAGGTCAGGGGGTCTTTCTTCTACATTGCAGAAGCTGTACCTCTGGGAGAAGAAACTACATGAAGAAGTTAAGGTATGTTGCTGATTTTTCTAATTAATTTCTTCATATCTAGTGGCCTCAAGTTTAGCTTTTTTAAGGACTACACAGCATAAAACAACGTGGCAAGCCTGAATCCTGTTAGGTGTCGTCAACTACATAAATTCTAGCTTGCCACTTATTTGTCTAGAATTCTGTTGTTTATTCCAAGAACTTTTACCTTGCCTGTTGGCTACCTTACAAAACACTGTTCCTTTTATCTAGGCTTGAAGTTGCTGTAAAAGGCTATTCTTCTATCCAATGTCCTCGAGTTTTGAAATGGTTCAGTGGTTAGCACTTTCTTGCTACTGAAATTAATTACTGAAAGTTTCACACAGATATAGCTTCCACTTCAGTGTGGCGGGTGCTAGAAAGTGATGAGGCATTTACATGTATAATATGTGTTTATCTATGAACAATGTATTAGGGCTATAATGTTGCATATACATTATATCTGTACATATGAATGTGTACTGATGAGAATGTGATCCTTTGATGATGTTGTGCTATCTAACACCATATATTGATGTACATTGTTAATTCATGTTTATAGAAAATTCAGAATCCATATGATATGGTTAAGGGCTTGAGTATTTTTTCTTTCGTTTTGTTTTGTTCTTTGTTTTATGTGCATGCATAGTTGGGTTTTACATCCAAGCATTTTACATTATCTTTGACACTTTGTACAAGAAGGGAAAATTGTCAAGCTTGCGTTTGTTTTGTGTCTTTGAAGGGATTTGATGAACTCCACCACCTTAGCAACCAAACATGCACAAAGTTGTACTTAGTGCACAAGACTCCTTGCTTTCTGAAGGACAGGGAGGTTTTTTTTTTTTTTGTATGCATCCTTAATTCTACTTAGATAGGATCTATTTCCACAACCCAAACCTGTAACATTCTAGTCATAAAAGAGCAACCTTACTGTTGTTATCAAGGCTTGTTTTTCCTCAAACCAACACATACACACTGAAAAGGGAAAAAAGGGAAGTTCAGTTGACACTTGACACCACTTCATCTGCTGAAAATTATGTCACTAGCTGGGGAGCAAGCTATTGAGAATGCAATAGGTTTAATACAATGAAGACATACTTAGATTTTTGCTAGGTCAGTTGTGAGTTGGCTTTTATTTGAAATGACAATGCGATTATTGTTTATTTATTTTTTTTATTTTTGACAAATAAAACAAGGAGGAGGGTTGTGTTAGGTAGCCGACAGCCAGCGTAAAACCTAATCGGATCCAAATATGAATTCTAGATAAACTATCTGTTGGGATGTAACCCACATAGAAGTCTAGAATTCATGTAGCCAACCCCACATAGTGGGATAACGGCTGGATATGTTGTTGTTGTTGTTGACAAATAAAACAAGGGGTAATTATGCTTTTGCTCTGTGGTCCAGCTGAAAAGTTACATCACTTGAAATTGGTTTAGCAATTATAATATACACATTCTTGACTGATGTGTGAAACGGACACTTGTTATTGATGAAAATTAACCTGTTTATAATAATGCATGTACATGGACTATATATGTTCTTCCAATTCATGAGCCTATTTCTTATACACAGATCCACATATATGTTCTCCTAGTTTTCCATTTTTTTGTTTTTGAAAATCCTTCTCATAGGAACTTAGATTATGGAAATTCACATATGGGCATGTGCAAATAGTTTCATGGATGATATGGTCTGGGAACATTTGTCTTTAGTACATTAGTCTCTAAAACCATGGCAGTGTTTGTTCGCTGTTACCTGGCCATATGGCCAAAACTACATGGCAAATTATAGTTTCATCTAAAAATAATTTATAGCTCTTTTGACTGGGGGAGATGTTCCATCATCCATTCTAACATGTATGTGTGATTGTGTATTGCTAGTTTTTCATTTGAGTAATTTTGTTCCAGACTAGTATTATGAGTTTACATGTATATGATAAAGAATGGCAGTTTATGGAAATAATGCATAAGCTCACTATTAGTACCCCATGCAGTCCTCTCCTTCCAACACCCTGCATTGGCATGATCAGCCAACCTTAGTTGCACAGGCCACTCTTCCCAATTGTAGTCTGGTTTGGCAGGGCCAGACATCACACGGAATCTTTTGGAGTTCATGCGTAATTTAGAATTTTGGACATGGGTAAACCTAGTCAGACTTCTTGTCATGAAAAGAATTTATTTATTTCAAGAAAGAGGTCCAACCATCTGCACTGGCCTAGAAGCATGTGCTGATAGGCCAGATGGGTGCTTGGCATTTGCATGTGATTTGGGAATATGTCAATCTGGCTAGACCTTTGGTTTTGATAAGCATTTACTTATTTCAAGAGCAAGGAGATCTACTCCAACTAAGCATCTTTATATGTACACTCTGTTTGAATACTTGTAGAGATGCATCACATTTATGTGGTAATGCCAATTAACAAAAAATAATGGAAATAATGTGCAAACCCAATTGTTAGGATGCAGTCCATCCTGCATTGAAAGGGCCAGTCATCCATAGCTATATAGCCCACTGTCAGTAGCCTGGTCTTGCAAGTCCAGTTATCTGCACTGATCTATAAGTATGTGCTTATATCACAAGTACTGTATCTGTTGGATGCATAATGCCCAAGATAATAGTTATATCTGAATAATCCTGTTCATATTTATGAGCTAGATAAATCTCCCAAGCACACGAATGTTTGAAGCTTGTAGATGCATTAAAGTACATCATTTTTGCTTCTTTAGTATTGCTTAATGTTTTTCTGCTTTTGCAGGTTGAGGAGAAAATGAGGGTAATGCATGAAAGGAAGTCCCAGAAGCTAAAGCATTTGGATGAAAAAGGTGCTGAGGCTCATAAAATTGATGCAACAAGAACTCTAGTGAGGAGTCTTTCCACAAAAATAAGAATTGCAATTCAGGTTGTTGATAAGATTTCTGTGAAGATAAATAAATTGAGAGATGAAGAGTTGTGGCCACAGTTGAATGACTTCATTAGAGGGTATGTGATCCTATGAGTTGCCTTTGAGCTCTTTGCAACCACTCTGCATTTTTATTGCTACCTTGAAGAATAACATTTTTGAAAGGCCTTCAAGCATTGTAGAATTTAGGTGCTAACCTTAACATGTTTTTATTTGCTTGGTTGTTATCTTTCCCCCATTCTATTTGTTTTAATTTCTTTTTCCTTTTAGTTGCTTTGGAATGTAAATGCTTCTTTCTTTCTTTCCTTTTTTTTTTCTCCCTTGTCATTGGTTCTAGGTGACGTTAGTTTCCCTTTCTGCTGCCATTGTTTACATCTTTTTACTCGAAATGAACAAGAACAAACATATGTTTGGAATAGTGACTGTTCATACTTTTATAGGCAATCTGGAGTCAGCAAATGGCTGTGGAAGACTCCTTTCTAGCAGATGAAACTCTTGCTTTGTAATAACCAAACATTAGAAAATAAAATCTCATGTTATGCTAGTAACTCAGCATCATGAACATTTGTATTGACTGTCTTTGTGCAGTCCTCTCCTAATATCTCTTACTTTATTATATGTTATCTTTTTCTGGTGCATTTCTTTTTGGGTCCATTGACATTTGAAGCTAAATGTATATTGTAAGGAAAAAGGTACAGCAGTAGATGCATTATAAGTTGGCCTAATGAAATTATGAATGAGAACTGTTGAGAATATGGTGTTACTGCTTTTAAAAAAAATAATAATGTAATAGCCAAACATTATCATTTATACAATATAACATAACTTTTGTTTGTAACCCACTGACAACCTGTCTTGTTTATGTTGGATTCATTTTGGTGTGAAAATAAAATATTGCATGGTAATTGTAACATGAAATGGCCCTTTATGTAACATGTAGCAATATTCTTCAAGTTATTTGGCTTCATTTTTTTTTCTCCATGAGTAACACCAAGCAGTCTAGATTTCAGATCTCGTGGCCTTTTAAACCCTTCTTCAGTAGTGAGCGCATCAGATTTATATTTTAATCATATATATTTGATGAAACTGTTTTCTTTCTGAAAAATTGGTATGGACCTTGGAAGGCACATATTTATTGCTTCTGTTATATGCATATTTTTTTCTGATAAACATTTATTGCTTATGTTGTGTGTATTGCCGTGAAACTCAATTGATAATTTTGGTTGGAATTAGTCTTATTCTTGTATAGTCTTCATGCTAAACTGCATCTGGAACAAGCTACTCATGACGAGGCATTCTGGTACCACTGGCTTTGGTAGCATGCATACAAACTAATAAAATTATTATGCCTCTGGTTGGAGGGGATAATGGGCATGTGAAATGTTGGCATCAATACTAGAAATACTGGACTTAGATCTTCTATAACCTTTTGCTGTTAAGGTGCTCCATTTCCTTTTCCTGTTGGTTTAGGGTTGGAACTATTGATGCCTGCCTATGCTGCATTTGCGATTGGCATGAATAAATGGAATTTTGTATGCTAGCAGCCTATAATCATGACTTTTCTTTGTAAGCCTATTCCTCTTCGTGCTGCACTGTTGTTTACCAGGCAACTTTTTCTGGAAGATCCTTTTTTACTCTTGGTAATTAAATTATGAAATTTGTACAGTTACAGCCACAAGGACACTTGATGTTGGTCCAACCTTATCACATGTTTCCTGGAAAACCTCTTGCATGCTCACTGCTGAAGCATTCTCACACTTGTTGGTCAACTTGGGACTCCATATTCTTGTCTTTTCAAAAGCATGCAACCCGATTTCTTTTTGTAAATGTGTTTTAGTATTTTAGGTTCAACATCTTCCTGGGCTTCAATTGAATATGAAAATAAATGTCACTTTTAGTGAGTCTTGATTTGCTGGAAACTCTGTTAAATTCTATTGATTCTAATGGTGAAGACAAATTGGGTCTTCGATTGAATCTTGTTGTAGAATTGGAGAATCTCATTGTGAAGGACTTGCTATTAGTGTGGATGTTATTCCTGATAGCTTTTAACAACTCCATATGTAGATTTAGTTGTTTAATTCTATTTAACTAGGACTGTCAATAAAACTTCTCCTAGATCTATTTACTATATTTTCCATTAACATCACAAGCTATTCAACTTGGAACCATCATCATCATTAACTGCACCTTATCTTAACTAAATTAGGGTCAACGGCACAACATTCATGTTGCCAATTGACTTCTCAAAGTCACATTTACAATAGAAATCCATGCAAAAGAACCATGTGGCAAATTTTACACCCGATGCCCTCATAACGCAACCATCCTCTAGCAAGGGAATGATGAGATAAAGTTCTAACATCATCTTTGCTATGGAAAAGTTTCACCAGATGGTGATGAATGAAAATAATTGGATATGGTTGTATTCCATCTTATAGTTGATATTGTGAAACCAACCTATTCTACTTGGAACCATGATGATTAAAAATTATTTTCTTTTAATAGAGATGTCTTGTGGAAAGTTGTTGTATCAGGTTTTAAATTTTTGTAAAATATTTTATCAGATGATATATTGTTAGTTTTATTGTGGTTGGCAGTTGGGTGCATTTGCTTGAAAGCTTTTACACTTCTGAGCTTCCATTTCCCCCTAAACTAAGATTATCTCTATTGGAGGGATGACAAAAACACAACAGAAAATAATTGATTGAAGAATCCTGGCAGCATGCGTAAAGTCTCTCTCTGTGGGATGCCGTTTGATGGTTCAAACACAAACCAATGCTGTCTCTTGTTTTGCATTTCTGACTTTTCTTCTGCATTCCTGAATCATTAATATGATTCAACCTGCTGTGTATGTTAGCCAAAGTCAGCCAATTGACACATAATACTGTACAAATTCTAACAAATTTTCTATAGGTCTATTGAATTTATGATGTTTTTTGAACTTTTTATTAATCGTGGGATGAATGTAGCATTGATAGTGTTGACTTTAAATTGATTGTGGCTAAATGGATGGCTAGAACTAGCAATAGGCAGAAATCTTTGATAAGATATGTTTTATGTCCAAGGAAGCCCTAACTGAGAAACATTGGTTTTTAGATGTGTATGCTATATTGCTATGGAAGAGAAGGTGGTAAATGTTATCAATTTAATCATTTGCAAAATAAGGGGAACTCTGACCACTAATTGGGGTAAGGAAAAGATTGTGATTTCATCAACTAGAAGATAAGGATCTCATGATAGTCAATTTGGGTGTCCTCACCGCCCCCTGAATCAACTATTGCCTTCTATAGTGGTAGTTAGTGACTGCAGCAATGAGTGGTTGTTTATTTTGAATTGTGAGACTTGCTGGCCATGTTACATGGGCTTAGGTACTGGTCTCGGTCTAGATGTGTGCTACGACGAACTCTTCTATACACCATATCCAAGCACATAGTGGTGCCACTGAATTTCAATCTGTGTTTATAAACTAACATACAACTTTACTTTACACATAAACAACAATACAATAACATATCCAGCCTTTATCCCACTATGCGGGGTCGGCTACATGAATTCTAGACTTCTATGTGGGTTACGCCCCAACAGATAGTTTGTCTAGAATTCATATTTGGATCCGACTAGGTTTTACGCTGGCTGTCGGCTACCTAACGCAATCTTCTTCCTTTATCGGGGCTTGGGACCGGCAGTGGATAATATTTCCTGGCGGAGTAATAAACAACTTTACTTTACACATATCCGTAGAAAACTCTTCCACTTAACTTATTTATTGAGCTTTTACGTAAATATGTTATTCGCACATCCCATATTCCATGTTAAAGCAACTGTGGTGGGAATAAGAACATAACTAATTTAGATGAATCAATGTAAAATAGCTTGCACTGATTGTTATGTAACTGCATTGATACCAAAGGGGAGTGATAAACTTGGACAAGTATTGTATATAATGGTCATTTGAAAAGAACGTTATTTGGAGTTGCATCCTGCAGGGAGGGATCTAAATCATCATACATAATTGCAATGTTGGTCCTGGCGAAAGAGCTGGGTATGGCTGTAGTGCTGGATTTTCCCCCCTAAACTTGATTGACTGAAACTACACAGTTTTAACTTGAGGATGTTTGATAGCAAGGTAGGCACTTCCATTGTATGCATGTGTATGATTGAGTATTCTGTGGCTGGTTGCGTGGCTTTGTCAAGACGATGATTAAAAGCACTATATAATCATGGGTTTTTTTTTTTTTTTTGTCTGTGGGTTATGTATTCATAGGTTGGTGCTTGTTTTTTATGCATGTCAGGTACTTGGATGTGTTAGATAAGATTATTAGGTTTATTTTGCTTGTTTTGGCTTCCCTCTCTGAAACCCAGAGTTGCTGCTTCACTTCTTCAATATTTTAAATGTTTATGTGGTTTGTCTTTTTGTGTGCTTGAGAAAATGTTGACCCATCTTTTAGAAATATAAAATGCTCTTTGGTTTTACTCTTCTTTATGTTTCACCCTTATTTATATGAGACTGCTAATTTTATTTGTGTTTCTTTGTGCATTACACAGTTTTTTTATGATTTAAAGTGTCTAGATTTTCCTTGTGAACAGTTTAAGCAGAATGTGGAAGTCTATGCTTGAATGCCATCACAATCAATGCCAAGCTATTGGACAAGCTAAACGGTTAGATTCTATTGTGTCCTCCAAACACTTTCGTGCTGGACATCTTGAAGCCACATCGCAGCTTGAGCATGAGCTTCTTGACTGGACTAAAAGATACTCTAATTGGGTTGCTGCTCAGAAGGGCTACATCCAAGCACTAAATAGGTGGCTAATGAAATGTCTTCTGTATGAACCCGAAGAAACAGCAGATGGAATTGTTCCTTTCTCTCCTAGTAGAATTGGAGCTCCTCCCATTTTTATAATATGCAATCAGTGGTCACAAGCATTGGACAGAATTTCTGAGAGGGAAGTTCTTGATTCTATGAGAGATTTTGTCTCAAGTGTGCTTCAACTGTGGGACCGGGATAAGGTAGAAATGCGTCAGAGGATGATGGCAACCAGGGGCAGGGAGAGGGAAGTGAAAAAGTTGGAGAGGAAGGACCAGAAGATACAGAAGGAGGTTCAGGCATTAGACAAAAGGCTGGTTCAGATCTCCGGGGATGGCAATGCTCTTCCAGTAAATGGACATGTTGTATATCACAGTGACACCAATAAAACTCGTAGTCTGCAGGTGGGTCTGCAACATATCTTTGAGGCCATGGAGAGGTACACAGCTAACTCCTTGAAAGCATACGAGGAGTTGTTGCAACGGATTGAAGAGGATAGACAGGATAGACTTGTTAGAGATGAAGAGAAAATTTCATAGCGTGTTTAGCTGTAAATCAGGACTGTTTGATTGGGACTGCTTGCAGCATGCATGCAGCCGGGTTGAGAGATCTAAGCTTTGGAAGAGTGCTGTTGTTGGATATGTTTGCTCCATGAGTCAATGCTGCTGGCGTTGGAGAAATGGCATTCTGTAAATGGAATTTTAATTTTTGAGGGCTAAATCTGCATTTTGTTGTTCCAAGTACCAAAGAGAAGCAACAAGAAATGTTTGAAGACGCATCTTCACGAAGTTGCCCCGATAATTATAAATCATTCTGTGATGCGTCGTGGGGATTCAGAAGCATTCTGTAGTGGCCTGCCAGGTGGGGTACAATGCTTGCTTAATCTGCGTCCTTTTACCCAGCAGCAGCAGCAGCATTCTTTAAGGGCGGTTTTACTCACTGATTGCTTAGGGAAGCACGACGTAGATTTGCTTTGTCGTGGGCCATCTTTATTGGTGGGTGATTTTGCTCTACTCTGGATTGGGGAAGTGCAAGTGCTGTGGGGCAGGCATCTTGGGCTTGTGGCCCAGTCGGACCTTGGGGAGAAACAAGACAAGGTCTCCTTCAATTTTGTATATTAGCATGCTCACGGTGGCTGGCTGATTTACTCAACTCAGGCGACGGTCGGTATATATGCCCATGAATCAATCAATTAAACCTTTGTAAAATAGGGTTGCATAAGAGGGATATTCTTTAATAATCTCAAGTCTTATTATTATTATTGTTGTTGTTGTTGTTGTACATACGTTACTTTTTTTTTTTTTTTTTTGTGCCCCTTTTTGGGACATATATTATGATGAATTTTTGACAAAATGTTTGTTTGGTCGGGAACATGCCATTTTTTATTTGGATGGATGGATGGATATCTGGAAGTGTTATTAGTAGAGTCGTCGTCGTGAGGGGGAGGGAAAGGGAAGGAGGAGGAGGAGGAGAAGCAGGGTAAAGAGTAGGAGAGACGGTTGCTTGCCGTATGCAACTAGTTAGTTTGTTTGGGTAAATCAATAGAAGGAAATGGGTGATAGATAATAAAGGTAGTGATTTGTTTGTTTTCAATCATCAATCATCATCACTCAAGAGTCTTGTAATTGATTGATTAGATGGATGGTGAAGAGAATCTGCAGCAGAGCAGCAGCCATTGTAGAACTAAAATTTGAATTGAGTGGATTGATTCATCTGTACCCATCCATCCAAAGTTGCGTTAAGCGGCAGATTTACTCACTGGTAAAAACTTTATTATTAATAATATATATTAGCCGCACATGTGCCCGCCAAAGTTTTCTGGAGAAATTTTTAAAAACTTCATTATTTTAAAAAAAAAAATACTATTCCTTGGAAATATTTTAACATAACACTATAAACATGCTCCAATCATTTTTTCAAGTTGAGAGGGGCAGCAAGCCAGCTTGGAGTTGGGAGTTGGGCGAGCAAAACTCGCCATTCCCAGTAGTGGCTATATAATGATTTAAAGAACTCACTACTGTCTACTAAATAGACTAAATTTGTAACAAATGGAAACTCACTAACGGTAGTGAGTTTTAGTTACCAAATTTACCTAGACTAATAACCCTATATATGCACAAGTCAAGCACTTGTATAAATATCATATTCACGGTTAATAATCCTAATTTGGTACTACAAAGAACATTATAATCTACACACAAAAAGGATTATAATCACATAAATCGTAATACACTATACATTCATTGGATATCATATATACCAAAAACCCCTAAATCGAAGAACCATGTCTAATATACATACTAATTGTGAAAATATCATCCAATATTGAACAAAAAAGATGACAAACACTCAAGTAGAAATGGAGGCGCACGAGGGCAAGTTTTTTTTCCCTATCTCTATTAAGGCTTCTTAGAGGCTTTGCAACCAAAACCTGCTCTTTCACTTGATGCTCCTTCTCCATGATTGGTGGTCTATGCTCGTACACTTGCAATGGTACCTTTGGAAGTGGCTTTTGTTAGTATTATGCCCTAATACTAGATTTAAACAACATTTAGCAGACGCATAACATTTGATACTTCTTCGTACATATTAATGAAAAAATTATCTTCATTCATTATCGTATAATTTTTTATATGAATGAGTCTCTAGATTTCTCGTTAAAGATCTCATTCTTAAGCTATTAAGAATATATGATGACTTTCTTTGGAAACATGATTTCTTAAATGTTTCATTTTTCAGATGGAGACTTTGATTAATCAATTATGAATCATCACGTAATTTTACTATTTTGATTAATATGAGATATTAATTGGTAAAGGGTGGTGAGTCACATACCACAGAGTATGTGATGTTCGTAGTAAACTCGTGGATGGTGGTTGGTTGAACAACACACCGGATGTGATGCTAATGACATGCCATATGACACAGTGGATAATGATCTTGTTATCAAGTTACGATTGTGTAACTAATCATCTGACTTGAAATGACACAATTATCTTGTGTGCTAGTGTACGAGATTTGGTAATGTACCAAACCATTCAATTGCAAACTGGGGACATTCATCTTTTGTGGTCTTAAATTGCTAGTGCATAGCGGTAGGTGTTCGTGGATATGATTCATCACCCTCATTATGATGAGGCAAACGTCCTATTATTAGTATAACGGGAAAGTCCTTAGTCAAGGCAAATGAATGATCAAGAAAGAGTTTCTTGATGTGTCATCTAGTCAGATTAATGAGATCGGACACATAATTACTGAGTTTGTGAGTTTATCACTCCATTACTTTTGCTTGGTTGGAATGTTAGGTGATGGAAGGATTGTATTACATGGTAATTATCAGTTGTAATAGATTCACATATGAATAGACTTCATTGTCTTTTTGATAGTCTTCAAATATTGCTAAGCGTCACTCAAGACCGTTAAAACATCTTGAGAAGATGGAGAGATTCTGGAGATGGGTTGAAGTGTTTGACCAACATCAAAGGTATATGGTGTTGTCCAATCACTACTCGGTGGTGAACCTAGAAAGTCACACACTGTAAACCGTGGTGTCCTAAACCAAATATGTGCATCTATTGTACACTTAATGTCGTTAATAGTTAATAGTGGGTATTAATATGTCATTAAGAGTTAATGGCGAGGTGTGTTAAGTGTTAATGAACCACATGTAATTGAATGTAGGACCATGCATCATGCAAATCAAAACTATCAACTATTTTATTTAGATGGTCAATTGATTTTTCCAAATGTTAGAAAAATGGTCGATCATTCAATAGAAACAATCAATTGGTTTTGCACTACAGATAGCCGGTGAAAGATTCAAGAGAAACCAACTCTCCCATGACAATGGCTCACACATGACAAAACCTTAGGGCATACTTGGGCCACTCCGTATGCTCTGATTGGGCCTGTAAAATAAGAGATTAGATGAAGAAATTAAGAGAAAAATGTGATCATGCATGGGTTATGCGATTACTTTTGGCCACCCTTTGTATGGGTTACTATTCTCTTATTCTTTGCCTCTTTTTGCTGCAACTTTGAGGTCAAGAGTTGCGTTTGGTATTAAAGACCAAGGAGAACACGACGGCTACTAGTAACTTGAGGCTTTTTAGCTAGCAACTTGACAAAAGCTATGAGTTGGTTTTGGAAAGCTTACTTGATGTGCACAGACTAGGCCCTCCACACCTTAACAAGGATACAATATTAGCGTAGAAACAATTTCTATACCGACTTAACAAGCCAAGCAAGTATGCATTCATTTGATTACATGTGATGTAATATTGTGCTGCTTAAACATCCAAGTTGAGTATGATTTGTGTAGAATTGTGTTGTGCATCTCTAATGTTAAAAAATTTTGAAAATACGTACACATCCATATGGCATATCCAACAGCTTCAATGGGAATTATAGTGGCAATGTGGAGAAAACAAACTGTGACTATAGTCTTTCGACCTTGGACGCCACTTGCACCCCACTTCAATGTGATCATGGATTGGTGGGTTAACATCCCTATGGTGCAATTGCTGGGTATTAAGTGTTGTGGGGTGTCCTAAAATTTTTTTAAGTCTTAAGTAATTTCCCAATAAGTCCTTCCTCGGAGAGTCTTTGAGATGATAGCCTCCCAAGTCCCCCTTAAGGGTCCCTTGGGAAAGGTTTGGCCTTCATCTTGCATGTTCGAGGACACCCTTCAGGTCTCTTGGACCCAAGTCATCCGGTGGCCATGAAGCCCTCTTCGGACCACCCGAAGATAGCCATTAGGGCCTTGCCCTGATGATGTCTCCAGGCCCTGCGGCCTCTCTAGAATCATTCCCTGGAAGAGCCTTCCAACTCAATTGTGGGTCCCACTTATTCGTCTATAAATACATGCCTCCTCAAAGGCAAAGGGATCTCTTTCCCAACATTCAAAAGTCATTTGGCCAATGCTCTCTCTCTCTACAACCTATCCGGGAACATAAGTATTCCTCCATCTAGGACAAACAACATTTACATGCGACATACATCTGATATTGGGCATTCATGTACATATTCTGGGCAGTTCTCTTAGACTATTGTTTGACTTAGGTATTGGAGCACCTGCGTGGGGGAGTTTTCTGCATGCCTTTCTGATGTCTTTTATGCTCGCATGTTAAGTCTCAACCTTGTTTCCCTAAAGTCCCAGAAGTCCTATTTCCCAAAGACCCATCGGGGCCCCACTATAACATCTAGTGTTACTGGTGCTAAGAGAATGAGAAAGGAAGTGAGAAACTTTCAAAAACGCTCTTGTGAAAGAGAAGGATCGTTGAATATAATGGTACCCTATGAGAAGGGCATTTTGGTAATTTGGATAGTGAAGTCCAATAAAAGGGTAATTTGGTAAATTGAGAATAATTCCTAGGTGGAATTAAGTATGGAAGTGAATTAATTTTCCATTTTTG
The DNA here is from genome assembly GCA_036245055.1 of Diospyros kaki. Classification (NCBI taxonomy): domain Eukaryota; kingdom Viridiplantae; phylum Streptophyta; class Magnoliopsida; order Ericales; family Ebenaceae; genus Diospyros; species Diospyros kaki. The sequence continues at coordinate 29,364,550 of BSEG01000012.1, forward strand.
TATTTATATGGAGATAAATGGGATTAATAATTCACAAAGGGTATTTTAGTAATTTGGAATGAAATTCCATAAAGGAATTAAATTATAGAAAATAGGGAAAATGGTAAATATTCAATTATGTGAGAAATAATTGATTTTCCCTAAATTTGGTGAATTAATATGGTAATACCATATGGATAGATGAGATGGAAACTTGGAAGCCAAGGTTAGTGTCTAGGGATGACACTTGGCAAAGCCTTGTTCAAGTAAAATGGATAGATTTAAATAAATGCAAAAAAATTTATATTTACTTTTTCAAGCATTTAATGAGAGGCATGATGGTGTTGGATTAAAATAAAATCCAAAAAAAAAAAAAATTAGTCGTGCATTAATGGTGGAAAATAGTCTCATTAATTAAAATGAGAAAGAAATAAAAATTCAAGGGATGAGATTAATTCTTGGATTTGGAAAGTGATCTAAGGGCCACCACTAAGTCTTAGAAGTTGGCATGGATTGCCAAATGGGTGGAGATATTTTAAAGAGAGAGGAATGGAAGATGGAGATTTAATCTCAAAAATAAATCAAAGGCTAGGATTAAAACCTAGGAAAGCATTTGGATTGTGCTTCCTTTGGATGGCTAAGATCTTGTCTTGTAAAATAAGATAAAATCCAATGGTGGATATTAAGCAAGACCTAATGCCATGGATTATGTTAGTTTGGATGGTGAAGATTTATTCTCACCAAATAAATCCAATGGCTAGGATTTATTCTTGAAAGATGGGGTACTAGTATAAATTGGCAAGTAAGAAAGACTTGCCTTCCTTTGGCCATTTGTAGAGAGAAATGAATGGAAGAGAAGAAGAAAAGGGAAAGACGTATAGGAAGAAAGGTAAGGTTTCTACCTTGATGTAGTATGGAAAATCCTTTTGTCTTTCTCTTGAATGGTAGATTAGTCTCTTTAAATTTGTTTCAAGGATCTCTTAAGGAGAAGAGTTGGAAGGAAGCTAGGAAGAGTTTAAAGGCTTCAAAGAATGGAAAAGATAAGAGATAGCCCCATGGCATGGTGGCTAGTAAGGTTGTAAGTATGGTTCATGATTTAATATGTGTGCATTGGCATGTTGTTTGTGTTCAAGGACCTATGGCCATGAGGTTGTGTGGGGTAGGGTAGATTTAAGCCTCAAACCAAGGTGGTTGTGAGGATGTGGAAGCCCTAACTTTGTTGCATTGGCATTACATTTTATATTCATGTTCATACTTATTGTCATTGCGCCCTTACTGAGCTTAATAGCTCATGAGGTTTTATCCTCCCCTTTTAGGTTGTTCTTATGGCAAGAGATTGGGATGGTTGCAAGCTTGAGGTTGGAAGCCTTGTGATGTATTATTTTGTGTTGTTAGTTATGGCTTGGTGAAGCCTAAGTATGTATTGTAATGGTTATGTATGATTTTATTTTTTTTAATGAGATATTGACTTATGGCATGTGGAAGCCAAAGTATTGGTATAAATCTCATATTTGGTTTGGCTTTTGGAAGCCTATCTTAGTTATTTGATTTATGTTGTAGTGAGCCCAAGAGTGGAGTAAGGAGTATTATTTTGTTGTTTAAGCTTTTTATGTAAAAAGTGGGCATTTTTTATGTATGGATGATGTGTGTTAAATCTGAAAAATTTGGGCTAAAATAGCCAAGAAAAAGATTTGGAGTCATGTAGGCAAGTCACAGGCAACAGGGGAGTGGCAGGTGCGTGCGGTTCGTGCAGGTAGAGCACTGCGGGGCCCCGGGTGCGCCAGCAAGCCCTGTCAGCCAAAATTTTTGGAAAATTTGAAAAAATTGGGAGATTTTGGGGCAATTCTTGGTTGATTATGGGCCCCGGAGAAATTTTCAAAAATAAAAGGATTTTGGGTATTTTTGGAGAAAATGCCAAATTTTTTGGAAATTTAAATTGTATGAGTTTTTCCTCCAAAATTGGTAAAATCAATGGGTTGATTGAAATGGTGAATTTATGGAGCTTGGTGGAATTCTTGGAAAGAAGAAGAATTAAAATAAATAAAAATGGCAATTGGACAAACTTAATGGAAATTAATTAGTCAAGTGCGGTATGGTTAAAGCCCAAATCTGCTAGTGGATCCTGGGGGTGAGGGAAGGGAAGGACAAAGCCTAGTTCCCACTCATAGCGTTTCGTGTTGAAACATAGTCTGCCCTTCACAAATGGCCGGGTATGTGAGTAATTCAGTTGATGGTTCATGAGTGGCAACTCGTAAGTGGGAACGGGGCGTCACACCCACTCTTCTCCTTTAACACCTCGAAGGCCTTTCCAGGTGTGTAGACTCGAAGGCCCCTAAGACCCCTCATTCAAGTTCATCCAAATTCGACTTTTAGGACCAATGCTTCGGTCCAGTTTACTTCGCCAACAGCATTTTGGACCCTCAACTTTGGAGAAAGACTTTATTTTGGCTATTCCCTGACAAATAAATTTAATTGTTGTAGTTTGACGACAATAATTTGGCGTCGTCTGTGAGAAATGAGCAAAATGTCATTAGTCATGGCTGGAGGGTCAAGGTCTTTGCGAACTAGAGGTTCCTAATGTGAAACCGCTACAAGGGAGCACCTTTCGAACCCTTATCCAGAGTTAGTCATGCCCTGGAGAGGATAAGAAAGTCGGCTGGTTGGTGACCAGCCTCCTACCGTAATGCAAGATTGGTCCGCAGAGTAGACATCTCCTATCCCCTTTACACTTCTAATCATCAGGTAACCAATTTTAAAACCCCCTTATCTGAGGAATATTAAAGGTGGCCAGACCTAGGTTAACATACCTGGTCTCTCTAGAACCAAAAAGTCCTCTATTATCTCTCTCAAGGAATTCCACAAGTTGAAACAGAGATACGAAGAGCGATAACAAAAAAACTAAAACTTTTCTTAGGTGGTGCAAGCATTAGCGCCTCGATGCCCTTCCAACCATCACCATCAACTCAGTCAAAGTCGAAGCAGCAAAACCCTGCCATCAAAGCCCAATAAGCAGAGTAATATAAAAACACAAGAAAGGGTCTCATGTGGGAAAAAACCATAGCAAGTACAACCTTCGCTAAAGAAACGCATGATCCCGATCAGAATATATGACCAGGGTCCCTTCCAACCTCTTGGGAGTATAAACTAAGAAATTGATTGAAGAAGTTTTCAAAAAGAAAGTCATAAGGGCAATTTTCGATGATTCGCAGCCACGACGTGTGCCATTCTCCAAAGATGTGCTTAGCCATACGCTTCCCCCTAAGTTCAAAGCTACTGCACTTACCTGAATATAGTGGGAGAGAGGATCCCATATTCCACACAAAGAACTTTGAATCCTTGGCATATCTTTACAAGTGGGGTGACGCCACTACATGTTTGGTGTTCTTGATAGATATATAGTGCTAGGGCACACACCAAGAGGGGGGGTGAATTAGTTAATTTAAAAAGAATAGCTTTCAAAACCTTAAACAGTGTATAATGTTTTCCCGTAAAAATCATATGAGAGGCAAATGAGGAATAGATGGTAGCTAAAAGGAAAAATGAATAATGCAAGCATATAATGATTTATAGTGGTTTGACTCACTCAAGCCTAGTACACTACCTTAACTCATCATTAAGGTTTTAAACACAATCTACTAAATACACCTACTTAAATCAAGTAGGTTTTCTAGTCCAAAGACTAGGAAGGTACAACCTCCTATCAAATGGATAGGCCCTCAAGCTCTACAAGCTTGGAAATCAATGAACACAAAAGTAAAGAGAGTTTTAAGAGTTTAACCTCTTAGTTACAAGTTCTCTCAAAGAAAGATAAAGGCTAGAAAGAAAATAAACAACAAATAGGATACAAGCATTTACAATAAATAAGTGAGAGAAAATAATGTAAGCTTAATAACTTCTCTTAGACACTTGCTAGCTTGGTGGTTGGATCATCTAAAAGCTTTAAATGTTCTTTAGGATGAGCATTCATAGTTGTGGGAGCTAGCATCCAAAAATCTGATCATTGGGGATTGTTGGGCGCTCATTTAATGCACTTAAAAAATAGTCATTAGGGTTCTTGCGAAAACAACGGTCGACAGATGCAAAGCATCGGTTGATAGATTAGCATAAATTTAAATATCGGTCAACGGTTCATTCGAAACTGTCGATAGGTCTTTGTGCAAGAATTTTGTCGATTGACATATGCATAAACATCGGTCGTCAAATGGCTTGCAATTTTCAAAGGCAAGAAAGCTTGGCATTCTGTCGGTCGACAGGTATATAACATCAGTTGACAAATGAAAGCCATTCTCCAGAACACTCATACTGTCAGTCATACTTTGAGCAAGTGTTCTGTCGATCGACAGCCAAGGCAATCGATCGACAACTTGACCAAAATTTGAAAAACGGTCAACAGGTTACTTTGACCAGTTGACAGATGACCTTATATCCTTTGAAAAAAATTGCCTCATTTTGAAACCATTTTACTAATGATTGATATTTTTCAAATATAAGTTTTCATAACTATATGTATAAAGATTGATTTGATCATGATGGCTAGCTTTACAAGAACGATTGTTTATATAGATGACAAATTGTTTTCGATAAAGGAAACCAAAAGATGTTTTTCATTATCAAAACTAAAAACTCATATTTGAACATAGAACCGATCATGTGATTCATCATTCTCCCCTTCTTTGATGATGACAAATCGTTAATCCTCAAGCCAAGTGATCTGTCCATGACATCACATTCAGTGGATGCTCTTTCAACACCCACCACATGTCTACTATATACATCCCATGTAATATGGCGTATGACCCACCACCCCATCTCATTAGCATCTCCATGCTAAACAATGGTAGTAGCCCATGTGCCAATCCACTAATTGACTAATCATAGTCCCCTTTTGATAAGTTTAAGAATTGGGAATACCTTTAAGAAATCTTGAACTACATATCCAAGTCACACAGTCTCAACACCTTGAGAGTAGGAAGTCTACTAGAAAGTCTAGGAACTCATTCATAAAGATGAGATGGAGAGATATGAATAAAGATATAACTTTTATCATCAAGAATAATCAACAGTGCCTCTCACTTACATCTCAAAGTGTAAATCTAGCATCTAAGGCACTATCACTAATAAACTCACACTTCTACTAATGCTAATTTACAAGCAACAACTACCAAATCATTGCCTGGTATACAATACCCATCTTATGAAGATGGCAATCCAATTGAGCTTGTTCCAAAAATCTTTAGTTAGTGGGTTAATAACATTCACTAATGATGCCACCTTCTACAGCTGCACGTCTTCACGTGCTACAATTTTTTTTAACAAAAGGAATCACTGCTAGAATTGTTTGGATTTCTAATGAGACCCGGGTTCCACAGGCTCGTGCAACAACCCCAAGAAAGTTGTAATACAAAAGTATAAACAACTCCTTGAAAGGAACCACTTCCGGTTCATAAATGAACCCCACCAAACAACTTCCACAGTAACATCCCATGTCATGACAAAAATGGCTTCCATGGTAAATCCTGCATTCACTGGCATGGAACACTTTCCATCTGATTACTCCACCATTATGTCAAAGACAAACCCAAACGTGGATATCATATCATCCACGTTAGACTGAAAGTTTGAATATGTGAACCTATCTACATAGAGATCACCCACTCTATAGGCCATAACTATATCCCAAGTCCTTTGCAAGTACTTCCTGATATGTTTCATGGCCACCCAATGCTCCTCACCTGGATTAGACTGATATCTACAAGTGACAATCACCACACAGGCGATACTAGTCCTCATACATAACAAAGCGAGCATGAGGTTCCCCACCGTCGAAGCATAAGGGACACACTCCATACGTTGCCTTTCTTCTGGAGTCTGTGGGGGCATTCTCCCAAAGAGTAGAACTCCATGCCGAATAGGTATCAACCTGTTTCTTAGAGTTCTCCATGTTAAACAACTTTAGCATCTTGTCTATGTACCAACTTTGGAAGAGACCTATCTATCTCGTCATTCTATTAGCATAGATGTGGATTCCCTAGATAAAGGTCACATCTCCCAAATCTTTTATGGAGAAATTACTGGACAATTAGAGCCCTATTGACATCAACATGCCAATGTTGTTCCCCAAAAGGAGAATGTTATCCACATACAAGATAAAGTCGCCTCTCGCACTCTTACTTATCTTCTTGTACATACGAGGCTCCTCCGGATTCTTTATGAAATCAAATCTTTTGATTTCAGAATCAAAAGACCGTGATGCCTGCTTGAGACCATAAACGGACCTCATCAACTGGAAAACTTAATTAGGATCTACTGACTAGAATCTTAGCAACAGTTTTATGAATGTATCTTCCTCAAGATAACAATTTGGGAATGCTAACTACATCTATCTGCAAGATCGCATAATCATAACGCGTGACAATAACTATCATCATCTTGATGGAAACATCCATCTCTAACTGCATAGCCTCCAACCATTTTTTGGAATCAATAACACATATTGCCTTTTCATAGGTGGTAGGATCAACCACTAGATCACCCTCTCCATACAAGAACAAATCCTACATCACCTTCATTTTAAATTCAAATTGTTTTAGAGGGAAAAATACTCTACTAATCCTACGATGTGCCTCAAGGATGACATTTGACGGACTGATTGGCTCAACCTTCTGACTAGGTTCGATTTGTGCCCTGGAAGACTCATCTTCCTAATCTACTTTCCTTTCGATGCCCTCTTTCTTGAGAAATTCCTTCTCTAAGAATATGACATTTGTGTTTACCAGAATTCTTTGATCACTCGAAAAATAGAACTAATATCCCTTTTAATGGAGTGGATACCCCACAAATCTACCTTCGTCAAAGCAAACTTCTAACTTACATGTTTTATAACTTCTTAACAAAAGCTGGACAACCCCAGACCTTAACCATGATTAAGACTAGGAGGTATCTCATACTATAACGCCCCGCTTTTTCAGGGCGTTAGATAACGTATGATTTCGGGGATATTTTTTTTTTCATCATAAACTTAACACATAAGTCGTTCCCCGACAATATAATGAATAAACTAAGACAGGTAAATTATCATAAATGCAGAAGCTAGATTGAAATCTCAAATGGTATATAACCAAACTATTTTATTCATAATATGAAAATCACACTATCGTCAAACATGACATCATCAAGATACACATCATAATCAAAAAACATGCTACGAACCCCCTACCCCCTACTAATCTCCATAACTCCTTGGCAATCCCTTTCCCTTTCGCATTGCTACTTTCACCTGAAACATTTGAATATTCCAAGAACAAAGTCCAAATAAGATGTTGAATCATCTAAGTGAGAGTTCAAAACACTTTTTCATGAATGTATGCAAGACATGAAACAACCTAACATAACCCGACAAGCCCCAGCTTAAGAGAATCCCACACAGCGGTTAACTCATACCACGGGGAAAGAGTAATCTCTCTAGAGGCAACGCAACCACATCTACACATTGGCATAACATCGTCCTAGCTTAAGAGGGGCAATATCAACGCATGAACCCGAGAATCACCCCACCATCATTACATTCCCACTCAAAAGCATTTCAGACCATGTCAACACAAACCCTGACCACAAGATGATCAACACTATCCCTTGGAATCCATGTCCACCTCGAAAATAATGCTACCGCTCAAAAGCCCCAGGGTGGTGTCCATTCGCAGCCCCGCCACTTAATCCAATCCAGGGTGGTGTACATTCTCAGACCCGCCGCTTGTCGACTCTCAAGGATGGTGTTCACTCTCAGCTCACATCAGAAGTGGGCATTAATCCTTGGCACGTTTCCTTAGGGCTATCACTCAAGTGCTACATCACAGATTGACATCCCACATGGACAAACACAAAAACATGCCAATGCCATATACCATGACTCGATGCATCATTTAAAACAACATTTCATGTACATAATATATCGCACAAAATTCAATGCACATGCATAAAACATTTAGGGATGAACCTCCCTCGTGAAAACAACCATCACAAGCTTAAACCATTCACATGCAACAAAACCCCTTTTGCATGTAATCAAATCAAGTTTAGGTAGAAACAAAATCAAGTTTTAGGATATAACTACTCACCTCGAACGTATCTCAAAACACCTCGATTCTCATCCCAACCTCGATTTTCGTGCAAATCCTCAAGTCTTTTAACCAAACCACCTCCTTACACACCCTCACATGTTGCCTAAGTGCTCTACGCTTGTGATGCCTAGTGTGTGCTCTACATGCTTTTTCTTCTCTAGGAACAAAAACCCTCTATCCATTAAGCTCGAATCACTCTTGTCCAGCACGAATTTATCACAACTTTGAATGAGAAACCCTTAGCCATGAACACCATATTTATAGGCTTTGAAACTTGACCACCAAGTAAATCACATTATACTACAATATTTCTTAATCATTTCCAAATCTTCTAAGATATTCCAATCATTTCAAATCTTTTTCAAATCTTCCAAGACATTTCAATCATTTCAAATCTTCTAAAATCTTCTCCAATCATTTCAAATCTTCTAAAATCTTATCTAATCATTCCAAATCTTCTAAGATTTTCTACAATCATTCTTATCCAAATCAAATCTTATTCAAATCAAATCAAATCTTTATCAAAATCAAATCAAATCAAATCTTATCCTTAAAGTCATCATGAGGTTTCATCTTTATCTCTAAATTCATCATTAGCCTTCATCTTATCTCTAAAGTCATCATGAGTTTTCATCTTTATCTCTAAAGTCATCATGAACCTTTATCCTTATTTCTAAAGTCATTATGAGGTTTCATCTTTATCTCTAAAGTCATCATGAGTCTTCATTTTATCTCTAAAGTCATTATGAGACCTTATTCTTATCTCTAATGTCATCATGAGGCTTTATCCTTAACTCTAAAATCATTATAAGGCTTCATCCTTATCTCTAAAGTCATCATGAGACTTTATTCTTATCTCTAATGTCATCATAAGGCTTTATATTTATCTCTAAAGTCGTCATGAGACTTCATCCTTATATCTAAAGTTATCATGAGGCTTTATCCTTATTTCTAAGGTCATTATGAGGCTTTTCCTGATCTCCTAAATGCTCTTAGGGAAAAGGTTTCAAGAATTACACCTTGGCCCAAACTTTTTGAGTAATTGCACTTAGACCCCTTTCAACTTGGTCTCGACCATTTTTTAATTACACTTATGCCCCTGGAGAAAGGATTTATTACACTAATACCCCAAAATTTTAGGTAAATTACACTTTTACCCGAACTTTAGTATTTATGATTTTACCCCTGGCTTAAAAACTCTTATTTTATCTCAAGACTTTCATAATCCTTTGAAATGTTTTATTTTCTCATATATTTGAACTTAAAAATCTAAGGTATTACATCCTTTATGATCATTCAATTTTTCAAACTGAAATTAGCTGTACCAAAAACTATCTCTATATTAATTGCTTTCAATGTCACAAATCTCGTCTCAAGACACTCGTCAATGACATACCTTTTTTCTTAGATATTTATGTTTCGAGGTACTCCCTTCCATCGATTCGTCAATTACTTAACTAAATTCTCAAATCGATTTTCAGTTGCTTGAACTTACTTAACACTACGCAATATGGGGGGTATTACACATACCATATCAAAATCGCATTGCCTCAACAGACTTCGTTGGAGCCCTATATAGGAAATAAATCGCAGTCATAAGTGTTAGATTTGAATAGCAATGGCACCAACACCAAGAGGGGGGTGAATTGGGTTGTTTTAAAAATTTAATTGAACTTGAAAATCCTTTTAATGAAAAATGTGATTTTAGTGAAAGTGAGGATTAATGAAATGCTTGAAAAAATAAATGAAACAAATAGCACAAGCATATAAGAGACACAACGATATATAGTGGTTCGGCTTAAACCAAGCCTACTCCATTACCTTAGCTCCTCACTAAGGATTTTTCAATCAATCCACTAAAAACCTCCTATCTCTCCGGATAGGCCCTCTAGCAACAAGCTAGGAAATACAACCCCTTGCTTCAACAAGCAAGTCCTCTAGCATAACAAGGTAGGTATTCAACCCCTTGCTTCAATAAGCAAGTCCTCTAGCACAACAAGCTAGGAATCAAAATCCTCCTACGAGCAATGTAGTCTCTCTAGCAAAACAAGCTAGAAAAATTACAAAGAGATATAAGATAGGAGAGGATCTGAGAAACAACATTCTCAGTTACAAACTCTCTCAAAAATAAACACAAAGCTTGATAATGAATTTAACCAAATGAATACAAAGCCTTGAAAAGAGAACGAATTTACCAATGAAGCACAACAATGATCTTGGCACTTGGGAGCTTATAATGTAATCTCTTGGTTGGTTTGAATCACCCATTTGACTTGTATTTATAGTCCCTTGAGAGCCCATGCACGAATCTTGCCGTTGGTAGTGGAAAAGCCACTTTGGGTGAGTGGAAAAACTAGCCGTTGGGGGTTTCTACAACACAAACGGTCGACAGATGCAAGGCATCGGTCGACAGATTAGCAAATATTTAAAATCCGGTCGACAGATGAAGAAGAACAGTCGACAGATGCTTGTGGATGCATTCTGTCGGTCGACAGATGCAAAAGCATCGGTCGACAGATGTGCATACTATCGATGCATCACTGAATGGCATTCTGTTGGTCGACAGATGCAAGAGCATCGGTCGACAGATGGTCTAAAAATAAGAATCCTGTTGACAAATGATGAGGTATCTGTTGACAGATGAAGCCATCCTTCAGGATATGTATACAGTTCAATTTATTTACATTTCTTTAGTTAAAGTAAATGTCATTATTTTGTTTTATTTATATTTTACCTTCCATTTACTTTAATACATAAATGTAAATAAGAAAGTACCCCCCATTTGAATTCAATAAAAATATCTAAAAAATCAAAATCCATAAGAATAAAAAAGTAGAATTTGGGTTTTAGTACAAACTTAGGATTTTGCGATTTTACCACCTCCAAGATATACACTTTCCATTTCTTAAAAAAATCGTTAAAAATCGTTTTAGCACTAATGGATAGAAGATATCAAAATACCGGGAGATAGTTTTTCAAAAAGAAATCATTTTCTTATATGTCTCCTTATAAGGTGCTAGTCTTCCAGACTTAGAAAAATTTTGAAACGTTATCAAAACGAGTTTCAAGGCATAATGCATGAACTAAAGGATTTTTCATACGTTTAAATTTCAAGCCAAAACCTTTCATGCAAGCTTCAAAATATGAAAGCTTATTTTGAAATATGAGATTAACATAAATGATTTTTCATACTTAAGATTGGATTTTCATCAAACGCATTTATGTTCAAGTTGGTCTTTTGCCGTAAAACAATTTTAGCTCTATCTTGACCAACGACTTCAAAGCTATTTTGAAAATCATTTTAGGAGATTCATTTAAGATTAAATACTTGACTTTGCAAATCTCCAACTGATATAGAAAATCATAAATCATTTTGGTTTTCATTTTAACAAAGTAGAACTTGATATTGAAATTAATATATGTTGAAAACCATAGCCTTGACTCATGACTTAGGGATTAAGCTAATATATGTTTTTCATCATCAAAACTAATATGCAAAAATGTGCAACATCAATAAGCATATGCCCACACAAGATAACGAGAAATCTATACCAGCAATCATCAAATGCACTAAGGGCAAACAAAGTGTGATTCATATGCTCAAAAATCCCACTCAACTGTGGTGTGGTTGGAGGTGTCACCTAAGAGATTAAACCATAAGCCTTAAGATGGCCACCAAACTCTATACTCAAGTATCCCCCCACCTCGAACGAATTGAAGTGTTCTAATACTCTTTCCAGTCTGGTTCTCCACTTTGGCCTTAAACTCCCTGAACTTCTCAAAGGTCTTGGATTTGCTCTTTATCAAGTACATATGTTCGGACCATGAAAAGTTGTTAGTAAAAGTGATGAAGTAGGAGTAGCCACCTCTAGCCTAAACAGAGAATGCCCCATACATATCTTTGTAAATCATCCATAGCAATTCATTAGCCTCTCACTTTGACGAGCAAAGGGTTGCTTAGCCAATATGAAATATTCACAATTCTGCCCCAATTTAGAACCTACTAGATCATTAAATCCTCTTTTGTCCAACTTAATAATCCTCCTCTCATTGATATGGCCTAGCCTGAGGTGCCACAAATGCTTAAGATCTACATATACAGCGTAAAAACATTTCCTGTTGCTTGTGGTTGCAACACATGCATTACCATCTCTCATAGACTCGTGTATTTCCAAAACATAAAGACCGTAGACCGATGTACACATTCCAACAAATTCATTACAAAAATGTATATTACACAAATTTTTGGAAATCGAATATGCAAAATATTCTTCTACAAGCTTAGGAATGAAACAACATTCTAAATAGCTTCTGGTACATACAAACAATCTTTAGTTTCAATACATGCTTGGAAAACTAAATAATAGAAGAAGTCCCTATAACTAATGGATTAACAAATGCTCCATTCCAAGCTCTAAGGATAACTTCCCGCTGCTAAAATGGCCTACTCGTCTATAGATCCTACATGCAAACACATATGTGAGATGATACACCAAAATCCAAAGACTAAGTAACATGAGATCGACCAATAAAATTGATAATCTCAACTAAAAGCAAGGAAGAAGCACTTACCCCTTGAGTTTTTGCTACACTTATCTCTAAAGCCTTGCAAAATCTCTCTGCAATTCCTCTTCCAATGCCCCTTCTTCCTGCAATGGAAACAATCTCTCATGGATACCTTGGCTTTGAACTTATTCTCGAAGACCTTGTCCCTAGGCCTCATCCACTTCTTCTTTTTCTTAGAGGCAGGCCTCCTTTTGGAAAATCTAGAAGTTAAGGTAGTAGCAAGAATACTTTCTTTACCCTTCCCCTTTAACCAAGCCTAAGATGACCTCAACGTGATGAGTAGCTCTAGAAGTGTGCATTGGGTCATGTCCATATGAAATTTCATAACGAGCTCGGAGAATGACTTAGGGAGTTATTGCGATCCATGTCCATGTGGAAATCTAGTGCATTCAATTGATTAATCATATCAATCATGGATAGCACATGATCTTCCACATCAGTGCCTTTCGACATCTGGGTACGAAACAACTGCTTTGATATATCAAATCGAGCAGTCCCACTCATATCTCCATATGGTTCCTTCAGATTTAAGATCATATCAATAGCAATCCACTTATTCATATCTTGTATCTAAAGCTCATTATTCATGGAGGTGAGTATAATAATGCTTCTAGCCTTACAATCGTGGTCATGCATCTCCTCCCACATGACATGCTCCTCCTGATTGAACCCCTTGGGAAGTCCAAAAAGAACTGGTTGATCCAAGACATATGCAATTCCCTCCAAATTTAAAACTAATTTTAAATTACTGAGCCACTCTATAGAATTAGGTCTTGTTAAAACTATTTTGTCCAAACTGCAAGAAAACGAGTTTGACTCATTTGTTATTTTAAAAGAGATTTAGCTGTAAAAGAATTTAAAGTTTGTCAATGTAATTATCTAGAAAATACAATTAATTTCGGTCTTGAATTAAAGGTATCTCCCACTAATTTGTTTTGAAACCCACATTTCATAAGGTGGTGAATGCAAATCACAATGGAAAATTCATAGCAGGTGATCGAAGAGATAACTCTTTGTCCCCTTCCCACATCCAATGTGGAAGCTTAATCTTTGGCCCCTATACCATTGACTCTGCAACACTATGGTGGTTTCTAGGATAGTGACACAGTAAGATTCCACTCACTACACCAGCTAACAGTCCACTTGCAAGGTCTATAGCCTCGACACTATGGTGGTATGTTGGCCATATCCATGTGGGGTAGCTAACAACATCCAATGCTTAATAGGAACGTCAACCAACTCTCATGAAATGTTCCCTCCCACCTATGGGCAGTCAAGGTACACCCAATCAAGTGACGACATATCCTACGGCAGTGGAGGGCCACAATGAGTCCAATTCATCGCTTAAATCTAATATTACTATGCACAAATGAGAAGATTTTCTAGTCTTTATTTTAAGGTCTCACTTTGCACATGCGTTAAGTTTTAATTGATGTATCCAATACATAATAAACAAAACACATACATGCATTCATAACTAGATGATCATGGGCTTTTAAGCATTTAATTAAACTTAAGCTTTAGGATTTAATTAAAGAAGCATTACAAGAGACATTAAACCACAAAAGTTTTCCATTGCCAAAATTTTGGTTGACTTGCTCCTTTAAGGCACTATCACCGAATGACCTGACATCTCCATCAACGTCAATGCTTTGATGCTCCTTTTTCATTTTACAAGAAAGATTTTCTAATACAAATAATTCTAACAATGAAACAAGAACATGGAGACTTATGTCTCTTTACAAATCGAATGAATAAATAACAATTACATATTAGGGACCAAATACTTGCAATCATTCATTCATTCAAACACATTGAATAAGCCCATGATCACCCTGATCAATCTAATTGATCATGTTAGCATTAACTCTTGAAATCCAATTTCAAAATAAATGTGTTTATGTAATGTGTGTTATTTTTTGAACTTATTACATCTTACATCACATTCTCTTCTGGTATAAGCCTATCCCATGTAATCCAATTACATCTAAGCAAATACCTTAGAAAATGGGCAACTGACACACTAACAATATGAAAATGGTCGATCGTTTCTCTTTTTCTGGTACCCAAGTAGTCGATAGTCTAAAAGACTATCTACTGTTTTTCCCACTAGAAGAAAACAATCAACAAGATGCCATACCTATCAATTGTTTTAGCTGGTTGATCACGAAACGGTTAACAGTCTCCAAATTTGGTCGACCAATTTTTTAGGTCTCTAAGAGTGGTCGATAGATCTCTAAGAGACGGTCGACTAGCTTCCTTCATCAAATATAGATTGGTCGACCGTTCAGATGCAACTGTCTACAATTTTTTAAACTTGTAACAAAACATAATACAAAATAGGTGTGAAAATATACACACAAAACACAAGCATGGGATGATAAAACGTAGCAGAGGCTCTAATACCACAAATGTTAGAAAACATGATCTGATCATACGCAGCGGAAAAATAAAATCTGATTTTATTGGTATCACGTTTCTCAAATCTTACAATTTAAATCGAAGACACAAAACAAAAAATTACCTCGAAACGAAATCTGATTTCGTAGTCGATAACCCTCTTGATATCTCCCACGTGTGAGATGCGGAGTCGATCCACCCAAAATCGTCAAGACTTCAATAGACTTGAGAGAAAAAGGGACACGAAAATTTTCTCTAAAATTTTCGTTTTGATTCGATTGATTGATATTTTGGATTCTAGGTTTAATGTTATATTTATAGACAAAAAACCCTAAAACCCTAAATGCTATTGGACTAGGCTTTAGGTGCTAGCAAAAAGCCCAATCCAACTTAATAATTAAATAAATAATCATATTACTTATTTAATTATTCTTATTTCTTTAATAAATAATTGCACTTATAATTTAGTAATTCCATAATTACTAAATTTGCCCATTTTTCTTTTAAAATGATTTCTATTGGGTGGGAATTTTTGGGTTCACAATTAAATTGGTAACGAGAATTAATCAAATATTAATTCTCATAAATCATGAGTGACATCTAGCAATATATCATGATTACCCAATTTAATGTGAAGCGGGAATGTGAACCTTACGCTACGGTGCCCTACAATACAGTCCCTCTATCATACTATATCCCGACGAGATATGAGATCACAGACAGCAGGTCAAATCTCTTGATCTCGTCATATGACCAAATCCAATCATCACACTTGACTAATATGACACAACCTCTACGGAATCCAAATTTCGTCATCATATTACCTCGACCAAAGATTTATCGTCAAGTGACCACTGGGTCACATAGGATATCCTTCTCGTATATCTCGAGGTGATAGATTCCATGTTTGATGCACACATACCTCATGTGTCAGGGAACTAGGCACATAGATATGTACGGTTATCCCTGATTAGGACAACCATATAATATTGCTGATATCCTAATCCACTAACACACAGATATCCATGTCATCTCAAGTCTAAGGACTAATGCAAATCCGTAGTTAATATTGAATCATTAGCCTGTGAGATAAAACCCATGTGATTCAATATTAACAGTCCCGTTCAGTGAACTTGTTCCTATAACAAGTACCCACTCGTCTTCTTTCTGTATCTTATACAGAGTGGTACGAGACCCATCAATCTTGTCTTTTGGTATCTTATACTGAACAAGGAGGAAGATGATGTGCCGGCCTTTGCGAGTTACTAATTATCCAAGTTACGAACTCTATGGCTAGGAACATATTTATAGTATAACGTATTGTGGATTATCCATCTCGATTAATCTTAACAATCAATAATGGTATCCACTCCTTATTATACTAAAGGATATTTGTATGTTCAATTCAAACCTTATTGCAATTTAAATTAAACATAAAACTTGCCATTAAATAGGGTTTAAATAATTACAAGATCAAGCCCTATTGTGTCACTAGAACTGGTCTTAAGGGCTTACATCTAACAATCTCCCAGTAGCCCTAAGACCATTTTGAATGGTATCTCATACCCCATCTATCTAGATGAGAATCTAGTTGCTTATGGTTCATGGCCTTAGTTAGTGGATCTGCTACATTCTCTGATATATCTACTCTCTCCACATTGACATCTCCTCTGCCAACAATCTCTCGAATGAGGCGGAAGCGTCTCTCAATGTGTTTGGAATTTTAGTGAGACCTTGGTTCCTTGGCTTGCGCTATGGCCCCATTGTTGTTGCAAAACAAAGGCACGACAGACTCTATTGAGGGAACCACTCCAAGTTTTGTCACAAACTTCTTGATCCAGACGGCTTCCTTCGTAGCATCAGATGCTGCGATATACTTGGCTTCTGTAGTAGAATCGGCGGTAGTATCTTGTTTGGAACTCTTCCAACTGAATACTCCCCCATTGCAAGTAAACACATAGCCTAAGATAGACTTTCTATCATCAACATCTGATTGGAAATTAGAATCTGTGTAACCTTCCACTTTAAGTTCTCCCGTTCCAAATGTAAGAATCAAATCCTTAGTCCTTCTCAAGTACTTAAAGATCTTCTTAACAGCAATCCAGTGTTGTTCACCTAGATTAGATTGATATCTACTTATAACACTTACAGCATGAGCGATATTAGGCCTAATACATAACATCGCATACATTAGGCTTCTTATTGCCGAAGCATAAGGAATCCTAGACATGTGATCTCTCTCTTCTTGTGTTTTGTGACACATATCTCGAGAGAGGTAAATTCCATGTCTAAAGGGCAGCAGACCTCTCTTGGAATCCTCCATGTTGAACCTCTTCAACACTTTTTCTATGTACTTGGTTTGGGAGAGCCCTATCAATCTCTTCGTTTTATCCCTATAGATCCGAATACAAAGAATGTAGGCAGCTTCTCCCAAATCTTTCATGGAGAACGTACTTGATAACCATGCTTTTATTTTTTATAGCAATCTTACATCATTCCTAATGAGTAGGATGTCATCAACATATAGGACCAAAAACGCAATCATGCTCCCACTAACCGTTTTGTATGCACAGAGCTCGTCAACGTTTTGAATGAACCCAAACAATTTGACTTAATTATCAAAATGAATGTTCCAACTCCTGGATGTTTGCTTAAGACCATAAATGGATCTCTTAAGCTTGCATACCTTCCCTGTTTGATCCTTGGGTGTGAAGCCTTCAGGTTGTCCATATAGATATCCTGATCTATATAACCATTTAGAAAAGTTGTCTTCACATCCATCTACCATATCTCATAATCATAATGAGCGACAATGGCTAGTAGAATCATAATGAGCGACTTGGTAATTGGACATCTTGTGGGATAGATTCAGGTTCGGCAAACCCTTCGTCAAGTTCTATTTTCCTTTTTGTTCCACCTTCTTGAATAAACTCTTTTTCAAGAAAAATAACATTTCTGCTAACAACTACTTGTTGCAGCTCAGGAATATAGAATTCATATCCTAAGGTATCCTTAGGATAATAACCTATGAAACTCCCCTTTAAAGATCGAGTCTCAAGTTTTTCTAATTTAAGCTTTCTCACAAAAGTTGTACATTCTCAAATCTTAATATGTTTAAGACTTGGTTTCCTACCAAACCATATCTAATGTGGTGTTGTAGGAACTGACTTGGAAAGTACTCTGTTTAGAAGGTATATTGCAGTAAGAAGGGCGTGACCCCATAAGAATAATGGTAAGTTAGAATAACTTAACATGATTCAGACCATATCTAATAGAGTTTGATTCCTCCTTTCTGAAACCCCGTTCAGTTGAGGTGTTCCTGGTGGAGTGCGTTGTGAAATAATACACGAGACATTAAGGAAATCTTCAAACTCGTGACTTAGATATTTGCCTCTATTATCTGATCGTAAGGCTTTTATCTTTTTACCAGTTTAACTTTCTACTTCAGGTTTAAAATCTTTGAACATTTCAAAATATTCGGATTTATGTCTCATGAGATAAGCATATCCATATCTAGACATACCATCTATAAAAGTTATGAAGTATTGATAACCCCCTCGGGCCATTACATTAATTGGCTCACATACCTCAGAATGTATGAGTCTAACAATTCTGTAACTCTAACTCCTTGTCCAACAAAGGGTGATTTGGTCATTTTGCCTAGGATACAAGATTCACATGTTGGATAAGGTTCAAAACCCAATGGGCCAAGAAGCCTATCTTTCTCCAACTTAGTGATTCTGTCATCCCCAATATGACCCAATCGATAATGCCACAGAATTTTGGAATTTGGGTTATCTCTTTGTCTCTTGTTATTATTCAATACACGCAGATGTTTATCATCATCAACAGTTATGTTCAAAATGTAAAGACCATTGATAAAATTACCAAAAACAATCAATTTATTTACAAAATAAATCTCACAAACATTATTTTTAAAAGAAAATTCATAATTCTCTTTCACTAAAGCAGGAATAGAAATAATGTTCTTAAAAGCTCTAAGTACACATAAACAATTGTTTAAAACTAAACTATGTCCATGCGATAAAAATAAAGTAATAGTGCTAATAGCCGTGGCTACAACTCTTGCCCCGTTTGCCACCTTCAGCACAATCTCATCATCTGCGAGCTTTCTACTTTGCTCCAAATCCTGTATAGAAGCACAAACATGAGTTGTCACTCCAGAATCTAGAATCCATAAAGTAGAACAATGAGCAATGGAAAATACTCATAAACTATCATCATACCTTCCACTTCCTTCTTCAAGGAACTGAGGTAATCTTTGCAGTTCCTCTTCCAGTACCCGTCCTTGCCACAATGAAAACATTTTCCTTTGATAACAGCTTTGCTCTTCTTCTTACTTATTGTCTTGGCCCCTTATGGTACTTGCATAGCCTTTTTCTTGCCTTTCCCCTTCGTAGTCTTACTGGAAGAGGTAACAGCCATCACAGTACCCGATTTCATGTTGTTTTGTGCCGTAATGAGCATATTCATTAACTCTGCCGCAGTACACTTTATTTTATTCATATAGAAATTCGATATGAAATTTCCATACGAATCTGGCAAAGATTGAAGGATCAAATCAATTTGGAGGTGAAGATTCAACTCATCCCCCAAATCCTTCAACTTCTCTGACAAAAAGATCATTTTGAGAACGTGTTCTCCCATTGATCCTCCCGAAGACATCTTTGCCCTAAATAGTGCCTTAGATATCTCATATCTTGCACTCCGACTTTGTTCACCATACAACTCTTGTAGGTGTGTGATGATAGAGTACGTGTCAGGCATATTCGCATGTTGATGCTGTAATTCACTACTCATTGAAACATGCATATAGCTCCTAGTGGTGAGATCATCATCTCGCCACTTGGTGAGAGTATCTTGCTCCTCTTGAGTAATGTTTTGAGAAACATTTTCCCCTCTATCATCATGAGTAGGCACAGGTACAAAAGCATCCAACACATAAGCAATTTTCTCCAAGTTCAAAATTAGTTTCAAGTTTAAGAGCCAATCATTGAAATTTGGTCCAATTAGCTGGTGCTTGTCAAGATTTCTAGTAAGTGAGTGCAATGAAGCCATTTGATGTATCTGCAAAAAATAAATAGATTATTAGATATCTTGTTTTCCTTAACTATTTGATTTTGGTCTTTAAATCAAACAGTGCCTCCCACTAAGTTTTTCAGATTCCTTACTCTCAATAAAGGAAAATACAAATTCACATTGGCATGAATTCCAGTGGGTATTTAGATTCTTATCAAACTTATTACTCCTCACATAATAGATTCTTGGAATAACAAATTCAATAAGTGGACAACTCTTGTCCAGTGCATCTCATGCACGGTCTAAATATTATTTTGGCTCCCAATCCAATGTACCTCACATAATAGTTTCTTGGCAATTGAACATGGTTAAATTATACCATCACGCTGACAAGTCTGCACAGTTGAATATCGATCCCCTCACATAATAGGTTCTTGGGTCTCAATATTTGTGCATCCCCGTCTCATCAAATGATAAATAGAAATTAAAAACATTTTAACTAGTGTGCAACCCCTATGTATCCATGGCCAGTCAACACACGAATCAAAATGCCCTAATCTCTACCGTGATGGAGAGCCCCGATTAAATTACCTTAACTCTTAAGGTCTAACCGGTTACAATTTAATTTTATAAAATGGGAGATTTTTGATCTAATTTTAGGTCTCACTTTACACATGCAATGTTTTAATCATCATACATCAACTATGTAAAATAAACATTGCATAAAGTAGTCGATATGGTCATGGAGTCAAACATGCATTCTAGGCACGATTCTAGCCATTGGAAACGTGCGGTGCATACGTGGGTACATTAAAAGAAAACTGCTTATAACTATTACAATCATAACCCGCTTACATAGAGTCTTCGTTTCCTCGATTGTTTCACCTTTGACGACTCTATTCCACGTGTGCCTTCATGAGTTGAATCCCCACTTTTACATTCACTATAAACTACTTTTACAATAGAATAAAAATGAAAATGAAATTAAACAATTAATTTTACAACTGTTATCCAAAAACGGCAGATCTCGGCACGCAGGCCTTCAAATAAACGATCCATACATCCACACAACACATACATCATTTATGTAGTGTCCTAAGTCCATGACCAATATCAATGTGAGACAAGGCATCCACAACATGCTATTTAACAATTAAAAGCATATTATAAAATGTATATGATTGTCGGACATGGGTATAACAATTATACCTAAAGTGTTTTGAAACCCAATTTTT
Organism: Diospyros kaki; assembly: GCA_036245055.1. Lineage (NCBI taxonomy): Eukaryota > Viridiplantae > Streptophyta > Magnoliopsida > Ericales > Ebenaceae > Diospyros > Diospyros kaki. The sequence goes on from BSEG01000012.1 coordinate 29,385,887, forward strand.
TTTTAAATTTATTTTGCTAGAAATATAAAAACAAATAATTAAAATAAATAAAAATTGGGGGGAGGGGATTAGAGGCCGCGCGCGTGCAGCAACGCGCGCCATGCGTGCGGGTGCGCGTGGCCACCTACTCAAGGCACGCGGCTATGCAGGACGCGTGTACGATGCTCGTGGCAGGGCCAAAGCCTAGCCCATGAACGTGGCCAAGGCTGCGCTAGTGGACCAGGCCTGCGGCCCAGGAAAGGGGATGCGCCTCACACCGTTGTGCGGGAGCATGCCACCCTAGGCGGCCGCGGACTATGCCCGCGTCGCACACCTACATGCCACTGCCCTAGGTGGTGGTTTCCCTTCTAGTGGCCGCCCAACGACCACCCCTCTCCCGTGGCCACTATCGCCCAGTGGCGTCTCTTCTTCAGGCGACGCCACCCAGCGGTGCCGACCAGCCTACCGGCACTGCCAAGCGGTGCCATGGCCATCAGCGCCGCCAATGGCGGTAGCGGATCGAATCCACCGCTTCCCTTCCCCTGTTTCCTTATTTTTATTTGCTGCAAATATATATATATCATATATACATACATATATTGTTTTGCATTCCTAGTAAACAACGTAAATACAATTTATATATTTAAAAACAACAAACCTTTTGTTTTGTTCTTCTAGCAGAATCTATTTACGTATATCACATACACTCAAAATTATTATTGACTCAAAACACAAAATTGATGTCTGACAAACACATAAATCAAAACCATAAGATTGAAAAACGATGGCTCTAATACCACTGTTAGAAATCATAATTTGATCATACGCAGGGAAAAAATAAAATCTGATTTTATTGGTATCACATTTCTCAAATCTTACGGTTTAAATCAAATACACAAAACGAAAAATTACCTCGAAACGAAATCTAATTCCGTAGCCGATAACCCACCTGATATCTCCCACGTGTGAGATGCGGTGTCGATCCACCCAAAATTGTCAAGACTTCAATAGACTTGAGAGAAAAAGGGACACGAAAATTTTCTCTAAAATTTCTGTTTTGATTCGATTGATTGATATTTTGGATTCTAGGTTTAATGTTATATTTATAGACAAAAAACCCTAAAACCCTAAGTGCTATTGGACTGGGCTTTAGGTGCTAGCAAAAAGCCCAATCCAACTTAATAATTAAATAAATAATCATATTACTTATTTAATTATTCTTATTTCTTTAATAAATAATTGCACTTATAATTTAGTAATTCCATAATTACTAAATTTGCTCCCTTTTCTTTTAAAATGATTTTTATTTAGTGGGACTTTCTGAGTTCATAATTAAATTGGGAACGAGAATTAATCAAATATTAATTCTCGTAAATCATGAGTGACATCTAGCAATATGTCATGATTACCCAATTTAATGTGAAGTGGGACTGTGAACCTTACACTATGGTGCCTTGCAATACAGTCCCTCTATCATACTATATCCTGATGAGATATGAGATCACGAACAACAAGTCAAATCTCTCGATCTCGTCATATAACCAAATCCAATAATCACGCTTGACTAATATGACACAACCTCTACAGAATCTAAATTCCATCGTCATATTACCTCGGACAAGGATTTATCGTCAAGTGACCACTGGGTCGCATAGGATTTCCTCCTCGTATATCTAGAGGTGATAGATTCCATGCTTGATGCACACATATCTCGTGTGTCACTGAAGTAGGCACATAGATACATACGACTATCCCTGATTAGGACAACCATATAATATCGCTGATATCCTAATCCACTAACACACAAATATCCATGTCATCTCAGGTCTAAGGACTAATGTAAATCCGTAGTTAATATTGAATTATTGACCCGTGAGATAAAACCCATGTGATTCAATATTAATAGGCCAATCAGTGAACTCGTTCCTATAACGAGCACCCACTCGTCTTCCTTTTGTATCTTATACAAAGTGGTACGAGACCCATCAATCTTATCTTTCGGTATCTTATAGGGAACAAGGAGGAAGACGATGTGCTGGCCTTTGCGAGTTACTAATTATCCAGGTTATGAACTCTATGGCCAGAAACATATTTATAGTATAACATATTGTGGATTATCCATCTCGATTAATCTTAACAATCAAGAATGGTATCCACTCCTTATTATACTAAAGGATATTTGTATGTTCAATTCAAACCATATTGTAATTTAAATTAAACATAAAACTTGCCATTAAATAGGCAGCCAAAAGAGCCCATTAGTTCTTCTCGGGTACGTTCGTTCTTCCCGTGCAAAGGATTTTTTCCCAGGCATGGGCATTCTTTCTGAACATGACTTGACTATTTGGGTTAAAATATTTAATATTTCTCTTGAGGGGTGGCATGAGGAGGGTATCGCATTTGTTGTGAGCACTCTTGGGCATCCCATACATACTGATTTTACAACTAAAGACTGCTCTAGAATGGGATTTGCTCGGGTTTGTATTGAGATGGATGTCTATTCTAATTTTCCCTAATTTGCTACCCTAGATCAGGGTCTTGATGGTCGTTCAAGGTAGACTAAATTCTTAAGGATGCCGGTGGAATAATAGTGGGTGCCCTCGAGATGTAGTCAATGTAAGGTTTTTGGGCATTTCCTTAATGCTGATAAGGCAGGTTAGAATCCAACTACAAGTGCAATAGGGTAATGAGGGAATGATAGTGGGAGGGCTAAGCCCCGTGGGTCTTTGATCAAGAGTGTTAAACAAACAAATGTGACTTGTCCTAATGCCCCGAGAGCTGTAAGTGATCTGGTGGCAACACATTTTTGTCCTATGTTAGAGGAAGATATGGATACCCCATCTCTTGGAGGAGTTGCTATAATACACCAAGAGCCCAGAGAAGGGTAATATATATCGAGGATAAATAAGGAAGAAAACAACACCAACTAAATACCTTTTAAGCTGAATGTTGGTAAAGAACTCCTGGGTTAAGTGTGCTTGAGTTGGGAAAGTTTAAGGATGGGAGGCCTTTGAGAAGTTCGCATAGGCCCATTAGGGTAAGTTGATTCAGTCATTCCTATTGCTTGATGCGAGATGTTATAGGTGGTATCAGAGCTAACCCTTAGAGAAGGCGATCCGATGAGGGCTAGGAGTGGCGCCGGAGTGTGAGGGCCTGAACAATGAGCGGCTTCTGATAGGCTTCTAGGATAGCAGCTTTCAAATGGGAGAAGATTTGAGACCAGTTGTAAGGTCGCATGACGAGGACGTCATGTGCTTAAGAGGGAAGGGAGAATGTAATACCCCAAAAACCCAGAGAAATGAGTACATATCGAGGATAAGTGAAAAAGGAAACAACACCATCTAGATACATTTTGCGCTGAATCACTACAAGAAAAATCGTATTTAGCAACAGAATTTAGAGATGGAATTATTCCGTCACTAATTAAGGACGGATAGCGACGAAACTTCCGTCACTATTTTTTTTTAATATTTTTTTAATTTAGCGACGGAAGTAGCGATGAAATACCTATCACTAAATTTAACGACGGAATTCGAGACAGAAATCACGTGGCTTAATTTTTTTATTTTTTAGCGAATTTTAATTTTTTTTTATTTTTTAGCGATGGGGTTACTCCTATCGCTATATTTTAATTTTTTATTTAATTTTTTTAATTTTTTAGCGACGGAGTTGACTCTGTCGCTAAATTTTAAATTTTTTATTTAATTTTTTTATTTTTTAACGATAGGAATGACTCGTCGCTAAATTTTATTTTTTTTATTTTTTAGAAAATTTTTTATTTTTTATTTAATTTTTTTTATTTTTTAGCGACGGAAGTAACCCCATCGCTAAATTTTAATTTTTTCTTTTAATTTTTTTTATTTCTTAGGGAATTTAATTTTTTTTATTTTTTAGCAACGGGAGTAATTTTAATTTTTTATTTAATTTTTTTTATTTTTTTAGCGACGGGGTTGACCATCTCTAAATTTTAATTTTTTAATTTTTTTACTTTTTAGTGACGGGGCTAAATTTGAATTTTTTTATTTTTTAGCGAATTTGAATTTTTTATTTAATTTTTTTTTATTTTTTATCGATGGGAGTAAGCGTTGCTAAATTTTAAATTTTTTTATTTTTTAGCGACGGGGTTGACCCCATCGCTAAATTTTAATTTTTTTATTTAATTTTTTTATTTTTTAGCGACGAGAATGACCCATCGCTAAATTTGTTTTATTTTCACTAAAAAATTAAAATTTAGTGATGGGTTTGACCCGTCATTAAAAAATAAAAAAATTAAATAAAAAATTAAAATTTAGCAATGGGTTTGACTCGTCGCTAAAAAATAAAAAAAATTAAATAAAAATTAAAATTTAGCGACGGGGTCACTCTCGTCGCTAAAAAATAAAAAAATTAAATAAAAAATTTTAATTGAGCCCCATCGCTAAAATATAAAAAAAAATAAAATTTAGTGACAGGGTCAACCCCATCACTAAAAAATAAAAAAAAAAAAATTAGTGACAAGTCACTCCCATTGCTAAAAAGTAAAAAAAATTAAATAAAAAATTAAAATTTAAAAATAATTAAATAAAAAAATTTTAATTTAGTGACGGGTCAACCCCGTCGCTAAAATATAAAAAAATTAAATAAAAAATTAAAATTTAGTGACGGGGTCAACCTCGTCGCTAAAAAATAAAATAAAATAAAATAAAGAATTAAAATTTAGTGACAATTCAACCCGTCCCTAAAAAATAAAAACAATTAAGTAAAAAATTAAAATTTTGCGACAAGTCACTCTCGTCACTAAAAGGTAAAAAAAATTAAATAAAAAATTAAAATTTTAAAAAAAAAACTTAAATAAAAAAATTTTAATTTAGCGACGGGGTCAACCCCGTCGCTAAAATATAAAAAATAAATTAAATAAAAAAATTAAAATTTAGTGACGGGGTCAACCATGTAGCTAAAAAATAAAAAAAATTAGATAAAGAATTAAAATTTAGCGACGGGTCAGCCCCGTCGCTAAAAAATAAAATTATAATCACAATAATTTAAAAAGAATAATTAAATAAAAAATTAAAAATTTTACATTTAAACATATCACAATAAGTTTTACTAACATTAATATTAGTAAAAATTAAACTAATAATTTTTTAAATATATTAAAATTAAAATCAAAATAAAAACATAATTTTTCAGTGCTAATATAATTAATAAAGTTTTATTTAAATTAATAACGAAATAAAATTAAAATTAATATTCATTTCCCTTTACTAACATTAAATATTAAAATTAATATTATTAAATAAGTTTGAGAAATTTTTGTGTATAAATATAATTCTGAAATATTTGAAAGAGAATAGTATAAATATATTTTATATGCATCAATGAACAAGAAGGCTTCCAGATCGGCTGGCTCGTGCACGAAACTTGGTCATGAGAGGTTGGGACTTCGAATCTGATTGAGAGCATGAGATAATAGTTGAGAGTATTATCCTAGCACTGCCACGTCGCGCACATGAGGGGTGGTTGGGGCCTGGCGCGCGTTGAATGTTGAATTTTGGGGTTAAATTTTGAATTTTGATCCTGTCGCTAAAAAATTAAAAAAATTAAATAAAAAAATTCAAATTTAGCGACGGGGTCAACCCCGTCATTAAAAAATAAAAAAAATTGAATAAAAAAATTAAAATTTAGCGACGGGGTGAACCCTGTCACTAATTCTGTCGCTGATTAGCGACATGTACAACCCCCGTTGCTGATTCCGTTGCTAAAATAATCCCGTCGCTAAATTTCAGCAACGCCCTTTTTAACGACGGAAAGGTACCTGTCACTAAATCTATCTCTAAATTTTTTAACGACGGATTTTTATGTTTTAGCGACAATTTTTCGTCACTAAAACGTTGATTTTTTGTAGTGAATGTAGGCAAAGTACTCTTGGATTAAGCGTCCTTGAGCTAGGGAAGCTTAAGGATAGGTGATCCTTGAGAAGTTCGCTTAGGTCCATCAAGGTAAGTTATTTCAGTCCTTCCTATCGCTCGATGCGAGATGTTACAGTTGCAACATTCAATGGATATAGGGCTTGTTGCTAAGAAGGATATAGTGGGACAACAGTCATCAATAGGGACCTGTGATGAAGAGGATGTTGTTCAGGTTTCTTTATCCGAGGACTCGGGCTCTGACTACATTTTGATTAAGTCCAAGTCCTAGAAGAAGTGAGAAAGAAAGAAACTAAATGCGTTTCTCAAGACTAATCAGGTTCCTAGTGTAAGGCGACTTGTAATTATAGACCTGGCATAAGTTAGGTTTTGTTCTACGTATGTTTAGTTTTTTTTTTTTTTTAATCATTGTTGATTTTGGTTCCCCTCATTTGTTAATGGTGTGCGTTCTTTTTGGTTGTTTGGTGCGGGATATGCTCCGCCTAAGTGTGTAGGCTTTTGCTATTCTTTTTTCTTTTAATATAATTCTTATTTACAAAAAAAAAGAAAAAGAAATCATCAAATGTGGCCCTTGCTCTACCTCAAACATTGTACTACATCCATCATATGTTGAATTATCCCCAAAATTGATCCATTCTTTGTTATAGTAATATTGAATTATAAGGGTTTGGTTGTTTATACCTATCTCGAAACCACATGAAAAGTAAGTTAGTTCTTACATCCATTGGTATATACCTAATATAAATGTTTACAAAAGTATAAATATGCCATACCATCTTTCATTTCTATAGAACACTCATTTTACCAAGAAATCTCAATTACAAAATTTAAATAAAAAAAATCTCAATTACAAATCTTAAATCAAATAATCCTAATTGCAAACCCTAAATCAAATATCCAAAATTGCATACCTTAAATTAGAGATTGGTACAACGAATAGGTGGGAAGATACTTGACTTCTACAGTAACAAAACGACGAGAGGGAGTGATAAGTGTCTTTTATACACTTATTTTGGTCTATAAACTTAGCATTTATACATTCAATGAGCATGATTTCTACTTGATTTAGTTCTATATATGGTTATGTAGATGTGAAGTATGTGTTGAAGACAATTGGAGCAAAAAATGATGATAATGTCACATTTTTTGAGCTAAAATGATAGTAAAGGCAAGGTCAAAGGTCCCTTCGAGGTCGAGGTTGATGATGTTGCAAAGCACCAGAAGAATGACGTCATTGGTGAAGTGTCAGAAATCAAAGAGAAACGACTTACAGTGCTGTCACGCAAAGTATTACGTGGTAGGGTCATGGTAAGAATTGTTTTCTGTGACTTACAGCCTTATCGCAGAAAGCATTCCGTGATAAAGCCCTGGTTGAAGAAATATTATGTGGCTCACGACCTTACCACTGAAAGTATTCTGTGGTAAGCCCATGACAAGATTTACATTCTGTGGCTCACGACCTTACCACGGCAAGCATTCTGTGGTAAGGCCGCGGTAAGGCTCAAAACTTCGCAAAAGTACCGTTTTAAGCCCATTTTCTTTCAAATCAAGTGGATATGGGCTCTCTCAAGGGGTACGACTTTGAAGACCTAAAAAGCACTATATAAGGAAGGATTCTTGATAGATTTAAGAACTTTTGGAGAGGGAGAAGACGACAAGTTGAGGAAGAAAAAGGAGATTTTCTTGAAGATCTTCAGTTTTGGTTGTATTTTTCTATTCTTTCCTCTATCCAACATCATGAACTTTATTTTTATTATTCTTTCATTGGTTGAAACTATGTTAGGCTAAGTACTTTGTGGCTAGGGTGATTGATGAAATCTAGTTCAATGATAGTTTAATTAAAAGTATTTGGATTCTATTATATTCTTGTTTTTCAGGTTGATTGCTTGTTATGCACTAATTCCGTTTTGATGCTTGGCCGCCATTAGAACGTTTTTGTGATTTATATTGCTTTCGAGAGATTCAATATAGATTAGCACTTGGTAATAAACAACATAATGTTCAATAATAGGTAGAGATATCATTATGTCTTGTGAAATCTTATTTAGATGATCATTGTGGATGAATGCATATTTGTATATTTGCTAATTAGAGATAATTAATCTCATATGTAAGCATATATTCGATTGACTATCGAGAGAGGTTTTTGATTAACTTAGGATCATCGATTTTTAACTCAAAGTAAGAATTATAAAACCCAATCACTGAAAGATTAAACCAATTAAAGAACTACGGTGGATTCATAAACCCTAGTGCATTAGATTTCTACATTTAAAAATCTAAAGAATTATTTTGTGTTTTCTATTTAGTGAGTTAGTTTTAGTTAACATAAAATTTACAATGAGTATTCTTTTAATTGTGTGTAGTTTATTAAAGTTAATAGTGGTTAAAGTAGGATCAAAAGCTAATTCTCGTAGGAATGATACTTTATTTATCGTTATATTACTTGTTACGATTCCGTTCACTTGCAGAAAAGAATACACGAATAGGGAGAGACACTCTTGACTGTCATGCAACTATAACCAACCTCAAGTCTTGGATCATCTCAAACTAGTGAGAGTGAATCGACGAACAAGAGAAAGTGAGAGTGAGGGAGACGGATAGCTTGATAGTGACTGACCTTGTCAAGCTCACCAACAACTTCAGTGTAATTCGTTAGAAAAGAGAGAGCTTTAATTGATGTAGGTCGTTGGAAGAGATATCAGGACAGCATTTGAAGTAATTACCAATTGAAGATCTAGAGGCCAAGAGAATGAAAGATAACTCACTATTTGTGAGCAGGGCCGGCCCAAGGCCTAGTGGGGCCCTAGGCGAAAATAGTGTAGGTGAGGGAGGATTTTTTTTTGAGGCCCTAAATTCTCTGTGTGTGGGTTGGGGGGTTGGAATTTTTTTGGGGGGCCCCAAATTCTGAGGGGGGAGAGGAGAGATTATTTTGGGGGCCCCAAATTCTGTGTGTGTTGGGGGGGAGGGGGGGTGTTTGGCGGAGGGGCCCCAAATTTTTGGGGGGCCCTAGGCATAGGCCTTAGTGGCCTATGCCTTGGGCCGGCTCTGTTTGTGAGTTTAATCTTCAAGCAAAGCCAAATGCTATTGAGTTTAGATTAAATTTATTACTATGAATAATAATTCTTTATCACCTAGATAGAATAATTCAGTGACGAGTTTTGCTCACCTAATTCCATGCAAGCACCCTTTGCCTAGCTTTGAAAAAATGATGTGACATATTTGTAGTATTATGTTTATAGTTTTGGAAGGAATAATAATATATTTAAAAATTTATCAAGTGGTACGGCCCAGTTGGAGGGGATTCATTCAAGCCTTGTTTAAGTTAGTTTGAACTTTCAGGGAATAATAATATGGATATATATGGGATTAGAGTACAAATAGGAAGATCTTACATTCTTAATTGTTTGAGGAGGTTTCTGCGAAGATGCCTAACATAAAAACATCAACGCCCCTGCCTTGCCGTCTAATTCTAATGACTATTATCGTTATTACTATGCCCGAGATTTTCGCATTTGGCGTGTAACCAAACAGCCGCAGCCGCAGCGACAGCCACGTCCGTGGACTGGAGACGAGGGCCGCCCATTCAACCTTCCAAATTGCGAAACCTGTTGGTCTTCGTCAAAATAAAGCATAACAGCTTTAGCATTGACTATGTGTATATATAAAGATGCCCCTCTTTAAATTAACCCATCACATTTCTTTATTTATTACTCTCATTTAATTAAAGAAGACTTCGTTTAATAATAATAATTATGTAAATCATAACTATCCTTTATTGATCGGCTACTAGTAATAAATGAGATAGGGATAAGACCAACCAAACGGAAACCAAACACAAGGCCAAAGTCCAAACCCATTTACTGCAGACTTAAAAAGGGGGAGAGATGCCCCACGGGCATGGCTTAACAATAAAATATGTGAAATTTTATAAAGAATATTAAGAATTAAATTCTTATAGAGGTATTTATTTTATATGAAAATATGAATTAAATATTTTATTTTATATATATATAAAATATAATCGTATCTAAATTTATTCAACAGGTAAATTGGGGGAGAAGATCGCCCGTCCCGAAAGTTAATGGGGGTGAAGTTGGAAACTTAAGTTATCATTCTTGGGAGACCAGAATGAGAAGAGAATAGCCCCGGATGGGATATGCAGTAGTTACCCATCTCCATCTCCATCCATCTCCATCTGTAAGAATATTATCATTAACCCCTCTCTCTCTCTCTCTCTCATTGTCCGGACAATGAGAGAGAGAGAGAGAGAAGAAAGCACGAACAACGAAGGAAGATACCCGTTTCAATTCTCTAACTCGTGTCTGTCTTTAGTCTTTACTGTGGACGGGTCTATTTTTTCTTTCTGTGATGGTTGGTCTTTATCTTGCTGCTGCTATTTGAGGAGAAAGTAAGTGTGTGCGTGCGTGTCTGAGTGAAACACGGGGACTCGGAGCCAATGGGCTGTTGCCAGTCCTCCTGCTCCTCGTCGCTTGAAGAGGCGGAGCCAGAAAAGGGCCCCTCAAACCACCACCAGCTGACCCCAACCCCGCCGTTCAGCCACCCTCCTCCGCCCGCCTCCGATTCCGCCGGCGCCCCCTCCTTCTCCGAGTTCTCTTTCTCCGACCTGAAGGCCGCCACCAACAACTTCAGCCTCGACTCCATCGTCTCCCAGAGCAGCGACCGAGCCCCCAATATTGTCTACAAGGGCCGCCTTCAGAACCGCCGCTGGATCGCCGTCAAGAAATTCACCAAATTGGCTTGGCCTGATCCCAAGCAATTTGCGGTATCCTCACCCTCATCCTCATCTTCCTCTCTTCTCTTACTCTCGTCTTTGTTCAATAATCATTTCATTTATGAGGTTTGTGGATTTTGCTCCATTTTCTAGGAAGAGGCTTGGGGAGTTGGGAAGCTGCGGCATCGAAGACTTGCAAATTTGATTGGGTATTGCTGCGATGGTGATCAGAGATTGCTGGTTGCTGAGTATATGCCGAATGACACTCTCGCCAAGCATCTATTTCACTGTATGGGCGGCATAATTGCATTTGGCTTTGACATTTCATAGTTACTATTTTCAGTATTTGCTCGAGCTCTTATTTTCCTCTCCCCCAATATATATTTCAATTAGCCCCAGGTGAATGCCTAAATTGGATTCTGGTTGGCTAGTTGAATATTTGGTAAAATTACATTCTAATGGAAACTGCCACCAATTGCCCACGAATGAAGTAGCTTGACCTTTAAGTTTTTGTTTTATTTTAGGTTTTCTGTACTTTGGAAGACTGCATGGTGGTCCAAAGGATGGGGGAAAATAATAATGTGGAGAGGTGGAAGGGGATGCAGATAATTTGCATCTCCAAGTTATGTATTTTTAGCTGCAGTTCAAATGTGATGGCACTTGTATTAGGTTTACATTTATTTTCGTGCAGGTGGTTTGGTGAATCTCAGGTCTCAACTACTCTATGATTACATTATATGCCCATTCTACTCCTAGGTGTTTGTTGATCCTTGATTATAGTAAATTATTTGAGCACGGATAGGACAAAAGTGACAAATGTATGTGTTGGAAAGATTAAAATAGATGATAGGGTTTATCTCTTATGGCCAAGAATAAGGAGATGAAAGAGAGAAGAGAAATTCAAGGAGATAAGTGATAAGGTTGTTAGAGGATAAGGAGATAAAGCAACATGAAGAAGATAACTCCAGCAACTCTATCAAATCTCTCAATTCAAACTTGTAAATCTGTTTCTATAGTTTAGGAGATAATTATTCCTATTTTTTGGAGATATTTTGTGTTGTAGTGTGTGTAAATATATCTCATTGTCACAGAAGTAAATGATAGCTTCTATTCAATTGAGCAATCTCCCTTTGGTACTCGAGTAAGCTTAGTTCATAGTTTCTTGTCATTTGTTCATCGTATCAGAGCCGGACATTCCATCGGCAACAAGAAATGATCAATGCCTACCTCTACACCAAATTCATCTACAGTGGAATCTTCTAGGGTTCCAACTGCTCCAAACCTTCAATCCTCATTCGTTCCCTTTGACTCAGAGAATCCTTTAACCCAAATCACAATACATAGGTTGAACGGAAGTAACTTCCGAGAATGGTACCAGTCTATTCTAGTGGTGATCAAGGGTAGAGGCAAGATGGGATACCTGACAGGAGCAACAATTGTGCTTGAAGCAGATTTGACAACCTACTGCACATGGGAGGTAGAGAATTCTATTGTAATGGCATGGCTGATCAATATAATGGAATCAAAGATAGGGCGTTTGTACCTATGTTATCAAACTGCAAAAGAAATCTGGGATGCTGTAAGAGAGATGTATTCTGATCTTGAAAACATTTCTCAAAGTTTCAAGATTCGTTCTGCTATTCGAAACACTCAGCAAGGTACAACTTCTGTCACAAAATACTTTAATAGAATTGTGGCAAGAGATAGATTTATTTCATAATGTAAAATGGAACTACCTTGAAGATGGAGTTATGTTTAACAAGATATTGGAGAAGGTTTGAATCTTTGATTTTTTACAAGGATTAAACAAAGATCTTGATGAGGTTCGTGGGCATATTCTCAGCACAAAGCCTCTTCCTACATTGAAGGAGGTATTTGCTGAAGTAATGCTTGAGGAGAGTAGGAAAAAGGTAATGTTCTCATCATTTCAGAACATGACTATAGGTATTGTATCCCAAGGATCTGCATTAGCAACAACTCATAGCGAAGGAAATAGTTTCAAAGCTTAGAATAGTAAGGATAAACAGCTATGGTGTGATCATTGTAAAAAACCATATCACACCAAGGATACTTGTTGGGATATCCATGGTAAACCGATATATTGAAAACCTTGTAGTCAAAGGAAAAACAACAAATCTACATACATAGCAGAGACAACAAATAGTCCAGCTTCAGGACCACTTACAACAAGACAAATGGAAGTTCTTAGAAAGTTGCTGAATGCTTCACAGGTTTATAAAGCGTCAGAACCTTTCTCATCAAGTCCCGCTGCACTTACAATCTAGAAAGGTAATATGAGACTTATCTCCTCCTTATCTTATAAAAGTTTGCAGGTGTTACGACTCTAGGGCTTGGATAAGGTTTAGGAAGGAATTTGGTAAGAACGCAGGAAAGAAAGAGCAGCAAGGGAGGGACAAAAACAACAGAACAGAGAGAATTGAGGGAGAAGAGAGGGAAATTGAGGGAGAGTTGGGAGACTTGAGAGAGGGAAATGGAATTCAAATTTATTCATAAGCTTCCATCCTCTAACTACTCTAGCCTATTTATAGGCTTATAACTAAATATACGAACAACTATAATAGAAAATACAATCAAAATGAGAAACATATAATTCGTATGACTATTATATTCTTGGGGATTCCTTGACAATCCCCACCCCTTCAAACAATTCTTGTCCCCAAGAATTTATAGTTGTTGACCCTGTTATTCATCCAATTCCAGCTTTAACAATCTGATTTATTCTTCTCCTCTTTTTTCTTGCCCTCCTTTTCCTTCTAAGCTTTGTCCCGTCTTCCCTTACATTTTTCTGCTCTTGTTTTTCTAGCACAAATAAAATGTAGACTCCAAGGATCACCATGTTAAGGCTCCCTTCTCCAATATCTGAACTCATGAATCGTGTGGCAATAGCCTCCTTTTCCATCATCTTCTGAACCATGTGTCTGTTCTCGCTCAAAGCAGCAGTAGGATTGTGCAAGTCTTCAACCTCACGCTTCTTTCTTTGGTCCAAGTCCTCGTTGCATGGTTGTCTTTCATTAGTTGCATGGAACCTATCCTCAATGTTATCCTCATCTTCCAATGCTACTTCTTCAGCTTCCTGCAAATATGAACTGTGATTCCCATCGATATTCATGTTCGATCTCTCTTTATTACCGGAGTTTTCAGTTACAACTGACCAGTCCAGCTCTCATTTTTCCTTAGATTCCTGTTGGACATAATTTGCAGCCTTAGAGGTTCCTTTAATCTGTTGGTTGCTCTCTGTAGATTCGTTAAACTGCAGGTCATGCTTTCTAAAAATGGCTTCCAAGGCGCGTTCTTGAAACCTTGCTTTCTCAGCCGTTTGTTTCACGGTTGCAGGCATCATCATCTTGACCATTGCCTTCGGTTCGTCCTTCAGACCACTAATGAAATAGGAGACAAAGTATTGCTATGTTAATGCAAGACTCAAAGTCAACATCAAGGACCTTAATTCTTCAAACCGGTCTTGAGACTCCATAACTGATCCAACCTGTTTAAGTTTATGAAATTCGTCAATTGCATCAATCATTGACTTCTCTCTAGATTGGTCACTTCAATCCTCCCCAAACCTAGTCCAATTAACCTTAGTTTCATTCAGAGTACTAACCAGATACTCCCTGGGAAGCTGAATCAGCAATGCATCCATTCGATCCAGCTTTTGGCCAAGATTATCAAGACTTTCTCTATATTTATCAATTATCCCCTGCATTATGTGGTTGCCTTCCGCCATTTCCTCGAGTTACTTACCTCAAACAATTCGTTTTCCAAGGACTGCCTTCCAATACTCAATTTAGCAACATGAGTAAGAGTCATCAAGATCTACAAAGACCGCCTGTTGATATTTCGATCCACTCTATTGTAGCCATGACAATGGGCTGTAATCAGAGTCGGAACTTGCCTGGCCTGACTTGCCTTTAAAAATCGAACACAAATTTGTAAAGTTCCAATCCGAGGATTGACTTGTAGGTATTGCCTCTTGGATTGGCTACTCTGGATCTGCTTCATCTTTAGCTTCTTGATCACCTAAAAATCGCGCTACTTTCCTCAGAATTGTGCCCAAAAGCTACTCCCAAACCTGCTTCCACTTTGCCTTCAAAGGATAAGCTATTCTCCTTGGAATCGCGCCAAGAAGCTACTCCCAAGCCTGCTTCCACTTCGCCTTTAAAGGATAAGCTACTCTCTTCGGAATTGCGCCAAGAAGCTTGGCCAATGGATTACAGTGACCTACCCTAACTGGCTTTGCTGTAATCAACACCTTTCGTCTCACCCAATCACCAACCTTGGCCAATGGATTACAGTGACCTACCCTAACTGCCTTCGTTGTAATCGACGCCTTCCATCTCACCCAATCATCGACCTTTGATTGGAATTCTCCTGAATTTTTGAATCGCTCAAGGCTCTACTGCAATCGTGCCTTCCTTCTCGCCTTGGTCACATGCACGTCTTCCTTCCCGATATCTACTCATGATCAGAGTGAATTCGAGATTGACAATGGAGTCGCTGCTCAATCACCATCCACTTCAAGCTTGTATCGTTGGAAATCGCTACTTCTTCCCAAACCTACTACCAAGGTTGTCGGAATTACCGCTACTTTCGAAAATGCCTACCACCTCGATTAGTTCCACTTTCAGCCGCACCTTCCTTCTCACCTTGGTTGCATGCAGTGACTTAGATCCATTTGCTTTGGAACAACAGGTGAAGATGCCTGAGTCAACGTCACCTTCACACATCTTCAATTCTGAGCTGAAGTTTGACTTGCTAGGCTTCGCCTTCCAAATCCAAGTTTGCTTTGCTCAACTCTGCCTTCAAATCCGAGTTAAATTCCTCCTTGCCTGCATCGTTATGATCAGCCCTTGGTTCCTTTGGAATCGGATAAAAAATGTTGGCCAATCTAATTCATTGAATCTCCTTGTGTGTTGGAATCAAATTTTGAGATTCAATCCTCCGTCAAAATTTGATGCACAGAATCGCCTTGGTTAATCGCTACAACTTCCGGATCTACTTCTTGCAACTTTCGAAGTAAAATATCTAGGAGCTCTCAAATATTTTCTAGGTATGGAAATTGCAAGAAGTAGAAGAGGAATCTTTATTTCACAAAGAAAGTACACCTTATATTTACTTAAAGAAATTGGTAAGCTTGGATGTAGACCAGCGGGAACATCCTAGAACGAAATTGGAAGTAGAAAGTATCAGAGGAAGATCCACCAGCGGATTGGAATAGATATCAACATCTATTGGCTAACTAATCTACTTGGCTCTAACTAGGCCTGAAATTGCTTTTAGTGTGAGTATTGTTAGTTAGTTTATGCATTCTCTCACTAAAAGACACTTGGATGTAGTAAATCAAATTTTGAGATATCTTAAGGGAAGTCCAGGTAAAGGGTTTCTATCCAAGAAAACCGTGGACAAGAATATAGTTGGTTACTCAGATGCAGATTGGGGAGGAGTTATTGAAGATAGCAAGTCTACAACTAGATATTGTACAATCTTTTGGGAAAATCTGGTTACTTGAAGAAGTAAAAAGCAATCTGTAGTAGCTTGTAGCAATGCAGAAGCTTGATATAGAGACATAGCATAAGGAATTTGTAAGCTTATTTGGATACAAAGGTTGATTTCTAATTTAAATCTACCTTTAACTGGTCCTATGCGGCTGCTTAGTGATAGAAATTCAGCGATAAATATAGTCCACAACCCAGTCCAATATAACAGGATGAAGCATGTAAAAATTAATAGAAATTTTATTAAGTCTGAAATAGAAAATGTGGTTGTCACTCTTTCCTATATCTCTACTAAGTCTCAAGAAGCAGATGTTCTTATAAAAGCTTTGGCTAAACCAGGATTTAATCTATGTGTGAGCAAGTTGGGAATGATTGACATTTATTCACTAGTTTGAGGGGGAGTGTTGGAAAGATTAAAATAGATGATCGGGTTTATCTCTTATGGCTGAGAATAAGGAGATAAAAGAGATAAGAGAAATTCAAGGAGGTAAGTGATAAGGTTGTTAGAGGATAAGGAGATAAAGCAGTATGAAGAAGATAACTCCAGCAACTCTATCAAATATCTCAATTCAAACCTGTAAATCTGTTCCTATAGTTTAGGAGATAATTATTCCTATTTTTTTGGAGATATTTTGTGTTGTAGAGTGTATAAATATATCTCATTGTCACAGAAACAAATCATAGCTTCTATTCAATCGAGTAATCTCCCTTTGGTACTTGAGTAAGCTTAGTTCACAGTTTCTTGTCATTTGTTCAGTATGCTACGTTGAATCTTAACTCTTTTTAGCTGCTAAATTGACTTTATTTGACATTATTCGAAGTTGTTGATTTTTCATGTATACGCAAGTAATTTTCCAAAGGTTCAGTGCCGCAGTTTGCAAAACTGTTCTTTTTTCTTTCAATCTACTGTGATTTCTTAAAATTAACTTGTAGGCTGGCCCATGTCAACTTTTAGAGTGTAGAATACAATTCATTGCTCTGTCACTTCTTACTTATATTGGCCTTTTCTAGCTTCAAAGTGGAGAATAAGTGGTTTTTTTCTCTTTCTCTCGTGGTAGACTAATTTCTAGTATTTTTTTTGTTCTTACAGGGGAACATCAGACCATAGAGTGGGCCATGCGTTTGAGAGTAGCACTTTATATAGCTGAAGCCTTAGATTATTGCAACTCCGAAGGTCGTCCATTGTACCACGACCTGAATGCTTATAGAGTTCTCTTTGATGAGGTGTTGTAAATTATCTCCCATTATGTGGGTTCTTAAGTTCAAGGAGCTTGTCTTTGTATTCTTTGATCAACTTTAAAGTTTTTGTCATATATTGTGACTGTCTTGACATTTGATGGGATGTCATAGGATGGTGATGCACGTCTTTCATGTTTTGGTTTGATGAAGAATAGTAGAGATGGAAGTAGTTATAGCACTAATCTTGCATACACACCTCCAGAGTATCTACAAAATGGTAAATCTTTTTCCTCCTTGGGTTCAATTATTAATCATGCATACTGCTATATATATATATGTGTGTGTATATATATATATGTTTATGCATTTACTCATTGTTTTGAATACTTTGATTAATCTTCTTCTGTGGCTATGGCTTATAGTTGCTGAACAACACACCTTATATTGTAGGTAGGGTCACCCCTGAAAGTGTTATGTATAGCTTTGGCACTGTCCTCCTGGATCTACTAAGTGGAAAGCACATCCCTCCAAGTCATGTGAGTTGCTTATATCTTTTAAAAGGATTCTGTACATGTTTCAGATTTGTCAATGATTTTTTCTTTGGAGAATTGGGAACCTTGATACCTGGTTGTACTTAATATGACAAGTTGGTTGTGCTATGGAATGTGAATATTTGTTGTAGATGCTAAACAAACTTGAATAACCTGAGTAAATAGGAGGATTATCTCGAGTATTTGAAGACTAAATATAAAAATATGTTTCCTTAACTTGTATTAAACTTGAGATGGGAATATATACTCAAGCTTGCCTAAAATATCTGCTAAAATGCAGGGATAAAACACAAACAAATTCAAACTATACTTAAACGTTACAGATAAACTGAAAACTTTGAACTTGATTGACTGATCTTTTCCTATTTTTCTAGAACTACTTTATCTCTTCTTCCTCTTATCTCTTTAGTTTGTAACTTTCTTATCACTTCTTTCCCAACTACCTTATCTCTTGATGTCCGTGCATGGTAGAAACAACTTAAACTTATTATTTTTTTCTTTATCTTCTTCAACACTCCTTCTCAAGTTGGTGAATAGATATCTATCATTCTCAATTTGTTTCTGAAGACATGGATTGAGGATTGAAAAACATTACACACCATCTTATGAAACGTTCTGAAGACAGCACTGGCTTCAGATTTTTCTCTCATTAGGAGAAGCCAACAAAAACCTTATATGATCATCTATGAAAGTGATAAACCAATGTGTATTGTTTAGGTTAGGAATTCTCGTTGGTCCCCAAATGTCACTATGAACCAAGTAGAATGGTTTGGAAGGTTTATAGGAATGAATAGGATGGGGTATTTTGGTTTGTTTAGCAAGAATACACTCCTCACAATGAAAAGAAAGTCTTTCTTTATTGATAAAAAGAAGAGGATACAATACTTTAAGGTAGCAAAAACTAGGATGCCCTAACATTTATGCCATAACATTATTTCAAAATCTGAAACAGCAGAAAAAGAAGACTGATTATGTAACCTAGATCTAGATGGATTATAGGACCCTGAAATGTAATAAAGACCATCCTTTTCCTTAGCATTGCCAATTGTCTTTCCCGAAGATAGGTCCTAAAATTCACAATGAGATGGGAAGAAAGTCGCCATACAATTCATGTCTTTGGTTATCTTACTCACGGATAATAAATTGCATTTCAAGTTTGGCACGTATAAAACAGATTTTAGGGGTAATCCTGCCAAATATACTGATCCTTGCCCCTGAGCCAAAGAAACAGTACCATCAGCCATTGAGACTATTATATCCCAATCACATGTTCCATAGGTTGATAAGGCCTTAAGTAAACATGTCATATGGTCTGAGGCACCTGTATCTACAATCCAGAAATCTGTAGTGAGTTTTTGAGAAAGTAAAGACTGTTTTGGTGTACCTTGTTTGGCTAGGGATGTTGCTGGTTCAGGAATTTCTGTAGGATCAAAGGATTTTGATAATCTTGTCTGATTTAGTACCCGTTGCAAAAACTCCAGCTAATCTGCAAATGAAGTCAGGTTGGTTGGCTATCCAGCTTTAGACTCTGCCACATAGGTGGATTGAGTTAACTTCCTCTAATTTTTAGGTTTTCAATTTGCTGGTTTACCATGAATTTTCCAATAGGTTTCCCTTGTATGATGTGGTTTGTTACAGTGGTCGCACCACTGTTTCTCTTTGGAACTCACCATGTGGTGAGTTTGTAGCTTTCGTCTTTGAGGTAGCAAAGGCTGACATCATTGTTAGAAAACACAAATGGATTCAGCGTCACTTTCTTCCGACTCTCCTCTCGTCTCACTTCTTCAAAGACCTCTCGTATAGATGGAAAAGATTTGGTTCCAAGCAATCTACTTCGAACTTCATCTAATTCAGTGTTGAGTCCATGGAGGAAGTCAAACACTCATTCCTTTTCCAACATCTTGTTGTATTTTACTCCATCCTCGGAGCATTCCCAACTAATCTCATAGAACAGATCTATCTCTTGCCACAACTCAGTCAAAATATTGTAATAGTCAGTGATTGAGTTGTTACCTTGTCTTCTTGTCCAAATTGCAGATCGGATTTCAAAGCACTGAGCAGGATTCTCTATGTCAGAATAGATTTCCCGCACTGCTTCCTAGATCTCCTTAGCTGTTTTGTGGAATATGTATGTCCTCCCAATCTTTGGCTCCATAGAGTTGATTAACCAAGTTATGACAATGGAATTCTCAGCATCTCAAACACTATAGGTGGTTGCTTCAGGGTTAGGCATAGGTGTTGCTCCTATAAGATGTCCTACTTTCCTTTTGCCCTTAATAACTAGCAAAACTAATTGAGACCATTCTCTAAAGTTAGTTCCATTCAGTTTGTGCTGAGTAATCTGAAGAGAGCGGTTGTCAAGTGAAATTGGAACAGCAGGAACCTATGTGGCTCTAACTAGAATGGAGACAGTGGTGGATGTTTCACTGGCTGATTGGTTTCCGGCCATTACTTGCAACTTAAGACTTTACAGCTCGTAGGGTGAGGAAAAAGGATTCAGCCACAAGAACTGGTGGCTCTGATAGCATGAACAAACTTGATTGACCTGAGTAAACAGGAGGATTATCTCGAGTATTTGGAGACTAAATGTAAAAATATGTTTCCTCAGCTTGTATTGAACTTGAGATGGGAAAATATACACAAGTTTGCCTAAAATATCTCCTAAAATACAGGGAAAAAATACAAACAAATTCAAACTATACTTAAATGTTATAGATAAACTGAAACCTTTGAACTTGATTGACTGATCTTTCCTATTTTTCTGGAACTGCTTTATCTATTCTTCCTCTTATCTCTTTAGTTTGTAACTTTCTTATCACTTCTTTCCCAACAACCTTTCTCTTGATCTTCGTCCATGGTAGAAACAACTTGAACTTATTCTTTTCTTCTTTATCTTCTTCAACAGATACCTAATGTGTACATCACTTAAGGAGAGAACGAGAAACTTTGTTAATTCTACAAGGTAGATTAGCTCATTCAATAAGCAATACTCAATATTTTCTCTCTTTTTGATGATATTAGAGTCAATTTGCTGGAGGAGAATAGATGAACTCTCCAATTGCAGCTTTATAGCTATGCTCAACTGAACTTCAACCGCTTGTTACTAAAATAGTTACATGCTTGTCAAGAAATTCAAACACGACTAGTTAACCGAGTTTTTACCTATAAGTTAACACTTTAAGTATTGGCATCTCTTAGCCTGATCTATATCAAAGTTGTATACAGGTGTAGGTCCACAAATTCCCTTACATCTACAAGCAGTTTCATCCACTGGTATGAATAACATGCCCTTGGGCCTCAAGTTTTGTCTAGTTTTTGGACCTCTCCTATAATCATGATTTGAAAATGAAGCATGTACTTCTATTGAACAGAGTACCGACATGTTTAGAAAAACATATTGTTTTTGAAGCTGTCATGAATGGACATGATGCTACTTTCTTGAAGATGGTTTAACTCCTAGCAGCTATCTGAGGAAAGTGGTTAAGCATACATGATGCAGTAGCACTTTAATATATCGCACTAGTTTCCAAACCTTGTTACTTCAAACCAAAGAGCTTAAGTACACATGATGAGGAATCAATTAAAGATATCATACTAATTCCCAGACCTTGTGTAATTCAAATTAGAGCATTTCTGTGATTTTCCCAAGATTGACATGATTCAAGTCCAAGATTTTAAGGGAAAAAATTCTGACATTAAAAAGAGGAAAGAAACTCACTTCTAAGTTACTATTATTATTTTTGGGGTTGGGGGGAGGTGGGGTTGGCTCTGACATACATATCAGTATCAGTCTTACTTTTTACCATTGGGATCTTAATCCAAAATAAAATCAATATAAAATATCAATCTGCTGAAAATCAAATAAGCACTCCTGATTTTTGTCTTTCCATTTAACCAAATTATTTTATTTTTATTATTATTACCATTATTAATTTAACATAAGTTCTCTCGCCCAAGCTGGATGTCTGGTTGGATGCCATGCCTGCAGACCCTGCATGCAGGCTTGCCTTGTTCTTTAGGCCAGGCTGCCTGGCCAGCACTTGGCCTGGCTGGCCTTGTGTGTGGCAGTTCTGCCCATCCAAGGTGGGCTGCCCCAGGAGTGAGGTTAATTGGCTGCCCAAGCTAGGGCATGCTCTGCTCGCAACATACAGCAACATACTATGATATTAGATCTGCAGAAAACCAAAAGAGTAATGCTGATTTTTGCCTTTTCTTCTCATTATTGTACACTTACAGTGATGATAGATCTGCTTTATTTCTCCTACTTTAAACAACTTTGAGAATTGATGTAAATTTCTGTGATTATGCATGATGAGTTTGCTTTATTTTGCCTGCTTTAAAGTTAGAGAATGAATTTATTTTTCTTTGCTTTTATGCAGGCTCTAGATATGATACGTGGCAATAACATTATTCTCTTAATGGATTCACATTTGGAGGGGAAGTTTTCTACAGAAGAAGCAACAGCTGTAGTTGGTCTTGCATCACAATGTTTGCAACATGAACCTCGAGAGCGGCCCCATACAAAGGACCTAGTTGCAACACTAACTCCCCTGCAAACAAAATCTGATGTAAGGAACACTGCTCCTCAGGTTTTTACGTGTTGTTACTTTGGTGATTCATCTGGATGGTTCTTTAACAGAAGATATTAAATTGTTTGTATTACTACAGCAAATACTAAGAAACTGAAGGTGTTAAAGATTAGCTTCTCTGCTGAAAAGCCAAGAGTAGACTTCCTCATTCTTTTGTGACCCCATAACAACTGCCTCCTCCCTCCTCTTCCTCTCTTATTTTTGTCATCTTAAAGATGTCTACCTTGCATGTCACTACCTTTATATTGCGTCATTTGATAAATAGCATCTGGTCCTTCCCCATTGTTTTTGATGTTGATAAATAGGGTTATTTCTCTGGCAACTATGGTCAAACAAGGAGATAATTAGTTCGTCTCTTTCTATTGTCATAAAAATAATAATACATGGTTTAATGTGGCAATAAGCTTATAGCACATGCATTTCTATTTCTTCCAAGTTCTTCTCAATGAATGAGCACTTTGCTGCTTTTCATACTGTGGAAGTAGCAAGAAAAGCTTAGGCATTAGTGTGCATTTAAGTTGCTATATTGCCTTTTGTTTGTGTAATACAATGCAAATTTTTTCAGTTACCAGAATGCTGTTAGGTTTTTTTTTATTTATATAAACAACAACATATCCAGCCGTTATCCCACTATGTGGGGTTGGCTACATGAATTCTAGACTTCTATGTGGGTTACATCCCAACAGATAGTTTGTCTAGAATTCATATTTGGATCCGACTAGGTTTTACGCTAGCTGTCGGCTACCTAACGCAACCCTCCTCCTTTATCCGGGCTTGGGACCGGCAGTGGATAATATCCCCTGGCGGAGTAATGATGAAATGAAGTTTGAACACCATCTTCACATGGAGAAATTTCATGAGATGGTGGTGAATGAAGATAATTGATATAGTTGTGTTCCATAACTTAGTTGACATGGTGAAACCAACAAGTACAATATGGAAACATAACATTTTTTTTTTATTTATATATATATATTTAATGATTTGACATTAAAAGTATCTAGCCATGTGATGTATGGATTCCTTAATATCTTTTTGGTTTGATACACTACTTAACATAGTTGTCCAAGGCTCAAGGCGCATTGAAGCGCCTAGTGCTTGGAGCCTAGACCCGAGGCGCAGGGCATAGGCGCAAGGCTTTTGGATGTTACATGCTCACTTATTAGATAGCTAATGCAGTTTTTTATGTTTTCTTGAATTTCCTTTAATTTTTTTCCTAGTTATTACTTCCTAGAGTTTAACAAGTCCATCAAAAACGTAAAAAAAAATTATTACATAGGTGCAAAAGACACGCCCTGCTTCTCAGTGTGAGCCACATGTGCCTTAGAGCCTAGGCGCATGCCTCATACAGCAAGGTGCCCTCAGTTGGGCCTTGAGCCTAGACGTGCTTCAGGTCCACTTTTGGCAACTATGCTACTAGTGTAAAGTTGCTCCTTTGTGACCCAAAGGTCATGGGTACTACCAGTTTAGAAACTTCTTTGCAAAGGAAGGTTGGGTACAAATGCAACTCTTCAGACCTTCACAAAGTGAAGAGCCTTGTGCACTCTGCATGGTCTTGATACAGTGTTGCAGAGCTGTATAATTGTATCAACAATGGAGGTGTAGGTAAGTGAATTGAGATAAACTGTTTTACTGAGTCAGAAATGCTCTCTCTCCAGTATTAATTGCATCTACTCATGAAAACTTTTTTGTAGAAATGATTGTGGATGTGTTATTGGAGTCACCAGAGATTCCAAGATGTGCTATTCAAAGTAAAACTTGTGGAAGAAGAAGCACTCAGGGAACCCAAGAGGTGATTCTCCAGTTGTAACTGAGGATAAAAAAAGAAGTGAGAGTTCCCAATCTGGATTCCTTGGCCAATTAGGCCTGTCTGGTTTAGCTTTCAGGAAACCATCCTTAAAGGATGTTGTGAAGCCTGTGAGGGTTTAGGGAACACTTGTGCTTTTGGCCATTTTAGTAGTTTTGATTCTAGTGCTTTCTGAAAAGTGGTTCTTCTCGACTCAGTTTCAGAATGCTGTTTCTGAGAGTAAATAAAATAACTTTTTTTAGTAGAAATTTCTCTTTTCCATAAGTCTGGGAATGGAAAACTCTGTTTGAAATCCCTCTAAAAGGAAACTTATTTTTACCCCGCAGCTTCTACTTGGTGTTTCTCAAGTTATTTCCACTTGGTGATTCTTGTGTATACCAAATCAAACACTCTAGGTGGGCCAATAGCACATTAGCTGTTTATTCTGTGAGGCATAGAGCTTCATGCAAGGCGCTAACCTAATCTAAGGTGCACAAATTATGTCCTCACTCACATTATTGTGATGGTTATCATGCATTTTGTATCTTTTCAATAATGTTAGCATGCCTCCAACTAGCAACAGTACAATTATATTCCTTCCCAAAGTTGTCATGATACTATGACAGATTTGCAGTGGTTGGAATATAATGTATCTTCTAGATCTAATAATATCCATTGTTTATATCATTCTTCATATCATTTTCTCAGATGTAGTGTTACGATCAAGAATGAATTAAGTTTATTGAATGACTCCGGAATGCACTGGATTAAATTGTATCCAAGGCTAAAATAATTAGAGTGCAGGATTTAGAAGCCTACCCATTCTTTCCAAAAGAATGAGCCACTAATCTTTCACTTACTATCCTTTCTGGTTATCCTCATGAACTAGAAGACTTCGATGGAGGTGTACCATATCTCCTATTATGGTGCAATCACCTCCACAACGGTCTTAAATTGTTATCACCAACAATTGTGGTGATCTATTCTTTCACATCAGTCCAACAGAATCAGCCGAGTTTGTCTGAAGATGAATGGACAATGGTTAATGGTTTTGGTAACTGTGCTTCTGGGTCACAGGTTCCATGTCATGTCTTGCTTGGGATTCCGAAGCATGTTGAAGCCCCACCTACTCGACAGCGCCCTCTTTCCCCAATGGGTGAGGCCTGCTCACGGATGGACCTCACAGCAATCCATCAAATCTTGATCATGACACATTACAGGGATGATGAAGGAACAAATGAGGTAACTGGCTTATTTGATTGATTTTCTCACGTCTCTGCAGTTTGAGGTCTATCATATATGCAATAGGTTTATGTGGTTGTGGTTTTGATCAGTTATCTTTCCAAGAGTGGACCCAACAAATGAGAGATATGCTGGAGGCAAGGAAGCGTGGGGACTTTGCATTTCGTGACAAGGATTTTAAGACTGCCATTGATTGTTATTCTCAGGTATTGTTGAATTTATGTCATTGGGCTGTGCAAATGTCATCATGTGTCACGATTGTGGGTCATTTGATTTTCAATCTGTCTTCTGTTGTGGGGTTTGGCTTTTGATATTTGATTGCCAGGAAACGTTGATCTGGACACAGCTCCTGATTTGAGCATGTTTTTACCTTTCAAATCTTCTATAATGTGAAGTTTGCTGCTCCTAATCTTTGGCATTTTTTTTTTTTAAATTTCCATTGGCAATGCCATTTCCTCTTTAGCATACTCACATATTTATGCAAATCAACGAGGGTATTTACAAAGAAACTCTTGAAGGAACAGAATATTGGAAGAACTATAAGGGCATGCTCTCAATGGTTCTTTGTGTTTTGTTGCTGATGTAGTTTATAGATGTTGGAACGATGGTCTCGCCAACAGTTTATGCACGAAGAAGTCTTTGTTATCTCCTATCTGATCAACCGGATGCTGCCCTTCGAGATGCAATGCAAGCACAGTGTGTGTATCCAGACTGGCCCACGGCCTTCTACATGCAGTCGGTTGCGCTTGCAAAGCTGGACATGCACCAGGATGCTTTTGATATGTTGACCGAAGCTGCTGAACTTGAAGAGAAGAGGCAAAAGAGTGGGCGAGGATCATGAAATCAATGGAATCACAAATAAATAAGCTACGTATTTGTGTTTTGTTCTTTAACCTTCTTACCCGACAAGTCTGTTTTGTAACACACGAGTAGCTAGGGAGTGGCATTTGGTCTCTCTCAATAGCAAATGTATTATACAGAAACAGAACACCTGTTCTTCGCAATAATAACACAAGCTTGTTCACTTGATTGCAACTGCCGTCTTAGAACTAAAGACACTGCTGGCTGGCATATATGGTTGTTGATGTTGGTCGCGTTCGCTTGCAAACCAACTGATTGATGGATTGTGGAAAAAAATGAACTTTGGAATTGTGATGACTGGTTGGTGTGCTTGGACCAATGAATCAATTGAACTGGTCTGTTGAGCCAACTTGAATGATTAATCTCTAAATAAATATTTTGATGATTAACGGAACTTAATTTTATTAACTACTTAAGCATGACTTCTTTCAATTTGTTTTAATGCCTAAAACTTGAAGTTTAGAAGTCTAGGACTAAGGTTTAAATTGACTAAACAAAATAAAATGGGTTTTGTCTTACATTTGAGGTTACAGTTGATGTTTAACATGATTAAGTCAATATCTTATTGGTCATTGGAAACGAAATCGAGAATAAAGTCAAGGTTAAGACTAAGTCATTTGAGATTCTGCCGAACATTGAAAATGACAGTGAACCCTACATCGACCCTTAATTTGACTGGATTAAGGTTTAGTTGTATTATTATAAAATCAAAAGTCGATCGTAAAATTGACATTCTACTTGGTTGAGGCAAACCTCCTCAATATTCTATAAATGAGAGTTGAGGTCTATAACTAATATTTGGTTAGACTAAGTCAATCTTTGAAAATGTTATAAATTTAGTAGCCAATGCCTTCTGAGCCAACTAGATTCTAATTTTGGATTTGTTAATTGACTGTAGGTTTAACTGCATGCCTGTAACAACTTTTTTCTTTGCACAATATTTTTTTTTGCTCAAGTGTCACCTTTTAGTATTAAATATGATTTTAGCCATTGAGGGACTTTAAAATCGATAAATGGAGTATATAAACAACTCCAAACATATCAAGAATCAAGAATAAACTATTCATTGCACATTAAAGACTCTCAACAAAAAAGATCTCAAAGCACTCCAAGCTCAAATTTTATCTTGTGACCGAAGAGCAACCAAAGGATTAAAGACTCATCAAACCTTCATCATTCAAGGCCTTGTGAATATTCTAATTGTAAAGTGTTTCATTTAAAGTTGTTTTATTTATTTGTTGCGCTTATTGCCATATTTAGTCCAAAGTGTATACTTAGGACTTGTATATAATCGTATGAACTATTGTTTGTGGTGTTAACTTCCCATAGCTTGATAAAATCTATGGGATTGTAACTAAATTTTTAAGGTGAATTTGGTGGAAATCTTAGTGGTTTCACTACAATGGAATGTAAGATGGGTTTGTCTTATTAAAGAAGACATAGGTGTGGTAGACGCTGCTTGTGCCATAAACTGGTCAAGCATCCGCCTAGGCATATTTTTCAAAAATATGCACAAGGACAATAAGCCAAGACAGTTGTTTTGGGATTACTTGAGACGCGATTTGCGACAATGGTACAAGGCTTGTCTAGCACACTTGCAAGGTCATGGACCCACAACGAGACAAGTTATCATGCATGCCTGGATGCCTAAATGCAAGCAAGACAGGCGAAGCAAGTTGCCCCCACGTGGAGTAAGTCCTTTAGGGGATTGTGCGCCCACAAGACTCACAGGCTCTTGCACGGGCAAGCCCTTTGGGGGGCTCACGTTCCAGTAGGTCGTGTGTGTTGCCCCATGCGAGTTCCTCGGTATACAGAAGTTCTCCTGGAGTGCAGGATGTTTCCCTTGGACAAATCAAAGTAGAAATTAATGCCCTACTCTAGCAACCCGCTGCAAGGCCCACCTTCTCTTAGAAGACTCCTTAGGCCATATTTGAGCTTGACCCATGACAACTTTCATGTGACATGTGTCCATTTTCAACATTCAAGGTAAAAAGGCCTATAAATATCCCTTTTCTAATGAGAAAAGGGATCCACTTTTTGAGATACTAACATTAGCTATTCTAACTACATACTACATTTATTGTGCATCTGGAGAAACCATCATAGTTCACAATTCCCTTTGAAAAATATTTCATTCCAATACTAACTTAAGCATCGGAGGTCATACAAGGGAGAGGAATCCTCGCGTGCCTTCTAACTAGGTTTCGTGTATACAGTTCATCCAAACAATTGGAGGGTTCACATGGGGAAGTTCACCCATGCAAGGTTCACTTGAAGAAGTTTACCCATGAAGGGTTTATTTGGAGAAGTTCACTTGTGGAAGGTTCACAGAGAGAAGTTCACCTTTGAAAGTTCACTAGGAAAAGCTCACTTTTGGAGGGTCACCTAAAGAAGTTACTTAGCAAGTCCACTCAAACAACTTAGGAAGTTCACTTGGACGACTCAACAAGTTCTCTCGGACGACTTAGCAAGTTCCCCCCAACAACAAAGCCACCAGCAACCAGTTCCCACAAGTAGACATCTGACAATTGGTCGCCTTATTTTGTTGTGACCGAAACATTTACGTACTAAAAATTTTAATTATTGTATTTTGGAAACAACAATTTGGTATTATTTGTGGGAAACAAATGAAGAGTCAAGATTAATGGCAAGAACAACCAAATCTAATATTTTACTCTTGATATAAATATTTTGATGAAAATATTTCAAGTATGTTTTGATGATGAAAAATGTTTTAAGTATGTTCGTACTTCACAATCAATCAAAAATCAATTTCTTGGTGAAATAAGACTAAATGTATGTCTTAAGGAGATTGGAAAAACAAAGTAAAACATATCTAAAATAACATATCTTGGAAGTAATATGAAAGATTTTTTAAAGCCAAAACCAATCTCTTGTCAACTACCTTAAGTGTTTTTGCTTTTTGATCTGTCGACTAACTTCAAGCAATTTGTTGACTAATAGAATGAAAATTTCAAATATGGCCTTGATCTGTCAATTAACCTATATGGATTTGTCGACTAACAGAATGTTTGCTAAAATCCCAATATCATCTGTCGATCGATTGCAATGCATCTGTCAACTAACCCTTATATTTTATTTGCATCTGTTGACTAACCTTCTTCATCTGTCGACAATTTGTTTCGCACGTTCTCATAACAGCTAGTTTTTTGAATGCATTTAATGCTCCCAACCACCACCAATAGTCTATGTTTTGTCTCTCTCACCATCAACTATAAATAGGAGGCTAGTGGTTCATTTAAAGAGCCTAGATGAATTCATTACTCAACTACCAAGTGCTCAAGAGTTGTTAGTCTGCTTAAATTGTATTTTCTCATTTTCATTAGTAAGGTATTTGTTGTATTCATTGATATATCATTCCAAAGCCTTTATTTCATTGAGAGAACCTATAACTAACAGGTTAATCTCTTAGAATCTCTCTTTCATTTTCGTATTGAATTTGCTAGCAAAAGTTAAAGGGCCTACATTGTGTGTGTAGAAGGTTGTATTACCTAGTCTTTGAATTAAAGGACCTACTTGGCTCGAGTAGGGGGGTTTTAGTTTATTCATTTCAAAATCCTTAGTGAGGAGCTAAGGTAGTGGACTAAGCTTGGTTAAGCCAAACCACTATAAATCTTTGTGTTCTTGTGTGCTTGGGTTCTTTAATTTCTTTTTATTGTCAAACACCTATTCATTCCCCACTTGTTCTACTTATCAATCTTTCATTGAAAAGGATTTTATATTTCTCAAGTTTTGCAAGACATTTTTAAAAATAACCAACTCACCCCCCTCTTGGTGTGTGCCATAGCATTTCCATTCTATCAAGATCAACTTAGGCCAAAAATGAGCTCGATAATACACAAAGGAACGCTAGCCCCAGAACAAGAACAAGTTCTCATGTCAAAAAAGGTGGCCCCTTGAGAGATCAGCTAACCTCCCCGTCCATGGGGCTGAAAGCCCTGATGGCCAATACTATTCTTTGGCACGAAGTGGGCAAAAGAGCTCAACTTCTCTACACTCCCCCAGATCAAGACACTATTCCTTAGGGCAACCTTCCTTTCCAACTAGGATACCGGGTATGAGTTCTCATGGGCATTTAACAACTCTAAAGAGGAATCCTTAAGCAGTCACAAGAGTACCCACATCCTTAGGAAAAACACCACCAACTATTTTGCTCATCGAGTATGAAGATCCAAGGAGAAATTATGATGTATTGAAGAAAAGGCATTACGAGAATGCCAAGGCATTGCAAGATTTAACCTTTCTACTACATGACTTACTACCTAACATCGAGTTACCTCTATCCATCCGGTGCTTGAATACCGAAAGAAACAAACCTTCGTCGCCAATAAAAGGGTTACATCCACCTTAGAATCCTCATTACTTTAAGCGACCTATAAGGGATCACTAAGAGGCACAACCCGAGAATATTCAAAAGCCTCCTTATGTGCCTACCCCTAAGAATGTGATGGCTGAAAGGCATAGGTAGATAGGAAAGGCAATCACCTATGAAGAATTTGTTAAGAATGGAACCTTAAGAAGAAGTGAATACTCAGCTCAAGCCCTCCATCTACGACTGTCCATGACCGAGGCTGCAATGTCAAACCCTTTGAGAACTCTGAAGTAAAAAGATAGTAGAAGAAATTTTGGAACAAAAAAAAAAGGTGA
The DNA here is from genome assembly GCA_036245055.1 of Diospyros kaki. Taxonomy (NCBI): domain Eukaryota; kingdom Viridiplantae; phylum Streptophyta; class Magnoliopsida; order Ericales; family Ebenaceae; genus Diospyros; species Diospyros kaki. The sequence goes on from BSEG01000012.1 coordinate 29,416,896, forward strand.
TGACCTCATATGAGGAAAATGCATAGAAGAAAAACCCTTTTTCCTGCTGAGTTACTCAGGCAGCCAATCTCACCGAGATTTGAGCTTCTATAGTTGCCACCATGTCTAGTGATATGAGTCTCTTAACCTCTTACATGGGTAGGATGACGCAACTATGTGTTGCGTGTTTCCCCTAACTCTAATAGAGCAAACACATAGGTGGTTTAGTGAGTTACTTGACGAGCGTATTCATTCCTTTAACTAGCTATGAAAGGAATTCATTGTGGCCTTTGTTGTTAATGCCCCAAGGAAGAAGGACTCGACATATTTGTTTAGCATTCGCCAAGGACCCTAAGAGATGCTGAGGTAATACACTAATTGTTTTTCAAATGCCATTCTGGAAGTTTATGGGTTGTAAGTTGGCATGACGGTCATGGTGCTCCTATAGGGTACAAGCTTCACCTTATTAAGGGAGTCTTTCACATTTGCTTAGCCTATGTTATTGACTAACCTACTACTTCGTACCCATAAGTTTGTGGTATAGATAAAAATACTTGATAGCTTCAGCACTTTGAGAGGAAAAGAAAGAAGTAAAAGAGAAAGATCTATCGATGAAAATCCTGATCAGCCTGAGTCGAAGGCTTAAAAAATTGGTAGTTTAGCCAAAGTGAAGTTTCAAACCTTCACACACCTCTCTCAAAATCCCTCACTACAATATCCTCTATTGTGGGACCTACAAGGCTAATTCAGTTTCCTCCTTCTTCTGACAAATCTTGAGGGAAAATTCCATAGATGCCTGGGTCACTCAACCGAGGAGTGTCGCGACCTAAAACTCTAGCTAGAGTATTTGGTTCACGAAGGCAAGCTTGATTAGTTCATCCTCAACCATCTAGGATAACTTTAAGCCCAGATAAGAAAGCTAAAGATGGATCAGGGAAAGACAAGCTTCAAATGAGCACCTGACAAGCTCTAGATCTTCTCCTAAATGTAGTAACTCATATTGAAAGATCATCCTAAGGGGGGGTGAATTGGATATTTTGAATATTTTTGAAATATTTAAAAATAATTATGCATTAAATCAAATTTGAAATATACTTTTCATAACATAAAAATGTTGCAACAACATAACATAAAAATATATGGATTAAAACATTTTCATGTAGGTTAATTCAAACATACTTCATATATAGTATAACTATGTATGAATGAAAAAATATTATTTTAGGATAAGAATGAGAAAACTAGTAATGTTGTCAACAAAAGCCTTTTATTTGATTAACTTTCAATTCTTATAGAAAACATATATATATTTGAAAGGCTTACAACAAGAAGAAATATTTGGAATTCTATATGCTTGTAATGAAAACTGAAACTGGAAAGATTTAAAGACATATATGCAATGAAAACTGCTGCAAGAATGCTTAATGAAGATTTGAGATAAAATGAGAATACATTGTATAGAATGTGAAAATATGTTCTATGAAAATCAAATTTAATTTTCTTTCAAACATAGTATATTTATGTAAAAATGAAGTGCAGCATTTGAAGATAAGAATAAGAAAATTTTTATTCTCATTCCAATAAGATTTTGTTTGTATTTCTAAACTCTCACCTTCAGGTTTTATGGAAAATATATGCATTTTGAAAAGAATGAATGCAAGTAGAAATATTAAGGACTCTTTATGGATGCAATAAAGGTTAAAACTAGTATGCATTGAAAAATCATGAGCTAAGTTTAAATATGAAAACATTTGCATGACATATGAAAAATAATACTATCAAAACATAAAAACCAAACCACAAAACACAACAATTTAGAGTGATTCGGCCAACATGCCTATTCAACTACCTTAGCTCCTCGCTAAGGATTTTGAAACCATCCACTATGGGATTTTAGTTTTTAGGGCTCAACTGTAACCTATACATAGTTTTTATAGGTTCAACTATAACTTCCACTTTTAACGAGATAAGTAGGAACCCCAACTTTTACAGGAGCATCTGTAACATTTACATGAGGCTTTTTCATTTTAGACTCAACCACAACCACTACCTTTTAAAAGATCAAACATAACCTTTATAAGAGTTTCACAAGAGATTGTGAAAGGATTTCTCAAGAGAAAATATAAGATAATACAATGATTTCAACAATAAGAGAGTTCGAGAATATGAATAAATAAAACACTCAACTATTTTAATCTAATATCTAGTTTAAGAATATCTACACGAAAACATTATCAGATAATTTGTTTGAAGTGAAGAAAGAATGATCATGGAGGGACATTCACTTAAGTGGTGAATATAGGCCAGAATTGAATTAGGCTTAGCTCAAGCTTGCTTAATAGCAATCGTTGCAGTAGTCTTATTCACCAACCAACATTGATCTTGTGCAACACTTGGCCCTTTTGTAGAAGCTTGAGACTTGGAATTTGCCTTGATACCTACACATACTCACAGCTTCTTTGATTTGATTGATAACAATCAAATTTGTTAAAAACTATATATATATATTATATAGATAAAACATTTTGCACACAATGCGTGTTCATATTTATCATTCTTATATAATAGAACACAATTTGACTTCATAAAATAAAGAGATAAAGCTCTAGCAGTCAAAATTGTCATCTTTTTTCTTTCTGAATAACGGCTATAAATTTCAAAATTAGGCACCAGTTACTCGACTAACTCATAGTCTTACTCGACTATTATAAAGACATACACGATTAGATATCTTATGTGGCAACCCCATTCTCAAAGATCCCACAACCAAGGAATCCAAGAGGAAGTGCCAAAAGAATGGAACTCAAATAGAAACATTCACAAACATTTCCCATTTAACCACATAAACCATAAACATTTGCTTGCATCATCATCCATTTAACATTTGAAGACTAGGATATACAATATTTGCATCACCATTCAAATACAACTCATTAGGGCTTAATCACTCATACAACTCAAAAGAAATACATTTAAGCCCATAATACAAATTAAACTGATTGTTTCTTCACTCAACACCATCCCCAAAGATCTTTTAGTCGGGAGAGCACTGTACACATCTACCCAAGGGCACAAACCCCACTAAGCTCACCCTAATCTCTAGCTTTACCTTTACTTGGAATGATGCAAAGCAAGAATGAGCCACAAGACCCAGCAAGCATAATATATAATGACATTGAGGTAATAAGATTCAACAATACATAAACTTGTTGATGATATTATTTTCACCCATACTGTGCTTCATCACAACATGAAAAAGTGTCAATATATACATACCCATATGCCCATAATTGCCTTTGAAACCCCATGCTTATTTGCAAACTGTTGTTTCCAAAAATACAACAATAGAAATTTCTTTGGAGTGAGGGAAACCATCGCCTGAAGCCCAGTGAGACGTTGGTGTTTGAAAGTGAAACTGTTGAGAGGGCTTTCTCGAAGGGAGGAAAGCTGCAGAGAGAGCTAAGTGCCTTGAAGGGAGCTAAGTCTCTCAAAGAGGTGCATTCTCTCAGAGAGGTACGACTGGCCTAGTACTCAGTTTCTGTAGGCGAGGGTCTGGAATGCCACTCGAAGAGGAATCAACCAACTTTCAGAAAGAGAACAAGCTTCTCGTAGGAAGGTGTTTCAACAGTCTCGGAGATAACAAAGGTTCTCTCAAAGGGACACTGACGTCCCAGACTTAGCTTCCGAAAAGAGCTACAAAGTGAGACAAATGTGAGAAGGCTCGCGGGAAGGATTTCCTACAAAGACCCTCCGACGGTTAAGTCAATATGGGATACAGAAAAGGTCGCAGAAAGAAATTAAAAGGACTTCAGAAAGGAAAATTTGAGAGAATCAAGATCAATTACCAGATGTTCAGATCCCACTAATCGTGTTTTGTCTTGCCTTTTATAGAAGTCCACGTCTTGATGATTGATTGGTGTTGTTGTACTTTTGTATACTTAGTTTTGATGATGAAAAATAATATTTTATTAAATCCCTAAGTCATGAATCAAGGTGGTGGTTTTCAACAAAAATCAATTTCAAGTGCTTTGTTAAAATGAAAACCAAAAAGATTTATGATTTTCTATATTAGTTGGAGATTTGTAAAGTCAAGTATTTAGTCTTAAAAGAATCTCCTAAAATGATTTTTAAATTAGCTTTGAAGTCGTTAGTCAACATAGAGCTAAAATTGTTCTAAGGCAAAAGACCAATTTTAAGTAAATGTGTTTGATGAAAATCCAATCTTAAGTATGAAAAATCATTTATGTTAATATCATACTTCAAAATAAGCTTTTGAAGCTTACATGAAAGGTTCTGGCTTGAAACTTAAACGTATGAAAAATCCTTTAGTTCATGCATCATGTCTTGAAACTCGTTTTGATAACGTTTCAATATTTTTCTAAGTCTGGAAGACTAGCACCTTATAAGGAGACATATATGAAAATATTTTCTTTTTAGAAAACTAACTCTCGGTAATTCAATAGCTAACATTCATTAGTGATAAAATGATTTTTAACGAATTTTTCAAGAAATAGAAAGTGTATATCTTGGAGGTGGTAAAATCGCAAAATCCTAAGTTCCTACTAAAACCCAAATTCTACTTTCTTATTCTTATGGATTTTGATTTTTTAGATATTTTTATTGAATCTAAATGGGGGGTACTTTTTTATTTACATTTATGTATTAAAGTAAATGGAAGGTAAAATATAAATTAAACAAAATGAGGACATTTACTTAAACTAAAGAAATGTAAATATGTTGTAATGTTTTCAAGCTCCATTCTATTGAAAATCTTCCTCATCTTTCGACTGTGTGCTTCAATCTGCAGACTATTCATAAGGATAGTCGACTATGCTTGTTCAGTCTGTCGACTATATCTTGTATCTGTCGACTATTTTTGGATCTATCGACTATCATGTCAGGATAGTCGACTATGGCTTTTCATCTATTGACTATTTTTGTTCATGAGTTTCAAAATTTTCTTCACATTTTTGCATCTGTCGACTATGGGTATGTGTTTGTCGATTATGGAAAATTTGTGTTATAAGATAGTCGACTATGCCTTCTTGTCTATCGATTGTGTCTTGTTTTACTTGTAAAAATAATCAACTATGCATTTTCTTCTGTCGACTATATCTTTTGCAGAAAGCTTCCAACGGCTAGTTTTTCAAACTCCAACGGTCACAAACAGCTAGTTTCCTCTTCAATCTTTATGGAAGCCTATACATACAACTCAAGCAAGATCAAGAGACGGCTAATGGACGGAAACAAGATGATCTAAATATTACAAATCATTTTATTCAAAGCTAACAGTGTTCTATGCTTTCATTGTTATACTTTTCTTTCCAAGGCTTTGTTCTATTATTGTTGATACATTCATTTAAGCCTTGTTTAATCTTGAGAGAAATTGTAACTAAGAGATTCATCTCTTAGATTCTCTCATATTCTATATTTCTTATTCTTCCTAGCTTGTGTAGCTAGAGGGCCCATTTGAGTAGGAGATTTTGTATTTTCCTAGTCTTGGACTAGAGGACCTACTTGGTTTAAGTAGGGGGTTTTAGTGGATAGTTTGAAAAATCCTTAGTGAGGAGCTAAGGTAGTGGATTAGGCTTGGGTTAAGCCGAACCACTATAAATCTTTGTGTTCTCTCTTGCTTATGTTTTTTGATTTGTTTATCACTGCTAGCATTTTATTATCCTCACTTGCATTGAGTTTTTATTTTCAATCAAAAGGATTTCAAAGTTCTATCAAGTATTTTTAAAATAACCAATTCACCCCCATCTTGGTGTGTGCCATAGCACCTCCTGTTCTAACAATTGGGACACCTGTGCAACGATTTCGCTGGCCTCTCAGAGAGGGCCTATTGGTAGCTGCTTGACAGGCCTCTGTAGCCTTCTCCTCAAGAGCTCTCTCTTTGAGAGAACTCTCTCGGAGGACAGGGTACCATAATTACCCCCCACTCTCTGTTTTTACCTTTAGGTGAATGCAAAGAGTTGATCCTCTCTGAAAGAATTTTGGCCATTCCTCTAAAGTAATTCCCTTCTCTCAAAGAGAAAGTCCTATCTTTCTGAGAGGTAGCTTCCTCGATAGGAACATCTCTTCCCGAGAGTAACATTTCCGCGATAGGTCTTTCCGAGAGAAAATTTGTTTTTCTCTCCACTTGTCTTAGCCTATCTAGCATAACTTAAGATCATGGCCAACGCCAAGATATACCATAGGGAGATCGACGAGAATAGGGTTGTCTGAGCTTACCTTAAGGGCACGCCTTCCTATATGTCAGAGGATGATGTTGCCTTTCTCCGCAGCAACCATAGGATACCATCCGAATACCAAACTAGGGTTCCTCATCAGGCCAAAAATTGTGTGGCCAACGTGGAGGAGGGTTGGGTGAGTGTCTTTGAGACCATCTTTAGCCTTCCCCTTTATGACTTTGGCTTTCAAATTCTTAGAGTCAGCGGCTTAGCTCCATGCCAGCTACACCCTAATGGTTGGGCCTAGTTAGTTGCCTTTTTTGTACGCTGCCAAGAGAAAAAAGTAGTCCCTTCCATCAAACTCCTATTTTACTTTTTCTACCTTTGTTTAGTGAGGAACCGATACCACTTATATACCCTACATCACCCTTACCCTAAGGTTCGTATCTTCTATGAATTTCCTGCCAAGACTAACTCTTTCGATACTTAGTGGCTTTTGTTCCAACCACCGAACAACATATGGAATGTTCTCCACAAATGGGTCACTGACCCTGAAAGGGTGGAGAAGCCTCAATTTAGCAGGGCCACCATTAGCGATCTCCGAGAGCAATATTGTGAAGTGCGCCATGCTCTTGTTCTAGGTGGTCCATTACATCTCTATGACTACCTCACGACCGATAGATTAATTAGGGCTGGTTGGATCCAAGGGCCCGTCGAACCGTCACATCCCTAGGCTCCTAGAGCCATGTCACATCGCCTGCCTATCGCCCATGTGACTGCAGAGAAAGGGGACATCCCTCTACAAGAGAAGCATTTATGTAAGGGTGTGGATCCACCTGACTGTTTTTTTGGTTTTTGCTTTTTTTTTTCACTTAATCTTAGCTTCTTAGTATTTCTGTGCACAATTCCTTATCGCTTTATTTAACCTCCTGTTCTTTACTTAGAACCTCATTATTTCTCTTTTCTTTGTGTAGAGCGATGAGGCAGATGGCTTTAGGCTTGTAGAAGAGGGTAGGCTTCGCAGCTGCCTATGAAGGTCCCCCCACGAACTAACAACCTCATGGGCCCAGCCAAGGGAAGAGGTTGGAGAGACTATGGCATCACCATGGTAGAAGAAGAGGAGAGGCAGGCTTGAAGCATAAAGGGATGTCCCTACGTTCCACTCAATCACAGACCTTACTATTCTAGAGGAGAGGGAGCTTCTTGCTACCAATTTGAGGCCCACTGACGAACCCCTTCCTCGACTATTTGTGTCTCTAGCTCGGGCTTCATCAGTTGAGATGAGTGGAGCCGGGCACAAGGGGCTTAGTCAAAGATGCAGAAGACCCGTGGCAGTCGAAGCGGGAACGAGTCACAGCCCTTTCAATGTGGTGGACATTGAGGTGTCTTCAAGGCTGGACCAGGTGGCCATCGATGTCGCTCAAGGATAAGGCCACGACATCTATAGGCAGGCCGTGATCAATCCTTAACTCTCGGGCCGTCAAGTCTTAAATATCAAGGATCCTCAGTGAAGCATCAATCCCCTCCTGCCAGAGATGCCTCCTCCCATTGAGAAGGCGTATGACTTGGGTCCAGGGCGTTGGGCGTGAAGTGAGCCTTTCCAAATTCAGTCGAGGGTCTTGGGCATTGACACGCCTGGTGTCGAGGCCCACCTGTTGTATTCCACCATTGTCTTTCGTGATAAGGGGAGGTATTTTCACAACTCGCCCGAGGATATGGACAACTTTGAGTATCTCCTGGCCATCGTGATTCATTTCTTCTAGATTTTTAGCTTCCTATTCGTTGTTCTATGGCCTTTTTCTTACAATCTTCCTTTTGTTCCTTGCAAGGAGCCCATGGAGCCGTGGCGGCAAATGCTATGAATAGAGCTTCCCTAGTGGCTAAAGAATCTGAGTTGAACGAATGGAGGAATAGGTTAGCCTCCTAAATCAAGAATGGTGGCTCTTGAACTGGCGCATTCAAGACTTGGACTTTGAGGAGCGAAGGCCTCGTTCGGAGAACGAGTGACTTGCCTGCACGTACAGGTCCTTGGAAGCGAGCTACCAAAAGGCCCGAGCAAAGCTAGAATGCAGCCATGCGACTCACCAAGAGGAAACTTCTCACCTTCAAATTGAACTAGCAAGTGCCGAGCATCGGGAGGTTAAGGCACAGTAGGAGATGGAAAGACTGAAAATGGAGACTAATCGAGTGACGAGCGACAAGCAGCAGGATATTAAAGAGGCCGTGAAGAAGGCAATTAGGGACTATTGACTTTTTGTGGACTGCTTCCGTCGAAAGGATGAATACACCTCGTGCTATTCGAAGTTCGACTTCTACCACGACCTTACCTTCTTAGAAGCGAGGCTGCTGCACAAGTCGTTTGAGGACATGGTTTTTGCTGATGCCATCTCCTCCGTCCCTTCTCAGGACTGGCGTAGGTACGAGCCAAATAACCCAAGGCCTGACGAGTGCATGCAACGAGCCTTGGAGGATGACTTCAGTAACTTGCTAGGCTCTTGGAGTCCTTACATACCAAATCCTGAGGAGGACGTCCTCGCGAGCCCGACCAACGTAGAAGTCTCTGTCGACATATTCCACGCAATACATTTGATCGAGTAAGGCCTAAATGTGGATATCGCTAACTGGGTTTTGTAGAGCTCATTCCAGGGGGAAGGCTCAAGAATGGCTGATTATCCCTCCGATCAAGATTAGTGTAGGCTTTCTTGTTATCTTTTGAATTCAAGACGTGTAAAACTTTAACTCTCACATATTGTGTATCAAATTTTCTTATTTTGGATGTATATGATTTTGGATACACTATTGTGCTCAATGCATACTATGCCTTTGCCTTTAGTTCTTTATTTTCTTGTTAACTTTATCTGTTACTTTAGTTGCTTTTACTTTATACACTAACCATGTTACAACTTGGGGGCGATGAGGTGCTTAACATTCATTTTCTTTATTCTCATGGTGTACGAGCTACCCGCAATAAGAGTTTACCCCTCTACGTTATTGCGTACCTGGATCTTTCTAAGAGATACATGAAACCTTTGTTTCTACTATTTTAACTCCATGTCAAGCATTAGATCTCAACCATAAATTCGAGACCCAAATTCAGGATGAGTCTGCATCTGCCCCGCTTTGTTGCTTTGAGGCTTTTGCGCGGATCACCTAGATTGTGGTACCCAGCCACGAGTCTTTCCAGCAGTTACTCCTCGATGAATGGCCTTGCATCGAATGATCACTGCGTATCCAGGTTTGCTAGGAGTCCTAGCGCTAGATTTCAACCATGTGCTCAGGTTTACTGGGAGACTTAGCACTGGATTCCCACGGGGAGTCTAGGAAAAGCTTGTTAGCTTAACGCTAGTCTACCGCCACTTAAAGAGGAATCAACCACTAGCCTGGTACCCAGTTTCTAAAGGCGACTCTCGGAGAGGGTTTGGAATGCCACTCAAAGAGGAATCGACCAGCTTCCAAAAAGAGAATAAGCTTATCTCACAAAGGTGTTTCAATGGTCTCGAAAAGAACAGAGGTTCTCTCGGAGGGACACTAACATCCTGGACTCGACTTTAGGAAAGAGCTGCAATGCGAGACAAATGTGAGAAGGCTCGGGGGAAGGATTTCTCGCAAAAACCCTCTGACGGTTAAGTCAATATCGGATAAATAAAAGGTCGTGAAAAGAAATGGAAATGACATTGGAAAGGAAAATTTGAGAGAATCAAGATCAGTTACCAAATGTTCAAATCCCGCCAATCGTGTTGTGTCTTACCTTTTATAAAAGTCCACATCTCGATGATTGATTGGGACACGTGTGCAATGGTTTCACTAACCTCTTAGAGAGACCCCTCCAAGGATCTTTCCAAGAGAGCCTATCAGTAGCTGCCTGATAGGCCTCCACAGCCTTCTCCTCGAAAGCTCTCTCTCCTCGAGAACTCTCTCGAAGAGACAAGGTACCACACAAACATACACATAAGTGCACATATACAGTCCTTGGGGCCATTTAAGATTTAGCTCCACTCAAGGCCTTAGCACACATACATCATACGATCCTTAGGGGCTATTTATAGCTCAACCCAAGGCCTTAAAATACATACACCACCATAACAAACAAATGGGCATAATGGAAGAAGAAAGAAGATGATGGAACAAGGGCCACTGAAAATCAAAAGCAAAATGCATGTACATTGCTTAACGCACAGTACATATAAAAAATTAGAAATTAGGAAAGTGTGAGATGGACACACGGACGCTTAAAATATTAAGGTCTCTAGCTTTCTCTTATTTTAGAAAATAAAATATAACATAATATATATTTTATATTACTACAATTTGACATAGAAGAATGATGCCTCCTTCCTTGTTAATTTTCACATGGGCCTGCCTTTGCCAACCCACGTGTTCCACTTCATTCCAATTCTACTTTCTTTCTTTTCCAATTGCAATGTCTGCCACTACCGAAAACCCACTTTTTGTTGAGTCACATTCCCACTTAATTATTATTAAATATTTCTTCTACTCATTCTTAATTAATCATTCTTCCACTCTCAATGTTGTTTATTACCCACTAACTCACCAACTCATTTTTTTTATGTTTTCTTTTAATTAATTATTTTTCCTCCAGACGTCTTCACGTCACCAGGCCTCACTCACATGGCTAGCCCGATTCCCCAGCCCACGTGGCCGCATGCCACACATGCACCTCCTCCTTGATTCGAACCCTAGACCACGAACCGTACTAACACCTATGTGTGCACATGTGACCACCTCACCTGCAAGCCTTTTCATTAATATGTATGCACCAAATATTTATATACTAATCCCAACTCCCTTCACTAAAAATAAATTTCAGCTTTCTCCTTACAAGGTTCGAACCCACAACCTACCAATTCCCTCATGAATGCATAACCACTAGGCTACAAGGCTCCTTGTTGATATATATGCAATGATTAATTTTTTATACTAAACCATTGGAAACACCTTTCCAATCAAGTGCACTCTAGGCAGGGGTTTATACAATCACAACCACCACTGATTTCATAGGATGTTCACCTCATGTCAGAGGTCAATGGACCCCATTAGCAATGACCTGCCTCCATAAGTTACTACACAAAGATCACACAGTGCATCTCCCACCGTGGTAACCAAGTGGTTCTTAGCAATGGCAAATCTCTAGCACCAACATACAAGATAACTATGTTGCCTCTACTCTAAGGACCAATAATATAATCGAAGCCAGTGACATATCATAGATCCTCTCAGCCATATGATCGATCACTTGTGTCACATTTAGTGATGTTCAACTAACATATACCCACATATCTACCATATCATTCTCATGTATTATGGCATGTGACTCACCATCCTTTATTATTAGTATCTCACACTAATCAAAGATAGTAACATATGCCAATCCGTAATAGATTAATCATAGCCCTCTTCTAAGAAATCTAAGGACTATGAATCACTTTAAGAAATCCTTAATCCAAAAGTCTTTGTCACATATTATTAACACTTAAGAATAAGACTTTTATATGAAAATCTAAGGGCCCATTCATAAATATAAATTAGAAAGGTGCAAATAAAGATATGACCTTAAAATATGGAAATATATTTTATTATATTTGTAAAATTTACATCATTAGTCCCATAATACAAGTGCTAGATCACCTAAATCCAACATTAAGGGCACTAACACTAACAACAACTCAAGCAGCGTTGCAAGGTCTGGGCACCACAGGAGGATCTACTGGTGTAATGACCTGGTATTTTGGAAAAATAATAAATGGAAAGGAATAAGTTAAATAGTTCTATGTTGATATAATTGTGGCTTGCTAACTAATTGTGGGCTAAGTGGGGCTAAAGGTAACATGTATTTTGTTGGAAGAAAGGTCACATGAGATGTTTGAATAGTCAAAGTAAAAGAAGTTAAATTTGAGTTTGAGTAATCAAAGTCAAATTGGGTAAGTAGATATAGGGCCATCAGTGAAAAGGCAAGGGTGTCATTGTGTGTAAATGTATGTAGAGGTAGCATATATGGGATTTTAGGTTGGTGCAAAGAGGTAGAATGCAGCATCGTGAGAGGAGGAAGCTGTTGGCAGTCGATAGATGGGGCAAGGCTGTTTGACCAATTAGTGTAATGGACGCTGTCGGTTGATAGATGGTGTTAAGGTTGTCAACTGTTTAAGGCAATTTGAGGATGTTTGGAGGGAATTGGCTTCTGTTGGTCGCTCATTCCATGTAGTTTGTCAACCGTTTAGAGGATAAAAAAAGGGAAACTATTAACCAATGGCGTTGAGTCTGTTAACTAATCATAAAAGCTGGCCTCTAGCTGTCAACAAATGCCTTTGAGCGTGGCAACTGTTAATCATTCCCTAGCAACTGTTGACTAATTCTGTTGTTCCTTTACTATCGAAATTAAGTTGCTTCTTAGGTGTTTTCCTTTTGATTCCTCTCCTTGAATGGATATTTTTGGGGGATGAATAAGCATGCATGAGCATAATAACTAGCTAATGTTGGGCCATATGGGCCTTATGAATTGGGATGCATTTTATGTGTGTATTTTCATATGTTGTATTATATATTTTACGTGTGTGTCAAGGCTTTGGGTTGAGCTAATGGGACTCTTAGTATGTTGTATATGGGTATAGTCCTTGAATTGAGCTAATGGGCCCCAAAGACCTTGTGGCATATGATATGGGTTAACCTTGGGTTGAACTAATGGGCCCCAAGGACCGTATGCTATTTATGGGCATAGGCCTTGGTTTGAGCTAAAGGGCCCAAAGAGTCACTTTTTATGTATGTATATATATATGAGTTTATGTCGTTTTAAAGATTTGCATATCTTATTCATTAAGCATATGGGAATGATACATGGCATGGGTGCATGTGATGATGTTAATGGTGTTGTGTTATATTACTTTGTTGCTGAGTTTATCTATTATTGATTCATGCTATGGTGTATCTCTATTCATTGTCGACTCATGCCATTGTGTTTTACATCTATTGTGGACTCATGCTATTATGTATTCCTATCATTTAATGGATACTGTTGCTTTGTGCCACTATTGGTTTGGTTTTTCATGAGTCTATCTAATGCTGGAATTTGTATTCTTATGCACTTCTCTTTTCATATTATACTTGTTGGGCCTTGTGGCTCATTCTTGTTTTACATCATTCCAAGTAAAATCAAGGCTAAGGTGGAGGGTGATTCTAGTGGGGCATGATCCTTTTGGGTTAGATATGTACAGAGGTCTCCGGACTAAAAGGTTTTAGGGATGGTTTGGGTGCAAAGGAAGGTAGTTTATGGTTGTTGTAATTCGATTGAGTGATTTGGGCGGTTGAGCCCTAATGTATGTGTTACATAAGTAATGTCGTAAGTAAAGGCTTATGGCTTCCATTGTTGTATGAGAAAGCTTAGTGAAATGTAAGGAATGATATTTATTTTGTTTAGAATGGAAATGGTTGTAGTCTCTATTATTTTTTGTAATGGAGTGAATGATATTAATTGAATTTTATTCTATGTTCATTATTCTTAATGCTCCATCTCAATTTCCTTGGTCATGGGGACTCTGGGAGTGGGCTTGTTACAGCTGGTGTCGGGCTCGATCCACTGTCTGGGATAGTTAAGAGGACGTAGGTGTCTTTGGATGAGTCTTCGAGGCCTTCAAGGATCTCCCCCCTAGAGGGTCTTTAGGAATGAGGCACCGACAGGGTCTGCAACACAAAAATGATTAGAAGGCATGTGGGGATCTTCCCCATATGGTCCCTCCAATGCCTAAGTCAGACAATGATGCCTTGAAGTAGAGATGTAGATATTATGTATGTATACGTGATGTATGCTCTTTAGGAGAGTCTCCCGATAGGTTGTTTCCCAAAGGGTTCTGTATGGTTCAGAGTCTAAATCTTTAGGTCTGAGGTCTTAGAGATATAGTATGTGTCCAAAAAGGTTTTAGCTAAAAAAGCTCTATTTGTCGTGGAATAGACAACTATTTATAGACATTTGTTGGTGGGGTTAATGTTACACGTGGTATGTAGATGAGAGTCTCTCGATTCTTCGAGAAGATGAATCAACTAAAGCCAGAAGGCCTGAGGTACCTTCGGGGTTTAAGTCTCCCGATGAATACCCTTCGGATGGGTCCGAAGACTTTTCAGAGTCATCGGATGGGTTAGGCCTAGTAGACTCCTTGGTGATAATGAGGCTTAACCTCCCTGGAGACTCTCTGGATGCTCCGAGAGATTCTTGTCCTAGGAGACTCTTCGGGTTACTCGAGTCTTTGACTTACTTAGAATATTTTATCGAATTATGGGAATTTTGGCTTTGAGTTTCCAGGTACCCTACAACAACATTGCATTAGATGTATGTAAGTGCCACTAATGATGTAATCTTGTTCATAAATAAAAGGTTATATCTTCACTCATACTCTCATTTTTTTCTTATGAATGAGTCTCTAGATTTCTTGATAGAGATCTTATTCTTAAGTATTAATAATATATGATAAAGATCTTTAGTTCAGGATTTCATAAAGGTATTCCTGGTCCTTAGATTTATTAGAAGAGGAATATGAATTTCAGTTATGGACTGGCACATGGACTACTACCATTGATTAACATAAGATGTTAATGATAATGGATGGTGAGTCACATGTCATATTGCATGCAATGCAGATAGTAGACATGCAGGTAGGTGTTAGTTGAACATCTATTGAATGTGATGCCGTAACAAATCACACGGCTGTGGGGACTAATGATCTATTACTGGTTCTCAATTGTGTATTTGCTCATTTGATCAAAAGCGATAAAGTTATCTTAGCACTGGTGTCGGGGATTTACTGTTGAGCGGAACCATCCGTTACGAGAGGTGAGGATACTCTCTGTATAGTGGTGTATGGAGGAAAATGCTCGCTGATGGGATCTATTATCCTCCATCAGATGGGGGTGAATAGGATATGTGGTCTCAGTTAGTTGTGGTTGGAAAACCCCTGGCTAAGGTAAGCTTGATCAAAAAGGACTTTTCGATGTCAAAAAGAGTTTCAAGATGCTACCTCAATCACACGTACTAGATCTGGCATAGTTATAAAGTCATGTGAGTTTAATGAGTCCATGATTCTCACTCGATCTGGATGTTGGTCAATGGAAGGATTATAGTGCACGATAATCGAAGAGCCTTAATGTAATATCCTAGTATTTTGAGAATAATAATAATTTTTTTTTTTATTTTTAACATCAATTAGAGATTATAATTGAAAAAACAATTAATGGGTTTAGAGTTAGTGGGCTTAGTTGGAAAAATAAATACTAAGTAAATGGACTTAGAGTTAGTGGGCTAAATTGAAAAAATAAAGATCAAGTAAATGGGCTTAGAGTTAGTGGGTTAAGTTGAAAAAAATAAAAGGCAAAGTAAATGGACTAATTAGTAGGCTAAGAAAATAGGTTTAAAATTAATGAATTAAATGAAAGAATAATCTATTTAGAAGAAGATTTAGTGAAAAATAATTAAGGTGAAAAAATAATTAAAGATAATGAGTGAAATAATTGAGAAATGTTGGAGACAAAGTAGAGTATGGACAAATAATTAAAGATTATGAGTGAGATTTAGTGAAAAATAATTAAGAAAGATGACAAAATAATTAAAGATGATGGGTGAAATAATTGAGAAATGTGGGAGACAAATTAAGGTGTGGATAAATAATCAAAGATAATGAGTAAAATAATTGAGAAATGTTGGAGCCAAAGTAGGGTGCGGACAAATAATTAAAGATTATGAGTGAGATTTAGTGAAAAATAATTAAGAAAGATAACAAAATAATTAAAAATGATGAGTGAAATAATTGAGAAATGTGAAAGACAAAGTAAGATGTGGACAAAAAATCAAAAATAATAAGTGAAATAATTGAGAAATGTGGGAGACAAAGTAAGGTGTAGATAAATAATTAAAAAATTTTAGTTAGATTTATTGAAAAATAATTAAGAAATGTGACAAAATAATTAAAGATATTGGGACACTACAATTATGCTAAGCTTAATTCAATCTCCTATAAATAGGGGAAACTTGAAAGGTTTGAGAACTTAAATTAGAAGGAGAAATGTTGAAAGAAAGATTTGAGAGTGAGAAAAGAGATTTGAAAAAGAGAAAGAAAAAAAATGGAGAGAGAGAGAGAGAGAGAAAAAAAAAATACCAAAAAATTCTTAGAAAAATTCTATAGGTTGGGTTTAGTAGTTTATGTGAAAATTTGTGGTAGAAGGCGTTGTTGGATGGGTAAATCGAGGCTTCGTGCAATATAAAAGAATATCGAATTGCTCTGTGGGAATGTGAGTTATCTTCAAAAAATTTCTTAATTTTTTTTTAAAAATATGAGAATGATATTTTAGAATTTTTGATGATGAAATTGGAAGAAAAATGCATGATTGGTATTTATTATGAAATTTTGAGACAATAGATGCTTGAAAATCAAAGAGAAAATGAGTAATAAATAGAATATGGATTCTGAAAATTATGAGGAAATTTATGGGGCTTAGGAATATTGTTTTAGGAATTATTGTGAAGTGAAATTGAGAAAATTTTATGAGAAGCTATTTATTTCATAATCTGGAGGAAATAATATGAGAAAATAGGAGAAATTAGGAAAATTAGAGAAAATTATAAATCTGATTTTCTTAAGTAATTATGATGCCCAAGATACGTCAAGGTTCATAATTGAGTATGATTGGAAGTCCGACGCGAATTTTGAGGCAAAATTATGTTAGGGGCAAAATTATCTTTTTGCAAAGTAAGTGATACTGTTCAATTGGATTTAATTTATGAAAATGGCTTGTAAGTGGTTGTACCAAAACCTGATTTTATGTAAATATTTTCATCATGTTGTCATGTCTTGATGTGAACATGTCATGTAGATTGCATTTACATGTTTGATTTATGAAATATGCATATGAGCATGATGAGATTCACGGTTATACGTTGCTTGGGTTTGGGATTAGGTATTGGCTCCTTTACTTTGCCAAAGGTGCACCCATACACCTCGGTCTGGCAGGGAGACTAGAAAAATGGCGGGTAATCTTAAGGTGCAGTCAACCCAAACATGAGAGTTATGATGTTATGTGTATTGCATACATACATGAGCATTAAATGTTTTGTATCCTTACTTAGATGATTCATCATCTAACCTGGCTTTTGCCCCTAGAATATTCAAACGTTCCAGATGAAGATAGTAGCAGAAACGAGGATGAATGAGGCCTGTAATGGCATTTAGCAAAGTGCATGATGAGTTGTATGATCAGTTGAACGTATGTTATGTTGCTCATGTATTTAAGTTCTGCTACTTCTAATTCTAAATGTTTGAGAAATGATGATGTAAAACCCTATTTAGGGTTAATGTTAGTTGAGAACTTATGATTAAGTTATGTTGAGAAATTTATGTTCTCGTGATGTAAGAGCTGAATTTTGATTAATGTTATGATATTAGGTTCAATTCTAGCTTCTGCATTTAATGTTTATGATAATTCTCCTTGGAAATAAATGAGTGGAAATTTTGGGATGTATAAGAGCAATGATATGGTTTAGTCTTAGTTTTAGTAGTATAAAAAAAAATTATCCCAGAATTGTCCTGAGTTATAACGCGCTCGAAAAACGGGGCGTTACAATTGGTATCAGATCGAATTGATAATTGGAGAGCTAGGGAAGTTTGACTTGGAGATTAATTATTATTTCAATTGAGGATTCTCATAGCTTAGCTATTTGGAGATTTAGGGAATAACAACATGGAGACTTAAGAGAGAAGAGACTAATGGTTCGTAAGATGAAATCACTACTTAGAGATTTGAGGATTGTCAGTTGAAGTCTTAGAAGTTATTGGATTTAAGTGTGGTATAGTGAAAGTGCATGTCTAGGAAAGTTCTAACTAAGGAAAAACTTGGTATTTAAGTGTGTTCATTTGTGACCCACCTCTTTTTCCTGTGAACTTACCTGGTGTACTATTCACGAATAGATACTATTTCAGTAGACGCTTACTATCCTCAGTGAATAGTGAAAGCCTGATGGGGTTAAGTTATTGAAACTAGGATTCGATAATATGATTCGAGTGTAAGGTTGACTCGATAACCATGATTATGGATCTGAGAGATTAAAAGATTGTTGATTTGAGATTATTAGTCAAAATCTTTGCTCGAAATGAATAGGAAAATTAGTAATTATCGAGATTGATCGAGTCATGGATAGTTTGTTTGATGCGACATAGCCTAGCTGTTGAGTTAGGATCAAATGATAAGTGTTTTCGATGATCATTTAGTGTTTCGAAAATAATATGTGTAGATCGAGAACCCTAGGATTTGGGTCAAGACAAATAGATATGATGTCAGACTTAGATCTTTCTATTCTAAGAATAGGAAAATAGCATTGACTAAGATAATGGTGACCAAGTTCCAATGAACTGGGGTGTGAGGTATGTCACTAGCTAGTAGGAAAATGCTAGAAGCCTAGGGAATCAACCCAGAATAAGATGGATAGTATTTGTGGAGACACGAACTAAAGAGAAAGAAGCGTGTTGTAATACCCGAGAATGATTTGAGGATATAAACGGTATTTAATGAAGGGTATAAATGGAATTTGCGAAAAAATGAGACTATAGGGTACACTAACGCAACTTTGGACGACCGAATTAGTCGGAGGGAGTACCCTGAACCCTAGATGATTAAGGAAAATGGTATAGTATCGACGAGTGATTCGAATTATGATTTTTAGTGATGAAAGAAATTGGGTCTGGAACAGTTTTAGGTACAACTGTCGACCGGGCTGAGAAAATCAAATCGACGTAGGAGTCGTCCAGAAAGTCAACAGAGCATATCAAGGACCAGTATTTTATATATAGAACAACTCTTAAGTGATTTTGGGTTAAAACGAATGGATTTAAGGTCAAAATAATCGATCGGGCCTAAGTATAATTTTCTAATTTTGCCCGAGGGGGGTCAAAACGGTAATTTTTTAGAAGTTTCAAGGATCAAATGAAGAGTACAAGTCTTGTGGGCCTTGGTGATGGTGTTGGAAAGATCAGGGGTAGCATGAAAATGGTCAAAATGAGATTAGATGAAAACATGGGGTCAAAGTGTAATTAATGGAAGTTGCAGTGTGAACGCACAATGAAGGAAGTCGGCCGCCACACTGCCATCTCACGTGGCAGCCGTTTCCGGCGATGGGACGTCCGAGGCTAGCTTGGGACAGGTTGTATACGACCGTGGGAGTTTTGGGGAGCAAGGATTGGCTAGTGATTGGCCGAATTTTGGCTGGTTTTTGGGTATAAATAAAGGCCGAGGGTTTCAAAATTTTTGCAAGAAATTGGCTGCGTTTTGGTATGATTTTTGGAGATTTGATAGAGGGCTTTTGGTCGCAAGACATCAAGGATCATTTTGGGATCGTTTTTAGGCATTTTGGAGTGAGTTTGTTAGTCGTTTGAAGCTCGGTCGAGGGTTGGAGGTGGTCCACCACCGCCAACCTGCAACTCGCCTTTCGAGGCATTTTCTGGTGTTGTTTCAACCTAATTTTGGTGCTATTGTGATCGACATTAAGAAAGCTTTAAGGGGGTACCGGTTTCGGGGTCATCGAAGCAACCACCGACGATTAGTTCAAGAAAAAAGATGGTGGTGCGTGCAGCCATGTGCCAAGCGCGAGAGGGCGCGTGAGCAAGGGGTTTTTGGTAATTTCAATTCCATAATTTTTATTTAATTATTTTAGGAGTTATTGTGTTGAAATATTTGGAAAAATAGTTGAGGAAATAATTATTTTGAAATTATCGAGGTCAAAAATGGGAGAAAATAGAGGAAATTATAGAAAAATTGAGGAAAATAGATTTTAATGCTTCCTTAATTAATTATGGTGTTTAGGAAGTATTGTGGTTCGAGGTTGACTATAAATTCAAGTGTCTATGATTTGGCACGCATAACGAGGTTGTGCATAAGGATCGAAGCAATCCAAATTCGTCGAGGTGAGTGTTCGCCCCCAAAACTTGATTTATTGTGCTTGTTCTATCTGAACATGTGGTGATTTCATGCAAAATGGTTTTGTGCATTGAAATGGTAACCGGTGACGGTTGGTTTTATGAGGGAGGTTTGTCCCTAAACGTTTTGAACTTATGCATTACATTTTATAAATGTTGTTTATATGATGCATTGAATTGTGAAGTGTGGCATTGTCTTGAGTTTTTTGTGTACGTATAGAATGTCAGCCTCGGATGTTGTCTGGATAGTGTAGCCATAATTCTCCAAGGGCGTGACAGAATAATAAAGGTATCTGATACTGGTGGGCATGTCAGGATAGTCGCCTTGGTTTCCGTGCCAGACCGTTTGGTTGGGGAAGTTGCACTAAGACGACTAGGTGGTCCATACTGTGTTGTTCATGTGGGATGTCAGTCTAGTATGTTGTTTGGATAGTGTAGTCATAATTCTCTAAAGGCGTGATAGAATAATAGGGGTATCTAATGCTGGTGGGCATGTTAAGATAGCCGCCTTGATTTCCATGCCAGGCCGTTTTTTCAAGGAACTTGCACTAGGATGGCTAGGTGGTCCATGTGAAATTTTAGAGTTGGGATTGTATGGTGGTTCCTGGATGTTTAAGGTGGGAACGTAATTTGGTGAGATACGTTGGCAGTCCCATTTAACCTAGAATCGCGTCGCGTTGTCGAGTCGGTGTAGTGGCATAGCTTTTAGAGAGATTGCTCTTTTCCCGTGGTAGGGTTAAGTGTTGGGGATTCTCTTGGGCTAGGGCTTACCGGGTGTATTGGTTTATTTCATGTCTTGTATTATTCATGAAAAATATATTTTGAACTCTCACTTAGATGAAATTGTTTTTTCATGTCCCTGGAATATTCAAACGTTCCAGGTGAAGACAGCGGTGCGAAAGGAAAGGGAATTGCCAAGAAATGACAGCGATTAGTTGATAGCTTGTAATATGTCATTTTCAATAAATGTTGTTTATTTTGAGGACGTCTTGTAAGTGTTGGTTTGACTTTATATTATAAATAAAGTGGTTTTGGTTATGACCTGTTAAGGTTTCGATCTAGCTTCCGCATTTGAGTTGGTGAACCTGTCTTAGTTTATTGATGGTTCATGGTTGATATATTGAGAAGGTGTAACTGGATCTTCGGGGAACAGTTTTTGTGATGGGTTTTTATTTGAAAAAAAAATATATCCTCGGAATGTTACGTTATGTAACGCCCTCCCGGGAATTGGAGTGTTACACGTGTGATGTCTTGAATGTGGACGGTATGTCTTATTGCATATAGGTTCATGGTCATCTTGTGAGTTGGTAAACAAGACGAGCATTATGAGGCTCAAGAAGTACATTAATCTTGATGTCTTGGGTGGTAATGTTGATTGAGATCATGATCGAGTTATGTTTGTAATTGCCTTGAGGATATGGTTGGGTTACATAGTAAGAGCTATTCGACGTGTGAAATAGACATAGTAAACTTAATAGGCGCTACCTATACAGTGACACAATCACCAGCATTGATGAGAGACCTAGGTGACAAAATTTGTACCTACGGTTTAGTGTGCCAAGTGAGCTTGGGGATTCGAAAATTGGTGAGAAGGGACGCGAGAATAAGTTATGCCTTGTGCAAATGCATGGGAATCTGAATCGTTATTTGAGGTTTAAAGTATCATTTGAAGAAAAGTTCTTCGAATTTTTTAAGGTCTGGTTATTTATAGAAAAATGATTGGAGTCAGTTAACGTGATTTGATTTGAGATTTTCAAGGAATTTTCTCAAATGAATGATGTTTTAAGAACCATAGAGAATCTAAAGAGTTCTAATGAAACTTTAAAGTTTCAGGAAGGGAAAAAAAAATTGAGGATTGGGGTACCATAGGTGACGAAGTACCTACCTGCTCGAGCTGATAGTGTGACTATAGAGAGTTGTCTCGATAGTTGTGAGAACCTTTGGCATGCTTGAGAGAGACAAGAAATGACAGAGGTGTCAGGATGTCAGGTTGTAGTAGGAATAGCTGTGAGGAAGTGAGATAAATACCAGAATGTGCTCTTAAAAGATTTATTGGATCTAATTCTTAAATGATGAATTTGAAATTTTTGTTGATAACTTGAGGATAATGTTGGGAACTCGTAGAGAGTGTCACGATGGATGTTGAGGGCAAGATTTGGCTTGCTAGGTCGTAACAAAAGAGATGAGAACATGAGGTTCCATGTCGGTGAATGCGAAATCAAAGTTGATTGTCATAAGCATCATAAGCTTAGGAAGTGCCGAAAAGTCGGATGTCCTAATAGATTTCGGGAGACAAATCAAAAGTTTTGGAAAGAGGTTAGTCCAAGCAAAGATTGGTGACCTGGGTAACTCCAAAAAAAGAAAGAAAAAAAAAAAGATCGAGCATGATTAGGGTCAGTTGATATGAATTGTTATCACTCGAGGATTAGTTCGAGCAATTTGAGGATCAAATGGTTAATCTGATGATATAAAATGTTATTTGAGAATCACTTTGAAAAATGCAATGACTTATTTAAGTTATGGGTATATGGATGAATAGGTATTAGTATGGTGGCTAAGTAACGAATGTTATGTGCAGACGATGTAAGGATATTAGCATGATTAGATTTGGAAGACATTGCTAGATTTCGATTGATATTAGAAGTTAAATTACGAAATGAAGAATTGGAGATAGATAGAATCTATCAATAAATTATAAAGATTTTCTTGATGAGATAGTTATATGACATTATTAGAAGATGATTTTGGTCAATTGATAGAAACTCGAGGTTAAATCGAGTGATGAATACCTACAAGAAATGAGAAAACAATAGTTTATAAGAAACCTCGAATAGAATAGATCAAGTAAAGATTAAGTTTGAGATGGTTTTGGCGGTATAGTCTTTCCTTTGGAAATGTGATTGCCTATGAAGAGCTACAACGGGTTTATCTGAAATAAGGTATTGAGGTATGTTCTTTCATAATTATGTGATTAGTCTGGTGCTAATATCGAGGATAAAATTTTGAGATTTATAATATATGGCAAATTTCGAAAACGAAATTTTTGTAAAGAGAGGAGAATGTAATATCTTAGTGTTTTGAGAATAATAATAATTGATTTTTTATTTTTAACATCAATTAGAGATTATAATTGAAAAAAAAATTAATAGGTTTAGAGTTAGTGGGCTAAGTTGGAAAAATAAAGACTAAGTAAATGGGCTTAGAGTTAGTGGGCTAAATTGAAAAAATAAAGATTAAGTAAATGGGTTTAGAGTTAGTGGGTTAAGTTGAAAAAAATAAAAGGCAAAGTAAATGGACTAATTAGTAGGCTAAGAAAATAGGTTTAAAATTAATGAATTAAATAAAAGAATAATCTATTTAGAAGAAGATTTAGTGAAAAATAATTAAGGTGACAAAATAATTAAAAATAGTGAGTGAAATAATTGAGAAATGTTGGAGACAAAGTAGAGTGTGGACAAATAATTAAAGATTATGAGTGAGATTTAGTGAAAAATAATTAAGAAAGATGACAAAATAATTAAAGATGATGGGTGAAATAATTGAGAAATGTGGGAGACAAATTAAGGTGTGGACAAATAATCACAGATAATAAGTAAAATAATTGAGAAATGTTGGAGCCAAAGTAGGGTGAGGACAAATAATTAAATATTATGAGTGAGATTTAGTGAAAAATAATTAAGAAAGATAACAAAATAATTAAAAATGATGAGTGAAATAATTGATAAATGTGAAAGACAAAGTAAGGTGTGGACAAATAATCAAAAATAATGGGTGAAATAATTGAGAAATGTGGAAGACAAAGTAAGGTGTGGATAAATAATTAAAAAAAATTAGTTAGATTTAGTGAAAAATAATTAAGAAATGTGACAAAATAATTAAAAATAGTGGGATACTACAATTATGCTAAGCTTAATTCAACCTCCTATAAATAGGGGAAACTTAAAAGGTTTGAGAACTTAAATTAGAAGGAGAAATGTTGAAAGAAAGATTTAAGAGTGAAAAAAGAGAAAGAAAAAAAAAATAGAGAGAGAGAGAGAGAGAGAGAGAAATACCGAAAAATTCTTAGAAAAATTCTATAGGTTGGGTTTAGTAGTTTGTATAAAAATTTGTGGTAGAAGGCGTTGTTGGATGTGTAAATCGAGGCTTCATCGCAATATAAAAGAATATCGAATTGCTCTGCGGGAAGGTGAGTAATCTTCAAAAAATTTCTTGAAAAATTTTAAAAATATGATAATGTTATTTTAGAATTTTTGATGATGAAATTTGAAGATAAATGCATGATTGGTATTTATTATGAATTTTTGAGCCAATAGATATTTGAAAATCAAAGAGAAAATGAGAAATAAATAGAATATGGATTCTGAAAATTATAAGAAAATTTATGGGGCTTAAGAATATTGTTCTAGGAATTACAATCATGCTTGACTGCATGACTGTAACGACTATTTATTTGCTTGGTTTTTGTGTTGCAAGTTCACTTTTGAGCATTAAATGCAATTTTAGTTACTAGGGATTTCCCAATCTATGGAGTATATAAACAACTCCAACTTGATAAAAAATTAACTGTTTATTACACATTAAAGATTCAATCGAAAAGCTCTCAAAGCACGTAAAAGCTTAGATTTCATCTTGAGAGAGAAAAACAACCAAAGCATTAAAGGAAGCATAAAAAAGCTTCATCATTCAAGGTCTTGTGAATGTTTCACTACAAATTATTTCACTTAAAGTTGTTTGTTTATTGTGTTTATTGCTATATTTGATCCAAAGTGCGGATTCAAGATTTGTATACAATTGTTTGAATTATTATTTGTGGTGTTAGGAGTTCATTTGATTTTGATTATATTTTGATAATGAGTATTTTCACACAAAACTTTAATAAATGTTGCTTGAGTATTTTGAATCTCGAACAATATTTGTTTTTGATGGCTTTCAAAGTGTGAGATCAAAGTTTTAAAATGAAGAAAAGATAGTCTTAAAAGAAAGAAAAATGCATAAGTGTTTTCGATCATTGAAAACAAATTTCTAAACAACTCAGAATAAGTTGTTGATTAGCTCTCTTAAATTGTCAACTGAACAAATTGCATGCTCTACATATCTTATCTGTTAACAAAGACTGCATACAATCAAAGTTTATTAAACAATTAACTAATTCCATCAAACTATTGACTCCTTTTGATGAATCTCAAAATACCTATCGATTGCCTATGAAAAATTATTGACCAGTTATATTTAGAAAATTATTAACAACTATTCTTTTGTAAATTGACTTTTTGTCTTTTCTATCTCCAACGGCTAGAAATATTTGAAGGAATGTAAAAGGCTATATATTGAAAACATTTTTGAAGATTAAGGGAGTTGGAGAGAGATTGGCTATATACATTTTGAGAGAACTAAGAGTGTGTTTGATTGCACATATTTTTTATAAAAAATATGTAATTATTACACATTTTTTATGGAAAGCAATCAAACACTCTTACATTTTCTATGGAAAAATATGTATAATACAATCATTTAAAACTTATTTCCATGGAATTCATTTTCCAATGGGGTAGGGTGGTTTTTATTTTCTAGGCAATATTACCTAGAATTAAATTCTAGGTAATACAATCAAACACACCTTAAGATTTTCAGATTTCACTATTTTAAGTTTCATTGTTTTTTATCTTCTAACATTTTGTCAAGGCTTATTCTTGTTTGGTAAAATCTTTTTAAGCACAACAAGATCACATTTTGGGATTCTTGTGTATTGAGAGTTGTATCTCTCATTTTTCTTTGTAAGTTTCAAGAATTTCTAAGCGAGAACTACAAACAAATTAGTTAGATAGCTAATACTTGTATTATGCTATGATTTGTAGTTTGAGATTTGTTTGGTAGATTGAAAATCTCTGGATACGTGTTAAAGCAGTGGATATACACTGAAAAGAGCCAAATAAAATATAGTTCTCTTGTATCTCTTGTGCATTTATTATCTTCCAAGCATTGCATTGCACTATAGTTAAAAAACTCTTTAGCAACAAATATATTTATTTTCTATCATAATTTTAAAAATTTTTGCATCAAATATATTTATTTCCTCTTGCATAAATGTGGGCCGTGGGAGTGGGGATTAGTACTGTAGCGGTGTGTGCAACTAATATATACGTATAAAAAAATTTAAAAAAAAAAACAATTACACATGCATTATACGTAGCAACACTAGTTTTTGTTCTTTCTTGGTACACTTCTAGAGGGTTAAAGCTGATGTTTTAAAATGTTAATTGTTGTTAACATAAAATTTTCAAAACCTTAAAACACAGGTTGTAGATTAAAAGAAAATTCTGATTGAATTTGATAGAATTAATTACTTCAGAAGCAAAACCCAACCAAATCCAAGTCAATAAATTATTGAGCATACATTGATCGCCCTTGATTTTGATGGGTCATTCATATCTTTGAATTGCAAATATGTGAATAGAGGGCTTATCACTACACTCATGGTAAACATCTGTGCTGTGGCAACACAACACTGGCGACGACCTTTGTCAGCAGCCACAGTAAAGATGTGGTCTTCACAAGAGTGGATCTGGAGCCTTAGTTACAAACCAGTTTCACCAAGACTTGCAAGTCTTTACCCTTAACAAAACCCTATCATGCATAACCCACCCCCACCTTCTAAAGTCCAAGCAAAACAAACTGAAAAAAGAAAAACACAATTTGCGATATTTTCCCATAAAGCAAACGAAGATAAACTACAATAATAATGCATGACATTGATGCCATGCAAACAATGTTAAATGTCTGCATGAATCAAAATGTCAAGAGCTTTTCTTCTACCAAAATTACAGGCCAATTGATGTTCGCTCCCACTAGCTCTGTATTCCCTTGTACTTTTGTATGGGTATATTTCTAAAAAACTTGCCCAGAATGGCAACATCAGAGGGGTACCACAAGTCTTTTTAACTTTTGGATCACACTTCAGCCAACTTGGGTGAAGAATAACGCAAGTAGACGTCAATCCATCTTCAGGGCCTTATTGATGAGGGCTCTGGTGATTACTATAGCAAGGTAAGCCAATACTGTGACACTAAAGCCCGCAAGCAGAACTATCCAGTCATAAGACGAATCCTGTTTAGTATACAAACGCAGCCTAATCACGTCCCAATTGCTCTCTGTCCAAACAGGGTCAGCCATACCCATGGCATCAGAAGAATTGGGGGCCAAGACCTTCCAACTTTCTGATTCATACTTCAACCGGGTTGAATATGCTGGCACATACCTGAAATTTTTAAACATATGTTAGTCAAGTCAACACACACATAAGAGGAGCTCAATTATCTAAGCATCACCTAAGCTCATTTAATAGGTTCACAAAGGTAAGGTAATGGCTGGAGCAGTAAGAGATTAACAGTCAACCAAATTGGCCAATATTTGGCATTGGGGTCCAAGCATATTTGAACATGTACCACCATCAAATGGTATGTTAAGCTGCCTATTTTCAAAATGGGAAGTTTTTGAATAGCACTACCATATAGACAACACTACAAAACCATGGGGAAGAATGAATTCTCAGACCTATCTTTGGTGGTTAGGGAGGGTTGGCACAACCAAGATGTTAACACTTCCATGTCAATATAGGGGCAGTACACTAATACAACATGGGGAGATGATTGACATCAAGGAAGATGATCGATGTAACAAGTAAGGAATGAGGTAAACTAGGTTGAAAGTTACATATTCAGATCAATGATTGACATAACGGAACATGATGAATGTAACTAGTGAGTAATGTGGTAAGGTTAAAAGTTACTGATTGAGATCAGTGTGTAAACACCAAAGGGCCCAAGAGAATTGGAGCAGCATGGTTAGCAAAAATCCAAGATTGATGATTGCAAAGGCCCCACTAGCAAACTGACAAACCAATAATATAAAAAATGAACAAATACACCAATCCCCCCCCCCCCCAAAAAATATATATATATATATATTTATAAATCAAAACATCAAAACCATCGGACTCCGCAAATTCTGATAGTAAATTACCTGGTTGTGGAGACAACGCAAACTCCCTTTCCATCAGTCTCTGGTCTAATGCACAGTTGACCAGTATTAGTGCAGTTGTTCGGGCAAGCAGAACCTGCACTATCTGCAGGAATTGATGTTTTTTCAGCCAGAAAGTTCCACAAAAATCGTGGAACATCACCAATGTATCCCAGATATGGTGTGGATGAAGGTTCCCCCAGTAGGACACCAACATAATGATTTGGGCAGGTGGTGGAGGGTGAAATATAGTGCTTCACAAGCCCACATGATAAACCCGGTTCACAGGTCAATAGACAACCCACAAGTTCTTCGACCAGAGATGAATTCACATTGATAGCATTTAGAGCTGCAGTAGTAAAATGCTTTTTTTCACTGGCAAGAATGTAAAGAGTGCGGGCAACAAGAGAAGCAGCAGCCACTATGGCTGAGGAGTTGATGTTTGCTGCAATTAGACAAACATTGAAATAAAATGATTAACCTTTACGGACAAGTATGAAATTCAATACAGATCAAAAAAGTATGAGAATGAATTCAAAGCGACTCACACAAACCATCAAGATGGCTATGGTAGAATTGGTTAGTGAAGACAGTATCAAAATCTTCCAAGACAACACCAGAAGCCTCAGGGTTCTGTTAAAGGAAACAGCCAAGAAAGACAAGTTTGGCAATATTACAATAAATTTCAATTGAAGTTTGCAATACAGATTCAAATTTGTTGTCAAACATCAAATCTGACATTTTCAGCTTTGAACTGTAAATCATCTTCTTGTAGCCAACTTTCACCATTGTATACAGTAACATTCACTGGTGAAGAAAATATACCTATTTCACTCTTCTATTTAAGATGGTACTTTGTCCATGAATGTATTCTCTTTACTTTTTGTTATCGGTTTATCTATTTTTGGTGGTGCACCTTTCTCTTCTATTTTGATGGTGCTGAATGAGGTTGGACCAAACCTCAGCTTCATTATGCCTCATGCAAGCTTTCCACAAATATTTTCTGCAGTATATCCTCATGACATTCAATGGTAAGGTTGTCCTTTTGTGATTAAAATGTCATAGGTTCAAGTTAGAAAGAGTCTTTTTGTGGAAAAAAAACACAAGGGCAAGTCTGTTGCAGATCCTCACAAAGCAGGGAGTCTTGTTCATTGGGGATTTCCTTTATATCTTCATAACATTCAGCATTATCTACCAGGATGAATAAATTAAATTTGTGCAGAAATTCTTGATAGTGTTATGAAGAAAAGAGGAACAAATTTCAACTCATTGAAATAGCAAATAAACGATTTATCGTTCCATTTTCTCTTTCTCCTATTTCTTCTAATTTTATATCAGATAAAATACAACATATCAAATCTTTATCTTGCCATATGGGGTCGGTTACATGAATTCTATCCCATCAATGATTTTGATGGCATTATCTTCTTATAACTCATATATATCTAAGTGTCCCCCACCAAAATTTTCTTTATCTTCCCCTAGCTCTTATGCTAGATACAATATTTTCATATACAAAGAACATTTAAGTACCCAGGAACCGATTAATGACCCAATAGACTTGACAAAAGGCCCAAGCCAATAAATTGAAGACATTTCCCATTAGTTTTAAAATTTTCTCTTAATGGAAATGATCTTTATTCCAATTGTGTTTCAAAGTAACAATCTCAATGAGAGAATGATAGGCCGCTGGTGCATCGGACCTATCAAAGACGTAGCACGCAGCCGAAGGCATAAAGATTTGAGTGAGGGGGGGTCAGCACATGCAGGTGTAACAACCAGTATGTGCGCATGGGAGGGGTAGAAATGTAATCCACATTGCTGAGAGAATAATCAGCATGTGAATGGGGAATTCCGTTAGAGAGGTGGTGGGGAGAGGTATAAGTAAGAGGGGAGGAGAGAGAGAGAGGCAACTGTATTTTGATAGAGAATTGGAAGGGTTAGGGCCTCTCGAATGCCCTGTTTTATTCTTGTTCTCTTGCTGAACGGATTTGGAAACTATTGATATTGGATTGCTATTGGAATTCTATTGGGGTTCCTATCAATTTGGTATCAGAGCCATTCCGAACCTGATGGTGAACTTGACGGAGAGAGTTGGTGAATTGGAGTCGAAGATGAAAGGCGTACAAAGGGGAGTTGAAGACATTAGAGGGAATGTCCAGGCAGTGGAACGCAATGTAGCGGTGATGCTTGAACAGTTCGCCTTCATGCGAACGAAGTGGGACGAGCAGGAACGGGAGAGGAAGAACAAGTCCAAGGAGCGAGAAGGACCTTCAGAATCCACCATGGATTCCGAAGTAACCCCTGGGTTGTGGGAGGTTGCGACTTGAAAGGGGGTATCGGGGGCAGGTACCAGTCGAACCTACGTGGAAGAAGATTGGAGATGCCCATTTTCAAAGGAGAAAATTTGGATGAGTGGATTTTTCAAGTCGAGAGGTATTTCGCTGTCAACCAACTAACGGATGAGGAGAAGATAGAATCTGCAGCCCTGTGTTTCGAAGTAGCGGCTCTATCTTGGTTTCAATGGGAGACAAGGCAAAGAGGAATTCGGAATTGGGAAGGCTTAAAGCAAGGAATTCTGGGCCGGTTTTGCCCCACTCGGGAGGGGTCGCTAGAGGAGCGTTTCTTGGCTCTTCGGCAGGAGGGATCGGTGAAGCAGTATCGATTGAAGTTTGAGTCCATGGCTACGGCAGTGCCTGATGTTCCTGAGGCATTTTTGGAAGGCCAATTCCTAAACAGCCTCAACCTAGAGATAAGGGCTGAGATCAGGGTGTTACAACCACGGGGGCTCGATCGAATTATGGTGGTGGCTCAAAACATTGAGAACAAGAACGTAGCTCTTCAAAATTGCCATCAGGCAACTGGACCAACCAAGAGCGGATATTTCATAACACCCACGATCGCGAGTCGAATGTCACCAGTTCCAGCGAAGAGTTTGGGTTCCTCCCAAAAATCCGTAAACCAGCCAGGCCCTAGGTTTCACCCCACTGGAAATGGTGGAAACTTCCCTTTCAAGAAGCTTGGTGAGGCTGAGTGGAAGGCAAGGCGGGAGAAGGGCCTTTGCTTCCGCTGTGATGAGAAATACTCGATTGGCCATAGGTGCAAGAACAAGGAGCTCCAAGTTTTGATGATTTATGACGAAGAAATGAGTGAGGCTACGGCGGAGGAAGAAGCAGTAAAAGGGGGTGATGAAGGGTTGGGATATGGGGGAGAGGTGATTGAATTATCCATGAATTCGGTTGTGGGGTTGACTACACCTCAAACAATGAAGCCAAGGGGACTCATAGAAGGGCAGCCAGTAGTAGTTCTAGTGGATGGAGGAGCAACTTACAACTTCATAGCATCCGAATTGGTGCAACACTTGAGTTTGCCTTGGACAAAAACGGCTGGATATGGGGTGATAATGGGAACCGGGAAGGTTGTTCAAGGAGCAGGAGTTTGCAAAGGGGTTAAACTGACACTGGATAACCTACCGATAGTGGAAGATTTTCTTCCCCTTGAGTTAGGAAGTTCCGATGTCATTCTTGGCATGAAGTGGCTAGCTTCAGTGGGGAAAATGAATGTGGATTGAAGGAATTTGACCATGAAGTTTCCAGTGGGGGGGATGGTCGTGACATTGCAAGGTGATCCTAGCTTAAGTAAGACATTAGTCTCCCTAAAAGCTATGATGAAGGCATTTAAAGAGAATGGGGAGGGAGTGTTGCTGGAAATTGGAGAGGTGGCTGCCGAGTACAATGAACTGCAAGTGGGACTGCCTCGAAGTTTGGAGGAATTGTTGGCTGAGTTTGGAGGGGTTTTTTCCAGCCCGGAGGGATTGCCACCCACCAGAAATAAGGACCATGCCATCAATCTTCTACCCGACACTTCCCCGGTTAGTGTTCGGTCTTACCGCTACCCGTATCTTCAAAAAAATGAGATCGAAAAGATGGTACGCGAGATGTTGGCAGCTGGTATTATTAAACCAAGTGTCAGCTCCTATTCCAGCCCGGTGTTGCTCGTTAAAAAGGAGGACGGGGGATGGAGGTTTTGTGTAGATTACAAGGCTCTTAACAAAGTAACAGTTCCCGACAAGTTTCTTATTCCAGTCATCGATGAGTTGCTGGATGAACTACATGGGGCTAAGGTTTTTTCGAAATTGGATCTCAAATCTGGTTACCACCAGATTCGAGTCAAGGTTGGAGACGAACCAAAAACTGCATTTTGAACACACAAGGGCCACTATGAATTCCTCGTCATGCCTTTCGGATTGACGAATACACCAGCCACCTTCCAATCTTTAATGAATGATGTATTCAGGGAGTATTTGTGACGGTTTGTGTTGGTATTTTTTGATGACATTTTAATTTACAACCAAAATTTTGAACAACATTTGCAGCACTTGCATTGTGTGCTGAAGGTGCTGGCTGCAAATCAATTGTTTGCAAACAAGAAGAAATGCTCCTTTGGGCAGTTGGAGGTTGAGTATCTTGGCCATGTCATCTCCCAGCAAGGCATGTCGGCTGATCGCTACAAGGTATAAGCCATGTTGGACTGGCCTGCGCCCATTTCCTTGAAGGAATTGAGGGGATTCCTTGGTCTTACGGGGTACTATAGGCGGTTCGTAAAGGATTATGGCAAGTTGGCATGGTGCCTCACCGAGAAACTAAAGAAGAACAATTTTTTTTGGGATGGGGAGGCTGAACAAGCATTCCAGCAGCTCAAAACAGCAATGGTGTCGCTGCCAGTTCTAGCACTACCGGACTTCGATCAGCCCTTTATAATTGAGTCTGATGCTTCAGGGCAAGGGTTAGGGGCAGTGTTGATGTAGAATCTTAGGCCAGTTGCGTACTTCAGCCATGCTCTTAAGCCATCGGAGAGGAAAAAAATCAGTTTACGAAAGGGAGCTAATGGCCATGGTGTTTGCAATCCAAAAATGGAGACATTACCTTTGGGAAAGGAAGTTCATAGTAAGGACAGATCAAAAAAGCTTGAAGTTTTTATTTGAGCAGCGAATGGTGAGCCCGGAATATCAAAGATGGATGCTGAAACTGATGGGGCTTTATTTTGAGATACACTATCGGACGGGGTTGGAAAACAAGGCTGCAGATAGCCTTTCGAGAATCAATCACCCAGCAACCCTATTCGCACTAACGATTCCAAAGGTGGTGCAACTCGATCAACTGAGCCAAGAGGTGGAGAAAGATGCTTACTTACAGGGAATCATAAGAAAGTTACAGGAGGATCTGGCTTCCTGCTCAGATTTCCAGCTGGTGGGTGACCAACTCCTTTACAAGGGGCAGTTGTGCCTGCCTAAGGGCTCTTCCCTAATCCCATTAGTGCTCCATGAGGGTCACGATGGCAGTGTAGGAGGTCATTCCGGGTTTTTGAAAACATATAAACGAATTGCAACGAGTGTTTATTGGGCTAGTATGAAGCGGGACATATGCCAATATGTGGGAAATTGTGACGTTTGCCAGCAACATAAGTATGAGACTTTAACGCCAGGGGGTCTTTTACAGCCTCTTCCTGTTCCTGGCCAGATTTGGGATGATATAGTCATGAATTTTATTGAGGGGTTACCGAGATCGGGCCATATGAATTCTATACTTGTGGATGTGGATAGACTCAGCAAATATGGACACTTCATTGGTCTCAAACACCCATTTACAGCAGGAGTAGTGGCTGGGATTTTCGTAAAAGAGATAGTGCGGCTACATGGTATGCCTCGGCCTATTGTTTCGGATAGAGACAAGGTGTTTATGAGTCGTTTTTGAGAGGAGGAGTTTCGGCTTCAAGGTACTAAGCTTAATCGTAATATGGCCTACCACCCACAAACGGACGGGCAAACGGAGGTCCTCAACCGGACCCTAGAGACGTACTTGCATTGTTTTGCATCAGCAAGACCTTTGGGGTGGTATATGTGGCTGCCATGGGCTGAATTGTGGTATAACACATCATACCACACTGCTTCAAAGGTTACTCCCTTCCAAGCTGTTTATGGGAGGGAACCACCAACCTTGATCAGGTTTGACAAGGGAACAACCCAGGTATCTGTAGTAGAACAGCAAGTAATGGAGCAGGATTTAGCATTGGAAGAACTCAAGGACCAGCTGGTAAGAGCTCAAGCGATCATGAAGAGGGGGGCTGACCGGAAAAGAAGGGATGTGCAGTTTGTGGTTGGTGACTTCGTCTATTTGAAACTAAGGCCTTATCGAAGGAAGTCCCTAGCTGCCCGCCCTAATGAGAAGCTGGCTCCTAGGTACTATAGGCCGTTTGAAATTGAGCAGAGGGTGGGACTGATGGCTTATAAACTTAAACTACCAGCCCACTGCCATGTTCACCCTATTTTCCATGTGTGCCAACTGAGAGAGGCCAAAGGAGAGGTGGGAGCAAGGGTGTAGATTCCCCTCCAGCTATAAGCTAACTTAGAAATGAAGGTTGAACCAGAGGCGGTGCTAGGAGTTCG
Source organism: Diospyros kaki (assembly GCA_036245055.1). Lineage (NCBI taxonomy): Eukaryota > Viridiplantae > Streptophyta > Magnoliopsida > Ericales > Ebenaceae > Diospyros > Diospyros kaki. Next base: position 29,451,467 of record BSEG01000012.1, read on the forward strand.
GCCTGGAACAGGTTCTAACTTACGCAGGTTGGATATCTTGATCCAGTGGAAAGGCTTACCACCGTTAGAGGCAACTTGGGAGCCCTACAACATGATTCAGCAACAATTTCCAGCTTTTCACCTTGAGGACAAAGTGAAAGTGCGGGAGGGGAGTAATGATAGGCCACCGGTGCACCGAACCTATCAAAGACGCAGCAAGTAGCTGAAGGAATGAAGATTTGAGTGAGGGGGGTCAACACATGCAGGTGTAACAACTAGCATGTGCGCATGGGAGGGGTAGAAATGTAATCCATATTGCTAAGGGAATAATCAGCATGTGAATGGGGAATTCCATTAGAGAGGTGGTGGGGAGAGGTATAAGTAGGAGGGAAGGAGAGAGAGAGAGGCAGCTGTATTTTGATAGAGAATTGGGAGAGTTAGGGCCTCTCGAATGCCCTGTTTTATTCTTGTTCTCTTGCTGAACATATTTGGAAACTATTGATATTGGATTGCTATTGGAATTCTATTGGGGTTCCTATCAGAGAACTTGCATCATGGCATCAGATAAAGAATTAGGTAGAACATGTTAGTATTGCTTTCTTTTTATCTGTACAAATTTAGAGATGGAATAAATTGAACAGATACTTGACAAAGACTAGCACCACCTAAACTGCATCCAGGCAGTAAGCTGCCCAGGAATAACCGAAATGGCAACATGAAAGAATATAGCAAAAAAAAGGGCAAGAAAGAGGGGAGCCCGTGCGCGGGGGGTTTGGTTGTGATTTATTTAGCATTTATGGTGCAACACAAGCTTGGTCTGCCTCTGGCCTCTCTCCCAGCGATCTTCGTCAACAGGACAAACAGTGAGTAAAACCATAACAGTGAGAAGGAGAAGTGATGAAATCATGGTTAACATAGCAGAAAAGAGGAACAGTGGCTAACCTTCTTCAAAAAAGCCATCAATGATGATGGAGGTATGCCAGGATTCGATGCATTTGCTGACAAGACCTCAATCCCACTAGATTGAAATGAATCTTGAGCAAGGTGTAAAGCATTCAATGTCTCATTTGTGGCAGTGGAAGCCTGCAAGAATAATGTAGAAAAGAATAAGAAATATGAAGTGCAAAAGAAAGACACAAACATAAGGACGTACAAAGTGCATGTACAAGAAGATTGATTCTATCAATTATGAGACTGTCAGCCAATCAAAAACAGTTCAACAGAGAGTGCACCTTACTCAAATAAAGAAAATAACAAAACAAGTAGTATGAAAAGCCCAAATATTCATTATTCAGCCCAAAAGACTTTCTCTATGTGGAATTTGGCCCTAGTACTTGGGCTTTTCTCTCCAAATCAAAGGTAGTGTTGTGAATCAAGGCTCAGATTATATATGTGATTGGTCAATATTCTGTAGAGCTGTAATTAGGATGTGATTATATCTATGTTATAATAAATAGAAGATTACTCAATTAGGAAATTTGTTTCCATAGTTAGGTAAGCATCCTATGTGTATATATATGTCGACCAGTTCAATGAAAATTATGGCCATACTTTTCCACATGGTATCAAAATCTAAGAAAACCTATGACTCTTTTTTCGAGCCTTCATCGCCAACTACCCCTCTGCTATACCAACAGCCATCACTAGCAGCCTTCATTGCTATGATAGTACATTACTTACCATTCTTCTCTCAGCCCTTCCCATTAACTAGAGATGTCAGCCACCACTGGTGAAGTTAGTTCCCATGACACAAGAGAAACACCAGCACCCTTGATGCTTCAACCGTCGGGAGAATTGCAGCAAATCAATGCTGCTTATCGGTTGGATGGGAAGAATTATCTTAAATGGTTCTAGTTGATTCGAACCATTTTGAAAGGGAAAGGGAAGATTAGCCATATTATAGGGACCGGACCAAAGAAGGAAGATCCAGCCTATGCAGCATGAGATGAAGAAGATTCCATAATAATTGCATGGCTATGGAGTTCCATGGCACCCGAAATTAGTGACATCTGCATGTTTTTATCAACAACAAAGGAGATTTGGAAGTCTACCCAACAAACCTCCTTTAAGGTTAAAGATGTAGCCCAAATCTACGAATTGAAGACCAAAATAGCTTCAGCGAAGCAAGGAAACAAAACTGTCACCGAGTATGCCAATTTCCTAAAGGGGCTCTGGCAAGAGATGGATCACTACCGAGTCATTGAGATGAAGAACAATGATGATGTAGCCACCTTGAAAGTTTTGTAGACAAAGATTGCACCTACGATTTCCTTGCAAGTCTCAACGTAGAGTATGATCAGGTGAGGATTCAAATCCTAGGGAAAGATGACTTACCTTCACTTAATAAAATGATTTCGATTATTCTAGCCGTGGAAAGCAAGCGGGGTGTCATGTTGGACCCAAAACTAGTTGAGGCCTCAGCAATGGTGGCAAATGGAGAAAGTCGTGGGTTTAAGAAGGACCAGCTCATTGGAGAGTATGGCAAAAAAGGTCCCAAATCCACAAGCAGTGACAACTATGAGAATATGTAGTGTACTTTCTGCAAAAAAACCAAGGCATACTAAGGAGATGTGCTGGAAGTTGAATGGAAAGCCACCAAGTAAGGAATGGGGAAACAGAGGTGGACAACAGCCTCAAAGCCAGGGGCAAGCCAATATGGCAACCCCACAAAGGGAAGAACAATCCCACGAACCAAAGGAATTCAACAAGGAGGAGATTGAAAAGTTGTGGTACATCCTAAGTACTCTTGACAAACCATCATCTTCAGGTACTTGCTCGTTGCTACACTTAGGTAAACCTTCAATTTCCCATCCTTTGATACATCCTTTAAAGACTTATGGATTATTGAATCTGGAACCACTGACAATACGACTCCTTTCTCCTGGTTTTTTCACTCATACTCACCCTATTCTAACAATCGAAAAATTGCTATAGCTAATGGTTCTTTAATCGCAGCAGCTGGATAGGAGAGATTAAATCAGTCCTACCCTAACCCCCAAAAATGTCCTTCACGTGCCTAAACTATCCACCAACCTTCTCTTTGTATCCAAACTATCCTAATGTCAATTGTAAAGTGATTTTTCTCCTTTCTTTTAAATTATTTCAGAATAAGGACTCAGGATTGATGATTGGGCATGCTAAGGAATAGGATGACTTGTACTATCTTGAGAAATCTAAAAAATTCCCAATTGGCAGGTGGAACCAACCCTTAACATGCGTTTCAGAACTACATATACCCCCCAAGGACACTATTTGGCTACATCATTACAAGCTGGGACATCCTACTTTTTCCACTCTTAAAATCCTATTTCCTTCTTTGTTTAAAGACCAAGATATTGGACAATTTCATTGTGATGTGTGTGAGTTTGCCAAATATAAACGTGTTGTTTTTCCTACTAGTAACAACATGTCATCTTCCTTTTGAATTAATTCATAGTGATATCTGGGGTCCATCAACCATTCCAAATGCTTCTGGGACACGTTGGTTTGTTTCGTTTATTGATGATTGCACAAGGGTTACATGATATGATATCTAGGGTCCATCAACCATTCCCAATGCTTCTAGGACACGTTGGTTTGTTTCGTTTATTGATGATTACATAAAGGTTACATGAGTCTTTCTTCTTAAATCTAAATCTAATGTAAGTGATATTCTCCCTAATTTCTTTTCTATGATCAACAATCAATTTGGGGCACAAATCAAACAATTTAGGTCAAACAATGCAAGGGATTATGTTATGTGTTTGCATCAAGTCTAACCCTTGAAGAAATCAGTGGAATCCAATTTATATTCAAGCAACAGACTAGTTAGTTAGGGTTTTGTCTAACGATAACTTGTATATAAGGGTATATTAGGTATTATAATGTCTCTTATATTCCTTGTATGGTCCGCCCCAAATGTTTATAAATATAAGGTAGGGAGCAATTGCTTGAGGTATCATTCTGTGATTATATGAGTGCTTGTGATTGAGAAGAAAGTCTACAGAGAAAGATAGCCTTTGTAATCTCGATTTTCATATGTACTTGTGAGGGACTCTTGTGTACAATTTGATTTCAAGATTCATAGTGGATTGCTCTCGAGATCAAGAGGCTGGATGTAAGATCATCTTTAGATGATCTAAACCAGGATATATTGCGGTGTCTTCACGGTTTGCATATCTTTTCTCTGCCATTTAATTATGTTCTTGTATCTATTTTTGTTTTGGTTCAATACTATGTGTGTGTGATGGGATTTGGCCTAGATTAAGTGCATTCTAGTGCTCCCAATTTAACAGATTATTTCAACCAAACCCTTTCCACCTATTTCCTTTAATGGGGAGTTAATTCATGAGTTCTCGTGTGTTTCTACCCCTCAACATAATGGGATTGCAGAATGAAAGAATAGCCATCTCCTGGACACTACTAGAGCATTGTTTTTTCATAAAAATGTGCCGAAACAATTTTAGGAGGAAGTCGTCCTCACAGCCACTCATGTCACCAACCAATTACCCTCCAGAGTCTTCCATTTTCTGACTCCAATGGCAGTTTTATCCCACTTCTATCCTTTTTTTCCTACCACGAATCAACTTAGCCCTAAGGTATTCGAGTGTGTTTCATTTGTTCATGTTCACAACCCTAATCGAGGGAAGTTAGAGCTCTTAAGTGTCTTTGTGGGCTATTCTTCTACACAAAAAGGGTACATGCTATCATCCTCCAACTAAAATTTTTTTGATTTTTGCGGATGTTACCTTTGTTGAGATTGAACCCTATTTTACTCACTCTTCTCTTCAAAGGGAGACCTCAAGTATGGAAGATACAGATGAGTTGTTCCTTCCTAACTTATCATCAGCTCCTAAACCTCTACTCAAACCTGCATCTGAATCCACCAAACCTGCATTTGAACCTCTTCCTAACCTACTGCACGAACCTGCACTTGATTCTACTCCACAAACTCATGAACCTGAATCCTCCCTACAACTTGGTTTCCAAACTACAGGGGAAGAGGCCACCACTGACAAATGATTTTTCCAGATTTACTCCAGAAGAACTAATTCGGAACCCGAACCAAGGCTGCACCCATCATTAGATCCAACGTCTGGATATGAGGTAACATCTCTTAGCTCACCTTCTAATGATTCCATGACCAATATTGACCTGCCTATGGCACAAAAGAAAGGGTATGAAATATCCCTTATATCCACTCTCTCACTTTGTATCCTTTAAAAGATGCTCTCCATCTCATAGAAGCTTTCTTATCAACATACATATAACATCCATTCCTACCATATTACCAGAGGCTTTAAACTATGAAAATTAGAGAAATGCCATGAATGTTGAAATGCAGGCCCTAGAGAAGAATAATACATGGGAGATTGTGGATTTACCAAACAAGAAGAAACCTTTTGGGTGCAAATGGGCCTTCACAATCAAGTTCAAAGCAAATGGGACACTTGAAAGATATAAACCTAGGTTGGTAGCTAAAGGTTACACCCAAACATATGGAATAAACTACCAAGAAACTTTTGCCCTGGTAGCCAAGATGAATACAGTGAGAATTATCTTATCCCTAGAGGCTAAATTTGACTGGCATTTACTACAGTTTGATGTGAAGAATGATTTCTTGCACAGAGACCTTGAGGAGGAAATTTACATGGACATGCCCCCACGATTCAATAAAAACAGATCTGAGACTAAGGTTTGTAGATTTAAGAAGGCACTATATGGCCTAAAATAGTCACCTAGAGCTGGTTCGGGAGATTTTTCAAAGTAATGCAGGCCATGGGTTACAAATCGAGCCAAGGGGACCACACTCTATCCATAAAACACTCAGATTCAGGCTTTGTCACAACTCTTATTGTTTATGCTGATGACATTATAGTGACAGGAAACGATGAAAAGGGGAGGCAAAACTTGGGTAGATGTTTGGCTGAAGAGTTTGAGATTAGGGAATTAGGGAATTTGAAATATTTCCTAGATATTGAAGTGGCACAGTCTAGACCGGGGATATTTATATCTCAATACAAGTATGTCCTTGATCTTTTGCGAGACACAAGAAAAATGGCTTGCAAGCCATCCAGTATTCCAATTGACCCTACTCACAAACTTGGTGAAATTGAAGGAGATGGAGACACAGACAAAGAGGCATATCAGAGGTTGATCGGAAGGCTAATTTACCTATCTCACACACGACTGGATATAGCCTATACTATTAGTATAGTAAGTCAATTCATGCACAAACTCAAGGAACTTCACTTGCAAGCAGTCTATATAATTTTGCATTACCTCAAGGGTACTCGAAAGGGAATTTTATTCAGAAAATGGGGCAAACTCACCCTAAAGGACTACACTGATGCAAATTATGCAAGCTCAGTGGTTGATAGAAGGTTTACCACGGGATATTGTACTTTCTTGGGAGGATACTTGGTTACTTAGAGGAGCAAGAAGCAACCTATCGTGGAAAGGTCAAGTGCAGAATCAGAATTTTGGGCAATGACACAAGGGATATGTAAACTATTATGATTAAAGATTATTCTGAAAGATCTAAAACTCAAATGGGATGGACCTATGACACTCTATTGTGACAATAAGTCGGCTATCAGCATTGCACGCAATCTTGTGCAGCATGACCGAACAAAACACATTGAAGTGAATCAATATTTTATTAAAGAGAAATTGAACAGTAGTCTTATCTGCACACCTTATATACCAAATGAATCACAACTAGCTGATATTCTAACCAAGGGACTCAATAGCCAAGTCTTTCACAAGCTTACAACTAAGCTGGGAATGGATAATGTCTATTCTTCAGCTTGAGAGAGAGTATCGTGAAACACGGCTTTGATTATATGTGTGATTGGTCAATATTATGTAGATTTAAAAGCTATAATTAGGAAGTGATTATATCTATGCTATAATAAATAAAAGATTACTCAATTAAGAGATTTGTTTTCATAGTTAGGTAAGCATCCTATGTGTATATATGTATCTACCAGTTCAATGAAAATTATGGCCATATTTTTCCACAGGTAGAAATCTTGATAACAAGTTTTTGAGCATAATCAAATCACTTCACCCCAGCATTATTGCTTCCATCAATCCTATTCTCTGTGCAAATATAATTGATGCCACTGCCATCTCCTCAAACTACCAACATCGACAATGGTCCCTCACTATACCCACAAATAACCAAATTCCACCATATTTCATAGCCATATCCACCACTTCAATTACCTACACCATTTTCCACTGTCAGTATTACATCACATTGGAACACCAATGTCTTTGCTTCTTCACCAGTTACATAAGAATTTCAACACAAAATCAGAATCAATGAAATTTAAATGTAAGAGGTTGAAGCAAAAATTGGATATAGATATCTGTACGTGCAGGAATGTATAATTGAAAAACAAAGGATTTTACCTGTGTGGTATGTGCAAACAATCTCTTGATGCCCTGACTAAAGCCCTTTCCAACAGATCCAATTTCCACAATCTATGTAGAGTTATCAAAATAGCAAAATCAGTAGGTTCCAACACATTTCCAAAGATAGAAATTATCAAGAACTAAACAAATTCAATAATTAATGCAAATCATCAAAAGCAACAATTAGCATGTTCCAACATCTTCATAAAATAAGAATGGACCAGCTCTAGAAGAGTTAAAAGGGAACCCAACAGACTAGTGTAAGTGTGCAACAAGAAGGCAAAATGTATATCACAAGATGCTTAATTTCTCATGGTCACTGAGATATAACTGTCCCTTAAGGGCACTGAGATATAGCCAAACATGTGAAGCTTACTACTCGTAATGATGCAGGAACTTGAAGTTGACAAGATCTGGAAGAACAGATAGCATTACATTCCTTGTGTCATACCTAAAAGCCTGAAATGCTGCAAGTTCTATTAAATCAGATTTGATTGTTTATAGAAGTGCATCCAACATTTTATGTGATCTGTCAAAAATGATAGAATATCCAATCACACTTTCATTGTAGGGTTACAAGAAAACACATATTCAACCTATTCTCCCATAATAGGCAGTTTCCTAATCTAGATTTGGAAATATTTACAATCTAGAATACAGATAGAAAATATAGTCAAGATATGATCTCCTAATCTAGATTTGGAAATTTAGTATAGGAATATAGAAAGATAGATCTACCAAATCAATCCATATCAATCCCTGAATATGGATAGCAATCTCTCGGGTATCTCTAACACTCTCCCTCAAGATAGTGAGTGAATGTCATGCATTTTCTTGCTCAGTAATCTTTGACACACATGGCCAGGCAGACCTTTTGTCAGAATGTCTGCAAACTGATCTCTCATAGGTACAAAGGGAGTGCAAATCAATCTACTATCTAATTTCTCTTTAATGAAATGCCTATCCACTTCAACATGTTTTATCCAATCATGATGAACTGGATTATGAACAATGTTAGTGGCTGATTTGCTGTCACAGTAGTCTCATAGGTGCTGTCCACTTGATCTTTCAATCGTCCAATAGTATCTTAATTCACATATTCCTAGGGCCATTGACCTTAATTCTACTTTAGCACTTGATTGAGCCACAACATTTTGTTTCTTACTCCTCCAAATCACAAGATTACCTCCTAGAAATGTGCAATATTCTGAAATAGACCTTTTATCAACAATTGACCCTGCATAATCTGCATCTGTATATGCTTCAAGGAACAACTCTTCCCCCTTTCTGAATAATATACCCTTACTGGGAGTCCCCTTTAGATAGTGTAAGATCTTGTGCACAAACTTTAGGTGAGTCTCCTTAGGGTAATACATGAACTGACTAGCCACAGTCACTGCATAAGCAATGTCTGGCCATGTATGTAATAGGTAAATAAGTCCCTTCACTAGCCTCAAATAGGATTCTTTGTCTACTGCACCATCTTTGGGAACATCTCCTAGTCTATGATTAGGCTCAATGGGACTCTCAATAGCCTTACAACTTAGCATACTAGTCAGTCAACAAATCAAGTATATATTTCTATTGAGATATAAAAATTCTCTTCTTAGAATGAGCCACTTCAGTCCCAAAAAATACTTCAATCTACCCAACTCTTTGATCTCAAATTCCTAGATCAGGCATCCTTTCAACATATCTATTCCTTCCACATCTTTATAGGTGACAATAATATCATCCACATACACTAGTAATGCAATTACTCCCCCTGTTGCTGAATGATGTACAAACAAGGTATGATCCCTCTGACCTTGTTTGTATCCCATACCAAGCATAACTTTTATAAAACGCTCAAACAATGCTCATGGTGATTGTTTTAGTCCATAGAGATCCTTTTTTTACCTGCATACCACATTGTCCTTAATTTTTAAACCAAAACCAGGTGGCACTTCTATATGGATCTCCTCCTCTAAGTCCCCGTGTAGGAAAACATTCTTGACATCAAATTATTGCAGTTGCCAACCGAGATTAGCAGCCAAGGATAATAACGCCCTTGTTGTATTCATCTTTGCTACTGAAGCAAAAGTCTTTAGATAATCTACCCAATAAGTCTGGGTATATCCAATAGCAACCAACCAACCTTGTTGTGTATCTTTTTAAGGACCCATCGGATCTATATTTCACGATGAACACCCACTTACACCCCACAAGTTTCTTTTTCTTTGGCAATTTGACTAATTCCCAAGTTTGATTCTACTCCAGTGCTGCCATCTCTACCTCCATGGCACTCTTTCAGTTCTCATTACCTATTGCTTCAGAAAAAGTCTTCAAAATAGAGATGGTGTCTAGACTAATGAGAAAAGTTGAATGCTTAGGAGACAAATTTGAGTAAGACATGAACAAGTGGAGAGGGTGTTTGGTACAAGTCCTTGTTCCCTTCCAAATGGTAATAAGAAGATCAAGATCACTGAGATTAGGTTGATCACACACACCAGCGTCAGGATCAAGTGTAGGTTTGATGGAGTATGAATTAGGTTTAGGAATAAGAATGTCAAGTTCAGGACTTCGTTCAAATATTGCAGCCTGCATAGGTGGAGGAGCTGGTGCCTTTCTCCTAGAATGCACCGGTAGTGGACCAGAAGAAGGTAATAGATTCTCCCTTCGTATCATGCTTTGTGAATCCCTTGAGAGAGAGAGACCCAAGAAGGTAAGGAAGGAGGAAGGTCGAGAAGAAATAATTCTCTATCCCTATCTTCCAAGAAGGTAATCTCCCCCTGAGGATAAGGATAATTAAAGTCGGAACTATCTTTCACAAAACTAACATCAACTGAAGCAAAAAAACCTCTTGGTAGGTGGATGATAGCATTTATAGACTTTTTGAGTGGAAGAATACCCAACAAAGACACATTTGAGAGCACAAGGATCAAGTTTATCTTATTGGGAGTGTGAATATGGACAAAAATTGAAGGACAAAAAACTTTGGCAGTGAGACCATTAGAAGCATTAAACTCGAGAAAGACCTTTGTGAGGAGTTGAATTGGACTATGGGAATCAAGACTCCCAGACGGTAGCCGATTAATAAGATATGTGGCTGTTAAGGCTATTTTTCCCCAATATTGTTTTGAAACATTATTGTGGAAGAGAAGAGCGCTTGTAACAGCTAACAAGTGATCATTCTTCCTCTCAGTCATCCCATTTTACTGAGTATGAACACAAGAAAATTCATGGATTATACCCCCTTTTTTGAAAGAAAACAGACAAAGACTGATTAAAATAGTCTCTAGCATTGTCTAACCGAACCCTCTTTATCTTAACCCCAAACTGACTTTTAATCATGTTATAGAAAATTGGAAAAACTGTGCACACTTCAAATTTAGCCTTTAATAGGTATAACCAAACTACATGAGTGCAATCATCCACAAATGAGACAAATCATCAAGCCCTTGAAATATTAGGAACAGGAGAAGGACCCCATATATCATTGCAAATCAATATAAATGGAAGAGAGCTTATGTCATTTGAAAGAGGAAACGAGACTCTTTTATGTTTTGCGAGTTTACACACACATCACAATGAAAGTCCCTAACATCTAAATCCTTGAATAATGAAGGAAACAATAACTTAAGAACCTCAAAAGATGGATGACCAAGACGAAAATGATGAAGCCACAGCCTATCTTTATTGGACTTAACTAGGTATGATACAAGGGAAACTCCTATGATCAATCTGCCCACTAAAGTCTTCAAGGCAGTAAAGTCCATCTCTCTCCCTAGCACGCCCAATCATCCTCCTCGTGTTCTATGCCTGAAATTCACAAAAAGAGGGATAAAAGATGACACGGCAATTAGCATATGTGATAAGCTTTTGAATGGACACAATATTGGTGAAAAGTTTAGGGACATGGAGAACATTCTTGAGGGTAAGATTATTGTTTATAAGGACATCTCCTTGGCCAGCTACAGTTGTTAATGACCCATCAACCATAGTTATTTTCCTTGTGCAAGAACATGGTGTATAGGATATAAATCGGTGTGAAGAACATGTCATATGGTCTGTGGCTCCAAAGTCAATTATCTAGGTATTTGGAAGAGTTATATCTGAAGCATGAAAGGTAAGAGAAGAGGAAGAAATACCTATGAAGGTTAGAGTGCAAGTCACCTGTCCCAAGTTTCTTTTCCAACAACTCTAACAAATTCCTTAGTTTCTAAATCTCCTCCTTGTCTATCTCCATTGTATCTTCCTAATCTAGAGCTTTTCCTTCCGTAGGCTGCTAACAACTGGCCATGAACACTTTCCCTTGGCCTTTTTCTTGTCCACCCTTGGGTGTTTTACCATGGAGTTTCCAACACTTCTCTATGGTATACCGAGGCTTCTTGCAATATGTGCACCATAAGGAGTCCATGTTAACCATTTAGATGAATCGAAGACCTTTCTTCCTCTTTAGGCGGTTTCTCCTGGCTAGAACCCTTCAAGGTTATGAGTGTTGAACTATCTGTAGAAGTAGTATCAAGCATCGCCCCTCTCTGTCCTTCCTCTGCACGTACGATTGAGATTGCCTCATTTAGAGAAAGCATATTTGCCTTACCAAGTATCTAGACTCTCACTACATCAAACTCCAAGTTCAGACCTACAAGAAAATCATAAGTTTTTTCTTTTTCAACTAACCTTTTCTGTATAGCGACTTCTTCACTACACTTCATCTGAATGCATTGGTAGTGATTCAATTCTTGCCACAAAGTTTGCAAGAGATTTGCATACTCGATGATAGACTAAGATCCTTGCTTGGTGGCTGCCACATTGGTCCTGATCTCATAGATCTGAGTAGCATCATGTACTTTAGAGTAAGTGAGCTTCACAGCATCCCAAATCTCCTTAGCAGTCTTTAGGAACATAACGGTGTCATTAATCTTAGGCAGCATGGAATTCCAAAGCCAGGACACGACTAACGAGTCCTCTTCATCGCAGGCTACATACATAGGGTCATCCTCCTTAGGCCCGAATCCAAGTAGGTGACTCAACTTCCCTTTGCCCTTCAAGAATGTCCGGATCAACTAGGACCACTTCAATAAGTTTTTTCCATTCAACATATAGGTTGCCTGGATGTTCTACAGCTCCCCACTAGAAGTTGCACCATTGTTGGAACTTCCAGCAAAAGGAACTTTTGATGTGTTACTGGATTCAATGGAGTTCGTCATGGTTATAGGGTTATGGAAGCTATGAAAGGAGATTGGAAATCAATGTACACTATGGCCACCAGAACCCAAAACTTGACTTACTTCCAAAGATATGAACCTATGGCTCTAATAGCATGTCAAAAATGACTGAATATCTAATCACACTTTCATTGTAGGGCTACAAAAAAAACATTTATACAACCTATTCCTCCATAATAGGCAGTTTCCTAATCTAGATTTGGAAATATTTACAATCTAGGATACAATTAGAAAATACAGTCAAGATATGATCTCCTAGGAGGAAGATTTAGCATAGGAATATAGAAAGATAGATCTACCAAATCAATCCATATCAATCCCTAAATATGGACATCAATCTGTCGGGAATCTCTAACATGATCATATAAGAGGGAAGTTTTATACAAGCTGACATATAAGAAAAGTTGGAATTAACGCTATATGCAACAAGTTGGAATGGCACCTACTGGAGATAAGATATGCAAAACGTGATTAAGATGGTTTGAACATGTGAGAAGAAAAATAATTGGAAAACCTTAGACGTGATATAAGATATAATAGCCTTATAAAAAATCATGGAAAGGTAAGTTAGAATTCATTTAACCAACCACGCCTAGTGAGATTATGGCTTGTGATTATAAAGATGATGACCCTAACCACCATAGGCTGGATAAAAAAGCAATAAATATAGTTTCAAGGAGTGTTGTTACCATGCTAAGTTCACTAGAAGTTTAAGAAAGATATCAAGTTCTACCTATTGGAGACACTAGTTTCAAGGAGCCTTGTTCTTGGTCTCCGTCAATTTTGATCACTTTGATTATACCCAATTTGAAGACCCAAAACACAATTTTACTCACCCAGTTTCTTCTAACCCACGTTGCCTTTGCCTTGATTTGATTACCCAACCCAATTTGATTTACCCCAAGCCCAACTGCATTGAAATCAATCCAGCCATTAATTAACCCACGCACCAAACCAGATTCTTCTTAGCTAAGGTAGTGTTCGTTAAAATGAATAAGATAAAGTTGTATCAAGATAAACTTAGAATGCATTCCGCACCAAGATATGGAATGGTCAAGATAAAGCTGCAAAACAATTTAAGATTTTTATCAAACTGTTTATTAAATTTTTTGGATGCACTAAAGGACATATGAGTCATTTTTTCTTATTTGTAAGATCCAAGATATGCTCATCTAGAGGAGGGGAAGAGAGAAACATATCCGAAAAATATCAAATAAGAAGTCACGTGATTTCTTTTCCAAGGGTTGCCAGATAAGTTTAACAAACACATTGGAAAGGACAAAAGTCTGAAATATTTTTCATATCTTACCTTTCTCAGTCTATATCTTGGGTAACAAACACAACCTATGAGAATAGGTTGTTGTCACGACCCCAAGGATATAATAGTCATAAGAATTATATGTTTCTTATTTTGATTGTATTTTCTATTATAGTTGTTAGTAATTTAGTTGTAAGCCTATAAATAGGCTAGAATAGTTAGAAGATGGTATGTTTTTGAATGATAATTAAATTCTCCCATTTTCCTCTCATGAATTCTCTCTCAATCTCCCTTTGATCTCTCTCTCTTTCTCTGTAAATTCTCCCCAATTCTTGCTCTCTTCCCCTCTTTTCGTCTAATTTCCCTCCGTTTCTTCCAAATTCCCATCCGAACCCTAGCCAAACCCTAGGATCATAACATTTGGTATCAGACCCGACAATTCTCAACTGTGATTTCGACGAAAGCAGTTAGTCTATGCTTGTAAAATTGGCCATTGGAAGCAAATTTCGACGGTGATTGTTTCCGATTCGATTTGGAAGACATCAAAGATCCATAGTAGCCGAGAGAGCAAAGCAATCTCGGCCAATCATTCCTCAGCTATGATTCAGTCATTTCGATCCGACTTGTCCATATGCTGAAGCAAAGCTAGGCAAATCCCAGCGATCTTGGCAACAAGCAGTGTTAGGTTAATTTCCGGCAATACAGGTGAACTCCTAAGGAGCAGCAACAGAACCAATTGAACTCATAGAAAGAAACAACAGAGTCAATTGAATCCTCACAAGACCACAACAAAGCACATCCTAGGCCTTCAATTAGTTTAACGGCAACTGAGTGGCGGTCCACAGTTGTCGAATTGGATCTGGACAATTAGGAAGGTGGCTTCCAAAGTGGAATTCAGGCAACATCTGAAGGCATATCAAAGTCGCTCTGATTCCGGACGTTGGATGGTGATTGGGTGAATAGGGAGTGGATGTCAGCCTGGGGCGAATTGAAGTAAAGCCGATCCAATTAATCGAGGTTTATTGCCAATTCAGTTAATCGTTGTGATGTTTAGTATTAAGTATTAAGGATCTAGAAGAAAGAGATAGAGAGATCCCAGTTGGATCCCGTGCGGTCGTTAGTGACCGTTTGGTGTTTTTAACGGTGACTGTTAGTTGAGGGTATTTTAGGTATTGTTATATTTTTAATTCCCTTGATTTAACCATCCTATTGCCTATATATAGGGGGCTCGAGTTAGTGCTTAGGGTATCATTCATTTTTTTAGAAAACTCTCTGTTGTAAACGAGTAAAGTGTTGTGTGTTGAGAGGAAAGGCTTTGTGTTAAGAAAAGTTCTTTGTAATCTCAAGAGAGAATAGTGTACTCGTGTGTGAGAGGAAGTGTGAGAACTCTTGTATCTGATTTCATTCATATTGGACTTCTCTCGATACTGCTGGATGTAAGACTGGTTTTAACCAGTTCGAATCAAGATAAATCTCAGTGCATTGTATGGTTTGATTGCTCTATCATTATCATTTGTCAATTCTTTAATTTTTTGTTTATGTTGTTGTGTTGAATCAGTGAAAGAGTGCTAAAGAGTGATTATAAGTGTTGGTTTATTGGGTGGTTTCTTGGACCGACAATGCTCCCAATTGTAACAGAATCGAATTTGAAAGGCGAAGCTAAGCATAGCCAACTTCGGCTCGGGTTTGAAGACGACACAAGCCGAAATAGTTTCGATCGGATACCGAGTTGAATTTGAAGGCAAATCAAAGGGCGCAGCGGAAGCAGATATTAAGCAATCGTTGAACAACCGACCATGCAATCCATGAAGAGGACTTGGATCAAAGCCGCTGAAATTCAGATCTAGGTTATTGCAGGTGACTAAGGTAATTCAATGGAGCTCATTCCGGCAATCCTTGGTTCCAAAATTGGATTGAAGGCTTGTTGATTCGTGGCTATGGCAAAGGGAATGAGGATGGAACGATTGGACCCACAGCCGAGGGGATATCGCAACCATAAGAGAAAACATGCAAGAGGATGTAGCT
Source organism: Diospyros kaki (assembly GCA_036245055.1). Lineage (NCBI taxonomy): Eukaryota > Viridiplantae > Streptophyta > Magnoliopsida > Ericales > Ebenaceae > Diospyros > Diospyros kaki. Next base: position 29,467,340 of record BSEG01000012.1, read on the forward strand.
GTCTCTCAATAAGGAATGCAGAGAGAATTAGAGAGGCATCGGGAGACAATGGAGCAACATGGCTAGTAGATCAACATGTTGTCTTCACTACCTTAATTCTAGTTATCATTGGATTTTTCTCCCCAGGCAGTAGCTAATCCAATTCTGTCCAACCATGCCATCCTCCCTATGATCTATGGACTGCAAGAGATGGAGAAACTCCTAGTCTTGGAACCGGAAATCTAGGTAAGAGGATCACTTTCCCACACTCCCAATCATACCCCAATGCCCAGGGAAGGGAAGGTCAGACAGACTGATTTTGCTAAAGATTTGTGTGATCGATTTGGGGAGAAGAACATGATGGATTTGATTGAGGAGTTCAACAAATTAAGACAAGAGGGATCGGTGATAGATTATCATGTTAGATTTGAGGAACTACGGTCCCCAATGTGAAGCTTTCAGTTAGCCCTGATAGAGAATTATTTTGTATCAAGATTCATTAATGGTCTTAACGATGCGCTAAGGCTTAGTGTGAAAATGCCATGCCCTACAACGATGGAACAAGTGGCAAAGAAAGCGAGGCAACAAGAATTGGTACTAGAAGCTATTTACAGAAAGCATGAACTGCCATCGAAAAATTATCATAAGAGCAGCTTGCAAGTTTGTAACAGACCACATATAGCTAAGGGAGAGTTGATGGACCAATTCAAACTAGAACAAGTTTACAATGGCTCTAAGGAAGTTGATACTGAAGCTGTGAAGCAAGGACAACCAAGCGATGAAGACTCAGACCAGAGAAAAAAAACTAGAGGCTGAGGGCAAGAACAGTTTTGAGGCAAGAGATTCTAAGAGTATGGCTTCTTTGCCTTTGGTTTTGGAAAAGAATGAGGAGTCACAGGTTAAGACAATTCCAGCCAAAGAAAATCTCCCCTCTGTTTTGAGCAATTCTGATCTTGGGTAATATGACAGTATTACTATCATGTCACGTGGTGTAGACCAAATTCGAAAAAGGAAGGAAGAGAAGGGTGCTGCCATTTGGTTTGGGAGTTTTGATATTGTGGAAGAGGAGGTTACTGTCATCTGGTTTGGGAGATTTGACATTAGAGAAGGGAGCCCTGATATGGCAATCCTTGGAGTCCACATTTTATTTTTGCAAGAAAAGCTAAAGCATCAAAACATAAGAGAAGACGAGACAAAGCTTAGAAGGAGAAAGAAAGCAAGGAGAAAGAGGAGAAGAATAAACTATACTGTTAAGGTTGGAATTGGTTGAAGAATAGGGTCAACAACTGTCAATTCTTGGAGACAAGAATTGTTTGAAAGGGAGGGGATTGTCACAACCCCAAGGAATCCCCAAGAATATAACAATCATATGAATTATATGTTTCTTATTTTGATTGTATTTTTTGTTATACTTGTTAGTATATTAAGTAGTTAAGAGGATGGTATGTTTTTGAATGATAATTGAATTCTCCCATTTCCCTCTCACAAATTCTCTCTCAATTTCCCTCTGATCTCTCTCTCTCTCTCTCTATAAATCCTCCCCAATTATTGTTGTCTCTTCCCTTCCTTCAGTCTAATTTCCCTCCATTTCTTCCAAATTCCGATCCGAACCCTAGCCAAACCCTAGGATCGTAACAGTTGTTTCTTTCCTTCTTTGGGATCAATATTTTGTTTTCTGAAATAATGTTATTTAACTTGTGTGCTTAGATTTTCATGGGTAAAGTTTGAGGCTTTTCAGCCTTCCCATCTGCAATCATTTATTTTTGGCCTTCCCCATTATCACATGTTTTTAATTATCATGTTTCCTAACAAACACGACTAAAATTCCTCTACACCAATTGATGTCCAATATTTGCAAAATTCCTTAAAAGCCATTGCAACCAAAATGAACAATCTCAAGAGTCGAGGTACTATCGAATGATTTTTTTATCAGTTGGATCAACTCCAACTATTGGCTATACAACCTATTGAAGGAGAGTCATTCTGCTCTCCTCATTCTAATGAGTTTGTTCTTGATGTTCAAGTAAATGATCCCTTAAGAGTATGCAGAAGAAGACATAGTAAAAGAACAAGAAGTTCAAGTTATTAAGTATTAACCAAGAAGAGCCTAAACATGAGGTAACAGAAGAAATTGTTATAGTAAATAAGGAAATCCCTGATGAACCTCAGTAAGGAAATTGAAAAATCTCCTTATGTTTTCCCTGAGGATCAAACCCATTTTCTCCTTTGTCTAATATTCAACTATCCTTTTCTGTTTCATAATTGATCCTACCTTCAATAAACCTGTTTTTGATCCATTTACTTTAACCTATTCCTCAATCAAAGATTCAGTAAAATTACCTTTCTGCAATGCACACAAATTTAAATTTAACATTATTTTGTGCGAGCAGAATATTCTTTCCAGGGATGGAAAATTAGATTTGAAAAAAAGGGATTAGCTTATTTATTTTATTTCTTTTGTTTCCTAATATCTTTTAGATAATTCTTTAGTTATTAGGTTCCATTAGAATCCTAGTTAGATAGGGTTTTTGTCTATTTGAATCCTACCTAGAGTAGGATTTGATTTGAATTAAGTTTTTTGAGTTTGTTCTTGTTCCTGTCTTAGTGCTACATCAGAGATTCAATCAAGCTAGGGCATACAATGTCATACCAGTGGACTATTATTAAGGATGCTTATGAAACTTCCCTGGCTTGAATTATGTCTCCCTTAAGACTCAAAAGGGACTTGGTGGATTGGAGACTAAGTTCAAGTTTCATGAAGGCATTGTCCTTCCTCTCTCAAGCGACTCAGATTCCATGCGAAAATACAATTGTGTCACTATCATCGTTAGCTACAACTCATGATTGATGATGTCATCCCCAATTCCCCAAGGATTCCTTTCACCATGATCTCCCCTTTCCACTCCGACAATCTCCACACTTGACACCTATTGTGATTCCCAAAACCCACCCCTCTGGCTAACTCACCCCCAAACTTTGCTCATATCATACTCCACTAAGAAAGAGCAATAATCATTGAGCACATTTGTGCAAGCTCAGAGCCAACCACATTTCCTCGAGGATTTTAATTAGTCCATTCATAAAAGAATAACCCTCCACAAGGAGCATCATTGTTTATATAGAATTTCCTTTAGATTTTTTTCCCTTAGGCCCAACAATTGGCTTTCAGTCATTCGTTCCCAGTTCTGACCTGTAGGTTTCTTTAATTGTAAAAAGTGATGGATGCATTTGTTCCCTAAGCACCCCAGTATGTTTATTTCTAATAATATGGACAAATTAAAAACTCAGAGTTGGAGGTGTGTCCAACATGAACAAGAAACCTTTTTATAAATATTAGTGCTTCTAAGGAGAAACAAATGTCTTAGCTATGAGTAGCTAAGAATAGTGACTTGGAAGTATACCAACAGTTTCCAAGGTGAGTTCCAATCTCTCTCCTACCTCATGGGCTTTCAAAAAAAAGAATGGAATTAAGGACATTGAAGAAAATGTGGAAAAGATTCCTCGTGTGCTATGCTTTACTGAAGATGTTATTGACATTTTACCTTTTTCTATCTTCTATAAATTGTTGTTTTGCTCTTTGATATTGTTTTGATGATGAAAAAACTCATTTGATATTATGTGTCCATCTTTTATAAAATGATTCTCTATAGATGCAACTAAATTATTTTAAGCACCTTACTAAAAATTATTCAATGCCAAAGTACGTTTTTAATATCTTTGATGGCATTTGAAAAACCAAGTTTTATTGTCAAACGAATCTTTTGTATTTAACCCATCAAAGTTGGTCATATAGCACTTGAACATCAAAACCACGTTTTTAAATTTGAAAACCAAACTGTCGACCATTTTTCGCAAACTGGTCGACCACTTGCCCTTTAGGTGTCAACTAGCTTTCCAAGCCTGTCAATTGGTTTTATGTAGGCTCTCGGCAAGCTCCGGTCGACAGCTACTACATAAAAACTGATCGACCGTTTTTGTCCATGTCAACCATTTTTCTTTCTCATGTTGACCATTTCTTGAGGTTTTGTACTAACCAGTCGATCGTTTCTTGAGCCTATCGACCGTTTTCATCGCAAATCTCTTTAACAACGAGTTTTGCATATCATTAAATGCAACCAACGACTCCATCAACAACTAATAAATTCAAAGGCCATGAAAAACCTATAAATACCAGCAAGATGGCGCAATTGAGGTGTTAAAGAAACAATTACAAGCTTCAAGTCATACTATTCTATTCAAGTGCTCCAACGATTTCAAATTTTTCTCTCAAAAAAGATTTTTCTTATTTGTTTAAGCCTTTGTGTGCAATTTTTGAGAGACATTATAAATAGGAGATTTATCTCTCAGATCATCTTTTCTTTAAAATTCATTGGATATTGCCTAGAAAGATTATTAGAGTGCCTACTTTGTTAAGTAAGAGGTTGTAATCCTAGTAGTTGTACTAGAAAGCCTACTTGGGATCAAGTAAGAGGTTTTATTGATTGTTGAAAATCCTTAGTGGGTAGTTAAGGTAGTAGATTAGACTGTTTGAGCTGAACCACTATAAATCATTTATGTCGTTTTTGAATTTATCATTCATTTCCTCAATTTTTTAAGCATCACTCTATATTCATCATCTTATTGCACTAAAACCTCATCAATAAACAAAAAAAAATTAAACTTAAACAAATTTTTTAAAACAACCAATTCACCCCACCTCTTGGGTGTGTGGTGCCATTATTTATACAACCTAACATAAATTTCACTGGTATAATAAAACAATAAACCATTAGCATAACTAAGATGCATTATAGCGGATGTGTGGCCTTACAAGAAAGGACAAAACTTAGAAATAAGGTCATCGATAATAAGGTCGAAGTAGCTTCTATTAAAAATAAGAAGTGTGAGACAATTAAGAATAAGATAGGTTGGACATGTGAAAAAAAGACCACTAGGTGCTTCTATACAAATTGGATAGAATAGAAGAAGCTTGGAATAAAAGTAGTACAGGAAGACCAAAAAGCACTCGGTGGAAAACTCCAAAGCATTTACATGAGTTATAATGACCTTATAGAAGATAAGGATAGAAGAAAAGGTCATAGATAGGGATGACTGGGGAGCTAGAGTCCATGAAATCAAACCCATCTAAAACGGTTAGGAACCCCATGTCAAAAATTTCTACTTGGCTTTCCTAGACCCAAAGCACAAATCATTATGAAGAAAACATCCTTATATGAACTTAAGTAGTTTCTTTCAAAATAGAATGGTTATTGATAAATTCATTTTTCATTGCACCTATAAACCAAATAGTAATGACTCAGAATCCACAAGAAAGCTGAAGCATTCAGGGGTTTAATCAAGAATGTGTGTTATTTATGGTTGAGCTTTCATAAACTTCAAGTTTGCTTATTTCAATAAATTGCATATCAAAGAATTGTTAGTACATTGAAAAACACCAAAAGTTTATAGGATTTTTGAAATTTCATTGCACCATTTACCTTGTAAACATTGATGTGAGATTTAGGAAATGGAAAATCTATACTATAGCAAATTAATTAAATGAATTAGAAATCAAATCAAGGCCTTTAATTGTACGACAAAAATTTTAGCAGTCCATATAATTCTTAAATTATGATGTCACAGTTACCGTGTCAATCAACGAGTTGTTAAGCCCATTAACAGCATCTGAATGTTGATCAAGTTCAAGTAGGAATCTTCGGCTGCCAAGGTAACCCCAAGCTTCTCCGGTGAAAATGGCAAAAACAAGCTGCGGTAAGAAAAGTTGAGGCAGGAAGGACCATTAGTAAAACAACAATTACAGAATATACAGAAAGCACCAAGCAGAACAACATATAAATGAATGGCCAGCAAAACAAGCTAAAACACAAATCAAAGGCAAACCAAACACTTCAGAATATCAACAACCCCTATAATCCAATTATATAGTTAGAAGTATGAAAACCAAGAAATGCTTGGTAAACAAGAATTCTAAGATAAAATAAACAAGGTCATTGTGCTCAGGTAAAAACATGGTGTTGATTATGAAGCATTCAACGACATCGTTTCAATTAAAGGAGCCAGGCAAGAGGGTCAGCTGCAACTGCTGCCATGTGGAAGCGGAGGACAGCTTGGCAACCCCCTGGTTGTCCCTCTCTCAATCGTGCTGAACGTCTTGTCCTTGTGTGCGATCTAGACCGTCGATGCTGCCTTTTATCTGCTGTAATCCCAGCCATTCTTTTACATTGTGCGACCCTTATTTATTCACTGTGCATCAAGATTTGCAATGATCAAAGATTGAGAGAGAGGGTGAGTAGACGCGGTTTGAGGGTTTTTCTCATTTTGTTGTTTCAGACTCTCTGGCTCCTTCTCGTTCTTCTTTCTGGTTCAATAAGGCAAGCCTCTGATTTTCCGATTGTATATGGTTTTGAGGCGATTTTGTTAGTGAACCAGTCTGTGTAAATAGAGTAGTTGTGAGGCTTGTATGTTGTAAGTATTGTAAACCCTATTTTTACTCCGATAGTGCAGTGAGCTCTCCTTTGCCGGAGCTCAACGTGGACGTAGCCCTTTTTGGGTGAACCACAGTAAATCTCTCATGTTATTTTTCTTTCCTATCATTTGTGCGTTTACTGTTTGTGTTTTTTCCATTTCTGATTTTGTCTTTGTTGTTGGGTCTAAAGGCTTACAGTGGTACCAGTGTGTGTGTGTGTGTGCGATTTGCGATTCTGTTGCGCAACACATGGCAGTCTAGCAGAGAGAATACGAGCTAACAAGTAGGAGATTTCAATGGGAAAGAAATGAGGAAGAGAAGAATATAACAAGAAAGGGCAAAAAAGAAGGGGGGGAGGGAACTGTCAAATTGCAAGTCTGACAAGAGAGTTCTCAAGGAATTGAGAACGATAACTGGGAGAGGATGAAAGATATTTGGGAGAGAGAGAGAGATCAGAACGGAGAGAGATTTAGCGGGAGAGAGAATTGGAGGGAAACTAATTTCCAATTTCATTTAACATGTGTAGCTTGACGCTTGATCAGTTACTTATACTAATCCGAGCTAAGTTTGGGCGCTAAAAACGGTTGGTCCCTTGCCCATGTTCGCCTACAATGGCTAATAGCATGCTGGAACATTCTACCAACTATGCTAAAACGGAAATTCAAAATCCAGTAGCCTAACTACACATTTATTTAGATTACTCAGCTAGCTACCATAACAATCCCTGCCCCTTAAAGTATTTCTTGTCCGCAAGAAATATGTAGCAAGCTTGCATCATTGGGAAATTGTTGGAGAATCTCCGACAAGTATTCCCAAGTGTTACTGTCAGAGTGAAGGGAAGACCACTAGACTAACACCTGTATCAAAGGGACTCCATTGCGGTGTATGACCCTTCTGTCCACAATAGCAGTTGGCACGACATCTGGAGGCGCTTCTCCCACCATAGGAGGTAATTTTGGGGTAGATCTCTATGTGCCCACGGCTTTCTAGAGAATAGAGACGTGGAAGACAGGGTGTATTCTTGCCTCCTTAGGCAGTTGCAACTGGTAAGTTACTACCCCTATTTTCTCCAAAATCGTTAAAGGCCCATAATATTTGGGGTTCAACTTGGATATGGGTTGTTTGGCCAGTGCCCTGAAGTGCTACTGGCTAAGCTTCAAATACACTTCTTCCCCCACTGAGAAATCTCGTTCGCACCTCTTTCGGTCTGCTAGCTGTTTCATCTTGTTCTTCGCCTTGGCCAACTCCTCTTTTACCATTCTCAGCACCTCTTGCCTTTATTGTAGATAGGCCTCAACTGCTGCTACTGTTTCATCTCATTCGCACCTCGAAAGGTGTCATCTTGATCGAGCTATGGAAGTTCAAATTGTACCGCCACTGAGCCACTGCCAACCACTTGTTCCATCCCCTCAACTGCATGAGACTCAAGCACCTTAGATACCCCTCCAAGCACTGATTAACATATTCTATTTGACCATCCGTATCTAGATGGTATGCTATAGAAATTAGGAATTTGGTCCCTAGGATTTTCATGAGCTCCTTCCGAAAGAAGCTAATAAATATTCTGTCATGATCAGAAACAATTGACCTTGGGATTCCCAATAGCTTAATCACATTCTCCAAGTAGGCCCTACCTACTTCCTGTGTTGTTAAGGGATGGGTCAATCCTATGAAGTCGCTAAATTTCGTGAACCGATCCACTACTACTAGAATACAGTCCTTCCCTTTAGATTTTGGTAGCCCTTCAATGAAGTCTATGGTAACATTGGTCCATGCGCAATCAAGAACTTCTAGAGGCTGTAGTAGCCCTGGGTGGGCTACTATTTCATGCTTGCATCTTCTGCATACCTCACACCTCAAGATATAATCCCATACATACTTCCTTAGTTGTGGCCAAAAAAATGTCTGTTTAACCTTGTGATAGGTACTCTGGATACCCGAGTGCCCTCCGATGGGTGATCCATGCAATGCATGTACGATCCTGTCCTTCAACTCTTTACATTCTCCGATCGCCATCCTACCCTTATACCTTATTACCCCCTTGGCCAGTGAATAGCCTGGTTTGTTGGCTGCATTAACAGTCAATTGCTCTAGTAACACCTTGGTCCATTCACCTTTTTTGTAGTTGTCAATGACTTCTTGGAGCCAATTGGGCACCACTATAGAGATGGCTACAACCATTCCTTCCTCATGGCGGCGTGTCCCATGAGTTTGGCCATACCTTTCTTTTGTAGTTGAGTGTGCAACCTCTATTGTAGGATGAATTTCAAGCTCTCGTGATTCGTTTTGATCACGAACCTTCCCCCTTCCAAGTAGTGGCACCACCTCTCCACAGCCATTAACATTGCTATCAGCTCTTTTTTGTAAATGCTAAGACCTTGATGTTTGGGGGCTAGAGCTTGGCTGAGAAATGCCAAAGGCTAGCCCTCTTGAAAAGGCACTGCTCCTATCCATGTATTGCTAGCATCTGTCTCCAATGTGAAGGGCTTAATAAAGTCAAGTAAGCTCAATATCGGCACATTACCCAGGGCTTTTTTCAACTGTTCAAAGGCTTCTTTTGCCTTGGGGTTCCATTTGAATCTGTCTTTCTTCAACATTTCGGTCAGGGGCTTACTTATGGTGCCATAATTCTTCACAAACTTCCGATAGTAACCAATATGTCCTAGGAACCCCCTTAAGACTTGGATGTTAATGGGTTTGGGCCACGTCACAACTGCTTCTATCTTCTTGGGGTGAATCCCCACTCCAACCCCTGAAATAATATGCCCAAAGTATTCTACCTGTGGCTATGCAAAGGGACAATTTGACCGCTTGATTCATAACTGATTGAATCGAAAGAACTCAAATGTAGCTCTAAGGTGAATAAGGTGTTGATCAAAAGAAAGGTTGTAGACTAATATATCATCAAAAAAAACCAACACGAATTTTCTACGATAAGGTTCGAAGATTTGGTTCATGAGGGCTTGAAATGTAAATGGGGCATTTGTGAGGCCCAAAGGCGTGACTGTAAACTCAAAATGCCCATGATGTGTTATGAATGTTGTCTTAGAAATATCATTAGGGTCTACTCTAATTTGGTGATATCCTGCCCGTAGGTCCAATTTGATGAATATAGTTGCATGTTTAAGTTCATCGAGTAGACACTCAATGATTGAAATGGGGAATTTGTCCTTAAAGGTGATGGCATTGAGTTGTTTGTAATCAACACAGAAATGCCAAGTGCCATCCTTCTTTTTAACCAATAGGACAGGGAAAGCAAAAGGGTTGTGACTAGACCAAATAATTGATTGGTCTAACATTTCTCTGACTATCCTCCCAATTTCATATTTGAGTTTGGGTGGGTATCGGTACGAACGAATGTTTATCAATTCAGCATGGGGTATGAGAGGTACGGTGTGGTCCAATGAACATTTAGGGGCTAATGCCTTAGGTTCTACGAAAAGATCCTGATATTCATTCAGTAATGAATCTAAAAGGGTCAATTCACGTACCTATCGGGAGGGTTGTGAGCATCCCTTCCCTGAATTCTCCTCCTCCTGCAGTTCAGTGTCTTCAATGAAAAATAGTTGAGCCACTTATGCCCATTTATTCCTGAACATCCGTTGTAGCTTCTTGCCCCTCATCATTTTGCAGGTACCCACCTCCATATTGCCCTATAGAACCACCCTCCTTCCCCCTTTTTCCAGTGTTACTTCCATATTGCTGAAATCAAAACTAATAGGACTCACCTCTTGCATCCAATCCACTCCAAGCACAATATGGCAGCCCCCCAACCTGAGTAGCCTCAAGTCAGCCTGGAATTCCTCCCCTTGCATCTCCCAACAAAACCCCAGGCAGGCTGATTTGCTAACTACTTTGTCCCCATTGGCTACCGTCACTGACAACGGCTAAGTTCTAGCTATTGGGTACCTCGTCCTCTTAGCCGTGGCTTCATCAATAAAACTATGGGTGCTCCCACTATCAATCAATACCATGAGAAAATTATCATGCACTTTCCCTTCAACCTTAATAATTTTGCTATTGGCCACTCCTTTGATGGCGTGCAGGGATATGGCTCCATTGCCTTCCTCCTCTTCTTCCATCACTGCTATTTCCTCCTCTTCCTCTTCCTCTTCCTCTTCTCCTCCATCCAGCAACAGAAGTTGTTTTCTACACTAATGCCTCAGGGTGTACTTCTCTCCACACTTGAAGCACAATTTGGCCATCCTTCTCTATTCTATCATCTTGTCTTTGTTCTGCACATTTTAAGGGGCTGCAGGTAACGCGGGGTACCTGATGCCAGGCCCCACCCTTACCGGCTCCTTCCTCATTGGCCTACTCCCATGGGGTATAATCGCTCCTTGTACTCCTTTCCTCTGCCCCCTCTACTTCCTTATCAAGGCTTCAAACGTCATTTCTTGTAAGAAGACCCATTTTGCTGCTTTAGAGACTATTCTTGGCCGGAGCACCTACACTACCGATATTAGGTGATCATTTAGTCCCCCTATGAAACTCAACATGAAGTACTCTTCAGTCAGGCCGGGGTTCCTGTTTAACATCATAAACTTGAGCTCCTCAAACTTCACTTGATATTCCATCACCGACCCTTCCTACCTCAAGCAATTGAACTCATACACCACATCAAATCGGCCTCATTCCCCAAACCTATCATTAAGGCCATTTGTGAAATCATCCCAATTATAGCTCTCCCTTACTCTAGACCAGCCCTGAAACCACATATCCCCCACATCATGGAGGTATGCTATTGCCAAGGCCACCCTCTGGTTCTCCGGCACTTGGTGAATTTCGAACAATTTCTCGCATCGCCTTAGCCACCATCAAGGTTTAACACCCTCAAATACCGGTAGTTCCAGCTTAGGTATTGGAAATCCGGTCTGTTGCGCCCGATCTGGTAACCCCCGTCTTCTCTCTAGCATCAATTCTTCCCCTATATCTGGTTCCCCTTCCGATCCTTCCAACCCCACACTACGGTGATTGATGCCAATTCTTGGTAGAATTGGCTATCGTTCTCTAGGAAAAAAATCGGGAGGGATCCTCTGTAGCATCCAAGAATTTTGGAGATAAATAATTCCAGTATTTGAAGTTATTAGTGAACACTTGAGGATTTAAGAGAAACATTTACTTATGTTGTTCTGAGTAAATGAGAAATTAGGATAATTAATTTGATTGGGAGTATCTATGAAATTATTAATTTGGGTGTAAGTGGGATTCCTAGAAGTTTTGAGGTATTAGTGTAATTATATGTGGGGTGTAAGTGTGGTTTTCGAAAGTGTTGGGGTGCTGGTGTAATTTTGGGAAAAGGCGGCGAGGTCTCCTTATAATTAAATGAAGTGGGATATTAATTGAGGAAGGCAGCAGTTCAGGTGGCACGTGCGTGCGAGGTGGTGGCTGAGGTCGTGCATGGGAGAGAAAAATGGGCTGATTTTAATTGGCCAAGGAAGGACCGAAACGACATAGTTTCGGCCCCAAAGGGTTGTGTGTGCGGCCTAGCGGCCGCCACATGGCGCGCACTAGGAGCTCCTCCCGCCTTGGCCGCCAACTCTCCTATATTTTTGGCTATAAAAGGCCAATTTTGGCCTAATTTCGATCCTTTTAAGCGCCAAACAAAGGGGGAAAAGTGAGGGATTGAGGGAAAAGAAGGGGACTCGACGCCAGCAGCTGAAAGAGAGAAGAAGGGAAAAAGCACAGGATTTTGGGTTTCTCGGTGTTTAAAATATCCCGGTAAGTGGAAAAAAAATACTAGAAGTGTTATATATCTATAGTATCGATTTTTCACGATTAGATTATGCAGATTATGTGATTAGATTTAATTAATTGGAGCCGCAATCTTGTTATTTTATGTAGAACGTCTTACTTCGCAACGAGAGCACAAGAAATGCAAGAATCAGCCGTTTTAAGGCAAGCTCCTAACCCTCAACCTATGTTCTTTAGTTCTTGCTTGAGTTTCCGTGGTTTCTCGTATTTTATTCCCTCCCTCATCGTGACTCGGTTCCATGCATTAATAATGATAATCTGCGTGGCAACCCTTTCATGACTTATATGTTATTAATAAGTTTATTAGTGATGCAAATAATCAAGTAAATGGTTTCTTTGTGTCGTTGATTTCGTCCGTCACGAGGCTTTGTATCGCTTCACTTCTTTTGGGAATGATGTTGAACCCGTGGGGGTTAGGTTCTTAGAAAAGTTTGTTGTGGTTTTACGGGATTATATTAAGAGTTTGAATGAGAGAAGTGTAATGTTTAGTAGTATGTATGATGAGACAGGTTCCTAAGCATGACAGGCGATGAGAATAAGAATGGAATAGTGATGTTCATGTTGACAAATGCATGATGAGTCAGGCGGAAAGTTTGAGAAATGAAAAGCTTAAGTAACTAAGTTTAATGTTGTCTATGTGTGTCTAACGGTATGGGGTACAAAACTACTGACTGTCAATCGTGAGTCGTGGCAGTCGATGGCTGGATGTATGGGGGCGTTAGCCATCAACTACTACGATAAGCGATAGACCAGCCAAAAAAGCTAGTACTGCCAGATTCCCGCCTTGACTTGTGCGTACCGTGATGTGTGTGCTGCATGGGGATTAAGTTGCTTCCATTGGAGGGATATGCACACGTGTGTGTGTGGGTGTCTTGCATGGGCAAAGCATGGTCTATGCCTAGCTTATGGGATCTTGTATCCCGTTTATGCTTACTACGCTCTCTCATTTCTATGTGTAATGCATGGTTCTATTGCGAACAGCAAACGTGGTCCGCAGGGATATATCCTACCAAGCTCGAGTGGGCCAGGGGTCGAACTCATGGTATATGTTTCAAGCTCAAGTGGGCTTTATGCCGGACCCGTGGTATATGTGTTTCAAGCTCAAGTGGGCCAGGGGCCGGACTCGTGGTATGTGTGTTTCAAGCTCGAGTGGGCTTCGTGCCGGACTCGTGGTATGTCATGATGATGTATTATGTTATGATGAGTGATAGGAAAAGTGTTGTGGATCAAGCATTAAAACGTTGTCGTCTTGATTGGAGGGCAAAGTTGGCAACCTCAGCAGTCCATAATGGACGGCTGATGGAGGGCCACGTTGCACCCATCAAGGGCCTCTCCTCTCTGACCGACGCCTCTTAATTGTCGTTGATGCTGCTCTGCCCGACGCCCTTTTGCTTGTCCTTATTGCCTTTCTGTTAATCGTGCTCTACGATTAATTGATGGCCATCGATGCTGCCTTTATCAGATCCTATCTCAGCCATTCAACTTGCATATAAATTCTACAGTGCCTCAGGATGGTAAGTAGACAGGAAAAATTGCAGAAAATAGAGGGGGGAAAGAGGGAGATCAATCGATGAGCATCGTCTTTGTTCTTGTATCTCTGTTCTTGTTGTGATCGTTGGTTCTAGGTTTGCTTCTAATCAATATTTGATGATTGTGAGGCTATTTTGTTTAGAAGAACCATTGATTTAATGCAGTGAGCTCTTTCTTCTTGAGCTCAACGTGGGCGTAGCCCATTTGGGTGAACCACAGTAAATCTGTTGTGTCCCTCTTTTCATTTCTGTTCTTTTTTTCCGCTCTATTTTGCTTTCATTTTGATTGCTTAAGTGTGGTGAATATTTTCTGTTCTGCTGAAGCTTTTGGATTCTGAAATAGCTTTCTTGTAATCCATTTTTGTTTGAGTCTTCCGCTGAGCTCAACAAAAAGGTATGGTATGACAAGAAAAGTCAACGGATGAATGACAGGGTAATAACATGTTATAATTGATGTTATGGTGGCCTATAGTGAGCTACTAACAAGTTCGTATGTTGGACTTGGCGCCAATGTGTGTTTGATATGGGCCCCAATGACTGTTTAGGTGAAGTTTATTACATGTTTATGCACCTATAAAAAGGGTAGGTATTGGACATGGCTTGGTATGACGTTGCATTGATATGAATTGCATAGGGTGTTATGAGAAGAGTTGTGTCTTTAACCTACAGCCTTTCTTTCATGAGCTTGCTGAGTCTTGTGACTCGCGTTTGCGTTCCATCATTCCAGGTAAGAGAATCTTGAGATTATAAATGCGTATGACGGAGTTGAGTCTAATTCGTTGAGTCAAGATAGCAAGTGCAGAGCTCTCCCAAAACTAGATCTTGGGTGTCGTGTGTCTAGTCAGAGTAATGCTTTCATGTTCATGAGTTAAGTGTATGCTATGTAAGCCCAAGTGGGCTCATGTTATGAATGGCTATTAAATGTTATGCGATAAAAAGGTTATGGTTTCAATCAGGGCTATGTATGGTTCCAGCTTAAGTTATTGTTCTATATCATCCAAGTAATGACCCTCTCACGGATCCTCTTTGTGCACAGGGGCTCCAAGAGGCGGGCCGTTACATCCTCACCTGTGGTTGATTCGCGAACATCACCATAAATTGTTGCAGTTGATCCCGCAATAAATTTTCCTGATCTTAAACTTCCTGTATCTCCTCTCGGATCTGCAAACGCATATGCCCCCTGAGGCAATCGGCCAGTGCCTCAAACTTTCTATCCACAACCGAACCTACTCTTTCCTCCATCGTTTCCACCCTTCCTTGCATCGCGGACACCGTTGTTGTCACCTGTTGGAGTTGTATCTCCATCTGCCACATCCTAGTTACGTCTTCCATCATTCCAATCGTCCAGCAAATTTCGGCCATGAGCTTGCTCTGATACCAATTTGTCAAATTACAAGTCTGATAAAAGAGTTATCGAGGAATTGAGAATGAGAATTGGAGAGAATGGAAGATATTTGGGAGGGAGAGAGAGATCAGAACAGGGAGAGAGATTTACAAGGAGAAAGAATTAGAGGGAAACTAATTTCCAATTTGATTCAACATGTGTAGCTTAGTACTTGATCAGTTACTTATACTAATCTACGCTAAGTTTAGGCGCCAAAAACAGTTGGTCCCTTGCCCATGTGTGCTTACAATGGCTAACAGCATGCTGGAACATTCTACTAGCTATGCCAAAACGGAAATTCAACTTCTAGTAGCATAACAACACATTTATTTAGATTACTCAACTAGCTACCATAACAAGAACTAGCCTACGGACTTGATTGGCCATTGAAACATAACTTACAAAGCATGAGCACTTTATTTTACATGTCATGCCAATACTATATACATATTTAGCATGCCAAATGGCTTGTCTTAAATTTTTATTATTATTTCCATTTCTAGGTATGTTTAGGCCACACGATAGACATGCATCTTCATTGGTATCAATGGTTGAATAACAAGCATCTGGAGATGGGAAAGGGGTGTGTGTGTGTGTGTGGGGGGGGGGGGGAGGGATTATAGCCAACTTTCAACTGCTGGTAAAGGTATTGTTTGTATGGGTTTTCTTTTTGCATATCAAATAATATTTATTTTATGGTTATTATGGATTAAATTGTATCTTCACATTAGATTAGTCATTTCTTTCAATACTTTTACATACTATCACTATGTGTTGGTTCTCGAAGGAATATCATGAAAGAGATCTGATTTAGAAGTTCACAAATCTAGAATAGAATATTTCCTAATTCAGACTTAGGAAACTTTTCTAAAAATGTTCATATGTATCTTTTCCTTTTTATATTCTTTCCTTCTTGGTATTTAGGATAGTTTCCTTAAGTTGCATCTCTTCTCCTCTAAAAGGATGTGATCGTGTACATACTCAAATAAGGGGGAAGAATTATTCCAATTCATATAGTTTGTTTTCTACATGGTATTAGAGTCACCGATACCTTCTTGTTCTTCCTAAAAAACCCTAGTGTGCCTTCATTGCACATTCTTTCTCCTATTCTTTCTAAGCCTTCTTTGCTTCCTCTTTGTTCAGCTAATTATTACGGTGAACATGTTAAAAATCTCTAAAGCTACACCATCCATGACAACTGGAAAATCAACTCTAGCTAATCAACCAACCAGAGTCAGAGAGTTGCCTAGAATGCATCATTCCTACTGCCTAGACAATAGGAATTACTTGCAATGGGCCCAACTCGTGAGGACCTTCCTCAAAGGCTGAGGGAAGATTGGTCACTTGATTGCACCCCCTCCAAAGGTCTCAGATCCCACTTTTACAGCATGGGATATTGAAGATTCTTTGATCATGTCTTGGCTATGGAGTGCCATGTAGCCTGAGATTAGTAAGAATTACATGTTTTTAACTTCAGTAAAGGAGATTTGGGAGATAGTGAGGCAAACCTATTCTAAGGTCCAAGATGCCTCGGTAATTTTTTAAATTAAGACCAAGATTAGTTGCACTAGACAAGGGACTCTAACTGTAACATAGTACTATAATAAGATGAAAGGATTATAGCTAGAACTCGATCTCTATCAAGACATCAAAATAGTGTGCAGTGAGGATGTTGTCACCCTCAATCGGATTCTTGAGCAAGATTGTAGAGTTTCTAGCAAGCCTAAATCCAAAATATGATCAGATAAGAGTTCAAGTTCTTGGTAGGGAGAAACTGTTTGCTCTTAATGAAGTGTTTTATCATTGTTAGAAGTGAAGAAAACCAAAGAGTAGCTATGCTCAATGAACCTAGTACAGAAAGTTCTGCTATGGTGTCTAATAAAAGAGAAGGGGCAAGATTTAGAGCAAGAAAATCAGAGGTTCAAATGAAGAACTCAGGCTATGAAAGGTTGTGGTGTACCTACTGCAAGAAACCTAGGCACACTAGGGATACATGTTTCAAACTCCATGGGAAGGTTGCTGTTTTGAGCAGAATGGGAGGATTTAAGAATCTAACTCCCAAGAACCAAGCCCATATCACAAACAAGGAGCAAGAGGAAGTTGGATCCACCAATAAGACAAATTCCATTGGATTTGATCTCAATCAAATGAATGCATAAGAGATTAATAAACTCAAAAGTTTCCTAAGGATAATCCAGGATGGGGCCTGCTCCCTTGCTCAACAAGGTAAATGCCTACATTCTGGTTCTTTTCCTATCTCTAAAACTGATAGGAATAACATGTGGATCCTTGATTCGGGAGCCACTGATCGTATAACCACTGACTTGAATAATTTTGACACGTATAAGCCTCTTGAAACCTCTAATCAAATAACCATTGCTAATGGAACCTCAGTTCCCATCACCGGACAGGGCAAGGTTGACCTTTACCCTATCTTATCTATCAAACAAGTACTTCATGTAGTAAACTTGGCTACCAACCTTATCTCTGTTCATCAACTTACCAAGTAGTTAAATTGTCGTTCCATTTTCTATCCTCATATGTGTGAATTTTAGGACATGAACGCAGGGAAGATGATTGGTGTGGTTGAGGAACATAATGGATTGTACTTCTTAAAGAGGGAGAGTGGTCCTAAAGGGAGTCAGCAAAAGGTTGCTTGTTCATCTTAGTCAAACTCCGACCTTGCCAACATTTGGCTCCATCATTATAGGCTAGGTCATCCTCCTTTTGTTCTATTAAAAAGTATATTTCCTACCTTGTTTAGGACTCTAGGTCCTAGTATTTTCAGTGTGATGTGTGTGTAATTTCTAAACACCATCGTGTGTCCTATCCAATCAGCAATAAAATGTCATCTAAACCATTTTCCTTAGTTTACTCTAATGTTTGGGGACCATCCAAGATTCCAAAATGTTCTGGGGCAAGGTCGCTTATTTCTTTTATAGATGATTGTACTCGCACGTGTTGGATCTTTCTATTAAAAGATAAAGCTTCCATTGGAACTATCTCACCCTACTTTTGTAAAATGATTTCCACTCAATTTGGCACTCCCATACAAAAGTTTCATATTCATAATGCAAGGGATTATTTCAACAATCAATTGCATCAATTTTTTCAGCAAGAGGGGATTTGTTCATCAATCTTCCTGCACAGATACTCCACAACAAAATGGAGTAGCCGAAAGAAAGATAAGACATCTCCTTAATGTTGCTAGAGCACTTCTCCACCATCACCATGTTCCTAAAAATTTCTAGGGAGAAGCTATTTTAACAGCAACTTATGTGATTAACAAGGTTCCATCTAAAGTTTTAAATAACCAAAGTCCTTTCTACTTCCTGCCTTCTTTTTTCCCAGACCTAAGTTTACATACTCCTCTTCCTCTTCAAGTGTTTGGTTGTGTGTTCTTTGTTCACATTCCTAAAATTCACCAAGACAAACTCGACCCTAGAACTCTTAGGTGTGTCTTCCTTGGTTACTCTCCTACTCAAAAAGGCTACAAATGTTACAACCCTTCCTCTCAAAAATTCTATGCCTCCAAAGATGTCACTTTTGTAGAATCTTAGTCCTTTTTTGGTCCTCCTCAGGTTGGTCCCCAATGGAAGACTGGAGAATGTGGTGACCAAAGCTCTAGGGATGCCATTCCTGACTTAGGATCAACACCAACTAGCTCCAATGAACTAGTTGACACTAATCAGTCTCCCCGGCCTACCTCCACTCCTATTTCCCCTACTTCCTCTACTATTTCCTCTCCTCAGCCTACTCTCTCCCCTAAGCGTGCAAACTGCAATGAGCAAGCAGCTCAACAGCTACCATCTCCAGTTAGGTTTAAGGGCTCTCCCTATGTATTCAAAAGAAGGCAGCCCATTGCGGATCCTCAGCCTGCATCAGCATCAAACCTCAGCCAAGGTATGGAATTCACTCAACCATTGGTTTCAACCCCATCTAGCCCAATTCCTAATGATTTGGGCCTACCAATTGCAGTCAAAAAATGGGTCAGAAGCTATACACAACATCCCTTGTCTAATTACCTTTCCTACTATTGTCTCTCCCAAAACCATAAAAGCTTCCTAACATCATTGGATACTATTGTTATTCTTAAGTCAGTTGATGAGGCTCTAAAAGACAAGAACTGGAAGCAAGCTATGCTAGAGGAGATGAAAGCTTTAAATAAAAATCAGACATAAGAGTTAGTGCCTAGACCTAAGGGAGTCACCTAGTAGGCTGCAAGTAGATCTTTAGTTTGAAATACAAAGCTGATGGAATTTTGGAGAGATATAAAGTTAGGTTGGTGGCCAAGGGCTATACTCAGTCCTATGGCATAGATTATCCTGAGACTTTTGCCCCCGTGGCAAAGATGACCACCATGAGGATTCTTATACCACTAGCAGCCCCTTTCAGGTGGAAGTTGCAACTAAATGTGAAGAATGACTTCTTACATGGAGATTTGGAAGAGGAAGTGTTCATGGACTTACCTCCTGGATTTCAAAAAGGAGATGTAGGGAAAGTGTGCAAACTTAAGAAAGTTTTGTATAGGCTCAAACAGTCCCCACAAGCATGGTTTGACAGATTTTCTAAGAAGTCTATGGGATACTACCAAAGTAGAGGGGATCATACCCTCTTCATCAAACATTCAGGAGAAAAGGTCATAGCCTTCCTAGTATATGTGGATGATATAGTAGTTACTAGAAAATATGAAGAACAACTGATTCTCAAGGAAAATTTGGCTAAGGAATTTGAGAT
The DNA here is from genome assembly GCA_036245055.1 of Diospyros kaki. NCBI lineage: Eukaryota > Viridiplantae > Streptophyta > Magnoliopsida > Ericales > Ebenaceae > Diospyros > Diospyros kaki. Next base: position 29,487,189 of record BSEG01000012.1, read on the forward strand.
TAAAAACCTTGGGGCCCTCAAAAATACTTTCTGGGAATAGAAGTTGCTTAAAGGCTGGAATCTTCCTGTCTCAAGGTAAGTATGTGTTGGATTTGTTTACTGAAATAAGGATGTGATAGGAGGAAAAGGAGCTAGCATACCCGTAGAACCTAACATTAAACTGCAAGAAAATCCTAATGGGCAAGCAGTCGATAAGGGAAGGTTCCAAAGGCTAGTTGGTTGGCTAATATACCTCTCTCATACTAAGCCTGACATAGCTTTTGTTGTCAGCCTAGTAAGCCAGTTCATGCACACAGCCCAACCGAGAAGCATATGTAAGCAGTAAGAAGGATTTTGAGCTATCTAAAGGCCACACATCGTAAGGGCATCTTGTTTAAAACAGGGATTGAATTGAATATTAAAGGGTTCACGGATGCAGACTATGGAGAGTCACTAATTGATAGGAAATCTACCACTGGATATTGTGTGTTTTTAGGAGGAAATCTTGTGTCTTGGAGGAGCAAAAAGCAAGGCATTGTGACAAGATTTAGTGCATAGGCAGAATTTAGGGCTATGGCCCTTGGTTTATGTGAGTTGATGTGACTACGAATTGTCCTAGAGGATTTGAAGATCAAGATTCAAGGTTCTATTGAGTTATTTTGCAATAATCTATCAACTATTAATATTGCCCATAATCTTGTTCAACATAACAGGACAAAACATATAGAAATAGGCTAACATTTCATAAAGGAGAAGTTGGATGCGGGCCTAATTCATATTCCCTATCTATCATTTGAAAATCAAGTGGTTGATGTGCTGACTAAAGGGTTGGCTGCAAAAAGATTTGAAGAACTGATAGGAAAGCTGAGAATGATGGACATTCATTCACCAACTTAGGGGAGAGTGTTAGTTCTCGAAGAAATATCATGAAAGAGATCTGATTTAGAAGTTTCCAAATCTGGAATAAGATATTTCCTAATTCAGACTTAGAAAATTTCCTAAAAATGTTCATATGTATCTTTTCCTTTTTGTATTCTTTCCTTCTTGGTATTTAGGATAGTTTCCTTATGTTGTATCTCTTCTCATCTATAAGAGGATGTGATTGTGTACATACTGAAATAAGGGGGAAGAATTATTCTAATTCATACAGTTTGTTTTCTACTCAATGGCTTGAATATTATCATCATGTTGGATTAGTGGCATTTTTTATTTTTGCAATAACATTTTAGATATTCATAATCATTACTCAAAAATGTATATAAAAAGAATATTATCTTTTTGATATATATGTATATTCATACCCTTATTTTTTTTTCCCCCAAATTGCCATAAGTCTGTATCCATGTCAATGCTTCCTAGACCATTACATAGATCTTAGCACCCTTTCAGTGGATATACAATATCAAACTTCATTAGACAATTATCCAAACAAATTATAGATGCCAAAACATTTTAGTAGGTTGAAATGTAAGGTGTTTGTCCAGACCATTGATACATCAATAGCATGAATAGGGGAGAAATAAAAATCAAAGAAAGAAAATGCACCAAAATTAGCCTTAAGTTGCATCTAAGGAAAACAAGCTCAATAAGGTGGCTAACTAATTATGACCAGAAGAAGAAAGAGCCAAGGGGAAGAACAGAGAGAGAAGGGAGAGAATCAATATATTCAAAACTGATGAGGCACAAATGCTAGCAAGGACTAAAGAGAGAGAAGATGTAGAGAAGAAGAATAGAGGAATTAGAGAGAGGGGGAGAGAGAGCAGAGAAGATATCCAAATTTTTGTAATTTAATATTTAATTCTCCAAATCTAAAACTATTAACAATGTTTAGTTGTATAAACCCTTATAAAATACTAGGAAACTAGGATAACTCCTGATCAATGCAAAGTAAAATTCCTAGACAATAGAAGTCTACAGTACTTGATTCTTTAATCTCCATCTCCTTTCTCTCAGCATAGAAATATAAATGTATCCATTATTTTCCCACCACACTAGTGACCTTTCAATTAAGGAACGACATACATACATGCATATAAAAAGGTGCAAGAAACAAATGGTAGCTAGGGACTATTAGCATTATGTTGCTCCATTCTAAATCAAGAACCATCATAGGGCCATCAAAACAGCTCAAGAAAGTGTCATCAATTTATTAGAGAAGCACAGCTTTCTACTGTAACAAAACTCCAGAATACAAAAACATGTCATTAGCTATGTAAGCCATGAGTACTATTTTGTATGCATGCCTGTTTATCAAGACTGTGGGAACCCTCAGCATGAGAGAGTGCATCAACTGCCGCCAGCAATGAGATCAGTCCCTAAATTTAGTTTAAAGAAATAGCATCAATTCAGATCAGGAAAGCAAGATAAAATATATTTCTGATTCCATAATGACAAAATTCTATCAAAGGAGTTGAACTTACAGATATAGGAGAATCTGCACCAAGGCTTTTGTCACGGAAGAAAGAAGCAGAATCCATGGATGCAGTTGCTAATATGATACGCTTGGATGATTCAGAAGACAAATCTTGAATTGGTGGAAGTGCCGACCACACACTGCCCTTCATATTAGAGATGCATGAAGTTCAATATTAAGATAAAATCCATGTAAGTCAATGTATTGAAGTAACTTTATCTAGCCCAAAAAAAAAAAAAAAGAAAGCATTACAGTAACTTTATAAGCAAATTTCTATACCACAGGCAATGTCTGAACTATTTCCTAAGCCATTGCAAGGGATAAGAATGCTTTCAAGGCTGATTACCATTAGATGCAGAGATCGTATGGAAACCAAATTTTACCAGGGATTTATAAGATTGAGGCTTAAGCAACAAGTTAAATATCTTCCGACTTCTCAACATATTATATAAATTTATAAGCAAGTTTCTATACCACAGACAATGTCTGAAATCAAAAAACAGGCTATGGTGGTGGCATTTACTTGTGAAAGAGGTTAATGCCCATCCTCCTCGGCCTCTATGCTATTTGCAAGGGAGAACATGCTTTAGTGGCTGATTTTATACGGTATTCAATGCTATAATTGTGATATTGCACGGGAGAAGTTTTGTGGCTCATTATTCCAAATCAGATCTTGTTATTGTGTTGGAATCAGCTTTCATTTTCAAGATTAGGAGGTGAAAGCTGCTGACAAGTTGTTTGCAGCTTTATATACAACTGAAAGCAGAATGATGGGTGAGATGACATGACATGGCAATTCTGGTGTTTTCAGTTACATTTTGATGTGATTTTCTTGAGAAAGATTCCTACAGCTTTTCCATGGAAGACCATTTGGAAGTGGGAGCTGTAATTAAGGTGTCTTTTCCATCTGGTCTGTGGTCTCCAACACAATTCTTATTATCAATAGTTCAGGAAAGAGGGGTATATGTTACTACAGTAGTATTGTATGGATAGGAGGCTGAAGAATCTGTTGAAGATCATCTTAATTGATGTTGTTTGGCAATTATAGAGCTTACTAATTTCAGTTTTTGGAGTTCAATGGGTTATACCAGGTCCACTGATTTTCATTCTTTGAACCTTTGCCTGATGGGGTGTGTAGATAGTTGTCAGGACCCTAGTCCTAACTAAGGTTTACTTTGAAAATAGAATTGGAAGTAAGGGAGAAATAGAAAGAAATGAGGGAGAAACAGACAAAATAAAAAGGGGAAACCAAGAGAAATAAGGGAGAGATAGACAAAAAGTAGAGAGAAATAGAATTCTGATTCCTTAAATTTTGATCTGATGTTCCCTCGGCACTGTGGGTTATAGCTTTATATAAATCTATCCAACAATTATTTATAGCAGTTACAACAGTTACCACTTCAATTTCCACTACACCTAACTACTCCTAATTCATAACTATAAATAACAACTAAATAAAAAATATACCAACTGAATAGAAATAACTTCCTAAATCCTAATTCATCTAGTTCGTAACATTCCCTCCCCCTTAAAAGATTTCATGCCCCAAGAAATCCAACAACTGGACCAATATTTTGTGCATCCAATTCCTGCTTTCACTATCTAATTCATCCATCTTAGACCATTCTTTTCAGTGATGTCCTAAATCTTCATGTAGTGATTATGTATTTCCTCAGCCTCCAGCTTCTTTCTTTGGTCCATCTAGGTACTCGATGAGTGTCTGTTTTCGCTCACCAAAAGTTCTTAAAGCCCCATACCTCTTGTAATTGATGATTACTCGCATTGCTTGCTTCTAGGTCTAGTTGGATTCAACATTTATGGGCTCCAACATTACTTTAAAAGCATCCGTTGCTTCCTGCTTGCTTGTGTACCCCAAAGGGTCATCTTCAACAAATGTCTCCTCTAATGGTGTTGCAGTGACTTTCCAACAACTACCATTCCTTTCTTGGTATCCAATTCAGAATGTTCCTCAGTTTCTTGTAAGTCAAAAATCTGAGGAAGGACTCTAGCACCCGTTTTCGCACATATGAATGATTTTTCAATTGGAATTGTCTAATCCAGTGCAGGTAATTCATTCGTTTTTTGCAAACTGGAAGCATTAGGTAGGAAGGAATCGATTCTACTTTGGAACTTAGAAGGAATTCCACTGGTAGACTAATCTAAAACTTCTTTGAAATCATAACCGTTAAGTCATCCAGCTTTTGGTTGAGATTAGTGAATTTTTCCTTGATTCCTTTATCCAGAGTCTGCATTCTCTCACGAGTCCTTTCGACCATCTGCATAATTCAAATTCTTCTAATTTCACTCTGAATAGCAAATATCAATCGCTTGAATGACAATCAAGAACTGAATGCTCGGATACCAAATGTCAGGACCCTAGTCCTAACTAAGGCTTACTTTGAAAACAGAATTGAAAGTGAGGGAGAAACAGATAGAATAATAGGAGGAAATCAAGAGAAATGAGGGGGAGATAGACAGAAAATAGGGAGAAATAGAATTATGATATCCCTTAAATTCTGATCTGATGTGCCTTCGGCAATATGGGTTATAGCTTTATATAAAGCTATCCAACAATTATTTATAGTGGTTATAGTAGTTATCACTTCCACTTCCACTACTCCACTACACCTAACTACTCTTAATTCATAACTGTAAATAACAACTAATCAGTGTTCTAAAAGGCGCTAGACCGGGGCCTAGCACCTAGACAGAGCCTAGAAAAACTGTTGTTTTCAACACATAAACCTGCATTATTTTGTAACATTTGTTGCTTCCTTGCATTATTTTGTGCTTTCATCTAATAGTAAATCACACACAAATTAAATTATATATTAACAATAATTTAACCCATGAAATGTACTTTTCTTGACTTTTTTTCCCACAAATTTCTCCCAAATTTCCTAGCTGTTGTTACCCATTCAACATGTGCTTTTTGACCACTGCTTTGGTGTTTTCTTTGGTGTTTAGTCTCTCTCTCTCTCTCTCTCTCTCTCCCCCCTTCCTAAATCTCTTGTCTCCCAGACGAGTTTCATTCTTCTCTGCTCCCTCTGTTCAATGAGTACTACTACAAGAGGTAAAAAGCCCGCCTCTTCCTCTTCTGCTTCTTGGAGCAACAACAGTTATGGTGTGTTCTTGAGCTTCAAAGGCAAGGACACTTCGTCCACCATCTCTGCATGGCTCTTACAAATCGCAGCAGCCAGGCCGCGCGTGACCCAGGTGGGTAGGCACCTTTGTCCACCATCTCTACACGACTTTTACAAATCGCAACGATCAGGCTGCGCACGACCCAAGTAGGTAGGCACCTTCATCTACCATCTCTACATGGCTCTTACAAATCGCAACGGCCAGGCCGCGTGCGACCCAGGTAGGTAGGCACTTTCGTCCACCATCTCTACACGACTTTTACAAAGCGCAACAGTCAGTCTGCACACAACCCAAGTAGGTAGGCACCTTCGTCCACCATCTCTACACAGCTCTTAGAAATCGCAGCGGCCAAGCCCCGCGAGACCCAGGTAGGTAGGCGGCCCATGTCGCACCCGACCCAAGCAGCACCTCGTCGCTTGGGCTGCCTAGCCGCCGATTGGGTCAGATTAATCGGGTTGGCACCTAGGGTGCCAGTTAGAGCTTAATCGTGGCAGCCAAGGACCACCTAGCGCTTGGGCGGCGCCTAGGCGACCGCCTTGGCCGCGTTTTAGAAGTAGACAACTAACTACAAAATATAACAACTGAATAAAAATAGCTTCCTAATTCATCTAGGTCATGACAATAGTTATAACAAGAGGGCTGTAGTGCTGCACCATTGTATGTTATGTCAAGTATTTGGAGAAACTATAATAGGAGAATGATTGAGGAAACATTTCTTGGGTAGAATTTCTTCTTACTCGCTAAAAACAAAAGGCAACAAAATATAAAATAGTTTAGATGTCTTTGCATTAGTATGACTCATGCTAAGAAATATTGTATTCATTCCAGAATAACAAAGGCAATAAAGACTGAAATAAAAAATAATAATTTATGCATAAATAAACATCTATAAACGATTTTTTTTAAAAAAAAATCATGCAACACCAAAAGGGTGAAAAACCTATAAATACTTTAAACCAGTCATCACAACATTAAAAAAAAAAAAAAACAAAAACAAAAACAAAACTGAGACTGAAAGCTACTGCAGGAGGCCATACACTAGAATTGTGCTACACATTGACTCAATCAAGCCTGATCAGTGTCATACTAACAGGGGCTTGTCAGCAGAGATTTCCAGATTTGAATTGTTAAATGAGATATGATGACAGAACATCTCACAAGAAGCTCATGCACCAAGTCAAGGAATACAAGAATAAGAGGAAGGCCAGAAAGGGAATTGGTTGAGGCCGCAAGAACTAAATGTCTGTCCTTTAGTGGTATGATAGTACCAGGCTCAAAAGGCAAAAACAAATCAAAAATAAATAAATAAAATATTAGGAGCAGCATACATGAAAGAATAATTGGGTATAGGGTATACTAACCTAAGGGCTAATATAACATACATATACATCATAGCTTTTAGAGAGAGCGAGAGAGATTTGAAGGACCAAGTCTATTCAATCCAAATACTCCTCTAAGATAGTGGATTCTCTATAATTATCAAGGGGGTGGGGAAGAGTAGCGTATGATAAGTTTAGGAAAAAATAAGGAAATGGATTATTTCTAATAAAGCCAGAGAATGAAGTAGAACAGGGAGCATATAATCCACTCAGCAAAATCCAAAAAAACACCCCAAACTTCATAAATATACATCATAGCATGTAAATAGCATAGATGTCAAAAGTGCACCTAGGCTCAAGGCTCAGCTGAGGGGCTCCTACCTCTATGAGGCATGTGCCTAGGCTCTAAGGTGTACCCCTAATCCTGAGGAGCAAGGGGCACACCTTTTGCACCCATGTCATAAGTTTTTTGTTTTTATTTTTTGAAGGACCTATTAAAATCTAAATAGTAGTAACTAGGAAAAAAATTAAAAGAAACTAGAGAAAACAATAAAAACACTCTATTAGCTATCTAATAAATGTGTGCCTTGCATCCAAAAGACTTGCGCCTAGGCTCCAGGCACTCTTGAACCTCAGTGCGCCTTGAGCCTTTGACAGCTATGGTAGACATATATATATAAATACAGAGAGAGAGAGAGAGAGAGAGAGAGAGGGAGAGAGAGATTTAGGATTCCAAGTCTATTTCATCCATATACTCCCCCTGTGATAGTGGATTATCTATACTTATCAATTGGGTGGAGGACAGACCAGTCAATGATAAGTTTGGGGGAAAGAATAGGAAACAGTATATTTCTGACTAAACTCATCCCTCCCTCCATCCAACAATGGATCAAAGTCACTCAATACCCAATTTTCAATCTAAATATAGCCCACACAGGCCTCCATCCCCTTAAAAGATCTTATGTTCCTCACAACCACACACTGCTCTCCTATCAACCTTCAACTGATCAAAGCAAATATGCAAATAGCCATTAAAAAGACATCAAAAAGTTCACTCACAGAAAGTTGTAAATATAAAGCATAATTGGAACATGTTCACAAAAGGAAGAGGCAGAAGGACTTTTGAAGCTAAAAACAACCCTAATCCTGGCTTGATGATTCCAATACTATCCATTATCTGCTAAATCCATATTACATAGTAATAAGAACATAATCAAAACAAGAAACATAAGAACGCTCACCTGTATCCACCTAAAGGAAGGCAAGTCTCTCCCTTCAAACAGGATTCTGAATCAAGAGTTCGTGCTTTTGTTGTCTATAAAGGGCGCATGCCAATGATCAATAAACAGTTTTTTCACCTCATATATAATTATTTGAAATAATCAATCACATGTTTAATCAACAAAAATGCACAGGTACAATCTCTGACCTGCATCACCAGATCAAATTCAGCAACATTTGCAGTATAAACATTTTGGTGGTCTTCATTCTTTATGGCAGCCTGAATATAAAAGTAAGAGCATTAAGTGCATAAGTCCGAGACCCAGTCTATAGAGGCAACACAGAGCATTAAACACACAAGTTCGAGACCAAGTCAATTAAGGTACCTTCTCCACCAAAATCTACAAAGTTTGTTATTAAATGTTCAAAAAATTGGATTGTACAGTTAATACAAAAATGCTACCCATGTTTGAAATAGTACTTCATGCACCTCTTATGGTCTGATAAAAAAATTCAAAAAAACAAAACAACCATGTGTTCTGTTCAGCAGGCTAGTTGGATAATACTATATCTTTACATAAGCAGACTAACTTCTTATTTTCTGTAGGACATCCAAACACTAGTAGTCTGTTGGAATAAGGATCTTCATTCAATTCAAGCACTAGAATAATGAAGCCCAACCAGCCATCATATAAGGTATTACACAAGCATAGGGGAACCTGTGGCTGGATTGAATCCTTCGTGATAGAATATATTACAATGTTGAATCTTCATCTGAACCTTAAATGTATTCAACCTGATTCTTACAGACAGTTAATTAAACTAACATTAACAGTGGAAGACTAACAAAATACCATAGTAAACAAACCACAAAACATAAAACAATAAATAGGATAAAAAAATCTCTAGGACAGCATTACCTCCTTCAGGATCGACGTGCTACTTTCAGAAAGAAGGAATATAGGGAAATTGTAATTCTTCCACATCCTACCAGATCCCTGTAAATTGGGAAGCAGTAACACTTTAAGTTCTTCATAAAGCATGTAAAGAGATCCCTGGGTTTATAGAATTTGACATTTGTTTGATACCAGGAAATTATTATTGTTCTGTTTTTCACATTTTGTTTTCGCCCCCCCCCCCCCCCCCGTCCCCCCGGGAGCGGGGCGGGGCGGGGTGGGGCGGGGTTGGAAGAAGTAAAGGAAAAAGTTCTATTAACCAAAGGATATCAGATGAAGTCAAAAGAGAAATCTAATGGAAGATTATTGTAAACATTTATTATGTAAAGGAACAGTCAACTACATAGCGACTGATCTCCCCGATGTTAAAACTCTGTGATGATAGTGATTATATCAAGACTGACTTATTGCGTAGCAGGTTTCAGTTTTGTCCGATCAGTTAGTTGGCAGATAAAGAGAAATATTCACTATATGCAACTCTCAATCCAAAAGATTGTCAAAACATCCCTTAATTTATTAGTCTAGATATGGAGAATGATCATGCTAGATTTTATATATTTATTCCACAGAAAAACCTTGAAGAAAGATGGACAGTCACTTTTTTTGTACTTCCTTTCCAGCAAACCAAAGAGGCTCTGAACAAACTAGAGGCCAAGTAATAGCCAACTTCTTGTATTACTCAAGTAGGAAGAAGTGTCCCAAATTGCATCATTTCCCGTTGATCCTTTTGGTAAACCGGTCACGAAATCCATGGTGATATGCTCTCATTTCTATTCGGGAATTTCCAAAGGTTGAAGTTTTCCAACAGGCCTTTGATGCTCAATCTTGATTCTTTGACAGGTGTCACATCAGGTTGTATGTTGAGCTACGTCTTTCTTTATTCCTGGCCACCAATATAGATTCCTCAAATCTTTATACATCTTGGTAGCCCCGAGGTGGATAGTGTATTTAGCTCAGTGTGCCTCATCCAGTATAGTTTGTCTTAATTCCTTGACTCTTGGCACATAGATCCGATCTTTGAACCGTAGAATCCCATCAGCGAAACTGAAATCAGGGTTTTTGACCTGCCCCAAGTCGTCAACCATGACTTTACCGTCGAGTCTTCTAGAGCAGCTTGTCGGATCTGTTCCTCCAAATGAGAGTGAATTGTCAAGCTAGCGACGAAAATGGATGTTTTCTTATGAAGCACATCCACTGTCAATAGGCTAAAAGCCTCCACCAATTCCCACTCCCAGGCAATCAGATTGGCTACCAGAGCAGACCCTTTTTTTGCTTAACGCATCAGCCACCACATTGGCCCTCCCAAGGTGGTACTGGATCGAACAATCGTAATCCTTCAAAAACTTTATCCACCGCCACTACCTCATGTTCAAATCCTTTCGAGAGAGCAGGCACCTCAAGCTTTTATGATCCTTCAAAACCTCAAATTTTTTTCCATACAAATAGTGTCGCCAAAGTTTCAAGGCAAACACAACTACCACTAACTCCAAATCATGGGTAGGATAATGTTGTTCGTGCCTTTTTAGTTGCTGAGATCCATATGCTATCACTCTTCCATTTTACATGAGGACACACCCCAGCCCAATTTTCAAAGCATCTATATAAACCGAGAATCCTCCTGATCCTTGAGGCATAGCCAATATAGGAGCAGAAGTTAGCCTTCTTTTAGTTCATTAAAACTTTGCTCACATACCTCATTCCATTCAAACGTAATCCCTTTCCTTGTTAACTAGGTAAGTGGTAAAGCAATACTAGAAAATCCTTCAACGTATTTTTTATAGTAACCTACTAGGCCTAAGAAACTTCCTACCTCGAATACCGTCTTAGGCTGCCCCAATCTCTTATTGCTTTGACATACCCAAAGGAACCAATTGAGATCTTGGATAGAAAAGAACAAGTTTTGAGAAGCAAGGCGATACCCCTGGTAAAAGTGTTATGGAAGCACCATGACTATGAAGAAGCCACGAGAGAGAAAAGGAGGTGCGTCAGAAGTATCCAAATCTTTTTAACAATATGGAGTCTTAAAACCAAATTTTGGGGACGAAATTTTTTTAAGCGGGGGCGGATATAATACCCAAGATTTTGTAAAAATATGTGTACTTCGATTATTCCTAAAGCTATGAAATGTACTAGGGTGAAAGTGTAGTTTTCAAAAAATTTCAAGGAGCAAGTATAATTAACCAGAAAATATTGGAAGTAGATGTAATATAAGTCTTGTCTAAGGGTGTTAGGGAGATTCAAAAATAATCAAAGGACCAAATAACAAAGGGTCGAAGTGTAAATGAAGGAAGTTGTGGGTCAAAAGCATAATTTTTAAAAACCCGTAACTGGATCGTTGGAGTAACGAATTGGGCAAACGAGTAGTTAGGAATCATGATGAGACACACATAACAAAGTGCACGAGTGGCATGGTCATGATTGGGTCCAAATTTTGAGGCAATATGTTGCGAAAGCTAATTCGCTAAGAAAGTCTATAAATAAAATCTTTGGGGGGTGTTGTGATGCATTCTTGAACCACTTGACAAAGTGGGAGGTGAGGATTGATGAGGGAATATTCTGAAAAAGAAAGAGAGGGAAGTTTTGGTGAAAACGAAAGAGAAACAACTTCGCTGGAAAGTTGGAGCTACACCGGAATTTATGCCAAAACAATTGGGATACTGCGAGGCAAGTCCCGTTTAAAATTATATTCTTGTAGAGGAGAGATAGGGGGAGATATAGGAAAAACGAAGGTCAAATGGGAGTTAAAATGAGTGAGAAAACAGCAAAAAATCAAGTTGCAGGTTCGTTGTCGCCCAAGAAGGAGGCAGCGCGTGCAAAACACGAGCCAGAACAAGCTGCATGTGAAGCCTCTTCTCTTGGCACGTGCAACATCATTTTTCCCTGCAAGTTTCCAGAAAATTAATTAAAATCATTTAGAGCAACCCTAGGTAAAAATATTTGAGTTTTGGTTTACAAAAACTCATGTTTTCTGCAGAAAACCCAGTCTAGCTCTCTATGAACAGTACTGCCAAAAAGTAAACAACAAAGGTGAGTGGTTCTTGCATGCTTTGACTTCATTCCGATCATTTTTGTTTCATTTGTGTGTAAGTTTGTGGCTTGCATAACATATTTTTCCCTTGTTCAAGCATATATCTTCTATATTGGCATGCATCACGGCATTTTTGTGGCTAGTTGATGGGTCATCATGTGTGACTAAGGTCATGTGCCCGTTTTGCAATGGGGCTAAGGAGTTTGGACATAATGACTGGGCGGGGATGATTGCAACATCCTGGCATGACTACCACGAGACGGGTGATTTCAGGACATTTTTGCATTTTGCATTTGCATGCACAAAGTTCCTTTCCTAAATCACTCACTAAGATGTTCATATCTTACAATGGCATACTCAAATGTGCCAAGTACCCCAGACACAAGTAACAGAAAAGGAAAAGAGGTGGTTGAAGCTTAGTTTCCTTAGTCTATATTATGAATCTCAAGCTATGTACCATTAATTAACTTGTATTCTAAACTTTGTAATCAAAGCTACTGTGAGGTGTGAGACTATTTTTAGTGAATATTGGTGGTTGTGAGTTCTACTTTTACTTGTGTGAAAGTAATACTAGTGGAAACCCTACTTAATTTGTTACAAGTTCGATCCTTTCCTTCCGTTGGCAAAGGGTTTCCTTAACGCCCGTATGTGGAAACTGTAACGCCCCCGCTTTCTCGCACTACATTAGTACAAAATTTTATGTTAAGACCACATGGGGGCATTGGGGAAATCCTTAATAACAGAAGCGAACGATTGAATCTGAGAAGCTAGGTAGCTAGGATTTCCAACTATGTTGCCTTTAGTATGAATATAAAGGACTTTCATGCACACACACGCACATCTTTTAACACAAGTGCCACGACTACAAGCTATAGTACCACACACCCTAGCACATACAACATGTCATGGCTCGTATACAGCTAATACATCAAACCCACTAATCTTCAGTATTTCAGCGGGATCTTCTGTACATCATTTGCAGTACAACTATAGGACACCCACACATCCCTTACAAACTTGGGTATCCTAGCTGTTATTTACAATACATCATTTGGATTACACAAGTACACAACAAAATAAAAAACTCAACACTAGCTAAGTACCACCTCTTTGCCCTTACTTGAACTGGAACCTAGGGTACCTGGCACGTTTGAATATGCCGATATGATACAAAACATCTCAATGAGTGGTTCAGAAAAGAAAGTACGTGCGTGCAAATGCAATATGCAGTATGCAATGGCAATATGCAATATGCAATGAAATTCTCCCCTTGTTGCCTTCATCCCCGCCAATCATCATGTCCAAACTCCCCACCCCCACCGAGGGCACATGATCGGGATGTCCAAACTCCTCAGCCCCACTGAGGGCACGATCACAGATGATGACCCACCAACTAGCCATGAATGCTGTGATGCGTGCAAAAATATAGAGGATACGCTTGGAACAAAGAAACTAAGAGATGTAAGTCACAAACCACACACAAATGAAACCAAAGATGATCAAGATGAACCAAGACACATGCCAGAACCACTCACCTTGCTGTTTTACCTTTGGAAATACTGTTCACACTTGTCGATTTGGGTTTTTCACAAAAACACGAGTTTTTGTAAAACAAATACCAAATATTCTTACATAAGCCAATTCCAATCAATTTGTTTTACTTTTTTGGAAAATTACAAGGAAAAAGAGCTACTCAAGCGCCCTCACGCGCCACCAGAACCCTTCCCACGCACCTGTAAGCACAGCTCCTTCCTACGCGTGTTCTGCATGCGCCACCATCTTCTTCGACGACAAAAAGCCTGTAGCTCGATTTTTCGGACTTTTCTCCTTCGTTTTAATTCTGATTCGACCCTCATTTGTTCCTATGGCTTCCTCTCTCTCCCCTCTACCCAATTATAAGCCTAAATGGAACTTATCTCCTAGTTTTTCGACTGTTTTGGCATGAATGCTGGTGTAGCTCCAACTTTCCAACGAAGCCGTTTCTCTTTCGTTTTCACCAGAACTTCCCCCTCTTTCTTTTTCAAAATATTTCCCATATCAATCCTCACCTCCCACTTTCTCAAATGGTTCAAGAATGCATCACAACACCCCCCAAAGGCTTTATTTATAGATTTTCCTAGCGAATTAGCTTTCGCAACATATTGCCTCAAAATTTGGACCCAATCATGACCATGCCACTTGGGCGCTTTGTTATGTGTGCCTCATCATGATTCCGAACTATCCATTCGCCCAATTCGTTACTCCAACGATCCAGTTACTGGTTTTCAAAAATTATGTTTTTGACCCACAACTTCCTTCATTTACACTTCGACTCCTTGTTATTTGATCCTTTGATTATTCTTGAATCTCCCTAACACCCTTAGACAAGACTTATATTACATCTATTTCCAATATTTTTTGGTTAATTACGCTTGCTCCTCGAAATTTTCCAAAAACTACACTTTCACCCTTGTACATTTCATATCTTCAGGAATAATCCAAGTACACATATTTGTATAAAATCTCGGGTATTACATCTGCCCCCCTTAAAAAAATTTCGTCCCCAAAATTTGGCTTTAAGACTCCATATCGTTAAAAAGATGTGGATACTTCTGATACTAACTGTAACGCCTCTTTAGGACATAAAGAACCATCGAAGACATGAACTGTGAATTTTCACGAGGCACCAAACCCTCACCTACCAACCAAGGGATAGTCATAAAGCAAGCCATAAAAAGTCATCACCAAGTCAATTTCCAATGATATAGCTACAGCTATGGCAAAAGGACTACAAAATAGTGCCAAGGGGGAAGCACTCACAAATAAGCACCTCTTAACAGAAGCACAAGAAAACTAGCCCAAAAGAATGCCCTCCCTTAGAATGGCTTCATTTAAGGTACCCAAGTGTCCAATGGCCAACCTGTTGCCCTCACAACAAAGACAAACCTCATAGATGGCACTTAAAACTCATCCTCCAAACCACCCTGAAAGAAGTCTGTTTTGAGGCTTTTCCAACCTTCAAAGAATAGAAGCAGAAACCAAAAACAAGGAAAAGGCACAAGTAGGAAAACTCTACAAGGAGCTTTCAATGAGAGTAACTCCATCTCCCTTGGAGAAGTATAGGTGCTTCCAGGATGCTAACCTTGTCACACAACGCTCAAGAAATTCCATCCCAAAGCTCCTTAGATTTTAAGGGAGACCCCAAAGAAAGACCAAGATAAGCAAAAGGAAAACCACCCACTTTACAGCCTATAAAAGCTGCCAACTCTTAAATGTCCAGCACCTCCCACATTGCTATGATCACACTTTTAGCTAAGTTAATTTTTCAACCAGAACTAACTAAAAACAAACAAACAAACAAAAAACTCCCTCAAATACCTCAACACATTCCCAACTACTCCACAAAAACATAGGGTTCTGTCAAGAAAAGAATAAAAAACCTGACTTATTATTAAGATGCAGCACAAGCTGTAAATTTATACAGCATAGGCACAGCCTGCCTTATGCAGATTTAGGAAACTACCAAATCTAGGAAATACCAAATCTAGAAAGAAATAAAAGGAAAGCTACAACAACCGAATATAGAAAGAAATATACAAAAAAGATACTAGACATAATATACAATCAAATCTCTTAAATAAGGAAAGCAAAGTAATATGAATCAGCCTCATAAGGAATATGAATCAGCCACATCTTCTAACACTCCCCCTCAAGATGGAGTGTGGATGTCATACATTCCCATCTTGTATAGAAGCTTGTGAAATATGCTACCTGAAACCCCTTTAGTAAATAGATCAGCAAGTTGTTCACCGGTAGGAACAAATGGAGTACAAATCAAGCCACCTTCAAGTTGCGCTTTAATGAAATGTCGATCAACTTCAATATGTTTAGTTCTATCATGTTGGACAGGATTATGGGCAATATTGATAGCAGATTTGTTGTCACAATATAACTGCATAGGAGCTGTCCAATAGATCTGTAAATCTGCCAAGATTATTTTGAGCCACAACAACTCACAAATCCCCAAAGCCATAGATCTAAATTCAGCCTCCGCACTAGATCTAGCCACCACATTTTGCTTCTTACTTCTCCATGTGATAAGATTACCACCAAGAAACGTACAATAACCCGAGGTTGATCGTCTATCAACAAGGGATCCAGCATAATCTGCATCAATGTATGCTTCCACAGACATGTGACCACCTTTTTTAAATAAAATGCCTTTATCGGGACTGCCTTTAAGATAATGAAGAATACGATGTACAGCCTTAAGATGACTTTCTTTGAGGTTATGCATAAATTGACTAGCTACACCCACGGCATAGGCAATGTCTGGCCTTGTATGAGAAAGATATATGAGTCTCCCCACTAACCGTTGGTAGGATGCTCGATCAACAGCCCCTTCTTCAAGGTCAGCACCAATACGATGATTTTGATCAATTGGAGTATCAATTACTCTATAGCCCAACATACCAGTTTCCTGTAAAAGATCCAGCACGTATTTTTGTTGTGAAATAAAGATACCCTCCTTAGATCGAGCCACCTCAATACCCAAAAAATATTTTAGATTGCCCAGCTCTTTTATTTCAAACTCGTGAATCAAGCATTTTTTCAAGGCATCAATACCGTCTTTATCATCTCCTGTCACAATGATATCATCAACATATACTAATAGAGCAGTGAGTTTACTCGTTTTAGAATGATGAATAAAAAAAGTATGGTCTCCTTGACTTTGTTTATAGCCCAAACCAAGCATCACCTTTGTAAACCTCCCAAACCAAGCCCTGGGAGATTGTTTCAGCCCATATAGGGCTTTCTTCAATCGGCATACAACATTTTCTCCATGATTAGTCAATCCGAACCCAGGAGGAACTTCCATATAAATTTCTTCTTCTAAATCCCCATGTAAAAAAATATTTTTAACATCAAATTGATACAATGGCCAGTCCAACATAGCTGCTAAAGAAAACAAAATTCTGACAGTATTCATTTTTGCGACGGGAGCAAACGTCTCAATGTAGTCCACACCATATGTTAGTATAACCCTTGGCCACTAATCTAGCTTTGTACCTTTCAAGAGAGCCATCTGATTTATATTTCACTGTAAATACCCACCTACATCCAACAGTTTTCTTTCCTTTAGGTAGCTGGACCAAATCCCAGGTTTGATTCTTTTCAAGAGCAGTCATCTCCACCTTCATGGCCTCCTTCCAATTATCATTACTTAAAGCTTCAGATAGATTTTTTAGAATAGGGATGGAATTAAGGTTGGTCAAGAAGGCCTTGTGTGTCGGAGACAATTTAGAATAACTGAGGAATAAATGTAGGGGATGTTGAGTGCAGGCTCGGGTTCCTTTTCTTAAGGCAATTGGGATGTCCAGGTCATCCAAAAGTGGGTTAGATGGCTGAGTGTTGCTTGAAATAGGTTCTGGTATAGTAGTAGAGACTGTAGGTTGAAGTAAATTAGGACTCTTGGGTGAATCAGGTTGAGGGCTGATCTACACAAGGATTAGATGATTCAGCATGCTTAGAGATAAAATTGGGACCTTTTCTCCTTGAATAGACTTGCAGTGGGTGAGAAGAAGAGTGAACATTCTCTCTTGGAACCAGATTTAAGAAATCTTGAGGATGATTTGAAGGAGAAGAAGAAATTGGAAAATTTGAGAAATAGAATTCCCTTGACTGTTCATCCAATGAATTGGTCTCCCCCTTAATATCAGTCATATCAAAATATGATTGGTCCTCCACAAAGCTTACATCAGCTGAAACAAACAGCTTCTTGGATGGAGGATGGAAACACTTATAACCTTTTTGAGTGGAGGAATATCCAACAAAGACACACTTAAGGGCTCTAGGATCCAATTTCCCTCTATGAGGAGAATGATTATGAACAAAAACCAAACAACCAAACACTCTTGGGCAAAGATTTGATGGAATAAATTCTGGGAATGCCTTAGCAAGAAGCTGAAGAGGACTTTGGAGATCAAGATTCCTAGAAGGAAGCCTATTGGTGAGATATGTAGCTGTCAAGACAGCTTCTCTCCAATAGCGTTTAGGCACATTATTGTGAAATAACAAGGATCTTGTAACTGCCAACAAATGTCCATTCTTCCTCTCAGCTACTCCATTTTGCTGAGGGATATAAACACAAGAAGACTCATGAATTATACCCATCTCTTGAAAGAAAAGAGATAGAGTTTGGTTGAAAAAATTTTTGGCATTGTCAGTTCTCATTCTTTTAATTCCAATACCAAATTGATTCTTAATCATGGTATAGAAATTAGGAAAAATGGTGCATACTTCTGATTTGTTCTTTAGAAGATACAACCACACAACCCGGGTACAATCATCCACAAACAACACAAACCATCGAGCACTCGAAATACTAGGAATAGAAGAAGGACCCCAAATGTCACTGTGAATTAAGTTGAAAGGAAGAGCACGTCGAGTATTATTAAGAGGAAATGAAACTCTTTTATGCTTAGCAAATTGACAAACATCACAGTGTAAATAACTATTATCTAATCCCTTAAACAAAGAGGGATACATAGATCGAAGAACTATAAAAGATGGATGTCCTAGGCAAAAATGATGAAGCCATAAAACATCCTTATTGGATTTAGCTAAAAAAGATATAGGAGAAAAATGTTTTCTATCACTCAGCCCACTAGACTCTTCAAGGTAGTACAGCCCCTCTTTCACCTTAACATGCCCAATCTTCTTCCTCGTGTCCTTTTCCTGAAATTCACAAAAATTTGGATAGAAGATGACACAACAATTAGTGTCTTGGGTCAGTTTTTTAATAGAGATGAGATTGGTGTAGAGTTTTGGGACATGGAAAACATCTTTCAGAATTAGGTAATTGTTAACAAGGATATCCCCTATTCTAGCAACAGTAGTTAGAGATCCATCAGCCAACACAATCTTTTTAGTACTGGGGCATGGTTTGTAGTTTAGAAATTTGTGTGAAGAATGGGTCATGTGGTCGGTTACACCGGAATCAAGTATCCAGTGTGATTTAAAACCTAAATCTGAAGCATTTAAGCAACAAGAATTGAAAGTAATACCTGTGAAGACAAGATTTGAAGCACTAAAACCCTGCTCTTTTTCAAGAGACCCTAATAGGTTCCTGAACTTCTCAATCTCCTCTTGTTTGAGCCCCATCAATCCTATTTCTTTGCCTTCTATATGCTCTTGGTCACTGTAGTTGGTCATATGAGATGGTTGTTGACCATTGGCAGTGTAGACCTGAACCTTAGCCTTAAGTTGTTGTCCTCCTTTTGTTGGCTTCCCATGAAGCTTCCAACATTTATCAACTGTATGCCTTGGCTTCTTACAGAAAATGCACCACAAACTATCTTTGTTTGTGGTCCAGCTTGCATCCATGAATCTTTTATCTTCTTTAGTCCCTCTTTCACGTCCAGCTCCTTTTAGAGTCAATAGAGCTGAATTCTCCAAGTGACCATGCTCCAACATAACTCCTCTTCGACCTTCTTCTGCACGTACAATAGAAATTACTTCATTTAAGGAGAGTAGATCAGGCTTACCAAGAATCAGAATTCTAACAGCATCATATTCTAAATTTAGTCCAGCCAAGAAATCATATATTCGCTCCTTCTCTACAAATCTTTTTTGGACTGCTGCATCTTCACTGCATTTCATTTGGATGCACTGATAGTGATCCAATTCTTGCCACAAGGTCTGCAACAAGTTGGAATATTCGGTGATAGACCGATTCCCTTGCTTGGTTGCTGCTGCCTTGGTCCTAAGTTCATAAATCTGAGCGGCATCACGTACCTTCGAATAGGTAATCTTCACCGCCTCCCATATCTCCCTTGCCGTTGTTAAGAACATAACGGTATCACTAATCTCCGAATTCATGGAGTTCCATAGCCAAGACATGACTAATGAATCTTCTTTATCCCATGCACCATACATAGGATCAGTCTCCTGCGGTCCAGATCCCTCCAAATGACTCAATTTTCCCTTGCCTTTCAAGAAAGTCTTGATAAGTTGGGACCACTTGAGGTAGTTCTTGCCATTCAACCTATAGGCTGCTTGGACAATCGGAAGTTCTCCTCCAATACTATGACTGATCGACAGTTCCCTCCCAGTGCCTTGACTAGAACTTTCTGTAGCATCAGTCATGCCTACTGATTTTTCAGTTTCGGCCGCCATGCTTTACAATCTCGACAGGCCTAGGACTAATCCTAAAGCTCTAATACCATGTCAAGAAAAGAATAAAAAACCTGACTTATTATTAAGATGCAGCACAAGCTGTAAATTTATACAGCATAGGCACAGCCTGCCTTATGCAGATTTAGGAAACTATACAGCCTACCTTATGCAGATTTAGGAAACTACCAAATCTAGGAAATACCAAATCTAGAAAGAAATAAAAGGAAGGCTACAACAACCGAATATAGAAAGAAATATACAAAAAAGATACTAGACATAATATACAATCAAATCTCTTAAATAAGGAAAGCAAAGTAATATGAATCAGCCTCATAAGGAATATGAATCAGCCACATCTTCTAACAGGTTCCATCCCCAAAAAAAGGAGCAAGACAAAACCTGTAACCCCACTCTGATCATAAGATTTCAAACCTCCACAACTAAGATAAAGAGAGAGAGAGAGAGGGGGGGGGGGGCAATAGGGACCCCTTGTCCAAAATACACTTTTGGGACTCCATTAAAAAAAAAAACAAAAAAACTCAACTGCGGAGTAAAAAAAACCAATCCATCTACACCACCTATAACCGAAACACATCTTATTTAAGCCAAACATTAAAAACTCCAATTGGTATGATCATAGGCTTTTCTGATGTCTAGCTCACAAACAAGACCTTTTCCCCATTAAACACTCATCAGCCAGCAAGGCAGCGTCCAGACACCCACCTAACAAAGGTGTTTTGGAAATTGAAAACCAACACCCTAATAACTTCCACAAGCCTAATGGTGAGTACTGCAGAAAGAATTTTTTATAAACACTTCACACTAGGAATAGGTCTAAAATCCTTACCCTACAACTGCATTTTTCTTGGTAACAAGGGCAATGAAGGACGGATTCCAATGGGGGGCGTCAGAAGGTCCCTTGTCCCCTGCTCAAACTCTTCAAAGAACCAAAAACCTCTTCTCTGACCCCAAAAAAAAAAAAGCCTCTTAAACTAAACCTTTTTCAGGGATGGATTTGAACTACCACCAGGTATAGTAGGTCTTTCAACTCTCTTCCTCATAATACAAGTTAACATAGAACTCCAAAACACCCAATGAAATAGCCTTCTCCTTGGTAACCTCATCCACTCAAAACAAGTCTCCTCATGGAAGTCTTCCTCCTATACACATTCACCAACTTATGAAAAAACTTCATATTCCTATCACCTCTCTAAGAAACACCATCTGGACTTCTGTTTCAACAAGTCTCACCCAACACCGAGAATCTCCCAACCTCAGTCTTAAACTCCACTCTAAGAAGTTACCTCCACTCCAAGTCCCAATCCTTGAGACCCTCTTTATCATCAGTTGTAGTACCCTCTTTATCATCAGTTGCGGTGCATGCTTCATTCAGGAGACTGTAAATTTTGTTTTGGCTACAATTTTGACTCCTTCGCAGGTTTGCCTTCTGACATATTTAAAAGGAATACCAAAATCTAAGAAGTTTTTATCCAGATGTATAAAACAAAAGGAAAACTTATCAACCAATTAATTAATAACATACAATTGGGTTCCATTGATAATTGATGCTTCGATAAGGAGAGAATTCAGCTTGTGGAAACTTTTGATCCGGAGAAAATCCTACAACAGAGAGAAAGATCAGCGTTGATAGCCTCCCAAGGGAAGTCCTCCAATTACCTCAACCCCCTCAAAAGTTTTTTTCATAATTGAGTACATTCACTTACCTTTCAACCCATTTTTGATTTCACTCTCTGATTCAACTAAAACACCACCTATGTGTCTAGCAAAATTGGAATCGTTTGATACTCTGGAAAGAAACAAAAGATAATAATAATTAACAACAGCAGCAAGTTAGAGAAACTACTTAATAAGATGCAATATAAGACTGATAAGAGCATCATACGGAAAAAAATTTTACTGTTTGGACATGATAAAGTTATAAAAGCAATAGTGATATTCAATACAAGACTGAATTAAATTAAACAATTTAATTGATGCTACCAGAAGATTATCTCAGAGCAATACACTTTAACAAGTCCAAATAGCATTTATGGTCATAGCTCACAGAGAGAAATAGTATCTCTACATGCAGCAGTCAAATAAAATAAATAATTCCACAAAACTTCAGAACCATCAGACTTTTTCCCAAAAAAGAAATCACAACCATCAGACTCATCATTCAATCCTCAATCAAACATTGTTCAAGAGAAAATTCACAATCACGTGTCACAGATAGGGATATATAATTTCATTTTAGAAATTTAAATTCTTTAACTCTTCAATTAATTATTTGTTGAGAACCAGCTGAACTAAGTATGTAATATAATTAAACATCATAATACAATCACAACTGAAAATTTTATCTACCAAAGACATACAACAACAATACAGAGCACAATAAGTAAAATGAAACATAAACATGCATGATTACAGCATTAACTTGTTCAAGTTCAATAGTCAAATATTTGACCATGACTGGAACACCCTAATGGCAAGATCCAAAACCACAAATCTGTCCTCTAGTAACAGCCCAAAATAGACATGTTTTTGTGCAAGTGTATTTATTATCCAGAAGGCAGGAGGGAGAACATAGCCAGATATCAATCAATTAGTTCTTTCAATTCACATATAGATTTCAAATAAATTGCAAGTAATGACCACACAAAAATGCACATCAGCCCCTTTTATATGGATAAATATTTCGTGTAATTATAATTATTTATTATTTTAACAAATGATTAACAAGGTGAGAAGCCAAGAATAAAGTAAAAAGTAATTTACCCTATATGCCAAAACCAAAATAAACCTAAACTGCAATCCTGATAAAATGACTACATATAGAGCATCAACAACAACATATCCAGCCTTTATCCCACTATGTGGGGTCGGCTACATGAATTCTAGACTTCCATGTATTTCTATCGTTTGTCATATCTTCATTTAGATTCATATACTTCATATCGAACTTTAATGTCTCTCCCAAAGTCTTCTTGGGTCTACCTCTACCTCTTTTTGTAACTAATTGTTTCATTTCATCAACTCTCCTCACAGGAGCGTCTCTTAGTCTCCTTCTCCCATGACCAAACCATCTTAGCCTAGTCTCTCTCATCTTCTCCTCGATTGGCACTACTCCTACCTTATTACGAATAACTTCATTTCTAATTTTATCCTTTCTTGTATGTCCGCACATCCATCTTAACATCCTCATCTCCGCTACACTCGTCTTTTGCTCATGCTGGTATTTGACTGCCCAACATTCTGAGCCATACAGCAAAACTGGTCTTATAGCTCTCCTATAAAATTTTCCTTTCAATTTTAATGGGATTTTACCATCACATAACACTCCCGATGCATTTCTCCATTTTAGCCAACCTACCTTAATTCTATGTGCGACATCCTCGTGAATTTCTCCATCTTTTTGAATCACTGATCCCAAATATCGAAAATGGTCTTTTCTTTGTAAGAACTACATATAGAGCATTTTGGTTATTTCAATCCCACCATTACTATGTTGTGCAAGACTTAAGAGTAAAAAACAATAATATAAGTTCTTTGATCACAACAAATTTATTTGATCTAAAAGTTTGAGTTGTTAGATAGAGGGCTAGCTTTATATTTTAAATTATCATTTTTACTCTTTAACACACCCTCTCATAAGTGGTCAAGCTTAACTGTATCACTGATCCAAACATGTGCAATAATTTAAATATTGGGTTAGCAATGAGATTCGAACTCAAGACCCTTGTCTACTCTGATACCATGTTAAATTGTTAACCACTATTTGATCAAAAAACTTAAGTTGTTAGATAGAGGATTAATTCTAACTTTTTTGTATTATCACTATTACTCCCAACAAAATTTAATAAGTTATCAAGGAAAGTAAAGAATAAAAACAAACTAGACAAAACTTATAGGTTTTATGCCTACTCTTTTCTTTTTAAGTTATTTTGTTTATTAATATCTTTTACACTCATCGACTTTGCAAATAATAAGTTTTTTCCAATCACTCTTTATGCAACACACATCAAACGCCATATAAAAATTTCTTTCTTTTCTAAACTCCAATATCAGTCGCCAGTATTATTGATTAAATCTAAAAGTAATTGTTTTCCTTTCAAACTCAATTCTACAAGCTGCTGCATTAATTTCCTACATAAAAAATTCTCCTTCCCTCTTGCACGTCCTTTCCTCATGCCACTGCATCAGATGGTTTGAAAGCATAACAGATTTTCTTTTTCTTTTTTTCAAACCATCTGATGTAGCGGCATTCAGAAAGGAGTTTGGAAGGTGAAGAATTTTTTATATAGGAAATTTGAGGCAGCAGTTTGTGGAATAGGGTTTAACTTTGAATGGAAGCAATTACTTTTAGATTCAAATCAATGGCAGTGGCTACCAGTGGAATGGTATTTAGAAAAGAAATAAATTTTTATATGGAATCTGATGTGGGTTACAAAAAGGGTGTTTGGTCAAAAGAATATATTTGTAAAATCTTAAGAGTGTAAAAGTATATTAATATACAAAATAATTTGAGAGATAGAGAAGCATACAACTGTTAGGATCCAAATCCTAACAATCCCTCTCAGCAGTTGTTTCCGCAATCAAATTGAGCCAGCCTTATCAATCTAACCATGCCGGTGAAGATTACAGTGAGGGAGAGAACATAACTGATAGGGAGAGAGAGAGAGATGGAATATTTGTGAAATTTCATCCTGCCTTTTCCTTCATTTCCTGGTTGTTAATAGCCAATACACCAGCATGCATCTGTTACTAATCACGGCTATTACAAAAAATAGAAAGAACTACACCCAATTAAGTTGGACCAATAACCAGTCCTAACAATACTTTCTCCCATGTGCACTTCCTTGTCCTCAAGGAAGAAAGTCTGGAACCATTTCAGCAATTCAGCATCTTCCCAGGTTGCGTCTTCAGGATCAGAGTGCGCCCGGTGAATAAGGAGTTTCACTGCCTCTTCACTATTCTTCTTGGAGAGTTTCTGGTCCAGCACTACCAGTGGATAGTACCAATGTAGGTGGAATTAGCAGTAGAGTTATTGGGTTGATCGGTGGACACAAGCTAGTTGGACTTCAACTGTTTCTTGAGGAGGGAAACATGGATGACTGGGTGAATTAAGGATTGAGGAGGCAGTTCTAGCTTATAAGCAACCTGTCAGGTATCTGGACTGAACCTAGGGAGGAATTATGGAAGAATTCAGGGGAGAGAGAATAGAAAGGGAGGGAGAAATCAGAAGAAAGGAGGGAAAGTTCAGAGAGAAAAGAGAGGGAAAGAATCTGTTATTACTCAACAATGATTCCCATCCTCTAAACTTAGCCTATCTATAGGCTGCTATCTTTCAGTCTTAATATCTAACTGAAAGGTACAATCATTTACAGCACCAACAGAGTGCAATACAGCATATGCATTAGTATTAGAATGACTAATATGCCCCTGGGGTCATGACACAACCTTCCCCACATGAGCCAATACCTTGTAAGGACCATAGAAGTGAGGAGTGAGCTTCTTCCCCGATCGAACCACTACACTCTTCTGTTTGTGAGGCTGAAGTTTCAGGCATACAAGATCACCAACTTGGAACTCTCTAGCAGTCCTGTCCTTATCAGTATGGTATTTCATCCAACTTTGGGCCTGAAGCAAATTATTTCTCAGTGACTCAGCAATGCTGTCCCCTTTTCTAAGATAATCCTCCACTGTCTGCAGTTAAGTAGGGTATTCCAAAGCAGCTGGAAATTGAGGGGGCTTGAAGACATAGAGTGCCTGAAATGGAGACATTTGGAGACCGCTATGATAGGTTATGTTACACCACCATTCTGCTAAAGCGAGCCATTTGTTCCACTTCTTAGGCTATTGGAAACACATACATCTCAAGTAACTTTCCAAGCATTGGTTCAAACCGTTCCATCTGTCCATCTGTTTGTGGGTGGTATGAAGAGTGCAAGGTGGTCCCCATCAACTGAAATAATTCCCTCCAAAAAGCACTTGTAAATACTTATCTCTGTCAAAAGCTATACTCTCAAGGACTCCATGTAGTATATATACATAATCTATGAATAGTCTTGCTACGGTATAAGCTGTGAAACAGTGTGAGAGGGAGACAAAATGCCTGTATTTAGAGAATTGATCTACTACCACCAGGATGGTGTCCTTACCTTCAGACTTAGGCAGCTGTTTGACAAAATCCATCGATATTTGAGTCCAGGCTTGCAATGGCACTTGCAGAGGTTGTAACAGCCCTGGATAAGGTAATCTCTCCATTTTACATCTTTGGTAAACATCACATTAGAGCATGGAGGATTTAATTTGTTGCTTCATACCAGGCCAACAAAACAGTTGCTTGGCTCTATAACAAGTACCTCTAAACCCCGAATGTCCTCCAAGAGTTGAGGAGTGTACTACAGATAAAACCTTGGTTTGCATCTCTCCATTAGTCCCTACATACAACCACCCTTTATAACACAACACTCCATTAGTATAAGTGCAATTTGTTTTTGAAGTTGGATCCGAGAGCACAGTGGTGATAAGCTTTTGAGTGTCTTCATCATTGTTGTAGCTATGAACCAATTGATGCACCCACTGTGGTTCCATGACCCACTGTGGCATGCCAGTGCTGGTATTGTGCCATCAGTTCCTTCTTCACATCTGGAAGGTGCATCCACCACCTTGTTGTGCACTCCTTTGTTGTAATGTATAGTGTAGTCTAGCCCCAAAAGTTTGGTTAAACTCTTTTCTGTAATTGAGAATGAAGGTTTTGATGTAAAAGGTGCTTTAGGCTTTGCTGATCAGTCTTTATGATAAGTTTTCCCCCTTCAAGATAGTGCCTCCACATGTCTACTGTCAATAGGACTGCTAACAATTTCTTCTCGTATACTGGCATGCCTCGCTGTTTGTCGCTGAGGGCCTTGCTGAAATAAGCCAAAAAGCGTTGATTTTGCATCAACACAGCTCCCATGCGTTGTGAAAAGTCGGGAAATGCGAGAACTGGGGCAGAACTCATCGCCTTCTTCAAAATAGAAAAAGCTGCTTTAGTCCATACAAAGCCGTTTTTCTTCAACACTGCTGTCAAGAACCGGCTGATTATACAATAAACCTTAACAAATTTCCTGTTGTAGCCTGTTGATCCTAAAAATCCTCTTAAGCCTTTATGGGAAGTAGGCTTTGGCCACGACATCATAGCGGCCACCTTACTAGGATCCGTGGACACTCCTTGAGAACAGATGATGTGCCCCAAGTATTCGATATGATTTTGCCCAAAAGAACACTTTGAGGATTTGGCATATAACCAGTTGGCCCAAAGTGTGTCAAACACCGCTTTTTGGTGCCCCAAATGGCTGTCAAAATCAGGATCTAAAAAACCAAAATGTTGTCAAAGAAAACAAGAATAAACTTGCACAAATAAGGAGCAAAAACCTGATTCATGAGTGATTGAAATGTAGCAGGTGCATTGGTGAATCCAAACGGCATCAGTCTAAACTCAAAATGGCCAAAGTGAGTCTTAAATGCAGTTTTGGGAATATCAGGTTCAAATACCCTGACTTTGATGGTATCTAGCTCGCAGATCAGTTTTAGAATACACCTTAGCACCCCCCAACTCATCTAACAATACATCAACCAATGTGTCATGTATTAACTTGTAAGGGGGAGTTTAATATAATTATAGATAGTAAGATGGTGAAAACAGTATAATTTGTAAGTTGATTATAATGGGTTGTACCTAGTTAGTTGTTGCATCAGCTGCTAGTACATTCCCATGTACATGTATGTGGTTACAGCACATGGGAGGTTAGGAAATCAACTATATATAGTACTGAAATTCCCTTCCACGGATATATGAAAAATCTAAGAATATTATGATCTTACTCTCTGTATTCTCTCTTCCTTAATTCTGCATTCTTCTTCTTCCAATTCTCTCTCAATATCTCTCCTCCTTCTCTCTCGATCTTTCTATTTGGTCGAGAACCATTGTCAGCATCTGAGGAGCTGACAATTCTAATATCAGAGCAACGCTCTTGGGCGTCAATCGTTACCAAAAGAATTATAACCATGGCCGATGGAACAAGGATGAAACAAATGGAATCCCAGCTGCAGCAAGTGACTACAGCAATAGCGGAGATGTAGAATCGAATGGGGACACACGAACTTTCTATTGAAGTGGGAGTCGATTCGCGGATTGATCAAGCAATGGAACGTCGAAGGATGGAGAGCCGCAAGCAGAGCACTCTGCTTCAGGAACAAATGATGGAGCAAATGCAACTAATTACGCAAATGTTCGCCAATCAACATCTGGTAAGACTCTCGCTCGATTTTCCTCCTAGAGAAAGAATGGAGCCCATTTTTCCCAGAGTGGGAGTAGAACATTGGTCGATAGGGACGTCAAAGTTCAAGTTCGATACGGAAACAGTGGGGGAAAATATAAGAGAAAGGAGGCCAAGAGCTCCGATTAACCACAACCAACTGAGCTATCCTATGCCAAAACTCGAGATTTCATTCTTTGAAGGTGAGAATCCGAGGTGGTGGATGAGGAGATGTGAAAGAGTATTCTCCCTATATCAAATTCCAGAATAGCAGAAGATCACCATGGCTTCTGCTTATCTGAATGATATGGGAGATGCTTGGTATCAAGGGTGGATTGCAATTTAGGAGGGAAGTCCATGGAGTGTGTTTGTAAATGATCTTTGTGTAAGGTTCGGAGATAGGAGTATGAGGGACATAATTGAGGAGTTTAATAAACTCAAACAAGAAGGAACAATTCAAACTTACCAGCTCAAGTTCAAGGAGCTAAGATCTTTGATGATGGTGCACAGTCCCCATTTATTCGAGGAGTACTTTGTTTCAAGCTTTATTAGCGGCTTAGGGGATGAAGTGAGGCCAATGGTAAAGATGATACAACCCCACACGATGAAGTAGGCTACAAAAAGTGCAAGGTTACAAGAGATGATTAATGAAGCACTGAATATTCACAGAAGGGTGGCAGGCTAGAAATAGAATGGCAGCAAGAGAAGTGGGATCCCATAGTAAGGGTGTCCTAGCATTACCTCCCACCAACCCTACCCCTACCACTATAAGTAAACTGATGGAGCAAAGGCGATTAGCTGGGCTATGCTATAAATGTGGAGATAAGTATTTCGTAGGCCACAAGTGTAAAAGACAATTACTAATGTTAGAAGGAGAAGATGATGACATTGAGGAAGGAGAGGAATTATCAGAGAATAGAGAGAGTAAGAACAAAATATTCTTAGATTTTTCATATATCCGTGGAAGGGAAATTCAGCACTATATATAGCTGATTTTCAAACCTCCCATGTGCGGTAACTGCATACATGTGCATGGGAATGTACCAACGGCTGACGCAGCAACTAACTAGGTACAACCCATTACAGCCAGCTTACAAATTATACTGTTTTAACCCTCTTACTATCTATAATTACAATAAACTCTCCCTTACAAGTTAATACATGAGTACTTGGGCCACATCATATCTAAAACAGGGATAAGTACGGACCCTAGCAAGGTGGCAGCAATGTTGGAATGGCCTCGGCCTACTAATGTGAAGGGACTTCGGAGATTTTTGGGATTAACTGGCTACTACCGTAGGTTTGTCAAAAGCTACAGAATTATCAACCGGCCATTAACTAAATTGTTGAAGAAGGGCGGGTTCCATTGGGGCCAGGAGGCAAAACAAGCTTTTTGTGAACTTAAAGATGCTATGGGTAAGGTGCCAATTCTAGGCCTACCAGATTTTAACAAACCCTTCATGCTAGAGACAGATGCGAGTGCTAGTGGAATTGGGGTTGTTTTGGTTCAAGAGGGCAAACCATTAGCCTTTCTTAGCCAAGCATTGGCACCTAAACACATGGAGTTAAGTATATATGAGAAGGAACTGCTAGCTATATTGATGGCAGTGGATAAATGGTGTCATTATTTAGAAGGGGATACATTTGTGATTAAAATAAACCATGAGAGTTTGAAATTTTTGCTGCAACAGAGGTTACATACTTACAACAAAAGGGTATGAGGAAGCTAATGGGGCTGGATTATTCTGTATAGTATAGGAGGGGGAAGGAAAACCTTGCAGCAGACACTTTATCGCAGTGTTTTGAGGAGGGCCATGCAGCTGCAATAACTATGGTGATTCCGGATTGGTGCTAAGAAATTAGTTCAAGTTATGAAATAGATGGAACGATGGAACAACTAAGGAGCTCCTACAACAGTTAGTGGTCAATCCAACTGCTAAACCGGGGTATACATTGGCCAATGGCATCATAAGGTACCAAGGAAGGTTGGCTTTGGGGAATGATGGAAGGCTCAGACAGAAGGTGATTGAAGCTTTGCACAATTCACCCATTGGAGGACATTCTGGTATTATCAATACCTATCATAAGGTTAGACAACTTTTCCAATGGCCGGGATTAAAGAAGGATGTCATGGAATTTGTAATGGGATGTGACACTTGCAAGAGGTGCAAAATAGAAAATGTGGCCTATCCAGGGCTACTACGGCTGTTAGACATTCCAGGGGGACCTTGGGAGAGCATATCCATAGATTTTATTAAAGGACTCCCAAAGTCGGAAGGGAAGGATTGTATTATGGTGATTGTGGATAGATTCACCAAATACAGCCACTTCGTTGGGCTTTCTCATCCTTACACTGCCTAGGAAATTGCCAAGGTCTTCATGGATCATATAGTAAAATTACATGGGGTGCCTAAGGCTATAGTATCGAATAGAGACAAGATCTTTACTAGCCTACTATGGAAGGAATTAATACGATTATTGGGAGTCAAGCTCAATATGTCTATCGCCTATCATCCTAAATCTGACGGACAAACAGAAAGAGTTAATCAAAGTCTAGAGATGTATTTGAGGTGTTTGTGTCTCTTACAACCCAAGTCCTGGCACAAATGATTGACTACAACACAATGGTGGTACAATTCCAGCCACCATAGTGCCATTAAAAGGTCTCTTTTTGAAGCCCTTTACAGTTACAAGCCACCCTTGCTTCCGGCATTAGGAGATTCTTCATTAGTAGCAGCTCTAGACACCTACCTCTAGCAAAGGCAACAGGCTCTACAAGTAATCAAAACTGAATTGGCCAACTCAAAGAACAAAATGAAGCAATTCGTAGATAAAAAAAGGAGTGAAAGGAAATTTCAGGAGGGAGAGATGGTATATCTAAAGCTGCATTCGAGACACTTAAAAGCCTTAACTCAAAACCCTACTTCAAAGTTGCAGCCAAAGTTCTATGGCCCATTTCTCATAACTGCCAAGGTGGGAAGTGTGGCTTCCAGGCTACAACTTCTGGAGAGCTCAAGCATCCATCCAGTGTTCCATGTTTTTCTTCTTAAGAAATGGGCCATAGAACCTAAGGCTAATATATCTTTCTTAAACTTCTCCTAATATATCTTCACACTACTCCACTGTCCAGCCCCTAAAATGGGCTGGAGTTGAATCAGAATTTCTAGGAAATTCCGTTAGTACAAAGTTTTAGGGAGAGAGAAAAGAGCGATAGAGAGAGACGAGAGAAGAGAATTGAGAAGGAAGAGAGTTGTTATTTCATTCCAAAACTGTCTTTCTGTTTCAACCTTCCCCTATTTATTCATAGGTAGGTAGGTTAGGTAGTTCTAACCCCCTCTCCCGCCTTCCATTCTCCTTCTACTTATTACAATAATACCCCTCAAGTCCTAACATCCACTACCTTAACTTATTAAACTCCTCCACCACATCTTGCATTCCTTCCTCCTTAAATCCATTTTGTACCTTAGATGCAAAATAGTTCCAATCCACCTTCCCTTTTCCCATTATCCACCCCATAAACCAAGTTTTAGTAGAATCTTCTATTCCTCAAGGATAATGAACCTTTTGTTCCTCAAGTGTCTTAGAAATTAGGAATATCTTTTCACATTTGCGAAGCCATCCCTAAGCATTTTCTCCATAAATATGGGGAAAATCAATTTTAGGGTTCCAATGTCCACTATTGCCACGGATATGGCTAGGGCTAACTTCTTCAACATAAGAAGGGTTATGGACAGTAGTTTGGGAGTTACCAAGAGAGGTCGCCGTCAAGATAATCTTGGGTCCCTTCTCTTTCTAGGTCAAATTCACTTGCAGCTTGGAGAACAACTCTAAGATTTACTCAACCTTTTGTTGTGTCTGGTATTGCTTTGAAGCCATCTCCTCCTTAAATGTCTGAAACTGTTGCTGCATGGTTTTAACTTGCTAGTCCAGTGTCTTCAAGCAGGCATCCTCTACCATTGAACAACAAATCCCTGCGCCCTTCTTCTTCCTTGTCGAGACTGACTAACCCACACCTAGTTACAACCTGGCACACTTACACAGCTCTGATACCAATTGTTAGGATCCAAATCCTAACAATCCTTCTCAACAGTCGTTTCCACAATCAGATTGAGCCTTTCTTCTCAATCTAATCGTGACGGCGAAGATTATCTTGAGGGAGAGAACATAACAAATAGGGAGAAGGGGAGAGAGAATAAGTAAGAGAGAGAAGAAAAAGAGAGAAGGGAATATTTGTGAAATTTCATCCTGCCTTTTCCTTCATTTCCTGGTTGTTAGTAGCTGATACACTAACATGCATACATCCACGTGTCCGTTACTGATCACAGCTACTACAAAAAAGAAAGAACTACACCCAATTAAGTAGGACCAATAACCAGTCCTAACAAAAACCTATCAGTTTCTTTTAGTTCTTTTTTATTTGTTTCTTTCTGTAACAAATCAATGGACTTGTGGTAATGTCCATTACTCTTAGTAAGTACAACATATTAACAGTGGGAATATAATAATTGAAATGCTCCAGATGTAGGCTATTTTATAGGGATTACAGTTAATATTTATTTTCATTTTGGTGCATCACGTAAGTGGCATTTCACTTTATTAGTGGTTTTTCAGTTATTTGTTAAAATTATTGATTATTGTTACTAGAAAATATTTATTTAACCTTATAAAAAGGGGGGTCATTCATGTGTATTTCTCTATGATCATTACCTGCAGCTAATTAAAATCTGTATGTGAATTAATATCTGACTGCACTTGAGACCCAGCCTTTGCTCATAAATACACTAGCACTTAGACATGTCTATTCTGGGCCCTTGCCAGTCGCCATAGGACATATATGTGGTTCAGAATTTTTCCACAAAGTGCATTATAGTCATAGTAAAACATTTTATTATTGTGCATAAATAGGTTACTTCCATAGCCATGCATGACTATGTTTTATTTTACTTATTGCACTTTGTATCATTATTGTAAATCATTTTCAACCAATAAGATTTTAAATTATAATTTTATTGATTATATTTAATTATATTTCATGCTTCATTCGGCTGGTAAGGTGAAACATCACTTACTGAGGTTGGTACCCCTTCCTTTTTGTTTTGCAATATTTCGGATACAAAAGAGGAATAAAGCTTAGAGGGTTATGCGCAGAGTGACTTGACCATGCTAGTGCTGCTGATGGCCCTTGGAGTTGTTAAACTTTAGATATTTTCAAATGAATGTCCCAACTTTAAAGACTAAAACCAAACTGAAAAAAGAATAAATAAATCAATTCTCTCAAGCTCACTGATGAATGAATGAAGAGAGAGTCAAAAAACTCTACCAACTAAAAGGATACCTGTAGTACACAAGGCCTAGCTTTATGAGGGTCAAGAGAGGA
Organism: Diospyros kaki; assembly: GCA_036245055.1. Classification (NCBI taxonomy): domain Eukaryota; kingdom Viridiplantae; phylum Streptophyta; class Magnoliopsida; order Ericales; family Ebenaceae; genus Diospyros; species Diospyros kaki. The sequence continues at coordinate 29,521,089 of BSEG01000012.1, forward strand.
TCATTTATATATGCAATCTTATTATTATTTCGCACAAAGGCTGTTTCTAAAAAACTCAAACTCATAATGTTTCAAGTTATAAAAGAACAACCTTATTGTTGTTATAAGGGTCGCATTCAAATCTATAAAGTTGAATTCCATAGTGTCTTAATTACTATCTATAAATGCACAATTCGTTCAATTGCTCTGAGTTTAACAACAAATAGAATTCAACTATAACAAATCTTTAATAAGCTATTACGAAATTAGATCGAATACAAACCACGATCAAACCATCAATCACACAAGCGAACACAAAATTTTACGTGAAAAACCCAAATCGAGAAAAACCACAGGTAGAAAGAACAAAATATCACTAAGCAAATAATTCCTAGTACAAAAGTGATATTGCCACACACAAATTCCATGTGACCTAGGCACCTATTTATAGATCTAAAATTATCTATAGATGTACACAGGAAATCATATTATGATCAAAAGATGATTCATGAGAATATTCCTCCAGATGAAATAAATCCCACATAAAATTGAATTTGACATCATAATCGCAGTCAAATTTGAAATCATAATTGCAGTCAAATTAGGAAACCCAATCACAGATGACTTAAGATTTTGAGTCACAATTATCACATAAGCAATTAATCTCATGACACCTACAACCAGAGCAGGAAGAATTGACAACCATATTTGTGTCGTTGTCTTTTCTCCTTGCATTTTCCCATTCTTGCTATTCTTCCTTACTTCACAAGAATCTGAACCCTCTCCCCTCCTCAAATCATTTACAAAATAAATAATCCATGTTGGACCAATTTTATATATAAACAAGAATGTATGTCCTCATTGAGAAAATCTATCTAGCAAAAACCCTTTAGTTTTATTAGCTTCTTACCAACAAATTGAGTTCAAAAAATGATTTCCAAGTAGCACTGTTTTAAAAGAATTAATAAATACTCAATTTGCAGAATTCAAGTTACCTTTGATTTTAAAGTTGTTTGATCTACCTAGCTATTGAAATATGAGTGAGAAGCAGACTCAAACAGCACCTGATGGAGGACAGTGGAAGCAACCTCTAAAGACATGTAAGAAGCATCTTAAAATTGGTTCTAAGGCCCAGGCATTGATTAGTGATGTTTTGGATGAAGAAAAGCCCTCCTAGAGCTTTGTCAGGCTTAATTTTGATTTTTGATGGATCAAGGGTATTTTTTGTCATTTTGCATAATGGTTCCCTTTTTGATAACTCTAATTATGTATTAGGATCTTATTATTAAAAGCTTTAGATTTTGATCAGTTTCATAATAGGAAAAGGAGATGTTGATTAGTTTCCTGATAGGAAAAGGAAGGGTTTCCACTGTGTTTAGTTTCCCACTATGAAAAGGATTTCCTAATCCTAGTAGGAATGTGATTACCAGAATCATAAAACACTGTTCTAATCTTTCTTTTTCATTTGTGAATGAATATCTTTTGAGCCATATTTACTGCTAAATTGCCTCCCAATTTGTTACATACATCAGTCCTAGTCTTTTCAACAATTTTCGCTAGCATTCTGATCCTCCTAAGCCTTTGATCAGTCGAAATTAGTAGAATTCCAGATCTTTCCTACATCAGCACCATTACAAATGAATTTGCCTCCTTACAATTTAATTATCAAAGGTAAACAAAACAGCAAACCAAACAAAAGAAAAGACACTTATAAGGAGCATATAAATCACTTTCCTTCTCAAGGACAAGGCATACTAGCCTAACTCATCAGGACAAGATTCAAATAAACCTCAACCTGTAATAGAACCCTACCAGGGCAAAACATCCTTCCCTTTGACTAATATAAGGTTGAGTAATGCCTTCAACAAGGAAACACCAAAACCCACATCCAAATCTTGTCTAAGACCAGCATCCCACAATAATTGTGACCATCCACTCTGAAAGTAGGAAAGCATTCTTCAAATATAATCAAGCAAGAAATTGGATCAGAAAAGTTGGATGCAGCACTGCAATGTAAAATGATTAACAAATTCAATTAAGCTTCAAAGAGTTTGGGGAAATACATATACTATTGAGAATAAGTTGTGCAATGTCAAGACTCATTTTATTGCTAAAGCAAGTCCAGTATTCAGATCCCCAGAGGTCCTCAGTTTACATCTACATGTAAACTGATTTACAAGAATATTTTCCATTTCCAATGTAGCAATATAGACAGACAGACAGATAGAGAAGAACAAAAAATGTTTGATAGACAGATCTTCTTGTTCCTTCTTAATAACACAACGCTCGACTTCCAGAAAAAGGATCCTATCCATTAATTATGCAACACTCCACTGAATTGATAATTCCTATTTGGGATGCAGAAAAAACAAATTCTACTCACTTTTCAGAACTCAGATTAACTGGTTGAAGAAAAACAATTATGTGTCTGAGGCTTGAATGCTTCTATAACCTCTAAATTACAGAAATCCGACCAAGGTCATCTAACATAATTGGAATAAAACTTCCAGGAAACAAAAGAAGCATAAGTTATTATTCCAAATAGTTCTACTTTAATGACATGCAAAATTATAACGGAACATAAAATCATAATTAAAAGTACTTAGAAAATAGAAAAGTAAACATACCTAGCAAGGAAACTGTCAAATTCATTTAATGACACCAATATTGCCGATAATTGAGACAACTTATCAGCATTCTTCAATCTTACAATTGGAGTGACAACCTTATCACGGCCAGGATCTAAAAATAAAACTTCTTGATTAAGTAGGCAAATAATACAAAAATAATTCTTAAAAGCTGTAAAGTATATTGATTGCAAGAAAATTCAATGAACGAAACTAATCGATACCTACTTGAACAACCAATCTCCCCAGATAGGTTAAGAAGTCGCACACAAGGGAATCCATCAACAACAATGTACATTGCATTCTCAAGATCAGGAACTGATTGCAGCAATGCAACCTCTTCAGAAGCTGTTCAAATTCTTAAGTAATTCAGATGTGAAGCATGCAGATCGATAAATACAAAAGGATGGAAAATTTGGAAGCACTCTGATTTCAAGACATCATACAGTAAACAACCTAGCATGATCACCCAAAAAACTTGACTCACATTTAGAATAAGAAGTTAGTAGAAAAAACATTAGCAATCTCCACAACGTCACCCAAAAAAATGATAAAGAAAAACTAAACATATTTTAGAGGTTTCAACACTTGGCCAACATACCAAAAATTTCTCTAAATCTGATATAGTTGCAAGTTGGGACCACCTTAACATAACCAGATAAAAATAGGCTACTTCAAGTGGAAGCACAAAGAGCCCACTTGAGAAAATCAACTTACTAGCTTTTGAAGCAAAGTAATTTCAGTAATTTTTGACACCTACAAATAGCCAGGTAGATACACTTGACCATCTACACTTCTACATCACCTTGGTTTCGGTAACAACAAACAACCACCAAAAATAGGCTCGTGACCTTCTCCCTTATAACAACAACTCATTTATCTGTCCTGATCTGAGCTCAAAAACTCTTTTAAGATAGAAATAAACCGAAATCTCTCTAATTAGTCTGTGTACAAGCTCTAGAATTTGTGCTCTTTTTTCCCCTTCTTTTCCTTCTTGTTTGTATTTGCTGGACAACCAAACCCTACAAAAACCCTAGAAATTAGTAGTCCATGACTTCTAATCGTTGCTGTAACAATACATTCAGCGGCGTCGCAATTCATGCGCCATTCAGTTGCCAAAGCGCGAACAGAAGAATCAGCTCCTACTTAAAACAATCAGGCACGACAAGTAAACTTGATTTCAACACACACGAATTTAAACAGCACTACAAGGACTCACTACTCCCTCCATCTCTCAGCAACCAACCACAAACAGAACGTTGGCGCGTGATTGTTCGAGGCAGAGAACTCACCAGAGAGAGAGGCGTGAAGCCGAGCGAGAAAGCACAGAAGAACACAGAAATGGAACAGCTTAGAGGCCATGGACGAACAGGAACGTTTCACTGCAAGTTATCGGAAACCCTAAGTCATACGCCCATCAATGTCGTCTCCCTCCAGCCCCCTCACTCTCCCTCGTTCTCAATTCTCTGAGAATTTTCTTTTCTTTTTCCTTAAAATGACGTGAATTTCTCGGTTGACTGGTTATCCCATCCGGACACTCAAAAGTTCAAACTCCCTCGAAATATTGGGATGGCTGGTGGTTGGCTTCTTTTTAGGCGGATGTGTGCACGAATCAACTTATTTGGGGTCCAACCCAGTAGGCCTGCAGATTTTTGGTTGGACTAAAATTAAATTAAAATAAATTAAAAAGCTCAGTTGAGATATATAATATGGTATAAGTCTGATTTAGTTTTTTATTTAAAAATTTTAGAAATTAATTTTTGGTGCAGTTCAATCCTGATTTTAGATCATGAATCAAATAAGTTAGGCTAAAGGCATATTCAGCCCCCTCACCTATCATCATTTAACCATTCAGCCCCCTCACCATAAACTTGAACCTATTAGCCCCCTCAACTTCTAATTTTGAATCTTATACACACCTTAGTCAACGCGTGTATTACACACCCAATTGAGGCGCGTGCAGCACATCATCTTCTTCTTCCTTGCTGTCTCCAGCGACCTCCTCCCGCTCGCTGCCTCTCTCCTCCCGGCCGCTGCCTCTCTCTCGCTCTCGCTCTCTCTGTCGGTGGTCTCCAGCAGCGTCCGAGGCGTCGACCGAGGTTGGGGCCGTCGATAGCAGCGGCCAGGCGTGGGCGGGTAGAGGGCGAGGGCGTCGATTGGGGTCGGAGGGCGGCGTGGGAGGTGGGTCGCGGGCAGATCTGGGCGTTGGGCGTCGATTGGGGTCGGGGGGCGGCGATGGCGTCTTCCTCTTCCGCGGTCGTCTTCTTCCTCTCTCGCTCTCGCTCTCTCTGTGTCGGTCTCTCTCGCTCTGTATCTCTCGCTCTCTCTGTATCTCTCGCTCTCTCTCTCTCTGTCTGTATCTCTCGCTCTCTCTCTCTGTCTGTATCTCTCTCTCTCTTTGTATCTCTCGCTCTCCCGCTCTGTATCTCTCGCTCTCGCTCTCTCTGTATCTCTCGCTCTCCCTCTCTCGCTCTGTATCTCTCGCTCTCTCTGTATCTCTCGCTCTCCCTCTCGCTCTGTATCTCTCTCCCTCGCTCTCTCTGTATCTCTCGCTCTCCCTCTCTCGCTCTGTATCTCTCGCTCTCGCTCTCTCTGTATCTCTCGCTCTCCATCTCTCGCTCGCTCTCTCGTTCTCTGTCGTTTCAGGCGGCTATCCGCCGCCGCCGCCCATCGGCCTCTTCCTCTCTTGCAGATGGAGACACGTGGCATGCTCCCATTGGCTTGATTAAGGTGGGGCCCACCTCGTGTAACTCACGCCCAGATATTGCTGCAAGAAGGTATGTATTTGTTATAAAATTAGTTGTTGAGGTAGTTAATATGTTTAAAATTGGAAGTTGAGGGGGCTAATAGGTTCAAGTTTAAGGTGAGGGGGCTGAATGGTTAAATGATGAAATGTGAGGGGGCTGAATATGCCTTTAGCCAATAAGTTACCATATATAAACATATATACAAATAGGAACTGCATAATATGGTTGGATATGTATCATACCAACGTTATGTATGTATAAGTATGTTGTCTATATTGTTTATTGGCAAAAGGTATAAAAATGTCCTTCAAATTTGCCATTTGGTCGTATTTCACCTCTAATTTAAATTTGGACCTATTATACCCCTCAACTTCTAATACTATAATAATTACAAATCTCGTTGTCTAAAATGCAACATGTGACTGCACGTAGTCTGATGTTACAATTACACACCCAATGCTGTAATTCTCCAAATGCTTGCAAAGTAAAGGTGCCAAAGTCATACTCATCACCGCCCACTTCATCTTCAACAAAACCATGAACTACGTCATCGTCAGTTGTCCCTTCACCTCATTTGCCATCAAGACCATTTCTGATAGCGTCAATGATGGTGGTCAAGCACAGCTGGGGGCACCACGTGTTGTAGCCCATAACCTGGAGCAATCGGCTAGTAAAGATGTTCCGCGAAATGGTCACTTAGAAATAGTACGTGAAACAAGATAATAGAACATAAACATAATAATCAATAACAATAAAAGCCTTTTCTGGACAATTGATTACATACCATCAAAATACATCTGATTCAGGGCACAACTGTCCAATTACATCTCAAAATGATAACAAAATCCAAGGCATCAAAATAAAATTACAAAATCTATACTATCCACAAGCTCTGACAGAATCTACTCCTAGGTTTGACGGGCTGGAAATGGCTCTATACACGCTAGACTCCCTTGAAATCACCCGTGGCTAAGCTCACTACTATCATTCGCCTTACCCTTATTTGGAATGACGAAAAGTACAAGATGAGCCACAAGGCTCAACAAGCAATAATAGAATAACAGCATCAAACAACTAAGGAATAAGGACATGATCAATAATGCAACAATATGATTTATACCTCCCACAACATCCCAAGAGAATAAATACAATTCAATTCATGATTCATATCAAAATCAACGTCTCATTATAATTTGAATAAGCATACAATGTTGTGGAAGCATTTCATAACATATCATTTGCAATTCTCATTCGTTTTATCATGTCCCATCCGTTTATGATTTAGGAATTATAAGGTATTTGATATTCTAGTATAACTTGCATGACCAGCATATATATAAATATCATAACCCATTCATACATAGGCAACATAATCAACAATACCCCATATCATTCCCCCACGTGGACCTATGTCCAGTCTCGCCCTTATTGTAACTAGTCAGGCATATAGATTCTAAGCTCTCCCAAATGGCAAGTGCCACCAGTTTGGTTTGGATATCAATTTCATTTCATCCATGTGGACACACTGCTACGCAAAATAATAAGTGTGCTAATCCAAAAAAATATAATAAGTCAAGCACACAATATTTGAACCACAACTTGGAGTTCGATATTTTCATTCCAATACTCATCACATATTTTATACATTATGTAGTTAAATGGATTTATAGGCTTTTCTTTATGGGATATTTGGACATTTAACTTGATGTGATACACACCCAACCCATTTAAATTGGACTTAAACCTCTCTTTTATGATTATGGAGGAAGAAACATAACTTTGGAACAAACGAGTCAACATGGGCAAACAATGAGTTAACTTGGCAGATGGGCGAGTCAACTTGGTAAAAGGACAAGTCGATTGGGTGAAGGGTCGACCAGTCAACAGGACCGCAAGCTAGATTTCAACACCTAAAATGCGTCGATTGGACAAGCTAGTCAAGTCGATTCACAATGAGTTAACTAGACTTCCTTGGAATTGACTCAAGAAGAGTCGACTTGAGCTCCACTCGAGTCAACTTGTCGGAGCCCAGAACACCTGACATCGCGAAAACCCATCGAAAAACTCAAACAACCAATCCCAAGCCCTTAATTCAACCAAAACCCATGCATGAAGGGCTATAATGTAACGCCCCGCTTCCACTTATGAGTGTTACTTATGAACAATTACCCGAATTATCCACTTGCCCGGCCTTTGGTGAAAGGTGGACCATGTTTCAAGACAAAACGTCTTAGGTGGAAACTAGGCTCGTCCTTCCCTTCTCTCAACTCTAGGATTCATTAGCAGAATTGGGCTTCAACCACATCGCATTCGGCTAAAAAGCAAACTCATGAAGATGCCCAACCACTATTTTCTTATTTATATTTAATTCTTTTCCATCCAAGAATTTTACCCGGCTCCATAAATCACCATTAAATCAATCCATCGATTGATTACCAATTTTGGAGGAAAAACTCAAATTTTCAATTTTTTCAAAATTTCGGCATTTTCTCCAAATATGCCCAAAAACTCCCTTTATTTTGAAAATTCCTCTAGAGCCCAAAATCAATTAAGAAATATCTCAAAATTCCCCAAAAATTCAATTTTTTTTTGAAAAAAAAGGCGGCGGGGCCTACTAGCATGCCTGGGGCCCGCGTAGGGCCCCGCTGTACGCTGGTCGCGCAGCCTCGCGCGCGCGGGGATGCTACCACCTGCTGCACCTTCACTTTTTTTTTTCTTGGGCTTTAAACCCCAAATTTTTCCAAAATTTGCACACCTCTAAATTGCATCGAAACCTCCACTTTTATCTTTCCATAAGCCTCATTACATAACAAAAATTCATATTATTTTACTTCTTTGGTACTTCCCACAACACACCCAAAAATGAGACTTTCACCACAACTTAGGCTTTAACATGCCATAAGCCAATATCTCATTTAAAATAAAATCAAAACGCTCTCAAGATATAAAATACACACATGATCTTAGGCTTTAACAAGCCATTACCAACCAAATACATTACATTACATAAATCAAAATACATAGGCTACACAACTTTGGCCTTCAACACTCATAGTCATTTCTCTCCCATTTTCACCTTTTCCATGAGGCTTTTAACACCTATAAAGAGGTCCAACAAACCTCATGAGCTCAAAAGCTCAGTAAGGGTGCATATGCAAAGTAAATACAAGCATAACAAGTCTATGTAATGGCAAACGCATGCAAGCATGGCTAGATCATTCCATCCTCACAACCCAACATGGTTTGAGGCATCAACCTACCATTTCTTTCCCCACCCCCATGGCCATAGGTCTCATAAACAAGTAAAACATGCAAAGAGATACATAAAAGTTTATGCAACCTACTTACAATGCAATGCAAGGCCTCCTCCACATGGGGCCATCTCTTACCTCTTTTCACTATTTAAAGCTTCAAGAATCTCCTAACTTCAATACCATCTTTTCTCCTCAAGAGACCCTTAAAGAAAAATTTTTAAGGAGACTTAGCTACCATTTAAGAGAAATAAAAGATTACTAGATTAGAAAGAACCCTTACCTTCATCTTCTTCCTTTTCTTTTCTTCTCTTTTCTTCTCATTGGAAGACAACTCTTCCTTTCTCTTACTTTCTTTCTCTCCTTGAAATGGAAAAATTTGAGACAAAGGCTTACTTTCCCTTTAAATACTACTCTTGTCTTGAAATCTCAATTTCAAGACTTCATCCTAGCCCTTGATTTCCAATTGCTTTTTGAGAGAAAATCCCAACCACACAAGAAAGCACAATCTATGTGTTTTTGTCTTGATTAATCTCATCCATTGGATTTTTATTCACTTTTCAAGAGAAGATCTCAACCTTCAATTAAAAGCACAATCCAAGTGCTTTGGAAAGCTTAAATCTCAACCACACATCTCTTAATATTTGGCTATCCATGCCATTTCTTCTCTTTAAATCCTCACATTTGGATTCATTCTCCTTTCAAGAATAGATCTCATTCATTGGATTCTTGAAATTTCTATTTATTTTTCATTTACTTAAATGAGACCATTTTCATAACCACCACACTTGAGAGACATAATTAATTTCTTTCGTATTTAAAAAATTCCACCATTTTCCATCATTAATGGGAGACTAATTTCCCATTTTTCTTTAGATTTATTTAATTCTCCATAATCATACTCAACATTAAATGCTTGAAAGACTAATTAGAATTTCTTTTGCATTTAATTAAATCACCCCATTTATACTTGAACAAGACTTTGCCAAGTGTCACCTTTTAAACCCATACTTGGCTCCCAAGTTCTCATTTCATCCATCCATGTGGCATTACCACATTAATTCACCATTTTAAGAAAAATTAATTATTTTCTCAAATAATTGCATATTCTCCATTTTCCCTATTTTCCATAATTAAATTTCTTTACGAAAATAAATTCTAAAATTTCTAAAATACCCTTTGTGAATTTATTAATCCCATATATCTCCACATAAATACCAAATTGGAATTTTATTCACTTACACACCTAATTCCACATAGGAATTATTTCTAATTTACCAAAATACCCTTTATTGGACTTCACTATCCAAATTATCAAAATGCCCTTCTCATTGGGCACCAATATTCTCAAAGATCTAACACCTTCTCAAGGGTATTTTTGAAAGTTTTCTTACTTCCTTTCTCATTCTCATAACACTAGGATTACGGGGTGTTACATATAATAACAAAAAACTCGCCATTCCACAATGAAATACAAGGCGAAACAATGGCCCATTCAAGATTTTTTTTATCAATCTTACCTCAAAACCCATAAAATCCTACCTACCCATTTTTAACAAAACTTATCTTTTTCAACATGAAACTCTAGGAATTCACTACCTAACCCTAGAGAGGGAAAAAACCCCATACCGAGAGAAGAAATCAATGGGTATTTTACAAAAATTTGGGAAAAACTAGGGTTTCCCCTTTCATAAAACAAAGAAAAGATTTTAAGTAAAATGGGGAAAATAGGGATATGATGCTTTCCATTAAGCTTTCTTTGATGATCAAACCTCAACCCAAATCCTTGCCTTCCAATGCCTTCAATTTCTCAAGAATAAAGAGAAGAAAATAAAGAAGAAATAAGAAGGAAGAACAAGAAGAAGAGGCAAAATTGCCTTTCATGACTATCCTCCCCCCCTCAATTTAACATTTCACTTTTCCCTCTTTCAATTTTACCCCCAATTCTTCTTACTTAATGACCCTTATATCCTTATTTTAATTTCCTTTAGTAAAATAAATACAAAAACATAATTTATAAATACCCACACATTTAAATATGCATTTATAATTGTACCCCACATTTTTTTAAATAAATAAACTTCACATAATTACATATCTTGCCTTTTTTGCTTTGTCCAAATTTTCGTATCCACATACATTAATTTATCTGTTTGCCCGCTTCCAATTATCCTCATTTTATAATCCCATTTTATGCTAGTCATACATAACCAAATATTCATCTTTCTTTTAAACCATTCGTTACCGAAAGCTAATTCTTACCAAAAATATAATGCATTTAAAAAAATAATAACAATTTAATCCAATGCCACTAACAGGTCGTTATGCCACGGAACTAGCAACCGTATCTTCGATGTCTCTTCCCTGAGTTTTGTCCCATTTTATGGTCCTCGTGGCCCATAAGAAGTGGATCGTCTTGGCCTTAAGCCCCATGCTTTCTCTTTCATTTGCTTGGCTCTTAGCATTGCCATAGGAGATAGTGGCAATGGAGATGGGGCCAGAGAGTTCTTGCATGGGTGTGTGTGTATTTGGCAAAAGGCCACAAAATAGAACAAACCAAGAAGGGAATGTAAACGATGTAGTCCACAGAGTGGTCAGAGCACATAGAATACAAGGTGGTGAAGGCCGCATAACAGGCCAAGCTTTCAAGCATGTTCATGGAGGAGACATTGAAGATGAGACTAGTGGTTCCATGGTGCCCACAATTGTGTCAGGTCATCGTTTTTGAAGCCAACATAAATGGCCTTAACGACACAGGAGTTGAAGGGGCAAATGGTGGTAGCCTAGTTCATGGTTTTGTTGAAGATGAAACGAGTGGTGACGAGTTTGACTTTGGTGCCTTTGCTCTACAAACACTTGGAGAATTGCAACATTAGACCTCGTGTAGTCATGCGTTGCATTTTGGATAATGAGGTGTGTAATTGTTACAAAATTAAAAGTTGGGAGGCATAATAAGTCCAAGTCTAAGTTGGGGGTGCCATACGGCCAAAACAACAAAGTTGAAGGGCATTTTTATGCTTTTTTCCATTGGTTGTATGCTATGTATAAAATAAATAAGATTGGAACGATTCAGTTGGGTCCTACCCTTATTCAATATGATATTCGATTCGAATTTTCTATTAATTTTGATTTTGATTCAATTTAAGGTCACTTCAAACAAATTGAACACCCCTAGACACACTACTTATATAAAGAATCATCTTTACTAGTTAAGCATGATCCTTATTTTCTAGTATTGGTGGAAGTCTATAATTTATATATTCAACTTTATTTGGTAGGATTAAAGTTTTGGGATTATTTCGTTCGCCTAGGTTGGGAATGAGCGAACCGTGAGTTTATAAAGAAGGCAAGACCATTTGGGATCAAAACGTACTATTAAAAAAAAAAGAGGGTTATTGTTGTTTTGTTGATTTCAAATGGATGATGTTAGTTTGGATCTAAGTTAGACTATTGAGGGCTTTACTTGGCATTGAGTTTACAAGCATGTTGAGATAAGTTAATTAAATATTAAATGCAAAATATTGCATTTGTCATTCGATTTCTCCCCAAATACCTTGACCAAATTAATTGTTGTCCCTTTCTATCGTTGGTTCTTATTTCAACATCCTTCAAACAACTTTTTGGCTATACTCATTCTAGGTAGATTTAATTATACGATTTTATAAGGACTTCTTGAGATTTGTCACTTAACTTAACCATTGACACTATGGGATTCATGTGAGAGGTTATACGAACACTTGGTTAAGTGGGAGGGGGCTAACTAGATTGTGATTTGTGTGATGTACAAGATGTATTATTATTAATTAATTTAAAGATATATTTTTTAAAAAAATAAAATAATTAAGATTTTATTATGTTATTATCTACATGCAATAATAGATTTATAACTATGGAAAAGTATTCATCTTAAATTTCTAGTCTCCAGAAGACTTGTGAAAGAGGAAGCGATTAAGGGCGCCAGGTATCTCTCGTCCTCCGATACTTAAGTTAGTCTCCAGAATGGTATAAAAAAAACAAGAAAATTACATTTTGAGTAGGGTTTTTGTCTTATCTCAATCGAAGAAATAACCTCTTATTGATAGATGTTGAAGTTGACAGGTGGAGAAGCATCAATGTCTTTCGGATCATCTATTCTAAGTTTTTAGGCAAAGACATTGGAGGTGGGTTTGGCAGATTCTTTGATCGAAGAGAGTCTCTTGAAGGTATTCGGGAAAGGCTCCTAAAAGTCTCTCGAGGATACTCAAGGAAAATTCCTGAGAGAGACCTCTGAGAGAGTCTCTTGGGGACAATTCTATCAAGAAGGCCTATTGAACTTCCATTTTTTTGCCTATCTTGGGTTTAAGCCCATTTTCTTGGGAACAACAATTACTCTTCACTCTTTGTTGGGCACAACAACTTACTCAAAGTAGTAAAAATTTGATCTTCTAATCAACATTTGCTGCTTTATTTTAAAGACATACTCATTCAAATCATATATTACGACTCTATTTTTCAAAGTCATAAATTTATTTTGAACAATAATTAAAGCATAAATATTTTAAGTGGTTTAAAACGGATTTTGCATATATTTTTTTAAATTTTGAAAAGATTTTAAAATACCCAATTCACCTCCTCTTGGGCGTGCAATATTCTTACCATTGGAATAAGACCAAGTGCTTTCTCTTTAGCTTAACAGCTAGGAGTGATCCTAAGTATTTTAAAAATTTTCAGCTCAAATGGAAGCATATCCTATAGATTTTACTTTGTACTTTGATGGTACCTTTTATTGTCAATGGAAGAGAAGGTTTCTTTTATAGATGTTATCTATTGATCCTAAAATACAGAGGATTACAAAAAATTGATATGTTTAAAAACAAAATCTAACTAGAATGAGCATAAAAAATCTTGATTTGTTTTAAATCTCAAAGCCATGAAAATTTTGAATCAAGTTTTACATGAAAATATTTATACAATCTCTAAGTGCTTAAGTGCTAAGGATATATTGAGTGTTTTTTATTCTATATATCCATCGAATGAGATCTATGAGTCTATTTATCAGAACATGTAGGTTGAAAATATTAGAGTTAGTGCCCTAATACTAGATCTTGATGATGTCTAGTATATGTAAATTAGGACTAATGATATATCTTGAAATTTTACTAAAACATACTCTCATATTCTATGGTCATATCATCATTCATACTTCTTCAATTCGTAAATGAACAAGTCTCTAGATTTCCTAATAAATGTCTTATTCTTAAGTTGTCAAGAATATGTGACAAATATACTTAAACTTAGGATTTCATAAAGATATTTTCAATCCTAAGATTTCTTAGAAGTGGAATATGATTAATCAATTACGGAATGGCACATGGGTTACTAGTCCCTTGATTAGTATTATATGTTATCTGTTGTTGCCAAAAATATAACAACTAGAATTTGTGTGAAACAGGAAAAACTGCAATGAAAGATTCTGGTACTGGAAGGAGTCAGCTTGCTAGAGATCAACCAAGGGAAAGGGTATTTTCCAAAAGAATCTGGGCTTCCCAAAGGAGTCTTTTCAAATGGATCTAAGGAAGGATGGGTCTTGAGCTGATATATCTCTCGAAAGGGATGATGAAGTGGGCTTTCGGAGAGAGTTTGGGACCTTTCCCGGAAAGAATGGAGATGCGGGCTTTCAGAGAGAACTGGGAACAACTAACAAAAGGTCAACAGAAGGCTATTTCCACCCACAAAGACCCTCTAATACTTAAGTTAGCTACCGAGAGAAAAACGTGCTACCGAAAGAAAACTAAAGCTTTCGAATGAAAAGTTAGGGTGAAGGATGATTACCAAAAGTCCCTTTCTGTGTACTGTAGCCTGGATTCTATAGGGCTCAAATCCTGAGAATCATCATGATAACATGTGTCAATGGATCTGGGGGAACACATGCCAATCGGGCATACTTTTCTTCCAGAAAGAAAATGCTCATTCCCAAAAGGAAGTTATTTTCAAAGGGATTATTTCGAAAAGAATCATGGCCTTTCGGAAAGGCCTTTCCGAAAGAACCTCCCACGCTATCAGAGACTATTATTTCTTTTTCTAATCTTGGGGTATAACACTAACAATAAAAGATGGTGAGTCAAATGTCATAGTTCATTAGATGAAAATAGTAGACATGTGGGTGAATGTTAGTTAAATATCTATTGAATGTGATGCAAGTAACTGATCACATGGATAAGAGTATTAATGATCTATTATAAGTTTTGATTGTGTTACTTGTCCTCAGACTGAGGGCAAAACAGTTGTCTTTGTTAGTGTTAGTGCCCAAATGCTAAATTTACATTACATGGGGTGTATGTAAGTGGCACTAAATGATGTAATATTGTTCATATATATTATATATATAATGTCATATCTTCATTCATTCTCTCTTCCTCTCTTAATGAATGAGTCTTTAGATTTTCTAGTAGAGATCTTATTCTTAAGTGTTGAGAATATGTGACAAGAATCTTTAGTTTAGGATTTCTTAAAAAAATTTTGGTCCTTAGATTTATCAAAAAGAGAATATGATTTATCGATCATGGACTAACACATAGTTTACTACCACTGTTTAGCATGAGATGCTATATATGATGGGATGGTGAGTCACATGCCACATTGCATGAGTTGCATATAATAGACAAATGGTAAGTGTTGGTTAAACATCTACTGAATGTGACGTCTGCAACAGATCATATGGTTGTGAGGATTAATGATTTGTTACTGGTTCTCAATTGTGTATCTGGTCCTTTGATTAGAAGCGATAGAGTTGTCTTGTGCACTTGTGTCAGGGATTTGTTGTTAAGCGGAATCATCCAGTGTAAGAAGTGGGATTACTCTATGTGTGGTCTATAGGCCATGCATGAGACAAGTGTTTGATGATGGGATCTATTGTCCCGTCAAATAGGGGTGAACATCCTATGTGGTCTAAGTCGGTTGTGATTGGAAACCCCTTGGCCAGGGTGAGCATGATTGGAAAATAATTTTGAATGTCGGAAGAGTTCCAAATGCTACCTCAATCACATTGTACTAGATATGACATAGTTACCGAGTCTCGTGAGTTTAATCAGTCCATGACTATCACTCGGTCATGATGTTAGTTAATTGAGGAACTGTAGTGCACGATAATTGAGAAACCTTAATAGATTCATATAAAGTTAGACTTCATTGTCATTAGGATCGTCCTGAGTCCTGGCTAGAGGATACTCAGGATCTTTCAAGATCCTATAGGGATTTGGAGCAATCCTCTTAGTAGGTCGAAGTGTCTGATCGATGTCAAGGAGTTGACATGTCATTTTTGCTACATGGCTGTGAACTTAGAAAGTCACACGCATATTGAGTAATGTATCGAATTAGTGAACCATTGTTGTTAGTGTGTTTCTCCTCATTAAAAGGTTAATGATGTAGGGTGCGATTAAGTGTTAATCAGATGAACCAACATGTATGGGAGACCGTTAAGTGTTAACGGGGCACATCGTTAAGCGTTAATGGGGCATTCATTCCATTAAAATTTAATAGAAGACTATTATTTGTAATAGTAGAGCCAAAATGCAATTTGTATAAGAAGTGGTGATAGTTGGCAAAACCAGTCGACTAGCGCATGCCACGGTTAATTGATCAAAGCATGCAATCAACCATTTCTATCGTTCTAATTGTCTGTCACTTTGTCACATCAGAGCAATTAATGCTCTAATGTGTCTAATAAATGAAGAGAAATGATGGAGGAAGGTTAATGGTTATGCTTCCATTTGAGCAGTTGATTGGAATAGATTAAATGAGAGAAATAGGATGAATCTTGCGTGTAACTGTTGCATCTTTTTCTTCTTCCCTTGCTGTTGCTTCTTCTTCCTCCATTACTGTGAGTTAGTACTTTTTCTTGCTTTAAGCTAAGTTTCAGTATCTCTTTTTTCTTCTTCCACCTTGTTGGTCTCGCTATGGGATGATGGTTGCGCACTTGAGAGGAACCCAAATAGCTCCAATTCACCTTTATCAAGAGGGTCCTAGGATAGTTTCATTGAAAGGTTAAGATGTGGCTTAGGTGTTGATCGACTAGGTCCTCCACAGTTGAGGAGATGGGCTGGTCAACTAAGCTTTAGGTAAGTAGAAGCAGTGCTAAACAATAAAGAGTACCGAAAAGCTTTGGCGCGTTGGACAATCGACTATGAAAATCATCATTGGAGGTATATTGTTAAACCCCATATGGTTGGTTTTCGTTTATGGATGAATATGGATGATTTAATCTCGAGTCTTGTAAGGGTTTTTGTAAATCCTTCTGTTGCGCATGTGTTTAGTTTTGAAAAAGTTTTAAAACCCCGTATCCCTTTCATTGGTCCACAAAGAGTTGACCTTTTGGGTCCGTCCTACTTCAGTCTTGTATGTTGGTGTCAAAAATTTGATTTTGCACGAAACCACTTGAATACGTGGTGGGAATATTCTTTATGTGGTCTCTATACAATAACGTATGAAAACATGTGATTGTTAATGAGATCCATTGACCTCCATCGTGAGGTGAACATTATATGCGATCAATTGTGGTTTGTGATTGTTTAAACCCCTGGCTAGGGTGCACGTGATCGAAAATGAGTATCTAATGTCAAAAATAGTTTCAAAGTGTCATCTCAATCACACAATGTGGGATCTTGACATAGCTATCGAGTTATGTTAGTTTGATCAATCGATTATTCTCACTCAAACGGGATGTAATTCAATTGAGGATTATAGTACACGAAAATTGAATGTCCTAATAAGCCCACTTGAAGTTATGACTTTATTATTGATAGGATCGTCCTGATATAATATTAGTTGTCACTCAGGACATTTTATGATGCATTGAAGAGATTGAGAGATCCTCATTATAGATCGAATCATTTGATCAATATTAAAGTCATTAACGTGTCCCGATTACTATTTAGTAATGAACCTAGAAGGTCACAAGCAAATTTGAGTGTGACGTTGGAGTAGTAACTTATTGTTGTAATTAATTCTTGATCATCATTAGGGGTTAATGATGAACAATGTCGTTAAGAGTTAATGGAATTGGTTTAAACAACGGGTGCAAATGTTAAGAGTTAATGGGCATGCTGTCAAGACTGGGGTCTTGATTTAATTAAGCATTAATAGAAGGGCTATTAAGAGTTAATGGCGGGCTTAAATGTAATTAAGTGAAAGTTAAGATAAGAGAATAGAGGCGGTTGACTTATCTTAAAGGCGGTAGATCGTTCCTTGTTGAATCACTATGAATCGGTCGATCGTTTCCTCAAAAACTGTCAATCATTTCTTATTGCGAGATTCAAATTCGGGAACTTTCTCTTGTCCTTTACTACTATGGGGCAATTAATGCTCCATTGCACCCTTTAGGGAATAACAAAGGAGAAAAGACAACATGCAAAAGGCAAACCCCTCATCCCTTTCCTTTTTTCCCTCCATTTCCTAATCATTTTTTACTAATTTTCAACACATAATTAAAGGGAATAGGGTTTTGATATATAAAGAATTGGAGAAGAAATGGTGTTGTTGATTTTTGTTTTCCTTCTCTCTCTCGGTTGTTCTTCTTGCTCTTCCTTTTAAAACCCTCTATTCTCCTTGCTCCTTTTTGCTTGTTGTGATTCCTACAACTTGTTTCCAATAATGAGACTATTGGCTCTTTCTCTCTACAAACCTATTACAACATTCCATTACCTGCGCAGACGCTTGACTAGCACAAAAGCTTCTCGTAGGGTTCCAATGTGACTTAGAGCGTGGACTGGCTTGGTTCCTCGTGTTAGCAGGGGTGGGCTGGTCATCCAAAGAGACAAACTTGGAGTTACTCGTGATTTTTCGTGAGGTTGTTGTGGGAGCTTGCAGTGAGAACATGAGCTGCCACATCTAGTTTTTCAGTACACCTGGCACCTTTTGTTTGATCCAGTGAGGTATAACATTTTTACCCTTTATGGATGGTTATATTTTTGTTGCATATGCTTGTTAAATATTGAGTCTTGCAAGATGATCTTGTTTTATTTTTGTTGTCTTTTGTTGTTGTTTTGAAAACTAGCTAAAATCTTTGCATGAACCACCAAATGTTGACGTTGTTTTTAGAAAATTCCTTTAGTAATCAACAAATAGAGAAGAAAACAACTCTTATGAAAGCATTGGATCAACTGTGCGCTTAAGTGAAAATAAAAAAGATGAGGTAACCTCTATTTCTACTATTAATCCTAAGGTTGGTAATGATCTGAACATAGTTCTCTTGATAAGGATAATCCTAAATGTGATGATGCCCTCTCATATAATACTCTGTTGAAGGCTTTCAATGTGCTAAATGCAAAGCTTGAAAATCTATGTTTATAAAATAAGAATTTTCAGAATCAATTCCATGCATTATCAAAAGAGTTGGAAGAGTTAAAAATTGAAAATGAATTTTTAAAAGCTTCTAATAAAGTGTCTTTGGAAAAAGAGTTTCATGTTGTTAAATTGAATACTCGTAAAAATCTTTTACATGTAAACTTTGCTTCAAAACAAAATTTGTTCAAAATCAGAAAAGACATTCCTTATAAAACACCTTGAGTGTTATCTTTGGTGAGGTTTTCTTATACTACAAATTGTCTTCCTTGAACTGTAAAAGTGATCTATGAGGGGTTAGGTACTTGAGCTTGTGAAAAAGCACAACAAAGGTTAGTGTTTGATCCTATGTAAAAAGCACAAGATAACTAAAAAAATGATTATATAGAGGATAGTGCTTGCCTATTTAAAAAATACTCCTATAGTGGATTTGCAAAATTCTTAGTAAGGAGTCAAGGTATTAGATCTAAACAAGTTGTTGAACTGCGATAGATATTAATACCATCTCGATTTGCTCTCTTTATTCTTGTTTTTTTCTATTATATACTTTAAATTTGCAAATTTTTGTGAAGCTTAATCAATCATTTTCTTAAACTTGACTTGGCTAATATTTTCAACATGAACATATTTATTTAAGCATATGTTTCATTTAATTGAGCTAAGTTGTGTAATTGTCAAAACTTAAATTCTTAGTTGTTTGTACTTGATATTATTGCTTTCATATTTTATTCACAACACATTAATTACATTGCTATTTGAGAAAAAAAGAAATTTTTTTCTAAAAGTCGAATTGGCCCCACTCTTAGGTTGCCTCATTATTTGGGCTAACAATTACACGTGAAATGCAAAGACCCATTTGTGGGTCAAAGGAGTTCTGTCACTATTTTGAGAGGTGTTATATTTTGTAATTATTGGATAGAGGTGTTGAGGATATATATATATATATATATATATAAGTTATGGGTGGGAAGTCAAAATAAAAGAAGTGTGAAATGTATAAATGTTTGAAAAGTCAAAGAAAATAAATGAGGGGAAGACAACAACAAAAAGGCACAGTGGGCTGTCGACTGATGGCAATGAGATGTCTACCAATAGCGAACAATTACCCATTCTCTTTCAATCTGTCAGTCTTTTTTTGCCGAGTCCGTCCACCTAAGCCGCCCGCTATATAAAGCAATGAGAAATTATTTGTGTTATATTTGAAGAGTCAAAAATAAATGAAATTTGATTTATGTTGGAAAGTAAAATTAAATAAAATATTAAGACGAGGAATAGTTAAAGCAAAAAGGTGGTATTAAAATGCTTGAAGAGTCAAGAAGTGTGTTTGTGAATAATAATTGAAAAGTTAAATAAATGAAAAATGGGTTGAAATTAAAGCTAGAGTTGAATAGTCAAAATAAAAGAGGGATTATTGAGAGTTGAAAAGTTAAATGAAGTAGGGATTGTAAATGGAGGTGGAAAATATAAAGTGAGAATAATTGCAATGGTTGGTTGAAAAGTCAAAGGGAGAGAGAGATTAAAGTTTAAAAGTTGAAAGGTTAAAATGGGATTAAATTGGAGAGTAAAGGTTGTAGTGTGGGTGTGTGCATATATATATATGTTATATGTTTTATTAATTTGTTATGTATAACAGGGGTTCTTATATATATGTGTAGATATATATTATAGACGTGTGTGAAAGAAAAGAAAAAAAAAAAGAAAGGGGTGGCCACTATAAGAAAATTGGTTTTTTGTGATGACCTTAGGTAGTCACAAAAAGATAAAATTTCATCACTCAATCTTTTTGGTGATGAACAAGTATTCATCACGGACTCATCACTGTAGGTCCTCCGTCGATTATCATTGGTGGCAGAATAATTATTTCATTACGATAAATGCATTATTGGTGACGAAACAACTCGTCGCCCAACTCATCACCTAAGATCATTGTCTCTTTATATCTAGTCACCAAAAATACTTTTTAGTGACAAATTATTTCATCACTATTGGCATAAAAATTTCCATCACCAGAACATATTTATGACTACTATTAATTTTCACAATTTTTTTTTATCTGATCATCAAAATTGTCTCACGACGTTATCTCCTTACCAAAAAATAAAATTGTTCGTTATGAGAAACTTTTTGTGACAAAACACTTAGTCACCAAAAGGTACTTCTGATAAAGTGAAGTCCTCACAAAAAATATTCTATGACGATTGGTAAAATAATTCTGATTTACATCAAGAGACTTAGACATCACTAAAAAGTTTCTATGATGAAAGCATCTCACTGCAAAAACTCTTTAATGCAATACAATGTCATCACCAAAAACTTTTGGCGATGAGAGTCTATCAAGGAAATAGCATCACTAAAAATTATAGATGACTCACCCAACTTATCACTAAAAATTTTCTATCATGATATTCTCATCATACAATCCCACAAAAATCCCTGTTAATAAATTCCAACCTATTTAAAATACCAAACACAACTACCACAAATTTCAAAGAATTACATCATCCAAATTGTTAGTCCATCAAAACATATCCCACAAATGATAGAACTCAGCAAATCTAATATTCAAAAACATGTTCCAAGCTTAATTCATCAAATAAAGACAAGCAAACAAAAAGTATATCAAGTCAAAATAAACTTTCAACTTCTTTGGATGCTTAAAGTCCCACACATCTAAGAGTTGTTGCCATCTTCTACATTTGATGGTTCATCTAGAGGTTTTTCTCCAACTTTTTCTAAAACAAAGGCCAACATACACTTCAACCGATGGATCTCCTCTTTCTATGCTTCAAACTCAATTTCTCCTGACTCATGATACTGTAACAAGTTCTCCAATTGTTGTTTAAGTTCTTCTGTTTCTAAATGATTAGTTGGAGTTGTCCGAGTCTTTTTAGATAGTTTAGCAGTAAAGTAACCTGACTTCAACCTTATTGATGAAGCACATATTTCTTTTTCAGTAAGTGTTGAACTTTCTTCTTCTTGTGATGCAAAGGCCGCAGCTTCTTGTTTCTCCAACATCATCACCTAATGCAGTGAGAAATATAATTAGTATAATATCATAACATTTTAACATAGCGTATAAAATGTAAAATGAGAAGTTTAGTGAAACAAATATGTCTATATGACAACTTACATAATTTGCCCAGGCCTCTGGAGATGTTCACTTTTGACTTTTTTCATTTTAATGAATTGCTTTAAAAAGAGGAATATCATCAAGTAATTGCCATGTGGTTGGATCAACCTATTTTTTTTAAATATAAGTTAGTATAATGTAAAACTATATAATTTATGTCAGAATTTAGTAGAGGGAATACATGAGTAAATGGTGATTCATGAACTTGATATTAGGATGAGGGTCTGTCCAAGTACAATTATCAAAAACAAAAGAAATATGGTATAACTAAGAAAAGAGCTAGACAAAAATAAAACAAACTTAATATAACATGTGAAAGCATATGAAATGAAATTCTAATATTTATACAACACTCTTATTGAGTTCAATCAATTGTGGCACAATGAATTGAGCCATTCTTGGATATAGTGATAAAAAAAATAAAAGAATAATTTTTTTATGAATAACAAGAAGGCAAGCAAAACTAGAAGAATAAATATACCTTTTTCTTTGTCATTTGCAAATATGTGCTACATCCTGTCGTGTGGTGGTAGATCAAACAAACTCGATTATTTATATTCGTTAAACTTTTTTTCTGTTTACATGAACATAAAAGATATATAAGAACATATAGACAAACTAATATAAAATATTGACTATATAAAAAATTATATATACCTTAAATTTTGGATCGTCAAAGAAATCACAATATGCACTCCAAGCCTCAAGAGACTCTACATTCTTTGGCTTATTATCCTTGGGATCTAGACCTTCGGATATGCATTTCTTGTAGAGGAAATGACACTTATTTTTGTGATTGGTATACAAATTCGCCAATTTGGCATCCACAACATTTCTAATCCATTGGTGTTCTTCATATCGACAATATCAAAGTGACTCTAATAGAAGAAATGAGATATATATATATATATATGATCAATTTGAACATGTTTGTAAATATTTTAATATCAAGTTTAATGAAGTACTTACTCTCAAATCACTGATAAGAGGCATCTTATCCACATCTTTCATTAAACTCCAAGTCTCTTTTGTTGGTACTAAACTCCTCATGAAGCTTCCCATTAGACTAACAAAAGGATGATATCCTTCATTATCATCTGCGTGTTGAGTATCAGGATTAAAAGTGATTGTCAAATGTTGAACACGATCTTTTCTACTAGCATTTGAACTTGCATTTATATCCATAAAATGTTAGTATAATCATAGCATAAATTTTCTATGATTTAAATATTTTAACATGTTGATAGTATAAATATAAAAATATATCAAACTACCCAACAATACCTATAGTAGATGGTTGTGTATTAGTCAATGGAGAAGATATATCCAAGGTTGATGACAGTGGTGGCAGTGGCACAACATTAATACCATTAATAAACTCTAAATTTTGTGTTAATTCAAGTTCTGTGGATGTGGAGGCAGCCACATTTGAACATGATGATGAACCTCGAACCTTCGAAGTGGATGGGCGTAACTTGGTGGTAGTCTTTTGTCCTCTCAACAGTTTAGGAGGCATAATGCTGCAATCTTAAATAAAACAAACATGTATATAATAAGCATTAAATATTACAAACAAATAGATAACTTTTGACACAAAGTTCATATAATATAATCTTAACCAAACATCTATATACCAACGAAACATTTTGCATAAAAAAGCTATCAATCACAACCAAATAAGTGTTGAAAAATACAATAATCAAAATTGTGAAAAACTTCATCTTGAACAAACTAATCAATGTCATTATCTAGCTCAACATATTCTTCTTCTTCTTCTTCATCTCCATCATCATTGTATTCTACTAGTGTTTCATCTTCAACATCATCAATGAAATCAATATCATTATTTGCTCGTTGCATAACATCTTGCTAAATAATATCTGTTGAACATCTTTCCTGAACAGAACATCTTTCCTATTCAGGGAAGAAATCTCAACATCCTGTTCTACATCAATGGCGATAGGTGTACAATCATATTGGTGAAACATATCATCATTAAGTTCTACCAGTATGTTAGCGAATTCTGAATCATCTAACTCTAGTACATCCCACAAATTTCTATGTTGCACATGCAATGCTTGCTTGTAAAAATTCCAATGCTAACACATAAGGTTGATGATTGTAAAAATTCCAATGCTTGCTTGTGTCAATAATGGTAAATTAATTATCATGATACATTGTTCATTGATATTAAGGTCATACCAATCACATTGGAAAATAACAACACTACGACAAAACATGTAATTCAACTTGATGACTTTGCACACAACACCATAAAAGTCAATAGGGTTTCCTTTATGCTCACTATCTACAACCACCCAACTATTTTGAGTTTTGCGACGGTCATCACGATCCTTTGCAAGAAACCGTACTTCATTCACAACACAACCACTATAGATATCTGCATTACGAAATGAACTATGAGCTAATGACCATAAGTTGCCATCCCCAATCTCTCCATTCTTTCGCTTCTCTGTCATCTAATAATAAAATATTTAAGTTTAGGAGAATATTTCATATTACACTGCAAATAGATCATACTTAATTTAAATACTTATGAGTTTCAAGAAAAAATTTTGAAATTCACTCTGATGCTTCTTATCAACAACTTGATCTTGTAAATCTAACATATTTTCTTTATATTCCCTGTGTGAAGTATGTCATTCTATGATAAATGGTTAATATTTTTACTTAAAGTTCAATATTAAAGAAAATTGAAAGGGCTTACTCCAAGAAATGTTGCATTTCAACGCAATTATTCACCACATACCACACTCTCATCCTGAGATAATGGATGGAGACTATCCATTACTCTATGAAGAGAAGCATCTTGGATGAAGATGTCAAATGATGGACTTTCCACACTCTGATCAAATATTTTATTACCTTGAATAGTTGCATTTCTTTTTGGTCGATTGAATTTGGTTTCCATTCTCTTAAGATACATAGATGTGAATGTCATAGACTCATTCACAAAATATGTTTTAACAAGAGAACCCTCTAGGCAAGCTTTGTTTTGAACATAGCCTTTAAGGGTACCAAGAAACCTATATGCAAAAAGTGTGATTTAAATATATTTATAAATTACTATTTTTTTTCATAAATTGAGTGATTAAGAAGAAAAAATATTAATACCTCTCAATAAGATATGTCCATCGAGTGTGTACTGATCTAACAAGCATAGCTTCCCGTGGCAAGTGAACTGCCAAGTAGACCATGATAGCAAAGAATGCAGGCAAAAAAATCCTTTCCATTTTGCATAATATCACTGCAATGTCATTCTCCAGATTTTGTAGCATAGACAATTTGAGATTCTTAGAACATAATTCTTGAAAAAAATTTCCCAATTCTAGTAAGGTGGTGCAAATCTCTTATGGCAAAAAGCTCCGCATCCCAACTCCAAGTATTCGTTGTAAGATGACATGACAATCATGAGTTTTAAGACCAGAAATCTTATCATCACAGATGCTTACACATATAGATATATTACCTGCATACCCATCAAGATACTAAACATCACATAAAAAATTCAAAAACTCTTTTTTTTGTCACCAGTTAATACATAAGAAACGTGAGATTTATCTAGTACGCCATGTGTTTTCCTTATATGTAACTCTTCTCTTATGTTCATATCCTTCAAATCTTCCCTACCTTTACTTGTATCTTTTGTCTTCCCTGTAATATTCAACAATGTTCCCATTAAACAGTCACATATATTCTTCTTTATGTGCATGACATCAAGGATATGTCGTATTTTAAGCTTTTGCCAATAGGCAAATCAAAGAAGATGTTTTTTTTCATCCAATTGAGATGTTCATAAGGTCGCTTTCGCTTTTTGTTGGATGGATGTGTTCCAGGTGGAATATCTTTGAGGATGTTAACCTGTTGTAATACTTCGTCTCCAGACCATTCTTTAGGTTTTTCTCGTTTCTCAACCTTCCCATCAAATGCACTAGCATTCCTCAACCAGCTAAGATTTGGAGGTAATAAATTACAACTACACAAATACCCAATTTTGCTCCTCGCCTTGATGGAGGATCATCATGGCATACTTGATATGCCTTGTATCCTTTGCGATCCACTCAAACAAGTTCCCATATGCAGGGAAGTCATTTATTGTCCATAAAAACACTGCCTTCATATGAAAATTCTCTTTTGTAACTGCATCATAAGTTTGCACACCATGTGTCCACAACTCATTTAACTCATCAATTAGTGGATGCAAATAAATATCAATGTGTTTTCCTAGAGCTCGTGGCCCTGGAATGAGTAAAGAC
Organism: Diospyros kaki; assembly: GCA_036245055.1. Lineage (NCBI taxonomy): Eukaryota > Viridiplantae > Streptophyta > Magnoliopsida > Ericales > Ebenaceae > Diospyros > Diospyros kaki. The sequence continues at coordinate 29,547,417 of BSEG01000012.1, forward strand.
ATCATAAAGAAAGGCTCCTTCATATATTTCCATAATGGAATGTTGTATTGAACAAGTATGATAGGCCACATACAATATGATGTGCTCATATTTCCAAATGGATTAAAACCATCGGTTGCCAAAGCAAGCCTTACATTACAAGAATCTTGTGCAAAATCAGGATATAGCAAATCTAAATGGTTCCATGCCTCTCCATCTGCAGGATGCCTTTATACATCACTCTCTTCTTTTCGCTTCTCTTTGTGCCATTACATAGCTGAAGAGGTTTGCTTTGACATAAATAACTTCTTCACCCTTGGAGTTAGTGGAAATACCTTAAAATTTTGTGAGGAACCTGCTTAGCTTTTTTGTCATCTATCTTCCATCGAGGTTCCTCACATATAGGACAAGTATTTCTTCCACTCAACTCCTTCGAAAATAACACGCAATCATTCTTATATGCATCAATAGACACATAACCCAACCCCAAATCTCTTAAAATTTTCTTCACCTCATAGGGTGAGTTAGGAATTGTCAAATGCTTTGGTAGAACTTCCTTGAATAATTTGAGTGTCATTTCAAATGACTTATTACTCCACCTATTCAATACCTTCAAATGAAGGATTTTTACCAAGAAAGATAACAATGAAACATCTTGGAAACCTAGATAAAGTTCGCGTTGGCCTTAGCCTTCCCTGAGCAACCTGTCAAAGCAATACTCTTCCATTCCAACATTAATATCATGATCCTCTGTTTGTCCTTCTGCATTTGTTTCTTCATACATTTCTCCCAAGATTTCTCCCACTTCATCATATTCCTCTCCTTCATTGCTTTCCTCTTCTTCACTTAAATCATCATTGTCATCATCAAGATCCCAAAAATTCATATTTTGTAGCACATCTTCTCCATGCCAAAACCATCTCCACTAGTGTAAGCTGAATTTATGAATGTACAGATCTCTGATGATGCCTTCAATCGTTTTCCATCTCAAATTATTGCAATTATTACATGGACAACTAATGTTGCTTTCACAGCTCATATTGTTCTTGGCAAAAGCAATAAAGTCTGATATTCCTTGTTGGTATTCGGAACTTGTAATTGGTTGTCTAATCCGACTTCCATCCATGCTTATAATGAAAGTGAGAAAATACCTAAATCATTTTACTAGTATTAAAATATCAATCACAAGACTAAGTCAAAAAATATAACAATATATTTATTGGAGAACATTTAAGACAATAAGTACTACAATATATTTATTTGAATCATGAGCACAAGTATTCGGATATTCGGATATGATGTTTGAAGACATCTAATTTATGCAAAAATATGAAGTTGTGGCCATAACAAATACATGTATTTTGAGTCTAATCAGTATAGGCCCATAGTGAACACTTTTTTCATGTATTGACAAGGAAAAAACAAGATGGCCCACCTACTAAGATTAGGACTTGGGATCGGTGTGTGATTTTATGGGCACAAAGTTCGCATACGATGTCCATTTTTAGCCCATAATATATGCTTTTACGGCAGTCCGATTTTATGTTTAGGTTATGTTTTTGTTTTGGGAATAAGAGTTAATCCAACTTTGACAAAAAAAAAAGGGAAAATAAATAAAGTACACGCACTGTTTAACAAAGTAAAATATACCACAAACAAGTGATCTTTAGATTTGGTGATGGGTTGGAGGCAGCGACATTGAGGCGACGTAGGCAATGGGCTAGAGACAGTGAAGGTTAGAGTATAAGAGAGGGAGATGAAGCACTTGGACTGTTTAATAAAGAAAAAATGAAATCTCATTTCAAAACCCCAAATAGCACACACACCAAATCATCCAAAACACATCAAAAGGAGAAACTAAGAAGAACGAGAAAATGTAAAAATGTACAATAGTAGCGTAGGACTCCAACCCAAGTTTCATAGATAAGCTGAAATGGAAGGAGATTAAACAACTTAATTAGATCTTGTTAGTAGAACTACAACTAGAACTTGCCTTCCTTAGTAAATACGCAAAGCTAGAAGTAAGAACAGTAAGCCCAGAGATCTGTTGCTGCACCTACAATAAAAATACCAATAATATTAAACCATAAAATATTGCAGGAAAGGGAATGAGAGCAACCAGAAACTTGAAACTTGTTGTTATATATGCAAGCTCACCGAACACAAGGAAGAAAAAGATGGTGAGCTAAGCCACTGAAATGAGGAAGGAAAAGAAACAGTCACCAGGTGCTCTTGCTGTTGCTTCTTTTTTTTTCCCGGCTTCTCTTCTATTACCAAGAAATGAGGGGCAGAAGCAAACTCAAGAGGGGCAGAAATAAACTTAAGAGAAGCGTCTTCACATTGCTTACTGCTTTGTTTTATGTTATATACGCATATACACGCAATGTCTTTCTCTCTCAATATCTTAAAACCGATAATATATGTATATGTATATATATATATCTATATATATTTATGCATCTCTTAATATATTGCAATAGCTAAGCATTTGGAACTAGAGGGCAAGCTTCCAAATTTCAACTTTTAAGAAGCTATCATGATCTTTGCTTTGCCCATGCCCTTTCCTTTCTTGTCAATAGTCCATCAATTTATTTTTTACCCCTATGCTAATTAATCTCTCTCTTTACTATATGATACCATCAATATAATTTAACGCACTATATCCTTCACTCGGCCAATGTATACATACATATTATTTGACGTGGCAGCACATGGAAAACCCCTTTTTTTCCCGACATAATATAGTTTATGTTATTACCTTATATATATCAACTTTAGATTCATATTTAATACATCATATTTACACATTCCTCTAGACCATTATAATAATATCCACCTAAAACACCATTTAACCTTCAATGCCCATTACTTTATTATCTACTATAACTATAATTTTATGTTGACTCTAAACACATATTTAAATGGCTCTCTTATGTTATTATTATATTATTCAGTTATTGATTATTTTCTTTAAAATACCACCATACCTTAATAGAACATAATACAATATATCATATAATAGATTTACTCATATATGCATACCATCCAGCTGCTTGAAGGCAAAGCTTCCAAGTCTCACCTTTTCATCCTCCCAGGTGAATGATTGCGCCCTGCCATCCTTCATTTATTTTCAATTGAAAATTTTTCATATTATAGAATATCTAAGCTATTTATGTATATTAATAATATATATATATATATTACATGCTTTTCTTTGTGGGGGCAAGCTGCACGGCCAAAAAAAAGGTTGGAAGCTTCAATTGCCTTCTTAACTATTTACTTTTCCAATACATAATATATATTTTAACTTAGTACAATATTATTTGTGTAATATATTAACCATAGGTTTACTTTACACACACTGCTAATGCATGGCCATTGAAGTGTGATTTACGCACAATTAATTCGAAAAAGTGTACCCTAGTCAAATATGCATATAATGATGAAAAGATGTCGATCCCACAAGGACTAGATCACAGTACCAAAACGATTCTAAATTAACTTAAGTTGAACCAATTAATTAATTGATGAATAAAAAGAAAAATAAATGGAAAACTGGATTATTTGTGAGAAAAATTAATTAATGAATGCACTAGGGTTTAGATTTCATTTAATCTGGATTATGTAATTATCTATTCAACCCGATTCAAAACCACAAATCCCTTTACAGTATTTTATAATTATTTGCATGTGATGGTAGATTTCCCTCAATTAATTAATAAGCTCTCTCAAGTCATATTAATCCTTTATTAATTCAAATTCACTGTCAGATTTCTGAGCAGATATCAACGAAATAAATAAGCATTAAGTTCTTTGGAAACCTCTAATCTTGGAAGGGGATTTGACTCACTAAGCTTCCTCAATTCCCACACATGAGCTAATCATCTTTCGATCTCATAGTCAAACATGTGATTTATATTGCCTATGAATCTAATTTATAGCAATCCTTTAGTCAATCATGCATAAATCATTGAATCATTAAAAGATAGTCAATCTTTTAAAGCATTAAACGCAACAATATAATTTCTTCATGCAAATAATAATCAAGTTTTGAATCAAACTAAAGAAATAATCACATCATCCCAGAATTAAAATCCATCTAAACCCTAGCTAAAATAAATTAGCTAGATATTATTAAAGTAGAAATAACAACAGAAAATTGAATGAAGAAGAGAAGATGCTCCTTGCCCAGATCTGAAACAGATCTGGGTCACAATGAATATGCTTAAGGCGTCCCTGTGTTATGCACCGCGTTCCCTTCTTCCTTTCCTCACTGTGCGCGACTTTCCAATTGCTTCACTGTGCGCGACCTTCTCTTCAATTCGCTGTGCGCCGTCCAGAGCCTTCTTAATTCATCCATTGTGCGCATGCTCGGCCACTTCAATTCCTTCCCCATCTCCCCTCTTCATATATTATTATATATATATGTGGCGTCGGCCGCCCTAGCCAAGTCTAATTCACGTCACTATTAACTTTTTATTTAATAATATAATATATATAAATGCCATCTTATTTAATAATATAATATATATAAATGCACACAGCATGCCTTGTTCTCCACATTAACGCCACTACCAGCAACAAATAATATTATATATATATAAATAATATAAAATAATATATATTATATAATATAATATAATACATATATATAGATATTATAATTTAAAATATAATATAATATATAATATTTAATATACTATTAATTATAATAATTTAATTATATTATAATATTAAATATTTAAAATATTTATTTGTTTATTTATTTTAAAATTAATTTTATAATAAATATTTTTTTTCTTTTTACGCCCAAATCTTCAAATTAATTTTGTAATGACCCGAATTTAGTTAATTAAGTGTTGCGTGTAAGTTTTGAGTATTGGAATTAATTTAATAGGTATTCGATTAGGATAGCGAGTGTGACCCGAATTGAGAGAGAGTGATTCAAATTGAGTGTAGGTGATTCGGATCTGCTTATATTTTCAGTATGCAATGTTTCAATTCAAGCCAATTTCAACCCTTATTAAAATGAAATATCTGAAAACCTAAAACACGAAAGTTGTAGCTATTTATCTTAGCTTTCCATATCATCTTGAATCACCAAAATTGGAGATCATATGAGAGAGTTATGGCCAAATTAGTGCGGTGTGTCGCAGCTGCCAAGAATTCCATAAATGCTGCGTTCCAGCATTCTGCCTCCTCATTCAATCTAAATTTTGACCGTGATTATGCCCGATTCTCTCAAAACTTAAATCAGAAAATTTTTAGATCTATATCTTGGCTTTCCATACCATTTTGAATCATCTCAATCGGAGCTCGGATGAATGATTTATGACCAAATTTCGAAACCCTGTCGAATCTGTCCAGAAGATCCGTTTTTCATTAAACCCTCTCAAATCCGGATCCGGGTCGGGCCAACCGAGTTGCTTCTTAAATCAGACGGATTTGTCTTTCTGGAAATGAGTTTCAGACCATTATCTCGATTTTTGAGTAGTGGTAGAGAAATTTGAGGTGGTCGGGCGTGTGTTAGCCATTATTCATTGTCTCTTCCCTTGCTAATGCATTTGGAGATATATTTAGAGAGAATAGAGGATATTTACAGAATTTTTCAGTGAGTTGCAGAGAGTTGCGAGAGCTGGGAAGAAGAAGAAGAAGGAGTCATTCGGTAGTTTCTTCTTCCATCAGGCAAGCATTTCCGTCCCTTTCCTTGCTTATGCAAGTATCTCTTCTTCCTTGCAAACTTCTCATTTCATTTTCCATTGCTTATGCAAATTCCTTGTTCTTCTCCTTCACTGTTACGCAAGCTTTCCTCCTCCTTTACTTCCCCTTGGGTTATAGTTATTTTTCAGCGAATGTGCTAGCTGCAAGCTCTTCTCCTTCTAGTTATCTTTGATTTCCAAGCCTCTTTGTTCTTCCTATTTGTAGCCTGCCTCCTCCCTCTTGTTGTTACGCGGTTTATATAGCAGTGGGTTATATATATATACATTTATCTTCGTGTGGCTGCCATGGCTGAGAGGTATTCTAAGGTGTTTGGCAGTTGGGAATGGGAGTTCTGATAGGTCCTCAGGTGGCTTCCATGGCTGGGGAGTGCAAGTGTATATATATATGTATGTACTGATAAGCAGCAACGTGACCGTGGGTGAGGGACTCTGCTGTGTGAGTGTTTGAGTGTGTGTTTAAAGCTAAAGAAAGTGTGCTGTGTGTGTGTGCGTTTGAGTGTTAGGTGCAGGAGAAGGCCCTTGGCTGAGAGGTTGTTGTGTGTGTAAATCACCATGCGTGAGTATATATATATATATATATAGGTGCAGTGAGTGTTTTGGTGTGCTGTGAGTGTGTGCATCTTAGAGCTAGAGGTGCTGAGTGCAAGCCAGAGCATGTAAATTTATTAATAAAAAAATTAATGCATGCATTCAAGTTTCTATTATGGAGAATGGCCTTTGGCCGTGAGTGTAAGGGGTGAAATGGGTTATTGTGGGTGTGTTCTAATATAATAATAATAACTAGAGTGTATATATATATATATATTCATATTTAATTTTAAAACTTGAGTGTTAGGCTACAGAAGATAGTAACTGGCTGTGAGTGCAAGGATTGGGGGGGAATTTTATTAGTAATTATTATTATTATTATTATTATTATTATTATTATTATTATGTTTATTATTTTACTCCTTTTAATCCTCAACAATTATTGGCAAATCATCCTTGTCCTTATATGGTTAAACCACGGTCGGTCGGGATAAGTTTTGATAAATAGTAATCGAGTCGTGAATAGTAATCGGGTTGTGAGTAGTAACTTGGTCGTGAATAGTAAACTGGGTCTTGTTCTTGTTTCAATGGAGAGTTAGTTTCCTTTCCTATTCTTTTGTGGAATGAAGCTAGGTTATCCTCGGGGTAGTATCCACCCTAGGGCTGAGTTTGGTTTCAGGGTTAGCCAAGTCTCTAGGTGTGGTCATGTTCTCCCTCCAAGAGGGCGGTCTATTTTGGTGACGAGTGTTAAGCTACTGGTTGTCGATCGCTGCGTCCTGGTAGATGATGGTTGGTGATATAGGCCAAACTATCTACTACCATGACTAGCCACATACGAGTCAGGACAGCTGATACTGTCAGTTACCCCCCTTTCTGACATTTTGCATATCAGGGTATTGTGTGTTGGGATTTGGGCTGCATCCATTGGGGGACTCATGTGACTGAATGTTTGGCCACGTGCATACATTGCTGTTTATTTATTCAATAGTTAGCTAGTCATGAGCACTGCATTGAGTGTATTTGCTTATGTGGGAGGACGTGACTTGATGCTTGGTTTTATGGGGGCCTTGTATCAAGTTTCTGCCCATGTGCCACTGCATTTTATATGTATGCATTTACTGGTTGTTTGGTGCCAACTTTTGATTGAGATTGAGACCACAGCTGTGACAGTGTCGGGTACACCGCGCTGGTTATATTTCCACACACGCGAGTTCTTTTGGGTTCGCGTGTTGTGACTCGGTGAGGTCGCTCCCACTTGAGGTTTTCTTTACAGGTTGCAGGTTCAGTCTGCACTGGCTCACTCAGGTATATATCATGGGTTTGGGCGCCATTGTTTTCTTTTGTAGGCCCCAGAACCCTGTATGTGCGCATTTCTTTTATGCACGAGATACCTGGCATTTGCTTGTTGACATGGACATGCTTTGGATGGATACTGCATGTTAGGTGCAGGGTACTCTGTAGTGCTTACTCTTGTTGTCCGGTTCTTTTGTATGAGCTTGCTGAGTCTTGTGACTCACTCTTTTGCTTCTCTTCATTCCAGGCAAAGGCAAGGGCAAGATTGGGGATGGTCCCAGTGAAGTCTAACTTCTCTGTAGATGGTGTACAGGGCAGGTCGAGTTAGCTTTATCTTATGGCTTTTGTAGCTTGAGACTTTGGGGATTCCGACGTCTTCTGTGGCGGGTTGTGGTTTGTTTTGTGGTTTGGATTTGTCTTTGGCTAGGGATTGCAAATGTGACCTTGTTGGGCCTGTGGTGTTTTGTTATGCATGCGGTGTTTTGGATTTTGTTTCAGATTTTTTAGATTCTTGATCAGGTATATTTGAATGTGAGGTGCATGCATGACAGGTTTTGTATTCATTATTCAGGACACCTACTCGGGTTCTATGGCTGGTTTGGGGAACCTGGGTCGGGGTCTTACAAATTTCCTTTGCCGAGTTCCTACAAAAAGAGATTAAAATAATATAAAATCCATATAAACACACATTTATGTAGAAAAATGAATACAAGGTTAAGATAAAAATTAGATAAAAATATGTAAACAATTAAGCCCTATCGGCCATCATCTCCTTATTGCCATTACCTCCCTATTAAAAATATGATAAATTTAATATTTTCCTTTGAATTCTCTAAGCCACAAATTTTAGTAATAACCTCAAATACAAAACTTAATTATTCTATTAAATTACTCAAGCCTACAATTCTCCAACGAATAAATCATTTCAGATATATAATTAAATTATTATTATTTTTTTTCCAAAATATTGGGTTGTTAGCAACAATGGAAAAAACAAAAAAACTTGTTGAGATTAAGAATTAATCAAAGATAAAAAAGAAAAAAAAATAGCGATGGTTGCTCTATGTTTCTAATTTCAGGAAAATAGAAGCAAAAAAATAGAGAAATAAAAGTGAAGTTTGAAGAAGTTAGGAGAAATCAAAATGAACAGAAGCAAAATGAAGTTGCTTACAATTAGTTATGGTTTGGTGAAGGCTGCTCCATGTTTTTGATTTTAGGGGACGGGTGATATGTGTAGGAAGAAAGGAAATCAAAAGGGGAAAATGAAGGGACGGGAAGGGTGGAAAATTGTAATGATGAACTTTAGTGCTGACTTTTTAGTTGTCACAAAAATTACTTTTGGTGAGGACTATTTTTCGTCACCAAAAGTAATAATATCATCGATAAAAATTTTCTCACTATGTGGTGGGAAAAATTTGAGGGCCGAAAATTAAGTTGCCAATTTTGGGTGATGACCATTTATTGTTCTCACCAAAAGTTCACTTTAGGCGACGACCCAAAAATCTCATCATAGAAAGTGATCTTTGGTGAGGAAGTTTTCCTCATCACAAAAAAAGCCCGATCATCACGAAATATCCTTTTTCTTGTAGTGAGGAGAAATTAAGGTATTTGGGGCTATGGTTCTTTTCCTCATTTTCTTCTTCTCATTATTCTTCTTATTATTGTTATTGTTGTTGCACAAAGACCTCAGAGGGGTTACGGGCAAGCTCCAGATTCAACCATCTCCTTCTCTCTTTGGTTCCGTTCTTTGGTTAGGTTTACGAGTTGGACCCATCAAAGGTAAGTTCCTACTCTCTTCTTTTTATATTGTTGCAAGTTCTTTTCACCTCTTTTCCATTCAGCAGATTTGTTCTTCCCATCTATAGGATTTGGTGGTTGAAATGCTTAAATTTTCAGACCCTATTAATTTTTAGATAGATTTGGGCACGCTATACTATTTAGGGTATAACTTTATGTGGTTATATCTTATTTTCAATTTTCTTTTTGTTCACTAAACTAGACTTCATGAGCTTCATTTTGACATATTACTTGAATTATTTGGTTATGTTTTGAGCCTGTAACAACCTTGTTAAAATCTAGAATTTTACTATTGCGGGTAATTTGTCCTTGCTTCATTTTTTGGGGAATAACTTCGTATGGTTATTTTTTATTTTTAATCTGTTTATTGTTTCAGAAACTAGAGATTCTGAGCTTCACTTTAGCTTCATATTTTGTGAGATTTGACTCAGTTATGAGTCCAAAATAGGCCTTTGAAATTACTGTTCGTAATCTGAAATTTTTTTAGAATTTTGCCTAATTAATCATTTTTGTGTTTGCTATTCGTCCTATGATTGAGATGATGATTCTTGCATATTTTACCATGTTTAATCTTGTTGATTTTCCTTAAATACTTTATGTATTTTATTCAAAAGCATCAATAGGGTTTCGATTCACCCTATATTACTTAAGGAGTGATGCATTTCTTGATTAAGGTGTAGTTTATACAAGATTTTTTGTGTTGTCTTGCGTGTATTTTTGGGTCTCTCATGGTGGTTGTTCATGTTACCAAGTTTTACTGATCAACTGTTCATGTCACAACTGTCGACCATAGGATGAATGGACAATGGTTGTCCAAGTGCTGGCGGTCCGTCATTGAGAGACATCTATCAACCGTTCCGTTCTTATGGTCGATCGTTGCTTCTTGTTAAGCTTTCATACTGCCCCAATCATCATTATTAACAATTATTTAGTCCATCAATAATTTAAAAAATGATTGGTCATTATTGAGTGGTAAAAATATGGCTATGGGTGAAAAATACTTATGATTATGTGAGAGTTTATATATATATTGAATCGTATTAATTATTAATATGTTCATTTGTTAATGTTGCATTATCGTTGGTTGCCATGGGGCTATATGGGTTTAGAATGTACAACATGGGCATAGTGATTTGTATAGCATATGAAAATGTGTGGGTATTGCATAGAATGTTTAGTGAGCATATGCTTGGAAATGTTTGAGCCATGTTGGCATTAGTCCACACATACTTTGGTCTCATGTGATTGTGGACCATCATTGGGGTGACATGTATAGTGAAATGTTCGTCCATGAGCATGTGGTCATGGATGAATTTATATATATATTTATATTTGTAAGTTCATGCATGTGTATGATAACTATTTAGCGTACTTATTATTTTGTGCAGGGGCTATGTCTGCGTGGGGAAAAAGGATATCCAAATCCAAGGTCAATAGGCACTTGCCTGACACGAAGGAGCTTCAGCTTATAATGCTCACCTGGTAAAAACCAGTGCGTGGGTGGACAATGGTCAACAAGTTGATGATATGGTATTGTTACCTAGATATGGGTGGATGAGCGTTTGACACAAGCAAATTATGGCTATCAGCTCGGTAAGTGGGATTCAGTCCCTAAATTAAAGATTTAATTAAAATTATATATGTTACATGTTTGTTGAGACCTTGGGTGCCTGTGTGTTATGGATGAGGGAAGTTTCATACTTAACGTGTGTTATATATTGGCCTATGCTATTATTAAATGCTAGGTATCAGAGCTTATATATAAAAAAAAAAAATTGAGGAAATTTCGAACTGTGACACGAAAAATATATATGCTTTGCATAACTTATGAAAAGAAAATTTCATTTGTCATTAGCCTCATTTCTTTTGGTGGTGGAAGACAAAAATATTAGGGGGTTAGACTATGAAAGTGAGCTAAATAACATAGGGCACAACTAGGTTAAGTGAGTGCTAACCACACTCGTTGATAGTAGAGTCATGTTTCAAGGTTGGTTATTCTTTAAAATAGTGTAAGTTAGTTTAAAATTGAATATTTCCCTAGATGGAAACCTACATTTTTTTTTTTTTACTTTGTCTATTTTTTTAATGGCCTACTAGCATGAAAAATTCAAACATTTTCCCATTTTTATGATTTTATCCCAAAGTTTCAATTGGTAATAATGTCGCAATTTGATCAATTGGTTGTAATTTTATTCACGACCCAGATTTGATTCATTGACGTCCAAGAACCATAGACATGGCATGCCATCTGACATTTTAAAAACATTTAGAGTGGCCCCTCATGCACATTTGTAAAAAAATAGGGCTATTAGCACAAAAAATTCAAACATTTTGCCTTTTTGCAATTTTATCCAAAAGTTTTAATTTTGGCAATAAGGTCCCAATTCGATCAATTGGTTACAATTTTATCCACAACCTAGATCGATTCTGAAGGCATCCACGACCCATTGACATGACATGCCACCTCTTATTTTTAAACACTTTGAGTGGGCCTCACATGCACATGTGTAAAGAAGATGATATTAAATATATATATATTTAACATATATATATAAATATGCACAGAAAGAAGGAAACAGGCAGGCAGAGGATGGTGACGAATGAGGATGGCGATGGTAACAACTACGGCGATGACAACGACAAATCTAGAAGCTGGAGGTAATGACCAATCTGGGCTTTCTTTTGCTCATGGCGACGGCAACGATCGATTAAAAAGTTAGAGGCGACAATTAATCTAGGCTTGCTCGTGCTCACGGCAACGACGACCGATCGAGAACCTGGACTGACCACCGATCTGGGTTTCCTCATTCTCAGGGCCACATCACAAAAAGTAACTGGCGACCCTCTACTCTTGGTGGTAGATGATGTCCTTCGTCGGCTGCCTCGCCTTTGCTGTCAATAGCTTAAGTTGACCCCCTCGAGGTCAATGATTGGCCACCACGCTTCCAAATTCGTCTTTCTTCCAGATTGGCCTTCATCGCCACCTCCAACTTCTAGACTGATCGCTGCCTCCAGCCTAGCATTGTCGTCGTCCTTCGTCGTCACCGTCCCCGTCCTCTACCTGTCTTCCTTTGTAAATATATGTATAACACGCACATATATATTTATATATAAGATATATTTAACATCATGCCATGTTAGCGAGTCTTGGATGGCAACAAATCGGATCCGGGTTGTGGATAAAATTACAACTAATTGATGAAATTGGGATATTATTTCCAAAATTGAAACTTTTGGATAAAATTTCAAAAACGCAAAAATATTTGGATTTTTCCTACCAATAGTTTTTTTATACACAAGTGCATGTGGGACCCACTCAAAATGTTTAAAATGTCATGTGACATGCCACATCAGCGGGTCTTAGACGTAGACAAATCGGATCTAGGTAGTGGATAAAATTGCAACAAATTGAGCAAATTGGGACATTATTGCCAGAATTGAAACTTTTAGATAAAATCACAAAAATGCGAAAATGTTTGAATTTTTCATGCTAATAGGCCTTTTTTAAATAATATAGTTTGTCATTTATCTTTATGTACTATAATAATTTAGTTTTTATACTTCAATTTATTTATAACAATTATTAAACTTTTAATCTTACTATAATTTAGTCTTTTACGTCATCTTTATGCCTCACTTTTAAGGTTGGTTATTCACTCCGTACTTCGCCCCAATGGAGAGCATGACACGATTGGAATGCCTTGAACTCAATATTTTGTATTAAGATCGCGTTTGTTAACCAAGATATAGACCAAAAAATTTAGGATGTGGAAAGCATTCCGGACAAAATTGTTTTCCACTGTATTTGCTAAATTTTCTAGAAATAAATCACTTGATTTCTTATCTTAAACTTTTAAGATAAATTTATCTATTCTCCCCCTTCGAATAACTTATCTTAAACTTTATAGATAAAGTATCTTAATAGGGACCTTCTTACTCATTTTAGCAAACACTACTTAAAAAAATTCGAAATACCATCATCAATGATTGCAACAGGGTGTGGTGAGTTTGTCTCATCCTCAACTCAAATGTAGTCCTTACTACTAAAAAATTCAAAGTATCATTATCAAATTAAAACAAGGTACAACATAACATAGTTCCATATTCAATGTATGTCAAAAGTCCTAAAACCATAATTTTTGTAGTATTTATATAAAACTATATAGAATAAATACCTTTTTTATATTTTTATATTTGTCTATTTTTAATAGAATATATATATATAGAGAGAGAGAGAGACTATAGAATACATAATAAATTTACCAACCCCCAACTCCAATTTAAAAACAATCGATATTTTGCTAACTAGAATGAATTGGGTAAGTCCTTATAGATTTAGGTCATGTTTTTTTACTTTGTTATAATCTATCTTTTCATTTTGATAAAGATGCCTAATTATATAGTCTATTCTAATATCTTTATTTGTCACCATTTCAATAAACATTCTGTAAGCACGGGTCTCGACCCGGACTTACCTTGGACCGACCTGATTGCCCGGTTTGGGCCGGGCCCATAGGTTATAGGGGAGAAGGTGACGGTCTCTGCCAAAGGCTTATGTATCGGGACTTCCTCCGATTCCTATGTTATAAAAAAAAAAAAAATTAGCCTAATTTAAATATTTTAAAATGTAATTTCCAAGGGGCAAATTGATAAAATGAATTAATAAATAAACTTTTTAATCATTTATGTTAAGTAAGAATTTAAACTATGGGCATAGCTCAAAGCAATACATGACCAAAATAAAGAAATTAAATGCTTTGACTCATTTAATTTATGAGTATAGGATATAACAAAATAAAGAAAAGAAAATAAAAAAATGAAGGTGAAATAAACAAATACAATATTTTTAATTATTTTATCTATTTATTTATGAGATAGTTGGGTATTATTATAAAGTGATGGGGCAAAAGGAAATAAATAAATAATGATATTTTATTTATTTAATTATATATAATTGTTGGATAATGAAAAATAAAAGAAAAGAGAAAGAAAAAGAAATATATATATATATATATATATATATATACAAAACGAATAGGATTTGGAACCGGATTCGAGAACAGATTTGGTCCGTTTTAGGGACTAAATCTATGGGCATAGCTCAAAGCAATACATGACCAAAATAAAGAAATTAAATGCTTTGAGTCATTTAATTTATGAGTATAGGAGATAACAAAATAAAGAAAAGAAAATAAAAAAATGGAGCTGAAATAAACAAATGCAATATTTTTAATTATTTTATCTATTTATTTATGAGATAGTTGGGTATTATTATAAAGTGATGGGGCAAAAGGAAATAAATAAATAATTATATTTTATTTATTTAATTATATATAATTGTTGGATAATGAAAAATAAAAAAAAAAGAAAGAAAAAAAAATATATATATACAAAATGAACAGGATTTGGAACCGGATTCGGCAACAGATTTGGTCCGTTTTAGGGACGACCCAACCTAATTGGGTCGCGTATAAACTGAAAGCAGAAACCCTAAGTTGTACCCCTTCCTTCGGCCAATCGCATATCTCTCTCTCTCAATCTCTCAAAAAGCTGTCTCATTTGGGAGAACGGATAGCCACCTGCTATTAAGGCACTGCCGACACCGATAACGGGGTCTTACATCCCTCGCTGGTAAGGTCTCTAGGATCATTGTCCCTCAACTTTTATGGTTTATGTATAAAAACACACACACACACACACACACACACACTATATATATATATATGCTAGTTTGAGGATGTTAAATCAACTGCTTTAAATTTAGACATACTAAGATGTAACCATTAGATTCCTCTGATTTTTGGGATATTTGGGTCATTAGACAAAGGGATGTCTACTGGTTGGTTGCGATTATCAGAATCCGCGGCGGATGGTAGGCTGCGACGCTTTTCCAGAACCGTTAGTTTTACTATGAAAATTAATTTTTAGATCTACTAAAATCTAGCCGTTCGATCATTCTCATATTTAGCTATGTGAATTACCGCAGTCAGGAAAATCCGATAACAAGTCTCAATCATCAAAATCATAGTCGCCATGTCCGGCTACAAAGTTTGGGTCAGAAATTAATTCTTAGATCTACAAAATTTTGACCGTTGGATTGCCTTCATTTTCGGATGTATTAATCACCATGGGGGGGTATCTGGTGATTGGGTTGGACATCTAGGACTACTGGCTTTCGCCGGGTATGACCAGTTGGCGATGATGCTGTTGTTTTAGTTTCCACCTCTATTTTCCAGCTAAGGACTTGTTTGGTTGCACTAATTTGATTTTTGGATTTAGACTTAAAACATTTTAGAAAATGATATGGGCCTTAGTTATATTAAGACTGTGAAATTGGGCTTTAAGATTATAAAAAAATATGAATTGTTCCTTAAGTTTATAAAACTATGAGTTGGCCTGAAGTTTCTAAAATTATGAATTACCCCTTAAATATATAAAATTATTAATTAGCCTTTAAATTTATAAAATTATGAATTTTCCGTTAAGTTTCTAAAATTATAATTTGGCCTTTTAGCTTCTACTTTAATGAATTGGTCCCTTGTCTCTAGCACACTTTACTTGTCGCCCTTAACCGATTTTAATGATTTTAACATCATTTTACAAATAATTCATTTTTAAAAACAGAAAAGTAATTAACTATACATAGGTGGGTATACATATATTTATATTTGTTAAAATTTCTATTCAGCGCGTACGATTTTACGTGTTGAAGACACTTGAACGATTCAAATCACATGCAAAATCAGAATTGAGGTAAAATTGCATAAAATCAAGATTTAAATTGGTAAAATTGTTGAAATTGTGATTAAACTTGCTATTTTAGTGTGTTTAAATTTTTCACTTACTGGAGGCTTAGAGATGGGATTTAGTTTCATCTCTAAGCTTTCAGTAATTAACGACCAAATTGATTTATTAAGTAAGCTTCTAGTTATGCACATCCAAATCAATGAATCACAATTGAATTCGAGGGCTTGCTTCTGAAACCCTTATCTCTCTCTCTAGTCTCTACCTTCCATTGCCGTATGGTAGCTCGGTGGTGTCACCGTCTATCTCTTTCGTAGCGACATTCTCTGTGCTCGACATTCTCAGCAACAATAGTGTAACCTTTATCTCTTTCTCTTTGCTTTGTGTTTTCCTCTTTTAGTCTTCTTTACTGTTGTCGCTTTTACTGCCTTTCACCGATATTGATTTGTATATACATCATCTTACACCTTCCTTTCTTTGAATATTCACTTTTTTCTTTGGGGAGGGATTTCCAGTCAATTGTAAGGATTCCCAATTATCAGGGAATTAATGAACTTCACCAAACAAGTTTACAATTATGATCCACGTCTAATAAATTTACTATTCTATCTACTCTTCCTTCCATGTGTATATAATTTTGGTTATTTTGACATGTGTGTGTGTGTGTGTGTGCAAGTTTAATTTTGTCATTTCAAGTCTGATGGTTTCAACTCCTATTACTATTTTAGGATTTTTCATATTTCAAATTCAACAATAAAATTAAGACTAAGTTCTACCTAAACTTATTGTTATTTAAGTTAAGTTGTGATTAATTACTAAGGAAAATAATCACAACTAAAACTCATTTTATCTGTAATTATTTTCTAAATCAAAGCTACAATTTCAATCAGCTTATTAAATAATATTAATTAATTTTTTTATAAAATTATGTTATTATAAATATATGTTTACAAAAATTAAAGGATATTTTTAAGTGTCTTTAAAATCTTACGATTTTAAGATTCGATTTTATGGATACTTTTTCGACCCCACTTAAAATCTCGATTTTAACAACCTCGTTTATATGTTAAGATAATGTATACATGAGGACAAACTAAGAATATGAGTACACTGCTAGTGTATAGGTGCTATGCATGTATTCACATACTCATCGTTCACACTGACATGCAAAGCCTGTGTAACCACGTGACCTATACAACGTGCACTGACACACAACAACTTTTGATGGGACATAACAACATAGCCTGGGAAATTCAATAATGTTAGATTCAATTTGTTCAAGGCAAGGTAGGCAAAAACTATTTTTCTGTTGGACACTAGAGTTAGCTAGGCACTAATTAGGACTAGCTTAGGGATTTTTATTTCCATTATGATGCTATCCCAATTTTAGTGTGATGATCTTTTGTTCTTGTCGTTGTATGGTCTGACCTATACTTATCCTTTTTTTCTGCAACTAGACTTCTCTATATACCAGGTGAGTAGAAAGACTATGTTATGTTGGTCACATGTATATATTGATGCATCATATTCTCTTTAAATCTGATCATCTTACATGATTTACTTATGAATTGCTTAATTTTTCAAATGCTCATGAAATATTTTCATCCTACTGGAGAGACTTGCATTATGATATATGTAGAAATAGAATGTTTCTTGATTGAAATTATTCATCCGAGATGTATTAGTATATATACAAGAACTCCTAAAAAATTCTCCTAAACTTTAGGACTAGATTACACCCTTATTTTCTAGGATTTTGATTACATTTATTCTTATCCAGTAGATTACAACAACAAATAATCAAATTAATGTACAAGTACATAACTTGAATATATTTATCTATCTTCTTGGCTTGGAGTTTGAACGACTTCTTATCTCCAACAGCACTATGCACACGTACTTCATACGTACTCTAATAGTCCCATGCACACACTCCTTGTCAAGATGGTGAATGAATATTTATCATTGGCAGCTTGTCTTTTAGTTCTTCAAACCGCTTGATAGGTAATCCTTTTGTAAGGAGATCTGCCACTTGCTAGTTAGAGGAGATAAAGGAAATTTGGAGGAGATTGGACTCTAATTTCTCCATAATAAAATGCTTGTCAATCTCAATATATTTACTCCTGTCATGTTGTATAGGATTATGAGTGCTATTAATCGTTGATCGATTATCACACAATAGTTCAATAGGCTTTTACACTTGAATCCTTAAGTCTTCTAGGACTATCTTCAGCCATAAGAGTTCACACACACTTGAATTTAGCGTCGACACTTGACCTTGATGCAACTCCATGCTTTTTGCTTCTCTAAGACACTAAGTTGCCTCCTAAGAACACACAAAATTCAGTTGTTGATCTCCTATCCACTAGTGAGCCTCCATAATCTGCATTTGTATACCCTTGAAACTCTAAATTGGCTCCCTGTGCAAGTAGGATACCTTTGCTCGGTGTAGCTTTTAGGTAATGCAGTATTCTCCTTACAACCTGCATATGTTCCTCATTAGGGTTGTTCATGAATTACTTGCTAGCTAACAACAAATGCTACGTTAAGCCTAGCATGAGAGATATATATTAGTTTTTCTACCAATCTTTGGCATTGCCCTTTGTCTATTGTCAGTCCATTGTGATTTTTCAGCAACTTCATGTTGAGATCCATTGAAATTCGTGTTCCCTTTCCTCCTAGTAGACCTGTCTCAATAAGGAAATCTAGTATATATTTTTGCATCGATAGAAAGATTCCCTTCTTCGAATATGCTACTTCAATCCCCAAGAAATATTTTAGCACTCCCAAGTCTTTAATTTCAAATTCCTTGGCTAGGTTCTACTTGAGGCATTCTTGTTCATCCTGTCACAACAATGTCATCAACATAAACTAATAATGTTGTTACCTTTTCTCCCACAAGTTTGATAAAGAGTGTGTTGATCCCCTGATGAGTGCATAATTCCATATATTTATTTCCCTTGCATATGGTCTCGTGGGTGAGTTTTATGCCTTATTGTGCTGAGTTATGCTTATTTTTATGGTTAAGGTAATTTTGAATAGTTTAGAATAAATTGGGCTTTTACTTAGAAAATTTCAGCTTCTTAATATTTTGACCTTTTGGGATTCTTGTAGATTTTTGAACATGTTAGAGTTCAAGAACATGAATGAGGTCTTTAGAGCTTTTTTAGAGGACTTCTTGGACTTTCTGGAATGGTCTTATTTGTCCAAATTCGAGTTCATTTAGGCCTCCAAACATTGCTCCAACATTAGGGCCGAAAAGCTAGGCCAAATCTGAATCGGATTAGAATTCTACACGAATATAGAATCTTTAAAAGGCCATAACTTGAGCTTCTAATGTCCAAATAGAGTGATTCAAAATCCAAAATTAAACTAGACATTCTGAACTACAATTATTAAGAAGGGGCTAAAGCCAAAAAGTCTTGTTATTTGACCCAAAATGGGCTCCAAATTTACGGGAGTCTAGGAACCCTAATTCTTTTGTTGATTTGGATTCTTTGTTGGGGGATATTTAAAGTGTTGATCCAAACTCAAGAATGGAGGACGTCCAGGAAGCAAAAGAGGTAGAGAAACACATCCAAAGGGAGGAGAAAAGGTCATTTTCATATTTTCTCTTCTTTTTGTGTTCTTTTTCTCATTATGTGTGGCTAAACTTTGGTCTTTGTTATACCAAATTGCTCTAATCAACATATTGTGTGTTTTGATGATTAACAAATATAATTTTAGTAAAACTATTTTTGGTATATTTAAAATCCCTAATGTATTTTTGATATGGTTTAAGTATTATAGTATTTTGTGTATCAAAATAAACCAAGTAATGATATTTTTCTAAGTTTGGAATATTAGTAAGCTATAAGGGAACATATAAGAAAATATTTTCTTTTTGAAAAACTAACTCCCGATATTTTCATAGTTAATGTTCATTAGTGTTAAAATGATTTTTTACGAATTTTTCAAGAAATAGAAGGTATTTATTTTGGGGGTGGTAAAATCGCTAAATTCCGATTTTGTACTAAAACCCAAAATCTACTTTCTTATCTATTTGGATTTTGATTTTTTAGATATTTTTATTGAATCCAAATGGAGGGTACTTTGTTATTTATATTTATGCATTAAAGTAAGTGGTAGGTAAAATATAAATAAAATAAAATGAGGACATTTACTTTAATGCAAATTAAAGAAATGGAAATAACTTATAGTGTATTCATGCTATATAGATTATGCCTTCAAACAATTGCTATATGTTTAAAATCCATTTTCTATAAAATCTGGCCTAACAGTCGACTCCCCTTCAGCTGGAGTCGACTCTTGCAAAGTGAGAGGCAATCCAGTCGAGAACAGTTGATGCAGAGTTGACTTAGCAGTATTCGTGTTTTTCGAAGAGTCGACTCTAGCATTAGAGAAGTCGACTCTTGTATAACTAGAGTCGACTCCTACTTCAAATAGGAGTCGACTCCTGTTTTAGTGAAGTCAGCTCTCGGCTCCAACGGTCGAATTTTTCCTAACTGTTCTAGATCCGTTAGAAGCTCTACTATAAATATCAAGGTGAGATTTTTGGAGAAGGTTAATGCACAATCAAGATCTATCATCCTAAAGTACTTCCAAGCTCTCAAGCATTAATTTCAAAGAAATCCATGGCTCAAGCTCAAAGATACATCCATTGGAGCCCAAGGCAAAGGAGAATAAGATATTCTCTCCAAGTTGGTAAAAACTTATATCATTGTATTTGCATATTTACCTTGTATATTGTTCTTACATTGGTGTCAAGTTTAGTCCAAGTGTGTTAGAGATATGACTGATTATTTATATTTATTGTGGATTGTGAGTGGCCTTATAGAGCCCAAGTAATATAGGTGTGTTTTGTTGTATTAGTTTCCGGGGTGAGCTAAGGAGAAAACCTTGGTGTTGTGTAAAAGTTTCCTAGGTGAACTTGGTGGAAAAACTAGGTGTGGTTTTAGTAGAACCTCAAGTGTCGGATTGACCTTGAGAGAGTGGAGTAGGTGTTGGAGACACCGAACCACTATATCTCTTGTGTTGATTATTGTGGTTATTTGTGTATTTATATTGCTATCATTTCCAAATAATATATATATTTATAACAAGTGTATTTTGTGTATATGAAAATCTCAAGAGTTTTTAAAAAGGAAAGAATTTGGTTTAATTAGTTTTAATCACTCAATTCACCCCCCTCCTGAGTGGCCATTGTGTGTGTTAAGGGACCAACAGTCTTTCGGTAGAAGGATATTTTGAAGCCATGATGAACACTGTGAGTTCTTTTTGAGTTTATTTGCAATCTGATTTTCTCTTGTGTATTCATGTATCTTCTGATTTTAATGTTTATGATTGTGTGTTTTGATTGCGTAGACGGCCACTATTCAATTCTTGATGCATGATCAATTGCTAACTTGAATACCAAATCCGTAATTGTTTGGTCTTTCTTGCATAAGTAGCAACTAGGGTTGATGATTATGGACAAGTTTTTGTTCAATTCCTAGGGAGTACATGTGCTGAATTAAATAAATCGAGATTGTGTGTTATTATTCAGATTTGGTCTTGTTTTCACAAAGTTTAATGCTACCTTTGAATTAAATCCCTTCTATCAAAAGCGTTTCTTTTGATTAATTTAATCTCTTTACATTCTAATTTGCCTTATTAATTTAGAATAATATTCTGTTTTTAATTGTTTAAATTTCAAAATTCAAAACCCCCCAATTGTTTCTTCCATTTATTTTAAGTTTTCAAAGGAATAAATCTAACCAATCCATGTGGATACGACTATACTCATCATTATTAGAATTTATATTTTTAAGAGCAAAAATTTATTATTTGTTGGATTCGATGCCCATCAAATTTTTGGCGTTGTTGCCGGGGATTGGTGTTAAATAGACTTATTCTTCTTATTTTTATTTGTATTGTTATTTTTATTTTTTTTTATTTTATGCCTCGTTCTTCTCGTACAGGTGAACTCGAATACGATCCTGAGATTGAGAAGACAGCTCGAAGGTTGAGGAAGGAAACTAAATTGCACAAACAAGTATCTTCATCTTCATTCCCCAGATTGAATTTACCAGTGGACTCGGTTGATTCATCTAGCGATATTGAAACAGAACAAGAGATGGCCATGAAGAAAGAACCTTAAGGGAATTGGCTTCACCAAATGAGAACAAACAGTTGCTCTGCATTAAGTATCCAAGCTTAGAGGTAGATTTTGAATTAAAATCTTGCTTGATCCATTTGCTTCCAAAATTCCATGGTCATGAGAATGAAGATCCCCACAAGCATCTAAAGGAATTCCATGTGGTGTGTTCAAACCAGAAACCACAAGGAGTGACTGAAGAATATATCAAATTGCATGCTTTCCCATTCTCGTTGGCCTATACAACAAAGGATTGGTTGTTTTACTTACCTCCAGGTTCTATAACTACATGAATAGGGATGGTCAAATTGTTTCTTGATAAATTTTTCCCTGCTTCACGAGTTGTTAGCATCATAAGGGAGATATGTGGAATAAGGTAGAAAGATACATAAACCCTTCACGAGTATTGGGAGAGATTTAAACAACTGTGTGCCAGCTATCCTCAACATGGAATTTCTGAACAGCTTCTCATTCAATATTTCTATGAAGGGTTACTACCTATGGAGAGGAAAATGATGGATGCAGCCAATGGAGGTGTTATAGTGAATAAAACCCCTATTGCCGCTAGAGATTTGATTTTCATCATGGCTGCTAACTCATAACAGTTTGGATTCGGACAAGTAACCCATTTGAGAAGGGAGAATGAGGTAAGTATATCTTCCCTTGAAAATCAAATATCGAATCTAACTTCTCTTGTTTAATAATTGGCTGTAGGAAATTTGCAACATGTGAAAGCTTAAGGTATTTGCGCTGCTACTGGTCATCCAACGGATATGTATCCTACACTTCAAGAAGATTCTTTAGAGCATGTCAATGCAGTTGGAGGATTCCCAGGCCCACCAGAAAGAAAGTACGACCTTATTCGAATACCTAAAATCCAGGATGGAGGGATCATCCCAACTTCAGTTATGGAGCAAGACCAGAATTCCAACATTACCAGCCTAAACCCCATATTCCACCACAACAGCCTTCCTCAAGTTCAGGTGTGTCTCTAGAAGAAATTGTTAAATCACTTGCAACTAACACACAACAATTTCAAGAGGTGACAAGAACAAACATCAAGCAATTGGAGAATCAAGTAAGTCAATTGGCATATTCAGTGGGCAGGTTGGAGTCTCAAGGTAAATTATCTTAAAAAACTATTGTTAACCCAAAACAAAATGCTAGTGCAATCACCTTGAGGAGTGGCAAGGAGTTGGAAGAACCCAGCAAGACAAAGCAAAGAATTTTAGGAGAAGAAGCTGAAAAAGAAGTTGTTCCCCAACCTCAAACTGACAAGCCTAAAGGACTTAATATTGAACAACCCAAGGCGTTGGTGACAAATCCTCATTTTCCTACCAGATTGAATAAATCCAAGAAAGAGGAGGAGGAAATCCTAGAAACCTTTCGCAAAATTGAGGTAAATATTCCATTACTTGATGTAATTAAACAAGTGCCTCGATATGCTAAATTCTCAAGGAATTGTGCACCAACAAGAGGAAGTTGAAAGGTAATGAGAAGGTAAGTATGGGAGAAAATGTTTCAGCCGTCCTTCAAAAGAAATTACCTCCCAAATGCACGGACCCAGGTATGTTGACTATCCCTTGCAAAGTAGGTAATGTCAGAATTGAGAAAACAATGTTAGATCTAGGAGCTTCAATAAATGTCATGCCTCTTTCTGTTTATTCATCTTTGAATATTGGTCCATTGAAAGAAACATGTGTGATTATTCAACTTGTTGATTGATCTAATGTGTATCTTGAGGGAATTCTTGAGGATGTTTTAGTGCAAGTTAATGAATTGGTTTTTCCTGCTGATTTTTATGTGCTTAACATGGAAGAAGATTACTCATCTAATCTAGCACCAATCTTATTAGGGAGACCATTTCTAAAAACATCTAGAACAAAAATTGATGTGCATGATGGAATTTTCACTATGGAATTTGATGGTGAAATTATTAAATTTAATATTTATGAAGCCATGAGATATCCTAGTGATGTGTCCCCTGTTTATGTTATGGATGTTAGTAACCTTTAGCATAAGAAAATTTTGATCTTCTTGATGATGATAAGTTGAAAATTACACTTAGCAGGAACTTCACTCTTGAAGGATTAGAAAAAGTTATGAAGAAGTTTGTATTGGTTTTTGACTTGCAAGATGCAATCCATGAACTGGAGTCACTTAAACCTGTGAAGTATATTGTGTCTCAAATTGATTTGCCTTTTTCTCACCCAAATTTTTTTCCTTCTGTGGTGCAGGCACCAAAATTGGAATTGAAACTCTTGCCAGATTATTTGAAGTATGTATTCTTAAGGGAAGGGAAAATTCTTCCAGTGATAATCTCCACAGAGCTCTCTACTTTGGAAGAAGAAAAATTAACTCAGGTGCTTAGAGAGTATAAAGAAGCTATTGGATGGACTATGGCTGACATTAAAGGATTGAGCCCTTCTACATGCACGCATAGAATACTACTGGAAAATGATTGCAAGCCTTCTAGAGAAGCCCAACGTAGATTGAATCCACCCATGATGGAAGTGGTAAAGAAATAAATCTTGAAACTTCTAGATGTAGGTATGATCTATCCAATTTCTGATAGCAAATGGGTGAGCCTGGTTCAAGTTGTCCCAAAGAAAATAGGTATAACAGTGGTTAAAAATTCTGAAGGTGAGATGGTGCCTACTCGTGTCCAAAACGGGTGGCGAGCGTGTATCAATTATAGGAAGTTAACTGCATCAACTAGGAAAGATCACTTCCCCCTCCCATTTATTAACCAAATGCTTGAACGATTGGCAAGTCGTGCTCATTATTGTTGTCTTGATGGTCATTCAGGTTTTCATCAGATTCCAGTTGCATCAGAGGACCAAGAGAAAACTACATTCACGTGCCTCTTTGGAACTTTTGCATATCGACGAATGCCATTTAGACTTTGCAACGCTTCTGGTACATTTTAGAGGTGCATGGTTAGTATATTTTCAGATTATGTGGAGAGCATCATAGAGGTATTTATGGATGATTTTACAGTTTATGGTAATTCTTTTAATGCTTGTTCAACTAACCTCACAAAAGTGCTTAGAAGATGCATAGAAACAAACTTAGTTTTAAACTATGAGAAGTGTCACTTTATGGTTGATCAAGGCATTATTCTAGGCCATATTGTATTCTATAGGGGAATTGAAGTTGATAAAGCTAAGATATAAATTATTAAATCTTTGCCTTACCCCACAAATGTGCGAGAAGTTCGCTCTTTTTTTAAACATGCAGGATTCCATCGGCGCTTTATGAAAGACTTTCCAAGATCACTCAACCCCTATGTAGGCTGCTGCAAAAAGGTATGGTTTTCGAATTTGGTGAGGCATGCAAATGAGCATTTGACAAATTGAAAGATATGCTCACTTCAGCACCAGTTATCCACCCGTCGAATTAGCGTCTTCCATTCAAAATCATGTGTGATGCAAGTAATCATGCAGTTGGTGTTGTACTTGGATAAAAAGTTAAAAAACCCATCATGCCATTTACTATGCCTCCAAGACACTTGACAATGCACAAAGCAACTATTCCACAATTGAAAAAGAACTTGTAGCTGTTGTTTTTGCTTTGGAAAAATTTCATTCTTATTTGCTTGGCACTAAAGTGATTATTTATTTTGATCATGCAACTCTCTAGTACTTATTTTCAAAGAAGGAAGCGAAACCTAGACTCATTCGATGGATTCTCTGGCTACAAGAATTTGAATTGGAGATACGTGATAAAAAATGTACAAAAAATTTGATTGTTGATCATCTCAGTAGATTAACCACAAGTGAAGAGCCATCCCCATTACAAGACAACTTCCCAGATAAGTATCTCTTTTCTCTTCAAGAGATTGTCCCCTGGTATGCTGATATAGTTAATTATTTAGTTATTAGAACACTAT
This sequence comes from Diospyros kaki, assembly GCA_036245055.1. Lineage (NCBI taxonomy): Eukaryota > Viridiplantae > Streptophyta > Magnoliopsida > Ericales > Ebenaceae > Diospyros > Diospyros kaki. Next base: position 29,573,506 of record BSEG01000012.1, read on the forward strand.
TAGATGACTTGTCTAGAGCTTAAAAAGGTAAATTAAAAAGTGATGCTAAATATTATGTTTGGGATGACCCTTACTTGTGGAAACATTATTTTGACCAAATTATTTGTAGGTGTGTTTCTCAGCAAGAAATTCCATCCATTCTTAAATTTTGTCATTCATATGCATGTGGAGGACATTTTGGTCCTAAGAGAACATGCTGTAAGATATTAGAGTGTGGATTGTTTTCGCCTACTTTATTCCGTGATTCATATATGTTTTGCAAGTCTTGTGAACAATGTCAGAAAACAGGAAACATAGGGCATAGAGATCAAATGCCACTTACCCCTATTCTTGTTTGTGAAATATTTGATGTGTGGGGTATTGATTTCATGGGCCCTTTCCTTTCTTCTTATAATAATGTTTACATCATTCTTGCTGTGGATTATGTTTCAAAGTGGGTAGAAGCTAAGGCTACCTGGACTGATGATACTAAAGTGGTTGTAGATTTTGTCAAATCTCATATTTTTGTTAGGTTCAGGACACCAAAGGCTATGATCAGTGATCGTGGGACTCATTTTTGCAATAGAGTGGTGGCCACTTTGTTGAAGAAATACAATGTTACCCATTGCATCTCTACAGCTTATCACCCATAAACAAGTGGACAAGCTGAGGTATCCAACAGAGAAATCAAATCCATACTCGAGAAGACCATCAGCCCAAATAGGAAGGATTGGAGTTTAAGGCTTGATGATGCACTTTGGGCTTACAGAATAGCATACAAAACTCCTATAGGTATGTCTCCTTACCGTTTGGTATTTGGTAAACCGTGTCACCTTTTGATGGAGTTAGAGCACAAATCATATTGGGCTGTCAAGTATTGCAATATGAAAATGGATGAATCAGGTGCACAAAGGAAATTACAATTGTAAGAGTTAGAGGAAATCCGTAATGATGCCTATGAGAGCTCGAGGATCTACAAAGAAAAAACAAAGGCCTTCCATGATCAAATTATCTCTAGGAAACATTTTTCTATTGGTCAAAAAGTTCTAGTTTATCACTCTAGATTAAAATTATTTTCTAGTAAATTGCGTTCTAGATAGATAAGACCTTTTCTTGTTACAATATGTTTTCTCATGGTGCAGTTGAGATACAAAGCTTGGACACTGGTAAAACTATTAAGGTCAATGGTCATCGCTTAAAGCCTTTTTATGAAAGTTTTCAGGTATACAATATTGATCAAATTAATTTGGATTGTCTAACTTATATAGATTGAGAAGCGACAAAGTCTAGCCAAAGACATTAAACAAAGGCACTGCTTGGGTGGCAGCCAAAGATGATCAGATTTGCATTCTCTATCCCTTTTCTTTTTCTTTTCATATGCATTATTTTTTTTTTTTTGGTGTCATTTTCTTGTATTTAGCCTTCCACTGGGGAGAATGTAAGTTTTAAGTGTGGGGGAGTGATTGCATTTAGAGAGTGTAGAGAGTACATTTTGATTTATTTTTTTTTAAGATGTCTAGGATGTTTTCCCAATGATATTCAAGGATTCACATGTTATAAACTTAGATTGACTTGAGGTGAGAATGTTATAACATGATTGAACAAAATACTTGCATACTTAGGCTAGAATTGACTCAAGTTTGATTTTGAAGAGTATTAACTTGTGTTGGTAGACCAAAAAACTATTATTGGGTGAGCCTTTGACATTGAAACATACATGGCAATCTTGTGTTTTCTTTTGGAGTGATATTCATTCATGTAAGATTGCTATAAAACTTGCTTCTAATACTAGTCAAAGTTGTAGATTCATGTGCATACATAAAGATGAAAATGACATATAAGATTTATAGCCACTTGACTTAAAAAGTCGACCTTACAAAATTGACTTTAGTATACCTATTTTGAGCTTATTGTCCTTTTCTTTGTTCAACAACCCTTGTTAATAAGTCGTAAACCATTTTCATTTGTTATCCATATTTTTTTTACTCACCTTTGAACTAGTAGAGCATTTGAAATTATTCGATGGGTTTTGAAAAGGATGGTAAATTGAATGAGTGTGGAGATGCTATTATTGATGAAATGGATTGTATTTGGGGAATGCTTATGATATTATTTCCTTGTAGCAAAAAAAAATAGTTATTGATATTTATCTACTCTTATGTTTTAAGCTACTTAGTAGTAATTGGGGGTTGACAGTATGCTCTTGCATCATCCTTCACATCAAATGGTGGTTCAAAATATGAGTATGCATATGCACCCTAAGCAATTATTTAGGGGAGTAATCGGGTGTCTTCATCACAAATGTCGACATTCGTGTCAAAAGCCAAGTAATGCTTAGAGAAAAAAATATATGTTGAAAAAAAAAGAGAAAAAAGAAAGAAAAAAAGAAAAGAAAAGGTGCAAGGACATAATAAATGATTTTTTAAAGAAATGAATAAGGAAGGAAGAAACAAAGAGTGTTTGATTATTGATTGAGGTGTTGGGTCCGTCATGCCTAATTAATCCAAGTTGTTTCTAAATGCTCTATCAGTTTCTTAGGTCTTAACCTTTTTCCCTTTTATATCCTAGCTTTACCTTAGCCCCATTACAACCTTATTAAAGACCATTGGATTTATGTACGACATGTGACATCAGCAACAAAGATTGAATGAAGAAGCAAGTTTATGGTAGTAATTGAGTATGAATTGAATCTTAAGTGAATTTTTCCAACCCTTAAACACTTGAGTGAATTATGAGTGACGTGTGAGGGTCTACCATACTTGTTGATTGCTTTTTGAATGAAAGTCTCTTGTTTATTTTAGTTTGAGTTTGTTGAGTGTTTTAGTTCATGACATGTTATAGTGTTTGATTGTTTGGGTTGTCTTTGATTATGATATGTGATGTTTTTGATGTCATTAGGGGAATTAGTGTGATTGTGTCATGTCGTCTAATTTTGCCTGAAGGCAAGCAAAAGCTAAGTGTGGGGGAATTTGATAAGTGCATAATTCCATATATTTTTTTCCCTTACATATGGTCTTTTGGGTGAGCTTTATGCCTTATTGTGCTGATTTATGCTTATTTTTATAGTTAAGGTAATTTTGGATAGTTTAGAATAAATTGGGCCTTTACTTAGAAAATTTCAACTTTTTAATATTTTGATCTTTCAGGCTTCTTGCATATTTTTGAACATGTGAGAGTTTAAGAACATGAATGAGGTCTTCAGAGATTTTGGGAAGGACTTCTTGGGCTTTCCAGAATGGTATTATTTGTCCAAAGCCGAGTTTGTTTGGGCCTTCAAACATTGCTTCAACATTAGGTCCGAAAAGCTGGGCCAAATTCTAATCGGATTAGAATTCTACACGAACACTGAATCTTTAAAAGGCCATAACTTGAGCTTCTGATGTCCAAATCGAGTGATTCAAAAGCCTAAATTAATCTAGACATTCTGAGCTACAATTATTAAGAAGGGGACAAAGCCCAAACGCTCATTATCTGACCCAAAATGGGCTCAAAATTTATGGGAGTCTAGGAGCCCTAATTCTTTTACTGATTTGAATTCTTTGTTGGGGGGATATTTAAAGTCTTGATCCAAGCTCGAGAAGGGAGGATGTCCAGGAAGCAAAAGAGGCAGAGAAGCACATCCAAAGGGAGGAGAAAGCATCATTTTCATATTTTTTCTTCTTTTTGTGTTCTTTCTCTCATTTTGTGTGGCTAAACTTTGGTTTTTCGGTAGAAGGATATTTTGAAGCCATGGTGAAGAACACTGTGAGATCTTTTGAGTTTATTTGCAATTTGATTTTCTCTTGAGTATTCATGTATCTTTTGATTTTAATGTTTATGATTGTGTGTTTTGATTGCGTAGACTACCGCTATTCAATTCTTGATGCATGATCAATTGCTAACTTGAATACCAAATCCGTAATTGTTTGGTATTTCTTGCATAAGTAGCAACTAGGGTTGATGATTATGGACAAGTTTTTTTTCAATTCCTAGGGAGTACATGTGCTGAATTAAATAAATCGAGATTGTGTGTTTATTGTTCAGATTTGGTCTTGTTTCCACAAAGTTTATTGCTGCCTTTGAATTAAATTCTAGAGAGCTTGTTCTAGGGTTGTTTGAAGGTAAGGGTTAATTGAAGAGTTTGTTTTAATTAACTAAGAAGTAAGGGAAACATTTAATGAACTTAGCTTGTTGTTCTTTTTAAAGCCAAGTATTCAAGGAAAATTAGTGACTTTAGCATCAATGATCAGTGTCATAACCATTGTTGATAAATCCCTTCTACCAGAAGCGTTTCTATTGATTAATTTGATCTCTTTATATTCTGATTTGGCTTATTAATTTAGAATAATATTCTATTTTTAATTATTTAAATTTCAAAATTCAAAACCCCCCAATTGTTTCTTTTATTTATTTTAAGTTTTCAAAGGAATAGATCTAACCAATACCTGTGGATATGACCTTGCTCATCACTATCCGAATTTATATTTTTTGGAGCAAGAATTTATTATTTGTTGGATTTGACACCCATCATCCCCTCTATTTTGATGATACCCATAGCATTCATAGCTGTTGAGAATAGCCTAAACCATGCTCATGGGGACTGTTTCAATCCATACTAGGCCTTCCTTAGCTTGCATACTTGCCCTGCTCCTTCTTAGGCAAAGCTAAGAGGTAATTCCATAAAGATGTCTTCCTTCAAATCCTCGTGTAAGAAGGCATTTTTGACATCTACTTGCTGTAATTTCCACCCCAGGTTAGCTGCTAAAGATATAAGCACTCTAGCAGTTGTCATCTTTGCTACCAGGATAAAGGTCTCAAGATAATCAATCTCATAAGATTGGGTATACTCCTTGGCTACAAGTCTTACCTTATATATTTTAAGAGTACCATTAGCCTTATACTTTAGGTTGAATATCCATCAGCAATCGACAGGCCTAATTCCTTGGGTTGTGGTACTGATTCCCAAGTTTAATTTTTGTGTAGAGCCCTCATCTCTTCTAACATTGCCTTTTTCCATTTCGGATCCTTTAGTGCTTCCTCCACTGACTTTGGAATAATAATAGCATCCAAGGATGTTAGGAAGCTTTTATGGGTAGGAGAAACGCGATGGTAGGATAGGAAATTGGCCAAGGGATGTTTAGTACAATTTATGACCCATTTTCTAAGAGAAATTGGAAGATCTAGATTGACAGGATTGGGTTCAGGGTCTGGTAGAATAGGGTCAGTATCTCCAAGTATGTGTTCTTCCATGCTTGAATATGGGGCTACAATTGGTGTAGACTATGAATCATCACTAGCCTGCATTCTCTTTTAAATGTAGGGAGATCCCTTGTACCTATTTGTAGGAGCTAACTGCTGGGTTACTTATTCAAGAAGGATAGAATGAGAGGGAGACTGATGAGTGTGTTGAGGAGAGGAAGGAATAGGCAGCTCAAGATCAAGTTGGATAGAGCTTACTATGGCTGATTTTGGAAACATGAAGAAATTTTCTAGATCAGTCTCAGCTCTTATATTCTCCCTCTCCGATTGAGAACTAGAGAATGATTGGGACTCATTCAAGGTAACATCCTTGGAAACATAGAATTTTCTTGAAGTATGATTGTAACATTTATAGCTCTTTTTAGTTGGAGAGTATTCGAGAAAAACATATTTTCGAGCTCTAGGATCGACCTTATCTTGATGGACCTTAAGTATGTGGACAAACAAAGCATACACATCCAAATACTCTAAGGGTGTGTTTGATTGCAAGTATGGAATTTATATGGAAAGAAAATATTTTATAGAAAATTGAATTGCTTAGAATTAAATTCCAAGGAAAATGTCAATTGAAGGTGTTTGATTGTCTTAATTTTCTACCTATAAATTATTATATTTTTTCAACTTTTGGTATTTGATTGCCATTATTTTCTATGAAAATAATCGCATACATACCTGCATAGAGGGATTGTTGTGTTCTTACTCTAACAACGTGGTATCAGAGCCAAGAAGGCCTTTACGACGATCAAGAATGTCAAGAAACTCAAGAAGACGGAATCAACTCTAGAATCGATATGCCACCGATTGCCTTGAGATATGATATCGACAAATTCGTTGGGACAAACGATTTTGGTTTGTGGAGGATTAAGATTGAAGCTCTTCTCTATAATTAAGGATCATATGGAGCTTTGGAACAAGAGGATAAGACAATTGACACAACAACTTGGAAAGAAGTATCGGTGATGACTGAAGAACAGAAAGAGACTCAGAAGGAAATCAACAAGAAAGCCTACAACATGCTGATTCTAAGCCTACGAGATAGAGTGTTTAGGGAAGTCTCAAAGTTGAAGTCAGCGCCCGAAATATGGAAGAAGCTTGAAGACCTATACCTTAAGAAGACCCCTTCTAGTCGTCTATACCTAAAGGACAGATTCTTTAATTTTAAAATGCAAGAACACTAGAAATTGCAAGAACACATAGATGAATTTAATAAATTGTGCATAGACTTAGAAAATATAGAAGTGAAATATAAAGATGAGGGTAGAGTTTTAGTACTTCTATATTCGTTGCCTAAGTCCTATGAGAATTTTGTAGATATACTACAACATGGCAGAGATAAGCTTTTGTTAGATGTTGTCATAGGTGGATTAAATTCCAAAGAACTGAGGTCTAAGATGAATGGCAAATCTACTCCTAGGGATGCATTAATAGTTAGGTAAAGAAACTCTAAACAATACCAGAAGAATAGGGGTAAATTCAGGTCAAAATCTAGGACAGGAAAGGGTTCTATTAAATGTTATTATAGTCAATAAGAAGGTTACATTAAGCGACAATATCCAAAGAGAAAGAAAGACTTAGCCTGGAAGGATAAATCAGGAGGAGGGCCAAATTTCTATGATTCAGGTTATGATGGTTTTAAGGCTTTAATTGTTTGTGAAAGTGTAGAAAGCCAAGAGTGGGTCCTGGACTCTAGCTGCTCCTTTCACATAACCCTAAAGAAACATTGGTTACAAAATTTTAAGGAAATCAATGGAGGAAAGGTCTTGCTTGGCAATGACCATTAATTAAAAGTTCAAGGGGTAAGAGATGTTATGTTAAAGCTTCACGATGGCTCCCTTAGAAGTCTAACATCTGTAAGATATGTCCCTAAATTAAAGAGAAATCTGATTTCTCTTGGTGAACTAGACAGGAATGGTCTTAAGTTTAAGGGTGAGGGTGGAGTTGTCCAGATATCAAAAGGATCATTAATATGTATGATAGTTGTTTTAAAAAATGACATATGTCTCCTATAGGCTACCACATTATGTGGTGAAGCTACAACAATTAGTCCTAACCTTAAGTTTAAGGAAAGCCTGTGGCATTTAAGATTGTGACATGAGCAAAGGCTCAAGGAACTTACAAGTCAGGATATTTTGGATTTAGGGCAATCCTTAGAATTAAGCAAGTGTGAATCTTGCATTTTTGGGAAGACAGCTAAGGTTAAATTCAATAAAACACCAATTCACACATCAAAAGCACCCCTAGATTATATACATTCAGACTTGTGGGGTCCAACTCAGTCATTGATTCATGGGTGCTCTCGTTATTTCCTATTATTAATAGATGATTTTTCAAGAATGCTATGGGTATATGTCCTAAAATCTAAAGATAATACTTTTGAAACATTTAGGACATGGAAAAGTATGGTATAAAATGAAAAGAAATCAGATCAATTAAGGTTATAAGAACAGATAACGGGTGGAGTTTTGTAATAGGAGTTTAATCAAATGTGTAAGGATGGTGGGATCATTAGGCACCTTATAGCTCCCAAAAATCCCAAGCAAAATGGGGTGGCCGAGAGGATGCATAGAACCCTCTTGGAAAGGGTAAGATGCATGCTTTTCCTTGCAAAATTACCCAAGTCTTTTTTGAGGGGAGGTAGTTGTAGTTGCAACCCATGTTCTTAATAGGACACCCTCCAAAGCTATAAACCTCCAAACCCCTTATGAAAGATGGACAGGACATGAACCAAGCCTAGACCATCTTAAAGCGTTCAGATGCCTAGCCTATGCTCATGTGAAGCAAAGCAAATTAGATCCTAGGGCCAAGAAATGTCTGTTTATTGGTTACCCATTTGGTGTTAAAGGCCACAAATTATGGAACTTAGAACCAGAAGGACGAGACCCATATTCACTAGAGATATGACATTTGATGAAGAGTATACCATAAAGTTAGGAAATAATGAATCTCAGCCCGATCAGGAAGAAAATAGAGAGGTTGTTCAGGTGGAGATCACTGGAATTAGCCTTAATTCACCTTAAGATGCTCCTAAAACTGAGTATGATTTACCTGAACCTGAGCAAGTAGATGACCATGGCCAGGACCATTAATCTTCCCAATTTGACAAGGAAGATGATAGCAGTGATGCAGATTCCAACCTAGGGGATTACCCTAATCGTGATAGGTATAGTGTGGCAAGGGATCGATAGCCTAGAACCCGTAGGCCAGCTCAAAGGTATGGTTACTCAAACCTTGTGACATATACCTTTACTAGTGCAACATAAGTTATAGGAGAGGAACCCCTTACCTATGAAGAGGAAATGGACTCAAAGGATGATAACACGTGGCAGGTAGCCATGAGGTCAGAGATTGCATCCCTCAAGAAGAACCATACCTGGGAGTTGGTTGAAAGACCAAAAGGACAGAAAGTGGTAGGCTGTAAATGGCTGTACAAAATTAAAGAGGAAGCAGGAGAAAATACTAAGCCTAGGTTTAAGGCAAGACTGGTTGCTAGAGGCTTTACTCAAATGAGGTGTTCATTGATTTCAATGAGGTGTTCTCCCCAGTTGTGAGACACACCTCTATATGGATTTTATTAGCAATCACTGCTCAATTAAATCAAAATCTTGAGAAAATGGATGTCAGAACTACATTTCTTCATGTGGACCTAGAGGAGAGGATTCTAATGGAACAACCAAAGGGTTTTGAAGCTAAGGAAGAGGTGGTGAAGGTATGCTTTCTTAGAAAGTCCCTTTATGGGCTTAAACAATCCCCAAGGCAGTGGTACCGAAAGTTTGATTCAATCATGTTAAGCTAAGGGTACTCTAGAAGTTCCTATGATTGTTGTATCTGTTTTAAACATATCTCTCCTAGCATTTCCATATACTTGTTGCTCTATGTAGATGACATGCTTAGAGCAAGTTAGTCCACACAAGAAATCTAGCTTCTCAAGAAAAGGCTAAGGGCTGAATTCGAAATGAAGGAGCTCGGGGAAGCTAGAAAAATTCTAGGGATGGAAATCGCTAGAGATAAGCATCATAGGAAGATATATCTCTCACAAAAATCTTACTTAGCCATGCTATTATCTAGATTTGGAATGTTTGATGCAAAGGCAGTTAGTTTGCCATTTGTTCCCCATCTTAAACTATCCTTTGATCAGTCCCCTAAAAATGAGGAAGAGAAGAAGGAGATGGAGCACATCCCTTATTGGTGTGCACTCGACCTGACTTGGCACATGGAATGAGCGTGATAAGTCGGTTTATGGCCAATCCAGAAAAGCCCCATTGTATGGCAATCAAGTGGATGTTTAGATATATTAAAGGATCTATAAATAATACATTGTCCTATGGTGGAGCATAGATAAAAGAAGATCCAAAAATCGGTTATGTCTTTAGGTTATGGAACTCAACAATTAGTTGGTAGTCTCCAACATGTGGTAGCATTGTCAACTATCGAGGCTAAATACATAGCAATTTCAGAGGCAATTAAGGAAGCTACGTGGCTTAAGGGTCTAGTGAGTGAGCTCCTAGGGGTAGAAGTCAAGGCCACTTTGATGTGTGATAGTTAAAGTGCAATTCATTTGTCTGAAAACCAAGCACATCATGAAAAGACTAAGTATATAGATGTAAGACACCACTTTATAAGTCAAATTGTTGAAGATAAATCTGTTATTCTAACCAAGGTTGCAGGGGAAGACAATGCAACACACATGTTTACTAAATCTGTGCCTATAACAAAGTTGAAACAGTGCATGAAGATTCTGTAGATTGATCAAGGAGGAATTTGAAGATGCAGGGTAGTGGATGATGGTGTAGGGCTGAGAAGAAGCCTAATCAAGTTCAAATGGGTGGATAATTTGTTATGTCATTTGTACTAGATTAGGACTTTATTTTAAATGGATATTTTGTATGCTTTTCTGCTTTAGGTTTTATGAGTATTCTTCTAGAAGGGCGGTTAACCGAGTTTGTTGTTTCCGGTCAGGCAGTTAGTCAGTTGTAACTCACGTCCCTATGGCTTATAAATAGGGATTGTAGGGGTAGACAATACAAAGCTTTATTCCAAGACATTTTCTGTTTCTATCTTGTGAGTTGGGATAGATTGAGTGACTAAGAATCAGGTTGGGGATAAGCTTTTTAATCTCAAGGAATCTATTTAACTTTCAGGGTATATGAGCTGAGTGAGGATTCGGGTTTTCTTTGTAAACATCCTAAGAATTATTTTCAAGATAGTGGATTGGAAAGAGGCTGCACTAGTCTGGACATAGGTCCTATATTTTGGGACTGAACTAGGATAAATCACTTTATTCTTTACTGTTTTTCTTATTCTTGTTATTCTTTTCTATCGTTTGTATTCTTGGAGATTTTGAGTGATTTCTGTGAGTTATTGGGTTGAGAGAGTCTAGAAAGATTGTTGTGCTCTTACTCTAACACACCCAACAAGAGGATGAAGGAGCTGCTGTCACTAGATGCCACTGCCATCGCTACCGTCACTAGCTGCCGTTGCCGTTGCCATCGCCGTCGTCACTGGCCATCACAGCCACAGCCACAGGCACCGCTACTGTCATCATTGTTCACCTTCTAGCCATTCACTGTCGCTCTCGCTCCCTACCTTTCTCTTACTCACCCTCTTGGTCGCTCGCCCTTTTTCACGAAGATGAAACCCAAGCTGTTGCCGGCACCTTGAGAACCGACGACATGGCAGCAAAGGGATGATCCACCTCTACCATGGTCGTCGCCTACATCTTCTCCAGTCACCGCCCACTACCATTGCTGCCGCCGATGCCATGGTCATTGCCTATGTTTTCTCCAATCATCGATCCTTCTTTTCTGTTGCTGGGCGGTGATGGGTGATGTTGGATAGGGAAGGCTAGCGTGGGTTTTCCATTTCCATGGAAAATTGATTCTAACCCCCCCCCCCCAATGACAAAACCAATTCCAACAAAAGTGAAAAATAACCATCAAGTGACCACAAGCTGGAAAATATTTTCCATGAAAAATTTTGCTAATCAAACACCTCAAAAGCTGGAATTTGGGTGGAAAATGGCCATTTTCCATGGAAAAGAAGGCCAGTCAAATCGACCGTAAGGGGTAGAGGAGAATGCAGTTTTAATTTTGGAAAAAATGTGGATAAGCATTGGAAAGGGCTTTGATTATTGAGGACTTTAAAAAGAACCCTATTAGTTACATAAGTTGTTAACACAGGCTCCTCCGAAAATCGTGTTGGAACGTTATGATGATGTAGAAGGGTTCGAGTGACATTAAGGAGATGTCTCATCTTCCTTTCAGTCACTCCATTTTGTTGTGGAGTGTATATGCATGAAGATTCATGGACTATTCATTCTTTTTGAAAAAATTGATGCAAGTGATTATTGATATAGTTTTCTGCATTTTCAATTCTAAATTTTTGAATAGAAGTTCCAAATTGAGTTTGAACCATTTTGCAAAAATATGGTTGAATAGTCCCAATATTAGCTTTATCCTTTAATAGAAAACCCAACACATTCAGGTGCAATCATCTATGAATAAAATAAATCACTTTGCCATTGAACAATTTATAATCTTAGAAGAACCCCAAATATCTGAGTGGTTTAAAGCAAATGGATTGGATGGGAGTTTATTGGTAATTGGATAAGATACTCTATGATGTTTGGCCATAACAGACACATCACATTGAAAAACACTAGGATCTAGATTCTTAAATAAAGCATGAAACATTCCTTTTAATAGACTGAAAGGTGGATGACCTAATCGAAGGTGGTGAAGCCAGATGGTAGACTGATTAGAAGTTGAATAAGCTATCTGCAATTGCCTTCCTTAGGATAACTATTCTCTCCTTGTAGGATGTACAGGTCGTGATGTTCTTTAGTTGCACCAATTGTCCTCCTTGTATCCTTGGCCTGAAATTTACACATATATGGAGAAAATATAGCATGACAATTTAAGTCTTTAGTGAGCAGATTTATGGAGATAAGGCTGGTGGTCAAGTCAGGTACATACAGTACCTAATTAATGGACAACTGAGGGCTGAAATGGACCTTGCATTTTCCTTTGATGCGAACGAAAGTCCCATTGGCAATGGTTGTAACACCCTGCCCTATACAGGCGTGTTACTATAAGGAAGTTCCCGGGGATTCTTTTTTTTTTTTTTTTCTTTTCTCACCAAGTCTGATACTCGTGTCGCCTGTGAGCACAATCTTCACATGTAGATGAAAACCCCGAGAGTTCCAGTCTTGCTCGTTAAGTCAACAATAACATAATCTCAACCGAACGAGACAATATAAACACAGCGGAATACTTAATTAATCAAAATGACGTGGCCTACCACGTGTTACACTCGAATTGTTCCCACACCACCATATGAATACAACACCAATACTAATTATTACAACATCATCAAGCGGTTTATATATATAACATTAATGTTTCCAAAATAACATAACACCAACAACTATCAAACATACACCACTGGCTCCTCAGTCGTGTCCTCGACCTCGCTGCTATCCCTGACTGGAACGTTGAATGTTCTAGGGGCATAACCCATGTTAGATGATAAACCATCTAAGTGAAGGTAAGAAACAGTTATACAATGCATGAAAGACATACGAGCATGGCCTACTCAGACAAACGACAACATGCAAGACACGTCTGACTCGAGATATCACCTTGACATGCTTAATCCCTTGAATGCCCCACTGTGGCACACGTTCACCTAGTCCAATGTTAATCCCTCGGGTGCACCGTCGTGACACCCGTTCACCTGGTTTAACATTATTCCCTCGAGTACCCCAGTGTGACACCCGTTCACCTGGATTAGCATTATCCCAATCTCAAGTAGACCCCACATCGCCCCACATAGACCCAACAATGCAATGAAACATGACTCCTCATGATATGAAAATTTACACGCCATGCACCAACATTTTAAAAATAAACAGTTAATGCAATGTAGTGAATATCGACACAACGAACGTAAGTAAAAAGCCTTGTAAATACGCTAAGTCTAGGAGGGTAAAATGCTCACTAGCACTCACCAAAAGCACCTTAAAACACTTTCAAGACAAGGTTAAGCTAGAATCAAACCACTCACCTCGAACAAATTCGAATCGCCTTGATCTTCGTGCACGGCCTCGATTTGCGTGCCAAACCCCAAATATTTGAACTTGTACTAAACCTCAAGCCAAGATACTTCCTAAACATCATATTTAATTAAGAAAGCATTAAAATCTATTTTCCTCAATTTTTTTCATAATTTTCTCTATTTTTCTCCTATTTTTCACCTCGATAATTCAAAATAATTATTTACTAAAATATTTTTCCAAATATTTAAATATGATAAATCCTAAATTAAATCAATAAAAATAATAGAAGAAAAATTACCAAAATTGACCTTCTCACGCGCCCTCACGCGCCTAGCGCGTGGGTGCGGTTGGTGTGTGGCGCGTGCAGCCACGCGCCACCATCTTCCCCAAAATTTCGGCCACCGCCGACGTCTCCGATGCCCAAACAAAGGATACCCCCTTGAAGCCCTTGGATAGTCGATCCTAATGGCATGATTTTCGTGCCGAAAAGTCACCGAAAAACGCCCCAAACGGGCTGTTACAGGCGGCCAGTGGCGGTCCGCCTAGGGTTTTCCGACCGAGCTTCGAACGGCCATAAAACGCACACCATTGCTTCCCAAATTTTCCAGAAACGATGCCCATACCCCAAGGAGCAAAAGCCCTCTATCCCTTGCTTTCGATTCTTTCCCAAAATCGATCAATTTCATCGCTAAAATTCTTCAAGTTTCGGCCGCCTTTTATAGCCAAAAACCGGCCAAAATCCGGCCAATCACCGGCCATCACTTGGTCCCCAAGCTTCCTACTGCCAGTTGCAACCTTCCCCAGCCATCCCTCGCCCGTCCCATCGCAGGAAACGGCGGCCATGTGCGTGGGAGGCGGCGGCCGTTTTTTGCCTTCGCGTTCACACTATGCAAACTTTCCATTTTTTGCACTTTGACCCCTACTTTCTTCTAATGACATTCAGACCTTTTCCTTGTGCCCCTAAACTATCCAAACATACCACCTTGTCCCATAAGTTCAGTATATCTCATTTGATCCTCGAAACCCCTGAAAAATTACCATTTTGACCTCCCTTAGGCAAAATTAGAAAACTGCACTTAGGCCCGACTGGTCAAATTGACCTTAAATCCATTTAATTCAACCCAAAATCGCTTAAGGGTTGTTCTACACATGAAATATAGGTCCTTGACACGCTCTGTTGACTTTTCGGATGTCTCCTACGTCGATTCGGTTTTCTCAGCTCGGTCGATAGCTGTACCGAAAACTGTTCCTGATCCAATTTCTTTCATCACTAAAAATCATAGTTTAAATCGCTTGTCGATACTGTACAATTATATTTAGCTATCTGAGGTCCGAGTTACTCCCTCCGACTGATTTGTTCGTCTAAAACTGCGTTAATGTGCCATATAGCCCTATTATTTCGCTAATTCCAATTATACCCTTCCTTAAAAAAATCATTTATACTCTTAATAACTTCCCGGGTATTACAATGGTGATCCATTTGGTAGTCTCAAGAAGCTCATAGGTATTGTGAACATAGATATTGGGAGTCATATGGTTAATGGCTTCGGAATCCAGGACCCATATGTTATTCCTATCAATTTAGGAAGCAAGAAAATGATTGAAGATAAGTCTTTTACCTTGCTATGCAATGGAACAAGATGCTCCCTCATTGATTGCCTTTAAGAATTCCTTCAGCTTAGTTATTTCCTCTACATTAAGCTAGTTGAGATTTGCTCCAATTGCATCTTCTTTATCTCTTTCTTCTACTTGCACCTTGTTTGGAAGGTAACATTGTGGTCTCATATTCCTGAATCCTCCAATTTTATTTAGGAAAACCTCCTTCCCATGGAGCTTGAAGCATGTCTCCCTAGTATGTCGAGGCTTCCTGCAAAAAGTGCCATTGCCCTTCTCAACCTTCGGTCTTGGTTTGAGCTGATGCCTTGCATACTTTGCCTCATGCTCCTTCTTTGTTGTTGGAAATCAATGTTGATCCTTCTGTGTTATACTCATCAAGCATAGCCCCCCTTCAATTTTCTTCACTTCTCACAATGGCAAACAATTCATTTAAAGTATGAAACTCCCTTCCAATAACCTGTATTCTAACCTAATCAAACTCAGGATTTAGACCTGCCAGAAACTCAACTATGCAGTCTCTTTCAACAAATTGATTTAAGATAGCAACATTCTCTTTACATACCATTTTTATGGCTTGGTAATGATCAAGCTCTAGTCACAATCCCTTTATTTTATTATAGTATTCAATAACCGTGGACTGACCTTATTTAATGGCGCTGATCTTTGTTTTAATCTCAAAGATCACCGGGGCATTTTTCACCTTGGAGTAGGTTTGTCTCATCGTCTATGCTAGAAGTATAGAAGAAATCAAAGAGAAAATAAAGATGATCGAGTGGCTATTAGATTGCAGGACTTAAATGTAATAAACTGTAATTAATAAAGGTAATTTAGACTTTGTAACAGTTGGTACAGTGAAAAGAGAGAGAGTTGTATTAGAATAGTTCTTGGAGTTTTCATGAGAGGATTGTATTTGAGAGATAAAAGAAGGTGAGTGAGGGATTCTTATACTGATTTCCTAAGTTCTTAGTGAATTGTTCTTTTCTTAGAGTGTTGGATGTAGTGCCATTTTCTATGGTATGAATCAGGGTAAATCAGGTGTGCTACATTTTGGTTTGCTTTCTTGTTTCTCTTTCAATTTTGTTTGATTACTTACTTTCAGTTTTTATTCTTGTATTGTGATTGGTTTCGGTGAGAACATTGAGTGATTCTTGGGCCATATTAGTACTTGGTTTTAACATTTCCTTTGCTATTCCAAGAAACATATAATTCTTGTTGACTTTTGGCTGCGTTGCATTCCAAAGCCAAGACATGATGAGGGAATCCTCAACATCCTAGGTTGCAAAATTTGGATCTGAGTCCTTAGGTGTAGTCCCTGTTAGGTGACTGATCTTACCCCTTCTTGACCATCTAGCTGGTAGGATTGATGCAAGTTAGGCATGTCCCTAGTTCCAATAAGGTGATCAATAGGTAGAGATTCACCTATTGTCACGGTTGCTATCACTTCAGAAGTCTCTTACATCGTGACTGATTTAATGATGATGAGCAATGAAGGCTCTCTTTACAACAGGGGAAGAAATAGTGCATGGATTGCACTTTTAGGGCTAGGGTTTGAATTAGGCCAAAGTCAATGGCTTTGATACCATGTGGAAACATAATGTTTCTTGATTAAAATTATTCATCCGAGAGGTATGAGTATATAAACTAGAACTCCTAAAAAATCTCTTAAACTTTAGGACTAGATTACACCCCTACTATCTAGGATTTTGCTTACATTTATTCTTATCCAGTAGATTACAACAACAAATAATCAAATTAACGTATAAGTACATAACTTGAATATACTTATCCACTTATCTTGACTTATCTTGTTGGCTTGGAGTTTGAATGGCTTCTTATCTCCAACAACACTATGCACACGTCCTTCAATAGTCCCATGCACACTTGAAACACTTCAACAACATATGATGATGATACCCAATTGTTTCTTTGTACTCAGTTTATATAATTGTTATGGGTGTGCTATATTTTGTTTCAAATTATGATGTTTATAGATGATTTCAATATTAGGTATAGTGCCACATACTAGTTTGGATTTTTGGTGTTCTCAACTATTCCTTGCTCACAATAGTTGTTATACAAACATATTAAGGCATGCAAAGGCTCACAGTGCCATGATCATCATAATATTGAAATCATGGTACTATGATTTCACTATTATTATTGCTATTATGATTGAAGATATGTAAGATGGTTCTACTAGCTGTTCCCACATTTGTTGCATTCATGCTTTCTTATGGTTGTTTGCTAATAAAATAGTTTTCAAATAATAAAGTGCATAAAGATCTTAAGTACAATAATGAGCGGACTCATAGATAGTCTAAAAAAGACATTGTATCACTAGGGCCAGATTTATGTATGAGTTGTCTTGGACTTTAGCCTTAGGCTGAGCCCCACAACAAAAATTAAATTTATAGAGTAAATTTTTTGATTATGTAGTATTAGCTTAGCCCAAAGTCAGGCCAGCCCACCTAATTTTTTCCAGCCCAGCCGAGCCCACTTGCCTGCAAAGCCTTCTCTTCTCCTTCCTCTCTCGACCTCGCCCTCGCCCTCGCTCACGGCTCACCCTCGCTGCCTCCTCTTCTCTTGCTCGTCCGCTCGTGCTTGCCCTCGCTCTCTGCCTCTCTCTTGCTCTCGCTCGCCGTCGCTGGCTCTCTATTGCTTTCGCTCTCGCTCTCGCTCGCCGTCGCTGGCTCTCTATTGCTTTCGCTCTCGCTCTCGCTCGGGCTCGGCCCCTCTTGCCCCTCTTGCTCTCGCTTGCCCTCGCTGCCTCTCGCCCTCGCTCTCTGACTCTCTTGCTCTCGCTCGCCCTCCGGCTCTCGCTGCCTTTCGCTTGCTCACGCTCTCGCTCGCCCTCGCTGCCTCTCGCCCTCGCTCTCTGCCCGACTGCCTCTCTCTTGCTCTCGCTAGCCCTCGTCCCCACGCTCGCTCGGCCAGTCGGCTTCGCCCTCTTGCTCGCTGCCCTGCCTCTGATTCAGGTCTTCGTTTTACCCCCCCCCCCCAAACTTCCATATTTGCTTCATTCCAGCCCAGGTATGTTTTCTCTTCTTTCAGTTCTTTGATTCTCTAGATTGACAGCTAAATCTAGATAGTTTTTCTATTTTTCGCCCATATTTTTTTTCCTTGTTTATGCTTGATTTGTTGTTGAAATCGCTGCCTTTTTTCAGCAAGTTTTAAGTAAGTGATTTTCTGCTAACTTTGTGTCTGCTTGCCTATTTGACTACTGCATTTAGTTAGGAACTTAGGAATTGGCGTGGCTGGAAGCCTGGAATTTGTTATTGGGAGCCTGGAATTTGTTATTGTGAATCTGGAATTGAATGTTTGAATCGACCATACTTTTGCCTTCTCTTGTTTAAACTCTAGAAATACAGTTGCTGTATTGGACTTGCATTTGCGTCAAATTTTGAGTTAAATATTTTAATTGTTTGATTATTGAATTGTGTTATTTTTTGTTTGTGTATCTTAGAATTTAGGATGAAACAACAACCTTATGTGAAGAAAGGGAAAACATTGTTATCTTTTTTTCAGAAAGAGAGATCATCACACTAGTGAAAGTACTTCAATTCATAGTCAGCAAAATCAATTTAGCACAAGTTTAATGAATTTTTTGTTTCAAAACCTGGTCGAGCACAAGTTTAATGAAAATTTATTGTTCTGACTGTTTGGTTTCATAAGAATTTTATTGCAATAACTTTTTAAATTTCGGGCCCCCCCACCTAAATTCCTGGATCTGCCCCTGTGTATCACTGATTCAGGAGCAATAAAAAAATTATTAGCAGGGTTACTTTTGTAATTTTGGATATTTTATTATTTTCGCAGCTTTTTGGTCATGTTATTTTTATTTGGATTCAGATTATGTTGTTATGGTTTTTAGAGTCTTATCTTAAAGCCCACGTTTTCCTTATGGGCCTAGGAGTAGTAGATGGTGTCTAGACAAATTAGGAAACTAAACCCTAATCCTTGTGGGTTAATTTAGGAGGACTATTTAAATAGTTGTAATGTTTTCCCTAAGGTTAATTTTTGGCAGTTTTACTATCAGAAGAACTGTCTTCCTCGTTCCTGGATGCTTAACCAGATGTCGACCCCTGTTTGGTTGAAGAACCAGTCACTTTAAGCTGTGTTTTAGATCTATTTTAACCTTCTTCTCTTAGGATTTTCTCTCTGCACCTTGGTAAATTTTATTCTAGACTCCTTCATCAATTGCCTGGTGTGTATTTACTTTTCCTGTAGCATGTTTTCACACCTATGCTATTGTTACTTATTTGATTACTAAAATACATAATATTACATCAGTACTCATGATCTCCTTGATGCATGCTTCTCCGCATTCTCACCTAGTAGGCATAACATACCTTTTACTCGCAAGTCTACAAGACTCACTTCCGTTGATTAACATTTTTTTAGTGGTATTTGATATTAATATAACTGGCTTTTGGTATGGACCTCTAGCTTCATAGTCTTGGTATTTCAAGTGCATAGGCACGCTTTGCGAGCATACATTGTATCATTTTGTTCCTTGTACATGACATGGTTTGTACCCTTATTTTGGGTTACTATTGGTACATTCTTTTATATTGTTACATGGTATTTTGAGACAATTTTGTTCATCATGATGTTCAGATCTTGGTTATACACGTTGATTAGAAGGATGTTCATTCCCATCTCATTTATGTATCATGGTTTATTGTCATTTTCATTGATCAGCAGTATTAACCATCTATCATTTTGTGGATGCTCATGTATCACAGTTGTACACTTGGCTCACTAGTACCAAGGTGGAGCTTGCCCCGTCTTGGGATTAGTGCCAGTCATAGGCCCCAGAATTCAGGTCGTGACAACTTTTTTATCTGAAGATGTCATTGGAACTTTATTTCATTGCTCCCTTGTTAGAGGGTTGCATCATGAAGGGCATATGGTGTAAAATTTTGCCACATTATTTTATTTGCGCGGATTTGTATTGTCATTGTGACTTTTAGAAGCTAATTGCCATTATGAATGTCATGTCACTAGCCCTAACTTGGTTAGGATAAGGTGTTGTTGATGGTGACAATGATATGTTTGTTTCTAATCTATTTCATGTATGATAATAAGTCTTTGTTTCTTATTAAAATTTCATTTAGTACATAGATTTACATAGAGGAATATTTTTTGATTTCAGGCTTAAGTTACATTTTATTTTCTCAAGAATGGATGCTCAAGCAAGAAAGAAAGCCTTGTATCGTGCAAAATTGAGTGCTAATAAACTAGAGAAGCGCATAGAATCTCCCCTTGTGAGGTAATTTTCTCCATTCCCACATCATTATGGTAGATGGCACATGCCCTTTTGTAATGCATTAATGCTGGCAATACGTTGTGCCTATTTTCATTAACATTTAATGTCCACCTAGAAGCTAAATTTCACTAATTCAATTTGTTATGGAAGATGGTACGTGTGCACTGTGTTATCTGTTGCGTGCCATTAAATATTGTTTTTCACAAAATTTTGTGGGGTTTGGAATTAATTTGGTTACAAGAGTTGTTGGCTTGTAGTATAGTTGTTTCTACAGTAGCTATACCAAATTGAGAATTTCATGGAGGTTGGTGCTACTAGTTGTTTAAGTTCTTGATATCACTAATTGGTTAGTTGAGAAAGCCTAGGTAAAAGGCAAAGGACTTAGCTTGTGCACTTTAAAACCAAATCTACATGTAAGAAGATGCACATCTGTGCTAGGAAAATGAAAGTCATTTACCCAAACATTTCATTTTTTTGAGCTTAAGATATATTAGAAGAACCAAAAAATATCTTTACAATTTGGAGGTGTTCAATCCCTTGTTGGTTGAGGATATATTTTTTGCATTATTTAAAATATAATCTTAGGTTGGAAGTATCATTGAAGTGAAGGAATAGGTAGGTTTGAGGTAGTCCTTGATAGAATTAAGCTGCTTTTGTAGCATAAACAATTTGTTTAAAGAATTTTCCCTGGGCTAAGTTTATCAGTCATGACCCTTCCAGTTTATGCTGAATGGCTTTGTCAGGTCTTTAGATCTGACAAGGTCAATTCTCTGCTAATTGAGAGAATTAGGACATAACTTAGGGAGAAATGTGAGAAGGATTCAGAGAAAGAGAGGGAAAATAGAAGTAGGAGAGAGAGAGAGAGAGAGCGCGCAAGATCGAGAGAGAGAAATAGAGAATTCTTTGGAAAAATGCTTTGATGCCTTTCCATTCAGCTGGATTAGGTTTTTATACTAATCCAGGCAGTTTAGTTTGGCGCCAATAATGATGCCAATACAGATGTTCAAGCTTGAACAGCCTGTTACAGTACAACTACCGTAACTACCATGCCAAAAACTTATACAAATATTAAGTTCCTAACAATTCCCCCCCCCCCCCCCCAAAAAAAAAAAAAAAAAAAATTTCTTGTCCTCAAGAAATGGAGAGAAGGAAGGAAGCTTGAGGAAATTGAGTAAGCAAATCGGGTAAATACTCCCAAGTATTGTGTTGGGGATCTAGGTTCAACCTAGGCGTTTGAGTGGAAATTGGAAGAAATAGAGAGAGAGAGAGAGAGAGAATTTTCAGAAGAATAGAAGGAGTAAGATTGGGGAGAAGAACAAAGAATATGTAGGGAGAAAATGAGAGGGACTTCAAATAACTTCTTGATGATTGATATTCTCGGCACTATGATATAACTTTATATATAAAGCTATCCAACAGTTTACAAAGCAGTTACCACCACTCCTTTACTTCTCCACTACTTCATAACTGTAAATAATACTCTTAACTGTAAATAATAACTGCAATTAAACTACAATTACTATTATATCCTTGGGGTCTTGACATATTGTTATCAAGATGGTGGTGAGACTATTGAACCAAAACCTGTGTTAAGGGAGTTCCATGCCTGTAAATGACCCCTTTTGTACATAATGAAGGTCAGTTCTACTGTAGGAGGAGCATCAAGAACAAATCATGGCAAAGGACTAACCGGCTGTGAACCCACTGATTTTTAAGCAGTGAAACATGGAATACTAGATGAATTTGAGTGTCAAGAGGCAACTGGGGCTTGTAAACTACAGTTCCAAACTTAGCTACAATAGGAAAAGGGTCATAGAATTTTGGACTTATCTTGGAAACTTGCTTGTGAGAAAGAGCCCTTTGATGGGAGTGTTTCAACTTTAGATAAATCATATCACCCAAGGCAAACTCCCTTTCACTTCGTCTTCGGTTAGCAAATTGCTTTATCCTATTTTGAGTAGTTGCTAATTCCTTTCATATCACCTGTAATACATCCTGTTGCTGCTGTAAATAAGTATCTACAGCAGTTACTGATCTAGATTATAGAGTGGCAGGTAAAAGGGGAGGCTTATAACCATATAAGGCCTCAAAAGGGGACATTTTAATGGAACTGTGATTGCAAGAATTGTACCACCACTGGGCCAAAGAAGGCCATTTGTGCCAAACCCTTGGCTGTAGAAAACAGACAATGGAGATAAGTCTCCAAACACTGATTGACCCTTTCCGTTTGGCCATTTGATTTTGGATGATAGGTAGTAGACATAGTTCATCGGGTGCCCAAAGATTTAAAAAGTTCTTGCCACAGCCATAGTAGGCGTGTAAAAACCTTATCCTTGTTAGAAACTATAGATTGTGGAATTCCATGCAACTTGACAATATGATCTAAGAATATTCTGCCCACTTCTTGAGCTGTAAAAGGATGTGAGAGACTAAGAAAATTGGCAAATTTGGTGAATCGATCCACCACCACCAAAATACAGTCTTTGCCCTCTGATTTAGGCAATCCCTCCACAAAATCCATAGATACACCTGTCCAAGCCTGCAAAGGCGCTGCCAAATGGCTGTAATAAACTAGGAGCTGCCATTGTTTTATGCTTTCTACGTTGGCAAACATCACAAGGCATCATAAAATCCATCACGTTTCTCTTAAAATGTGGCTAATAAAATATCTGCTTCACCTTATGGTAAGTGTTTTGAATACCTGAATGCCCTCCCAAAGGTGATCCATGCTAAGATTGCAGGATTTTTTCCTTGATCACAATCTCCAATCACCAATCTGCCATGGAACCTAATTAATCCATTAGCCATTGTATAACCTGGTCTTCTAGAAAAATCAATAGTCAATTGCTCGAGCAATTCCTTAGACTAGTCAGCTAACTCATAGCTAGCTGTCACGTGCTGCAACCAATCAAGAACAATGGAAGTGATGGCTGCAGAAGTCCCTTCTTCAAAACGTCGGGGCAAGGCATTAACAACTAGGTTTTCCTTTCCTTTTTTATATTGGATAGTATAATCAAGGCCCAACAGCTTAGTCATCCCCTTCTTTTATAGTTGACTATGTAGTTTTTCTGCAGTAAATATTTTAAGCTCTCATGGTCAGTTTGAATAATAAACTGCCTGCCTTCAAAATAATGCCTCCATTTATCCACAACTATTAAAACAGCTAACAATTCTGTCTTAAATGCCTAACCCCAAATGTTTAGGAGCTCAAGCTTGGCTTGTAAAAGCTAGTAGTCGCCCTTCCTACATAAGTACAACCCCAACTCCCCAACTCCCGAATTACCTGCATCAGTGTCCTCACAAAAGGTTTATTAAAATCTAGTAAAGCCAAGATTGGAACTTTACTCATGGCCATTTTCAATTTAACAAAAGCTTCTCCAGCCTGTGGATTCCAATTAAAATTATCCTTCAACAGTTGTGTCAGGGGCTTACTAATAATACCGTAATTTCTAACAAATCTCATGTAATATCCAGTTAGTCCCAAAAATCCCCTCACAGCCTTTATATTGGTAGGTCTCGGCCAAGAAAGCATTGCAACCACCTTCTTAGGGTCAGTACTTATCCCAAGATCAGAGATTATATGCCCCAAATATTCCAACTGGCCTTGAGCAAAAGCACACTTTGTCTTCATCACATACAATTGGTTAAGTCCAAGGACCTCAAATGTAGTTTCTAGGTGGTTAAGATGTTGAACAAAGGTAGGGCTATATACAAAAATATCATCAAAGAATACTAAGATGAAATCTCGTAAATAGAGTTCAATAATTTGGTTCATGAGAGCTTGAAAATTGGCTGAGCATTAGTTAACCCAAAAGGCATAACTTTAAACTCAATGCCCTTGGTGAGTATTAAAGGCTGTTTTAGGAATGTCTCCTGATCTCATTCGAATTTGATGATAACTGGATCTTAGGTCAAGTTTGGTAAAAACAGTAGCATGTTTGAGTTCATCCAAAAGGTCCTCAATAATAGGAATGAGAAACTTGTCTTTGACTGTTATGGTGTTTAATTGATGGTAATCAATGTAAAATCTCCACGAGCTATCTTTTTTCTTGACAAGTAACATTGGTTAGGCAAAAGGACTATGGCTGGGTTGAATAATGGACTTTTGTAACATGTCTTTAACTAATTTTTCAATTTCGGTCATTTGAATTGGTGGATAATGGTGTGATCGAATATTGACAGGCTTGGTATTAGGTTTAAATGGGATGGCATGGTCAAATAGTCTTTTAGGTGGTAAGGATGTAGGTTCTACAAAGAGGTCCTCATACTCAACTAAAAACATGCATAAAGAGTCAAATTTATGTACTTTCCATTTTGGTTGAGACTGGCTGCTGACAGTCACCAATAATTCATTGGATTGCTCCTATAATCCTTCCATTTCGTCAATGGCTTGTATGGAGAATAGTTGTGTGTCACGAGAAGGATCCTTACCATAGCTCTTTTTAAATTTTTGTTACTTTTACTGCTGTAATTCCTAATGTAGAAGTTAGTTTAATTACTTTTACTGCTGTAACTCCTAGTGTAGAGGTAGTTACTACCATGTGCAAGGAAGTTAGGGGAACATCAAGTTTGTTAGGCTGTAGGGCCCACCCTAGCAGGAGAATCTCTCATCCCAAACGCTGGTGTATATTCTTGTATCCGGTGAAGGAAGGAAACTAACGAAAATATCAAAATTCTGCAATACCTCTCTTCTCTTCTCTCTGTTCTCTCTCGTTCTTCTCTCTGGTCTCCCTCATTCTTCTCTCTTTTCCTGCTCTCTGTTTTGATGTTTGATCCTTCTAATTCATATCGGATTAGAAGGTGTTAGAATAAACGCACAACTCCCTCTATGACACTCGCACTTGCAAAAGACCCACCCACAAAATCTCTCAAATCCTCACAACAATAATAATTAATGAAACATAGAAATAAAGAACATGAAATCGAAACAAGATCACCACCAAAGTTATCCTGGTTCAGTCTTCTAAGGAAGACCTACATCCAGATTGCCCGAGGCACTTATCTCCACTATTTTGAATGAAAAACTCAAGGATTACATGCACTACAACTCTCTACAACCTTATACCCAGAACTGCAAAGAGTTTCCCAACCCGAGATTACAAAGATATGCCCTTTTTTCTCTCAAGTTAACCTTGCGCATACTCCTCTCTCTTTCTTGCCACAAGACAAAACAAAATAGAATCGAAAAATGCCTCTCACCCGACCTCTATTTATACACCATAGAGGCGGTAAACAATAATAGAATTAACCGTAGTTACAACCAACTAACTGGTTTATACCACTAACTAACCCTTCTAGAAACAAGCTTTCTAGAATAACACAAGTGATACTCAAATGCAACACACTAACTTAAAACAGAAAACCCTCCCGAGACAGTCTAAAGCTAATCTAATACAAGTGATTACAACAGAAGGGAAGGCATTGTTAGGCTCTGGCCGTGACACTGTGCCAACTTGTTCTTCAACATCTTTTGCAACTTTTTTCTTGTGATCATGTTGCATAATCCCGTATCTAGGCCGCTTGCAAGAGTCAAGTTCCTTTCATCTTTCTCAAAAGTGACTTCCAATTAATTAAAATCAAAGTTGATTAGACTGACTGTGTTCATCCAATCCACTACCAAAACTATATCACAACCACCAAGTTTCAATAACCTGAAATCAGTTACAAATCTCTCCGCATGTATTTCCCACCGACAGTCAATACAAGAGAATTTGCTGATCACCTTATTGCCATTGGCTGGTCACTGATAGAGGTTGAGTACTTGTAAGCCTGCAACCTAGTTTCTTGGTTGTATTGTCATCCAAGAAATTGTGTGTGCTTCTATTGTCAATCAACACCATTAGCTTATGGTTGCGTACCTTCCCTTCAACCTTAATAATATTGCTGTTTGCTAAGCCTCGTAGCGCATGCCATGATCTCTCCCCATTATCTGCTTCTTCAGTTTTAGTTTCAACTATTGGAATTTCCTCTATTTCCTCTTCTACTTTCAACAATAACAATTGTCTCTTACATTGATGTCCCGGCATATAGTTTTCTCCTCATTTGAAGCATAAATCGGCTTGCCTACGTTGCTCTGCATTACCAAACTTTCCTCCTGTAGGTTGATTTGAGACAACAGTTAAATTCTTGAAATTCTGATTGTTCTTGTCTGCCTCTCTATTAAATCCACGATTCATTGCCACTACATGATTTCCTTGTTGGATGGAATTTGAACTTGGACCAATCGTCAAGATGTTATAGCCGGCCACTGTCAAACAGGCTGCAGAGAAAGCCTGGCTCTAGAAGTTAGCCTTGGAGGCTATTTTTAAGAAGTAGAGGACCATATTTAAGGGATATGTTGGGAGCAACTTACAAAATAGTGGAGGAGGCATGTCTAAACCTGGGCATCAAATAGGACATAAGGGTAACCGCTCTCTAAGGCTATGCCCAACCCCGCCTCGATGAGATCCCTCTCGGTGGAAGTTCGAATAAGGATGGCAACTTGGTTTATGCTTCCGTTGTAGAGAAAGGTATTCCCCTGGTTACCAATGTAGGAAATAGTTATTGCAAATGGAGGGTCAAGAAGAAGAGGAAGAATCAGTAGCGGATGCTTGTGAATTGGAGGCTACGGGTAATGGAGCTACTGGAGAGGAAGGTGGGGAGATATCATTGCATGCCTTAGAAGGCTACCCGTCAGAAAAGATAATTAAGGTGAGAGGCTCAGTGAGAAGGAGGAAAGCGATGATCCTCATCGACAATGGAAGTGCACACAACTTTTTGGATGAGGATGCTGCCTTAAACTTGCAATGTCCCATGCATGCAACTCTTCCCTTAGCGGTTATTATTGCCAATGGCAATAAAATGGTAAGTAGATTCAAATGCCCATATTTCAAATGGATGATGTAGGGTCATGAATTCACTACGAACCTGCGGATCTTAAAATTAGGTGGTTGCCAGATTGTGCTAGGGTGGACTGGATGAAAACTGTGAGCCCCTTGATTTTTGATTTTAATAAGATGGAAGTAACATTTGAATTGGTAGGGAAGAGGTTAACCTTAACATGGAGTTTGGAAGAGGGTGAATGCAAGTTGGTGACAGGCTGAAGGATGCAAAAATTATTTCAGCATGGGGAAGCTACCATAGACCAACTACATTCCCCATATGCAGGGGAGTGGGGGGTTAAGGAGGGAGATGTAGGAGGAAATGTAGTAATAGCAGGAGGGGACCATTCATGGCTTAAACCTGCTTCCACACTGCATTCTCTCAACGAGGTACAACCTTGTGACCCTTTACATTCATTATTGATTGAGTTTGAGGATTTGTTTGTTGAAGCTTCTACCCTACCCCCAAACCGATTCTTTGATCATATTATCCTCTTAAAACCCAATGCAGAGCTTGTGAATGTCTAGTCCTATAGGTATTCTCCCTTCCAGAAAGTTGAAATAGAAAGCTTGGTCAAGGAAATGTTGACCAAATCAATAATCCAGTTGAGTCAATTCCTCCCTTTTGCTTCCCCCGTCCTTCTAGTTAAAAAGAAGGATGGCTCTTGGTGGTTTTGTGTTGATTACGGCCCATTGAACTCCCTGTCTATCAAAAACAAATTCCCAATTCCAATCATAGAGGATCTCCTAGATGAATTATCTGGAGCCACTGTCTTTTCAAAGCTTGACATAAGATCTCGATACCATCGATTAGAATGAGTCCAATTGATATTGCTATGACTATCTTCAAGACTCGTCAAGGCCTTTATGAAATTTTAATTATGCCGTTTGGCTTAACTAATGCCCTTGCCACATTCCAAACCTTGATGAATCACATCGTTAACTCTTATTTGAGAAAATTCATACTTGTTTTCTTTAATGACATTCTCTTATACATCCCTTCTCTTGACCAGCATTTGAGCCCCTTAAGAACAACCTTCAAAATCCTTAGATCTAATCAACTATTTGTAAAGAGGTCTAAGTGTACTTTTGCTGAGAGGAAAGTGGAATATTTAGGTCACATAATTGCTGGGGAAGGGGTGTGTGGGGAAGGGGTGAGCACAAACCTAAAGAAAATTGTTGTCATGGTGGGGTGGTCGAAACCACAAATTGTCAAAGACTTGAGGGGATTCCTAATGCTTAATTGAATATTATAGGAGGTTCATTAAAGATTATAGTGTTATAAGCAAGCCATTAACAGAGTTACTCAAGAAGAATAGCTTTGGATGGAATCCCAGGGCAGAGGTAGCCTTTCACACAACTAAAGTAGGCAATGACACAGGCCCCTACACTAGCCTTACTTGACTTCACTAAGTCTTTTATTTTGGAGATAGATACTTGTAAGACGGGGGTAGGTGCAGTGTTGGTGCAGGAGGGTAAACCCTTGGCTTTTCTCAACCAAGCCTTTGCCCCAAAACACTTGGGACTAAGCATTTATAACAAGGAGCTGATTGCAGTGTTAATGGCAGTGGACAAATGGAGGTATTACCTAGAGGGGAACCGGTTTATAATAAAATCTGACCATGATAGCCTCAAATTCCTGATGCAATGGAGGCTGCATCCTCAATTACAAAGAAAAGGAGTGACTAAGCTGCTAGGACTTGACTACACCATACAATACAAAAAAGGGAAAGAAAGCACAGTGGCCGTTATATTGTCAAGGAAGGAGGAAAAGGGGGGTTGCCAATCTATCTCGATAGTGGTGCTTGATTGTGTGAAGGAAATAATTGCAAGTTATGCACAGACCCCATGGGTAAAGCCATAAAGGATCTTGTGACATAGTTATTGACTCAACTCACCAATCGGAATGGTTATACCTTGTCTACTGGATTACTAAGGTACAAAAAAAGGTTGGTGATAGGGGAATATGACTAGGTTAGGAAAAGGATCCTAGAGTCATTGCACAACTCACCCATAGGACACTTAGGCCTAAATGTCACTTACCACAAGGTAAGGTAGTTGTTTTACTGGCCGGGGCAAAAAAGGGATGTGACCAAATATGTGCTGGAGTGCCATATCTATCAATGTTGTAGGCATGAGTAGGTCCCTTACCCAAGACTGTTGCAGCCACTTAACGTACTGAAACAGGCGTGGCAGCAAATTTCTATAGACTTTGTGGAAGGCTTGCTTAAGTCAGAGGGGAAGAATGTTGTGCTGGTAATGGTAGACAAATTGATGAAATTTGGCCATTTCATAAGCGTGGCTTGTCCCTTTACAGCCTTGAGGTAACAAGGCTGCTGTTAAATTTAGTGATTAAGATACATGGGCTGCCATTGTCCATCATCTCAAACAGGGACAAAATATTCACCAACTACTTTTGGAAGGAGCTATTCAAACAATTGGGAGTGGGGTTACACATGTCAACGACATACCACCCTGAAACTGATGGACAAACCGGAAGAGTAAACCAATGTCTAGAAACTTACCTCAGGTGCATTTGCTTCGCTAAGCCAAAGAGTTGGAACAAGTGGTTGCCACTAACCCAATGGTGGTACAACTTCCACCATTCCTTGAAGAGATCCCCATTTGAGGCACTCTTTGGATATAAAACACCCCTAATACCTGTTGTCATGCAGTACTCAAGTACTGAAAGGGGGGCGGACCAATACTTGTAGCAAAGACAGGAGAAACTGCAGGGTGATAAAGAAAGAATTAACGATAGCACATGACAAGATGAAGCAAATGATAGATAGGAGGAGGAGTGAGAGAACTTTTGAGGTGGGTGACATGGTCTATTTGAAGGTCAAAAGTTCACACAACAAATTTTCGCTACAACCCCTACAACAAAATTAAGTCCCAAGTACTATGGACCATTTCCTATAATGGCCGAGCTAGGGAAGGTTGCATACAAGCTGTAGTTACCAAAAGGAGTGTTGGTTCACCCGGTTTTTCATGTCTCCTTGTTAAAAAAATTCGTGGTGTCTATTGATTTGACTTGCCTAGACTTCCTCCTCTAGAAGAAGACTCATCAGAAAGAATGGAGCCGCTGGTAGTGGACCAACTTGGTGTAGTGGACCAACTTGCACCTTGATCACACAACCTAGGAATACCTGCCTGATCTTCTCAAACAATTCCCTCGAGTTGCCCAACTTTTGTAATTTCTTGAGGACAATAAATGTTTCGAGGGGGTATTTGTCAAATTCCTAAGGGTAGGACAATAAATGTAATTTCTCTTATGTTATAAACATTGTACTTGGTTAGGAGCAGCAATGCATCACCGGATGTACATTCCCAATTGGTTGTATTCTAGCTGGATGCTATATATATAAGGCCACAGCTAGAGAACGGAGTTATGAAATGAATGACGTGAATCTTTTCTCTCTCCATTCTGTTATCTCTCCCTCCCTCCAAATTCTTCTATATTCCTTATTATACATAAAAGATCCCTTGTCAGATCTGGGATTCTCCCTCCCTTTCTATTCTCTCTCCCTCGATTTCCATTAAAACCCTAGGCAAGGGGCTTGGTTCCTGACATTTGGTATCAGAGCCGACGATTCTCGGCTGATCGATCTAGTCAATCCTTAGTAGTTGATCCTAGGTTGCTGACTTGTGAGATAGATTCAGAACTGATTGATTCTCAAGAGGTGGTTGATTCAGTTGATTTCTGGAAGCAATTACAAAGATAGATTGAGGTGATTATTGGAAGCAATTTCAGAGATAGATCCAAGCGATTGTCATTTGCTGTTCAGAGTGAATTTAAAAGAATGTTAATTATGCAAATGGCTGAAAGGACACATGAGAGAATGCAGACGCTGGATGCAGGAATCAAGAAAGAATGTATTAAAATTTATCAAAAGCTTGACGACTTAATAATTATGATTGAAAAGAGGTTTCAAGTTAGTCTTCCAGCTAAATTCTTTCTACGAAATATTCTGATCCAATCATTCAAAGAAAGATATCAGTCCTAGTGACAGTTGGAGATACATGCGTTACTCATCCAAGGAATCAGTATTCCATTAACAGTCCAAGGAATCAGTATTCCATTAACAAACCAAAGAGTTCAACTAAGGAAGAAAGAAGTTGTAAGAAGGACATTGTGAGAAATGATTCTTTGATTAGTTCCGATCTTGAGATGAAGGATTACTTTCAATCTTGAGGAGGAGTGTTTTGATTCAAAAAGTATTGATAAGGAGGATGCTAGCAATAATAGTGATGATATTGGTGGTGAAATTCATTCTCCAAATAAAAACAATAAGGTCCAGGATGTTTAGAAAGTAGATCTAAAGGAACAACCTGATTCCTTAAAAAGAGATATTTTTGAAGAAGATGCTCAAGTTGACTATCTTGGAAGTTTTGATCATGAGATGATTGATTCAGACAATCAATCATCAGGATTGAAAGAAGTTAAAAATTGTCCACGTTTGGCAAAAGACTTTACTGATCTTTAAGGCACCATCAAGGAAATCACTGGAATTTCTGTTGAGAGGAAAACAAACAGCATTTTGAGTTCTACTTAGAATACAGATCACTGGAGAAGAGGGCTTTGCCAAAGAGATCTTTGAGGACCATAACTTACAATTGCAGGAAAAGGCAAAAGAAAAGGAACGTAAGAGAGAAGAGGAAAAGGCCTAGGAGAAGAAAGAAAGGAAAAAGAAAAGAGGAAGGAAAAAGAGATGACAATGGAACAGACTAATAAGGATGAATCAGATAGCGAAAGCAGGGATTGGATGAAGAAATATTGACGCAGTTGTTGTAATTTCTTAGAGACAAGAAATCTCTTAAGGAGGGGGGAATTGTCACAGCCCCAAGTATACGGTAATAATTGTATATTACATGTATTGTAGTAAGCTATACCTTGTTGTATTGTAGCTGTTTTACCTTTCAGTTGTTATTGTAACTGAATGGCAGACTTGCCTATAAATAGGCTAAATCTTAGAGGATAGATGATTATTGAATGATATCAGATTTCATGACTTTTCTCTCTACAATTCTCTCCCAATTTCTCTCTTAATTCTCCGTATTCTTCCTCTATCTGTTAAGTTCTTTTTGAATTCTCGGTCTGTTCTTCTGATTTCTCCCTCCCTTTCTATTCTCTCTCCCTCGATTTCTTCCAAATTCCATTAAAACCCTAGGCAAGGTCTCGGTTCCTCACACCCCAGTTTTTAATCTTAGCCACCTAACATTCTCCAAACTGTTTCCAAGTAAAATCCGGATTTGTTTTCCTTTTTTTTTTTTTTGCAAGTCTTGATTTGTTTTCTTTAGTTGTGGGAATTTCCTCATATAATGAGATAATTGGCTCACCTGCATGATAAATCTATCAAACATGTAACAGATAGATGGCTATACTGTGGGCTTTTTTTGGTTATTAGATTTCCGGCTACCATCATGGCTCCTTAAGCTTTGAACTCAAGTTATTTGAGACTTGTGTATGGCTGAATGTTGTCCATGCCCCAGAAAAGATTGTTTCCAACTACAAGATTGTGAACCGTAAAATGATTTCTTCACCATGTATCTGGCAGAAAGCTGTAATTAATGTTCCAGTGAAATTTCCCACTGAGAGTTAGTGACTGGTTAGTTTGTTAATTTTTTCTTTAGATATGATTCTGATAGGAAGTATGATTTTGATTTGTTCTAATTTTGATTAAGACTAAATATTTTCAGCTTTTTATGGTTGGTAAAATTTGATTAGATTTTGTTTTTGGTAGGATTTTTTTAGGAATTTAATTTATCTTTACCTATAAATAGGCATGATGTATGTAATGAACATTGATTGACAGAGAGTAATAATGAGATATTCTCCTTGCAGAGTTCTTTCTTTCCTTCTACAATTCTCCTTTTGCTTCTTCCACTATTCTTCTTCTCCTCTTCTTATTCCTTCCCAATTCTCTCTTCTATGCCTACATTCTGTGCCGCCCCCTGCTGTCCCACATCAGATTACAAGTTTAAAATTTTAAATATTATCTTTGTCTGCCTGTATGTAGTTTTTCCCCAAATATTATATACCTAAATTAGAAACATCTGTTTGTTATGATAGTGTCTGGTAGCAGAGGAGGTTGTTTGTAATGAAATCATGATCTAATGGTTGAGGATTCAACTCGTGCAGTGGTGATGGCTGAAAGTAGATGAAATCATGCTGAGGTCCATCGATCCCCCCCTCCAACAGGAAAAAAAAAACGTTCCATTTTCCTCTATGACATTTAGAGGAGTCTGTTTATCTTTTGCAGATCTAGATGTTTATATCTGTCTTGGAAGAGAATTCTAAGGCCTATGATGGGCCTGAAGTTCAGGCTGTTCAGCCAATGCAGCTTTGTCAAGATAGATGTATTGTAATTTTTGTGTGTTTATGAAGTAAGTCAATAGTTATTGTAAGTCAATGTCTGCAGTTATTAATTTGGCACTTCTATTTATTAAGAAAAAATTGCGTTTCTAGCTTTAAGATACCATGATACATTCTTAAGTTTCTTTTGTTTATTTCTTTTATTTTCAATTATTTTGATTCACTTTCATATTTCTTGGATTTTTGTTATATCTTCTTCAATGCTGTGTTGTCCAGTGAAATGATTGCCATAAAACTGAATTTGTTCATGATTATGCATCTTATTTATACTTTTTGGGCATATAGGTACAATGAATTTGATCAACCTGTCTGTAGAGTTTGTGATGTTGTTTTGAAATCTGAATCACTTTGGCCTGCACACCAAGCTTCTCGTAAACATCATGAGGTGAACTTTACAATTTCTTTACATAAAGCTTCTCATAAACATCATGAGGTGGCCTTTAAAATTTCTATACAAAAAGCTTTGAAATGAATGCATGTGCTATCTTCGAAGGACAGTAGGATACATGAATTGAAGATGATAATATCCTTATCTTAATGCTGAGCGTAAAACGAAGATGGATCTACAAATCAGGATTGGGGAAGCCACATAGTTTGATGACATATTCTCAGGTTATTGGTTAAAAATAAAAACATTCAGATGAACTGTGATGTTGAACTTTCAACTCAAAAATCAAAAGTCAAACCCTTCTCTTTCCTTGGTTGTGAATGAAAGTTAGGATGTCTTTATGATATTGTTTAAAGCTTGTTTTCCAACCTTTTGATATTGGACAGGGGAAAGAGGGTTCTATTCTTTGATTATGATTAGAGTAGTTGTGGCCAAGAGTTGGCAGAAACATGGAGTTTGAAGGTTGTGATCATCTGGGGTGGCTACATTCAGAAGGTTGAATGAATAAGGAATTTTAGGGTACTGCCCTACTAGACTCAGAATTTAGGTTAATAACTCCAAAACTCTTATTACTCAGAATTTTGTTTTTTTGGTACCCTACACGAAGATTCAGTGAACTATCCACAATCAGAATGAAACCTCTTGGTCACTAGGGGATTTTGGAGTACCTAGAATACTATCCTAGACAATTAATACATGAAAGAATGTAAAAATTTATATCAGTTTCAAAGAAACCTAAAGTTGGATGTAAGACTCAAGATGGGTCAAAGCTCTTTAGGGGTGTCTTTTAATAAGAACAATTAAGTGCTAGCTTTAATTGATGTGACATCATTCTGTGGTGGTGAATTTGTATAAAATTTAATTATCTGTACCTGAAGTGCTAATTTGGTCTATTATATTGTGTAAAGCTGATAGCAAATTGTTTGACCGCTTGTACCTCTGCATCCTTATGTTTGCTTCCTATTGTTTAGTGTCATCTTTTCCATGGATTTAATCACATTGGCTATCAACAAAGGTGGTTTTTCATGGGCTGAGACTTGCATTCTTTTGATTTCACTTTTTTGGCATGGCCTTAGATACATAACAGAAGCATGCTTGTGTGGCGATCAAGTCCCCTGACTCAGCCCAGCCTTTACTGGAACTCTGAAGTTCTTATCTTGTCCTTGTCCATGATCTCTGCATGGCACATGACCGCACACAGCCACATCCCCTAAATTAAAACTAGTATGCCTCATTCACTTTATCAAGTTCAGAGGCTCTACAATATTGATGCTAATACACAGATGTAATGCCTCACACAAGCAAGGGGCCACATGCCATTCCCCTTATTGGTACGCATCTCAAGCCATTTTCACCCTCGCAAGCCTTCCCACGTTGATACACTATCACAAGCACAATCACAAGGTCCCTCCCAGCTAGTCAAGTAATATACAACCCTATGCAAGGCTTGGCTCCCATTTTTGAATAGAGCCATGTATTGATACTATTTCCCAATCTTGCATAGACAAGACACAAGCATATAGCATTCATGTCCCACAAGCAAGCTTATGTTGAGACCCGCTCATGGAAGCCAAGTACATGGTTTCTTGGACGACATACGACATTGAACCCAAGCATGTGTTCACGCCATGAACCATGACATGCATGATATTACACCGGTAGCCTTTTCCATCCCATGCATGTGAGACATCGTTGACACACCCGTGTCCTAGCATCAATTTATGCTAGAATCTCTATCGTTGTTGCTTAATGTTGGTCACCTTAACCATCCATGGCATTGCCCACCAAGCATGAAGCCTAGCAAGGACCATGACACCCTTGTGGCAGCATTGCTAGCCCTTAAAGAATGACATCAAGGAGGGGCTCTCTTAATTCTAGCGCCCAAACATTGCATGCAATACCTAGACCCCCCCTCTATGATAGCATTTTGAGCCATCTTCAAGAGACAACAGAAAACATTGCCATGCTTAATGAATCATAATGGTCCTTAGGAAATTCACCTGATCACCAAATCCAAATCCATCAGTTCTGTTGGATTCCTTATGGTCTCCACATAATTATCTAATACTAGGAAAAATACCATTAGGACCTTGAACTGTGTTCTCAACATGCTGCTTAGCCCGCCATGTGGTAGGACCGGCCAAGCGTGCCAAAATGAAACCAACTCAAGCCATTAGGCTAATCAGTGTTGTCAGGACAATCAGTCTCTGATAAGTTGTACTGTTTACTTGCTTGGAGCCACTTTCTTAGACGAAACTGTTGTGGCAAAATGTCAAATCTGTAGTTTATTCCTACCAACACCCCAGTTGAGGAACACTATGTAATACTGATCCCATATCAGGCAAGAAACTAGACGACCTTGTTTCTGAGAGCTAAGGATTGTTGGCAGATCTATATTCTTTGACCTATTAGTCTTTTTTCAATACCTGGTTTTCAGAGCAGAATATGTGAATTGTAGTCATGTAGCCAAACATATAGTGGGCGCAGGCTTGTTGACTTGGGCAGGGAAGTAATAACTAATAAGAAAGAATTTAAGATCATCTTGCTAGTTTTATAAGGGTAGGAAGGATAGATGTATCTTATGGGAAACAGTATTCAATATTGCTGCTTGGATCTGATTCTGCGGGCCTTGAAATAGTCATCTATGCTTCATACATGGAAAAATTTTAGGGCTTGATTGTTTATAGTTCAAATAAATATTTTCTAGTTCTGGATCTTGAAAAACTCATGAGATTGTGTTTAGTGAACTGGTTTTTAAATATATTTTTATAGAATTGATTTCAAAATACCTAAGTTTAAGTAAACAAAAGAAAAATGTATGTATTTTGTTTAGAAGACCATTATCATAAAAAATGAAAAACTATAGGGAGACAAGGATATTTGCAAAATTTTTGGAATTCTTGGTTTTGAAAACTGTGGAAACTAAGAGAGTGAAAACTTAGAAGTTAGAACCCACAATTAAACCATTGTCATCTTGGACTACTTTCAAGCAATTAAGTTATTCCTGTATATTAAGGAAACTTGTGCAAGGATTTTTGTCAATGTTAAGTGCCGCATTAGATGCAACTTTTTAAGTATTCTAGGATATTACTGGAATTTAAGAGCAACTTTTTAAGTATTCGAAAGAGTGAATTGTTAATTACACAATGGACACAATATTCTATCAATTTTGCTTGCCATGGTGAAAGAAAATATTTATAAAGTTAAATGAAGTAATAACAAAATATTTACCATTGAGTCTTAGCCCTAGCCATTATGCAAGTATTGGTTCTTGAAAGATCAAGTAGATAAGGGTTCTTGAAAGATCAAGTAGATAAGGAATTCATATATGATTTTCCTGCATTTGTTTATGTAGATATTTTACATTATATGTTTCCCATTTTTTAATATTTGTTTTTTAACATATTTTCCCTTGCTGATCTCAACTCTTTGAAACAATATATGATCTAAAGGTCACAAATATTTTAAGAATTTTGTAAATAGTTTTAAGCTTGGGTTTTGGGTTAATGCTATATTTTTGCTAGATGGGTTGTGTTGTCAGACTTTTTGTGAGACTTCCTCATATTCTTTTTGTCTAGCCCCAGAGACGGTTGTAATACTTGGAAAGTTCTAGAAACATTTCCAAAGAACTAGTAAAGTCAAAGATACAAATCCAAGGGGTATTTTTGTAATCTGACAAGTCATTGAAACTTTCCCAAGGGCATTTTGGGTGAAAATATAATTTCTCAAAAGTTTTTGGGCATAAGAAATGCTGATGAAATTTCTAAAAAGCTAAGGGTGCTAGATAGAGGTTGGAATGCAAGAAATAAAAAAAATCAAGGGGTTGGAGTGCAATTTTCGAATATCCTACAAGAAGGAAGGAAAAAGCAATAGAGATTGAAGGATTTGGGTGGTTGGTTTTGGCTATAAATTGGGGTTCTTGGTTGAGGGCTCGAGTTTGAGATAAGGGGAGATTGTAGAGAGGAATTAGGAGGTCATAAGCATGGTTTTGATGGCTTGAGGGAGTGATTTGGTGAAGATTTGACAAAGTCTTTGTCTTCGTCAAAAAGTCAGCCCTTGTCGGAAAAGCCAGTTCAGTGAGGGAGTAGTTGTAGTTGCCACAACAATTTTGGCTAGGGAAGCAAGGGAGGCGAAGTGGGGAGAAGAAAAGGAGAAGAAAGGAGGAAGAAAAGAAGAAGAAATCAAACCATTACAATTAGTTGGCTACACAAGAACATTATTGGAGAAGATGACTAGAGGCAATACTATTGAGCACGTGTATCACTTGTGCCAGGGGTGAGGCGTGTGTGGGATGTGGCGTGTACTGTGCATGTGCCAATGTGAGAGAAAAAAGAACAAAATATATAAAATAGAGAAAAAATCAGAAATAGGAGAAAGATATAGAAAAATAAGAAAAATATTTTTGTAGAAAATTAAGTGCTTTGAGGTGGTTCAATGCTTGAGAATTATTTGGGGCACATCATGATGATAAACGAAAAGGCTATAACTTGACACTAAAGCAAAGGTCTTGCCAAGCTTTTCTTCCAAAATCATCAAGTTATGGGGTTTGAGCTTTTTATTTGCACATGAAAATACTTGATTACATAGCATTATGTTGAATAGTATGTGATAACAAGTGGAAAATGGTCTTTGCACATGCCAATTACTATTTTTGGAAAGTTTATGTGAGTATGCAATCTATGGTATTTTAATGATGAAATATTTATACTTGTCATAAATCTCAGTAAAAAATGTTTTGAAACGTATAGCTCGCCCCCAAATGTACTTTTCTTCTATAATATATATATTTTTGTATGTATGTAGATGTGACGAATGATATGTAGAAGAAGGTATTGGTTAAAGAACGTGTTATGAAGATAACAAATTTGTTAGAGTTTTAGATTTTGTCAAGAAAGAGACTTGGAAATAAAAGGATTCAATCGTTCTTATTCTTTGGAATGGGCCGATTACAAAATATATATAGTCTTCCTTGCTGAATAAGGAAGTTATTTCCTGGGGAAGTTTCCCAATATGGTTTTGGAAACTTTGTACAGAATATACAATACAACTCCTATTGGAAAGATTACAATAACATAAATATACAACAATCTAAAAGATACATCTTCTATTTAGGAAACTAGAATCAATCAATCTAATTTTTGGAATCAATCAATTAGTGATTATAATCAATCATTCTTGAGAGTTGTCAACACTCCCCCTCAAGATTGAGAGTGGATGTCATCCATCCTGATTTTGCTGGCCATCCTGTGAAACATTGCTGCAGGACGACCTTTAGTTAGTACATCCCCTAGCGGATCATTTGAAGAGATACAAGGAGTGCAAATCAATCCACTGTCCAATTTTCCTTTTATAAAGTGTGTCCACTTCAACATGTTTTGTTCTATCATGTTGAACTGGGTTATGGGCAATGCTGATTGCTGACTTATTATCACAATACAACTTCATAGGTGCGGTCCACTTAATCTTGAGATCATCTGGCAACAATTTCAGCCATAGTAGTTCACATATTCCTAGGTGTTAGGATTAGGAGCTCTTAGGAAATTATTCAAGACTTAGATTTGCCAATATCTCAACACTCCTCACCTGAAAATCTAGACAACAATAGAATATATTTGCATCAATTGAATAAGCTGAAAGTAAATGAAGGATTAGAACCAACAAACCAGCAAAGAGGCAAAGAGTTATCCTGGTTCGGACTGCTATAAAGCAATCCTACATCTAGCCTTCTCTCCGAGAATAAATCCACTGGAAACTAGTTGAAACAAGATACAAGAACCTCTCTTAGTCTCCCTCACACAAGTTCGCTGCACTCTCAAGAGAATACAAAGACTAATTTTATCTCAAAGCCTTTCCCCCTCTCTCTCGCTATCTTGACAGCATCACTTGCATCTAGAGACCAATTAAAATGAATGAAAATGTTATATTCGACTGCTAGCACTCGCCTCCTATTTATAAACTATAGGGAGGCAACAATTACAAGGGATTTAAAACTTAGCCTCTACAAAAGACCAACATACCCCTCATAATAAAATAACTAAGTTATCTAATCTAACTTAGAATAAAAAATAGACAGAAAAAAATATCTTCATTCTAAAAAGTAGGTTCTTCTCTTCAACTTCTAGAGTTAATCTTCCAAGCAAAAAACCCAACACTAGGGCCATAGATCTAAATTTAGCCTCAGCACTTGACCGATCAATCACATTTTGTTTTTTGCTTCTCCGTGTTACCAAATTACCTCCCAAAAAGGTACAATGGCTTGATGTTCACCTCCTATCCACCATAGATCCCTCATAGTATGCGTCTGTGTAAGCTTTAAGAGTCATGGATTCTCCTTTTTGGAATTAAATACCCTTCCCAGGGTTTCCCTTCAAGTAGTGGAGGATCCTGTACGCAATGTCCGCCTAATTCTATCCCGCAAGTGGACGGATCGTGACAAGTAATACAGTGATGAATAGAGTGTCGTATCCATGAGGACTAACTTTTGACGTTTACTCTAACTGATTTAACCTTAACCTAACACACACATTAATAAAGAATTCAACTGTAATGAAAACTAATTTATGAATAAAAGATGCAAACAAAATAATTCATTTGATTTAAAACTCACAAGACTAAGGCACTAGGGTTTGTGAATCCACCGTCGGCCTTCTATGATTCAATTATTCGTTACTCGGGTCTTGCTATTCCTTATCTTAGGTTGAAAATCAATGATCCAATCACAACCAAAAGCCTCTCTCGATGGTCATTCAGTTCTATGAATATATATAAGATTAACTATCTCTAGTCAACCTTCGAACATATGAACATGCATTTAATCACGGAGATTATCACAAAATGATTTCATAGGGCATAACGGTATCTCTACCTATTATAAGACCCTATGTTGTTTGCTACCATGTCTAATTCATATTGAATCTCTCGAAAGCAATACAAATCACAAATATGTTCCAATGGTGATCAAGCATCAAAATAACATTATAAACATAACAAACAATCAACCCGAATGTATAAGAAAATAGCAAATCGAATAATTTTAAATCAAACCATTAGAAGTCGAGGTTTCATCATTCACCCTAGTTATAAAAACTTAGCTATGCATGCTCTCAATCAAAAGAAAAGGAAAAGAGTTGGAATCCATAGCAAAGAATTGAAAAAGAAAAGAAAAGAAAAGAAAAGAAAAATACAACCCAAGAGTAGTCTTCAATCTTCCGTTCGCTTCTTTTCTCTCTCCCAAAAGACTCCTCCAAATCTCTCAAGAATAAGTTTTTATATAGTCCTCTTTAGGTTATCAAAGTCCTATACCTTGAAGGAGTCTATTTCTCTTTTATTTGGATTGAAACGGGCTTAAAACGGCCTTTTCACGAAGCTTTGATCCCTACCGCGGTCCTACTGCGGTATGCTTGTTGCTGCAGACCCGTGAGCTCCAGAAACTAATTCCTAAAGCGGTCCTACAGCGGTATGCATTCCGCTGTAGACCCGTGAGCTCCGTGAGCTCCAGAAACTAAGCCTTATAGCGGTCCTACAGTGGTATGCAAACCGCTGTAAGCCCGCTAGCCTTCTTTTTTAGCCTCTTACTTTCGATACTCTTTTGCTTTCTTGTAATTCGATACCTGACCATGCTTCCAAACTTTATTTCAACTCCCATCATGCACCAAAATCACTCTTTTTGCTCCATGTCCGCTTTAACACATGCTCCACATCTACATAAGCATATATAGAACCAAATCAAGTAGAAATCATGCTCATTGAATGTATAAATGCTAAGTTTATAGACCAAAATAAGTGTATAAAAGACACTTATCACACAACATAAGCTATGTCTGGCCGAGTATGAGCTAAGTGGATTAGCTTGCCAACCAGCCATTGATAAGACCCTTTGTCAACCATGTCATCCTTTAAGGCCTCTCCTAACTTATGATTTGGTTCAATAGGGGTTTCCACTGCCTTGCATCCAAGCATACCGGTATCTTTGAGGAGATCTAATATATATTTTTGCTGTGAGATAAAAATTCCCTCTTTTGAATGAGCCACTTCTATCCCCAAAAAATATTTCAGTCTTCCCAAGTCCTTAATCTCAAATTCCCTAATCAAACATTCCTTCAACTTACTCATCCCTTCCTTATCATTGCCAGTGACAACAATATCATCATCATAGACTATGAACACTGTTACTCCCCTTGTAGCCGAGTGCTTAATGAATAGGGTATGATCTCATTGACTTTGCTTATAACCCATACCAACCATTACTCCTGTAAATAGGCCAAACCAAGCCTTGGGGGACTGTTTTAGCCCATACAATGCCTTCTTCAACTTGCAGACTACTTTTTCTTGTGTTATGGGGCTGTATCCTGGTGGTAATTCCATGTATACTTCCTCTTCTAGGTCTCTATGCAAAAATGCATTTTTTATATCAAATTGTTGCAATGACCAATCAAGATTAGCAGCTAAAGATAGGTGGACTCTTACTGTATTTAATTTTGCAACTAGTGCAAAAGCATCTAAGTAGTCTACCCTGTATACTTGGGCATACCCCTTGGCAATATGCCAACCAAGATCACTATTAGGTGTAGGTTCAACAAATTCAGTGGGGTTATCAGCAGGTAATGAAGAAGTAACAGAATTACCTGGTGAAGATTTAGAAGAGCTGGCTGAACTAGGGCTGTCTGAGGATGTTGGGGCTTGCATAGGGTTAGATTCAAGCCTTGCCCTTCTTGAATACACTTGTAGTGGTCGAGGAGTCTCAGAAATAGGTTTCTCT
The DNA here is from genome assembly GCA_036245055.1 of Diospyros kaki. Classification (NCBI taxonomy): domain Eukaryota; kingdom Viridiplantae; phylum Streptophyta; class Magnoliopsida; order Ericales; family Ebenaceae; genus Diospyros; species Diospyros kaki. The sequence continues at coordinate 29,616,044 of BSEG01000012.1, forward strand.
AGTGTCACACCTGGCACATCCTTGGGAATAGAAGATGGTACCGAAGTGATTGATAGATCAGGAATAAGGGGAATAGAGAAATTATTCCTATCAGGAAGGTCATTTTCTTGAGCATTGGGGTGTTTAAAATAAGGCTCATTCTCAGAAAAAGTCACACCTGCTGACACAAAATGTCTCTTTGAAGGAGGATGATAGCAATGGTACCCTCTTTTTGAGTAGGAGAGTATCTAATGAACACACATTTCAGTGCTCGAGGATCTAATTTTCCTCTATTGACTGTAGGAACATGAACATAGGCTACATATCCGAACACTTTGGGATTCCAATTGCTAGTCACATGGAAATCAGGGAAATGTTTGGTTAACAATTGAATTGGACTTTGGGATTCAAGAGATTTTGAGGGTAGTCTATTGATAAGAAAGGTGGTTGTCAAAGCTACTTCCCCCCAATAGCTTTTAGGAACATTGTGGTGAAACATAAGAGCGCTAATAATGGTTGGAAGATGACCATTCTTCCTTTAGGCTACTCTATTCTGTTGGGGGGTGTAAGGACAAGAAAACTCGTGAATAACACCCTTTTGTTGAAAGAAATCAGAGAAGGATTGGTTGAAAAAATCTCTAGCGTTAGCAGAGCCAAAACGTTTTATTTCTACCCCAAATTGATTCCTAATCATGTTGTAGTATACAGGAAATACAGTGCTAACTTCTGACTTTGATTTTAATAGGTATAGCCACATTGTTCTAGTACAATCATCTACAAAGATAACAAACCACTGTGCTCTAGAAATCTTGGGAACACTTGATGACCCCCAAACATCACTATGTATTAAAGAAAAAGGAAGATCAATTCTTTTATTAGATAGAGGAAAAGACACCCTTTTATGCTTTACAAACTCACACACAACCCAATTGAAATTCATAACATCTAGATCTTTAAACAATTCTGGAAACATCACCCTAAGAGTTAAGGAGGAGGGATGAGCAAGCCAGTGATGATGTAACCATACTTGGTCTTTATTAGAATAAGCTAAGTATGACACGAGATAATGGTTCTTCTTGTTGTCCTGCCTACTTGGTTCTTCAAGATGATAGAGACCATCTCTGGCCCTAGCAAGTCCCATCATCCTCTTCATGCCCTGTTCCTGCAACTCAGAAATATTTAAATGAAAATTGACGCTGCAATTAGTGTCCTCAATGAGTTTCTGGATAGATAGGAGGTTAGTACACAATTTAGGAACATGTAGGACATTTCTGAGAGTAAGATGTTTATTAAGAAGAACATCTCCTTGGCTGGCAATGGTGGTTAGAAAACCATCTACCATTTTAATTTTTCTAGAGCTTGGACAAGGATTATAGTTGATGAAGTATTGAGAAAAAGGGGTCATATGGTCTGAGGCCCCTGAGTCTAATAAGAGTGTGATTCACGATTTCTGAAGCATGTAAGGAAAAAGAATAGGAATGAGTACCTTGAGGGCAAGAGAGCAGTTACCCTTCTTGTTCTTATCAAGGGACTCCAGAAGACCTTTTAGCCTTTCAATTTCCGCCTTGTAAGGTTCAAGAGCGTCTCTTTGATCTTGATTTTTTGACTCAGGTGTAGGCTACTGATAACTATTGGCCATATGTAGCTACCCCTGTCCTTGATTCCTTGCTGGTGGTCCTCCATTGGGTGGCCTTCCATGTAGTTTCCAGCACTTCTCTATGGGTGTGCCTAGGTTTTTTGCAGAAGGCACACCATAGAGACTCTTCATCCATAGCCTTCTTCTCTTATTTTGGTGGCCCTCTATTCTGATTGTGAGCCTTCAAGATCAGAACGACAGAGCTGTCTACTGGTGTAGATTCCAGCATCGCTCCTTTCCCCTCTTCTACTCGTACTAGGGAAATCACCTCATTCAGGGAGGGCAGATCCACCTTGCCTAGAATCTGCACTCTCACTGCGTCAAACACCACATTAAGGCCAGCCAAAAATTCATACATCCTCTCCTTCTCTACAAATTGTTTATGAAGTGCAGTATCCTCACTACACTTCATCTTCAAACACGGGTAGTGATCCAGCTCTTGCCATAGAGTTTGCAATAGATTTGCATACTCTGTTATGGCCTTCGTCCCCTGCTTGGTCGCTACCACCTTAGTCCTTATCTCATATATCTGGGCCACATCATGAACCTTGGAATAGGTGAGGTTTATTGCATTCCAAATATCCTTGGCTAATGTCAAGAACATTACCGTGTCACTGATTTTTGAAATCATGGAGTTCCAGAGCCAGGACATCACTAGGGAGTCTTCCTCATCCCACGCTGCAAGTGTTGGATCTCCTTCCTTGGGACCGGTTCCTAACAGATGGCTGAGTTTTCCCTTTCCCTTTGGAAAGGTCCAGATTAATTGCGACCACTTCAAGTAGTTTTTTCCGTTCAATCAGTAAACTACTTGAAGGTTCTGCAATTCTCCTCCTAAGTTCCCACTGTTAGTTCTAGTAAAAAAAACTTCTGTCGTGTTGCTAGAATCAGCTGTGTCCGAGATTGGATTTTGGGTAGAAGACATGATGTCAGGTGAAGAAGAAGAAGATCGAATGAAGGAGGAAAAATAAAACCATACGAGTCACGAAGAAATCAACGACTAAACTCTTGTGCCTCTGATACCATGTCAAGAAAGAGACTTGGAAATAAAAGGATTCAATCATTCTTATTCTTTGGACTGGGCCGATTACAAAATATATACAGACTTCCTTGCTGAATAAGGAAGTTATTTCCTAGGGTAGTTTCCAAATATGGTTTTGGAAACTTTGTACAGAATATACAATACAACTCCTAGTGGAAAGATTACAATAACATAAATATACAACAATCTAAAAGATACATCTTCTGTTTAGAAAACTAGAATCAATCAATCTAATTCTGGAATCAATCAATCAGTGATTATAATCAATCATTCCCGAGATCTGTCAACAGATTTACTTGCATATTTATATTCAATGATATGGATTTGTAAGCATTTTTTTTTTTTTTTGTATTTTATTTAGATTGTTATTTGAAGTCAACTCGGATGTGTATACAAATATTATTAATTGGAAGTTGTATACTCATTTTAGGTCCAATCTAGACGACATTTCATGCTAGACTCTGATTTCATGCTTTACTTTGTTTTATTGAGGCTGTTATGTTAAGGGGGTAGAAAGAGAATTTTGGGAAACTTTGGGGTCAAAGTGTAATTGTAGGAAAAAAACCCAAATTCCTGTGGTTATGGTGCGCCTGAAACTGGGGTGTTACATGATGTTACTGTAAGTGAGTATTTATTGTACTCTCCAACGAGTAATGCTTATTCCATTTTTTGCATAAATCTTGAGATTGAGAAATTGATTTGATGTCAGTTTTTTTTATTATTAATACTTGATAAACATTTTCGATCAGGGGAGTTTGAGGGTATGTGGGTCCAGAGGCCTTTGTTGGGTGACTCTTCTCCATTGGTTCATTCTATGGTTTGTTCTTTGTAATTAAGGCCTGAGTTTTCTTTTGGAAAGTTTTCCGGAGGTTGAGGGCTTCTCCTGGGTTAGCTTTTCTCATTTGATCTGTTTCTCACAATGCTATCTTCACCAATCACAATGCCTGACAAGGAGATATCAATATGTGGTGGAGTGGTCTCTGTGCAGAAGAAGTAAGAGTCGATTGATCATTTTCTTTGTTACTGTCCAGTGCTACAGGGGTTGGAACTTCTTTTTTTTTTTTTATATATTTTTGGCATCCAGTGAGTTATGCTAGCTTCATTAAGGGATCCTACTTTTTGCTTGTGGCTGTGGTGCCCTGGCCATTTAGGCTAATGTTTACTCTTTAAATAGGGATGTGTTGATATATGTATGTATATATTCTCACAAGGCACTGAATAGGGTGCTACTATGTACTACTAATATATATATATTTTTTTAAACTTGAACTACTTCTATTAGTTGCTTTCTTATTCGGTCCCAAATTTATTCCACTTCATGCTTTGACACCTATTGAATTTGTTCTTATTAAGTTTGAGAATTGTTTTGACTGTTTCAATGTCTCCATGGAGATTTATGGCATAACTTTGTGCAGCTATGATCCTTTAGGTTTCATTTGTGAAATTGAATATTGACCTCTTCCAATGCTTATATTTGAACAGGCAATTAATAGTGTTAAAGCTAATGCTGCTGGATTAGCACGGGTTAGTAATATAAAGACAGAGTCCCCTGTAGAGTTGCCCAAACATAAATCTGGACATTCTTCAGAGTTGCATGATTCCAAACCTGAAGTATCCATGGAATTGACTAAAGCACGTTCGTCGTCTGTGCTTCCACCAGATTTTTTTGACAATAATGAGGCGAAGAGGCCAAAAGCTGGTAGAGACCTCTCCCAGTGCTTACGATTTTGTTTTCCAGCTCATATCCTTTGGATAACTCAAGGATGGGATTAGCAATTTTTGTGCTCCCAGTGGAACTGTACATGCTATGTTGTGTTTGCCTAATATTACATTTTACTTTGTTCTGGAAAAAAAAACCAGTAGAGACATTCAGCACATACCCCAGAATATAAACTATAGCTTTACAATTGGTGATTTGATAGCAAATAACATACACAACTGAGGGGTAGCATGGGCATACACTGTTTCATAAATTGGAAAATATCTATATTTGGTTTTTTTAAATTTTCCATTGATATGACAGATTAAATTGTTATTTATGAAAAATGATATTTTAGAAGTTTGTAGGCGACCAAGCACTTTTTCACTTGGGATTATTTCATGTTTTTAGTTCAACTATACCTCAGACTACTACTAGTTTATTTTTAAAGCGTCAACTTTTATTCTCTTGTGATGTCGAAGTCTCCGACTTCTCTGACTTTTCAAAAATAAAAAGAGCAAAAAGAAGTCTCTGTCTTCTGAGTATTGTGGCTTGACTAAATTTGCAAGTTCAATTTTTTGAATAATTTCATCTAACCGAAATGTTGTTTTGTAAGAACAGATGTAACCACAATGGGAAATCCTGATACATACAAAAAGGAAGGAGGTTCTGGTCAAACTCAAGTGGCAGAGGCAATTAATTCTGAGAGTAAGACAGAAGCATTCTCTAGTGGGAAGGTCATGGACAGAAAAATAAACCAATCCCAGCCTACTGGAGAGCATAAACAGACGTCAAAAGTGATTGTTAGTGCAGAGACCACACAATCTAAGGGAGCTCTTCCTGCAGGCTTCTTTGATGACAAAGATGCTGACTTACGTGCTCGTGGCATTACACCTGTTAAGCCAGATGTCAAGTAAGTGCATAGTTCTGTTTTAGACATCGATTTTAATCTGTTGAATCTTATATTGATATGACATTCATTCTAAACATTGCAATAATATTCTTGGTGGTTCACGATTATTTATAATGCTTTAGAGAAGTTATATCATTCTTTCCTCTATTTTGTTTTTTGATTTTTTTTTCTTACCAAACTGGAGAAACTAGGTTTCAAGTTTGCATGATGGTAAACTTTGTGACAGAAGTTAATGCATGGAAAAATTAATGGAGATAAAGGTGGATGCTTATTCTCTATTGCAATCCATTGCATAGAGATGACTCACCTGTTTTATCGCTGATGAAGAGTGTTCCAAGATGTTTTTGTTGTATTCTAAAGAGGTTCTGGTTTATCCACTGATTTGGTTGAAAGTTAGCTTACATGTGGAGTGAATACGAATTGTAAGGTAGTGTTGATTTTCTTATTTACGTCATTTTGTATTGCCCTCCATTAAAGCTAGGTTGCTTTGGATGTCGTGATGGAGAGATGTGCAAGAAAGCGTGCTACATGGGAGGGACAATATGTAATCAGAAGGGGGTTACTGCAAGATTGATTAAAGAGGACACTTTCTAGTTTACCAATTTTATACATCTATTTCCTTGTTAGTGTTAAAGGAGGTTCTGAAAACTATAACTGTTTTATTATTATTATTATTGTTTTTTGTTTTTGGGGGGGTGGGGGTGGGGGCGGGTGGCGGGTTGGAGTTGGTTTGTGGATGTGGAATTAATGCATCACTTGGGCTAGGAAAAGGGTCTTATTTTGGTCAATTGGTAGGACGTGGCTGGAAATTTAAAGGCTTGGTTCTGCATGTTATTGAGGTGTTGTTAGGTAAGGTGTGGAAATATACTTTGGAGATGGGCAGCCTTTGGAGGAGAAGGTTGTAGGGGTAATGAGAGGAACAATTGGCCTATTGGCACTTTTTGCACTTTTAGAGGGACCTGTTAATTGCACCTTTTGAAATTTGTCATGACTGCATGGAAGAAGCTCTATAATAAGAATTTAGGAAGGAAAAAAAAAAAAAAACTCTATAATAGGATTTGTTTTAAGGTGGTTAATGGTTGATTTTAAGATTGTAGCTTGGTTATTGGTATAGTCATAGAGTATTGAGGGTGACTTTCTGTAACCTCTAGCTATTTTATTCTTCTTAGTGGAGTATAGGTTATGGGGTTTTCCACTTCTTGAATATTTGGTCTCAACCCCTCTTCGTACTGATTTTTTGTCTACCATAAAGGAAAAAATTAGAGAATTCAAAGTTGACATGATGCACAAAAGTATCTGCATGAAAAAATGGGTTCTTTTATTTTATATATGTTGATGTTCATTTTGATCGTATTCAATTAGTAAATTATCTCAAGGCAATGAACTCATTATCATTTTGTTGAACTGTTTTATGTGACTAATTGATGATTCATCTTCATCTAATAATTTGGTGGGTTTTCATTTCGGGTAGCATTGTAGGAGGGCATGTTTTTTTTTTCCGCTCCATTGGTTGTGCACTGGGCTTTAACTTCAGGAAGAAATGCTCATGTTGGGATAAAAATGAATAAAAATCTAGAATTCATGTAGCCGACACCACATAGTGGGATAAAAGCTTGGTATGTTTTGTTGTTGTTATATTCATGAAAATAAGAATCTGGAATTATCCGATGTTTGGTGCAAATATTGGGAAAAGTTCAATGCTTTCCATAATCTCAGGAGTGATTAGATGCCTTGAGGTTTTCTTCATCTGCTCTGATGGGACCTTGAAAAAGTGTATTCTAGTTTCGAGTCAAAATATTCTGCCTGTTCAGTTGGTTTAGATTATGTGAACGCTTGATGATTCTTTCCCATTATTTTCCTTTATTATTAAATAGCACATAGCATAACGATGAAGGTATTGCATGTCCTGGACAGAGATGAGTACAAGGAATTCGAAAAGTTGATCAAGGATGACTTACAGGAGGTGGACAACCGTTTGGAAGAAGAGGAGGTAGGGCTACATCTTCTTTGACCATCCCTGGAACTATTTCTACACTCTTGCTTAAGGTTTTGTCATTGACCTTGATGTTATCCTTTGTTGGAAATGTTATGTTGCAGATTGATGCAGCTGAGATGATTGAAGAGGCTGAGTCTGTGGAGCAAAAGTAAGTCTGATATACCGGATCGGATATTAGACGTGCAACATATCCTCATTTTTTACCTGCATATAATTTCCAAGAAGCATGTCAAATCTTCCCCATTCCTGTAGGGGCTACAGGGCGAGAGTGGAACTGTTGAAGAAGAAGAAAATGGAGCTAATTACTGCTAGGTCTGCCCCACATCGTAGAGATCCTCAAGTCGCAAGTAAAGGGTCTGATCATGAAGAGTCATCGAGTGATGACGGTAGCGATGAGAATTTCACTGTTGATTGGCGAGCTAAACATCTGTAATCACTATTTGTGATACGGTCTCTCTCTCTAACCACCAACCTTATACAGTCGTGCTCGTGTGATGTAACATATGCTTGAGAAAATCATTTCTCAACGTTTTGAGTTCATGTAGCTTGACAACAATGGCTCCGTAGATGGCTTAAAAAAGTTTTGAATTGCTGACAGGTGCTAGAAGCCCAGAACTGCCCCCTCTAATTAGATGCTTACTGGCCGGTTTGTACTGGAGAAATCAATTGGACGCCTTGTCTTAGTTAAGCGCTGGAGTGGGACCCAGACGGTATTCGGAACCTCGGTAGTGACCCTTAACCCTTCCAGTGTATGGCACGAAACTCAGTGGATTTGGCTTCAGAAAACAAGCATCCGTTGCTTCTTTGAGATTGTAAGGTGACAGTGGTCTGTAAATAAATGCTCTCATTTTAAGTAGAACTGTTGTGCAAACATAAAGTGAGGTAAGTTTTTCGAGGCAAAGCACGGGACGAGTCATATAAATAAATCTGATGCATTTTAATTTACCCATTTAGTTAATCTCAAGTCTTCTTTTAGAATTCTATTTTAGATCCATTCTGATGTATCTCAAAAGAGCTCAAACTCACATATCCTATACTGGAGTTTCTTTTTCCCCAACTATGTACTTGGTGTTATAATAGGTAGATAGGCACAACGGATAACAAACCTTTTTTGGAGTCGTGGTTACTCTTTTTTCTTTTCCTTTCATGTTTCTTGGTGCCATTGGCAAGATCCTGCAGGGTGCAGCCATGGTGGTGTAAGTTCACCAGGAGGACCACAGTAGTCTACAAAACATGTACATTAGGTAAGTGTGGGTTCAGTTTCAGGGATGTTTGATGTTTGAACTCTAACCGTAGAAGAGGCTAACTTTATTTTCTTATTATTATTATTAGGTCAACCGCTTTGGCATGAACATGAAGTGATTGCATGCAACGTATGCTTTTGAAGGAAGGAGCAAAGCTAGCAGCTAGTATTAGAGATCTCTATTGTTGAAGGCATCCCGCACTCTGTTACCTAACATGATTAGCCCTATGCAACACCAAAATATTAAAGAAGGCTGTTAAAAAGAATTTCTAATAAAGGTGCCCTCTTGGAAGTATTCTGGTGGTTGATTAATAAACTTGTCATTAGACAAATTAGGGTTGGCAGGCTGAATCACTGTTGGCTTGTTCAGTTACTTCTAACTTCTTTTCTCTGGTCTGATTATCTCTACCTCTAGAACATTACGTGACATTGATTATGCATGCGTACTTGGACAGCTTGGTACTAATTTACTCATTAATATCGTACGTGCACCACTTGATTCTTTTAAACAAAATTTTGATATTATCTATAAGCTTTGTAAGGCAGGTCATCTTTATCTATAGCCTTATTTACAGTCCACTTCATATTCCCACCTTTTCCCACTCTTTTATCCAATTTAAGCAAAGTCATATTAAAGGAGGAGATATGTTTTGCCCCAAGCTTGACAATGGAATAATGGACTTTGCTAATATAAAAATATTATTTAAATATTTATTTGAGATTTTGTCATATTTGTACATTAATGTTGTAATGTTCCACTTTTTAAATATACAATGAAATTATATGATGTTCATTATATGCTAATAACAATCTCAGACGTTATTAAAAATCCTTTATCAATGGAAACAAAGATCGAACCTATAATGTTAAATAGTTAGGATTTTTATTAAATAATATAAATATTGCATCTTTTACTCGTTGTTTGTAGTACAATTGTAGGATGTACCCATATTTATACATTCTCTTATTAAGTATCGTATATGCTAATTACTATACAACTCTTTGGATTACAAGTTCGTACAAACGAATCTAAGAAAAGAAAACTAAATGTCCGCCATCTCTTCACTTTTGCTTGCATTAGAACCTGGAGTACCTGTCACGCTTTGGCATACTTGGAACATTGAATGTTCTAGTGGTATGAAACACCCAAGTTAGATAGTTACATCGAAGTGAGTGGTACCAGAAAGGAAATAATGCATGCAAGAACAATATGCAGTTATACTAGGAAATATGCAGAAATAAGTATGAAATCTCTCAAGATCATGTTAATATAAAACCTCCCTGTAGTAGCCATGCCAAGATGTTGCCATGTCCGAACCTCTCGGCCCCTTTACGCAGGCACGAGATAGCCTCCTTACTTGTCAAGTTTGAACCCCTCGGCCCCCTTAGACAAGCTTGAGGTAGGCTCCTTACATAGGCCCCTGTTGTGGTTCATTCATGACAAGCCACCAACTAGCCACAGTCACCAAAATGACATGATGTATGACAAAACTGAAGGAATATGATATGCAAGCCACAAGCCACGCACGAGAGTTATTGTGTTCAAACCCGATACAACAAAATAGAAAGGATATGCTCGAAACAAATGAAACATGAGATATAAACAACAAACCATCCACAAATGAAATAAGAGTGATCAAGAGGAAGCAAGAAGCATGCATAAACTACTCATCTTGACTGTTTATCTTTCGAGTGTACTGTTCACAGTTAGCGGGTCTAGGTTTCTACCGAAAATACTAGTTTCTGTAAATCAATTCTTAATATTTTTATATAGGGTTGTAAATCATTAAATTAGGAGTAAAGTTGAAAAATTTCATGAAAAAATAGTGTCTCACATGCTGCCTCTATCGACACGTGTACTGCACCCGCCTTCCTTATTTTTCGATCAGTTTTGTGTAGTTTTTGTAGTTTTGGCTCAAATCCCAACAACATGCTTTGTGAACACCCAAGGTTCTTATTTATAGAAATTTTGGACCAATCTCGTGTCACCATGTAGCTCGCCACTTGTCCTTCTATGTCTAGCCTTGATTCTCGTGCCCAATTCTATGCCGTCACTTGTCTAAAACCAAATTGAATAATATTTGAAATTTAAAATCATATTTAATAAGTTTAGAAATTCAAAGTCATATTGAAATGAAGTTTGAAATCTATTTCACTTTTCTTGAATCTCATAAATTTTTAGATCTTTTAGTAAATTACACTTGTTCTTGAGTTTTTTTTTTTTTCAAAAATTATACTTTTACTTGAATTTAAAATTATGATTTTGCCCCTAGTTTCAAAACTGAACTTTTGTCACAAGATTTATTTGAGTTTAAAAATCTCGAGTATTACAAATGTGATATAAAATATAATATATTAATATACAATTAAAAATGAGTGTCAAAATAGCTTTTTTTCTTATTGGTAATAAATCTCTTGGCCTTGAGTTAGAATTTTACCATATTTTACTGGGATTAGTGCCTTGTGACAAGCATTCTGTCCTTTCTCCTCGATGCCCATTATTGCCCACACAAGTCACTGCCCCATCATTTTCAACGTCCTCAAAAATTGAAGGTCCAAACCCATGCAACTTCTTAGTAAAGTTGATAAAAGAACTTCCCCATTCAGATTAGAAAGCACCCGGATAGCTCACAAATCGTGCCATCACAACAAAATTGATTCTAGTGCAATTATCTTCTGCATTCAAGTGGTGTTTTGAGTTTTTTATTTTTATTTTTTTTATTACTAGCTGAATTGGAGCTGTTGGCAATTAAATTTAGTTATTTAATCACTTGTTTCATTATATAACATGACTTATTGTTTAATCAAATGACCTCTAAATCTATTATTAATAGTCATTATAACATGATTCATAAACGTGTAGCTCCTTCAAGTTCAGATCTACTAACTTCATTAATTAAGAGTAAAAATCCTTGATTATCAATCATTAAGCTAGGAAACATGCATTGATTTCCAGATCAATTAACAAACTAACACACATATATTGAACATGATGCACAGGTGGATCAAGCCACGTAACTGTTGATCACCAAGCGTGGCCTACACTTGATATGATATTTGCCCAAGGGAAGGGACACCATTCTTGAATCGTTCTTTCCAGTCCTCTCATCTATATTCACTAATCACAAGCAAAAACCAAAATGCCTTCCTGTCCTTTGAGATCCCATTACACTTACCATCCCATTTAAGGTTGCAAATGAGCCAAATCGTTTAGGCTTGGCTGGAAAAAAATTCGCTCGAATCCGTTTGTTAAGGTAAATGAGTCGAGTTTGAGTCTAATTTTGAAACTCAATTTATAAGTGAGTCGACATTGAACTTAGTAAAGATCGACTTATTAGCTCGTGAGCTAGCTCGATTAGAGACTTGCGAGCAACCCTGATTAGAAATTCACGATTAAATATAATAATATATATTATTATATTATTTATTAAATATATATTTTATAAATATATTATTTAACATACACATATATACATATACATATACATATACATATACATATACATACACATACATATATTATTACATACATATCATCGTCATCATCACTTTTTCTCTCTCTCCACCCAGAAACCCATTTTCTCTGCTCTATCTCTCACCCCAAGAATTCCTTTTCCTCTTCCTCTCTCTCTTGTTGCGAAAGGAAGTGAAGATAAAGTGTATTCACTTAAGAAGACTACATGGATTGAAGTAGCCTGCAGAGCTTGTTATAGTAGAATTGATAATTATTTAGTGAATTTGGGGTTCGAAAGAAACATTAGCGAGCCTACTCTTTATGAGAAGCAAGTTGGTTTTGACTTGGTGATTGTTTCTTTGTACGTTGATGACCTTTTGGTGATAGGAAGCAATTTCATTCTTGTTGAAAAATTTAAAGAAGAAATGCATAAGGTTTTTGAGATGATAGACTTGGGAGAGACATCCAACTTCTTGGCATGGAGGTTATACAATCTGAAGATGGAATCTTTATATGTCAAAGGAAATATGCAAAAGAAGTACTGAGGAAGTTTGGTATTGAAACTTGCAAGCTTGTGAGTACTCCCCTAGTTCAAAATGAAAAATTAAGCAAAGAAGATGGAGCAGATAAGGTGGATAAAGGAATGTATAAAAGCATGATTGGTTGTTTGTTGTACTTAACAACAACAAGGCCTAATATTATGTATGTTGCAAGTTTGTTATCTAGATTTATGCAAACCCCAAGTGAATTGTATTTGAAAGCTACTAAAAGATTACTAAGATATCTGAAGGGAAATTTGGACTTTGGAATCTAGTTTAAGAAGACATTAAATGTGAAGTTAGTTGGGTATGCTGATAGTGACTGGGATGGTTCTTGTGAAGACATGAAATACACATTTGGTTATGTGTTTTCTGTTGGTTCAAGTGTGTTCAGTTGGAATTCAAAGAAGTAAGATACAGTGGCACAATCAACAGCTCAATCAGAGTATATATTGTTTGTGTTAGTGTGATAATGCTAAATTTAGATGACATCTAGCATGTGTGTTGGGCCTAATGATAGAATCTTGCCTGTCATTTAAATGATCATATCTTCATTCATATTTCTTCATTTAATTATGAATGAGTCCTTAGATTTCCTGGTAGAGATCTTATGTGACAAAGATATCTAGTTTAGGATTTCTTAAAGGTATTTTCGGTCCACAGTTTATCAGAAGGGGAATAAGATTTATTGATCATGGGTTGACACATGGACTACTACTATTGTTTAGCATGAGATGCTAATGAGATAAAGTAGTGAGTCACATACCGCATTACATGAGATGCATATAGAAGATACGTGGGTGGGTGTTAGTTGAACATCCACTGAATGTGACGCTTGCGATAGATTACATGGCTCAAAGGATTAAAGATCTATTGTTTGTTCTCGATTGTGTATCTGATCCTTTGATCAAAAGCGACAGAGTTGCCATGTGCACTGGTGTTAGGGATTTACCGTTAAGCGGAACCATCTAATGTGAGAGATGTGAATGCTCTCTATGTGGTCTCTGTGCAGTGGTGTATGGAGATAGATGCTTGCTAATGGGATCCACTATCTTCCATCAGATGGAGGTGAATATTGTATGCGTTCTCAGTTGGTCGGTGATTATAGAAATCCTTTGCTAAGGTATGTACGATCGAAAAAGAGTTTTTAATGTTAGAAAGAGTTCCAATACATCATCTTGATCACCTCAGTCTGGATGTTTGCATAGTTATTGAGTTCTGTGAGTTTAGTCGAGCCATGACTGTCACTCTGTTAGGATATTGGTCAGTGGAAGGACTGCAATACATGGCAATTGAGAGCCCAAATGGGTTTACATGAAACTCTGACTTCATTGCCATTAGAATCGTCCTGAGTTTTAGCTAGGGGATACTTAGAATATTTTAGGATGCTTTGGGGAGATGGAGAAATCTTTTTATTAGGTCAAAGTGTTCGATTGACGTCAAAGAGTTGGCATGTCATGATTGTTACATGGCTGTGAATGTAGGAGGTCACACCTTAAATGGGTAATGTACTGGATTAGTGAATTCAAGTTGATTGACTATATTTCTACCATTAAGAGTTAATGGAGACTAAATTACTGTTAAGTGTTAATTATTGATAAAAATATCATTAAGTGTTAATGGTGTTTTTAGCTGGATATTATTTTTGAGAAGTGGTCTCAGTGTGTAATTAATCCGGGTATAATATTATGTGTATAATTGTTATACATAAATAAAATTATAAGAATTAATTAATTAATTAAATTAATTATTTAATTGATTAAAGGGGTAAGCTTGTTGTTGCCTAACTACAACAATTACATTTATTTGTCTTGGGATAAGCCAGAATAGAGTCCTTCACCACGACTAAGGGGTCTAAGGTATCACCAGCGAGGCCAAAACAGATCTGGATTGGGTCGGAGGCAGAGCCTGATAGGATACGAGCCCAGAAGGGTCTTTGGGGCATTTGGGGCGAGGTGCCTAGGAGAGTTTTCGGTGGGTTGGCCTTTTGGAGCTTGGGACGAGCAATCTGGGACTCCACCTGCAAGCACAACAGTCAGAAAGCCACTATGAGACTCTTCCACGTGGGCCCTCCGATGCCTAAGTCATACGAAGGTCTGAGAAATATGTCCAATGTATGTCCTGAGTAATATGTATGATGATATCAATATGTGTTCAGATGCTTGTGTTCAGGCCCTAAAGGGGTATGTAAATTATGTCACTATTCTTAGATGGGGTATAGGAAAAGGGAAAAAAGACAAAATGCCAACTCAATAGCTTGAGAATATAGAGTGGCAGAGAGTCAGGCTAGATTTTCAAAAGATCTTGAAACCATCGAGGAATCGCCTATTTATAGGCAAAATTGCAGGACCTACAGTTGAGCCGGATGGCTTTTCTTGAAGGGTACCTTTGGGGAGGCTTGGAGGGTTTGGAGAAGACTTCAGGGTGAACCATCTTGATGGCTATCTCTAGGTGGCCTTGAAGGGGCTTCGGGTCACCGAATTACTTGGTTTGGAAGACCCCAAAATGTGTTTAAGGAGTTTAGCAGAAAATGATGCAGGTCGATCTCGGGGACCCATCGGGGTCTGTGTAACACCCCAATTCCCAGGAGCGTTAGCGTAACGAAAGATTCTGGGGATAAAATTTTTTCCAAATAAAAATCCATCACAAAAACCATTCCCTGAGGATCCCATTACACCTGCTCAGTATATCAACTATGAACCATTAATAAACCAAGACAGGTTCACCAACACAAATGCGGAAGCTAGATCGAAACCTCAACAGGTCATAACCGAAACCACTTTATTTATATATAAAGTTACACCAACGTTTACATGACGTTTTCAAAAGTAAATAACATAACTGATAAGACATAATGTAAATTATCCACTAATCGCCGTCACTCCTCGACGATCCCTTTCCTTTTTGCACTGCTGCCTTCACTTGGAACGTTTGAATATTCCAGGGACAAAGTCCAAATTAGATGATGAATCATCTAAGTGAGAGTTCAAAACACATTTTTCATAAATAATGCAAGACATGAAATAAACCAATACACCCGGTAAGTTCTAGCTCAAGAGAATTCCCACGCGCTTAACCCTACCACGGGAAAAGAACAATCTCTCTAAAAGCTATGCCACCACACCGACTCGACGACACGACGACACGACGCGATTCTAGCTTAAATGGGGCTGCCAACGCATCTCACCAGAATACGTACCCACCTTAAGCATCTAGGAACCACCATACAATCCCAACTCCAAAATTTCACATGGACCACCTAGTCGTCCTAGTGCAACTTCCCTGGCCAAATGGCCTGGCACGAAAATCAAGGCAGCTATCTTGACATGCACACCAGCATTAGATACCCCTATTATTCCGTCACGCCCTTGG
The DNA here is from genome assembly GCA_036245055.1 of Diospyros kaki. Classification (NCBI taxonomy): domain Eukaryota; kingdom Viridiplantae; phylum Streptophyta; class Magnoliopsida; order Ericales; family Ebenaceae; genus Diospyros; species Diospyros kaki. The sequence goes on from BSEG01000012.1 coordinate 29,631,914, forward strand.
AGAATTATGGCTACACTATCCAGACAACATCCGAGGCTGACATTCCATATGTACACATAAAACTCAAGACAATGCCACACTTCACAATTCAATGCATCATATAAACAACATTTATAAAATGCAATGCACAGTTCAAAATGTTTAGGGATAAACCTCCCTCGTAAAACCAACCGTCACCGGTTACCATTTCAATGCACAAAACCATTTTGCATGAAATCACCACATGTTCAAATAGAACAAGCACAATAAATCAAGTAGTTTTCCAGACAGAACACTCACAACTTTAAACCAAATTTTTGGGTTGGAACCACTCACAAGAAAGCCAAATTTTGGAAGCGAACAACTCACATCTTAAAACCAAGTTTTCAGGTAGAACACTCACATCTTAAAACCAAGTTTTTAGGTAGAACACTCACGGTAAATCAAGTTTTGGAGGAGAACCATTCACCTTGAACGAAACTCAAAACACCTTGAATCTTGTGTCGAACCTCGACTTTTATGCAACTCCTCAAGTATTTTAACCAAACCACCTCCTTACACGTCCTCACGTGCTACCCAAATGCTCTGCGCGTGTGATAGCTCGCGTATGCTTTAAAAACCTTTTATCCACTAAACTTGAAGCACTCTCGTCTAGCACAAATGTATCACAACTTCGAATGAGAGAAACCTTAGCCTTGAGCCCCTATTTATATGTTTAGGAAATTTAGCCACCAAGAAATATATATTCTGCAATCATTTCAAATCTTTCAATATTTTTTCCAATCATTCCAAATTTTCTAAGATTTTCTATAATCATTCCAAATCTTTTGATATCTTTTGCAATCATTCCAAAAATCTTCTAAGATTCTCTACAATCATTATAAATCTTCTATAATAATTCCAAATCTTCTAATATTTTTTGCAATCATTCCAAAATCTTCTAAGATTCTCTGTAATCATTATAAATCTTTTATAATCATTGTTATCCAAATCAAATCTTATTTAAATCTTATCTTATCTAAATCAAATCTTATGCAAATCTTATCTTTAAAGTCATCATGTGCCTTCCTCTTATCTCTAACGTCATCTTGAGACTTCATCTCATCTCTAATATCATCATGACACTTCATCCTTATCTCTTAAGTCATTTATGAGGATTTTCTTGAATCTCTCAAATGCCCCTAATAAAAAAAGTTTCAAGAATTATACTTTGGCTCGAACTTTGGGGTAATTTCACTTTAATCCTTTTCAACATGATCCCTGGAATAATTTTTAATTGCATTTTAGTCCCTAAAAAATGGACTAATTACGCCAATGCCCCTAATTTTTAGATAAATTACACTTTTACCCCAACCTCAAAAATTATGATTTTGCCCCTGGCTCAAAAACTGAACTTCTCTTTAAAGACCTTTATAACCCTTTGAAATATCCTAAAACATTGTCTTTAAAATTCTGAAAAAATATCGTTTCGATCTCCCTTTGTCAATTTTGAAAAACTGCACTTAGGCCCGAATCTTCGTTTTCGCTACAAACCATTTTGTTTCTTTCAAAAACTACTGAAGGGTTACTCTATATGCCAAATATGAACTTCCTCGGGGTTCCGTTGACTTCCCGGATGTCCCGTACGATAATTCGGTATTTCAGCCTAAATCATAATTGCCTTTTTAGCTGTACCGGGAACCGTTCCCGATCCAACTTCTTTTGATGCCTAAAATCATAACTCGTATTACTTGTCGATACTATACAATTTTCCTTGGCTATCTAGGGTCCAGGGTACTCCTTCTGACTAATTTGATTGTCCAAAGTTGCGTTAGTGTACCCTATAGTCTTATTTTCCACAAAGTCCATTTATACCCTTCACTAAATACTGTTTATATCCTCAAATTATTCTTGGGTATTACAGTCTGGGAGGCTATTGCCCCAGAGACTCTTTAGGGGAGAATGATCCGAAATTGCTTCTGAGACTTGGGAAATTTAGGAAAATTATAGGGCATCCCACAACAATAGCTCCCTACTCTTGCCTTTGGTTGCAAGACGAAGGGAAGAATAGATAGAATGCTGGGGAGTTATCCCCGGAGAAGTCAGAACTTACTCTGGATGAGCAACTTAATTAGGTTGGTAGAAAGATATTGATTAAGTTAAAGGGATTATATGGATGACCAAGGCACGAGGAACATATTACTCATATTTGCTCACGCGTATTTTGACATTATCAATGCAGCCAAGTCGCAGGCTGGGCGAGGCCAGAACAAGAATTAATGAAAAGGATTATTGGGAGCATTTATGCTATTGAGCGAGGCTTGATTGGGGTACGCTCACAAACTTTGATTGTTGGGGTCAGAGGTTAGGATTCACTCAACCGAGATATCAAAAAATGAGAAAAAAGTATAGTAGATAGCAAAGATAAGCATGAATTTAGGCACTGGGCTAGTTTAAAAGGATCACCCAAGAAACGGATGAGCTAAGACGAGCCAAGAGTGGGCTCCACAGATATTCCTTGCCCTGAAATTATGTGACCCAAAAAGGTTACTTCTCTCAACCAGAAATCATACTTGCTAAACTTAGCACACAATTTGTGATCCCTTAACGTGGACAAGGTTATCCTTAAATGCTCCTAACGAGTCTCCTCACTCGATGAGTATATCAGTATATCATCAATGAAAACAATGACCAAATACTTATAACCATTATATCGTGATCTAAATGTTGTTTTGGGAATGTCTCATTCCTTTACCTTCAATTGATAATACCCTAACTGCACATCATCCTTAGAAAATATTTGAGCCTCTTGCAGCTGGTCCAACAAATCATCAATTCGAGGAAAGAGATATTTATTCTTTATGGTCACATTATTCAGAGTATGATAGTCTATTCCCAAAATTACATCATGAGTCTAGATCTCCAATGAATATAAAAAACTTGGATTTCCAATGAATATCAAGAACGTGGATCTCCAATGAATTCAGGTCTATCAAGAATGTAGTTTCTCCTATTATAACTTAACATCCTAGCACATCGCTTATTTCTTTTTTAAGTGTGTATAGAAGATTTAAATATCCATCAATCATGTTTAGGTTGTTTCAACACAAAACTCCATTAAAACTCTCAAATATTGACCAATCATACCTCAACATTCGTATAACCACAAAACAACCCACAACTACTCCATTAGCTAGAGTAGATAACATCGATCCAAGAGTTGATGGATGCTATGTAATGTGCGCAAGAAATATTAAGAGGTGCAAAATTGCTCAGAATTACTTTTAGTGAGAACGAGATGATGTTATGGATATTTTATACACAGATTCTATTTAGCTCACATCTTCTTTTCAGAAGGAAATGTTTTGGGGGGATTTCTCCCAGAGTGGATATTTTGCGATGAGGGGCTTGACAAGGAGGATGATCTATCCTGCCTAGCAGGTCATAGGACCTTGAGTAATGTAACACCCCGCCTCACTGGGCATGCCACTATAAGGGATTACCAAGATTTATTTTTCCATACATCGCTTGACACACGTGGTGTTTCAAAGAACAATCTTCACATGCTCACGAAACCCCAGGAAAACCCCAGTCATGCTCGTTTAACTAACAAGATCAATAGACTTAAGCTAAACAAGGTATAATATTACGCAACGGATAAAAATAATATTGAATATCATAAAATGCTACAATCATTCATACATAACGTATTCCCATCAAACAAGAATTACATAACTTAAAAAATGTAAACTACGATTGTCATGCTCATACTCCATCAGCTTTAATTGACCATGTCCTTGCCCCTATCGCAACCCTCATTTGGAGCGTTTGAATGTTCCAAGGGCATAACCCAGATTAGATATTGAATCATCTAAGTGATGGCATAAAAACACTTTACAGAATGCATGTATGTTCATGAGCATGGCATATATAAATGACACAACACGTCAATTTGAGAAATCTCCCTAGCATACTCAATCTCCTGTAGAAAATCCATTCCACACACCATCGAAATTGACCTTGTCGCGACATACTTAATCTTTGGGTGACAACAACGTCACCCGATGGCTGAGATTAATCTTGTCCCATTCTCAAAAGACCCCATCCCGTCCCACCAGACATCATAACAATGACATGATTTTAGATATAACAATGTCATGAAAAACCCACATGCCATGCATTTTATAAACATAACCAGTTGATGCAATATTGAAGAAATCCGATATGCACAACATGCTAATGAATCAAGAGTAATTTCGGCAAAACATTAAAACCAAATTAAGCTTTTGGGATAGTACCACTCACCTTTAGACATACTCAGAACACCTCGACCTACATGCACCATCTCAATTTTTGTGCCAAGTCTCAAAAGTAGCATAATCGCTCAATCCATATGCCTCAAAGCACCCTAAACATCATATTTATTTCCAAGGAACATAAATATTTATTTCTCATAATTTCTCCATAATTTTCTTTTATTTTCTTCCTATTTTCCCCTCGATAATTTCAAAATAAATACCTACACAAGGTTTTTTTTTCCTTCAAATTTTCTTCCACAATAAATCATAAAATATTTCTAAAAAAATATTAAAAGGAATTCCAAAAATACCCCTACTCTCACGCACTTGGCTTGTGTGCTGTGTGTGATGATCAGCGCATGCAGCACACGCGCCGGTCATCTTTTTCAGCGCCGGCACACTGGCGATGTTGGATTTTTCTTTCATCCTGATCTTCTCTTCACGTCGATCATCCTGGAGCTTTCATTGGCTTGAACCCAACATCGGAAGGCCTCCATTCGATCGATTAAAGCCTTGGTTTTGGCACCGCCTGCGTTTTTCGGCCAAGGCCCGAACCACCCTCAAACCTCAATGAACCTTGCCCAAATTTCCCAGAAATAATCCTTTAGCTATGGGGAATAAAAACCCCTTATCCATTTCTTTCAAAACTCTCTCAAACGCAAGCAATTTGTGAGTAAACCTTTGGCCAAAACCTTAGCTATTTATAGGTAAAATCCGGCCATTCTTCAACCAATCAGAGGCCAAGGCTTGGCCTTCAAGATTCCCCACGATGGATACGACCTTCCCCAACCCTTCTTGGCCATCCCATCGCTGGAAAAGGCTGCAAGAAAGTCAGCCATCTACTTTGCAGGTTTCACACCTGCTTCCTGTTTATTACATTTCAGCCTCTAACTAATTTCCAATCTCAGTTTGTCCATTTAATTGAAACCCCTGATCTTTCCATCAATGCCATTAAGACCCACAAGTTTTATCCTCTTCATTTCATCCATGAAATTTCTGAAAAACTATCATTTTGACCTCTCTTGGGCAAAATTAGAGAATTACACTTAGGCACGATTGTACGATTTAGCCTTAAATCCTTTCGTTTTAACTTGAAACCACTTAAGGATTGTTCTACACAAAAAATCTTAAGTCCCCAAAACATTTCGTTGATTTTCCAGAAGTCTTCTACGTTGATTCGATTTTTCAACCTAAGTCACAACTGTATTTTAGCTGTCCCAAAACTACCTCAGATTTGATTTCTTTCGATGTCATGAATCCTATCTTAGGATACTCAACAACCCCATTTCATCTTCTTTAGGTATCTTGGTTCTAAGGCACTCTCTGTAGTCGATTCGGTATTGATAACTGTATGAGATTATACTTAAGTCCCAAATCTTTTGAAAATTTCACCTATGACCCAAGTTAAAATTACTCTTGAGTCCTTTGAAAATTCTTGGGTATTATAGGTAACGTTAGGATTTGGGCTCGAGGCGTGAAGTGGATTTAAACATCCACATATATGAAATGGACTAAGGAGTCCATGAATACGAGGCAGAGGCGTCCATGAATAAGGAGTGAACTGAGGAGTCCACGGACATCGGAGGCACTCTAAAGATCTTTAAGAGAAAAGACTAATTCGAGGAACAACCTGGGACTTCGGCAATGAATGACAAACAGTCTGAGGTGTTTTCTCAGCTAATTATGCCTTAGACGTGTAGACTTTGCACTCCTAAATTTTAGGGTGCATTCCTGATCTCCTATTTTCATACGAGGAACTTGCTCTGAAGACATTTGCGCGAGAATGAATTAAGGCTCTTTAATAGACTGGCGAATTACCTATTATGATGCGAGTAGCTCATACTGGTGTGCCGTATGCATTTAATGCATGTATGTGCGCGCAAAGTAAAACAAGTATAATAGTAGGATACTAAAGCATAATGAAAAGTTACCAACAAAGGTGTACAATATCCGATGGTTATAAGTAGGGACAACCTATTTCATGAGTACCTGTGTTCCTGCAAGCACACATGGACACACCAAGAAACCCAATTCCTAGTGTAATGGGGATGCTTGCCTCCTCTAACTCATGGAGGGTAAGACAGTTGTATATATAAAATTATGGAAATAGTAAAAGTATGAAATGTTTGTATGAGTAAAGGATAATCATGTGAATGATGACTTCAATAAATGTATTCAATGGTCGTATTGTGAGATGAAGAATCATGTCAAAGTTTTGAGGCTAGCGGGGGGTATTTTGGTTTCAATCAAGACTGGGAAAATTGGTCACACTCTGCCTTCCTGGGCCACCTTAGAATTTTAGGTATCATCGGGGTTGACCGGTTGTCGCTACTGTGCCCCGGCCTGCTTGATGTTGAGGAGCTTGGGAATTTGTTTGTTCAGTGCGTGCCCTCGCAAAATGCAGGAAGGAGGACATTAGAACCCATAAAATTTCTATAAGAAGGGACTAACTTCACGGAAGTACGGTAGTGCCTATTACACGTGCCCAACATAGTATGTAAGAGTTAAGTTCTTCCCTTGCTGCTTATGAATTAATGATCGGGCCTATAGATTACCAGGCTTATAGATTATTAAGTTTTGTAAATTATCGAGCTTACAAATTGTCTAATTTTGTAAATTACCAAGCTTACAGGTTGCCAGGTTTGTTCCACTTTTCTTTAAGGTGCAATATAAATGCATGTCTATACAATGGACATGCTTAAAGGTGACAATAGTACAAGGTATGGAGCAAGATAATGATACCTGGTCACTTGTAGATTAGGTATGCTTTCGTGAAGCCTGTAGACTATAAAGGTTAGGATAAAGTAATAGTAATGTAAATTTGAATTGATACCTTTCTTCACGATTGCGTGCGGAAGATAACATATAAAGTGTAACTGATTCAAACTGCACATTTATATTTTCTTATTATTTATGCACAAAGAGAAGCCTGACTCACCAGTGTTGTAACACCCCAATTCCCGGGATGTTATCGTAACGTAAGATTCCGGGGATAATTTTTTTTTTCAAATAAAAACCCATCACAAAAGCTGTTCCCCGAAGATCCCGTTACACCTTCTCAGTATATCAACTATGAACCATTAATAAACCAAGACAGGTTCACCAACACAAATGCGGAAGCTAGATTGAAACCTTAACAGGCTATAACCAAAATCACTTTAATTATAATATAAAGTCAAACTAACACTTACAAGACATCCTCAAAATAAACAACATTTATTGAAAGCAACATATTATAAGCTATAAACTAATTGCTATCAATCCTCAGCAATTCTCTTTCCTTTCGCACCGCTGCCTTCACCTGGAACGTTTGAATATTTCAGGGACATATTCCAAATTAGATGATGAATCATCTAAGTGAGAGTTCAAAATACATTTTTCATGAATAATGCAAGACATGAAATAAACTAATACACCTGGTAAGCCCTAGCCCAAGAGAATCCCCAGCGCTTAACCCTACCATGGGGAAATAACAATCTCTCTAAAAGCTATGCCACCATACCGACTCGACGACATGACGCGATTCTAGCTTAAATGGGGCTGCCAACGCATCTCACCAGAATACGTTCCCACCTTAAGCATCCAGGAACCACCACACAATCCTAACTCCAAAATTTCACATGGACCACCTAGTTGTCCTAGTGTAACTTCCTTGGCCAAACGGCCTGGCATGGAAATCAGGGCGGCTATCCTGACATGCCCACCAGCATCAGATACCCCTATTATTCTGTCACGCCCTTGGAGAATTAGAGCTACACTATCCAGACAACATCCTAGGTTGACATTCCACATGAACAACACAGTATGAACCACCTAGTCGTCCTAGTGTAACTTCCTCGGTCAAAGACCTGGCACGAAAACCAAGGCAGCTATCCTGACATGCACACTAGCATCAGATACCCCTATTATTCCGTCACGCTCTTGGAGAATTATGGCTATACTATCCAGACAACATCCGAGGCTGATGTTCCATACATACACATAAAACGCAAGACAATGCCACATTTCACAATTCAATGAATCATATAAATAACAGTTTATAAAATGCAATGCACAGTTCAAAACGTTTAGGGACAAACCTCCCTCATAAAACCAACCGTCACCGGTTACCATTTCAATGCACAAAACTATTTTGCATGAAATCACCACATGCTCAGATAAAACAAGCATAATAAATCAAGTTTTGGTAGCGAACAACTCATAGTAAATCAAGTAGTTTTCCAGACAGAACACTCACAACTTTAAACCAAATTCTTGGGTTGGAACCACTCACCTCGACAAATTCGGATTGCTTCGATCCTCGTGCACAACCTCATTATGCATGTCAAACCACAGACACTTGAATTTATAGTCAACCTCGAACCACAACACTTCCTAAGCACCATAATTAATTACGGAAATGTTAAAATCCATTTTCCTCAATTATTTCACAATTTTCTCTATTTTCTCCCATTTTTCTCCTCGATAATTCCAAAATAATTATTTCCTTAACTATTTTTTCAAATATTTCAACACCATAATTCCTAAAATAATTAATTAAAAATAATGGAGTTGAAATTACCAGAATACCCTTGCTCACGCGCCCTCACGCGCTTGGCGTGTGGGTGAGGGTGAAGGCTGGCGCGTGGCTGCACGCGCCACCGTCTTCTCCAAAAATCCGATCACCGACGGTTGCTCCGATGCCAAAAACGAAGGTACCCCTTGAAGCCCACTTGAAGTCAATCCTATTGGCACCAATTTTAGGCTGAAAGACTACCGGAAAGTGCCTTAAAATGCGAGTTACAGGTAGCGGTAGGCAATCCGTTCGAGCTTTCCGGCCAAGCTTTAAAATAGTTTCAAACGTACACCAAATGATCCCAAATTCTCCAAAAAATATCCTTGATGCCTTGAGACTAAAAGCCCTTTATCCCCTTGCCTTCGATTCTCACCAAAACGAGAGGAATTTGTGTTCTAAAATTCGGCCAATCAACGGCCACAACTTGGTCCCCAAGCATCCCATCGCCATATATGACCTCCCTCGAACATCCCTTGGCCATCATTGGATTTGGCCTCCATGTGTGGTGGAAGGCGGCGGCTGAAATCTCCCTCGCGTTCACACTTGCAACTTTCTGTTTTCTACACTTTCACCCCTATTTTCTTCTAATTCCATTTTATCCCCTATCAAGACACCCCTGATATTTCCAAATATACCACTAAGGCCCACAAGACTTGTGCTCTTGATTTGGTTCTTGAGACTTTTGAAAAATTATCGTTTTGACCTCCTTCAGGCAAATTTAAAAAATTACACTTAGGCCCGGCTGATCGTTTTGACCTTAAATCCATTTGATTCAACCCGTAATCACTTAAGGGTTGTTCTATACATAAATTATTAGTCATTGACATGCTACGTTGACTTTTTGGATGTCTCATACGTCGATTTGATTTTCTCAGCCCGGTCAACAACTGTACCAAAAACTATTCCCAATCTAATTTCTTTCACAACTAAAAATCATAATTTAAATCACTCGTCGATACTATACCATTTTCCTTGGCTATCTAGGGTCCGGGGTACTCCCTCAGACTAATTTGGTCGTCCAAAGCTACGTTAGTGTACCCTATAGTCTCATTTTTCTGCAAATTTCATTTATGCCCTTCATTAAATACCGTTTATATCCTCAAGTGATTCCCGGGTATTACAAGTGTAATGATATAGATGGAGGCTAGCTTATCTCAAGGATCCAAATGTGAGATGCATATAAGGAATTTTATATAATGTAAGCACCCACATTGATATGTAAGTGTATAGAATTATGTTGTAAGACATACGTTCAAGTCAAGGTTAACAAACCTAAAGAATTACCTATCATAGGTCGTGAGGTAAGCAAAATTTAGACCGAGCGAGGGGGCACCACACACTACCTCCCTAGTGCAGCTTGAGCTCGGTCATTGGTTTATTTTCTTGGCAATTCTACATTACTGTGAGTAGAACATGAAATTATGAGTTAGTAGCAAGTATCGTACATGCATACTGTTAGAAACCGGCCAACCGCGTAGCTTCGATTCTGCCTTATTTGATCCGTAGAGTTGCAAGCACAAACTCCTCCAAGTCGGTCCACACTATCGACCATTTTCCACAACGCCTCGAGTAGTGCTAGCAAACCCTAGGCGCCTCCAATGAGAGATCCAAATTTCTCCTTATTTTTCTAGCTTCTTAAGTGGCCTATTTATAGAGTAAAAACCCTAATTATGCCTTTGGAAAAACCCTAAACGATTTAGGTCCGGCCCATAATCATATTGGGCAGTATCTCTCTTTTAATTTGTGGAACGGGCTCGACCCAAGTGTGTGACCCCTTAGGTCCACCATTGGGTTAGATGTAAGGCCAATTCTATTGGGCTATATGAAGGCCCAACTCATTAGAATAATTAAACTCTTTAATTAAACTTATGAACTTCATAATTAACTCATCTCATGGGCTTCTTAATTAAACTCTTTAATTAATAGTTTTAGAATTAATCATATTAATTCTAAAACCCTACATATCATGGTTAACATCTAGCAACATGCCATGAACGCCTAGCCAACGATGAAAAACACAGACCTTTTCGATTGCAATTACCGTACAGTAAAATCATTTCATCAACTATGTCCCGATTGAATTTAAGGTATGGTTTTATGACGAAACCCTAGTCATTCAACAACTATGTATCCATTCCAGATTTATGACTTGTTCGATGAAATCAAAACACCTTTTGATTTCCATCTCACCTTGGCCAAGGATTTCCTCAGTCATGAAATCATCGGAATACATAGGACATCTTCTCATCTTGTCGATAAGTGATGAATCCTATTTCGACATTCACAAGCCTTCATATGTGATAAGGTTACGCCTAGTGATAATTGGTTAATGACTCCATTGGAATCCAAAAAGAACCAAAGCGTAACCAGTCAAATATAAGACTACCATGATGTCTCAAGTCTAAGGACCAATCTGCACTATTGCAACACATAAATTTCAATTTGACAATCAACAATTACCATTAGGAATTCTGTAGCGGGTCTGTTTAGTGTACTTATTCTTATAATAAGCACCCACATATATGCACTAATGTCTACACACCAATGTCCATGAAACAAGACATTCTCCTAATTGAGCATGCATCATATATGCTAGTCTATCCGAGTTATTAGTGTCCAATCCTAATAACTCTACGACTAGGAACATTTAAGATCAAGGCTTATAAGGAGTATGTTTCATGATCGTCATCTCTATGCACGACCATATTCCATGAGCCTATCTGATCTATGGACTTTGTCAAATATGGAAATAATAAAGACAACCATCAATGACAAACAAAAAACATAATGCCTTGCAATAATAATTGATTGAAGATAAAGAGTCACAATATAAAATATGATCAATTACATGTAAATATAATTGGCTTGTGGGGCATATCTCTAACACATACATCATTGTCTGTTATAATTTTTGGTACATATGTTTTTGTTCACATAGTTTAGTGCATTTCACTTACGTTCGCGATCGGATGCTAATATTTTTTTATGGCGATTTGGCACCATACCTACATCCACAATCAAAGTACTGGTATTTTTGTTTTAGTGGTTCAGCAGAATGCCTACGTCCGCAACTTCTTGAATGGATGTTTTTCTTTTGGTGGTTTGAAAAAATGCCTACATCCGCAGCTTGAAGATGGCGTGAGACACTCGTTTTTAGGGTCACATTTGCTCTTTGGCTGTGTCTTCGAAGGAGCTTCCAACCATGGAGGTTAGTATAAAGAATAGGAGTGCCCTCATGCACGATATGTTACCTCAGGTTGGCAAGCCAGTGGACACTAGCTCCCCAGTTTCAAGTATGTGGGGATGCTAGAATATGCATGCCAGAAGGCCATAATATAAAGATGTTGAAGAATTGAGGTGTTTTCTTGGACAATTAGCAAGATGGAATCTAGCTCCCTAACTGTCTCTCTGAGTTGTAATAATTCTCAAATGTGTATAATAACCTTGCCTTTCTTACCATGGCGGTTGACTTTTTGTTTTTTTTCCACAGAGGACACCAAATTGTTGTTACCTAACTATAACAATTATATTTATTTGTCTTGGAATAAGTTAGAACAGAGTCCTTCACCATGACTAAGGAGTCCAAGGTATCACTACTAAGGCCAAAATAGATTTGGATCGGGTTAGAGGCAGAGTTAGATGGGATGCAAGCCTGGAAGGGTCTTTGAGGCCTTCAGGGGAGAGATGCCCGGGAGAGTCTTCGGTGGGTTGGCCTTCCGGAGCTTGGGATGAGAACTCTAGGACTTTGCCTATGAGCATAACAATTGTCAGAAAGTCACGCAGGAGACTCCCCCACACAGGCCCTACGATGCTTAAGATAGATAAAGGTCTATGAAATATGTCTAATGTATGTCCTGAGTAATATGTAGGATGATATCAATATGTGTTTAGATGCTCATGTTCAAGCCCCAAAAGGGTATGTAAATTATGTCATTGTTCCCGGATGGGGTTTAAGGAGAGGGACAAAATGTCAGCTTAATGGCTTGAGAATACAGAATGGTAGAGAGTCGACCCGATTTTCAAAAGATCATGAAACCATTGAGGAATCGCCTATTTATAAGCAAAATTGCAGGACCCACAGTTGGATGGCTTTTCTAGAAAGGTACCTTCGGGGAGGCTTAGAGGGCCTAGTGAAGACTTCGGGGTGAACCACCTTGATGGATATCTTCGGGTGGCCCCAAAGGGGCTTTAGGTTACCAGATGGCTTGGTTTGGAAGATCACGAAGGGCATCCAAGGACTTTAGCAGAAAATGATATAAGCCAATCTCGAGGACCCATCAGGTTTTGGGAGGTTACTGGCCCATAGACTTTCCAGGGGAGAATGATTTGAAATTGCTTCTAAGACATGGGATATTTAGGAAAATTATAGGGCATTGCACAACACATTCTATCATACATCATATGCACGATAGAATGAACACATAGATAAAATAATATAAGATGATCATGGGCTAGAGAACAAATTAAACCTAAGCCTTAAAGATTTAATCCATGGTGATATGTGATCAGTATATTTTGCACTCTTATTTAGTGGTTTAATCTTAGAATTTAAGTATTCAATGAACATGATTGCTACTTATTTTGGGCTCAATATTGTCAATATAGGTACACATCACATGCAAAGCGAAAATGGAACAAAAGAAACGATTTCGGTGCATGATAGGAGTGGAAATAAAACTTGAGGGCATGGTTAGCTATCAACTCGAAATGAGGTGGAGAAAATGAAAGTGGAACAAGAGCAAAAAGTGGAAGGCGAAGAAGAAAGAGGCCAAGGAAGAAATATAATGGCCTACAACGGAATGCATACTACTGTAGGACCGCTGTAAGATTTAGTTTTTGGAGTTCACGATCTTACAACGGAATACATACCACTGTAAGATCGCTTTAGGAATTTCTATATGGAGCTCACGGGTTTGTAGGAACAAGCATACCGCGATAGGACTGCGGTAGTGTTTTGAACTTCAATTCAAAGCCTGATTTCGGCCTGTCTCCGTCCAAATCAATGGGAAACAAGAGTTTTCACTGTGCACGACTTTAATAACCTAAAAAGCACTATATAAATACTTATTCTTGAGGGATTTAGGGTGTTTTTAGATGGAAGAGAAGCGGACAGAAGATTGAAGACTTTACTATTGGGTTGTATTTTTCTCTTCTTTCTCAATTCTTTGCTATGGATTCCAACTCTTTTCTTTTTCGTTTGATTGCAAGAATGCATTGCTAGGTGTTTATAGCTAGGGTGAATGATGAAACCTAGACTCCTAATGGTTTGATTTAAAGTTATTCGGTTTGGTATTTTCTTATCCATTCGGGTAGATATTTTGTTATGTTCATAATGCTATTTTGATGCTTGATCACCATTGGAACATATTTGTGGTTTGTATTGCTTTTGAGAGATTCAGTATGGATTAGACATGGTAGCAAACAAGGTAGGGTCCTATAATAGGTAGAGATACCATTATGCCCTATGAAATCATTTTGTGATGTTCTCTATAATTGAATGCATGTTTATATATTCGAAGGTTGACTAGAGATAGTTAATCTCATATATATACATAGAACTGAATGACCATCGAGAGAAGCTTTTGGTTGTAATTGGATCATCGATTTTCAACCTAAGATAAGGAATAACAAGACCCAAGTAATGAATAATTGAATCGTAGAAGGCCAATGGTGGATTCACAAACCTAAGTGCCTTAACTTTGAGAGTTTTTGAATCAAAGAAATTGTTTTGTTTGCATCTTTTATTAGTAAATTAGTTTTCATTACAGTTGAAGTCTTTGTTAATGTGTGTGTTAGGTTAAGGTTAAATCAGTTAGAGTGAACGTCAAAGGTTTTGTGGGTACGACACTCTATTCATCACTATATTACTTGTCATGATCCGTCCACTTGCAGGATAGAATTAGGCGGACAATATGCCACCTCTCATGTGACTTGGATTCCTTTGGACTTTACAGCTTTTGAACCTGAGAATTCATCAAATCTTGATGTCTTCCCCATCATCTCCTTGATGCCCGTCTTCTTTTACAACATTTGTAAACAAAAACTAAAAAAAGCTACTGAGACTTATGTCTCATTTACACATTGAATGAAAGAATGATCACATATTAATAAAACTATAACAAAGCCCTGGTAACATTCACTCATTCACAACCAAGCCCATGTTGATCCTATTTGATCAAATCAAATCATTCCGCTAAGCAAATTTTGAAAAGCATCCTTGCTTATGTCAGGAATTAACATCTGGGCACCTAACCCTTTTAACCTAACACCCACATATCATTGTATATAAATACCACACAACCAATGACGTTTAGCACGCAATTAACATGTTGCCATGCAGAATAGTTAAAAACAGTCGATTCGTTACTACAAACTGTAGACTGATTTTGCTATGTACAAGTTTACAGTTTTAACCTTTTGTGGAAGACATTCAATTTTTCTCAAAAATCATTGTAAGTTTTATCTCTTGTATACAATCGACTGCCTAAAACTCCACAAAACTTGACATAAACATACTCGCATGTGTATTAAATACCAACCTGAGGCTCTGATACCATTGTTGGAATAGTCGTATGATGGTGTATGAAATTTAAAATTTTACATTAGAGATGCACTGTGAAAGCCTACACATACCAGACGTAGCTTGGATATTTAAGCATCGCGATATTACATCATATGCAATAGAATAAACAATGTACCTAAAAGCTTGATGTTAGGTGGGTGTAGAAATTATTTCTAGATTGAGACTGAATCCTCCTCAGATTGTGGAATACCTAGTTCGTCCATACTTAATAAGCTTTTCGGTATCAACTCATAGTCCTTGTTATCGTGCTAGCCAGAGGACGTTGAGTTACTTGCTCTCGTCTATGTTTTTCAGACTAACTAGAATCTTCCAGCTCAACGATTGATCCATTTGTAGTAAGAAGCAAAAGTAGAGAAAATAGAGTAAGCCCAGAGGAAAAAGACGGCTCTCAATCTCCAATTTCATTTCTTTCCACTTTCTCTCTCGATTCTCTGCCTCTTATTGAAGCCTCCAACAACCTTCACGCATCACCCAAAGGATAGCTACCATGACGACACGTGTAAGCCACTGACTTGAGCTAAGGTAGTAGAAACAATTGATTGTTTCATTCGAGTTGTGGATCGTTTCCCAAATCTTTGGAAAAATAATTGACCATCTCCTTAAACTATGGACCATTTCTCTATATAGGGAAAACCAGTCAACCGTTTATAGAAGTAGTAGATAGTTTTAACCTAGATGCTGCATGGTCTCACATTTAGCTGCAATCGGTTCATTAACATTTAACGAACCACGTTATTAACTCTTGATAACATAATCTAACCCATCATTAACTATTAATGATGTTAAGAACACAACATGTGCATAATACTGATACTGGATGGTACACTATATGGTGTGTGACTTTCTAGGTTCACAACCTAATAGCAATGAAATAATGTCAAACCCTTTTGACGTTGGTCGAACACTTCAACCCATCTCAAGAATCTTTCCATGTTTTTGAACATTCTGAAAGGCCCTGGGTAGCATCTAGTAATGACCCAGAACAATACAAAAGGCAATGAAGTCTAACTTCAAGTGAGCCTATTATAGTTATCGATTACCATGTAATACAATCGTTCCATCACCTAACGTCCCGATTGAGTGAGAGTCATGGTACGATAAACTCACAAATTCAGTAACCATATGACTCATTAGCATTACTAGATGACACCTTAGGAAACTTTTTCTTGATTAATCATGTTGCCTTGTCCAAGGACTTTCCCATCACACTAATTGAAAACCACACAAAACGTTCTCCCTAACTTAATAAGGGTGACAGATTCATCTATGAGCACGTACCTCTATACACCAACAATGTGAGACCACAGAAATGAACGTTCCTACCTCGCAATTGGATGGTTCGACGCTTCAACAAATCTCACACACCATTACACAAGACAACTGTGTCGCTTGAAATTGAAGGATCAGTTACACAATTTCAACTTGATGACATGATCTTTATCTACCATGCCATGTGATAAGTCATCGGTGTCATGTTCAGTGCGTTGTTCTCAAGCAACCACCCACGAGTTTACTATTAGCATCACATGCTACGCCGTATGTGACTGACCACCCTTAACCATTAGTATCTCATACTAGTCAAGATAATAAACTATGTGTTAGTTCGTAATTGATTAATCAGAGTCCCCATATGAATAATCAAAGGACAATGAACATTTAAAAAATCCTGTTACTAGAGAATCTTATCACATATTCTTAACACCTTAAGAACAAGAATCTCACATAGGAAATCCAAGGACTCATTCATATAACAAACTGGATAGTAATAAATGATGAAAACTTACCTTTATTAATATATTCAAAGATACATTAAATATATTTACAGGCACGCTCCATGTCATCTAAATCTAGAATTAGAGCACATTACTAACACTTATATCTTCATAACACCATCATTCTTATCCAACTTCTCATTTTGAGCTAGAGGCTTACTAATTGATTTATAATTCTCGATAGAGAATTTATTCAGAATTCCCTTTGCATATTTCCTTTGGCATATAAAAATTCCACCTTTAAATCGCATAATCTCCATGCGAAGAAAATGAGACATCTAACAGAGATCTGTCATTTTAAAAACTTTTTGCAACTCAACTTTGAATTCTTCCACCAGTTTGTAATTGTTACCTTTGACTAAGAGGTCATCAACATAAAGAGAAATGATCACGAGATCAAAATTACCGTTTTTTAACATGTAGAGTGGGTTCACTGCATCTTCTTTCAAATCCTAGAGTAATTAAGTAGCTATCAATCCTGTTATACCAGGCCTTGGGTTTCCTTTTTAGGACCATGCAAAGCCTTATTCAACAAACACACCTAATCTTTTTCACCTTTAATTTCAAACACCCTCTAGGTACTCAACACAAATATGGTCTTCAAGATACACATTCAAGAAAGCAAACTTTACATCTAGCTGATATATTTTCCACCTATTTTGAGCTGTTAAGGCTATCAACAATTTGATTGTGTCATATCTTGCCACAAGAGTAAAGGTATTAGAGAAATCTATCCCATATTGCTGTGCATATTCTTGACAACATTGTATCTATTGATTGAGTCATTAGTATTTAATTTCGTTTTAAATACCCACTTCACTCCTATTACTCTTAGATCTTATGGCCTTGCTACCAATCTCCATGTATCATTTTTCTGAATCATGGCCATTTCTTTTTGCATTGCTTTTCTTCATTTAGATATTCTAATTGCTTCTTGAAAATAGCTTGGCTTTAGCACTACTACATAACTCCTTGCATAGATTTCTAACAATAACTTGGTACCTCTTATCGATTCTTCTTTATCAATATTTAAATTAATGTCTATTGAAGTCCCAATAGAAGTTGCATCTTGTTCTTAGGAAGTCTCTTCCTCAATTTGCTTGTTGAGAGGGGACTAAATATGAGATTTCTCCTAATCCCAACATGCATCTTCATAAAATTTTACATCTCTTCCCATCTTAACCTTTTTTTAACAGCAAATTGAATATTCTGAACCCAAATTGAATATTCAGAATATTCTCCTAATCCCAACATTATTTCTATAACCCAAAAAAATTCTTACAATTGTTCTTTTGTCCAACTTATCTCTTTTAGCTTATGGTATACGCACATACAAATGCATTCAAATATCTTTAAATGATTCATTGAAGGTTTTGTACAAAACTAGCACTCAAATGGAATTTTTTTCTTTAGCGATCAAGTTGGAAGTTTGTTCTTGAGATAAACTGCAACATTCATAGCTTTTGCCTAAAACTTTTAGGCAACTTCTTCTCTAATAGCATGCATCTGGCCATCCCAAGAACTATTATGTTCTTTCTTTCACATACCCTATTTTGTTGAGGTGTGCACCTTAGTGTAAGTTGATGGTGCATGCCATTAGCCTCACACAACTTCTTGAACTTTTCTAAATTATACTCTGAACCATTGTCAGTCCTAAGTGCTTTAATTTTACTATAGCTTTGATTTTCCACACTTGCTTTGAAGTTTTGAAATACTTCGAAGACTTCAAATTTTTGCTTCATAAAGAACACCCAGGACATTCTAGAAAGTCATCAATAAATAATATGAAGTACCTACTCCCATTAAGTGATGAGTCCCCATAGGGCCACACGCATTAGAGTAGATAAGTTGAAGTTTCTCACTAGCTCTCCAAGCATTACCTGTGGGAAAAGGAAACTTGTTTTGCTTTCCAAGCTGACAAATCTTGCACACACTCCCATAATCATGTATAGCTGGCATATTAGAGACTAGTTGCATGTTATGCATAAGTTTTAATGTTGAAAAATTTTAATGAACCAAACCTCTTGTGCTAAAGGGTGGATGCATCTACTGAACATACATAAGCATTTGAATTTTTCCATTTTAAGGAGAAGCTTCTATGTATCATTTTAAACCAACAAGATCCAATATCGCACACATTTTGTCATTGAAAATTAGTGAATAGTTGTTCTCAAGCATCTAACCAACATCAAGAAAGTTTTTATCTATAGTAGGTACATATAAAGCATTAGAGATAAGTTTCCTACTTGAGAGAGTGATTATAGAAACAATCCCTTTGCCTTTGACCTCCAAGAGCTCTTTATTTCCAATTCTAACACTTGAATTGTAGGTCCTGTCAATTTCTATGAAGTTGTTTATTTAAGGGGTCGTGTGTTGAGAACACCCACTATCCATTAGACATGATTCTGAGCTGCAGTTGGTTGAATAAAAACTAGCAACAAACAAGCTTTCCTCTTATTTTTGTGCTTTCTCCTCTACTTGAGTTGGTTGAGCTTGTTGTTCTCCTTTATTCTTGCAAACCTTTTCAACATGACTCATTTGTTTGCAAGCTTTGCACTGTACTCTAGGTCTGTACTAGCAAAACTTTTCAAAATAATTATTCTTCTTACAGATTAAACATGGTGGATAGTTACCTTTCTTATCACCCCTACTATTATGTCCTTCCTTCTTTGCCTTGTCCCTTTTACCACCATAGCTCTTTCTGCCTCCATTAGTTGTACGTACTTTTCCTTTTTAAGTGGGTACAAAATCATTTTTCGAGGGCTCATATTTTCTAATAGTCCTCCTCTGCTTTGTAGCTTGCAAAGCATTTTAGCTAAGGAAATTTGAGAAAGATCTCTCGACTCTTATAGTGATGAGATCTTTGCTTCAAAATTTTCTAGTAGACTTATTAGAAACTTTTCCACCACACCTTTATTATTCAATTCTTCGCCCATAATTTTGATTTGATTTATAACCTTGAGAAGTTTGTTAGAGAATTCTTTACAATCCCTGATTCCTTTATCTTGAGAGACTAAAATTCTCACCTTAAATTGAGAACTTGCATTTGCCTAGTTCTCATGCTTCCTTGGAACTCTTCCTTAATCTTGTACCAAGCTTCCTTTGTTGAAGTACATGCCATAATCCTAATAAAGATAGACTCAAAAATAGGTGCATGAATAGCTGATAAGGCATGCCATTTTAATCGAGTAAATCTTGTTTGTATTTGAGTAAGCAAAGTTTGTTTAAGAGATAATCAATTACAAGATATAGTGTATTCGAGTAAAGATTAGTTATAATCGACTAAATATGCTTTGTACTCAAGTAGACAATGCAAGTTTCTAGCTAAACAAAATTAATCGAGTATTTAAATTTTGTAATTGAGTAATTGTCTAAGTATACTCGAGTAATCACATTTTGTAATCGAGTATATATCTTTCAAAATTTGTTAAGTCTTAGGACCCTTGGTGTAATCGTGTACTTGAAATATTATTTGAGTAAAAGTTTAAATATACTCGACTAAATAAAGCCTATCAATCGAGTAAGCTTCACAATTTTGTCTCAAAATTTTAATTGAGTGAAAGCAATTTGTAATCGAGTAAGGATATAACTTAGTGGATTAAACATTAATTTGTACTCAAGTAATGTTTGGCAGATTTTGAAATTTATAGTTGTTACAAAGCATTAAATGCATCTTGTTTCTACTTTTCAGAACATTAAATGTTGATAGAAACTTTTTAGACAAATTGTACTTGAAATTTGATGTTCTAACTAATTTTTGAGATGTTGTAAAGACAAAAAATGGCAGTTAAGACACAAAAGGAACATTATCTCTTTCAAGGTAGTTCAGTAGAAGCATTAAAGACCATAATACTATATAAGGAGCTGAAAGTCTGAAGAACAATAGAATGTTTTGAATTTGAAATCAAAAGAAATATCTTGAGAGTCCTAAGCTTTCAAGAGTTCTTTATTGTTTTACATCCATCAAAAGAGAAGGGAGATCAAACTCATATCTTTCTATCCTTTTATCTCTTTGTAAACCCAAGAGAAGTGTATATAATCTTGTATCATTCTATACTTTCTCTTGTATTCTTAATCCACATTCTTTTGTAAAATTGTAAAGGTTAAGCATGATCCTAGTAAAAACATTGGTTGTGGCTAATCAATTGTAAATGTTTGTAGCTGAACCTGTCTCGAAAGCTACCCAAAGTAAGTTGGTTTGACTAAACCCTTGGTAAGGAGCCAAGGTAGTGGATTAGGCATAATCGAACCACTATAAATCCTGGTTTGCTGTTACTTTCGATTTATTTTTTACTTTCAACTTTAAGTTACTTATTTTTTTTAAAAGGCTGAAAGCTTAATTCACCGCCCTCTTAAGCTAACTAGACTTTACAAGTGGTATCAAAGCATGTCTCATTTATAGTTATAAAAACCTAGAGAAAAGATCAAATGGCTAACACATTAAGTAACTCATTTCAGGAGAGTCAATCCTGCAACAAGCCACCATACTTTGATAGGATCAACTATGCCTACCGAAAGAACTAGATTAAGACCTTCTTTCTCTTAGGAGATGTGGAGATATGGAGGATCATCATCTCAGGGTTTCAAATGCCAACAGTAGTAGTGAGAAACACAATCACTCCAAAGCCTAAAGAGGATTGGAATGATCATGACATGAGGATGATCAGGTTGAATACAATAGCTAAGTGTTAGTGTTGGTGCCATTAATGTTGGATTTATATGGCATCTGACATATGTAACATGAGAACTAATGATGTAAATCTTACAAATGTAATAAAATATTTTTTCATATTTTAAGGTCGTATCTTCATTCATACCTCTCCAATCAATATATATAAATGAGCCCTTAGATTTTCTAATGAAAGTTTTTTCTTAAGTGTTAAGAATATGTGACAAAGACTTTCGATTAAGAATTTCTTAAAGTGATTCCCAGTCCTTAGATTTCTTAGAAGAGGGCTATGATTAATCAATTACGGACTGATATATGGGTTACTACCTTTGATTAATATTAGATATTAATGATAAATGATGGTAAGTCACATGCCATAATGTAACGACCCGATCGAGCGATAGGAAGGACCGGAACAACTTACCCTAATGGACCTACGCGAACTTCCTAGGGGGGTCACCCATCCCTGGATTACCCCAGGTCAAGCACGCTTAACTTGGGAGTTCTTTGCCAACATTCAGCCCAAAAGGTATCCAGCTGGTGTTGTTTCTTTTTTTACACTATCCTCGATATATTCTAACTTCTCTGGGCTCTCGGGGTGTTACATTCTCCCCCCCTTAAGCACATGACGTCCTCGTCATGCGACCTTACAACCGGTCCTAGATCTCCCCCCGTGCATGGCCGATGTGGGATTCGCCTAAGGTGCCTACACGCACCCCCCATAGAGGCCTCACACCCCCCCTCGGGACTCAGCCTCCTTGCTGAGGTTTGCCCCACCACCGCGCTCAGAGGCTCGGGAGTCGGCTCTGATACCAACTGTAACAACCCGCTCCCACTTACGGGCGTCACCGGTAAATAATCAACTAGATTACTCACCTGATAAACCACGACTGAAGGGTTAGACTATGTTTCAACAAGAAACACCCTATATGGGAACTAGGCTTCGTCCTTCCCTTCGCTCCTCCCAACTCAATCAAGAAAACACAGTGAACCGAGACCCGAAACCCGAGTGGGCTTCACCTCTCTTCAGCTGGCCCCATAGCAAGCCAGAGGTGACCCAGGCACAAATCTAGCATACAAATACTTCGCTAAGTATTGGGGATTTATGAGAACGTACCTTGCTGATCTTTACTTGGTCTGAAACTCATCTTGGCCAACTAAGCCATATCCAAAGAACAATCTCACAATCATTTATCATACTATGATGATTACAACAATTAAATACATCTAGAGCTCAATATCACTTACACTCAATTACATGAATACGTATAAAAAAAAGTTACAAGAGAATACCCAACAACACATCTCAGGCAACAAGGTTAATTGCCACAATAGCCTCCCGACACTATCCCTGCTTGCCTCTGGACTTGCAACATCTACACATGAGGTAAAACCTCATGAGTCATAAAGACTCAGTAAGGGTGCAATGCATGTAAATATGAATATAATCATGTTTATGTATGCCAAATGCATGCAAATGAGGCTAGGTCCACTTATCCTCACAACCCTCCAAAGTTTGGGGCATTAACCTATCAGCCCTCACAACACTAGTCCTCCATATGGCCACAGGTCCATTAGATCTCGCATCACACAAGTGTCAACCACTACATGCAAATGCAACATAAAAATATTATCAAACACATTTACCAACTTGCAAGGCCACCTCCACATGGGGCCATCCTTTACCTGGCTTGAAGCCTCATCTCTGTCTCGACACGAATTCCAGCTTGAACCCCGAGCTCTTCTAGGATCACCGTCTCCCCGGTCGAACCTAGATGCAACCACACACAAAATCTCAACTCCAACTCAGCAGCTAAGACATTCTGACTTACATCCCAATCATGCCAGACATCCTCTATTCCAAAACTTTGGCAATTACTCACATTAATCACTTAACCGACCATACATGACATTCCAACACGCTAGCCTTCCCCACTCATATAGCTAGCCATGCTTTGATACCAACTGTTATGACCCGATCGAGCGATAGGAAAGACCGGAACAACTTACCCTGATGGGCCTACGCGAACTTCCCAGGGGGGTCACCCATCCCTGGATTACCCCAGGTCAAGCACGCTTAACTTGGGAGTTCTTTGCCAACATTCAGCCCAAAAGGTATCTAGCTGGTGTTGTTTCTTTTTTTACACTATCCTCGATATATTCTAACTTCTCTGGGCTCTTGGGGTGTTACATTCTCCCCCCCTTAAGCACATGACGTCCTCGTCATGCGACCTTACAACTGGTCCCAGATCTCCCCCCGTGTATGGCCAATGTGGGATTCGCCTAAGGTGCCTACATGCACCCCCCCATAGAGGCCTTACACCCCCCTCGGGACTCAGCCTCCTCGCTGAGGTTTGCCCCACCACCGCGCTCAGAGGTTTGGGGTTCGGCTCTGATACCACCTGTAGTCATTTCAAAATAATCAAAAATTATTTATTTTCAACACCATGTAATACCAGGTATTACACATAATCAATGAGATGGATTTAGTATACATGCGGGTATATGTTAGCCAAACCTCTACTAAATGTAACGCAAGTGATATATCACATGGCTGAGAGGATCTATGATCTATCATTGGCTTCGATTGTGTTATTGGTCCTAAGACTGGGGGCAACACAGTTGTCTTGTATGTTGGTGCCTAAGATTTGTGATTGCTAAGGACCACCCGGTTACCGCAGTGGGAGATGTATTGTGTGGTTTTCGTGTAGTGAAGTATGGTGGCAAGTGATTGCTAATTGGATCCATTGACCTCCAACGTGAGGTGAACATCCTATGCAATTAGTGGTATTTGTGATTATAGAAGCCCCTAGCTAGGGTGCACACTATTGGAAATGTGTTTCCAATGTAGGAAGGAGTTTCGATATGTCATCTTAATCACAACATGCTAGATCTTTGCATAACTATTGAGTTAGTGAGTTTAATCAATTAATGGCTCTCACTCAAATGAGATGTTAGTCGATGGAGGGATTATAGTACACAGGAATCGAAAGCCTAACTAAGTTATCTTGAAGCATGACTTCATTACTGGTAGGATTGTCCTGACATAATACTAGTTATCACTCATGATCTTTCGGGGTACATTGAGGACATGGAGAGATCCTCGTTGTAGAATAAAGTGTTTGGTCAGCGTCAAATTGTTTGATGTGTCCCAATTGTTACTTAGAGATGAATCTAGAAGGTCACACATATATCCGACTGAAGTGGTTGACTAGTGATGTAAAGCTATTATTAATTAATGATCGTCAATAAGAGTTAATGATAACACGTTTAAGAGTTAACGATAGGGTTTAAATTATTTGGAGCAATTGTCAAGAGTTGACGAGCATGCCATTAAGAGTTAACGGGGGCTTTGGTTTCATTATGAGATAATGAAAGGGCTACTAAGTGTTAATGGTGAGCCTAGAAATAATTTGCAAAAACTTGGAACAAGGGAACAAAACTGGTGAACCGGCCTTGGAAGAGGTCGAACTAGTTAATAGGTTGAGAACTGGTTGACCGGACCTTGTTGATGATTGCAAATTGATCGATTACTTCCTCGAAATCGGTCGATTGTTTCTAACAACAAGGGTCATGATTTAACACAATCTCTTATTTTTACAATGGATTTGGGATGTGTGTGTAACACCCTGTCTCCCCAGAGCATTAGGTAACGTAAGATTTTGGGGATATATTTTTTTCCAAATAGAAATCCAACACATAAATCGATTTCCCAAAGATCCTGTTACACCTTCTCAGTATATTAACTTAGAAACATTAATAAACTAAGACAGATAAATTACCTAAAATGCAGAAACTAGATCAAAACCTGAATAGAACATAACCGAAATCACTTTATTCGTATCATAAAGCCAAACCAATGTTTTACATGACGTCATCAAAACAAACAACATAATTGAAAATGACATTATAATCTATCTACTAATCGTCGTCACTCCTCGGCAATCCTTTTCCCTTCACACCGCTGTCTTCACCTAGACCATTTGAATATTTCGGGGAAATAGTCCATATTAGATGATGAATCATCTATGTGAGAGTTCAAAACACGTTTTCATGAATGTATACAAGACATGAAATAAACCAATACAACCCAACAACCCCTAGCCCAAGAGAATCCCACACAGCACTTAACCCTACTAGGGGGAAAGAACAATCTCTCTAAAGGCCATACTACCATATCGACACATCAACATGATGTGGTTCTAGCTCAAGAGGGGCAAGGTTAATGCATCTCCCCAGTATCTTGGGAACAATCGTTACCACTCTCAGCCCAAGAGGGTCACATCAACGCAGGAACCTGGCTCACCACATTTACGTCAGGGATTACGTTTCCACTCAAAGGCATCCAGGAAACACCACCCAATCCCAACTCAAATCTCATATGGACCACCTAGTCATCCAAATGCAATTTCCTTGACTAAACGGCTCGGCACGAAAAACAAGGCAGCTATCCTAGCATGCACACCAGCGCAAGATACCCTTATTATTCCGTCAACACCCTTGAGGAATTATGGCTACACTATCCAGACAACATTTTAGGCTGACATTCCATATGAATAATCACAAAAAGCATGACAATGCCACGTTTCACTATTCAATGCATCATATAAACAATATTTTATAAAATGCAATGCACAAGTACAAAACATTTAGGGACGAACCTCCCTCATGAAACCAATCGCACAAGTTACCGTTTGCATGCACAAAACCATTTTGCATGAAATCTTAAAATGTTTTGGTAGCACAAATACCAAGTTTTAGGGTAGAAGCACCCTCAATAAATCAAGTTTTGGGGGATAACCATTCACCTCGAATGTATTCGGAATGCCTTGATCCAAGTACACGACCTCAATTTGCATGCCAAACCATAAACACCCATACTTATACTCAATCTTGAACCACAACACTCCCTAAACACCATATTTAATTAAAGGAGTATCAAAAATCTATTTTTCTTAATTTTCCTTAATTTCCTCTATTTTTCTCCTAATTTTCATCTCGATAATTCCAAAATAATTATCTCCTCAAACTTTTTTTCAAATTTTTCAACATGATAATTCCTAAAATAAATTTAGAAAAATACTGAGATGAAATCCTGAAATTACCCCTGTCACACGGGCCCTCACGCTCTCAGCGCATGTCTGCACATGAAGTGTGGCATGTGCAGCTCACGTGCTACCATCTTTCTCGTTTCCGGCCGCCAACAACTCCTTCGATGGAAGATCTGAACCCACCCATTTGAAGCCCTCACTTAATCGATCCTTATGGTACCTCTTGCTGGCTGAAAGACCATTGGAAAAGTCCCCAATCGGGCAATTGTAGGCGGCCTTAGGCGATCCACCTTGTGTTTCTGGTCGAGGTTCAAACGACCACCAAACGTGCTCCAACCATTCCAAAATGCTCCAGATTTGATCCTTGATCCCTCGAGACTAGAAACCCTTTATCCCTTACTTTTGATTCATCCTCAATTGTGAACAATTTGATGCTAAAATTTTGAAGTTTTCTGCCCAATTTTGTAGCAAAAAACCAGCCAGATCTCGGCCAATCAACGACCGGGCTTAGCCCCTAAGCAACCCCACGTCGTATACCACCTCCCCCGAGTCTCCCTAGGCTGTCCCATTGCCGAAAATGGCGACCACGTGTGGTGGCAGTGCTGCGGTCGTTTTTGGCTGTGTTCACATTGCAGGTTTTGGTTAATTGCACTTCAGCCCCCTGGTTTCTTCAAAATGCCATTTTGGCCCCTTTCCATAGAACCCCTAATCTTTCTAACAATATCACTAAGGCCCAAAAAATTTGTACTCTTCATTTCATCCTCGAAATTTCTAAAAAACTATCATTTTGACCTCACTTGGGCAAAATTAGAAAATTACAGTTAGGCCTGGTTGATCGATTTGATCATAAGTCATTTTGTTTCAACCCGAAATCGCTCAAAGGTTGTTTTACATATAAGATATTGGTCCTCAAGACACTTCTTGACTTTTCAAAAGTTTCCTATGTTGATTCGGTTTTCTCAGCCTGACCACAGTTGTACCGAAAACTATTCCCTATCCAATTTCTTTTGGTTCCGAAAATTATGTCTCGAATCACTCGTCGGTATTATTCAATTTTCCTTAACTATCTTGGGTACGGGCTACCCCTTTGGTGTATTCGGTCATTTAAAATTGTGTTAGTGTACCCAACAACCTTTTTTTTAAAAAAAAAAATTCGACTTATACCCTTCATAAAATACCTTTTTATATCTTTAAGGATTTCTCGGGTATTACAGTGTGGCTGGGAAAGGATGACATGAGGACAATGGGAAGGATGACATGCGTCCAGCATGCCCCTTCCTTTCTTTCCCTTGTCCCCCCTCTTTCTTTCTCTCTCTCTCTCTCTTCTAGTTGATTTTGTCCGATTTAGGGTGTTTAGGGTTTTAGGGTTTCATATATAAGCTTTATAGAAGAGAAAAACATAAGAGCTTGCCATTGCACTTGTTGCATTCTTCTTCACTCTAGAGCCTTAGAAACCTTCTCCTTACTTGCTCCCATTTGCTCCATTAATTGTTCATTACTATAGTAGCAGCCCTATCCATATAGAAAGTCTATATTGGATTTGGGAAATAGTTTCTTTGAACCCATTTCAGCTTAAATCACCTACAAAAGGCTTGGCTAACACATAGGCTCTCTTATAGATTTCATTCATATTTGGAGCGAGGACTAACTAGGGCCTTCATGTTTTTAGGGGTCGGTTTGGTCAGTTGGTAAGTCACATAGAATAGTTGGACTACTCAGAGGAGCTATTCGGCGAGCAACAATTGTTGCCATGGGAGGATATTCAGCCTTTACATCAGACTCGAAACTGCCGATGAGGTACACGTTTCTAAACATCCTATGGTTGGTTTCGATTTTTGTTGCATATGGTTGTCGATATCGAGTCTTGCAAGGTGATCTATCTATTTTCGCTGCATTTATTGTATATTTTTTAAAATGTTTTGAAAATGGTAAGACCCTTGCATGATACACCAAGAGTTGGAGTTCACCTTCACTAAGAACATGGTGGAATGTGTACCAAGCCTAAAGGAATATAACCAAATCTTAACATGTGACAAAACCAAGGAAATATGGGATAAACTGGAGGTAACACATGAAGGAAACTATAAGGTAAAGAGGTCCAAAATTCATATGTTAAAGCATGATTATGAGTAATTTTTGTTGTTGCCAAAATACAACAATTAAATTTTATAGTGCGGGAATGATCATTTGATGTTTGTTCAGCTTTGCACAATGATGCTCACTGGGAGGGGAAGATAGTTAACTCTAGGAGGTCAGACTCCGGGAGGAGGGCGGGCTCCTGGAAGGATACTTCTGAGAAGGAAAGATGTAACATCCTGCCTCTTCTGGACGTGTTATTATGCTAGGATTTTTTTTATATCACATACATTAACAGTTCATACTAAAATCCTCAACATACTCATATATGAATAACATTCCCAAAATAGAACTAAGGAATAGTAAACTTAGTCATAATTAGAAGCAGAATCGGAACCTTATGAAATCTCATAAACTAATACATGAGTAAGTTCATACATATTGCTTGTCCATCATAACATTATAATAACCATAAATGAAAATAAACAAAAACTAACTGGATAATTGGTCCTAGCCTTAGCTTAGGATCCACCACAACCTCCACCACGCTCATGCTTCAATCACCCTTTTGCCCTTCTGTTCACTCGTCTTGCCTGTAACGCGGAATATTCTAGAGATAAATGTCCAACGTTAGAAGATGAATCTTCTAAGAAAGGGTTAAAACAATATGAATGAATGATGCATGAACATATATAAACAGATACCCTAAAGTAACTTCCCTGACAATCCAGTCTAGCACGAAACCCTAGGCAGTCATCCCAACATGCACACAAGGCAACGGGATACTCCTATATGTTGTTTCGACAACACTCTTGAGGAATTATAGTTACACTATCAAAGCGACATTCCATCTCATTCACAAGTATCAATACAACAACAATATCATGCCACGTGAAAAATTACGACAATTGATGCAACAGTATATGTACAGATATGACAAAATGTTCATAAATTACATAGGATTTAGGAACCTTAATGAATATCATGCATTATATAGGCAAACATATCACATATAAGTTTTTGAGAAAAAATCAGTCACATTTGAAAAAAACTTAGTATTTCTTGGATAACGTGTCCACCCTCAATTTTTGTGCTAGGCCTTAAAATTTGCAAAATCACTCAACCTAGAGCCTCAATGTACCCTGACCATCATATTTATTCAAAGAAATATCAACACCTATTTTTTCATATTTTTCTCTATTTTCTTCCTACTTTTACCTCGATAATTTTCAAAATAAATACCTTTTCAAATATTTTTCTAAATTTTTCAACACCATAATTCATAAAACAATTTTCTAAAAATATTAAAATAAAAATCAGAGATACCTATTGCTCACGCGCCATCACACGCCTTGTGCGTATACTGCGTGTGAAGACTGGCGCATGCACCTCACGCGCTGATTCTCTTCTTCGGCTCCGGCCACTAGCGATCTTTGGATTTTGCTCCTACCTTGATGTACACCCCAAGTCAATCCCAATGGCACCTCTTTAGCCTTGAAACAGCCACCGAAAATGGCTCAACCGGACATTTAAAGATCTAGTTGAAGCTTTCGCCTAGTTTTCTGGCGACCCTTCAAAACCCTCTGAAATTCACACAAAACCTCACCAAAAGCTTCAGAAAAGCTCTATAAAATACAAGGAACAAAATCTCCTTATCCTTAGCTCTCGATTCACACTTTAAAGCCTCGAATTTGAGCTTGAAATAGATGAAGAAACTCTTGGCCATCGACCTCTATTTATACCTGAAATTGAGCCCTAAAATGCCCTTGGCCATCACATCCGAGGTCTTTAACGCACAAACCCGCTTTAGATCGATCCAAAACTATCATCATAAGCCCCCAAGTCGACTTTTCAAAGCTTCAATTTTTTGGCCATGTGAACGAATATTTTGTTCAAATCGACAGTCGACATGGCCGATCCTTGGCCGTGGACAAGTCCCGATGAGGCTACCCCTAGCCCTGAACCCTTTAAGCTCTCCTTGGGAACCCCCAACGACCATAATTAGCAATGAGAGAGGTGGCCGGAGGCTAGCAGTGTTCACACTGCTAGTTTTTTTGAAAATTGCATTTTGTCCCATAAACTTCCAAAATTGCATTTTGGGCCTTTTTAAGCTACCTCTTGAGTTTCTAAAAATTCCACAACGAAACCTTGACTTTCCTCATTCACATTTTATCCTCCAAGTTTTGTTTTATCACACACGACCAAGTTTTAAAAATTACACTTAGGCTCGAAAGTACGCTTTGATCCCTCCTGTTTCAGCTCGAAACAACCTCAATGTTGTTCCTTATGTAAAAATTGAATCAATTCAAGATTCTGTAGACTTTTCGGAAGTCCCTTATGATAATTCAGTTTTTTAGCCTGAACCATGGCTGTATCGAAACTATCTCTTATCCAATTTCTTTCAACGTTATAAATCGTGTCTCGAGATGCTAGTCAGTAACATATCTTTTTTCTTAGACATCTACGCTCTGGGGCATTCCCTACAGTTAATTTGGTCACTCTTATTTGTGAGAATATCACACTATAACCCCTAATCTTTTGATAATTCCATTTATGGCCCAAGATAAATTACGCTTGAGACATTTTAGAAATTTTTAGGTATTGCAAAAGAGAACTCCAAGATGGCAGTTTTTGGGAGGAAGAGTGAGACTCCAAGAAAATGGCTTTCGGAAGGAAGAAGAAGATCACGGAAAGGTGGTTTAGAGAGGAAAACATGAGGCTTAGTTGGAAAGATCCCAAAGGGAAGGTTCCTGATTCAAAAAAGACCACTGAGTATTCCAAGAAAGAGATAGCTTGCTTTTGGAGGAAGGCTTCTTACTCTGGGAAAATGGCTGATTGCTTTGGGGGAATGGTGGCTTCCTCAGGTGAGCTGCATTCACAAACAACAGTTAGAAGGCCTATGGAAATTTCTTGCCCATGAAAATCCTCTGATGTTTAAGTCAAAATTGGATGAAAACAAATGTAGATAGTTTGAACTGAATGAGAATAAATGTTATTGAAAGTGGAAAAAATATCCATTCTCTATCTTCTAGTTAGGTATTTATAGGTGTAGAACTTGAGGATCTCGGAGGGCCACAGGTCTCACATCCCCAAAGTTTAGGGCGACCACATGTCTCGTATCCCCAAGAACTCAAAGGTCCCAGCAGGAAAGGTTGTGCCTGGGTGTAATGCACTACCCAAGTTGAAATAACATGTCTGGGAGGAAATGCCTACTTGGGTAGAGATAACATACCCAGGAGGAAATGCCTACTCGGGAAGAGATAGCGTGCCCAGGAAGAAATGCCTATCCAGGGAGAAATATCATGCTCGAGAGGAAATGCCTACCCGAGAAGAGATAACGTACCTAGGAAGAGATGCCTACTCGGGAAGAGATAACATACCTGGGAGGATGCGTACCTGGGGAGAAATATCATGCCTGGGAGGAAATACCTACTCAGGAAGAGATAATGTGTTCGGGAGGAAATGTCAACCTAGAAAGAAGTGCTTATCTAGGAAGAAATGCCTATCCTGGAAGAACAACCCATCCAGGAAGAAAAGCCTATCTAGGAAGAACAATTGTTGGGGAAGACTACCTAATTTGTCCTCTCGGTGAAAATGTTTCTATCCCTCCCCCCCCTCAAAATGGAATTGTACAACAATTGCCCCATACTCTTCTGTTTTACCCTTGGTAAAATGGAAGAGTAGATTTTAGTGCTTTTTTCTTCTTTATTCTTCATCTCGAGAAAAAGATCATTATCTCTTCCATCTTCTGGGAGGAATAAACTGTGTTCCTTGCCTTTCTTCTTATAGGAGGAAATAACTTCCTTTGTGACCTTTCGTCTTCCAGGTGGAAGTTGCCTATATACATTGAGTTTATACGACTGTCATTTTCATGCTTTCTCCTCTTTTAACTGTGTTAGCTGTGGCCTTTTTACTCTCGCACACTCTCGTTCCCATAAGAAGGTTCCTTGTTCCCAAAAGAATCTATTTCTTTCTCAGAATTCACCCATTCAAGTTTATGCTTTTTCCTCTAATCTTTGCTTTATTTATTGGATTCTTCTCTTGTTTCTTGGTACACAGTCGTTCTTCCCGATAGAATGTTCCTTGCCCCTAGAAGAAACTTCTGTCTTCTCGAAAGAAACTTCTTGCTACCCGGAGGAAGTGTAAGCTATTTAACTAACCCTTCTTTTTTCTAGTATGTTCTGCCATTTTTTATCATGGCGAGCAAAGTTTATACTCCTGCTCATACTCTTGACTGCCAAGCCTATAGGATCTTGATAGGGAGTCGTTCAACTCTTATTGAGGATGATGTTAGTCAATTTATTTGTAATTATATTATCCCCTTATCCTATCAAGCAAGGGTTGCCGGTCAGGGTGAGACCTGTATTGTGACTATTCGGGATGGAGGTTTTGCAGTCCACGAAGCTAGTTTGAAGAATGGGCTTTGTTTTCCTCTCCATACCTAAAATCTCCTAATGCACTACCAATATGGGATTGTATTGTGACAAACTTCCCTTATTTAATTGTTGGCATCCTTACCAAGCTAAAATTCCATATTTCAATCTAATTCAAGTCAATCTCATAACACTTTCCTCGCTTGCATATCCACTCAATAATGAGTTTGGGTTGGCTTTAATACCACTTGTAACACCATAGATTCTTACCAAGAGTATGCTAACAAAAGGTGACTCATACGGTCATGGAATGAAGTAACATATTTAAAACCTCCCCAATAAACAATTGATGTCGGATTGAGTCATGACAACAGAGAGGACGTAGTCTTGGAAGCCATTATCCTAATCAAATGCTCATTGAACTGCAAAAAGAGCATGATATACAGGGAGTAAATAGAGATAGCATGGTGACTGCTTTCACAACTCAGAGGAGATGAGACCGTTTTTGTCTTGGGTATACAACTTTTGGCTTTCCTTTGCATATCGTCTGTATATCTATATCATGAGGTTGAAGATAAGAATCCCCTCCTAATCAATTAAGAAGGGATGCCCACTGATTTTGATTTGGATCTAAATCCTATGCTTTGCTGAAGTTAACATGGAGAACCACAGGCATAGCATAACAAAATACAAAGGATTCCATTTGCAGTCCCGTCCTTGGTTTGGGAAGAGACATTGACAACACGTATAGAACTTAGATACCATTCACCATTCAAAATCAAGTTGCAACTGATAATATAATTGGATGGATAAGGATTCCATTTGTCTCCTTACTATGGTTTTGAATATATAAGCCAGAGGAAAGAACACAGCACACGGCTAAGCCTTCTTCCAATTAGGAAGAAAATGGTTTCCTCTCCTACTTTGAGATACAAAACCCAGCACCATGATAGCTCTGTCAGCTTGCCTCCTACATCTCATGCCCTAATTCCTGAGGTTGATGAGCAGTTATGCAGAGTAAGATCTCCTGAAGCTGCTACATTTTCATCTTTGCTATCACTAAGCAACCAACTGGATGGTCTTTAAGGTTTGTATGCTTGTGTAACGGATTTGTTTCTATTGCCAAGCATCCAACAAGCCTTGGTCCAAGACCACAATGAGAAATGGTTCATGAGAATGTGGAATCCTCTAGCTGTTGGATGTGTGTGCTACTGCTAAAGATGTTTTCTCACAGATAAAGCAAGATGTGGGGTACTTCTATCAATGATACACTGGGAAAGCTATGTGGATGACTTTAATTGATATCTAACCTCCAGAAAGAATACTAAGAAGATGATCCAGAAATCCCTCTAGGATTTGAAGGAATCTATGGACAAAGATAATGAAACTGAGGCCTTGGTTGGCATGTTAAAAGTGGTTGAAGCAGTTACTCTTGCTGTGTTTAAATCTTTTCTGTCCCATATTGGAGGGAGGAGTGTGCAATAAAGGCAAAGAGGCTGGTCTTTGTTTTCCAGGATGGTGCAAAATAAAAATGTTTCATTCCAAGATGAGGAAGCACAAGGAAATGAGTTTCCCAAGGTCGATGCTGCACTGGGTTCAGTCATCTGTAAGAAGGCAGACAATTTCAATAAGGTCATGCATCAATTAGCAGAGATGGGGTCAAGCATCCAAGATGTTGAAGCCAAACTAGGATGCTTGTACAAGCATTTAATCAAAACTGGAGTCTCACTGCTCAACATTCTCAGCCACTAGTTTGAAAAAGTAAGATGCATTTCTATGTGCATCCAAGTTTTGTCGTCTAGGGAAAAGCCTTGTAAATGAGAGATGAATCAATCAGATGGAAATTAAAGTAATATTTTTAATAAGTTCCATTTAAAGCTCTTCTGAATATTTAATTGCAATATGGCATTGGAATGTAGAAGAATGGGGCATTAAGTTTAGAAACCCAATACTCTCAGCAATCAAGCCAATTTTATATGGGTTTAACTAGGTGCCTGAATCAAGGCAAGGCAACCTTCACCTTTAAATTTTTGCTTCTATAAGAATCCCTTAGTTTTCTAGGTTTAAACTTTTAATCATGTCAAGCCAACCAGCAATACAAGTTTTGGATTAGCCTCTGGAATTTAACGTCTGTCTATTACTAATTAAACAAGATCACCTCTATCAGAATATAATGGATAGAGGCCACACAAGGAGTTTGTGTAATATAATATAATCAAGGTTGTCAAGATTCCATTTGTCATGTGTGTAATGATCTAGTAATTAAAAAAAAAAAAAAAAGAAGAGACAGGAGATTAGTATTGAAATTTTTAATCCCAAATGTTTTAAACAATGAGGCAGAGTGTGTTGGCTGCCTATCAGATCAGAGGCAATCACATTTGTTTTCTATAATACTAATCAGGTAGGGGCTCCCTACAAAGCAGCTCGTGAGCCTCCTCACCCTGTCAATCAATCTCTTCTCTTCTTTTCTTTTCCACACAAACACCTGCCTATGCCATCTCTTCTTTCCTCTTGTAGTCTAGGTCTCCACCTTCTCCCCATGCCTTCATCATCACTTGCATCAGAGCAATAAATGCTCTGATGCTCCAAAGCTGAGACACAATTAACAGTAGAAACGGTCGACCACATGGGGCACCCGGTCGACCATTTTTAGGCGATTGACTTTCGTTATGCATCACTCAATAGCATGCGAGCATTGGTTAGCTGTTCCAAACGGTCGACCGCTCCATGTACCTATCGAGTTATTCTATCTGCCAAGCACCAA
This sequence comes from Diospyros kaki, assembly GCA_036245055.1. Taxonomy (NCBI): domain Eukaryota; kingdom Viridiplantae; phylum Streptophyta; class Magnoliopsida; order Ericales; family Ebenaceae; genus Diospyros; species Diospyros kaki. Next base: position 29,668,013 of record BSEG01000012.1, read on the forward strand.
CTTAGTCCAAATTCCACTAAGGCCTTGCCATTTGATAGTAGCCTCCCATAACCATAGATCTATGAGTCCCACACACACAAGCAACCAACATCACTTATTAACAACAAAGAGGAACCCACTATTAATAATGGATCACTAATCCCTTACATTACTCAGTATGAGTGTGACTTCTAAATTCACAACCATGTAGCAATTAGGACACGTCAACACCTTGACGTCAACCAATCCCCATTGACCTACGAGGATCTCTCAAAATCCTTAGAGCACCTTGCAAGATCTTGAGTATCCTCTAGCTAGGAGTTAGGACGATCCTAATGGCAGTGAAATCCAACTTCATATGAACCTATTAAGGCTCCTCGATTACCATGCACTATAGTTTTTCCATTGATTAACATCCCGACCAAGTGAGAGTCATTGACTGATCAAACTCACATGACTCGGTAATTATGACAGATCCAACATGGTGTGTGATATTGGTAGTATGTCAAATTCAGTCTAACATTAGAACTCTTTCCAATCTCATGCTAACCCTAGCCAGGGGATTTCCTATCACAATCACTAACATGGACTTCATAGGATGTTTGCCTCCATCCAATGGAGGTCAATGGATCCCATCAGAAGACATATGCCCCCATACATTACTGCACAAAGATAGCACAAAGACCATTCTCACCTTGTACACCAGATGGTTTTGCTTAACGACAAATTCCAGACACCAATGCACAAGACACCATCTCGCCTCTAGTCAAAGGACTAGATACATAATCGAGAGCCAGTGACAGATCATTAATTCTCATGCCATGTATCCTGTCACAAATGCTACATTCAGTGGATGTTCTCCAACACCCATCCACAAGTCTACTATATGCATCCCCATGCAATGTGGCATGTGACTCACTATCCCATCCCATTAGCATCCCCATGCTAAACAGTGGCAGTAGCACATGTACCAATCCACTAATCGACAGATCATAGTCTTCTTTTGATAAGTCTAAGGCCTGGGAATACCTTTAAGAAATCTTGGACCAGAGATCCAAGTCACACAGTATCAAGACCTTGAGACTAGGAAGTCTACCAGGAAGTCTAGGGACTCATTTATAAAAATGAGATGGAGAGATATGAATGAAGATATGACCTTTATCATCAAGAATAATCAACAATACCGCTCACATACATCTCAAAGTGTAAATCTAGCATCTAGGCACTTTCACTGATAGCGTACACTCCACCCGATCATCCATGGTGCTAGTAACTTTAACTCCCAACCATGTTCAACCTTGAAAAAGATAGCATCAAGATATAAGACCACAAAACAAGCAAAAGAGGAAGGAAGAGCTGAGATTAAAGTCTCTCCACTCAGCTATGATCGAGTAAAGTGTACTCCACCCATTCATCTCCATCAAGGTTCGGCTGCACCATCTCCCAAGATCGACCATGCAATTTGTTACCCCTTAGAGCCTCTCTTATAGCCAAGAAACCCTCTTGGGGTGTCCCTTAGACCAAGCTTGGGAGCCTTTCTCCAAGACCTTCCCTGGGACCCACAAGAATATTCCAAGATTCCAAAGAATTTGCTGGGAATATTTTATCCTAAAAATGTAGGTTGATTGCCACGTGTCCCCCCTCCTCTATAAATAGAAGAGCCACCTCTTTTCTCAGGTAAGTTCACTTCTGCTCTTAGACTTTACTTTTTGCACTCAAGTACTTGAAGACTAATTTAAGTATCAAAGAGTTTATGCGGAAACATCCACTCACACCCTTAATTGGTTTTTCATCTTAGGATTATAGATGTGACACCTTTGTTGGGCATAGAATTATAGCAATGTATGGCATCACCTGATGTACAACAAAAACAAACTTCAATGCATGTAGAATAATCAAATGATACTACACAAGGTCTTTGTGCTTACCTAGAGCATTAAATACATAATTTGATAAAACTGGAAGCCTCAAAACGTAATGTGGTGGCAAGTGTTGAGAGTAGGGAACATGTTGTTGGGATATTGCAACTTCATTAAGGGTGCGTTTGATTGCAAGCATGGAACTTGCATGAAAAGAAAATAAATTCTAGGTAATTCAATTACCTAGAAATTATTTACATAGAAATTATCAATTAAAGGTGTTTGACAAACAATATTTTTCTATGGAATTCTCTCCTCAAAACCCACTATTTCCTCCCTTCTCCCATCATCCATCTCTCTCTCTCTCCCCCTCTCCCAAACCCACTTCTCCTCCTCTGCCTCCCCTTATCGTTGGTTGCAGCGACCATTGCCACCACCATTGCAGGTTGCAGCGGCCATCACCACTACTTCCATCTCCGCTGCTCATTTCTCTCTCTCTCCCCTCCTTCCCAAACCCACTTCTCCTCCCCTGCCTCCCCTCATCACTGGTTGCAGTGACCATTGCCGTCGCCATTGCAGGTTGTAGTGACCAGCACCGATGCTTCCATCTCCGCTGCCCATCTCTCTCTCTTTCCCCCCTCCTTTCCAAACCCACTTCTCATCCCTATCCCCCCTCGTCGCTGCTGCCCATCTCTCTCTCTCTCTCTCCCAAACCCGTTTCTTCTCACTGCCTCCCCTCACAGCCGCCACCGCCGCTCACCGTTGCTCTCTCTCGCTTGCCCTCTCATTCACTCACTCACTCCATCGTTGCCTCTGTCCCTCTCTTGCTACAAATATACTTTCAGGGGAAGGTGAATCCTTACCTTGAATGAAGATGATGAACCCTCGAAGCTTGTATTCGGCGGAGATGGCGACGAACAAGGGGAACTCAAGGATCAGGCATCGAATGGAAGAGAGATTTGAGGAAGGAGCGATCTAGAATGATATGCCAGATTTGCCTGGAAAATGTTTTCTCATCCCCCCCCCCTAAAAATTTATTTTTCATCAAAAGTGAGAAAAGAGGCATCACGTGACCAAAGTGAGAATTAGTTTTACCTAGAAAATATTGCTAATCAAACACCATCAAAACTAGAATTTACATGAAAAATGGCCATTTTCCATAGAAAATATGGCCAATCAAACAAGCCCTAACATGAAAATTATAAGGTGTAAACATTTGTATTTCCTGTTCATAAGGCCAATAAAGTGTAGATAAAATTTTAAAAATTATTATAAAAAAGCAAATTGAATAGTTTAAAAAAAAAATATTAACATTACCTGGATACTTGAACTTCCTTGTGTGCTAACCCCAGCGGGCATGCTAACATCCTGTTCAGTTGCTTGACAGTAAAAATAAATAAAAATACTAATAACTTAACAATGCCTAATAAATTTTAATTTTTTAAATAAAATTTAAAGATAAAATGTAAACATGCACCTCAATTTTCTCTCACTTTTTCTTGTTCTTTTTGTCTTCACATTTTTTCTTCTTAGAGACCTTTCTAGTCTTGGGTGGATGCCCATGTCTTCAAACATCTACAAGACTATGAAGTTTATTGTTTTCACCAGAAGCTTTACAAAGGTCATCAATGGTATTAGGACTTGTCAAAGAACAACTAGTCAAAGTTGAATCATTTTTGCTTATTTTTTATTGTAACGCATCCATCATGTTCCACAATACTGCACAGTTCACATCAGACATGACAACCCAGTCAGCAATATCATCTAATTTCTTTTGCAACTTGTGATAATGTTGAGCCTCGTCGTCACCTTTCCAATCATCAGGGCCGGCCCTGGGCAGGGCTACCAGGGCCACAGCCCAGGGCCCACAAGTGAGGGGGCACAATGTTTTTTTAAAATTTATGTATATATGCGTATAAAAAATTAAAAAAAATTAACAAAAGAAGTTGCCACTTGTACCCTGTTAAAAAAAGATTTCATTGCTATTTTTATTTTGTTGGTATATGTGATGATTGTTTTTACTTCAATTAATTGTGGAGGATAAAAGTAGGGGTGTCAATGGTTCAGATTGGTCCAGTTTTATAAGAATCCAGTAACCGAACTATTTTTAAAGGTTTCGAAAGAATAAGAACCGTAACTGAACCATTACATATATAAAGCCAACTCATGACCAATCCGTCACACCGAACCGGTTTCGGTTCGATTTCGGTTCTATCCAATTAACATTTAACTTCTAAACATTTTCGCAAATTATGAAATTATAAACGAATTTGTTAATTAAAATAAACCTATATCTTCATTAATGTTTCAAGTCTTGAAGTAAAAGTAGAACAAAATAATTCATCGACTATCTCATCAAATGAGATTACATCGACCATTTAGTATAGCAATAACGCATAAAATGTTAAAAATAAAAGACTTCATGAATCTTGCTAGTTTCCTAAAAAGTGATACTATTTATGCATATGTATATATATATATACTCAAAAAATTATAATATATATAAGTATAATATTGATTCCGGTTTGGTTTGAACCATAGTTTAAAAAAAAAAAATTGTAATCAAACTAAATATATTGGTTCTTAATTTTTTAGAACTAGAACCTAACCATTGAACCATATAACCAATCCAAACGGCATGGTTCAGTTCGATTTGGTCCAGTTAACCGATTTTTGGATATTTTTTGACAACCCTAGATGAAAGGAAGATTGATCAAATTAAGAATTGCTTACGGAGATTCGAAAAAAAGTATGTAGACTCAAATATGTTGTTTTCATTTTTTAATGCAATATTTACAATACAAGTTACTCTTTTTTCTTCATTTAGAGTTTTGTTCCATTGGATTTTCCCCAAATAAGATTTTAATGAGGCCCCAAATTATTTTTTTTTTATATTTTGTAAATTCTTATAATTTTAATAAAATTAATTAATTGATAATTTTTATTTTTTTATTTAATTTGTATAAAGGGGCACACTTGAAAAAATTTGCCCTGGGCCTCCAAAAACCCAGGACTGGCTCTGCCAATCATCATAAGTAACTTTCACCTTTTCCATCCTCAACTCGTGATTATACTCAAGTATAACATAATTAATCTTGCATTTTCCATCCTCAAATACAGTTGCATTAACCTTTAACTTTGCAAGCCATTTTTGTCAATGGGTTAGGATTAAGGTAATTTTGTTTTTGAGAGCTCAAATTTCCCGCTTGAGAACATGAAAGGCAAACAAATCTTAAATTACTATCTGATCATGTTGACTTCTTTATAATTTCAAATCCTTCTTGTTTCCCATAGTGTTTGTAGTACTCGTAAAGGTTTTCCAATGAATCAAAGTGCATTCCAGTTTCAGGTGCTTACATCTCAATCACTTTATAATCTATTAAAATGGAAAGATTAATTAATATCAAAAGAAAACTCATATGAAAACAGTTACTGCTTCTCATCTTACAGTATAGTTGCTAAAGTTAAGATGTGATATACACATAAATACTATAAATAATATTTATGTATATCTTGCTGCTTGTTAATATTTTGGTTCAATCTTCCAAGAATAAGATATTTTAGTATATCATATTTTAATCTTACCTAGGGTACACGAAGATGGTAGAGATTTCTTTTCCTGTTATGTAGTTTAAGAGAATTGAACAAGTATGAAGAATATTGTAAAGTTTCACATTTATGCTAACAATTACTTGAGTTTGAAGGTGACTACAAATGAGTAAAATTGAACTCAGGCCTGCAGTTGCTGCCCACATAAATAACCAATTTTTTTCCATAACTAAAGATGTGGCTAATAAAATAATAGAACATTTACGTTTTTTCTTATCTTAAAAGGACCAAAATTAGGTTCCATGATTCATCACTCATTCATACCATAAAGAATAGATACACCATCATTCAAAATCAGGTGTACTCACCAAAGTAACAGGTCAGAAGCTTGAGCTGAAATCTTTTTTGGCGAACTTGGCAGGAAGTAATAGTGAAGAAATGTAGAAAAACTTTTAATTTTCCAACGAACTTGGGAGGCGGTAATAGTAAAAAAATGCAGAGAAATTTAGTGGGAGAGGAAATGTGGTCTGAAAGGGATAAAGAAGAGAAGGGGAAAGTTGAGAGAGAAATAGAAGAGGGAGGGAAAAGTTTGCTAAAGAAGTGTGTAAATGTGCCAAGAGAGAGGAAACGTTGAGAGAAAAAAAGAGAAGATGGAAAAGTGTGCCTGGGGGAGTGTGTAAGTGTGCTAAAATCCTGAAAAAATGTAAAAAGTCTACCAATTATATATTTTATATTATTTTCCATGTCACTGCTGTCCATCTCCAATGGAGATGAATAGCAATACTCTTGTTTTCCAGGATGGTGCAAAATAAAAATGTTTCATTCCAAGATGAGGAAGCACAAGGAAATGAGTTTCCCAAGGTCGATGCTGCATTGGGTTCAGTCATCTGTAAGAAGGCAGACAATTTCGATAAGGTTAGACATCAATTAGCAGAGATGGGGTCAAGCATCCAAGATGTTGAAGCCAAACTAGGATGCTTGTACTGGCATTTAATCAAAGCCGGCGTCTCACTGCTCAACATTCTCAGCCACTAGTTTGAAAAAGTATGATGCATGTCTATGTAAATCCAAGTTTTGTCGTCTAGGGAAAAGCCTTGTAAATGAGAGATGAATCAATCAGATGGAAATTAAAGTAATATTTTTAATAAGTTCCATTTAAAGCTCTTATGAATATTTAATTGCAATTACGGCATTGGAATGCAGAAGAATGGAGCTTCAAGTTTAGAAATCCAATACTCTCAGCAATCAAGCCAATTTTATATGGGTTTAACCAGGTGCCTGAATCAAGGCAAGGCAACCTTCACCTTTTAATTTTTGCTTCTGTAAGAATCCCTTGGTTTTCTAGGTTTAAACTTTTAATCATGTCAAGCCAACCAGGAATACAAGTTTTGGATTAGCCTCTGGAATTTAACGTCTGTCTAGTACTAATTAAACAAGATCACCTCTATCAGAATATAATGGACAGAGGCCACACGAGGAGTTTGTGTAATATAATATAATCAAGGCTGTCAAGATTCCATTTGTCTTGTGGGTAATGATCTAATAATTGAAAAAAAAAAAAAAAAGAGACAGGAGATTAATATTGAAATTTTTAATCCCAAATGTTTTAAACAATGATGAAGAGTGTGTTGGCTGCCTATCAGATCAGAGGCAATCACATTTGTTTTGTATAATGCTAATCAGGTATCATCTTTCGTGTGCAGATCTTGCCAGCCTCTTGTGCAACAATCAGATGAACATTCATTTTGAAAGTCTTCATCAAGACATCTACCTGATGATAATGCATCGGATGGTAATCAAGTTGGCTTCAATACGCTATGGTATGCATGTGGCTTCAAATAAATTAAGAAGACCTAGAAGGCGGGGAGACATAGTGAAACATCATTAATGCTCCCATATAATTGAAAAGGTTGAGATTCCTTGTGTCTGCTATGTTTCATGATATAAATAGATAGAGTATACACCAAAGGAAGGGGTACATTTGAATTGAGCATTCCAGGGTTAAGCCGTAGTCCAAATCAGAAAGAAAAATGGCTTCTTCTCCTTTGAGATCAAAGTCCCATTATCATGTCCGCTCTATCAGTTTGCCATCCAGATCTCATCCACTCATCCCTCAGTTCAATGAACATTTATGCAGACTAAGGTCATCCGAAGGTACATCCACCTCATTGCCATCAATAAGGAAAAGGGCTAGTGGGCTTGAGGATCTGTATGATTGTGTTGCTGACTTGCTTCTGTTGCCGCACACTCAACATGCTTTGGCCCATGAAGGCCATAAGAAATTGGTTGATGAGGCCTTGGATGGATATCTCAAACTCTTGGATGCTTGTGCAACCACTAAAGATTTCTTTTCACAGACAAAGGAAGATGTCAAAGAAGTTGTTTCCTCCCTCCGTAGGAAAAGGAATGCAGTTTATGTTGGAGAATTTTTGGCCTCCAGAAAGAAGGTGCAGAAGGTCATCAAGAAGTTGCTGAAGGATTTGAAGAGCATCAGAAACGAAGACCTGCTCTCAGACACAGACCAAGAAGCTGTTGCCATTGTTAGCCTGCTAAAAGAGGTTGAAGCAGTCACTCTAGCTGTATTGAGCTCGTTCTTGTCATATGCCGCTGGAACAAAGCCAGAATCGAGGCAAAATGGCTGGTCTTTGGTGTCCAAATTGATGCATCGGAAGAATGAAGCATGTCAATCCAAAGAAATAGCTCTTACTGAATTTCAGGAGGTTGATGCTGCAGTGCAGTCACTCATTGTTTCAAGCAAATCTGATGACAAAAAGACCATTGAGGTAGTGCAACAGATAGGAAAGTTGGAGTTGAGCATTCAAGGTCTAGAAGAAATTCTAGAGCGCTTGATGAGGCCTTTAATAAAGACCAGAGTTTCCCTGCTCAACATTCTCAATCACTAGACAAGAGAGTCAGGGGTCAGGGGGCCAATACTGGGGCATCCAAAGCTTAGCCAGAAGCCAATCCTTCATTAGATGTTCATACTAGATCAGTGTAAAAGAGAAACAAAATCTACTCTGTAATTATCCCTGCAATTACAAATCAATATACTGGGCAAAAGTTTTGCATATACGATATTTCTTTCTTCTCCCCTATTTATTCATTTATCCCTTGAAACAGAAAGCAATATCTCTTTCCACCTTAATTTGTTAGTTCCCCAGTTTTGTTATGGTAAATATGAAATTGGAAGAAAATATACAAATGTTCTGGCTAGAAAGGAGCCTGACTTGTTGAATGAACTGAAAATTTTATGATAGTTGTTGAAATGTAAAAAATTTGAGTTTGGAAGTATATATGAATGCAGCATCACAGTTGAGACTCCTTTTCTTTCATTCTTTTTTTTTTTTTTGGGGGGGGGGGGGTGTTGTTTACCAACTCCATTTCTTCTTGTTCAAATCATGTATTTTATAATTGAGGCCACACGTGTGGTTCAACGGTTTCATTGATGTAAAGATTCCAGTTGTCTGAAGAGATGATTAAACATGAATATTAACCAAATAGTTTTAAGATTCAAATACTAATTCTATATTGCTAGTGGTTGAGAAACATAGCATTGTGTTGTTGGTCTTTCCAATTGGCGGATGGTTTTTTTGTATTAGCCATTCTCTCTCTATGGAAAGCCATGGGAAAGCCGTGCGAATCTTGCCAACTAGCTTCTTTTAGCAACAACTAGGCATGTGGTTGCCAATAGCCTAATTATTGGGCAGAAAACCAGGTGAAAATCAACACCGGCCTGTGGGCAATGAGTTTGATCTTTGAAGCAAGGTTGTGGCTGCTTTCAGACCATAGGAAGAAGGTGAGAAGTCAGTCCACAAGGCTTAAGGGATTTGAGGTGTAAGGATATCAAAAAGTATACACGAGGAAGGACCAGGATGTGGCTCCGTAAACATGTTGAAGAAGTCAAAACAGGTTTAGTCTTTAGGTCCTAGCTTCTTGTCTTCCATCGCTGGAAGAAAAACCATGACAAAGCAATCGGAGTGGCCTTTGGTTACGCAAATGATGCTGTCCAAACTTGCATTATCGGATGGTGTCCCTAATCAACATCCTAAAATTCTTCTAGTAACTGCTAATCTTTCAGGGTTTCATCAGCTCTGCGTGCAAATTAAAATTTAACCAGCACATGCGATTGGGCACTTAATTTCGTGCTAAGTTCCTCATAATTATCAACCCAATTTCAGATTCCTCTCATGAATAAACCCCCTTTGTAACCGAAAGAGGTTCCTTCTGGAATGAATGCTATGAAGTCTAAGAAATATGGCACTTCGGTCCTCCAGAAGACTTAAAGGACAGAAAAGAGATGCATGTCTGCTGAGTGGCACAAATAAGGCAAAAGAGAGAGAAAGGTGCCCTTAACCTTTTCTTTTATCTACACTCAGCTACTCATCAGTCGCATATTCTATTTGAATAGTGTCTTCAATAACATATGACACTGGAGCCTGCTATAATTTATGTCAGGATTAGTTTTTAATCAATTTTCTGACTTTCAAAATGTGGGCAGTTAGTCTTGGACCTTTTAGGACACAGATATTGCCATGACCAACATACACCCATCAAAGAAAGATCACAGAAGTCTTCACAGACATGGTGTAGTAGTAAAATATTTAAAATTTTATATAATGTATTAGGGTTTGAATCAGTACGACAACTTGAAAGATAAAATTATTACTAAAATATAATATTTAACTGAAAAGTAGCAGTAAAGTAAGAAGGTAAGTTCTGTATGAACTGCACTGAATGTCTAATTTTGAATGTATATGAATTGTGTTCGTATTTGAATTTACCTAGAGAATGCATTTGAAGAGAAGGTCACCCGCTCCTAAAGATTAATCGGGCGAAACTCGAACACCCAAGATAAATAAAAAAAAAAAAAAAAAACCACAGAATAATTATTTGTAACCTAGCCGCTGCTTTCACAAGAGGTTTTTATTATATTCAATAAACCATTCCTGAATGTGGAGTTCCATTGAACTTTGCGATGCCTTGAGGAAATAGAAGATAGAAGATTCTCAAAAACAAGAGAGAGAGAGAGAGAGAGTAAAAAGCTTTTAAGATTCCAATAATATAAACTGTTAAGATGAAACTTGTATTACTAAACTTGTTCTCACCAAATCAAAGCGGAAAATAAAACTTCAACACTCCAGAAAAGGAAAGAAAGGAAAAGAAAAACAAAGAAGAACTGAATATGCTGTGCTGGCAGGAGGGAGACAATATTGCATGAACTTTGCTAGGGTATTGATTGGTAAGACCAAATCAAGATCACATTGCCACTCGTGTAGAACTGAATATGCTGAGGTTCTTGTCTCCTTCAACCTCTGATATAAAAATGTTTAAGAGCTGCACACAAGTGCTCATTGAAAATGATGATAAAATGAAACAGCCGCGTCATGCCACTCGTGCAATGTAATTTTATGGATTATTATTATAGGTGTTATTACTATATATTTTATAGTGGTCTTGCTATGACATGCATGTGATTTCAAATAAATTAAGGACTTGATGGCAGTTTTAAGTCCCGGTGGTAGGGAGGCATAAATGGCACAAGCATCAAGATATGGCATTTACCTTTCCTTGATGATTGAGAAGATGGAGATTCCTTGCAGCTTCTACATTACTTCATGATATATATCCAGAATATGCCAAGGGGAGACGCACATTTGAATTGTGCATGCCAGTCTAGTTCTGACCCATATTCCCAACAACAAACGAGAATGGCTTCCTCTCCTTTGAGATCAAAGTCTCATTATCACATACGCTCTACATCAGTTTGCCATCCAGATCTCATCCACTCATCCCTCAGTTCAATGAACATTTATGCAGCCTGAGGTCTTCTGAAGATACATCTGCCTCATTGTCATCAATAAGCAATAGGGTGAGTGGCCTTCAAGATCTGTATGCTTTTGTCGATGACTTGCTTCTATTGCCGCACAGTCAGCAAACCTTGGCCAGTGAAAGCCATAAGAAATTGGTCGATGAGGGCTTGGATGGATATCTCAAGATCTTGGATGCTTGGGTGGCCATTAAAGATATCCTCTCACAGACAAGGAAGATGTTAAGCAACTTCTCTTGTCCCTGCGCAGGAGAAGGGAGGCAGGAACTTTTGAAGGATTCTTAGCCTCCAGAAAGAAGGTGCAGAAGGTCATCAAGAAGTTGCTGAAGGATTTGAAGAGCACTGGAAAACAACATCCTTCCAGACTGCTTGGACAAGGACCAAGAAGACATTTGCATTGTTGGGATGCAAAAAGATGTTGGAGCAGTCACTCTATCAGTATTGCATCCCCTCTTGTTGTGTGCTGCTCAGAAAAATCTGCAATCAAGGTCAAATTGGTGGTCTAAGGTTGTTATATATATATATATTATGTAATAATAATAATTGATAGTTTTATAATTTATTTATTTAAGGAAAGTACTAGTTATGAAAGTAGACTTTCAAGAAGCTAGAGTCGACTGTCTGAGAGAGGTTTTCAATTAGATTGACTATGTATAATAGGCTCATATCTAGGTCGACTACAACTTTGTTATAGTCAACTTTTGCACATTGGGAGTCGACTCCTTCTCATTTGGAGTCAACTCTTGTACACTGGGAGTTGACTATAGTTGCAGGGAGTTGACTCCCAGTCCGGTAATTGGAGAAAACGTTCCAGAAATTCAAGTGGATTGTTTTGGCTTTCAAATTTCAAACTCATGTCTTATATATTGAAGACATATGACTTTTCAAAGGACAAGTTTTTTCTCAAAGGGACATGATCTTTCAATATGTTGTGTATTTTAGTTTTTGTGCCCATTGGTAAATACCCTTTGATTGTCTATAAATAGATTTGGACAAATAGAGTGTAATATATACATAACTAATACAACTCTACTTCCTTTTGATAACAACCATCTATTTATTTACTTGCTTATTACTTTCAATTGGTGGATTTGAGTTCTTGGTAGTCGAAGAAATAAAAAAATGCAATTTTAATTTTTTAGTTAGGCATTGTATCATGGGGTTAGAATTTCTATAAACCTTTGCATCTAGTGAGGAAATTACTATCCTAAAAATAGTTTTTTGGAAACATCTTGCCTAACACAATCCTTTTCTTACTTTAAATTTATTCCGTCTTTCTCAATTTTATTTTAATTTCCTAGTATAATTACTACAACAAGTTTAGGATAGTAATTTTTCCAATTGAGTCTTCTTTATGCAAGTCGCAAGTTCAAGATATGGAAAGACTCGAGAAATTCAATGGGATGAATTACAAGCGTTGGACCATGAAGATTATGTATCAATTGACAGTTGCCAAAGTTCTTTATGTTTTGACCATTTCATATCTACAAGATGGGAATAACGAAGGACCACTTTCTACTGCACAACACAAATGGATTGAAGATTACTTTGTGTGTTGCTTCATGATCTTGAATGCAATAAGCAACACATTCTTCAATGTCTTCCACAAGTTCTACCCTACTTATGAGTTATGGGCTGCAATTGAGCAAAGGTATATTAATGAGGATGCCGGTAATAGATCCTTTTTAATTAATAAGTATATTGATTTTAAAATGGATGATTCTAAGCTTGTTATAGATCAAGATGTGACTGAGTCATAGCCTTGGTGAGTGAGTTAGTTACATTATTTACTGAATCTATTTTCTACAACTGCACGTCCCCACGTGCTATAATCTCTCGAATAAGGTGAAACTGACGTTCAATGTGTTTGGACTTTTGATAAGACCTAAGTTCCTTTGCTTATGCAATGATTTCATTATTGTCACAATATAGAGGTATTAGTGACGAATGGACGGAACCACACTGACTTTGAAGAGAAACTTTCGGATTGAAACAGCTTCCTAAGTAGCATCACATGCCGCCACATAGTCAGCTTCAGTGGTTGAATTCACTGTGATTTTCTGCTTGAAACTTTTCCAACTCACAACACCACCATTCAAAAGATATATAAATCTAGACGTCGATTTACGACCATCAACATTCAATTAAAAATATGAATATGTGAATCCATCCACAGGAATATCACCACCTCTATAAATCAAAAGCATATCTTTAGTTCTTCTTAAGTACTTTAGAATATGTTTCATTGCGATCCAGTGACTCTCATTGGGATTGGATTGATATCTGCTAACAACATTAACTGCGTAAGCAATATCAGGCTTTGTACATATTATCGTATACATAAGGCTCCTAATCGCCTAAGCATAAGACACTTTACTCATACGATCCCTCTCTTTAGGATTGTGGGGACATCCCTTTAGAGGGATGAATTCCAGTCTGGACAAATAATTGACCTTTCTTAAAATTCAACATTCTAAACCTCTTTAATAATTTATCTATGTACAAGGTCTAAGAGAGACCTATCAATTTTCTGACTCTATCTTTATAAATTCTAATCCCTAAAATATAAGTAGCATATCCCAAATCCTTCATGGAGAACATTCTAGATAACCAGGATTTGGTTGACATCATCATGTCCACACCATTACCCATAATAAGAATATCATCCACATACAAGACTAGGAACACAACATTGCTCCCACTAGCCTTCTTGTATACACATGGTTTATCTGGATTTCTCATGTAACCAAACTCTTTAATCTCATGATCAAAATGGATGTTCCAACTCCTCGATGCTTGCTTCAGACCCTAGATTGATTTTCTGAGTAAACAACCTAACGTGGATTGGTGAACTCAAAACCACGCAACAATTCTAGATAGATTTATTCTTCAAGAAACCATTCAGAAAAGCTGTCTTGATGTCTATCTGCCAAATCTCATAGTTATAGTAAACAACAATAGCGAACATTATCCTAATGGACTTAAGCATCACAATTGGTGAAAAAATGTCATCATAGTCAATTCCTTAACGTTAACGAGAACCCTTAACCACCAACCGAGTTTTATAGGTTAGAACCTGACCATCAACACCAATCTTTCGCTTGAAGATCCATTTACACCTGACAGACTCAATTTTTGAATCCATAGCTATTTGTCACTTTGAGGAATCGATATCAGATATTGGCTCCTCATAGGTGGTAGGATCAACTAACTTGTCACTATTCCCATACAAGAACAATTCTTGTATCTTGTTTATTGATAAATCATACCATCGATTTGGAGGATGAGATACTCTACCTGACCTGCGAGAACTTGTGGATGATCTATTTCACTTGATTCACCAGACTCAATAATTTGAGTAGGTATTTGTGGAACAAAAGACTCTTCTTTTGCCAAATCTTTTTTCTTTTCCATATCACTCTCCTAGATTAACTCTTTTTCCAAGAAGATAACATGTCTACAGACCACAATTCTTGGATTGGTTGAAAAATAGACATAATATCCTAAACTATCTTTAGGATACCCCCACAAAATGACCCTTCTCAGATCTTAGATCTAACTTCTCTTTCCTCAACATTTTTACATGTACAGGACAACCCCAAATCCTAATATGCTTAAGACTCGAAAGTTTTCAAACCTATGTCACATATGGTGTGGTTAATAGAGTTCGATTTTTACGTTTAGCCACACTATTCAACTGTGGAGCGTAAGAAGGTGTCAACTATGAAATTATACCACAAGTCTTAAGATAATCAACAAACTCAGTACTCAAGTATCCAGTTCCTCAATCTGATCGAATAATCTTGATACTCTTTCTCGATTGATTTTCTACTTCAGCTTTGAACTTTTTGAACTTTTCAAAGACTTCAGACTTGTACTTCATCAAGTACACATAACCATACCTTGATAAATTATCAGTAAAGGTCACAAAATAAACATAACCACCATGACGCATAACATTTATAGGCCCATATACATATGAATGTATTAACCCTAACAATTCAGTAGCCCTTTCCCCTTGTCCAACAAATGAGGACTTTTTCATTTTTCCAAGAATGCATTATTCACAAGTTGGCCTAGGTTCAAAACCTAAATTGGAAATAAACCCTCAATGAGCTAACTTCATAAGTCGATTCTCGCAGATATAACACAACCTAAGTTGCCACAACTGTTTGGGATTTATGTAATTATCTCGAGAATGCTTTTTTTTTTTTTTTTAATTGTGGTAATTGTGTTAGCAACCAATTACTGATTATATTCAAACACATGTGCTTTTAGGAAATATAAGTCGTTTACCAGTACAACCTTTGTAACACTCGAGATTTTGTTTATTTCCTTTCTAAGTTCAAATATGTAATATCCAAAAATTTTAAATTGTGTAAAGGTTGGATGTTGCAATAAAACGTTTCAAATGAAAGTTTAGAATTAAAGTATAAAAATAAATGGTTTTAGGACCCAAGTGCAAATATCACAACTTGTAAAAGAGATAGCTTGTCTCCAACGAATGAGAATATTTGCAATGATGAATTCTTATCCTAGAAGCCATGTGTTGGAGAGATAGGATTGGTTGGGAATTTTCCTAAAGTCTTAAAGTCTTATGGTTGTAATGATTAAGCTTACACCAAAAGTCTTGGAATGGCTTAACTTGGAAAACTTAATTTGTAAGAATTGTATTTGGCTTACAAAACAAGTAGAGACTTATCTTGGAGGCCACGTGAGGGTGTGGATTGGAAGAAATGGAGGCTTGCTTTGGAAGATAGAATTAAAGAAGGAAATATTCAAAGTTTGTAATGATTAATCTTTATCCTAAAAGCCTAAGGTTGGAAGATTAGGATTGGCTAGGAATTAGCTTGCAAAGGAAGAAGATGATAAAGCTTATCTTGGAAGTGTAGTTGGAAGCCTAGGATTGGAGGAAGTGAAAGCTTGCTTGAGAAGAATGAAGAAATTTCAAAGTGTGATGATTAGTTGGGAACAAAATGAGCAACTTGGAGGCCAAGTGAAATCTTGAGGATTTGGGCATTTAAAGGGTATATAAAGGGAAGGAATTAAGGCCACGAGAAACTAAGAAAAGAGGAAAGAAAGCAAGTGCAAGGAAAGGACAAAGAAAAAGTGAAGAAGAAAGGAAAAAGAGACCTGGCTGGAAAACGGCCAAAACAGAAAAGAAATGGAAGAGGTAAGTCAAATTTATTTCCATAGGGTCGTAGAGTACGAAAAGAGGAGTCCGTAGGTTCAAACAGAGAGCAAATCGGAGCAAAAATGAGCAAGTTATGGGGTTTTTAATTTTAAGGTGCAAAATCTGAAATAGGGAAAGAGGTGGCGCGTAGCCAACCTTCTTGGGGTGCGTGACGGCGCGTGAAAGCCCATTTTTTATGATATTTCACATGTAAACACCTTACTTAATTACCTACAATCCCATGTAAGGTTATTTGAGTTTTAGTTTACGAAAATACATATTTTGTCTGCAAAAAAAAAACCCGGTAAGGTGTGAAGTCTTAAACATTCAAATCTCATCCAACCAAGTTGATGTAAGTATATTATGAACTATTTGTGATGTTTAAGCATGCCCATGAATTATGTTATGTGGTCCCTCATGTTATGTTATGTTCATGCAAGTTTCAAGGCCAGAGCTCGATAGCGCTACGCACGAGGGTTCGTGCCCCCATAGTTGGTGGAACCTCTCGTGTCTCCATATGATATGTTATGTTATGTCATGTCATGACTTGCTTAAATATATATGATGGTTCTCTTGTACTTACTGAGACTTGCAAGAATCTCATCCCATATTTCCCCCCCAGGTGATTATGAATGAGGAGATCGGAAAGTGGACGTGGAATGTGGTGGCTATTTGAAGATAATTTTTAATAGTCGAAATGATGTTTCTCTCTTCTTGTATTAGAAAAATTTCAATATTACACTCTTATGATAGATGTATATTATTGCTACACCATATGTCCTTAAAGCTTATATAAGTTTATGAAAAGGGCCAAGTCTCATTTTAAGTCCAGACTTCCCAGTATGGATGTTATTATATTTGCTAAGTCTTTCTTTCTTCTATTGAAGCCATGTTTTTAGTACCAAACTTTATATTTACACGAAACATGCTCTAAATCTTATAATGTTCAAAACTTTACTTAAGTTTATAAAAGTTTTGTTTCTCAAGTTTTCGTCTGCGCTAAGCCTTAAAGTTCATAAGAATATTATTATTATTATCAAGCATGTTTTCAAGTTACGGGTGTCACAACCTTGCCCACACACATGACTAAAATGTATGTAGCAACAATTGTTGGCAAAAGAAAATTTATAATTTTGTTGTACAAGCTGAGAAATTGAAATAACATTCGAAATAAGTAAACAGTCATACAAAACTAACACCTATTATGTTGTCTGGTACCATTTCGGTCACCTCTTCCCGTGCTAGACTAGAGGTTACCCATATCACTAGTATTCGTGTCTCAAAATTTCCTGCGTAACTCTCATGCTTAAATTAATTTCACCAGATAGGAAACATAAATTAACAGAGGAAGCAAAAAAGCAACTAAGCAGTGAAAACTCTATGCTTTTAATCTCACCTCATGTCCAAATTCCTTTACCCAACCACCTTCACCTCAGCCTCTAATTTGTAACCATGTGGATCACACCATCTTTGGCTAAGGTGGCACTGGGAGTCGACTCCCAAAGCTGAGGCAGTCGACTCTCAATGCTCAGCAGGTCAGCCTTTAGCCCGCAGTTACCCGAGATGCATTGGGTACATGATGTCGATACCAAACAAAACATTATATGATATGTAACTTTCTAGGTTCACTACCCGCTAGTAATCAGATAATACCAAAACCCATTTTGGCGCCGGTTAACACCTTGAGCCATCACCAGAATCTCTCCATATCCTAATGATGATACGAGAATTACTGAATAGGGCCTACCAGTGATTTAGGACAATATAGGTGGCAGTGAAGTCTCACTTGAAGTGAACCTATTACAGTTAACGATTATCGTGTGCTATAATCCTTCCATCACCTAACACCCCAACTTAGCGAGAGCCATGGACTGATAAACTTACAAACTTAGTAACTATGTGTCTGACCTCGTTAATGTGACTAGATGATAGCTCAAGAAACACATTTCTTGATAATCAATTTATCCTGCCTAAGGACTATTTTGTCACATTATCAGTAGATCACATAGAATGTTCACCCCATCAATGATGATGACGGTAATAGATCCTATCCCCGACACCTGTCTCCATATACTAGCAATGCAGAACTACATAGATGAACCTGTCCACCTTGAAATTGGATGGTTTAGCTCATTAGAAAATACAAACCATGTCAGTTAAAGTTTAAAGATCAACAACACCATTGTAACTTGACGACATAACCATTATCCATTATGCCATGTGATCAGTCATTGACGTTGTTGGTCCTAATAATGGCAAATATATCCTAAGAGGGGGTGAATTGGGATTCATATAGAGCTTTCTATAATTAAGATGCTGATTGATGGTAGAACATTATATTTCGAAATATAATGTATATGTTTCGAAATAAACCTTTCTATTAAGTAAGTTTTGAAACCTACTACATATACTTTACTGTTTTAGCTTGTTTCGAAATCTATAAGGTATGTTTCGAAATACAACTTACGGTTTTGCTTGTTTTGAAATTTCTTAGCTTGTATTTCAAAATAATGATCTTTGGCAAAGATGATTTACATAAGTAAGAGCATAGCAAAGGAGTTTGAGATCAAAGATAAATACTTATGTATATGTATAGACTTATGCTTAAGGAAAATATGTTTTAGTCTTTGATAACAAAACTTATGAAAGCATGAGCAATAGGCAATAATGATAAGCAAAAATAAAAGATCAACTGCACACAAGATATATAGTAGTTCGGGACCCCGCCTAGTCCACTACCTTCAAGTTTACCCACTTAAAGGATTTTTTCAATCTTAATCACTTTTACTAGCGATCAACCATAACAAGGGTTTTATCACGGTTCACCCCAAAACCTTGTACAATGAGTTTTTGCGGGCTCAACTCAAATCTTACACCAAGTGAGTTTTAAGGCTAAACTCGAACCTTTGACATAATGAGTTTTAGGCTCACCTCAAACCTTTACACCATAATGAGTTTTGAGGCTAAACTCAAACCTTACAACATTAACAAGATTAGTAGAATTTTATCTTTACAGCCCAATGAAATTTATAGCAATGAAATGCCTTACCAATGGCTGCACAAACCTCTTGGCTAGAGGTGAGAAGAGCTGAAGAGACGAGGAGACTCCTTGTTCGCACTTGCTTCTCCTTTCACACTTGCAATGCACAAGATTAAGATGTCAATAGATCTTCTTTGAGAGCTTAAATAAATGATTTGATCACCACTTGTGCTTGTGTATGTGTCTCTAGTGTGTTTTGTCTTGTTGTAACTTGTTCTTGCCTTCAAACACTTGCTATTTATATCAAGAGATAGAAATCTAGCCATTTTATATCCATTAGAGACAAGACAGAAAAGTAGGTTTCGAAACATACATAATAGGTTTCAAAACATCAGAAATATACACTAAGGTTTCGAAACATACTCCTCATGGTTCGAAACATACAGCCTTTCCAGCTGTACTTGCACTTAGAGATAGCATTGAGTGGGATACAAGGTCTTACGCCCACTATGATTAATAATGATCTCCAATTCAAATTTAAATTTAAATCCTTAGAGCATGGAGAAAGCATTAAACAAATGATTTTGATAAAAACAAAATTGCAAAACAAATGCATCTCGGTTTTTAAATGATCTGCTGACAGAATGTCAGAGGTTTCGAAACATGATATACATATGTTTTGAAACATACCTCTCTGAAAATGAGGTTTTGAAACATGACATATAGGTTTCGAAACATTGTCCAAAACCTGAAACAAATGCTAATACATAGATGTTTTGAAATAGCATACACACTTTAGAAAACATGAAAACCTTTTCAAAGGGGTTTCGAAACATGCACAGAAACATGATAGAGTTTCAAAAGGATTTACTTGAAAGCACAATCCATAGCATGCATACATCACAACTTATTTACATTCAACTTATTTACATCACAAGTAAATGTCCACATTTTCTTTTATTTATATTTTATCTTCTATTTACTTTAATACATAAATGTAAATACAAAAGTACCCCCTGTTTGGATTCAAAAAAAATATTTAGAAAATCAAAATTCATAACAATAAGAAAGTAGATTTTGAGTTTTAGAACAAACTCAGGATTTAGCAATTTTACCACCTCCAAAATGTATACTTTTTATTTAATGAAAAATTCATTAAAAATCATTTTAACATCAATGAATATTAGATATCAAAATACCGGGAGATAGTTTTTCAAAATGAACACATTTTCAAAAACATGTTCTAGTTGGTCTTTTACCTTAGAATATTGGGACCAACGATTTCAAGGCTAATTTTGAAAACCACTTTAAGAGATTCTTTTAAATCATAATACTTGATTTTGCAAATCTCCATATGAAACTATTTTGGCTTTCATTTGAACAAAATAATACTTGATATCGAAATTGATATATGTTGAAACCATAGCCTTGAGTCATGACTTAGGGATTAAGCCAATATATGTTTTCCATCATTAAAACTAATATACAAAAAGGTACAATAACAGACATCACATTCCATGCAGTGTTCTCCAACAACCACCCACAAGTCTACTAGTGACTTTTCAATACCATATGGCGAGTGACACACCAGCCTCCCATCAGTAACTCGCTGAACGAGATACTAACCTTTGTGCTAGTCCATACTCAACTAATCAGAGTCCTCATTCGAAGAATCTAAGGATTAAGATTCATTTAAGAAGTTATGTTATAAGAGAATCCTGTCACATAGTATTAACATCTTGAGAATAAGATTCTCAAACAGAAGATCAGGACTCATTCATATAATAACTGGAGAGTTTATGAATGATGAAAACTTACCTTTTTTTGATATATATATATATGTAAAGATACAACAAATGTGATTAATTACAAGCCCACTAGACGTCATCCAAATATAGTATTAGGGAACACAACATTAACACATTCCAGTCAGGCACCCGTTAACCCCTCTTGTTGTTACGGACCTTATTCTTTAGCTCCTCAACGGGACACTACCAAGCTATTTCATAGGACATAAATTTAATTGTTGTATTCAAGCAATAACAGGAAGTTTTATCTGAAACTATAAAAAACTGTGTATGGGTTGTATTTGATACCTAAAAGTTAATCCCTTAGTGGATATATGTTTTAAATGCTTAGTGAGGTGTTAAGGTAGTGGACTAGGCTTGTTAGCCAAACCACTATAAATTACTGTGTCTTATGAATTGCTTCTTATGTCTTGATGGTGCAATTTTTCACTTGCCATGCAATGTTTACATATTTGAATTTAGCTCATTAGCTTCAAGCATAGCAATTTCAATTTTCTTTGCAAGCATACAAGATTTTTTAACATCACTACTTGCATGCATACTTCTCAAATGCATATGTTTTCCGTGAGATTTGAAGGTTAAAATTTAAAAAAGCAAACATAATCTTATTGCAGCCAACATAACAACTTCCTTATTCTTATTCTCAAATGCATCCACCTTTCTATATATATATATATATATATATATATTCTATGTTTGAAATATGTCTTGGATAATCTTTACGAAAAATGTATTAATTCATAAAAATATATCTTGAACTATTGCATCTCATTTTAAGTTCTGAAATGTATATTTTTAAATCAGCCTTGATGCATATTTTTTTAGTATCGCAAAAATCCTCAATACACCCAATTCACGCCACTCTTGGGTGTTCTTTCAATTTAAAAAAAAATTGTTTAAATCTTTAAAACTTTCTAAAACATGACATGCTCTCAAATATTGATGGTTTGGATTTGTTTTCAAAATGAAAATTTTTAAAAGAAATTATCATCTTTGAAATAAAAAACACCACTTGCGATACTACATTTTATAAAAAAAGGTAAATTCTTTTAGAAATACATGGATAGCTTATAGAATGCTATTAACCATTCTTGTTATTGTAGCTTCATCAAAAAGAAGTTTTTCAAAATTAAAATTAATAAAATTTTATTTATGTTCAACTATATCATGAGAAAGATTAAGTAATTTGGCTATATTGTCAATTGAAAAAGTTTTGCTTTCTAAACATGAATACAAAAATTTAATTAGTGATTTTGCATATCAAAAAACAAGGAAAGTAAATTTTAAATAATTTTTATATTTATTTATATTATTAAAGAGCCACCAAAGTAACTCTTGCATAGGGCCATAAATATACTTAAGCTGGACTTATGCGATGATAATGTGATTACGATGGCAATGTGATTTAGCTAGCAAGAGAAGGGGGTAGAGAGATAGAGGGAGGGAGAGAGAGAGGGGGAGGGAGAGAGAAGAGTTTGACTATGGTAATGATGATGATGGAGAAGAACTGGAGGATAAGATGAAATATCTCCCTTTCTCTCTCCCTCGAGTTGGAAAATGACCATCAAAAGCCATGTATGTAATACCTCAGTTCAGCATAAGGTTCCACGTAATTTAAGTGAGATTAGAATACCGAAAATTGGCTTGATAGTAAAAATAAGTTGCTGAATCGACTGTAGGGAGTGCTCTGGAACCTTGATGTCTAAGGAAAATGATATGGTATTGATGAACATTATGAGATAGGATTTATGGTATTAAAAGAAATCAGAATCGAGACTACTTTCGATACAGCTTCGATTCAGGCTGAAAAATCAAATCATCGTAGGAGACTTTCGGGAAGTCAGTGGAACCCTAAGGGGGCTTCATTTTTTCGTGAGAATCAACCCATTAGTGCACCCCCCACGGAAACATCTATACTGATTCTAACTGAATGAGATAAACCACTATAGAATGTCTGCACAATCAACCAGTCAGGCAAACCATGGTGTGGACACCATCTTTACAATTCCTTAAACCTTTCCCATGCCTTATACAAAGATTCACCATCAAATTGAACAAAACTAGTAATATCATCCATGAGTTTAGCTGTCTTACCTGGTGGAAAATACTTACTCAAGAATGCTTGTGATACGGTTGTCCATGTGGTAAATGAATTTGGAGCTTTGGAATTCAACCACACCTTGGCTTTATCTCTCAACGAAAAAGGGAATTGTCTCAGTCTGATTGCATCCTCACTGACGCCATTTATTTTGATGGTGTTGCATATCTATAAAAAGTTTGCTAAGTGCGCATTAGGATCTTCAGTTGGATTTCCACCAAATTGCCCCTCTTGAACCATCTGAATGAGTCCTGGTTTGATCTTAAAGTTATTAGCATTGGCAACTAGTCTCAGTATGTTGGCTTGAGCTCGAATTGGGTCTGGCATGGCATAATCACGTAGCAATCTTTGATTCTAGTTCTGATTCTGATTCTGGTTATGATTTTGATTTTCTGCCAAGACTGTTAATTGTTGCGCTAGTCTTGTCCCTTTCTTTATTGCTCGACAAGTTCTATCTATCTCTAAATCAAATGGCTGAATTTCTCCACTATTTCTTGGCATGCACTACTCAGCTTGCAATGTAAAACAAGACTATGTAAGATAGCCAAAATAGTGATAAAAAAAATAAAATAAAATAATATAAATAAATAAAAATAAAAAAAGATCCATAAGCCAGTCAAACGAAATCATTCAAACGTCTATAAATAGCAGATACATTAAGACAAGAAATATAGAGATACACACACACTCAAGATATAAGCAATACATACACAATCACAAGGCAACAAAATCATTTTTTTACAAGCTCTCAAAGAAGATCCATACAAACAATCCTTGATGTGCATTGTGGTGTGAAAAGGAGAAGCAAGTTGAATTTTAAGTCTCATCTCTCTAGCACTCCTCACCTCAAACTAAGAGGTTTGTATAGCCATTTGGTAAGGTAATTTACTGCTTTCATTTTGTTGGACTGTAAAGGTAAGTATTATCTATCTTGTTATTGGTTGTAAGGTTTGAGTTGAGCCTCAAAGCTTAGTGTGTTAAGGGTTGAGTTGAATTATAAAACTCATTGTGCAAGGTTTTAGGGTGAACTGTGGTAAAACCTTTGTTGTGTTTGATCACTAGTGAAAGTGATTGTGGTTGAAAATCCTTCAAGTGGGTAAGCTTGAAGGTAGTGGACTAGGCAGAGTGCCGAACCACTATAAATCTCATGTGCTCTTGTTTTAATATTTCAGTTGCCTATTCTCACTGTTCAAACTTTCAAAAGAATCATTTTCAAAAGGTAAAAATTTCGAAATAAGCAAAACAAAAAGGAAAGTTTCGAAACATATATAGTAGGTTTTGAAACCTATTTAACAGAAATGTTGATTTCGAAACATACTCCTTCATATTTCGAAGCATAGTATTCTGTAAGCGAACAGTCTTTAATCTATCAAAGAATTTACCCCAATCCCAATTCATCCCCCCTCTTGGGATATATTTTTCATCATTTGGGACTAACACCATATTGTCGGTATATGTAGGCAGGTGTTAGGAATAGGATCTATCACCCTCTTCGTTATTGATGTGGTGAACTTCCTATGTGATCTATTGTTAGTGTGACAAGACAGTCCCTAGTTAGGGTAAATTAATCATCAAGAAAGTTGTTTCCTAAGGGGTCATCTAATCATGTTGATGAGGTTAGATACATAGTACTAAGTTTGTGAGTTTATCACTCTATGGCTCTAGTTCAATTGGGACGTTAGGTGATGGAAAGATTATAATACACAATAATTGTTAATTGTAATAGGTTCACTTAAAATGAGACTTCATTGCCAGCTCTATTGTCTTAAGCCTCTTCTAGGCGCTATTCAAGAACCCTCGGATCATTATCGAGATATGAAGAGATTCTGATGATGGGTCAAGGTGTTAACTAGTGCCAAAATGGGTTTTGGTGCTATTTGATTGTCAGCAGGTAGTAAATCTAGAAAGTCACACACTATATAGTGTTACATTTGGTATCGACATTGTGTACCCAATGCGTCTTGGGAAACAATGCATCAAATGTTAACTTGCTTGGTAAGGGAGTCAACTCTTCCTTTTGTGGAAGTTAAATTTTGCAGAAGTCGACTCCTAGTGACTAGGAAGTTGACTTCTGGTCACCACTTGAGCCTCCCAATTATGCTACATGTGGCAACAAATTCGAAAGGGTTAGTGGTGAGGCAGTAAGTGGTCAATTTGGACGTGGGGTGAATTGGAGAAGCAAAATTACTTATTACTTGTTTTGTCTTTTGCTTCCTCTACAATTTCTACTACCATGAAATAAATTTGAGTGTGAGTCTCACGTAGGAAATTTTGAGACGTGGGTGTTGGTGATATGGGTAGCTCTGGTTTAATACTAGAAGACGTAACCAGAACGGTACCAGACAACATACTAGGTGTGGATAGCCTAGGGCCACCACAACGTGAGGTGGGATCTGGTCTGAGTACAGAAATTGTTTCTGTATCCAAACCTGATATCAGACTTCAGGTATGCATTTATTATTATTCATTTGATGAATATACGTGTTACTTAAATATCCAAGTTGCGTATGGTGCGTGTTTATTGTATTCCATTGTGCATCTCTAATGTGTAGAAAATATTTATTTTTACCTACAACACCATACGTGTTATCTTTCAAAATGCTCATTGAACTAAAGAAAGATGATGAGCTATAGAGATTAAATAGAGAGAGCATAGGGTTAGCTTAAGGCATAGGCCCCCAAAAGGGGGGGGGGGGGGAATGGCACACCCAAATGGGGCTAGGCACAGTGTATTACGCGGGAAGCAATAATATGTAAGTAACATAACCATATGGAACTGAAAGTGAGGAGCCAATTGGACCATAAAATATAACAATATGTGATTAATTTTAGGTATTGATATAACAATATAGATTATACCAACCATCTACCCCTCCATACGGTCTTGCTCGTGTAGCCATGCATGTGACTTAGTCTGAGCTATTCCATTCATTGCTCCCCATTGCTTCCCTAAAATTTGTCTTCAACACATGCAATGAGCTGTTATATGAACTACCCAAATGGTTTTCAGATGAAGCAATTATTAAATGAGTTTTCTAGCATTTAGTGTTTTGTATTAATAACAAATCTATCAAGTGCACTATTTTGGGATTGAATTAGTTCTTCCACCTTTCTATTTTTTTTTTCTTATACTTTTCAAATACATATTCATTCTTTCCAGTAGATATTTTTATTCAAACAAGAAAGATTAAGTAATTTGACTATATTGTCAATTGAAAAAGATTTGTTTTCAAAACTTGAATATAAAATTTTAATTAGTGATTTTGTATCTAAAAAAAAAAAATCAATAATTTTCATTACTTATTTATATTAATAAAGGGCCACACAAATAATTATTGTCTAGGACCCCACCTAGTCTTAAGCTGGCCCTGAGAGAGCATGGTGACTGCTTTCACCACTCAGAGGAGCAGAAACCTTTTTTCTCTTGGGTATCCAACTTTTGGATTTCCTTTGCATATCATTTGTACATCTATGTCATGAGGCTGAAGAAGACATGAGGGGATAGGAATTTCCTCCTGATCAATTAAGAAGGAATGTCCATTGGTTTTGATTTGGATTTAAATCCTATGCTATGCTGAAGTTAATATGGAGAACCACAGGCATAGCATAACAAAATATAAAGGATTCCATTTGCAGTCCCATCCTTGGTTTGGGAAGAGACATTGATAGCACATATAGAACTTAAATACCATTCACCATTCAAAACCAAGTTGCAACTGATAATATAATTGGAGGGATAAGGATTCCATTTGTCTCCTTACTATGGTTTTGCATATATAAGCTAGAGGAAAGAACATAACTCGCGGATAAGCCTTCTTCCAATTAGGAAGAAAATGGTTTTCTCTCCTACTTTGAGATGCAAAACCCAGCACCATGCTAGCTATATCAGATTCCTACATCTCATCCCCTAATTCCTGAGTTTGATGAGCAATTATGCAGAGTAAGATCTCATAAAAGCTGCTACATCTTCATCTTTGCTCTCACTAAGAAACCAACTGGATGGTCTTTAAGGTTTGTATGCTTGTGTAACAGATTTGTTTCTATTGCCAAGCATCCAACAAGTCTTGGTCCAAGACCACAATGAGAAATGGTTGATGAGAATGTGGAAGGATCCAAAAGCTATTGGATGTGTGTGCTACTACTAAAGATGTTTTCTCACAGATAAAGCAAGATGTGGGGTATCTTCTATCAACAATACATTGGGAAAGCGATGTGGATGACTTTCATTGATATCTAACCTTAAAAAAAAAATACTAAGAAGATGATCCAGAAATCGCTTAAGGATTTGAAGGAATCTATGGACGAAGATAATGAAATTGAGGCCTTGGTTGGCATGTTAAAAGAGGTTGAAGCAGTTACTCTTACCCTTCTTTCATAGCTCCTTATTCCTCCATTGCTATAGTAGCAACCTAAGCAAAACAGTGAGATTGTTTTGGTTTTTGGGTTTTTCATTTTGAACCCATTTCAAATTCCAGCCCTAATCTCCCTTACTCTCTTTGTCTAGCACAAAGAGAGAGTGTTGGGATTCACCATCTCACTGGAGCGTGGATTGACTAGGCCTCTCGTGCTTTCGAGAGTTGCTTCGGTCTAACCAAAATTTATTCGAGAGCTATTTGGAGCAAGGAGTTGCTACCACTAGGATTTTTTCAGCCTCTACACCAGCCTTCAAGAATTGAAAGATATACCTACTAAACCCCCTATGGCATGGTTTAGTTTTGAATAGTATATGGACATTGAAACGAGTCTTGCCAGGGCATTCTTGGTTTATGTTTTCGCTGCCACTTTATTGGTTTTTCAAAAAAGTTTTGAAAATTCAGTTAAACCTTTGCATTGATACTCCAATAGTTAGTGTTTCTCATCAGTAAGACCTTGTCTCAGATACATTTACATTTATCGAATCAAATTTTGCAGGATGTTTTGAAAGAAAAAATAGCTGCCACTCTATGGTTAAAACTGGAACAATTGTGTATGACAAAGAGCTTAACCAGTAAGTTGCATCTGAACCAAAGATTATATTCTCATCAAATGATTGAATGTACGTCTATTGAGAGTCATTTAACAGTTTTTAAAGAAATTGTTTCTGATTTGGAGGCCATGGAGGTTAAGTATGATGATGAGGATTTGACCCTAATTTTGTTATGTTCTCTACCAACCTCTTATTCAACTTTTAGAGACACTATACTTTATAGTCGGGATACTCTCACCATAGATGAGGTTTATGATGATTTATTCTCAAAAATAAAATTGATAACCTATTTTTTGGGATTTTTGAGAATCAAGGTGTGACGCCCTACTCCCACTTACGGGTGCCACTTGTGAACAATCATTCGAATTACTCACATGCCCTGTTAATTGTGAAGGGCGAACTATGTTTCAACACGAAACGCCCTAGGTAGGAACTAGACTTCGTCATTCCCTTCCCTCATCCACAGAATCGACTAGCAAAATGGGCTTTAGGAATTCCACACTTTCCAAATTAATCTCCAATTAACTTGTCTAATCACCCTTTTTATTATTTTATTTCTTCTTGCTTTCTAATAATCCACCGGGCTCCATATAATTCAAAATTTCATAGACCCATTGATTTTTCCAATTTCGAGAAAAAAATAAAAAATTTTAATTTTCCAAAAATCAGGCATTTTTCTCCAAAAATGCCCGAAAAATCTCTTTAATTCTAAAATTCCTCCGGGACCCAAAATTAATCAAAAATGACCCAGAAATCCTAGAACTTTTCAAAATTTTAAAGAAAATAGGTTGACGGGGCTTGTTGGCACTCTTGGGGCCCTTATAGGGCCCAGTGGAGTGCTGACAGCACTGGCTAGCCTCGGGCCACTCGTGCTTGCCGTGCTGCACGCTCGTGTGCCTACCTGTGCTTGGGCGCAGAGCGCCCCTGCACTGGTCTTTGCCTGCTGCCCGCTGTGGCCCTCTGGTGGTCTTGCTGTTGCCAGCTGCTTTTTCATTCTTTTTTTTTTTTTCCCTTCAGGCTTCTTAGCCCAAAATTTTTCGAAAAATAAAATACCCCAATGAGCATAAAAATATTCAACTTTTCCTCTGTTTCCAACACCAATAACACGGGGTATTACATTCCACCTCCCTTAAAAGAATTTCGTCCTTGAAATTCACTTTACCTTACACTCCCAAGACAATCATATTCTCAAGTTACTCACCAAATTCCCATACTTGAGAATCTCATAGCCTAGCCATTGCTCACCTTTCCTTCAGGCTATCCCTACCTCGAGGTTTCTCTTAGGCTTTTGGTCCTCTGACTCTCGAGGACATTCATCAATTGATATCACTTTGGCCTTCGACCAAATCATAACACTAGTGGCTGGTCATGACTACTGCAATGATGTCCATCTCTTGATGGATTTCAACTGCCTCAAAGTGTCACTTTGCAGTCCACTTCCCATTCTCCACATCAAACCAAAACTAACCAAAGGCAATGCCACTCAACCTTGACAACATTGCATCATTGATCAGTCAACAACAATTTTATGCCGATTGATCGAGCCTGTCGAACCGACCAGATTAGTGTATGTATTAGAACTGGTTTGCAACTAGGATGCTCCCCAGGTCGTCTCGCAACAAACTGCCAATGAACTGTCAAAACAAGATTAAATGAGGGGGGTTGTGATGAAAACCGAACTTAAAATCGTTCAAGAATGAAACAAAGATAAACTAAAACGTAACCCGCTACAAACCCTACCTCCTTACCACGGTAATCCTCGTCTCACTTATGAAAACAATCTGTTTGGTTTGATTTTCTTTTGATTTGAAAAACTCTTCTACAACCATAAAAGATTAAATCAAATCGAGCTATCGCTCATACAAATATACCGTTTCGTTTCTTTCTAATCAAAGCCTCAACCGAATACGTCAATTAAACCCATCCAAAGATCATGCATGCATTCACACAACTGCATAAAAGAAACATACATAAACTTAGAGAAGGAAAGAAACAAAATCATCAATTAAAACATGAAAATCGAGTTCCAAACCAGATTCGACTATATGACCGAGACTCAAATCGGGCAAGGGGTACGAGAATGTAGCAGATTACAAGCGAATTAGCCTTCCATCTTCTTGGTTGAAATCGTGAGAATCCTCCCAAAATTGGCCACACCCTAATGTCTCTTAGCTAGCTCTTATTTATAGGGTTTTGGAAAAGAAAACCTAGGCTAAATGGGCTTAGGGTTTATTTATTACAAATGACCCATAATTTAATTAATTAAAAGGGCCCAATGGATTCTAAATTTGCTCATAACCCATAATGAAATATGGTTGCCTCTTTAACTCTTAATGTCCGTCCACCTTGCAAAGCCCACTTGCGCCTCTATCGAAATAGCTCAAATCTGCGGCCCAAATCTGCCAAAAAAAGAATAAAAATAGTACGAAGCCCAATAAAATAAAATAAACACAAGACAAATGAAATAACCTAAATAGAGTGCAATGAAGATGGAATAAGAGGGATAAATAATATAAAATATGCGCGCCATCAAATTCCCCCACACTTAGATTTTTGCACTCCTGGACAAAACACTAAACGCTAACATTCACTCTTTCAAACAAAAAGGAGTCGAAGAATGTAAAATGAGAGGCACGATGAGTTTTATAGGAATTCAACAGTCAAAGATCATATTTCTTACACTTCCCAGACAAACAAGTAGCATGGCAATTTTGCTTGGCAAGACGAGTCAAAATAAGCAGACCCTTATAAGAACATGCTGTCAAGTTCCTCAAATGCTATGCCTAACTCTACTTAATCATAATTCCACTACCAGATATGCTCATCTTCTAAATCTCCACTCTCAACGCTTTATGCATGCAAATCAAAAGGACTTTTATTCATGGCTCCAACATGGCAAGGTGGAAGGGATAGGAAGATAACAATGAAAAGTAAACCTTAGGAAGAAAGAAAACATTCAAGACAACCCAAGATCAATGAAGAACTATTAAGCAAGCAGAAAATAGAACTTTTTTTTTTTTGAATGGTGGGTGCGTTTTACGCTCCATCCCAACCTTGGTGAGTGCGTTTTACGCTCCATCTCACCTTGGCCTTTGACCTTTCTATCTATTTTCTTTTGATTCCAAAGGACTTGCTTAATAGTTTTGTCATAATCAAGGGATGCAATGAATGTTCTTCAACCTAAAGAAGGGAAATGATCTTTTTTTTTTTCTTCTTTTTTTTTTTTTTACATGCATGAGCATTGATAGCTTCAATAAAGATTCAAAACAAGCTCTAGAGTGATACCCATAATTAGTGAATGCACGCATAGCATAAGAAAGAACATGCACAAATATCCTCACAAAGACTACCTCAATCAACCCACTAAGCCAAACTCATTGCCAATTTACTTGAAAGCCCAAAAAGATAAGATCGACTTTCTAATCATGTCAAATTCTTTCAAACTCAATTTGCCTCATTTTGCCTCTCTTCTTCTTTTTTTTTTTCTTTGAAAAGTAAAGAACTTCTATTCTAAGACTCCCCCCCACACTCAAACATTACATTGTCCTCAATGTAAGCATGCAGTAAGAATCAGGTATAGGACAAGTAAGAAAAGTAAGGAGAGAAAAACAACCTGGTGGTATCAAGTCGGGGGAAGGTCCAAGAGAGATAGCTCCTCCACTGTGTGTTCTGTAAAGCCCTCATAGAAATGTTTAAGCCTCTGCCCATTAACTATGAATTTCTTCGTAGTCGACTCGTCCATAATCTCAATTGCACCATAAGGAAAAACATGAGTAACCACAAAAGGACCAACCCATCTAGAACGCAACTTACCAGGCATCATCTTTAGGCGTGAATTGTAGAGGAGGACTTTATTACCAACGTTAAACTCCTTCTTGGCAATCAACTTGTCGTGTGCAGCTTTGGTCTTTTCCTTGTAGATCCTAGAGTTCTCATATGCCGCTAACCTCAATTCCTCAAGCTCTTGTAATTGAAGCTTCCGCTGGGAACCAGCTTCTTTAATGTCCATGTTGCATTGCTTTACTGCCCAATAGGCCTTATGCTCTGTAACACCCCGTCTCGCCCGGTGTGTCACTATAAGGGTATTCCCGGGATTTCTTTTTTTTTTCCTCCAAGCTCAACACGCGCGGTGTGTCAAGAACAATCTTCACATGCAGATACAAACCTCGAGAACCCCAGCCTTGCCCGTTTAATTACCAAGATCAATAATCTTAAAATAAACAAGACATATTACAACGCAGCGGATACATTAATATCAAAACACTGTAGTTCTTACATTGTATTTTCATAGCAAAATACGCAGTACAGATCAAATGATAACATTGCTAATATACAACTAATCATTTACAACTTGAAATACATACTAAAGCCTCCAAACGTTACAACGACTATCAAACTAAGCACCATTGGCCCTCAACCGGCCACGTCCTCGCCCTCGCAACAGTCTCTGGCTGGAACAATAAACGTTCCAGGGGCATAGCCCAGGTTAGATGATAAAATGTCTAAGTGACGGCATGAAATAGTTTATACAATGCATGAAAGACACACGAGCATGGCATACTCAGACAAACGAAAATATGCAAGACACGTCTAACTTGAGAAATCTCCCTGACATACTCAACCTCCCATGGAGAACACCACTCCACACACCGTTGGGGTTGACCTTGCCGCGACATACTTAATCCTCGAATGCCCTACCGTGTCACTCGATCACTGGCCCCGGATGCCCTACCGTGTCACCCGATCACCAACACAAGCCCCGGGTGCCCTACCGTGTCACCCGATCACCAGGATTAACCTTGTCCCATTCTCAAGTAGACCCTATCCCGTCCCACATAGAAAACAACATTGACACGAATATCAATACCCCGATGATATGAAAATCACAAGCCATGCACCGACTCTTTTGTAAGTAAAAACAGTTGATGCAATATATCACATGTTCAATATGCAAATGATGACATAAATACATAAGTGAAACGCATAAGCATAGCATCCCAAGTTCTGGTGAGACCGCTCACTTGAACCCGCTACACTCACACCAAGACATTTTCCAAACAAGGGTAAAACTAGAGTCAAACCACTCACCTTGAATGAAACTCAAATGCCTCAAATCTTGTGTTGAACCTCAACTTTTGTGCAACTCCTCAAGTTTTTTGACCAAACCACCTCCTTACATATCCTCACGTGCTACCCAAGTGCTCTGCGCGTGTGATGCGTCGCATATGCTTAAAAAGCCCTCTATCTACTAAACCCGAAGCTCTTTTATCTGGTACGAACTTCTCACAATTTCGAATGAGAAACCTTTGGTTATGAACCCCTATTTATAGGTTTTGAAAACTTAGCCACCAAGAAACATATATTCTGCAATCATTTCAAATATTTCAAAATCTTTTACAATCATTCCAAATCTTCTAAAGATCTTCTGCAATCATTGTAAATCTTCTAAGATTTTCTATAATCATTTCAAATCTTCTAATATCTTTTGCAATCATTCCAAAATCTTCTAATATCTTTTGCAATCATTGTGAATCTTCAAAGATATTATATAATCATTACCAAATCTTTTAAGATATTCTGCGATCATTCCTAATCTTTTAAGATTTTATATAATCATTGTTATCCAAATCAAATCTTATTCAAATCATATCCAACAAAATCTTATCCAATTAAATCTTATCCAAATCTTTTCTTATCCAATCAAATCTTATCCTTAAAGTCATCATGAGCCTTCATCTTATCTCTAATATCATCATGAAACTTCATCTTTATCACTAAAGTCATTTATGAGGCTTTTCCTGAATTTTCCAAATGCCCCTAGTAAAAAGGTTTCAATAATTACACTTTGACTTGAGCTTTTAGGTAATTGCACTTTAACCCTTTTCAACATGGTCCCCGGACTAATTTTTAATTGCATTTTAGTCCCTAAAAAATGGACTAATTAGGCTAATGCTCCTAATTTTTAGGTAAATTACACTTTTACACCAACCTAAAAAATTACGATTTTACCCTTGGCTCAAAAACTGAACTTCTCTTTAAAGACCTTTATAACCATTTGAAATATCCTAAAATATTCTCTTTAAAATTCAAAAAAAATATCGTTTCGATCTCCCTCTGTCAATTTCGAAAAACTGCACTTAGGTTCGAATCTTTGTTTTGGCTACAAACCCTTTTGTTTCTTCCAAAAACTACTGAAGGGTAGCTCTATATGCCAAATATGAACTTTCTCGGGGTTTCATTGACTTCCCGGATGCCCCGTACGATAATTCAGTATTTTAGCCTAAATCACAATTGCCTTTTTAGCTGTACCAGGAACCGTTCTCGATCCAACTTCTTTTGATGCCTAAAATCATAACTCGTATTACTTGTCGATACTATACCATTTTCCTTGGTTATCTAGGGTCCAGGGTACTCCCTCTGACTAATTCGCTCGTCCAAAGTTGCGTTAGTGTACTCTATAGTCTTATTTTCCACAAAGTCCATTTATGCCCTTCACTAAATACCGTTTATATCCTCAAATCATTCCTGGGTATTACATGCTCGATCTCTACCGGCAGATGACATGCTTTTCCAAAGACCAGTCGATATGGGGACATGCCGATCGGAGTCTTGTAGGTCGTGCGGTAGGCACAAAGTGCATCTTCCAACCTTTGGCTCCAGTCTTTCCTGTTGGGCTGGACTGTCTTCTCTAGAATCTGCTTGATCTCTCTGTTTGAAACCTCAGCCTACCCATTGGTTTGTGGATGGTAGGGCGTCGCCACTTTATGTAAAACTCCATACTTTCGGAGCATGGATTGCATCTTTCTGTTGCAAAAGTGGGATCCTTGATCACTGATGATGGCCCTGGGAATGCCAAACCTGTAGAAAATATGAGATCTAATAAAATCTGCAACCACAGAAGAATCATCAGTACGGGTGGCTTTAGCTTCCACCCATTTCGAAACATAATCCACAGCCAAAAGAATGTACACAAAATCAAAAGAGATAGGAAAAGGACCCATGAAATCAATGCCCCATACATCAAATATCTCACAGAATAATAAAGGTTTCTAAGGCATTTCATTTCTGCCTGAAATTGAACCTGTGTGTTGGCAACGTGTACAATTCTTACAGAATCCATATGCATCTCTGAAAAGGGATGGCCAATATAACCCGGCATCTAAGACCTTTCTAGCAGTACGTTGCGGACCAAAATGACCGCCACATGCAAGAGTGTGATAGAAATGTAGGACAGATGCAAATTCATGATCAGGGACACACCTCCTAAGGACTTGGTCACTACACAAGCGCCACAAATATGGATCATCCCATACATAGTACTTAGCTTCGCTTTTAAATTTATGTAATTGTGCTTTCTTCAAATGTGCAGGTAGTTCAGAAGCAACTAGGAAATTTACCATGTCAGCATACCAAGGTTCAGTATCATGTAAGTGATAAAGCAACTCATCTGGAAAATTATCTCTGATAGGCAGATGATCCATGTCAGACGAGTCGGGAGAAGCAGGTATCCAGCTCAGGTGGTCGGCTACCAAGTTTTCAGCTCCACTTTTGTCTTTGATCTCAATATCAAATTCCTGGAGTAGCAGCATCCACCGGATAAGCCTAGGTTTTGCATCGGGCTTCTTCAGAAGGAACTTCAGGGCTGCATGATCAGAAAACACAATAACTTTAGATCCCAATAAGTATGATCGAAATTTATCTAAAGCAAAGACAATGGCTAAGAGCTCTTTTTCAGTCGTGGTGTAATTGGCTTAAGCACTGTCCAGGGTATGTGAGGCGTAGGCAATGACATGCGACTTCTTATTCACCCGCTGAGAGAGAACGACGCTTACTGCAAAGTTGGAAGCATCACACATGAGCTCGAAGGGCAACTCCCAGTTGGGTGGCTGGATGATCGGTGGAGAAGTCAATCGCCTCTTAAGTTCCTTTAAGGCTTGCTTGCATTGTTCATCTAACTTGAAATCCACATCCTTTTAAAGGAGGTGGGATAATGGAATGGCAATCTTACTGAAGTCTTGGATGAACCTCCTGTAAAACCCTACATGGCCAAGGAAAGAACGAACTTCCCGCACAAATGTGGGGTAAGGTAAAGAAGCAATGACATCCACCTTGGCATTATCGACCGCAATACCTTGTTTGGAGATAACATGACCTAAGACTATACCCTTCTCAACCATGAAGTGACATTTTTCATAATTCAAAACAAGGTTTTTCTCAACACACCTTTCCAAAACTTTACCCAAGCTAACCAAGCAGTCATCAAATGAGGTGCCATAAACAGAAAAGTTATCCATGAATACTTCCGTACAATGCTCAAGAAATTCAGAAAATAAACTCATCATGCACCGCTGGAACGTACCTGGAGCATTACATAAGCCAAATGACATCCTTCGATAGGCAAAAGTGCCAAAAGGACAAGTGAAGATGGTCTTCTCCTGATCCTCTGGTGCTATGCATATCTGAAAATAACCAGAAAATCCATCAAGAAAACAATAATGAGATTTACCTACTAACCTTTCCAACATTTGGTCGATGAATGGAAAGGGAAAGTGATCTTTTCTGGTTGCTTGGTTGAGCTTCCTATAGTCGATGCAAACCCTCTAGCTGTTCTGCACTCTCATGGGCACTAGCTCATTTCTTTCATTAGCTACCACTGTGAAACCTGTCTTCTTGGGGACAACCTGCACTAGACTCACCCACTTGCTATCAGATATAGGATAAATGATACCAGCCGAAAGTAACTTACTTACCTCTTTCTTGACCACATCTAGGATGGTGGGATTGAGTCTCCTCTGTGGCTACCTCACTGGTTGGGCTCCTTCCTCTAAATGAATCCTATGCATGCACAAAGAAGGACTAATACCTGGTATGTCCTCCAAGGTCCAACCTATTGCTCGTTTGTTCCTCCTGAGTAGGTCCAACAATCTCTTCTCTTGGTCAGGGCGGAGGTTGTTGGCTATGAGCACTGGCAACTTCTCTCCCTCCTCCAAGTAAGAATACTTGAGGTTGTTAGGTAAGGGTTTGCACTCCAAGGCAGGTGGCTGTTGGATTGAAGGCAACAACCTGTTTGTTTTTAAGTCAAGAGAACCATCTGCTTGCATGACATTCTTAGCAAGGGAAACATTCGCCATAGAAGGCTCATGAGAGTCGTGTAAGGTAACGGGATGCTTATGCTGAAAACTTATGTTAGATTCAGAAAGATTTAAAAACTCATCTATCTCAGAACAAGCGGCACACTTACTGAATCCATCATGATAATCAGGGTAATGCACACTATCAGGAAAGTCATGGATGGTGGGGAACTCAGAAACAAAGTCAGCAAGATCAGCATATGCAACATCAACCATCAAGTCAATAAAATTAACATGCAAGGAGGAATGATCTTCTGAAGGATACTTCATGGAATCAAGAATGTTGAAATGGATAGTATTACCAGCAAATTCCATAGACAAGGTACCTTCATGCACATTAATTATTGTCCTAACAGTTTTCAAGAAAGGTCTGCCTAGTATCAATGGTGCATGTCCAAGTTTGTTATCATCTTCCATATTTAAAACATAAAAGTCAGCTGGGAAGATAAGATCCTTAACCTTAACCAGCACATCCTCCAAGACTCCCGTGGGATAGACCGTGCTCCTGTTAGCTAGCTGGACTACCACTCCTGTGGATTTCAATGGGCCAACCTGCAAGGATGCATAAACAGACTTAGGCATTACATTAATGTAAGCACCCAAATCTAGCAAAGCATTTGTGAATTGTAGCTCTCCTATAGTGCAAGGAATAGTAAATGTCCCTAGATCTTTGCATTTCAAAGGCATGGCGGGCTGGATTAGGGCTGAGACATTCCTTCCAAGGTTGACCTGCTCATTTCCCTTCAGCTTCCTCTTGTGGGTGCACAAGTCTTTGAGAAACTTGGCATACTTGGGAATCTGTCTGATGGCCTCCAAGAGTGGTATATTGACTTCGACCTTTTAAAAAGTCTCCATGATCTCCTTATCCAACTCAGCTTCAGCCCTCTTCTTGTTTTGAGTGGCTCTATGGGGAAAAGGCAATGGATTGGTGTAGGGGTTCTCTCCCTTGTCCTGATCATTGTTGATGTGCTGCTTGGCCCTTTGAATTGAGAGGGGCTGCGACTCTTCTTTTCTACTGGTCTCTTCTTGTGCCTTCTTTGGAACATTCACTTCTTTACCACTACGCAGCATGATCGCACTCACATTCCCCTTTTGATTGGATATTGGCTGTGAAGGTAGCTGACCCGAGCCTTGACTCCTTAGCTCATTTATGTTAGTTGCTAACTGCCCAATCTGTGTCTCCAAATTCTGCATGGTGGTGTCAGTCCGTTGTTGGAATTTGAGAGTATTGGAAGCCAATTGTTGCACTATGTCATCCAAGCTCGGTTTGGCCTTGGCTAATGTCTGTGCTTGTTGCTTCATTGGTGTGGCATTACTATGACCTGGTGCATTGAACCTCTGTTGGAATGGTTGAGTTGAGGCACCCCCATATCTGAAGTTGGGATGGTCTCTCTAGCCTGGATTGTAGGTGGGAGCATAAGGATCATACCTATTCTGTTGTGGCTGTTGATGAAACGGTCTTTCAGGGAAGATTCCATTACATGACTCTGTGTTATCCTACAATTGTGGGCACTGATCAGTTACATGTGAAGATAATGAACAAATGTCACATACCTGCTGGGGTTAGTTTCCATCAAGGGCTAACTGGCGAACCATTGAAGTTAGTTCCTCCAGCCTATTTTCTATTCTCCTTTGTTCCATAGGTGCTGTAAAACCAACCTCATTGACAATCTTCATGGGAGTGTTCAACCTGGTACCAAATTGTTGTGCATTTTGAGCCATCTTTGAAATTAAGTCCCGGGTTGCA
Source organism: Diospyros kaki (assembly GCA_036245055.1). NCBI lineage: Eukaryota > Viridiplantae > Streptophyta > Magnoliopsida > Ericales > Ebenaceae > Diospyros > Diospyros kaki. Next base: position 29,707,130 of record BSEG01000012.1, read on the forward strand.
GCTAGTGTCTTTTCCACTAAGGCTCCTCCAGATGCAACATCCACTAAGTACCTGTCCATGGGGAGTAAGCCTTCATAAAAATATTGAATGAGGAGTTGGTCACTTATCTGATGATGAGGACAACTAGCACACAACTTCTTGAATCTCTCCTAATACTCATGCAAGCTTTCTGCAGCTATCTGTCAGATGCCACAAATGTCCTTCCAGATGCTACTGTTCTGGAAGCAGGGAAGAACTTCTCCAAAAATATTCTCCTCAGGCCATCCCAATTGGTAATGGCAGCAGGTGGCAAGTAATACAACCAGTCTTTGGCATCTCCATCAAGAGAAAAAGGGAATGCCCTTAGCTTTATTTGTTCTTCATCAACCCCTTGCGGCCTCATGGTGGAGCATACCACATGAAACTCCTTCAGATGCTTATATGGATCTTCTCCTGCAAGACCATGAAACTTAGGAAGCAAATGTATCAATCCAGATTTCAGTTCAAAGTTTGCCTCCAATTGAGGATATTGAATACATAAGGGTTGATAATGCACATCAGGAGCAGCCGATTCTCTAATAGTTCTGTTAGCATTATTCCCATTATTCCTATTCTCATTGCCATTGTTTTCATTGGCGGCCATATTGATCAGTTTAGGCTGGAACTCAGATACAGTATTAGAGACAATGGGAAAGACACTATTAGTCACTGCCCTATCTTGAGACCTAAGTTCTCTTGCTCGTCGCCCAAGGGTTCTATCAATTTCTGGATCTAAATCAATTAGGTCACCCTTAGATGATCTGGTCATGCATTAAATATCCACAAGAACAAAAATAAAACAAAACACACAAGGAAAAATCACATAAACACACCAAGAAAACACAAAATGGCCTAAAAAGTGGTTTAAAAGTTGGAATTTGGCCAAAAAACACCCTCCACACTGCAAAGCAGTGATTATTTCTCCCCACACCCCCATTCCTTTGGACACAAAAAATCAGGGCATTCTGAGATAGTCATTGGCGGTGAACAGTGCTAGTTATGGCAAAAAACAGAAAACAAGAAAATTGAAAAGAAAAATACAAAGAATGAACCAAGAAAACAGAAAAGAATCAACAAAGAAATAAAAGAACAGAGAAACAAAAGAAGAAAACACAAAGAACATAAAGGAAACCGAAAACAGAACAGGAAGAACAAAGAACAGAACAAAAAAAGAATGACAGAAAATAGAAAACCGAGAAGGAAGCAACAAAGAATGAAAGAGAACAATAAAGAAACAAAAGAACAGAACACAAATCTTGTTATGGCAGAACAGATTGACGGTTCCCCGGCAACGGCGCCAAAATCTTGATCTAGGCTGTCGAACGGCCAGATTAGTGTATGTATTAGAACTGGTTTGCAGCTAGGATGCTCCACAGGTCATCTCCCAACGAACTGCCAATGAACTGTCAAAACAAGATTAAATGAGGGGGGTTGTGATGAAAACCGAACTTAAAATCGTTCAAGAATGAAACAAAGATAAACTAAAACGTAACCCACTACAAACCCACCTCCTTACCACGGTAATCCTCGTCTCACTTATGAAAACAATCTGTTTGGTTTGATTTTCTTTTGATTTGAAAAACTCTTCTACAACCGTAAAAGATTAAATCAAATCGAGCTATCGCTCATACAAATATACTGTTTCGTTTCTTTCTAATCAAAGCCTCAACCGAATACGTCAATTAAACCCATTCACAGATCATGCATGCATTCACACAACCGCATAAAAGAAACATACATAAACTTAAAGAAGGAAAGAAACAAAATCATCAATTAAAACATGAAAATCGAGTTCCAAACTAGATTCGACTATATGATTGAGACTCAAACTGGGGAAGGGGTACGAGAATGTAGCAGATTACAAGCGAATTAGCCTTCCATCTTCTTGGTTGAAATCGTGAGAATCCTCCCAAAATCGGCCATACCTTAATGCCTCTTAGCTAGCTCTTATTTATAGGGTTTTAGACAAGAAAACCTAAGCTAAATGGGCTTAGGGTTTATTTATTACAAATGGTCCATAATTTAATTAATTAAAAGGGCCCAATAGATTCTAAATTTGCTCATAACCCATAATGAAATATGGTTGCCTCTTTGACTCTCAATGTCCGTTGACCTTGCAAAGCCCACTTGCGCCTCTATCGAAATAGCTCAAATCTGCGACCCAAATCTGCCAAAAAAAGAATAAAAATAGTGTGAAGCCCAATAAAATAAAATAAACACAAGACAAATGAAATAACCTAAATAGAGTGCAATGAAGATGGAATAAGAGGGATAAATAATATAAAATATGCCCGCCATCACCGATCACATATGGCAACGTTGTCCCCTGCCAATCACACTTGGCCACGATTTTACGTTGATCAAACACAACAACATCTTAGCACTGATCATCCGCAGCAATGTCACTTCTAGTGTGAATAAGACACTCTAATACCCATTCCACCATGGCATTCTGACATTAATCATACGCATGCATAGCTTGAGTCGATTTCTCATGGCAACTTCTGATTACCGATCAACTATAACCACGCTAGCACAATATGGGAAGCAACCGTCTGGCTCTTTTAGCCATACTCGACCATTCATCACATGGTCTGCTATCTTAACCAGCCAACCCTCAAATATCACTGGCTCATGCATAACTCACATACCCACACCTCGTAGTGGGTAATTTCATACTTCATCCAACAAATTGCACTACTCGAGTCCCCCTCGATCTTAGCAATGCACATGCAATAACACTCTCCCAACCAAGGATTATTTCCATACTCAACAAAGTTATCGAAGCCCTTCTTATTAGCCAATACCCCTCGCCAACTGGGGTTACATATCCATATGTAAGAACTCTCATTGGGCAACCCCTCTTAAATAGGTTTGCAACCAATCCTCAAATTTCTATCCTGTTAGGCTTTACCTTGGTTGCCAAACCTTACAATGAGTGAGTGGTCCTACCATTTCGCCTTTTGATTGTGGAATCTTTAACCACAATCCCTGTCAAGCCTATCGTGCTTACCACATGTCGTTGGCCCCTGACCACCCGCATAATCACTAATGTTGCCTAATGCATTAGGCGAGCCAACCCCAGTCCACACAACTGTGCTGCTCCCATACAGCCACATTAGCCCAACACTAGTTCCCAACAGCATGGCTCAAGTTTGTCATTGCTTGCATTGCACCCGTAGTATGACTCCGGGTATTCGGGTTCCACCTTCACTACCTCAAGCCATCATGGTTACACCACCACCCTTGTAACAATCTTCTTGCCAAGTTTACCAGCCTAGCCTCAATCTCATAGGAATATTTTTGAACTCCACAATTCCTTGCCATAGCCTTACCCTCACAAGCACCAGCCTTCATAGCCATTCTTAATCAGCTTCCTTCTCAGCCCACAATAAACACTTGACTTCAAGGTATTACCACTCACAATGGTCACCTTTGACCTCCTTGACAACATCATTTCCCTGACAATGAGGATGACATCACCATGTCATCTCAAGAGACTCGTTGCATCTTGAAACTCACTTGTTATGTCAACCAGCACGACCCCACTCTTGGATCCGCCTTTCCCATATTACCTTTCTATCCTTATAGTAGCTAGCTAATCCTTGAGAGACTCTGGCTTCTCCTGGACTCTCTTTTATACACAATACTTCACTCTGGCTCACACCTATTTGGATAGCAACCACAACGACCCTAATGCCATCACAACCCCACTGGTTGTTTTCTTTAACAATGATCAACTTTAATTGTGAAGCTATTACTCATCAATTTCCCACTCACCAGGACATCCCCCTAGCTGCATCACTCACAACTATCAGGTGATCTTACTATCGCCCAAATCCCATTCATGGGATACAATCCCATTTCGCAATTTCTAAACTGGGCTCTCATTTACCCATTAGCGAAATCTTCGGATTCGCCCTCAACTTCCATCTAATCCGCCCGATAAACCCGACTGCACTACCAAGCTCACAACTAATATAATATCCATCAAGCACCACATTAGCAATCATCAATTCATTTCCCAATTAGTTCCCACTCATAGGAAATCACCCTTGCTACCTATGTTGAATTCACACTTTCACACCATGCCATAAGACCCGAACTCCTACTCAAGGCACATGCCATCACGTTGGCTTTCCCTGGGTGATGCATCATACTTAGCTTTTCTTGGGAGAACAACTCAAGTTCTCACCCAAGCCATACTTGAACTACATCTTTTGAAACCTAGATCTCTTTCTCCAAATTCGACCGATCTGGTCACCAGCTCTCGCTGAACCCACATATCCATACACGACAATCAACAGGCTTTACATTCATAGTCCTCAAGCCCCACACTCCCAACATTGCCATTACAGGTGCTAGCACCTGACAATCGATCTTGTGTCATCAATTGGAAACCCATCCAGTGCTACATGAGGATGCCTTCTTAGTATCACATCGACACATTCAGGATTTACACTCGACTGTGCAATTGTGACCCTTCATAGATTCTGTAGCCGTGCCATAGCCACATGTTTAGCTTATCACAACTCACATCACAGGTTTAGAGATCCATATACTAAAAATTGCAACACGTTTCAATATTTCCTTCTCATGGTTGGCTTTTGTTTCGTAAGTCTCGTCCTCCACAACACTTAGTTCACCTAACCTCCTGGGGTCACTTGTCAACTCTTCCAGTCAACCCTATATTCCCGCATCGCACAGGGTCACTATGGGTCCACCATCCCAATTTACTAGATCAACCCTATCAACTCTAGCCACAAATGCGCTAGGATCCTTTAACAAGGAGCATCATCACACATCTTTCCATCATACCACAAGGTATCACTCAACCACTTCACAAGTTTTCTACTGCCACGACAAACTAACAGCATTACTATGATACTTTAGTCCCTATGGAACTTAGGCTTAGCCCAGACATAACCTACAGTTCGCTCCAAGTCTTTGACATCTAATCGTCTCAGTAGCAGTCTGGTTATTCTTCACAGAGGGTTGCAGTTCCTTATCATGAGCTAACCCATTGGCCACCTTCCATCTACATTCAGTGGTCCCTAGCATTAAACCCGTCACTAGTAGGCATCACCTGTAGTATTATTCCATGCTAGAGCCATTCCTTGTTCCTTGGGTTTCACTTTTGGACAACTTGAACCACCATATGGCCTTAACATTCATTAGACCATTTCATCACCGTTTCAACGGAACAAAGGGCTTAAACCCCACTTGTGCCTTTGCGCACTTTGCCTAACCTGGCCTCCATGCACTTACCCAACTCATCCCTCACGAGTTTGGTATTCCTTCTCATCATGGTTCATCACCATGTTCCCATCGGCTCTACTTCCTTCACCAAATGAGATTCTAGGAAATCTATACCCATTGAAATTCCTATGGTGCTGCTCTAGGTCTTCAGCATTTGATCGTCACCCACAGTTCACTATGTGTCTCAGACCAATGGGCCACCTGCCTTTACTGCAAGCCAACTCATTAGTCCTCTACCACATGGTCCATAGTATCAAATCCGTCACTGCGAGCCTTGCACCTGTCACATTAATGCTACACTAAAGCCTCCACTAGCTACGATGGTTCCACCTCCATCTAACGAGAGTAGCTTCATTAGGTTGTCCTTGCCTTGATAACCTCAGGCTTACTCCATGAGCCTCATTCCTCAAGACCTTATATCTCTTACAACCTAAGAGAATCTCAAACCATTCCAACTCTGGAGGCCTCATGATCTTACCCCATAAGATCATACCTCATGACTTTTCAACCAACATTTGAAAGTCCCTACTTTTCATGACATTGGATCCAAGTCCATCATAAATCTCTTACCACCAAGCTCATCCCAAAGCTTGACTATCGTCGATCTCTCAATCCATAACCGTCATGTTGAGCCTACCTTAAGCTCTGGCACCCATCGTCCGGAGCACATACTGTCACCCTCCAGGTGAGTCGAGACCTCCCATTTCTCCTTGCACACCCATGTAAGCATTCAGCCGCTACGTCCAGCTCATCCTTCCAACACACCTTACTCAGGCTCCCATGACTTGGAGAATTACAACACGGGGCCTCTACATCACTCACCATGCCCCTGCCCACTTGGCATTCGAAGTTGGCATTTCCTGTGCGCGCATAGCTCATGGATGTCCTATTGCTACAAACTCATCCATCACTGCACTCGGACCACACAGCCCATTCACACCCTTCATTGGGTGACCTCCTCATCAACCCAATAAGGATCCTCGTGACCTTAGGCGTCATCCCCAATCCCAAGCGTCACAATGAGGGTTTATTCACCTCTCATCTCCTGACCTTAGGTGTCCCGCCTGACCCCAAGCGTCACCATAAGAGTTTGATTGGCCTCTCATCCATCAATCACATGAATGGTCTCTTGGCCCTTCACAACATGGACTTCAAATCCTATGGCTCTCGAATGCATATCAACACATGCCTAACTCATTCATTCCCAATCTGGATCCCTTTGAGTCCCAACTCAACACGTTAGAGACTTTTCATCTCATTCACACGCCCGCTAGGGTTCATTTGCCACACATTTATCCTTCCCTAGGATAGACCTTGTTTCATCATGAAACCATCTAGGGTCTACTCATACCCTAGGTACATCCCCTCCGAGATTGCCATAACAATACGATCACCTCGTACCATATACATCTCACATGCATACCTCACACCTGACTCCCCTCGGAGTCCTTCTGCAAGCTACTTACGTCATGCCTACCTTGGCTATGACATGCATATGCAGTACATGCACACTCCCTTCCTAGAGCTCGTCACATAACCTATTGACGACTCATTCCTTGAGCCTTGAGCTAACTCTCACTTTAGCTCACTCTATCTCAAGCACACAACCCTTATCGCACCACCACTAAGGGGTCAACTCCTCTTCCTCAAACATGCTTAGCCAATTTCCCAACATAGGGACGTTCCACTAATCCCTTCCCAGATTAGTTATACCTCAGGCTCTACTTGTCCCTTCATGACTCGGCTTCGTGTCCCCACATAAAGCCTCAACACTTCCATCACAAGGAACTCTCATCCTTTGAACACTTCATATTCCCCAAATTCCCACATTTGTGTTCCTTGCCACCGACACCCACACATGGGTTTTCAGTTCCTCTTTTCTTGACCCGTTTTCCACTCACGAGTATACTATCTCACTGAGCCCATACTATTTTTCCTACCTTTAAAATAGGAATATCCTTGCACACCCATCAAACCATCACGAGCCTCCTCATCTTGACCCAATCCTTAGGGTCCTTAAACCATATATCCTACTTTCAAGGTCTTCAGATCAACCTTTTTCCAGCTTACACCAAGCATCCTCTACTCGACACTCTAACCATGTTCTAATACCAACTGTGATGCCCTGCTCCCACTTACGGGTGCTACTCGTGAATAATTATTCAAATTGCTCACATGCCTTGTCAATTGTGAAAGACGAACTATGTTTCAACACGAACCGCCCTAGGGGAGAACTAGGCTTTGTCCTCCCTGCCCTCACCCCCAGAATCGACTAGCAAAATAGGCTTTAGGAATTCCACTTTCCAAATTAATTTCCAATTAACTTGCCCAATCACCTTTTTTATTATTTTATTTCTTCTTCCTTTCCAATAATCCATGGGGCTCCATATAATTCAAAATTTCATACAACCCATTGATTTTCCCAATTTCGAAGAAAAAATCATAAATTTTAATTTTCCAAAAATTGGGCATTTTTCTCTAAAAATGCCCGAAAAATCCCTTTAACTCTAAAATTCCTTTGGCACCCAAAATTGATCCAAAAATCCAAGATCTTTTTAAAATTTTAAAGAAAATAGGCTAGTGAGGCCTGTAGGCACGCCCGCCCACTCTCCCCTACACTGGGCTTTGCCTACTGCCTGCTGTGGCCCTTTGGTGGCCCTACTACTGCTAGCTGTTTCTTCACTCTTTTTTTTTTCTTTGGATTTCTTAGCCCAAATTTTTCCAAAAAATAAAATACCCCAATGAGCATAAAAATATTGAACTTTTCTTCCATTTCCAAAACCAATAACACGAGGTATTACACAAGGGAAGGGTCTCTTAATTAGAGGGAGAACACGTGATAGAAATTCTGGTGGTAGAGGGAAAAGTAGATCCAAATTTAGGAACAAAGATAAAATTTGTAACTATTATAAGAAGAAAGGACACATAAAGGAGTGTTATAAGTTACAGAACAAACTTAAGAGACATGAAACTGACCAGAAAGGAAAACAACTAGAAACTTCAGGTGAAAGTAATGTTGTTGAAAATAACAGTACTGATGAAGAACTTATAGTGGTTACTAAAGAAGGTACTAAACCTAGTGAAGATCGGGTCCTTGACACAGCATGCACGTTTCATATGTCTATTAATAGGGATTTGTTTTCGACATATAAAACTCTAAATTCTGGTGATGTGTTGATGGACAATAATTCTTCTTGTAAAATTGTTGGCATTAGAACTATCAAAATTAAGATGTTCGATGGTATTGTTCGAACTTTAACTAATGTTAGGCATATTCCCAATCTGAAAAGAAATCTTATTTTATTGAGTACTCTTGATTTGAATGGGTACAAATTCATTGGTAAAGGTGGAGTTATCAGGGTCAGTAGAGGTGTTCTTGTTGTGATGAAAGGTACGAAACAGTATGGTCGACTATATGTTCTACAGGGTTCTACTGTTATAGGTGATACTTTTGTTTCTACTCCTTTTTTATCTGATACTAATCTCACTCAGTTATGGCATATGCATCTTGGGCATATGAGTGAAATAGGTATGGCTAAATTGAGCAAAAGAGGACTTCTTGAATGGAAGAGTACTGAAAAATTGGATTTTTGTGAGTACTGCATTTTCGGTAAGCAAAAATGAGTTAAATTTACTAAAAGCATTCACAATACAAAAGGTATATTCGATTATGTCCATTCTAATCTCTGGAGTCTAGCCAGAGTACCCTCTGCAGGTGGTGCCAGATATATGTTGACTTTTATCGATGATTTTTCTAAAAAAATCTAGGTATTCTTCTTGAAGTAGAAGACTGAAGTTTTTGCTAATTTCAAGCAGTGAAAGACTATGATTGAGAAACAAATTGGCAGACAGATCAAGCGTCTCTGTACAAATAATGGTTTAGAATTTTTTTCAGGTGAATTTAATGATTTTTGCATAAAAGAAGGAATTCTAAGGCATTTATTAGTTCCAGGTACACCATAATAAGATGGTGTAGCTGAGCGGATGAACAAAACCTTGATGGAAAAGGTATGGTGTATGTTGCCTAATTCTAGTTTATCTAAGTCTTTTTGGGCTGAGGCTACTTATATGGCATGTTTTCTGGTTAATAGATTTTCGTTGTTTGCTCTTGATAAGAAAACTCTAGAAGAATTATGGTCAGGTACTCCTGCAAATTATTCTGATTTGAAAATTTTTGAATGTTCTACATTTGTTCATGTTGATAATGGGAAATTGGAACTAAGGTCTAAATGGTGTCTTTTCCTTAGTTATAAGTCTAGTGTTAAGGGTTATAAGTTATGGGATCTAGAAGTGTCTAAAGTTGTGATTAGCAGACATGTTATTTTGAATGAAATTACTATGTTTTGTGGTTCGTTTGCAAAAGAAACTAATCTTACAAGTCACCAGAGTTCTGATATTCAGGTGGAGCTTGAAATCGATAAGAGTCAGACATCTGAGCCGTCGTCATCATCTCAGATTAAGTCAAGCCCCAAGTCAAGTCTAGAAGCAAATGCTGGTCCATCAGATTATTGTATTGCTAAGGATAGACCCAGAAGAATTATCAAATCTCCTCAAATATATGCTAAAGCTGATTTCCTTGCATATGCTTTGAATGTAGCTGAAGATATTGACTGCAATGAAGAGCCTTCCAATTATTCTGAAGCAGTTAGTTATCCTGAATTCGGGAGATGAATTATCGCAATGCATGAAGAGATAGAATCCTTACACAAAAACGGTACTTGGAAGTTGACGAAACTACTCGAGGATAAAAAAATAGTTAAGTGCAAATGGATATTCAAGAGGAAAGAATGTACACCAGGAGTTGAAAAAGCAAGATACAAAGCTAGACTCGTAGCGAAAGGATATAGTTAGGTTCCAGGTGTAGACTTCACAAACGTATTTTCTCCAATTGTGAAACACAGTTGCATATGGACACTACTTGGTATTGTGGTTATTTAAGATCTTAAATTGAAACAGTTAGATGTTAAGACAACATTCTTACGTGGGGAACTTGATGAGGATATCTATATGCAGTAACTAGAAGGTTTTGAAGTTTCAAGCAAAGAAGACTATGTGTGCTTGCTGAAGAAGTCTCTATATGGCTTGAAACAGTCTCCTCGGCAATGGTATAAAAGGTTTGATTCCTTTATGATTAAGCACAATTTTAATAGATATAGTTATGACAATTGTGTCTATTTTAAAATGAACAAGAATGGGTCCTTTATATATCTATTTCTATACGTTGATGATATGCTAGTAGCATCGAAAGATAAAGACGAGATAAGGAGATTGAAAACTCAGCTCGACAAAGAATTTGAGATGAAAGATTTGGGAGCAGCAAAGAAGATACTTGGAATGCAAATTTCAAGAGACAGGAAGACAAATAAATTGTATCTAAGTCAAAAGGAATAGATTGAGAAAGTCTTGACTAAATTTAATATGCAGAAGGGTAAACCTGTGACTACTTCGTTGGCTACACACTTTAAGCTTTCATTGATCTTATCTCCTCAGTCAGATGATGAAATTGACAAGATGTCGAAATTTCCATACTCTAGTGTAGTGGGTTGTCTTATGTATGCTATGGTTTGTACACGCCCTAATTTGGCTCATGCAGTGAGCGTTGTTAGTAGATACATGGCTAACCCTGGTAAAGAACATTAGAAGGCAGTCCAATGGATTCTCCGATATTTGCGTGGTACCACTGATGCTTGTTTACAGTTCGAAAATACTAGAGATGGAGTTATTGGTTTTGTTGATTCTGATTTTACAGGTAATCCTGATAAGAGAAGATCTCTTACTGGATATGTGTTCATCATTAGTGGTTGTGCTATCAGTTGGAAAGCTACCTTATAGTCCACCATTGCCCTGTCTACTTCAAAAATAGAATATATGGCAATTACAGAAACAATTAAAGAAGTTATTTGGCTAAAATGGTTGATGGGTGACATCAATGAAGATCTTCATGACAGTACAGTTTATTGCGACAGTTAAAATGCTATTTTCCTCACTAAAGATTAGATGTTTCACGAGAGAATGAAACACATTGATGTGTGATATCATTTTATTCGGGATATTATTGCTCGTAGTGAAGTTACAGTAAGAAAAATCAGCACTCATGACAGTCCTGTAGGTATGTTGACCAAGTCCCTGCCTATTTCAAAGTTCAAGCATTGCGTGGATTTGGTTGGTATTTGTTAGGGAGATTGATTCTCCATGATTTCGTTGGAAGAAAGAATTCTGGATAATTTTTTGTTTGCGGATATAGAGTCAGGGTGGAGATTTGTAATAATTATAACTTAAAATCCTTATTTATCTGTGATTGGGTTTCCTAATTTGCCTGAGACTATGATTTCGAATTTAATTGTGATTATGATGTTTTCAAATTTGATTTTATTTGAGATTTATTTCATCTGAATAAATATTCTCATACATAATTTTCTAATCAAGATATGATTTTTTGTATTTATTCATAGATGATTTTAGGTTCATAAATAGATATCCAGATCACATGAAATCAGACACATAGTTTGCGTGTCAATATCACTTTTGTATTACTATTTTTGCTTAGTGATATTTTATTTTTTTTGCCCATGATTTTTCTCAATTTGGGTTTTCCACATTAAATTCTGTGTTCATGTTTAGTTGATTGGTTTAATTGTGATTTGTATTCGATTCTATTTCGTAACATCGTGTTTAAATCTTTTCTGTCCCATATTGGAGGGAGGAGTGTGCAATCAAGGCAAAGAGGCTGGTCTTTAGTTTCCAGGATGGTGCAAAATAAAAATGTTTCATTCCAAGATGAGGAAGCACAAGGAAATGAGTTTCCGAAGGTCGATGCTGCATTGGGTTCAGTCATCTGTAAGAAGGCAGACAATTCCGATATGGTGATTCATCAATTAGCAGAGATGGGGTCAAGCATCCAAGATGTTGATGCCAAACTGGGATGCTTGTACAGGCATTTAATCAGAACCGAAGTCTCACTGCTCAACATTCTCAGCCACTAGTTTGAAAAAGTAAGATGCATGTCTATGTGCATCCAAGTTTTGTCGTCTAGGGAAAAGCCTTGTAAATGACAGATGAATCAATCAGATGGAAATTAAAGTAATATTTTTAATAAGTTCCATTTAAAGCTCTTCTGAATATTTAATTGCAATTAAGGCATTGGCATGCAGAAGAATGGGGCTTCAAGTTTAGAAACCCAATACTCTCAGCAATCAAGCCAATTTTATATGGGTTTAACCAGGTGCCAGAATCATGGCAAGGCAACCTTCACCTTTTAATTTCTGCTTCTGTAAGAAACCCTTAGTTTTCTAGGTTTAAACTTTTAATCATGTCAAGCCAACCAGGAATACAAGTTTTGCATTAGGCTCTGGAATTTAACGTCTGTCTAGTACTAATTAAACAAGATCGCCTCTATCAGAATATAATGGACAGAGGCCACACGAGGACTCTGTGTAATATAATATAATCAAGGCTGTCAAGATTCCATTTGTCTTGTGGGTAATGATCTAGTAATTAAAAAAAAAAAAAAAGACACAGGAGATTAGTATTGAAATTTTTAATCCCAAATGTTTTAAACAACGAGGAAGAGTGTGTTGGCTGCCTATCAGATCAGAGGCAATCACATTTAGATTGTATAATACTAATCAGGTATCATATTTTTTTTTGTGCAGATCTTGCCAGCCTCTTGTGCAACAATCAGATGAACATTCATTTTGAAAGTCTTCATCAAGACATCTACCTGATGATAATACATCGGATGGTTATCAAGTTTGCTTTCAATACGCTATGGTATGCATGTGGCTTCAAATAAATTAAGAAGACCTAGAAGGCGGGGAGACATAGTGAAACATCATTAATGCTCCCATATAATTGAAAAGGTTGAGATTCCTTGTGTCTGCTATGTTTCATGATATAAATAGATAGAGGATATACCAAAGGAAGGGGTACATTTGAATTGAGCATTCCAGGATTAAGCCGTAGTCCAAATCAGAAAGAAAAATGGCTTCTTCTCCTTTGAGATCAAAGTCCCATTATCATGTCCGCTCTATCAGTTTGCCATCCAGATCTCATCCACTCATCCCTCAGTTCAATGAACATTTATGCAGACTAAGGTCTTCCGAAGGTACATCCACCTCATTGCCATCAATAAGGAACAGGGCTAGTGGGCTTGAGGATCTGTATGATTGTGTTGCTGACTTTCTTCTGTTGCCGCACACTCAACATGCTTTGGCCCATGAAGGCCATAAGAAATTGGTTGATGAGGCCTTGGATGGATATCTCAAACTCTTGGATGCTTGTGCAACCACTAAAGATATCTTTTCACAGACAAAGGAAGATGTCAAAGAACTTGTTTCCTCCCTCCGTAGGAAAAGGAATGCAGTTAATGTTGGAGAATTTTTGGCCTCCAGAGAGAAGGTGCAGAAGGTCATCAAGAAGTTGCTGAAGGATTTGAAGAGCATCAGAAACGAAGACCTGCTCTCAGACACAGACCAAGAAGCTGTTGCCGTTGTTAGCCTGCTAAAAGAGGTTGAAGCAGTCACTCTAGCAGTATTGAGCTCGTTCTTGTCATATGCCGCTGGAACAAAGCCAGAATCGAGGCAAAATGGCTGGTCTTTGGTGTCCAAACTTATGCACCGGAAGAATGAAGCATGTCAATCCAAAGAAATAGCTCTTACTGAATTTCAGGAGGTTGATGCTGCAGTGCAGTCACTCATTGTTTCAAGCAAATCTGATGACAAAATGACCATTGAGGTAGTGCAACAGATAGGAAAGTTGGAGTTGAGCATTCAAGGTCTAGAAGAAAATCTAGAGCGCTTGATAAGGCATTTAATAAAAACCAGAGTTTCCCTGCTCAACATTCTCAATCACTAGACAAGAGAGTCAGGGGGCCAATACTGGGCATCGAAAGCTTAGCCAGAAGCCAATCCTTCATTAGATGTTCATACTAGATCAGTGTAAAAGAGAAACAAAATCTGCGCTGTAATTATCCCTGCAATTAGAAATCATTATACTCGGCAAAAGTTTTGCATATACGATATTTCTTTATTCTCCCCTATTTATTCATTTATCCCTTGAAACTGAAAACAATATCTCATTCCACCTTAATTTGTTAGTTCCCCAGTTTTGTTATGGTAAATATGAAATTGGAAGAAAATATACAAATGTTCTGGCTAGAAAGGAGCCTGACTTGTTGATTGAATTGAAAAGTTTATGATAGCTGTTGTTGAAATGTAAAAGATGAGAGTTTGGAAGTATATATGAATGCTGCATCACAGTTTGAGATTCCTTTCTTTCATTCTTTCCTTCCTTTTTTGTTTTTGTTGTTGTTTAAATCATGTATTTTATAATTGAGGCCACATGTGTAGTTCAGTGGTTTCAAAGATGTAGAGATTCCAGTTGTCTGAAGAGACGATTGAACATGAATTACCTAAATAGTTTTGAGATTCAAATGCTAATTCTATATTGCTAGTGGTTGAGAAACATAACATTGCGTTGTTGGTCTTTCCAATTGGCGGATGGTCTTTTTGTATTAGCCATCCTCTCTCTATGGAAAGCCATGGGAAAGCCGTGCACATCTTGCCAACTAGCTTCTTTTAGCAACAAGCAGGCATGTGGTTGCCAATAGCCTAATTATTGGGCAGAAAACCAGGTGAAAATCAACACCGGCCTGTGGGCAATGAGTTTTATCTTTGAAGCAAGGTTGTGGCTGCTTTCAGACCATAGGAAGAAGGTGAGAAGTCAGTCCACAAGGCTCAAGGGATTTGAGGTGCAAGGATATCAAAAAGTATACACGAGGAAGGACCAGGATGTGGCCTCTGTAAACATGTTGAAGAAGTCAAAACAGGTTTAGTCTTTAGGTCCTAGCTTCTTGTCTTCCATCGCTGGAAGAAAAACCATGACAAAGCAATCGGAGTGGCCTTTGGTTACGCAAATGATGCTGTCCAAACTTGCATTATCGGATGGTGTCCCCAATCAACATCCTAAAATTCTTCTAGTAACTGCTAATTTTTCAGGGTTTCATCAGCTCTGCGTGCAAATTAAAATTTAACCAGCACATGCGATTGGGCACTTAATTTCGTGCTAACTTCCTCACAATTATCAACCCAATTTCAGATTCCTCTCTTGAATAAACCCCCTTTGTAACCGAAAGAGGTTCCTTCTTGAATGAATGTTATGAAGTCTGAGAAATATGGCACTTCGGTCCTCCGGAAGACTAAAAGGACAGAAAACAGATGCATGTCTACTGAGTGGCACAAATAAGGCAAAAGAGAGAGAAAGGTGCCCGTAACCTTTTCTTTTATCTACACTCAGCTACTCATCAATCGCAAATTCTATTTGCATAGTGTCTTCAATGACAAATGACACTGAAGCCTACTATAATTTTTATCAAGATTAGTTTTTAATCAATTTTCTGACTTTCAAAATGTGGGCAGTTTGTCTTGGACCTTTTGGGACACAGATATTGCCATGACCAACATACACCCATCAAAGTAAGACCTCAGAATAATTCTTTGTAACCTAGCAGCTTTCAGAAGTAGTTTTTATTATATTCAATAAACCATTCCTGAATGTGGAGTTCCATTGAACTTTGCGATGCCTTGAGGAAATAGTAGATAGAAGATTCTCAAAAACAAGAGAGAGAGAGAGAGCAAGAGAGAGAGTAAAAAGCTTTTAAGATTCCAATAATATAAACTGGTAAGATGAAACTTGCATTACTAAACTTGTTTTCACCAAATCAAAGCGGAAAATAAAACTTCAACACTCCAAAAAGGGATAGAAAGGAAAAGAAAAACAAAGAAGAAGATCAAGAACTTGTGGGGTGAAGAAGACAAGAAAATATAAGAGTATTGGCCGTGCCTGGAACTAGAGACGGGGTAAATGGCAGTCGTGTGCTGCTTATTCTATATATGGATTACACGATGCCGCAGTTATTACAGCAAAGCATATCTTGTTCGGTATGGGCTATGGATTTTATGAATTATAGTAAATGGATGTAAAGCTGTGCTGGCAGGAGGGAGAGAATATTGCATTAACTTTGCTAGGGTATTGATTGGTAAGACCAAATCAAGATCACATTGCCACTCGTGTAGAACTGAATATGCCAGGTTCTTCTTGTCTCATTCAACGTCTTATATAAAAGTGTTTAAGAGCTGCACACATGTGCCCATTGAAAATGATGATAAAATGAAACAGCCGCGTCATGCCACTCGTGCAATGTAATTTTATGGATTCTTGTTATAGGTGTTATTACTATGTATTTTATAGTGGTCTTGCTATGATATGCATGTGATTTCAAATAAATTAAGGACTTGATGGTAGTTTTAAGTCCTGAGGGTGGGGAGGCATGTATGGCACAAGCATCAAGATATGGCATTTACCTTTCCTTGATGATTGAGAAGATGGAGATTCCTTGCAGCTTCTACATTACTTCATGATATTTATCCAGAATATGCCAAGGGGAGACGCGCATTTGAATTGTGCATGCCAGTCTAGTTCTGACCCATATTCCCATTGTTGTTTTTTTTTGGTTCCCTAATAAGGTTCGAAGCTATGACAATTTTTTGGGTGGGTCTTCATAGGCTTCGGCCTGGGATAGAAGGACCCAAGACTGTCACCATTTTCTTTTGGCAGCCCATTTTAGAAGTCAGGCCACGAGCCCACTACCCACTTTGGAGGAGAAATGGACCTCGGCCCATTAGCTCAAGTGGGGTGAAGCCCACTCACCTTAGCCCATTAGCCCTCATATAAAAGGGCATCTTTGCCCTCATTTTGGCATCTCCATCTCTCTTGCCCAAACCCTAGTTTTCTCTCTCTCTCTCTCTCTCTCTCTCTTTTTCGTGTTTCCTTTCTTAGTCGATTGCTTCATCGCTTCTATCTTGTTCATCCGATTGCGATAGGGGCCTTATTGCCTTCTGTGGATGATCCTTCCTTCCATGTATTCAGCCGCCTTTTCTTATGTGAGAAAGGTGGTCCCTCTGATGTCGCTGGAAACCTTTACATATTCAGATTTGGGTTCTTTATTTGGGTAAGCTCTTTCTCTTGGCTTTGTGCTTTGAACCCAATCTCTTTGTGATCGATCTACCTTCTGTGGTAACCTACTTTGCGTGGCTGTGATTGTTTGGGTGAGAGAGGGTTTCTTTGGTGTGTCGGTTGAGAGGTGTTGGGGCTTTTCTGGGTTTATGGTTTGAGAGCTTCGTTTGTGGCTTGTGGTTCTTATTCGTTGGTGTTTCCAAGAGTGGTGACTGGTCTTTCAGATCTGAGCCTTGAACGGTTTAAACAAGAAGTATTCTTTCTGTTTTCTTGCATTCTTGATTTGATCTATATTTGGTTTGATTTATTGCACTAACCTTTTCTATTTTGAAGAGATTTTCCACAACAAATGGTATCAGAGCCTCGTTTGGCTCCTAGGTAATGCTTTGTTCGAATCAGATCTGAAAAGCCCCATCATTTTCAGATCTGATTTCACGGTGTGTTCGTTCCATATCAGATCTGATCTCGATTTCAAATGTTCCTTGTAGGTTGTGAGTTGGGTGGAAAGGACCCCAGATCCAGGTCTAGCGAGTTGCGGGTCGCTTTCCGAGCAGCACGTGGCTACTTACTAGCTTGTCGGCCGACAATGCATGAGCTTGTAGGCGGCAGCACGTGAGGTAGCGGGTGGAGGCCGGGGTGCCCCCTCTTCTATTCCAGATCCGAACTTGCATCACTCATAGATCTTAGATCTGTGCTAGTAACCTCTGTGGTTTTAAATCTATGATTTTCTTGTACTTGCATAACTTGTTTAGTACGGTTAAGTCTTGCTTAGAAAATCAGTGTTATTGTGCTATGTGTGAAATCTGCCTTAGTTCATTCTATATGTTAGGTTGAAATTGAAACCCTAAAATTTTGTCAGATTATTCTGTTTGTGTGTGTTAAGCATATCTCTATGTGAATATGTAACACCCCCTCTCCTAGAATTGCCCGATAAAAGGTGCTACGGGAAATGAACGAAACTAACTGATAAACTGAAATCTAATACCATAAATGAATATCTCAATAAACTGAAATAACGACTCTGAGTCAATAAAAAAAACTTAAAACCATAAGCTATGTTTAAGGGACAATCCCTCAACTTAATTATAAAATAAATCTAAACTGACATGACGCTATAAACTATTAACTGAAAAATAAACTAATACTAAACTATCAAACACTATAAAGCTAATAACTCCAAGACATCTTTGGTCTTGAGCGACTCCACTTACACACACTACTGGACACTGCTGCTAGACCCCATATCTAGTACTCCCCCGCTAGGACCTGGAATGGATAAGAGTACAAGGTGAGCTACAAAGCTCAGTAAGTAATAAGCTGGAAAGAATAACTGAAGATGAATCGAAGAATATCGATACTGATAAAATACTTACTGAACTTGTACTGAAAGATATAATAATCACTGGTTGCATTTACAAGATGTAATGCACATAAACTATAAACTAAATGCAGGTATGCAACTTTGGCACATCGGTCCACATAACTGTAATACATACCTGACTGATCTGAAACCTGCAAACATAAAAGTTGTAAGCACATACTGTGGGCAATATGCCCCTACCTCCTTGGTCAACATCAGGCGAGCGATACACAAACTGAAACTGAAACTGGTGGGATCCCCACGGACAAGCCGCCTGGCGCGCATAATGCAATGCTCACATACATGCTAGCACACAATATGTAGTGCTCCATAGAAATGTCATGCTCAATGCTTATACCAAGATGTATGCACATAATCTCATGAAATAATGCTGATCATGTCATAACAAAACTAACCATGCAATCTGATCTAATATGTTGGAATACACAGATTCTATGAATTATAAATTATGGTATGGGCATGTTTAACTTGTCATATTCTGGCATAAGATTTCAATATTGGAAGGTATTGAATACATTAATTAAATTAAACTTCAATTAGGACTCTCTGTAAGTCTATCTGAAATTTTGGAAAGGTCATCCAGATATGGATGGACATATCTGGATATGAGTGGAGACATCCAGATAGGAAACAAGCCATTCGGATACACTGGAACACAAGGAATGAGTTATTCGGATATATTTGGAAGTATTCGGATATGGACTAGGACATTCGAATCTGATTCTGGCCATCTGGATATCTTATCGAGGCATTCGGATATTACTGGAGTTTATTCGAATAAAAATTCCAACTTCTAAGAGGGGCATCGAGATATGAAACGAGATATCTGAATATCAACTTGACTCATCCGGATGTATGGGAAAAACATCCGAATATAACTCTGGACACATTCGGATACCACACAAGGTATCCAGATATCACTGATATTAGACTCATCCGGATACGGCTCGATGTATCCGGATATCACTCACCAAAATAAACACTGGCACATCCGGATACGAGGACAAAGCATCTGGATATCACTGAGACCATCCGGATATGAACAATGGCCATCCGGAAGTCCCTCACATAAATATTTTTGACACATCTGGATAGCCTCTAACCCATTCGGATGTCACTCACATACTTTGAAAAACTCATCCGGATATGAGAGAACCTATTCGGATGTCTGCAACTTTTAATCCCAGAAACGAAGAACACAAAGACTCCGCTCTTAAACAAAACTTAATAGAACTACACCATTTCGAATTAAAACTTGGGAAAACAAGTCCCAATTGATATGAAACAATTCTAGGGATGATTCACGATGATATTTACTTGAATTACTGCAAAGAAATTATGCATGAACTGATATAAACTCACTGTAACGCATATATATATATATGTGTGTGTGCACTGGAACTGATTCAGCAATAGAAGTCTGATATCAAAACTCAATCAAGACCTGTAAGAAAGGATTACAGGGAAAGGATGCTTGCCTTGTGCTAGCTCTGATTGACTCGAATGACTGCAACTAGAAATCTCCTAAGCAATCTCACTATTGAAGCTTCTTCTTTCTCCTGTTCTTCACACGGCGTGAAGAATTTGCTAATGAGGCTATACATATATACATATGCCTATCAGAAGCCTAATGCCCATCTCCTTCTCCTACTATATCTAGGAGACTTTAATCTCTTAATTCTCTTAATCATATATCCCAATTCTCTCATGGATGGATTCATTAATCTCTTAATCACTACAACTCTATTTAATAATTAAATTCTAGTAACCAATCCTTAAATGACCATCATGTCCTTGCATTTAATTTTCACAATAAATAAAGAATTAAATGCTCTTTAAATGCTATTCTAAAATTTTAAATTGCCTCATTAAATAAATAAATGGCGAATTCTCTTAATTAAATATTTCAATAATTAATTAAACAATTCCAAATATCTACTAGGCCCTTTAACAGGTCATTATAAAACATGTCCGTACATCACTTTGAATTGGGGGTTTTCAATGGGAAGGGGGATGTCTCAATTTGGATACAAAAAATGAGGGAAATTTTGATACAACAAAAAGTTTCTAAAGCCTTAGATGGCAAATACCCTAAATCATATACTGTTGAACAAAAAAATGAGGCTGATGAATTGGCTTGTACCTCTATTATTTTACATCTTTCTAATTTTGTTTTAAGAAAGGTGGAAAACTTGATTCTACAAAAGAGTTATGGGAAAAATTGGAAAAACTCTATGTGAAAAAATCCACACCCAACAAACTTTTCTTGCTTGAAAGCTTCTTTAGTTTTAAAATAGACTCCTTTAGGGATCTAGATGAGAACCTAGATATCTTCAATAAGTTGGTGCAAGATATAACTAATTGTGGTGAAAAGGTAACCGAAGAATACAAAGCAATAATTCTTTTAAATGCAATTCCAGGTGCATATAAGGAAGTTAAAAATGCCATTAAGTATGGTAGGGACACCTTGACACCCAAAATAGTCATAGATTCCCTTAGGAGCAAAGATATGGAGTTCAAAAGTGAGAAAAGGCATGGAGAGGTCCATTTGATGAGAGGTAGATCTCAATCCAGAGGACATGAGGAAGGTGGTAAGAAGAAAGGTAGAAGTAGGTCTAAGTCTAAGGTTAAAGGTAAGGGTAAGGGTAAGTGTTTTGGTTGTGGGAAAACCAGATATTACATCAAAGACTGTTATGCCGAGAAAGGTAAGCAAAAAGAAAAATTAAAAGAACAAAAAAAAGCAAATGCAGTAACCTCATATGACCCTAGTGAAGTTTACATGCTTCTAGATTCTGACACTACTAAAATTAATGCTACACTTAGGGCACATGGGCAAGAATGGATTCTTAACTTAGGTGCATCATTCCATGTCACATCCCAAAGACATTGGTTTCAAAATATGCGCAAATCCATGGGTGGTCATGCAATAGTTTGTAGTAATATAGCCTATAAGGTTGTAGGGATTGGAGACATCACTCTTCAGTTAGAATCAGGATATGTCTTGAAGTTGAGAGATGTTAGATTCATCCTTGAAATTGTTAGAAACTTAATTTTAGCAGGAGAGTTAGAAAAGAATGGGTTTACAGGAAAGATAGACAATGAAATGATTAAAATGTTTAAAAGGGCAATGGTGGTGCTAAGGGAGTTAGAAGAAATGGGATATATACCTTAACTCCTGAGGTTGTGAGTAGCTTAGGCTCTCACATTGATTCAATCAATTATGATGTCACTCAAAAATGGCACAATAGGTTAGCCCATGTTAGTATTAAAGGGCTTAAGTTCCTAAATGATAAGGGAGTTTTTGGTAAAGACTGTGTGTCCGATATTCCCTTTGTGACCATTGTGTGTTAGGCAAACACCATAGGTTATCCTTCTCCTCAAATGTACATAGAGCCTCAAGGGTTTTTAAGTATATCCATTCAAATTTATGGGGACTAGCATCAAATCCCACATTCGGTGGGAATAAATATTTTTTGTCTATCATAGATGATTTCTCTAGGAGAATGTGGGTGTTTCTCTTAAAAGACAAAACAGAAACCTTTAAGTTTCAAAACTTGAAAAACTCAAATAGGAAATCAAACAAGTAAGACAATAAAATATCTTAGAACTGATAATGGTTTAGAGTTTTCCAACAAGGATTTTGATGATTTGTGTAAGGAATGTGGTGTAACAAGGCATAAGACTCTCCCTCACACCCCACAACAAAATGGGGTGGCTGAAAGGATAAATAGGACCCTCCTAGATAAGGTTAGGTGTATGATGATTAGTTCTAATATACCTAAATCTTTTTGGGGTGAAGCAGTGATGGCTACTTTTTACTTGGTTAATTTAACCCCATTAGCTACATTCAAATGTGACACTCCTTATGAGAAATGGCATGGAAAATGTGCTGATTATTCAATCCTTAGAACTTTTGGCTGTGCTGCCTATTCTCATCAGAATGAAGGTAAATTAGAACCTAGAGCAAGAAAATGTGCTTTCTTAGGATACCCTGAAGGAGTAAAAGTTTATAGGCTTTGGGATAGAAGACAAAAGGGAGTAAAAATAATTGTAAGTAGAAATGTCACTTTCAATGAATTCGAAATGCCTTGTTTACAATCAAATAGTGATAAGCAGCAAGATAGTGAGGGTGAGGATTCCTTAGAAGAGTCTAGGAATATTAGCACCAACATTCCCACCACCTCAAGTGAGGTGGAGAGACAAAACCAGTCTGAAGAAAATGAGGAGAATGAGATAATAGAAGAATAGCCTCCCGTAGAATAACCCCAACTATCTAACTATCAGTTAGCCCGAGATAGGGAGAGGAGATCCCATAGGATTCCTCAAAGGCTAGAATCTGATTTTGACTTAGCCTTTGCTAGTTATCAAGATCTATCCGACAAAAAGCCAAAAACATATGAAAAGGCCATTAGAAGTGAGCATTCTAAAAATTGGATAGAAGTAATGGGAGAGGAGATGAGTTCCCTAAATAAAAACCACACATGGGGAATTAGTACCTAGGCCAAAAGATAAGTCCATTGTGGGCTATAAGTGGATCTTTAAGGTTAAAGAGGGTATAAGTGAAAAAGACCCCATAAGTTTTAAGGCTAGGTTAGTAGCTCACACAAAAGGAAGGGGTAGATTACAATGAGATTTTTTCACCAGTTATTAGGTATACCACCATACGTGTCATGCTTCCATTTGTTTCATATTTTGACTGGAAACTTGAATAACTAGATGTAAAACTATTTTTTTGTATGGTGACTTAGATGAAAAAATCTATATGTTTCAACCCAAAGGTTTTGAAGATAAGAAAAAACCAGATTTTGTGTGTTTCTAGAAAAAATCTTTATATGGTTTAAAGTAATCTCCTAGGCAATAGTATAAATGTTTTGATTCATTTGTTAAATCAATTGATTTTAAAAGAAGTGATTTTGATCATTGTCTATATTTTCAGTATAAAAATAAAGATGACTGTGTGTTTCTTTTACTTTATGTTGATGATATGCTTCTTATTGACCCTGATATTAAAAAGATCAATGATATAAAATCTGCTTTAGGTGGAGAATTTGACATGAAAGACCTAGGTATGGCTAAGAGGATTCTAGGTATGCAAATTGTAAGAGATAGGTCAAATTCCATGTTATTCTTGTATCAAACTTCATATGTGTTAAAAATTCTAAAAAGATTTAACATGCATGAAAGCAAATCAGTTTCTTTACCCTTAGGAGCCCATTTCATATTGTCAAGAGAAAAATCTCCAACTAACAAAGAAGAAGAGGAGTACATGAATAAAGTCCCCTATTCTAATGCAATAGGATCGGTTATGTACCTCATGGTCTGTACTAGACCAGACCTAGCCCATGCAGTTAGCACATTAAGTAGATTTATGACAAACCCAAGTCTTGTCCATTGGGAAGCATTGAAATGGTTGCTTAGGTATTTGAGGGGTACTTCCAATGTAGGTTTAGTGTATAAACACTATTCAGATAAAATGAGTCTAATGGGGCTTACAAATTCAGATTATGTAGGTGATAAAGACAATAGGAAATCAACATCATCCTATTTGTTTACTTTATGTAATTCATGCATTAGTTGGAAGTCTCAACTCCAACACATTGTTGCTTTGTCAACCACTGAATCTGAATATATAGTTGCTACAGAAGCAATTAAAGAAGCCTTGTGGCTTAAAAGACTGCTTAATGAACTGTGTGTTCTAGCAGAAAATGTCATTGTTTTTTCTGATAGTCAGTCAGCTATTCATTTGTGTAAAAACCTTGTTTTTCACGAGTGCACTAAACACATTAATGTGAGATTGCACTTTATTCACGATATTATATCTCAAGATGTTATTAGACTTGAAAAAGTGCATTCAGATTTCAACCCCTCTGATATGGGAACAAAGGTGCTTACTGTTGAAAAATTCAGAAGGTGCCTAGACCTTCTAAGCATTGGTAAAGTTACATGAGAATTGGTAATGTCTTCTTTCTCAATTTACCTATTGATGATTCTTATGCTTTCTGTTATATGTTTTTGCTGCATGTGTGTGCTAGCCTTATTAGGAAACAAGGTGGAGATTTGCTGTTTTTTTATTTGTTCCCTAATAAGGCCCGATGGATGATTTTTCGGGTGGGTCTTCATAGGCTTCAGCCCGAGATTGAAGGACTCAAGACCATCACCATTTTCTTTTGACAACCCATTTTAAAAGTCGGGCCATAAGCCCACTACCCACTTTGGAGGAGAAATGGGCCTCGTCCCATTTGCTCAAGTGGGGTGAAGCCCACTCACCTTAACCCATTACCCCTCATATAAAAGGGCCTCTTTGCCCTCATTTTGGCATCTCCATCTCTCTTGGCCGAACCCTAGCTTTCTCTCTCTCTCTCTCTCGTGTTTCCTTTCTTGGCTGGTTGCTTCATTGCTTCTGTCTTGTTCATCCGATTGCGATGGGGGCCTTCTTGCCTTCTGTGGATGATCCTTCCTTCCATGTATTGAGTCGCCTTTCCTTATGTGAGAAAGGCGGTCCCTCTGATGTCACTGGAAACCTTTACATATTCAGATCTGGGTTCTTTATTCGGGTAAGCTCTTTCTCTTGGCTTTGTGCTTTGAACCCATAGTCTTTGTGACCGATCTATCTTTTGTGGTAACCTACTTTGTGTGGCTGTGATCATTTGGGTGAGAGAGGGTTTCTTCGGTGTGTCAGCCGAGAGGTGTTGGGGCTTTTTTGGGTTTACGGTTTGAGAGCTTCATTTGTGGCTTTTGGTTCCTATTCATTGGCGTTACTAAGAGTGGTGACTGGTCTTTCAGATTTGAGCCTTGAACTGTTTAAATAGGGAGTATTCTTTCTGTTTTCTTGCATTCTTGATTTGATCTATATTTGGTTCGATTTATTGCACTAACCTTTTCTATTTTGAAAAGATTTTTCGCAACACTTAACATGAAACGAGACTGGCTTCCTCTCTTTTGAGATCAAATTCTCATTATCACATACGCTCTATCAGTTTTCCATCCAGATCTCATCCACTCATTCCTCAGTTCAATGAACATTTATGCAGACTAAGGTCTTTTAAAGATACATCTGCCTCATTGTCATCACTAAGCAATAGGGTACGTGGCCTTCAAGATTTGTATGCTTGTGTCAATGACTTGCTTCTATTACTGCACAGTCAGCAAATCTTGGCCAGTGAAAGCCATAGGAAATTGGTCGATGAGGCCTTTGATGGATATCTCAAGATCCTAGATGCTTGGGTGGCCATTAAAGATATCCTCTCACTGACAAGGAAGATGTTAATCAACTTTAAGAAAACATGGAATTCGGGACAGATTGATACCCTTTCGTATTTTGGCCAAAACTCTCTCTTTTGAACTCTGATTGAGCTGATTAAAATTTCTATGGAAAGACAAGAGGAAGACCTATAACTTTCATGTTTTTCATTTTCCAAGATTCGGGCTCTATCAAGGTCAAAATTGGCCTGCAAGAGAACAAAAACTTTCTGGAATGCTGGGTATCCGAATACTATTAGTGGTATTCGGATACCTGAGAGAGACATCAGAATACTGAATACTAGTATCCAGATACCTTCATCTTCCAAGCCCAAAAATGAAACATAGACAGAGATTCCATGGATTTAATTTAAAACTTAATAACAACACCATTCCGAATGAAATCTTGGGAAACCAAGTCCCAATTGGTAAGAATCAATCATATGAATGAACAACGGATTAAAACTTGAAGAATCATAGATAAAAATCCAATGAATGATCTGATCATGCACACTATTACGCTAATATATATGTATGTATAATTATACAACTGACTGTAACCAAATGAATCTGAAACTCAATGAAGGATTACCAAAAAAACTGATATCAAGGTCTTAATCGGATCCTAAAAGAAAGCTTTACAAGGACAACTTGAAGAATCAATGATAAAACTATCGCACAACTTGATTCCACTTACTGTCATTTATGTATATGTATATATAACTCTATATTTGGCTGAAAAACTGATCTGGAACTCAATGTAAATCCTACAAAAGTTGAGTTTGATTGCTACACATGCTCCCGTAAGAAAGATTTACAAGGAGAAGAACTTGCCTTTGATTTGATCAATCGACTGATGAAAACCAAAACGGATGAAACTTGGATGAATTCTCGGCTTCTTCAATTTCTTTTCTTTTGTTCTTTACGGCGTGACTTCGTGCTAGACTCTAAAGGCTTATATATATGTATATATAAGTAGAAAATACAACCCTAAATCTCATAACTCATACTCCTTTTGTAATTAGGAGACTATAATTTAATCCCTCTTCTCGCAGGGATTCTTCTAACATAACAACTCTTAATTAAATAATTTAATTCTAATTAACAAATCTCTAAAAGACTGTCATGCCCTTATATTCAATTCTCACAAATTAATAAGAATCAAATGCTATTTAAATACTATTTTCTCAAATAAAATCTCAATTGCCACATTAAATAATTAACTGGCAAAATCTTAAACTGAAAATTAGTTAAATAAATTAATCAATCCTAAATAAATACTAAACCCTATGGGTCGTTACAAAGGATGCCGGTAATAGATCCTTTTTAATTAATAAGTGTATATATTGATTTTAAAATGGATGGTTCTAAGCTTGTTATAGATCAAGATGTTGATGTAGCTGTGACTGAGTCATAAACTTGGTAAGTGAGTTAGTTACATTATCTGGTGAATCTATTTTTCGCAATTGCACGTCCCCACGTGTCATAATCTCTTGAATAAGGTGAAACTGATGTTCAATGTGTTTGGACTATTTATGAGACCTAAGTTCCTTTGCCTATGCAATGGCTTCATTATTATCACAATACAGAGGGACTGGTGAAGAATGAATGAAACCGCACTGACTTCGAAAAGAAACTTTCGGATGGAAACTATTTCCTGAGCAGCATCACATGCTGCCACATACTTGGCTTTAGTGGTTAAATCCGCTGTGATTTCCTGCTTGGAACTTTTCCAACTCATAGCACCACCATTCAAGAGATATATAATGTAATACCTGGGAAATTATTAGGTGTATAATTGGTATTTGATGAAGGGTATAACTGAAATTATCGAAAGAAAGAGGTTGTAGGGTACACTAATGCAGGGAGTATCTTAGACCCTAGATAGCCAAGGAAAATGGTATAGTATTGACAAGTGATTCGAATTATGGTTTTTAGTGATGAAAGAAATTGGATTGGAAATAATATTTGGTATAGCTGTCGATCGAGCTGAGAAAATCGAATCGATGTAGGAGACGTCCGAAAGGTCAATAAAGCATGTTAATGACCAATATTTTATGTATAGAACAACCCTTAAGTAATTTCGGGTTAAAAAAATGGATTTAAGGTCAAATTGACTAGTCGGGCCTAAATGTATTTTTTTAAATTTGCCCGAGGAAGGTCAAAACGATAATTTTTCAAAAGTTTCAAGGATGAAATGAACAGTTCAAAGTTTGAGGGCCTTCGTGGTATAGTTGAATTCATCAGGGGTGTCATGGAAAGGCCAAAAATGGAATTTGAAGAAGTTAGGGGGTGAAAGTACAATTTATGAAAAATGATGGTGTGAACACAGTGAAGGGAAAATCGACTGTCATAAATCCATGCACATGGAGGCCGAATCTGGTGATAGGATGGCTGAGGCTAGCTTGGGGGAGGTCGTATAAGGCCAGAGGTTTCTTGTAGGCCAATCCATGACCGTTGATTGGTCGAATTTTGGCTATAAAAGGACAAGGGTTTGGACCGAGAATGAAGACACAAATCGATAGTGTTTTTCGATGATTTTGAGAGCTTTGATAGAGGGCTTTTGGTCTCAAGGCATCAAGGATCATTTTGGGAGCGTTTTGAGGCATTTTGGAGTGAGTTTGGTGGCTGTTCGAAGCTTGGCTGAGAGTTGGAGGCGGTCCACCTCACCGGACCTGCAAATGCCATTCCGGTAGGCTTTTCGAAGTTGTTTTGGCCTAAAAATTGCACCATCGTGATTTACATTAAGAAGGCTCCAAGGGGGTACCACTTTTGTGGCCATCGGAGCAACCGCTGGCGGCTGGTTCAACGAGGAAGACGGTGGCGCGTGGCTACACGCGCTAGCCTTTACTCTTACACAAGCGCCGAATGCGTGAGGGCATGTCAGCAGGGGCTTTTTTGGTAATTTTAATTCCAAAATTTGCCTTTAATTATTTTAGGATTTATTGTGTTGAAATATTTTGGAAAATGGTTGAGGAAATAATTATTTTAGAATTATCGAGGTGAAAATTGGGAGAAAATAGAGGAAATTATGGAAAAATTGAGGAAAATGGATTTTGATGTTTCTGGTTGCACTCCTCACCCTACAATTTAGATACCCTTAATCAGTTTGAATGTTCAGTGTTGAAATGGTGAGGAGGTTTAAACTCACCAGTGTGTGAGTGTAGTTGTAGCACAAATATAAATTTCGGACAAATCCAGGTCGATTCACTAGGAGGTTTATTTAACAAAAGAATGGTTCATTCAGGTTGATTTATCCAAAGAGAGCTAAGTTTTCTTGATTGTGAAAAGGTTTTCAGAATATTAAAAAGGTCTTGGGTTGAGGCGAGTTCAGAACCAATGCTTAATAAATCTCTTATGGAAATTTAAACAACAATATTAATCTGAAATAAATAGAGGATCGTTTGGTAGTTATAATTCAAGATACGAATGATTCTCAGCTAAGCAACCTTCATACATGATATGAGGGTTCTACGTTAAGATGACACTGTAAATTGTATTATACTACAGGCTATGATTTGATCGTTTGAGCTTGGGTATATCTCATCTCCAATTCTAACAACTCTCCTGCATGGCATGAGAGTTCTAAGTTAGGATGATGACCCAATCCAAACTCACAAAATCATTTACACACTCAACTCGAGTTTAACTCAGATAAATCTTGCATTCATCGTGGTTTGGCTTATCTTGAGATTCAAGAACACTGGACACTATCCTCGCCTTAACTCAAGGTTAGATTTAGTTACTCATTTCCATTTAAAAGTTAATTAACAAGAATTTAAATGGTGTAATTTAAATAACAGAATTTAAATGACAAGAATTAAAATAGTGGAAACTAACCGGCCATTCAGGAGGTGGATAATTAAAAGACAAGAATTAAAATTGCAGAAATTTAAAGGCATAAACTAACCGGCCATTTAGGCAGTGGATAATAAAGTAATAATAAATAACATATGAATTTAAAAGAAAAAAGAAAAGAAGTAGGATTGCAAGAGAAAATAAGAGAGAAAAAAAGATAGAACTAGAGCAATTAAAACAACTAAAATTTCATTCAAGAATAATCATCCCTACAAGTGCACCTAAGTGCTCTATTTATAGGCTAAAAGATGAAATGAAAACCACTTAATTATATATTTTAATAATACAAAATATCTAATAGGTGATGTAAGCAATGATGTCATTCCCACCCATGATGTAAGCGATGATGTCATCTCAACCATAATGTAAGCAATGATGTCATTTCAACCATGATGTAAGCGATGATGTCATCCTATCCCATGATATAAGCGATGATGTCATCTCAACCATGATGTAAGCAATGATGTCATTTCAACCATGATGTAAGCGATGATGCCATCTCAGCCATGATGTAAGTGATGATGTCATCTCAACCATGATGTAAGCGATGATGTCATCCTATCCCATGATGTAAGCAATGATGTCAACAATTTGTGAGACTTAGGCTTTTCATATTTTTGGGCTTGGGCCTTCTTTGTGTTGGGCTTGAGCTTGGGCTTGGGCCTTCCTTGTGTTGGATTCTATTTGATTGTTGGGACAAGTGCACTTGAAACATCCTCTAGACTCCATAATTAGCCTTTGAATTTTGAGCAATAATAACGGGTAATCCAATGTCTTCGATTATGCCCCTAATTAATTGTAGAAGTCAATTTCCTTACTTTATCCTGAAATAATATGTAATACGAATAATTATTTATTTTAAGCATAAATATAAAGCCAAAATGGGGATATAATTCATTAAGATTTAGGAAATATTGACCCTTATCAGACCCCCTAACTTGAATATTGCTAGTCCCTTAGCAATCGGATTATACACCAGCCATGATCTAATCGCAATACTTGCATGAATATAAAAATTTCAAATTTGAAACCAAAATGCGTAGAGTAGAACATTCAAAATAAGTCGAACATTCAAAATTAGATTTATGGTTAAAGGTCATACAATCTTAGGAATGGCAATCAGGATGATCAATACACAGATTTACTCTCTCGAAGTTTTAACTTTAAAGCTTACTGTGGATTTTTCCTCTAATAAAACGATTTCTCAGGTGTACATATAAGGGGGTGCACCGTTATAAGAGTAAATGTAGAACAAGTTCAAAATTGGTGTCATCCCAAATACAAGGAACATATTTTCATGAAAGAACGGAAAAATTGACATAGCTTCATGACTGGAATAATGCCTTAGATAAATAACTTCTGAATTTAAACATAATTCCCTACTCCGAACTCGAATCCTGAGATCACATGATTTATAGCATCAAGAGGGACCAAACTGGGTTGCTATGAGGTTAATACGGGTTGTCAAAGAAAAGGGCAAAGTGTGCAAATGGTGTGTTGAAATTTTTTTTTTTTAACACTAATATCAAACTAGACATATTTTTTTTTTTTTTTGCATTTATTTTGAAACACTTATACTGAATAGCTAAGAGAATTTATTTTCTTTCTTTCTTCACTTTTTTTTTTCTTTTTTTTTTAAATATGAAAATAGCTAGACAGACTAATTCCCCAAAACACACCAGGTTGGACAAAATTCATATGGTTATGGGTTAAACGAGGGTAACGAAAGAAGTTGTACTACAATTGGCTCAATGGGCTAGCAAGGAAGGTTAATGTAAAGAAAGAAAAGGTTAATAGGCCCAAAATGAAAAAAATTGATCCCTCTATCATGCTTCTACAAACGATGTTACTCAGTCATCTAATTCGAAATTTGAAACCAGCTAAATTCATCCGCTATTATACTAGACATTCAAAGCAAATTGATGTTTTGAAGATATTGAAAAGATGAGATAAACAATAAAGCGCATTTACAGTAAGTGTTATTTCACTTAGAATTAACGATTATTAGGCTCAAACACTCACTCGGGTAATAGTCTCTACTTTTGTTGAGGGATTATGCAGTGTGCTAATCAGCTAATTACCATTGCCTTTGACTTTATGACCGATAAACCAATTTCTAATTATTGAACACCCGATGCATGCAAATCACCTATTCTAATTCCATACATATAAGTTTTCAAATAAGAAATTAATGTATTCATGATTCATATTGCAAGTTCAACTGGCTATCAGTGCATAATTCCAAAGCTTTAGGGATAGCATTATTTGAAGCACACACATTTTTTTTTGTTTAATTCACACAAAACTACAAGCATGCAATTACAAATTCACAGTTAAAAATAGACTAGATAATTCATAAATATACCTTACTCCCCCCGACTTGAATTACAGTAATAAAATAGGGTTGTTAGGAATACCTGTAACTCCATAAGTCCATAGATTTACTTTGAACTGTAATACCCCGAGAGCCCAGAGAAGTTAGAATATATCGAGGATAGTGTAAGAAAGGAAACAACACCAGTTGGATACCTTTTAAGCTGAATGTTGGCAAAGAACTCCCAAGTTAAGCATGCTTGACCTGGGGTAATCCAAGGATGGGTGACCCCCTTGGGAAGTTCGTGTAGGCCCATCAGGGTAAGTTGTTTTGATTCTTCCTATCACTCGATCGGGTCGTTACAGGTGGTATCAGAGCCGACCCCCGAGCCTCTTAGCGCGATGGTGGGGTAAACCTCAGCAAGGAGGCTGAGTCCCGAGGGGGGTGTAAGGCCCCTATGGGGGGTGCATGTAGGCACCTTAGGCGAATCCCACATCGTCCAAGCACGGGGGGAGATCTGGGACTGGTTGTAAGGTCGCATGACGAGGACGTCATATGCTTAAGAGAGGGAGAATGTAATACCCCGAGAGCCCAGAGAAGTTAGAATATATCGAGAATAGTGTAAGAAATGAAACAACACCAGTTGGATACCTTTTAGGCTGAATGTTGGCAAAGAACTTCCAAGTTAAGAGTGCTTGACCTGGGGTAATCCAAGGATGGGTGACCCCCCTGGGAAGTTCGTGTAGGCCCATCAGGGTAAGTTGTTTCGGTTCTTCCTATCACTCGATCGGGTTGTTACATGAACTGCTAAAACTCAACAAACAAATGAGCATATCATATATATATACATATATTTATATTTTCACACCAAAATAAAAATTTCATGCAAGTCATAAGATAAACAAAATGCGTCTCAAGAGTACAAAAAATACTCCTTACTCAGCCATCTTATCATAGACTCGCCTAACAACATTCCATAATTTTTTTTTTTTTTAATAAAAGAAAACTCTAATAAGAAGAAAGTAAAGAACTATAAACTTTATAAAAGGAATGAGAGTACTTGATCGGAGAATAACATAAAGGAGAGAGGATTGAGCTCAAGAAGGGTGGCTTGTCTCATACAGATATAGTCTTTTATAGAGTAATGGGCATCACTATTCGACACTCGGCTCTAGGTACGCCATAATTGCACCGTCAAGCTTGGTGTCGTTTAGCGTCTCATTTTTTAACATTTGGCAGCGTGCCTCTTTCTTTATAGGGCAGTGTGATTGCACTACCCGAGAAGAATGGCTACCACCAGCGTCAATTCTGTCTCTCTCAATTTTTTTTTATTTTTTTTATTATTTTTCTATTTATTTTTTTATTTTATTATATTTTTTAATTTTTTTTATTTTTTTAGGGGCCCAATAAAATCATATATACCACATAAGATAATATTATCAAGTTAACCAAAATTATTTGCATAACGGATCAATTTCAAACACTAATAAACCTTAAGTACACTTTGCCCCCCAACTTAAATTGCGCATTGTCCTCAAGCGGCAATAAAAAGATAGAAAATAGGCATACCTGGCGGTCTTCAATGCATGAGCTCGTATGCAAAGTTTTTATTTAGACTGCACACAGAGAAACACTATTGAAGTAATGCAGAAAAGAAACAAAATTTTTATATACTTTTTTTTTATTTAATTTTTTTATTTTTTATTTATATTTTTTTATTTTTATATCCGAATTCCAAAGACATTCATTTAACCTAAATGGAAAGGTGGTCTTTTAACGTCAGATTCCCAGACGAATCTGTTCCTAAAGGTCACTCAACCACTGATGGTGGATCACCCAACTCCGTCATCTCTTCATTTCCTTCAACAAGATCTTTCTCAACTATGCCTAGATATAGTTTCAGCCTTTGACTATTCACTTTAAAACATTGTCCAGACTCTTTGATTTCAATTTCTATTGCCCCATATTCTGATATGGTCTTGATTGTATAGGGTCTTGTCCATTTTGATCTCAACTTCCCTGGGAACAAATGAAGCCTTGAGTTGTAGAGAAGCACCTGCTGACCAACATGAAAATTTTTTCTGTTGATGTGTTGGTCATGCAACTTTTTCATATGCAACTTAGACAATTTGACATTTTCAAATGCCTCATCCCTAAGTTCTTCAAGTTCATTAAGTTGCAATTTCCTATTAAGGCTCACTTCTGTTGATTCCTCATTAATCTTCCTAATGGCCCAGTAAGCTTTGTGCTCTATTTCAACTGGTAGATGACATGGCTTGTCATATACCAACCTGTAGGGAGACATGCCTAGAATGGTCTTGTATGCAGTTCTATAGGCCCAAAGTGCATCAATCAACCTCAAGGACCAATCCTTGCGGTTAGAATTGACTGTTTTCTCTAAAATCTTTTTTATCTCCCTATTGGCCAATTCAGCTTGGCCATTGGTTTGAGGGTGATATGGGATTGCAACCTTGTGGACTACTCCATATTTTCTCATTAATTCAGCCACTGGTTTGTTGCAGAAATGAGAACCTCCATCACTTATGATGGCCCTAGGCATTCCAAACCTACTAAAAATGTTTTCTTTCAAAAATTTCATTACAACCCGATGATCGTTTGTTCTTGTTGGGATTGCTTCTACCCACTTGGACACATAGTCAACAGCTAACAAGATGTACTCGTGTCCACTTAAATTAACAAATGGTCCCATGAAGTCTATTCCCCAACAATAAAAAATTTCTAACACCTGAATGGGTTGCAAGGGCATCATATTCCTCTTGGTTAGGCTTCCTAGCCTTTGGCATCTATCACATGAGCTACAGAACTGATGCACATCTCTAAACATGGTAGGCCAAAAGAATCCACTTTGTAAGATCTTGGCCAATGTTTTTCTTGTGGAGAAATGACCTCCACAAGCAAGAGTATGACAAAAATTCAAAACACTCTGTTGCTCATGCTCGGGGATGCACCTTCTTAAAATTTGGTCAGCACAATACTTATACAAGTAAGGGTCATCCTAGAAATAAGTCCTAACCTTCCTAAAGAATTTTTGTTTATCTAACTTGGTCCAATGATTTGGAATTAGACCGGTGGTTAGATAGTTGGCCAGATCTGCATACCATGGTGTAACAGAGGTTGAGGTATCATTGATAAGGAAGAGCTGTTCATCTAGAAAGGTGTCCCTAATTGGTTCCTTGTCTAGATTAAGGTCTTGGCATGGAAGTCTAGACAAATGGTCTGCCACCACATTTTCTACTCCCTTTTTATCTTTGATTTCTATGTTGAATTCTTGGAGTAACAAAATCCACCTAATAAGACGCGGTTTGACATCTTGTTTGGTGAGCAAGTATTTCAAAGCAGCATGGTCAGTGAAAACAATGACCAATGATCCCACCAGATATGATCTGAACTTCTCTAATGCAAAAACTATTACCAATAGTTCCTTCTCAGTTGTTGTGTAATTTTTTTGGGCTTCATTGAGGGTTTTACTGGCATAGTAGATGACATAAGGTTTTTTATCTTTTCTTTGCCCTAGGACTGCTCCTACAGCATAATCACTTGCATCACACATGAGTTCAAAGGGCAATGACCAATCTGGTGGTTGAATAATGGGGGCTGAGATGAGAGCATTTCTTAACCTCTCAAAAGATGTTTGACAAGATGATGTCCACTCAAATGGGACATCCTGGGAGAGCAAATTACACAGAGGCCGGGCTATGCTGTTAAAAGATGCTATGAATCTCCTATAGAACCTAGCATGCCCAAGGAAAGACCTGATGTCCTTAACACTCTTAGGGACTGGCAGTTTTTAGATCGCTTCTACTTTGGCTTTGTCCACCTCCATTCCCTTAGCAGAGACAATATGCCCTAGGACTATACCTTGTTTGACCATGAAATGACATTTTTCCCAGTTAAGCACAAGGTGGGTTTCTTCACAACGAGCTAGAACTCTCTCTAAATTCTCTAAACATGCCTCAAAACTAGCTCCATAGATAGAGAAATCATCCATAAAAACCTCCACAATGTGTTCTGTCATCTTACTAAAAATACTCATCACACACCTTTGGAAGGTGGCAGGGGCATTGCATAGTCCAAAAGGCATATGTCTATAGGCAAATGTCCCAAATGGACATGTGAAAGTGGTCTTTTCTTGGTCCTCTAGGGCAATGTCAATTTGGTTATATCCTGAATAACCATCAAGGAAACAATAGAATGCTTGCCCAGTTATTCTTTCAAGGACTTGGTCCAAGAATGGCAATGGAAAATGGTCTTTTCTAGTCATTGCATTAAGTTTTCTGTAATCGATGCACACTCTCCATCCGGTTTGGATGCGAGTAGGGATAAACTCATTCTTTTCATTTCTCACCACTGTGACTCCAGACCTTTTTGGGACCACTTGAGTGGGGCTGACCCACTTTGAATCAGAGATGGGGTATATAATACCCACATCTAGCAACTTTAGCACTTCTTTCCTAACCACCTCTTTCATGTTAGGATTGAGTCTCCTCTGCATTTTCCTAACAAGTTTAGCATTCTCCTCTAGAAATATCCTATGAGTGCAAGTCAAAGGACTAATTCCATGCAAGTCTGAGATGGTCCAACCTAAGGCTTTTTTATGAGCTCTCAGAATGTTTGTCAGTTGAATTTCCTGTTGGGATGTCAAACTTGAAGAGATGACTACGGGGAGTGTGTTCTCATCACCTAGAAATGCATATTTTAACTCACTTGGAAAACGTTTCATTTCAGGTGTGAGTGAGGTATTATCAGATTGTAACTCCTCATTGTTCAGAGAGCCCAATGGTTCTGATTTGGGAATCCACTGAGCCACAGGCATTGCTTCTTGCTCCCTAGTGTTCTCTAATTCTTTTAACTCTCTCTCTTCTTGATCTTCTTCCATAGATTTGTTCAAAAATTCTTTTGCAAAATAGTCCTCAGCTAATGTTTGAACCAAATCTACTTCCTCCACCTCATTCTCAACTATGTGTTGTTTGGAAACTCTAAAAATATTCATCTCTACAGTCATGTTTCCAAATGATAACTTAAGTATTCCATTCCTACAATTAATTATGGCATTTGAAGTTGCTAGGAATGGTCTACCAAGAATGACTGGAACAGGGAGTTGAGGGCATTGATGGGGTTGTGTATCCAAGACTATAAAATCAACAGGGAAGTAAAATTTATCCACTTGCACTAATACATCCTCCACTATCCCCCTAGGGACTTTGATTGACCTATCAGCAAGCTGTAGGGTAACTCTTGTTGGCTTGAGTTCTCCTAAGCCCAGTTGCTGATATACACTATAAGGAAGCAAGTTGACACTTGCTCCTAGATCTAAGAGTGCTTGGTCCACCCTCTGGCTTCCAATTATGCAAGAAATGGTTGGGCTACCAGGGTCTTTGTACTTAGGAGGTGTTTTAAGTTGCAGGATGGAACTCACCTGTTCAGTTAAGAATGCTTTCTCATGGATGTTGATCTTTCTTTTAACAGTACACAAGTCTTTTAAGAATTTTGCATAAGATGGTGTTTGTTTGATTGCATCAAGGATAGGAATGTTAATTCTCACCTGCTTGAACACTACATAAATATCAGCATTTTGTTTTTCCCTCTTTGTTTGAGTAAGTCTTTGAGGGATTGGTGGTGCAGGGTTGCTCTTGAATTCTTCCACCTTATTTTTTTCTTTAGCTTCCTTTTTTTTGTTTTCAAGTTTTTCCTCCGAAGTTGGAGCATTGTCATTTTTTATATTTTCATTTTGTTCTTCTTCTTGTGCATTAGGTTGGTTTGTCCTAGGATCATCTGGTTTGTCAATCATTTTTCCATTCCTAAGGATAGTGACTGCTTGCACCTGCTCATGATTATTGTTCCCACTATTTGATGATTCCACTTGATTTGTTTGCCTCATGGGGTTGGGACTTGGTTGAGAAAGGAATTTCCTCGGTTCTCTCACAGTCAAAGTTTGAGTTAGCTTGGTTAGCTAACTCCTCATATCCTCAATTGCCCTATTTGTTTGCTCTTGGAATTTTACTACCTGAGCATTGTTCCCCATCTGCCCTTGCATAAATTGTTGTAGAGTATCCTCTAGGGATCTCTTATGCGGTGGCTGATATGAGCCAGATGGTCCTTGGTTAGGCTGGTAGGGCTGTGGCTGAGGTTGTGGCTGTGGTTGTGAGGGAAATGGTTGGTGTGGCTGAGGTGCTGAGTCATTTCTCCAAGAGAAATTTGGGTGGTTCCTAGGATTTGGATGGTAGATGTTTGAGTTTGTGTTGTACCCTTGATAATTTCCACCCTGGTTTTGGTTTCGGTATATCTACCCTCTGTTTGCCTTGGTTGTGAGTTTGAAGTTTGGCCATACAACACTTCTTTGAAAGCAGGGAGAGTTGGACACTCCTCTATTCTATGGCTATTGGCTTCACACATTACACAATGCACCTCTACCTCATTGACAATCTTCATTTTTTCATCTCCAATTCTTCCATTTTCTTTATCAACAGAGCTAATCTAGCACTGATGTCATCAATTTCATTTAATTGGAGTTTTCCCTTTGGTTGTGGATTGTATTGGTCTCTCAAATCTCCCATGGTTAATGGCCCAACTTCCCAATTTCTAGAGTTTTCAGCTACATGGTCAAAGTATGCAACAGCCTCTTCAGGAGTTTTTTTCATAAAAATCACTATTACACATAGTGGACACTAGCATTTTCAAATTAGGAGTTAAGGCATTAAAGAAGAAACTAACTACCCGCCATTGCTCAAAGGCATGGTGTGGGCAAGAATGCAAGAGGTCCTTAAAACGTTCCCAAGTTTGAGCAAATGTTTCATTTGGTTTACAGACAAAATTCATCATTTGCCTTTGGAGTAATGTTGTTCTATTAGTTGGGAAGTATTTTTTTAGAAATTTTGTTTGCATCTCCCTCCAAGTTCCTATTAATCTGGGCTCTAGAGTCCCTAACCACATTTTTGCTTTATCCTTGAGTGAGAATGGGAAGAGCTTTAGTCTAATAGTGTCCTCATGTATATTTTGATCCCCACAGGTACCACATACCTCTTCAAAATCCCTCGTGTGTATATGGATTTTTAGAATCCATACCATGAAATGTGGGGAGCATTTGTATGGTACCTGGTTTAAGGACAAATCGATGATGGTTTATTGGTAGGATTATGCAAGAGGGAGTGGTTTGCCTTGGAGGGTGCAAATAATCCCTGAGGGGTTTAATCTCATCACCATCCAAGGGATCATGTTCTCCACGATCACTCCCGTGAGAAAATAGGTTTTCATTTTGTTGAGACATTATGGATTGTAAAAGTGATATTTCAGTCTCTGATAAAGAATCTATAGAATGGTTTGACTCAATTTGATAGGTTAAGATTCTACCAGATCTAAGTCTCATACAATTTGAATAATATGCAAATAGTTAAGAAAAAAAAAACAATAATAACAACAAAGTTACCCGTGGAGTGATTTTTTTTTTCTTCTATTGCACCTCCCTGATCGGGGCTGTCGAACACCAATAGATTAGATAGTATGATGATGATGATTTGCAATATAGGTGCAACCCTAAGTCGTCTCCCAACGAACCTCAAACAGATCTGTCAAAACAAGGCTAAACAAGGGGGGAGTTTTTGATGAAAAACAGAAAACAAAATGAACAAGAACACAATAAATCAAGATGCAATCAGTTGCAAACCAATCCTTCTATCACAGTTTTCATTGCCTTCTCAATAAACCATTTGTTTAGTTTTAATCCTCAAATCGAAAATCAGAAAAATCCTTTAACAACCGCCAAAGATTTGGAAGAAAACCAATAAACAGATTTCAGAAACCTCTTAATTCAATCTATCAGTTTTAATTCCCCTTATTGCACAGATTCGAGACTGATTGAATTACCATCCAAACAGGTTGTTCTCGATTCCAGTTAAAGCCTCAACCGAGCACAAAAACCTTGAATTCTCAAACAAAGACAATGCATGCATTCATCCAACCGGTATCAACACATACACAGATTTAAGAGAGAACGGAAACAAGAAAACAACAAAGTTAAAACTAAAACAAACAGATTTCCATTAAATCCAAGACTCAAACCGGGAACAAGGATGGTGTTGCAACTTGATCACAGAAACTTTAGCCCTCCATCTTGACAAGAACAATGGAGAGAAGAGGAAAATCGGCTACTGTTCACGTCCTTCAAGAATCTCCCTTTAATGGCCTCTTAAGGTGCTTAAATAGAGTTTTAGGAGGAAACCCTAGGTTACCGCAACTTGACGGCCGATTTCGGATAGGTTAACGCGTGTTCTGGGCTTCGGCCTCTTCATAAAAATTGTAGATCAGGAAGAGTAGATGAATTTGGGCTTTTGAATCGCTTGATTTGGATATCGGACGCCCAAGATATGGCCTTTTAAAGAATCAGCATTCAATGTAGGTTTACTAATTTAACCCTGCTTTCTGGTCCCGACTTTGAAGCGCTGTTTGAAGGCCCAAACGAACTCGGATTTGGACAAACCATACCATTCCAGAAAGCTCAAGAAGTCTTCTACAATATCTCTGAAGACATCATCTTCATTCTGGAATTTTATCTCGGCCAAAATACTGAAAGAAGTGCAGAAGGTCAGATCTGCCAAAATTGCCCTTGCTTCTCTATCTCCAATTTCCAAGATATCTCATTGCCATCAAGATGTCTCATGCCCCATCTCATGCTCCATGGCCCTAAACCTGGCAAAATAAAATAAAATAGTGTGAAGCCCAATTCCTATAAAATAAAATGAAATAAAATCAAGATGAATAAAATAACACAACTAATGTGCAGAAAGGACTAAATATGAGGGCTAAATAGTATGGAAATATGTGCTCTATCAAATTCCCCCACACTTGGACTTTTGCACTCCTGGGCAAAACACTAAACACTAACATTCACTCTTTTAAATAAAAAGGATGCAAAGAATGCAAAATGAGAGGCATGGCAAGTTTTATAGGAATTCAACACTTCAAAGATCATCTTTCTTACACTTCCCGAACAAACAAGTAGCATGGCAATTTCACTTGGCAAGGTGAGTCAAAATAAGCAGACCCTCATAGAATAAGAACATGCTTTCAAGTTCCTCAAATGCTATGCCCAAATCCACCCAATCATAATTCCACTACCAGATATGCTCATCTTCTAAATCTCCACTCTCAGCGCTTTATGCATGCAAATCAAAAGGACTTTTATTCATGGCTCAAACATGGTAAGGTGAAAGGGATAGGTAAGCTTTAGGAAGAAAGAAAACATTCAAGACAATCCCAAGATCAATGAAGAACTATTAAGCAAGCAGAAAATAGAACCCTTTTTTTTTTTCGCATGGTGGGTGCGTTTTACGCTCCATCCCACCTTGGTGAGTGCGTTTTACGCTCCATCTCACCTTGGCCTTTGGCCTTTCTATCTTTTTTTTTTTTTTATTCCAAAGGACTTGCTTAATTTTTTTTTTTAATCAAGGGATGCAATGAATGTTCTTCAACCTAAAGAAGGGACAAGATCACTTTTTTCTTTCTTTTTTTTTTTTTTTTTAGGTATGACGGGTAAAATGAAAGAATGCCTTAATCATCTTTTCATATGCATGAGCACTGATAGCTTCAATAAAGATTCAAAACAAGTTCTGGAATGATACCCATAATTCAGTGGATGCAGGCATAGCATAAGAAAGAACAAGAACATGCACAAATATCCCCACAAAGACTACCTCAATCAACTCACCAAGCCAAACTCATTTCCAATTTACTTGAAAGCCCAAAAAGATAAGATCAACTTTCTAATCATGCTAAATTCTTTCAAACTCAATTTGCCTCATTTTGCAATTTTTTTTTTATATTTTTTTTTTATTTTATTATTATTATTATTTTTTTTTTTTTTTAACTTTTCTAAAACTCCTCCCCCCACACTTAAACATTACATTGTCCTCAATGTAAGCATGCAGCAAGAATCAGGTATAGGACAAGTAAATAATAAAAAACAAAATAGGGAGAGAGGAACAGCCTGATTTTGTCAATTGTAGGTGGCGTTGAGGAGATGCAGCTCCTCCATAGTATGCTCCTGAAAGCTCTCGTAGAATGGCTTAAGCCGCTGCCCGTTGACTGTGAATCGCCTTGTGGTTGACTCATCCATAAGCTCAACTGCACCATAAGGAAAAACATGAGTAACCACAAAAGGACCAATCCAACGAGAACGCAACTTACCTGGCATTAGTTTGAGACGGGAGTTGTATAGGAGGACTTTCTTGCCAACTTCAAACTCTTTCTTGTTAATCAATTTGTCATGAGCAGCCTTAGTTTTTTCCTTGTAAATTCTGGAGTTCTCATATGCTTCCAATCTCAATTCCTCAAGCTCTTGCAATTGAAGCTTTCGTTGTGAACCAGCCTCTGTCATATCCATGTTACATTGCTTTACCGCCCAATAGGCCTTATGCTCGATCTCTACCAGCAGATGACATGCCTTTCCAAAGACCAGTCGATATGGGGACATGCCAATAGGAGTCTTGTAGGCTGTGCGGTAGGCCCAAAGTGCATCTTCCAACCTTTTGCTCCAATCTTTCCTGTTGGGTTGGACTGTCTTCTCTAGAATATGCTTGATCTCTCTGTTTGAAACCTCAGCCTGCCCATTGGTCTGTGGATGGTAGGGCGTCGCCACTTTATGTAAGACTCCATACTTTCGGAGCATGGATTGCATCGTTCTGTTGCAGAAGTGGGATCCTTGATCACTGATGATGGCCTTGGGAATGCCAAACCTGCAGAAAATATTAGATCGAACAAAATCTGCAACCACAGAAGAATCATTAGTCCTGGTGGCTTTAGCTTCCACCCATTTCGAAACATAATCCACAGCCAAAAGAATGTACAAAAAGCCAAAAGAGACAGGAAAAGGACCCATGAAATCAATGCCCCAAACATCAAAGATCTCACAAAATAGTAAGGGTTGCTGAGGCATTTCATTCCTACGTGATATTGATCCTGTGTGCTGGCAACGTGTGCAATTCTTACAAAATGTATGAGCATCTCGAAAAAGGGATGGCCAATATAAATCTGAGTCTAGGACCTTTCTAGCTGTGCGTTGAGGACCAAAGTGACCACCACATGCAAGTGAATGACAGAAATGCAAGACTGAAGCAAACTCAATATCGGGCACACATCTCCTAAGGACTTGGTCACTACACATGCGCCATAGATATGGATCATCCCATACATAGTACTTGGCCTGACTTTTAAATTTACTTAGCTGATATCTCTTAAGATGGGCAGGGATATCAGATGCAGCTAGAAAATTAACAATGTCAGCATACCAGGGCTCAGTACCATGTAAGTGATAGAGTAACTCATCTGGGAAGTCATCTTTGATAGGCTGACAGTCCATGGTAGTGGCATCTGAAGAGGAAGGAAGCCTGCTCAAATGATCAGCCACAAGATTCTCAGCTCCACTCTTGTCTTTGATCTCAACATTGAACTCTTGAAGTAGGAGCATCCACCGTATCAACCTGGGTTTGGCATCGTGCTTCTTCAAGAGATATTTCAAAGCTGCATGATCAGAAAACACAACAACATTAGAACCCAAGAGATAAGAGCGAAATTTATCTAAAGCAAACACAATGGCAAGAAGCTCCTTTTCAGTAGTGGTGTAGTTTGCTTGGGCGTTGTCCAGAGTACGCGAGGCATAAGCAATGACGTGTGACTTCTTCTCCACTCGTTGTGAAAGGACGGCACCAACTGCATAATTGGCAGCATCACACATGAGCTCGAATGGTAAGTCCCAGTTGGGTGGCTGAATGATGGGTGGAGAAGTCAAGCGCCTCTTAAGCTCCTCAAAGGCCATCTTGCAAGACTCATCAAATTTGAATTCCACATCCTTCTGAAGCAGGTTGGACATTGGAAGGGCAATCTTACTGAAGTCCTGGATGAATCTCCTGTAGAATCCTACATGTCCAAGGAAAGAACGTACCTCCCGCACAGACGCGGGGTAAGGCAAAGAAGAAATGATATCGACCTTGGACTTATCAACCTCTATACCCCTCTTGGACACAACATGACCCAAAACAATCCCCTGTTCAACCATGAAATGACATTTTTCAAAATTTAGGACAAGATTCTTTTCAACACATCTCTCCAGGACTCTACCTAAACTGATTAGACACTCATCAAAGGAGGTCCCATAAACAGAAAAATCATCCATGAAAACTTCCATGCAATGCTCAAGTAAATCTGAAAATATACTCACCATGCATCGCTGGAATGTACCTGGGGCATTACATAGACCAAATGGCATCCTCCGGTATGCAAAAGTGCCAAAGGGGCAGGTGAAGGTGGTCTTCTCCTGATCCTCTGGTGCTATGCAAATCTGAAAATAACCAGAAAAACCATCAAGAAAGCAGTAATGGGACTTCCCAGCTAACCTCTCTAGCATCTGATCAATGAATGGGAGTGGGAAATGATCCTTCCTGGTAGCTTGGTTGAGCCTCCTATAATCAATGCAGACTCTCCAGCTGTTTTGCACTCGCATGGGTACTAGCTCATTCTTCTCATTGGCTACCACTGTGAATCCTGTCTTCTTTGGAACTACCTGCACTGGACTCACCCACTTGCTATCAGAAATAGGATAAATAATGCCAGCCGAAAGTAGTTTACTTACCTCTTTCTTGACCACATCTAGAATGGTGGGATTGAGTCTCCTTTGGGGCTGTCTCACTGGTCGAGCTTCTTCCTCTAAATGAATCCTGTGCATGCATAAGGAAGGGGATATACCAGGAATGTCTGCAAGTGACCAACCTATGGCTCTCTTATGTTGCTTCAACAGATTCAGCAACTTCTC
Source organism: Diospyros kaki (assembly GCA_036245055.1). Lineage (NCBI taxonomy): Eukaryota > Viridiplantae > Streptophyta > Magnoliopsida > Ericales > Ebenaceae > Diospyros > Diospyros kaki. The sequence goes on from BSEG01000012.1 coordinate 29,752,031, forward strand.
CTCTTGGTCAGGCTGAAGGTTGTTGGCAATGATCACGGGTAGCTTGTCTCCATCTGCCAAGTAGGCGTACTTCAGATTCTCGGGCAGGGGCTTACACTCCAAGGTGGGTGGCTGTTGAATTGAAGGCACCAGTCTGCTTATGTTGCCACCTACCTGCAATACATTCTCAACAACAGAAACTTCCTCTATGGGAGGCACATCAGAATCACATATAGTATGAGAAGGTGCACTCTCAATAATACTCAAAAACTCATCTATTTCAGAACAAGCACTACACTTACTGAGTTCGTCATGACACTGAAGGCAATGCATATCATCAGGAAAATTATGGATGGTGGGGAATTCAGACTCAAGATCATACAACTCAACACATGCTTTCTCCACCATTAAGTCAATAAAGTTAACATGCAAGGCAGAATGATCTTCTAAGGGATATTTCATGGCATCAATGATATTGAATTGAATAGTGTTACCAGCGAACTCCATAGATAAAGTACCCTCATGCACATTAATTATTGTCCTTGCAGTTTTCAAGAAAGGTCTACCTAGAATAAGTGGTGCGTGTCCAGGTGTGTGATCATCCTCCATATTCAAAACATAGAAGTCAGCAGGGAATATGAAATCTTTTACCTTCACTAACACATCCTCTAATACTCCCTCAGGGTATGCTGTGCTCCTATTTGCCAACTGGACCACCACTCCTGTAGATGTCAATGTGCCTGCACCTGCCTGCAAAGAAGAATACACAGATTTAGGCATCACATTAATAGAGGCTCCTAAATCCAACATAGCATTATGAAATTGCAAATTTCCAATAGTGCAAGGAATAGTGAAAGTCCCTGGATCTTTGCATTTCTGAGGCATGGTAGGTTGAATCAATGCTGACACATTTCTTCCCAAATTGATCTTTTCATTTCCTTTCAGTTTCCTTTTGTGGGTGCACAAGTCTTTGAGAAATTTGGCATACTTGGGAATCTGTCTGATGGCCTCCAAGAGTGGTATGTTCACCTCAACTTTTTTGAAAGTTTCCATGATCTCCTTGTCTAACTCAGCTTCTGCCTTCTTTTTATTTTGAGTGGCTCGATGAGGAAATGGCAGTGGATGGCTGTAGGAAGTCTTTCCTCTATCTTGATCAATGGTGGGCTGCTTGTCCTTTTGAATGGAAGGAGGCTGATCTTCCTTTTGGCTTTCTTGTTGCTGCCCAAATTCTGGTTGTGGAGAGGGTTGACTGCTCAACTCCTTACCACTGCGGAGAACGATAGCACTTACATTGCCCCTTGGATTTGAAACTGGCTGTGAAGGCAACTGACCCGAACCTTGACTCCGTAGCTCACTGATGTTGGTTGCAAGCTGTCCAATCTGTGTCTCCAAATTTTGTATGGCAGTGTCGGTCCTTTGCTGAAACTGGAGATTGTTGGCAACGAGCTGCTTCATGATATCTTCCAAGCTTGATTCGGATTTAGGGGCTGGTTGTTGTTGCTGCATTGGTTGACTTGGTCTTTGTGCATTGAATCTGTGTTGCTGAGGTTGCTGATGATGTGGCTGGAATGGCTGGTTGGAAGGACCTCCATACCTCAAGTTTGGATGATCTCTCCACCCTGGATTATAGGTGGCAGCATATGGATCATATCTGTGTTGCTGCTGATGATGTTGTGGCTGCTGATGATGCTGTGGCTGGAAGGGTCTTCCTGGAAAAATGCCAGCACAAGCTTCTGTATTCTCCTGCAATTGAGGACATTGGTCAGTAACATGGGAAGATAATGAACAAATACCACATACCTGCTGAGATTGGGACTGTCCTTTATCAAGGGCTAGCTGTCTGACCATGGAGGCCAATTCCTCCAGTTTGTTCTCTATCCTCTGTTGGTCATTGATGGAAGCAACACCAATCTCATTAGCCTGTCTCATGGGAATGGCTGACCTAGTACCAAACTGTTGGGCATTCTGTGCCATCTTGGAGATTAGCTCTTGAGCAGCTGCTGGTGTCTTTTCAGAGAGGGCTCCTCCACTAGCTGCATCCACCAAATACCTATCCATTGGAATAAGACCTTCATAGAAGTATTGGATCAGCAGCTGGTCACTGATTTGATGGTGTGGACAACTAGAACACAGTTTCTTGAATCGCTCCCAATACTCATGTAATGTCTCCCCATGATTCTGCCTTATGCCACAAATTTCTTTCCGAATGGCGGCTGTTCGAGATGCTGGAAAGAACTTCTCCAAAAAGATCCTTTTTAGCCCATCCCAACTTGTGATGGCAGCAGGTGGTAGGTAGTATAACCAATCCTTTGCAGCTCCATCCAAAGAAAATGGAAAGGCCCTAAGCTTTATCTGCTCCTCATCAACTCCTTGTGGCCTCATTGTGGAGCAAACAACATGGAATTCTTTGAGGTGCTTGTGCGGATCTTCACCTGCAAGGCCATGAAACTTGGGAAGCAAATGGATTAGCCCAGATTTCAATTCAAAGGTTGCATCCAATTGGGGATATTGAATGCATAAAGACTGATAGTGCACATCAGGGGCAGCCAATTCTCTAATGGTTCTACCATCCAAATGACCAAGATTTATATTATTTCCATTATTTCCATTCCCATTACCAGCCATTGTGTTTAAGTCAGGGATAGGTATAGAAACAGAAATAGAAAGAATATCAGATGCAACAGAAGGAATATCAGATGCAATGGCAGAAGAGGTAGGAGGATTATCAGCTATCCGAAGCTCTAACTCTCTAGCCTTCCTTTGCTTCCTAAGGGTCCTTTCTATTTCAAGGTCTAGGTCAATTGGTATGCCCTTAGAGGATCTGGTCATGCACAAAATTTCAACACAAAAACACTGAGGGACCTAAAAACACTAAAAGCCACACAAAATCAACCACTGAGAAACACAAAATGGCCCAAAAAGTGGTCTAAACGTTGGAATTTGGCCAAAAAAGGGTCTCCTCACTGCATAGCAGTGACATTGATTCCTCACACCCCCATTTCTTTGGACACCAAAAATCAGCCCAATCGGAGCAAGTGAAAAAAATGTGAACAGTAACTGTTTGCCTCAAAATCGTTTTTTTTTTTTTTTAAAACTGGCTCCTATTTTGCCTCAAAAACCACTCTAAATGCAAGAAAACATCAAGGGAAGCATATAGACATGAAATAACATCAAGTAAGGATGAGAAAGGAAGAGGATAGAACCAGTTTCTTGATCTCAATCCTTAAATATTGCTATCTGTCATGGAGGCTGTCAAATCTGCTGAATAGGAGTCTTCTGTTTTGCACTTGCTGATTTTTGTTGCTATCTCTTGCACTTGGATGCAGCTTGCTGGTCTCCTACAAAACAGAGAATAAGAGTTTTCTATCAGAAAATAGAATAAGAGAAGAAGAGAAGAAGAAAAGAAGAGAATAAGAGAAGAAGAGAAGAAGAGAATAAGAGTTTTCTGTTTTTTGCTGGTCTTCTTGATCTTCTTGATTTATTTATGGCATAAACTTGGTACGTGGCGTTGTATCTAGCAGTGCCGAGTATGGTTAACTCGCTTTGGACCAGTAGCCCGCAACCAGCTAGTTTCCAACCTATATACCAAGTAGCAACCACAATTTTTTTTAAATCAGTCTTCTTTGACAGAAACGAAATTGGTTCCCCGGCAACGGCGCCAAAATCTGATCGGGGCTGTCGAACACCAATAGATTAGATAGTATGATGATGATGATTTGCAATATAGGTGCAACCCTAAGTCGTCTCCCAACGAACCTCAAACAGATCTGTCAAAACAAGGCTAAACAAGGGGGGAGTTTTTGATGAAAAACAGAAAACAAAATGAACAAGAACACAATAAATCAAGATGCAATCAGTTGCAAACCAATCCTTCTATCACAGTTTTCATTGCCTTCTCAATAAACCATTTGTTTAGTTTTAATCCTCAAATCGAAAATCAGAAAAATCCTTTAACAACCGCCAAAGATTTGGAAGAAAACCAATAAACAGATTTCAGAAACCTCTTAATTCAATCTATCAGTTTTAATTCCCCTTATTGCACAGATTCGAGACTGATTGAATTACCATCCAAACAGGTTGTTCTTGATTCCAGTTAAAGCCTCAACCGAGCACAAAAACCTTGAATTCTCAAACAAAGACAATGCATGCATTCATCCAACCGGTATCAACACATACACAGATTTAAGAGAGAACGGAAACAAGAAAACAACAAAGTTAAAACTAAAACAAACAGATTTCCATTAAATCCAAGACTCAAACCGGGAACAAGGATGGTGTTGCAACTTGATCACAGAAACTTTAGCCCTCCATCTTGACAAGAACAATGGAGAGAAGAGGAAAATAGGCTACTGTTCACGTCCTTCAAGAATCTCCCTTTAATGGCCTCTTAAGGTGCTTAAATAGAGTTTTAGGAGGAAACCCTAGGTTACCGCAACTTGACGGCCGATTTCGGATAGGTTAACGCGTGTTCTGGGCTTCGGCCTCTTCATAAAAATTGTAGATCAGGAAGAGTAGATGAATTTGGGCTTTTGAATCGCTTGATTTGGATATCGGACGCCCAAGATATGGCCTTTTAAAGAATCAGCATTCAATGTAGGTTTACTAATTTAACCCTGCTTTCTGGTCCCGACTTTGAAGCGCTGTTTGAAGGCCCAAACGAACTCGGATTTGGACAAACCATACCATTCCAGAAAGCTCAAGAAGTCTTCTACAATATCTCTGAAGACATCATCTTCATTCTGGAATTTTATCTCGGCCAAAATACTGAAAGAAGTGCAGAAGGTCAGATCTGCCAAAATTGCCCTTGCTTCTCTATCTCCAATTTCCAAGATATCTCATTGCCATCAAGATGTCTCATGCCCCATCTCATGCTCCATGGCCCTAAACCTGGCAAAATAAAATAAAATAGTGTGAAGCCCAATTCCTATAAAATAAAATGAAATAAAATCAAGATGAATAAAATAACACAACTAATGTGCAGAAAGGACTAAATATGAGGGCTAAATAGTATGGAAATATGTGCTCTATCACTCCCCGGCAACAGCGCCAAAATTTGGCTACACTCCTCACCCTACAATTTAGATAGCCTTAATCAGTTTGAATGTTCAGTGTTGAAATGGTGAGGAGGTTTAAACTCACCAGTGTGTGAGTGTAGTTGTAGCACAAATATAAATTCCGGACAAGTCCGGGTCAATTCACTGGGAGGTTTATTTAACAAAAGAATGGTTCATTCAGGTTGATTTATCCAAAGAGAGCTAAGTTTTCTTGATTGTGAAAAGGTTTTTTGGGATATTAAAAAGGTCTTGGGTTGGGGTGAGTTCAGAACCAATGCCTAATAAATCTCTTATGGCAATTTAAACAACAATATTAATCTGAAATAAACAGAGGATCGTTTGGTAGTTATAATTCAAGATACAAATGATTCTCAGCTAAGCAACCTTCATACATGATATGAGGGTTCTAGGTTAAGATGACACTGTAAATTGTATTATACTACAGACTATGATTTGATCGTCTGAGCTTGGGTATATCTCATCTCCAATTCTAGCAACTCTCATACATGGCATGAGAGTTCTAAGTTAGGATGATGACCCAATCCAAACTCACCAAATCATTTACACACTCAACTTGAGTTTAACTTAGATAAATCTTGCATTCATCGAGGTTTGGCTTATCTTGAGATTCAAGAACATTGGACACTGTCCTCGCCTAAACCCAAGGTTAGATTTAGCTACTCATTTCCATTTAAAAGTTAATTAACAAGAATTTAAATGGTGTAATTTAAATAACAGAATTAAAATAGCGGAAACTAACCAGCCATTCAAGCGGTGGATAATTAAAAGACAAGAATTAAAATTGCAGAAATTTAAAGGCATAAACTAACCGGCCATTTAGGCGGTGGATAATAAAGTAATAATAAATGACATAAGAATTTAAAAGAAGAAAGAAAAGAAGTAGGATTGCAAGACAAAATAAGAGAGAAAATAAAAGAGAACAAGAGCAATTAAAACAACTGAAATTTCATTCAAGAATAATCATCCCTACAAGTACACCTAAGTGCTCTATTTATAGGCTAAAAGATGTAATGGAAACCACTTAATTATATATTTTAATAATACAAAATATCTAATAGGTGATGTAAGCAATGATGTCATTCCAACCCATGATGTAAGCGATGATGTCATCTCAACCATGATGTAAGCAATGATGTCATTTCAACCATGATGTAAGCGATGATGTCATCTTATCCCATGATGTAAGTGATGATGTCATCTCAACCATGATGTAAGCGATGAAGTCATCCTATCCCATGATGTAAGCAATGATGTCAGGAATTTGTGGGACTTGGGCTTTTCATAATTTTGGGCTTGGGCCTTCTTTGTGTTGGGCTTGAGCTTGGGCTTGGGCCTTCCTTGTGTTGGATTCTATTTGATTGTTGGGACAAGTGCACTTGAAACATCCTCTAGACTCTATAATTGGCCTTTGAATTATTAGCAGTAATAATGGGTAATCCAATGTCTTCAATTATGCCCCTAATTAATTGTAAAAGTCAACTTCCTTGCTTCATCCTAAAATAATATGTAATACGAATAATTATTTATTTTAAGCATAAATATAAAGCCAAAATGGGGATATAATTCATTAAGATTTAGGAAATATTAACCCTTATCAGTTTCCTTAATTAAATATGGTTTTTAGGGTGTATCTTGGCTTGAGGTTGAGAATAAATTCAAGTGTTTGTGATTTGGCACGCAAAATGAGGTTGTGCACAAGGATTGAGGCGATCCAAATGCGTCGAGGTGAGTAGTTTACCCAAAAATTTGGTATTTGTGTTACCTAAATGTGTTATGGTTTATGAAAAATGGTTTTGTTGCATGCAAATGGTAGCTAGTGACGGTTGGTTTTATGAGGGAGGTTCGTCTCGAAACGTTTTGAAAGTGAGCATTACATTTTATAAATGTTGTTTATATGATGCATTGAATTTTGAAATGTGACATTGCCTTGCGTTTTGTGCGTTTGTGTGGAATATCAGCGTAAGATGTTGTCTAGATAGTGTAGCCATAATTCTCTAAGGGCGTGACGGAATAACAGGGTTATTTGATGCTGGTGTGCATGTCAAGATAGTTGCCTTGATTTTCGTGCCAGACCGTTTGGTCAGGGAAGTTACAATAGGACGACTAGGTGGTCCATATTGTGTTGTTCATGTGGGATGTCAACTTAGGATGTTGTCTGGATAGTGTAGCCGTAATTCTCCAATGGCGTGATGGAATAATAGAGGTATCTGATACTGGTGTGCATGTCAAGATAGCCGCCTTGGTTTCCATGCCAGGCCTTTGGCCAGGGAAGTTGCACTAGGATGACTCGGTGGTCTATGTGAAATTTTGGAGTTGGGATTGTATGGTGGTTCTCAGATGCTTAGAATGGAAGAGCGATCTGGAGAGATGCGTTGGCTTGCCCCTCTTAAGCTAGAATCGCGTCGTGTCGTCAAGGCGATATGGTGGCATAGCTTTTAGAGAGATTACTCTTTTCTTGTGGTAGGGTCTAGTGCTAGGGATTCTCTTAGGCGAGGGCTTGCCGAGTGTATTGGTTTATTTCATGTCTTGTATTCATTCATGAAAAATGTGATTTTGAACACTCACTTAGATGATTTATAATCTAATTTAGACTATATCCCTGGAATATTCAAACATTCCAGGTGAAGGCAGCAGTGCGAAGGGAAAAGGAATTGCCAAGGAGTGACAACGATTAGAGGATAGTTTACTTTATGTCGTTTTCAATTATATATGTTGTTATTTTGAGGACGTCTTGTAAACGTTAGTTCGACTTTATAATATGAATAAAGTGGTTTCGATTATGACCTGTTAAGGTTTTGATCTACCTTTCGCATTTGAGTTGATGAACCTGCCTTAGTTTATTGATAGTTCATAATTGATATACTGAGAAGGTGTAACAGGATCTTCGGGGAACGGTGTTTGTGTTGGGTTTCTGTTGTTTGTTTGGAAAAAAAATTATATCCCTGGAATCTTACGTTACATAACGCCTATCTGGGAGAGCGGGGTGTTACATATAAAACTAGACGTCGATTTACGATCATTAACATTCAATTAAAAATCTGAATATGTGAATCCATTCATATGAATATCACCACCTCCATAAATTAGGAACATATCTTTAGTTTTTCTCAAGTACTTCAAAATATGCTTCACTGTGATCTAGTGATTCTAATTGGGACTGGATTGATATTTGTTAACAACATTAACTGCATAAGCAATATCAGGCTTTGTACATATCATCCTATACATAAGGTTCCCGACCACCTAAGCATAAAGTACTTTACTCATATGATCCCTCTCTTCAGGAGTGTTTAGGGACATCCCTGAAGGACCATCAACGAGGATACATAGCATGCAACGAAAGCGTTTTTAAAAAAAACTTTCCTCGTATTGATTAGAATCTAGGAAACTTACTTTTCCTTCGGATTACCGGACGGAATGGAGTGACAGGAGGAGGAGGGGCGGGAGCTTCTTTGCGTGGTGGAGATGACGGCTGTCCTGCAATCCGTCGGCTCCTTCACATCAGAACTCGAACGTTCTCTTTTGATCTTCCAAGGTATGACTCAAACTCGTGGCCTCTCTTTTGGTGAAGAAGAGTAAAAAACCATTAGATGAAAAACAACTAAAGAGAGAATATATATAGGGAGAACCCTAGGGTTAAAACCCTAGTGGGCCAAGATCATTTAATTAATTTTTCTAATTGGGTTAGCCCAATTAATTAATTAAAAAAATAATGAACTATTATTTTATTCTAGCCCAATTAATTATGGACCATTCTGAATAAAATAATTCTCTCTCAATGTAATTCACCCAACAAGCCAAATGTATAATACATGAGTTATATCGAGCTACCCCGGGGACCAAAAGACAAATTATTCATGGCTACTAAAATGACCAAAATATCCCTGCTACCCAGTAGCTATATTTTGTCATTCTAAGTGTTCCAACTATCACCATATGGTAACACTGACTCCACGAATAATTTTGCATGTGCAATGTCTTTGACCTACTAGTGTAATGATGAAAATACCCCTCTGCGTAACACCCATCATTTAGAAAGGAATAATGTACTAACACCTCTCTAAATGATTTCTACCATCCTTAGATCACTAGTCCAATAATCCATGACTACTCGAATGTACTTTCTTATCACTGGGAGCTACCCAGAAGCACACACTCTTAAGTCATGTTCCCAGGGCCCTGGATTATTTGATTATTCTTGGACAATCAGAAGGGGGTGAATCACAAAAACTATCTTGTATTAGTCTGTCTTAGCTAATTAGAAACCATACTCCCAACTCAAAAGGTTATTGATCTTTGATAAACCTCACCTACAATGAATCTAAGAATATAAATCTAGGTTCACTAGACCACCAACTAATACTCAAGTATTAGAGTACTCGTCCACGTAGTAGCAGTGATAGACTAGCTCCATGATAATTAGTACTTTGTCATTAGCTTCTATCACAGGTCCACTCTACGCATTCCAAATGCACTTGTACAATTAGAGTAAACGGACTGTTTACTGGCTAAGGCAAGCCATCCTCCATTAGGATCTATTGCACAATGATCTTATCATGATAGAATGCCCAGTTCTATCAAAAGATCAAGAGCAATATTTTTCTTACTTATTAAGTACCCATGATTCATGCCTAACTGTGAAGAACGACCCATCACATGAATCACTTACTTAATAGCATGGACACTTTTCCAACAATTAAATGCAAATAATATATGTGCCATAAACTGACTAAAAGAAACATCATTACCATAAATTAAATAAAACGTGTCTTTAGGGCATACATTTCCAACAATCCCTTTAAAGAGATGAATTCTAGTTTAGACAGATAATTGGTGTTTTTTTAAAATTTAGCATGCGAAACCTCTTTAGTAATTTATCTATGTACAAGGTTTAGGAGAGACCAATCAATTTTCTAACTCTATCTCTATAAATTCTAATCCCCAAAATATAGGTAGCATTTCCAAAATCTTTCATGGAGACACTCTAGATGACCAAGCTTTGGTTGACATCATCATGTCTACACTATTACCCATACTAAGAATATCATCCACATACAAGACTAAGAACACAACATTGCTCCACTAGCCTTATTGTATACACATGATTCATCTGGATTTCTCATGTAACCAAACTCTTTAATCTCATGATTAAAACGGATGTTCTAACTCCTCGATGCTTGCTTTAGACCCTAGATTGATTTTCTGAGTAAACACACCTAACGTGGATCGACAAACTCAAAACCACGCGGCTATTCTATATAGATTTCTTCTTTAAGAAACCCATTCAAAAAAGCTATCTTGATGTCCATTTTCCAAATCTCATAGTCATAGTAAGTAGTAATAACTAACATCATCCTAATGGACTTAAGCATCGCGATTGGTGAAAAAGTGTCATCATAGTTAATTCCTTAACATTGATGATAGCCCTTAACCACCAACTGAGTTTTATAGGTTGAAACCTGACCATGAACACCAATTTTTCACTTGAAGATCCATTTACACCTGACAGGAACAATTCCGTTAGGAGGATCTACCAAGACCTAAACCTGGTTAGAGTACATAGACTCAATTTCTGAATCCATAGCTATTTGCCACTTTGAGAAATCAATATCAAATATCTCCTCCTCATAGGTGGTAGGATCAACTAACTTGTCACTATTCCCATACAAGAATAATTCTTGTATCTCGTCTATTAATAAACAATACCATCAATTCAGAGGATGGGATACTCTATCTGACCTATGAGAAGTTGTGAAGGATTTGTCTAACTTGATTCAACAGACTTAATAATCTGAATGGGTATTTGAGGAACAAAAAACTCTTCTTTTGCCAAATCTATCTTCTTTTCTGTATCACCCTCCTAGATGAACTCTTTTTCGAAGAAGATAACTTGTCTAGCGACCACAATTCTTGGAGCAGTTGGAAAATAGTCATAATACCCTAAACTATCTTTAGGATATCCCCACAAAATGACCTTTCTTAGATCTTAGATCCAACTTCTTTTTCCTAAACCTTTTTACATGTGCATGACAACCCCAAATCCTAATATGCTTAAGACTCGAAAGTTTTCTAACCTATGTCACATATGGTGTGGTTGATACAGCTTTAGTCAGAGCACAATTCTACAAGTAAATTGCGGAAAGAATGGCATAACCCCACAATGAAATTGACAAATCCATGTAGCTTAGCATAGAACGAATGTAATACCCAGTATTTAATTTTGAGAGTATTTTCAAAAATAACGAGGGCAAAACGATATTATTATAGTTTCAGGCCTATGTGTAATATTCAAAACGCAATCGAAAGGAGAGGGACTATGCCAAAGCAAGTTAATAAAGGTAAAATTGTCCAAATAAGCGATATTTTTCAAAATCAAGAGATTTACAAAAGTTTAAAGTAAAAAACACGCAATTAGGGGCATTTAGACGAAAGTGTAGATTTTGTAAACTGTTCGAGGGAGGTCAAATTGACAAGTTTTTCAAACTTTTCTAAGGGAAATAAAGAATATGGAACTTGTGGGTAGTTAAGGAATTAACAAAAAGTCCAAGCGTGCCATGGATAGGGAGAAAATGAAATTAAAAGTTGCTTGGGGGACTAAAATGCAAATTTTGGAAAGTTGCTTGGTGTGTATCCAACCAGCCGCTCTATGGCTGTCGGCAACCACCTAGAGGCATCGAGAAGGTCATCTAGGAGGTGCTAGCATAGCTCCAGACGATGATGAAGCCGTTAGGGCTCGCCATTGGCCGAAAAATGCTAGGATGTGATCAGTTTTAATGGTGGAAGAGATTTCCGATTTGGATGAATCTTTCGAGGGTTCTAGCTTGTGATTTGGGGCTTTTTGATTGGTTAGGAGGCTAGATCTAGGGTTAAGGGGATAAGATCAATCGATTTGTGGTGGAAATTCGGGTCGAGATCGGGTATAAATAGCCAGCTGAGGCCAAGGGTTTTTCAAAGAAATCGAGAGAAATTAAGGGCATTTTGGCTTGAATCAAGGCTCACGGATAAGGGGGGGTTTTTCTTTGAAGTTTGGGGAGAATTTCTGGAGAGTTTGAGAGGATTTGGTGCAGATTTGGAGGGGTTTCGCGAAGCTCGCCAGAAAATAGGGCTTGGCCGAACCGCGACCTGCAACTGGGTTTTAAACCCTCTTCTAGTGACTTTTTCTGACGTTTGAAGGCACCATCCTGGTCGCCTCATCAAGCCCTTCAAGGCCCTATAGGATTTTGGAGCATTAGAGATCGTCAGAGTCAAAGAAAAAGGCCAGAGAAGACGACTGCACCGGCTACGCGTGGGCTCCACTCGCTGAATCCTTAGGTGGCGCGTGAGGGCACGTGAGGAGTCGATTGGGTTGTTGGAAGAAAGATTACACGATTTTTGAGGTGTGACATGCTTTTTGAGGCAAAAACCAGACTTTTCCGAATTAAGGTGAGTGGTTTGATTCTAGTTTTACCTTGCTTTGAAATGTGTTGGAGTATGTGTAGTGGATTCAGGTGAGTGGTTTTACCCTCCCGAACTTCGGATTTTCGTGATTGGACCAATTCTAGTGAGCGGTTATACGCTCCGAAACTTGGGTTGTTTTGCAAAGGCATTTTTCTTATGTATTCGTGGCATCATTTGCATATTGAACATGTGATATATTGCATCAACTGCTTTTACTTAAAAGAGTTAGTGCATGGCGTGTGATTCTCATATGATCGGGGTATTGATATTCGTGTCGGTGCTGTGTTCGTGTGGGATGGGATGGTGTCCACTTGAGAATAGGGCAATGTTAATCCAGGTGAACGAGTGACACGATAGGGCACTCGAGAATTAAGTATGTCATGACAAGGTCAACCCCAACGGTGTGTGGAATGGATTTTCCACGGGAGGTTGAGGATGTCAAGGAGATTTATGAAGTTAGACATGTTGCATGTTGTTGTTGTTGTCTGAGTATGCCATGCTCATGTATCTTTCATGCATTGTATAACCTTTTCATGCCTTCACTTAGATGTTTTATCATCTAACCTGGGTTATACCCTTGGAACATTCAACGTTCTAGACTGGGATCGCTGTGAGGTCAAGGACATGGCCGGTGGGGCCAACGGTGTTTAGTTGATAATCATTATATCATTTTGTAAGTGTTTCCACTTATTTTGTTATATGTATGAATGATCACATGGTGGTGTTGTAATCATTTTGTAACAATGTAATGTGTATATCGGTGTTAGAAGACCTTGTATGTAACTCGTGGTAGGCCACGACATTTTGATGATTAAGTATTTCGTTGTGTTATATAATGTCTCGTTTAGTTAAGATTGTTGATCTTGTTAGTTAAACGGGCAAGATTGGGGTTCTCGGGATTTATATCTGCATGTGACGATTATTCTCATGGCGCCGTGTGTGGCGGACTTAAAAAAAAAAAAAGAAATCCTAGGAATTGCCTTATAATGATACGCCCGTGTAGGGCGGGGTGTTACAATGAATCATGTCTAACAGAGTTCTATTTCTATGTTCAGCCACACCATTCTACTATGGAGTGTAAGGAGGTGTCAACTGTGAAACTATATCATAAGCCTTAAGATAATCAACAAACTCAGTACTCAAGTATTTACTTTCTCAATCAGATAGAATAATCTTGACACTCTTTCCTGATTGGTTTTCTACTTCAGCCTTGAACCCTTTGAACTTTTCAAAGACTTCAGACTTATACTTCATCAAGTACACATAACGATACCTTGATAAATCATCAGTAAAGGTCACAAAGTAAACACAAGCACCCTGAGCCATAACATTTATAGGCTCACATACATCTCAATGTATTAACTCTAACAATTTAGTAGCCCTTTCCCCTTGTCCAACAAAAGGGGACTTTTTCATTTTTTCAAGAATGCATGACTCACAAGTTAGCCTAGGTTCAAAACCTAAATTGGAAATAAACCCTCAATGAGCTAACTTCATAAGCCAATTCTCGCTGATATGACCTAGCCTAAGTTGCCACAATTGTTTGGGATTTATGTGATTATCTCGATAATGCTTTTTATTTTTTATTTTTTATTGTGGTAATAGTGTTAGCAACCAATTACTGACTATATTCAAACACGTGTTTCCAGGAAGTATAAGTCATTTACTAGTACAACCTTGCCCACACACACATTACTATAATGTATGTAACAACAATTGTTGGCAAAAGAAAATTCATAATTTTGTTGTACAAGCTGAGGAATTGAAATAACGTTCTAAATAGCATTCGAAATAAGTAAACAGTCATACAAAACTAACACGTAGTATGTTGTCTAGTACCGTTTTGGTCACCTCTTTCCGTGATAGACTAGAGGTTGCCCATATCAGTAGTACCCGTGTGTCAAAATTTCCCGCATAACTCTCATGCTCAAATTAATTTCACCGGAGAGGAAACAAAATTAATAGAGGAAGCAAAAGAGCACCTAAGCAGTGAAAACTCTCTACTTTTAATCTCACCTCATGTCCAAATTCCTTCACCCAACCACCTTCACCTCTGCCTTTAATTTGTAACCATGTTGATCGCACCATCTTTGGCTGAGGTGGCACCGGGAGTCGACTCCCAGAGTTGAGGCAATCGACTCTCAGTGCTCAGCAGGTTAACCTTTAACTCGCAGTTACCCAAGATACATTAGGCACATGATATCGATACCAAAGAAAACACTATATGGTGTGTGACTTTCTAGATTCATTACTCGTTAATAATCAGATAATATCAAAATCCATTTCGACACTAGCCAATACCTTGAGCCATCACCAGAATCTCTCCATATCCTGATGATGATCCGAGAGTTACTAAATAGCGCTTACCAGCGGTTTAGGACAATAAAGGTGGCAACGAAGTCTCACTTCAAGTGAACCTATTACAATTAATGATTATCGTGTGCTATAATCTTTTCATCACTTAACATCCCAACTTAGCAATACCATGGAGTGATAAACTTACAAACTCAGTAACTATGTGTCTGACCTTGTCAATGTGACTAGAAGATACCTCAGGAAACACCTTTCTTGATAATCAATCTGCCATGCCCAACGACTATCTCGACACTAACAATAGATCACATAAAATGTTCACCCCATGAATGACGATGACGGTGATAGATCATATCCCCAACACCTGTCTCCATATACTAGCAATATAGAACCACATAGATGAACCTCTTCACCTCCCAATTGGATGGTTCGGCTTATTAGCAAATAACACACACCAATACACAACACAGCCATGTCGGTTCAAGTCTAAGTGTAGAACTTTTAATAAAATTGAAAATAGTATGTAAACTACCTGGATTACAGTGGAAAAATCGAATTTGATTTATCTAACGACCTCTGTGGAAGAAAACTATAAAAGCTTTCTTATACGTTCACCCCTTGTTCGTCCAAGGCTTGAATGGTGATGTTGAAGACAATATATGAGCGACCAGAAGCTGATTCTGATTGTTGTTTGTTTTCATTGGGTGCTATGCCTATTTATAGGTATCACATAGATATAAATAAGCATATCTCTTTAGGAATTTGAATCTAATTCAAATTCCAATCAGTTATCCCATCATATTATTAAAATTCAAATGTGAGTGAATTTGAAACAAATTCAAATTCTAAACATTTATCTTATCATTAAGAAACTTATCCTAATGTAACCGTAATTCAAACAATCTCCCACTCTGATACATGGGATAATGCTCAACTCATCTCCTCATACAGAACATCAAGGGGTGCGACCTTGATGAAAATGATAAGAGTACTGTATCAAACAATCATCAGTGCTAACATAATACTGCTATAAAAAGAAATAAATGAAGGCAATGTCATCTATGCCTTAGATAATAAATAACACATCTATTAGATGCTTTTAATCTCTCAAGAGTAACTCTGAACAACATTTGATCATTAATTGAAGTTCTTGCACTCATGACCATCACACGGATGATCGTTCGGACTATGAGTTACAAAACTTACATGATGTGGTATAAATTATCTTTCATAAAATTCGAATCAATCCATCTCTTAGTTCAACCACTTGCCCAGTCATGGCTCGCCTAGTTGCTTTCTTGCTGGCTAATTGGTTGACATGCTAAAGTAGTGTAATTGAACCTCTACTTCATGAAACAATTTTAGGTTAGAAGGCATATGTGAATAGGGTCCCACGTAGTGATAGAGAGAGAACAATCTTGTCACTTCCCTATAATGGTCAAACAAGTGCATTCAGTATGACGTGCATGCTATGGTGGAGCTCCCACTAATCAAGGATGTCACACTCAAAACACCATACATATGTAGGTTCAGTCACCACATAGGGACTAGCCTGAGTTACTCAACTCATGAGTGCTCACATCTTGCTATTCTCAGGCTTAATATGGAATTCAGAATAAATCCATATTCGACTTCTTCAAATAAGCCTCATCTTAGCCGTACTAAGGCGACAATAATGATCTTGAATACTCTTCATGTATCAAGGCACTTACAATGACCACATAAGTCTAAGAGTAAGCTGTTTCAGCTGCAAGGAGTGCCCTAGAACTTAGATACCTAAGAAAAAAGGTATGTCTTTGACGAACGTCTCAAGATGTGATTTATGACCCTAAAAGAAATCAAATCTAAAACAGTTTTCGGCATAGCTAAGTTATAGCATGAAAAATCAAATGAAGATAAGGGGTTTTTGGGAAGTCAACAAAACCCTGTAGAGGTTCTAATTTTGTGATTAAAACAACCCTTAAGTGGTTTCGGGATGAAACAAAAGGGTTTACGATCAAAACATATATTCGGGTCTAAGTGCAAATTATTAATTTTGGCCAAGGGAGGTTAAAACGATGGTTTTTCTAAATCGTCAGGGGTGAAATGAAGATTTTGGAACTTATGAGGCTTAGTGGAATTGTTGGATAACTCAGGGGCTTCAAAGAAAGGCCAAAATGGCAAAGGAAAGAAGTTGGGGGCCAAAATACAATTTTCAGAATTTTTACAACAAGGCATGGCCAATCTAGCCACCAAGCATGGGCTAAATCCGGTGATGGGATGATCATATTTTCACCAGGACATAGCCAAGCATGGGCCAAGGTCATGTATGGGTGAAGCAATGACCTTTGATTGGTTGAAGAATGGCTGGGGTTTGCCTATAAATAGGCAAGGGTTTGGCTGAATGTTGAGCATCAAATTGCTCAAGATTGAGGGTGAATCGAGGGAAACCAATAAGGGTCTTTTTTTCCTCATGTCTAGAGCATCATTTTTGGAAAGTCTGGTGAAGTTTCATGTTGATTTGAAGGGGTTTTAAAAGTTGGTCGAAAAATCGAGCGATCACCAAAAGTGGTCTGAATATTGGCTGATTCGGCCTTTTTCGGTGGTTGGTTCGACCATCGGAGGGTGCCCCTAGGACTGATTCAAGGAGGACTTCAACGTGGTGGAGTCAGATCGGTTATTGGAAGGGGAACCAGGTCACTAGGGGCAAGTAGGTGGCCAGAGAAAATGATGCACGTAAGATTCACGGGCAACATATGCACCTAGCGCGTGAGACCCGGGGTAAGATTGTAATTGTTTTTATTATTTTTATAAAATTAATTTATGATTTATTATGGTGAGAAATTGGAGAAAATACTTGTAAAGGTATTTATTTTGGAATTATTGAGGGAAAAATAGGAAGAAAATAGAGGAAATTAGGAGAAAATAAAGATTGATATTCTTTAAAACAAATATGATGGATAGGGATCGTTGAAGCTCGAGGTTGAGCAATAGTACGCCAGACACGAGAATCGAGGTTGGGCACGAATTTTGAGAAACTCTTGAATTAAGTTCAAGGTGAGACTTTGGTACTCAAACTCCTATTTTTGTGTAAAGCTCCTATTGCATGAAACGTGTTTTGTATAACATTCTTGTACGCAAAATCTTATTGTTCTCTTGCATGAAATCATGTTGCATATATGAACTTTGTTTTCCTGAAAATATATGTTGTTTGCTTTCAACTGTTGCATTTATAAAATCCATGTGGCCATACTGTTGTACCTATTTGTTGTTGCCCGAAGGCAAAAGTCTGGATATCCCTCAAGAGGCGCTATGTGTGCGCCATCATGCAAGCTCTCGTGAGGAAGACCGTGAGTCTAAGGGGCAACGGATGTGGTGATTGCATGAGTTCTATGAGGTCAGGCCGAGGTGACATGGTTAGGGACCTCTCGTGTTCACGGGACACTTCGGAGTAGTCCTCGTTGTTTCCTCTTAAATTTTATACCTATTTATGCTTTTTTGGAGTTCTCACTAGTAGATTCATCTTCTAATTGGACTATGTTCCTGGAATATTCTAACGTTCCAGGTTCGATAAGCGACTCTAAGGGAAAAGAGATGGTTCAAGAATAAGCTCGTTTTGCTATTTGTAGCATGTTTTAGCATATCTTTAAGTATGTATGAGAAATTTAGTTGATAAGAACCTCAATATGTTTTTGTTATGTTTGAGGCGTTCGATTATCACTTTCGAGAGATGATATCCATGTAATCTATTTTGTAGATGTCTTGAACAGTTGCCTATATGATAAATAAAGCATTATAGTTGTGTACCATATCATGTTCGATCTATCTTCTGTATTTGTAATTATATCACCTGTCTTAGCTATTTGTTTATTAGGCTTGTTAGGCTGAGAATGTGAGATTGGGATTTTTAGAAATTGTATGTTGTTCATTAGTGGATGTGGTGTGAAAAAAAAAAAAATCTTGAAATCCTAAGTTATAACACGCCCAAAAAATTTGGGGTATTACAGGTGTTAGGGTAATCATCCGCGTGAGAGGACCGATCCAAGCTTAGTGACATTCACAAACATGTACAACTATTTCAATGTTTTCCATATCAACAACACAATGTCATATAATGAAAACAGAAAGAAGATAACAAATATCCATCAAGTAAGATAACAAATATCCATCAGTATAAATCAATAAGGATGTCGTAAACAATGATCAAATATAGAATTCAAATTCTACGTAATCCCATACACCTTACATGAGATTTAAATACATTCTTGCTAAGTAGCTGTGTCAATGGGTCAACCAACATTTCAGAGCTAGGAATATAACTCAAAATCACTTCCTTATCCCTAATTAATCCTCTAATGAAGTGATATCTTCTTCTTATGTGATTTCCTCTATCATGGAATTTGGGGTCGAGTACGAATTGCATTGCAACCATGTTGTTGATACAAATCTCGACAGGTTCATCAGCCTAAATTTTTGCCTCGAGCTCACGAAGGAAAACACTAAGCTAGGTTGCATGTCTTCCAGCTTCTGAGCTAGCCACATACTCTGCTTCCATGGTCGACTGAGCAACGCAATCTTGCTTCTTACTTTGCCAAGAAATAGAGCCTTCACCAAGAGTGAAAATATATGCTAATGTGGAGACACTATCATCTATATCTTTGCCAAAATTAGCATTAGTGTAACCATGTACTTTCATATTTCCACCTTGGAAAGCCATGACATAATCATAAGTACCACGTGGATACCTCATGATTCTCTTGACAACTTTCTAATGTTTCTCACCTGGATTACTTTGGTATCTGCTTACTAGCCCAACGGTGAAACATATATCAATACGAGTACATTTCAACAGCACTGGCATATGGTTTCTTTTCCATTAGTTTCTTTTCTTCCTCTGTTTTAAGGCATTGACTAGTACTTAAGGTGCAACCTTTATCAACTGGAGTATCAACAAGCTTTGAGTTATCCATATTAAATTGTTCAAGGATCTTATAAAGGAAAGTCTCTTTAGACAAATTCAAAAGCCTCTTTGAGCGATCCCCCGAGATCTTAACTCTAAGGATATAACTCGCTTCCCCTAAATCCTTCATCTCAAAGACAGAGGATAGCCATTCCTTAACGACATTGATCATCTTTAAGTTGTTTCCAGCCAATAAGATGTCATCTACATATAAGGATAAAATCAAGAACACATCTATTGTCCTTTGAACATACACACAATGGTCTTCCTCCATCATGGTCAAACCTATGGAGGTGAAAACTTCATGAAATCGTAGATACCATTGTCTAGACAACTGCTTGAGACCATATATGGATCGTTTGAGATGACGCACTTTGCCTTCCTTCCTTTCAGTAACAAAATCATGGGTTGATTCATGTATATCTCCTCGTCTAGTTCTCCATTAAGAAATGTTGTCTTGACATCCATCTGGTGTAGCTCAAGATCTAAATGAGTAAGATTGAGGCTAGAATCACACGAATAGAGTCAAATCTCACCATAGGAGAAAATGTCTCCAAGAAATCAACACCCTCCATTTGGGTGTAGCCCTTCACGACCAACCGAGCCTTATACTTGTCGATTGATCCATCAACTCGATGTTTTACTTTCAAGACCCACTTGTTGCCAATCGCCTTTCTATTTGGTGGAAGATCGACAAGTTCCAACACCTTATTTTTTTCCATCGAGTCCATTTCCTCTTTCATAGTGATCAACCATTGATTTTGGTTTGGGAGGTTAAAACTTTTTCATAAGAAGTCAGCTTAGTGTTATCCGAAATTGCACACATTAGTACCCTTCCCTCAATGTCATCGAAATGATGACGAGGGATAAGCCCACATTGGCTGCATAGAATTACTTGAGTGTCCAAGGTATTGTCTATGGGTTCACTCCCACTAACTGCAGGAATCCTCCCACTGACCAAAGGTGTTTCCTCTTGTAACTCATACAATTGGGAGTCCTTATCAACCTCACCAATTCTTGGGAACTCATCCTCAAGAAACTGTACATCCCGAGATTCTATCTCAATCAAACCCCCACTAGGATGTTCACCATACATGACGTATCCTTTTGAACCCGTAGGATGTCGAATAAGCACCTTCTTGTTGGCTCTTGGTCCAAGTTGGCCATACTTATGGGACGTGGTATGAACATATCCATCTGACCCCAAGGCCGCAAGTGATCCAAGTTTGGAATTCTACCAGTCCATAACTCATAGGGGATAGAGGGCACGAACTTGCTTGGAACACGGTTAAGTATGTGGGTTACAGTCCACAACGCATCTCCCTAGAAACTAATCAGGAGATTCGCCTACACAAACATTGATCTAACCATTTCTAATAAACTCCTATTCCAACGTTCTGCAACACCATTTTATTGTGGAGTGCTAGGAATTGTCAAGTGTTGAACTATACCTTTTTCCTCACATAGACTTCTAAACTGATTAGAAAGATATTCACGGCCTTTATCGGTTCAAAGAGTTTTTAAGTTCTTATCCATCTGATTTTCAACCTCATTCACAAAGCGTCAGAAGCAATCTAAAGCTTCTAACTTGTGAGAAATCAGATACACGTAATTGAAATGTGAATAATCATCTATGAAGGTAATAAAGTATGATGCACCATGACGTGCCCTCACATTCATAGGACCACATATGTCAGAGTGTACTAACTCCAAATGATAAGATGTACAGGAAGCCTTACCTAAAGGTTTCCTCTTGGCTTTACTGGCTAAGCAAGGCTCACACACAGTGAGTGTCACTTTACTAAAAGATCCCCATATACCTTCTCATGCCAGCCTTGCCATCCTTTCTTAGTCCACATGACCAAGTCTTTTGTGCCATAAATCACAATCAACATTTACAATAGAAAAAATAGAAAAAACTAAAGCAATAGAACAATTATCATAAACAGGATCCAAATTAAGTTTGAAAAAACCATCCACAAAGAAACCACTACCAAAGAATGTATCATCCAAATAGATGTTCACACAAGTATCACGGAAAAGAAAAGAATAATCTTATCCTAATAAAAATGCTACTGATAATAGATTACTCTAGGAGCATACATAACGTCCTTAAGGAGTAGAATCTTGTCATTCTTCATCTAGAGCTGGAACGAACCAACTCCAAGAACTTTTTCTTGTGTGCCATTCCCAAGCGTGACGTACTGAGTTCCCACTGGCACCTGGTGGTAATCCACAAACCCTTCTTTCTCAACATTTATATGTCGTGTTGCTCCTGTATCCACAATCTACTCAGGACATGAGTATGCAACTAATGCATGTGAGTAAGCATGAATCAAAGGAGAATAAGAAGAGAAATGTACCTTCTTCGGCTCTGAACAATCCCAAGTAAAGTGACCTTTCTTCTTACAATTGTAACATTTCAATTTGGAAAAGTCTTTCTTTCCTCGTACCCCTCTCTTGGCCTTCTTTCCCTTGCCAATATTAGGTGTAGGACCTGATGCCCTCGATCCTTGTTTCTTGTGTTTGGGCTCGAAGCCCTCACGTCTGTCGACCTTGGCTACAAAGCCACTGCACGGTTCTCTTCGATATGCTCTGCCTCAAGCTCCAAGTGACGTCAAATATCATCAAAAGTTTTGATATTTTCATTGTGTGTCATAAGGAGCTTCATTTGAGACCACTCAAGGTCAAGTAAGGATCTTATCATCCCTAAGAGTTGCTACTCATTAGTAAGTGCTACTCCTGCACTCTGAAGATCTCTGATGAGTGAACCCATCACTCTCAAATGCTCAGCCATGTTGTGCCTCAGGTCCTTAACATACTGTTGAAATTTTAATCGTAAAGCACAAAGCTTTATTGTAGATGTCTGACCAAAAGTCATCTTCAGCTTTTTTTGCATTTCCATAGCAATCTGCCAAGGCTCAAACTAGCCTATGAGGTCATCCTGCATGCTAACAAGCATTATAAGACGAGCATAACGGTCCATCTCAAGCCATTTATCGTAGGCCCATTGTGTCACCAAGGAAACATTTTCCCCTTGCGACACGGGATGTGAAGTCTCCAAAACGTCCCATACTTTCTCCATCTGAAGTAGATACTGAATCTGCTTCTCCCACGTGGAGTAGTTAGATCCATCTAACTTTTCTATCTTAGTCATGCTTCCAGCAACTGAACTGGTGGTCATTGATCACTGAATCAGGGATAACAAAAGACATTCAACTCACATGTTCAAGGCAAACAATTAAATCAAACATTTAGCTATACACTTCAAGATCAACAAATTGTCAAGCTTCAAAGTCATCACTCTTAATGCACAATTAAAAATGTAATGACTCAATTGTTTATGTAGAACTAATCCATAAAATCCAACAATACATTAGGACCCACACAAGGCCCAAGATCAGTACTAAACCCAAATTAATTATCAATAAAAGTAAATATTTGGAAACAACAAATAATTAATTAAGTAAATTTTTATTGATTAAAAATATGCCATATCACATCTATATATAATTTTAGATTCAAAATTAAACTTATTAATTTATGGTTTAAAAGAATAATCTAAACAATTATGATGACAAAAATTAAAACACATAATAAATGTCATGAAAACAATTTTACTAATTGTAGAACTTTTAATAAAATTGCAAACAGTATGTAAAATACCTAGATCATAGCGGAATAATCGAATCTGATTTGTCTAACGACCTCCAAGGAAGAAAACTATAAAAGCTTTCTTATATGTCCATCCCTTGTCTGCCAAGGCTCGAATGGTGATGCTGAAGACAGTATATGAGCGACCATAAACTAATTTTGATTGTTGTTTGTTTTCATTGGGTCCTATGCCTATTTATAGGTATCACACCGATATAGATAGGCATATATCTTTAGGAATTTGAATCTAATTCAAATTCCAATTACTTATCCCATCGTATTGTTGCTGATTTAAATGCGAGTGAATTTGAAACAAATTCAAATTCTAAACATTTATCTTATCATTAGAAAACTTATCCTAATGTAACCGCAATTCTAACACTAAGGATTAGCAACACCATTGCAACCTAATGACATAACCATTATCCACTATCCCATGTGGTTAGTCATTGACATCACATTCGGTGCGGTGTTCTCCAAGAACCACCCACAAATCTACTTGCGACTTTCTAATGTCATATGGTGCATGACACACCATCTTCCCGTCTAACTCATGTTGAATGAGATAGTAACCCCTGTGCTAGTCTATACTCTACTAATTAGAATCCTTATTTGAAGAATCTAAGGATTAAGAATCATTTAAGAAATTCTGTTACCAGATAATCCTGTCACGCAGTGTCAACATCTTGAGAATAAGATTCTCAAACAGAATATCCAGACTCATTCATGTAATAACTGGATAAGATTCTCAAACATTGCCATGCAATGTTTACATATTTGAATTCAGCTCATTAGTTTCAAGCATAGTAGTTTTAGTTTTCATTGTAAGCATAAAAGATTTTTTAACATCACTACTTGCATGCATACTTCTCGAATGCATATGTTTTCCATGAGATTTGAAGGTTAAAATTTAGAAAAGCAAATAGAATCTTATTGCTACCAACATAACAACTTCCTTATTCCTCTTCTCAAATGCAACCACCTTTCAGTATATATTCTATGTTTGAAATATGTCTTGATAATCTTTATGAAAAATGTATTAATTCATAAAAATTTATATTGAACTACTGCATTTCGTTTTAAGTTATGAAATATGTATTTTTAAATCAGCCCCGATGCATATTTTTTTAGTACTGTAAAAATTTTCAGTGCACCCAATTCACCCCACTTTTGGGTGTTCTTTTAATTTAAAGAAAAATTGTTTAAATCTTTAAAACTTTCTAAAACACGACATGCTCTCTAATATTGATGGTTTGGATTTATTTTCAAAATGAAAAGTTTTAAAAGAAATTATATCTTGGAAATAAAAACACCACTTGCAATACTAAATTTTATAAAAAAAAGTAAATTCTTTTAAAAATGCATGGATAGCTTGTAGAATGCTATTAACCATTCTTCTTACTGTAACTTCATCAAAAAGAAGTTTTTCAAAATTAAAATTAATAAAATTTTATTTACGTTCAACTATATCATGAGAAAGATTAAGTAATTTGGCTATATTGTCAATTGAAAAAGATTTACTTTCTAAACTTGAATACAAAAATTTAATTAATAATTTTGCATCTCAAAAAACAAGGAAAGTAAATTTTAAATAATTTTTATATTTATTTATATTATTAAAGAGTCACCAAAGTAACTCTTGTATAGGGCCATAAATATACTTGACCTGGCCTTATGTGATGGCAATGTGATTTAGCTAGCAAGAGAGGGGGGTAGACAGAAACACAGAGAGAGAGAGAGAAGAGTTTGACTATGGTAATGATGATGATGGAAAAGAAGTGGAGGATAAGATGAAATATCTCCCCCACTCTCTCTCCCTCGAGTTGGAAAATGATCATCAAAAGCCATGTAGGTTGCAACAATGATAATGGTGTTGCTAGCAATTTTATTTTTTTATTTTTTTTAATATTTCTCTTTCCTCTCTTTCTTTTCTTTCCATCTCTCTATCTTGCCCATTGAAACTAGTGGTGGATTTGGTTGGTGAGAGAGAAGAGAGTCTAGAGAGGAAGAGAGATAGATAGTCAATCAGGGGTAAAATGGCCATTTTGTCCCTTTTTCTTTTAATGGTAGGGGGTCTGTTATTTTCAAAAACACAAGGACAGTCGGAATTTTTTTGTTAAATCTCACGGGTGTCAAAATGAAATTTAACCTAATTTATTCAAATATAGAAAACCATTATATTAACCTGTACCTGTAAAATAATATCATATTATGATGCCTTCTTTTTTAAGCACAACTAACTTGTTGCCTATAATGCTATTAATATTGAATGCTCCATCTTAGTTATAATCAAATAATCAATGTTTCTTACCACATGACTCAAAAAGTTTCTAGTTATTCAAATAATGCAAGAAAACATGGTGAGACTTGAGATTGGTATAACACCATGGATTTACACCTAAAAGTGCTAGCTGAAGGTGACTCTCGAGTTCATGAAATCAAATAATACACCAACCTCCTAATAGAGTACCAATATGGGATTATATGAGAATAAACTCCCCTTATTTAATTGTTAGCATCTGTTGACACACATTTTTGTAATACCTCTCATCGAGCGATATGAAGGTCTAGGACAACTTACCCTGATGGACCTACGCGAACTTCCCAGAGGGGTCACCCATCCTCGGATTACCCCAGCTTAAGCACGTTTAACTTGGGAGTTCTTTGCCTACATTCAACCCAAAAGGTATCTAACTGATGTTATTTCTTTGCTTACTTATTCTCGATATATACTACCCTTCCCTAGGCTCTAGGGGTATTACACACATCGTGTCATCATCATGGGGCTCACAACTGCGGATCAGCTCTCAACTATCGCCCTTCAACGACCAGGAGTCCCACCGCACTTATGAGCTCCTCAGTGGTTGCCCTCTGGGTAACCGATGTGGGATTCATGCCTAGGGGCCAATCGGCCCCCTGGTCCCTCTGATTAGTTCTTCAATCGCGTTCTTTAGCACCCAATGGTATCTATAATTTCATGAAGCTGTCACTTCCATTGGTTTGACCATGATGGAGGAAGACCATTGTGTATGTCCAACGGACAAAAGATGGGTTCTTGATTTTGTCCTTATATGTAGATGACATCTTATTGGTTGGAAACAACCTGGAGATGATCAACACCATTAAGGAATGGCTATCCTCTGTCTTTGAGATGAAAGATTTAGGGGAAGCGAGTTATATCCTCGAAGTTAAGATCTCAAGGGATCGCTCAAGGAGGCTTTTGAGTTTGTCTCAAGAGACTTATCTTCGTAAGATCCTTAAACAGTTTAATATGGATAACTCAAAGCCTATTGATACTCCAATTGATAAGGGTTGCACCTTGAGTACTAGTCAGTGCCCTGAAATAGAGGAAGAAAGGAAACTAATGGAAAAGAAACCATATGCCAGTGCTGTTGGGAGTCTCATGTACCTTATGAAATGTACTTGTCTTGATATATGCTTCGTCGTGGGGCTAGTAAGCAGATACCAAAGTAATCCTGGTGAGAAACATTGGAAAGTTATCAAGAGAATCATGAGATATCTATGTGGTACTTATGATTATACCCTAGCTTTCCAAGGTGGAGATATGAAAGTGCATGGTTACACTGATGCTGATTTTGGCAAAGAAAAAGATGATAGTGTCTCCATGTCAGCATATGTTTTTACTTTTGGTGGAGGCTCTATTTCTTGGCGAAGCAAGAAGCAAGATTGTGTTGCTCAGTCAACCATGGAAGCAGAGTATGTGGCTAGCTCAAAAGCTAGAAGACATGCATCCTGACTTAGTGCTTTCCTTTGAGAGCTCGGGGTAACAGCTCAGGCTGATGAACCTGTCGAAATTCGTATCGACAACACGACTACGATGCAGTTTGCACATGACCCCAAATTCCATGGTAGAGGAAAGCACATAAGAAGAAGATATCACTACATTAGAGAATTGATTAGGGATAAAGAAGTGATTTTGAGTTATATTCTTAGCGCTGAAATGTTGGTTGACCCATTGACAAAGCCACTTAGCAGGAATGTATTTGAATCCCATGTGAGGCGTATGAGATTACGTAGAATTTGAGTTCTATATTTGATCACTATTTACGATATTCATTTTGATTTATGCTGATGGATATTTGTTATCTTATTTGATGGATATTTGTTATCTTATTTCTGTTTTCATTATATGACATTGTGTTGTTGATATAGAAAACATGGAAATAATTGCACATGTTCGTGAATGTCACTAGGCTTGGATCGGTTCTCTCATGCGGACGATCACCCTAACACTTCTGTGGTGTGCAGGATGAGACAACTTACTCTTGGACTTATGTGGTCAGTGTAAGTACCTTGATATATGAGGGGTATCCAAGCACTACAAAAAAATCAGCATTTAGCGGTAGTTTTTTTTGCATTTAGTGACGGTTTTTAAAACTGCTGCTCAGTCAGTCATCGCAGAGTGTTTAGCGGCGGTTTTCAGCAACCGTTGGAATAACCGCTGCTAATTTTAAATTTTGCGGCAGTTTTAAAAACTGCTGCTAAATAAGTGATTTAGGGGTGGTTTCTATAATATTTAGCGGCGGTTTTGAAACCGCCGCTAAAATTAAAAATTTATTTTTTGATTGCCCGCGCCCAACCCGCCCTGCCCTTGCACACCACGTGGCGATGCTGGAAATTAAATCCCAGTGCGCTCTCCCCAAGTTTCGAACCCAAGACCCCTTGTGCGCGCTCGTGCTCGCAAACCGCCAGATCTGCGAAGAACCCCTTAACATACATGCACACACACACACACACACACATATATATATTATATACTAATCTAACAACTAATTTTAAGAATTATATTTTATATTTTTTAATATATATTAAAAACATTTATTAATTGATTATTTTTTAAAAGAATAATAGAATAAATTAAAAATAAATTAATTGAGTTAAATTAAATAAATTAATTGATTAAAAATAAAAAAGAAGATTTTATATATTTTTTAAAAATTATTAAAATTTTATATATTAAAATTTTGTTAAATTTATTTTTATTTTTTAATTATATTTTTAATGAATTTTGCTATTAATTTAAATGCAATTTTAAATTTATTTTTAAGATTTTATATTTATTTAATTTTTAATTATTTTCTTAAGCAAAATTTAATTTTTTAATGAAAATAATGAATTTTAATATTTAATTTTTTTATTTAATTTTAATTTTTAATTATTTTTTTTTTGAATTTAGTGACGGTTTTGAAAAACCGCCGCTAAATTTAATTTTTTAATGAATTTTGCGGCGATTTTTCAAAATCGCCGCAAATATTATTTTATTTTTAATTTTGAATAATTTTTAACTTTTTTTAAATTTACTAGCGGTTTTTCAAAAACCGCCGCTACATTTTTTTTTTTTGAATTTTGCGGCGGTTTTTGAAAAACGTCTCAAATGTTAATTTAATTTTAATTAAAATTTTTTTTTTGAATTTAGCCGACGAAACAGAATTTAATTTTTTAATATTTAATTATTTTTTAAATTTAGCGACAATTTTTTGGAAACTGCCGCAAAAAAACATGTTTTACTGAATTTTGCTGCGATTTTATGAAATCGCTGCAAGATTTTAAAAAAACACCGCAAAAATCTTATTTTGCAACAGTTTCAAAACCGCCGCTACATACCATGTTTTGCGGCAGTTTTAAAAACCGCTGCAAAAAATCAATTTTTTTGTATTGAAGGTTGTTCTTGCCGCCTTAGTACAGCTAAGATGAGACTTATTTGAAGAAGTCTAATATGGATATATTCTGAATTCCATATTAAGAATGAGAATAGCAGGATGTGAGTACTCATGAGTTGAGTGACTCAAGTTAGTGCATCTATAGTGACTAGGGCGACATCTGTACAGTGTTTTGAGTGTGAAATCCCTTATTAGTGGGAGCTCCACCATAGCATGCACATCATACAACATGCGAGTGTATAACCGTTATAGGGAAATGACAAGATTGTTCTCTCTCTGTCACTGTTTGGGACCTTATTCACATATGCCTTCTGACCTAAAATTGTTTCATGAAGTTAGGTTCAATTACACTACTTTAGCATATCACCTAATTAGCCAGCAAGAAAGCAGCTAGGCGGGCCATGATTGGGCAAGTAGTTGAACCAAGAGATGGATTGATTCGAATTTTGGGAAAGATAATTTATGCCACATCATGTAAGTTTTGCAACTCATAGTTCGAATGATCATCTATGTGATAATCATGAGGTCAAGAACTTCGATTGATGATCAAATGTTGTTCAGAGTTACTCTTGAGAGATTGGAAGCATTTGATAGATATGTTATTTATTATCTAAGACATAGATGACATTGCCTCGTTTATTTCTTTTTGCAGCAGTACTATGTTGGCATTGGTGATAGTTTGATATAGTACTCTTATCATTGTTATCAAGGTCGCACCCCTTGACGTCCTGTCTGAGGGGATGAGTTGAGTATTATCCCATGTACCCGAGTGGGAGGTTGTTAGAATTATGGTTATATTGGGATAAGTTCCTTAATGATAAGATAAATGTTATGAATTTGAATTTGTTTCAAATTCATTAATATTTGAATTTTAACAATAATATGGGATAAGTAACTGGAATTTGAATTAGATTCAAATTTCTAAAGAAATATGCTCATCTATATCTGTGTGATACCCATAAATAGGCATAAAGCCTAATGAAAAACATATGACAATCAAAATCAGTTTCTGATTGTTCATATACTGTCTTCGGCATCACCATTCAGTCCTTGGGCGAACAAGGGGTAGACGTATAAGAATGCTTTTATAGTTTTCTTCCACGGAGATTGTTAGGCAAATCAGATTCGATTATTCCACTGTGATCCAGGTATTTTACATACCGTTTGCTATTTGTTCAAAAGTCCTACACCTACTGATTTTGATTTGGATCTAAATGCTATGCTTTGGTGAAGTTGACATGGAGAACCAAAGGCATAGCATAACAAAATATAAAGGATTCCATTTGCAGTCCCATCCTTGGTTTGAGAAGAGACATTGACAGCACGTATAGAACTTAGATACCATTCACCATTCGAAACCAAGTTGCAACTGATGATATAATTGGAGGGATAAGGATTCCATTTGTCTCCTTACTATGGTTTTGTTTCCT
This sequence comes from Diospyros kaki, assembly GCA_036245055.1. Lineage (NCBI taxonomy): Eukaryota > Viridiplantae > Streptophyta > Magnoliopsida > Ericales > Ebenaceae > Diospyros > Diospyros kaki. The sequence goes on from BSEG01000012.1 coordinate 29,782,539, forward strand.
CACGGTTAAGCCTTCTTCCAATTAGGAAGAAAATGGTTTCCTCTCCTACTTCGAGATGCAAAACCCAGCACCATGCTAGCTCTGTCAGCTTGCCTCCTACCTCTCATCCCCTAATTCCTGAGTTTGATGAGCAGTTATGCAGAGTAAGAACACTGAAGCTGCTACATCTTCATTTTTGCTATCACTAAGCAACCAACTGGATGATCTTGAAGGTTTGTATGCTTGTGTAACGGATTTGTTTCTACTGCCAAGCATCCAACAAGCCTTGGTCCAAGACCACAATGAGAAATGGTTGATGAGAATGTGGAAGGATCCTCAAGCTGTTGGATGTGTGTGCCACTGCTAAAGATGTTTTCTCACAGATAAAGCAAGATGTGGGGTATCTTCTATCAACGATACACTGGGAAAGCGATGTGGATGACTTTCATTGATATCTAACCTCCAGAAAGAATACTAAGAAGATGATCCAGAAATCCCTCAAGGATTTGAAGGAATCTGTGGACGAAGATAATGAAACTGAGGCCTTGGTTGGCATGTTAAATGAGGTTGAAGCAGTTACTCTTGCTGTGTTTAAATCTTTTCTGTCCCATATTAGAGGGAGGAGTGTGAAATCAAGGCAAAGAGGCAGGTCTTTAGTTTCCAGGATGGTGCAAAATAAAAATGTTTCATTCCAAGATGAGGAAGCACAAGGAAATGAGTTTCCGTAGGTCGATGCTGCATTGGGTTCAGTCATCTGTAAGAAGGCAAACAATTTCGATAAGGTTATGCATCAATTAGCATAGATGGGGTCAAGCATCCAAGATGTTGAAGCCAAACTAGGATGCTTGTACAGGCATTTAATCAAAACCGGAGTCTCACTGCTCAACATTCTCAGCCACTAGTTTGAAAAAGTAAGATGCATGTCTATGTGCATCCAAGTTTTGTCGTCTAGGGAAAAGCCTTGTAAATGAGAGATGAATCAATCAGATGGAAATTAAAGTAACATTTTTAATAAGTTCCATTTAAAGCTCTTCTGAATATTTAATTGCAATTAAGGCATTGGCATGCAGAAGAATGGGGCTTTAAGTTTAGAAACCTAATACTCTCAGCAATCAAGCCAATTTTATATGGGTTTAACCTGGTGCCTGAATCATGGCAAGGCAACCTTCACCTTTTAATTTTCGCTTCTGTAAGAAACCCTTAGTTTTCTAGGTTTAAACTTATAATCATGTCAAGCCAACCAGGAATACAAGTCTTGGATTAGCCTCTGGAATTTAACGTCTGTCTAGTACTAATTAAAAGAAAACACCTCTATCAGAATATAATGGAAAGAGACCACACGAGGACTTTGTGTAATATAATATAATCAAGGCTGTCAAGATTCTATTTGTCTTGTGGGTAATGATCTAGTAATTAAAAAAAAGAGACAGGAGATTAGTATTGAAATTTTTAATCCCAAATGTTTTAAACAATGACGAAGAGTGTGTTGGCTGCCTATCAGATCGGAGGCAATCACATTCGTTTTGTATAATACTAATCAGGTATCTTATTTCGTGTGCAGATCTTGCCAGCCTCTTGTGCAACAATCATATGAACATTCATTTTGAAAGTCTTCATCAAGACGTCTACCTGATGATAATGCATCGGATGGTAATTAAGTTGGCTTCAATACGCTATGGTATGCATGTGGCTTCAAATAAATTAAGAAGACCTAGAAGGCGGGGAGACATGGTGAAACATCATTAATGCTCCCATATAATTGAAAAGGTTGAGATTCCTTGTGTCTCCTATGTTTCATGATATAAATAGATAGAGGATACACCAAAGGAAGGGGTACATTTGAATTGAGCATTCCAGGGTTAAGCCGTAGTCCAAATCAGAAAGAAAAATGGCTTCTTCTCCTTTGAGATCAAAGTCCCATTATCATGTCCGCTCTATCAGTTTGCCATCCAGATCTCATCCACTCATCCCTCAGTTCAATGCACATTTATGCAGACTAAGGTCTTCCGAAGGTACATCCACCTCATTGCCATCAATAAGGAACAGGGCTAGTGGGCTTGAGGATCTGTATGATTGTGTTGCTGACTTGCTTCTGTTGCCGCACACTCAACAAGCTTTGCCCCATGAAGGCCATAAGAAATTGGTTGATGAGGCCTTGGATGGATATCTCAAACTCTTGGATGCTTGTGCAGCCACTAAAGATATCTTTTCACAGACAAAGGAAGATGTCAAAGAACTTGTTTCGTCCCTACGTAGGAAAAGGAATGCAGTTAATGTTGGAGAATTTTTGGCCTCCAGAAAGAAGGTGCAGAAGGTCATTAAGAAGTTGCTGAAGGACTTGAAGAGCATCAGAAACGAAGACCTGCTCTCAGACACAGACCAAGAAGCTGTTGCCATCGTTAGCGTGCTAAAAGAGGTTGAAGCAGTCACTCTAGCTGTATTGAGGTCGTTCTTGTCATATGCTGCTGGAACAAAGCCAGAATCGAGGCAAAATGGCTGGTCTTTGGTGTCCAAACTGATGCACCGGAAGAATGAAGCATGTCAATCCAAAGAAATAGCTCTCACTGAATTTCAGGAGGTTGATGCTACAGTGCAGTCACTCATTGTTTCGAGCAAATCTGACGACAAAAGAACCATTGAGGTAGTGCAACAGATAGGAAAGTTGGAGTTGAGCATTCAAGGTCTAGAAGAAAATCTAGAGCGCTTGATAAGGCATTTAATAAAAACCAGAGTTTCCCTGCTCAACATTCTCCATCACTAGACAAGAGAGTCAGGGAGCCAATACTGGAGCATCCAAAGCTCAGCCAGAAGCCAATCCTTCATTAGATGTTCACACTAGATCAGTGTAAATGAGAAACAAAAGCTACTCTGTAATTATCCCAGCAATTACAAATCAATATACTCGGAAAAAGTTTTGCATATACGATATTTCTGTCGTCTCCCCTATTTATTCATTTATCCCTTGAAACTGAAAGCAATATCTCATTCCACCTTAATTTGTTAGTTCACCAGTTTTGTTATGGTAAATATGAAATTGGAAGAAAATATACAAATGTTCTGGCTAGAAAGGATCCTAACTTGTTGAATGAACTGAAAATTTTATGATAGCTGTTGTTGAAATGTAAAAGATGTGAGTTTGGAAGTATATATGAAAGCTGCATCACAGTTTGAGACTCCTTTTCTTTCATTCTTTCCTTCCTTTTTTTTTTTTTTTTTTTGGGGGGGGGGGGTGGGAGGGAGGTCGGTTTGTTACCAACTCCATTTCTTGTTGTACAAATCATGTATTTTATAATTGAGGCCACGTGTAGTTCAATGGTTTCAAAGATGTAGAGATTCCAGTTGTCTGAAGAGATGATTAAACATGAATTAACTAAATAGTTTTGAGATTCAAATACTAATTTTATATTGCCAGTGGTTGAGAAACATAACATTGTGTTGTTGGTCTTTCCTATTGGCGGATGGTCTTTTTGTATTAGCCATCCTCTCTCCATAGAAAGCCATGGGAAAGCCGTGCGAATCTTGCCAACTAGCTTCTTTTAGCAACAACCAGGCATGCGGTTGCCAATAGCCTAATTATTGGGTAGAAAACCAAGTGAAAATCAACACCCGCGGGCAATGAGTTTGATCTTTGAAGCAAGGTTGTGGCTGCTTTTAGACCATAGGAAGATGGTGAGGAAGTCAGTCCACAAGGCTCAAGGGATTTGAGGTGTAAGTGTTGATCTTAATCCAATGTTGGGCTTATATATGAATAATTATTTATTGCGGCTGTCAAATAATCTTTAAAGTCTAATTAAAAAGTGATCTGTTAAGTTTTGGGTCATTTGGACTTTAATGTATGTAACAGAGTGCAAGCTTTTAATGTGTAGAGACTTAAAGGATAAATCTGTTTTCTTGATGGGTTGAAACAGAATTATCATTAGGATAACAAACTGTTACTTCTATAAATACAGCGATTATGGTCCCCCGATCACACGAACAAATCAATTTTTTTGTTTATGTGTCCCATCATCAGAAACGAGTTGTAAAGAGAAATTTAAAAGATTCTTTCAATAATTCGTGTTGATTTGAAAGGCTCACTGCATGGATCTAAAGAGAGATAATTCTTATGAATTCAAGTACGCTTTTGTTTATTATTTTTTTATTCTTAATAATTTGACATAGATGTTGTTGGGATTTCAATAATAATTTTTACAATTTAACAGTAAGGATATCAAAAAGTATACACGAGGAAGGACCAGAAAGTGGCCTCTCTAAAGATGTTGAAGAAGTCAAAACAGCTTTAGTCTTTAGGTCCTAGCTTCTTGTCTTCCATCGCTGGAAGAAAAACCATGACAAAGCAATGGGAGTGGCCTTTGGTTACGCAAATGATGCTGTCCAAACTTGCATCGTCGGATAGTGTCCCTAATCAACATCCTAAAATTCTTCTAGTAACTGCTAATTTTTCAAGGTTGCATCAGCTCTGCGGGCAAATAAAAATTTAACCAGCGCATGTGATTGGGCACTAAATTTCGTGCTAAGTTCCTCATAATTATTAACCCAATTTCTCATGAATAAACCCCCTTTGCAACCGAAAGAGGTTCCTTCATGGGTATCGAATCTAACAAATAATAAATTCTTACTCTTAAAAATGTAAATTGTAATAGTAATGAGCAATGTCATATCTACAGAGATTGGTTAGATTTATTCCTTTGAAAATTTAAAATAAATAGAAGAAACAATTGAGTGAGTTTTGAATTTTAAAATTTAAATAATTAAAAATAAAATATTATTCTAAATTAATAAGACAAATCAGAATGTAAAAAGATTAAAGTAAGCAATAGAAATGCTTCTGGTAGAAGGGATTTATCCACCAATAGTTGACGCTAATCATTGATGTCAAAGTCACTAATTTTTCTTGAATACTTAGCCTTAGAAATAACAACAAACTCTGTTTATTTAATGTTTCCCTTACTTCTTAGTTAATTAAAACAACCTCTTCAATTAACCTTTACCTTCAAACAACCCTAGAACAAACTCTCTAAAATTTAATTCAAGGGTCGCATTAAACTTTGTGAAAACAAGACCAAATCTAAACAATAAACACAGAAGCTCGGTTTATTTAATTCAGCACATGTATTCCTTAGGATTTGAACGAAAACTTGTCCATAATCATCAACCCTAGTTGCTACTTATGCAAGAAAGACCAAACAATTACGGATTTGGTATTTAAGCTAGCAATTGATCATGCGTCAAGAATTGAATATCGGTCGTCTATGCAATCAAAATACACAATCATAAATATTAAAATAAGAAGATACATGAATATTCAAGAGAAAATCAAATTGCAAATAAATTCAAAAAGATCTCACAGTGTTCTTCACCATGGCTTCAAAATATTCTTCTACTGAAAAATTAAAGTTTAGTCACACATAATGAGAGAAAGAATTCAAAAAGAAGAGAAAATATAAAAATGATGCTTCTTCCTCTTCTTAGATGTGCTTCTCTGCCTCTTTTTCTTCATGGACTTCTCCCCTTCTCAAGCTTAAATCAAGACCTTAAATAGCCCCGAACAAAGAATCCAAATCAGCCAAAGAATTAGGGTTTCCTGGACTCCCGTAAGTTATGAGCCCGTTTTGGGTCAGATAAAAAGCTTTATGGGTTTCAACCCCTCTTAATAATTGTGGTTCAAAATCTCTAGATGAATTTAGGGTTTTGAATCACTTGATTTGGACATCATAAGCTCAAGTTATGTCCTTTTAAAGATTCAGTGTTTGTATAGAATTTTAATCCAATTAAAATTTGGTCCAACTTTTCGACTCTAATGTTGAAACAATGTTTGGAGACCCAAACGAACTCAGATTTGGACACATAATACAATTATGGAAAGCCCAAGAAGTCATCTACAAAAGCTTTGAAGACCTCATTCATGTTTTTGAACTCTAACATGGTCAAAAATCTACAAGAAACTCAAAAGGTCAAAATATTAAAAAGCTGACATTTTTTAAGTAAAAGTTCAGTTTATTCTAACCTATCCAAAATTGCCTTAACCATAAAAATAAGCATAAATCAGCACAATAAAGCATAAATCTCACCCAAAAGACCATATATAAGAAAAATAAATATATAAAATTATGCACTTATCATCCCTTCTAGAATGAATGTTACGAAGTCTAAGAAATATGGCATTTCTGTCCTCTAGAAGACTAAAAGGACAGAAAAGAGATGCATGTCTGTTGAGTGGCACAAATAAGGTAAAAGAGAGAGAAATGTGCTCTTAACCTTTTCTTTTATCTACACTCAGCTACTCATGAATCGCATATTCTATTTGTATAGTGTCTTCAATAACATGATACTAAAGCTTGCTATAATTTATATCAGGATTAGTTTTTAATCGATTTTTTGACCTTCAAAATGTGGGCAGTTAGTCTTGGACCTTTTAGGACACAAATATTGCCATGACCAACATACACCCATTAAAGTAAGACTACAGAAGTTTTCATGGACATGTTGCAGTGGTAAAACACTTAAAATTTTACATAGAGTATTAAGATTTGAATAAGTACGGTGATTTGAAAGGCAGAATTATTATTGGAATACAACATTTAATTGGAAGACAGCAATAAGGTTAGAAGGTAAGTCCCACATGAACTACAACAAATGTCTAATTTTGAGTCGTAGAATTATTATCCAAATTCCAAGAACATTCATGTCAAATCATTAAGAATAAAATAAACAATAAACGGAAGCATACCTGTATCCATTGTTTTGATTGATTAAAACGGGCCTTTTGATCTTCCAATTGATTCGTAGTTTCTTAGAATCTCTCTATTGATAAGGATGCAGAGAAAAAAAAACTACTTTCAATTGGGGACCATAACCTTTTATATATAACTGCTAAAAACAGTTAATAATTCTTTAATATTTCCAAATTGGCCCCTCATAAATTTAAAAATATAACTTATGTCTCTACACATTAATTCCATGATAGTTTAATACCCAATAGCCAAAAAATAAACTTTATAGATCACTTTTAAATGGCTAAACTTTAAGATAGCACTACACATTTAAAAAAACATTTGTAACCCTATATATTGTATCATTTATTTTCAACAATCTCCTACTGGGCCACATATGTAACCTTACAAATGTGCACAACCTTATGAGCTCCAAAATTTTACTATCATCATTAAGGGTATTTCTGAACAATCTCGTCCATTAATCATACTGATATAGGATCAAAGTGATCTTTGTCACATTTAGCATGACTAAAATTCATCAATGGTCACATATACCAATACAACCAAATGACATAGATCAATCATGGATGTGTAGCATGGAAATTACTTGTGATATGATCCAAACATGTCTATTTCCAACTGGTCCTACCTTATTCTTTAGTGAGATGAATATTAAATATAATATATCAGAGTGAGATGAACCGATACTTTATTTCAATACAAAAAATATTCAAATACAAGAATGTCTTTATAAACAAACATAAAACAACGAGAATACAAACTCCCACTAAAACATGATATCCTCACATAATACAACACCCATATGAACAATGTGCTTATGAAAGACCTTAGGTGGTAATCCCTTGGTAAGCGGATCCGCAATCATGGAGTTTGTCCTAATGTGTTCTATGGAAATCTGTTCATTCTGCACTCTTTCCTTCACAACTAGGAACTTTATGTCAATATGCTTAGACTTAGATGAGCTCCTGTTGTTATTGGAATACAGAACTACTGATTTATTATCACAATATAACTTAAGTGGTCTTTTTATACCATCCAAAATGCACAGCCAAGTGACAAAATTTCACAGCCATATTCCGTGATTGGATGCCTCATAACACGCCACGAATTCTTCTTCCATAGTGGAAGATGCTATGAGTGTCTGCTTGGCACTCCTCCAAGAAATGGCTCCTCCAGCTAGCAAATAAATGTAGCCTGAAGTGGATCTCTTACTATCTTGGCATCCAGCAAAATCAGAGTCGGAATACCCTATGATCTCCAATTGATCCGATCTCTTAAATGTGAGCATGTATTCTTTTATTCTCTGCAAGTATCTCATAACCCGTTTTGCTGCTTTCCAATGATCCATGCCAGGGTTGTTTAAATATCTGTCTAACATGCCAACAATGAATGCTATATCCGGACGTGTACAAACTTGAGAATACATTAGACTCTCGACAGTTGACGCATAGGGAATCTTTTGCATCTCCTTAACTTCCAGGTTATTCTTAAGGCACTGATCGAGACTAAATTTGTCTCCCTTAGCGACAGGAGTGTCACCTAGCTTACAATTCTGCATGCTAAATCTTTTAAGCACCTTATTGATATAGCCCTTTTGTGATAATCCAAGAGCATATCAAGAACGATCTCGATGTATCTGAATCCCTACTACAAAAGAGGCATCACCAAGATCTTTCATTTCAAAATTCTTTGATAGATATCTCTTGGTTTCATCCAACATACCTATATCATTAGTGGCAAGCAGTATGTCATCAACATACAAAACCAGGAAAATATGTTTACTCCCACTGAACTTTTGATACACACAATCATCTATGGCATTAACCTCAAAACCAAACGAGATAATGACTTGATGAAATTTGTGGTACCATTGACGAGAAGCTTGTTTGAGCCCATAGATGGATTTCTTTAATTTGCAAACCATATTCTTTGGGTCTCTTGACACAATTTTCTGGTTGCACCATATAGATCATTTCATCAATGTCGCCATTGAGAAACATCATCTTAACATCCATCTGATGTAACTCAAGATCAAAATGTGCAACAAGCACCATAATAGTCCTAAAAGAGTCTTTCGTAGAAACCGGAGAGAAAGTCTCTTTATAGTCGATGCCCTCCTTTTGAGTAAAGCCTTTAGCTACAAGACAAGCCTTGTATCTTTCCACATTACCTTTCGAATCCCTCTTGATTTTAAATATCCATTTACAACCAATGGGCTTCGCACCTTTTGGTAATGGGACAAGATCTCAAACTTTATTGTCATACATAGACTTGTACTCCTCATTCATGGCATCAATCCACTTTTGAAAATTAGAATCATGCATGGCTTGATGGACATTAATTGGATCATCATCCACCATTCCAATATCTTCCTCATGTTCTTGAAGAAATACTATATAATCATCTAGTATAACACTTCTTCTTTCTTTAGTGGATCTCCTTAGTTCTTGAGGTTGTTGAGTTTGTTCTTCAGGACTAATTACTTCATTTTGAATGTGAGGTTGTTCAACATTGTCTTGTTGAGGTTCCTAATTTCTTTCTTGATCAATGACAGGTATAGAAGCCTGTACATTATCAAAAAAAATAGTAGGAATCGAAACCGATTCCTCCTCAAAGATAATGTCTCTAACCTTATTTTTCCACCCAAACTCAATATACTCAAAAAATGTCGCAGTTCCCGTTTCAAAAATTGACCTAAGTGTGGGATCATAAAATTTGTAGCCCCTAGATCGCTCAGAATAACCAATAAAGTAGCTGCTCACTGTTTTGGAGTCCAATTTCTTTTCATGTGGCCTATAAGGCCTTGCCTCAACTGGACATCCCCAAATGTGAAAATGCTTTAAACTAGGCTTTTTGCCTGTCCAAAACTCATAAGGTGTTTTGGCAGCTACTTTAGTTGGTACTCTATTGAGAATATAAGTTGCAGTCTTTAGTGCTTCTCCCCAGAGTGATTTTGGTAAGGTAGAATGACTAATCATACTTCTCACCATATCCTTAAGAGTTCTGTTTCGTCTTTTAGCTACACCATTCATGCTAGGAGATCCTGGCATAGTGTACTGTGGGACAATTCCACATTCCTCTTGGAATTTAGCAAATGGTCCTAGACGTTGTTTGCCTGAACTGTCATATCTGCCATAGTACTCACCACCACGGTCAAACCTGATGATTTTAATCCTTTTGTTGAGTTGATTCTCAACTTCAGCTTTAAAAGCTTTGAACATGTCCAAGGAATAAGATTTCTCATAAATGAGATATAGGTACCCATAACACGAGTAATCATCTATGAATGATATAAAATATTGTTGACCATTCCAAGAGGCCGTAGGGAATGGGCGATAAATATCTGTATGAATCAATTCTAAGACGTCTGAAGTTCTGTTGGCACCTAATCTCTTAGTTTTGATTTGTTTTCCCTTGTTGCAATCAATGCAAACATCAAGGTCTGTGCAGTCAAGGGAATCCAAAATGCCATCAGACACAAATCTCTCAATTCTAGCTTATGAGATATGACCTAATCGCTTGTGCCATAATGATGCTAAATTTTCTCTGTTTAATTTAAGTTTAGTACCACGAGATTCCACATGCAAAGTTTCATGATATGATGCAACCGTATCAAGTAAATATAGGTTATCATATGCACATAATGAACCAATACCAATAACATTTGAATTTAATGAAATACTAAACTGATTGTTTCCAAATGAACAATAATATCTAGATTTGTCCAATAAAGAAACAGAAATCAAATTCCATTTAAAAGACGGTACAACAAAAGTGTCTTTCAAATCCAAATAATAACCAGTTGCTAATAATAACCTAAAAGTGCCTATTACATCAACTTCCACCGATTTTCCATCACCAACAAAGATGTATCTTTCACCATCAGTTGGCTTTCCGTAGCTCAGGCAACCCTGCATAGAAACATTTATGTGAGTAGTAGCACCAGAATCTAACCACAAAGTGTTTCTAGGTACTGAAGCTAAATTAACCTCAAAACAGACCAAAGTAAGAATTGTACCTTTCTTTGCACGCTAAGCGTGATATTTGGCACAATCCTTCTTCACATGTCCAGGCTTATTGCAAAAGAAACAACCCTTATTGTCTTATTTTTGTTTCTTCTGTGCTGGACCCGTAGGAGCAGCTTCATATCCTTTCTTTCTTTTCTTGCCCTTATCTTTAGAGGTGCTTGCCAAGTGAGCACTTTCAGTTCTATCGTTCTTCAACCTTTCTTCCTCTTGCACACAATATGAAATGAGCTCATTTAGAGACCATTTCTCCTTCTGGCAGTTGTAACTGACCTTAGATTGATTGAAGTGTGCTGGAAGCAAGATTAATACCAAATGCACAAGCAAGTCATCAGACAGCTCAAGCTTTAATCCCTTAAGTTTTGAAACAATGTGAGACATTTCCATGATGTACTCCTTTATGTTGCCTTTGCCTTTATATTTCATTGAAATCAAGCGTTGCAAAAGCGTGCTTGTTTCAGCTTTATCGTTTTTGCAAAATGCTTTTCAATTTCGACAAGGAACTCCTTAGCATTAGTTATCCCTTCGGACACTGCACCCCTAAAGGCTTTTGGAATGTCACGCTTAATGATCATAAGACTCATGCGATTTGAGCGGTCCCACTTCTCAAAGTTCCTCCTATCATGAAGTGAACTTTCATCCATAAGAGGAGTGGGTTGCTCAATCCTGAGTGCAAGGTCTAGATCCATGCAGCCTAGAATAATCGAAATGTTCTCTTTCCAATCCTTGAAGTTTCTCCCATTCAGCATGGAAATTGAATTTATATTGGCAGATATTGTAATAGCAGACACATTAGCTGTATAAAGAACAAAATAACCAAATAAAAACATGCTCAATAGATATCCATAATAAATCAATCAATAAATTCAAATAACGATGAGCCCCATCTCAAGATACTTAGCACAACATTAATATCAAGTCTTTGGACAATAATATTAATTGTAAGTGGTACTCTTAGTGTAGTAATCAAATACTGATAATAATTACATACCAAACAATAAATCTTCCTTTGGGTCGATTTATATTGGTCACATGTATAAACTGAATAATTATCACGCATTTATTATCGCAAGAGCACATGAAATTATGTTAAACATTTACCTTCCTTTGGGTCGATTAATATTCACACAAGTTACATCCACACAACCATTTATATTCAAAATAAATTAATTTCCACAAGAGAGGTCACTTTGGTGACGTGTTGTTTCAATTAATTTATTCCAATATATATATATAAGCAAGCCAATATTTGAATTTAAAATTGCATCAAAATAACCTTAATTTTTTTTAAAAAAAACTAATTAAAAAAAACTATTTTAAATTAATTTACTAAATGCAATTAATTTACTAAATAATTGACTGATTTATTACGGCCCATATCTGTAAACCCTAGGGGATTCATCCCGTAGGGATGGAGGCAGGCGGTTAGAACCGCCCTTCTGCCACGACGCCACTGCCTGAAGGTCGTGGCCATTTCTATTTCTTAATGCAGCAGCCAGATGCCCACTGCTTTCCTTAATGCTGGGGCCACTGGCCGCGACTTTTCATTTTTAATGCAACGGCCAAATGGCCTTTGCTGTCATTACTTTAATGCAATGGCCATTTGGCCGCTGCCATCTTGATGTCGTGGCCACTGGCCACGGCTTTGATTTTCTTAATGCTGCAGCCATCTGGCTGCGGTTGTTCCTTATCGGCGTAGTCTTTGACTGCGTCGCAACTGAATGTAAAAATTTTATTTTAAAAATTGAATCCATGAAAAACTCAAATACCATAACATTAAAAAAAAAAAAAAAAATCATGGATAAAAACAATACGATTCTTAATGATTCAACATGAAAACCGCTCTGATACCACTTGTAGAATTATTATCCAAATTCCAAGAACATTCATGTCAAATCACTAAAAATAAAATAAACAATAAACGAAAGCATACTTGTATCCATTGTTATGATTGATCAAAAAGGGCCTTTTGATCTTCCAATTGATTCGTAATTTCTTAGAATCTCTCTATTGATAGGGATGCAGAGAAAAAAAAAACTACTTTCAATTGGGGACCATAACCCTTTATATATAACTGCTAAAAGTAGTTAATAATTATTTAATATTTTCAAATTGGTCCTTCATCAATTTAGAAATATAACTTATGTCTCTGCACATTAATTCCATGATAGTTTAATACCCAATAGCCCAAAAATAAACTTTATAGATCACTTTTAAATGGCTAAACTTTAAGATAACACTACACATTTAAAAATACATTTGTGGACCTAGATATTGTATTATTTATTTTCAACATGAGTGTGTATAGACTGTGTCCATATCTGAATTTATTCGATGAGTGCATTTGTTAGAATGGGAGGTGCTATGGCACACACCAAGAGGGGGGTGAATTGGTTATTTTAAAAACTTAATTGAACTTGAAAAACTTTTTGATACAAACTGAGGTTTTAGAATTTAAAACATGAAGCATATAAAATGATAGATGTAAGCTTATAAGGATAAATATGTAAACCAAGTGAGGAAAAATAAAATGCTTGGAAAGATAAATAGATCAAAGAGCACAAGCACAAGAAAACTCAAAGATTTATAGTGGTTTGGTTTAATCCAAGCCTAATCCACTACTTTAGCTCCTCACTAAAGATTTTTCAAACCATCTACTAAAACCCCCTACTTAAACCAAGTAGGTCCTCTAGTCCGAGACTAGGAATTACAACCTCCCACTCAAATGGGCCCTCTAGCTACACAAGTTAGGAAAATAACAACGATACAAATGAAAGAAAGAAGCTAAGAGTTAACACTCTTAATTACAAGTTCTCTCACAATGAAAACTAGGCTTTAGAATAGATTTACAATGATAGAATGAAGCCTTGCATAGAAAAATATAACAATGAAAGCACAGAGAACATTGTAAGCTCGAAAAATGATTTGTAATATTTAGATCATCTCATTTCCATCCATTAGCCTGCTCTTGATCATCCATGACTTGTATAAATAGGTATCCCAAAAGCTTTGCCCGAAACTAGCCGTTTGTGATCGTTGGGATTTGAAAAACTAGCCGTTGGAACCTTCCTGCAAAAGAGATAGTCGACAGAATATAATGCATAGTCGACTATATTTTCAAGTAAAACAAGCCATAGTCGACAGACAAGGAGGCATAGTCGACTATTGTCTAACAAAATCTACTGATAGTTGACTATCACATTCACATAATCGACAGATTCGAAAATATGAAGAAAATTTTGAATATCATATACAAACATAGTCGACAGAAGAAATAGCATAGTCGACTATCCTTACACAATAGTTGACATAATGAAATATAGTCGACAGAACAATAGGCATAGTCGACTATCCTTAAGCACATAGTCAACAGATGAAAAAGATAGTCAACAGAATGAAGCTTGAAAACATTACAATATATTTACATTTACTTTAAATGTCCTTATTTTTCTTAATTTATATTTTACCTTCCATTTACTTTAATACATAATGTAAATAATAAAGTACCCCCCATTTGGATTCAAAAAAAATATCTAAAAAATCAAAATCCATAAGAATAAGAAAGGTGAATTTGGGTTTTAGTACAAACTTAGGATTTTACTATTTTATCACCTCCAAGATATACACTTTCTATTTCTTGAAAAATTCGTTAAAAATCATTTTATCACTAATGAATGTTAGCTATTGAAATACCGAGAGTTAGTTTTCTAAAAAGAAAACATTTTCTTACAGGTCTCCTTATAAGGTGTTAAACTTCCAGACTTAGAAAAAATATGACTTTGAAATCTTAATACTTGAAATTCATTTAGTTTTCATTCTCACAAAGTAATACTTGATATTGAAATTGATTTATATTGGAAACCACAACCTTGACTCATGACTTAGGGATTAAACAAAATATGTTTTTCATCATCAAAACTAATATACAAAAGGTACAACAACAGTATTAAGAGGGAAGGTCACCCGCTCCTGCATATTAATCAGGCGAAACTCAAATACCTCGAATAAATAAAAAAAAAGAGTAAGACCACAGAATAATTCTTTGTAACCTAGCAGCTTTCACAAGAGGTTTTTATTATATTCAATAAACCATTCCTGAATGTGGAGTTCCATTGAACTTTGCGATGCCTTGAGGAAATAGAAGATATAAGATTCTCAAAAACGAGAGAGAGAGAGAGAAAGAGAGAGAGAGTGTAAAAAGCTTTTAAGATTCCAATAATATAAACTGTTAAGATGAAACTTGCATTATTAAACTTGTTTTCACCAAATCAAAGCGGAAAATAAAACTTCAACACACCAAAAAAGGATAGAAAGGAAAAGAAAAACAAAGAAGAAGATCAAGAACTTGTGGGGTGAAGAAGACAAGAAAATATAAGGGTATTGGCCATGCTTGGAACTAGAGACAGGGTAAATGCCAGTCGTGTGCTGCTTATTTTATATATGGATTACACGATGCAGCAGTTATTATAGCAAAGCATATCTTGTTCGGTATAGGGTATGGGTTTTATGAATTATAGTAAATGGATGTAAAGCTGTGCTGGCAGGAGGGAGACAATATTGCCTGAACTTTGCTAGGGTATTGATTGGTAAGACCAAATCAAGATCACATTGCCACTCGTGTAGAACTGAATATGCTGAGGTTCTTGTCTCCTTCAGCCTCTGATATAAAAATGTTTAAGAGCTGCACACATGTGCTCATTGAGAATGATGATAAAATGAAACAGCCGCGTCATGCCATGTAATTTTATGGATTATAGTTATAGGTGTTATTGCTATATATTTTATAGTGGTCTTGCTATGATATGCATGTGATTTCAAATAAATTAAGGACTTGATGGCAGTTTTAAGTCCCAGTGGTCGGGAGGCATAAATGGAACAAGCATCAAGATATGGCATTTACCTTTCCTTGATGATTGAGAAGATGGAGATTCCTTGCAGCTTCTACATTACTTCATGATATATATCTAGAATATGCCAAGGGGAGACGCACATTTGAATTGTGCATACCAGTCTAGTTCTGACCCATATTCCCAACAAGAAACGAGAATGGTTTCCTCTCCTTTGAGATCAAAGTCTCATTATCACATACGCTCTATCAGTTTGCCATCTAGATCTCATCTACTCATCCCTCAGTTCAATGAACATTTATGCAGACTGAGGTCTTCTGAAGATACATCTGCCTCATTGTCATCAATAAGCAATAGGGTGAGTAGCCTTCAAGATCTGTATGCTTGTGTCGATGACTTGCTTCTATTGTCGCATAGTCATCAAACCTTGGCCTGTGAAAGCCATAAGAAATTGGTTGATGAGGCCTTGGATGGATATCTCAAGATCTTGGATGCTTGGGCAGGGCCGGCCTAAGTCATAGGTCACTGAAGCCTATGCCTAGGGCTCCGAATTTTTTGGGGCCCCCAAAAGATATAGCAACTGTTGGTTTGTGCCCCAAAAAATAAAGGTTAGCAGCCACCCTCACCAAGACGTGCAAGCAAAGTGCCGCTACAGTCCCGCGCAATAAATGTGGAGGGCCACAAAATTTATTATGGCCTAGGGCGCCATTAAGCTTTGGGTCGACCCTGTGCTTGGGTGGCCATTAAAGATATCCTCTCACAAACGAAGGAAGATGTTAAGCAACTTCTTTTGTCCCTGTGCTGGAGAAGGGAGGTAGGAATTTTTCAAAAAATTTCGTTACTAATCAGTCGCTAAATTCTTGTAGTGCAGATGACCTGATTCACTGTTGCTGCAACTGCAATATACTCAGCTTCAGCTGTGGATTGCACCACAATATCTTGTTTCCTTGAGCTCCAACTGAACACACTAAACCAATTAGGAATACGAAACCAGATGTGCTTTTCATATCTTTAATTGAGCTTGCCAAATCACTATTAGTGTAGCCAACCAATTTTAATTATGAAGCTTTTCTGAACGAAACTCCATGATTTTCAGTTGCTTTCACATACCTTAATAGCTTTTTTGTAGCTCTTAAATGCACCTCACTTGGTGCTAATATGAATCTTGATAATAAGCTTGCTGCAAACATAATATCTGGCCTTGTTGCCGTTAAATACAACAACCAACCTATCATACTCCTACAGATTCCCTCATCAACTTTCTCAGCTCCATCTTCTTTAAGTAATTTTTCATTTACTGCCAAAAGAGTGCTAATAGGCTTACAATTCAATGTTCCAAACTTCTTAAGAACTTCTCTAACATATTTCCTTTGGCAAATGAAAGTTCCTTGTTGACTTTGATGAATTTTCATGCCAAGGAAATAAGTTATAACTCCTAAGTCAGTCATCTCAAACATCTCACACATTTGCTTCTTGAATTTCTGTACTAAAGAGATGCAGCTCCTTGTAACCAAGAGATCATCAACATATAAGGAGACTACCAAAGTTTCTTTATCTTCCTGTTTCACATGCAAAGTCGCTTCACTATTGCTCCTGTTGAACCCCAACTTCAAGAGGTAATCATTGATTCTGCTATACCAAGCCCTTGGGGCTTACTTTAAGCCATATAAAGCTTTCTTGAGTAGATATACCTTATCTTCTTTCCTTTTAACAACAAATCCTCCAGGTTGTTCAAAGAAGACCTCCTCCTCCAAATAGCCATTTAAAAAAGAAAATTTTACTTTTAATTGGAATATTTTCCAATTTCTTTAAGCAGCTAGAACAAACAAAAGTCTAATAGTATCATACCTTGCCACTGGTGCAAAGGTATTCGAGAAATCCACTCCAAATTGCTGAGAGTAGCCCTTCACCATCAATCTAGCTTTAAGCTTGTTAATAGAGCCATCTGAATTCAATTTGGTTTTGTACACCCATTTAACTCCAATAACTTTCTTGTGTCTTGGCCTCTCCACCAACTACCATGTTTGATTTTTTTCAATCATCTTCAATTCTTCTTCCATAGCCTTCTTCCATTCACTTGAATTATTTGCTTCATGAAAGCTATTGGGTTTAATTGTTGCAACATTGCATCTGACATAAATGTCAGGAAGTGATATGTCTTCTCTCACTAAAAGCTCTTCATCAGAACTTGATTCCTCTTGAATTATAGTTGCATCTTGTTCATTGGGTGAATTCCCTTCACAAAGAATTTCTTATGAAGTTTCAGCAACATTCTTATCCCAATTCCAATGCTCCAAACTCATTGAATTTCACATTTCTACTGGTGATAACCTTCCTTCTCTGCACATCGTAAATTCTATAGCCCTTGACATTGTTGATATATCCAAAGAAGACACCAAGAATTGCCTTTTGATCTAACTTGTCTCTTTTCACCTCTAGAACAAGAGAATAACATAGACATCCAAAAATTCTGAGATACTCCACATTTGGTTTAACTCAATTCTTGACTTTAAATGGAGTTTTTCCTTTAAGTGCCTTAGTTGGAAGCTTGTTCAAGAGGTACACAGAGGTGCTTATTGCCTCTACCCAAAACTCCTTGGGAATTTTTTTTTCAAACAACAAGCATCTTTCCATCTCTATAATGGTTTTGTTCTTTCTTTCTAATGTTGATTTGTTGAAGCATCAAACGGTGTTGTTTAGTCTAGGGGATAGGATGGCCACCTGTAGCAATCGCAGCCTGCTTTGTGGCGTGTGTAGGATAGCCACACACGACAACCATCCCCTTTGTCCATCAGGTACTCGGTTACTTTTCTGTTGGAATATTGATCATGTTGCACGATCAAATCTCTTCCATTCATCTTACCTTTATGAGGCTCCATCTTAGTCGTCCAAAATTTTTATTTATTACTCGCATCGGGATTTGAAGCGTCACTGGAGCTCAATGTGGATGTAGCTCTAAGGTTTCGCCTATTTGTGTGGTCTAGGGTTTCTGAGAGTTTTTTTCAGAGGGCATTTGCTCTGTGTGTCTCATTCAAAGTCTAGAGTCTCTTAGCTTACCTTCCTGCAAGGCAAAGATACCCAATTTAAAATCGAAACATTTGTTGGCAAAGGTAATTTCGGAAGCTGGAAAAATAAAATGAGAGTGTTTCTCTCTTATCATAAAGTGCTGATAGCATTTGAACCGGATGATCGAAAATGGTCTGCTTATCAATTTTTTAAGACCAATGAGATTAGAGATGAGGCTTTTAATATGATATTCCTCCATTTGGATTACAGTGTAATCTGAAAGATAGACAGTATGACTAATCCTCTTGATCTTTGGAATAAACTTGATTTTCTGTTTTCTATTATGACTGCACCTAATTTAGTTTATTTGAAAGGCATGTTGTTTAATTTTAAGATGAATACCACTAAGTCTATGGATGAAAATATTGATGAATTTACTAGGCTTGCATTGTTATTAAGAGGTACTGATCAAGCATTAGGTGACACCAGTGAAGTTATGATATTGTTGAATTCTTTACTTGATGATTATGATGTTGTTAAACATGTTTTGCGATATATTGGTATTGTACCTAGTTTGGATCTTGTAATTTCTGGCATTAACGCTAGGGAATTGGAATTAAGCACATCTAAGAAATTGCGTAATAACTTGTTTATTAAGGGTAAAAATGATAAAAGATATAATATAAGGAACACTGATCAATCTAGTGGGTCAGGGCAAAAGATAAAAAAAAAAGAAAAGAAAGGAAAGAATAAAAAATTCAAATGAAAATGTTATCACTGTGGGAAAGAGGGACATATAAAGAAATACTGCTATGATTTTATCAGAAAACAAAAACAAGGGAGGGATGTGACCACAACTGCTAAAAGCTCAAATTGTGTTGGCTAAAATGCTTACTGTATCTAATTTCTCTGTTGATAATGAATGGATTATGGACTCTAGTTGTTCATTTCATATGTGTTCTAACATTGATTGGTTTCAAAATTTTAATAATAGAGAAATTGGAACTGTTTACATAGGTAACAATCATTCTTGTAGTGTTCAAGGTATAGGTAATATATCACTTAAATTGCATGATAACAAAATAAGAACTCTCACTGATGTAAGATATGTACCTGGTTTACAAAGAAACTTGATCTCTCTTGGTACCTTAGATGAGTTAGGATTTTCTTATAGAGCAGAAAATGGTTCTATACATGTATTTAAAGGAAATGATTTAATCCTAACTAGTGCTAAGAAAAATGGTTTACATGTTTTGAATGGTTGTTATCATCCCTCTATTAACATGGATTCTGCTTGCATTATTAATACTGATAACACAAAACTATGGTACTTGAGGTTTGGTCATATGAGCCTAAAAGGTCTACAGGCACTGTCAGACCAAGGTTATCTTGGATCAGTGCCTGTAGGGTCCCTTTATTTCTGTGAGCCATGTATTCTGGGCAAGCAACACAGGCTAAGTTTCCATAAAGGAACTCACCTGGCGAAGGCATGTCTAGAATACCTGCATGCAGACCTGTGGGGACTTTCTCTGGTTCCTACTCACGATGGTAACAAGTATTTCCTATTTATTGTAGATGATTTTACTAAGAAGGTCTGGGTGTTTCTACTAAAAACTAAATATCAGACTTCAGAAAAATTCAAAACTTAGAAGACCGTAATAGAAAATCAAGATGACAAAAATTAAAATTTTAAGAACAGATAATGGTCTAGAGTTTTGCAACAGAGAGTTTAATGAATTATATAACACTTAGGGTATACTTAGTCATAAAACAGTTAGAAATACACCCTAACAAAATGGGGTAGGTGAAAGAATGAATCGAACCCTACTTGAAAAAGTTAATTAGGTTCCTTTTATTCACCTCTAATATGCCTAAGTGTTTTTGGGGTGAGGCTCTTTCAACTGCTACTCACCTTGTAAATAGAAGCCCTTTAACAACATTAAATCTTAAATGCTTGAAGAAAAATGGACTGGTAGGAAATTAAATCTAAATTACCTAAGAGTGTTTGGTTGTGAAGTTTATGCTCACAAATCAAAAGGTAAATTGGAACCTAGGTCCATAAAGTATGTGTTTGTTGGTTACTAAGAAGGGACCAAAGACTAGACTATAGGATAGACATTTAGGTAAAATTAAAATACTTATCAGTAGAGATGTCAAATACTTATCAGACTATTTTCCCTTGTAAATCATTAAATATAGAAGAAACCAACACACAAAAAACTCTAGATGATTGTTTCATTTTAGGAGGCTCTCAAATTGAGGTGGAGCAACCTGCAGGAAGTAACAACCTGCCAGCTGCTTCTACCTTATTAGATCCTAACCAAGAAGGAATTCCTTTGCCTATGTCTAATGAGGATCATACCACTAATCATGATGATGATCAAGAGGAACAAGGAGATGACCCTGAGATTGAGGTGGAGCATCATAACTCACTCAAAACCTCAGTGACTAATAATTGGCCTGTGACAGAACCGAGAGGGTTATAAGACCTCCTGCTAGGTATGCTTATTCATATTTGTTTTATTGTGCATTAGTCGTAAGGATAGAATTAAGGAGCAGTGAGCCATCCACATATGAGGAGGTTGTCAGCTCCAAAGAATGCAACAAGTGGTAGCAAGCTATGGACAAGGAAATGGCCTCTCTCATGGAAAATGGTACTTGGAAATTGGTCACTCGACTTGAGAAGTAGAAACTAATCTAGTACAAATTGTTGTACAAGCTAAAGGAAGGTATGTCTCATACTGAACCAATTAGATATAGAGTTAGATTAGTGGCTAAGGGGTTTACACAAAGGAAGGGTATAGACTATAATAAAATTTTAAAACAATCTGCACGATGCTTGTTGTTGTTGTTCAACTTGATTTAGAATTAGAATAATTAGATGTTAAAACAATATTCTTGCATGGTGACCTTAAAGAACAGATTTATATGGTTCAACCAACTAGATATATTGACCCTGTTAAGCCTGAGCATATATGTTTGTTGAAAAACTCTTTGTATGGCTTAAAATAATCCCTAAGACAATGGTATAAAAAATTTGACAGCTTTGTCCTAGGAATTGGTTTTATTAGGAGTCAATATGATAATTGTTTTTATTTCATGCTCTCTAATATTCCTGTTTATCTATTGTTATATGTAGATGATATTATGATAATTAGCAAGTCTAAGTCAAAAATCAATGAATTAAAATCAATGCTAAATACAATTTTTGATATGAAAGACTTAGGACCTACTAAGAAAATTTTAGGAATGACAATAAAGAGAGATAGAAGTAATTTCAAGTTAAAAATTCAACAACATGACTATCTAGTAAAAGTTGTTCACAAATTTGGCATGCATAATTGTAAACCTGTAGGTGTTCCCTTAGCTAGACATTTTGTTCTGACTAAATCTCAATGCCCTACATCTAACTCAAAAATTGTTAAAATGGAAAATATCTCATATGCTAATGCCATTGGAACCATTATGTACTCAATGATTAGTATCAGGCCTGATCTTGCATATGCAATTTTCTCTCTTAGTAGATTTATTTCAAACCCTAGGAAACCACATTGGGATGCATTGAAATATTTGCTAAGGTATATAAATGATTTTGTAAACATTGGTCTGAGTTATAAGAAAAGATATGATACACTTGATCTTGTGGGTCTCGTAGATTCTGATTTTGTAGGGGACAGAGATTCAACAAAGTCTACTACTGCTTTCTTTTTCACCTTGGGTCGAAACTGCATCAGCTGGAAGTTACAGTTGCAGCCTCTAGTTGCATCGTCTTCCACTGAGCTAGAATACGTGACTATGACTGATGCCTTCAAAGAGGCTGTATGGCTTTAAGGCCTTTTAAAGGAGATCCACTTGCTTCAAAGCAAAGTGGTGGTATTCTCAGATAGTCAAAGTGCTATTCACCTATCCAAGAATCCGGTGTACCATGAATGAACAAAACATGTGGACGTAAGGTATCATTATGTAAGAGATTTGGTAGCTAATGGCATTATGAATATTCAAAAGGTACCTTTAGAAAATAACCTAGCAGATATGGGTACAAAGGTGTTGACTGTAACCAAGTTCAAGCATTGCTTGGATTTGTTACATGTCAGAGTTGGTTGATCAAACAACCAACACGAGCAGTGAAGGTGAGAATTGAAGCATGTTGCACAAATATGAGAATGTGAGTTCATCTGTAGTTTTGATGCTTCAAGGTGGAGATTGATATTGATTTGTTGAAGCATCAAACAATGTCGTTTGGTCTAGGGGATAAGATGGCCACGTGTGGCAACCGTAGGCTTCCTTGTGGCGCTTGCAGGATGGCCACACGTGGCAACCATCCCCTTTGCCCATCAAGCGCATGATTGCCTTTCCATTGGAAGATTGATTGTGTTGCATGATCAAATCTCGGCCATTCATCTTACCTTTATGAGGCTTCATCTTAGCCGTCTAGAATTGCAATTTATCATTCACATCGGGATTTGAAGCATCAAAGAGAAAAATAGGGAAAAGGGTGAGGGTTTCTCGATCAACCAAGGGGTTTTTTTAGGGGTTCCTTCATTTTCTCTGTAAATGCTTTGTATAGGTTTTCTTCTTTGTTCTCTAGTTCTATAGGATTTAGCCTCTAATCTGTATTTGTGATTATTGGGGCATTTTTGATAGAGAACCATTGATGTACAAAGAGTGATTGTGAGTTGTTTGAGGGTGTAATCTCCTTTTTCACACATAGTGCAATGAGCTCTTCTCACCGGAACTCAAAGTAGACGTAGTCCTAATTTGGAGTGAATCACGGTAAATCTTTGGCCTCTTTTCTTTCCTTTATTCTTTCGATTTATGTTTAGATTTCGTGTGTGTTTGTGTATGCTTTTGACCTTAAAGGTATGTTTCAAATTTTTACTGTGATTGAACTTGTTTTGGTTTTTCCTTGAGTCTTCTACTATTCGTAACTCTCACTCACACTATTTTGTTGAGGAGAGTAGCTAACTGTAAGTTGATGATGAATGCCAGCTTTCTCGCAAAATTGATAAAATTTGTTGAAGGTGTATTCAGTCCCATTATTCGATCTCAACACCTTAATCTTGTTGCCACTTTGATTCTCCATTAATGCTTTGAATTTCACAAACATAACAACAACTTTTGACTTCTCCTTTGGAAAAAAAACCCATCGCATCCTTGAAAAATTATCTATAAAAGAATGAAGTACCTACTACCACTCAAAGGTGTCCTCATAGGACCACAAACATCGGTATGAATCAGTTGCAATTTTTCAGTTGCTCTCCAAGCTTTATTAATTGAAAATGGTAGCTTGCTCTCTATGATGCTTTACTTGAGCTATGGTTGGATTGTCAAGCAATGGTGGTGGATCCTTACTTGTCCCGACCACTTCCCACAAGTCGTATGCCTTTAAATAGGCTGCCATTTTAACACTCCAGATTTGGTAGTTCTCTCCTGCAAATTGTGGTGGTAGTGAAATGGAAAGATTGTTGGCTACCATGGTTTCACTTCTAGAATTTTTTGCAAATAAGTTTTGTGTTTCAGTTTTCTTAAGGGTGGATGACCTTACTTGTTTTCTCTTTTTCTCTCACAGCTCTGATACCAAATGTTGGTTTTGACGTAGAGAATAGCACACAAAGGTTTGGAAGAGCTGATTTCTTTTAATTCAAAAACATACTTAAAGAGATTACACAGCCAAGACTTTCAACCACTTTACCAACTCTACCAACTCCTGTCTGCTGAAACGCAGCTTAAATTAAGCACATTCATTCCTTTTACAAAAAAATAAGTTTTAATCAAGCTTCACCACGTCTTGTCAAAATATCTAGATACATCTAATTTAATGAAAAATATTTTTTCTACAGTGACAGCAAGCTTGTCACAGCACCATCAGAGGCAGTACAAAATCAGATGCAAAAGTTGGAGTTGAGCATTGAAGGTCTCGCAAAAGAAGTAGAGGGCTTGATCAGGCAACTAATAAAAACCAGAGTTTCTCTGCTCAATATTCTCAACCACTAGATGAGAGCCATATTACTGTCATAACTGAGCATCCAAAAGTCGAGCAGAAGCCTACCAATTAGATGTTCATAGTTGAAATGTAAAAGAGACATATAATTTTAGACATTCCATCAGTTATAAATTAATATATCCCCTACACAATGTTTTGTTTATACATTATGCCTTGTTCCTCACAATTAAGTCATCAATCACTTGAAAATAAAAGTGGTACTTCGTCCTATTATCATAATTTGTGATTTCTCCACCTTTTGGTTGTAAACATGAAGGAAGAAAAGTACTTGAAAGAGTAGAAAGAAGCATAATATTTATGTTGATTGAGCTGAAAATTTAAAAATCATGTTTCCCAAAAGCCGAAGATTTGGATATTAGAATTTTGAATCCTACATCAGAATTGAATTAAGAATACAAGAATAATTTCAAGGATGTTGAGATTCTATATTTGTCTGGGGAATGAGTAAACGCTGATTAAAAAACTTCGAGATTCACATGGCAGTTTCAACATGATACCATCCAAGAAACATAACATGCTGTCCATCTATTCATTTGGAGTACAGTCCTTATATATATATATATATATATATATTAGCTAACCTCTTCCTGACGCTGAGCCATGTGAATTTTCTTGGCTGGCTTAATTCTTGTGCACCATCCATGTGGCATTCATAGTATAACAAGAAATCATTAAAATAACTGGTTAAAATTTTCTTCCTAAACGTCTAAACCATCGTGACAAGCCAGCATTTAGAACAAGCACCATCTACAATGTCATACTTTTGGTAATGAGCCAAAATTTGAGTTTTCTCGAGGACTACTGCAGGTAAAGAACATATATTTCAGTCCTTTCTCTCTTATCCAGCCAGAGCTTAACTTATAGGTAGTGCATCGAATTGGTTAGTTTCTTGCCACGTTGTCTTTTAATGTAGCCTTACATAAAGAGTGATACAAAGACACAAAATCGCACGTAGAACACGCCCACATTGTTGTACACACGCATTCACATTTATATGATGATGATAAAAGAGAGAGAATGGCGCAGGCGGTTTCTTGCAGGAGAAGATATTTTGTCATTGGCACTTGACATTTTATATTCCATGGAAATGGGAAAATATAAAGTAGTTTTCTTACATGTCAAACAGATTTGGCTATTGGCTTCCAAACATTACTCCACTGCGGCAATGTTTACGAGAAAATTGCAACACAGTTATAGTTTCAGTAAACATATATTTTTTTAATAATCTCTGCAGGCATGTAATCAAATATTACTACCATCTACATCAAGCACCAGGTACCATGGAAATCAAAAATATTAATTATCTAGTTCTCTCACAGATTGCTAATTTCTGCTGAATGTAACCGAGAGATATTTACAGCACTGACTGAGAAAACAGATGAGAACAGGACAAATTAATTTGTAGGAGCTGCAGATACGTGCTCGTGCAATCCTAGAAGTGTTAGAAAATAAATAGAAGAGAGAGCGGAGATGATTTCTTGCATTTTCTTCTTACGGTTATGAATTGTTGTGCCCTCTCGTGCACTGAAATTTTATGGATAATCATTTACATTTGTTGCTGGTGGGGAGACATAGCACAAACATTGCCAGCATAGCATTTAGTTCCCCGCCATATTCTCGTTGATGTTCCCTAATAATTGAAAAGGTTGAGATTCCTTGTGTCTCCTACACTTAATGATATTACACTGAGGAGGTGCAAAAGGGCGGGCCACCATTTGAGTTGATCATTCCATTCCAAATCAGAAAGAAAAATGGCTTCCTCCCTTTTGAGATCAAAATCCCATTACCATGTTCGCTCTATCAGCTTGCCCTCTAGATTTCATCCCCTCATTCCTTGGTTCAATGATCATTTATGCAGACTAAGGTCTTCAGAAGTCACATCTACGTCATTGCCATCGATAAGCAACAGTTTGAGTGGCCTCGAAGATCTTTATGATTGTGTAGATGACTTGTTTCTGTTAGGGATACAGAGAGTATAGATGCGTACGCTATACAAAAATAACTTGCTTGATACAAAAAAATAGTTCTACCCCACTACAGTACAAGAAACGTAAAATACAATATTTAACTACTATTATAACAGTTGATACTATTGACAACAGGAACTTATAACTAGCAATAACAAATGAACAATAACAGAGGTTATCAGACTAAAATAGCAAAATGGAGAAGAAGGTTGAACAACAACGCTTGCAGTTGGAACAACAAGGAATCAAGAACAAATTTCTGGAATGTGGAAGAGGCAGGAACAAAAGTAGGTCGAGTCGCGCTTTGAGCTGTCCTGAAGACAGTTGGCGCCCTGCACCGCCGACAAGTAAACTATGACGACTGTCTCAGCAGGATGAAACGACCTCTCCGGTGAACGGCAGCCACGAACGATTAGAGCTAGCAGAACTCGGGATGGGCTTGCTCTTAGTGAAGAAAGCTCGAGATGGGAGGCAAAACCTAAGAGGAGAGAAAACGTGAAAGCTTATGGAGGAATGAAAAACTTCACACACCCAAAAATGAGCCAACACAACCAATATATATAGGCACCCACTAATCTTAACAATGAAGTAAACTTGGAGACCAAGCCAATCAAGAAATGCTTGGGGGCCAAGTATATCTAGAAGAACTTGGGGGCCAAGTTCTTCTAGAACATCTTGGGGACCAAGCAAGAAAGAAAAATAAAAAATAAACCCCCCCCCCACACACACACAGACACACACTCACTTCCAACAATCCCCCACATGAGTGTGTGTGCTCAAAAATTATACAAAATGACATGGAGTCACTGAGAGCAAACCAACAAGTTATGCATCAACAAGGTGTCTTTTGGACTTGAACTTTCCTTAGTGAATGTCTATCGAATTTACCGAAGAAATAGTGAGACTAGCTCTTGAACTATCCTTTTGAAAGTAAATCGAGACAATAGACATCACACGCAACATGTCTTGACCCACTAAGTTCTATACGATTGTGTCCATTTTGGTCCTGGACAGCATCCTGTGTTTCATGAGAGCCTTAGAGAATCCAACCCATTGAACAATTCTCATAGAAGCAACCCCAGTTCTACTCTCATATAGGGAAGCATTGACTAGGAGTACCCTGTCACTACTCTTCTTATATCAAGATATCAACCTTTCTTTTAACGTCGACAGGACACACTCTTCAATTTTCGAGACATGGGAAGAAACTAAAAGTTTCATAATGTGTCAACTATGACTTATGCTAGGCAGTTGGCCAATTTAACCTAGATCTTGGGATCTCCAGTCAACTAGGTTTGGTTATCATCGGAAAAGTTATTTTAAAGGCTTTAACCCCATTCCCTTCGATGTAAATTTGACTTGCTCACGAGTCACTCCTTTCGTCAAAGGATCAGCTAGATTTTCTTTTGACTTCACATAATCAACGGAGATTATTCCATTTGTCAGCAACTCTCTAATAGTGTTATGCCTGCGCCTAATGTGTCTTGACTTCCCATTGTAGACACTATTCTTAGCCCTCATTGAGGCAACTAAGTTGTCGTAGTATATGCAAATGGCATTAACAAGCTTTGTCCATAATGGAATGTCTTTGAGGAAATGGTGAAGCCACTCAGCTTCTTCACCTACTTTGTCCAAAGCTATAAATTGTGACTCCATGGTTAACCGTGCTATACACGTCTACTTTGAAGACTTCCACAACATAGCGACACCACCTAGGGTGAACACATACCCACTGGTTGATTTTGTCTCTAAGCTATCGAAGATCCAATTAGCATCACTAAATCCTTCCAGTACATGTGGATATTTTGTATAGTGAAATCCATAGTCCAGGGTGTACATCAAGTACCTAAGACCCTGACCAATGCACCCCAATGGTCATACCCAGGATTGCTCGTGTATCTCGCTAGCCTACCTACGGAGTAGGCGATTTCAGGTCTAGTACAATTCATGATGTACATTAGACTTCCAATAACTCTGGCATATTCCAGAGAAGATACACCTTTAGCATGATTTTTCTTCAATTTTGAATTTGGATCAAACGGAGTAATTGCTGGCTTACTCTCGAAGTGACCAAATCTTCTCAACACTTTCTCTATATAATGCGATTGAAAAAAGAGCATACCCTTCAGAATTCCTTATTATCCGAATTCTGAGAATGACATCAGCAAAAAGGAGATCTTTCATGTCAAAGTGCGAGTTCAACATTTGCTTTGTGAAGTGTGTGACACTTCGATTTGTGTCTATTATTAGCATATCATCCACATACAAGCATACAATGACACATTCTTACTTTATGTTTTTCACATAAACACATTTATCACACTCATTTATCTTAAATCCATTTGACAGCATTGTGTGATCAAACTTCTCATGCCATTGTTTAGGCGCTTGTTTCAACCCATAAAGAGATTTTATTAGTTTACAAGCCTTCATTTCATGTCCTTTTACAACAAACCCTTCAGCTTGCTCCATGTAGACTTCTTCTTCTAAATCTCCATTTAGGAATGTTCTTTTGACATCCATTTGATGTATCTCCAAATCATATAACGCTGCAATAGCAATCATCATCCTCATAGACGTGATTCTCGTCACCAGAGAATACGTGTCAAAGAAGTCTTGTCCTTCTTTCTAACGATAGACTTTAGCTACCAGTCGAGTTTTGTACTTATTAATAGTACCATTAGTCTTTACTTTCTTCCTGAAAATCCATCTGCACCCAACTGGTTTACACCCAGGTGGCAAATTGACCAATACCCAAGTATTGTTTTGCAAGATAGAATCCATTTCATTATTAATAGCCTCTTTCCAATAAGGAGCATCAAGAGATGACATTGCATCACCATAGGTTTGCAGCTCATCTTCTAACACAAAGGTTAGGAAATCTGGGCCAAAGGAAGAGGCCTTCCTTGCCCTTTTTCTTCTTCGAGGCTCAGTGTCAATTTCCTGCCCATCTTGGCCTTTTGAAGAACTTGCCTCATGAGTTCTCTTGGAACCACTCGCACTGGGTTTATCTCCCTTAAAAGGGAAAATGTTCTCAAAGAACTCCACTTCTATAGATTCCAAAACCATATTGACATTAATGTCAGGAATTTTTGACTTCGTTAGCAGGAACCTATAGGCAGCACTATGCGAGGCATAGCCTATAAAGACGCAATTAATAGTTTTTGGACCAAGTTTAGTCCTTTTAGGCAAAGGAACTTGCACCTTGACCAATGATCACCCTAAAATATACCGCAAGTGTACAGGTCGAACAAGTAATATAATAGTAAGTAAGAATATCGTTCCCACGAGAAAAGATTTCAAATACCAAATTTATAAACTTTCTTTATTATTTAGATAATAAAAATTTCAGATTTAATAAAGAACAGAAAGAATAAATTAATTAGATTAACAAAATAAAATTAATTTGGAAGGAAACTTGAAACAAAGAAATAAGTGGATTTTAATAACTAAGGCACATGTATGAACCTAACTATGCAATGCAAATCATATATTTTTATGTGAATAAATTGGTAAATTGAGTATGTGACGGCGAAATCTTCTAATGCATTCGTTACCCTATTTCTAGGTTATAACGAGTCTATTCTCATTTAATAACTTCCTATATTTTATGAAAGTTTAACCAAATGAAAACGCATTACAATTTGTGAAATTCCTAGCGTATTGCTAAAAGCCGCACAAAGAAAACGAATTCTATTTCTAGTCAGTTTTACTTTATGGTGTATGGTCCCTACGATGCAATCCCTAAACTATCTCCTTTCGGTCTCAAGATTAGGCATCAAATCATGTAAATAGTGGCCAATTATTCACACACATTAAATCTTATACCACACAACTCAACATAACATAATTTATTTAATCACATAAAATTATAAAAACAAAATGCATCATCATAGTTTCGGCCAATACATGGCCTTAGTTGAACGGATTAGTTCATGACAAAATTAATTAAAACCCAAAGTAATAGCAAAAGCATCAAAAAATTAATTAAAGAATGAAGAAGAAGACAAAAATTCCTTATCCCAAATCTATTCAGATCTGGGTTAACCAAATCGCGTCCGCCTCCGCATGCACTTGCTGTTGCGTGCGCCTCCTCTACTTCAATCTCTCTGTTAAGGCTTTTATGCTCTGTCGCGCAAGCCTCCTCCCAGAAGTCTCCTTTATTTTATTCCCTTTGCCTTCATTGTGCGCTGCACAATTTCTTTAATTCCGCCGCCTCCCAAATCCTCTGCCAAGTCCCAATCCTCTTTATGTTAGTATTATATATATATATATGTAGGGCATGGAAGACTCCATTTATTATATTAATAAATTATTATATGCACACACTCAACTCACACACGCACTTCACACACACACATACATATATATAATATAATATATAAATAATATAATAGATAATATAATATTTAATATACTTTTAATTGCATTAATTTTATTTATTTATAATATTTATTTTCTATTTATATTGTAATATTAATTTTATAATATCTTTTTATTTATTTTTTATATATATTTTTTTATTTTTGGTTTTCAACTCAAACACCAAATAATATTCTTGTAAAATAATAAAAATACTAAAAATTAAATATATGTAAAGGACACTCTAAACATTAAACAATTTTATATAAAATATAGATAAAATACTAAAAAAACTATTCACTTATAACCAATAAATGTGTGAATAAATTCCCACACCAAATACCCCCAAACTTGAATTATTGCTTGTCCTCAAGTAAAGAAAATAAATTCTGTACTCAAACACAAAACTTATGGCTGGAATCATTCATAACATTCAAATCCTTTATTATGCCCGCATTTAAATCCTCAATCTAAAATATAACAATAGCAAATAAAAGAA
The DNA here is from genome assembly GCA_036245055.1 of Diospyros kaki. Lineage (NCBI taxonomy): Eukaryota > Viridiplantae > Streptophyta > Magnoliopsida > Ericales > Ebenaceae > Diospyros > Diospyros kaki. Next base: position 29,813,965 of record BSEG01000012.1, read on the forward strand.
ACTAAGCATACTTATGTTCCTCAGTTCAAGAATCCATACAAAATTCTGAACTCAATTATGTTTTGTCATGTAACCCGCACGATCGAATAGTGCAACAACCATTCTTGCAACCATCCATTCTCACTACTTCAAACAAAGGTAGCAAAGTAGGGTTTTTTTTTTTTTTTTTTATTCTCTTCTCTCTCTTTCTTTTTTTCTTTCTTTGTTTTTTTCCTTTCTTAAACGAGTGCATTTTATGCTCCATCTCGTTTTGTTTTTTTTTTTTTTTAACTGAACGAGTGCATTTTATGCTCCATCTCGCTCAACATTATTCACCCTATTTACTTAAACCCTGTTTAGGACTAGCTCAAAAGGAATAGTCACAAGAAAAGCATTGCATTTATCTTTCATGCATAGTCACACAACTCACACAACTTCACAAAGAACATGTACTTTAATGATCTTAGAACCCAAGTATGCTTAATCTTGCTTTATAAGATATTGCTTATTCCAAATCAAAGACTCAATGTTAAACAAATAAAGAACCCAAATGCAAATCTTGATTCCAAATAACAAGTTCTGTTTATTTTATCTTTCACAAAATTTTCTAGTTTAGGGGTTGGCCAAATATACGCTTGATATAAGTTTTGCAAAAAATTTTAATATCAAAAACACCCAAGCAAAACAAATAGCATATATTAACAATTAATAATTCCACTCCCCCAAACTTATTTAACACATTGTCCTCAATGTGAAACACAAAGAAAAAGTAGAATGAAAAATGAATACTCCCCTAGCCACGTAATTGAGCGTTACGAATACCCATGCCAGTTCAAATTGAATCAGCTTTATTTTCTTTTCTTTTGAACCTGCACAACATCGCAAGTATGGGTTATTAGCCATATTTATTCAAAAAACTAAAATGAAATAATAGAAACAAAGAGGAAAAAGAGCTTGGGTTGCCTCCTAAGAAGCACTTTTTTTATAGTCATTAGCTTGACTATTGCAAGGTCAACCAGAATTGGAGTCTTTTAAGGAGTAAGTGACTCCTTTGGGTACCACGTCGCCCATAAAATACGGCTTCAATCGCTGCCCATTTACTTTGAATGCACCAGTGGCTTAGCTATGAACCTCAACTGCTCCATAAGGATACACTCTTGTCACCATGAATGGCCCAGACCACCTAGATCGAAGCTTGCCAGGAAACAATTTCAATCGTGAGTTAAAAAGGAGTACTTGTTGCCCAATCTCGAAATTTCTCTTCAAAATATGCTTATCATGCCAATACTTAGTCTTTTCTTTGTAGAGCTTTGCATTCTCATAAGCATTCAACCTAAACTCTTCCAACTCACTCAACTATAATAATCTTTTCTCTCCTGCAGCCTTCAAATCCATGTTCAGCTCTTGAATAGCCCAGTATGCTTTATGCTCCAACTCAACTGGTAGGTGGCAAGACTTCCCAAAGACTAGTCTATATGGTGACATGCCTAAAGGTGTCTTAAAAGATGTTTGGTATGCCCAAAGTACATCATCCAATTTAGTAGCCCAATCTTTCCTTGAACGGCTCACAGTTTCCTCCAGAATATGCTTTAGCTCTCGGTTGGCTAGTTCCACTTGTCCATTTGCTTGCGGATGATAGGCGAGTGCAACCTTGTGTGTTACTCCATACTTGCTTAACAACATGTCAAGAGACTTATTACAGAAGTGAGAAGCTTCATCACTAATAATGGCTCTAGGAACTCCAAATCTGGAAAAGATGTTCTTCTTCATAAATTTCATCACTACCCGAGAATCATTTGTTTGGGTCGGAATAGCTTCAACCCACTTGGAGACATAGTCCACAGCGACTAGAATGTATTGATTGTTGAAGGATGATGGAAACGGCCCCATGAAGTCTATTCCCCACACATCAAACAGCTCCACCTCCATCATACTAGTCAAAGGCATCTCATTCCTTTTTTTGTGATGTGTAACGACCCGATCGAGCAATAGGAAGGACCGTAACAACTTACCCTGATGGGCCTACACGAACTTCCCAGGGGGGTCACCCATCCCTGGATTACCCCAGGTCAAGCACGCTTAACTTGGGAGTTCTTTGCCAACATTTAGCCCAAAAGGTATCCAGCTGGTGTTGTTTCCTTTCTTACACTATCCTCGATATATACTAACTTCTCTGGGCTCTCGGGATATTATAGATGTTACCCATTCGTTGACATCTGTCACAACTAACCACATACTGCCTAGCATCTTGGTACATGGTTGGCCAATAGAACCCGGATTGCCATATCTTTGCCACCGTCTTGGGGGTACTAAAATGTCCACCACACTTTAAGGAATGGCAATGATCAAGGATATCTCGAATCTCCTCTTCTGGCACACATCTTCTAATCATGCCATTAGCACAATGCTTGTATAACAGTGGTTCTTCCCAGAAATACTGTTTCACATCCCACAAGAACTTTTTCTTTTGATGGTAACTCATGCCAAGAGGAATAATATCACTCACCAGATAATTTACTAAATTGGCATACCATGGAACCATTGATAGTGCTAGTAACTGCTCATCGGGGAAGTAATCATTGATTGGCACCTTATTAGCTTGGGACTGCACCTCTAATCTAGACAAGTGATCTGCCATCACGTTTTCCATGCCTTTCTTGTCTCGGATGTCAATGTCAAATTCTTGCAACAACAAAACCCACCGGATCAGACGTCGTTTGGCATCTTTCTTGGTTAACAAATACTTGATTGCTGAATGGTCTGTATACACGATCACCTTGGAACCTACAAGATACGATCGAAATTTATCAAAAGCAAACACAACAGCAAGCAATTCTTTTTCAGTAGTTGCATAATTCAACTGAGCATCATTTAAAACTCTACTAGCATAATAAATAACATGCAACTTCCTGTTTCTTCGTTGACCAATAACAGCTCCCAAAGTAAAATCGCTTGCATCACACATTAATTCGAATGGCAAGCTCCAATCTGGCGGCGCCATGATAGGTGCCGACACCAACTCCTTTTTCAACCTGTTGAAAGCATTTAAACAATCAATATCAAAATCAAAGACAATGTCCTTATTCAACAGGTTACACAAAGGTTTAGCAATTTTAGAAAAATCTTTAAGAAAACGTCAGTAAAATCCTGCATGCCCAAGGAAACTCCTAACTCCTTTCATATTAGTAGGTGGTTGCAGTTTTTCAATAATATCAATCTTTGCCCTATCCACCTCAATTCCCCTTGCAGAAATTTTATAACCTAAAACAATGCCTTCCTGCACCATGAAATGACACTTTTCCCAGTTCAAAACTAAATTGGTTTCTTCACACCGCTGCAAAACTTGAAACAAGTTAGCCAAACAATCATCAAAAGAAGAGCCAAAAACAGAAAAATCATCCATGAAAATTTCCATAATCCGCTCAACAAAATCAGAAAAAATGGCCATCATACAACGTTGGAATGTAGCAGGTGCATTGCATAATCCAAAAGGCATCCTATGAAATGCAAAAGTGTCGTATGGACAAGTAAAAGTGGTTTTTTCTTGGTCTTCGGGGGTTACTGGAATCTGGTTATACCCTGAATAACCATCAAGAAAACAATAATAGTCATACCCAATAAGTCTTTCAAGCATTTGATCAAGAAACGGTAAAGGAAAATGATCTTTCCGGGTTGCACTATTTAGTTTTCTATAATCTATGCAAACTCTCCAACCAGTTACTGTCCTCGTGGGAATTAATTCATTATTCTTGTTATGCACAACAGTCATCCCACCCTTTTTAGGTACCACCTGCACTGGACTAACCCATACACTATCAGAGATAGGATAAACAATTCCTGCATCTAACCATTTCAGAATTTCAGCCCTTACTACTTCTTTCATGTTAGGATTTAACCGTCTCTGATTTTCAATGACAGGTTTATGGTTATCCTCCATCAATATTTTATGTACACACACTCATGGTTGTTAAAATCCCGATTTTAGGTATACGATTTTACGATTTTACGAGTCAAAAGGCCATAAGCGATCCGGATCGTATGTAAAATCGGAAATGAAGTGAAATCCCATAAAATCGGGTGTCAGAATCGTAAAATCGTTGAAATCGCATTCAAAATCGCGATTTCAGCGATTTAATTTAATTGGACAGACTTGAGGCTTAGAGACGGAATTCAATTCCGTCTCTAAGCTTAACCCAATTCACTGAAATTAAAATAGGGTTTCTTACGCACGCGACTCCCCCCATTTGTGTTATCTTCTCTCTCTCTCCAGCCTCCTCTCTGTCTTTTGTCGCAGATCTTCTTCTACCTCATCTTACGGCTTTTGCCGATGCTCGGAGCTCGCTATAACGGTGCCGGTGGCGCTCCTTCTCCCTCGTCTCGTGGCTCTTGTCGTTTCTTAGTGCTGGGTCCTCACTCTTTCGGTGCTAGTGGTGCTCGGTGCTCGTCTCTTGCCTAGGTTGTTTACTTGGTGGCTGGGGCTTCTCGGTGCTTGCTGTCGCTGGTTGGTGTCGGCCAAATCTTTCTCATTCTCAGGTAATTCCCAAAGAGCCAAGTCTTTCTCATCAATAGGAATTTTTTCCAATTCATAGCTTCTGTAGAATCTGTACGCAATAGCTATTAGCTACACAACGCAAACTCCCGAAAGCCATATCCTCAATAGATTTTTTAAACAGTGCTGACTATAGACAAGCCCCAATCCACAAAATGAATGTTGAGCAGAAAATTTTCAACGATAACAAAGATCGCCTAGACTACTGATTTTTGAAGACAACAAAAAATTATTATTGAATTTAAAAAAGATGTTTAGAATCCTACAAAATTGTTCTAATTCTAACTGATGGCTACACTTATTTGTTAATGCCAAAAAATGTTACAAAGCAATTCCTTAGTGTTAGTGCCTTACGACCCTTACCTTGCTGCGTTTACCCTTTAGCTTGATTAGTTAATTACCTCTATTTTACTTACATATTTGCCTCTATTATCGTTTTCATTTGGTTAATTTATTGCCATTGATTTGTAGTGTGAATGTGTGGTGGCAGTGGTGCTTCACTGCTACTTATATTTTGCAAAACCTATTAGTTTTCATTTGGTTGATTTATTGTTATTGATTTGTAGTGATTTATCATTTAACATTTATTATCATTGATTTATCATGTAGTGTGAATGTGTGGTGGCAGTGGTGCTACACTGCTACTTATTGCAAGTTGTTTGTTTGAATTTTTATTTTAAATAATGCATTAGAAGAAAAATTAGGATGTTTGAATTTATTTTGGATGACAGGTTTCAAGATTATTTACTAATACTTGATAAAAAAATGTCAGCGACTGGTTCTTCAAACCCTAAAGTTACAAGAAAAAATGCATCAGGAAATAGATCTGATATGGGATGGCAATATGCCATTGATGTGGAAAATAACTCAAGAAAAGTTTAGTGCAAATTTTGTAGCAAGATCTTTAGTGGAGGTATTTTTCGTTTTAAGCATCACTTAGCTTGTACTCACAAAAATGTGGAGCCTTGTCTAAAAGTTCCAAACGATACTAGAAAGGAAATTTTGGAAATTTTGGTGAAGAATGCTGAAGCTACTGAACGAAAAAGAAAGATAATTAATAGTATTGACGATTCTGAGAATGAGAATGAGAATGATGAGATACAACAAGTTACATCAAAACAAAAAGGTAAGAATACTATGGATACTTTTGTGACAAAGGGGAAGTGGTCATCAAGTGCAACTGGAAGTGGTCAAACAACTCTTAATCAAATGTTGAAAAGAGAATTAAGAGAAGATTGTTGTCAACAAATTGCTAGATTTTTCTATGCATGTGCCATTCCTTTTAATTGTGTAAAACATCCCGAGTTTGCAAAGATGCTTGAATTGGTAGGAAAATTTGGAAGTGGACTTAAACCTCCTTCTTATCATGATATTAGAGTGAAATATTTGAAAAAGGAAGTAACTCATATCACGGAATTACTTGAGGAGTACAAAGCTGAATGGAAAAAAACAGGTTGTTCAATTATGTCAGACGGGTAGACTGATAAAAAGAGGCGTTCAATTTGCAATTTCTTGGTCAATAGCCCAAAGGGGACAGTCTTTTTGACCTCAATTGATACATCTGATTTTTCTAAAACTGCTGATAAAGTATGTGAAATGTTAGATGCGATAGTGGAGAAAGTTGGAGAGGAGAATGTGGTACAAGTGGTAACTGATAATGCTGCAAATTATAAAGCAGCAGGTGAGATGCTAATGGAGAAAAGGAAAAGGTTGTATTGGACTCCATGTGTTGCCCATTGTATTGACTTGATTTTGGAGGATTTTGAAAAGAAGCTCAAAGTCCATGCTACAACCATTAAAAAGGCTAGGAGGATATCAACCTACATCTATTCAAGAACTCTTCTCATTTCTATGTTGAGGCAATTTACAAAAGGAAGAGACTTGATAAGACCAGCTGTTACTCGTTTTGCAACTGCATATTTGACTTTAGGTTGCCTCAATGAGCTAAAAGGTGCCTTGATGACAATGTTTACTTCAAACTCATGGAAGTCTAGTAGATTTGTCTCTCAACAAGATGGGAGACGAGTTCAACAAACGGTGTTAGATTCTAGATTTTGGAAAAATATAATTCATTGTCTAAAGGTAGCATTGCCATTGGTAAAAGTTCTTCGATTGGTTGATTCAGATGAAAAACCAACTATGGGCTTTATTTATGTAGAGATGGATTGAGCTAAGGAGAAGATTAAAGCAAATTTTAACAATGTAAAGAAAAAGTAAGTTACTAACTATATATTGTTTTATCATTTTACAATCTTTGCATTCTTTTACCTACACCTATTTATTTAATTTTATTATTTTTTATGTAGCTTTGAGCCAATTTTGAAGATTGTTGATGAACGATGGGAATTCCAATTGCATAGGCCATTACATGCTGCAGCATATTACTTAAACCCTCATTATCATTATAGTCCAAATTTTAAAGTTAATATGGAAATAAAATTGGGGCTATTTAATTGTATTGAAAGAATGGTCACAGATCCAGAAGAAAGGGAAAAAATAGATGTGCAAATTGAAATGTTTAAGGGTGCAAAAGGGTTACTTGGCATTGAATCTGCTAAGCGTTCAAGAGATAAAAAGGCTCCAGCTGAGTGGTGGGATACCTATGGAGATGGATATCCTGAATTGCAAAGGTTTGCTATTCGTGTGTTGAGCTTGACATGCAACTCTTCTGGGTGTGAACGAAATTGGAATGCATTTGAGATGGTAAGCAAAGTATATTTAGTCATTATTTTAATTATGCTTTAAATTTTGAACACCATATTTTGATGCAAACTAACAATTGATTTGTGATAACTTTATAAATTATGTTTCAGGTTCACACAAAGAGAAGAAATCGTTTGCATCAAAAGAAGATGAATGATTTGGTTTTTGTAATGTATAATTTAAAGTTGAGAGATAGGCAATCCATTAAAGATGAAATATTTTTGAGCGTTGATGAGTTATCCTCAGATGATGAATGGATAACAGAGGAGTCCACCCATATTGATTCCTCCAATGGAAATGATTTAGATATTCTTAATGGTGCAACAATGATAGAGTGTGGGTAAAATGAGGTTGGTGAAGATTTGGAAAGTCATGGAGATGAAGGATGTGAAGATCCATTTGAGCCTTTAGGTGATTTTGAACTTGAAGATGACCTTGATTTAGAAGATGATGATGATGGGTATAATGAAGATGGTCATAGCTTGGACTTGGATGAAGATTTAAATATTTCTGTTAATGATTTATTTTAGTTTGTAACTTTGTATTTTGTGCTTGTAATGTAGAAGTTTAACAATGCCATATTAACAAAATTATGGACCCTTTTTGTGCTTGTATGTTATAAAATTATGTTATTATAATTTATACACATGTATTTATAAAAATTAAATAGTATTTTTAATTGTCTCTAAAATCCTACGATTTTAGGATTCGATTTTACGATTAGATTTTATGGACCCTTTTTCGATCCCACTTAAAATCCCGATTTTAACAACCTTGCACACAATGAAGGGCTAATCCCCCTAAGGTCAGAAATTGTCCATCCTATAGCATTCTTTCTCAATCTCAAGACACGCAACAGTTTGTCAAGTTGACTATCAGATAAAGAAGCATTTACAATCACAGGTAAAGTATCATTTTCTCCTAAAAACACATACCTGAGATGCAATGGTAATGGTTTCAACTCAAGAACTGGTGCCTGCACATTAGAAGGGGGAGGGAGTGGCTTACCTTTTCCCAACTCTTCAAAATACTTACCTTTGTGCTTAATCTTGGCAAATGGACTCTCCAAAGCAGTCGCTACTTGTGCAATCTCCACATTGTCATCTCTCGTTGTTCCTGCACACACTAAACAATTCTCGAGAGGTTCCTTAGGCATTTCTGTCTGAAAAACCTCTATAGTTAGCTCATCAACAGAATCTATTCGTAACACATGATCAGTGAAAGAAGGGTATTTACCTGCTTTAAATAAATCAAACTCTACCTCTTCTTCACTTATTTTCAGTGTTAACCTACCATTTTTCACATCAATAATAGCTCCTGCTGTGGCTAAGAAAGGACGTCCAAGAATGATAGGGATTTCCATGTCTTCATCCATATCCAGAATAATGAAATCAACTGGAATAATAAATTTTTTTACCTTCACAAGCACATTTTCTAGAATTCTTGATGGGTACTTCACCAACCGATCAGCTAATTGTAAAGAAATGGTAGTTGGCTGAATCTCCTTCAATCCAAGTTTCCTACACATAGATAAAGGCATCAATGAAACACTTGCACCTAAATCACACAAAGCTTCAGAAAAATCAATATCACCAATAGTACAAGGGATAGAAAAACTCCCTGGATCTCTCAGCTTTGGTGGCAGCTTCTTTTGAATCACAGCACTGCATTTTTTAGTCAAGGCAATGGTTTTATAATCCTCCAGCTTCCTCTTGTTTGACATAATTTCTTTTAGAAATTTTATATAAGCAGGAATCTGCGCTAAAGCATCTGCAAATGGAATGTTAATGCGCAATTGCTTAAAAACTTTAAGAAATTTTTCAAACTGTTTGTCAACCTTGTTTTGTTTAAGCCTTTGAGGAAAATGGATATGAGGCACATAAGGCTTAACAGGTGGTGTTAGGGGTGGCATCTCGTTTTGCTCATTCTCATCACTAATATCAACATTATTTTTTTTACCAATATCCCCTATAACATGTTTGCTACTTACCTCACCAAGTTGCTTACCACTTCTTAATGTCACTGCCTTGACCTCATCTCTTGGATTCACCTCAGTTTTGCTGGGTAATTTACCTTGATCTCTCGAATTTATGGCATTTGATATCTACCCCAATTGAACCTCCAAATTTCTGTTGAAACTGGCCATCTGGTCTACTTTTGCCTCTAGCTTTTCAAATCTATCCACAGTGGCATTCGCTAACTTTTCAATTGCCAACTCCCAAGATGGCTTGTTTTCTGGTTGCTGTTGCATCACTCCTTGAGGTCTTGGTTTAAAACCAGGAGGATTGTTAGGCCTAGAATTGCTACTGCCACCTTGATCCCTCTAGGAAAAATTGGGATGATTTCTCCAACCTGCATTATAGCTGTTAGAATATGGGTTATTTTGCTGGTTTTGCCTATTAGAATTTGAAATATACTGCGCTTGCTCAACCTGCATACAATCAGAACCCAAGTGAGAATTCTCATACCAATCACAATTACTGGCAGAATTGAAATTAGAATAAACAGCATTGACATTCCCCAACTTACCAAACATTTTTACAAGATTGTCCACTTTGGCGTTTAACATATTAATGCCATCAACTTCATACATACCTAAGGCTTTCTTAGGCATACCTCTTTCAGTAGACCATTGATAATTGTTGGAAGCCATTTCTTCAAGTAGCTCATATGCATCCTCTGTAGACTTACCCATTAGTGCACCCCCTGCGGCAGCATCTATAGTGATTCTAACTGAATGAGATAGACAATTATAGAATGTCTGTACAATCAACTAGTCAGGCAAACCATGGTGTGGACACCGTCTTTGCAATTCCTTAAACCTTTCCCATGCCTCATATAAAGATTCACCATCAAATTGAACAAAACTAGTAATATCATTCCTGAGTTTAGCAGTCTTACCTGGTGGAAAATACTTACTCAAGAATGCTTGTGATACAGCTGCCCATGTGGTAAATGAATTTGGTGCTTTGGAATTTAACCACACCTTAGCTTTATCTCTCAACGAAAAAGGAAACAGTCTCAGTTTGATTGCATCCTCACTGACGCCGTTCATTTTGATGGTGTCGCATATCTTTAAAAGGTTTGCTAAATGTGCATTAGGATCTTCAGTTGGATTTCTACCAAATTGCCCCTGCTGAACCATCTGAATGAGTCCTGGTTTGATCTCAAAGTTATTGGCATTGACTACTGGTCTTAGTATGCTAGCTTGAGCTCCAACTGGGTCTGGCATGGCATAATCACGTAGTAATCTCTGATTCTGATTTTGGTTCAGGTTCTGGTTCTGATTGTGATTTTCTGTCATGACTATTACTTGTCGTGCTAATCTTGTCGTTTTCTTTATTGCTTGGCAGGTTCTTTCTATCTCTGGATCAAATGGTTGAATTTCTTCACGCTTTCTTGGCATACACTACTCAACCTGCAATGTAAAACAAGATTATGTAAGATAAGCAAAAAATGAAAACAAAAAATAAAATAAAATAAAATAAATAATAACAATAATAATAATAAAAAAATTAAATATATATATATAAAATAAAAATAAATAAACAAAAAAATCACAAAAGACACAAACACTCAAAACAAAAACAAAAAATGTATACAGTCTAAATTAATAAAGAAAAATTTTTAATTTGATATTGAAAAATACTTTCCCCGGCAACGGTGCCAAAAACTTGATCACCCTAAAATATACCGCAAGTGTACGGGTCGAACAAGTAATATAATAGTAAGTAAGAATATCGTTCCCACGAGAAAAGATTTCAAATACTAAATTTATAAACTTTCTTTATTATTTAGATAATAAAAATTTCAGATTTAATAAAGAACAGAAAGAATAAATTAATTAGATTAACAAAATAAAATTGATTTGGAAGGAAACTTGAAACAAAGAAATAAGTGGATTTTAATAACTAAGGCACATGTATGAACCTAACTATACAATGCAAATGATATATTTTTATGTGAATAAATTGGTAAATTGAGTATGTGACGGCGAAATCTCCTAATGCATTTGTTACCCTATTTCTAGGTTATAACGAGTCTATTCTCATTTAATAACTTCCTATATTTCTATGAAAGTTTAACCAAATCAAAATGCATTACAATTTGTGAAATCCTAGCGTATCGCTAAAAGCCGCACAAAGAAAACGAATTCTATTTCTAGTCGGTTTTACTTTATGGTGTATGGTCCTTACGATGCAATCCCTAAACTATCTCCTTTCGGTCTCAAGATTAGGCATCAAATCATGTAAATAGTGGCCAATTATTCACACACATTAAATCTTATACCACACAACTCAACATAACACAATTTATTTAATCACATAAAATTATAAAAACAAAATGCATCATCATAGTTTCAGCCAATACATGGCCTTAGTTCAACAAATTAGTTCATGACAAAATTAATTAAAACCTAAAGTAATAGCAAAAGCATCAAAAAATTAATTAAAGAATGAAGAAGAAGACAAAAATTTCTTATCCCAGATCTGTTCAGATCTGGGTTAACCAAATCGTGTCCGCCTCCGCATGCACTTGCTGTTGCGTGTGCCTCCTCTACTTTAATCTCTCTGTTAAGGCTTTTATGCTCTGCCGCGCAAGCCTCCTCCCAGAAGTCTCCTTTATTTTATTCCCTTTGCCTTCATTGTGCGCTGCACAATTTCTTTAATTCCGCCACCTCCCAAATCCTCTGCCAAGTCCCAATCCTCTTTATGTTAGTATTATATATATATATATATATGTAGGGCATGGAAGACTCCATTTATTATAGTAATAAATTATTATATGCACACACTCAACTCACGCACGCCACTTCACACACACACATACATATATATAATATAATATATATTATATATAAATAATATAATAGATAATATAATATTTAATATACTTTTAATTGCATTAATTTTATTTATTTATAATATTTATTTTCTATTTATATTGTAATATTAATTTTATAATAACTTTTTTTTTATTTTTTATATATTTTTTTTATTTTTGGTTTTTCAACTCAAACACCAAATAATATTCTTGTAAAATAAAAAAAATACTAAAAATTAAATATATGTAAAGGACACTCTAAACATTAAACAATTTTATATAAATATAGATAAAATATTAAAAAAACTATTCACTTATGACCAATAAATGTGTGAATAAATTCCCACATCAGCCAAACACCCTCACATTTTCAAGATTTTATAAGAGGGTTGTTTACCATTCCACACTTCATAAGGTTATGTGGAATTCTATTTAATATAAAATTTGTTGTAAGCGATGCTTCTCCCTACAAATTATGGGGTAAACCCGAACTATTTAACATACAATTTATCATGTCATTCAAAGTTCGATTCTTCCTTTCAGTTATACCATTTTGTTGTGGTGTATAAGGCGCTGTCGTCTGATGAATTATACCATGAGATACACAAAAATCAGATAGAGCTGATGATTCATACTCATCACCTCTGTCTAATCTGAGCACCTTAATTTTCTTTCCCAATTGATTTTTAACTTTTGCCTTAAATGTTTTAAAAATATCAAATGTGTCATCTTTACTGCGTAGTAAATATACATAGAAATATTTATTCCAGTCGTCAATAAATGTGACAAAATAATTCTTTTCACCTTTAGTGGGAGTACTTTTCATGTCACAAACGTCACTGTGAATTAGGTCAAGTAATTCACTATTCCTTTCCACAGATAGAAACGGCTTTCTTGTAAACTTTGATTCAACACAAACTTCACATTTGTGTCTCTTATCAATGTTAAAACTAGGTAATAACCCTAGATTAACCATTCTTTGGAGAGAACGATAATTGACATGTCCTAATCTTGAACGTCAAACATCACATGACTCAACAGTATAAGCAGAAAAGTCATTCTTATTATTCTTCTTAGGCACTTGGGGTTGTACATTCAACTTGAACATGTCATCATTTAAATATCCCTGACCCACATACATTCCCCCCTTGGTAAGAGTAAACTTATCAGACTCAAAAACGAGTTTAAACCCATTTTTGTTCAATAGTGTTCCAGACACCAGATTCTTGCGAATCTCGGGTACATGCCAGACATTTGTGAGGATCAGGATCTTCCCAAATGTCCACTTTAGCAGCACCTTGCCCTTGCCTTCCACAGTCGAGGTTGCGATATTTCCCATGTACACCTTCTCAGTGCCATCCATTTTCTCATAAGTTGAGAATAAGAATCTATCCTTGCAAATATACCATAAAGCACCCGTATCGATCCACCAGCCTTTGGCGTTATCAACCATGTAGACTTTAGTGATGACTGCAACGAGCTCATCATCTCCCACCATATTGGTATAAGAAGGCTTAGGCTTGTGCTGGTTGTTACCAGAGCTTTGACCCTTCTTATGTCTGTAATCCACAGCCTTATAGCCTATCTTACTACATACCCAACAGGTGCCTTGAATGCGTTTGTTGGCAGTGGACTTCTTCGGACCCAACGATCTGCTTACTCTCATGCCTTGCTGCTTCTTAGGCTCAGATTTGAGAGCCTCACCTAAGTGAGCCTTAACTTCATATCTATCTGAGACTGTATCTCCTTTACGATTGTCTTCTTCAATTCGAAGACAAAGAGCCAGATCTTCCATAGACAACTCCTTGCATTTGTGCTTGAGATAGTTTTTGAAATCCTTCCATGAAGGTGGCAGCTTCTCAATCACAACGGTAACTTGGAATAGCTCATTAATGACCAATCCTTCACTCTGCAAATCACTAATAATGATTTACAGTTCCTCCATCTGGTTGACCACCAATTTGGTATCATCCATCTTGTAATCTAGGAACTTGCCCACTGGAAATTTCTTGGTGCCAGCGTCTTCAAGCTTATATTTCTTTTCCAAGGCCTCCCACAGCTTCTTAGAAGTAGCATATGCTGTGCAGTAAACATTATATAGTAGGTCAGCCAAGCCACTCAGAATATAGTTTTTATAGAGGAAATCTGAGTGCATCCATGCCTTCCTCGCAACCATAGTCTCTGTTGTAATACCCGAGAAATTCTAGAGGACTCAAGAGTATTTATCTTGGGGTAAAAATGGAATTTAAGGATAAATGGAGGGTAAAACGGTAATTTATTACCGTATAGATGATTGAATCGACTTCCGGGAGTACCCTGGAGCCGAGATGCCAAAGGAAAATGATGTGGCATTAATGAGCACCCCGAGATAGGATTCAGGATGTCGAAAGAAATGAGATCGGAAACGGTTTTCGGTACAACTAAAAAGGCGCCTGCTAAATAGGCTGCAATACCGATTTGTCATAGGGGTCGTTCGAAAATTCAACGGAACCCTAATGGGGCTCCGATTTTTCGTAACAATCAACCCTTCAGTGGTTTCAGGATGAAACAATAGCTCGGTGAGGACCCGGGGGCGAGATCGAGTTTATTGAGTAAACCCGAAGTTGTTAATTGTAGATTTAAAGCATCGTAATGCAAATTAATTGGCCATTAGAGGGTGTATATGCAATTTAAGAATTCCCTAAGTGCTATTATTATAATCCTCAAGTGTAAATAATTAGAAGTGGAGGGATTATATGTGTAAAGTGTATATTATATATATATATATGCATACATGCATGAGCAGCAGGGAACAACTCTGCAATTTGTTCTCTTTTGGTCTGTGAAATTGGAAAAGAATGATGAAATTGGTTCCTGGTTCCCCACGTGAGAGCTTTGGGCAAAGATTGTCGAGAGTGCTGGCCAAGGCTGTCGAGGGGCGCTCGCTTATATATAGATGAGGGAGTTGGAAAAATGGAAGAAGGAAATGGAAATGAAGAAGCCAGCCTCAACCGCGAGCTATGGTCGATCAGAGAGTGAGCATGGGCAGCCATTGCCTCGAGCAAACATCCGAGAGCTCGAGGGAGAGAGCCGGGCGACCATGGAAGGAAGAAGCCGCAGCAGCAAGCTCGGCCATGGCAGCTTGGGCCGAGAACCAGCAAGCCACCATGGCAGCGAGTAGGCGGCTCGTGAGGCGCGGCAATGGCCGCGAGCTTGCTGTAGCAGCGAGCAAGGAGGCGACGTGGAGGCTGGCCGTGGCGCGCGAGGAAGGCAGCAGGTCGGTGGTGCTGGTGCGGACGGTGGCATGCGCGGTGCTGGCTGTTGCAGCAATGCGCAGCCATGACTGCAACGCAACCAGCCGCAGCCGAAGGCAGGCACGCGAAGCAGCAACCGTGACGGTTCATGAGTGTTGCGTGCGGGCGGGCGGCGACTTCGAAGCCGGGAGCAGCGGCGGCCGTGATGGGCGGAGCAGCCGCGAAGGCGGCTGGGCTTGGCAGCGTTACAGGCGCAGGTCGGGTGTGCTGTAGGGAAGAAGAAGAAGAAGAAGAAGAAGAAGAAAAGAAAGGAAGAAAGAAAAGAAGAAAGAAAGGAAGAGAGAAGAAGAAGAAGAAGAAGAAGAAAAGAAAGGAAGAAAGAAAAGAAGAAAGAAAGAAAGAGAGAAGAAGAAGAAGAAGAAAAGAAAGGAGTTGCAGAGAAGATCGTGGAAGAAGAGAACAGTGGGAAGAAATGAAGAAAAAGAAATAGAATAGAAAAAGAAAATAGAAAAAGAAAAGAAAATAAAGAAAAGAGGAGAAATAAAAGAAAAATAAGAAAAATACAAGGAAGCATCCAAAAAATCCTGAAAAAATAGGAAATGGTGTTGTAATGATATTTCGGAGATTTTGGCATGAAAAATAGTTCGGACTCGCAAATCGAGGCGGTGCATGAAAATCGAGGTAATGCATGAAATTAAGATATTGCTCAAAAATCGAGATAAATGCTCTGGAATGAGGTAATGTGCGAGAATTGAGGTGGTGTGCGAGAATCGAGGATCTGCGCGACAATCAAGGTCGGTCACACGTTTCGAGGTAGGGCACGCATACCGAAACAGCCTGAGCGGCTAAGCAAAGGTAAGCAAAATTTTCTAGAAATTTCCAGTAAACTAGGAATACTATTTTATGAATCTTGATAGAGAAATATTCGAGGATATGTCTGAGAAATTATTTAGTTTGGATTATTGAGGAATTATTTATTAAGGCTTGTTATGTTTAAGGAATTATTAAGGAAAATAGGAATTAAATGGAATTTTGAGGATATTTAGTAATTAAATATTATTTTCTGATTGAGGATATCGAGATGATGAGATTGGTGCAACTTTTGAGAGTTGGCACAAGAATCGAGGTGGGGCACGCATATTGAGGCCATACACGCTTTTCGTAGTGTCTTGATCTTTGGGCAAAGGTGAGTCGTCCTATCCTAAGTATGATTAGTGAGTGGTATTCTCACAAGAACTTATATTCATGATATGGTTGTTATATGCATGCTATTTATGAATTGCAATATTCATTTGTCATATTGCATTGAAAGTCGTGATATTTACATTGCACGATATTATTGTCATATTGAAACTTGTGCATGGGGATGGGATGATACCCTCAGAGTGTAGCCGTAATTCCCCTAGGGCGTTGGGGGATAACGTTAGGCCTATCCCGCAGAGGTTCGGGATTTGTCTAGGATTCCTAGTCGGGCTGGGGAGGCCTGGGAAGTTACATTATGGGTATATGTTTGTTCATGGCATTGCATCATGCATTCATATATATGTTTTTGGACCCTCACTAGAAGTTTCATCTTCTAATGGGTTATGCCCCTAGAACATTCAACGTTCCAGTTGAGACTTGCAGTTGGGGCAAGGAGCAGGTTGAGATATGACGGCACGTGATGGCGTGGCCGAGGGATTCAGCAGAAGATTCCAGTATTTAATTTATTGAGAAATGTATCTGATGTATGCTCGAGGTTTCATATGATTTGCACCTAGGGTGTTAGATGTTATCTTGGGAGATGTGTCTCAATGTATTTATGTATTTGAGGATATGATGGTAATATATGGTACGGATTCTTATATTGTTTTAAATATAGTGAGTTGATTATGTACCATATCAGGTTTCGATTATCGCTTCCGTATTGTGAATGATTTGCTGGGGGTTTCCCTTTGAAATACAGTATTGATGTATGAGAAATGTATAAGGGAAGAGGTTATGTACGAATACGATGGACCCCAGCATAGTGGCACGCCCTTCGATGGGACGGGGTGTTACAGTTGGTATCAGAGAGGAAATGTTGAAGACATAGGAAATGTCTGGCTCTAGTATAGTTGATATTAGAGCGAACCTAAGGAAAAGGTCGCGTGTGGCTAGATAAGTAAAGCCACCGTAAGATTTGGGTATTGATGGTTACTGGATAAGTGTGTTGTAGTGGAAGTGCATGTCTAGGCTAGTTCTGTCTAAGGAAAGACTTGGTACTTAAGTGCGTCCATTGTGATCCACCACTCTTTCCTGGGAACTTACCTGGTGTACTCTTCACGACAGCCACGAACGACTGGAGCTAGCAGAACTCAGGATAGGATTGCTCTTAGTAAAGAAAACTCGAGATGGGAGGCAAAACTTAAGAGGAGAGAAAACGTGAAAGCTTATGGAGGAATGGAAAACTTCACACACCCAAAAATGAGCCAACACAACCAATATATATAGGCACCCACCAATCTTAACAATGAAGCAAATTTGGAGACCAAGCCAATCAAGAAGTGCTTGGGGGCCAAGTATAGGGGCCAAGTTCTTCTAGAACATCTTGGGGACTAAGCAAGAGAGGAAAATAAAAAATAAAAACCACACACACACACACACTCACTTCCAATAGTTTCTATTCCGCACAATCGACGAGGCTTGGCCCAAGAAGGCCTTAATAAATTGGCCGATCAGTCCTTAGATAGACATCTCAAGCTATTGGATGATTGTGCAGCCACTAAAGACATCTTTTCACAAACAAAAGATGATGTCAAAGAACTTATGTCTTCCTTACCCAGGAAAAGGGATGCAGATAAGAAAGGAAGATTCATGACCTCTAGAAAGGAGGCAAAGAAGGCCATACAGACATTGCTGAAGAATTTGAAGAGCATCAAAAACAAAGACATGCTTCTGGACTCTGAAAAAGACCAAGAAGCTCTTGCTGTTATTAGCATGTTAAAAGAGGTTGAAGCAATAACACTAGAGGAATTAGGTTCCTTGTTGTCATATGCTGCTGGAATAAAGGAGCAATCAAAGAGAAGTGGTTGGTGTTTGGTGTCCGAAGTCATGCACCAGAAGAAAGCAGCATGCCAAACCAAAGAGACAACGCTGACAGAGTTTCAGGAGGTTGATGCTGTAGTAGAGTCAACCATTGCTCAGAAATCGTGTAAATTTGACGAGGATCTGCAAAAGCAGACAGGGAAGTTGGAGTTGAGCCTTCAAGTTCTTGAAGAAGTCCTGGAGTGCTTGATAAGGCGTTTGATTAAAACTAGAGTTTCCCTACTCAACATTCTCAATCACTATACAAGAGAGTCATGGTACCGAGCATTAGACGTTTATATTGGATCAATATAGAAGAGAAAAAAATTTTGTAATATCCCACCAATTATAAATGAACATACTAGGAAAAAGGCATTGCATACATATTGCTTCTTTTTTCTCCCCATTTTGTTCATTGATCACTTGAAAGTAAAACTAATACTTTCCTCAATTTGAATTACTCTACTAGTTCTCCAATTTTAAACGACAAACATAAATTCTGAGGAAAAATACTAAAACTGTTGGACCGAACGGAAGACTCAATAAGAACATAAAATAAATGGATGATTAAGAACCCTAATACTTTTGGTAGAATCAATAACACACTTAAGCAACAGTATGCTAAACAAAACAAAAACAGACAGGAAATAAAAGGAGAAGTAGACACCAGAAATTTTACTGTGGTTCAACCAAAGGGTTACGTCCACGTTAAGCTCAGTAAGAAAGAGCTCACTGCACTATATCGAGTAGGGTTACAAGGATCTGAACAAATAGACTGAACATCAATGGTTCTTCTAACAAAATAGCCTCACAATCAACAAATACAGATTAGAAGCAAACCTAAGAACCAGAGATTACACTGAAGAAAAAGAGTCTATACAAATCAAAACAAAACTTACTCAAAGAACCCCACAACCGATCAATCTCCCTTCTTCCTCTTTTCTTTCTGCGATATTTCTCGTCTTAGTTTGTCATCCCGAGGCACTATTCCATTTATATGAAAGTTGAACGGCTGGGATTGAGATTGGAAAAAGACAACATCGATGGCCATCGGTTAATCGTAGAACACGATTAACAGAAAGGCAGAGAGGACAAGCAAGGGGAGTCGGGCAGAGCAAGGACAATCAAGAGGCACCGGATATTAGAGAGGCGAGGCCTTGATGGTTGCAAAGTGGTCGTCCATCAGCCATCCACGTGGACTGCCGAGGTTACCAAAATTACCCTCCAACAAGACGACATCGTTTTGATGCTTCACCCACAACAATCTCCACCTTGTAGCATCAAGGGGAGAATGAACCCAATACTCAAAACATAGTGCAGCATGCTTCAATTTATTACCATCATCGCTCTAGTCAGTTGAAGGATCAACCGACATCAATGTGCAGCAAACTCAAGCAAAGCTTGAACTTGGCTGCAGTCAAGATCTTGGTTCCCACATCACCTAGATTTTCCTCAGTAGAAACCTTTTTAATCATTATAGTTCCATTTGCTACCAGCTCTTTGACAAAGTGAAACTTTACCTCAATGTGCTTAGACCTCTCTTGGTATACGGGATTTTTACAGAGGTGGATAGAGCTTTGGCTATCCGAGAATACCACTACTTTTCTTTGAAGCAAATTGATTTCCCTCATGAGGCCTTGAAGGCTTCTTTAAAGGCATCAAAGATTGCCATGTATTCTGCCTTAGTGGAAGACAATGCAACTTAGGGTTGCAATTGTGACTTCCAGCTGATGTAGTTACCTCCCAATGTAAAGAAGTAAGCTGTAGTGGATTTCCTAGAGTCTTTGTCACCTGCAAAATCTGAATCTACATACCCCACAAGATCAAGATTATCATATCTTCTTTTATAACACAAACCAATGTCAATAGACCCATTTATATATCTGAACAAGTATTTCAAGACATCCCAATGAGGTTTCCCAGGGTTTGACATGTTTCTACTTAGTAAGGAAATTCAATAAGCAATGTCAGGCTTAGTACTAATCATAGAATACATAATGGTTCCTATGGTATTTGCATAGGGTACATTTTCCATTTTAATGATTTCAGAATTTGAAGTGGGACATTGAGCTTTTGAACGCAAAAAATGACCAGCTAAGGGAGCCGAAACAGCTTTACAATTATTCATACCAAATCTTTGCACAACCTTTATCAAGTAATCATGTTGCTGAATTTTTAAACTGAAGTTGCTTCTAGTTCTTTCTATTTTCATTCCTAGGATTTTCTTAGCATGCCCTAGGTCTTTCATGTCAAATTTCATATTTAACATAGATTTCAATTCACTGATTTTAGACTTGGATTTGCTAATTAATAGTATATCATCTACATATAGAAGCAAGTAAATAGGAATATCTGAAATGGTAAAATGGAAGCAATTATCATACTGACTCCAAACAAAGCCAATTTTCGAAACAAATTGGTTAAATTTCTTATACCATTGTCTAGGCGACTATTTTATGCCATACAATGATTTCTTTAATAAACAGACATGCTGAGGTTTATTTGAGTCAGTGTATCCAACCGATTGTACCATATATATTTGTTCTTTCAAGTCACCATGAAGGAAGACAGTCTTAACATCTAATTGTTCGAGTTCTAAGTCAAAATGAACAGTAACAGCTAGCATTAAATGGATAGTTTTAAACTTGACAACTGGGGAAAATATTTCATTGTAATCTATTCCCTCTCTTTGGGTAAAACCCTTTACAACTAACCTTACCTTAGACTTAATTGGTTCAGAGGGTGACATACCCTCTTTTAGTTTGTACAACCACTTACATTGAATTAATTTTTGATCCTTTGGTCTGGGAACAAGTTCCCAAGTCCTATTTACAGCAAGGGATGTCATTTCTTCATCCATGGCTTGTTGCCATTTAACACTGTCTTGAGAGTTGATAGCCTCCTCAAAAGTAGAAGGCTCACTATCCCTCAACTCATACCCAACAACCAGGGCACAATAAACTAAATCTGAATATGCATATCTTGAGAGTGGTCTCACTGCCCTTCTGCTCCTATCCCTAGCTAGTTGATAGTCACTAAGATCCTATTGGGGAACGCTGGTTTGTTCCTCCTCAATCTTAGGGTTTCCTGTTTGTTCCTCTTGATCAGAATTTAGATCAGAGGTGTGGTTAGTGGAGGAAGACATATTTCCCAAATCCGGTTCACCTGTGGTCGGAGCACCAGATGTGTTATTTCCCACAGCTGGTTGCTCCACCTGAATTTGAGTATCTCCTAAAATAATGTGACCATCTAGATTTCTGTTATCATTAGATATTTCTGTGTTTGTTATCTTACAAGGGAATTTAGATTCATTGAATATGACATCTCTACTAATAATTATCCTAACTCCACCTGAATGCCTATCTCACAATCTATATCCCTTAGTACCTTCCTGATAGCCTACAAACACACATTTTTTGGATCTAGGATCTAACTTTCCTTCAGATTGATGAGCATATGCCTCACAACCAAAAACTCTTAAGTATTCAAAGTTTACTTTCTTACTAGTCTATATTTCTTCAGGGCATTTAAAATTTAGAACCGTTGAAGGGCTTCTATTGATTAAATAAGATGCAGTTGACAAGGCCTCAGCCCAGAAGGATTTAGGCATTCTTGAGGTAAAAAGAAGGCACCTAACCTTTTCAAGTAAGGTCTTATTCATCCTTTCAGCCACCCCATTTTGTTGGGAAGTATTTCTAGCGGTTTTATGCCTAAGTATGCCTTGTGAATTACAATATGCATCAAATTCTCTATTACAAAATTCCAATCCATTGTCTGTTCTTAATACCTTAACCCTCTTATCAGTTTGGTTTTCTACAAACATCTTCCATGTTTTAAATTTTTCTAGTGTCTGATCCTTGGTTTTTAGTAAGAATACCCAAACTTTTCTAGTGTAGTAATCTACAATGAAAAAAAAATACCAGTTACCACCATGGGAGGGAACCTTAGATGGTCCCCACAAATCAGCATGCAGGTATTCTAGGCATACCTTCGCCAGGTGAGTCCCTTGATGGAAACTCAACCTGTGTTGCTTGCCCAGAATACATGGCTCACAGAAAATCCAAGGATCCAGCAGACACTGATCCAAGGTAACCTTGGTTTTTTAGTGTTTGTAGGCCTTTCAGGCTCATGTGACCAAGTCTCAAGTGCCATCTATCTGTCTCATCAGATTTTATAATGCAAGCAAAATTCATATTAACAGAAGGATGATAGCAGCCACTTAAAATATACAAACCATATTTCTTAGAGCCAGACATGATTAGATTATCACCTTTTAGAACATGCATGAATCCATTTTCTTCTTTATATAAGAAACCTAACTCATCAAGAGTGCCTAAAGATATTAAATTTCTCTTCAAACCTGGTACATACCTCACATCACTTAGGATTCTCACTTTGTTATCATGCAGTTTTAAAGGTATTTCACCAATTCCTTGTACACTACATGATTGATTATTTCGCATATAGATTGTACCAGTTTCCTTTTGATTAAGGTTTTGAAACCATTCTCTATTAGGGCACATGTGAAAAGAACAACCGAAATCCATTACCCATTCATTTTCAATAGATGAGCTAGAAACAGTAAGAACTTCAGCTAGACAATTTGAACTACGTGCATTTACATTAATGTTACCCCCCTGTTTCTGTTTCCTAATGAAATCAGAACAATACTTTTTGATGTGTCCCTCCTTTCTACAGTGGTAGCACTTCTATTTTGATTGTTTATGTTTTCCCTTCCTAACCTTTTTCTTTCTTTTAAAGTTCCACTAGATTGATCACTATTTCCTATGTAATTCTTTTTATCATTTTTAGCTTTCACAAACAAATTGTTAATAGATTTCTTTGTTGTATTTAGTTCAAGTTCTCTTTCTTTAATACTCGAGATTACAAGATCTAAGCTAGGAACTATTCCAGTGTATCGTAATGCATGTTTAACAACATCATATTCATCAGGCAGAGAGTTTAACAAAATCATGGCCTCACTAGTGTCTCCTAGTACTTGGTCAGTACCTCTTAACAATAGAGTTAATCTCATAAATTCATCTATGTTTTCATCCATTGATTTTGAGGTATCCATTTTGAAGTTAAACAACATGCCTTTTAAATATACAAGATTAGGAGCAGTCATCACGGAGAATAAGGAATCAAGTTTATTCCAGAGATCTACAGGGTTAGATATACCATCTACCTTCTTTATAACGCTATCATCGAGATGAAGAAATGTGAGGTTGTAGGCCTCCTTTCTGATCTCCACAGTGCGAGCAATCTGGTTTATAGACCATTTCCGATCATTTGGTTCCAGTGCAATCAGCACTTTGTGATGAGAGAGAAAGACTCTCATCATCTTTTTCCAGCTACCGAAGTCTCCTCTTCCGTCAAATATTCTAATTTCAAATCGGGTGGATAACATCTCCGCTTTGAGTAAGTTCTAATTTCAAATCGGGTTGAAGAAACCCTAGAGTCTCGGTTTACTTTATTAAGCAAAAACACAAAACACCCAAACGCAGAAATCATCTAACCCTGATTCTGACTCAACCCTAGAGCACGATTTATGAAACCGAGCTCTGATACCACTATTGGACCGAGCGGAAGACTCAATAAGAACATAAAATAAATGGCTGATTCAGAACCCTAATACTTTCGGTAGAATCAATAACATACTTAAGCAACAGTATGCTAAACAAAACAAAAACAGACAGGAAATAAAAGGAGAAGTAGACACCAGAAATTTTACTGTGGTTCACCCAAAGGGCTACGTCCACGTTGAGCTCAATAAGAAAGAGTTCACTGCACTATATCGAGTAGGGTTACAAGGATCTGAACAAATAGACTGAACATCAATGGTTCTTCTAACAAAATAGCCTCACAATCAACAAATACAGATTAGAAGCAAACCTAAGAACCAGAGATTACACTGAAGAAAAAGAGTCTATACAAATCAAAACAGAACTTACTCAAAGAACCCCACAACCGATCAATCTCCCTTCTTCCTCTTTTCTTTCTGCGATATTTCTCGTCTCAGTTTGTCATCCCGAGGCACTATTCCATTTATATGAGAGTTGAACGGCTGGGATTGAGATTGGAAAAAGGTAGCATCGATGGCCATCAGTTAATCGTAGAACACGATTAACAGAAAGGCAGAGAGGACAAGCATGGGGTGTCGGGCAGAGTAAGGACAATCAAGAGGCGCCGTATATCAGAGAGACGAGGCCTTGATGGTTGCAAAGTGGTCGTCCATTAGCCATCCACGTGGACTGCCGAGGTTGACAAAATTGCCCTCCAACAAGACGACAACGTTTTGATACTTCACCCACAACAAAAACATTAGAAATAAACATGATTCATAGACTGAACAGATACATTCAGAATCCCCTGTTGTTAAGAAGGTTAAAAAACGGAAGTGTGAAATATTATCCTGTATCACAGTTGAAATTAACATGAACCCTTTATAATTGAGGCCACATGTTGTAGCTTATAGCTTCAAAGCTGTTAATATTCCACTTGTCTCAAAGCTGACACCGTTGAAAGCCATAATGTGCTGGCTGTCTTCCCAGTCACAGGACAGTCTAGTTTACTTTACGCAAAGACGTGTAAATGCCATATAAATATTCCTGGCTAGCACGTTTGCGATAAAAATGTTAAAAAGTTTTACCAAGGAGTTCTGCATATGGAGCTCAGGGTCACTGATGATCCATTTCTGTCACCATTCATAAGTTTCAGTTCAGCTGATTCCACAGCAGAATAAGTACCCAGTTTCGAAATGTGCTTTCTGTTATTTGTAAGATTTCAGAATATATGGAGATGTACCACAAAAACTAATTAATTGTGTATTGTACTCTATAAGCCTGCATTTCATATAATACCTTCTTACAGATTGACAAAACACAAGATTCATTTCGTAATCAAAATGAGCTCTGAGCCAGAGCTTGACAGGAAAAGTCTATCTTTCTGGCTAGTTTACCGTCCCTGTTTCACAATTATTCATAAATAAAAGGATGAAGATAAAAAAGTACCCCCAACTGTAAACGTTCACGATTACAGATTGACTAAGTAACAACAAAAAAGATAAAGAATAATGGTGCTGGCTTTTTCTTGATGGGAAGACACTTTGTCAATGGCACTTATGCATCACATATTCTATAAGTTATGTTGTAACTCGCGTACATAATAATTATATTATATATCCATCAAAGTTAGACTTCTAGTCCTAAATTAAAATACAGTGTTGTATCCTCCCCCTTTACCACAAGTGATTAAAACGAACAAATCAGAATAGATATAATCTATCAAGGCCACACTAATTTTATTTGATGATTCCGTGGCTGTCAATATTCCAATTGTCTGGGCGGTAGTGATTTAATTAACATAAAATTATGAGATTCGAAGGAAATTATGAAACCCACATGCCTTAAACAATGAAGACTAATCTGCTGGCTGTCCTTCTGAATGTGGACAATCATCTTCAGAAGCTCATGTAAATATTGCTAATCTGCAGGTCTTGCCACCCTCTTGTACTACAGTCATGTGGATATCATTAAATTTAAAATGTGTATATCAAAGAATCTATGTATATGATGGTATAATTAATGAAGCACGGAATCAAGTTGAGCTCCAAGAGCAACAGATCTAGATCTGTTACTACGGTGTCAACAACATGAAGCCGACATAACATTGAAATTCAAGCTACTTGTGTCCTCATCGATGCTCATTAATAGCAATGAGAAAAGCAGAAAAATAAATGGTGCTGACATTTTGTTTCTAAGGAAGGCAGCAGAGTTCAATACCACTCGTGTATGGCAATTTTTATAAACCTCCCTGCAAGGGCAACATAAAAAAAAACCTTATGATTATTGCATTCTAAGTTAATATGTGATCAGTTTGTGAGAAAAATGGGGAGACATTGTGTAAACATCTCCCCGCGCATACAGATCAAAATCATGATCACATAATGGTTGGAGAAGATAAGATTCCTTGTCTCCTTTCCACCTGCTACTATATATATTGAGTCTATGCTGAGGCAAGGAGCACAAACCCACAACTTTGACAATAAGCCTTAAACCATTATTAAACTTAGAAAGAGTAAATGGCTTCCTCTCCTTTGAGACTAAGGTCCCATCGCCATGCTCGTTCTGTTAGCTTGCCCTCCAGATCTCACCCACTCATCCCTCAAGTTGACGAGCATTTGTGCAGAATAAAGGTTTCTGAAGCTGCCTCTTCATCGATAGGGGAGAGACTAAGTATCCTCCAAGATATGTACAGTTGTTTGGATGATTCGCTTCTGTTGCCCCACACACAAGAAGCTTTGGCCAAACGACGCCGTGAGAAATGGGTTGAGGAGGTTCTGGACGGATACCTGAGCCTGTTGGATGTTTGTGCCACCGCTAAAGACGTCTCCTCACAGTCAAAGCAAGATGTCCAGGACCTTCTCTCAATCATTCGCAGGAGAAGGGATCCAAATGAATTGGGAGTATACTTAACCTCCAGAAAGAAGGTAAAGAAGCTGATTCAAAAGTCTCTGAAGGATTTGAAGAATATCAAGAGCAGGCATACCATCCTAGCTTCAGATAAAGGCAATAAGATTTGTACCTTGTTAAATGATGTTGAGGTAGCTACTTATGCCGTGATGGAGTCTCTGTTGTCCTACGTTGCAGGGGCAAAGGCGCAATCAAGATTTTCTTTGGTTTCCAAACTTTTGCATAGCAAAAATGTAGATGTTCAAGATGATGAAACAAGAACAAATGAGTTTGAGAAAGTTGACAACGCATTGGCCTTGCTTAATGGTCACAAGACTAGCAGATCTGGTGGTGCTATGTCCCTTGACATGCTGCAAAATGAATTGCAAATGATGGACATGAGCATTCGAGACCTTGAAGAAGGACTAGAGTGCTTGTTCAGAAGTTTAATCAAAACTAGAGTCTCCTTCCTCAACATTCTCAACCACTAGCCAACAAAATCATTATACAATTTTCTGGACAGAAGCCTCCTAATTAGGAGAGGTATACTTGTACATTAGAGACAATACAGTATCTATCAATCATTTGAAATTAAATCAATATAGTTCGGAGAACTGTTGACGCAAATTTGCTTCTTTTCGTTCACAATTTTTGTTTTTCCAATTAATTTGCAAATGAAATGAATAATTCCAACAGATTTCAATAGTTTGGGCTTTGCGATAGGTTTCAAATTATATTAGATCTAGTAATGGAGTAAACGTAAGACATCTTGTTGATACATAGGATCCACCGGTCCATTTTCTTTTCTTTTCTTTTTTTTTTTCTGGCAAATTTGAAGAGTTATTGTTACCATTCAGTAGAAAAATTACATGCAACACCCCTCCTAAGATATCAAGATTCTAATTGCTCAAACCACACAGGAAATTATTGGCATTTGGGAAGAAAGTTTATAAGATGCGCATGGAAATGTTGAACTTCAGAAGAAGTAGTTAATACATGTTTGGTGGCTGTCTCTGTGCTTGGGACAATAAGATTGTTTGAATATTAGCATATTCTAGTCTTAATTATTTTCCTACATTATTCACATTCTACAATAACATGTACAAATTTGTAGAAGCTCAAGACACGTGCTCTCGCTGACACCGAAATGTGGATGGGCTGCTCAACTTGATATTGACGAGGTTAAAACCCCACTACAAATGAACAAGCTTGATGTAGATGAACGACCAAATCATCACCTTGGTAGGCCACGCCAAGGATACAGTT
Source organism: Diospyros kaki (assembly GCA_036245055.1). Lineage (NCBI taxonomy): Eukaryota > Viridiplantae > Streptophyta > Magnoliopsida > Ericales > Ebenaceae > Diospyros > Diospyros kaki. The sequence goes on from BSEG01000012.1 coordinate 29,842,017, forward strand.
ACACTCCAATTCTTAAGAATCCACCACAAGGAAAAAGAGCAAATAAGAAAAATGTTTTTCTAAAGAAAACTTATTATTTCATTCAAATTGATGATAAAACTATTATATAGCATCTATATATATAGAAAAGAATCCTAAACTAAAAAAAACAATAAATCTAATAGGAATAGGAATTCAATTCCAAATAATAATAAGAATCCAAAATCAAAGGGAAATAAGAATCCTAAATAAAAAAAGAAAATAAAATATATTTCTTAAACAATTAGGAATCCTAAACAGTATCAAGCTCCCCAGTTGGAGAAGACTCATCCTCAAGTCTTTGCTCATCTTCATCTCCATGGCATGGTGATAAATTAGCAACATTGAATGTAGTTAACACACCATAGTCTCCTGAAAGCTCAACTTTGTAGACATTCTTATCAATTCGGTTGATCACCTTGAACAGTCCATCAACTTGAGAACTAAGCCTTTTGTAAGGACCTGGAGGAAATCTTTCTTTCCTTAGATGAATCCATTCCAAATCTCCTTCTTTGAAAGTAGCAAGCTTGCGAAACTTATTTGCTTGCTTTTGATAATTCTTATTTTGAGTCAAAATTTGTTTTCTAACTTGCTCATGTAGTTTCTTGATACGTTTAGCCCCCTCTCGTTAGCATATTCACTAAATTGTTGCTTAGGATTTTGGTGCAAGTTGAATAGCAATGATTGGATTTCATACATAGATAATCTCAAAAGGACTTCGACTAGTAGTTTGACTTGGAGATCAATTGTAGGTAAACTCTACTTAGGGGTGGCAATTCGTGTTGGCGGGTCGTAATCGTGTCGTGTCGTGTCGTGTCACCTGTTAACCTGTTTAACCCTTTTAATTTAAATGGGTCGTGTTGTGTCACTTGTTAAACGTTTTATTTAGTTTTAAACGTGTTATTTCGTGTATAATCGTGTTAACGTGTTCAGATCAACCCACTAACCCTTTTAATTAAACGTGTCATTTCGTATATAATCGTGTTAACGTGTTCGGGTCAACCCATTAACACGTTTAATTAAACGTGTCATTTCGTGTCTAAACGGGTTAGACGAGTTGATCCGCCTAAGACATGAAAAAAAATATTGTCATAAACGGATTGACCCGTTTATGACCCGAACCTGATTAACCCCAACCCTAACCCGCTTAACTCCGTGTCATGTCATGTCGTGTAATCGGGTTGTGTCCAAAATTGCCAGCTCTAACTCTACTTAAGTCAGTACGTAACAAATCCCATTGGCAAATATTTTTTCCAATAAAGCTTCTCAATAGATTTCCCAAACTTCTATAAACAACTTCAGTTTGACTATCAGTTTGCGAATGTGCTGCCAAACTAAGTTTTAATGGCCGAATAGACTGTTGTATCCTAAACTTCATAAACTTAGGGTCAATTTTCAATTTTATTCACTTTTGACCCTTGCTTCAATTTGGTCATCGAACTTTAAATTTTATTTCAATTTTATCCTTAACCGGTTAGGTATGTGCCTAGCATACGTGGAGCTGAGGTGGCATGCTCAGCAAAACAAGCACATCATCTTCAACCTTAGGCCACTAGGGTTTTACATCCTAAACAGCTATCGTCGTCTTCCTTCATTGTTGGCCTCCTTATTCTCCGTTTATTACCGCAAGTCGCCTCTCTCTTCTGTCATCGCTTGTCACTCGAGGCCTCAACCCTTTCTGGTCACGCCAGCTATGTCGAGTACGAAGCTTTTCAGCCACGGTAGTGACCAGAGGTCATCAGCCATGGCGTTAATGGCCATTACAATGCCGAGATTCGATCCATGGCTAAGAAGACTCGCCTCAATCGGTCAGCCAAAATGATGACCCACGTCAGCGAGCCATCGGCTAAAAGGAGATAAAAATCCATTAGCTAAAAGATGACATGAATCATCGGCCATGGTAGTCATGACGACTCTCAATTTTTGAGAACATTCGATCATTGACGATGGAGGAAGCAAGGCATAGGCCAATCAATCGACGACAACAAACCCATGTGCCTTGTCGTCTTCTCAACGTGGGTCTTGACATGGCTATTTTTTCCCCACGACCTTTGGTTTTCCCCATTTTTCTTCTTTTTTCGATCAGCTACCTTCGTGGCCACTGTTAATGGAAGCAAACCGATAGTTAGACCTACTTGAAATGAAGAGTAAAGAAAAAGGAGGCGGTCAACGGCAAAAATAGTGGCGGCGCAAGGTGGAAGGCAAAAATCCTAGGTGATTGGTTTTGACCTATTAAGTGTTGGGTTGACCCACTAGGTCAGATTTGGATCAAGGTTAACCTGACCCATTACTTGGATTTCAAAATACACGAGGCAAAATAGCATTGTTTTGCCTTGTGCATTGCAACAATATCAACACAAAATGACGTTATTTTGCTGTTGTGTCTATTATTGGACACATTAGTATGCCACATCAACTGCCACATCAACCACCACATAAGGTGGGGCACACGCTTGGCCGGTTGAAGATAAAATTGAAACAAAAGTTAAAGTTCGATAACTAAATTGAAGCAAGGGTCAAAACTGAATAAAATTAAAAATTGACCTTAAGTTCAGGATACAACAATCTATTTGGCCAAACTTTAATTGCGTCCCCATTTTTCGGCATAACATTCTCTTAAAATGACTCATGAGCTTCATATCACATCCAAAATAAGTCTTTGGAATTCCATGTAGACGCACAATCTTTGGAAAGTACAAATCGATAACTAGAGTGGCATCAAAATGATAGGTTTGAAATGCTATGGCACACATCCAAGAGTGGGGGTGAATTGGGTAATTTAAAAACTTGATAGAACTTAAAATCTTTTTGATACAAATTGAGGTTTTAGTGATTTAGAACATAAAACATATAAAATGATAAATGTAAAGTTTAAAGAAAGTAAAGCAAGAAAGATAAATATGTGAACCAAGTGAGGAATAAAGAAATATTTGGAAAGATAAATAAATCAAAGAACACACGTATAAGAGAACACAAATATTTATAGTGATTTGGCTTAACCAAGCCTAGTCCACTACTTTAGTTCCTCACTAAGGATTTTAAACCAATTCACTAAAACCTCACACTTGAACCCAAGTAGACACTCTAGTCCAAGGCTAGGAAATTACAAACCTCTTACACTTAAGGTAGCCCATCTAGCACACTTGCTAGGAAATGAACCTCTTACTTACAAAAGTAGGCCATTTAGCTATACAAGTTAGGAAATACAAGAGATAAATAATAAAGAGAGGATCTAAGAGATAAATCTCTTAATTACAAGATTTCTCAAAATACAAACAAGGCTTGAATGAATTGATACAAATTAAAATCAAAGCCTCGAATAGAGAAAAATGAAGCACAATCAATATAAATACAAATGAGTATAAGATGTAAGCTCAAATCATTTCATTTCTATCTATTAGTCTCTTTAAGTTCATCCATGACTTGGATTTATAAGCATCCTAAGAGCTTTTCCCAAAACTAGCCATTTTTTAACCGTTGGCTTTCTTCGAAAAAAGTTAATCGACAAAAGAAAATAGTTATGGCTTTCTTCGAAAAGAGTTAATCGACATAAGAAAATAGTTGGTCGACAGATTCATAAACAATTTAAGACTTAGTCAACAGAAGAAAGAAGTTAGTTGACATATTCATATAACAATTTAAGACTTAGTTATAATAGTTTAAGACTTATTTGACAGAAGAAAAGAATTAGTTGACAAATTCATATAACAATTTAAGACTTAGTCGACAGAGCTTGAAAGTTAGTCGACAGAGCCAAACCTTTTGTCGACAGAGTTAAGCAATAAAACAATACTTAGTTGACAGAACAAAGAAGTTAGTCGATAGAAACAATTTATATATTCTATTAGTCGACAGATGGCTATACTTAGTCGATAGATGCAAATTTGAATACTTTGTTGACCCACTATAAGAAACATTTGATTTTAGATTTGAAATATTTTTTAATCAATTAAAAACATAATATTCCAAATGCCATTAAAAAATTTATCACATGATATTTTGGCATTGGATTTAATTTTCATTCAATAAATTTGATCAAATAGAAACATAACATTTCAAATGACATCAAGAGATGCATCATAAGATTTTTTGACATTGGAATGCTTGATGAAGTTGATTGTAATTTTGGTGCTTAATAGATCATATAAAAGTAATTAGAACACCAAGATAATAAACATCAATAAACTAATTTCATCATCAAAATGCAATTGATTTTTATCATCAAAATTATTTCAAAGACAAAATATCAATCTATCAAGAACATAAAGATGGTCCTTTTGCCTTTGAAAAAAATATTTTTTTTATTTTAACCAACGGTTCAAAACTAATATTTGAAAAATTATTTAGGAGATTTTTTTAAATCTTAATACTTGTTTTTGCAAATCTCCATACTTGAAATTCATTTGATTTTCATTTTCACAAAGGTATTTGAAATTGATTTTTATTTAAAAACCTAAAAACCATATATTTGACTTAAGATATAAATCATTTGTTTTCGTCATCAAAACCAACACAAAAGTAAAATATCACAAAAGTCTTATTAGATGGAACAAAATGAGCCATCTTTGAAAATCGATCAACAACTACCATAACAAAATCTTTATTCCTTTAAGTTCGAGGTAGGCCAGTAAAAAAATCTATGGTAACATCCTCCCATGGAGGTTTGGGAACTAACGCTGGTGTATAAAGACCTATATGTCTGTGCGTTTTTATAATGTGATAAGTCTTGCACCTTTTAATATGATGATCCACATTTTGTACCATATGAAGCCAATAGAAATTTTCTTGCACAAATGCTAAGGTCTTGTCTCATCCAAAGTGTCCAGCGAGGCCACCATCGTGATACTCGATTAATATTGTGTCACGCCCCAATTCTAGAGGATGTGACTGGTACTACCCCCTAAGAAGGCATAGACTCCAATACCATTTACCATCTATTATTTTAAACGTTCCAAGTTAACTATGAAAGTTACCATAACCTTTATTTCGGAATTTAAGTGCCCATTGGCTGAAGTCATCATCTAGTTACATTGTCCAAAATTAATTAGAACACAAGAGAAAGAAACATTAATTTTTCCATACACAAGTCTAATGAAGTGTGGTGAACATGTTATACCCTGAAGTAGGGGTCAGCATTCGGTTATAACCGAACCGAACCGCCTGATTTTAGTTAACCGAACCGAACCGATCTTAAACAAATAACCGAACCGAACCGAATCAAACTACTATACTAACCGAAGCAACCGAAATCGAACTAACCAATTTTAAATTTAAACTAATCGAACCAAAAATCGAACTGAAAATCTACCCAAAAACTGACTACCATATGATCGAACATATAGGAGGAATGTATGGAGTTGGACACAAAATAAGATTAAATGAACATGATAAGAGAAACAAAAACAAGAAAAAATGGTAGCTCAAGATTGTACCGATGGCCAATGAAGAAGCACAAATTTGGAGATGAAACTAACCTCAAGGTTGCAGCAAGGAAGAAGAATAGCAATTAGCTGCTCGATCCAGAGATGAACGCCAAGCAGCAGATCTGGAGTGAGCATTAGGAACGTAGGGTTTCAAGGTGAGGCGGCCTCTCAGTTGGGAGTCCGGATTCAGATGCAGAGGTCGACAGTGGCGTCGGTGTCGACAACTCAAAGAGAGACAAAGGACCGAAGACGAAGGGCCAACCAGTCAGCCCTCCATCTCTGACTCATCGACCTTTCTAACTTTTCCTTCTTCGTCTCTCCAACCTTCGTCTTCGTCTTCGAGGGATAATGGTTCGACCTTCGTCTTCATCTCTGAGGGATAGTGGCGGTGACGGCAACCGTGGATGGCGGTGGGGGGTGACCGACAGAAAAGAAGAAGGAGATTTCTCTCCTGTAAGGGCGGGGTACGGCTGAAATAAAAGAAGAAGATGAACTAACCGTGAGAGGGGGTTTGGGGTTTTTGGGGGACCACGCTAGGTGGGTGGGTTTGCTAGCGGGCGCTCGGGGGGGGGGCAGTTCAGTTTTTTAGATTAATTTGGTTTTTTCGGTTAATTCGAGTGAAATAACCGAACCGATAAAATTAACCGAATTTTTTTTAAAAATTAATCGAACCGATAAATAATCTTTTAATAACCGAACCAAACCGACCAGTTCGGTCGGTTCGGTTAGGTTAGTTCGGTCTAACTGAACTAATGCACACCCCTACCCTGAAGTGTGTCTAGGATATATTAGTAGAATCGTGATAGCAATTTTCTGCAAGTGTACGAATTGCACAAGTAATATAGTAGTAAGTAAAATCATTCTCACGAAGATTGGTAACTAAATGTAACACCCCGCTTTCCTGAACGCGTTATAACTTGGGGCAATTATGGGATAAAAAATTTTTTCTTCAAAACCTAATGCTAAATCATATCATTCCTCATATCTATCCCAAAATTTTCAATCATTTTTTCGAAAGAGAATCATTATACACATCAAATGCGGAAGCAATGATTGAACCTGATATCTTAACATTAATCATAAATCAATTCTTACATCTTCATTAACCATAAGGATATACATCAACATTCCTCAAAACGTTCAGAATTCAAAGTAGCAGAACTTAAGTACATAACATATATTTCATTCCTCATGCACTCTGCTGAGTGCTATTTCATGCCTCATTTATCCTCGTATCTACTACAATCTCCATCTGGAACATTTGAATATTCTAGGGGCAAAGCCCAAGTTAGATGATGAATCATCTAAGTAAGGGTACAAAAAATATATTTCTTGCATGAATGCAATGTCTTACTCATCGTAGGTGTTAACTGCACCCCTCATACTACCTACCATTTTTACAACCACCTCTTTTGAAACCGGGGTGTATGGGTGCACCCTTGGTAAAATAGTAGTGCTAGTTCATACTCTCTACAGCCATAATGCGCGTGATCAATGATATTAACGTGTACATATACATTTCATAGCATGTCATGTATGAAGTCTACGTGATGGATACATATCAAAGCGTGTCAATATGATGAAAGCATTTTTGAGGATCGGGGTTTGAAACATAAATCACTTATAAACCAAACATTTTCCATAAACTAAATCCAGTTATAAAGTACCAGTTACCTTTTCAAGTTTAACGGGCTACCTCGATATCTGTGCATTACCTCGATTTGTGTGCCAACCTCCGAATTTGTACAAGTCACTTCAATTTTAAGCCTCAAAACATCCTAATCACCATAATTATTTAGATAAGCATCAAAACCTATTTTCCATAATTTCTTGCATTTTCTTTATTTTTCTCTCTATTTCTTCCTATTTTTCCTCAATAAATCAAAGCTAAATATTTCTAAAATATTTTCTCAAATATTTCACTACGAAAATTCATAAAATAATATTACTAAATTTATGAAATTTTCTAGAAAATTTTACTCACCTTAACTTAGCATCTCCGACTTTCTCAGTATGCGTGCACTGATCTCGAAACGCCTACCCGGACAATTTTTCTTGCCAAAATCTCCAAAAATTACTAAATATCTTTGACATTTTTCTCTTATTTTTTTCTATTTTCTTTTCCTTTCTTTTTTTTTATTTTTCTTTTCTTCTCTTCCTCTCCCTCTCCCTCTCGTCTTCTTCCTCTTCTTCTTCACGACCTGCGCGTGAACTAGAGCCACCACCGCCCGCACGCCTTCTGCCCTGCCGCCGCCCTCATCGCTTGTCGCCGGCCTCCCCAACCGTCGTAGCGACTGTCGTGCCGCTGCTGGAGCTGCCCGCAACCACAGTTGACCGCGGCCGGTTGCGGCCCTACTGCAACTGGTTGCGGCCATGGCTACCATGGCCGCACTTACTCCGTTCGATAGCCTCCCGAGCCTCCATCGATCTGCCTCAGCTCCGCCGCATCGTGCGACTATCACCCCAGCTGCTACCTCTTCTCCGCGTGCTACTTTTACTGGTTCGTTCGGTTGCCATGGCCGACTTCGGCCCAGCTCCATTCCAGCTCTCTCTCTCTCCCTTGCTTCTCTCTGTCTCTCCCTCAATCTCTCAATCTCGGCCTTGCCCTCTCTCTCGATCGAGCAAGCTCTCTCTTTCCCTTTTTGTTCTCGACCATGCTCGGTCGAGCTCTTTGCTGCCCCTCCTCTTTTGCAAAAACTCTCTATTTATATCCAAATGGTAGCTTGGGCACCACTCGAGCAAACATAGCCACCACTCCATCACTCGACAATCAACTATTGTTGTACTTTTTGTACAATAATTTTAATGATGAAAAACATATATTGGTTTAATCTCTAAGTCATGAGTCAAGCATGTGGTTTTCAATATATATCAATTTCAATATCAAGTATATCATGTATCACTATGTGAAAATGAAAACCCTGTTTTTAGCTAAGTCTGGAAGGTTAGCACTTTATAAGGAGAAGTATAAGAAAGAGTTTTCTTTTTAGAAAACTAACTCCCGGTAATTTGATATCTAACATTCACTAGTACTAAAACGATTTTTAATGAATTTTTCATTAAATAGAAAGTATATATTTTGGAGGTGGGTTTATTGCTAAAACTTGAGTTTGTACTAAAACCAAAAATCTACTTTCTTATTTATTTGGATTTTGATTTTCTAAGTATTTTTATTGAATCCAAATAGGGGGTACTTCGTTATTTACATTTATGTATTAAAATAAATGGAGGTAAAATATAAATAAAAGAAAATGTGGACATTTACTTGTAAATAGCATTGGATGTATACATGCTATGGATTGTGCTGTCAAGCAAATTATTCTGAATATTTGTCATGTTTCCATGCATGTTTCGAAACCCCTTTGAAATGGTTTTCAATGATTTCTATGTATGCTATTTCGAAACATCTCTGCATTGCATGTGTTTTCAATTCAGGTTTTGAACCATGTTTCGAAACCTATATGTCTATGTTTCGAAACCTCATTTCCAGAGAGGTATGTTTCGAAACCTATATGCATCATGTTTCGAAACCTTATTTTCAGAGAGGTATGTTTCGAAACCTATTATGTCATGTTTCGAAACCTCTGACATTCTGTCAGCAGATCATTTGAAAACCGAGATGCATTTGTTTTGCAATTTTGTATTTATCAAAATGTTTCTCTATCATTTATTTAATGCACTCTCCATGCTTAAGAGATTCAAATTTGAATTTGAATGTGAGTACCTTTAAAATATTCAAAGTGGGCATAAGTGTTTGTCTCCCACTTGTCTGTTGTCTCCAAGTACTTGTCTTGCTGTAAAGTGTTGTATGTTTCGAAATCTAGTGTCTATGTTTCGAAACCTTAGCCTATTTATGTGATGTTTCGAAACCTACTTTCCTATCTTGTCTCTAACGGCTATAAACGGCCAGATTTCTATATCTTGGTATAAATAGCAGGTATTTGAAGACAAGAAGAGATTGATAGAGAGACAACAAGAAAGAACAAGTGAGCACACACTAGAGACACACACTCAAGCACAAGAGGTGATTAAAATGTTTGTTTGAGCTTTCAAGAAGATCTACACACATCTTATTCTTGTGCATTGCAAGTGTGAAGAGGAGAAGCAAGCTGAAATCCGAAGTCACATCCTCCAGCTTTCCTCACCTCAAGTTAAGAGGTTTGTACAACTATGTGGTAAGGCATTCATTGTTCTTTGGGTTGTAAAGATAAATTTGATTATCTTGTTAATGTTGTAAGGTTTGAGTTTAGCCTAAAACTCATTTGGTGTAAAGGTTTGAGTTGAGCCTAAAACTCATTGTGTCAAAGGTTCGAGTTTAGCTTTAAAACTCACTTGGTGCTAGATTTGAGTTGAGCCCGTAAAAACTCACATTGTAAGGTTCTGGGGTAAACCGTGGTAAAACCCTTGTTGTGGTGATCACTAAGTAAAAGTGATTGAGATTGCAAATCCTTCAAGTGGGTAAACTTGAAGGTAGTGGAGTAGGCGGGTGCCGAACCACTATGTATCTTGTATGCAAGTGTTCTTTAGTTTTTAGTTATCATTATTGCCTATTGCACATGTTATCATAAGATTTGTTATCAAAGGCTAAAATAGTTTTCTTGAGTATAAACTTATACACATTCATAGAAAACATATTTTTGATATACAAACATCTTTGATATACTCTTAAATATATAAATCATCTTTTTCAAAGATCATTATTTTGAAATACAAGGTAAAGGATTTCGAATCAAGCAAAATAGTGAAGTAGATTTCGAAACATACATTTCATATTTCGAAACTTGTAAAACAGTGAGCTATATTTCGAAACATATATAGTAGGTTTCGAAACCTACTTAACAGAAAAGTTTATTTCGAAACATATAGCCTATATTTCAAAACCTAGTATTCTTCTAGCAATCAAAGTCTTAAATTATCGAAAAACTTACGAAATCACAATTCACCCTCCCTCTTGAGATATATTTGCCATCATTAGGAACCAACATCAACTCTATTTCTCTACAAATCAACCACCTGGAAGCTTGCCCCCATCACGATTCGATTTTATAGCCTAAATAGCAGCTGTATTTTAGCTGTACCGAAAATCGTTCCCGATCCGATTTCTTTGAATACCATAAATCTTATCTCGAGACGCTCATCGAGACCATATAATTTTCTTTAGACAATTTCATTCCGAGGTATTCCCTGCAGTAGATTCGGTGCTTATAACTACTATTAAACTAATTTTTCGGTATTCTAAACTAGCTTAAATTGCGTGACAACTTCATACAAACATGGGGTATTACACTAAACCTCTTAATTACTAAAATTAGTCACAACTAACTATATTTAAACAATTGATCACTCAAAGAAATTAATCCTTAAATTGTGCAACTTAAAAAACTTAAACAACTAACAATCTCTTAAGAATTAAAATTCAATTAATTGAGACCTAGGGTCTTCTAAATTCACCTAACAAATTCACTTTATCAAATTACTTTCAATTTTTGGTTGATTAAGTTACAAACTATGTCAATCAATCACTCTAATTTGTTTATTAACTTATGTTTAGATCTAACAAGTTTATTCAATGAAACTAATTCACTATATGTATATATGAGTTAGAATTAGAGAACACATTAAGTATAAATACTCATCATATGAAAATATTCATAACAAATATAATCAAAGATTGCACATGTAACCAAGTGAATGTCTTCTCCAATTAACACGTGTTATTTTGTTCAAGAGTTTATTCCTTACTTATCTATGTCTAACATTATAAGAAATTTCAAATCATGTAATTGGTGACCAAGCAATTACAAGCATTAAATTTAGAACAAAATAAATAGAGCTAAAATAATAATCACAACCAAAAATTAAGTAAACTAATAAAGTTTTAATGCATAGAATCTTTTAGAAATCCTAGACAATTAATTAACCACTCATAATTAATAATATATCACCAAAATCACACAAGAGTTGTTGCATAGTTGATATTTCTAAAAAATCAAAGAAAAACAAAACAAAAGCTCAAAAGAAAAATGAAAGAAGCTCCCTAGGGGCTCTGCCGCCTCAATTCTGTCTGGCTTGCTGTGTGCGTGAAGCTACTGTGTGGTAGTTCTTCTCTCCCTCCTTTCTCCTTTGCTTTCCCATCCTATTTATATGGACATCTTCCTTCACGACCTCCTTTCTTTTCAATTTTTTTAATGGCCATCGCTCAAATCCTCCAATTTCTCCATTCCGCCCAAGTCTTATCTCCCTTATTATATTTTATTTGCTGCCTTTGATTGCTGCTCCGGCTACCTTGCTTCTCCTTTAATTTCTTTATTCTGCAGCCTCCAATTCTTCTCTCCTACGGCGGCTTTTTTTTCCGCAGCCTTGCCATGTGAGTGGCGTCATTTTTTCCTTAATTTCTTTAATGGCTGCCTCTTCACCTTCAATCCCTTACAATATTATAATATATATATGCCCACCTATATAATATTCTAAATATTCAATCTCATGTCTTTCTTCAATTCTCACTTCAATTCAATTCTCCTCCACAGCCATGCCTCCAATTTAAAATTATATATAACTTGGCTTATTCCTTTTCCAATTGCACTTCTTCTCCACTCCCAATTGCTTTAAATTGCCACTGCCAATTTATTATATTTTATTTCTTTAATTGTATTATAATATTAATTTATAATATCTCCTTTTAAATTCAAATCTTGACTTTAAATCATTTGCTTGCTTCTTAGAAAAGAGATTCAAATGATGTAAAATTCATATAAACACATATTTTAAGTAGGATTAATAATACAAAATTAAGATCAAAATATGTATAAAATTAAGACCTATCAAATTGCCTACCACGATCCTAAACTTGCGCTATTAGGTAAACTTGCTTGGTGGCTACCAACTTAGGAGCAAATTTTGCCAAGTAGGAAAATTAAACTTGCAGTTGTATTACTCCACCGCCATGTTGGGTATTTGCTTCAATTCTTTGGACTCTTAAGCCAAGGGCAAAGCCAGGATTTTAGTTCAGTGAGGACAAATTTAAATAGAAAAATATAATTTTAAAAATAAAATAATAATATTATTAAAATAATTTTTTTTTGCAATTATTCCTTACAATTTTTCATACTAGAAATTATAATTGTTCAATAAAGTTATATTGATTATTTGAATCTTTAGATTCGTCATGACCACGAAAAGGTATTATTGTCGTAGAAGAACTCAAACATAATCAATTAATGCATTTAGACGAATTCGATAATCACATAATGTTTGTTCTAACTATCTGAAGAAAATTATTTTAATATTTTACTCTTGATTCATTAAGGTTTCACAGTTGTTTCGAACTTAATTGCGTACACTATTAGCAACTCTAGCATGAACTTAAACTCTTATCTTTTTTTAAAAAAAAAAATTACTGAACCTTTCTTTTATGAAAAGATCACCATCTCCTTGTTCCCTATTATTTGCAATGAACTAAAATGCGGCCTAGGCGGCCGCTGGGCGCCGCGATTGTGGCCAAATCAGCCCCCTTAGGCGCTAACCCGGCTAATCAGTACTAGGCGGACACCTAGCCGCGTGAATTGCTTGGCCGATTATGGCCTAATAAGCCACCTCGGCCGCGTGAATCGCCTCGGCTGTGTGAATCGATTTAGTATAAATTTATTAGGGTTTTTGTTTCCCCTTACTCGTTACCCCTTCTCTCTCATCAATTTCCCCTTTTCTCTCGCGTGCACCGCCACCGACTGTCTATTACAGAGTCGTCGTCGCCTCTGCCACCACTTGACAGGGACGAGAATAGCCTTTGGGCTTACATGTGGAAGCACAGCGAATAGGTGGCAACAATGTGATCAAAAGAGACAGGTGACCATCGCTATGATCGAAAGAGGTAGGTTTGAGAGAGAGAGAGAGTGCTAAAATTTGGGGGACGGGGGGTGACGGGGTGGGGTGGGGGAGTGAGAGAGAGGGAGAGAGAGAAAAAAAAATTTGCCCGATAGGGAGTAAGAAAGAATATATTAAGAAAAAATAAAAAAATAAAAAATATTAAATTTTCTAGGAGCCACCTAGTCCCCGCCTAGGCAACGCCTTGGCGGCCTAGGCGCTAGGCGCCAGTCTGCCGCCCGACTAACGCCTAGTACCTTTTAGAACATTGATTATTTGTTTTAAAAAGATAACAGTATAAGCAAAATGCGACATCTTTGCTTATACTATATTCCAACTAATCATCAAATTCATTGAACCAAACTAGAATGAATTGTTTTGATTTTGAGGCTGACACAGACCGCTTTGCAAGTAGACTCTTCTAATTTGATCCTGAAAATTAACATTGTAATCAATTATTGTAGTTCTTAGCCCGAGATCTATAGGAATTTGTGCAATATCAATTTGCTCAATACTTGTTTTGTTAATTTTTTTATTTTCTTTAATATAAATTTCCTCCATGCATACTTTTTTTGCTTCACAATTTTTCTCAATACTTAATTTTATTTACATCATCATTGTAAAAAAATAAAATTATGAGCAAATTGTAAAAAATGCTGTAATAGTAACTACTGGGCCATTATATACTTACTTTCTTCAATACTTATTTTTTTATTTCTAGTAATAAAATATAATATAATTTTTTTATTTTTAGAAGTAAATTATTATAAAAAATATATTTTCTTAAAAAAAATCTAACCTAGTGGGGGCAACTGCCCCCACTAGGCCTCGGGTGGCTCCGCACCTGTTTTGAGCCCTTGCCTTTCTTATAACATCAAGGATGAACCGCCCTTACCTTAGTGGTGGTGCAGTGGTGGTGCACTTGGTGGTCTAATTGCCTTCATATACTCATACCACGTATTAGTGGGGCCATCCAATCGAAAAGCAATACACTCCACCATCCCACTGCTTTCTACATCCTACTACCTCAGATTTTTTGGCACATACTCAATAATTCCTATGGCTCCAATTTGTCACTAATTTCGTTAAACCAAGGTGGATTGTAGGAAGATCATATTGCATGAACTCCGTCATATGAACATCTACTCCATGATCTGGCTCGTCTAGTAGGGAGATTGTCCTCCACCTTGTGATCCTGACGCATCCTTAGGTTGCTCCAAACTCTTCAATATCTCGCTAACTGCTACTGTCACACCTGTTTAAATCTTGTCCTCGATGGACTGTGGTAAGTTAGAGGATTTGCCTGCTCCTTTGGTGCCTTGGTTGATGTTTGGGCCCCCAACCTTTTAATACTAGTCTTGACCATCTCTATGTGGTCACCTACCATGGGCACCCCAGGTAAGTATAGGCAACCCACGATCGATTGCCCCAGAATTTGTCTATCTTCCTCTTCCACAACCACGACAACCCTCACGACGACCGCCACGTCCGCGTTTTTAGCTAAAACCACCTCGTGTCCTAGGAGGCATGATTCTCCTATATGCAATATTTAGATTGTCTTATCATACGTAACAAAATAAGTTACCAAATAACATAGAAATTCACATGCACAATCATGATATGCATAAGGGACCTAGCTTTCTTGGTAAGGCAAGATAATGAATATGTTGCGGTTCATATTCATACCTACTCTGCCCAAAAACTTGCTTTGGGGGTACAATTTATGAAATAAAATGCATGTGAAAGAGTTTAACCCCTTATTCATGTACCTACGTGTCATATCATATTCATTTTATGTTCTAAAGGTCTAACACTTAAGCTTTGATACCACATTTGTCATGCCCCAATTCTAAAGGTTGTGACCGACATTACCCCCTTAAGAAGGCATAGACTTCAATAGGGAATAGTAAGCCTTACAATACCGTTTACCATATTTTATTTTAAACATTCCAAGTTAACTACAAAAATTACCATTACTTTTATTTCAAAATTTAAATGCCCATTGGTCCAAAGACATCATCTGGTTACATTGTACAACATTAATTAGAACACAAAAGAAAGAAACATTAATTTTCCCATACACAAGTCCAGTGAAGTATGGTGAACGTGATGTAGCTTGAAACGTGTCTAGGAAATATGCAATTAGGATCACCTACCACGATCCTTACCATTAGAGTTGATGTCAACCTCCAAATCTAAAAATGTTAAGGGGTAAGTCTTGTTGGTTTACATAGATCTCATCATATAGGTAATGGAATAAAAATTTAATTTTTGTAGGCATCAAGTTTTTCACAAATTATGGTTTACAAAAATTGAAGGCAAAAATGAAATAATACCTCTTTATGAAATTCGATTTCACTGTTAAGTTGCTTGCCATATAATCCTCCAAGTGTAAGATGCCGAGTCGGTTCACCCGAAATCACTTAGATCCAAGAACTTTAAGAAAAGAGGAAGAAGAAATTTTCTAAAAATTTCTAACTCACTTTTGGATTCACACACACACACTTCTCCAAGAATTCGCTCAATCCTCAAGTGTTCCAAGAAGAAGTAAATGAAGGGTTAATTGAGCTATTTATAGAGTTTCGACATAACCATATTCCTTTAATGGGTTGGGCTTCTCAAACCCATTCCATTTAATGCTATTGGGCTAAGCCCAATCCAATGAAGTTTAATTGTGTTAAATCCAACCCAATAGTGCCATTAGGCCAAACTTAATGTGCTAGCAAAAAGTCCAATCCAATTAATAAGTAAATAATTATATTCATAATATAATAATTTAATTATTCTTGTTTATCCAATAAATAAATACACTATTATTAGTAATTCTAAAATTACTAATTTATCATTCTTCTCTTTGAAAGTGATTTCTTTTGGGTGGGATGATGGGTGTCGAATCCAACAAATAATAAATTCTTCCTCTTAAAAATATAAATTGTGATAGTGATGAGCAAGGTTGTATCCACAAGGATTGGTCAGATCTATTCCTTTGAAAACTTAAAAAAATAGAAGAAACAAATGGGGGCTTTTGAATTTTGAAATTTAAACAATTAAAAATAGAATATTATTCTAAATTAATAAGGCAAATCAGAATGTAAAAAGATTAAAGTAATCAATAGAAACGCTTCTGGTAGAAAGGATTTATCCACCAATGGTTATGATACTAATCATTGATGCCAAAGTCCCTATTTTTCCTTGAATACTTGGTCTTAGAAAGAACAACAAGCTCTGTTCATTCAATGTTTTTCTTAGTTTTTAGTTAATTAAAACAAGCTCTTCAATTAACCCTTACCTTCAAACAACCCTAGAACAAGCTCTCTAGAATTTAATTCAAAGCCAGCATTAAACTTTGTGGAAACAAGACCAAATCTGAACAATAAACACACAAGCTCGATTTATTTAATTCAGCACATGTACTCCCTAGGAATTGAATGAAAACTTGTTCATAATCATCAACCCTAGTTGCTACTTATGCAAGAAAGACCAAACAATTACGGATTTGGTATTCAAGTTAGCAATTGATCATGCATTAAGAATTGAATAGCGGCTGTCTATGCAATCAAAACACACAATCATAAACATTAAAATAAGAAGATACATGAATATTCAAGAGAAAATCAGATTGCAAATAAACTCAAAAAGATCTCACAGTGTTCTTCACCATGGCTTCAAAATATCCTTCTATCAAAAAATCAAAGTTTAGCCACACATAATAAGATAGAGAGCACAAAAACAAAAGAAAATATGAAAATGATGTTTCTTCCTCCTATTGGATGTGTTTCTCTACCTCTTTGTCTTCTTGGACATTCCCCCTTCTCGAGCTTGGATCAAGACCTTAAATAGCCCCCAACAAAGAATCCAAATCAACCAAAGAATTAGGGCTTCCTAGGCTCCCATAATTTATGAGCCCATTTTGGGTCAAATAAAAAGCTTTTTGGGCTTCGGTCCCTTCTTAAGAATTGTATTTAATAATGTTTATATGAATTTAGGCTTTTGAATCACTCGATTTGGACATTAGAAGCTCAAGTTATGGCCTTTTAAAAATTTAGTGTTCGTACAAAATTCTAATCTGATTAGGAGTTGGCCTAGCTTTTTGGCCCTAAAGTTGAAGCAATGTTTGGAGGCTCAAAATAACTCGGATTTGGACAGATAATACCATTATGGAAAGCCCAAGAAGTCCTCTACAAAAACTATGAAGACCTCATTCATGTTCTTGAAATCTAACATGGTCAAAAATCTATAAGAAGCCCAAAAGGTCAAAATATTAAAAAGCTAAAATTTTCTAAATAAAAGCCCAATTTATTCTAGCCTATTCAAAATTGCCTTAATCATAAAAATAAGCATAAATCATCACAATAAGGCATAAATCTCACCCAAAAGACCTTATGTAAGGGAAATAAATATATGAAATTATGCACTCATCATGGGACTTTCTGGATTCATAAATAAATTAGCAATGAGAATAATCAACTATTAATTCTCGTAAATCATAAGTGACATTTAACAATATGTCACGATTACCCAATTTATTGTGAAGTGGGTATTATGAATTTTTTACTACGTTATCATGTAATACGGTCCTTCTATCATCTTATACCTCGACAAGATATGAGATCATGGTCAGCAGTTCAAATATCTCAATCTTGTCATATGATTAGATTCAAAATCAGTCTTGACAAATGTGACATAACCTTATGGAACGCATTCCATCATCATATTATCTTGGCCAATGATTTATCGTTAAGTGATTATTGGATAGCATAGGATATCTTTCTCATATATTTCAATATGATAGATTTCATGTCTGATGCACACATACCTCATGCATCATTGAACTAAGCACATAGATACGTATAATTGTTCATGATTAAAACAACCATATAATATTGTCGATATCTTAATCCATCGATGCATAGATATCTATGTCATCTCAGGTCTAAGGGTTAGTTGGACATTTGTAGCTAACATTGAATTATTGATCCACGATAAAACCCATGTGATTCAATGTTAACAGTCCCGTTTAGTGAACCCATTCCTGTAATGAGCACCTACTTATCTTCCTTCCATATCTCATACATAATGGCACGAAACTCATCAACCTTATCTTTCAGTATCTCATACTAAACAAGGAAGAAGAGATGTGTTGGCCTTTACAAGTTGTTATTATCCATATTAGGAACTCTATGATTAGGAACATGTTTATAGTATAATAAATTATGGATTATCCCTAACTCGTATTCTTAACTCTTAAGAATAGTACCCACTCCTTATTATACTAATAGATATATGTTTTAATTTAAACCATATTGCAATTTAAATAAAAACATAAACTTGTCATTTAAATAATATTTAAAGAATTACAAAATCGAGTCCCTTTATGTCACTAGAATTGATCTTTAGGTCTCATATCTAACAAGTCTACCACTGACTTAGTGAGAAGTAAAGAGCATTATAATAGAGAAAATATAAAATCAATGCATCAAAAGATAAATTATCATGCCATATCATGCCAAGTAGTAATTAAGAAATATAGGAGATGATGAATAAACACACACATTTAAGAGTAAACAAGTTAGAACTATATTTCACATATTTCATTAACTTAGGGGTGGAATGATTCTCACCCACAAAATCCATTTTGGTGGAACTACTCTTGCCTGATTTGAAGATGATGGTAGAACCGCTCATGCTAATAAAGGTAGACCAACTCTCACCCTAAGGGCGAACTGCTCAGCTATAAGTGTCAACATGCACAAATCAAGCAACATGGATTCTATTTTCCCTAAATGCAATTTACAAAAATGTCATTGAGATAATATATTAAGAATACAAGGATGATTAGAAATATGAATGCAACAAATGCCACAATATTACAAATTACCCACTTACAATGTTATAATAGATTTGAGAAATTTTCCTCAGTTGCCTCTTGATGTGAACTGTAAAGATGCATAGGCAAAGGTAGTCCAAGAGCATGTAATTCCAAGTCTTGGGCTAATTACTCATTTAAGGGCTAAACAATTTCAAAAGAAACTTGAGTTATTTATTGGGAAGACTCCAGCTTATTTGAAAAAATTAGAATTCAAAGTGAATGAGTTAAAGGCCAAACTAATCACATTGCTCGTTTGCTTGGAAGCCCAAGACTAGAATGCAACCTACGCACTCCATGATCAAGCCTAAGTAGTTAGCCCATCTGTCAAGCCCAAGTCTTTCCAACAAGCCCAAGTCTCTTAATTGATGTCATGTATGATGTCACCCTTCATTTGTCCTTTATGTTTAAGGGTGTTTTGTCTTTTATGTATCATTATGTTTTATCATCAAGATTCCCTTTGTCAAAAGTGGCATGATGATATTTTTCTACTTTATGCTTTTAGTGTGTCTTTTATCCTTATTATCCCCCCCTTTTGTCAAAAGAGTTGATGTTGTCTATCTTTAATTATTATATTTTCTTTAATCATTGTAATTTTTCAACAAGACTAATATTTATATGTGTGATCTTGTAATGCTTTGGTATGAACATTTTTATGAAGAAAGTGCAGAGAGCATTTTTACCGTAATTCTTATCTAAGCAATTCATTTGTTTAGTGGCAAATTTACTTGATTCTTATCACTCTTACTTCTTCTCTTTTAGAGTGTGATGAATCAAAACTGATATTTTATTATTTGTGGCAAATTTTCTTATCAAACAAGGGGTGCTAGTATTTCTTTTGCATTTTGGGCATATCACCTCTTGGTTGGGTTGTGTCAAAATTACCTAAAAAAATATTTAAAGTAATATGAGAATTGACTAAAAAAAAGGTACAAGAATTAAATATTTCCAACGATTTAAAATGTCTATCCTAATCGACTAACGAACCAAGGATGGAAAGTGCGCGAAGAGAAATGGGGCGAGGTGAATATAATTCTAATGTTGGGCTTTTAAGAAAATTGGTTGGCTTTAATAAAACATGAGGATTAAGTTTTTGAGAGATACAAGTGAGCCCAAGGCCAAAAACCAACATTTGTTGGATCACTGCAAGGGTCACAGGTTTTAAAACATTTTCAAAACCAAAAACAAAACACAACAGAAGAAAAAATGACCCTTGCAAAACCTGATATAAGTCATCCATATGTATAAAATAGAAAACCAACCATACAGGGTTAAGATATACCTCTACGGATGATCTTGGTATAGTCGGTTATCCACGAAATGAGCTCCAAGCATCTCCCATGAACTTGCAAGCTGGGTGACTAGCCCGCCTCCTCAAATATAGAGGTCCTAGTCCGTCCACAACTAAGCTACAACCGAACCCTTGCCCAAAGTAGTGCTAGGACCTTTTTGAAGAAGGTGATACAAAGCTTTCTAAGTTCCAAAGGCTGTAAGATTGTTGTCCAATAGTAAAAAGATCAAGAGAGAGATGCAAGCTTACCTAGGTTTGGAGTAAGAACAAAGCAAAGGCATGCAACAATGGAAAATCAAGAAGATGCAATCTAATTGCAAGAAGGAGAAAAACAATTGGCTAAGAGATAGCCTTCAGAAGCAATTTTCTTCTCCAAGTTTCTAGAAATCCTGAGTCCCCTCTCCACTATCCCAATTCCATATATATAGGCATAACATAGGAGGTTGTGCCGGGCACTAACTGTCGACCACTCGATACGTAAGGCACAACATTTGGGCCTTTTTTTGAGAAGGCCCAAGGAGGAGAGCCATGCCCATATGGCTGTAGAAAGCCATTAGGGCTCCTAGCTTCTTCCTCCATCTTCTTCTTATTCTGCCTATTACTTTCTTTCTTATTTTATCTTCCAAGAGTATTTATGTGAATCACCGATTTTATGAATGTGCATTTGGGAAATATACGATTCATGTTGTTGTGGATAGTGAACGATGATACTTGTATGGGATATATTGTATGTGGCGCTTGTTAATATTATATGATAGCATGAGATGTGTGTTAAAATAGAGTAACTGGTTATAAACCTATAATGCTAACTACAGTAAGAGTTAGCCATTAGTGCACCACATATACTTTAGGGTATGAGAGGTTCCACCCTTGTTGGCGTGAGAGGTTCCACCATCCATGTTCAGTTCAGTTTGTTAGCGTGAGAGGTTCTGCCATCCATGTGTAGATTAGGGTGTGAGAGGTTCCACCCTTATTGGCATGAGAGGTTCCGTCGTTATGAATATATGAACTATGGTTCCAACTTCTTGTCCTAAATGTGCATGTTTATTTGTCATCTCTTATATTGTTATGGTTACTATTGGGCATGACATGGAATGATGATTATTCTTTGATGCATTGATTCTAAATTTCTCCCATTATAATGTTCTTTATCCCTCACTAAGCTAGTGGTAGACTTACCCCTTAATATTTCAGATTTTATAGGTTGGCATCAATTTTGATAGTAAGAGTCGTGGTAAGCAATTCTACTACGTATACCCTAGTCACACTGCAGTTATAGCATGTACACCTCACTTCATGAGATTTGTGCATAGGAAGGTTTAAGTTTCTTTCTTATGTGAATTGGTAAATTGTGAATATTGTAACTAAATGATGAATTTTGGGCATATGAGCACTTCAATTTCTATATAAAGATGATGGTAATATTTCTATAATGTATTTGAAATGTTTAAATGTCAAAGGAATATGTGTATTGCAGGCTTGCTATCCCTTATTGGAGTCTTTGACTTCTTAAGGGGTAGTGCTGGTCATGACCTCCAAATTTCAAGTCGTGACATAATACATGCGATCGACCGATCCAATCGGTTGACAGCCTCAAGCCTTAGTCCAATTAAATTTTGTATTTTTGAAAATCAACTTGGTCTTGGTTGCAATAAAATTGGGCTTTACCCAAATTGGATTTTATTTAGCTACCAGATTAAAATAAGAATTGGGTAACTATTGGATTTGGTTAACCAATGGTAATATACATCTATTTAGGAATTAATTAAACTAGGGATACCATAAGCTAATTTAAATAAATCAAAAATCAGACGAAAATGAATATCATATGCTAATCTCAATAATATGTACTAAATTAGGAATTGAATAACCATTGGAATTGACTATCCCAATTATCCCATATCAATTTTGGCATTAAATAAATCTAGATTGAATTAAATCAAGAATTGGATGACCATTGGAATTGTCTATCTCAATTATCCTTTGTGAATTTAGAATTTCAATAAATCTAGAATAACTTGGAGCAAATTAGGTGCAACCTATCCATGACTTGGAGTAGGCTTGCACCCACAATCCAAACACCCTAAATTAATTTTAGGGTTTGGAAGTTTAGCAGCCAAGGTGTGTGCGTGGTTACGTGAGTGTTGGGGATGAAAGGCGATGTTGATCGGTGGCAGTGGCTTTTGACCATTATTGTCAAAGTCGTCCAACCACAGCCTTCTTGTTGTTTGGGGCTAGGGTTCATTGTGAAAAAAAAGTAAGAGGAGGAGACGAAACATAAATAGAAGAAGAAGAAGTTGAAGCAAAAACATAAGAAAAATAAGACAAAGTAGAAAATAGAAGAAGAAGAAGAAGAAGAAGATAATTATGAACCAAAGGAGAGCAAGGGAAATCAATCCACGAACCAGGATACCAACAATTTTGGCCATGGCAAACCTCCACACAAAATCAAAATCAACAAAATGGCGATACAAAACTTTATTCTTATGTGCAAATCTTGGCTACCCACAACACCAAAGAAGAAGTTGAGCAAGAGAGAGAGAAGACAGCGGAAGAGAGAGATCAAGAGAAAGGTTCGATTGTTACCCAAAAAGTATATATCCACTAGGGGAGTGCCTTGCTGCCATTGTTGTCAAATTTGCGAGTCAAGTTGTATAAGTTTATGAGTCATGTAACTTTAAATGAATCAATTTGTTTATAAATTTGAATTTTCATAGAATCAAAGTTAACTCGCTATTTAATACTGTAAACTCGGTAAATTCAGTAGTAAACTCGATAAACTTTGAAATTTATGTTATATATAAATTAATATTTAAAATTTTGATTATGGATGAATAATGATAAATGATGGACTTAATATTTAAAAATTTCATATTATTTAGTATTTTTGAAATCAATTGATGAAGTTATTTTGAAATAACTACAT
The DNA here is from genome assembly GCA_036245055.1 of Diospyros kaki. Taxonomy (NCBI): domain Eukaryota; kingdom Viridiplantae; phylum Streptophyta; class Magnoliopsida; order Ericales; family Ebenaceae; genus Diospyros; species Diospyros kaki. Next base: position 29,865,401 of record BSEG01000012.1, read on the forward strand.
ACATGTATTTTATTAATAAAGAATGCGGTTGTAAATTATAATAATTACGTTATTAAGTTATATTAATTAATTTTTTATAAAATTATATCATTCTAAGGGGACGTTTGTTAAAATGAGCAAGATAAGGTGATATCAAGATAAGATTGAGATGCTTTCTGGACCAAGATATGGAATGGTCAAGATAAGGTCGAGAAGCATTCCAAAATTTTTATCAGACTATTTGTTAAATTTTTTAGAATCCACTGATAGCTGTACTTTTTTTTTCATATATTTGTTAATACATATAATAAGCACCAAGATAAGGGTTTTTTTACCAAAATATCTCTATTATCAAATTTATGATTAAAATAGTATTTTATGATTAATATGAATTGTAAAAAAAAAAAAGATTAAAATTAAAAATAATATTTTATTTTCTAAATTCATGTTCAAAAATAAATTTAAAAAGAGTTGAAAAGTATAAATAACAATTGTTAGAATTACAATAATTCCACCTAGATAATTAAAAATGGCCAAAACATATTTTCATAATAGATAATAAAATATAAAATTAAATAAAATAATTTAAAAATTAATGAAAGGAATTATATTAGTTAATAAAATATATAGAGAGAAATTTAAATTTTAAAATCAATGAAATGAATAATGTCATTTAAATTTTAAAATTGTCAAAACATATAATAATTTAAAAATATATTAAATAATATTAATTATAAGATTTAAATAAATAAGTTTTTTTAATAAATTTAAATCTTTAGAATGCATTAAATGGCATTAACTATCTTACAAGGGACAGATAAGTAATTGACTCTTATCTTGAAAGAGCCAGATAAATTTCTCCGAGTGAAAAGGTCGATAAATTTATCTTAAAAGGGGGAGATAAGAGGTCACGTAAGGCCTTTTTCGAAAATAATCAGATAAACTTAACAAACACGTTGGAAAGACCAAACATCCAGAATGCTTCTTATATCTGATATTTTCTCTCTTATCTTGGTTAACAAACACCACTTAAATATATATTTATATACATTAAATGGTATTTTTAATTATCTCTAAAATTATATGATTTTACGATTCAAATTTATGATTCGATTTTATGAATTATTCTTTAATTTCACTTAAAGTCTCAATTTTAATAACCTTGCTTGAAGGAAGGTCGCGTGACTGTCGATCATGATTGGAGGATGAGAAGGGAAAGTTCTAGGCCATTGTAGTGGAGAGGAAAGCTTGGCTTTTGCAGAGAGGAGGAGAAAGCTTGGAGCCCTAGGGCTCTCTTTGCCACATGGGCTTGGCTCCTCATGGGCCTCTAAAGAGTAGGGCCCAGAAGTCGAGGCTTACAGTTTTCAGCTTGCTTGCTTTGTTTTTTTATTTTTTATTTTTTGGGAAGTATTTGACGAGATTTTATTATCATTCAAAAGGAACATTAAATATAAGACCCTCCCAAAAAAATTTCTCCCACCTCATTTGAAGCTGTATAGATCCCAGTTGTTTAAACCGAACGAGGCATTATTGATATTTGGGATGAAAATTTATACGATGGACATGGAAATTCAGAATCATATATAGGAGGTATAATTGATATACATTTGCTGGACATCTCTGTAGTTGGGGACAATCAGATTGACTGAATTTTAGCGTCCGTCATTACACTAATTTCCAGCATTATGCCAAGACTTGGTAGAGCTATGTTTGGATCTTGTTGTGGACAAGAATCATCATAAAATCCTTCGATTAGCTTGGCTGCATGTCCATACCTTGCAAAAATGGGAGATATAGTTTTCGTCAATCAGATAAAAATAGACAGTATGGACAAACTTAGGCTGTTATCTATGGAGTTTTACTAGCAACCGTTTTCTATTTTGGCTCAGAATATAATTTATCGAGGCCACACGTTTGTTTTCATTTACCTATTCAATTAATTAGTTGAGACTCCAATGTATTAGGTTTGGTCTAATTAATGAGTTGTTTAGTAGAAAATTATGAAATTAAAACCCACACGGCCCAATAATGCTCATTGGCAGGTGCTAAATGTGTTGCTGGTAGGGGAGACAGCAGGGTGTTGATGCTGCTCGTGGTTTGCTTTTGTCTATGAACCTTCCAAGTCAATATCACATCATTTGGGAGACACCAAGCGCCAACATCTCCGCACGAGCATACAGATCCAAATCCAAATCACGTTGCTGCCAGGTAATCGCTGATTGAGGAAGAAGATAAAAATTTGTCTCCTTCACCCTGCTGCTACTATATATTGAGCCTATGCTGAGGCAAGGAACACAAACCACAACTTTGACATTAAGCCTCAAACCAACTAGAAGAGTAAATGGCTTCCTCTCCTTTGAGACTAAAATCCCATCGCCATGCTCGTTCTGTCAGCTTGCCCTCTAGATCTCATCCACTCATCCCTCTAGTTGATGAGCATTTGTGCAGAATAAAGGCTTCTGAAGCTGCCTCTTCACCAGTAGGGGAGAGACTAAGTATCCTCCTAGATATGTACAGTTGTTTGGATGATTTGCTTCTGTTGCCACACACACAAGAAGCCTTGGCCAAACAAAAGCATGAGAAATGGGTTGAGGTGGTGCTAGACGGGTACCTGAACATGTTGGATGTGTGTGCCACAGCTAAGGACGTCTCCTCACAAGCAAAGCAAGATGCACAGGACCTTCTCTCTATCATTCGCAGGAAAAGGGACGCAAATGAGTTGGGTGGATACTCAGCCTCAAGAAAGAGGGTAAAGAAGCTGATTCAAAAGTCCCTGAGGGACTTGAAGAATATTAAGAGCAAGCACACCATCCTAGCTTCAGACAAAGACCATGAGACCATGGCGATTTGTGCCTTGTTAAATGATGTTGAGGCAGCTACTTTTGCCTTGATGGAGTCTTTGTTGTCCTACATGGCAGGGGCAAAGGCGCAGTCAAGATTTTCTTTGGTTTCCAAACTGTTGCACAGCAAGACTGTAGAAGCTCAAGATGAAGAAACAAGCACAAATGAGTTCGATAAAGTTGACATCGCATTATGCTTGCTTAGTGGTCACAAGACTAGCAGATCTTCCGGCGCAATGTCCCTTGAGAATCTGCAAATTGAGTTGCAAAGGATGGAGATGAGCATTCAAGAACTTGAAGGAGGACTAGAGTGCTTGTTCAGGAGGTTAATCAAAACTAGAGTTTCCCTCCTCAACATTCTCAACCACTAGCCAAGAAAATCATCATACAATTTCATGGAAATCCCACAATTTTGTAACTTGGACGGAACCTACTAATTTGGAGAGTCCATACTTGTACATTGGAAACTCTACTGTATCTATAAATCAATAAAGTTACAGACAATTGTTGATGAAATTTGCTTCTCTCTGTTCGCCATTTTTTTCTTTAACTCTCTCGTAAATTCAAGGAATAATTCCAACGGAATTCAACATCTTGAGTATTGCAACGGTCTTTCTCTTTAAATTAGATGTAGGAAAAGATTTAATATAACATGCAACAACCTTCCAAAATATTTCACCCTCCTCATTCCTAGCTGTCAAGATTCCAGTTGGTATAAACCAAACGAGAAATTATAAGATGCACATGGAAATTAATTATGAAACATAGGAGTTGCAGTTAATATATGTCTGTTGGTTGTCGTTGTGCTTGGGCGACAATCAGATTTACGAAATATTAGCTTATTCCAGCATTATGCAAAGACTTGGAAGAGCTATGAGCGAATCATGTCGTGGACAAGACTAATCAGAAAAGCATTTGGTTAGCTGCATGCGCATCCCTGTAAATTAATGAGAGAGGTAGTTTCCACTCTTAATTAATTATAAATCAATACACATCTGACTCATTTAATTTGGAAATCTTGCTCCTTCCCTCATTTCAGAGCAAATATTTTGTTCAATCAGATGAAAATAGACAGCATGGCCAAACTTCTTAGCCTGTGATCGATCAAGTTTAATAGGCACCATTTTGCATTTTAATTAGCTCAGAGTATAATTTTTGGGGCCACAATAAAGTGGTAGCTCAATCTACTGCTAAGGCGGAGTATATCACAGCCGCGAAGGCAGCTAATCGGGCTATCTGGTTAAGGAAGATCATGGAAGACCTGAGTACAGAACGAAAAAGGTCAAGATTAAACTGTTAACAGTTACCTATAATTAACTCAAGTTCCACTCTCAGAGTCTTCTCCTTTACAACAAATGGTTTTACTCTATTAGTTTTAATGACAAATCTTATTGCAAAAATTAGAATAAAAGATTTATCAAGGCCATTATAGGAGTGTTTGCTATTTAATGATTCCAAGGTTGCCAAGATTCCATTTGTCTTGTTGGTTAGGTAGTGATTTAACAGAAAATTATAATGAGACTCCACTGAAATTATGACATGCTGCTTTAAACAACGAGGAATACTGTGCTGGCTGTCTTTCTAATACGAACATGCAGGGATCACACCTCGTGTGCATGCCAACTCTCTTTTACTGCCGTCATGTGGAATTATCATTAAATTTAAAATGTTTATATATTACGGTATAATGAAGCAGGGAATCAAGTTGAGCTTCAAGAGTGCTAGCTCTAGATCTGATCTGTTAATGTGGTGGCAGCTGGCAAGAACATGAAGAAAACATGAAATTGGAATTCAAGTTAATGTGTCCTCATGGATGCTCAATAATAGGTAAGAGCCATGCAGAGAAATAGATGGTGCTGACATTTTGTGCTTAGGGAGACAGCTGCGACTAATACCACTAGTGTATAAACAAGTTTACGTGCGATCAGATTGGGAGCTAACTGGGGAGACATTGAGAAGCAACCTTGGCCAAACGACACCATGAGAAATGGGTTGAGAAGGTGATGGAAGGATACCTGAGCCTGTTGGATGTGTGTGCCACTGCAAAAGACGTCTCCTCGCTGGCGAAGCAAGATGTTCAGGACCTTCTCTCAATCATTCGCAGGAGAAGGGGTCCAAATGAGTTGGGCTTGGGAGGATACTTAACCTCCAGAAAGAAGGTAAAGAAGCTCATCCTAAAGTCACTAAAAGATTTGAAGAATGTCAGGAACAAGCACTCCATCCTAGCGTCAGACGAAGACAATGATACCGTGGCTATTTCCGCCATGTTAAAGGATGTTGAGACGGCTACTTGTGCAGTGATGGGGTCTTTGTTGTCCTATGTTGCTGGGGCCAAGGCGCTATCGAGATTTTCTTTGGTCTCCAAACTGTTGCAAGGCAAAAGGGTAAAAGCTCAAGATGAAGAAACAAGCAGAAATGAGTTTGAGAAGGTTGACATTGCATTGTGCTAGCTTAGTGGTCACCAGACTAGCAGATCTGGTGGTGCAATGCCCCTTTACAATCTGCAAAATGAATTACAGAAGATGGAGACGGGCATTCAAGATCTTGAAGAAGGACTAGAGTGCTTATTCAGGAGTTTAATCAGGACTAGAGTTTCCCTCCTCAATATTCTCAACCAGTAGCTAAAAAAATTCTTAACAATTTAGTGGAAATCCACATTTTTGCTACCACATAGAACAGAAGCCTCCTAATTTGGGAGAGTACTCCATACTTGTACATTAGAAACACTACTGTATTTATCAATCATTTGAAGAAGTATTATTATCTTTGAATAGAAAGTTCATTAGACACAACACCTCAATCCAAGTTGTCAAGATTCCAGTTGCTTCAACAGAATGAAAAGTTATTGGCATTTGAGAGAAAACTTATAAGATGCCCACAGAGTGTAACAAACTATATATGGGCTTGCAGCTATAATCAAAGGCTTTTCTGATCATGATTCTTATCCACGGCAAGATCCGCGCATAGCTCGACCAAGTCCGCATAATCCAGGAAAATCGTGTAACAGCTTCTATAGTTCATAATTTCAATGGAAGAAACTCATCATTCTCTCATCACGCCCTAGGAAATCTCTAAGCGTAAAACACTCCAATCCTTTCCGATCAACTTTTCCCTTAATTGTAGTTTGTCCCTGTGATCTTAAATTAATTGTCTATTTGATCTAGGTTTGAGTTAGTTTGGCCTTGAAAAAAAGGGAAAAATCCTAATTACCCAATATGGTTTTTTTTTTTTTATAAGTTCTGTTAATATTTGTGTTTCGAAGGATTATTCTCTATCATATATAATTTCATTTGTTCAAGCAGATTGGTTTCTCTGAGGTTGTACTTTATCAAAGTAGGTGAGTTGCCTCTTGTAAAGCTTGACTGGGGTGACCCTATTATTCTCTATCATGTTAGGCTAGGGTTTCGTGGCCCTTGGCCTCTCACAACCCAACCAGCCAAATAGGCCTGACTTGGCCTAGCCCTGTTGCACGGCATGACTCACATGTGGGTGAGCTTGTGGCCCATTAAGCCTGTTAAAATAAGAAAGTTCAACAAAAAAGTTTGAAAAAAGGAAATTTAATAAATTAAATATTATTAGCCATTATAACTTAAAAATGTAATTGTTTCTGAATTTATACATATAATTGTTTATAAACTAGTCATCACTATATTTCTAATAATCTAAATTAATTTTTAAGTTAAATTTTATATTCAACATTTAATCATTATTATCTTTCAGCACTATTTTTAAAATATTACTTTATTTAATTTTGTATTATAAATTTTAATACTACATTGTAAAATAAAATTGTAAATTACAATAGGTGTTCGGGTCTCAAGCTTTTATATGTTTGGAACCAACCCTGGTAGCGAAGTTGATTTGATAGCTACTCTTGGGTGACCGGAAGTACCTGTCCACAACTATTGTGTTAAAGATATGTGTCTTTGGTTGCTTTTAGTGCCCTACTCAAGTCCCTGAAGGAAAGTATTGTTACCCCGTAGTGTAATGAGATCTCACATTCATTGAAGGATGGGAAATGGCTTGAAAGCCTTCCTATGCTACGATCATTAGTGTAAGAACCCATATTTTCATAAGATTGTCACGTAATTTAGTCAAGTTTAGAATACCAAAAAATTGGTTTGATAACAATTATAAGTACCAAATCGACTATAGAGAATGTCTCAGAGTAAAATTGTTTAAGAAAAATAATACGGTATTGATGAGCATCCCGAGATAGGATTTATGGTATCGAAAGAAATAGGATCGGGAACAATTTTTGATACAGCTAAAATATAGCTGTTATTTAGACTGTAAAATTGAATTATCGTAGGGGACTTCCGAAAAATCAACAGAAGCTTAAAGAGGCTCTGTTTTTTTGTAATAAGCAACCCTTCAGTGGTTTTGAGATGAAACAATAGCCCGATAAGGACACTGGGGCAAAGTCGTCCAAATCGAGTAGCCTTAAAGTTATTAATTTTGGATTTGTAGTATTGAAATGCGATTTAATTCAGTGTTTGAGGGCATATTTGCAATTAAGGAATTACATAAGTGTAATAGGGATGAAATTTGAGGGTTAATGTGTAATTTTTATTAATTTAAAGTGTAATATATAGTTATATATATATAAGCGTATACGAGGCCATGCTTCTACAAACTCTAGCCATCCCTCTACAACTCACCATTCTCTACAACTCCAAATCAGCCACGCCCTGCAAGCTTGGAAGGATTTGCACGCCAATAGGGTTCTTCACGCAAGCACATGTGGGTCAAGTAAGGTGAGATTGATTGAGTGATGTATAGCATATATATACACGTGTTTGTAGCAAGCAAGCAATGGCTTCCTATAAATAGGCAGGGGGTTTGGTCGATTGAGAAGCATCAAGAGGAGAGCCAAGAGAGAGAGAGAGAGAGAGAGAGAGAGAGAGAAAAGAATATTGCGAGAGGGAAAGGCCGATCAGTGGCAGCAAACGGCCATAGCCGCAAGCTTCAAGCAGTCATGGTCGTAAGACCGAGTGAGGTAGGGGATGTTGGTCGTGAGGGGCGGCTTGATGATAGTGATGCGGCGATCAGCGGAGGCTGTGGAGGCCCGAGAGGCAGTTAGGAGAAACTGGCGCGGCCATGGAAGCCATAGCCCAACTGGTTGCAGTGAGCTGCAACCCGCAGTAGCCAGCAGTGGTCGCGGGCAGCAGCTTGCGGCGATCAGCGGAGGCTGTGGAGGCCCGAGAGGCAGTTAGGAGAAACTGGCGATGCCATGGAAGCCATAGCCCAACTGGTTGCAGTGAGCTGCAACCCGCAGTAGCCAGCAGTGGTCGCGGGCAGCAGCTTGCGGCGATGCGTGTGTGGCGCCGGGGTTCGACGAGGTCGAGGCGACCGGCGGTAGGCAGCAAGAGTGGCGGGACATGTGGCTGGTGCGCGGACGACGGCGGGTTGAGGCTGGTTCGCGCGCAGGCGGGAAGAGGAAGAAGAAGATGATGATGATGATGATGATGATGATGATGAAAAGGAAGAGGAAAGAAAAGAAAAGAAAAGAAAAGAAAAGAAAGAAATGTAAGAAAAAAAAATAGAGAAAAATCCTAAAAAATGTCGAAAAAATAGGAAATGGATATTTAGTAATTTTTGGAGAATTTGACTAGAAAAATTGTCCAAGCACGCATTTCGAGGATATAACACGCATGTCAAGGAAGTCGAAGAAGCTAAGTTAAGGTGAGTAAAATTCTCTAGAAAATTATAGAAATTCAGGAATATTATTTTATGAATTGTCATAGTGAAATATTAGAGAAAATATTTGATAAATATTTAGTTTGGATTTGTTGAGGAAAAATAGGAAGAAATAGAGAGAAAAATAAAGAAAATGCAAGAAATTATGAAAAAATAGGTTTTAATGTTTATTTAAATGAATATGGTGATTAGAATGCTTTGAGGCTCAAGTTAGAGTGACTTGTGTGAATTTTGAGATTGGCATGCAAATCGAGGCGATGCACGCATTTCGAGACATGACGCGAATATCGAGGTGGTTCGATAAGTTTGAAAAGGTAAGTGGTACTTTTCGATTAGATTTAGTTTTATGGAAAATGGTTGGTTGTAGGTGATTTATGTTTCAAACCCCGATTCTCGAGGATGTTTTCATCATATTGACATACTTTGATATGTATCCATCATGTAGACTGCATACATGACATACTATAAAATGCATATGTACACGTTGATATCATTGATCATGCACATTGTGGTCATAGGGAGTACGAACTGGCACTACTGCTTTACTAAGGGTGTACCCATACACCCCGACTTCAAAAGAGGTGGTCGCAAAAAGGGTGAGTAGCATGAAGGGTGCAGTTGACTTCTACGATGAGTAAGACATTGTATACATGCACAAAATTATTTTTTGTACCCTTACTTAAATGAATCATTATCTAACTTGGGCTTTGCCTCTGGAATATTCAAATTTTCCAGATGAAGATTGTAGCAAAAACGAGGATGAATAAGGCATGAAATGACACTTAGTAGAGTGCATGAGGAATGAAATGTATGTTATGTAGGCCATGTATTTAAATTCTGCTATTTTAAATTCTGAACATTTTGAGGAATGATGATGTATAACCTTGTTTAGGGTTAATGAGGATGTAAGAATTGATTTATGATTAATGTTAAGATATCAGGTTTGATCCTTGCTTCTGCATTTGATATGTATAATGATTCTCTTTCGAGAAGAAAATGTATGGAAATTTTGGGATAGATATGAAGAATGATATGATTTAGCTTAGTGTTTGAAGGAAAAAAATTTATTGTCCCAGAATTATCCAATTTATGACGCACCCAAAAAGTGGGTTGTTACAATTGGCATCCCTTAGGGGTGCTTGTTGATCAATTCTCTCGCCAATTGCCTTGATAGTTGGGCTCTATTAATGCCCATGTATTGGATATCATTGTCGAGGGCTCATGGGTATTGCCAAAGACGACTTCATCACCATCTTTGTACATTATTCACAACCAAATGACTAGTCCCCATAAGGCTAGGCATAGGGATAAATTGCGTTGGTTTCCAACCCCAAATGGGGGTTTTTCTATTCATTCACTACAAAAAACAAGAAGGTTTTAGCAATGGAAAAAAAATTCATTGCTAAAACCTGCTAAATCTGTCCCAACATTTGCTATCACTAATTCTTTAGTGATGGAAAATTCAACCCGTCTCTAATTAGAGAAGGATTTTTTTTGTCTCTAAATCCACATTTTTTGTTGCTAAAACGGTGACCAATATGGTGACCAAAAATTACAAAATTGGTCTCTAAATGATATTAGCGACGGATTTTATCCGTCCTAATTCTTGCGATGTATTATAATCCATCACTAAAATTAGCTACAAACGAAATGTTGTCACTAAAACTTTTGGCAAATGATAGTAAGTCCGTTGCTATTTTTAGCGACAAGCATAATCCTTCCCTAAACTAGAACATTTAGCAACGAAATCAATCCGTCTCTAATTCTAGGATTTGCCTAAAGGGCCCAAGAATGGTTCAAAAATATCCAATTCAAAATTTGTTAACAAGTCAAATACAACATCTACAAAACCAAACTCCAAACACACGAATAATTACACAAATATTGAGAAAGCACAAAAAGTATTAATTAAGAGAAACAATATCCAAATAAGATTACATAACAAATATTGAAAAATCAATAGTTATCATCGTCATACATGTCCTCGATAGGGTTACGATGAGTTGCATTGCTTGTGTCGACTGGTTAACCTGGAGGGGTGGGAGCTGGTGGAGGATGACTTGGTGGCATTTGGCTAATCCTCAAGTGTTGGAAGGGAGATTATAACATGTCTTGCTGTGATTGTGTCATCATAGCTCGGGATTTTATCATCTCTTGTGTAGACTGTAGCATCTCTTCTTGGGTGTGTATCCTCTTTGATTAAGACTGCATCTCTGTAGTCAAGTTAGAGATTATCTGGCGCATAACATCCATCTTATTCAGACTCATTACTGTACTCGATGAAGGCATCAAACAGTACATTAAAAATGTTGTCCTGAGCCCAAAAATGTGCCCCTTCTTTTTTCTCCTCCAACCACATCTAAAAAATTCTTGGTTTGGTTTTTAAAATACTTGGCAATTAGATGATTATCGATGGCAATGCAACAAGTTATCATGTTTACATTGCAATTTTCCAAAATTTTATTTTAAATCTCCTTAGTTTAGTAAATTTCAATTCATCTCTTGTATCACACCCTCATCATTTGCAAAATTACAATTATTAAGTTTTATGTTATGAATGTTTTGATGATAATTGCTTTATGCCAAAATTTCAATGTTCTCATATGTTATGTTCTTATATTTCTTGAGGAAATGTTAAGATATTTTTATCTATTTGTGTTAAGATTGTTTTTATGGATTATATATTAATGTGCTTAGGTTTATCTATTTATTCTATCTATGCTTTCTATTGTTTTGATGTGTTGAGGTCGAGAACCTCAATATGTTAATAGGCTTTATGTATTAATATGTTGTTTTAAGATTTCAAGAGATATTTTTATCCATAATGCATGAGTGTCATATGGACCTCATGGTACTTAAAGTAAACATTAGGATTAAGATAATATTATAAGTGTTAAAATTATTTGAAAGCATCACTCAAAGTCTAAGAGCAATGTGTTTCATATTTATATTTGATGTTTAAATATCAAACATCAAAGTGCTTGACTAAATGTTTGCGTACTTAGGCTGTGAACCTTAGTTTTTGATTTTTAGAGCTTAAATTGCCTATTTATTATCAAAATTTTAAGGTCCTCAATGTTCTAAAACTTTTAGAACACTTGAAGAATCTAAAGTTGGATGATCATTGCTTGAAAAGAAAAACATTCAGGTGTTTAGATCTTATTGAAGCAAGTAGTATTTGGTCTAGTTGTTGAAACTTCAATCGAGTGATACATTCAAGTAGTAATGTTTTGGAATATACCGAAAATACCTAAACTAGTAAGCTACCAGTGCTTTAAACGGTCGACTATTTCAGGGTTTCAAGATGACCAGTCGACCATTCATGAGAATAAGCAAGAGGTCTCCCACTTAAACAAAAGAAGTCGACCACTTTGGAAGACCGGATAATTGATTTTTGGGTTTGCTTAAACCTGTCGAACATCCTCAAGAAAAGAAGACAAGATCGGTTGTCCACGTCATCAAAATTGTCGACCTCTTTCTATAAACCTACAAAAAGAGAGCTATTTACATGTCTGAAATACAAACATATTATACAACATCAAGCATAGGTTGAAAATATCAAGCCGAGGCTCTGATGCTACTGAAAGAACACGCCAACACTTGGTGGTTCATGTAAGCGTGTTAGGCAGTTTTCAAAACCTTTTCGAAAATAACATTAAAATGGTAGCGGAAGAAAATAAGATCACCTTGCAAGAGCCAATATCTAACAACCATATGCAATAAAATCAAACCATCCATAGGGCATTAGAAATTATACCTCACAAGATGATTTTATTAGTGACATGTATACTAAAAAATGCAGTTGTGACAACTCCTAATCACACCATTAGCTCTGAAATAGCTTCATGAACAGCCTCTAAACCTACTTCTCGAATGACCAATCCACCCCCACTTTCATGAGGGATCGAGTTAGTCCATGCTCTAAGGATTTGCTAGTCAAGCGTCCATGTAGGTGATGGGTGTTGTAATTTGGGTTTACTAGAAAGAAAACAACAGTCTCTGTAACACCCAACTTTCTCGAGCATGTTATAAATTGGGACAATTCTGGAATAATAATTTTTTCTTTCAAAACTAATGCTAAACTATATCATTCCTTATATCCATCCCAAAATTTTCATACATTTATCTCGAAAAAGAATCATCATAAACATCAATTGCGGAAGTTAGAATTGAACCTAACATATTAACATTAATCACGAATAAGGTTATACATCATCATTAACCATAAATGAGGTTATACATCATCTTTCCTCAAAACGTTCAGAATTCAACGTAATAAGACTTAAATACATAGGTTGTATAACATACATTCAATTCATCATGCACTTTTCTAAGTACCATTTCATGCCTCATTCATCTTTGTTTCTGCTACAATCTTCATTTGGAACGTTTGAATATTCCAGGGACAAAAACCAAATTAAATGATGAATCATCTAAGGGAACAATAAACATATTTCGTGCATGGATGCAAAATGTCATTTTTCATTTCATTTCGATTTGAGCTGACCATACCTCAATGCTACTCCTCATTTTTACATCCTCTTTTCCAAGCTGAGGTGTATGGGTGCACCCTTGGAAGAGCAGTGGTCCCGACCCGTACTCTCAAACCCTTATGCGAATGCATGATCAATAATATCATAATGTACATATGCATATTTCATCATCAATACATGTAAATGCAATCTATACGATATACTCACATCAAGGCATAATAACATGATAAACCATATACTTAAAATCGGGTTTTGGGGTCAAACCACTTACAAGCTATTTTCATAAACTAAATCCAGTTGAATAGTATCACTTATCTCGAACGTATATCAGAATATCTTCATTCTCGTGCCAGACCTCTAACGTACTCAATTCGAAACCACAACATACCTTGGCCATCATATTTATTCAATAATATCAATATTCTACTTTTTCTTAATTTTTTCATAATTTTCCTCTATTTCTTCCTATTTTTCCTCGATAAATTCAATTTAAATATTCCACAAATATTTTCTCAAATATTTATCTATAACAATTCATAAAATAACTTTTCTCATTTTTTAAAATTTTTTAAGAAATTTTACTCACCTTAACTTAGCCTCTTAAGCTTTCTCAGTATGTGTGTCATAACTTCAAAACGCATGCCAAATAATTTCTTTCCTAATTTCAAGCTCTCGGCCATCTTCACTTGCTACCTTCATTTGGCCATTGCCATTTGTTTGCTCCCCTTCTCATTTCTCCATCTATATATAGTATAGCCATCTACTTACAAAAAAACTTAACTATTAAGTTTGTGCCCATCACTCTCCCATCACTTTTTTCATCCCACTTGCACCACTTGCACAAAGCTTAACGATTAAGCTTTCACACATCACTTTTTCATCCCACTTGTACCACTTGCACAAAGCTTAACCATTAAGTTTTCACAGAGGCCATCACACAGACACACGCACATATGTATATACATATAACTTAAGTATATTATACGAATAAAATATGAAAATTTACACATTTGAATCTCAAATTTCCTCTTAATTCCACTTGGAAAATTCTCTAATTGCAATTACATTTTTAAATATCAAATTAATTTGCATTACGATACTTAAAATGCAAAATTAATAGCTCAAGTCTTACTCGATAAGGACGATTTTTCCCCAGTGTCCTAATCGGGCTATTGTTTCATCCCGAAACAACTTCAAGGTTGATCCTTACATAAAACCAGAGCCCTCTCATGGTTCCCCTTACTTCCCGGAAGTCCCATTCGATGATTCGATTTTTCAGCCTGAATTGAGGTTGTACCAACAATTGTCTCGATTCCAATTTCTTTTAATATGATAAATCCTATCTCGAAACCTTCATCTAGATCATATCATTTTCCTCAGATGTTTACACTTCGAGACATTCCCTGTCGTCGATTCGGTACTTATAACTATAAGAAATTATACTTAAGCCTCGAATCTTTTGATAATTTCACCTGTAACCTAAGTTAAAATTACTCTTGAACCCTTTTGAAAATCTAGGATATTACATTCTCCCTCCCTTACAAAAATTTTGTTCTAGAAATTTGCTATATATTCTAAATCTCAAAATTTCATTCTTGAAATTAGCACCTGACCTATCAAGTAACTAAGACAATATATAGCTTACTACTTGAATCCATCAATCTCATATCATTTCATCCCTAATAGACACCCTAGATTATATTCGTTATACGTCTAATGCCTACAAGCATACCGTGTAATTCACAAAATTTCTTGGCAGCCATGCGTGAAGCTCAATCCAATGAAACCAACATTCATTCGGATGCTTCACAATACCTATTCAGATGGATGAAGTCCAAGTACTGTTGAAGATCAAACTCATTCGAATGACTCATCCCTCATCTAGATGTATCCTCTCCAAAGCATTCAACGTTGTTTCAAGCACCATCATCAGAATCCCTTTTTGAAGATTTTATCAGAGCACGGGCAAATGAACGTGGTGACACCTGATGTAATTTCTTCTTTGACGAGGGCCATTTGTAGAAGATGAATATATATATATATATATATATATATCATTGACTTCATTAAAAGGGAGTCTCCATCCACCATTTAACTAGAATAAGGGGAAAGAGCATTGTTCTGTTTCTTACTTTGTGTTCTTAAACTCCAGTAGTTTTTGTTAGTTTTCGTTTCTTTATGTTGTTCCAGCATTTTTCATTTTAGTTAGTTACATTCTGTAATTTTCATTTTCATTCTTTACATTCTGCAACTTTAATTCACTATTCATCTACATTTCTCTAATTTCAATTTCAGTATTTACATTCCAGAACTTTAATTCCTATCACTTTAATTTTTCTTTGGAGATGTGTGGCTAATCTTGTATTTGGGCTAAGGCGAGGACAGTGTCCAATGCCATAGATTTCCCAATATAGCCGAACTTCAAATGCATTATCAGAAATCTAATTTAATTTGAGTATTGCGTGAGCATTGAATCTTTGAATTGGAGTGAAGCACAAGCCTAACTTAGAGTCTCCATGTCATGTATGAAGGTTACTTAAACTGGAGATGCTATCATACCCAAAATCCAAATGAGTTATCTGATTACTGCATATTTACTGTATTTTAATTTATGGTAGTTGTTTAACTTAGAATCTCTCATGCCATGTATGGAGATTGCTAAACCAAGAACTATCGTCATTTTGAGATGCATTTTAATGGCAAAACCTCAAATTAATTCAGACATATGTTTCTAGTACCTATCTATCTGTTGGGAAGTTATGGGATTGGCACTGAAATTGCCTTAACTCAAGATTTCTTACAGTTACAGTTTACTTCATTCTTGTTCACTTAAAATAAGATGAATTGGCTTAACAACCCAATTTATATTGTGACTCTATTTTTATTTTATTAACGATCTCCTAGTGAATCAATCTTGTCTTATCCAAAAATTAAATTGTGCTACAGCGCACACTTGTACACTGGCAAGTATAAACGTCTTGTGCCTGCATGCTTGTTTCTTATTTGTTTATTTTGTATGTGTTTGTTTGAAATAAATGCACAAGGTTAAGCTCAGCCACATGCCCCAGGTGATACGAAGTAGTGTAGTCGTAGTCCTTAAGGACCTCCGTCCACCGACGCTACCTCTTTGTTTAGCTCCTTCACAACTGCTAGCTCCAAGACATAGGTCGGGTAGTTCACCTTGCCTTGGCGTGATCCATACCTGATCACCTATCTATGTTGCATTAACACGTAACCCAATCCTTTGAGCTATCACAAGCTCTTCCTACATCCGACAGGTTATTCTCTCCTGACTCTCTTCACAAGTCCCGTCATGGACATAACTTTTCCAAAGTGTCCCGTCACGACCCTCTGACAATGGTTTGCCAAACATCTTATTTCGAAACACCATAGCATTCTATTTTGAAACCTAATTTCCAAAGAATTTTTATTTCAAAACCTATGCTGCTCCATTTCGAAACATAGGGTCGAGACTATAAATACCTGAAAAGCCCTGACCTTAACTTTCGCGTGTCTAGATAATTTTCTTTACCAAAATTTATGGAATATTAATAAAACACGCTTTTCCAGAAATTTTTTTATTTTCTTCTTTTTTTTATTTTCTTTATTTTCCTTTCTTTCTCTTCTTTCTTCTTTTCCTACTTCCTCGTTTACTCGACTTGTTTGTAACCTGCGCACGATCGTCATCAGCCTCCGCCCACACCGAGCCTTTGCTGATTGGATCCGTGGTCCCCCTCTCTCTAGCTACCACCGTTGACCCTCAGATCCGCTCGACCACCTTACAGCCATTGCCATCCAGATCCTCGGTCGTCGTTTCTCAAATCAATTGTTGTCTTCACTGCCTGGCCCTCTGCCTACCACGCCTCCTACCAGTGCCACCATTAGTCGCTCTCGACCGTCGTGCAACCATTGCTTAACACCATCATAGCCTCGCCCAACGCTATCGTCGGTTAACACGTCTGGTGCCGCCTTCCACCTTCATCATTGTCACCCACACTACCAACTGTTGCTCCACCGGCCTCCAGATCCAGCCACATCGTCACTGCCCGTTGCTGCTATTACAGTCCAGATCTGTAATCAAATCTGGTTTGATCAGACCCCGATTAGATCCAACCTGACCCGATTAGATCCGATTAGATCTATTTAGTACTTAGATCCATAATGCCAAGACCCCGATCTCGATGTGGTTCCTACATAGTCTTGAATGCCCAATGTACCCCACGATGCATCTTTGCCCCTTATTTCAGTCATAAGGAATGAGCTATTGATTTTTCTGCCATCCATAGAGTTTTTAGTGCTAGAAATGCCTCCACCCTCCTGGCCGTTTAAGGCAGTTGTTACACTCACTATTGAAGCTCTAGCTCGACTTCAAGATCTTGTTTACGGCTATGTGTCCCATATTCTTGCCCTTCAACAACAAGTTACTGATCTGCAAGCTTATCTAACTTCATTGTAGAAATTTGCAAACTATTATGCATATCCTCAACCTATTCCAAATTGGTCTCACCCACAACCCAATCCAAATCCATTTCTAGAAAATGCCTCACTTCCTAATTTCCCAAAGTTTACTTCTCTACCTTACCTTGCTGATACTAGCAGTAGTTAGTGGCCACTCTGAAACGATGTCGATGAGCTTGGACCCATCATGTTCGGCAATCATCGTCGACACTGAGCCTCAGTAACATTTCAAGCTATCAGTTTCTATGGTTTAACTTCTTGTAAATGTATTGAACATATGGAATGAATGTTATGTTTTGGGTACTTTATTGTTTATGATCTATACCCATTGTATAACTCCCATTGCGATGCTCCTTAAGATTTTCCAACATTATCCTCGATGTTGCTCATGCGTCTCCCTATCGAAAGAGTACACTAGTATATCATCAATAAATACAATTATAACACAACTTTAATGTTGTTATTACATCGATCAAATCATAAGGCAATATCAAATATGACTTAATTGTCATTTTTCGGGATGCCTCATTCCCTTATCTTATCTTCGATCGCATATCTATCTTAGAAAATATCTCAGACTCTTGCAGTTGTTTAATAATTCATCAAATCGAGGTAAAAACATATCATCTTATTCAAGGCCTAAAAACCTACATCCTCAATTAAGCTACACATAGCTAAGGATCCAATAACCTTAAGCTATCAATAGCAAATTCAAACTTATTTATCAAGCAATAATTCCTATACATCTTCCGAGAATGCATCCTGGTATTTCTCTTATTACCTCAATTTTCTTACAGCTTTTCACTAATCGCAAATGCCTATACCACATATTAACAAGCTCCTTATATTCATAACTTCCTAGCATCACTTTAAATGATTGCCCAGTTACACATCTCCCAATTTTCCCACCATGATTAACTAAACTAATCGTTCATTCATACAAAAGTTTCATTCTCCAAATCGAAGATTCTGTGTCTCTAATCAATTTCGATCTATTACTGTGACTTAACATCCAAGCACATCTTCCATCACTTGCCTCTCTCAAACACGCCCAAAGATTCCTCACAACTATCAAAATAGTAATCCATAGCCATACTACCAGCTACTGGCACACCTCGCACCCCAGCTCATTGGGACTTGGACCCCATACAAGATACAAACTTTGTTGTGTCATTCCAGATCTTTAGCATCTGGTTATCTCCCACCTCGTTTGCTTTGGTTAACGGGTCTCCCGTACCTTACCACAAGCCCTTTATCAGCCCTTTTGTAGTGGGTCCCTTAGATCCAGACCAAACTAGTAGTGTTGTCGCGCTGCAAGGGTTCCTTGTCTTGTCTCTACAAGTCACATTGGTTGCATAATTGTTGCTTCTTCAACTGACGTAACTCACACGCCATTACTTGACCACCTTTAGACTCTCGCTCGACTCAATCCTTTGGATCCTTGACCTATACGTCTCTTTCTCAAAGTCACTAAATGAACCTCAAAACTATTTATCATCCGATCCTAACTCAACAGCTAAGCTATGTCACATTAGACAACTATTTATGATTCATTCATCTTTGATAACTATCAATTACCCTATCATTCATCGTAATGATCTTGACTAATGACCTCAAATCAACAGTCTCTAAATCTCATAGATCCATAATCATGGTTACCGAATCATTCTTACGTCCAAACCATATTATCAAACCCTATCTTTCATAGCTTAGGTAATTCCGACCAGCTGTACTATTGCTTAACAAGGTTAGAATCCTCAAATCAATAACCTCTAAGACTTCAATTGATAATTCTCGAATTTCTAAGTAGGGATTTCATTTTACGAACCATCAGTTTCTTTTCCCCCCTAGTCTCCACTTCGGGTTCTTACTAACTAGCTCTAACTGTATCAGATTACCTTAAGTCTCCAAGTTGTTATACCCTAAATCTCCAAATAGGGTTAAGCTCTGAACATCCTCCAATTCCTATTCTTTCCTACCTTGAGATTTGTTCTAAATCAACAATCTCTAAACCCTCAACAACCCTTAAGTCACCAAATAAAATTTCGTTTTGATACCAACTATAACACCTCTCATTCTCGAGTATGTTATAAATTGGAACAATTCAGGGATAATAAATTTTTTCTTTCAAAACTAATGCTAAACTATATCATTCCTCATATCTATCCCAAAATTTTCATACATTTATCTCGAAAAATAATCATCATAAACATCAATTGCAGAAGCTAGAATCGAACCTAACATCTTAATATTAATCACAAATAAGGTTATACTTCATCATTAACCATAAATGATGTTTTACATCATCTTTCCTCAAAATGTTTAGAATTCAACGTAATGGAACTTAAATATATGGGCTACATAACATACATTCAATTCATCATGCACTTTGCTAAGTGTCATTTCATGCCTCATTCATCCTCGTTTCAGCTACAATCTTCATTTGGAAAGTTTGAATATTCCAGGGGTAAAGGCCAGATTAGATGATGAATCATCTAAGTAAGGGAATAATAAATATATTTCGTGCATAAATGCAAAATGTCCTTTTTCATTTCATTTCAATTTGAGTTGACCATACCTCAATGCCACTCACTACAAAAAAACGGGTATTTGGCAATGGTTTTTTTGCGCGGTTATGTAAATCGCCTTAAAACACAGCATTTTGCAGGGATTTTAAAACCACCACTAAGTACTTAAACCGTCGCAAAATGTTAAAATTAAACAATTTTTTTAAAAAAATTGTGGTAGTTTTCTAGAAACTGTCGTAAAATTTATAAAATAATTAAAAAAATTTAAAATTAATTTAAATTACCATTTTGCGACAGTCAGAAACTACCACTAAAATGCTTAGTTTAAAAATTAAAAATTAAATTTAGCGGCAGTTTCCTGTAACCGCCGCTAAATTTTAAATAATTAAAAAAATATCATTTTACGGCGATTAGGAACTGCCGCTAAAATCATTAATTTAAAAATTAAAAATTTAATTTAACAGCGATTTCCATAAATCATCGCTAAATTTTGAATAATTTAAAAATTAATTTAAATTATCATTTTGCGGTGGTCTTAAACAGTCGCTAAATTTATTAATTTAAAAATTAATAATTAAATTTGGTGACAGTTTGCTAGAACCGCCGCTAAGTTTTGAATAATTTTTAAATTTAATTTAGATTATCATTTTGCAATGATCGGAAACCACTGCTAAAACTATTAATTTAAGAAATTTAAGAAATAATATAATAATTAAAAAAATTAATTAATATTTATCAACGATTTAAGAAATAATATTAATTTTTTTAATGATTAAAAAATAAAATTTATCAACGATTTTGAAGAACCATCACCAAAATTTTAGAAAATAATCTAATATTTATATTAAAAATATATCAAAATTTAAAAATATATAAAAAAATTTAAAAAATATGTTTAACTCTACTTTTTAATTTTTAATAAATTTATTTAAATTAATTCAATGAATTTATTTTTAAGTGTTTTTTGGGGTGATTTATTCATAAATGTTATATATGTGTAGGTATACACGTATTTGTGATTTCTTACTTAAATTACAAAATGTAAACAAATAGTACATTTGAATATGTACAATTATTGATAATAAACACACACTACAAATGTTATATAATAATTAATTATTGGTAATATTTATTAAATGCATGTGAATAAAATGTAAACAAACACTACATTTGAAAAATATCGAGAGATTGTATTATATATTGTTGACATTCAGAATTAGCCAACCATAATTTGTAGGCCTGCAATGAGGACAAAAGCCCGAAATGTAAGGAGAAGGAACAAAATAAAACGTACACGAGAAGTTTTTACGTGATTCAGGCAGAACGATGCATACTCCACGACTGTCCTCTAATGATTCCGGCAGAGTAACAGTATGCCATTATGTTATCCTCTTTTACAATGGTGTTTTTTACCCTATTTATAATGAGGGGTGTTTACAACTACATAAAATCAAAAGTGGTAAAATTATATCATGGGGACAAAATGTTCTTATCAATTCGATAAAATCGGGATTGAGCTCTGTATTATCAGGAATCTGGTTTGTCTCAGATAAAGTAAGTGGGTCTCGACCTTCGGTTAGCTGGAAGCATCGTTGGGAGTTTGTTGGAAGTATCGTTGAGAGCTCGCTTGGTTCCCCGATCTGAATTCGGGTTTTAGCAATATATAAGTTTGCTCTGACGAGCTTAGCTCGGGCCTACTGGGCTTGAGGTGATTGGGCTGGCTTGCTGAGTCGAGTCCAACCCATAAGGAGTAGTTCGAGAAATACCCATAACATATATAAAAAAGAGTGTAAGGGTTATCTTGTCAATTTCTTTCTCTCTATAAATAGGGAAACTTTTCACTAAATTAATATATGTTCATAATCTTACTGAAACTATAATTTCATTTCGACACAAAACTGTGATTCAACTAAATTAATATACGTTCACAATCTAAACTTGTTTTTCTCTTTGCAATCATCTCAGAGACGTTAAGAGACACTTTCTTACATCTCGATCGAGATATTTTCTCGCATAAAAAATGTTACTACTATATCTTGACAATAATAGTGTAAATTTAGCATATAATAATGATGTGTTAAAACTTAACTCCAACATGCAATTTTTATCAGAAACAATTATTTTTAAAATAAATTCATGAAATGTCTCCTTATTTTTTACACATGTATTATCAAAATCATTTCTAAACTCTCTCAGTGCTCATCTTTGTGCATTGGGCTCTTTGTTTTTTTTGTTAACCATTGCTTGACCTCTTTGTATAACAGTCGTATATCGCTAGTTTTTGAAATTTATTCTTTTTTCAATGTTTAGTTTTACTTTCGTTGTTTACAAGTTTTGTTTCATTATTTATTTCTGAGACTCGAGCTCTACTTTGGTAATCTGTAAATGCTTTGCGATATTTATTTAATGTAATTCTTATTTATAGAAAAAATTAATTATTTGAGGTGAGAAACTAATAATAAATAAATCAATATATCAAACTAATTTATTATAATTATTAGATTTATAATATAAATATATTTTAAAATAAATAATAATTTGATGCAATAATCTAAATTATTTTAATACCACATTTTAGATTATTATTTTAAATTATTTTTTTATTAATTATCATAATCATGAGTTATTTTAGTAAATTTCAATCAAATAATTAATAATATCATTTTCATAAATAATTTTATTTTTATTTTACAAATAAATATTTAAAATAAAATAAAAAAACCCAAAAATTCCCCCTACCCAAATCCCTAAATTCTTACGAGCTTTCCCAAATTCCCCCATTTCCCCTCTTAAAACCCTAAGTCATACCCCCTCTCTCACTCTCTCTCTCTCTCGTCGTCAACCCATCTGCTGCCGTTGACCCATCCACCTTGGCCTTCGCCTCCGATCTTCATCGCCGTGTCTAGCTTTCATCGTTGCCTCCGCCTCCGATCTTCGCCGCTGCCTCTACCTCCAGTTGTCATCATCACCTTCGCCTTAGGTAAATCATTTTGCACTCTTTTGTATCGAGAATTTTCATCTACAACGCTCTCTAGTTAGCAAGTGTTGTTGCCAAAATACAACAATCTACTTTTTGTTTTTTTCATGGGAGAATACAAGGTATGTGGTTGACCACGGGAGTTTCTAGAGACAAGTGAGTTTTGTGGGTTCTGAGAGTCAAGTGGCCCAAGAGTTTTGTCACCAAGGTGTGACAAGAGTGTGATGATCATGTGGGTCTTGATGATCAGGTGGGTCTTGGCGATCACGTGGGTCTTGATGATCATGTGAGTTTGGATGATCATGTGGGCCTTGCTGATCACGTGGGTCTTGCTGATCACGTGACTCTTAGTGGGGCTGACGATTTGGTGGGTCTGATGATCTGGTGGCCCAAGATAACTGAGTGACCCTTTGTAACAAAGTGACCCTTCAATACCGAGTGACCCTTGATAATCGAGTGGCCAAGGATAACCAAGTGGCCTACAAAACAAGAGCACCATTAGGGCGCGGGTGGGGGTCCCCATGCAAACCCTCCGATGCCTAAGTTAGTTCTCGAGAGTGAAAGTGCAAACTTGTGTTAAGGGGCCTAAGAGTGTGTACCTTGTGATGAAGGCATGACCTCATATTTTTAGCGGAGGAGAGAGGGGAGACGTGTGACAATCGGGGCGAGAATCGCGTGACCCGTTTCAATGATTTCGTGGCCCATCCGAGAGGGAAAAGAGGAGAGATTGGCCCGAGCCCACTCGGTCATGACTTCTTTTGCCCTTTTCCTTGGTTCAGTCTTGAGTGGTTCCCGTACCTCAACTTCATGCCTAATTTACACCTTGATTAAGCTCGAAAATCTCAAAACTCAAAACATTAAAGTTGTAGATAATTCTCTTATCTTTCCATAGGACTTTAAATCACCTCAATCGAAGATCGTATGGGATAGTTAGGCCCGAAAAACCAAAGCAGTGTCGTACTCACTCGACATAATCAAATGGGTCATGAAAAGTGAGGGGAGATTGGTCTCCTGCCCACTTGGTCATGACTGAGTGGGGTCCACTGGATCATGACCGAGTGTGTCTTCATTCCCTTGGATTTGAGGGCCTCATTTGCCTTTTGTCTTGGTTCAGATCCATCTTCGCTCCAATACTTGGCTCTGAGCCTTAATAGTGCAGGTTCATCAAATTAGAGCCCAATTTCAGCCTTGATGAAGCCTAAATCTCTCAAAATTCAAAACATGAAAGTTGTAGATAATTTTCTTATATTTTCATATGATTTTTAATCACCTCAATCGAAGCTCAAATGAGAGAGTTATGCCCGAAAAACCAAAGCAGTGTCAGACCCACTCGGTCATGACCGAGCGGGTCCTTCCAAGTTGGTCTCGGCTTGACCCCTTGCTCCTTCGTCTTGTTTCCTTGATCTCCTGCAACCTGTGGGCCCTTTGGGCTTCATTTCCATGTCTCACGGCTCTTTTAAGTCTTGTGGTTTTCCAAGTTTGTAGGGCATATCAGCAAGTATTATTTCAACAGAGCTTGCTTGCATATTCAAATGGTACTGATGTTGGTATTTTGAAAGATTAGAGAAACTATTATCGGATAGGGTTTGTGATGATTGCTTACTCTGCCATCTCTAAGCTAAAAAATCATCGAATCTTCTAAAAAAAGAGTTAGCTGAATTCGGGGAGTTGCAGATGGTTATTTAATTTTATTTGGCACTTTAAGTTTTGATTAATTCTATTTATGAATTAAGAGGAGAGTTACCGATGGTTATTTATGACACATCTCCTGTTATAGTAGTAAGTTTGAATTCAGTTTAGGGTATTTGCTTTAGAATTTAGATGGTTTTAAGATTTGATGTTTCTATTATTATTAGTATTACTATTATTGTTTGGAGATGAATTGTTGTTGGTGTATCTTCCTATCTCTCCCCTTTCAGAGCCTGTGGGCTGTGACTTTTAGTTTTGACCCTAAACCCGACTCTAGATATGTGCATGCCACTGCCTAACTGATTTTGGGAGCCAAAGCCACAATTAAGTTGTTGTTGACATGGCAACTCGTCCTACATGTTGCCGGGAGTTTGTTCCGGCGATTGGTATCGTCAGTGATGATAGGGATGTGCCAATCGTGTGATAGTGACTGTCCAAAATAATATAAATGAAAAATAAAAAATTAAAGAAGAACCAAGGGTTATTAAGCATGTTTATTTAATTTAATAGAAAATTATTATGGGCATTGTTTGGGGGGTGTGGATGCAACATTTAGAGTGTGACCTACTGGATAAGGTACATACAAATTACTTTTTAAGAGTACAATTAATTAAGTTATTAAAAGTATAAATTATTGGAATATAATAAAGTATAAAAGAAATGAATCTGACAGTAATAAAAAAAAAAATTAAAGGCTTCGCACAAGACATTTCTTTGTAGACATATTATTATTGTTAGTAGTAGCTTATTTTAGTTAATTGTAAGGACAAGGGTGCACAACTCAATTGAGTGATAATTTTGGAAAAGAAAAAAAAATTAGGAATCCAAGAGATCAGGGATTTGGGCTAATATTAGAAGAACCACTATAGTTCTCGGAAATGGAATGAGGAATTCTAGCGTAGTGATAACACCATTGGTGTTTGGCCTGTAACAATGGTTCTGAGCCTAGGGACCAAGGCAGAGGACTGGTGGTTGGCTCGCGGTTTGGGGTGTGATACCCATGAGTCAGAGCAACACAGTGAACTGTGGAGACAGTCAGATACCAAAGTTTGGGCGACAACATGGATGTTATGTACGGATTAGAGTCCCAGTTCTAAGGGGCCGGAGCGTTGTGGTAGAATCCCTAACCATTATAAAAAGGTTGAAGAATTGGAAAATGAGATAAGCAGGTAATTGCTATGTGGATTGTGATAGTCAATAACCAAAAGAGAATCGGAAGAAGGAAATGTAATATCGAGCGACGAAATAATGTTTGGCGAGCTGAAATTTGTAAAGGATTCTTTTAGGATAGTCGCATCCACGACAGGAACTCATGAGATTATGGTTACTAAGAAGTGATGAGTGGGCCTGGGAATTCAGGAGTTGTGGTGAAAAAGTAATATTGCTCGTAGGTCGAGGTAACTCTTAACTAGGAATGGAAAAATCCTTGGTATAAACATGTGCCGTGGAGTTGCTTAGGAAAAATGTGTTTCTTGATTAAGCAAGAGGTGGGATGATTGTTTTCTGGATATAACTTTGGGAGGAATTTAATTATTGTTATCGACTTGGTTTTTGGTTTAGTGTATTTAATATTACACACCTTAGGAATTGTGAGCGATTGACTCCGATTTAGTTGTTTCGAACCTTGCCTTTGGTGATATATAAAAGCTAGAGCAATGGTAAGTATACCTAGGTACCCTTGAGGACATAAGTTGATTTTTTTTAAAATGAGTTGAAGTTAACATAAAAGACATGGTAAGTTATAAGTTGATAGGTAAACGAAAGTGTTTTTCTTTCTGAGAGACGTGCTATGATTTGAGGAAACATAAAGTGAGTTGTTATAAAGGAAGAAGTGAGTTCCTAGTTCCATTACGGAAATTTTATTTGGGTTGTAAGATAGTAAGCGTTATGCTAGGTGTTGCTAAAGACCCGGTGAGAACCAAAAGTGGTCCAATAAGGTTTTCATTTAAGGAAATTGTATGAAAACTAGAATCGCCTAAGAGGGACGAGATTAAATCTATTCCTAGAATCAGGGATAATAGGGATCTTGTTTGAATCAATAGAGAGATTATCTCTCACGTGAGAAGGATATGGAAAGCAATGTTTAGTTGAAATAGAACACTTAGCGGTACTAAGTTGAGGACCCACAAATGAAGGACGTGTATAAATATGGACGGTTGTCGATAAATTGAAACGACACGGGAGTTCTGAGCTGAGATAAATTGATCTGATTGATGGATAGTGTTTGGAAGAGAAATAGTAACATGTCAGGATGTTAGGCTGTTGTAAGAGAAATTGTGTTTTTGGGAGACCTAAATGGATAATTTGCATGACCAGCCGTAAGAGGCTGAGAAATTATCTTTAAAAATAATATGCGATCGAGATAATTGAGAGAAAGATACGTCGAGTTAAGTTCAATGTTATCAATTTTTGTGCAATCATGGCAGCCGATGTAAAAGTTCAATGTTATCAATTTTTGTGCAATCATGGCATATGCATTAGTATAGGAATGGGTTGGGAGAATTATTTATCAAATAAAATGAGCTCTGAGGACACGATTGGGAATTATATTAAGTATTATGAATTATTTTGGGATTCGTGTAGCCGCCTGTTTAGAGCTACAACGAAATATCTGGAAATAAAAGATATGTCTGGTAAGCTCAGACCATATAGAGATGTAAGTTATGAATAATTGCTAAGGATTATGAATGGTACTTAGGACGTTTCAATTTGGAGTCATTAGCAATAGTAGTGATACAATTATCAATGACCAAATTTCGAGGACGAAATTTATTAAAGGGGGGGAGAATGTAATACCCAGGAATGATTTGAGGATATAAACGGTATTTAGTGAAGGGCATAAATAGACTTTGTGGAAAATAAGACTATAGGGTACACTAACGCAACTTTGGACGATCAAATTAGTCAGAGGGAGTACCCTAGACCCTAGATAGCCAAGGAAATGGTATAGTATCGATAAGTAATACGAGTTATGATTTTAGGCATCAAAAGAAGTTGGATCGGGAACGGTTCCCGGTACAGCTAAAAAGGCAATTGTGATTTAGGCTGAAATATCGAATTATCGTACGGGGCATCCGAGAAGTTAATGGAACCCCGAGGAAGTTCATATTTGGCATATAGAGTAACCCTTCAATAGTTTTTGGAAGAAACAAAAGGGTTTGTAGCCAAAACGAAGATTCGAGCTTAAGTGCAGTTTTTCAAAATTGTCAGAGGGAGATCGAAATGATATTTTTTCGGAATTTTAAAGAGAATGTTTTAGGATATTTCAAAGGGTTATAAAGGTATTTAAAGAGAAGTTCAGTTTTTGAGCCAGGGGCAAAATCGTAATTTTTGAGATTGGGGTAAAAGTGTAATTTACCTAAAAATTAGGGGCATTAGTGTAATTAACCCACTCTTCAGGGACTAAAATGCAATTAAAAATTAGTCCAGGGACTATGTTGAAAAGGGTCAAAGTGCAATTACCCAAAAGTTCGGGTTAAAGTGTAATTCTTGAAAAGTTTTTACTATGGGTATTTGGGAGATTCAGGAAAAAAATCTCATAAATGACTTTAAAAATAAAGATAAAGTCTCATGATGACATTAGAGATAAGATGAAGTCTCATGATGACGTTAGAGATAAGATGAAGGCACATGATGACTTTAAGGATAAGATTTGCATAAGATTTGATTGGATAAGATAAGATTTGGATAAGATTTTGTTAGATATGATTTGAATAAGATTTGATTTTGATAACAATGATTATATAAAATCTTAGAAGATTTAGAATGATTGTAGAATATCTTAAAAGATATGGTAATGATTATATAAAATCTTAAAAGATTTGGAATGATTGCAGAATATCTTAGAAGATTTGGTAATGATTATATAATATCTTTGAAGATTCACAATGATTGCAAAAGATATTAGAAGATTTTGGAATGATTGCAAAAGATATTAGAAGATTTTGGAATGATTGCAAAAGATATTAGAAGATTTGAAATGATTATAGAAAATTTTAGAAGATTTACAATGATTGCAGAAGATCTTTAGAAGATTTGAAATGATTGTAAAAGATTTTGAAATATTTGAAATGATTGCAGAATATATGTTTCTTGGTGGCTAAGTTTCCAAAACCTATAAATAGGGGTTCATAACCAAAGGTCTCTCATTCGAAATTGTGAGAAGTTCGTGCCAGATAAGAGAGCTTTAGGTTTAGTAGATAGAGGGCTTTTTAAGCATATGCGAAGCATCACACGCACAGAGCACTTGGGTAGCGCGTGAGGACGTGTAAGAAGGTGGTTTGGTCAAAAAACTTGAGGAGTTGCACAAAAGTTGAGGTTCAGCACAAGATTTGAGGCATTTGAGTTTCGTTCAAGGTGAGTGGTTTGACTCTAATTTTACCCTTGTTTGGAAAATATCTTGGTGTGAGTGTAGTGGGTTCAGGTGAGCGGTCTCACCAAAACTCGGGATGCTATGCTTATGCGTTTCACTTATGTATTTATGTCATCATTTGCATATTGAACATGTGATATATTGCATCAATTGTTTTTACTTATAAAAGAGTCGGTGCATGGCGTGTGATTTTCATATCATTGGGGTATTGATATTCGTGTTGGTGTTGTGTCCGTATGGGACGGGGTGGGGTCTACTTGAGAATAGGACAATGTTAATCCAGGTGAACGGGTGTCACACTGGGGCACTCGAGGGAACAATGTTAAACCAGGTGAACGGGTGTCACGACGGTGCACTCGAGGGATTAACATTAGACCAGGTGAACGGGTGTCACAGTGGGGCATTCGAGGGATTAAGTATGTCAGGGTGATTTCTCGAGTTAGACGTGTCTTGAATGTTGTCGTTTGTCTGAGTATGCCATGCTCGTGTGTCTCCATGCATTGTATAAACTGTTTCATACCGTCACTTAGATGTATTATCATCTAATCTGGGCTATGCCCCTGGAACGTTTAATGTTCCAGCCAGGGACTGCTGCGAGGGCAAGGATGTGGCCGGTTGAGGGCCAATGGTGCTTGGTTTGTTAAGTCGTTGTAACGTTTGGAAACTTTAGTATGTATTTCAGGTTGTAAATGAACAGTTGTATAATAGCAATGTTATCATTGGGTCTGTATTACGTATTTTGCTATGGAATCACAATGTAAGAACTATGGTGTTTGATATTAATGTATCCGCTGCGTTGTAATACGTCTCGTTTAGTTTAAGATTATTTATCTTAATAATTAAATGGGCAAGGCTGGGGTTCTCGGGGTTTGTATCTGCAAGTAAAGATTGTTCTTGATGTACCGCGCGTGTTGAACTTGGAGGAAAAAAAAAAAAGAAATCCCGCGAATACCCTTATAGTGACACGCCTGGCGAGACGGGGTGTTACAATTGGGTCCATGAAAGGGGAGTCACAAATGGTAATTTAATTTTATTTGGAACTTTAATTTTTGATTAATTCTGTTTATGAATTAAGAGGAGAGTCGTCGATGGTTATTTATGACACATCTCCTAAATTGGCTTGGAATTAGTACAGAAACGTATGACTCTTAGTACTACTCAAAACAATCTTAATTTTGATTACGTACAAATATAATTTTAAACTCGCTTTTGTTGATCATGAAGTAGTCGTCGATGCCTTTATGATATATTTAGCTTCCTTATGAAACGGATGCAAAGAAATTAAGATGCGTCGGGTGATATAGATTAAGCTTACGGACTGTCTGTAGTGTCTGGTGAGGAAAGGATGTAAAGAGAGATATATCCAACGGTCGTGGTTAATTTTATAAATTTTGTTATGATATATAAGCTTATGGACATCCTACAAATTATGAATCTTAACAAGCGTATTTCAAGAGACAAAAGTCGAGCGTATTATAGAGTGACAGTAATTAGGGTCTCTATTGGAAAATTGTTGTAGTTTTTAAATGTCTTTTATGTATGAAGTACGTATCTTAAAACTAAAATGGATGTAATGTTTTCATATTGAGGTGTAGATTAGTGAAGCAAAATACAAGCTACAAGCTCTGTTTTAGTTGCATGGATAAATCTTGGATTACAAAGCCACAAAATACACATGAATTTCAGGAAAGGGTGCAGGGATTTTTGGATTTTGCCTTTGCCCATTGGTCTGTTGAAGGCAAAATCAAATGTCCTTGTCCTGATTGTGTTTTTAGAAATTGGGAGACCAGGGCAGTGATGTATGATCATTTGATTTGTAAAGGGTTTCCAACCACATACACTATTTGGTTTTGGCACAGGGAGTTAACTACAGGGGAAACTTCTAATAGCACACCTTCGATACAAAATCCCTTATATAGTCATGATCCAATACACAATATGATCAACGATGTGGGATATCTAGGGACCATGTGAATGTAGAAGCCTACACATCGCATCAACCAGTACATGAAGGTGAAGAAAGGATCCCAGAATTGAATCAAGGCCTAATGAGGAAACTAAGGCATTTTACGATCAAGTTAGGGATGAAAATCAAGCATTGTATGAAGGATATACGAAGTATTGGAAGTTATCATTCCTGGTAAAACTATATCACATCAAGTGCTTATGCAGATTGAGTTACAAAGCAATGTCTATGATTTTAGAATTGTTAAAAGATGCATTCGAACATGCAGAGATTCCTGATTCTTTTTATGAGGCGAAGAAATTAATTACCAAGCTTGGTCTTAATTATAGTCAGATACATGCATGTCCAAATGATTATATGTTGTATTGGGAAGAAGATGAAAGTAGGGAGACATGCAAAGTATGTAACACGTCAAGATGGAAACAAAATAGGAAAGGTAACCTAACGAACATGTTTGGTGGGGGCAGGAAAAGAAAAAAGAAACCTGCCAAAGTTTTACAATACTTTCCACTTAAACCAAGTTTGTAAAGGTTATTTATGTCTTCTAAAACTTCTGAACATATGAGGTGGCATTTTGTGGATAGTAACAAAGATGGCTTGATGAGGCACCCGAGAGACTCTGAGGCGTGAAAGAGATTCGATGAAACACACCTTGAATTCTCATCAGATCCACGGAATGTTAGGCTTGGGTTAGCTAGTGATGGCTTCAATCCTTTCAGAACTTTGAGTACCAACTATAACATTTGGCATGTGATTCTTATACCATACAACTTACCCCCTTGGATGTGTATGAAGCAGACTTTCTTCATCCTTTCAATGATCATTCCGGGAAAGCAAATGCCAGGGAATGATATCGATGTTTACTTACAACCCTTGATTAAAGACTTAAAGGATTTGTGGGATGGTGGTGTGGAAACATTTGATGCTTCACTCAATCAAATGTTTAATATACGCGCTGCATTGACGTGGACAATTAGTGATTTTCTTGGGCTTGGTAATTTATCTGGGTCGAACACACACACTGGTTCAGTTTGTCCAACTTGCAATTTTGACTCTGTTGCCCATCATATACCTCATAGTATAAAGTGGAGTTTTATGGGATATTGTTGATTTTTAGAGCCAAATCACAGATTTAGGTTTAACCGTGTTCACTTTGATGGTAATACAAAGTTTAGGAATCCACCAGTGGCATTATCAAGTTCTGAGATATTCAAGAAGTTTGAAAATGTTCATGTTTCATTTGGGATAGGGATGGAGGTTGAAGATAATAGAAAAAGAACTCACTGAAAAAATATTGAAGAAAGTGGTTGTCAACAATGGAGAAAGAAAAGTATATTTTTCCAACTTCCTTATTAGAAGTACAACTTGTTGTGCCATAACCTTGAAGTTATGCACATTGAGAAGAATGTGTGTGATAATGTCTTGTACACCATTCTCAATGAAAGCGGAAAAACAAAAGATAATCTCAATGCTCGAAAAGACTTGAAAGAGATGGGTGTAAGAAGTGATCTTTGGCCAAATGAAAATGAACAATATCAACCTACTTTATTTACAATGTCAAATGCCCAAAAAGATGTATTTCTTACAACTTTGAGGAATGTTTTAGTGTCTGATGGTTACTCAACTAAAATTGCTAGATGTATTGATCTAAAGCATCGGAAGATATTTGGTTTGAAAAGTCATGATTCACATATTGTTATGGAGCAATTGCTACCAATATCAATTAGAAATGTGTTGCCTAACCAAGTGTCTGTCGTTTTAGTTGATTTGTGCCCAATATTTAGGCAAATATGTGGCAAGGTGTTGAATCCTCTAGACTTTGACAAGCTCCAACGTCGAGTCATTCTCACACAATGCCATATGGAAATGTTTTTTCCGCCTGAGTTCTTTACAATCATGGTTCATTTGGTTGTGCATCTAGTGAATGACCTAAAGCTTGGAGGCCCAATACATTATCGATGGATGTATCCTTTAGAAAGGTAAATAGTCTATATATTGTAATTGCTATTTGCCATTGGATTTGCAGGTATGTATAACACTATTTTCTAATTGTGTTTTTTACCTTAGATACTTGGGACATTTGAAGTCCTATGTACGTTATAGGGCACGACCAGAAGGTTTCATTACTGAAGGTTACTTAGCTGAATAATGTTTGACCTTTTGTTCTAGATACTTGGAGGGCATTGAGACAAGATTCAACTAGTTTGGATGTGTTGATGATCAAACGACAAACAATGAATCATCTCAAGTTTCAACGTTTTTACTGAAATAGGGAAATTAGTTGAGAGTACTTCATATTTCAACCTTACTCATATTGAGAAGTGACAAGCACACAAATATGTGTTGATGAATTCAAAACTAGCCGACCAGTTTGTGAAGTAAGTTTGTACATAAAAGATATATAATTTATCAAAATCCCTTATTTTCTTACATTGTTGCGTTAATGACTTAATTTTATATAAGGAATTTAGAGAGATAACCAAAAGAAGGCTCAGGAATCAAACACAATCAACTATAGAGATTGAAAGAACAGTACATCGAGAATTCATTGATTGGTTCTCTAAGCGTGTAGGTTTACCATTGATATATTTTAGTAAGAACAATATTTCAATCATGAAAAATTGTACTTATCGATTTCCTTTTGTTTCATTTTAGATTATGAATGATGAAAATGAATCCCATTCAAATGATCATAAGTGCCTTGCAGAAGGCCCACTACAACGTGCCAGACGATTTAGTGCATATAATGTCAATGGATTCAAATTTCGAACTATGGAATGAGAACATAGCTTGAAAACTCAAAACAGTGGAGTTTTTGTGATTTCTGGAACAAGAAGTCATTCTAGAATTAGTGACAACAACTCAGTTAATGGAGATGTTAATTATTATGGAAAATTGGTAGATATAATCGAGCTTAATTACTATGGTCGATTCAGAATTATTCTATTCAACTGTAAATGGGCCAATACCATAACTGATAGAGGGATCAGACAAGATCCTTTGCAGTTTACTTTACTGAATTTCTCTCGATTGATACATACTGGTGAGCATAAAGAAGATGAACCTTATATTGAGACTTCACAAGCGCAACAAGTGTACTATGTTGAAGATGTTGTAGAAAAGGATTGGAGTGTTGTTGTGCATTTAAAATCAAGAGATTTGTATGACATGGGTGAAGACACTAAAGAGACATTCTATGAGAACGAACCATATCAAGCACAAGACTTAGGGTTATTTTTTCCTAATGAAATTGGAATTTTGTCACTGGCAAGACCACAAATAGATGATGATCCAATGCCTAATGTTGAAAATGTTGATGATGAGAATATGTAATTCTATGGATTTAATTAATGCAAATGTAGAATATTATATTGCATTTTACTTTGCTTATTATATTGTTGTTAGCATTTTTTATTTTTTTTTTTGCATACCTTGGAGTTGATGTGTCTATTTTATTTTGCTTTTTATTTTGCTTTGCTTTATCTATACGTGCATGTTTTTCTCATTTATAAAAAGTTGCAGTCATGATTAGGAATTACCCAATGGAATTAAACTGGACCATTTACTAGTAGAATCTAATCTGAACCTTTAGGATCCAAACCAGATCTGACATGGATTCGGATTCAGGCCATTAACAGGACTAATCATAAATTATCATGAACACATTCATTTGCTTCCTCAATAAGTGCATATTTATCAACTTAACCACAATGCTCAAAAGTAAAAAACAGAAATATTCTTGCATTGCTGCCAAACAGTAGTAAAGCAACAACTGCTGATTGTTTACAAGAAGATAGCCCCTAATTTTATTGCTAAAGGATTTCATCTTTTCTCTCAATCTGTGCTGATTGCTAAAGGATAACGCAGCTATATATATATATATATATATATGGAGGATGATTCCAAGAACAAGCGTATAGTAGTGAACTAATTATTTTCACTTTTTGTATGGGAAGATTGCTTTTGTAAGCTACAGAGGAGATCAATAAATATTATTGTGTGTTCAGGGTTATGTGCTTTTAAACTGACTTGATGACTCTCTCAGTGGCTTTCATTGGCTTCTCTTTAGTGTCACTGCTGCATAGCTTTTTACAGGAAATTTATAGAAATTCATCACAAGACAGTGATATGGTTCTATAAAATTAATTGGGTAATTGTGCAAATTATTTATATATCAATTTTATACAAAAATAAGACATGTATGCATATATATAAATACATATTTATTAAATAAAATATTTATTCAATATATTATCATCCTTATAAGTTTACTGAGAGATGTATTGGATTAATTAATTAATTAATTAAATTGCTGACCCACACTCACTTAGCCACTGAGAGAGGAGTTCCTACTGAATAAAGTAACAAATCCGTGAACTTTATCTTCTTGGATGTTCATTGGCAAAGTGAAGGATAGGGTGGCCTTAATTACAAAGGTGTTTTTTGCTTTTCTTTTTCATAATTGAACTAGTGGGAACTGGAAAGGAGAGTGGGAACTAGTGGGATCTTCTTGGATGTTGAGTGTATTATTAGTATAGAAATAATACACTCAACATTAGCACATCTTCTTGCATTGCTGAAACAAATGTACGAGCCCGGTAGAATGAATCATTACTGTAAGTCCTATCTGTCTTGACTGCATTATGATGGCATCATTTGTATCCTTCATAACTGTGAAAACAAAAGCCCAGCCAAACAGATTCTGCGCTCCCTTAGCTATATATATATATATATATAAATATGTAATCAATCAATTAATTAATTAGGGAAGGGGGTGTGCATATATATAATATTATTTCTTCTACTGTTTCAAAAGTTAAATAATGGAAAGTAGGAGGGGGCGATGTCAAAAACATTGAAGGATGAGGGGGCTGTGCAGATAAGGGTAGGGTGGCCTGCAATAATTTGTCCAATTAAAGGGTACATATCATATGCAATGGCAGTAGATGAGGTTGAGGCCCGCATGGGCAGCCCAATTGATCAAGAAGAGAGTATAAAGTGTCTTTCGTGGTGAATTTTGAAACAAAGATCAAGGATTAAAACTCACAAGCAACAGTGTGGGGATAACTTTTCTCCAAAGTGAGGGAGAGTTCCTTGTGCACGGTGAGAACGATCTGGTCACTGTATCCGGTTAGATCACCATGATTAAATCCCCTCACGTCCTGTTGGACCGAGAGTAATGGACGTTCGAGGTGAGCGATCTCACCTTTTAGAACAAGTAGATGAGGTTAAGGCTCATCTTTAGACCTAACTATAAGCGAAGATAATTGCCCACTCAGACCCCACGCCCATTCAGCCTCCTCCTCTTGTTGAGAGAGAGAGAGAGAGATCAGACCATCCACCCTTTTGCCTTTTGGCACTAGAAATCTTGACCGCGAGTTTGAAAGATTCATCAAACTGACACAATCAAAGGAGGCCACAACCCTTGTCCCCAATCTGGGTCCCAATTCTCATCTCCCATCATCAAGGCAGCGCCCATTCAGGGCTCCGCTGTCCCCAGTCAATTTCTTTTTATCTTTTATATACTTTCTTGATCTTTTGGTGTATTTAGTTCTTTTTCTAGGAATAATAGATAATTTATGTATATAAATGTCCTCTTGAGCCTAGAATAATTAGACAATAAATACATAACCATTTAGGACACAAATAAAGTTATTTTCATGACAGTTGGTCAATGTAAATTAGGAAGAAGTAGCACCTTCGTCTGAATGACAATCAGTAGCGTCCACAAATCGTCTGAAACCACAGGCACCCTGTCCCTGATTTTTGCTTTGGAAAATCCCCATCCTCTTTGTTATTGTATTTGTTTCCCATTTCAGTTTTTGTGCAACCTAGGTTTGCACAACCCATTGCCAAGAACATTGCTATATATATATATATATGGATGATAAAATATTTTCATATAGTTGTGTAAAAATTTATTTTTACATAGTCATATATATTTTACAATATTTGTTTATGTATATGAGTTTTGAACTCCTAAGTAATGATCAAAATGTAGACGATCAATACTGGCGAAGGAGATGGAGGATTTCAGCCCCCACAAAAGACACAGCAAATCCCCACATGCTCTGGAACCAAAACACCATTCCAGAGTTTCTGCTCTGAAAGATTTGTGTTTTTCTTGTCCTCTTCGTTTCAGTTTTTCCAAGTTGACTTTGGAACGCCACACGGCCACACCACCACTCAAATCTATTATGCATAAACTGTTCAAGATATTGCCTCACAAGTACTGTTATTGGCCTTCATTTCGTATGTCACAAGATTGTTCATTATTGATAATATTTTTCTTTTTTATAGTGATTATTGATAATGTTGCAAGGCACTCCGATCTTTCACCTCCACCATCTTTGATCTTCATTCGTTGATCTTTCTCCTTGACTATGATTTCCGCCATCTCCAGATCTAATTTGTTTTCAGGGATTATTCTTCTTAGGCTTCCATTGCCTATCATTTGCTTTGTTTTCCAGATTTTCACCATCACTGATTGCCTTCTTCTTCTTCTTCTTCTTCACCAATCATTGCCTCTCATTTCCTTTCAGTTTCAGAACTCAGACATCTTCCCCCCACCCCCCTCCTCTCTTTTCCTCCCTCTCTATCTCATTGCCAAAACCCAGTATAAGAGCTTTCTCCTTTTTATTTTTATTTTTATATAATTATATATATGTGTTGGGTGAGAAACGCACAATAAAGGCTCACAAAAAACAAACCCCAAAAAACATAAACTTCTGATAGAACTGAAAAGGATTAAAAAAGTCCCAACTCAATCATGGCAAACATATAAGAGATACACAAAACAGAGGCATAAACAACAGAAAATAAATAGCGCAAAGGGGATAAGATTTTTACCGTAGTTCAGCCAAAATTTAGACTACGTCCACGTTGACCTCTGGTATGAAAAACGCACTATACTATAAAGAGAAGGAGTAAAACTGATTTACATCAACATATCAGACTCTCTGAACATCACTAATCTTGCTAACAAAATCGACCCAATGATCACAAAATCAAGATCAAAGGTCTACCAATCAAATTAGTGAACAAAGAGAATATACAGAGCATTTACAGAAGATAAAAATGGAGAATAGAATGATCTCACCTAGACCCCCTAAGAGAGGAAAACCCCTCAAAGACTTTCGGCCAAAAGCGACAGAAATGAAACCCTAATCCCCAATGCCCTTTCCTCCCTCTCTCTTTTCGTCAATGATTGAATCCCGAGGCGGCACATAAATAGCCAAGATGGATGGCAAAGATAACTCGAGATAAAGCAAGGTTGATGGCCTAGATCAGCTCACGATAAAGCAAGATGGATGGACAGAATCAGATCGGGAAAAGAGACTCGGCTTGGCCAGCTGGAGGTTGCCGCGTGGCCTTCCAACGGGTTGCCAAAAGGCAATTGGGTTGCCCCGCTACCCTCCTCCAGTCAGGGACCAAAACGGCATCACTTTGATGCTTCATAATAAATAACAATATAAATATATGAATTAATAAGATACGTGTTTATATGAAAATATAATTTTATAATTTTATGACAAAAGGGTAGTTTGTCATTTTCCACTTAATAACAAGTAATATCTCATTCACATTTTCATACACCAAACATTGCATAGTTATAGCCTCATGTAGTACTTCTTTTACCAAGCACGAGATAACATTATTTAATCCAGATACCAAACGGGCTGTTAGAGTTTAGAGTTGGCTTGCCCCTTTCCCCATTTGTTGTAGCTTGGTGTAGAAATTATTAGTTTGTTTTAAGGTATCTTATGGTGCAATTTGTGAACTCGTATTTTCCTTGTGATAAAAATTCATTTAGATGTTCTTGCCAACACATTCCCTTGGCTTCTTAGCTGTTATGAACCTTGGACAGCTTTTCTTCCCCGTTAGTGCGAAAATGCTGAGAGCCAATTCCTTACCCTGTATCTTTTAAATTTGAGTTAGCAGACAAGACATCTGATGTTTTCATGGTGGTCAAGTAACAGTTTTACATCTTGGAACTATTTTATTGCATGAGTTTTCTCTATTCTCTATGGGGTTGCGTTTGTCCAATCCATCTCTAACGTGGCTTTTATTTATTTATTTTGATCCCCAAGCATGCAGCTCATGATTTTGCAATGTTTCCTTATAGTTATTCAAGGTTTGTTTACACAGGAATTAGTGATCTCGCTTCTATTATTACTGTTCTTTCCCTATCAAACTGCATAGTGCAAACAACCATATGAATAGGCTAAGTGAAGTTTGTTCCTGGTGCAAAACTGAAATTCCAAAGGTTGTGTAATTTAGGTTGTGTTTGATTGCATTATCTAAAATTTAATTCTAGGTAATATTGCCTAGAAAACAAAAACCACCCCACCCTCTTGAAAAATGAATTCCATGGAAAGAAACTTTAAATAATTGTACTATACACATTTTTTCATAAAAAAGTTAAGAGTGTTTGATTGTTTCTATAAAAAATATTATAATATTTATACATTTTTATGATAAATATGTACAATCAAACACACTCTTAAAGTAATCAATTTTCTTGGTCAGAAGCACATTTGAGGGATTCTTAGTTAACTGCCACTAGTGTAGTCCATTGTAATCCGTGTGTTGTGACTAGAGAAATTACTACTACTGGCTGAAAATGTATATGGACATTGTTTAGAACCAACATAAGGGTTCACCTATTTTTCCTGGTCATTGATATGCCAAAGCACTATGTTGACATTTTACTTCGCTTATTATGTTGTTGTTAGTCCCTTTTTTTTTTTTTTTTTTTTTGCATATCTAGGAGTTCATGTGTCTATTTTATTTTACCTTTCATTTTGCTTTGCTTTGCTTTATCTATACGTGCATGTTTTTCTCATTTATAAAAAAAATGCAGCCATAATTAAGAAGAAATGTCTAAAAAAGACAGGCACTACCGATTTAGGTGGAGATGCCTCACC
The DNA here is from genome assembly GCA_036245055.1 of Diospyros kaki. Classification (NCBI taxonomy): domain Eukaryota; kingdom Viridiplantae; phylum Streptophyta; class Magnoliopsida; order Ericales; family Ebenaceae; genus Diospyros; species Diospyros kaki. The sequence continues at coordinate 29,905,330 of BSEG01000012.1, forward strand.
TACCACACGTACTTCAGCATCATTATCAGCTCCACCACAATCCCCAGTATCATCTCCAACTCCACCACAACCTCCAGTATTCTCCCCAGCTCCACCATAGCCTTTAGCATCCTCCTTATCTCCACCACAGCCTCCATTATCTATCCATGGCCCATCACAGCCTCCAGGATCTAGCCAGACTCCATCAGAATCATCCACCCCACATCTATCTCAGGATTTTCCAACAACACGCTCGTCTACATCACGCCATTACTAGATAGTTAATGTGATAGGTATACACAAAATATTTAAATTGAGTGTAATTATTATATACATGCATTAATTATTAAATTAGGTATATGTATTTTTATCAACAGATGAACAAGGAGATAAAACAAGAAAAGTTAAGGTTTAAGGATGTTTGGTTACTTGCACGTGGAAGGCGTGTCATGTTAGAGTTTAATAAATCACTCCAACCAATAGGAGATGCAACTGGACTTTTTGGAGGGATTTTAGGAGAGTTAGTTTCTGATTTTGTTGTTTTTCCTGTCAATTACGAAAGCTGACATAAAGTTCCCAAGGCATATAAAGATGAAATTTACAAAAATAGAGTCATGATAATTAACTAATATTTGTTGTTTTAATATATTTTTTTAAATATTTTATCATAACTAACATTGTTATTTTTTGAAGGAAAAATTTAATATTAACGAAGGACATGTAAAGAATTTCATTTTGAGAAACATTGGAAAAAAAATGAAAGGACAATAGATGCAAGTTATACCACGAGTACTATGATCCCACTATTGGTCGAGATGCAAATCTTGCAAAACATCTATAAGGAATCTCACAAGACCAGTAGGCAAGTTTCATTGATTATTGTGCACGCGAGAAAACTAAGGTGATGTTACTAATCTTGCTTATAAGATTACTAATCTTTATACAATTTTATAATTATAATTCAACTAATGATGTTCTTGTTAGATATCTAGGAGATGTGTCTAAAAAATAGTGAAAATCGATCCAAATTAACAATTCCCCACACTGGATGATCAAAGAGTCTGGCAAGAAAAAAACATAAGATGGTAATATTACAAAAATTTATCCTAAGTATAAATTTTTTATTCTAACATCAACTAACATTTATGTGAAATTGTTCTAAATTATAGGAAATTAAGAATGGTCAGCCAGTGAGTAGGGGTTTATTATACATCACGACACATAAGAAAAAAGATGAATCTTTTGTGAATGAATGAGCATGAACTATAAGCGTAAGTTTTGACACAGGCATAAACTTTACTTTCAAATTTATTTGTTTTTATAGTATTTGTTTCTAAACACCTTTTGGCAATTCAAGTGCTTAGTTAATTAAATTCCCTTGATCAAAGGTGTTTTCTATTGTCGATTAATCCATTATCTTTGGGTTATATCACCTTGTCAACATGATGTTATTCTTGTCATTTTCAAAGGGACAAGTGATCAACATTCTCTCTTATATTTATTTATTTTGTATTCTAGTGATGATCAAACATGTTTGATGTTTCTTCTCTCAGTAATCCATACTTTAGATAATCATAATGTTTGGAGATTAATGTAAGGCCATATACGGTCAATTACTTTGTCACAAAGAAAGGGATTTCATTATCTATTACGGATTAAAAAGATATTTTAGAGTCCTAAAGGGTGGGCAGTTTAGTTAAGTAATTTAAGAATTTTAGTTATTTAATTATCAACTAAAATGTTTACGTGAACTTAGATGTATGTGGTTGACATTGGCTCAAAACAAACGTTATGTTATATATATAAATGTGTGTATGTGTATATATATGTAAGTTGTAATACCCGGAAAATTCTCGATGTTATAAATGATATTTAACGAAGGGTACAAATGATATTTTTGAAAAAATGAAGCTATAAGGTACACTATCACAGTTTTAAGAGATTGAATTGACCGAAGGGAGTACCCTGGACCCTAGATGATTAATGAAAATTGAATGGTATCGATGTGTGGGTCGACTTAAGATTTTAGGTGATAAAAGAAATTGGATCGGGAACAGTTTTCAGTAACATTGTTGATTGGTCTAAGAAAATCGAATCGATATAGAGAACATCTGGAAAGTCAACGGAGTGTCTTGAGGACTTGGATTTTGTATATGAAACAACCCTTGAGCGATTTCAGGTTGAAACGAATGGATTTAAGGTCAAAACGAACAACCGGGCCAAAGTGCTATTTTTTAATTTTGCTCGAAGGGGGTCAAAAAAGTAATTTTTTGGGAATTTTGAGAGTGAAATAAAGAGTAAAAGACTTGTGGGTCTTAGTGGTATTCTTAGAAAGATCAGGGACTCAAGAAAAAGGGAAAAATTGAGATTGGAAGAAATTAGAGGGTCAAAGTGTAATAAAACAAACCTGCAGTGTGAACGCAAAAGTCGGCCGCAGCTTTCCTCAGCACGTGGCTGTCATTTTCGGCGATGGGATGGCTGAGGGAGAGTTGGGGGAGGTGGTATACGGCATGGGGAAGCTTGGTGGCCAAGGCTTGGCCGATGATTAGCCAAGAGGTGGCTGGATTTTGCTATAAAAAGGCAAGGGATTGGCCAAATTTTAGCAAATAAATTGGCAACGATTTTGAATGTTTTTTAGGGATTTGATAAGGGGATTTTGATCTTTACATCAAGGAGAAGGATTCTGGAGATTTTAGAGGAGTTTTCATTGCGTTTGAAGGTCATTTGAAGATCGACCGGAATCTGGAGGAGGTCTACCTTCGCTAACATGCAACCGGCCATTCCGAATCTTTTCTGGTGAGTTTTCGGGCAACCAATGGTGCCACTGTGATCAACAAAAGGAGATCTACAAAGGGGTGGGATCAGTTTAGCTATCGGAGAAGTTGCTGGCGGTCGGACTTGAGGAAGATGATCGGCGCGTGCTTACACGCGCCATGTTCCATGCACCAACACGCACTTGGTGCGTGAGGGTGCGTGGGCTAGGGTTATTTTTGGTATTTCACTTGTATATATTTCTAAATTTATTTTAGGAATTATCATGTGTAAAAATTGAGAAAAATGTTTGAGGAAATAATTATTTTGGAATTATCGAGGTGAAAATTGGGAGAAAAATATGAAAAAAAATTGAGGAAAATGAATTTTGATGCTCTTTTAATTAAATATGTGTTTTAGGAGTGTCATGGCTCGAGATTGAGTATAAGTACGAGTATTTGTGATTTGGCATGCAAATCGAGGTAGTGCACGAGGATCGAGGCAATGCGAATACGTTAAAGGTGAGTGTTCGCCTCCAAAATTTCACAAGCACCATCTAGTCATCCGAGTGCAACTTCCCTTACCAAACAACCTGGTATGGAAACCAAGGTGGCTATCCCGACATACTTACCAGCACAAGATACCCCTATTATTCCGTCACGCCTTTAGAGAATTATGGCTACACTATCCAGACAACATCATAGGCTGACATCCCACATGAACAACACAATATGGACTACCTAGTTATCCTAGTGTAACTTTTCTGACCAAACGGCTTGGCACAAAAACCAAGGAGGCTATCCTGGCATGCACACTAGCACAAGATACCCCTATTATTATGTCACGCCTTTGGAGAATTATGGCTACACTATCCAGACAACATTCTAGCCTGACATTCCATATGAACAACAAAACACAAGACAATACCACATTTCACAATTCAAAGCATCATATAAGCAATAGTTTTATAAAATGCAATGCACAAGTTCGAAACATTTAGGGACTAACCTCCCTCATAAAACCAACCGTCACCGGTTACCGTTTGCATGCATCAAAACCATTTGTACCTGTCTTAGTTTATTGATGGTTTATAGTTGACATATTGAGAAGGTGTAAAGGGATCTTCGGGGAATGGTTTTGTGTTGAGTTTCCGTTGATTGTTTGGAAAAAAATGTCCCTAGAATCTTACGTTACCTAACACCTTGGGAAGGCGGGGTGCTACAATTGGTATCAGGGAGAAGGTTTAAAATTTAAGAGACTCTGATTAGACTGAACATTATTTGAGGATTATAGATTTTGTTGAAAATTTAGAAACTATCGATTTGAGGTCCGTAGTTGAAATTTTTACGTGGAATAATGGGATAACCGGTAGTTATCAGGAGTGATCGAGTTAGAAATAATTTGATTTGGATTGCAGATCCTAGGGATATTGAACTTAGGATTCGATAAGTATTGTTGAGAATAGAGTCAAAGAATGCTAAGGATTGATTTTGAGGATAGGGGTCTCGAAGTAGATGTTGTGAGGATCGAGGCAAGGTTACCTCAAGGAAATGACTCATGAGAACGAGTCGAGTGTGTTAGTTCAAATGTTGACTTAGAGAATGAAATGGCTGGGATGTAGTATTAAGTCCCATAAAGGTTGTTGGATATTAGGAATTTTTGACTATTCATGATTTGAGATTTAATCAGGGTACCTTTGATGGTTGCGGGACCTGAAAGATCGGTTAGCAAGATAGAGATTGTTTTTAAGGGAGTTTAGCATTGATTAAGAAAGTGTTTTTCTTTTTCAGATGTTGAAAACTCGGAGAGTCACGGATCTCAAACGATCAAGATAAAGCGACAGTAGTAGCAGTCACCGTAGTCGTTTTGCGAATCTTGGAGGGCATGCTGACACATGTAACGAGGAACGAGCCGCCGAGGCAGACCACTCATGTGTTGGATCAATATCGCCGACAGAGACCCCCGGTGTTCAAGGGAAAAACGGAAGATGACCCTTGCATTGTTGAGTTTTGGATAGAGCAAACCGAGAAGGTTCTCCAACATTTGCAATGCAGTGATGAAGAGAAAGTTAACTGTGTTACGTTCATGCTAGAGAAAGATGTTGGACGATGGTGGCAATTAGCCCAACGAGCTTTGCAAAGGATACCGAGGCAAGTAGAGCAAGATCCAAGGCCGAGGCAAGCTCAACCTGTGATGTGGGCTAGATTCAAGGAAGTGTTTGATGCAAACTATTTTCCTCGAAGCTGGAGAGAAGAAAAAACTTAGGAATTCATGAAGTTAAGGCAAACTGACGAGATTTCGATGACATAATATGACGTCAAGTTTATACAACTGATCAAATACGTGCCTATGTATGAAGTCGATGAATGGAACAAGGCACATAAGTTTGTGGGTGGATTGAAAGTAGGATTGCAGCAAGCTCTTAGCTCGTGGACAATAGACACCTATACCGAGGCGTTGGATATAGCCTACTATGAGTTGCTTTGATTAGATCGGACGAAAAGAAGAAAGATCCGAAAGGTGGGGAGCATAAATCAGATGGAAGGAACTCCAAAAATAGTGAGCCATGTCCCCGATGCCACAAGATACACACAGGGAGACAATGTTTCCAAAGACATGTCCGCTGTTTTACATGCTGTGAAGAATGACACAAGGAAAATGACTGCCTTAAGAATAAAGAGACACCTCCAACCGGGAATCGAATGAGGATCACATGTTTCACGTGTCAACAACCTGGTCATTACTCAAGCGAATGTCCAAAGAGGCAAAAGGTGGAGTAATTGGGAAAAGCGAATGAGGCACAAAAACCTCGCCCTAGACGAGTCTTCTACTTGACAAAAGAGGACGAAGAGATCTACCCGAAAAAAGAGAAAGGTACGCCGAGTTAGTTCAATGTTATCAATTTCTGTGTGATCATGGCATATGCATTAGCATCAGAATGGGTTGGGAGAATTAAGAGTCAAATAAAATAGGTTTTGAGGACATGATTGGAAATGATATTAAGTGTTATAAATTATTTTGAGATGCATGCAACTGCCTGTTCAGAAATATGTCTGGTAAGCGTGGACCGAATAGAGATGTGAGGTAAGAAATGATTGCTAAGGAGTAGGAATGATATATTTAGGACATTTCAAATTAAGAGTCATTAGCAGTAGTGGTGATTCAACTATCACGGGCCAAATTTCGAGAATGAAATTTATTAAGGAGGGGGGAATGTAATACCCGAAAAATTCTTGAGTTATAAATGATATTTAACAAAGGGTACAAATGGTACTTTTGGAAAAACGAGGCTATAGGGTACACTATCACAGTATTAAGAGACTGAATTGACCGAAGAGAGTACTCCGGACCCTAGATGATTAAGGAAAATGGAATGGTATCGACGTGTGAGTCGAGTTATGATTTTAGGTGATAAAAAAAATTGGATCAGGAACAGTTTCAGGTACAGTTGTTGATCCGGCTGAGAAAATTGAATCAATATAGAGAACATCCTAAAAGTCAATGGAGTGTCTTGAGGATTTAGATTTTGTATATGAAACAACCCTTGAGCGATTTCAGGTTAAAACAAATGGATTTAAGGTCAAAACGAGATCCCAAGCCAAAGTGCAATTTCATAATTTTGCCCAAGGGAGGTCAAAAAGGTAATTCTTTGGGCATTTCGAGAGTGAAATGAAGAGTACAAGATTTGTGGCTCTTAGTGGTATTGTTAAAATGATCAGGGACTTAAGGAAAAGGGAAAAATTGAGATTGCAAGAAATTAAAGGGTTAAAGTGTAATAAAACAAACCTACAATGTGAACACAAGTCGATCACTGCTTTCCTCAGCACGTGGCTGCCATTTCAGCGATGGGACGGTCGAGGGAGAGCTAGGGGAGGTGTTATACAACATGGGGAAGCTTGGTGGCCAAGGCTTGGTCGGAATTTGCCGAGATGTGGCCGGATTTTGCTATAAAATGGGTAAGGGTTTGACCGAATTTTAGCAAACAAATTGGCTGCAATTTTGAATGTTTTTGAGGGATTTTATAAGGTGGTTTTGATCCTTGTATCAAGGAGAAGGATTCTGGAGATTTTGGAGGAGTTTTCATTGTGTTTGAAGGCAGTTTGAAGCTCGGCTTGAATCTGGAGGCAGATCCACCTTTGCCTACCTGCAACCAGCCATTCAGAGGCTTTTCCGATGAGTTTTTGGGCAACCAATGGTGCCACTGTGATTGACGGAAGGAGATCTACAAGGGGGTGAGATCAGTTAGGCCATTGGAGCAGTCGGCGGCAGCCAGACTTTAGGAAGATGATCTGCGTGTGCCTACACGCGCCATCTTCCACGCGCAGAAACTCTCTTGGCTCATGAGGGCACATGGGCTAGGGTTATTTTCTGTATTTCACTTGTATATTTTTCTAAATTTATTTTAGGAATTATCATGTGGAAAAATTGGAAAAAATGTTTGAGAAAATAATTATTTTGAAATTATCAAGGTGAAAATTAGGAGAAAAATAGAGAAAATTATGGAAAAAAATTGAAGACAATGGATTTTGATGTTTCGTTAATTAAATATGGTGTTTTAAAAGTGTCGTGGCTTGAGGTTGAGTATAAGTACGAGTATTTGTGATTTGACACACAAATTGAAGCAGTGTACGAGGATCGAGATAATTCGAATATGTTCGAGGTGAGTGTTCGCCCCCAAAACTTGACTTATTATGAGTTGTTCACTATCAAACTTGACTTGTTCATGCAAATGGTTTCATTGCATGCGAACGGTAATTGGTGGCGGTTGGTTTATAAGAGAGGTTTGTCCCTAAATGTTTCGAACTTGTGCATTGCATTTTATAAAACTGTTGTTTATATGATGCTTTGAATTGTAAAATATAGCATTGTCTTATGTTTTGTTGTTCATATGGAATGTCAACCTAGAATGTTATCTGGATAGTGTAACCATAATTCTCCAAGGGTGTGACGGAATAATAGGGGTATCTTGTGCTAGTGTGCATACCGGGATAGCCGCCTTGGTTTCCATGCCAGGCCGTTTGGTCAGGGAAGTTGCACTAGGATGACTAAGTAGTCCATATTGTGTTGTTCATGTAGAATGTCAGCCTAGGATGTTGTCTAGATAGTGTAGCCATAATTCTCCAAGGGCGTGAAAGAATAAAAGGGGTATCTTGTGCTAGTGAGTATGCTGGGATAGCTGCCTTGGTTTCCGTGCCAGGCTGTATGGTTAGGAAAGTTGCACTAGGATGACTAGGTGGTCCATGGAAAATTTTGGAGTTGGGATTGTGGGGTAGTTCTTGGATACTTAGAGTGAGAACGTAATCTCCGATGTAAATGTGGTGAGTCGGGTTCTTGCATTGATGTGACCCTCCTAGGTCAGGAGTTGGTAACGATTGTTCCTGGATGTTGGAGAGATGCGTTAACTTACCCCTCTTAAGTTAGAATCGCGTGGTGTCGATGTGTCGGTATGGTGGCATAGCTTTTAGAGAGATTGCTTTTTTTCCATGGTAGGGTTAAGTGCTTGGGATTCTCTTGGGGTAGGGCTTACTAGATGTATTGGTTCATTTCATGTCTTGCATTCATTCATGAAAAATGTGTTTCTGAACTCTCACTTAGATGATTTATCATCTAATATGGACTATGTCCCTGAAATATTCAAATATTTTAGGTGAAGGTAGCAGTGCGAAAGGGAAAGAAATCGCTAAGGAGTGACAACAATTGGTAGATAGTTTACTTTCTGTCGTTTTCAATTATGTTGTTAATTTTGATGATGTCTTGTAAACATTGGTTCGACTTTATATTATGAATAAAGTGGCTTCGATTGTGTCAATTGAGGTTTGGATCTAGCTTCCGCATTTGAGATGATGTACTTGTCTTAGTTTATTGATGGTTCATAGTTGATATAATAAGAAGGTGTAACGGGATCTTCGGGGAACGATTTTGTGTTGAGTTTTCGTTGATTGTTTGAAAAAAAAAAAATATCCCCTGAATCTTACTTTACCTAACGCCCTAGGAAGATGGGGTGTTACATAAGTGCAGGAAGCATATATTCTTTTCTAGCTCTGACTACCTGCAGGCCAAGAGACGGCTAGGTGACATGTACAGGGGCATCAATTCCTTATGGAGTGTGCCAATGGCAAGCAAAGAGGATGGATGGTGTTGTAAATTCATCGATTAATTAAGTTGCTTTTCGGTTGAGAACATTATGAGGAGAAGAATTTGGTTATATTCAAAGAGGACATAGAATATTTTTGTGCCTTGCTTCTTTTTATCTTCTCTTTGCTTTTGTTTAATGCTCATGACTGAGCTTGATTCCATTGACGGTCCACTAGTCCTTTGTGGGAATAGCTTGTAATATATATATATATATATATATGCATAGTTATATCACAAGTGGGGGTCATGTCATGTGTAGTGTAGTTAATTACTTGAAAAAATCACTAGTTAAGTGGTAGAAAGATTAAAGTTGTAATTTATTCCTTGAAATTAGGTCTCCTTGAAAGTAGAAAGTTTTCTTGAAAGTAGAAAGTTGAGAATAGTTACTTTTTTGTGTTTACATGATTATTTTTGTGTGAGTTGATTTGCTGGTGTTTTGTTGTTATTGATATTGTTTTTTAATCCATACACATACAGGACACAATTTTTGAGATTGAGAGTCAAGGCACATCTTCACAGTCAGTCTCCTTACATGATTCACTTGCTCAAGTGCTAGGAAAAGAACACTCAGGCTGAGTCCAAAGGTTTGGGCTTTAGTCCGAGTTCAAATCAAGTTTTTGGGACCACTAGTCAATTGAATGGGATGTCTTTGTCTTCCAATAATACCAGTCCATCTGTTGCAGCATGCCAAGAACAAGTGAACCTTTTGACAGAAGAATTATGAACTAGTAAACAAAAGGTTCAATGTTTAGAGACGCAGGTGCAAAATTTTCAAGGTGCAATGGCTTTTCTTTTCACAAACATTGTGGGGAATATACCACCTGAGTTTGCTGCTATGCTCAATTCAATGGTATGTTAATATGTTAATTCTAAAATTATTAATTTTGATTTTTCATTTTAAGTGATTGTTTATGTTTATGTCTACAAATACTTTTAAGGGTATGTTTTTATCTTTTGTATACATCTAATATAATTTTAATTATTTCAGGCAATAGATGCGCATGGTGGACAAGCTTCACTAGCGGCAAGGTGGTCTTTGATATCTAGTCATAACATTCATGAGACACAACAACCTCCAGACCAACAAAATTGATGTATTGTTAAAATATTTGAACGACTTGACCTCTAAACTTTTTAAATTTGATTTTGATATGTAAGTCTATTTTGATTGGACTTTGATATGTTACATGTTTGGATATTTAAGTTGGATTGAATATTTATGGTTTATTGATTAAATAGATTGAGATATTGTGTTTGTGAATTTGATATTTATGTAGGTTATAGATTTAATTAGGGTAATTGTGAGTTTGATATTTATGGTTTGAGCTATTGTCTTTGGATATTTAAGGTTGGATATTTAGGTTACAGGTTGTAATTTACAAGTATTCTCGGGGATTTTAAATACTTCTCCTGAATTTAACAGCAGTTTTAAAACTGCTGCCATATTTTTATAGAGTGCTACTTTAGCGGCGATTTTAAAATCGCCGCTAAATTCTTTTACAGTGTTGTTCTAGCGATAGTTTTGAAAAACCGTCGCTAAAATTCTTACATAGTGTTATTTTACTGGCAGTTTCAAAACAACCGTTAAATTTAAACTTTAGTGGCGGTTTAAGAACCGCTACTAAATTTTAATGACTATTGAATTTAACGGCGGTTCTAAAACTCTAGCTAAGTCCTTTTACACTAGTGGCGATTTAAGAAACCGCTGCTAAATTCAATAGTTTTAAACATTTAGCGGTGGTTCTTAAACCACCGCTCAAGTTTAAATTTAGGGGTGGTTTTTAAACCACCTCTAAAATTTACTAACCGTCGAAAATAATATATTTTTGCGGCGGTTTTTAAACCATCGTAAAAAATTTCATTTTCTGGTTGTTGCTAAAAACCGTCGTAAAATTCCTCTCGACAACCGTATCAACAGCGGTTTTCAAAACTGCCACTAAAACACTTTGCGGCGATCAAAAATTGCCGCAAAATTCAATTATAACCACTGCTAAATTGCTTTTTTTTTTTTTAGTGTCCCCATTTTTACAGCCTCATTTTTAGGTCGAGGTATATGAGTGCACCCTTGGAAGAGCAGCGGTCCCGGCCCGTACTCTCAAACTCTTATACAAATGCATGATCAATAATATCATCGTGTATATATGCATATTTCATCATCAATACATGTAAATGTAATCTATATGACATATTCGCATCAAGGCACGACAACAAGATAAACCATATACTTAAAATTGGGTTTTGGGGTCGAACCACTTACAAACCCTTTTCATAAACTAAATCCAGTTGAATAGTACCACTTACCTTAAACGTATCTCAGAATATCTTGATTCTCGTGCCAGACCTCTAACGTACTCAATTCGGAACCACAACATACCCTGACCATCATATTTATTCAAGAATATCAATATTTTACTTTTTCTTAATTCTCATAATTTTCCTCATTTCTTCTTATTTTTCCTCAATAAATTCAAACTAAATATTCCGTAAATATTTTTATCAAATATTTATCTATAACAATTCATAAAATAACTTTCCTCATTTTTTAAAATTTTCTAAGAAATTTTACTCACATTAACTTAGCCCCTCAGGCTTTCTTAATATGCATGCCATGACCTCAAAATGCGTGCCCGAATATTTTCTTTCCTAATTTCAAACTCTCAGCCATCTTCATTTGTTGTCTTCTTTTGGCCATTGCCATTTGTTTGCTCTCCTTCTCATTTCTCCATTTATATATAGCTATTTACTTGCAGAGAAAGCTTAACTATTAAGTTTGTATACATCACCTTTTTCATCCCATTTGCACAAAGCTTAACGATTAAGCTTTCACACATTACTTTTTACATCCCACTTGCACCACTTGCACAAAGCTTAACCATTAAGCTTTCATAGAGGCCATCACACACACACGCGCACATATATATATATATATAACTTATATATATTATACCAATAAAATATGAAAATTTACACATTTGAATCCCAAATTTCCTCTTAATTCCACTTGGTAAATTCTCTAATTGCAATTATATTTTCAAACATCAAATTAATTTGCATTACGATACTTAAAATGCAAAATTAATAACTCAAGCCATACTCGATAAGGACGATTTTGCACTAGTGTCCTGATGGGGCTATTGTTTCATTCTGAAACCACTTCAAGGTTGATCCTTGTATAAAACCGGAGCCCCCTCATGGTTCCCCTGACTTTTCGGAAGTCCCCTACGATAATTCGATTTTTCAGCCTAAATCGAATTTGTACCGAAAACTGTCTCGATTTCAATTTCTTTCAATATGATAAATCTTATCTCGGAACACTCATCGAGATCATATCATTTTCCTCAGATATTTATACTCCGAGACATTTCTCGTCGTCGATTTGGTACTTATAACTATAAGAAATTATACTTAAGCCCCTAATCTTTTGATAATTTTACCTATAGCCCAAATTAAAATTACTCTTAAGCCCTTTTAAAAATTTGGGATATTACATTCTTTCTCTCTTACAAAAATTTCATTCTCAAAATTTTTCATATATTCTAAATCTCAAATTTTCATTCTCGAAATTAACACCTGACCTATCAAGTAACTAAGACAATATGTAGCTTACTACCTGAATCCATCAACAAACACCCTAGATTGTATTTGTTATACGTCCAATGACTACAAGCAAACCGTGTAATTCACAAAATTTCCTATTGTGGCTCTTTATAGACAACCACACTTATCCCAAAATTTTAGGCACGTACATCCTGCCCCGTAACTCGAGAATACCATCTCGCATCTCGAAGTCATAACACTTGGACTAGCCACGCTCATCATTCCATAGATAAAATACATACATAACCATTTGTATCTTGTTCACTAGATCCAGCTAAATTGTTAGACCAATGATAAAAAATGGATGGTCCCTTTTGGCATTACATTCATAGCAGGCTAAAAGCCTTCATCATCTGCCACTTACAACTATCATCCCAGTCACAATAGGCATACTCCTGCTCAAAGTGTCGGGCACCTTCCTACCATGCCCCGGGTGATACGAAGTAATGCAGTCATAGTCCTCAAGGACCTCCATCCATCAACGCTACCTCTTTGTTCAGCTCCTTCACAGTTGCCAGTTCCAAGACATACGTCGGGTAGTTCACCTTGCCTTGGCGTGATCATTGGTTAGCTTCTTTCCTAAGATTTAATAACCTAATTAAATCTCAATTTGTTAACAATCAATCTATTTCCCAATAATAATAACAAACCAAAATTCATTATTAAGTTCCAATTCATTATCCCTCATAAGATTCAAGTATCAAATCCTTATCAACTATTTATCTTATGAAATTTACTATTTCAATTTGTTATGAAAATCACCTTTCGGTCTCAAATCATAGTACAAAATCAAATAAATGATAGTTAAATCACTTAATCGCATTAAGAACAAGTAATAAATAATTGAAATCATGGAAAGAAACTCAATTAATAAAAATCAAGAATTCATAACAAGGTTCGTCTCAAACCCTTGTTAAATAAAATTAGTTCATAATGAAATTAATAAAATAAAAACAAAACTGAATGAAGAATGGTAAAGAGAAAGGTCCCTGCGCTGCTCTCATCCCTATGTTAATTGCCTTCTCGTGTGCACCTGGCTTGAAGCCTCTGTTAATTGCCTTCATTCAATTTCGTTCACTGCTATGTCGCAGAGTCTCCAATTCTCCTTGTGCACCACACAGCCTCTTCAATTCCATGCCATCTCCTATTATATATATATGTGTGTGTGTGTGTGATGCATGGCCGCTCCATTAATTCCACCCTTTCTCCTCATAATCTCACTTTTTCATATTATAATATATATACACGCATAGACTTGCCCTAACCTGCACCTTCACGCCACTTTCACACACACATGTATACATAATATATAATATATAATATGAATTATAAGATTTAATATACTATTAATTATATTAATTTTAATTATAGTATAATATTATTTATTTTTAATATTTATTTTTTATTTATATTATAATATTAATTTAAAATATTAATTTTGAAATTAACTTTATAATATATTTTTTTCTTTTCTTTTTACAGCTGAATCTTCGAAATAATATCCTTTATCGGGTTTCTACAAAAAGAAATTAAAATAATGTAAAATCCATATAAACACATATTTTATGTAGGAAAAATAGTACAATATTAAGATAAAAATTAGAAAAAAATATGCCTAGAATTAAGTCCTATCAACCTACAACAAGGATCTCTCCATCTCTTTGATACACCTCGAGAGATCCTGAGTGACAACTAGTACTATGTCAAGACCATTCTATCAGTAATGAAATTAAAACTTCAAGTGAGCCTATTAGGGCTTTCGATTCCCGTGTACTATAATCCTTCCACTAAATAACATCTTGATCGAGTAAGAGCCATAGACTAATCAAACTCACAAAACTTGATAGTTATGCTAAGATCTAGCATGGTGTGATTGAGATGATATTTCAGAACTCTTTCCGACATTCGAAACTCATTTCCAATCACGTTCACCCTGGCCAGGGGTTTAAACAATCACAAGCCATAATTAATAGCATAGGATGTTTGCCTCACGCTGAAAGTCAATGGATCCCATCTGCAATCACCTGTCTTCATACGTTATTGCATAGAGACCACACAGAAAACATTCCTATCGCAATATATGAACAATTCGACGCAACGAAAACTCTTAAACACCAACTTACAAGACAACTATGTTACCTCCAGTCTATGGACCAGTAATACAATCGAAGTCAGTAATAGATCATTAATCCGTCCATCCATGTTGTGACCTAGCCTCTTTAGGGAGTATATAATATCCTAGGATTTTTTTTTTTTGATATACACAAAACACACTAAAATCCTCAACATACCCATGTAAGTATAACATTCCTAAAATGAAAACTTTAAGGAATAATAAACTTAACAATAAATGGAAGCAGAATCAAAACCTGAATATTAATACATAAAAGATTCATATCACTTTGTTCAACATAATATTACAATATTACGTAAAAATTGAATACAAAAAGAAACTAAAATACTAGCTCATAGCCTAGCATAGGACACACAAAACTTCCATCTTTGCTCATGCCTCGATCACTCCCTTGCCTTTTCAGCTGCTCGTCTCGCCTAGAATGGAGAATATTCTAGCGACATAGTCCAACATTAGAAATGACGTGAATGAATGATGCATGGACATGTATAAAAAGATACGCTAATGTAACTTCCCTGGCGAACCAGCCCAATATAGAACCTTAGCCAGTAGTCTTGATTTGCAAACAAGGCAATGGGGTACCCCCAAAGGTTGTTCCAACACTACCCTCGAGAAATTACGGCTACACTATCAGGGCGACACTCTATCCCATGCACACATTCCAATATGCCAATAATATCATGCTATGAGGTATAACACAACTATTGATGCAATAGTATATGTACAGATATGACGAAAATGCTCACAACTTACATAATACAAAACAACCATTGGAGATAGCATGCACAATATGGAAAACCTTACCAAGTATAAGTTTTTGGAGCAAAATCACTCACATTTCCAACAAGAATCAGATCACCTTGAAAAGTGTGCACTGCCTCGAATTGCGTGCTAAGTCTCGAAAGTCGAACCAACACTCAACTTAAGGCCTTAAGGCACCTTAAACACCATATTCATTAAATAAATATCAATTCCTATTTTTTTTCATATTTTCTTCACATTTTTCTTTAATTTTTTCCTATTTTTCACCATGAAAAATCTAAAATAAATACATATACCAACATTCTTCCAAATATTTCTTCACAATAAATCCTAAAATAATTTTCTCAACATTTCTAAAAAAATTACAAAAAAAAAAAAAAAATATTGGCCACACGCCCTCATGCATTTAGCGCATGGATTGAGAATGAGAGAAGGCGCATGAGCTTCAGACTGCGGTCGTTTTCTCTAGCTTTGGCACACTGGCAATGCTGGTTCTTACTCCAAGCTCGCTCTTCTCCTTTATTCAATCAAGATGGCACCAAAATTGGCCTGAAAGGAACACTAGAAGAGGTCCAACCTACCAATTAAAGTCTTGGCCAACTAGATCGCCCAAGTTTTTGGCGAGGGTTCGATTCTCCCTCAAACCTACACGGATGCTCTCCAAACCTTCCAAAAACACTATATAGCCTTCAAGGAACAAAAGCCCTTTATGCAACACTCAAAAAATTTGGGTTGCTTCGGGAATGGTAAATTTGAGAAAAATACGAGTTTCATGGAAGATTAGTATTTAGAAAGCCCAAAAAAATGACCGAATTGACTGCAGGGTATACCCTAGGGCTTAGATACATACGAAAAAGGGTACAGAGTCGACTAACATCTCAAGGAATGATTTTTAGCATCGAAATATATCGGATCAAAGAGTTTTTGGTACAACTTCGGTTTAGGTTGAAAAATCAAATTGACATAAGGGACTTTCAAGAAGTTAACGGAACCCTCATAGGTTTCAATTTTTACATAAGGAACAACCCTTAGGTGATTTCGGGATGAAACAAAGGGGTTTCACAATTAAAGCATAATTTTGGGCCAAAGTGTAATTTTTTGAAATAATGTTATTTCTGAATCTTTGGGGGTCAAACGAGAAGTTTAGAACGTGAGGGTCTCAACAAAAATTTAAAAAAGCTTAGGGGTTTCGTGGAAAGGGCTGAAATGAAATTTTTAAACTTAAAAAACGTAGAATTTTTTCAAAAGCTTGGACAGCTATGGCCGACCAAGCTACCAGCCATCCCCGATTTCTGCCAAGATTGGTCTAGGCAGTAGGATGAGGGGCCTCAGGGCTATGCCTAGACCATTCCTTGGCCGACAAACCAATTATATCGATGGAAAACATGGCCGAAATTTTGGCCTAAAAGTGGTCAGAATTTTGAGCCACTATAATTGGATTATGGGGACTTTGATCGAGGTTTATGGACCAATCTAAGGCAAGAAGAAGTGTTTATGGCATTGGGTTAAACGAAATTGGATGTGTGGGGGCTTGGTTTCGAGTATAAATAGAGGTTTCGAAGTGGTTGAATTTCGCAAAAATTAAACATGTCTGTCCCAGAATTTGAGAAAAAATTGAGGGATGAGGATAAAGGGATTTTATTCCTCATGTTTTGAGGATTATTTCATGAAGTTTTGAGCTGATTTGAGAGAGTTTTAAGAGTTCATCGGAAAATAAGGCCGTCGTAGAAGCTGGACTGAAAATCGATCGATTTGGCCTTTTTCGGTAGGTGTTTCAATCATCGGAGGGCTTCGTCATGATCATCGCGAGGAGTACTTCAAGGTTGTGGAGTTGAATCAACCATTGGAGTCATAGGGAAAGTCGCTGTCGCCGGAGAAGATGACTGGAGGTAAAAAAAGAAAAAGAAAAAGAAAGAGAAAGAAAAAGGAAAAAATAGAAAAAAAATTTGAAAAATTCATAGAAAATTTCAGAAAATTGGGAATAGTTTTTTATGAATTATTGTGGAGAAAATTTTTGGAAATTATTTAAGAAATATTTATTTTTAAGAAAAAAAGAATTATGGAAATTAAAAAAAATCCAGAAAATCTGGAATATTATCTTAGGAATTTTGGTGTAAAAATAGTTGGAAAAATATTTGAGTAGGTATTTATTCTAGATTTTTGAAAGAGAAAAATAGAAAAAAATAGAGAAAAATGCAAGGAAATTATGAAAAAATGGGTTTTAATGTTTATTTGAATAAAATAATGGATAGGGTCCTTTGAGGCTTGAGGAGCAATGATTTGTGCCAATTTTGAGGTTTGACACAAAAATCAAGACTATGCACATTTTTCGAGGTTCTTCAAATTTTGTCGAATGTGAATTGTTTTATCCCAAAGGCTTATACATGATGAGATTTCCTTTTCTATGCATGCTAGTCCTGAAAATTACTATGTATTATGAAATTTGCAAACATATTGTCATATTCATACATATATTGTTGCATCGATAATCGTGACTCTTCTCATGGCATGATATTGTTGAGATATTGATACTTGTGCATGGGATAGGATGTCGCCCTGATAGTGTAGCCGGAATTCCCCAAGGGCAATTGATGGAACAATGTCAGGCGTACCCCTTAAGTAGATCGGGATTATTGCCTAGGGTTCAGTACTGGGTTGATTTGCTAGGGAAGTTACATTAGGGTATCTATTATGTGAGTATATGCATCAAGTATACATGTTATTTTAACCATCTCTTAGAAGATTCATCTTCTAATGTTTGACATATGTCTCTGGAATATTCCACGTTCTAGACGAGACGAGTAGCTGGAAAAGTAAGGGAGTGATCGAGGCGTGAGCATGATGGAAGTTTTTGTGGGTCTTATGCCAAGGCTAGGATCAGTATATCAGTTGGTTTTGTATTTGGTTTCAAACTGCTATTGTAATATTATGTTGGATGAAGTGATGTGATTGTATGAATCCTTTTATGTATTAAATTGCAAGATCTTTAGGTTCCGATTCTATTTCCATTTATGATTAAGTTTATTATCCCCTAATTTCATTTTGGGAATGTTACTCTTATATGATTATGCTGGGGATTTTAGTATGGTTCGAGTATGTAATAAAAAAAAAAATCCTAACATAAAATACAACACCCTGAAAAGGCGGGGCGTTATAGTCGGTTCAGAGAAAAACTTTTTTTGGAGACTTAGGAGAGATCATTAGGAATCTATGAACCCGAGGTTTAGAAGAACTTAGGTTAAAATGTAATATCTCGAGAGCCCAGAGAAGTTAGGATATATCGAGGATAGTGTAAGAAAGAAAACAACATCAGCTGGATACCTTTTGGGCTGAATGTTGGCAAAGAACTCCCAATTTAAGTGTGCTTGACCTCGGGTAATCCAAGGATGGATGACCCCCCTGGGAAGTTCGTGTAGGCCCATCAAGGTAAGTTGTTCCGGTCCTTCCTATCGCTCGATGCGGGATGTTACAGGTGGTATCAGAGCCGACCCTTGGTGAAAGCGGTCCGACGAGGGCGGGGAGTGGCGGCGGGGCTCGAGGGCCTGTACAAGAAGCGGCTTCTGGCAGGCTTCTAGGATGGCAACCCCCAAAGGGAGAAGGTCTGGGACCAGTTGTAAGGTCGCATGACGAGGACGTCATATGCTTAAGGGAGGGAGAATGTAATATCCCGAGAGCCCAGAGAAGTTAGGATATATCGAGGATAGTGTAAGAAAGGAAACAACATCAGCTGGATACCTTTTGTGCTGAATGTTGGCAAAGAACTCCCAATTTAAGCGTGCTTGACCTGGGGTAATCCAAGGATGGGTGACCCCCCTAGGAAGTTTGTGTAGGCCCATCAGGGTAAGTTGTTCCAGTCCTTCCTATCGCTCGATGCGGGATGTTACATAAAAAATCTAATCAATCGTTGAAATGTTAGAATGGAAGGAGATTACCTCGAGCAATTTTGGGTGACTTATTGGACCAATTGATGGATGGATAGTGAACCAGTGGTAGGGGATATCTTCGACCACCTAGACATTCTCAAAGGTATCTTGAGAGACATACCATCGATCAGCTTCGTGAGACCTAGCTTGATGCATGCCCAAGTATATTTCTTGATCAATGATTTGGAGAAAGAATGGAGAGCCCTAGCTGAAGGAATTCACCATTAAGGTAACTACAAGTCCTTATATTTCTTCTGTCAGTAATTTCACAATCATGCTGCTAATATGTTCGAGGGAGTCTTAATAAGAGAAGACTCAGATGGAGATTGGGACGCGGATGAAGTAACCGAGGCTAATGCGATGGACGCTGACTTCTTTAGCTCTGATGATGAGGAAGAGGGGGCAATTATTCTCGATGATCCTAATGGACCAGGAGTCGAGTTTGGGGACGAGGTAATGGACAACGATGCTTGGGTTTTGAAGTTGAATAGTCCCTAAAAGAAGTCTCAACAACTTTTTCTTTTAGCTTAGTAGTGTACTAGTGTGATGTTTTTTTTTCTCAAGCAATGTCATATGTTGTACTTCAGCCTAGTAATGAAACGAAGTCCCTTATTTTGGAAAGAATTTATCGTAGAATGAGATGTTATCCTTTACTTCCTTTCAGATGGTGACTACAAGGTGACAAAGAAAAATGACTCCCGTCACCAACCAAAGGATCGAGGATGTTGAAAGAGGTAAGAGTCGCCACTACAGTCGTATTGGCAATAGTAGCATCAAGAGTGGGGATCAAAAGACAGAGTCTGCAGTCCTAGAAGGACGGTTGGACCAAATGGAGAAGGTCATGGAGAACCTCTTGACCTATGCAACTAGGGGAGAATCGACTAGACACGCAAATAATGTGCAAGAGCAGTACCAATGACAGCGACCACCAACATTTAAAGGAAAATCCAGCAACGACCCTAGCATGGCTGAGTACTGGTTGGAGAAAACGGAGAAGTTACTTCGACACTTACAATACAACGACCAAGATAAGGTGAATTGTGCCACCTTTATGTTAGAAGAAGAAGCCGGGAGATGGTGAGAAACAACAGAGCAAACTCTACAGCAATCCCGTTCAAGGTAAGAATCTGAATCCGACGAGACTCTGGTAACGGTCTGGAAAGCATTCAAGAAAGCCTTCAACGCCAAGTATTTCCCTCTAAGCTGGAGGCAAGAAAAGAGTTGTAAATTTATGAACCTAAAGCAAACTGGAGAAATGTTGATGGCTCAATACAATACCAAGTTCAACCAGCTCATCAACTATGTGTTGATGTATGATGCCAACGAATGGTAAAAGGCACATAACACTACAGGAAAAACAACATTTAGAGACTGAAATATCCGTTGCTGAAATGTCAAAATCCGTCTCTAAAAAATTTAGCGACGGGCAGCTTCCTATCGCTAAAAATGGCGTCACTACATTTTAGCGATGAAATTTAGCGATGGTAGAATTAGCAATGGAATCAACGATAGAAATTTTCATCGTTGATTAAAAAAATAAAATAAATATTTAAAAAATTAAAAAATATTTTAGCGACTAAAAGTTTTAAATTGCTAATACATAATAAAAAAATTAAAATAAATTAGAATTAGAGACGGAAACAATTTGATTGCTAATTAGAGACGGGCATTTCTGTCGTTGACTTTTATTTTAAAAAAATTAAAATAATTATGGCACGTGTCGGGCGGATGCATACGGGCGCCCCTGCCTTGCGGGCGACAGGTGGCTTCATCTCTACGTGCCAAGTGGTGCCCCTTTAAGCCGCCACATGTAGCCTTGGGAAATTAATCCCATCACAACTCCTTTCCTTTCCCCTCCTCAGTTTTGATCCTTGGTCCTCTGTGTGTGCCCGCACGCATGCGATCCTTTGAGCTACGAGCCTTCTTAATACATATACTGCATATATTAATTATATACTACATTTAGCTGCCATCTATTTTAATTTTATTTTAAATTAAGATTTTATATTTTAAATCTCTTAAATTCATAAATTAATACTTAAAAAAATAAATATTGTAAATTTTTAACTCAACTAATGTACCACTTAAATGTTGTAATTAATTAATCTCTTAAATATTTAAATTTTATTTGATTAAAAATTAGTTTAATACATATTTGTTATTATAAATTATAAATTTTACAATATCATATCAATTTACATATTTTGAAAATACATAAAATATGCATTTAATACTAAAGAATTTTAATTTTTATTTAACCTTTGTTTAATACATAATTAATAAATTTTATTTTTTTAATTGATTTTTTTTAGTGACAGATTTGTACCGTTGCTAAAGTTTCTAATTATTAATTTAATTTTTTTAATTACTTAGCGATGGAATATTTCATCTCTAAATAATTTTAATTTAATTAAATAAAAAATTAAAATTTAGAGACAAGTTGACACCTATTGGTAAAAAATAAAAATAAATTAAATAAAAAATGTAAAATTTATTTAATTATTTAGCGACGGAATATTCGTCACTAAATTTAAAAATTTAATAAAAATATTAAAAATTATTTAGTGATGGGATATTTCGTCGTTAATTCCGTCACTAAATTTAAAAAAAATAAAAAATTTGGCGATGGAATATCCGTCATTGAGACGTCTCTAATTAGCGACGGAAAAATTCTATCGCTAAATTCGTTACTAAATTATGGTTTTTTTGGAGTGTAAATTCTTGTTCGGATTGCGAGTAGAACTATAGTAGGCCTTAAGCAGTTGGTCTATTAACTCTTATGAGGAAGCCTTTGTAATACTCGAGAATTTCTTGAGACTATAAATGATATTTTTCGAAGAGTATAAACGGAATTATCAAAATAATGAGGCTGTAGGGTACACTATCGCAGTTTTAAGAGACCGAAGGAAGTACCCCAGACCTTAGATGTTTAAGGAAAATGGAATAGTACCGATGAGTGATTCGAGGAATTATTTTAGGTGATAAAAGAAATTGGATCGGGAATAGTTTTCAGTACAACTGTCGACCGGGCTGAGAAAATCGAATCGATATAGGAAACATTTGGAAAGTCAACAGAGTGTTTTGAGGACTTAGATTTTGTATATGAAACAACCCTTGAGCGATTTTGGATTGAAACGAAGGGATTTAGGGTCAAAATGGTCAACTGGGCCAAAGTGTAATTTTTTAAATTTACCCGAGAGAGGTCAAAAAGGTAATTTTTCTGAAACTTCGAGGGTGAAATGAGGAGTACAAAACTTATGGGCTTTAGTAGTACAATTGGATAGATCAGGGGTGTTAGGGAAAGGGCTAAAATGAGATTTGAAGAAATTGAGGTGTGAAAGTGTAAAAAAACAAACCTGTAGTGTGAACACAAAAGTCAGTCACCACTTTTCTCCTCGCGTGGCCACTATTTCTGGTGATGGGATGGTCGAGGGAGACCTGGGGGATGTAGTATACGACGGCAGGAAGCTTGAAGACCAAGCCTTGGCCGCTAATTGGTTGAGATTTGGCCAGAAAACGCTTGTAAATAGCCTAGGGTTTGGCTAAAAATTAACACACAAAATTTTCACGTTTTGGTGTGAATCGAAGAGAGTGGATAGAAGGCTTCTAATCCTTGCATCAAGAGGAAGAGATCTGGACTTTTTAAGAGAGACTTTATCAAGTTTGGAGGTTGTTTGAAGCTCAGCCGGAAAACTCATGGCGGTCTGTCTCCGTCGACTTGCAACTACCCGTTTAGGCCCCTTTCTGGTGGACTTACGGCCTGAAATTGGTGCCATTGTGATCGACTTAGTGCGGGCTTGAAGAGAGTGGGATCAGATTGGCCATTGGAGTCGTTGCCGACAGCTAGAAATCGGGGAAGATGGTGGCGAGTGAGCTGCACGCGCCACACCTCACGCGCAGCCACGAGCTAGGCACGTGAGGGCGCGTGAATAGGGGTAATTTTGGTATTTTTCTTCCAGTATTTTTCTTAAATTATTTTAGGATTTATCATGTGGAAAAGTTTGGAAAAATGTTTGAGGAGATAATTATTTTTGAATTATCAAGGTGAAAATTGGGAGAAAATTATGAAAAATTGTGGAAAAATGGATTTTAATGCTTCCTTCATTAAATATGGTGTTTAGGGAGTGTCGTATCTTGAGGTTGAGTATAGGTGCATGTGTTTGTGATTTGGCACACAAATTGAGGTAGTGCACAAGGATCGAGGCAATTCGAATACGTTCAGGTGAGTTGTTTGACTCTAGTTTTACCTTTGTTTTGGAAGTGTGTTGGTGTGTGTGTAGTGGGTTCAGGTGAGCGGTTTTACCCTCCCGAGCTTAGGTTGCATGTGATTGAACCAGTTCAAGTGAGCAGTCATACCTTCCAGAACTCGGGATGTTATGCATATGCGTTTTACTTATGTACTTGTAGCATCATATGCATATTAAACATGTGGTATATTGTATCAACTGTTTTTACTTATAAAAGAGTCGGTGCATGGAGTGTGATTTTCATATTATCAGCGCATTGGTTTTTGTGTCGTTGTTATGTCCTTGGGGGATGAGATGGGGTTTTCTTGAGAATGGGACAAGGTTAATCTAGGTGAATAGGTGACACGGTAGGGCACCCGAGGATTAAGTATGTCGCGGCAATGTCAACCCCAATGGTGTGTGGAATGGATTTTTCATAGGAGGTTTAGTATGTTAGGGAGATTTCCCAAGTTAGATGTGTTGCATGCTGTTGTGGTCTGTATATGCCATGTTCGTGTATCTTTCATGCATTCAGTAAACTGTTTCATGCCATCACTTGGATGTTTCATCATCTGATCTAGGTTATACCCCTAGAACATTCAACATTCCAGCCAGGGACTGCTGCAAGGGCAAGGACGTGGCCAGTCGAGGGCCAATGGTATTTAAAATGATAGTCGTTGTATCATTCTAAGGTGACAGTATTTACCTTAGTGTATGTATGAACAGTTGTAAGATAATGAGGTTATCTTTTGGTAGTTTGTAATTCGTATTTCGGTGTAGAAACACCTTGTATGAAACACGTGGTAGGCCACAATATTTTGATGTTAATGTATCTGCTGCGTTATTATTTGTCTCATTCAGTTGCTAAGATTATTGATCTTGTTAGTTAAACGGGCAAGACTGGGGTTCTCGGGATTTTTATTTGCATGTGAAGATTGTTCTTGAAATCACCGCGCGTGATGAACTTGGAAAAAAAAAGATTCCCGAGAATTATCTTATAGTGACACCCCCGTGTAAGGCGGGGTGTTACAACCTTGAACAAATCTCTAACGACAAAAAGAAATCTCCTGCTAGTGAGATTGATAAGATCGAAAGAGATGAAAGGGAGCACAGAGCAGAAGTCTGGAAATAAAAATCTTCATAGCAGCAAGCAATGCCCCAAATGCAAGAAAAATCATCCAGGGAGAAAATGCTTGACTGGGATGTCTAGCTATTACTCATGTGGAGAGACATGACACATACAGAGGAACTATCCCAAGGGAAAAGAAAGGCCTCTGGTGAAAGGCCCAGTGAAGGGTGTGTGCTTCTAGTGCAAGTAGCTGGGACATTTCGCAAAGGACTGTCCAAAAAGGATGAAGATCGGGCAAACAGATGGGCCAACTAAAAAGATGGAAGAGGTTTGTGGGACTCGTCAGGGATGTGTCTACAATCTGATAAAGAAAGATGTGGGGTCAGATCCAGCGATCATTCAAGGTTCGCTCTTTATATTGGAAACTCCTGTACATACATTGATAAACCCTGGGTCAACACATTCGTTTATGTCACATGCATTGGCTAGGAGTTTGAGACTAGAAACCAAACCTATGGAACTCCCGATAATAATTGCGACACTAATGGGAAAAACTACGAAGTCCTAAAAAATAATAGAAGAATGTGAAATTAAACTGCGTAATGTTTGATTTCGAGTTGATCTAATTTTGCTAGAAGTATATGACTTTGATATAATGTTGGGGATGAATTTTTTGTCTAAGAACGATGCTAATATAGATTGTCGAAGAAAGATAATGACTATAAGGAAACTTGAAGGAGGATGGGTTAATTTTTGGGGGTAAAGTGACCCCAAGGTTAGAAAAATGATTTCGTCCATGAAGGCAGTTAGGTTGATGAGCCAGGGAACTCATGGATATGTAGCCTATGCTCTGTTGGAAAAGGAAGAATTATCGAAGCTTAATGAGGTGTGAATAATACAAGAATACGAGGACATGTTTCCAGAAGAATTATCGGGACTACCTCCACCTCGAGAAATCGAGTTCTTGATTGAACTAGTATTAGGGACCCAACCAATATCAATTCCACTGTACCAGATGGCTCTGGCAGAGATGAAGGAATTGAAAGTTAACTTCAAAAATTGACCGATAAGGGATTTATCAGGCTAAGTATGTCACCGCGGGACATGCTATTATTGTTTATAAAGAAGAAAGATGGTAGTCTGAGGATGTGCATTGACTATCGTCAATTAAACAAAGCCACAGTCAAGAATAAGTACTAGCTCCCGAGAATTGATGAGTTGTTTGATCAGCTATAGGGAGTGAATGTATTCTCAAAATTTGATTTAAGATTTGAATACTATCAATTAGGAATCAAGCCAAATGATGTTCCGAAGGCGGCATTTCGATCAAGGTATGGCCATTTTGAGTATTTGGTAATACCGTTTGGGTTTACGAACGCTCCAGCAGCATTTATGGATCTTATGAATAGAGTTTTCAGGCCCTACTTAGATCAGTTCATGATCATGTTTATAGACAACATATTGGTGTATTCATCAAAAGAGAGTGAGCACGAAGAACACTTAAGAATAGTGCTAGAAACTCTTAAGAAATATCAATTGTATGCCAAGTTCTCGAAGTGCGAGTTTAGGCTATCCCAAGTTGCGTTCTTAGGTCATGTGATATCGACTGAAGGAATCTCGATAGATCCAGCCAAGATTGAGGCTGTTCAAGGATCGAAGCAACTAACGTGTGTAACTGTGGTGCAAAGCTTTTTGGGATTGGCAGGCTATTATCGAAGATTCGTAGAAGGGTTTTCGAAGATAGCCGCTCCTATAACGAATCTCATATGGATAGAGGTCAAGTTTGAATGGACTGCCAAGTGCGAGGAAACCTTTCAGGAGCTCAAAGGTAGGTTGACCTCAGCACCTATTTTGGCAATGCCTAGTGGATATGTTATGTACACAAATGCCTCAAAGATAGGCTTGGGTTGTGTATTAATGTAACATGGTCAAGTGATCGCATATGGGTCACGACAGTTGAAGAGGCACGAGATAAACTACCCAACTTATGATCTAGAATTGGCCATTGTAATGTATGCTCTAAAGCTATGGAGGTACTGCCTATATGGGGAAACCTTTGAGGTGTTCACAGACCATAAGAGCCTAAAGTATGTGTTGTCGCAAAAAAAGTTGAACCTTAGGTAGCGACGGTGGATGGAGTTTCTCAAGGACTACGACTGCACCATTCAATATCATCTGGGACGTGGCAATGTGGTGGCTGACACTTTAAGTAGGAGTGTACCTATTTCTATGGCCGAGATGATGGCCCATGAGTGGCAAATGCTGGAGGCTTTTAGCTAACTAATGGTGAGTGTAGTGCCGAAGGAATCATTCGTCCTTATTGCTGGCATGGTAGTTCAACTAGATTTGGTGAACAAAATACGAGAGGCATATGTGGATGATAAATGAATACATCTATGGGTAGATGAGCATGGCCAACCTAAGAAATCTGATTTTGAGATGCATGATGGTATACTCAGACTTTAGGGAAGGATATACGTGCCAAACCAAAAGGACTTGCGGCAAAGGATTTTGAATAAAGCCCACAAGACTCGATATACAGTGCACCCGGGAGCCACAAAGATGTATAGAGATCTTCGACAAGTCAACTGGTGGCTAGGGATGAAGGTAAGTGTGGCAAGAAAGGTAGCTCAGTGCGACACATGCTAGAGAGTAAAGATCGAGTACCAGAAACCAGCAGGGCTAATGAAACATTTAGACATTCTAGAATGAAAATGGGAGCATGTCATGATAGATTTTGTAACAGGATTTCCTAACAGTCATAAAGGCAACAATGTGATTTGGGTCATCGTAGATAGGCTAACAAAGTCAGCACACTTTCTGCCTACGCAGATGGATAGGCTAGTAAGAAAATTTGTAGAACAGTATATTAGAGAAATAATCAGACTTCATGGCACCCCAGTGAGCATAGTCTCTGATTGAGACCCGAGGTTTACCTTGAGATTTTGGGGAAGGTTATAAGAGTGCATGGGAACACAACTGAACCTTAGTACAGCTTATCACCCGCAATCGATTGACAGTTGAAGAGAACCATTTAGACACTTGAGAACATGTTAAGGTCCTGTGCCCTAGACTTTGAGGGTAATTGGGAAAAACGCATGCCCTTGGTAGAATTTGCTTATAATAACAATTACCACAGTAGCATTGGAATGGCGTCGTATGAGGCTCTATATGGGAGAAAATTTCGCTCACCTATCTATTGGACTGAGGTAGGAGAAAGGCAAATATTGGGGCCTGAGATGGTGTAGCAACTGACAAAAAAGATCCAACAGATTTAAGAGAGAATCCGAACCGCTCAAAGTCAACAAAAGTCTTATGCAGACAAAAGAAGACGGGATTTGGAATTTGAGGTGGGAGATCATGTGTACCTAAAAATATCACCTCAACATTTGGTAACTCGAGGAAAGAAGAAAGGTAAGTTGAGACCTCAGTTTATAGGACCCTACCCGGTAATAGGGCGAGTTGGACCATTGGCTTATTGTTTAGAACTTCCTCCTAAACTGTCCAACATCCACAATATTTTCCATGTCTCAACTTCTAAGGCATATACCGAACTCGACTCAGGAAATTCAGGTAGAAATGATCGAGCTAAGAGACAATTTGACTTATCCTGAGTCACCCAAACGGATCTTGGATCGTTGCAACCAAGGTTTGAGGAATAAAGTCATTCCATTAGTAAAGATTAGTGGAGAAATCACACCGAGAAAGAAGCTACGTCATAGCTCGAGGATGCAATTAGGAAAAAATATCCCCAATTGTTCGAAGAAATGGAAATAAAATAACAAATCTTCGTGGATTTCTAAGGAGTGTTATAAAAAATTTTGTGAAATAAAGAGATGATTATAAATAGTGTATTTATTTTTGAGATGATATAGACTATTCTTGGTATATGTGACTGTTGGTAAAGAGCTACAATGGGAAATTCTATGAAAGACACGGCGTGCCGAGTCGGCATTGTTCTTATAATAGTACGGAATCGAATTTTGACTAAGAAGATTTGATAATTAAGGCAATAAGGTAATTTCAATTGCAAGATTATTTGCCAAGTGTCACTAATTTGGTTAGTCAAATACAAAATTTTGAGGATGAAATTTCTTAAGGGGGAGAGAGTGTAACACCCAAAAAGTTTGGGTTGCTTTGGGAATGGTAAATTTGAGAAAAATACGAGTTTCATGGAAGATTAGTATATAAAAAGCCCAAAAAAATGACCGAATTGACTGCAAGGTATACCCTAGGGCTTAGATACCTACAAAAAATGCTATGGAGTCGACTAATATCTCAAGGAATGATTTTTAGCATTGAAAGAAATCAGATCAGAGATAGTTTTCGGTACAACTTCGGTTCAGACTGAAAAACTGAATTGACGTAAAGGACTTTCGAGAAGTTAACAGAACCCTCAAATGTTTCAATTTTTGCCTAAGAAACAACCCTTAGCTGGTTTTAGGATGAAACAAGATGGTTTCACAATCAAAGCATAATTTTGAACCAAAGTGCAATTTTTAAAATTTCTCGAGAAAAGTCGAAATGACGTTATTTTTGAATTTTCAGGGGTCAAACGAGAAGTTTAGAACGTGAGGGTCTCAACAAAAATTTTGGAAAGATTAGGGGCTTCGTGGAAAGGCTGAAATGGAATTTTTAAACTTGAAAGGGGGAAAAGTGGAATTTTTGCAAAAGCTTGGACAGCTATGGTCAACCAAGCTGTTAGTCATCCCCAATTTCTGCGAAGATTGGTCGAGAGTAGGCTGAGGGGCCTCAGGGCCAGGCCTAGGCCATTCCTTGGCCGACAAACTAGCTATATCGATGGAAAACATGATCGAAATGTGGCCAAAATTTTGGGCCACTATAAAAATTAAACTCATCAATCCGAGTATTTGATAAAAAATTGAGGGAAGAGGATAGAAGGCTTTTCTTCCTCATGTTTTGAGGATCATTTATGGAAAGTTTCAT
The DNA here is from genome assembly GCA_036245055.1 of Diospyros kaki. Lineage (NCBI taxonomy): Eukaryota > Viridiplantae > Streptophyta > Magnoliopsida > Ericales > Ebenaceae > Diospyros > Diospyros kaki. The sequence continues at coordinate 29,934,853 of BSEG01000012.1, forward strand.
GAAGTTTTAAATTGATTTGAGCGGGTTTTAAGAATTTGCTGGAAAATCAAGCCGTCGCCTGAGCCGAACTAAAAATCAGTCGATTTGGCCTTTTTGGGCAAGTGTTTCGATCATTGGAGGGCTTCGTAGTGATCGTCTCAAGGAGTACTTCAAGGCTATGGAGTCGAATCAGCCATTAGAGTCGCCGACAAAGTCACCATCGCTGGAAAAGATGACCGGAGGTAAGAAAAGAAAAAGAAAAAGAAAAAAAAAGGAAAAAAATAGGAAACAAATCTGAAAAATTCATAGAAAATTGGGAATATTATTTTATGAATTATTGTGGAGAAATGTTTTGGAAATTATTTAAGAAATATTTATTTTTGATAAAGAGAGGATTATGAAAATTAAAAAAATTCAAAAAAATCTGAAAAATTCTAAAAAATCTGGAATATTATTTTAGAATTTTGGTGTAAAAATAGTTGGAAAAATATTTGAGTAGATATTTATTCTAGGTTTTTCAAAGAGAAAATAGAAAGAAAATAGAGAAATATGTAAGAAATTATGAAAAAATGGGTTTTAATGTTTATTTGAATAAAATAATGGATAGGGTGCTTTAAGACTTGAGGTTCAGTGATTTGTGTGAATTTTGAGGTTCAACACGAAAATCGATGTTGTGCACATTTTTCAAGGTGCTTAGAATTTTGTCAAAGGTGAGTGGTTTTACCCCAAAGGCTTATACGTGGTGAGATTTCCTTTTCTATGTATGTTAATCCCAAAAATTACTATGTATTATGAAATTTTCAAACATATTGTCTATTCGTACATATACTTTTGCACCGATAATCGTGACTCTTCTCATGACATGATATTGTTGACATATTGATACTTGTGTATGAGATGGGATATGTCACCCTGATAGTATAGTCGGAATTCCCTAAGGGCAATTGGTGGAACAACATTAGGTGTGCCTCATAAGTAGGTTGGGATTATTGCCTAAGGTTCTGCGCTAGGCTTATTTGCCAGGGAAGTTACACTAGGGTATCTGTTATGTGAGTCCATGCAACATGCTTACATGTTATTTTAACCATGTCTTAGAAGATTTATCTTCTAATGTTGGACATCTGTCTCTGGTATTCTACGTTCTAGGCGAGCCGAGCAGCCTGAAAGTCAAGAGAGTGATCGAGGCATGAGCATGATGGAAGTTTTTGTGGGTCCTATGCCAATAGGATTAGTATATAAGTTGATTTTTTATTTGGTTTTAAACTGTTATTATAATATTATGTTGGAGGAAGTGATGTGATTGTATGAATCCTTTTATGTATTAAATTGCGAGAGCTTTAGGTTCCGATTCTACTTCCATTTATGATTAAGTTTATTGTTCCCTAATTTCATTTTGGGAATGTTATTTTTGTATGAGTCAAATATGTAATAAAAAAAAAAATCCTAGCATAAAATATAACGCCTTGAAGAGGTAGGGCGTTACACCTTATCCTTTGCTCTCGATTTGCCCCTAACGCCTTCAATTTAAGCCTTAAACTTGCAAAAACTCTCGACCACTTCAAACCTTATTTATAGTCAAAATTGAGCCCCAACACGTCCAATCTTGTCTAATCCAAGCCTTTAATAGCCTTTACCTCCCTCATATTGACCTAAAGCCTTCATTGAAGCCCCAAAAAGTCCCTTCAAGCCCTTGATTTTCTAGCTAAGACACGGCTGAAATTTCGACCACATCGACTATCGACATGGCCGATTCTTAGTCGTGGACGACCCCCAAGGTTGCCTACCCTAGCCCTTACCCTTTGGATCCTTTCCTCGAGCCCCTTACCAGCCGAAATTGGCAATGGGAGAGGCGACTGACAGTGTTCACACTACCAATTTTTTCGAAATTTCACTTTTACCCTCTGACTTTTTGAAATTTCATTTTTGCCCTTTCCAAATAGCCCCTAAACTTTCCAAACCCTCTATTGAGACCCTAAAGTTTTAAAATTTCCATTTACACCCTAGAGATTTAGAAATTACCTCGTTTTTATCTCCCTCGAGCATTTTTAAGAAATTACACTTTGGCCTGACTAATCAATTGGACCATAAATCCTTTCGTTTCAACCTGAAATCACTTAAGGGTTATTTCTCATGATAATTTTGACTCCTTTAAGGGTTTTGTTGACTTTTTGAAAGTCCCTTATGACAATTTAATTTTTCATCTTGAACCAAAGCTGTATCGAAAACTGTCTTTGACCTGATTTATTTCAACGCTAAAAATCATCCCTCGAGATTCTTGTTAGGGACATACCTATTTCCTTAGGTATCTAAGCTCCGGGGCCTTCCCTGTAATTGATTCGGTCATTTTCTTAGGTTACTCTGATCCCGATTCTCATGAAATTCGCATTTTCTTCCTAAAACCTATTTTAAAGATAACCCAAAGTTTTTGGGTATTACACATGTGATTTGTTACCCGCATCACATTCAACATATGTTCAACTAACATCTACCCGCATGTTTACTATATTCATTTCATGAATTTTGGCATGTAACTCACCATCCTTTATTATTAAAATCTCATACTAACCAAAAGTAGTAGTCCATGTTCCAATCTGTAATCGATTAATGATATTCATCTTTTGAGAAATCTAAGGACTGAGAATCACTTTATGAAATCCTAAATTTAAGGGTCTTTGTCACATATTCTTAACAGTTTAAGAATAAGACATTTGTTAGGAAATCTAAGGACTCATTCATATACAGATTGAAGAGATATGAATAAAGATATGACCATAAAATATGAAATTATATTTTATGGAATTTTCAAGATATACATCATTAGGCTAATTATACATGTGTCAGACGTCATCTAAATCTAGCATTAGGGCACTAACTCTAATAATCTCGTGTACGCTATGCTATGCATGAAGCCTAATATCTCTTATGCGATAAGTCTTACTAGCATATATCAGTCTGACTTAGGTGAGGAGCATTGGGTGGCCTTGAAACATATCTTCAAGTACTTGAAAAAGACTAAGAATATGGTTTTGGTCTGTGGAGAATGTGATCTCTGTGTTGATAGGTTTACAGATTTTGACTTTCAATCTAATGTCGTTGATAAAAAATCTACATCAGGGTTTGTACTTGTCTTTAATGGTGGAGTAGTTAATTGGAAGAGTTCAAAGTAGGATATAACTGTGGATTCTACCATGGAAGCAAAACACATTATTGCGTGTGATGCCGCAGAAAAAAACTATTTGGATAGGAAGTTCATTTCTGAACTAGAAGGGGTTTTGTTCGTTGAGTTGCCAATACCTCTGTATTGTGACAATAATGGGGCAATTACACAGGCCAAAGAACCTAGGTCTCACCAAAAGTCCAAGCCCATTGAGAGTTGCTTCCATCTTATTCAAGAAATTGTAGCACATGGAGATGTGCAGCTACAAAAGGTAATATCATTGGAGAATGTTAGTGACCCACTGACTAAAGCTTTAACACAAGCATAACTGGATCACTATCTTGAGCAAATGTGTTGAGTTTGTTCTTGAATGTTTTGATGATAATTATTGTATGCAAAACTTTTACGTAATGTATGTTAAGGATGCTTTGAGAATATGCTACATGAATCATGTTATGTTATATTCTATAGGCTTATTAATATATTTTGTATATGTGAAATTATTTTATCCTTCGTTAGAATATTGTTTAAGGATATATTAAGCATATCTTGATAGAATATATGTTGTGGTTGCCTTGAGAATATATAAGGTCAAGGAACCTTCATAGGTTTATCTTTTAGTATAATTTATCTATTAATGTTCTCATATGTTTTACCATATGTTTTATTGATATATCTTTTAATATGCATTTATCTGGGGTCATCCTAAAGATAACGCATGAGTGATTTGTGGAGCTCATAGTATGCTAAGGGTTTTATGTGACAACATTACTCAATGTTTAAGAGTAATGTGTTCTATATTTCATATCAGATGTTTAAGTGTTAAACATTTAAACATCAAGATTTTTATGTAAATGATCATATAATCAAGTAATGGTACTTGAGTTTTGATTTGTAGAAATTAAGTTGTCTTTTCCTTTATGTTAAGGTTGTGCTAATAACCTAACCTTAACATGTTTTGTTTGTGATTAATCTTGCTTATCAATATGCTTGATATGTCAATATGTTACTCTACGATTCCAAAGGATAAGTTAATTATCCATAATTCATGAGTGTCATATAAACCTCAAGATGTTCAGAGTAAACTTAAGATTGGGAATTATCTTAAATACTTAAAGTATGTGGAAGCTTTTCTCAAATCTAGGAGCAATGTGTTTTAATTGATCAAGAATCTATGTTTTAAATAAATATACTTAGGCAAGTGATTCTAAGTTCTAGCTAGTTCATAGAGCACACATTTCTAAAGTTTTCAAGTCTTAAAATCTTATAAGGATCTCTTGGAGAGCCTTTCAAGTTGAATGAGTGTTGATTGTCTAGTTTAAGAATCAAGTGTAGGTTCAATGCATTTGAATAATAAAATTCTGAAGGTTATATCTTTCAAGAATTACTTAAAATATGCATTAGTAGTAAATGTGTATTTAGTTTATAGAATAAGAAATCATATATATGTTTTTGTTCATCTTGCATGTGTTTTGATAAATATAAATGAGATATCATGATGCTCAAGCTAGTGCATCTTGTGTTATATGTTCTATTGTTAATGATATTTTACTCTTGTGATCATAGTTTTAACAATAACAAAATAAAGAAGAGATCTTGATTTCGAAATTCAAAGCTTACTCATCTAAAACAAAAATCAATTTCAAGGAATAATTTTAAAGTAAATTATTTTGATAAAAATACATTTTAGATCTCAAAGCATTTTGGATCTCAAAGTTTCAAGAGTGTTAGTCAAAGCATTTTCCAATATATATATGTTGCTCATGATTCAGGAGATTGGAAAAACAAAGAACTTAATTTCAAAATAATCTCCAAACATTGGCTTAACGCAAAAACTAAGCATCTGTCGACCATCTCAAATCACTCTGTCGATAGACAGAATACATGTTTTGGAAAAACATGAATCTGTTGACAAACAAGTAAGAAACTGCCGACAGACAGTAAGCTTGTTTCTTTATTTTTTTCTAATTTTGCTTCAATCTGTCGACTATCTTAAGGATTATGTCGAAAAATAGAATGCATTTCATGCATCTGTCAATAGATTTCTAGCAATCTGTCGACTACTCTTTATATATTAGCTTGAATTTGTCAACTAACTCAATATTTTTGTTAATAGTTTATTTCACAGAAACTTGTAATGGCTAGTTTTTGGAGTATTAAATGCACTCTCAACCACCACCAACAGTCTAATTTTTGTCTCTACTCACCATCAACTATAAATAGGAGGCTGGTGGCTCATTTAAAGAGATTAGAAGAATTTGTTGTTCATCTACCAAGTGCTCTTACTTTTATTATGCTTAATTTGTTTTCTTTAATTTTCATTGGTAAGGCTTTATTGTATTAAATTGATATATCATTTCAAAGCCTTTTATTTCATTGAGAGAACTTGTAATTAAGAGGCAAAACTCTTAGAATCTCTCTTTTACATTTGTATTGAATTTCCTAGCAAGAGCTAGAGGGCCTACTTTGTGTGTAAGAGATTGTAATTCTTAGTCTTTGGACTAGAGGACCTACTTGGCTCAAGTAGGGGGGTTTTAGTGAATTTATTTCAAAATCCTTAATGAGGAGGTAAGGTGGTGGACTAAGTTTGGTAAAGTCGAACCACTATAAATCTTGGTGTTCTTGTGTGCTAGTGTTTTTTAATTTCTTTTTATTGTCAAACACCTATCCATTTCCCCACTTATTTCACACATTAATATTTCATTGAAAAAGATTTCATATTTCTAAAGTTTTGCAAAGTCAATTTTGTAAATAACCCAATTCATCCCCTCTCTTGGTGTGTGCCATAGCACTTGCATTCTATTAGTTAAATATCATATAGTGTTCTCAACATATTTGCAATGTTCTATATGTTTTATTTCAATCAAGTAACAGTGAGTTTCTTATCTTTTGGATGTTTCATAAGAATATGTTTCATAAAGTCAATTTGAATGAAAAATCATTTTTCATGCTGAGATTTGATGAGTCTAGTAGAATAATTCTTATTTGAATCTAAAAAAGGGAAACTTTTAGTTGAGTAACATATGTTGTTCTCAATTTGATGTCAAATCCATGTGCTTTGAAAACATCTCCTTAATTCTCTAACCCTTTTTATGTAATCAAGTGAATGTGATTGAAAAATTAGTTTTAACGAACTTTCACAATAACGCTTGTGTTTATTTAAGATTAAGGTTTATATTATTTAGATGTTGATGAAGAAATTGTTTTGATGATGATATTCAAAACAATATATGTTGATTGAATGATAGTCAAGTAAGGCATAGAATAAATCAAGTATGAGTCGAGTAAAAGTTCCATGTTACTTAAGTAAAAGATCGATCTAGGCTTTTGAATCTATGGTTTCATTTATTTACTCGAGTAAATGCTTTTAGTAATCAAGTGATCAAAGTTATAGTCGAGTGTTATGCTTTTTTAATCGAGTAAAATCTTGTATTTTGATTCCATAGTTGAATGTTTCACTTGATTAGAGATTATGACATTTTATTATCTTTTAATTGAGTATTTTTCATTTGTAATTGAGTAAAAGTTGATGTATAAGTTGATATTTTACTCTTGTGTTTAGTTTTGATGATGAAAAATTTCAAATGATTTTTATTTTCTCTCAATCAAAGCATATGGTTTGGAAACAAAAATCAATTTCAAAGTGCTTTTTTAAAATGATCTATGATCTTTTATATTAGTTGGAGATTAGCATAAACAAGTTTTAAGATCTAAAAAGAATCTCCTTGAAATCGTTGGTCAAAATAATTCTAAGGCAAAAGACCAACTAGAACATGTTTTTGAAAGTGTGTTCATTTTAGAAAACTATCTCCTGGTATTTTGATATCTAATATCTCTTGGTAATGAAATGGTTTTGATAAATGTCTATGTAAATGGTTTTGCGAAATGACTATATGAAAATCAATTTCTACTATGTGGATGTGGATTATATATAAGAAAATGAATTTTTAGTATATAAGTTTTGAAGCAAGATATGAAAACTTATAAAAGAAATATTGAGTATGGTTGAGAATGATTTGTTTCAAATTATACTTTTGATAATCTCAACTTGCTTTAAAGATAATCAAAATGAGTTTTTAAAAGAATCGAATAAGGATGTATCGAAAATTCAAGATTTTCAAAAGAATAGTCGACTATCAGGTTCATTCTGTTGACTATGCTTTGAAATAGTCGACTATTTTGATTGTTCTGTCGACTATTCAAGCATCTGTCGACTATTTTAGCATCTGTCGACTATCGAGTAAAAATAGTCGACTATGCCTTCTGATCTGTCAACTATTTTTGTTCATAAATTTCAAAAATTTCTTCATATTTCAGCATCTGTCGACTATTGGAATGTGTCTGTCGACTATTGAAATTTCGTGTTATAAAATAGTCGACTATTTGTTTTGTCTGTCGACTATTTCTTGCTTTACATGTAAAAATAGTCAACTAATCCTTTTCTATGTCAAATATTGTGTTTCACAGAATTTTATAACGGCTAGTTTTCCAACTCCAACGGTCACAAAAACGGCTAGTTTCTTCTTTAATCTTTATGGATGCTTATATATACAACTCATGGATGATCAAGCAGTGGCTAATGGACGGGAACGAATTGAATTGATCTTACATTTTACACTCGTTTCTATTTACATTCACTGTGCTTCTATTTTCTCTCTTCAAGGCTGTGATCTTAATTTGTTTACATTCATTTAAGCCTTGTATCATTTTTGAGAGACATTGTAACTAAGAGATTCATCTCTTAGATTCTCTCCAAATATATATTTCTTGTTTTCCTAGCTTGTATAGCTAGAGGGCCCATTTGAGTGGGAGGTTTTGTAATTCCTAGTCTCGGACTAGAGGACCTACTTGGTTTAAGTAGGGGGTTTTAGTGGATGGTTTGAAAAATCCTTAGTGAGGAGTTAAGGTAGTGGATTAGGCTTGGGTTAAGCCGAACCACTATAAATCTTGGTGTTCTTGTGTGTTTGTGTTCTTTAAATCATTTTTATCTTTCCAAGCATTCATTAATTCCTCACTTGATTTACATTTGTCATTTTATATACTTCACGTTTTAAATCATTAAAACTTCAACCTGTGTTAAAAAGTTTTTCAAGTTCTATCAATTAAGTTTTAAAATAACCAATTCACCCCCCTCTTGGTGTGTGCCATAGAACCTACTGTTCTAACAATTGGTATCAAAGCCTCTAACTCCCTGTTTCAAGGTTTAACAACCTAAGGAGAGATTCATGGCTCTTAAGGAAGGTTATCCTACAAATGTGGCACCGTACTTTGATGGTTCTTATTATAATTTTTGGAGAAAAAGGATTTGTATTTACTTGCAATCTATTGATTTTAATTTGTGGTATATTGTAGAAAAAGGATTTGTTTCAAAACCAAAATCCGTTTGGAGTGAAGATAAAAACAGTTTTGTTTTAAATATCAAAGCTATGAAAATTTTGCATCAAGCTTTACTTGAAAATGTTTATGCAAAAATTTCTAAGTGCTCTAGTGCTAAAGAGATATTGAGTACTCTTGATTCATTATATCTTTCTAACAAATGTTGTGAGCAAGTTGATGAAAATTCACGGGTTGAAAATTCATTGAATCATCAACAAATAGAGGAGAAAGGAAGTTCCTGTGCCTCTAGTGAAGAAAGCTCAAACATGTGTTTCATGGTAAATGAAGAAGAGGAGGTAACCTCTACTTCTACTCTTGTTATTGATAAAGATCATGAGTCTAGTTCTTTGTATACTTATAATGATGACAGTGAGAATGATTTTTCAAATGAAGAGTTATTGAATGCTTTGAATGATTTATATGAAAATTTTGAAAAGCTATGTTTAAAAAATAAAACTGTTCAAATGAAATTAGATTTATTGTCAAAAGAATTGGAAGTTCTAAAATCTAAGAATGAATATTTGATTACTTCCAATAAAGAATTTTTAAAAGAAAAAGTTTTGGAAGAATTTGAATTGAAATCCTTGAACAGTGCATCAAATGAGATATCCATTTTAAAAGAGGAGATTTCAAATTCTTGTGATCATGAAATAAGTGTTCAAAATTTTATTAGTCAAAGAGCTAATGTCAAAAGCTCACATTTACACACCTATCATGAAATTAAATGCTTTTATTGTTGCAAGATAGGCCACATGGCATTTTGTTGCCCTTTTAAAAGGAAATCAACTAGTGGTCTTAATTTGAAATGGATTCCTAAGGAAACTAAGCCTTCAGATGTTTCTCATGCAAATCCTCAAGAATCCAAGCATGTTTTGATACCTAAAAAATTTTATTTTAAGAGGAATGTGCATAACGATAAGAAGCAAACAATCATCATAAAAAGGAAACAAAAATCCTTTGCTTCACATCCTAGCTATTGGTATCAATTTAGAAACAAAGGCTTTGAAAGAAATAATCCACATAGGTTTAAACAAATTTGGGTTCCTAAGGAAGAGCTCTATGCTAACAATGGTGATCCCAAGGTGGTTTGGGCACCAAAAGCTTGTGGATAGTTATTTGTGCAGATTGCTTGACATCCAAATGAAATTTAAAGTGAAATCTTTGCGAATGAATCAAGCATGAAATAAAAGGGGAATGAAGGAGAAAATCAATTCCAATAGATTCTCATTTTACCAACCAAGAGTAAGAGATATTTGAATTTCATCCTTGGTGGTATATTCCCTAAACTCTATGTTTATAATTTTGATGATTCTGATCTATGAATTTTTCACTTTATGATATTGTTGAAAACTTGTACTTATTTCTAAAAATTAAGGGAGAAGTATAATGTTTTGATATATGCTTATGAGTAAAGGAAAAATAAAGTTTATTGATATATGCTAGAAATGCTTTCTTGATAGATGTTCCTAACTAGCATAAGTCAATTATGTGATAAGAGATATAAATCTGCTTTAATGCTAATTCATGTGAAGTATCCATTCACAAAGCAAATGAAATGAAGATCATAGAAAATTGGATTGAAATTGTGCATAGACTTATTCTCATCTGGTATAGAAAAATGTCCAGTATCATCTACTACTCAAAATTCTTGGATATGGCATAATAGGCTAAGGCATACTAGTATGATTGTCATTAATGAGTTATGCAAATATGATCTTATTAGAGGATTTCCTAATGTCAAATATGAAAGAAATCACACTTGTGAGGCATGTATGAAAGGCGATCAAATAAATATATCATTCAAGCCTAACAATAGAGTCACAATCTCTAGGTCTCTAACTTTTGTTTAGATCTTTTTGTACCTATGAGAATCCAAAGACTAGGTGAAAAGCATTATGGTCTCGTCATTGCAAATGTTTACTCTAGGTTCACTTGATAATATGTCTTGTATCTAAAAGTGAAACATTTAGCTCATTTGAAATATTTTCAAAAGATAAAAGTATATGTATTTCAAAAAAAAATAAAAAAATTAGAAGCAATCATGGGGAGAAATTTGAAATGAACAATTCAAGCACTATTGTGATGAAAATGGTATTGATAATAATTTTCTAGTGCTAGAACAAAATGAGGTACTTGAAAAGAAAAATAGATCTTTACAAGAAATGGCTAGAATTGTGCTATGTGACAAAATTCTTTTTTAGTCTAAGCCATTAACACCTCATGCTATAAAGAAAACCCCTATGAGTTATATAAAGAAAGGAAACCAAATATTTCATATTTTCATATTTTTGGTAGTACATGTTTTATCCTTAATAGTGGTAAAAACTCTTTAGAAAATATTTTGATGCTAAGAATGATGAAAGAATTTTCTTAGGTTATTCCACTCAAAATAAAGCATATAGGGTATATATCAAAAGAATTCTTGCTGTAGAAGAATCTTTTCTACCTATAGTTGATGATGTGAGATAGTGTTAAAGATTCAATTCCTAGTGAAGATTGTGATTTAATGTAAATATGCTTAAATGTTTAATGAAGAAAACATAGTCCATGAAAAGAAAGAACAATCATTTTCAAAAGGAAAAATTTGTAGAGAAATGATATTATTGGAGATCCTTCCAAAGGTATTAGGACAAGAGCATCCATTATAAATGAATGAAAAGTTGCGACCTTATCTCAAATAGAAATATTATAAACAAAAACTTCTATTTCAAAATCTTCGTATCTATATTTTGAAACTTGTCTCTCTGCATTTCAAATCTAGGTTTATTACTTGCAAAAAGGGATTGTCTTTACACAGTTGATACCTTATCGTGCCATTTCAAGGTCTTGAGGTTTAACAAAGTCGTAGCCTTCACCGGTGACATCCTTTCATTTGAATTTTTTTTTTTAAAAAAAAGATTTGTATTTTTCCAAATTCAATCATCTCTTATAGAAATTCTTACTTCCATTCTCAAACTAAATGGGCGTTTAGAAAAGGCTAGATTAGTATCTTAAGAGTTTAGTCAAGAAAAAGGGGAAGATCATGATGAAACCTATGCTCCCATAGCAAGACTATAATCCATAAGAATGTTGTTGGCATTGCATGCCACAAATCCTTTAAGCTACATAAAGAATGTCAAGAGTGCATCTTTAAATGATTATAAATGAGAAAATGTGTTGCTTTATTTCTCAAATAAACCCAAAAATATTAAGAAAGCTCTAATGGATGAAAATTGGTTTATGGCTATGCAAGAAGGGTTAAATAAATTTGAAAGAAGTGGTGTATGCAATTGGTTCCAAGACCTAAGGATCACCCAATCACAGTAACCAAAAGGGTCTTATAAACAAAATTAGAATTAAATCTAGATTAGTAGCTAAAGGGTACAATCAAGAAAAATGAATCAAGTATAATGAAGTCTTATGCCCTCGTAGCTAAGTTAGAAGCATTGAGAATATTATTGGCATGTGCATGTCATAAGAAGTTTAAGCTATTTCAAATGAATATTGAAAGTGCATTTTTGAACGGTTAAAAATGAGGAAGTATATGTAGATAAATTCTCTTGGTTTTGAGAATTCTCAATGAAAGGATCATATGTTCAAATTTTCAAAGGAAGTATATTGTTTAAAACAAGCCCTAAGTCATGATATGAAAGTCCTAGCAAATTTAGTCTAAAGGAAGAAGCTAAAAGAGGTCAAATAGATATAATACTGTTTATCAAGCCTCATATCATAGAGATTCTAGTAATTCAAATTTATGTGGATAATTTTTTATTTGAATCAACAAACAAATCCCTATGGAATCAATTTGTCAATCTAATGCAAAGGGAACTTGAGATAAGTATAATATAAAGAAGATGAAGGGATCCTTATATCTAAGCAAACATTATATCTTCTTAAGAAATTTAATATTTTTGAAAAGCTGCATCTCAAAAGAATAGTACATCAAGCCTAAACAAATATGGGAAAGGCCAAATGGTGGAAAATGAGTTATATAGAAGTATGATTGGACCATTGCTATATTTTATAGCTAATAGGATGAACATTGTATTTAGTGTTTGCCTATATGTTAGATTTCAATCCAATCCTAAGAAATCCCATTTTGGAGGCAAAATAGCTAAAAAGAACACTAGTAATCCATGTCAAGTTATAAGAAATTTCCTAGTGTCTTTGTTTAGAAGGAAGTGAATTTCCATTCCATTATCTTTCACTAAAGGTGAACATGTAGTTGCTCAAATCCTATGAATGGAACATCAAGACTATGGCATAAGACCCCATAATATTCCAAATCAAATGTGCCAATACAAATGCTATAGCTATAGAAAAAATTCAAGGAATCTTGCTTAAAAAGAAAATATCAATTGGTATCATGTCCAAATCTATTGGAAATCATTTTCTAGATAAATCCCTATCAATCCTTGAGTTCTAGTGATTTTATCTGAAGAAGTTTTGAAACATCATATCATTCTATTTCGAAACCTTTGATTCAAAGAAGTTTAGATCCTTCATGTCTTTCAAATCTATCATTGATTAAATCCAAGGGCTTCGCCGTCAATCTCTTAGATCTCAAAAAATTGATAAATGATATATTCTTGATGGCATATAGTGTTCATGTCTTGAATAATTTATAATGCTATTTTTCTTGTATAAAATAGCTTGATTATCTTTGTGTGACATATGAATACTTGAGTATGAAATCATGCTTTATTTTCTAAAGGATCATCTTGCTTCTTGAAGTTATCTATATGTAATGATCCTATGTGTTTACAAGTATGGCTATAATCATCAAAAGACCAATATATGTTCTTAAAGCCTATCTTTAATGTCTCTTGTATGAAATCTGCCATAACTTGTTTAGAGTTACACTTTTGGATGACCACTTATTCTTTGAACATATATATGTGAGTGCATGTGGTTCATTCCTCAAATTTATGATCATTGTCATATTTTACTCTTGCAAAAATCAATTGAATTGAGACAAATTGCTATTCTATTTTTACATGAAAAAATATCTTTATATCTTAAAACCTCCCGTATAAGTTTAAAGATGAGTCTTTTTCAAAGAGAGTCTTTCTGTTTGCTTGAAATGATTTATTTCACTCTTATATTGATCACTTAATGTATATGCCTTTTTATATGATGAATGGCTATGCAATTGATCTAGTGCTTTTATTGCTTAAATATGAGTGATTTCTTGAAAAGATATAGATCGGCTCTAATATGATCATGAGTATGCAATATGGTATGAAAATTTTTCAATATTTAGCATCTCATGAATAAGGTTTCTTTGATATATATATGACGTGCTCAAAAATTATGTTTGATATTAATTATGTCATCTTAAGGGGGAGCTATCTCTAGTTGTTATAAAAGAAGCATTGAAAGAGTCTTGTGATTTGTGAAATCATTTGAAATGTTTTTATTTAAAAATGATGTTTTTCAAACTCTTGTTGGGGGAGAGATATGTATTAGGGGAATTATATGTATCATTGATTGGTAGGATTATCTCCAACTCATTTCTATTGAAAAAAAAAAATTTTGGTCTAAGGGGGAGATTATTTCTTTTAAGATATACCTTTTTGATTTATGACAAAAAGGGGGAGAGATATATGTTGAAATTGATTTTAAGTTTTGTCATCATCAAAAAGGGGGAGATTGATATTTTACTCTTGTGTTTAGTTTTGATGATAAAAAATTTCAAATGGTTTTTATTTTCTCTCAATCAAAGCATATGGTTTGGAAACAAAAATCAATTTCAAAGTGCTTTGTTAAAATGATCTATGATCTTTTATATTAGTTAGAGATTAGCATAAATAAGTTTTAAGATCTAAAAAGAATCTCCTTGAAATCGTTGGTCAAAATAATTCTAAGGCAAAAGACCAACTAGAACATGTTTTTGAAAGTGTGTTCATTTTAGAAAACTATCTCCTGGTATTTTGATATCTAATATCTCTTGGTAATGAAATGGTTTTGATAAATGTCTATGTAAATGGTTTTGATAAATGACTATATGAAAATCAATTTCTACTATGTGGATGTGGATTATATATAAGAAAATGAATTTTTAGTATATAAGTTTTGAAGCAAGATATGAAAACTTATAAAAGAAATATTGAGTATGGTTGAGAATGATTTGTTTCAAATTATACTTTTGATAATCTCAACTTATTTGTTAAGAATGATTTGATGATTTGTTTCAAATTATACTTTTGATAATCTCAACTTGCTTTAAAGATAATCAAAATGAGTTTTTAAAAGAATCGAATAAGGATGTATTGAAAATTCAAGATTTTCAAAAGAATAGTCGACTATCAGGTTCATTCTGTTGACTATGCTTTGAAATAGTCAACTATTTTGATTGTTCTGTCGACTATTCAAGCATCTGTCGACTATTTTAGCATCTGTCGACTATCGAGTAAAAATAGTTGACTATGCCTTCTGATCTGTCGACTATTTTTGTTCATAAATTTCAAAAATTTCTTCATATTTCAGCATCTGTCGACTATTGGAATGTGTCTGTCGACTATTGAAATTTTGTGTTATAAAATAGTCGACTATTCGTTTTGTCTGTCGACTATTTCTTGCTTTACATGTAAAAATAGTCAACTAATCCTTTTCTCTGTCGACTATTGTGTTTTACATAATTTTATAACTGCTAGTTTTTCAACTCCAATGGTCACAAAAACGGCTAGTTTTTTCTTCAATCTTTATGGATGCTTATATATACAACTCATGGATGATCAAGTAGTGGCTAATGGACGGGAACGAATTGAATTAATCTTACATTTTACACTCGTTTCTATTTACATTCACTGTGCTTCTATTTTCTCTCTTCAAGGCTGTGATCTTAATTTGTTTACATTCATTTAAGCCTTGTATCATTTTTGAGAGACATTGTAACTAAGAGATTCATCTCTTAGATTCTCTCTAATTATATATTTCTTGTTTTCCTAGCTTGTATAGCTAGAGGGCCCATTTGAGTGGGAGGTTTTGTAATTCCTAGTCTCGGACTAGAGGACCTACTTGGTTTAAGTAGGGAGTTTTAGTGGATGGTTTAAAAAATCCTTAGTGAGGAGTTAAGGTAGTGGATTAGGCTTGGGTTAAGCCGAACCACTATAAATCTTGGTGTTCTTGTGTGCTTGTGTTCTTTAAATCATCTTTATCTTTCCAAGCATTCATTAATTCCTCACTTGATTCACATTTGTCATTTTATATGCTTCACGTTTTAAATCATTAAAACTTCAACCTGTATTAAAAAGTTTTTCAAGTTCTATCAATTAAGTTTTAAAATAACAAATTCACCCCCCTCTTGGTGTGTGCCATAGAACCTACTGTTCTAACATAAGTGACTATTTTGGAGTGATAATCGAGTATCTTATGCATGTCTCTGTAAGCTGTGTGCAGAGCACAAATAATTGAGTATCTGTTAAGTATAATCGATTGTAGTCAAAACTTACTCGACTAATGATCATTAATAGTTGAGTAAAACCTATAATAGTTGAGTAAAGACCAAAAATAGTCAATTGTTTTTGTGTAGAAACTAAAATTTATAACTGTTAAACTAGTTGTTGCAAGTGTTTTTAATGCATAGTTTTCATTGTTATAACTTCAAACATTTGCAAACCAAAAACAACAATAGTGGAAGCAAAAATGGCCATCACAAGACCCAGTATTAAATCATCCATATGCATCGGAAAGAAAAACCAACCTTAGGGGGATTTGCGATACACCTTTACGAATTATTTTTGTAGTCGATTGTACAATACTCAATTGGTGTGTATATTTATGATTTATACTATGCATGTGTAATGTGAAAAAAATAAATAAATAAATAAATTTACTTATATGACCATGTGTGTATTCCAATAGGTTACTTCGCCTGTGCAATAACTTTATTGTTGTGGCCATATAAAGATATTAATGATTGAATGTACGGAACCACACCAATTTTAGAAACAAATTTTGCATCCAAATAATTTCCTTAGCAGTATCATATGCCACCACATATTCGATTTTAATGGTGCTCACACAAACTCATTTATCCCATTGGGATTGAAAAGAAGAAGCTCAGGAGTTGGATATTTTTACCCATTTATACTTGATGAGAATTTTAGGGCCGATTATTGCTTGATTCATGATATAGTGGTGTTTTCTTTGGATTATTTTCAATTCTATGATTATCTAAATAATCCTCAAGTTTGACCGTATCTAAATTGGCTCTTCTTACAAAAATAAAAGGTCTAGTAGATTTTTCAATGCTCAAATTAATCGCTATGCTTGAAAATAATGCAATAGTGATATAATAAATGAGTAATAAATATAGTACTTAAATTTTAAGATATTATGCCTTCTGATAAGTGGATTGAAGATTTAGTATTAAATGAATAATAAAAATAATATTTGGGATGATTGTTCTTATGCGATTCTCGATATTCGTACCTTCAATTACGTTAGGAAAGATAAATCGTAGGTTGAGTTTTTGACCTTTACATAGCACGATGATCAAACTCGTAATCTATCAAATTAATATTAACATATTATTTATCTAATCACTAAACTTATATCCCAAAAGTTAATAAATATAGTACTTAAATTTTGAGATATTGCAAAAGTGGATTAAAAGATTCACCATGGAGGAGGATGAGAATACGGAACAATCGGAATTAATTTTCTAGATGGACCTGACAAGCCAACTATGAGTGTAGGCTTGGGAGTAGGCTCGCCTTGATATGTGTTTAGGATGTCCTTGGTCACGTTTTAGTACAAGCCTTCGTGCCTTTTTCGACTGGGGCCCAATTTTAAGTTTGGACTGAGCTTTTCCTAGGAATCGGAGGCCCCATCGTCCATTCGTATTTTTTCCATCAATTCAAAGTCAAAATAAAAGTAAAAAACAGATATTTTATAATAATTTTCCTAAATATTTTTGAATTAAAATATTCCACAACAAGGAAAAAAAATCAGCACAACTAGAGTTCATTTATTGATACAAACTTAGTAGAGTTATCAAATGTTATTTTCAAATTTCTAAACAGACACAAATCAAACAATAGGTTCTTAAAGAAAAATAAAAAAAATGAAAGATAATACACGAGAAATGACAATAAATTCAAATTGGGTTAAAGTATGACTTTTTTTTTTATATAATCTTTTTTTTTTTTGCAAATAAACTAATTTTTAAAACTAGCAAAACCATTTTTGCTTCTTTACCAAAAGTGGGTATCAGTAACAAATTTACCAAAATAATTTTCAAAAATGAGCTAATCACACAAACTTTCCTGAATTTATCTAGTTTCATGATAACAAAATTATTGTATCAGAACGCTTTTTAAATATAATATATGTTGGGCTAATGAAGGATGGAGTGACAAAGATTGGACCAAACATTTATCTGTTTTAACCATTTATTATAATTACAGGATACATATGAAATAAATACCATTCTCGTATAAATAAATGTATGTACAAAGTGTACCAAAAACCTATAACAAAAGTCTGGATTTCAACTACTACTAGTAACTAAGAGTGTTAAGGAGGGAAACTCTGGTTTTGATTAAACGACTGAACAAGCAGCCTAGACTTTCTTCAATATCTCCGACACTTGACTCCATCTTCCCCAAGTGGCTCTCCAGTTTCTCAATGTTCATTGCACAATCAGATTTGATCGTCTTGTCAAGGAAGAATGAGCTCAATGCAGCATCAAGCTTCTCAAACTCATTCATTTCCACTACATTCTTGTGGTGCATCATCAGTTTGGAAGCCAAAGACCAGCTGGTTGGCCTTGACTGTACTCTCGTCCCCGCAGCATAGCTCATCAAGGACTCAAACATGGCGAGAGAGGCCAATTCCACCGCTTTCAACATGCTAAAAATGGCTGCAGTTTGGCCTTTGTTCAAAGAAATGAGGCTGTTTTTGCTTCTAATTAAGATCTTCAGGTCCCTCAGGGACTTCTGAATCATTTTCTTACCCTTGGTTCTAGAGGCTAAGGACCTCTCCAAGTCATTGCCAATATTCCTTCTTTTGCAGATTGTGAGAAGTTTTTGCACGCCTTGCTTGGCTTGTGAGAATATTTCTTTGGTAACTGCACATACATCCAAGAGGTTCAAGCATCCATCCAAGGCCTCATCTGCCCATCTCTTGTTGCATTCTTCGGCAAAGGCTTGTTGGGTGTGAGGCAATAGAAGCAAATCGTCAACACAGCCATACAAACCTAGAAGACTTTCTAATCTGTCCCTTATGGATGGCGACAATGAAGAGGAAGTGGCTTCAGAAGCCCTCAGTCTGCTCGAGTGCTCATTGAACTGAGGAATAAAAGGATGCAAAATTGAGGGTAAGCTGATAGAGTGAGCATGGTGGCCGGTTTTAGCGGAAATCATTTTTCTCTTGGGCTCAAAGTTAGAATCTGCAAGTTGTGGCTGTCTTTGGCATATGCTCCATATGTTTATATCATGAGGCTGAAGAGGACAAGGAGGAATCTCATTCTGATCAATTAATTAGAATGCAAGCCAACTCAACATTAAATTGAATTCAACTTGGGGAACCATGAACATAATTCCATTTGCAATCCACAGAACATGTAATGCACGAATGGCATTGTCTCCCATTAGCATGAAACTGCTAGCGCCATCCTCGGTTTTTTTATTGTCAACAGTTCACAGTTATCGAGAAATTAAAAAATAAATGCGCACATGAACATAACAAAAGGGAGAACGGTGCTGGCATTTTTCAAGGGGTGACAGTAAGTCATTGGAACTCGTGCGTTGAATATTCTATGGACTTTCTTCTATCTTATTCTACAGGTTGTTTGATGGAATGTATCCAAAGATATGCCTCTGTTTTCCAAGTCAAGAAGAGTCGAGAAGTCACATTGACAGCATAGCACATAGATGGCATTTGAAATCAAGGAGCAAGCAACTAATAATAATATAATTAATGAAGGAAGAAGGATCCGTTTTTCTCCTTACCACTGTTTTGCATGTATATGCCAGACAAAAGAGCACAACTTGGAAAGCTGGATTGCACGTTTCGCGGCTAAGCCTTCTTCCCAATTAGAAAGAAAACGTTTTCCTCTTCTTTGAGATGCAAAAGCCAGCACCATCCTCGATCTGTAAACTTGCTGCCTACATCTCACCCTTCGTTACTGAGTTTAATGCGTAATTCTGCAGAATAACAACTGCGGAAGCTACTGCATCTTCATCATTGCCATCAATAAGCAACAGATCGTATGGTCTTGAAGGTTTGTATCATTTTGTTGCGGATTTGTTGCTACTGCGAAGCATCCAACAATCCTTGGCTCAAGACCACAATGAGAAATGGGTTGATGAGGTGGTGGAAGGGAGTCGAGATCTGTTGTCCCATTTTGCTGTCTCCTTCCCTGTCTAGCCAATGAGAAACAACTACATCACCTATTTTTAAGTAGTAAATTTTGTAAAAAAATTATAAAATCAAATAATAACATATGTATAATCAACATATATTTCATTTATAATTTTTTTGTTTGATTTTATAACTTTTTTGCAGAAATTACTATTTAAAAATGGGTGATGTGGCTGCTTCTCATTGGTTGGACAGGGAAGGAAACAGCAAAATAGGACAGCAGATCTCGGCTCGGTGGAAGGATACCTCAACCTGTTGGATGTGTCTGCCTCTTTTAAAGATGTTTTATCATAGATAAAGCAAGATGTGCAGGATCTTCTATCGACCATGCGTCGGAAAAGGGATGTGAATGAATTTCATGTTAGGATTTAAATGCTTCACAGTGTATATATATATATATATATATATTAAATGCACATATCATATAAAACACTGATATCAATAAAGAAAAAGAATACCTCTTAACTCCATAACAGCGATGAAAATCTTGATTGTAATGGCAAGCGCAAATGCACTGCACCAGACCAGATCTTCCTCTTCTTCTCTGCTATTATGCCTTAACCTTTTCTTAATGGAAAGAAAATGGAGTAATAGATTGATTAGAGAGAAGAGGGGACATAGCCATATATATATAGAGCCAATAGGGTTTTACCCATCACAAAACTCTATTAGACCTACACTTATTCCACAAATCATATATATACAAATAGGCCTAAGCCCATTAAGGTGTACCAAGCCCAATGTCCAATTATGATCACATATAATCTATTTGGGCCTCCAAGTATTGTTAAGCTATAGTCCAATTGGGTTTTTTTCTTAAAAAATAAGATCCAATTAATATTGAACACATAATGAAAAATTTTTAACATTCTCCCACTTGTGCAATATTAGTTGGTGTCAATATTTTTTTTTTCTTTTTTTGAAATTGACTCTCCAGTTAGACAACAAGAAGTTGAAAACTTGAGTGGCCACTCTTTTGAAAGTATAGCTTAACAAATAATCACCTTTAAACATGTTCCATTTGACCTAATAACCAAAATCAGATCATAGTCATCAAAATGTATTTATTTATATAAATTCACACTATGGTAATAATTTTGGCAATTAAATTAACATGAACACCATATGATTTGAAAGTGTAGTATAGACAATAGCATATTAGTCCTTTAACTAATATGAACACAATATGATTTGAAAGTGTATCTTCATGCCAAGTCTATATTAGTCCTTTAACTATCACTATCCATGAAAGCTAAATCTGAATGCCTTCAATACTGATAAAAGAAACAAGCATAACAGTTCAAAAATATACAGTGATATCACCAATTAATAAAATAATTGAGCTCATTACATAACAATGATTGGGAGTAACAATCAATAAAATAACAACTCTCACTAATCAAGCACATCAAAGAACTCTAAAATCCCCATATTAACAACATGCCTTTTAAAATCAATAGGTCTAAGTCCTTTGGTTAATGGATCAAAAACCATGACCTGAGTATTTATGTGCTCCATAATAATATCACTTTTCTTGACTATATCTCTAATTGAAAGATACTTGATCTCTATGTGTTTGGAACCACTAGAACTTTTATTGTTTTTAGTGAAGAAAACTACATCACTATTATCATAATAAACCTTGATTGGCCTTGAGATGGAATCAACAATCAAAAGCACAGAAATAAAGTTCTTCAACCACATAGCCTGTGATACCCTTGCATATAAACTCTGCTTGCATAGTAGATGAAGCTACAAGTGTCTGTTTTGCACTTTTCCATGAAACTGCCCCACTAGCTAACATGAAAACATATCTAGAAGCGGATTTTCTTTCATTAGGACACCCTGCAAAATCTGTATCTGTATACCCAACCACCTCAAGGTGATCAACTTTTCTATATACTAGCATAAAATCCTTTGTTCATTGCAGGTATCTCATAACTTTCTTTACCAACACCTAATGCTTAAGCCCAGTATTAGAAGAAAATCTCCCCAACACACTAACTGCAAAAGCAATATCGGGCCTAGTACAAACTTGAGCATACATCAAACTTCCAACAGCACTAGCATAAGGCACATTTTCCATCTACTGTTGCTCTATTACATTTTTGGGACAATTTTTCTTACTAGGCAATTCTCCCTTAACTATAGGCACTTCCCCAGCTCTACAGTATTGCATATTAAAGCGATTGAGAACATGATCTATATATGATCTCTGAGAGAGTCCCAACAAACCTCGAGTCCTGTCCCTATTAATTTCAATACCAAGAACAAATGATGCTTCACCAAGATCTTTCATGTCAAAAGTCTTGGAAAGCATTCGCTTAGTATCATGAAACAGATTCAAATCATTACTCGCAAGGAGAATATTATCAACATATAACACAAGAAGAACAAATCTGCTCCCACTAATCTTGAGATATATACATTGGTCTATCTTATTCTCAGCAAATCCAAAAGAAGTAATTACCTCGTCAAACTTCAAATACCATTGTCGAGAGCCTTGTTTTAACTCATAAATGGATTTCTTTAACTTGCATACCAAATGTTCTTTGCCACTTTCTTTGAAGCCTTTAGGTTGTTGCATATATACTTCTTCATGCAAATGTCCATTTAAAAATGTTGTTTTAACATCCATCTGATGAAGTTCAAGATCAAAGTGTGCCACTAGTGCCATAATAATTCTGAAGGAATCCTTTGAGGAAATAGGGGAAAACGTTTCATTGTAATCAACTCCTTCTTTTTGAGTGAAGCCCTTAGCCACTAATCTCGCCTTGTACCTTTCAATATTTCCTTTTGAGTCTTTCTTAGTTTTGAACACCCATTTGCAACTTATAGGCTTAACACTTTTAGGCTGTTCAACTAGTTCCCAGACATCGTTGTGTGCCATAGATTTCATTTCATCCTCCATGGCTTCCAACCATTTATCAGAACAAGTACTTGAAACAACTTCCCTATATGAGATCAGATCTATAACATGACCAACATCGTAGTCATTTTCACCAAGGTAGACCACAGAATCATTTGATATTGCAGATCTTCTTTCTCTCTAAGGGCGCCTATCAGTAATTTCAGGATGTGAAATGTGTACTGGAACATCTTCCTGTTGGGATACTTCTTCTGTTTGATCTGGTTGAAATACCATCCTTTCATGTACAACTGGTACTGGCATTATCATAATTTCCTCTTCCACATTAACATCCCTTACACGAGAACAAGAGCATTCACTTGTATCATTCTCTAAATACTTTGCAGTGATAGAATCCACAATCTTTGTGCCTTGACTAGGGCAATAAAATCTGTATCCCTTAGAATTGTCAAGATAACCAACAAAGAAACAACGTGTAGTCTTAGGATCCAATTTACTCTGAAAAGGATTGTAGATCCTTACCTCAGCAGGACAACCCCAAACTTGGAAATGATTTAGGCTCGGCTTACGACCAACCCAAAGTTCAAAAGGAGTCAGAGGAACAGATTTACTGGGAACTTTATTCAAGATGTACATTGCAGTTTTTATAGCTTCACCCCAAAGAGACATGGGTAGATTACACATACTCATCATCGTCCTTATCATATCTTTTAGTATGCGATTTCTCCTTTTAGCTACTCCATTTTGATCTGGTGTGCCAGGCATGGTATATTGAGCAACTATCCCACATTCTTATAGATACATGGCAAACGGACCCATACATTGTCCTCTAGGCCCATGCCTGCCAAGTATTCTCCACCTCTATCAGATCTCACAACCTTTATACCTTTCCCTCGTTGCTTTTCAACCCCAGTTTTGAAAATTTTAAAACTTTCCGAGTGCTTGAGATTTATCCGTAATAAGATATACATATCCATAGCGAGAAAAGTCATCAATAAAGGTGAGAAAATATTTGTTCCCACAATGTAGACACAGTATGGATAATTTCTAGAAGTTCATTACTATGAGTTGCACCTCTTTTCTTGGTTTTGGTGAGCTTTCCCTTTATGCAATCAACACAAGTCCCAAAATCATTAAAATCAACAGTAGGCAAAATACCACTTTTAATAAGTCTCTCCATCCTTTCTTTGGAAATATAACCCAACTGTTTATGCCATAAAGCTGAAGAGTTTTCTTTAATCAAGGTTCTTTTAACACCAACATTCTCAACGTTCAAGGAAGTAACCGTGGAAGAAAAGTTTAACTTATATAATCCATCACACAAAAGTGTAGTGCTAACAATAACTGAATTGAAAAACAAATTTAAACTTCCATTACCAATACCAAAATGATATCCCGCACAATCCATCTTAGAAATAGAGATCAAATTCCGCCTAAAGGACGGTACAAAAGAGACATCATTCAAAACAAGGATATATCCAGTTTCTAATTTAAACTCTACTACTCTTATAGCATCAACTTGTACTCGAATTCCATTTCCAACCACCAGCATTCTCTCATGATCACTTGGTTTTCGCTTGCTCTTGAACCCCTGCATGAATGACCACATGAATGGTTGCCCCAGAATCAAACCACTAAGTATTCATTGGAACATCTATTAAATTGGATTCAAAACAAACAAAAGCAAGTGATTTACCTCCACTTTTGTTCTTTGCTAACCAGTTCTTATACTTGTGACAGTCAAATTTCTTATGACCTTTTTTCTTACAGAACCATCAACTAATCTCTTTCTTGATAGCATGTTTGGGGCCATTGCTCTTCGGATTTTTTATCTTGTTGCCACCTTTGTTATTTCTACAATAATTGTGGCTTAAGGAATGCCCTTTCATGTTTGGTTGACTCACAAAATTCACAATACCATCAGAACCTCTAAGGACCCTCTTTTCTTCTAGGTTATAGATAGAGATTAGTTCATTAGTATTCCACTTATCCTTTTGAGTATTATAAGAAGTCTTCAATTGGTCAAACTGTGAAGGCAAAGAATTAAGAGCATGATGAACAAGAAATGACTCAGTAATAGGGATCTCTAGCTCGGTCAGTCTAGCAGTTATATCAACCATCTTCATAATGTATTCTCTAACACCACGCACCCCGTCATACTTTATTCCTGTCAACCTATCCATAAGTTCTCCAGCATCTTTTTTTTTTTTTTTTCAGACGAGTCTTAGAAATGGCACTAATGAAAGTGTGGGAAATAGACCTTTTCATTATCATCAAACTTAAACAATTCGCCCTTCCCCATTTTTCATACCTAGCTTTTTCTTCAATGGAACTCCATGCAGTTGGCTCAAGAGGCTAATCCTCATGTAAGGCTATGTCAAGATCCATCAAACATAGTTGAATTTCAATATCTTCTTTCCATCTCTTAAAATTGGTTTCAGTCAGAGTCTCAATGGTCGAAGTCTGATTACTGACATTGAAAGTGCAAGGGGTTGTATATAAAAAATATATCGCAATTAAATATAAGCAAAAGATAAACAAGAATAAGCCCAGACACCTTTATGGCATTATTCTCACAAAAACTTAAGAAGCACATTATAAAATTACCTTTGGGCAGAAAATATAATATACAACTTAAATTTTCAAGTAAGTAAATCAAGGGTAAAGGATAAACAAGAATAAGCCTTAAACCTTTATGGCATTATTCTTATAAGAATTTAAAATGCATATTATAAAATCACCTTTGGGCAAAAAATATAATATACAAGTTAAATTTTCAAATATGAAAAACAAGTAACTTAGAAACAATCTCCTTTGGGATGAAAGTTTCAAGAAACAATGTATTTTCACATTTACATCATATCATCTAAATTAAAATATACAATTAACACCTTTGGACAAAAAATTATGCACCTCAATTTAGACAATAAATATCCCAAAATAATTAAGTGAAATTAATCAACTTAAATTCCTTTTTTTTTTATAATAATGGATTTATCATTTAATTATTAATTTCAGGTTCAAAAAAATAAAATTTTAATTTATGACCCAAAAAATACAATTTAAATAATTAAATAAATAAAATTCATAATAAAAATATATATATATATACATATATATAGCTCAATAGACATATGAGCTAAGTTAATAAAACAGGCCCAAATAATCAAATTAGAACCCATAACAAAATAGGCCCATGAATTGAAATTGGTTCACTTAACAAAACAAACTGCTCAAGCCCAGGCCCAATAAAAAAAAACCTTAGATTTGCTGCAACAGATCCACTTATGGATCTCAACGGATCGAGGATCGGGTCAGATAGCCCAAATCCAACCCAAATCTTTTAAAACCCATCTTCCTTACTCACCTAGGGTTTCTTCTCAAACCCACCATGGCCTCCATACCCTCTTTGTGCGCCGCCACCGCCACTATCCTCATCTTCAATCGACCCACTACTAACCAGCACCATGATCGAGAAAAATAGTTCAATCAATCGGCCATGGCGAACCCAACGAACAAGACGAAACCAGTGACCAGCGATGCGCGCCATCTGCGATGACGAGTGACGCCACGACTGTCGCTGCCACCGCCTTCTCGCCATCGATCCAACAGTATCATCCCTCTCTCTCTTAAATCCGTAACAACGAACAGATTGTAGAATATATATATATATATGTATATGTTTTGTTTAGTTGCAGAGAGCTTAGAGGAGAAAGGGAATGGCAGATATATAATATATATCTTGTATATATATATATATACATGTATATATAAATAAGCATTCATGGAGTTTACAGTATGCGAAGATTGTACAAAAAAATTTATAATATATGTATTGAAAACTCAACAGTATGTGCAATCAGATTCTATATGAATATGTGTTGGCTCTGATACCGCATGTTAGGATTTAAATGCTTCACAGTATATATATATATATATATATATATTAAATGCACATACCATATAAGACACTGATATCAATATAGAAGAAGAATACCTCTCAACTCCATAATAGCAATGAAAATCTTGATTGCACTGGTAAGCACAAATGCACTGCACTAGACCAGATCTTCCTCTTCTTCTCTGCTATTATGCCTTAACCTTTTCTTAATGGGAAGAAAATGGTGTAATAGATTGATTAGAGAGAAGAAGAGATCTAGCCATACATATATAGAGCCAATAGGGTTTTACATGTCACAAAACCCTATTGGGCCTATACTTATTCCACAAATCATATATATACAAATAGGCCTAAGCCCATTAAGGTGCACCAAGTCCAATGTCCAATTATGATCACATATAATCCATTTGGGCCTCCAGGCATTGTTAAGCTATAGCCTAACTGGCTTTTTTTTCTTAAAAAACAAGATCCAATTAATATTGAACACATAATGGAAAAATTCTAACACTTCAGGGATAACATCCAGAAAGAATATCAAGAAGATGATCCAGAAGTTCGTGAAGGATTTGAAGAAAGTAAAAAACACCCTCCTATTTGTGGACAAAGATCATAAAATTGAGGCCATGGTTTGCATATTAAAAAAGGCCGAAGCAGTTACTCTTGTTGAAAACATGAGTTAGAAACTACTGATGTGGTTTGAAGGAGTCAAAATAACTGTTGAAGATTATCCATAACCAATAAATTAACAATTATCTGATATATTTTAGGTTGTTTGTTAGCTGATCTTTAACTAAATTTTAGTAAATTCTGTTTACATTTTTTATATATAAATATGTACTTTTACTGCTAAATAAAATAGTCTTTTGTGTTCTCTCTATTCTCTGCATATATTTCCATAGAATATATTCTCTTTTCTTATTTCTTTAAAAAAAACCAACAACTCTTGCTGTGTTTGAATCTTTGTTGCCCTATATCGAAGGGAAGAGTGTGCAATCAACGGAAAGAGGCAGGTCTTTGGTTTCTAGGATGATGCAAAACAGAAATGTTGCATGCCAAAAAGAGGAAACACAAGGAAATGATTTGAGAAGGTGGATGCTACATTGGGTTCACTCATTAGTAAGAAGGTAGGCAATTTTGATGAGGCCGAGATGAAGTGATGCAGCAGAACTAAATTAAAGAAATAAGAGTAATTCTGCTTACTTAGATCAATTGTCATTAATCAATATTATTCTTCAAAATCTAACCTACAAAATATGGATTATTTATATAAACTAATAGATAAAAATCTACTCTAACTAGGATTTTTTGACCCAATATAAGTAAGATTATAAAGATAATCCCAATCTAGCTAATTAAAATTCCAGCTGATGTTGTCAAAATAAAACAATAAATTTATAGATGCAAGAGAATATTCATTTTGAAATTAATCATTGGGAGCCTTTAGTTAGGGGTGCAAGATGCTTTTTTCATAAGCCCTCTGATATTTAAATTAGTATTAGCTAAAAAATAGAGAAATATTGAAATAGCTTATACAGGAGTTCTTGGAGCAGCATCTGCATCTTCCTTTGTTGTTTGTTCTTGATTTCTAGACAAATATCTCAAAAGTGAACTAACACATTCTTGATGAGGCATAATCTAAATCTTCTCTCAAAAATTGTATCTTTGGAACTTGGGAGAGGCCCTTGAGAAGGTCTCTCGGGGTTACTTGGGAAACGCTCTAGACAGAGTGTCTTGAGGGACTTGTGAAAGGCCCCAAGAGGGTCTTTTGGGGACCACTATGTTAAGAAGGTCTCTAAAGTCTCCCTTTTTGGACTTTTTCTTTTTGGACCTATCTTGAGTTAGAACCCACTTTTTTGGGTACAACACTAGAAAATAAAAGAAACCAAAAGAAATTGAGAAACAAATTAAAAATACATAAATTAGTAAAAAAATATTAATTTCTATTTTACATCTAAAATATCATTTCCCAAAATATTTATTTCTACAATTTTAGTCACCAAGTCAAGCACCCAAGATGTTGAAGGAAAACTAGAATACTTCTAGAGGCATTTAATAAAAACTAGAAACTAGAGTCTCACTGCTCAACATTCTCAGTCACTAGTTGAAAGAAGTATGATGCATATCCATGTGCATCCCAGTTTTTTTTTTTCTGTAAATATGCATCCAAGTTTTGTTGTCTAGAGAAAAGCATATTTGTAAATGAGAGATGTAGGTCACACTCCAATTTATAGATCAGTAAATACTTACTAGAAATTTTTGGCAAAGTTGTTCTGTTCCTCATTCTACAGCTTTGAATAAAGCCGATGGAAATTATATTAATACTTCTGACACGTTCCATTTTAAACTCTTATGAATGTTTGCCATTACGTCAGTGGAATTTAGATGAATATGGGGCTTAGCAGTGCAAAGTTAGTTTAGGAAACCCAATAATCTCTCAGCAACCAAATCACTTTTTATATGGTTCAAATTTGGGGTTAACTTATTGCCTGAATCAAGTCAAGGGAAACTTTCACGTTTTAATTTTACTCATAGAAGAAACACCTAGTTTTGCATGTTTAGCCTTTTGTAGTTCCTCAAGCCAACCGAACATACAAGTTTTGGACTAGCCTCTGGAATCCAATGGCTGTCTCGACAAGTGCTAAACAAGAGGAACCTCCATTAGCATGTAATTGATGGAGGCCACACGAGGACTTGGTGTAATATAATATAATCAAGGCTGTCAAGATTCCAATTGTCTCGTGGGTAGTGATCTAGCAATTAAAGAAAGGAAGAAAGACGGGAGATAAGCATTGAAGTTTTAATCCCTAGTGTTTTAAACAATGATGAAGAGGGTGTTGGCTGCCTGTCAGATCGGGGGGCAATAACATTTGTTTTCTATAATACTATTCAGGTATCACAGCTGTGGGCAGATCTTGTCAACCTCTTGTGCAGCAATCATATGAATATCATTATCATTTTGAAAGACTTAATGAAGGTGTCTATATGATGATAATGCATCGGATGGCAATCAAGTTGGCTTTCAAGAATTCTATGATATGCATGTGGTTTCAAATAAATTAATAGCCATTTGAAAGGAGGGGAGACATACCGAAAACAATGGTGACATTGCATTTAGATCTAGGTTACAGTCTCGTTAATGCTCCCACATAAGTAAGAAGTTGAGATTCCTTGTGTCTCCCATGCTTCATGATATATATAAGATTGAGGATAAGCCAAAGGAAGAGGCACATTAGAATTGAGCCTTACAGTGCCAAGGCCACAGTCCAAATCAGAAAGAAAAATGGCTTCCTCTCCTTTGAGATCAAAGTCCCACTACCATGTCCGCTCTATCAGTTTGACGTCCAGATCTCATCCACTCATCCCTCAGTTCAATGAACATTTATGCAGATTAAGGTCTTCTGAAGGTACATCAATAAGCAACTGGGTAAGTGGCCTCGAAGATCTGTATGATTGTGTTGAAGATTTGCTTCTATTGCCACATACTCAACAAGCCTTGGCCCAAGAAAGCCATAAGAAAGTGGTGGATGAATCCTTGGATGGATATCTCAAACTCCTGGATGCTTGTGGGGCCATTAAAGATATCTTCTCACAGACAAAGGAAGACGTCCAACAACTTCTTTCATCCCTGCGTAGAAAGAAGGATGCAGAAAATTTTGGAGGATTCTTGGCCTCCAGAAAGAAGGTCCAGACGCTTATCAAGAAGTTACTAAAGGATTTGAAGGGCACTGGAGAGCAAGGCATGCTTCCAGACTGCCTGGACAAAGACCAAGAATATGTTGCCATTGCTAGCATGCTAAAAGCTGCTGAAGCAGTCACTCTATCAGTGTTGGGCTCCTTCCTGTTGAATGCCGCTGGAACAAAGCTGCAATCGAGGCCAAATAGATGGTCTTTGATGTGCAAATTGATCCACCACAAGAGTACTGTGGCATCTCAAGCCAACCAAATGACCTTCACTGAGTTTCAGGAGATTGATGCTGCAGTGCAATCCTTTATTCTTTCAGGCAAATATGATGACAAAAAGACCATAGAGACGGTGCAAAACCAGATGGGAAAGTTGGAGTTGAGCATTCAAGGTCTTGAAGAAGATGTAGAGCGCTTGATCAGGCGATTAATAAAAACCAGAGTTTCCCTACTCAACATTATGAACCACTAGACAAGAGAGTCATGATGACACAGCTCGGGCATTCAAAGCCTAGGAAGAAGCCAAGCCTTTGTCAGATACGCTCATACTAGATCAAAGCTAAAGAAAAATATATATAGCCTGTAATTATCCCTGCAATTACAAATCAAACTATATACTCGGCAACAAGTTTTCCATATACAGTACTATTTCTCCCCTATTTAATCTTTTATCCCATGAAAATAGTACATTGTTGATCTTTGCTGGATCAATCTCATTAATTCTCTCTGCGTAAAATGCATTGGATGTAATTCATTTGGCATCATATCTATTGGATAACTCCTCAAATCTCAAATTAACGAGAATTGATCATTCAAGTTTCAAATTCAAGTAGAAATACGAAACAATTCCAAGTAGAAACTGAAAATCAACTGGAGTTATTATCTATAGACAGATCTATTTGCGATAGATAATGGTGGAAAATCCATCACACCCATATTGGGAGTTGGGTCAACCGTGAATCCCATGCCATTACTGGTAATAAAATTCTGAAATACACAATTTTCATAACCAAAATTTTCTCATCAAAATGTGTTCAATATTACACAAAAATACTAATGTTGTCCAAGCTACTAGTACCAAAATAAACATCACTCTAAAGAATCCCTAGGAGGCTGTTATGCCAATCAATGTCCAACTCTATTCGTTTACAAACAGTTTTGCTGTCAACTTCAAATGGTAAGTTTTGGAATGAGCCCAAAGAATGGTAAGACCTCACAAGAACTTTCTGTAAGGCCCAACTCTTGGGCCTTATTTTGAGAAGGCCCAAGAAGAGAAATCAAACCCATAAGACCATATAAAAGCCTAGGGCTCCAGCTTCCTCCCCCCCCCTTTTCTTCTTCTTCTCTGTCGTTCCAGCTCTCTCTCTCTCTCATTTTCTTTTCCAACTATTTTTTTGTGCAATCTAATCGTTGGATCCTAGATCCGACCACATTTTCACCGTGAAAGCCATCCCAATATACAAAAAGGTAAGTTTTTTATCTTCATCAACCTTATGTTTAGCATAAAATCGTGATATATGTATGTATACACGTGTGGGGTTGGGTTGACTGAAACTTTGAACTTAGATCTAGAAAGATCTAGTCGTTGGATTTTGTTGGTTTTTGGGTATGTTAGTCAATGGGGTTAGGGGTGTTGAATGGCTGCCTCGGATCGCCGGAAAGTGTCGGTCGTGGTGGCCGGCGACGACTGGCAGTTTATTTTTTAAATCTAGCTGAAAATTAAAAGCTAAATCTACAGAAATCTAGCCATTAGATTTAGCCCATTTTTATATATATTAACTCCCTTGGTTAGGTGTTTCAAATGGTGGGTTTTGATTATCGAAATCTTGGGCTGGTGGCTGCCAGCGATGGCAGAAGTGTGGTTGGTTAGGCTGTTTTTATTTTTGGGGTTTTGGGCCCGTTGTGGCAGCCAATGGGTCGGTCTAAATATTGGGTGACTTTGACATGCCCCAGCCGAGAGGAGTTTCAGGGAATCCTGCGTCTTCCATAACACTGTGAGTGGGTAAATTATATTATGGTGGTATTTGTTGCATTCATAGCTTTCATTATTCTAGTAGTCTATATATACTATTCATGACTTCGTTTGTGAATTGCATACGAGGAAATTGGAATCCCTATTGTTTGTTTTGGGCATATTGACACCTGTGATTGATTGCATTTCTGTTAATATGGATTGTGGATGGTGAAGCCTGTATGTGATATATTACATATGGAATTGATAATTCTAAATGTTGGTATGAAACATGTGTTAAATGGAGTAACAGTTAGAACCCTATATCGCTAACCACAGTAAGAGTTAGTCATTGGTGCACCACGTATGTGTTAGGGAATGAGATAGTCCACCCTAGATAGGCGTGAGATAGTCCTCCATCCATGTTTATATCTAGCATGAGATAGTCCGCCGAAGTGGATCTGGGTGGCGTAGAGATAGTTCGTACCAAGGAAATGATATGTGTGGATTTTGATTCTAAATGGTTTACTCCCAATGTGCATATTTATTCATCATCTCTCATTCGATATTATATACTACTTGAAATGTCATGGCATGATGATCTATATTCATTGCATTGATATATGCATCAGTAGTAGTATTAGTAGCATTAGCAGCAGTATTAGAGAGTTGGAGGGCCTAGTGGGCAGGGGCTACAACCACTTCATGACAGAGTAAAAAGACAACCAGGAGGGTTAAGAGGGGGTGGCCAGGGTGGTAAAGGGGTACCACTCTGCCAGTCGTGCATGCGTCCTCACCATGAACCATGCCGACGTCTGACAGGAGCCTATTTTGGGTATGGTGAGATAGGCCACCTTAGGAGGGATTGCCCTTATGCTCACCAGGAATTCCTAAGTAGGTGTAGGAGGATTGGCAATGCTTTGGGCTATAGCCTGCAGAGATTGGTATAGTGTGCTACTTATCGGTTAGATGGCCTAGCGTACTTTTGGTATGAGCAGTTGATAGTGGCTAGACCACCTGGTGCCCCACCCTTGAGGTGGGATGAGTTTAGCAGCAAATTCAAGGAAAGATTCATCCCTGAGGCATTTAGAAGGGTTAGAGCTAGAGAGTTTGAAGATTTGAGGTAGACAGTTGATATGACAGTGGAGCAGTACAGTGACCGGTTCACTTACTTAGCAGACTGGTGGCCACTAAGCAAGACAAGGTGGAGCACTTTGTGAATGGGTTGGAGGAGCCCTTTTATAAGAAGGTTGCTCTTTCTCACATTCCCAAATATTTTAGTTCTGTGAGTGGGGCCATGATGGTAGAGAAGCGATCTATGGAAGAACGAGCCCTGAGAGAGCAACGTAAGAGGGCAAGGAGTGATTCCATGGGTCGTAGAGGTGGCAATCAACAACCACTGAAGAAGAGGCCCCAACAACAGTAGCAGTATCAGAGAGTTGGAGGGCCTAGTGGGCAGAGGCAGCAACCACTTCATAACAGAGTAGATAGACAGCCAGGAGGGTTTAAAGAGGGTGGCCAAGATGGTAGAGGGGCACCACTCTACTAATCATGCATGCGACATCACCATGGACCATGCCGACGTCTGATATGAGCCTATTTTGGGTATGGTGAGATAGGCCACCATAGGAGGGATTGCCCTTATGCTCACCAAGAGGTTGCACATGGAGTCGGGCATGGAGGGACGCAGACAACACCATTTTAGACATGAGCTCCAGTTTCGTCTTTGCCACCAACCTCAGGTGGTAGAGGCTGGGGAGGTAGAGGCCTAGACGGCCAAGCAGGCAGTGGCACTGGGGGGTACGCTAGGGTCTTTGCCATGACACCTCAGGATATTGAGGCTAGCAATGCTATTGCCACAGTTATGATCTCCATTTCGCATGTTGATGCCTTGGTTTTGTTTAACCCAGGGTCCACACATTTGTATGTGTCACGAGCATTTGCCCCATGCCTAAGTAGGATACCTTCACCCCTAGAGCAACCTATCATGGTAACCACCCCTGTAGGGGAACCCTTAGTAGTGGACACAGTGTATTTAGGTTGTGTGATCACTATAGCCGGGTGAGACACAATAGCCGATTTAATCCTATTAGGGGATATGAGGTTTGATTGTATATTGGGGATGGATTGGTTAGATTCTTGCCATGTCAGCGTAGATTATAGAGGAAAAAAGGTGTGGTTTGACCCTCCTAATGGAGACCGATTTTGTTTTCAGTGCGACCAACCCCAGGTAGATAAGAATGTTATATCCATTTTAGAGGTGAGCCAACTGATGAATGAGGGGTGTCAGACATTCCTAGCCATAGTATAAGAGATCCATCAGTCGAGGGGTGAGGGATATCCGAATGTATTTCTCGAGGATTTGCTGGGACTACCTCCGGAATGTGATATAGAGTTCGACATAGATTTAGCTCCGGACACTCGACCAATTTCAATACCCTCGTATCGTATAGCTCTAGCCGAGCTAAAGGAGCTTAAGGTACAAATCCAAGACCTTTTGTTCAAGGGCTTCATTCGCCCAAGTGCCTCGTCGTGGGGAGCACCTATGCTCTTTGTGAAAAAGAAGGATGGAACTATGAGACTTTGTATCAACTATAAGCAGTTGACCAAGGCCACTATTCGGAACAGATACCCATTACCTCGCATAGATAATCTATTTGACTAATTGGAAGGTGCCCAATGTTTTTCCAAGATTCACTTAAGATTAGGTTATCACCAACTTCGTATTAGGGAAGATGACATTGCTAAGATTGCCTTTAGGACTTGATACGGCCATTATGAGTTTTTAGTAATGTCCTTTGGCGAATGAGGGGTGTCAGACATTCCTAGCCATAGTATAAGAGATCCATGAGTCGAGGGGTGAGGGATATCCGAATGTATTTCTCGAGGATTTGCCAGGACTACCTCCGGAATGTGATATAGAGTTCGACATAGATTTAGTTCCGGACACTTGACCAATTTCAATGCTCCCGTACCGTATAGCTCTAGCCAAGCTAAAGGAGCTTAAGGTACAAATCCAAGACCTTTTGTTCAAGGGCTTCATTCGCCCAAGTGCCTCGCCGTGGGGAGCACTTGTGCTCTTTGTAAAAAAGAAGGATGGAACTATGAGACTTTGTATCAACTATAGGCAGTTGACCAAGGCCACTATTCGGAACAGATACCCATTACCTCGCATAGATAATCTAATTGACTAATTGGAAGGTGCCAAATGTTTTTCCAAGAGTGACCTAAGATCAGGTTATCACCAACTTCGTATTAGGGAAGATGACATTGCTAAGATTGCCTTTAGGACTTGATATGGCCATTATGAGTTTTTAGTAATGTCCTTTGGCCTTATGAATTCCTTAGTGGCGTTTTTGGGCCATATGGTGTCCAAGGAGGGCATCATGGTAGACCCTAAGAAGATTAAGGCCGTGGAGAAGTGGCTTAGGCCTAGTTCAGCTAGAAAGATATGTAGCTTCCTAGGTCTAGCCGGTTATTATCGTAGATTTGTGAAGGACTTTTCAAAGATAGCCTCCCCATTGACCCGTTTGACCCAAAAGAATGTTAAGTTTGAGTGGTCTGATGAGTGTGAGAGGAGCTTTGTAAGACTGAAGGAAAGTTTGACTATGGCTCCGATGTTAGCCTTACCTTCAGGGGAAGGTGGTTATGCCATTTTCTGTGATGCCTCTAGGATTGGACTTGGTTGTGTCTTGATGCAGCATGGACGAGTCATTGCCTATGCCTCAAGGCAACTGAGAAGGCATGAACAAAACTACCCCTCCCACGATCTCGAGATGGCAACAGTGGTGTTTACCCTCAAGTTATGGCAACATTATCTATATGGTGAGACTTGCGAGATCTATACCGACCACAAGAGTTTAAGGTTTATATTCGAGCAAAAGGATTTAAACCTACAGCAAAGGAGATGGATGGAGCTCCTCAAGGATTACGATTACACCATATTTTACCACCCAGGCAAAGCTAATATACGTAGTAGCTGACGCCCTAAGTAGGAAGTCAATGGGTAGCTTAGCCCACATTATCGAAGTCAAGAGACCCCTAGTGCGTGAGATAGATGGGTTAGAGGTGAGTGGCCTATGTTTCGGGTTGGGCGATACGGATGTGTTCTTGGCTCATGTACAACTTCGTTCCACCTTGGTCGAGGAAATTAAGGTGGCCCAGTCTAGGGATCCATCCTTGGCCAAGTTGATGGATGTAGCCCGTAAAGGTAAGGTTAATAAAGGTAAGGCTAAGGAGTTCATGGTAGACTTTGAAGGGGTTTTAAGGTGCGGGACGCTCTTATGCATTCCTAATGTGGATAGCTTGAGGCAACGCGTGTAATACCCCGGAACTTGATATAAAGCTTTGATGTTATAATGGAAATTATAGTAGCGAAATGAATGGTATTTTGATTCAGGGCATTAACGTAATAAAGGAAATGATTGCAATGATGATTCCTTACCCTAGAAAACATGACTTGGAGAGATCGGATTGGATTTGGAACTTCACCTTAAAGTCTTATGGTAGAATGATTAATCTTACACCAAAAGTCTTAAGGTGGCTTAGCTTGGAAGTTGTAATAATAAATTTTACCCAAAAGTCTTAGAATGGCTTAGCTTGGAAGAAAGAGTTTGGCTTGGAAAGGAAGAGATAAGGGCCATGATGGGTTCTTATCCTAGAAGCCATGTGAAGGTGCGATTTGGAGGCTTGAGATTGGTAGGAAATGGAAGCTTGAATTGGAAGATAAAATCAAAGAAGAAAAATTCAAAGATTGTAATGATGGCTTAGGAAGAAAATGGGTGACTTAAAGGCTAAGGGTTAACTTGGAATTTGGGGACTTGAGAGCCTGTATAAAGGAGAGGAGGAGAGACTTACGTGAAGCTAAAATATAGCAAAAGAACAAGTGCAACAAGGAGAGGAAAGAAATCCAAGAAAGCAAAGAGGAGGAAGGGTAAATATAGCTTGTCAGAAAGCAGCAAAAACAAAAGAGAAATCAAAGAGGTAATTTGAATTTATTTTTTCAGGGTCATAGAGCACGAAAATAGGAGTCCGTAGGTTCAAACGGAGAGCGAATCGGAGCAAAAATGAGCAAGTTATAGCATTTTTAATTTTAGATTGCAAAATTCTTAACAGGGAAGGAGGCGGCGTGTGGCCACCCTTCTGGGGGCGCATGATGCCGCGTCCGGCCTCCATTTGACCTGAAATTTTCACCGTTGTTCTCCTATTTTAATTATTTACAACCCCATGTAAAAATATTTAAGGTTTGATTCACTAATATGTGTGATTTCTGCAGAAACAGCCCCTAGTGCTCGAAATTGGGCTATGAATAGTGCTATCGAAGGGAAAACAATCAAGAAGAGTGGTTCTTATGCATGCTTCCTCTTGATCATTCTTGGTTTCATTTGTGATTGGTTCTTATGCATGGTCCTTGATTCCTATTGATCACTCTTAGTTTTCACTTGTGGATTATTGTTGCTTACGTTTTATGTTCCCTTTTTTTCGAGCGTATCCTTTCTACTTTGTTGCATCGAATTTGACCATGACGGCTTTTATGCGTGCCTTGTGATCATATTCCTTCTTCTTTGTCATACATCTTGTCATTTGGTGACTGTGGCTAGTTGGTGGCTTGTCATGTATGAACCACCATGGGGGCCTATGTAAGGGGGCTAACCACATGGTCCTGTGTAAGAGGGTTACCTTGAGCTTGTGTAAAGGGGCCGAGGGGTTCATACATGGCAAGTAAAGAGGATATCTCGTGCTTGTGTAAGGGGGCCGAGAGGTTACATCTCATGTTTTATTACTTTTGAGTAAATCTTACCTATTTTATATGCATCTCAGTATTTGTATTTGTGGCTAGTTGTTGGGACATCATAGGGGATCTCGTGCTCTTACGGTGAGCCTAGACCTCGTGCTCTTATGGTGAGCCGTGATCTTGGGGAGATTTCGTTCTTATTTCTGCATGTCTTCTGGCAAAGCTGCATATTGCTCTTGCATGCATAGTTTCTTTCCTTGTACCACTCTCTTAGATGTAATAATCTAACTCGGGTGTTTCATACCCCTGGAACATTCAACGTTTTAGGTATATTAAGCTTATCACGTACTCCAGGTTCCAGCACGAGCAAGGATTCAGAGGTGGTGCTTAGCTGATTTAGAGTTGGATTTATTTATGTACCCGTGTAATGCCAATGTTGTAATTTAAATAGCAGTTAAGATACTTAAGGATGTATGGTGTTTGTGTGCGGTTCTGTGACTGTACCGTAAAATTTATGTAGTTGTGAAGCTTCCATAACTTTCTAATATGTGGGTACGTGACAGACTTTTATTTAAACTTGTGGAAATCCTAGCTATTTAGCATACTTAGGTTCGATCCTTGCTTCCGTTGATAAAGGATTTCCAATAACGCCTGAGGTCATTATTAGCATATAATGAATATCTTATTGCTTCATTGTGTAATTGAAAGTGGGGCATTACAGCGCGTGTTAAGGGAGGCACATCACTCGATATACACCATACACCCTGGTGCAAACAAGATGTATCGGGACGTTAATATGTTGTATTAGTGGAATAAATTAAAGGAGGATGTGGCAAAGTTTATAAGTCGATGTGCGTTGTGTCGCAAGTGAAAGCTGAACATCAGAAGCCAAGTGAGGAGCTTTAAAGGATACCGATCCCTCAATGGAAGTGGGAGAGACTTACCATGGATTTTGTCGTAGGTTTACCGACATCCAGGAAGGATAGCAACTCCATATGGGTAGTTGTAGATAGAGTGACCAAGAACGCCTTATTCATACTTGTAACTCCAGTTATACAGTACCTTAGTACATTCAAAAATACCTAGATTATGCAGTTAGGTTGCATAGAGTTCCACTATCCATTATCTTCGATCGAGGGAATCAGTTTATCGCTCGATTCTAGAAGGAGTTCCAAAATGCATTAGGGACAGAGTTCATATAGTACCTCAGTACATTCAAAAATACCTATATTATGTGGTTAGGTTGCACGGAGTTCCACTATCCATTATCTCCAATCGAGGGCCTCAATTTACCGTTCAATTCTGAAAGGATTTCTAAAAGGCATTATAGACAGAGTTGAACTTTAACACAACATTCCACCCTCAAACTGATGGGAAATCTAAGTAGACTATTCAAACCCTAGAAGATATGCTTAGAGCATGTGTCATGGATTTCAAGGGTGACTGGGAGAAGAACCTATTGTTAGTTGAATTTGCATATAACAATAGCTATAACTCTAGTATCTAGATGGCCCCATATGAGGCACTTTATGGTAGGCGATGTAGGACTCCTGTAGGCTGGTCTGAGGTAGGTGAGGTTTAGCTGGTTGGGCTGGCTAAAGTTCATGAGACTATGGAACAAGTTCGATTAATTAGAGAGAGGTTGTAGGCAACCCAGAGTGAATAGAAGTCCTATACGAATCGTCGTAGGCATCCCTTAGAGTTTGGAGTCGGAGATAGAGTGTAT
Organism: Diospyros kaki; assembly: GCA_036245055.1. Classification (NCBI taxonomy): domain Eukaryota; kingdom Viridiplantae; phylum Streptophyta; class Magnoliopsida; order Ericales; family Ebenaceae; genus Diospyros; species Diospyros kaki. Next base: position 29,974,576 of record BSEG01000012.1, read on the forward strand.
CTTAAGGTGTCACCTATGAAAGGGGTGATGAGGTTTGGTAAGAAGTGCAAGCTTAGCCCTAGGTACATTGGTCCATTTGAGATTTTGAATCGAGTGAGTGTAGTGGCATACCAATTAGACCTCCCTCTTGCTTTTGCGAGTATCCATAGTGCAAATAGACAAAGATCTTAGCTATGAGGAGCAACTAGAGCGTATTGTTGATAGGCAAGTAAGAAGGCTTCGAAACAAGGATACTGTCTCCGTAAAGGTGGTTTGGCAAAACCACACAGAGGATGAGGCCACGTGGGAACTAGAAGGGGTCATGAGAGAAAAGTATCCCTATTTATTCGATACCTAGATTATAGCCAAATTCAAGGACGAATTTTCTATAAAGGGGTGAGATTGTAAGGCCCAACTTTTAGGCCTTATTTTGAGAAGGCCCAAGAAGAGAAATCAAGCCCATAAGGCTATATAAAAGCCTAAGGCTCCAGCTTCCCCCCCCCCCTTTTCTTCTTCTTCTTTGTCGTTCCAGCGAGCTCTCTCTCTCTCTCTCTCTCTCTCTCATTTTCTTTACCAACCAATTTTTTTGTGCAATCTAATCGTTGGATCCTAGATCTGATCACATTTTCATAGTGAAATCCACCCCGATCCACAAAAAGGTAAGTTCGTTAGCTTCATCAGCCTTATGTTTAACATAAATCATGATATATGTATGTATACACATGTGGGTTGGGTAGGCCGAAACTTTAAACTTAGATCTAGAAAGATCTAGCTGTAGGATCTTGTTGGTTTTTGGGTATGTTAGTCAATGGGGTTAGGGGTGTTGAATGGCTACCTCGGATCGACGAAAAGTGTCAACCGCGGTGGTTGGCGGCAACTGGCAGTTTACTTTTTAAATTTGGCCGAAAATTAAAAGCTAGATCTATAAAAATTCATTCATTAGATTTAACCCATTATGAAAGCCAATGGGTCAGTCCAAATGTTAGGTGACTTGATGTTTATATTTATTTAATGCTCATGTAATTTGATGATTTTGATTGGTGACTTTGACGTGCCCCAACCAAGAGGCATTTGAGGGAATCCTGCATCTTCCGTAATACTATGAGTGGGTAAATTGTATTATGGAGGTATTTGTTGCATTCATAGCTTTCATTATTCTAGTAGTCTATATATACTATTCATGACTTCGTTTGTGAATTGCATATGGGGAAATTGGAATCCATATTGTTTGTTTTGTGCATATTGACACCTGTGATTGATTGCATTTCTGTTAATATGGATTGTGGATGGTGATGCCTGTATGTTATATATTACATGTGGCATTGATAATTTTAAATGTTGGTATGAAACATGTGTTAAATGGAGTAACAATTAGAACCTGTATCGCTAACCACAATAAGTGTTAGCCGTTGGTGCACCACGTATCTATTAGGGTGTGAGATAGTCCACCCTAGATGGGCGTGAGATAGTTTGCCATCCATGTTTATATCTGGCATGAGTCTGCCGGAGTGGATCTTGGTGGCATAGAGATAGTCCGCACCGAGGAAATGATATGTGTGGATTTTCGTTCTAAATGATTTATTCCCAATGTGCATATTTATTCATCATCTCCCATTTAATATTATATACTACTTGAAATGTCATGGCATGATGATCTATATTCGTTACATTGATTCTATATTTTCCCCCATTATAATGCTTGTTACCCCTCACTAAGCCAGTGTCAGACTTCCCCCTTAATATTTTCAGATTTTGTAGGTTGGCATACATTTTGACGGTATACTCTAGTCACGCTCTGGTATAGCATATACACGTCATTTCACGAGGTTGTGCATGGGAAGGTTTAAGATTTTGTTGCGAATTGGTAACTTGTGATTTTTGTAAGTGCATGCTTAATATTGGGCCGATGGCACCTTAATTTCTGTATACATGTTATGGTAGTATTTCTATGAATGAAATGAATGTTTATATGTTAGAGGAATTTGTGTATTGCAAGCTTGCTATCCTTTATTAGAGTCTTCGGCTCCTTAGGGGGTAGTGCCGGTCATGGCTATTGGATTTTGGGTCGTGACACTTTCTTTGACCCTATTTGTTTTCTTTCTTGTTTCTCATTTTATGTTTTCATTTTCAAAATTTTGGAAAAAAAAAAGTTTTCATTTAAATAGAATGGACACAAACACAAAATTTTGGAGTATACCACCATAATTGTCCAAAACAAGAAAAAGATGGCAAGGACTAGAGGTCATTCATGAGGCATTATTTGTTATGTTTGCAACTAACCAGAACATATCTTGAGAAATTTCCAAAGAAAAGGGAAGATTGAACCAAGCTTTGAAGAGATAAAGGATAAAGGAACACAAAGTAGACAAAAGCCTACTCTTACCTATAGTGATGCTAAAGTTGACTCGCTAACAAGCCAAAATTTTGAGTTTTTGGGACGCAATACTTTGTTATGAGGGATCTTTTCTTATTAGACCCTCTATGAAAGCTATGATATTATGTAAGAAGTGAACTAGTATAAGGGACCACTATGTTAAGAATTACCTTTGTTGACTATATATTTTTATGCTTATACAAAACAACTTTATGTAATGAAAAGTGTTGAAATCATTAAAGTAAGGATGTCAATGTTACTCAAGTAATATATGTTATTACTCAACTAATTGGATTAAAATGTAGGAAGAACTAGCTTTGGATCCACATTACTTGACTATGACATGAAGATAGTCTACTTCTTGTTAAAGAATAGAGAAGACTCAAGCTACACTCGACTAATGTGTTAAGTTAGTCGACTCCTAATTTGTACTTTAATAGTATCACTTAATTACCACTATAAGTCGTTGATTTCTTGTCAAGATACCAATGAGTCTCCATCCTATACTCAACTAATATCAATTATTACTCGATTCCTAAGGATGGATCGTTAATTGAACTAGCAAAGGATTACTCAACTAATTTACTATATTAGTTGACTCTCTATATGTCAATAGAGACCATTTAAAATGTAATCAACTAATAAGAAGATAGACTTGACTAACATACCGTGATACAAAAGAAATACTAAGTTTATGTTTATCTATACTTAGTACTATGTTTCACACTTAGCTAAAGTAGATATTACTTATACTTGACTACTTGAATGAGTACTTCATGATATGACTTGACTATCATGTGTTAAAAGTTGAAAACCCTAAAAGTATTGAAAGTTCATACTTGAGTAACCCAACATATTACTCAACTATTTGTTTAAATTACCTGACTACAAACACTCATACCTGAGTAATCTATTTGTGGAGTTTAATAGGTGCATTTAATGATTCTATTGAGTAATTTTCCTAACAGACACATTTAATGCAACAGACGATGCAAAACATGCTGATATGAATATATATTTCTATTGTAGCCTAACTGAAAGGAAACGAGGGCTTGAGGCCAAAAACCAACCACATTTGGATTAATGCAAGGATTAAGAGGTTTTAAAACATTTTTCAAAACTGAAACATACATCAAAACAGTGCAAAGCAAAAGAGAAAAACAATCCTTACACGACTTGGTATAAATCATCTATTTGCATCAAAAAGATAAAACCATGTGCAGGTTGTCCAATGAAGTGTTCCTCCTCCTTGCTGTCTGGATGAACTCCCACGAGCAAGCCACAACACCAAGTGACCATCCCGCCTCCTCACGTGTGGAGGACCTAGTCGGTCCACACCTGAGATGCCTTCAAAACCCTCTAACGAAGCCATGCTAGGCCCTCTTGAAAGAGGTGACCCGAAGCTCTACCATTGTTCCCTATTCATTGCTCCTTGATTGTTCCACAACCAATCTATATGGGAGAAGAAGATGAGAAGCTACACCAGCTAACTCTTGGAGCAAGAACAAGAGAATGGCAGCAGCTATGGAAGGAAAAAGAAGAAGAAGAAGCAGCAGCAAAGGGAAAGGGAAAGGGAAAGGAAGAGATTGAGAAAGGACTGGCTTGCGTTCCCTTCTCAAAACCCACTCAATCTCAAAATATTAACTCCCAGCTCACCATGCATGCCTCTTCCTCTTCTATACCTCCTCTCATCATGCCATTTGTTAGAGCAATTAATGCTCAAACCAGACAAGGCGTGGCAAAATTTTGGTTAACTGAATTGCATGGTTTGATCAACCGAAGTTAACTAGAACCTCTTGGTTCAAGTCCAATTGACCAACCTGAAAGTTCTGATCAATCAAAACAACCACCTTCTGCCCACTTCATTTATTTTGCATTATGGCCCTGTTATTAACAATTAATAGCCTTTACACTATCCAATAATGCAAACAAAGCCCTTGTTATCCAATAGCAATCTCCCATTTCTATGGATCCATGTGTCCAACACATAATAACAACCAACATCACTATCTTGCAATGATGATGAACTCACTAAGAGCAAATGATCACTAATCTGATACATTACTCAGTATGCATGTGACTTTCTAAATTCACAGTCATATAACAATCATGACATGTCAACTCCTTGACGTCGATCAATCCCATCGACCCACTAAGAAGATCTCTCTAAATCCCTAGAGCAACCTAAAAGATCCTGTGTATCCTTTAGCAAGGAGTCAGGACGATCCAAATGGCAATGAAGTACAACTTATGAACCTATTAAGGCTCATTGATTATCGTGCACTATAGTCCTTCCACTGACTAACATCCTGACCGAGTAAGAGCATGGACTAATTAAACTCACAAGACTTGGTAACTATGAAAGATCCAATACGGTGTGATTGAGGTAGCATGTTAGATCCCATCTACGAGAGAAGGATAAATGACTGCTACACTACCCTGCACATTTATTTATCAAAACTATAACCAAATTTATGATACGTTAATTCTTTTATTAAAGCAGGTGTAGGGCGATTATACTCGCCAGTGTGCGAGTGTACGTGTAGTACAATTTTAAATTTATATTTCGGTGAGTCCGAGTCGATTCACAGGGAGATTATTTATGGATGAAAATGAAGATCACACGATATTTGATTTTAGGAGGTAATTAAGATGATCTAAAGAAAATAATTAAAGCTAAACTAATACTGAATTTAAGTAGCTTGGGTCAAGACAATTTCAGTGCCAAAACCAATTAATTCCCGATTTAATAGAAAAGATCAGTAATATTCATCTAATTTAAGTTTTGCAGATCTGTTAGTAATTTTAGTTCAAGATAATGATAATTCTTGTTTAAGCAATCTCCATACGTGGCATGAAAATTCTAGGTTAAGTAATTACCATAAATTGAATTATATTCCACAGACAGATTTTATAGATACAGATTAATCATTTAGGCTTGGGTATGAAAACATTTCCAGATCTAGCAATCTCCATACATGGCATGAAAATTCTAAGTTAGGCTTATGCTCCAATCCAAACTTAAAGATACACTATACGCACACTGCTCAAATTGAATCAGATTAATATTACATATTTTAAGCGCAGCTTTCTTTGGGAATCATTGGCATTAGACACTGTCCTTGCCTTAACCCAAGAATGAATTTAGCTACTTGTCTTCATTTTAAAATAAATTGGCAGGAATTTAAATGACGGGAATTAAAAGACAATATTTAAAAGACTATTTTTTAACCGACCATATAGGCGGTATATAATTGAAAGACAATAATTGAAAGACTATTTTTTAACCGACCATATAGGCGGTATATAATTGAAAGACAATAATTGAAAGACTATTTTTTAACCGACCATATAGGCGGTATATAATTGAAAGACAATAATTGAAAGACTATTTTTAACCGACCATATAGGCGGTATATAATGGAAAGACAATAATTGAAGAACATAATACAACTATATGGAAACAAAGGTTAAAGATTTAAGAGAGAAATTCTAAGAACAAAACTATATAGAAACTAAAATTGAAAATTTAAGAGAGAAATCTAAAGATCACAACTACACTTTCATTATAAGAAAATCCAATCCTTACAAATGCACCCTAAGTGCTCTATTTATAGAGAAAATGTAATGGAAACTATTCAATTATATAATTTAATAATACAAAATATCTAATTAATGATGTAAGCGATGATGTCACTCCAACCCATGATGTAAGCAATGATGTCACCCATGATGTAAGCAATGATGTCACCCATGATGTAAGCAATGATGTCAGCAATTTGTGGGACTTGGGCTTTCTTTGTGTTGGGCTTGGGCTTGGGCTTGGGCCTTCCTTGTGTTGGGCTTGAACTTGGGCTTGGGCCTTCTTTGTCTTGGGCTTGAGCTTGGGCTTGGGCCTTTTTTTATCTTGGGCTTGAGCTTGGGTTTGGTAATATTATAATATTATATATTATATTTATATTTTTTTATATTTTATATATTTTATATATATTTTTATATTAATATTTTTAAACTTGCATGCAATCATAAAATGCATAATAATATTCAATTTAAACAATTTTAAGATCAAATAAGGGTGAAATTATAATAAAAATTTTACAAAATTGATCGCTAATCACACCCCCCAACTTAAACATTGCTAGTCCCATAGCAATTAGACTTTATACTGGCCAGATTTATTCACAATAATCACATGAATATAAAAATTTCAAATTCGAAACCGAAATACATAGAATAGAACAAGCTATCTGTCATACAGTCGAATATTCTAAATCAGATTTCGGTCAAAGGTTATACAATCATAGGAACGACAATTAGGATCATCATCATTCTACCTTATTCCCTCGAAGTTTTGACTTTAAACCTTACCGTGGATTTTCCCTCCAATAAAAATGATTCTTTAGGTATACACACAAGGGGGTGCACCGTTATAAGAGTAAATGCAAAACAAGTTCAAACTTGGTGTCATCCCAAATACAAAGAACGTATTTTCATGAAATAACAGGGAAATTAATATAGCTTCATGACTGGAATAATGCCATAGATAAATAACTTTTGAATTTAAACAAAATTCCCTACTCCGAACTCGAATCCTGAGATCACATGATTTATAGCATCAAGAGGGAACAGACCGGGTTGTAATGGGGCTATGAGGTTAATACGGGTTGTCAAAGAAAAGGGTAAAATGTGTAAAGGGTGTGTCGGGATTTTTTTTTTTTCTCTTTTTTTTTTTTGACACTAATATTAAACTGGACATACTGTTTTCTTCAGCATTTATTTTGAAACACTTATGCTGAATAACTAAGAGAACTTCCCCCTTTTTTTCTTTTCTTCTTTTTTTTTTCTTTTTTTTTTCTTTTTTATATGAAAACACCGAGATAGATTGATTCCTAAAAACACACCAAGTTTGGACAAATTTCATATGATTACAGGTTAGACGAAGGTAAGGAAAGAAATTGTGCTAAGAACAGCTCAAATGGGCTAACAAGGGAGGTTAATGTAAAGAAAGAAAATGTTAATAGGCCCAAATTTAAAGAAATTGACCCCCCTATCATGCTTCTACAAAACGATGTTACTCAGTCAACTAATTCAGAGTTTGAAACTAACTAATTTCATCCGCTATTATACTAGACATTCAAAGCAAATTGATGTTTTGAAGCTATTGAAAAGATGAGATAAACAATAAAGCGCATTTAGAGTAAGTGTTATTTCACTCAGAATTAACGATTATTAGGCTCAAACACTCACTCGGGTAATAGTCTCTACTTCTGTTGAGGGATCATGCAGCATGCTAATCAGCTAATTACCATTGCTTTTGACTTTATGACCGATAAACCAATTTCTAATTATTAAACACCCGATGCATGCAAATTACCTATTCTAATTCCATACATATACGTTTTCAAATAAGAAATTAATGCATTCATAATTCATATTGCAAATTCAACTGGCTATCAGTGTATAATTCCAAAGCTTTAGGGATAGCATTATTTAAAGCACACACATTTTTTTTTTAAATTTTTAATAGGATTAGATAAAAGTAAATAATTCACACAAAACTACAAGCATGCAATTGCAAATTCACAGTTAAACATGGACTAAAATATACCTTACTTCCCCCCAACTTGAATTACAATAATAAAATAGGGTTGTTAGGAATACCTGTAACTCCACAAGTCTATAAATTTACTGTGAACTGCTAAATTTTCAACAAACAAGTGAAAATACCATACATATTTTTTTTTTATATTTTTTTTTCACACCGAAATAAGAAAAATTCATGCAAGTCATATAATAAAGAAATGCGTCTCAAGAGTACAAAAAGTACTCCTTACTCAGCCATCTTATCATAGACTTGCCTAACAACATTCCATAATGTTTTTAAACAAAACATAAAATAAATTCATGCAAGTCAAAATAAAAAGATGCGTCTCAAGAGTACAGAAAAGTGCTCCTTACTCAGCCATCTTATCATAGACTTGCCTAACAACACTCCATAATTTTTTTAACAAAACATAAAATAAATTCCTGCAAGTCAAAATAAACAGATGCGTCTCAAGAGTACAGAAAAGTACTCATTACTCAGCCATGTTATCATAGACTTGCTCTCCTCAGAGGGATAAATCTAAATTAATCGGACCTTTTTTGCGCTTGCTTCCAATTGCCTTAGACCAGTCTATCTGAGACTCGTAAGGATCATGTTGTGGAACATAAACTTGTAATTTCTCTAGCAGTTCCTCAATGGTAGATGCGGAAATGAGAATCTTTCTTGCTGAAAGAGAAATGAATTTTTGTTCCACAGTCTGATCAAGAAAAGAGAGCAACCCATCAAAAAAATGGTTAACGTTTAAAAGTCCAATGGGTTTGGTATGGAGATTGCTTTTGGTCCAGGAGATTATACAAAAGATTTCTTCAAGTGTACCAAAACCTCCTGGTAAAGCAATGAAGGCGTCTGACTGATAAATCTTACAAGCCATGCGCTCAGACATAGAAGTCGTTCTTATAAGTTGACCTCGTGTATACCCGGAAATCTGTGGATCAGCCAAAGGGATTGGCATAACACCTACCACATATGATTGCCCAAGATGTGCAGCCTGTGGAACACATCCATTCAATCCACGACTTCTCCCTCCATAGACCAAATTAATTTTTCTCTCTCCCAATTTTAAGCCAAGTTCGCTTGCTGCAAGTGTGTAACAAATATCACTCCCAAGTTGAGAGCCACATAGTACACATATGGTATTGATTCGACGAATTGACTGGCCTTCCATTTATATTAGTTCTTTATGTATGCCCTGAAAGTAGAACTGGTTAAAGAAGCTTGGCAATCAAAAGTAACTACATAGAAATTCAACAAGAAATAAATACGAACAAAAATCATGCGTATATACAAGTAGTTGTGATTGTGGCTCACATCTTCCTCTGGTTTTACGTCCAGAAACGGCTTAAACACCTTCTATGAAGTGGGGATAGGCTTCCCATCCAATTTTCTTAAAGATTGGCAAACAGGGTCAATTATAGTCAGATTCCCAAGACTATAGCGTTGGTGGTCACTTCTAAACTGGGTCCATAAAGCAAGAATTTCTCGTTGTACTATTCCACACGGATGCGTCTCAAGAGTCAATCGGATATCATCCAAAGACTCCTTACTCAGCCCATCCTTTATGAAAATAATTTTATCTTCTCGATTTATGGAAGTATACCCCACAGATTTGCATCGTGTGTTACAATTCCATCGAGCACATTTGTGACAACCATTTAATCTTTTCGCTCTTCTTTTTTTCGAAAAACTACTCTTTCCCAATCCTGGAAAGTGCTTAAAACTAGATGAAATTTCGCCAAGAAATCGAACTTTTGCTTCAATCAACCAGCGAACATCCTCAGGGATATTTTTATACATCAACATCCTAAGTCTTTCACATCTAGTAGCATAAATCTTTTTCAAATCATTTTGTGGGAGAGATGGATAGTACTTGCGAATTTTCGAGAGCTGAAGATCCATTTTTTTTTTAAAAAAAAAAAAAAAACTATAGTAAGAGAAAAGTAAAATAAAATTATGAATCTTACAAAAGGAACGAGAGTACCTGATCGGAGAACAACATAAAGGAGAGAAGATTGAGCTCAAAGAAGTGTGGCTTGCCTCATATAGATACGGGTCTCTTATAGGGCAGTGAAAGTCACCATTCCAACAACCACACTTGGCTCGAGGCATGCCATAAGTGTAAGGTTACGTCTGGCATCTCTTTTTTCAACGTTCGACGTCTCCTTTTGCAACTTTCGGCGTTTCTTTTTTTGACACTTGACGCTTCTTTTTCTTTATAGGGTAGTGTGTCCTTTTTCTTTATAGGGTAGTGCGTCATTTTCTTTATAGGACAGTGTGATTGCACTGCCCGAGGAAAGTGGTTGACTTTGGCGTCAAGACTGTCTCCCTCTTTTCTTTATTTTATTTTATTTTATTTTTTTGTATATATATATATATTTTATTATTATTTTTTTAAAAAAAATAAGTTTTATTTTATTATATATTTTTAATTTTTTTTTTTAGAATTTTTTTCTTTTCTTCCAGTTAAGGATCAAATGAGTGATTGCCCACCTAATCATATAATAACTTCTATTCATTACACCACTTTTAAAATTATTTTCAAAATTATGTAAATTAATTTTTCTCATAAATGCACATACATATTTTGAAAATATGTCATCTGGAGGTGTTGGTTTTATTACATCAGAGTACGACACATCAATTCGCACAAACAACTCACACATGTCTGGTTTAATTTGATCCCCAATAATATAGACTAGCCCAAAAGATATAAATTTAGGCTCAAGTTTGACTAGGCCCATGGTATCTTTACATTTGGGCTCTTGGGTTTTATCCTCTTCTTTCTCCCAGGCTTCTTCTTTTCTTACATCATTTTGGCCCATTTTTTCTTCTATGATTGCTCGTACCATCCTAGGGTCATCTAGTCTCTTAATTGGCTCATCATTCCTAGGGATGGGTGTAGATTGGACCGGCTCTTGACTTATGGGTGTATTGAATGACGATTCCTCCCCAAGACATTGACTTACGGAATTTTGATTAGGTTGGTTTGGAAACTCGTCAGGTTCACTCACGCTCAAGGTCTGTGTAAATTCGATCAATTGTTCTAAAATATCACCTATGGCCTTAGTGGTTTGTTCTTGATGTTCGACCACTTGTGCATTAAAACTCATTTGACCTTGCATAAACTCTTGAAAGGTGTCCTCTAAAAATTTTTCATCCTGAGGTTGATAAGCATCAGATCTAACCCCTTGTTCTAACTCAAATTGGTGAGGTGGTGGAGGAAAAAGTTCATGAGATTGGAAAACAGAGTCATTATTCCAAGGATAATTCCAACGGTCATAGGAACTGGGGTAATCAGTGTAAAGATCTGGGTCATAGCCCGACAGATAAGAATTCTCCCTCTGACTCTGGTTAAAAGAAAACTTCCCCTCACTGGGATTAGGATGACCAAATGTATTAGAAGTCACAGACATGCTGAAATACTGAGACATAGAGAATATGGAAATGATAATTCAACGGCAGATAATGATGTTAATGAATCAATTAATGTTTCAATAATTATACATGACCGTAGTCTCTTGCACTTTTTAGTAACTAAAAGTTATCTAAATATTCTTTTTTATTATTATTTTTTATTTAATTTTTAATTATTTTTAATTTATATTTTTTAATTATTTTATTATTTTATTTTTTTTAATTTTTCTTCCAATATATATTTTATATATATATATTTTTGAAAATAATTTTTTAATTAATATTTTTTTATTTTTTTTTAAACTATAAAACAACAACAAAATTCAACCAAATTTAATCTCCCCGGCAACGGCGCCAAAAACTGACTGCTACACTACCCTGCACATTTATTTATCAAAACTACAACCAAATTTATGATACGTTAATTCTTTTATTAAAGCAGGTGCAGGGCGATTATACTCGCCAGTGTGCGAGTGTACGTGTAGTACAATTTTAAATTTATATTTCGGTGAGTCCGAGTCGATTCACAGGGAGATTATTTATGGATGAAAATGAAGATCACACGATATTTGATTTTAGGAGGTAATTAAGATGATCTAAAGAAAATAATTAAAGCTAAACTAATACTGAATTTAAGTAGCTTGGGTCAAGACAATTTCAGTGTCAAAACCAATTAATTCCCGATTTAATAGAAAAGATCAGTAATATTCATCTAATTTAAGTTTTGCAGATCTGTTAGTAATTTTAGTTCAAGATAATGATAATTCTTGTTTAAGCAATCTCCATACGTGGCATGAAAATTCTAGGTTAAGTAATTACCATAAATTGAATTATATTCCACAGACAGATTTTATAGATACAGATTAATCATTTAGGCTTGGGTATGAAAACATTTCCAGATCTAGCAATCTCCATACATGGCATGAAAATTCTAAGTTAGGCTTATGCTCCAATCCAAACTTAAAGATACACTATACGCACACTGCTCAAATTGAATCAGATTAATATTACATATTTTAAGCGCAGCTTTCTTTGGGAATCATTGGCATTAGACACTGTCCTTGCCTTAACCCAAGAATGAATTTAGCTACTTGTCTTCATTTTAAAATAAATTGGCAGGAATTTAAATGACGGGAATTAAAAGACAATATTTAAAAGACTATTTTTTAACCGACCATATAGGCGGTATATAATTGAAAGACAATAATTGAAAGACTATTTTTTAACCGACCATATAGGCGGTATATAATTGAAAGACAATAATTGAAAGACTATTTTTTAACCGACCATATAGGCGGTATATAATTGAAAGACAATAATTGAAAGACTATTTTTAACCGACCATATAGGCAGTATATAATGGAAAGACAATAATTGAAGAACATAATACAACTATATGGAAACAAAGGTTAAAGATTTAAGAGAGAAATTCTAAGAACAAAACTATATAGAAACTAAAATTGAAAATTTAAGAGAGAAATCTAAAGATCACAACTACACTTTCATTATAAGAAAATCCAATCCTTACAAATGCACCCTAAGTGCTCTATTTATAGAGAAAATGTAATGGAAACTATTCAATTATATAATTTAATAATACAAAATATCTAATTAATGATATAAGCGATGATGTCACTCCAACCCATGATGTAAGCAATGATGTCACTCCAACCCATGATGTAAGCAATGATGTCACCCATGATGTAAGCAATAATGTCACCCATGATGTAAGCAATGATGTCAGCAATTTGTGGGACTTGGGCTTTCTTTGTGTTGGGCTTGGGCTTGGGCTTGGGCCTTCCTTGTGTTGGGCTTGAGCTTGGGCTTGGGCCTTCTTTGTCTTGGGCTTGAGCTTGGGCTTGGGCCTTTTTTTATCTTGGGCTTGAGCTTGGGCTTGGTAATATTATAATATTATATATTATATTTATATTTTTTTATATTTTATATATTTTATATATATTTTATATTAATATTTTTAAACTTGCATGCAATTATAAAATGCATAATAATATTCAATTTAAACAATTTTAAGATCAAAATAAGGGTGAAATTATAATAAAAATTTTACAAAATTGATCGCTAATCAATAAATGAGTCAGCTCATTATGGATTTTTTATCGAATGTGTTATGAAGCGAGTCTTGCCTTCTTGGGAGAATGACCAAGTCTTTCTTTGTTGGACAAAGTGGGAAAGCCACAGAATTGTTAGGATTAATCCACATAAATGTATGTGGATAATCTAGAGTTATGACTAGAGGTGGTTATAGCTACTTCATAACTATTGTCAAAGAGTTGTCTAGGTATGGTTATAAACCTTGATGAAGTATAAGTCTAAAACTCTTGAAAAATTTAGAATTTGAAGACTGAAGTAGAAAACTAGATAGGAAATAGTATTAAGATTATTTGATTAGATCAAGGTGGAAAATACTTGAGTACTGAGTTTGATGACTATCTTAGGTATAGTGGCATAATATCTAAGATAATTCCTCTTACTGCACCACAGCTTAATGGGGTTTCTAAGAGTAGAAATTGCACCCTATTGGATATAGTACGCTTTATGATTGCTCATACTAATCTACCCATTTCACTGTGGGTTATGCTCTTCATATCCTAAACAGGACACTAACCAAATCTATTGAGACAATGCTGTAACACCCCGCCTGGCCAGGCATGTCACTATAAGGGAATTTCTGGGAATCTTTTTTTTTTTTTCTAAGTCCATCACGTGTTGTGTATCAAGAACAATCTTCACACGCAGAAAATACGTCCAACACATACGACGGCTTGCATCCACTGTGATTTCAAGAACAATCTTCACATGCAGATAAAATCCCAAGAACCCCAGTCTTACCCATTTAACTATCAAGATCGATAATCTTAAACTAAACGTGACACAATACAACATAGTGGAATAATTAACAACAAAATATCGTGGCCTACCACGAGTTTCATACAAGATGTTCTCACATCGAAATACATATTAAAAAATCACCAAATGATACAACATTTTCATATAACCATTCATATAATTATTGATATAAATACTAACGCCTCCAAAATGACACAACGACTATCATACTAAACATCATTGGCCCTCAACTGGCCACATCCTCGCCCTCGCAACAATCCTTGCCTGGAACATTGAATGTTCCAAGGGCATAACCCAGATTAGATGATAAAACATCTAAGTGATGGCATGAAATAGTTTACTGAATGCATGAAAGACATACGAGCATGGCATATACAGACACAACAACTTGAGAAATCTCCTTAACATACTCAACCTATTGCGGAAAATCCATTCCACACACCATTAGGGTTGACCTTGTCGCCTCATACTTAATCCTCGAGTGCCCTACTGTCTCACTCGTTCACCTGGATTAACCTTGCCTCATTCTCAAGAAGACCCCATCCCGTCCCCACAGACATAACAACGACGCGAAAACCAATACCCTGATGATAGTAATTCACACGCCATGCACCGACTCTTTTATAAGTAAAAACAGTTGATGCAATATTCCACATGTTCAATACGCAGATGAAGCCACATGTACATAAGTAAAACACTGATGCATAATGTCCCGAGTTCTGGAGGGTATAACCGCTCACTTGAACTGGTTCAATCACATATATCCTAAGTTCGGGAGGGTAAAACTACTCACCTAAACCCACTATACACACACCAACACACTTTCAAAATGCATCTTACCTCGAAAAATGTGCAACCATTTCTTTAATACTCCAGTCGTCTCCTGTTTACCATTATGACTATAGAAGTCAATATTTCTATTTTTCCCACAATTTCCCCAATTTTTCCTATTTTCCAAACATTTCTTCCCTTTGAAAAATCACAATAAATACCAAACACCCAATTTTTCCAAATATTTCAACACAATAATTCCTAAAATAAATTTAGAAAAATACTAGAAGAAAGTACCGAGAATGCCCCTGTCTCAGGGGCCCTCACACGCCCTGCGCGTGAAGTGTGGCGCATATAGCCACACGCCACCTTCTTCCTCAACTTTTCGGATGTCAACGATTGCTCCGATGGAAGATCCAAGGGTACCCCCTTCATGCGCTCATCTAGTCGATCACAACCGCATTGGTTTTCGGCCGAAAAGACTTCGAAAAGTGCCCCAAATCGACAGTTGTAGGCGGCCCTAGGCGGTACGCCTCTCGATTCCAGCCATTGCTCGAACAGCCTTAAAACTCCACGAAAATACCCCCCAAAACTCTAGAATTCTTCTCCTTGATGCAAGGATCAAAAGCCCTCTATTCACTCTCTCAAAAACTTTCGAAAACACGACCAATTTTTTGCCCAAAAATCAAAACCCTGGTCTTCTTTTTATAGCAAATTTCAGCCTCTTCTCGACCAATCACTGGCCACAACTTGGCTTAGAAGAAACCCCACGCTGTATGCCCCCTCTCCCAAGCCTCCCTCGACCGTCCCATCACTGGAGATAGCCTCCATGTGAGGTAGATTTGCAGCGATCGATTTTCTGCGCATTCACACTGCATTTTCATTGTATTGAACTTTCACCCCCTTGATTCTTCCAATTCTCACTTTAGCCCTTTCCATAATACCCCTGATCTTTCTAACAATGCCACTAAGACCCACAAGTCTTGTATACTTCATTTCATCCTCCAAATTCCTGAAAAAATATCATTTTGATCTCCCTCGAGCAAAATTGAAAAATTACACTTAGGCCCGACTGATCGTTTTGACCTTAAATCCATTCATTTCAACTCGAAATCACTCAAGGGTTGTTTCATATACAAAATCTAAGTGCTCAAGACACTCTGTTGATTTTCTGAATGTTCCCTACATCGATTCGATTTTCTCGGCCCGGTCTACAGTTGTACCGGAAACTATTCCCGAACCAACTTCTTTCATCACCTAAAATCATAGCTCGTATTACTTGTCGATACCATTACATTTTCCTTGGCTATCTAAGGTTTGGGATATTCCCTCTGGTCGTTTCGATTACTTAAGACTGCGATAGTGTGTCTTATAGCCTCATTCTTTTGATAATTCCTTTTATACCCTTCATAAAATACCATTTATATCCTTAAGAAATTCCCAGGTATTACAAATGCCATGTGAGATATGGGTTGGCTATGACCTAATATTAAGTATGTTAAGATTTGGGGTCATGCCAGTTTTCTTAAAAGCTCCACATAGATAAGTTGGAGTTCATATCAGTTAAAGGTAGATTCGTAGGGTATTCTAAAGGTTTTTAGGATACTGTTTCTACTTTCTCAATGATCAAAGAGTCTTGATCAATAGAGATGTCATATTCTTGGAAAATAGTGCATTCAAGAAGGTGGGTGTCAAAAAGGAACTATAATTAGGAGGAGGTATCGTCAAAACCACATATCAATCCTAGTTAAGAAATCAATCCTAATCCTATTAGTTCCATTAATGTCATCACACAAGGACTTCGTGGATAAGGTAGAGTATCTCATCTTCCAAAATGATGTTGATCTATTATAAAGGAGATATAGGAAATGTTTTTGTATGGAGATAATGATCAATTTGACTGATCCTACTAGCTATGAGAAGGCAATATTGGTTTTTACAATGATATCAAAGTGTTTGGCTTCATTAGAAATCCAGATGAACTTTGTGTATACAAAAGATAAGTGGGAGTCCACAAGCATGACTTGTATAAGAATGACATTCTCCTTACAGGGAACGATGCTGGAATGTTGATGTTAATTAGAATGTGATTGTCCAATAAATTCTCCATAAAAGATTTGGAAGAGGTAACCTATATCTTGGGAATTCACATCCATAGAGATAAAGCCAAGAGATTGATAGGTCTTTTCCAAAGCATATACATAGAGAATATGCTAAAGGAGTTTAGCATTGAGGCTTCCAAGAAGGGTCTCGTGCTCATTCGAGATGGAATTCCACTCTCCAGATGGGATGTCTTCCAAGGCTATGTTATGTACTAGACCCAATATTGTATATGTTATAAGAGTTACTAGCAAATATCAGTCTAATCTAGGTTTGGAAAACTAGATAGCCACGAAGAATATCCTAAAGTACTTACGATGCATTATAGATATGATTCTGGTATATGGAGAATGTGAGCTCCGTGTTGATAAGTTCACAGATTCAAACTTCCTATCTGATAAAGATGATTGAAAGTCTACATCTGAGTTTGTTTTGCTATTATGGTGCAGTTAGTTAGAAGAGTTCTAAGTAAGATATGACTACAAAATCCATTATGGAAGTTGTGCATGTTATGGAATTTGATGCTATAAAGGAAGTTGTTTTGTGAAGTTCATTCTTGAACTGTAAGTGGTTCCGTCCATTGAGTTGCCAATACTTCAATATTGCAACTACTTTGGGGCTATTGCACAAGATAAGGAAACCATATCTCACTAGAAATATAGACACTTCAAGTGGTGTTTTTACTTTATCCAAGAAATAATAACACGTGGAGAAGGGCAAATGCAAAGAGTTACATCAGAGGAGGACATTACAAACCCACTAGCTAAAGATATGACATAGTCACAGTTGGATCACTATCTTAAGAAGATGTGTAAGAGACACCGGTGACAATGTAGTAGTGATATGGAAATTATTGGGTTTCGTAGAATAAAACACAGCAGAAACTTAAAAAATTTTGACCAACCAAACTCTTTGGTAGATCATGAAACCTAAAAAGATCAGATCTAGTTTGCAAGTATATAATCCTTTATGAATATAAACTAAAGAAGGAAGAACTAAACTTTGGTTATCCGATGCGTGAAACGTTCAATCTTTGTGTCATGAAGTGTCACCCACCCTCTATAAGTGATCCACACTAAAAAGAAGCTTTATCAATGCCAATAAGCATGCCCTTTGGTCTCCTTGCACCAAGAACACAAGATCTACCACATTAATTTTTCTCAAAAGTTGTTCCTCTCTTAGAGGCAAAGGCTATTCATGGCCTTAAATAGGGGAGAAAACCAACCCTAGTCAAACTAGGGTTGGAAACCAAGTCCCAACACGTTTTGGACGTGCTAGGCTGTGGTCATCCATATCTGAGCTGGTCGTGTGCATTGGACACGCGATGGTCTGTGCAAGCGAATGGGTCACGCATTAGGCTACATGCCTATGGGCGAGCCTTGGAACACAACATGTGCCACCCCTTGCCAATTTCCATCGTATTTTGTAAGACCCCATTTCGGCATAAGGCTGCCACGTCATTTAAGTGAGAATTAAATACCGAAAATGGGTATATTAGTGAAAATAAGTTGTCAAATCAATCGAAAGGAGTACTGCGAAGCTTAGTTATCAAAGGAAAATAATACATGAATTTTGTATTGGCATGTGCATTGAATTTTGTGCAATAAATTATGTACATGAAATGATGTTTAAATGATGCATAGTTGATAATGTTAGCATTGGCATGTTATGTGATGTCCATGTGGGATATGAGTTAACCCATGTGAGGTACCTAAGTGATAGCACTAGGGAAGCGTGCCAAGGGAAAATGCCCATTGGGGACCGGGTTGAGACTAGACTTCACCCTACAGGACCCAAGTGGCAGGGCTGTGAGTGGACACCACCCTGAACCGGCTCAAAGTGACGGGGTTGCGAGTCGACTCCACCCCGGGACCATTGAGCAGTAGTATTGTTCCCAGGGTGGACGTGGATTCCCAGGGATAGTGTTGATCATCAAGTGGCCAGGGTTGTGTTAGGATCCGAATGCTTTCGAGTATGAGCGTAATGCCTAGACATGATATGGGGTGATACCTGGGTTCATGTGTCGAGGTTGTCCCTCTTAAGAAGGATTGTGTTATGCTAATGTGTCGATGTGAATTTGTTGTCTTTAGAGAGATCGCATTTTTCCCGGTTAGGGTTAAGTGCAATGTGGGATTCTCTTGCGCTCAGGTATGTCGAAATATGTCGATTTTGTTCATGTTTGCATACATTCATGAAAATGTTTTTGAATTCTCGCTTAGATGATTCATCATCTAATTTGGACTATGTCCCTGGAATATTCAAACGTTCCAGATGAAGGTAGCAGCTCTAAAGGAAAGGGAGTTATCGTGATGTAGCTGTTGATTTCGTTTGTAATCATTAGCATATATTTAGTCTATGCTCGAGGTATTAGTAGTTGTTATGAGAGACAAAACTTGATGTATTTTGTTTTGAAATGTCTTGTCGAACAATTTCTACGTTATGAATAAAATGAATTCGATTATGTATTTTCGAGGTCTCGATTCTACTTTCGCTGATGTGATGATGTTGCTAGTCTTAGCTTATTCTTGAGTTAATATGCTAAGATAGTGGATCGGGATTGTCAGGATTTTGATTTATAAATGAAGGTTGTTGAAAAAAATATATCCTTGAAATTCCGAGAACAACGCCCCTTCAGGAAAGTGGGGCGTAACAGTTGGTATCAGAGAGAATTATTTATTGGAAGTCTTAAGTGACTCTGATATAGTGGGTGTTAGAGGGAACTGAATAGAAATCCCTACTTGGAGCTTTAGGGATTATTGGACGGAGTTTTATGGATTATTGATAACCTAGAGGTTCGTGATTTAGGACAAATCTTGGAAAATGATAAGGAAAGCTTTGAGTATGAGATGCTACTAGGAGAAATCTGTATGTAGCATTAAAGATTAACTGTTATTGTAGTTTGTGGATTCTGAGAGAATTAGTTAAAACATCGATTTGGAGACTCAGGGGTATTATTGAGAATTGAAAATGATTGAGTCATGGATGGTTAGTTTGATGAGACTTAACTTAGCTGTTTAGTTAGGTTTGTGAATAGGCGATATGAATCATTGAAGTTTGAATGTTAGAATGATTTGGTATTGATAAAGGATTCTAGGTAATGATGAACCTAGGATGGTTCGGTTAGTGTTATTGAGAATAAGGTTTAAGGATTCTGAAAATCGATCTTGATGATAAGGATCTCGGAGTAGATGTTACGAGGATTGATGTAGGTTACCTCAAGGAAATTACTCATGGAACGAGTCAAGTATGTATCGACTTAGAAGATGATATGTCCAAGGTATAGTCTTGATCCTCGTAGAGGTTTTTGAGTTGAAATTCGACGGTTCATGATGTGGATACGTGGGTAGGTTACCCCTAAGGCAGTTGTGAGACCCAAACACTAAAAAAAAAATTGATTTTTCGTGGCAATTCGATTTTTTTGCGGCAGTTTCAAAAATCGCCGCAAAATACCGTCTTTTGCTGCGGTTTTTAAACCACCGCAAAATACGTTTTTTGCTGCAGTTTCTTTAACATTTAGCAGCGGTTCTGAGAAACTGCCGCAAAATTCATTAAAAGTTTAATTTTAAGGCAGTTTTCAGAAAATCGCTGGTAAATTTAGAAAATAATTAATTAATTAAAAAATAAAATTCAATTTTGTGACAGTTTTTAAAAAATCGCTGCTAAATTTAGAAAATAAATAATTCATTAAAAAATAAAATAAAATTTTGCCACAGTTTTAAAAAGCCAAATTTAGAAAATAAATAATTAATTAAAAAATAAAATTGAATTTGGCGACGTCAAAATTAAAATAAAATTAAATAATGAAATAAAATTTAATTAATATTTGCGGCGATTTTTCAAATAAAACTGTCGCAAATATTTAAAAAAATTAAATAATTAAATAATTTACAAATATTAAATAATTAAATTAAAATTAATTATTTATTTAAAAAATAAAAATAATTAAAAATTTTAATTTTAAAAAAATAAAAAACATGCAGCAAAATTTTAATAATTTTAAAAAATATATAAAATCTTTATTTTATTTTTTAATCAATTAATTTATTTAATTTAATCTAATTAATTTATTTAAAATTTATTCCATTATCCTTTTAAAAAATAATCCATCAATTTATGTTTTTCAATTTATTTTAATTTATTTTAAAAAAATATAGAATATAATTTTGGAAAATGGGATTGGTTTAGTATATAAATTATATGTGATAATAACTAAGGAGGCTTCACAGATCAGCTGGTCTCGCGCACGCACGTGCGTATGGGAGGTTACGGGTTCAAATCAAGGGAAAAGAGAGGCTGCAAATTTAATTTACAGCATGGCCACGTGGCACGCGCACATACAGCCATGTGGCGCGCGCAGTGGGGGCCAAGCGCGGGCTCGAGCCCACGCCCGCAAGTAGCCAGGCACTCAGCCTTGCTTATGCATTGGTGTGGTAAATAGTGGCGGTTTTAAAACTGCCGCTAAAATTCAAAATTTTGAATTTTTTGCAACGGTTCCAAAACCGCCACTAAAATTCAAACATTTTGATTTTTTTTTTAAAATTCAATATTTTGCTTTTTTTTTTGTGGCGATTTCAAAATCGCCGCTAAATATTTAGTTTGCGACGGTTTAGAAACTACCACAAAAAATAGCATTTAGCGGCAGTTATTCCAGCAGTTGCTGAAAACTATCGCTAAATGCTTCATGATGCTTAAACCATCGCTAAATTACATGAACCGCCGTAAAATGCAAAAAAACTGCTGCAAAATGAAAAAAAAAAAACACTGTTAA
Source organism: Diospyros kaki (assembly GCA_036245055.1). Lineage (NCBI taxonomy): Eukaryota > Viridiplantae > Streptophyta > Magnoliopsida > Ericales > Ebenaceae > Diospyros > Diospyros kaki. The sequence goes on from BSEG01000012.1 coordinate 29,996,452, forward strand.
ATTCTGATTTTTTTGTAGTGAAAACCCGTTAATGAGATTGAGGTTATCTGTAAGTAAGTTTGGCAGTGGCTAAGAAAAGTGTTTTCTTTTCCCTTTTTTTTTCAGATGGTGAAAACTCAGAGAATCGCGGACCTCAACGAACCAGATGAGAGTGGTCGTAGTAGCAATCATTGTAGTCTCTCCATGAGCAGACACCATAGTCGTTCTGCAAATCATACTACAAGCCATGGGCGGTAAGAAGAGCAATCAGGTCTTAGCGAGAACAGACTTGATCGAGTGGAAAGGATTCTAGAAAATCTATTGACCTATGTAATGAGAAACGAGTCGCCGAGGCACACCTCCCGTATGCTGGATTAGTATCGCTGGTAAAGACCCCCGGCATTTAGAGGAAGGGCATGAGATGACCCTAGTATGGCTAAATATTGGATGGAACAAACCGAGAAGCTGCTCTGACATCTGCAGTGCAGTGATGAGGAGAAGGTCAATTGCGCTACTTTCATGCTAGAGGAAGAAGCTGAGAAATGGTGGCAATCAACTCAGCGAGCCTTGCAAAGGACACCCCAGCAAATAGAGTAGGATCCAAGGCCGAGACAAGTTCAGTCGATAACTTGGGAAAGATTCAAGGAAGCTTTCAACGCTAAGTACTTTCCACGAAGCTAGCAGGAAGAGAAGACTTGGGAGTTTATGAATTTGAAGCAGACAGAAGAAATGTCGGTGTCTCAATACGATGTCAAGTTTACTCAACTAATTAGGTACATGCCAATATATGAAACCGATGAGAGGCAGAAGGCACAAAAATTTTGTGGGTGGATTAAAAGTGGATCTACAGAAAGCTCTTAGCTCGTGTATTATTGACACTTACAACAAAGCACTGGACAGGGCTCTGGCCACTGAGACAAACCTACTGTGTGTGGAACTGATGGAATCAAACAAAAAGAAAAAAGATTCGAAGAGCATGGAACCCAAGTCAAGAGGGAGGAATTCCAGAGATGCCAGACCATGTTCTCGATGCGATAAAGTACACCCAGGAAAGAATTGTTCTCAAAGGCAGATCACGTGCTTTGCATATGGCGAAAAAGGACATAAGAAGCAGGACTACCCCAAGAATAAAATGGCACCTTTGACTGGGATTCGAATGGGGATTACATGTTTCTCGTGCAACCAGCTCGGTCATTACATGAGTGAATGTCTGAAAAGGCAAAAGATAGAATAGCCCAGGAAGATAAACATACCATCAGGACCTTGCACCGGACGAGTTTTCTACTTGACAAAGGAGGACAAAGAGACCTACCCGACCATGACGAAAGGTACACTGATTTTATTCAAGTAAAATTTTTATGCATTTATGAGCATGGCATATGCATTAGCTAGGAAGTAAACTTGGAAATTAGGTCTACGGTTAAGGTTAAGGCTTGAGGTTTAGAGGATCAGAAGTTGAAACGTGAGAACATATGGATCTTTTTAGGAAAGCGAAAAATTTTGAAATATGACCTATCATGGTTTGAAAATGATTTAGATTGTTTTGAGGATATATGTGACCACCTGTGAGGAGTTACAATGAGGAAATTCTATGAACTATGGCAAGCCTCGTAAGATTTGGATCATATGATAAATTCAAATTAAGAGATTGCCAAATATTAGAGATAATGTGTAATTGAGGTATTGAGGTCATTTCAAGTTGAGAGTTATTGTCAATATTGGTGATTTGAATTGTCAAGAGCAAAATTTCGAGGACGAAATTTCTTTAAAGGGGGAGAATGTAAGACCCCATTTCGGCATAAGGCTACCACATCATTTAAGTGAGAATTAAATATCGAAAATGGATATATTAGTGAAAATAAGTCACCGAATCAATCGAAAGGAGTACTCTGAAGCTTAGATGTTAAAGGAAAATAATATAGTATCAATGAGTGATTCAAGAAGTGATTTTTAGCATCAGAAGAAATTGGATTGGAAACAGTTTTTGGTACAGCTAAAATGTAGCTAAGAGTTAGGCTGAAAAATTGAATAATCGCAGGGGGCTTCCGGGAAGTCAACGAAACCTCAAGGAGGGTCATATTTGGTATATAGAACAACCCTTCAGTGGTCTTTGGAAGAAACAAAAGGATTTAAAGCCAAAACAAACATTTGGGACAAAGTGTAATTTCTTAAAATTTATCGAATTTGCCAGAGAGAGGTCAAAGAGACGATTTTTCATAATCTTCAAAAGAGGAAATGAGGGTTTTGGATCATGAGGGTCTTAATGGAAATGAAAGAAAGTTCAGGGGCTCGAGAAAGGGGGCAAAATATAAAAGTCAAAATTTAGAGGGGCGAAAGTGTAAATTTGCAAAAGAAGAAGCTTCCATGGCTAACAGCCTCTGCCGTCCATCAATCGGTTTTTTCGACAAAGGGAATCTCGAGGAAACTGGTCGAGGAAGCTCAAGGACCAAAGCCACGCCATCGGCGAGCACGAGGGTGGCCGAATTTTCAAGAAATCCGACCATAGTTCGGTCGGTTGGTCACGGCTTGCAAATCAAGTTTTCAAGGGTTTTGTCGATGCTTTTAGGTCATCCAAGGGATGGGTGAGGCACTTAAGACCTTGGTTCGAGTATCCATGACTTATGGACGGTCCAATTTTGGTTATAAATAGCCGAGTTTCATGAGAGATTTTGAGCCAAAAGTTTGGTATTTTTGAGCTTCAACTCGAGGGTCTTGCCGAATGAATTAAGGGATGAAAGCATAGGGATTTTGTTGCCCATGATCTAAAGAATATTTCTGGAGATTTTGAATCATTTTTGAGTAAGTTTGAAGGGTGTTCGAGGGCCTCCAGAAAGGTGCCAAAAATAGGCCTGTTTTCGGCCAAATCAAGGTTCTTCTGGCCATCTTTCCAAGCCATTCAAGGTTCCATTCAGATCGACTTGGAGAGGGCTACCTAGTGGTGTGATCGGGCAAGGATTCTGGTGCCAGTTTGCGAAGTGTTCGCCGAAGAAGAAGGCACGTGTGGCCTTTACACGCGACTGCTACGCGCAGCCTACTCACTTGACAGTGCGTGCAAGTGAGTTTATTTTTGATTTTTTTTTTCTTTATGCCTAGAAAAGTATTTTAGGATTTTTTGTGTAAAAATATTTAGAAAAATGTTTGAGGAAATATTTATTTTGGATTATTAGTGAGGAAAAATGGGAGAAAAATAGGTAAATATGAGGAAATTAAGGAGAAAATTATATTTGATGATTATTGGATAAATATGATGATTAGGGTGCCTTGCGGCTTAAAGTGAAGTGACTTGTGCGAAGTTGAGGTTGGCACGCAAATTGAGGCCATGCACGCTTTTCAAGAAAATTTGAGTTGCGTCTAAAGTCAAGAATTCTCGACCGAAAACTTGATTTCTTGTGAGTGTTCTAACCTAAAGCCTGGTTTTGTAAGAGTTTCTACCTGCATAAAACTTAGTTCTGATTCTTCTAAACTTGATTGATTGCTTGGAAAGGTTCTATTGCATGTGAACGTTTTTAACCTGTGATGGTTGTTTTCATGAGGGTGGTTCATCTCTAAATATTTTATGCATGTGCATTGAATTTTGTACGATAAATTATGTACATTAAATGATGTTTAAATGATGCATGGTTGATTATGTTGGCATTAACATGTTGTGTGATGTCCATGTGGGATATGAGTTGTAAACCTGCGTGTGGTACTTGAGTGATAGCACAAGGGAAGCGTGCCAAGGGAAATTGCCCATTGGGGATAGGGCTGAGACCGGACTTCACCCTACGGGACCCAAGTGGCGGGGCTGCGAGTGGACACCATCCCGAACCGACTCAAAGTGACGGGGCTACGAGTGGACACTACCCCAGACTGGCTCAAAGTGGCAGGGCTGCGAGTGGACACCATCCCGAGACAATTGAGTTGTAGTATTGTTCCCAAGGTGGATGTGGATTTCCAGGGATAATGTTGATCATCAAGTGGCCAGAGTTGTGTTGGGATCCGAATGCTTTCGAGTGTGAGCGTAATGCCTAGACATGATATGGGGTGATACCCAAGTTCATGTGTCGAGGTTGTCCCTCTTAAGCAGGATTGCATTATGCCAATGTGTCGATGTGAATGTGTTACCTTTAGAGAGATCGCATTTTCCCCGATTAGGGTTAAGTGCTATGTGGGATTCTCTTGGGCTTAGGTATGTTGGAATATGTCGAGTTTGTTCATGTTTGCATACATTCATGAAAATGTTTTTGAACTCTCGCTTAGATGATTCATCATCTAATTTGGACTATGTCCCTGGAATATTCAAATGTTCCAAGTGAAGGTAGTAGCACTAAAGGAAAGGGAGTTATCGAGATGTAGCTATTGATTTCGTTTGTAATCGTTAGCATATATTTAGTCTATGCTCGAGGTATTAGTAGTTATTATGAGAGATAAGACTTGATTTTTTTTTTTTTTGAAATGTCTTGTCGAACAATTTCTACGTTATGAATAAAATGAATTTGGTTATGTATTTTCGAGGTTTCGATTCTACTTCCGCTAATGTGATGATGTTGCTAGTCTTAACTTATTCTTGAATTAATATGCTAAGATAGTGGATCGGGATTGTCAGGATTTTGATTTATGTTGAATGAAGGTTGTTGAAAAAAAAATATATCCCTGAAATTCTGAGAACAACGCCCGCTTCGGGAAAGTGGGGCGTTGCACATTTTATTTTCTTGCTCTTTTTTTACATCCTGTGGACTTTTTCACTAGTGCTAGCTCGCCCCAAAAACTCATGAATTCATCTAGACCAAAACACTTTTTGATCCCATTGAATTTATCATAAAGCTTCTCTTTGTTTGTGTGTGACCTTATAGGTTCACTATGAAGATGGCAAAGAGCAATTAACGAATCATACTTCTGATCAAACTCTTTGATTATGATTCGTTATTTATGTCATTACATGACCAAAAATTACCATCTTGCCCCTAGACTAAGATTGACGTCTAACAACATATCATGGCCCCCATATCATAATAAAATGCAAATGACACTTCAAATGAGCATTTTAGGGACAAGTTCCAGTGATATTCAATCTCTTTATCATGATGCCCTAGTGCAGTCTAAAAGTATGGTGAAATGTTAACACTATGTGTATAAATGATAAGTCCACAACTCCTATAGTTGAATTAATAACTCTTATTAATTCTCAACTATCTGTGTTGGCCAACGACTTCTTAAGTTATGGCTTCATCATTCACTTAAGACATATGCCTTTTTTAGATTCTTATTAAGGTCGATAGATCCCATCTTGCGTACTCACCTACCTTTGTATGATTTGGATCATACCCAATAACTACCCTATAGAGACCTATCTTCCTAGACCCTATGTAGTGGCTTTAAAGCATGACGCTCCTCATACAAGATAACCTTGGTTCCTTAGGTCAAGGGATTACTAGTACCTATCGCCATAGAGAATTCCCAATTGACATTTAGTAAGAGTTACCATATTTGGGTGTTCTCAGATTAGGTCATTCAATGAACTCATTTAACAATGAGCACCTACACACTTACATTAGTGTCACCACACAAGTAGTCAATGAGATCACCTACCCCCTTGCTAGCATGCATAGTGTGTACCAATCTTACCAGTATTATAGAGGCCCCACTCTATAGTCCTACAACCAAGAATAGTTTAAGAATGAAATACAAATCATTTGGTCTCATTAATATGATCTCATCATAATCAGATTGACATCAATACATTCTTTGGGCTTCATCTAAATAGGAAAACATAAAGATGAACGTATTACCAAGTATTAAAAGAAAATACTTTTATTAATTAAAATATGTTCAAGATTTATAAGACATGCAGCCAATTCACAACTCTTATGATTTGCTCCAAGGTTAAAACTCTATCAATCTCCCACTTATGTCAAAAGGTTTTTGTGAAAGTGCCTTAGTAAATGGATCTACTATATTATCCTTGGTAAAGACTCTATCTATCCTTACATCCCCTCTCTCTATAATCTCTCTAATGATGTGGATGTGCCTTAGAATGTGCTTGGATCATTAATGAGACCGTGGCTCCTTGGCTTGAACTATTACCCCATTATGGTCACAATACACGAGGACTAGTCAACTATGGATGGAACCACTCCTAGTTCCAAGAGGAACCTTTTCATCTAAACTATTTTTTTTGTTGCCTCTGATGTTGCATTGTACTCAGCTTCACAAGTAGAGTCTGCAGTGATTTCCTACTCGGAACTCTTCTAACTCACTGTCTCACCATTCAGCAAAAACACAAATCCAAAATTGGATTTGCTATCATCTACATCATATTGAAAACTAGAGTTTGTGAAGCCCTCAAGTTTCAATTCATCTCCTTCATAGACAAGGAACATATCCTTAGTTCGTTTCAAGTGTTTAAGGATATTTTAACTACTTTTCAGTGTTCTTCACCTTGGTTGGCTTCTCCCAAATCTTTCATGGAAAATTTACTTAACAACGAAACCTTTATTGTTGCTAATAATCTTATATCATTCCCAATTAGTAGGATATTAATATAAAGGACCAAGAATGAAATTACACTCCCACTAACCTTTTTATACACACAAGGATCATTAATATTTTTTTATGAAACCAAATGATTTAACTTCATCATCAATACGGATGTTCCAACTTCTAGAAGCTTGCTTAAGACCATAAATGAATCTCTTAAAATTACACACCTTCCCTATTTGATCCTTGGGTGTGAAGCCTTTAGGTTGTTCCATCTAGATCTCCTAATCTATAAAATCATTCAAAAAGGTTGTCTTCACATCCAACTGTCAAATCTCATAGTCATAATGTGCAGTTATGGCTAGTAAAATCCTAATGGACTTAAGCATGACAACTGGTGAAAAGGTTTCCTCATAGTCAATGCCTTAACCTTTGACGGTATCCTTTTTCTAGGAGTCTAACTTTATAAGTCTCTACCTTTCCATCTGAAATGTAACTAATGATAATTACAATAGCAAGAAATTATATGTGGTTAACAATAAGAGACCAAGAGATGACTGAAATCCTAAAATTCCATTGCACTAACAATTAGGTCATATATGGGATGATAGGATCACAAAGTTGGAGAAAGATGGACTTCTAGGTCCATTAGGTTTAGACACTTATCCAACTTGTGAATCTTGCATCCTTAATAAGATTACTAAATCACCTTTTATTAGACAAGGGGTTAGGCCACAAAATTATTAGGACTTGTACATTCAAATGTATGCGGGCTTATAAATATAGTGGCTTGAGGCTATTATCAATACTTCATTAAGTTTTCCAATGATCTATCATAGTATGGGTATATTTACCTAATGAAACATCAATTTGAATCTTTTCAAAGGTTCAAAGAATTCAAGGTTGAAGTGGAAAATCAAATTGGTAAAAGGATAAAGGCCTTACGATTAGATCGTGGAGGTGAATATCTGAGTAACGAGTTTGAAGAGTTTCTCAAGGTCTCATGTATTGTATTGCAAAGGACTCTGTTAGGAACACCTCAACTAAATGGAGTTTTAGAGAGGAGAAATCGAACTCTATTAGATATGGTCTGAAGTATGTTGAGTTATACTGATTTATCTTTACTCCTATGGGGTCATGCCCTTTTAATTGTAATCTATATCTTAAGGTTCCCTCCAAATCAGTTCCTATAACGTTGTATGAGATATGGGTTGGTAGGAAACCAAGTCTTAACCACATCAAGATTTGGGGATGTACAATTTTTTTGAAAAATTTGAAAATAAAAATACTTGAAGTTAGATCTTTCAAGGGAAAATTTATAGGATATCCTAAGGATACCTTAGGATATGAGTTTTATCTTCCTGAACCACAACAAGTAGTTGTTGGCAAAAATGCAATATTTCTTGAGAAAGAGTTTATTTAAGAAGGTGGAGCAAAAAGGAAGATAGAACTTGGCAAAGAGTTTTCCACGTATAAATTTGTCTCAGAAGATATCCAAGAACCTGTTAAGAAGCCAATGCTAGATATTATACCACTCACAAGGAGAAGTGAGAGGATTTCTCGGTAGCCCAAGAGATATGGTTTCCTAAATGAACAAGAGTTGTTTTTGTTGGAGACAAAGATCATTTAGATGATCCTTCCATTTATCAAGAAGCAATATCAAATATTGATTCAGGGAGATGGCTAAAAGCTATGAAATTCGAATTGGATTCCATGTATGAGAACTAGGTCTAGACCCTTGTAAATATGTCATAAGGAATAGTACCTATTGGTTGCAAATGGGTTTACAAGAAATAGATAGGTTCAAATGAAAAGGTAGAAACCTACAAAGCTAAACTCGTAGCAAAAGGTTACCATCAAAGACAAGGCATCGACTAGGAGGAAACCTTTCCACCAATTGTCATGCTTAAGTCTATTAGGATTTTACTAGCCATAGCCATATATTATGACTATAAGATTTGGCAGTTGGATGTGAAAACAACCTTCCTGAATGGTTTTATAGATTAGGAGATTTATATGGAATAACCTAAAGGCATTACACCCAAGGATCAAATAGGGAAGGTGTGTAAGCTTAAAAGATCCATTTATGGTCTTAAGTAAGGTTCCAAAAGTTGGAACATCTATTTTGATGATGAAGTCAAATCGTTTTGTTTCATCAAAAATGTTAATGAACCATGTGTGTATAAAAAGGTTAGTGGGAGTGCAATTGTGTTCTTGGTCCTAAATGTTGATAACATCCTACTTGTCGAGAATGATATAAGATTACTATCAACAATAAAGGTTTGGTTTTCAAGTAAATTTTTCATGAAAGATTTGGGAGAAGCGGCCTATATTCTCAGGATATGGATCTATAAAGATTGAACCAAGAGATTGATAGGACTTACACAAATCAAGTATATAGAAAGAGTGTTGAAAAGGTCCAACATAGAGACTTCAAATAGAGGACTACTGCCCTTTAGACATGGAATCTACCTCTCTCATGAAATGTGCCCCAGGATACAAGAAGAGAGAGAACGCATGTCAAGGGTTCCCAATGCTTCGGTAATAAGCCTAATGTATGCAATGCTATGCACCAAGCATGATATTGCTTATGTTGTAAGTGTTACAAGAAGATATTAGTCTAACCCAGGTGAGCAGCACTAGGTTGCAATGAAAAATATCCTTATGTACTTGAGAAGAACTAAGGATTTGATTCTTATTTATGGAGAAGGGGAGCTGAAGGTGGAAGGTTACATAGATTCTAATTTTCAATTTGATGTCAATGATAGAAAGTCTATATCTAGATATGTGTTTACTTGTAACAAATGACTATTTAGTTGGAAAAGTTCCAAGAAGGATACAACTGTTGATTCTACAACAGAAACTGAATATATTGCAGCATCAGATGTAGTAAAGAAAGTTGTTTGGAAGAAAATGTTTGTGACAGAGCTTGGGGTGGTTCTTTTGATTGAGTCTGTTATGTCTCTGTTTTACGACAACAATGGAGCTATAGCACAAGCTAAGGAACCGAGGTCTCACCAAAAGCCCAAACATATTGAAAGACGCTCCCATGTTATCAAAGAGATCGTTGGTAAAGAAGACGTAAATGTGCAAAAAATAAATATTATAGAAAATGTAGCAGATTCATTAACTAAGGCTATGAACCAGAAGCAGCTAAATTTTCATTTAGATAGGTGGGGTATGAGATACCACATCGAATGATCTTAGTACTAGTGGGAGATTGTTGGATATGAGCCCTTAAGACTAGTTCTTAGTGAGAAAAGGGGACTCAATGTTATAATTCTTTAATTATCAATGAAATGGTAAGTTTACGTTTTAATTTAAACTGCAATATGCTTTAAATTAAAAAAACATATATCCATTAGTATAATAAGGAGTGGATAGCATCCTTAAGTGTTAAGGATATAAGTGATGGTTAATCCACGGTTCGTAATGCTCTAAACAAGTTCCTCGCTATAAAGTTCCTAATATGGATAATAGTAACTCGTAAACGCTAGTAGATCATCTTTCTCCTTGTTGAGTACAAGCTGCTGAAGATAAAGGGGATGTTTTGCTTTTGATATAGTTTTGATGATGAAATACCATTGTATTTTGATGATGTTTATTATCTTAATGCTCCAAATTAAATGATGATTCAAGCAATCTCAAATGTTTGTGGATGCATTGTTTTTGATTTAGGAGATTGGAAAAATAAAGTATTAAATTTTAATTAAATCTCAAAATATTGGAAAATGAAGTTAAAAGCAAATTTGTAGCATCTGTAGACTAAGTGTTAAGTTTCTTTTAAGAGAATAGTTGACTATGTGCCATGCATTTGTCCACTATGTTTTTAATCTGTCAACTATCCTTGTGGTTCTATCAACAAACCAATTTGATATGTCAACTATCAGTGTGTATTTTAAAAGGTATTTTCTTCATATTTTTGTTATGTCGACTATCCAATCTCTTCTGTTAACTATGTTTTGTTTTGTTTATGAATCTGTTGACTATCTATTGTTTTCTGTCGACTAACTATTTTCGCAGAAAGCTATAACGGCTAATTTTCTAAATCCCAACGGTCACAAACGACTAATTTTCTCTTGAAGCTTTCAGGATGCTTATAAATACAAATCAAGAAGATCAAAAAAAGGCTAAGGGATGGAAAATAAATTGATTTAAGCCTACATCTTATACTTATATGTATTTACCTTAACTATTCTTCAATTTTCTCTCTTTAAGGGTTTGATCTTCACTTATAATTATTTACTTCAAGCCTTGTATCATTTTGACAGACATTGCAACTAAGAGATTCATCTCTTAGATTCTCTCCTATTGTATATTTCTTGTATTTCCTAGCTTGTATAGCTCGAGGGCCTACTTGTATAAGTAGGAGGTTGTAATTCCTAGTCTTGGACTAGAGGACCTACTTGGTTTAAAGTAAGGGGTTTTAGCGGATTGTTTGAAAAATCCTTAGTGAGGAGGCAAGGTAGTGGATTAGACTTGGGTTAAGCCGAACCACTATATATCTTGGTGTTCTTGTATGCTTGTGTTCTTTAAATTCTCTTTATTGTCAAGCACCTATTCATTCCTCACTTGTTTCACATATCAATCTTTCATTATATTCTTATTTGTTTGAAAAAGATTTCAAAGTTTTCAAGCTATTTTTAGAATAACCAATTCACCCCCCTCTTGGTGTGTGACATAGCACCTCTTAGTTCAACAAAAGGTTGGTGAGTCTCATACCATTCTATATGAGATATGGAAGGAAGATGAGTAAGTATTTGTTACATAAACAAGTTCACTAAATGAGACTATTAACATCGAATCGCATGGATCCTTACTCATGGGTCAATGATTCAATGTTAAATGCGTATGGGCAACTAGTCCTTAGACCTAAGATGACATAAATGCATGTGCATTGGTGGACTAAAAAATCAATGATGCTATATAATTGTTCTAATAAAAAACAATTATACGTATCTATGTCCTTACTCTAGTGGTGCATGAAGTATGTGTACATCAGACATGAAATCTATCACCTCAGGGTTTGTAAGGAGGATATTCTAGACAATCCAATAATCACTTGACGATAAATCCTTGGCCGAGCTATTATGACGATGGAAAGTGTATTCCATGAGTTGTGTCATATTAGTCAAAAAGGATTTTGGTTTTGGTCATATGACAAGATTGAGAGATTTGACTTGTTGTCTATGATCTCGTACTTTCTTGGGATATAAGATGATAGAGGGATCGTATTGCACGAGGTCGTAGTAAAAAGGTTTACTATACATGTTCACATTAAATTGGGTAATCATGACATACTAGTAGATGTCACTCATGATTTATGAAAATTAATGAGATTTTTCTCATTGCCAATTTAATTGTGAACCTAGAAAGTCCCACTCAAAAGAAATCAATTTGGAGCTTTTATTTTAAAAAGGAAATAAGAATAATAAAGTAATTTTATTATGAATAAATTACTAATATTATTCAAAATTGAATTAGGATAATAAAGTAATTTTATTATGAATAAACTACTAATATTATTCAAAATTGAATTAGGATTTAATGTTAACACATTAAATCCTAAACCAAACATGTCGTAGGATTTGTGTGGGTTTCTTATAAATAAGACCATAACACATAACCCTAATAAATGAAACCAAATTAAAACTTTTTGAGAAAACGTTTTTCCTTCTTCCCTCATCTCTCTTGGATCAAAAGTGATTTTGGGTGGACAGACTTGGCATCTTACACATGGAGGATTATACGACGTGTGAACATACTCTACAATTAACTCATGCTAAAAGGTATTTATTCATTTTTTCCTCATTTAGTAAATCATAAAAATAGAAAAATGTCATACCTAAGAATTAGTTTTTCACCACGTATGATCTGATCTAATCCAACAGAAATATCACTTAGTAAAATTCAAAAGTTTGAAGAAATTTCATGTGCCTCCCCCATCCTTTTTCGTTCAACCTTCTTATTGTCGACTAGTTTCAAATGCTACCATTGGCCCCTAAATCCTCACTGCGAGGCAACCACTCCTGTTGTCGAAAATCATCGCCTACCATAAAAGACCAATCGCCAAATTAGTTTTTTCAATGACTTAAACCATGGATTTTCACCTATTTTTTCTCTCTAAACCTCTCTTCTCATCTTTCTCTTCTCTTGAGTCTCAAAACTAAAAGATATTATATAAATAAAAATTTAGTGACCTAACATGTAACCATCATGTCACCAATCACTTTCGTCGCTTCTAGTTGTTGCCTGACACCTACCACTGCCTAATCGTCGTCTATCACTACCTAATTTCTTTTATCAATCAACTAGGTTATCATTTCACCATTCATCAGTTCCCTTAATTTGATTTTTCTTATATTTTTCCCATTTGTTTTTAGCTTCGATATCTTACTCACTTATGGTCAAACAAGTTCTATCAAAAGTGTCAATATGGTTTCTTCCATGCCATCTATAGGCATTGTGAGACAATTTAATCCAATTTGCATCCATTCGCTTGAAATCTTGGATCAAAGTGGGCTACTTGTGTTATTCATTGTGTCTCAAACAAATTTTATCGTAATTTTTTAAGATTGATTATTTTTTATTCAAGGATCAATTGTGAAATCCAATTATGTTGTGTTCTCAATTATGCCTATTTTGACACCCATCTTTCAAATTGTTTTAGTTTGAGCTTGTTTGAATTTTATTTGATTTCTAAGTAAGCTATCCAATCAACTAGTTGTGTGTTTTGACCAACTTCAGGCTCTAATAATTTGTAATCTATTTATCAATTTTTGACAAATTTGGGTCCCACAAGTTTATCTTAACATCATTCACAATGCCCAATATTGGGCTCAACCCAATTTGATTTGGTTTTTTTTTTTTCCAATTTTGCGTTCAAAACCACCTCATTGGCAACGAGAAATTTGCTTACATGTTTCTTTTTAGCTTTTCAACGAATTTTGCTTGAGCCCAATTCTTCTTGAATTTATGTTTGGCTAGCTTGGGTTCCTCCCTGTTGTTGCCAAAAATACAACAATTAAAATTTATGATGTGGGGTTCACGTGAGCTCGGTGTCGGGTGAAGTGAGGTTACCGTCAAAGAAGTTGCCTCAAGGGAGCCTGCCACATGGATGTTTCCTGCAAGGATTTCGCCACAAGGATTTGTCTTGCCACAAAGGTTCAACCACAAGGATCTTCCTCGCCACGAGAATTTGTCTTGCCACAAAGGTTTCGCCACAAGGATTTCGACACAAGGATCTTCCTTGTCTCAAGGTCTTGCCGCAAGTATTCGACTTCGCCACAAGGTCTCGCTGCAAGGATTTGACTTCGTCACAAGGTCTCGCCACAAGGATCTTTCTCCCTGCAAGAATTTCACCACAAGGATCTTCCTCGCCGCAAGGATTTGATTTCCCTACACGGTCTCACTGCAAGGATTTGACCCTGTTGATACTCAAAAATGAGTTAGAAGGCTCGCAGGAATCCTCACCTGTGACCAGCCTCTGATGCCTAAGTCAGTACCAGATCCAGATAACTATTCACAAAAATAGTAAAAAATGCAATCAAGGTCTCAAAATTTTACCAAAATCAAAAGTCTTCCTCAATGTCTTATAGTTGGGTATTTATAGCGTCTGATTCTCAAGGATGGCTAGTGCTGACACATGGCGATTTCTAAATGAAGTTTAGGTTTCATCGAGAGGGGGAGCTTGCCACGAGGCTAGCCCTCACGGCCAGTCTTTAGTCATGAGGCAGCTCGCGGCAAGGCTGTCGCGAGGCTGGCCCTCAAGGCTAGCATCTTGCCTCAAGGCTGGCCCTTGTGGCTAGCCTGCAGTCGCGAGGTAGCTCTCGGCCAGCTTCTTGCCACGAGGCCACTTTGCGGCAAGCTTTTGCCGCAAGCCTTTATTTTTTATTAAAAATTCCTCATTTTTCCCCCGATTTTTCATGGCACAACACTCCTAATGCTCAATAATTTGCCAAATTACTGTTAAACTCCTTTTATCTTGTGGCTATCTTGGGTTCCTCTTGAGGATTTTCTTGTGAAACCTATTTGAATTATCCAAAAAAAAAAAAATACTACTATTAAATAGTTTATTTTAACAATTTCCTAGGAGTAGTATATAGCATATTAAACTACAATAAAATTCCAAATGATGGTTAAGTCTAGTTTTTAGGCAATTTAGTTTCATGAATGTTCAAATTTTTTGAAAAGAAAAATATATGTTTGATTTGGTAACAAGTACATAGTATAGTCATTTGGTCAAACTAGTTGATTTTAACTCAAATTCAGGAAGTTCAAATGTTGATAAAATCAAATGATTTTCACATATATTGTAGCCCATCAAGTGACCTTGGTAAAAAATGTATGGATCATATGAAAAAGTAGAGATTTGATCAATCAAATATACTTGAGATATAAAGTGTGTCAAAGTATGAGTGAGATTGTGAACAATTAGCTTTATATAATTTTTCAAATAGTCAAGTGGTGTCCTTTGAAATTGATAGTTTTATACAAGTTTATCTTATGAGTGTCCTGGTAGTTGTATAATTTGATGAATTTTGATGATGTTTGATATTTTAAATATTTGACTTTGATGGGGTATTAAGTAGCAATCATGTTAAACAAAAAGTCTTGGAGTCTCTTGAGGCTAAGAGTGGGCTAAAGAAAACTCAAAAAAAGTATAAAATGATAATATTATTGAAATTTGATCTAAATATGTTTAGATACTTTTAAATTGTGATTATCACTCTTAATCATGATTTTAAAATAAATAGTTACATTTTTAAATAAATTAAGGAGGAAACTCTCTAGTGATTATTGGATTAACTTACTTCATCAAAAGAAAATGTAGTAAGGCTAGGGGATTTAGTATAAGAAGCAAGGGAGAAGAAATTAATTTAAGTTTGAAACTTGAATTAATTATTTTATTTCAAAAAACATTCCTCTTAGTAACACCTTAAGAGATCGAAGGGTTATTGTAATACCTCATGTTGGCATGAGGTTGCTGCGTAATTTAAATGAGTTCAAAATACTGACAAATTAGCTTGATAGTAAAATAAGTCACTGAATCGATGACAAGGAGCACCTCGGAACTTAGATGTCTAAAGAAAAGGATAGTCATTGACGAGCGTCTCTAAACGAGATTTATGAAACTGAAAGCAATCAGAATAGAGACAGTTCCCGATACAGTTAAATTATAGTCTGAAAAACCAAATGATGGTAAGAGACTTCCGGGAAGTCAACGACATCTTGGGAAAGTTCATATTTTGCATAAGGAATGACCTTAAATGGTTTCGGGATGAAACAAAAGGGTTTGCGATCAAAACATGCATTTAGGGCCTAAGTGTAATTTTTAATTCTAGTTGAAAAGGGGTTGAAAATGATATTTTTCTAAATTTGTTGGGCCAATTGAGAAACATGGGACATAGGGGTTCAAGTGGTAAAATATCAAAGTTTAAGGACTTAAGGAAGAAGGCTAAAATGCAAAAGAAATAATTAAAAGGGTAAAAGTGTAATTTCTAAAACTTGCTGCCAGCAGCATGGCCGACCTGCCGTCGCACGTGGAGCCCAAATTCGGTGATGGGACGGCCAGATCTTGCCAGGGTATGGAACATTGTGGGTGACGCAATGGTCGGTGATTAGCTGAGAAATGGTTAGTTCTTGCCTATAAATAGCAAAGGTTTTGGCTGAATATCGAACATCAAATTGCTCACGTTTGAGAGTGATTCAGAGTTTTGGATAAAGGGCTTTTGCTCTTGAGTAAGTGAGGATCATTTCTGGAGATTTTGGGAGGTTTTGAGGCTGGTTTGAGGGTATTTCGAAGCTTGGCTAGAAAAAGCATAGTCACCGGAGCCAAATTTTCTTGCCTTCAATTGAGGCACTTTCGGTTGTTTTTTTGACCCATAAAGGGTGCTACCGTGATTGGAACAAGGAGTAGGCCAAGGACGAAGGAAGAAACCAACCATTGGAGCGTCGTCAGCAACTAAAAAAAGGTAGAAGACGACCGGCATGTGCGTTACAAGCGCAAGTCTTCACGCGCAAGGCGATTGGCTAACGCGTGAGGGCACGTGGGGATGAGGTACTTTCTAGAATTTTTTTAATATTTTTTAAAAAAATATTTTATGAATTATTGTAACTCCCCAGTTTCCCAAAAGGGGGAGAAGCGAGCGTTATTCTCGGAATTTCGGGAACATAAATTTTTTCCTCATTAATCGCCCATCATTTACTCAACATAATTCGAAATCCCGACAATCCCGAGCCATTATCTCAGCATATTAACTTGCTGAGGCTACAACATCATTACATCAGTGGAAGCAGAATCGAAACCTCGACATACATTACCGAATTCATTTCATTCATAATGTAGAAATCGTTCGACAAGACATTCAAAACATAATACATCGAGTCTCATCTCTCGACAACAACTACTAATACCTCGAGCATAGACAAAATGTAAGCTAGCAATTACAACGAAATCAACAACTACATCTCGATAACTCCCTTTCCTTTAGCGCCACTGCTTTCACCTGGAACGTTTGAATATTCGAGGGACATAGTCCAAATTAGATGCTGAATCATCTAAGTGAGAGCTCAAAAACATTTTCATGAATGTATGCAACATAAATAACATTGAAAATACTTTAACATTCATTCAACATAAACTCATTCCGACATACCTCAGCCCAAGAGAATCCCACGAAGCACTTAACCCTAACCGGGGAAAATGCAATCTCTCTAAAGGCAACTCATCCACATTGAACACTAACATAACGCAATCCGGCTTAAGAGGGGTAACATTAACATATCTCTCCGACATCTCTAGAACAATTGTTACCTCTCCCTACTCGGGAAGGTCAAGATCAACGCAGGAACCCGGCTCTCACCACTATTTCGTCAGAGATTACGTTCTCACTCAAAATCACTTGGATCCATATGCCAATGCCACGACCACGACCCTACTTAAGAGGGACAACCTCACGCATGAACTCGGGTATCACCCCTTATCATGTTAGGCATTACGCTTGCACCCAAAAGCAGTTCAGATCTCGTCACACCCTGGCCACAAGATGATCAACACTATCCCTGGGAATCCACGTCCACCTCGGGAACAATACTACCGCTCAATGGTCCCGGGGTGAAGTCCGTCTCAGCCCCGCCACTTGAGCCGATCTAGGGTGGTGTCCACTCGCAGCCCCGCTACCTGGTCCCATTAGGGTGAAGTCCGTCTTAGCCCTCTCCCAGTGGGTATTTTCCTTTGGCACGCTACCCTAGTGTTATCACTCAAGTACCTCATACAGGTTGACGACACAGATCCCACATAAACATCATAAAACATGCCAATACCAACATCATAAACCATACATCGCTTAAACATCATTTCATGAACATAACTTATCGCATAAAATCAATGCACATGCGTAAAACATTTAGGGACAAACCGCCCCCTTTTAAAACCATCATCTCGTGTTAAAATCGTTCACATGCAACAAAACCTTTTCTGTGAAATCAAATCAAGTTGTAATAGACATTTCCACATAACAAATCATTTGCATGAACAAATCCAATTTTATGCAGGTAGAACACTCACACACATCAAATCATTTACATGATAAATCGAGTTTTAGGGGTTGAACTCTCACTTTTTGACGTAACTTAACTTTTCCTTGAAAAGCGCGCACTACCTCGATTAGCGGACCCAATCTCAACTTTGCACAAGTCACCTCGCCTTAGGCCTCAAGGCACCCTAGACATCATATTTATCTCCATAAGTATCAACATATCATTTTTCCTTAATTTTCTCTCATTTTCCCATTTTCTCCATTTTTCCTCTTCTAAAATTCCAGTAAATACTTCTTTAATAATTTCCCAAAATCTTACTTCACCAAAATTCATAATAATCAACTATCTTCAAAGGAAAATTATTGATCTTACCTCGATGCTTCGATATCACGCAAAACAAGGCTCTTTGATGCTAGAATTGAGACACCAGAAACTCCAAATCCAAAACTAATTGCACACACTTCACGATCTCGATTTTTCAAGATTTTAGGAATTTTTTGCAATTTTTTCCTCACGCGCTCAAGGAATGTGCCCCACGCGCCTGCGCGTGAAGCCAGCGCGTGTGATGCACACGCCTTGTCTTCTCCGACGAGCACTTCGCCGACCGGCCACCGGATTTTTCCCTAGATCACACCACTAGATAGCCCTCTTCAAGTCGATCCCAATGGCACCTTGAATGGCCTAAAAAGATGGCCGGAAGCCCTCCGATTGGCCGGCTAAATCCTCGACCAACACTACCGCCACTGAACTCCGGCGATGCTCGAAAACTACTCAAACGCTAATGAAAACACTTAAAAATTTCCAGAAACATTGCTCACCTCATGGGCTTCAAAATCCCTATGCTTTGAGCCTTTAATTCATTCGTTTTCCCCCTCAATTTGAAGCTCAAAAATGCCCCAGATTCAGCCAAACCCTAACTCGCGACTTGGCTATTTATAGCCTCAATTGGACCTTGAAATGGGCATAGGTGATCGACCCAATGCCTCTAGCCTCTCGCCCATCCCTTGGTCGACCCAATTTCATGGACAAAAGGCCTCGATTGGCCATTTTCAGGTCGCGGCATTGCCGCGACAATCCGACCGCCCATGGTCGGATTTCTTGAAAATCCAGCCACCCTCGATGCTCGTTGACGGCGTGGCTTGGGTCCCCGAGCTCCCTTGACCATTTCCTTGGATTCCCCATGGTCAGAAACTCCAATCAACCTTACTGGTCGGCCATGGGTTCTCCTAATTTTCTAAAATTCCAGTTTTGCTCTTCACCTTTCTTTATTGCACTTTTGGCCCCTCTCATCAACCCTTGAACTTTCTTTTATTACCATTAGGATCTTCATGCTTCAAAACTCATACTTCCTCTTTTGAGGATCTCAAGAAATCGTCGTTTCGACCTCCCTCCGACCGATTCGACAAATTTTAAGAAATTGCACTTTGGCCCGAATTTTCGTTTCGGCCTTAAATCCATTTGTTTCTTCCAAAAACCACTTAAGGGTTGTTCAATACACCAAATATGACCCTCCTCAGCGTTCCGTTGACTTCCCAGAAGCCCCCTACGATTATTCAATTTTTCGGCCTTACACCTAGCTGTATTTTCGCTGTACCGAAAACTGTTCCCAATCCAATTTCTTTCGATGCTAAAAATCATTTCTCGACTTGCTCATTATCACTGTCTAATTTTCCTTTGATATCTAAGTCTCAGGGCACTCCCTTCGATTGATCCTGACAGCTTATTTCTACTATTAAGCCCATTTTCGATATTTAATTCCCACTTAAATGACGTGGCAGCCTTATCCTAAAACAGGGTATTACAATTATGGTAGAGAAAAATTTAGGAAAAACCTTAAAGAGGTATTTAGTTTGGAATTATTAAGGGAAAAACAGAAAGAAAATAAGGAAAAACTATAAAAAAAAATAAATATTGATATTCCTTTGAATAATAGGATGGCTAGGGATCAATGAGGCTCAAGGTTAAGCAATAGTATGTTGGACTAGGAGGTGATATGGCACACTTCAAGAGGGGGGTGAATTGGTTATTTTAAAAATAGCTTGACAACCTTGAAATCTTTTTGACCCAATTGAGGTTTTAGTGATTTAAAACATAGAACATATAAAATGACAAATGTAAAGTAAGAAGGATAAATGACACAAAGGTTTTATAGTGGTTTGGTTTTAATCAAGCCTAATCCACTACCTTACCTCCCACTAAGGATTTTGAACCAATTCACTAAAACCTTCTACTTACACAAGTAAGACCTCTAGCTGCACAAGCTAGGAAATACAACCTCATACTGAAACCAAGTAGGCCCTCTAGCTACACAAGCTAGGAAATACAAAAAGTATAATAAAGAGAGGATTTAAGAGATAAATCTCTTAATTACAAGATCTCTCAAAAATGATATAAGGCTTGAAGTAAATAATTACAAGTGAAGATCAAGGCCTTGAAGAGAGAAAATAGAAGCATAGTTAACGTAAATACAGATAAGTATACAATGTAAGCATCCCAAGAGTTTTGCCCAAAATTAGTCGTTTTGTGACCATTGGAGATTGAAAAACTAGTCGTTATAGCTTTATGCGAAAAGAGTTAGTCAACAGAAGAAAATAGATAGTCGACAAAAGAGATGGGATAGTTGATAGAACAAAAATATGAAGAAAATTTATAACATTATACACAAAAATAGTCTACAGAGACATTTTTGTAGTCAACAAAAATTGCACAATAGTCAACAGAACAAAACATATAGTCGACTATTCATAGACATAGTCGATAGAACATAGACACATAGTCGACTATTCACCATTGTTTTAAATATCAGATCGGTTTAACTAGGAACCAATGGCCTATCTGGTCCAGTTTAACATAAAAAATCAAATATCCTTTAATCCGGTCAAAACCAATCAAAATCCAGTCAGACCGATGAACTAGGAACCGAGTTGACCCCAATTTTTTCACCCTCTCACTTATTTTTAAATTTTTAATTTTTAATTAATTCTTTAATAACATATATAACAATTATATATAAAATATTAGTTATATTTTAGTTAATAATAGCATTTCTCATAATAATATATAGAATATTAATATTTTAAATATATATTAAAATATATATTTAATATATATTATTTAATTATAAAATGTATATATATGACATCATCCGGTCGGACCACTCCGGTCTAACCGATTGGACCAACTAACCCGTGACTCAATTAATAGGCCGGTTCGCTCTCCGATCTAGTTTTTAAAACATTGTTATTCATAGGCATAGTCGACAGATCAAAAACATAGTCGACTATTCAAGGCATAGTCGATAGATGCAAGGCACATAGTCAACTATTCTCTTAAAACAAGTTAACACTTAGTCAACAGATGAACAACTTAACACTTAAGGCATCATTTAATTTAGAGCATTAAGGTAATAAACATTATCAAAATATAATGGTTTTTCATCATCAAAACTCTATCAAAGATAAAACATCATAGTACGCCTGGCACGAAATTTGTTGTTCATAATACAATGGTTTTTCATGTGTCTATGCTCGTAAACAAAACCATAGACACATGAAACACAACCATAGAAGGCTAAATTTGTTGTTCTAATGTATAGCGGAGTCAAAATCAATCAACACAAATTCTCCAACTTATCCAAAGGTGAGATCAACCCTAAGAATATGGAGATCATGACAAACATGTTCGAGACATCAATAAACCCAATAAGGCATTACTCTACATTCCAAGCTTCACAACAAGGCAAGTTCCATCTCCATTCTTATTATTTTGAGTGGTGTGTTCCATCTCCATTCTTATTATTTTGAGTGGTGTGTCTAAGTCTCCACCTTTATACACAATAAGACACCTCTCACTCTACAAGAATATAATTATATATAAACCAGCAAAAGACGAAACTTTTTTTCTTTAAATGTCATATGGGCTTTCCAAGGCACTCTTAATAAATAATCTCTTAAAATAGTATTTGTTAACCAAGATATAAGGTAAAAAAATTGTTAGATATGGAAAGCATTTCAAATGTTTGTCATTTTCAACATATTTGTTAAAAATATTTGGTGACTCTCGAAAAAGAAGTTACGTGAGTTCTTATCTTGATTTGTCTAGATATACTTATCTCCCCTCTCGCCCTCCCCTCAAGATAAGTATATATTGATCCTTACAATTAAGAAAAAAAATGATGTTTATGTCCTTTAATGCATTTCAAAAATTTAACAAAAAATTTGATAAAAATGTTAGAATATTTCTCAGTCTTATCTTAATCATTTCATATTTTGATCCGAAAAGCATTCCGATCTTATCTTGATACTCTTTTATCTTACCCATTTTAACAAACGCTACCTAAACCCATATCAACCTTCTAGCAATTGGTGTAATCCAACAAACATTTAACATTGGTGGATCTAAACATTGTTACTGTATTTTGCTAAGTTTTTTTTTTAATTTATTTTCAATTTTTGAATAAAAGAGGTATTAAAATTAAGTCAAAAGAATATAGAGGAAATAACTAGTAGAATTTCAATTTGAATCATAATTACTATAAAAAATGGTTGACCCGTCATATTAAACTTCATCAAAGAACATATATCATAGTGACTGATGATCACAATTAATCATTTGGGCCTCACAATTTGGGCTTGAAATTAAGAAACACTCCAATTAATTAATTTCATGATGAAAATTATAGGGGAAAAAAAAAAGAGGGCAAATTAAGGAAGAAAATCAATGGTCTGTGTGAACCCAAATCGTATAACAACGAAATCTGATGACAGGCAGGCGCCCGTGGTTTTGCGGGTTGATTGTTTTCCACGTCACTAGTATTTTTATTTATCAATCCTTCCAACATTCCAACTGTCCCTCAAGTGTGATGTTTTGGATCAAACTGGTGGGCCTAAAGACTATCAAATCCTTCTCAAACACAGCTCCTAAAAAATGACACTTTTGTGCCCAAAAAAAAGGTGCTCAAAATGAAGCCGAAATGAATTAAATGTCATTCACATTCTTTGGCGGCAGGCAATGGGAACGGAAAGAGTTGGGGTTTGGCAAGGCAGGCGTACAAAGCCGACCATGTGATGTGCATGTAGTAGTATTAGTATTATTATTATTAAAATGTTTATTTTTATGATTTTAAATTGCTATAATATTTTTTTTATTTCTATGGTTAAATGTAAGTATGAAACCATTAGGTTAGAACTTGTTCTAAGTTTGCGTCTTCCTCTCACTTATTTACATATAATTAAAATATTTTTAATGACACAAAGTAAAAATCGAATCGGATGGAATGGAATGTGTTTCTCTGGAGTCAGGCAACCTGTCCCACGGGGCTGGCCTGGCCTGGCCTGGGCCTACATAATACATTATGAAGTTTACTCGGTTTCCACGATGGAAGAATTCTTTCGTACTTAAGCCGATGCTATATGGTAGGTTGGGCGTCAGATGGGCTTAACATTTGGGAGGGGGCACTTGTGGCGAGGAACCATGGGATTCCCTTCATCAATTTTAATATTGAAGTTTCCTTTTTTATTTTATTTTTCTGAATTTTCAATCTACCGATGAGCTCTTTTCGTGATTTCATATTTTAAATTTTATTAATAATAATGTAATAATTATGATTTAAAATCTTAACTCATTTGTGATTGACTTTTTAATTTGATCGTGATTAAGATTTTGAAATTGATTGTAATTATGATATTGTTAAATTTAATTTTGAGTTAAATTTGTCTCATCTGAAGGAATATTCTCATGAATTATTTTCTGATCAGAATATTATTTTCTATATACATCCATAGATAAATTTAGGTATATAAATAGATGCACAAGTCACTAGAATTAGTGTGTTAATATCACTTTTGTTATAATAATATTTACTTATTGATATTTTATTCTTTCTACCCATAATCTTTTTCGATATGAATTTTTCACGTTAAATTATGTGTTCGTGGGTGTGATTGATGGTTTGATTGTAACTTATTTTCAATCTAATTTCATAACAAACTCGTATCAGAGCCGTTGGATCAAACCATCAACTATTGGCAAATTTCAACTGTAAGATCTACACATTTTCATCATCTTTCAGTTCGATTTCAAGTTGCCAAACCCTAGCCGCCATCATCATTCGACCAACCACCACCTCTAGTTCTTGCTCGGCCGACCACTTGTCAACCTTTGTAATATCTCATATTTTCGTAAGGTTGCCACGTATTTTAAACGAGTTTAAAATATCGAAAAGTTGGTTTAATAGTAAAATAAATTGTCAAATCGGCAACAGGGAGTGCCTTAGGACTTAGATGTCTAAAGATAAGGGTATGGCATCGACGAGCGCCTCGAGATGAGATTAATGACGTCGAGAGAAATCAAATCTAGGACAATTTTTGGTACACCTAAGTTATAGCCTGAAAGACCGAATGATGGTAAGAAGCTTCTAAGAAGTCAACGAAACCCTGTAGAGACTTTAATTTTGTGAATAGAACAACCCTTAAGTAGTTTCTAGACGAAACAAAAGGGTTTATGATCGAAACATATATTCAGGCCTAAGTGCAAATTATTAATTTTGGCTGAGAGTGGTCAAAACGATGGTTTTTCTAAAGTTTTAGGGGTGAAATGAAAATTTTGAAACTTATGGGGCATAATGGAATTGTTGGATAACTTAGGGGCTTCAAAGAAAGGGCCAAAATGGAAAAGGCAAGAAGCTGGGGGCCAAAATGCAATTTTTAGAATTTCTACAACAAGGCATGGCCGATCTGGCTGCCAAGCATGGGCCAAAATCCGATGATAGGATGACGCCATCTTGCCAAGGCATGGTCTCTATCGTCCTAGGAAGTTTGTGGGAGACGTAATGGCCTTTGATTGGGCGAAGAACGATTGCGGTTTGCCTATAAATAGGCAAGGGTTTTAGCCGATTTTGAGCATTCCATTGCTCGAGTTTGAGAGTGATTCAAGGGAAATGGTTAAGGGCTTTTGTTCCCTAGAGTGTGAGGATAAATTCAGGAGTGCTTGGGAGAGTTTCATGTCGATTTGGGTGAGTTTTGGGTATTGGTTGAAGAGTTGCGATTTAGACCCAAGACTTTGGGCGGCTATTTGAAGGCTTTTCTGGTGGCCTTTCAAGCTCTAAGGCATGCCATCATGGTCAGAATACCGAGAAAAGCAAAATGGAAGAGAGAAATTATGGTTTCGTGGTTAAACCAGGTGGCTGGCTGCGAGCAGCTCATTGGGGAAGAAGACCGAAGAAGGCGCGTGAAGCGTATGCGCCAAGCAAATGGCTACGGGCGCGTCGCAGCGCGTGAAGAGGTAAGGAAAAAAGAAAAAGAGGAAAAAGAAAGAAAAATAGGAGAAGTTCGAAAAAAATTCCAGAAAAAATTTCAAAAAATCAAGGATTTTATTTTATGAATTTTTGTCAGAGAAATTTTTGGAAAATATTGAAGGAAATATTTATTTTTTGATTTTTGAGAAAAAAATTGGTAAATCGAGAAAAAAAAAAGAGAAAAATCCTAGAAAATTCTTAAAAATTAGGAATATTATTTTATGAATTTTTGTGGTGAAAGATTTAGAAAAATGCTTGAGGAGGTATTTATTTTGGAGTATCGAGAAAATAATAGGAAGAAATTTGAGGGAAATTATGAGTAATTAGGAAAAATTAGATATATTGATTTTTCTTTGAATGCATATGATGTCTAGGGTATCATTGAGGCTCAAGGGTGAGCAATAGTGTGCCTGGCACAAAAATCCAGATTGGACACAAATTTCAAGGAATTTCGAATCAAGTACAAGATGAGACTCCTATACTCCAAATCTTATTTTCTTTTGTATGAGACTCCAGTACTCAAACTCCTATTTTTGTGTAAAGCTCCTATTGCATGAAATATGTTTTGTGTAACGCTCCTGTATGCAAATTCTTGTTGTTCTCTTACGTGAAATTGTGTTGCATATATGAAATGTGTTTCCTTGGAAAATATATGCCGTTGGTTTTTATTTGTTGCATTTATTAAAATTCATGTAGCCATACTATCTTACCTATTTGTTGTTAACTGAGGGCAAAAGTCTGGATATCCCCCAAGAGACGCTATGCGTGCGCCATCGAGAAAGCTCTTGTGGGGAAGACCATAAGCCTAAAGGACAATGGATGTAGTACTTGCATGAGGTCTATGAGATCGGACCAGGGTGTAATGGTTAGGGACCTCCCGAGAGGCACTATGCGTGCACCATTGAGAAAGCTCTCATTGGAAAAGGCTGACATGTTCACGAGGCACTTCGAAATAGTCTTCGTTGTTTTCTCATACGTTTTATACCTGTTCATGCATTTATATAAACTGTTTTGGAATTCTCACTAGAAGATTCATCTTCTAATTGGACCATGTCCTTAGAATATTCAAATGTTTCAGGTTCAAGAAGCGGTTCCAAGGGAAATGAGATAGCTGAAGAATATGCTTATCTCACCGCGTGTAGTATGTCTAGCATGTTTTGATTATGTGCGAACTTATGTATGTTTTGGTTATGTTTGAGACATTTGATTGTTGCTTCGAGAGATGGTATCCATGTAATGCGCTTTGAAAACGTCTCAAACAGCTTCTTATATTATAAATAAAGCATTATGGTTGTGAACCATATCAGGTTCGATCAAGCTTTGGCATTTGAAATTTTAACACCTATCTTAGCTATTCGATTAATGGGATTGTTAAGTTGAGAAAGTGAAATTAGGGTTTCTAGAAATTTGTGTGATGTATGTTAGTGATTATGGTGTGAAAAAAAAATATATTCTCGAAATTCTAAAATATAACACGCCCAAAAAATTTTGGGGTGTTGCACCTCTCCATTGACCCTTCTAGTTCCTTGTTATACTAACATGGCTGCACCCCTTGCTAGCTTCGATGAACCTGATTTGCATTCTTTGGTTGCACTTTCTAGTCACCTTTTTCATCTTGCCCCTATACATCGTGATCGCTAATATTTTTCCTTCAACTTGATCATTTTTCGAAGCCATAGTCAACAACTTTCACCTCTGCCACCGTCGATCTGTTCTCTTCCAGTCGCTTCTACCTCCTTGTTCAACCAACTATTAGGCTTCCCATTAAAAGGCCTTTACCGTGACCGATGACATTTTAATATAGTCATCCCCATTATCGATCAATGGCCTCTTTTTGGTCCACCGCCATCCTTCTCGATTGACAACCATCAACCTCACTCCTCAAACCGTCACCTTTGTCAATTATTAGCCTTCTTGCTGCCGTCCATTGTTGCTTCTGCCATCAATAGTCATTCTGAGCTTCACCCAAATCCTTGCCTAAATCTGGATCTGGTCTGACCTGACCCATTAGTCCACTCTAGACTTACTTCAAATTTGGTTAACCTAGAGTTGACCCATTAGGCCAAATCTAACCTACCAGATTCACCAGACAAATCCAATTTGATTTTTTACCCAAATTTGGTATTTTGGTCTATTTTTAATTTGGTTTCTCATTTAAATTATTTGATATTATTCGGGGTTATTTAATGGCTACGTTGATGAACGATATTCCCTTGTTTTAACCGAAATATTAGATTTTCACTATGGCAGATTAAGATGCATGCAATTTTAGCACAAATGGATTTAGATGATGCACTTTTAGGCTTTAAAAAATGATAAAATCATGGAGTACTGAGGAAAAGTAGTGTCAAGATCATAAGGTCTTGTCTCAAATACATCTACATTTATTGAATCAAATTTTACAGAATATTTTGAAAGAAAAAATTGTTATTGCTCTATGATTGAAACTGGAACAGTTGTGTATGACGAAAAGTTTAACTAGTAGGTTGCATCTCAAGCAAAGACTATATTCTCATCGAATAGAAGAAGGTACGTCTATTGAAAACCATTTAAGAGTTTTTTAAAGAATTATTTATGATTTGAAAACCATGTAAGTTAAGTATGATGATGAAGATTTCAGTCTAATTTTCTTATGTTCCCTACCAGTCTCGTATTCCAACTTTTAGAGACACCATACTCTAGAGTCATGATACTCTCACCCTACATGAAATTTATGATGCTTTATTTTTGAAAAAGAAAATTGATAAGGAATTATTAGGAAATTTTGAAATCAGGGAGAAGGTATGTTGATTGGAGGAAGAACATCTGATAGAAAATTCTGATGGTAGAGGAAAAAGTAGATCCAAGTTCATAAACAAAGAAAAAACTTGTAATTATTGTAAAAAGAAATAACACATAAAGAATGAGTGTTATAAGTTGTAGAACAAACTAAGAGATAAGAATTTGACTAGATTGGGAAATAGAAAAAAACTTTCGATGAAACTAATATTGTTGAAAATAACAGTAATGATGGAAAACTTATGGTGGTAACTAATGAAATTACCAAACTTAGTGATGATTGGATTCTCGACACAACATACACGTTTCATATGTCTCCTAATAGGGATTGGTTTTCGACATATAAAACTTTGATTTATGGTGATATTGTAATACCCAAGAAATTAGAATTATTAGGAAATAAGCATTTTATTAGAAAAATGAAATTTCGGGGAAGATTGGTATCTAAATAGCTCAAAAAATTAACCGAATCGACTATAGGGAGTGCCCTGGAGTTGGGATATCTAAGGAAAATGATACGTCATTGACAAGCACCGCGAGAAATGATTTTTAGTATCAAGAGAAATCGAATTAGGAACGATTTTTGGTACAGCTAAAATGCAACTGCGATTTAGGCTGCAAAACCAAATTATCATAGGGGACTTTCGTGAAGTCAACGAGACCCAAAGAAGGTTCATATTTAGTATATAGAATAAACCTTTAGTGGTTTCAAGAAAAAACAAAAGGATTTATTGTCAAAATGAAGATTCGGGCCTAAGTATAATTTCTTAATTTTACTGGATAGAGGTTGAAATGACATTTTTTTTGGAATCTTCGGGGATGAAATGGAAATTATAGAACTTGTAGGTCGCAATGGAATTATTGGGAAGCTCAAGGGCTTTAAGGAAAGGACCAAAAGTTCAAAATGAGAAGAAGCTGGGGTCAAAGTGCAATTTTGCAAAATTGCACAAAGAGCAATTGTGTCATGGCCAACCAAGCTTTCTCTACCACCTCTCATCACCGAATTCAATGGAGAAATACTCAAGGAAAGTAGCCTAGGATGCTCTTGGGTCGAGCCTAGGCCAACAATCGGCCTTGTTGTTGGCGAAAATGGCAAAAGTTTTAGCCGAAAGTGGCCAAAAAAATCGAGCCACTAAAATCATCTTTTGAGGGCTGTCTTCGAGGATTTTGGATCGATATGGGGCAGATAAAGGCCTCAGGGAGGTTGGATCAACCAACCATGGGCATTTAAAGGCTCGGGGTTGCCTATAAAT
Organism: Diospyros kaki; assembly: GCA_036245055.1. NCBI lineage: Eukaryota > Viridiplantae > Streptophyta > Magnoliopsida > Ericales > Ebenaceae > Diospyros > Diospyros kaki. The sequence continues at coordinate 30,025,756 of BSEG01000012.1, forward strand.
AGAGGTTTTTGGAACGGCCGAATGAAGTGAAAACTTAAACTCTCAGATCCGAGACTTTGGGAAAAAATTGAGAGCAACAGATAAAGGGGTTTTGTTCCCCATGTCCAAAGGATCATTTCTGTGAAATTTGAGCAATTTTCGTTCAAAGATGAGGGAGTTATGAAGCTTCGATGAAAAAATGAGCTTCATCGGAAAATCAATTTGACCAGTCAACAAATGTCTCCAATCGAGGCGTTTGGAGATATAATCTTGTAGAGGATGAAGAGAGAAAGTCATAAGTTCAAACGGGAGGCAAAACGGAGCTCAAATGAAGGAGATATGGTAAAAAAACTAGAGCTGGTCGAAATCTCGTCGAAGAAGACGACACTGCATGCGCCAGCTGGGCTCCGCGAGTAGGGGCACGTGAGGATACTTCTAGGGGTACATAAGGGCGCGTTGGGGATCCAAACATTCTTTAAAAAAATTGCTAAATTCATTTAAAATCAAGTTCTATAGGTATGTGTAAAAAGTTTTGGATTTGGCCATCACGATGTCACGGTTTCTACACTGACCAGCCTCGTTTTGCGGGCAAACGAGGGTTTGAGGTAAGTCCAGTAATTTTCCTTTGATGTTCTTAGGCTTTAATGAATTTTTGTGAAAAAAATATTGGAGAAAATAGTCTTGAAGGTATTTATTTGAATTTCTATAAGGGAAAATGAAAGAAAATGTGGAAATTGATGTTTTGAGATTATTAGTGATTAAATATGATTTATAGGATTGTTTGGCTCAAGATAAAGTGATTTGTGCAACTTTTAAGGTTTTACACAAAAATCGAGGTCGGGCACGCAAATCGAGGTGATGCACATTTTTTGAGGTAGACTGAACTTCGTGCTAAAAGTGAGTGGTTTTATCCCGAGAACCTATATACAACATGTTTTCTTCATTATGCATGATGTTTATTGAAGTTATGATCAATTTGTCATATTGCATGGAAAGTCATGATTTTTGCATAGCATGATATTATTGGCATATTCATACTCGTGCATGCAATTGGAATGTCACCCCGATAGTGTACCCGTAATTCCCCAAGGGCAAATGATGGAACAACGTTAGGATTATCCTGAAAGTAGGTCGAGATTCTGCTCAAGGTTTCGTGCCGGGCTAGTGGGTTAGGGTTAGGGCACATGATTGTTTATGTTATTGCATCATGTATTCATGTATCATGCTTCTAAACCCTCACTAGAAGATTCATCTTCTAATTGGGTTATGCCCCTAGAACATTAAAACATTCCAATTAGGATTTGTAGCTATCACTACAAAAAAACTAGCATTTAACGGCGATTTTTTTTGCATTTAGCGGCGGTTAAAAAACTACCGCTAAATCAGTCGTCATGGAGCATTTAGCGGTAGTTTTGACCAACCGCTGGAATAACCGCTGCAAATAATATTTTTTGCAGCGGTTTTAAAACTGCATCAAAATTAGTTATTTAGCGGCAGTTTTTAAAATATATAGCGGAGGTTGCAAAAATTAAAAAAAATTAAAATTTTTAATTTTAGCGGTGGTTGTAAAACTGCAGTAAAAATTAAAAAACCCGCTTGTGCTGCCCAGCTACGTGGCCACAGGTCCACGTTTGAACCCACAACCTCCCATTTGCAAGTGCATGCATGTAACCATCTGATCTGCCAAGCTCCCTTGTTATATAACCGCATATATAAATTATATACCATAACTTTCCAGAATTATATTTTATATTTTTTAATATAGAAAGAAAAACAGTAATTAATTTATTATTTTTTAAAAGAGTAATGGAATAAATTAAAAATAAATTAATTGAATTAAATTAACTAAATTAATTGATTAAAAATTAAAAATATTATATATTTTTGAAATTATTAAAATTTTGTTAAATTTATTTTCTATTTAAAATTAATTGATTAAAATTTTCTATTTATTATATTATAATTATAAATATAAATTAAAACTCTTAAATATGAGTAAGAATAAGTTTTTTCAATAATAACAAAATTTTAAAAAAATGAATTTTGATTTCTTCCATAGTCTTAAAAATTTGATACCTTAAATATTAATTAGCATTGAAAAACCCTAGTATTTGACAACCTTAAATAATTTTTTATGAATTTGTTAAGACATCATATTTTCAAGACTATAATATAATTATTAAAGTAATTAATAATTAATTAATCACTACCTTTGATTTAATGCAAATTTTTGAGGGAAAAAATTCACCATTGATTGACACTTGGTAAAATACTTTATTTGACTATCATATTTTAATATTATATAAATATAGATAGAATAAAGATATAAAATAATATTTTAAATGAATAGATAACTTTCTATGACTTAATTAATAGTTTAAGTTGTCTATTAATATTTCTCATAAAACTCATTCAAATTTAATAAAAAACAATTAGCATTGAAAAACTCGTATATTTAAAATTTATTATTAATTTTATAATAATTAGTACATATTATTTCAAAACAATTAAAATATTTAAATTATTAATGCAAATTACAAAATGTAAATTATTAATGCAATAAGTATTAAATGCAAATCATTAATGCAAGTTTTGGGGGAAAATTTTATTACTACTTATTATTTCAAAGCAATTGAAAGATTTAAATTATTAATGAAAATTACAAAATGCAAATTATTAATGCAATCAGTATTAATTGTAAATCATTAATGTAAGTTTTGGAGGGAAATTTCTTTTTTCAATACTATCCTACTTTCATATATATAAAGATGCAAATTACAAAATGTAAATTATTAATGCAATAAGTACTAATCGAAAATCATTAATGCAAGTTTTGAGGGAAAATTTTATTACTATTTATTATTTCAAAGCAATTGAAAATTTTAAATTATCAATGCAAATTACAAAATGCAACTTATTAATGCAATAAGTATTAATTGTAAATCATTAATGCAAGTTTTGGAGGGAAATTTCGTTTTTCAAGACTATCCTACTTTTATATATATAAAGATGCAAATTTCAAAATGTAAATTATTAATGCAATAAGTACTATACGCAAATCATTAATGCAAGTTTTGGGAGAAAATTATATTACTACTTATTATTTCAAAGCAATTGAAAGATTTAAATTATTAATGCAAATTACAAAATGCAAATTATTAATGCAATCAGTATTAATTGTAAATCATTAATGCAAGTTTTGGAGGGAAATTTCTTTTTTCAAGACTATCCTAGTTTTATATATATAAAGATGCAAATTACAAAATGTAAATTATTAATGCAATAAGTACTAAACGCAAATCATTAATGCAAGTTTTGGGGAATAATTTTATTACTACTTATTATTTCAAAGCAATTGAAAATTTTAAATTATTAATACAAATTACAAAATGTAAATTATTAATACAATAAGTATTAATTATAAATCATTAATGCAAGTTTTGGGGGAAAATTTCTTTTTTCAAGACTATCCTACTTTTATATATATAAAGATGCAAATTACAAAATGTTGGAATTTAATTGTTGCAAATTCTTTCCCAAAGTTTCGATCTCATGACCTATCGTACGCACGTGCGCGCGCGATGCCATCTGATCTGCAAATCCATTTTATAATACATTCACACATATTATTTATATAGTAATTGAACCACTATTTTTCAAAATTTCTTTTGCACCCACAAACTCAAGTTTTTGAAATTATACTTAACCCCAAATTAAATAAAATAAAAAATAATTTTATCTTCTATTGAATTGAATTAAATTAAATTAAATTATTTAAACTAATTAATTAAATTAAATTAAATAATTGATTAATTAATTTAAATTAAATAAATTAATTGATAAATTTAAAATAAATAAATTATTTAATTTAATTGAATTACATAAAATAAATTAATTGATTAAAAAATAAAAAATTAGATTATTTTGTAAAATTTAATTTAATTTAATTTAATTTTTTAAAATTATTATTTTTTTAAATTTAATTTTTTATTTTTTTATTACTGAATTTTGCCACGGTTGACAAAAACCACCGCAAAATTTATTTTTTAATTTTTTTATTAATGAATTTAGCGGCGATTTTGGCAAAACCGCCGCTAAATTTAAGTTTTTAAAATTTTTTTTAATAATGAATTTGGCGGCGGTTGATTAAAACCGCCGCGAAATTTATTTTTTAATTTTTTATTAATAAATTTAGCTGTAGTTTTGACAAAACCACCCGTAAATTTAACTTTTTTAAATTTTTTTATTAATGAATTTAGCGGCGGTTGATTAAAACTGCTGCGAAATTTATTTTTTATTTTTTTATTAATGAATTTAGCGGCGATTTTGACAAAATCGTCACTAAATTTAACTTTTTTAGATTTTTTTATTAATGAATTTGGCGGCGGTTTTAACAAAACCGCCGCTATATTTTTTTTTTATTTTTTTATTGCTGAATTTTGCAGTGGTTGGTTAAAACCGCCGCGAAATTTATTTTTGAATTTTAAATTAAGTAATTTTGCGACGGTTTTTCAAAACCGCTGCAATTATTTTTGAATTTTAAATTAAGTAATTTTGCGACGATTTTTCAAAACTGCTGCAAAATTTCGAATAAATTGCCGTAAAAAACAAATTTTGCGACGGTTGGAAAACCGCCTCAAAATAGCATGTTTTGCGGCGGTTTCTAAAATCGTCGAAAAAAATCGCTGCAAAAAACCTGTTTTTTTGTAGTGTTTTGGCAAAGGGATGACTGAGATGTGACGGCACGTGATGACGTGGCCGATAGGTTTGACGAGTTGTTCCGATATACGCACCTTCGTAATGATTCATGATACGTCTTTAGTCATGGTTAGAAGATTATACTATATTGAAGATCATGTATAATTGTTCCTATTTAATGTATTTCTAAAAAGTCATCATATTGTACAGATAAGTCTCCATGTATTTAAGTATTTGATGATATGATGGTACAGATTCTTATGTTATGATTAAGTGAATTCAGTTATGTACCATATCAGGTTCCGATTTTAAGCTTCCGCATTTATGATGATTATCTGTTTTAGGTTATTGATTTTTGTTTAGTATGCTAAGAAGGTAAAACGAGATTGTTGAAAAATGATTTATATAAAAAAAAAATATTCTTGAAATTCCTAGGTTATTTAACGCTCGAAAAAGCGGGACGTTACAGATGTGTTGATGGGTAGTAATTTTTCTTGTAAAATTGCTAACATTGGAACAGTTAAAATTAAAATGTTTGATGGTATTATTCGAACTTTAACTGATGTTAGACATGTTCCCAATTTCAAAAGAAATTTTATTTTATTGAGTACTCTTTGATTTGAATGGGTACAAGTTCATTGGTGAAAATAGAGTTATTAAGGTCAATAAAGATACTCTTATTGTAATGAAAAGTACAAAACAGTACGATCAATTGTATATTCTACAGGATTCTACCATTATGAGTGATGCTTCTATTTCTACTTATTCTTTATCTGATACTAATATTATTCATTTATGGCATATGTCTTGGACATGAGTGAAATGGATATGACTAAATTAAGAAAAAAATGACTTCTTGAAGGGTAGAGTATTGAAAAACTAGAGTTTTGTAAACACTACGTCTTTGGTAAGCAAAAATGAGTCAAATTTTATAAAGGCATTCACAATACAAAATGTAAATTGGACTATGTGTTGAGAAATTTGTATTTTAATTTATAGAGAAAATTATCTAGAAAAATATATTTTCAGTAAATTTGATTTATTAATGACCTCCAAAATATTTTTCATAAATTATTTTAAATTGGAGAACTTCATGCTCATATATGTATATCTTTTAAAACAACCAAATATGGCTTTCTATTAATCGAGCATGATATAAAGTTTGTGAGAAAATATTTTTTGAAAATCGACTAAGTATAAAAAAACCATTTATGAATTTAATCGAGTATTTCTATAGGTATGAAATCTAAGCATATTTTTCAATCAAATAATGCTTAATGTGCTTTTCAAATTAGTCGATTATGTGTTTTAAAAAAATTGTTTCAATCGACTATCAAGATTCTCCTACTCGAGTGTTTTATAAAAACTCTCTATGTATTTCAAATTTAGGCGAGTAAGGAGCTATTTTTAATCGAGTATTTTTTGGTATAAAATTTCTAAGCATCTCCTTAATCAAGTATAGCTATCTCATCAATCGACTAATGTATTTTGATAATCGAGTATCTATATGTATTAGTCGAGTAAAGATTAGATTAAATTTTCCTAAATCTTTGATCTTAAAGATAATCAAATATCAAAAGTTTGTACTCGAGAGTGAATGCTTCTGTTAATCGAGTAAGTTTAGCCTAGTAGTCGAGTAAATAATGCAAAGTCTTTGTGATTTTTGAGTCAATCGAGTAATGACTTGGTTACTCAAGTGAGTCTTTTATATAATTGATTACTTGAAATATTCAATCGAGTGAAGAACTATATTAGTTGAGTAAGCCTATAACTTAGTCAAGTAACTGGTGTCTGTTTTTGAAAAATATAGTCGTTACTCAAAGATGAAAAAGATGACAGTTTTAATTGTTAGAGCTTTATCTGAATATTCTATGAAATCTAATTGTGTTCTCTTATAAAAGAATAATAAATATAGATATGCATAGTGTGAAAAATGTTTTATCTATATAATATGCATATGATTCTGAACTAATTTGACTGTTATTAGTCAAATCAAAGAAACTATGAGTATGTACAGGTATCAAGACAAATTCCAAGTCTTAACCTTCTATAAAAGGCCAAGTGCAGCAAGAGATGAAGTTGTTATTCTTGAAAAACCCAAGCTACTTGATGTCCTAGCAATGTAAAGCCAATTCAAAAATAGACCCAGCAAAAGCCTAAATTCTATTCAGGCCAATATTCACTGCTTAAGTAACAAATGCTTTCATGATTATTCTTTCTTTACATCAAGCAAGTTATCTGGTAAAGTTTTCACATAAATCTTTTTAAAGTAGATACTAGATTAAGAGAGTTGAGTGTTTTATTCATTCAAATTATTATAACTCTCTTGTTATTCAAGAGAATGTTTGAAATCATTGTAATATCTCATATTTTTCTCTTAAGAAATCTTTTCACAAATCTTTTGTGAAACTCTTGTAAAGGTTACGCCTGATCTTTTAAAAAGTAGTGGTTGTGGCTCAGCCTAGAATGAAAAAGTCTAATTTAAAGGTTACAACTACTCTTGTAAAAGCTGAGATTCCTTCTTAGTCTATTAAAAGTGGGGGTTATAGTTGAACCTGTAAAAACTATGTATGGGTTATAATTGAACCCTAAAAACTAAAATCCCATAGTGTATGGTTTCAAAATGTTTAGTGAGGAGCTAAGGTAGTAGACTAGGCATGTTGGCTGAACCACTCTAAATTGTTGTGTTTTGTAGTTTGCTTTCTTATGTTTTGATCATATTGGTTTTCATTTGACATACAATTAGTTACAATTTTCATTACAAGCATAAAAGATTTTAAACATCACCGTTTTCATGCATACTTCTCAAGTGCATACATTTTTCTCATAAAACTTGAAGGCCAAAGTTTAGAAAAACAAACCGAACATTATTAGTATTATCGTAACAGTTTTCTTATTCATTTCTTCAAATGTTGTTTTTCATCTTTGCTTAAATTGTTTCTTATAAAACATCATTTTATATTCTATACATTGCATTATAATTTTATCTCAATCATCATTAAACATTCTTGTGTCAATTTTCATTGCACAAATAAATGCTTTTCAAACGTATTGGATTTTGTATATTGGTTTATGAGCATTAACTTTTAACAAAAAGTGATCAAAATAATATTATCATAACTATCCAAATGCTATTTTTCATTCATATATATTTATTCTATATTTGAAGTAAGTTTGTATTAACTTATATGAAAAATGTTTTATTCCATATAAGTTCATTTTGAGTTGCTGTAACATTCTATATTATGAAAAGTATTTTTCAAATTAGCCTTAAGACGAAATATTTTCTAATATATCAAAAATAGTCAAAACGTCAAATTCCCCCCTCCTCCTTCTTGGATGATCTTTCACTATGTCCATTCTGATATCTGGGATTTGGCCAGAATACCCTCTAAAGGTAGTGTTAGATGCATATTGACTTTTATTGATGATTTTTCTAAGAAAGTATAGGTATTCTTTTTGAAATAAAAGATTGATATTTTTGCTACTTTCAAGTAATGGAAGACTATAATTGAGAAACAATTCAATAGACAGATTAAGCATCTTTACACTGATAATGATTTAGAATTTTGTTTACATAAATTTAATGCTTTTTGTAGGAAAGAAAGAATTTGAAGGCATTTAATAGTTTTAGGTATGCCACGATAAAATGGTGTAGCCGAGTGGATGAACAAAACCTTGATGGAAAAGGTACAATATATGTTGTTTAATTCTGGTTTATCTAAGTCTTTTTGGGCTGAGCCTACTTATATGACATATTTTTTGATTAATCGATCTCCTTCGTTTGCTATTGATAAAAAAAACTCCATAAAAGTTATGGTAAGGTATTCTTGTAAATTATTCTGATTGGAAAATCTTTTGATATCTTGCATTTGTTCATATTGACAATGGAAAAATAGAACGAAAGTCTAAATAGTGTCTCTTTCTTGGTTATAAATCTGGTGTTAAGCGTTATAAGTTATGGGATCCAAAAGCGTCTAAAGTTATAATTAATATAGATGTTATTTTTTATGAAATTGTTATGGTTCGTATGCAAAAGAATCCAACCCTACAGGTTACTATAGTTCTGATATTCAGGTGGAGTTTGAAATCAATAAGAGTCAAACATTTGAATCGTCGTCATCATCTCAAATTGAATCAAGCCCCAAGTTAAGTCCGAAAGCAAATACCGATCTATCAAATTATTGTATTGCTAAGGATAGATTCACAAAAAATATCAAATTTCCTCAAATGTATGCTAAACCTAATCTTGTTGCCTATGATCTGAGCGTGGTTGAAGATATTCATTGTAGTGAGCATTGTGTCGATTTGATTGATATTCTCCGTTATGTGAATTTGGTTTGTATTTGCCATTGAGATTGATTCTTCATGATTTTGTTAGAAGAAAAAATTCTAGATAATTCCGTTTGTGAATTTTGAGTCAAGATGAAAATTTGTAATAATTATGATTCAAAATCTTAATTCATTTGTAATTGAATTTCTTAATTTGACTATAATTAGGACTTTAAATTTGACTACAATTAGGATGTTGTCAAATTTGATTTCATGTCAGATTTATCTTATTTAGAAAAATATCCTCATGAATCATCTTCTAATAAGAATACAATTTTTTGTGTACATCTATAGATGATTTTAACTCTATAAATAGGTGTCTAGATCACTGAAATTAGTATAGCAAAATTATGTTTATTACAGCATTACTTTTATTATAACAATATTTATTTAGTAATATTTTATTCTTTTTATTCGTAATTTTTCTCGATTTGAGTTTTTCATTTCAAATTTTGTGTTCATGTGTTTAATTGATTATTTGTTTTCGATCAAGTTTCATAACAAATAACATGGGATACAGGACAACTACATTAGTAATTGATATAAATTGATGATGGGTCCCTAGAAAGTTAAGTACATTATCCACGACAAGAACGAAGATGCAAAGACGAGTATGGGAGAAGGATTCCTTTCCTCGTCCAAAATACAGATGAATCCGCAAGCTGCCCGTCCCAGCACCAACAACAAATTAATTAAAAAGCTTAGAACAGTACTAATAAAACACATTAAATTAAATTCTTATTAAACTAAGTCAATGCATCACTCAAGACTTCTTAACAAAGCCAGGGATCGCCACGGAGCTTCTGATTCTTCGCTGCAAAATGGACCCAAATTAGGCTGTCAAACCAAATTTATCTACAAAATCCCGACGTCGTTACTGTTTGAACCTTATTGTTTGGGATAATTAAGATTATGCCAATTGAGAGAGAGCAAGTTCCGAACTCCAAATTTCGAGTTCAGCGGCGTTACTGTCTACGGCTTGGCCAAAACTCGGGTGGCGATGGACTTCAATTAAAAGTTCATAACATTGGCCTGGGGCTGGGGCATCGTGAAATTGTCGAGCCAGGGACTTCGCAGCGGCGCCCAAAGCTGGTCCTGCGTCCAGTCCATGCCGAACCTGGGCACTTGCAGCTCCGATAATTTCGCTTTCCCTGACTTCGTTGAAGTACTAATTGCATTATCTTGTACAAAGAGCGCATTATAGTCGTCTTCAGTATCTTCCCTTTCGAAGGCCATGAATTGGGCGGCCATCTCCATGCTCTCTTCTTGCGGCCCGGTAAAGGAGACAGTGTCTGTCGGCGGCGTCATCGGCGGCGACGGCTCCAGCCCTCGCAAGCCTTTCATCTCCCCCTCCATCGCCGCCCTCTGCTCCAACACCTTCAACGACGTCGCCTTCCTGTATATCTTGCACAACACTATTTCCTGCAAATCAAGATTAATTGTTCTCAATCCATTTGCATGGCTGCAGCGCGCGGAAGGAGATGTTTAATTATTATATATATATATATATATATACCTTGGGAGCGGGGAAATTCTCGGGCAAGCGATACTCGTTCATGACCCAATCGGTTTTGCAGCCCCGGGGGGCCCTTCCCTTGTAGAAGACCAGAGTCTTTTTGAGGCCAATGAGCCTCTTGGGATCGGAGTGGCTCAGAATTTTCCTGTCCGAACCGGTGGCCTTCCAGAACCCGGTTTCCGTGGTCCGGTTCGGCCTCCCCCCGTTCCCGTGTCTTCTGTCCCTCGGCACGAAGAAGTACCATTCCCTCTCCCCAATCTTCGCCAGCCCTGGAATGAATTAACAATAATATTATTGCATTAATTAATTAATTAAGAAAAGAATAAGCACCCGCGATATTATTAAGTAAGTTAATTTCACAACTAAAACGAGAAGCATATATTTAGATGGATGGATGGATACCAGGCAAATCCGAAGGGTCATGGTGGTAGATGTTGAGGAAACCAATGATGTCAAAGTGAAGCTTCTTTCCGAAAATCATGTTTTTAAGGTAGAATCCGAGTAGCTCTTCCTCCGTGGGGTGAAATCTAAATCCCGGCAGTTCAAGCTCCGACGTCGATTCCTCCATGAATATTGAATACTACTTGCTGCTGATATATATTATAAGGGGTATGTAATATAAGTGCGTGGCTCTATATATTAATATACTCACTCGAGTAGTAGTGGCTTCGGCTTTGGCTTGGCTTTGCTCAAACCTGTAGGTGCAAAGAAAGACACGAGAAGTGAATGGGTTTTATAGGAGATGGTGTTTGATTAATAGGATATTTTGTTTCGGTGAAAGGGGGTGAATGGGTTTTATAGGAGATGGGTGTTGGATTAATGGGATATTTTGTTTCGGTGAAGGGGGGGTTTAGCGATAATTGGAGAATGAAAAGGGAAGACCAGAAAGACTTGACTGTGGGGGTGTAGGGACAGCCAAGTCTTGCAACGGAGAGGAATTATGGGATTGGGAAACAGGAGGAGGAGGAGGAGTACTAAGTGGCAATGGCAATCGGTATCTGGCAATTTTAGTGGGTCCACGCGGTTTTGAGGGGAGGGGTGACTGACCCACTGATTATTCATCGCCTACTGACATGACTTTTACTGGACCCTCCTCTTCGCTGCTGATTTAGACACAACACGTCTTTGCATTTCCAATTCCAATTAATTCCCTCTCTCTCTCTCTCTCATTAATTTTAATGTTTGTTTTTCTCAGCCTTTGAACCTTTACCAGGAAATTCCCCTTGAAACACACACACCTTCCTCGCCACCTAGCTAGTTCTAGGTAAGTTTCCAGGTATATACATACATACATACATACATACATATGTACCATCAGTACTATAAAACTGACAAGCTTAATATGAACCAACCAGCATGAGACGGGGCTTCCATACATTGAGCAGTTTCAACCTGGTAGCCACGAATTATACAGTGGGTCAATAAGTTTGATCGCCGCAAACAACATGAATTATTTTGACTTGGTCACAAATTCACAATGTATAAGTCACTATTTATTTATTTATATATATTCATTTGTCACACATTATTAGTTCATGTGAACCATACTAGCACACAATTTTGCTCCCTTTAGCACTCCCCAGTTAATTTTTTTTTTTATTATTTTGTTATTTCCTCTAACTTTCCATGTTCTGGGCAATGGATGAAGCAAGAGCTTGCTCACTGTGACGAAAAAATTTAGAAAAATTTAAGAGAGGGGGAAGAAGGACGTACGTAGTTGGTAATTCCATATACAAACCATATATATATATATATATATATATAAAGACAAAAGAGGGAAGAACATACATCCGCGTTGTCTCCATTCTATTGCTTTTTCCACCCCTCAGTAGGAAGCAATCAAAGGGAGATTTGCATGGATCTAAATGGACAAATTGACTTGGAAGTCTCCCGCAAAGACTTCCATTAAAAGTTTTGTGCGTAGTCCTGTGCCTCAGATAAGCATGTTCAGTTTTACCCTTTTTATTTTTTATTTTTGGTTTAAAAAAACTAAATTATACTCATTTTTTTTTTTAAAATTTTGACAGTTTTATCATCTGATGGAATAGACTTTTATAGCACAATCTATGCAACGGATGAACAAATCGCCACATCTATTCTATTATGTGTTTGTTAATCAAGATATGAGATACAAAATATTAGATATGAAAAAATATTCTGAATATTTATCTTTTTTAACATATTTGTTAAATTTATCTGATATTTTTTTAAAAAATAATCATGTAACTTCTTATATAATTTTTTTACAAATAAACTTAAATTATCCATGTGTCCCATGTAGAATAATTAATGTCATTTCATATATTTTTAAAATTTAAATTTCTCTTTATATATATTTTATTATCTAATACAAATTCTTTTCACCCATTTTTTAAATTATTTTATTCAATTTTATATTTTATTATCTATTATTGTAAAAATATGTTTTGATAATTTTTAATTATCTAAGTGGAATTATTATAATTGCACTGATAATTATTTTTACTTTCTTTTTGAGTCTTTTTAAAATCTATTTTTGAGCATGGATTTAGACACTAGAATACTATTTTTAATTTTAATTTTTATTTTTTGACAATTCACAATAATCATAAAATACTATTTTAATCATAAAGTTGTTGTTGATGTTGACATATAGTTTTGAATGAATGAGGTATCAAGGATATTTTGATAAAAAAAAACTTTTATATCAGTGTTTATCATATGCATTAAACATATATATATATACATAGAAAAAAAGTTACAATTCTTAATGGGCCCCTAGGGCACAAGTCAAGTGGCTACCTCACGATAAATTAGGATTTGCACTAGTAGGTCGTGGGTTCGATTTCTTATCTTGCGTAGCGAGACAAAATTTCTACCTGTGATTTACCTCTTTTATCGAAATTGAAGGCACGAGTGACAAGAGACCGCGCAAAGGCAGTAATTTCAAGTACAATTCTCAATTGATTCCAAAAAAAATTTAACAAACAATCTAATAGAAATTTTAAAATACTTTTCAGTTTTATCTTGATCATTTTATATCTTAATTTGAAAAATATTTCAACCTTATTTTGATACTTTCTTATCTTATAAATTTTAACAAACATTATGTTAAATGATTTATCATGCATGATATTATATAATTAATAGGTACAGAATAAAAACATTTGAAAGTTACATAAATAAAACAATATTGGATTAAAAAACACATTTCATTCGTGAAAATTAATAATCTTGTTGCATACTCTATATAAAAAAAAAAAAGGTGGAGAGTCTGGAGAAGTCGTCGGATAGAAGATTAATTTATTGCACTTGGAAGTGGAGACTGAGAGCACTGCAGTTTCCCAGAATCTTCTTGGCTCTTCGGAAGACTCACTTCGCTTTCGTCGCCGAATACAAGTCTACGCGCATTTATATCTTACGCCATCAAGTTGAAATGCGGGCAATTTTAATTTATAATCATAATCATAATCACTATTATAATTATAATTATAATTATAATTATAATTACTTGCCCCCTTCTCCTGGTAATTAATTTGTTTAATTTTAATTTGCGTAGCCGACGGGTTTAATGTGAGCTTTTGCGGTGGGTCGCCTCTCATATGATATCTGATAATTAATTAACTTAATTGCAAAGAAATTAAATCTCACCTCACCCCCCCCCCCCCCACAGTACTAATTTCGGGTCAACTGTAAAGGACTTTTCAAAACGACAAAATGTTGTTAGTACCCTTTGATGGTGAAGGTCATGAAGTGATACGTATGAAGGGTATTTTTGTTATTTTATATGTATTATATAGCATAAGGTGTAATTCAAAGGGTACAATAGCATGATCTTTTCAAAACTGATCTTAATTTGTGTAATACACTTTATATAGTAAGTTAGTTATAGTAATGTTTATTTTTGTTTTTTTTAGTATATATATGTGAATGGAATTATTGAGGTGAAGGGCGTTGAAAGAGTATATATAAAAGGTACATGGAGTTCCTTTATTCAATTCAAAAATAATGGTGGGAGAGGAAAGTCGTGAGTCGGACCAGTTCAAAAGATGGAGATGGAAAATGATGGTCTGCTAAGTGCTTGAAGGCATCTGAGCCCATCACACAATTCGTTCCGACTTTTCAACCGCGGCTTCACTTGAGATATTTGGTCTATACACCGAGGAATAGAATCGTTTGACAAGTTAGGATTCGATTTCGCTTGCGCTTTATCCATCCATGGAGGCTATATTCAATTGTAATGGGTATGGAATCGAAGAAAGCTAAGATAATGTGAATTGTTGAAAGAAAACAATGAAAGAGATGAGAAGAAAAAAGAAATTTTGATGAAGGGACAATCCAGAAGGAAGAGAAAAATCGATGAGAATGATCTAAAAATTGAAACACAAAAGTGTGAAAATGATTTAGGATAACCCATAATCAAAAGAAATAAATGCGTAAAAAATGATCTAGGAGAAACCTAGCATCAAAAGCACAAAAATGCTTGGGAATGACCTAGAATCAGAAATACAAAAAACATAAGAACTATCTATGATAGATCTAGAATTAGAAATGCAAAGTCTATGATAATGATATAGAATTAGAAATGCAAAAAACTTAAGAATAATCTAAGGATCACCATCCAAGGAGACAAAGATAGTTAAGGAAAACTCAATGTGATGCATGCAGTCTGAAGATAAAGCTACTAAGACATGCAATTAACTAAAAGGCTCATGGGGTGCATGTAGTATGAAAGATTATAAGGCTAAGAATGAAAAACTTTGAAGTCAATGACTTAGGATCATTTCATTCTTAGTCTAAAGAACAAGTGCAAAGAATTTCCAAAACATACAAGGGTTAAGACAACTACTAAACCAATGGCTTATAGAAAACAATAAGTGAAGAATTGACCATCTGGAAGTTTCAATAGTTGTGATGGAAAGAGTTGCTAGCAGTGACAGTAGCTGTGGTTTCCAATGAGCTTCTGGAGATTATCCGACAAAAGTTGCCAGTGGTAGATTTACAATCGTTGCACCTTTGCTATATCCCGCTTTAAGTCCATGAGATGGACAACTGTTTGGAAGAACAGTCCCAACTCCTATTCACCTTCGTTGAAATAGTCTTATCATGAGTCCAATGAAGGGTTCTAGGGTGGCCTACGAGTGGATTGACTTGGTCCCCTACACTTGTGGGGGTGGCTTAGTCAGTTAAGGACAGGTACCGAAGCTAGTTCGGGAAGCTGGTTCATGAACTGGTATGTGATGGGATCGTTGGAGCTCGACCAGGAGACCAAAGTGTTTGGGTTAGACACGCAACAGAAGCAACTGGCATTCTCTTTGAGCTTGAGGTAAAAGTCACCATTTATTACATTTCCATAATGTATGGTTTTGTTATATGAATATGGTTGCCATCACTGTGTCATGTGAGAAATGATCCGTTTCTGCTACTTATTTATTTGGTTTTTGAAAAAGTTTTAAAAATTGATTTTATATTCTTGCATCTACCGCTAAGTGTTAGCATACACAATTGTTGCCTTTCACGTTCATAAGTTATCTCGAGTTTATCCCATATCTCCTTTACTGTTTCACATGTTGAGCTCCTGTTGCATTTTTCTGGACTGAGAGCACACTCAAGCATGTTCTTTTTTGTTGCATTGAGCTTGTTCAACCTCATGTCTTGATCATTCTAGTCCTCTTTAGGTTTTGGAATGATGGTGTTTCCAACAACTATTGTAGGCATGTGGAATCCTAAGATGATGATCCTCCATGCTTCTATATCTCTTGATATTCATTCGATTCTTCCAGTAGGCATAGTTGTTTCCATCAAAGAAATGATTCTTGTTACATAACTGGCTTTCTTAAAATGTGCTACTTCACGAGTGAGCCATTTGGATCTTTCCTCTTGGTTGCTAGACCTATGATTGAGACCTGCTTTGATACCATTTGAAAAACACAATTAGCTTAAATGGGGGTGAATTAAGCTTCAACCTTAATTTTTTTCTCAATTTAACTAAAGGAAAATGTAAAAGAAAACTCAAATAGTGCAGCACACAAAGATTTTATAGTAGTTCAGCTAGCTATCTACTCCACTACCTTGAATCCTCGCCAAGGATTTAGGCAATCAACTTACTTGGGTAGCTTTTTGTAACGCCTGACTTCCTGAAACCCATTACTAGTGAGAGTAAGGAAGGTGGAACATTAAACTAGATGATACGGATACAATGGAATCAAAACAACCTTCATCATTGTTGCCCCAAAGGTAAGGCCACAAAATTTATTACACCTCTTACTTACAACATTGGCCTTCATGGCCTAGCTTCTCATACAACTTACAACACAGAGGACACAATAAAAACGTAAAATACACCTAAAGTCTATCTTCACACATAGGGGAAATGGAAAATGATTGTTCAATTACAAGTATACACTTATACAAATATTCTATGGGAGTGGGCATTGGATGTTGTGGTTGTAGGGAAGCATGAAAGAGAGTAATATCTTCATAAAATGTTCCTAAGGAGATAATGGAATTAAATTCATAATCATGCATGTTGGTGACTGTCGTTGTGAGTAGGTGTATAAACACCCATCATCATCATCCTATAAGGGCAGTGTGTCCATTGGCTGCAAGTCCTCACACTCCTACCATGGCGATGAGTTCATTGGCAATCAGCCTGCGTATTCACAAGGTGATGTGCCCATACATTCTTATAATGGCGGTGGGTCCGTTGCCAGTGAATCCGCATATCATTTATGGCAGCCTGTTCGTTGGCAGTGAATCTGTATACCATCCATGGAGGTCTATCTATTAGTGATGAATTCACATATTTTTTACAACGGTGTGCCCGTGCATTCTTATAATGGCGGTGGGTCCGTTGGCAGTGAATTTGCATATCATCTATGGTGGTATGTCTGTTGGCAGTGAATCCATATACCATCTATGGTGGTCTGTCCATTGGTGGTGAATCCACATATCTTCTATGTTAGTCTGTCCGTTGGCGATGAATTCGCATATCTTCTATGGCGGTCTGTCCATTGTCCGTTGGCGGTGTGACCTCATATCTTGGTATCTAGTATGACAGTGTATCCGCGGGAGACTAAAGAACATCCTAACACACCAAATAGTGTGCAGGAAGACATTGATCCCGATGTTGATGTGGCAAAGTATTGTTATATTAGCCCTCAAGACATTATGACGGAGTTGTGGACATAAGATGTAGCCATCTCATTAATTCTCATAACAATACAATTACTTTGTTGATATTTGCTTGGTGTGTTAATACTGTTAGCACATGTCACGATAGGGTATGGGAAGGGGAGGTGTGATGTTGTGACCTATTCAGACTCATTGTATTTTAGTTGCTTTATTCACATTATAATTTATGCTATTTCTGGCATTCATTGATTATACTTGCTGAGTGTTGTGACTCATTCCTTTGTATTGCATCATTCCAGGTGAGGAAGATGGCTAAGGGAAAGGGTTAAGTACAGTTGAGACTGGGTCTTGGGTAGCTTGGGAATAGTGACACCTTGACCAAAAGATCCGTGGGCGTGCTAAGGGCGTGAAGATAGACTTTAGGTGTATTTTACCTTTTTATTGTGCCTTTTGTGTTGTAAGTTGTATGAGAAGCTAGGCTATGAAGGCTAATGTTGTGAGTAGGAGTTGTAACAAATTTACTGGCCCTACCTTTGGGGCAACGGTAATGAAGGTTGTTTTCATTCCATTATATCCGTATCATCTACTTGCACATTTTCCCTACGAATGGCCACATTGTTAATAATTCTTTCAAGCCAACACCCTTAGAATTATTTATGAACTATCACGTTTTAACACACATATGCAAAGGCTTCTTATGGCCATGTTCTCACTAACAACACCCACATAGGCAACTGCTAGCCCCTTAATGGACTTGGACCACGTTATTGCTCACCCACAGCTTACACCCATAATTCACGAGAAGTCTTACTCTACCCATAGTAGCACTCTACGCTTTGAGTTCTACAAACTTTACAACCCATGTCATGAATAAGCCCAAGTAGTATGCCCCCCCACAAGCCCAGGCGTCACACCACTTACCAATATAATGCACAACACCAAACATAATGTCATACTCATGATCAATATGCATGAGATATGCCCAAAGATAGGGAAACATGATTTGAGAGAAAGAGGACGGGCATCAAGGCTTAAAGGAATCATTTGAGCAAAAAAAAAAAAAACCAAGCTTTTAGTCGACAACTCCATAGTATTAGTCGAAAAATCCAAGCTTTAGTTGACAGTTCCATAAGCATCGGTCGACAGATACCCCCAATTTGTCAACCAAGGCAACATTTGTCGATAGATTGCCCCAATCTATTGACAAACAAAACCCATAACTCCTAAAAAATCAGCTTCTCACCCTTGAAACTATGGCAAGATGAACCAAAACCTTGCCAACTCTTCACCCTACCAATCAAGCATCATTCCCAACAAAAGAAGGGAGAACAAATCCCTTTGGAAGCACTCACAAGGACATTAAACAAGAAAATTGAAGTATTTTACAATCACATAGCTGTTTCATTCTCAAAGCAAAGGGTTTTCTAAAAAACCATTTTAAGGGCTGAAACTTCAGACTCCTAGCCATCAATAAGGATGAGAACTTTCCTCTTACACAAAAAAAAAGGAAGTAAAACTTGCCTTTATATGCTCCACTTTCACTCCAAGCTTGAAGAAGCTCCCACACGACCCCAACCTGGAAAAACCCACTCAAGGGAAGGAAAAAGATGATGGAGATCATCCATCACTCCCCAAAACCCCTTCTTGAAACATCAAAACCAAAGAAGAAAGAGAGAAGAAGAAATAGCAAGGAGGAGAAGAACTGACTGCCTTTCCACTGCCTCTCGGCCTCCTTCTTTTTTCCACAAGCTTCTACAAGCTTCCCAAGGCTTCTCCCCCACCAACTTAAATACAAAACAACCTGGAAAATCGAGCCCAACCACAATCGGTCGACATATTCAAAAGCATCTATCCACTAACCCCCTCCAATCTGTCGATAGATTCCTTTTTGTCCTTGAAATTGGTCGATAGATCCCCACCATCTGTGTAACACCCTACTTTTTCGAGCGTGTTATAACTTAGGACAATTCTAGGATAATATTTTTTTTTCTTAAAAACTATTGCAAAACCATATCATTCCTTATATCCATCCCAAAATTTCCATAGGTTTATCTCGAAAGAGAATTATCGTAAACATCAATTGTGGAAGCTAGAATCGAACCTAACATCTTAACATTAATCACAAATAAGGTATCATAAATGAGCTTATACATCATCATTCCTCAAAACGTTCAAAATTCAAAGTAACAGAACTTAAATACATGAGCTACATAACACACATTTAATTCCTCATACACTTTGCTAAGTATCATTTCATGCCTCATTTATTCTCGTTTCTGCTACAATTTCCATCTGGAAAGTTTGAATATTCTAAGGGCAAAGTCCAAGTTAGATGATGAATCATTTAAGTAAGGGTACATCATTTAATGCACATGTATGAATGTAATGCATATAACATCATTATTCTTACATTTGGGTCGATTGCACCTTACTTTTACTCGCCATTTTTACAGTCTCCTTGCCAGACCGAGGTGTATGGGTGCACCCTTGGCAAAGCAACGACGTTAGTCCCTAATCCCAAATCCATGCAATGTATGACCAAGAATCCCATCGTGCTCATATGCATATTTTATCATCAGAAAATGTAAATGCACTCTGCATGATGCATAGCATACCAAGACATGACAACATGGTAACAAAATGCTTTCATGAAATTGGGTTTTTGGGTTGAACCACTTACCTTCTCAAGCTTATCAAGATACCTTGATATTCGCGTCTTGCCTCAAAATATGTGCATCGTGCATCGTCTCTATTTGCTTCCAACCTAAAAATTCGCACAAGTCACTTCAACTTAAGCTTCAAAGCACCCTAATCATCATATTTATTTAAATAAGCATTAAAACCTATTTTTTCATAATTTCTTGAATTTTCTTTATTTTTCTCTCTATTTCTTCCTATTTTCCTTCAATAAATCCAAACTAAATATTTCTAAAATATTTTCTCAAATATTTCACTATAACAATTCATAAAATAATATTCCTGAATTTTTGAAATTTTCTAAGAAATATTACTCACCTTGAAGGTTTATCTTTGGAAGTTACGGTCTCACAACAAACGGCCTAGGTTTCTGTAAAAAACACGAGTTTCAATAAGCCTAACCTCCAAAAATTTTACATAGGGTTGAAAAGAATTAAATATGGGTCCTGATAAGCTTTGAAGGTGGCCCACGTGCCTTCACGCGTAGTCGTGACAACACTGCGTCATTTTCGTATTTCGGCCATATCTCCCTCATTTTAACTCCAATTTGACCCCCATTTGAACCTAGAGGTCCCTCTCTTCCCCCTCTACAGGAATATTAAAAAAATTGGGCTTACCTTGCCTTTTTCCTAACTGTTTGGGATGAATTCTGATGAAAACCTGAAACCCCGGTGATGCTCGTTCTCCTTTGTTTCTCCTCTGATTCCTTCCCTTTTTCTTGCAGAATTTTCTCCTCTCTCTCAAGAACAAGCTCCTCACCTTAGAATCCCTCAAGCCTCAAACTCCCTTGGAATGATTTGAGAACATCTCATGGTTCTTATTTATAGATTTCTCGAACCAATCACATGACGCCACTTGTCCCTCAATAAGTTTTGTACTCCAGAGACTCAAAACTAGAATTGAGCGTTGCTTGAAATCCAAAGCCATATTGGATTGAGTTTTGAAATCCAAAGCTAATACCCCATGCTTATTCCAAATGCCATTTTAGCCCTTATTTCAAGTCCTCAAGATTTGATATTTTACCACATGAAATCCTAATTTAATCTTTATTTCATTTGGGTAATTCTTTAATTATAATTACACGCTGAAACATCAAATTAATTCTTATTGAGATACTTAAAATCCCAAATTAATAACTCAAAACTTACTAGATAAGGATGATTTCATCTCTGTGCCTTCTCAAGACCTTTGTTTCGTCTCGAAACCACCATAGGGTTGATCGTTATGAAAAATCGGAGTCTCCTTAGGGTTCCGTTGACTTCCCAAAAGCCCTCTGCGATGATTTGGTGCCTGAATCGAAGCTATATTTTAGTTGTACGAAAAATCATCTCAATTCCAATTTCTTTTAATACCATAAATCCTATCTCGAGATGCTCATCGAGACTATATCTGTTTTCTTAGGAAATTACACTCCGGGGCATTCCCTACAATCGATTCGATACTTATAACTGTAAGAAATTATACTTAATTCCTTAATCTTTTGATAATTTCACCTATGGCTCACGATAAAATTACTCTTGAGCCCTTTAGAAAATTTGGGATATTACAATCTGTAGACAGATTCTTCCCTTGCACCAATCTATCGATAGCTTTGCTCCACCTGTCGACAACCAGAAGCCATCCCTTCCCTAATTTTAGTTCCGAACATCTTATTTAGCTTCTTCAACACACCTCATGTGGCCTTTCAACTAACCCTTATTTAGCTAGCAAGCCACACTTAAACTAACATGGATCCATTTAGCTGACTCCCTTCCACTTATTCTTCATTTCCCCAAAATTTTGGGGCATTACACTTTTACAAAAGGATTGGCTACAAACCTTTTTACAAATGGCTTTTAGAAGGATTAGTCATAACCATTGCCTTTTACAAAGATAAGGCATAACCTTTACAACTCTCAAATGAGTGTGAATAAAAGAAATACAAGAGAAGTTTTGAAAGAAGGATAATAGAATACAGTTACTTCTCTTGGATTATAGAGATGAAAGAAAATAGGAAGCGTAAGCTCAATCTCTCTTTTCTTTTTAAGGATGTGTATGAACAAAGCACACTTGAAGTTCTTTGAGGTAAGCTCTTTTTGAGAATTTAGATTGTTTCCTGCTTTTCTGTTCTTGTTGTGTTCTATCTCTTCTTCATTCTTGAGCTTTTTATGTAGTCTTTCCATCTTAAATACTCTACTACTTTATACTTGGATAAAAAATCCTTTCTTTGTAACTTCCAAATTTCACTTTAGACAAGCTCACAAAGAGATTAGAAATGGATAATTTATGTACAAATCATCTCAAAATGATCAATGAACAATTAATGAACTAATCATGAGTTGAAAAAGTAGAAACTACGCGTATTAAAAGCACTATAATGACTATAAATTCAAAATCAACTATTAATTACTCGAGTAAAATTTCAGGTTACTTGATTGATTTTGACAATCACTCGAGTGCATACAGTTTGTAATCGACTAATTTTGGATTTTACTTTATTATAAAACATTTGTATTCAATTACGTTTCTGGGACAAAGACTTGAAATGATTACTCAATTACATTTTTTATTTTAATTGATTATGTTTTAACATCTACTCGATTACAGTTTTGAACATTCAATTACACTATAAATCTAGAGACTTGACAATTCACCAGAGAATTAATACTTGATTACAATTTGGATTTACTTGAGTATATTGAGATATTCATGAGACTATAATTTTGAGTATTCTATTACACTGATACTCTAGAGACTTGACACATCTCTTGCAAATTAATACTTGATTACAAAGATAGATTTAGTAAATTAATACAATTTAACTTATAATTGACTATCTTCTTATGTAAAGATAACTTACTTGAATATAAAAAGATTTTACTCGATAGAGTAATGAGCATACTCAATTGAGTTCAATTTAGCTTACTTTCTTACTTGAATGAGTTTATTATTAGAGTAAAGAAATATTTTACTTGATTACAAGATAGAGTACATAAATGTACTCGATTACAATTGATTTTATACTCGATTAAAATTATGAGTATAAAGACTCAATTTCCTATATCAATATTTTACTCGAGTAACATGGCATTTGTACTCAATTAATATTCTGATATACTCGATTCAAAAATGATCTGCATTCGAGTGATCTGATGACATACTCAAATGATACTATGCCTTACTCAATTAAACCGTTATCAACTTTCATCTTGAACATATTGTTTTGCATATCATCATTAAAATCATTTTCCCATCAACATCAAAACCTAATATATGACTTAACATTTCTTATTCAAGTAAAGTTAATCTCTAAAGAATTAATTATGTTCATTAATCAACTAACAAATAGTTTACTCGAGTGTAGTCCATACTTAATCGAGTATATATATATATTAGGGAAAGTCAGTTGTAATTAACTTTCAAACATTAATCAAGTAACTGAATATTGTAATCAAGTAACACCTAATGCTTAAAAAAATAATTGAGTGTATGCTTGTTCTACTTTAGTATTGTATTGAAAAGGTTCAATCGAGTAATCAAAATGATAATCAACTAAGTAATACATTAGGTTATTAACATACTCATTAATCGAGTAAACAATAAGACTAAGATGACAAGTCTCTGTACTTGTACACTTAATTGACTAAGTAAATATTTTACTCAAGTAATGTTTCACTTTAGTAGAGTAACTATACTCCTTAATCGAGTCATAAATCCAAATAAATGACAAGTCTCTGTACTTGTGTCATTAATTAAATAAAAAGAAATATTAATCGAGCAAGTCATTCCCTAGTCGAGTAATAAGAAAATCTTACTCGAGTAATAATTTGAGAGAAAAATATAAAGTCTTTGTCCTCGAACATTAATCAACTAAAACATTATGCTCAATTGAGTAATGCCATATCTTAGTTGAGTAATTAAGTATATTTGTCGAGTAATATTTATTGGACAAGTGTGAGTCTCTGTAATTCAGTTATTAATCGACTAAGTGATTTTTCTACTCAAGTGATGCCATATCTTAATCGAGTAACTAAGCATCTTAGTCAAGTAAGGGTTATTGGATGGAGAGTGAGTTTGTGTATTTGAAATTGTTAATAGACTAAAAAAAAAATATAGTCGAGTAATGCCTGAGATTAATTGACTAACTTTTAAGCTTACTCGAGTAATTGTGGGCCTTACTCAAGTAATATCAAATTTCACTCAACTAATATTTTAAAAAACTAATCATAATAGAACATTAAATGCACATAGAGTTACTTTTTGAAACATTTCTGATTCATTTAATGTGATTTGATGCTTCTCTCATGCAAATGGTATGAAATTCAATTTTGGGCACTAACCTAATAGAAGTATTTACTCGAATAAAAATGTTATATGAGTACAACAAGTATATCTTTGAACTTTGTAACTGTAACACCCCTACTCCTGGAGACCCCAAAAGCGAGGAATACAGGAGGGAGTGTTAGACAAATGGAAATAGAAATAGAAATAGAAACTTTACTCAAGACATTCAACTTCATTACGTTATACAGTCGAGGTCCACAACCATTTTTCATTCACATAGCATCCTTAACATTCAAAGGTAATACATAACATTCTTTACACTACATTAGGGCCCTGAACAAAGATTACAACAAGTCTTGGCCTCAAAAGATTAGCTAGCCTCTACAAAAACTAAAGTAACACCCAAGGTCGTTTGCTCCGATGAGCTCTATACACAACTAAATCAATGACCAACTCCTCATGGCCCATCCTTGTCCTTGTCCTTACTAATACCTAGAATGGTGAGAAGTAAATATGAGCTACAAGGCCCAACGAGTATGTATATAGAAGAAAGGAACAACCAAGGTGGAAACTAAATTACCCAGAAACTAGATTGTAATCAACTTAATGTCTTGCTCAATGTATTAAGCCACACCGTGAAACATAGTATCATATCAGTGATATAGATGCAGGAATGGACATATATGGTTCTTGGGGCCCACATAAGGTACACAATCAATGGAGCCCAAGGTCCCGTATACAGACCTGAAGCTGCCATAAATTGGCTAGCAAATCACATTAGAACCATGAACATAATCACCTCAAGGATCATAAGCTGTTGTGGGATTCAAACCCCCAGTCTTATGCATTACAAGATATGGCTGTTGTGAGACTCGAACCCCTTAGTCTTATGTATCATAATCACAAGCCAAAACCACCACCACCAACATGCAATGCAACACATAGGATATGCAATGGGTTCTGCAGCATAAACGTGATGGCAAGGCCCCCATAAGTCAAGCATCAGGCCATGCTACACCCACGTAGTAAATCACACATGCAAAATGCTCTATGTGCATTTGCTCCCCTATATTACACAAATCAACTCTCACAGGCCAACTGTGTCATGTCAATGCTCACACTCCCAGCACACACAAAGCATGATCACCAATGAATGCAACCCGTGCCCTAATATCACAACATATATGTTTCATAGCATGTATAACATATCAAAGAAAGACATGCACATTAACGCATTTTGTTTTACATCTTCAAATGGTCCCAAGATTACCCCACTAGCAAGCCCAAAGATGCATGTTTAGCTCCCAAAGACACTTATATAAAAAGTGAATTTAAGAGGGAAATGCTTGGGAAACAACTGGATTTCAGTAAAGGAACAAATGTAGAATCGGTCAACAACTTCCTATAGCCGATCGACCATTTTATCATTCTAGGTGGAGGCAGTTGACAACCTTCTGATAACGGTCGACAGTTCACCCTTGTTGAGCCTAACGATCTATAACTTCCTAGGCACTTGTCGACTGACTGATTGCTCTGCCAGAAATAGAACACTCGAACCATGCAAGAAACACTACAAATCTTGCATGATCTACATCCTAACAACCAACACACAATTCCCAATGAATTATAGGGTAGAACAAGCCCTATTTTGAGTTTCAAAAGACTTTTTCAAGAATAGATAAGAATTAAGGGAGGATTACAATCCTTTCTACTTGGATATCTTTCAAGAACTTTTTCCAAAACTAGGTGTTTTTGGCCTGTAAACCTTAAAGACTCTATGGTTCTTGAGTTTGAAAGATTATAAGGAGATTAGAACTGGCCTTATTGAGCTTCTCCTTTGATTTAAGCTTGGAAGAACCTCCACAAAAGATGTAATCTTCGAACCACCTGCAAGCCACAAGAAAACCAACTAGAGAGGAGAAACAAGATGATAAATCGGCTTCCCACTTGCACACAATTCTCTTGAACCTTTAGTGACCAAGGAAGAAGGAGAAGATGAAGAAGATATGGAAGCCCTAACTTCTTCCTCCCAAAATTGATGGCCCTCTCTCTTTCTCTCCCAATTTTCTTCATTTCTCATGCCATCCTTCCCTTTTATACTTATCCTATTTTCATTAATTATATTTATTTACATAATTCCCCACTTAAGCGATAATTCTCTAATATTACTCCCCAAAAATCCTTAATCCCATTTTCCTATATTCCTAAATACCATAAATCCCATATCCTAAATATATATACATTTTGCCCCTACTTTTGACTTTTCAAGCTTCTCTTGCTTTAATTGGATCAACGTGGAACCCACTCACTTACTCCTTCCCACTTAGTATTTTTCCCAAATTACCGAGGCGTTAAAGTAACTCTTGGGAGCTATAGA
The DNA here is from genome assembly GCA_036245055.1 of Diospyros kaki. Taxonomy (NCBI): domain Eukaryota; kingdom Viridiplantae; phylum Streptophyta; class Magnoliopsida; order Ericales; family Ebenaceae; genus Diospyros; species Diospyros kaki. The sequence goes on from BSEG01000012.1 coordinate 30,052,731, forward strand.
GTGTCCCAAGAAATGCATATATTTGAAAGAAACTGTTAATTTAAGAGGGGAGATGAATTAAGCTCACCTTAAATTAAAACTGTGCTAAAAGTAAAGAAATTAAAGAATGCAGAACACTAAATTTATAGTGGTTCAGCCTCACTACCTGCGTCCCCTACCTTAACTCCTCATTAAGGATTTTTTAAACAACTTACTATGTAGCTTTTAAAAGGCTAAGCTAGAACCTCTTTACATGACTTTTACAAGAATTGGTTGAAACTTTTACAAGTGTTTTTTAGGGCTCAAGCACAAACCATGACAGCTCAAAACACGTCAAGTTTGATCACTTGAAGAAGCTTACAATAAAACACTAAACAATAAAAGGCTTTTCACAGATACAGAGATTGAAAAGGATGTGAAAAAAAATACACAATCTCTCTGATTTTTTAATAAACAAAGAATGCATATGATGAGAGCTCTTTTGGTTCGAGAAAGACTTTGAGAATATTCAAATCAACTTTGTTTAGTGTCTTTTTTTTTTTTTTTTTTTTCAATCTTGTGCATTTCTTAAGTATTTATATGTTAAGGTTCTTTAATGCACTGCACCTGATACGTCCTGCAAACAACAGACAATTTGGATATGGAGTGAACCTAAGTGGCAGATCTAGGTCAAAGTATATGAGTGGGCATTTGGGTCAAGTGCATATCTAAATGGGCTAAAATCCACAAACTAAGAGAAAAAACCAACGAAGGAAGAACAAGGTGAAATGAAATCAAGACATGATGAGTGGGCACCCTCCCCCCCCCCCCCCCGCTCAGTCATGGAAGGCTCATGGCAATGAAGGCGCCCTTTGATCCGTTGAAGAAGAACAACCTTTAAAATGAATCATCAAAGCACAACCCAAAAGTAAAGGCAACAAAGAAGGAACCAAGTAAGTGGAAGAAGATAATGATCGAGTAGGCCCCACTCAATCATGACTGAGTGGCCACTCAGTCAAGAAGAACAATGCAACGAGAGATGGCCCATTAAGTGATGAACAATGAAAAAAAATGAAACGCATCGAACAAAGAGAAAAGCAAATAGCCAAGGAAAGTAGAAAGCACCATTGCTCTACCTCTCAGTCATTTCAGGACCTCTCTTTGTATTTTCAAGACCTTTTGATTGTTTCCATCCTTCACCCCCGGGAGCCTCTCTTGTAATCGGCAGACCCTCCCGGGGAATTCCTCAAATCGAACTAGGAGCCTTTTTCCAAAACCCTCCCGGGGACCCACAAGAACATTCCAAGATTCTATAGAATATTCAAAGATTTCATAGAATATGTCAAGAATATTCCAAGAATATGTTATGAATATTCCATCGTAAAAACGTGGGGTGGCTACCACATGTCCCCCTCTCCCTCCTCTATAAATAGGAGGACCACCTCCACTCAGGTATGCTTACTCTGACACTTATACCCCATTTTTTTCCCTCAATCACTCAAAAACTAATTTAAACATCGAAAGGTTTGCCCGGGGACATCTTCCCATGCCCCTAACCATTTGTTTGTCTTTACAGGGCACCTGATCATCAGGGGACACTCGATTATCAGGGGGCACTCGTTCATCAGAGAGCACTCGACCATCAGGGGCATTCATTCATCAAGACACACTTGTTCATCAAGGGCACTCGGTCATCAGAGGGCACTCGATCATCAGTGGGTAATCGTTCATCAGCAAGTCTCCCAATCATTGTTACCAAGCCTCCTAATCATTGTTGTCAAGTCACCTGATTGTCATTACCCGAGATTGTCAAGATCATCTTTCTTGCACTATAAACTCTTTGTTGTATTTTGGAAACAACAACACCTTTTTCCAATAGATAAAAGCATGTATATAACACCCCATTTTTCGAGCGCGCTATAACTTAGGACAATTCTGAGATAATAAATTTTTTTCTTAAAAACTATTGCTGAACCATATCATTTCTAATATCCATCCCAAAAATTTCATACATCTATTTCAAAAGAGAATTATCATAAACATAAAATACGGAAGCTAGAATCGAACCTAACATCTTAACATTAATCATAAAACAATTCTTACATTCTCATTAACCATAATTAAGGTTAGACATCATCATTTCTCAAAACGTTTAGAATTCAAAGTAACAAAACTTAAATACATGGGCTACATAACATATATTCAACTCATCATATATCATCATGTCTTTTTTCCTTGACCCAAATCCTAGGGTTCTCGATCTACACATATTATTTTCGAGACTCTAAATGATTCTCAAAAATACTTATCATTCGATCCTAACTCAATAGCTAGGCTATGTCACATCAGACTAATCATCCAAGACTCAATCATTCTCGATAACTACCAATTATCCTAATGACCTCAAATCAACAGTCTCTAAATTTCTTAGATCCATAATCATGGTTAGCGAACCATCTTTACCTTCGAATCATATCATCAGACCTTATCTTTCATAGCTTGGTCACCCATAATTGATCAAGGTAATCTCCTTTCATGCTGACATTGAAAAACAAATCAGATTTTTACGATTAAATAGTAACCGTATAGTGTTCATACATGAATAGTACACCAGGTAAGCTCATAGCAAAGAGAGGTGGGTCACAAATGGACACACTTAAATACCAAGTCTTTTCTTAACCAGAACTTTCCTAGACATGCACTTTCACTACACCACACTTAAGTCCATAACCTCTAAGATTTCGATCATCAATCCCCGAATCTCTAAATAGGGATTTCTAAATCTAAGTTTTTCTAAAACTCAGGTTCATAGATTCCTGATGATCTTTCCTAAGTTTTCTTATAGTTTCCTCTGATGCCAATTGTAACGCCCCTTTTTCAAGCGCGCTATAACTTAGAACAATTATGGGATAATAAATTTTTTTCTTAAAAACTATTGCTAAACCATATCATTTCTCATATCCATCCCAAAATTTTCATACATCTATCTTGAAAGAGAATTATCATAAACATCAAATGCGGAAGCTAGAATCGAACCTGACATCTTAACATTAATTATAAATCAATTCTTACATCCTCATTAACCATAATTAAGGTTATGCATCATCATTTTTCAAAACGTTCAGAATTCAAAGTAGCAGAACACATGTGCTACATAACATACATTCAACTCATCATACAACTCGTCATGCACTTTTTTAAGTGCCATTTCATGCCTCATTCATCATCGTTTCTACTACAGTCTTCATCTGGAACGTTTGAATATTCTAGGGACAAAGCCAAATGAATCATCTAAGTAAGGGAACAAAACATTTAATGCTCATGTATGTATGCAAAGCACATAACATCGTAACTCTCTGTTTGGGTCGACCGCACCTTAAGATTACCCGCTATGTTTACAGTCTCCCTGCCTGACCGAGGTGTATGGGTGTACCCTTGGCAAAGAAACGATGCCAGTACCTAATCCCAAACCCATGCAACGTATGACCATGAATCTCATCATGCTCATATGCATACTTTGTCATCAATACATGTAAATGCAATCTACATTACATATTTATATCAACACATGACAACATGATAAAAATCATTTACATAAAATTAGATTTTCGTGCCATCCCTCAAAAGTTACACTAATCACTTTATATCCAGCACAACAATCATATAAATCATATTTAATCACTAATAGTCTCAAAATATCAATTTCCTCATTTTCTATGCATTTTCTTCCATTTTCCCTCCTAAAAATCCAAATAAATACATTTGAAACTATTTTCTCCAATATTTTTCCACAATAATTCATTAAAGTCTAAGAACATCAAAAGAAAATTATTAGACTTACTTCAAACCCTCATTTGCACACAAAACGACGCTGGTCGATGCAGAAATCGAGATATCGGGAAGGCCAAATCCAGATCTTATTACACAAAGCTCGATAACTTATTTTTCTCGATTTTTTTCCTGATTTTTTCCGAACCTCCACATGTCGCCACACACTAGGGCGAGTGGTCGTGTGTGAAGACTAGTGTGTGTGGGCCATGCGCCGGTAGTCTTCCCCGGCCACGACACACTGGAAAATTTGGTTCTCTCTACCAGCTTGTTGTCCTCGATGAATCGATCACGATGGCACTGGTCTTGGCTTGAAATGACCACTCGAAGTGGCTCAACCAAAGGCTTAAGGCCTTGGCCTAGGCATCCACCTCTCCTTTTCAGCGAGGCTTCGAAACCACATCAAATGGCCACCAAAATGCATCAAAGTTTCCAGAAATCTTCCGCACCTGATAGGAAACAAAAGCCCCTTATTCTCATTGCTCAATTCATTCAAAAACAACCTCTATTTGAACCCTAAAGACCTCTCCAGATTCGGCCACCATAAATGCCTATTTATAGGCTATTTTAAACCCCTAAACGACGGATCTCGAGCAACCCAAGGCCTCTGATGTCTCCTCTTGCCCTTAATGAGTGCAAATCCCACCGAAAGCAAACCAAAACTTGATTCTCAGTGGCTTAACTTTTGGCCACTTTCGGCCAAAAGTTGGCCCGATTTTGACGCGATTTTGGCTATTTGTTGGCTAAGAACTAGTCTTGGCCTTGCCCCGAGGCCCCCCAGCCACTTCCTCGGGTCTCCCATGGTTGATTTTGGTGATTGGAAGGTTGGTCGACCATGGATTTTTTTTTTTTTGAAAATTTCACTTCTACCCCTTAAATTCTTAAAATGCCATTTCGACCTTTTCCACAAGGCCCCTAGGTTTTGAAGAATTTTCATTAAGTCCCTCTAGTCCTAAAACGTCCAATTCATTCTTGAAGATTCCAAAAAATATCATTTCGACCTTCCTCTGGAAATTTCAAAAAACTGCAATTAGATCTAAATCTTCGTTTTGGCCGTAAACCTTTTCGTTTCTTCCTGAAATCGTTGAAGGGTTGTTCCTTATGAAAAATCGAAGCCCCCTTAAGCTTCCATTGACTTCCCGAAAGACTCCTATGATGATTTGGTTTTTTCAGCCTGAATCAAAGCTATATTTTAGCTGTACCAAAAATTGACTCAATTCCAATTTCTTTTAATACCATAAATCCTATCTTGGAACGCTCATCAAAGCCATATCATTTTCCTTAGACATTTACCCTTTGGGCATTCCCTGCAGTCAATTTAGTACTTTAACTACTACCAAACCAATTTTTCAGTATTCTAACTTGCTTAAATTACGTGACAACCTTAAAAAAATATGGGATCTTAGAATGTATGTCATCTTGCATAAAAAATTCTTCATATGCACATTAATAGTTAGTATTTAAGATTTAAAATTGAATTTCATTCCATTTTCATGAGAGAGCCATTAGATTACATTAAATGCACTAGTTTTGCCTAAAAAAGTTAAACTCTACACGCATTAGATGCTTTATGATGGCTATATTTTCAAATAACTAGTCGAGTAAAAATCAATGTTACTCAATCGAGTAAGATTAGCAGATACTCAAGTATACTTAAAGGATAGTCGATTAAGCTTCAGGCATTACTCGACTTCAAAATTTACTTAGTCGATTAATAATTCAAATACATAAACCCATTTTCTATCCAATAAACCTTACTCGATTAACTCAATTACTCAATTACAAAATTTCATTACTCGAGTATAGAGTATATCATATTCGATTAATTTTTTGACTTTATATTTATTACTCGTCTAAGTACTTTTAATACTCAATTAAATCATCTTATTACTCGAGTACGACATACCACTTAGTCAATTATTACATCAAATACAGAGACTTACTCTCTATCTAGTAGATTATACTCTATTAATGAGTTACTTGACTAATATAAGAGTTACTTGATTAAGCATAACCTCTTAGTCGATTAATGTTCAAGTACAGAGACTTGATATTTTTCACCTATATTTTTACTCAACTAAGATATTTGATTACTAGACTAAAAAGTGAGTTACTTAATTATTAGTCCCTTTTAGGCAATTAATGACACAAGTACAAAGATTTTTCATTTTAGCTCCATTTCTTACTCGATTACTGAGTTAGAGTTACTCAACTAAATTCTTAGTTAGTCGATTAATCATTCTAATTACTTGATTAAACCTTTTCAGATCAATATTCGAATACATCAAGTATATAATCGATTAAGCCTTAGAGTATATATGTCTTACTCAATTAAATTGATAAGTTAGTTGAGTATGATCGCTTGTTACTAAACTAATAATTTATTTACTTGATTAACCTTAAGCCTATAAATTGTCTTATTCGATTAATCAACATTGATTATTCGAGTAATATTTTGAAAGTTGGTTAGAACTAACTTTCTCACACATATGTACTCGATTAATAATGAACTTTACTCGAGTAAGTGATATATTACTTGATTGACTCTAGGCTTCACTCGATTAACAACTTATTATTAAATTCATTAAAGTTTTGCTTAGATTTCATCATCAAAAGATAAATCAACAATCGTGTACTTCTGGCAGAATATCTTCGCTATCTGAGGGAACTCCAACTTTATCTGGGAGAAAGACAAGGTATGGGCTAGCCTTGCTCTAATGAATGCTACTGGTTGACCTTGGGTTCGCCATGTCTTTGCCCTAGAGAAGTAAGGAGTTGCCTAGGAGGACTTCTCACTCAACTTGGTAAACGTTGTTGTTGAGTTTGTTCTTGAATGTTTTGATGATGATTATTGTATGCAAAACTTTAATGCAAGGCATGTTAAGGATGCTTTGAGAATAAACTCAAGGAATCTTGTTATGTTATGTTCTCATAGGCTTATTAATATGTTTTGTATATGTAGAAATTATTTTATCCTTCTTTAGAATATTGCTTAAGGGCATGTTAAGCCTATCTTGATAGAATATATGTTGAGGTTGCCTTGAGAATGTATAAGGTCAAGGAATCTTGATAGGTTTATCTTTTAGTATGATTTATCTATTAATGTTCTCATATGTGTTAAAATTGTTTTAACCATATACTTTTTTGATATATCTTTTAATATGCTTCTCCTTAGGGTCATCCTAAAGCCAATACATGAATTTTGTCCGGAGCTTATGATATTCTAAATGATATGTGTGTGGCAACATTACTCAAAGTTTAAAAGTAATGTGTTCTATATTTCATATATGATGCTTAAGTGTTAAACATCAAGATTTTTTAGTAAATGATCATATACTCAAGAGATAGTACTTGAGTTTTGGTTTGTAGAAATTAAATTGAGTAAGCAAGTGAAAGCCTTTTGTGAAACTTGAGTTTTGATTTGTAGAAATTAAATTGAGTAGCCATGTGAAAGACTTTTGTGAAAATCAATCGAGTAAGCTTTGACAGTAATGGAGTAATGCTCAGTTCATTTTAAAAAATAATCGATTACATATGTAAGAATAATCGAGTAAATATAGGAAGCACTTGACCAACTAAACCTTTGTACTCAAGTGAGTGATACAATTTTCTGTCATCTTAAAATTAGTCGAGTAAGGTGTTTTTATAATTGAGTAATTATCTTTTGTACTCAAGTGAATCTGTTTGAAATTGAGTAATCTCAAGTGAGGTATTCTTTGTAATCGAGTAAAGATAGGCTGAAAATAGGCTAAGTCTTTAGACTTAACATTTAATTGAGTAATAATCTCTGTACTTGAGTAATGATCATAATTAATTGAGTAAACATTGCTTTGTAATCAAGTAAATGGTGCATTATTCTATGGCTTAAAAATAATCGAGTAATGAAATTCTCATACTTGAGTAAGCTTAAAATACAATCGATTACATAATGCATCTGATCGAGTAAGTCTAAAAGTTAGTTGAGTAAGCTTAAAATTTACTCGAGTATTTTCTAGTAGATTTTGAATTTTATAGCCGTTACTCAAAGATGTTAGATAGAACAGTTTCAATCGTTTGACCTTTATTTCTTTATTTTAAAAAGTTTGATTATGTTCTCTTATAACAAAATGATAAATATGCTTATGTATTGTGTGCAAAATCCTTTATCTTAATATTATGCATATTTTTCTTAACTAATTTGACTGTTATTAGTCAAATCAAAAGAAACCGTGAGTATGTGCAAATAATATGTGCTAAATTCAAGTTTGAAAACTTATATAAAAGGTCAAGTGTTACACCGGATCAGAGAGTTGTTGTCTAGTAATGTCAAGCTAACCTAAACCTAGATGCAATCAAGTTGAATCAATTTTTAGGCCAAAGTTCGTTGCTTGAGTGATAGTCTTCCATGATCATTTTCCTTCACTTCAAGCCATTATCTGGTCGAGCCTCAAGAAAATCTTCTTGAACTAGAAATTAAGAACAAGATAGTGGAGTGCTTTTGTAATGACACATTAGAGGGTCTAGATTTTATTTAGAAATCGTTTAATTTCTTATTTAAGTTTTATTTAAGTGATTTTGCCAATTAGTTATTTACTGTGGCAATTTAGAGATTTTAATTGAGAGATTAGCATTTAATTCTTTTTAATTAGTGTGGAAATTGAATGCAAGGACTTGAGGGTCATTCAAGAATTTGTTATTATAATTTAATTATTAGATAGAGTTATTAGGATGGAAGGATTAAGATAATCCAAACGTGATGAGGGTTTGGATTGAAAAACTCGTAGTTATATTAGGAGATTAAGATGGGTTTTAGGGCTTCAAAGTATATATATAGCTTGATGGCCAATAGTTCTTCACGTCGTGTGAAGAACAAAAGAGAGAGGAAGAGGCAGAGATTTTGGGAAGCGTTGCGGTGTCTTGCTTAGTGGATTTTCATTGAAAGCGTCGATTGAATCGATTAGAGAGATTAAGGCAAGTTCTTCTCCTTGTAAACCTTCCTTACAGGAGAATGTTTAGCATTCGATCTCAGTTTTTCAATAGCTCTTATTTGAGTTCTCAGAATTCTTTTACAGTCAAATATGTTACATATATATATAAACATATACAGTGCAATTATACCAGATCATGCAAGTTTCTTTTACAGCGATTCAATTAGATATCATCTTTGAATCATTCCTAGAATTGTTTGATATCAGTTGGGACTTGTTTTCCAAAGTTTTAATTCGAAATGGTGTAGTTTTTTTAAGATTCGTTTAAGAACAGAGTCTCTATGAGCGTCATTTCTGGGTTTAAAAGTTGCAGACATCCGGATAGGTTCCCTCGTATCCGGATGGGTTTTTCAGAGTATATGAGTGACATCCAGATAGGCCAAAGGCTATTCGGATGTGTCAAAAAGATTTATATGAGTGACATCTAGATGGCCATTATTTACATCCGGATGGTCTCAGTGATATTCGGATGCTTTGTTCTCGTATCCGGATGTGCTAGTGTTTATTTTGTGAGTGATATTCGAATACATCGTGTTGTATCCGAATATGTCTAATTCATGTGATATCCGGATACATTGAGTCGTATCTGGATGTGTCCAGTATGATATCTGGATGTCTTTTTCATACATCTGGATGAGTCAAGTTGATATCCGGATATCTCGTTTCATATCCGGATACCTCTCTTAGAAGTTGGAATTTTTATATCCGAATAAGCTCTAGTAATATCCGAATGCCTCAGCGAGATATCCGGATGTCCTAGTCCATATCCGAATACTCTCCAATATATCCAAATGGCTCATTCCTTGGGTTTCCAGTGTATCTGAATGACTTGTTTCATATCTGGATGTCTCCATCTGTATCCGGATGCCTTTTCCCAGAATTTCAAATAGGCCTTCAGTGAGTCTTAATTCAAGTTTAATTCAATTAATGTATTCAATACCCTCCAATATTGAACTCAGATGCCAGAATATGTCAAGTTGAATGTGCCCAAACCATAATTCATAGTTCATAGAATCGGTGTATTCCAATATATTAGATCAGATTGCATGATTAGTTTGTTATGACATGATCAACACTATTTTGTGAGATTATGTGCATACATCTTGGTATGAGCATTGAGCATAATTTTCTATGGAGCACTACATATTGTGTGCTAGCATGTATGTGAGCATTGCATTATGCGTGCCAGTCGACTAGTCCGCAGGGATCCCACCAGTTTCAGTTTGAGTCTATGTTTTGCTCGTCTGATGTCGACCAGGGGGCTAGGGGCATATTGTCCACAGTATGTGCTTACAACTTTTATGTTATCAGGTTTCAGATCAGTCAAGTATGTATTACACTTATGTGGGCCTATGTGTTAAAGTTGCATACCTACATTTAGTTTACACTTTATGTGCATTACATCTTGTAAATGCAATCCAGTGATTATTATATCTTTTAGTACAAGTTCAGTAAGTATTTTATCAATATCGATATTCTTCGATTCAGCTTCAGTTAGTCTTTCTAGCTTATTACTTGTTGAGCTTTGTAGTTCACCTTGTGCTTTTCACCATTTCAGGTCCTAACGGGAGAGTACCAGATGTGGGGCCTAGCAGTAGTGTCCAGTAGTGGGCGTACGTGGAGCCGTTCAAGACCAAAGATGTCTAGGAGTTTTATCAGTTTGTTAGTTTAGAGTGTTTGTCAGTTTAGTATTAGTTTATTTTTCAATTGAGGGATTTCCTTTAGACAGAGTTTATGGATTTCAGTTTTGTTGACTCATAATTTTATTTCAGTTGATTGAGATATTCATATTGGTATCAGATTTCAGTTTATCAATTAGTTTTATTTTATTTACCCGTAACACCTCTTCTCGGGCAGTTCTAGAAGAGGGGGTGTTACAACTTTACCATTCAAATTCTTTTCATTTCTCTTGTCTATTCCCTCATGTACTATATTTCTTATTCTTTGAGGAAAATTTTTGTTGAGAGCTTAACCTTTATCTCATCTTCCAACAAGTGTTTGTAAGGGTTCTACCTTTTCCCGTAAAAGTTATGTTTTTATGCTGCTTTATTCTTAAAAGCAAAGTTTTTTGCTTAGCCTACAAAAGTTGTGGTTACAGTTGCTCTAATAAAAAGCTAGGTTTCCTACTTAGCCCATGAAAAGTGGAGGTTTCAGTTGAACCCATAAAAATTGTGTATGGATTGTAGTTGATCCCTTAAAAGATAAATCTCTTAGTGGATGTTTTAAAATCCTTAGTGATAAGATAATGTAGTGGACTAGACTTGTTGGCTGAACCATTATAAATTGATGTGTCTTGTGAATTTTTTCTTATGTTTTGATGATATTATTTTTCACCTGCCATACAATGTTTTCTCATTTGAGTTCATCTCATTAGTTTCAAGCATAACGGTTCTAGTTTTCATTGCAAGCATAAAAGAATTTTAACATCATTGCTTTCATCCATTATTCTCAAATGCATATGTTTTTTATGAGATTTGAAGATTAAAAGTTAGAAGAAAATTAGAATATTATTACTGCCAGCATAACAATTTCCTTATTTATCTTTTCAAATGCAGCTACATTTCTATACATATTCTATGCCTAAAATATGTTTGGGATAATCTTTATGAAAAATGTTTTAATGCATATTGAACTGCTGCATCTCGTTTTATGTTATGAAAAATATATTTTCAAATTAGCCTTGATGCATAATTTTTTAAAATATTCAAAACACCCAATTCACCCCCTTCTTAAATAATATTTCAAGGGTAATAATCAGAGTTTTAAGGCATTTAACATATTTAGATTGAACTTCAGTGCTATTAGCATTTTAGACTCTTTTCGAGTTATTTTTTCCCACCCTTAGCCTTAAGAGACTCCTAGAGATTTTTCTTAATATGGTTGCTACTCAACATTCTATCAAAATTAATTACTTAAAATACCCAAATAATCATCAAAATTTATGAAAATTTGATGACAACTATAAAACTCATAAGATAACCTTGTGTAAAAATATAAACTTCAAATAACATCATTTAGCTATTTGAAAAATTACATAAAGTTGATTATTCACAGTTTCATTCCTGTTGTGACACACTTCTCTATTTGTATGTGCTATTTGACTTAAAGAGCTATAACATACCAAAAAATTATTTTTTTTTATCAAGTTTTGAATTTCTCAAATTTGACTCTAAGTTAGCTGGTTTAACTAAGTGTCTACACTATGCAGTCATTACTAAATTAGGCATCTTTGTTTTTAGAAAAATCTAAAAGACATGAAACCAATTTTTAAAGAAACTAGACTTCCTTAGCTAGCCATCATCTAGAATTTTCTTGTAATTTAATACAACGTCTAACATTCTCGAGAATTTGTTAAAATGGATTAGATCATATTAGTGTTCTATTTTAAATCGCCCTGACAAGTATCATGAGAAAATTCATAACTAAATGCATAAAAATCATTTTTTTAATGGTTCTTACTCCAAAAGTTCAACAACAAAATATAGTTAAGAACATAATTATACACTAGGAACCCTTTCCTAGACCAAAATAGTAAGTGTTAGATAACAAAGGCATCTCAATCCAAACATTCATAACAAGTTTACTTTACATAGGGATTCACTTTTGTATAAAACCTTACCAAATGAAACCTATGTAGTCTACAAGCTCACAAGAACATGGACTTGCAATATGTAACTAAAACTAATTAAAATGTTCATCTATGTCTCATATTCAAAAATGCATTCCTTCATTCAACAATCTTTTATTTGCCATTGGAAGATCTGCTTCCATATCTACATATATATACATTTTGTAGAAGGAAAAATATATTTTGGAGTGAACTATACATTTTATCAAGCTTTACATAAATATTTTGACTTGTATTGCATTTTCAACAAATTTTAAATGTATTAAAATATTCACATATAACATGTATTTTCCAAAGAATACCTAGTAAGCATATGTATAACTATTTTGAACATTTTTCAAAAGATATTTAAAATAACATTTATAAAGTTAAACCATCATGTCAAGTAATGTAAGAAAATTTGCTCATTTCCCATACCTTGATAGTGCCCTTGAGGAAGACTTTCTTTATTCCTATGTCTTCACATTTAGCCAAGATCTTCTTCTCTTTCTCTAGTTGTCTCTCTTGTCTTCTTTCTCTGTTCATTTCTCTCTTCTCCATCGCACTTGCTTGAACTCCCATTTATTATATAGACTCTAAATATTTACCCTAGCTTTTTCATCAAAAGGTCAATTAATTTGAACAACTTTTGTTATATATATATATATATATATTTTTAAAACTTTCTTTTCTTGTGTAATTGACTCTCTTAATTTAAACTAAGAGCCATTTTAGATATAAAACAACCTTTAAGAAAAAAGTGAAATTGCAGTACCACTCAATTTTATGAAACTTACAATAAAAATAAAGCTTTTCAAGAAAAAAACAAACTAACCAACTCCTTTGGCTACATGTATGCATGACCAGCCATGCATAACTATATAATATATATATATATATATATCTGCATATTTAATCACTTATTTGGTCTAATACTCAGTCAGATTAAATATCAATTTAATTTCACGCATATACATGCTACATCAAATAAATCTTTTGTGGAGAAATTTAATATAATTTGGTTAAAGGATAATAACTAAAACAATCAACAATTTATTATGAAGAATATTTGAGATAGCCAAGTTTTTTAATTAAGTAAATTCTTCTAATTAAGTCAAGGTTTGATCCTTGTTAATCGTGTAATAAGCTTTTGATAATTGAGTAATTCAATAATTAGAAAAGACTTAAGTAGATTTTTCAAGTTTTTGTAAATCAAGTAAAAGGATTGTGTAATTGAGAAATGCTCTGTTAATTCTAAAAATAATCGATTACAAATGTAGACTTAATCGAGTAAAGATGAAGTATACTTAACTAAATAAGTTCTTGTGTTCGAGTATATAATGTAACTTTCTGTCAAATTAAAAATAATCGAGTAATGTTTAATTTATACTCGAGTAAATCATTTTTGTAATCGAGTATACTTTCCTAAAAAAATTCTATTGGATTCTAAAATATTTCTGTAATCAAGTAAATATGTGTCAAAAATAAGTCAAGCCTCTGGACTTTAACAGATTTTTGTGTAATCGAGTTAAAGATTTTTACTTGACTTATTTATAATTAAGTATATAAATATTTTTTCTGTGACTTAAATTTAATCGAGTTAAAGTATCTTTGTACTCGAGCAAATAGCAAAAGTAATCGAATACAAAACATGTATAGTCGAGTAAATATGAAACTTAGTCGAGTAAGCACTAGTTTATAATCAAGTAACACTTGCCAAATTTTTAAAAATATAGTCGTCACTACTCATTAAATACAACCGATCTTTACTTTTTACTGCATTAAATGTTCTTTAGACAACATGGGAATATTTTATCAATTTCCAACTGATTGTTTTGTGATTTGTAGAGATAAAAAATGGTAGTTGTGATACAAAACAAACATTCCATTTGTTTAAGACATGTTAGCAACCACATTCAATATCAAAAGAGTATACAAGGGAGATGGAAATCTAATGAAAAAGATATACAACCAAGTGAGCTCCAAACTTCCTACTCTCAAGAACTCACAAGCTTACACAACCATTCTACTTGAGCCATTCAAAGAGATTATGCTTAATTCGTTCTTTTTATCTCTTTGTATTTTCAAGAGAAATCTTTGTTATCTATAATATCATTCTTATCTCTTGAAATACCTTTTCACATTCCTTTGTGAAATCTGTAAAGGTTGAGCCTTAACCTATAAAAGGCATTGGTTGTGGTTGAACTAGAGTTAAAAGCAATTATGTAAAGATTAGTAGTTTACCCTGCTCAAAAGTTACTCAAGTAAGATTGGTTTGACTAAATCCTTGGTGACGAGCAAAGGTAGGAGAAGCCAAAAGCTACTCTTGCCACAAGGAACTAATGCCTCTCTAAGGAAAAATTGGGAGTGAGAGCAAAATTATGGAGGAGATAGGCGAAGCCATAAAAGGGTAGACATTAAGAAATTATGGCAAGTACGCCTATAAGAAGAAGGCAAAGCCTCGTTAGGGGTTCAAGGAAGTAATAGAGGGGCTAATAATAGCACCGCAATGAATATGCAAGACAATATGAAGAGGGTGGTGGAAGAAGTGCTTGAACGAAAGAAATTGGTTTTGGTCGTGGAGGAACAGTCAAGAATGAGATCCCCATTCATTGAGAACATATTGCGAAAACCACTGTCGAGAAAATTTATGATGCCACAGATTACCCTCTATGCCTACAAAGATGATCTTGATGATCACATACAAAATTATGAGTCCTTGATGATACTCTATGGTTGGGACGATGAAATTATGTGTTGGGCATTCTTGCTGACTCTACCAAGCAGTCCACAACTTGGTTTAACAATTTATCTCAAGCATCCATCTCCTTATTCGGGTAACTAAGAGAAGAATTCACCAAAGCATTTATTATTAATGGTCAAAAAAAGAAAAATGCAACGTATCTCCTCAATATTCGATAAGGAGGCAAAGAGACCATTCGTCAATACATGGACATGTTCCATAATGCCACCCTAAAGATTCATGACTTACCAATTGAAATGGTAATATCCACCATGTTGCAAGGGACGCAGTTAACTTCCCTACAAGAATCGTTATCTCTAGACCCGCTAAAGTCCTTAGCGGATTTGTTTATCAGGGAAAATAAATGCATACACCATATGGAGGTAATAAGGATTGTGGCAATAGATGAAGATAGGGAGCAAAAAAGAAAAGAGCTAGATGTTGATGAAAACATTAATCAGCAATAAGAGAGGGCCCAAAGAGTGGATGTTATCAGGCCCTAGTCTAATCATTATGCCTGAGTCATCCAAACTAGCAACCATGGAGGGGTCAGGCCTCATCAGACTTCTAAAAAGGGTAGATCAAGCTATAGGAAAGAATTAGGATGAACATTGCAAATACCATAAAACTCATGGCCATTCCATTGATCAATGCTGGCCATTCCATTTGCTAAGATATGTACAAGAAGAAAAGAGAAACGACAAGGAGCCATGAAAAAGGGAAGGGAGGCCTAAAGGGCTAGAGAGACATAATCAGAAATAACAAGAGAGAATGAGAGACTACAGACAAAATCCACCTCTCAATAATGAGCCAACTCATTAAGCTATACACATCTTTTTAGGTGGTGAAACTTTGACCAGTGACACTTCTTCTTCTCGAAAGGCCTATGCCCGTCTGGCCTAGCAAGTCAATTTAGTAATGAAGCTTAGAGAAAATGAAGAGCCCATTATGTTCACACATGCTGGCAAAGGAAACGTAATTGTCCTGGATGATGATCTGATGGTAATTTTAGTCATCCTTGCAAAACTCCCCATCGGGAGAATTCTAGTAGATAGTGGCAATTCAATTAACCTTATTTATTGGAACTGTTTTGAACAAATGTGAATTTCCCATGACCAACTGAAAAAGGTTTCCTACCCTTTATATAGTTTCACCTGGGAGACTGTCCCGGTGGACGGTTTAATTTAGTTACCAATCACATTGGGCTTCGATCCTCAAAGTGTAGCACGATAAGCCAACTTTATGGTGGTTAAAGCCACATTGGTTACATACAATTTGATTTTGGGTCGCTCCCTAATCAACGACATGAGGGTTATAGTCTCCTCTTACTATCTGTTGATGAAGTTTCCTATGCCTCAGGGTGTGGGGTAAGTCATGAGGGGATCAGCAAAAGGAAAACACTTATTATGTGTCATCCACAAAAGGGAAGGAGAGTGAAGAGACTTTATCTATTACCAAGCAAGCTATGAAAGACTAATCGCCCATAAATCCCAAGTTGAATTGTTCCCCTCATATGAATTGCATGCATGATAATTGTTAGCAATATGAGCCCAAGGTGGGACTGTGGACGTAGACACATTTGGTTGAACCACCTAAAAAAATGGTTGTGTTTTCTCATGTACTACATTATCATTATCTGTCCATTGTAATTCGTTTGTCTAATTTCTCAAGATGAAAGGAAAGATCAATCAAAAGGTCTTTTCTCACACAAGGTTGTCCTGCTAACAACTTGACAATGAGGTAAAACAAAAGGCACGTTGTCCTACATATAACTCGACAATGAGGTGAAAAATCCAAGGCCCGTTATCCCAATAAAAACTCAACAACTAGGAAGAAACAAAAGGCATGTTTCCTGCTAATAGACTAACAATGAGGTAACACAAAAATCCCATTGCCCTACGTATAGCCCGGTAACGAGGTGAAAAATCCAAGGCCCGTTGTCCCATTGACAACCCGACAATGAGATAGAAACAAAAGGCCTGTTGTCATTTCTTTGCCATTAATTAGTTTGGTTTTTCTTGCTTTAGTGAGATATGATTGAGTGGGCACTCAGTCATGGCCAAGGTAAGAATTTTCCTTGGCTTTTCCTTTGCTTGTTTGGCTTTGTTTTTGCTAGTTGCTCTTCAATAGGGGACTGTCTTTTTCTTGATCGAGTGGGGGTCACTCGGTCATTGTGTTGTTCTCCATTTTCTTGGTTCCTTCCTTGCTTGATTAATCAATCATTTCTTTGTTTTGGGGTAGTTGTTCTTCACTATTAGACCAATGAAGGGTCCTCATTGTCATGAGATTTCTAGACCAAGTGCCTACTCGGTCATGGCTTGCTCTTTCATGGGGCCTTATCTCTTCTTTGTTGATTTTTCCTTGTATTATTGATTTTAGACCATTTATGTGTGTTTTCCCCAAGTGTCCCAAATTTGTCACTTAGATCTATTCCATATCCAAATTGCTTGCTGTTTACAGGACATATCAATTGCTCCTTACACTTTTAACTAGGAGTCTTGGGCATAAGAGTATCTCACCCTATAAATATCGTATGTGTCTTTCTTTCACTTCTTTCTCCTGGAGCTCTTCTCTGTGCGAGCGAGTTTTCAAGTCTTAGGGTCATTTCAGCTCTTCGGATCATTTCAAGTCTTTGTATCCTTTATAACTCTAGCATTTTCATATTTCAACTTCCCATAAGTGCCAATGGTTGAAAGATGATGAGGCAGATGCTTCGGAGGATGCATGGCATGTTGAAACATCTACCCCTGTAGTAGAGATCCCTCTGTTAAATACTCCATCCCTTGAGAGTATAGACACAACTCCTTCATGCATTCCCAGTTCTTGAGGGGCCAGGGGCTCTTATTCCCCTTGACTCTAGTGATGCTTGTTGAAGACTCAATGCTTAATGAGAAAGATCTTCAAATCCACTCAAAAGTGTTAGACACAGACTTGGTGACTGCACTGGGTATTGTCTCATATATGTGTCTATATTTTGCTAGAAGGAGCATTAGAATATTTGGAACTTTTTCTAAACTGTGGATGTTCATGATGATTGTTATTCCATTTCCTTATTGTTGAGTTACTTGCGAGACAACGATTTTATACCTCCCTGTTATTGGGCTATGTGTGAGGCAATGGGTTTGTTTTTCTCCTTGTTGTTAGGCCATGCGTGATGCAACAGAGTTCCTTTTCTCCTCATTTTCGGGCTATGCACGGGGTAATAGGCTTCGATTACCCCTTATCACTGGGCTATGCATAGGTGAACGAGCTTCATTTTCCCTTCGTTGCCTGGTTATGCGTGGGGCAACAGGTTTTATTTTCCCCTCGTCCCTGGGTTATGCGTAAGGCAGTGGGATTTTTGTCCTCCATTGTTAGGCTATAAGTGGGACAATGGGTTTTTTATTTTTACCTCATTGTCAAGTTGTTAACAAGACAACATGCTTTCTTTTCTCCTTGTTGTTAGGCCATAAGAAGGGTAACGATCCTTTTGTTTTTACCTAGTTATCAGGTTGTTAGCGGGACAACAAGCCTTGGGTTTTCACCTCGTTGTTGGGTTATAAGTAAGACAACGGGCCTTTTGTTTTTACGTCGTTGTCAGGCTGTTAGTAGGACAATGGGCCTTGGATTTTTCACCTCGTTGTTGGGTTATAAGTAGGGTAAAGGGCCTTTTGTTTCTACCTCATTGTCAAGCTGTTAATGGGACAATGGGACTTGGATTTTTCACCTCGTTACTTGGCTATACGTAGGGCAACGGGCCTGTTGCTTTACCTCCTTGTCAAGCTATTAGTGGGACAACAGGCCTTTTGTTTCTACCTCATTGTTAGGTTGTTAGTAGGATAATGGGCCTTGGATTTTTCACCTCGTTGTTGGGTTATATGCAGGGCAATGGGCTTTTTTTTCTACTTGTTTGTTAAGCTATTAGCTGGACAATGGGCCTTGGATTTTTCACCTCGTTACCAAGCTATACGCAAGGTAATGGGCCTTTTGTTTTACCTTGTTGTCAAGCCAGGAAAATGGGCATTTATTTCTACCTTATTATCAGGTTGTTCGGTGGACGAAGGGCCTTGGATTTTTCATCTTGTTGTCAAGCTATACACAGGGTAAAGAGCCTTTTATTTTACCTTGTTGTCGGGTTGTTAGCAAGACAATGGGCCTTTTGTTTCTACCTCATTATCGAGTTATACACATGGGAATGGGCCTTTTACTTTACCTCGTTATTGGGTTGTTAGCGGGACAATGAGCCTTTTGTTTCTACCTCGTTGTTGGATTGTTAGCAAGACAACGTGCCTTAGATTTTTCACCTCGTTGTTGGGCTATACCTAGGGCAACGAGCCTTTTATTTCTACGTCTTTGTCGGATTGTTAGCTGGACAATAGGCCTTGAATTTTTCACCTCGTTGTCGGGCTATACGTAGGGCAATGGGTCTTTTCTTTTACCTTGTTGTCAGGCTATTAGAGAGACAACGAGCCTTTTGTTTCTACCTCATTATCGGGTTGTTAGCTGGACAACAAGCCTTGGATTTTTCACCTTGTTACAAGGCTATATGCAGGGCAACGAGCCTTTTGTTTCTACCTCATTATCTGGCTGTTAGTGGGACAATGAGCCTTGGATTTTTCACCTCATTGCTAAGCTATATGCAGGGCAACAGGCCTTTTGTTTTACCTCATTGTCTAGCTGTTAGCGGGACAATGGGCCTTGAATTTTTCACCTCATTGCCAGCTTATATGCAAGGCAATGGGCCTTTTGTTTTACATCATTATTGAGCTATTAGCGGGACAACGGGCTTTTTTTTTTACCTCATTGTCGGGTTACTAGCATGTTAATAGGCCTTAGATTTTCACCTCGTTGCCGAGCTATACATAGGGTAACGAGCTTTTTGTTTTACCTTGTTGTCGGGCTATTAGCGAGATAATGGGCCTTTTGTTTCTATCTTGTTGTCGAGCTGTTAGTGGGTTGGGACCAGTTGATATGCCCTGCAAATAACAAGCAATTTGGATATGGGGCAAATCTAAGTGACAAATTTGGGACACTTGGGGAAAACACACACATAAATGTCTAAAATCAATAATACAAGGCAAAATCAGCAAAGAAGAGATAAGGCACCATCAAAGAGCAAGCCATGACCAAGTGGGCACTCGGTCTAGAAAGCTCACGACAATGAGGACTCTCCATTGGTCTAATGGTGAAGAACAACTACCCCAAAATAAAGAAATGATTGATTAATCAAGTGAGGAAGGAACCCAGCAAATGGAGAACAAGACAATGACTGAGTGGCCCCCACTCAATCAAGAAAAAGACAATCCCCTATTGAAAAGCAACTAGCAAAAACAAAGCCAAACAAGCAAAAGAAAAGCCAAGGGAAAGCTAAGGAAAATGCTCAACTTGGCCATGACTAAGTGCTCACTCAGTCATGTCTCACCAAAGTAAGGAAAACCAAACTAATTTATGGTAGAGCAATGACCGAGCGGCCACTCGGTTATGATGATCACGCACCAACTCACACCCAAGAGCCTCTCTTATAACCAATAAACCCTTCTGGGGTGTTCCTTAAGCCTAGCTCGGGATCCTTCCTGGGACCCATAAGAATATTTCAAGATTCAATGGAATATGCCAAGAATATATCAAGAAGATACCAAGAATATACCAGGAATATGATTAGAATATGCTTCCTGAGAAACCCAGGATGACCACTATGTCCCCTTCTCCCTCCTCTATAAATAGGAGGATCATTTCCTCTCTCAGGTATGCTCATTCTGCCACTCTGACTTCAATTCTTGCCCTCAAGCACTCAAAGACTAACTTAAGCATTAGAGAGTTTGTGTGGGGACATCCTTCTGTGCCCCTAACCTGTTGTTGGTCTTAACAGACCTCTCGACCATCGAAGAGCACTCTGTAATTGAAGGACACTCGGTCATTTGAGGGCACCCGTTCATTAGCAAGCCACCCATTCATTAGGGCACCTAATCATTACAACAAGACCTCTAGGTCTCCCAATCATCATCATACAAAACTATCAAGATCACATTTCTTAAATATTATATCTTGGCAACAACAATTCCTAAATGCTATAAAATTTTTGGGTGTTATGTTTGCACACTTTAAAAGAATTTTGTCCTTGAAATTTCATTTTCATTCATTATCATGACATCTTTTTTTAGGTGTTAAAGTCACATCCCTACAAGAGAATTTTGTCACTAAAAATCGCTTTTGTTAATCATCAAGATACCATTTAATAATTTCTTGAAAATTAACAGTTCAAAAATCTTACAAATTTTTGGGGATGGTCTCAAAAAGTATTACCAATAGCTAAGTACTAGTTTCTTTAGTTCATTTTTCAAAAGATTTCTTTGTTTTTATGTTATTCTAGATTAGTTTAGATATATATTTGATCAATTACTTGTCCTTTCTCTTTCATATATTTTCTGCTTTTAACCAAGGCCTTTACCTCAGTTTTTACCAAGAATTAAACCTCAAACTATCATGATCAACGAGTACCAAGGACCACACCTCGAATCTCTTTTCTTACATTAACTGAGAACTATACCTTAATTCTTTGTTCAAAGTTTATTGGAGATATACCTCCAATTGAAGTTAAAAAAATAAGTCAGTCATTTTCTTCATATTCACGAGATATGGGTATTCCTTGACAAACCCAACGAATATCTTACACAAGATTTAAAATCCCAACTAAATCCTGCTCCCCAAGAAGCCAACAATTAATTTTTCCTCAGGGTCTGAAGTCTTGTAGTTTAAAAAGTTGGGCCTGGGACCTTGACAGGGGATGCTCCATCTCTAGACCATCCTTGATGACTCCAATTACCGGTTAGAGTTAAACCCACACGAAACTACAATTAAAAAGGGGATGGTATTCGCATCTTTCCAAACCTAAATATTAGGTCTACGAACTTTGCAAACTTACCTCGTGACCAGGGTGTCGGCCACCACCCCTTTGGCATCTTTAACCAAATCTCCGATATGAAGACAAAAATTCAGACCATAAAACTAACTTCTTGTTAACAACTAAACTTATGATCTCAAGTAATCTTCGACTTTGACTATCTTTTAGAAAGACTAAGTTCACAAGGACTGAACAACCCAATTGACAATTCAACTACTTGATCCCCAAGTTAAAGCAGCCAAAAGACTAGTTGGTCAAGGAACACTTATCATTGAGGCTGGAACAATCCTTTTTATTGAGGCTGGAATAACCATTTTAACAAACACAACCTATCAAACATTCAAAGACCTTGGGTACTTAAAGGAGTTAATTCACACTTTGATTATACACATTCGTATACATTCAAATAGAAGAGAAAAGAAGACCAAATATATGCTGAAAAAGGTAAATTTATTAATACCTTAGAATTTCTTTGCAAAAATTATTACAAATTATTAGTACAGTGAATAAAAGGCAACATTGATATTAAAAGATGAGGAAGTCAACATCAACCTCAGGAAATTGATGCTTCACAAGCCCTCTTTCCAACTCCTTGGCATACTCAATTGGTTGGTGGTACCTTTCCCTAGCATTATGTTGAGTAATAAAAGCATCACTCTAAGCTGTACGAGCTTTTATCCTCAACCTCTTAAAGGTGGAGACGAACTCCTTTGCCTCCTACAGAGCGTTCCTCACCTCTTTTAAGTTGGTGACCATCTTAGACCACTGAGCTTCCCTATCTTCAGACTCTATTTTCAACGGATTAAAGTGAGCCTTAAACTCGTCACAATACTGACTCATATTAGAATTGGCCTCGTTGGCTTCAAGCATAACTTATTGCACTTAAGTAAGCTCACTTCAGGCCTTCACCTCTTTTATCATTCCCTAGCTTGGCCTCCTCTTTAGCTAATAGTAGAAACTTCTCAAAGACTGAGCTTATGCTCCAATTCCTTGATCCTCTTAGAAGCACTAACCAAGACCTCAAATAACTTTTTCTCCTTTCCCCGAGATTCACAAGCAAAGCGTAATCTAACTTTGAATCTTCAAAGACCAAAAAAAAAAAAAACCTCAAACTTTGCATTTGCCAGACGATATCTATTTGGAGCTCAGATTCCTAGAGAGCAACCTTATTCTAAAAACACACCATATTTTGGGAAAGAAAAATACTATAGAATCATCAACACAAAAATAACCTAATACAAAGCCTCTAGAAGAACTTACCTTCAGACACTCTATAGGAAAATCCCACTTTGGAGTTATTCCTCTACAAAAATCTGCCCTATAGCCTCCCTTCCTTAAGAAGGCACTTGACCACCTTCTAACCTTGGGTTGGCATCCCTCATCTCTTCCTTCTCACTATCTGACAAAAAGGTCGCTTGGACTTTAGGACAAGCTCCACTCCATCTTCAATTATTTCCCTATTCGAATCAATGGTAATAAAGGAGCCACTACCATAACTTGGACAAAAGCTCGTAAGCAAACAGAACTTGGATCTACGATGGCCTTATCTTGTTAGATTTGTGTATGTAATAGCACCACACACCAAAGAGGGGCTGAATTGGATTATTTTAAAATTTTGATTAAGCTTAAGGAATTTTAAACAAATGATGAGGTTTTAGTGCAAAAACGTTAGTGATTGAGAATGATGCTTAAGAATAACAATAGGGTAAAATATAAATGCAAAAATCACACAACCAATTTATAGTGATTCAACCCAATCAACTTAATTCTTTATCTTAACTTCTCACTAAGGATTTTAAAACATCCACTAAAACCTCCTATTTGATCCCAAGTAGGCCCTCCAGAATTACAACTAAGAATACAACATCCTACTTATCAAAATAAGCCCTCTAGTAATCTTGCAAAGCAATGTAAAATAATTTTTTACAATAAGAGAAGATATGAGAGCTCTAAGTTACAATTGTCTCTCAAAATTAAACACAGAGGCTTGAACAATTGATACAAAATGATTTACAAATTCTCTTGAGAGAAAATTTAAAAACACTTCAGCACTTGAATGAGATTGTAAAATTTGAATCTTGCAATAGTTTCTCTAACCAAATGCTCCATTAGACTAGTATTTATAGGCTTCACCTACCATTTGAATGTAATACCCGTTAATGGAGCCGTTGATCATCATAAATGATCTCCAAAACCAGTCATTAAAGACATCTACTATGAAAATGATTGACAGGGTTAAGAGATAGTTGATCGATTAGAGCAAACCCTAACGAAATGGTTGACATACATAGCAAAAATGGTCGACTGGGTTGATGTCGGTTGACCAGATTTTATACAGTAGCGGTCGATCGCACTTGGCTGAGAGCTTGCATTTGTCCGGTCGATTGGCTTGGGAAAACAGTCGACAACAAGACCTCAAGAGGTTGACCGTACCTCATATGACAACTTGGCCTTTACATTTTAGAACACTGCTTCATTTTTCAAGTGTTTCAAGACCATTTTTGAATAATCAAATTTAAATGCTTCTTTTAACATAAAACTTGATTTTTTGAATGCCATCAAGAATTTTGAGAACAAGATTTTAGCATTGCATGAAATTGATTTTCATGATAAATTGATTTTCATTCAAGTTCTTATAAAATGATTTGGGTGGACCAAAAAAAAATCACTTAGACAAGTTTTTCATTATTAAAGCAATATCGTTTTTCATCATCAAAACTAAAACAAAAAGCAAAAAAACATATCTCTTCAACTGTAGGATTATATTTGGGAAATAAAGATGCTACAAGATGCTTTAGTGAACAAATTAATGGAACAATAGCAACTGTAAAGGAAGGAATCTTACCTTTGCCTTAAAGATTAACCCGCTTTGATAAAGACTTCAAGCAAGAATTTGCAACCTCGATAATAACTTTAGCAACCACACTTCAACCTCAACCACGATAACCCTCGCTAAAGCTCCAACCCCACACTCTAATGCTACAAGAACCCCCAACCATTTCCTTCTTGACACCCTATCCCAGGGATTAACAAATTTAACTTTATATTCTAGTATTTGCATGCTTCATTAAAATAGGACTAACTAGTCTGAAGGTGCTTATATCCAATTTAATAGCCCTCTTCCCTTTACCTTTCTTAGCAATGACAACCACAAGTTTCAGCCTAGGCTACCTAAGTCAAAAATCTTCCCAACAATTTCAATTGTGAAAAAGATGTCCTATTAGTTTTTAACTAAAGGAAACCGAAAACAAGATAACAAATTGTAAGAGCAAGAATACAAGTAAACATAGATAAGAAGACAAGAATACTCCCAATTTGGGTTATCGAGGCCAAAGTAGGATAGAGACAAATTCTAAAGCCAACTATTGTCAAACTTGCAACTGGCTCCAAGAACACAAGGAACCTTACCCTAGATATTGGTTAGAGTAACACATTAACACTTCTTAGCAAGCATCCACTCATTACAAACAATCCCTCCACTAAAAGGAGGATCACTAATATTTGGTTTTATGAATATTAACCTTTCTTTCCAATCCTCAGAGTCCTTCGAACCTCCAAGCTCCATCAAAGTCGCATACTCCATATTAGGTTTCCTCAAAGCAATTAACATCTTCTCTTTAATTATTCATGAAATAAAAAAAACCCAACCTCTATTATCATTGTTTGAGCAAAAGAAGAAGTTGAATACATTGACGGTTGGCTCCACCTGAGTAACGAAACAAATGGAAATAAAAACCCATCAAGTACCTCCATCCAAAATCAAATAACTAACCCAAAGCAAACGCAACATGTCGAAGAAGATCCATGACACTCCTCCTCTATGGCAACTGAAATCCCTTCTTGAATTATGCTTTATAAACACAAAGTATACCAAACACTAGTTGTCAAGATTAGAGATAGGTGTTGAACTCCACTATCCAATCATCGCAAAAATTGTAGGAATAAAGGAATGCTTCCTCTCAACCTCAAGAAAAGAAGTAATCGTGATGAATGCAACTAGATGTACCTCTCACTTTACCAATTTGACACTCGTGTCGGTCTATAGTCATAGCCCCAACGACTTCGTGAGACAACCTGTTGAGACTTGGGGATGGGGTTGTAAACCTACATAGTAGATAGGGATAAAGAGTTGTGCCTCTACTAACAACTATAGCTTTTGGCACAGTCGTAAGCGCTCAGTCCTAAAGGTTCCTAGTGGGGTCCAACTAGTATCAGAGAAGGTTACAAGTTCAAGTCTCCTTTGGTGCACTAGGGGGGGGGGACTATTAGTCCATAGCCATAGCCCCAACGACTCTGTGAGACTACCCATTAAAACATGGGGATGGGGTTGCAAATCCACAGTATGGATAAGGATAAAGAGTTACGCATCTACTAACAACTATAGCTTTTGGCACGGTGGTAAGCGCTCAATTCTGAAGGTTCCTAGTGGGGTCCAACATCTAGTAGCATGAAATTTGCCAAAACCAAAAGCCATTAGAGTACAAGAGAAAGAGACATGAAGCAAAAGATGAAGATAACAAAACAAAAGGGAAAAAAGCAAGAATAAGAAGTGAAGTAGAAGATAAAAGAGATTCAAAGTAGATTGAAAGGGTAAGCAAGCTTTCTCGACAATAAAATGAAATATATACATGTGTGTGCATACATAAAGGAAATATCAATTCCCAATATATCCATAATGATGAATAAACCAACCAAAAGGTCATATGGTGAAAAGGCTATAATCATGGAAAATTTTGTAGCACCTTACATGGAAATTCAAAAAGACAAACGACAACATTTATGGCAGAAATGTTTTCACTTTTAAATAAATGCTCACTTACTATTCAACCTAAGATAAATAGGCATGCTTGGCACACATTTAATTAACTTCCTAAGTTCAAAAATATTTAACTAAGGAAATGAGGGAGTCTTGATGATGTCCTAAAAAATAGGGCATGACAAATCAGCTAAGAAGGCTAAGTCATCAAGGCCATGTTAGCAACCAACACCTAATCACCCAAAAAGGTTTGACTTTTACCACAATTGTATGTTGTCAAATTAGATATCAAATACAACCAAAACTTTAACAAAGCCTCACCCATAGAAAATCAAGATAAAGTAGGACAAGGAAACCTAATCGAGGTTAGAAGATAATTACTTCAAGCCCGATAGTAGTGTGTTATCAGTATAGCACCTCAATTACAATCATAGTAAAATAAAACCTCAAAGGGTTATCGAGTTAAACCCTCAACCTAAGGCAAGTCCTAAGATTTATGGAGATAAATGCGAACCTAGTATGGAGAGCCAATGGATTGGTAATCCAAGTTTCCTTGATGCCACGTGTTTGGACCTCCATAATCCTAAGTTAAGATAACCAACACCAACTCAATAATCACAATCTCATTTCATCCCAAACTTACATAATAAGGTGGAATCAATTAATCCTCCGAGATAAGGGGGGTTGGCCATTCTTTTCATTATCCTTAGAAAAAGTATAAAAAGACCTCGAGAGAATGACAAAAAATAAAAAATCATTACGATTCTCATAACTCTCAATTTTTCTATTGGGTCTCTCACTAACTTAAGTAATAGAATGGCCTTATCTCGGTTGAGTCTCGAGGTAACATTTTTTTTGTTTTCTCCTACACAGGAGATCCAAGTCGTTCATCAAGCGCGTGTGGTTTGAGCCTCATCTAAATCCTAAAAAAATTAATTTGTGACTAGTTTCTTGTGTCATCACCAACATTAGTGAGAATTTGATATGTATTATGATTTTCAATTAGATGATGACTCAAATTTTAAATATTTTTACTGACATTGAATCTATATGATTAGTATACAAGACATTTTGATACACATTCTCTCACTGTGATAGATTTGTTAAGTTCACACATTCCCACACTTTGATTATTATTAGTTTGACTACTTTTTTTGCCTCAATTAGTATGACTCGTTGCTCTTCAGGATTACACCTTAGTAGGGAGGTCTTAGTTTCATTAGGAAAAATACTCAAGTATATTGGGTGTATGGACCCATCCATAAATTGAATGATTAAGATTTTTACACGTCAACCAACAATTCTAGATTTGGATAAATGTAAAATAAAGTAAAATAAAAATTGACTGAAGCTGAAATTATTGATTGACATGGAAAAATTTAATCATCCGGTATATATGTGGACACATACATTAAGTATATCCAAGTATTTTATGTCCCATCAAGAGCAAAGCCAATGGCAAACTAAGATTTCAAGTTTTGACATTTTTACTTGTGTAAGCAATTGAAAAAAAAAATAAAATAAAATCATGTACGTTATTTATGGCATAGATTTTTTATTTTTATTTTTTTCTTTATTACCACAAAATAATTAACCAAAACAATTAGCAAAGGCTAGCAAGAGTGCCCACTCTTCCTTTTCCAATCTAGGTACCTAACTGATCAATTAGGTCTGAACTGGACCATTTCCTTATAGATTTTTAATGTTTTGGATTCAATTTAAATTCTCGTAACACCCCATGCCCTAATTAATTAGAATAACAATAATATTGTTACCCAACTATAACAATAAATATGTAATTTGGGAGAGTGAGATCCAAATGACCCAATGAGTTGGGTATGTGTCTTTTGAACCAAGTGACCCAATGAGCTAGGTGGTAAGCCCAATGGGTTGGATAGTGACCCCAATGAAAGAGAGTCTCAAGATAGCTTGTGACTTTCAGGATGACTTGTGAGTTATAACTCTCAGGATGGCATGTGGGGTGTGAGTCTCAGAATGACACATGAGTTGTGACTCTCAAAATGGCTAATGGGTTGTGACTCTTAGGATGGGTTGTGAGATTTTGAAAGTGACGAGAGAATCCCAAAGTGACATGAAAGGTGGCGAGAGTTTGCTTTAGTGATGTGAGCCAAGCTAAATGAGAGACCTGAAGAGAAATAAGCAAGTTAAGGGCACAAATGAGGTCACCCATGGACCCTTCAATACTTAAGTCAGTCTTGACCCAAAGAGAAATTAGAGTTTAAGTGACGTAGTGACAATACTTTTGCTAGAATAAGGAGTCTCTGATCGGTGCTGTCGAACAACGATAGATTAGATGAAATATAGATTCGGATTTACAATAAGGGTGCAACCCAAAGTCGTCTCCCAACGAACCTCAAACGGATCTGTCAAAACAAGATTAAATGAGGGGGTTTGTGATGAAAACCGGAATTAAAACGTTCAAGAATGAAACAAAGATAAAGTAAAATGTAACCCGCTACAAACCCTACCTCCTTACCACGGTAATCCTCGTCTTATTTATGAAAACAATCTATTTTGGTTTGATTTTCTTTTGATTTGAAAAACTCTTCTACAACCGTAAAAGATTAAATCCAATCGAGCAATCGCTCATACAAATATATCGTTTCTTTCTAATCAAAGCCTCAACTGAGTACGTCAATTAACACCATCCAAAGATCATGCATGCATTCACACAATCGCATAAAAGAAACATACATAAACTTAGAGAAGGAAAAGAAACAAAATCATCCATAAAAACATGAAAATTGAGTTCCAAACCTGATTCAACAATATAACCGAGACTCAAACCAGGCAAGGGGTAAGAGAGTGTAGTGAATCACAAGCGAATTAGCCTTCCATATTCTTAGTTGAAATCATGAGAATTCTTCCAAAATCGGCCACACCCAAAATCGGCCACTTAATGTGCTTAAATAGAGCTTAGGGAGGAAACCCTAAGTTACCGCAACTTCACAGCCATTTTCGAATAGGATATCGTGCGTTCTGGGCTTCGGCCTCTTCATAAAAATTGTAGATCAGGAAGAATAGATGAATTTAGGCTTTTAAATAACTTGATTTGGATATCGTACGCCCAAGTTATGATCTTTTAAAGATTCAGCATCTGTGCAGCTTTCCTAATTTGACCCAACTTTCTGGTCCCGATTTTGAAGCGATGTTTGGAGATCCAAAAGAACTTGGATTTGGACCTACCATACCATTCCAGAAATCCCAAGAAGTCCTCTACAATATATCTGAAGACATCATTCACGTTCTAAGATTATAACTTGGCCAAAAACTTGAAAGAGGCATAGAAGGTCAAATCTATCAGCACACTTTTGCTTCTTTGTCTCCAATCTCCTTGTTTCCCTTCTTGCCATCAAAATTCTTCATGACCCAGGAAGCCCAAATCTGTCCAAAATAAGATAAAACAGTGTGAAGCTCAATTTCTATAAAATAAAATAAAACAAAATCAAGATGAATAAAATGACACAACTAACGTGCAAAAAGACTAAATATGAGGGCTAAATAATATGAAAATATGCGCTCTATCAAATTCCCCCGCACTTAGACTTTTGCACTCCTGGGAAAAACACTAAATGCTAACATTCACTCTTTCAAACAAAAAGGATGCGAAGAATGCAAAATGAGAGGCACGGCAAGTTTTATAGGAATTCAACACTCAAAGATCATCTTTCTTACACTTCCCAGACAAACGAGTAGCATGGCAATTTTATTTGGCAAGACGAGTCAAAACAAGCAGACCCTCATAAGAACATACTCTCAAGTTCCTCAAATGCTATGCCTAACTCCACCCAATCATAAATCCACTACCAAATATGTTCATCTTCTAAATCTCCACTCTCAGTGCTTTATGCATGCAAATCAAAAAGACTTTTATTCATGGCTCCAACATGGTAAGGTGAAAGGGATAGGAAGATAACAATGAAAAGTAAACCTTAGGAAGAAAGAAAACATTCAAGACAACCCAAGGTCAATGAAGAACTATTAAGCAAGCAGAAAATAACACTTTTTTTTTGTTTTTTTGTTTTTTTTTTTTTTGAATGTTGGGTGCGTTTTACGCTCCATCCCAACCTTGGTGAATGCGTTTTACGCTCCATCTCACCTTGGCCTTTGGCCTTTCTATCTATTTTCTTTTGATTCCAAAGGACTTGCTTAATATTTTTGCCATAATCAAGGGATGCAATGAATGTTCTTCAACCTAAAGAAGGGAAATGATCTTCTTTTTTTTTTTCTTTTTTCTTTTTTTTTTTTTGGGGTATGGCAAGTAAAATGAAAGAATGCCTTAATCATCTTTTCACATGCATGAGCACTAATAGCTTCAATAAAGATTCAAAACAAGCTCTAGAGTGATACCTATAATTAGTGAATGCACGCATAACATAAGAAAGAAGATGCAAAGATATCCTCACAAAGACTACCTCAATCAACCCACCAAGCCAAACTCATTGCCAATTTACTTGAAAGCCTAAAAAGATAAGATCGACTTTCTAATCATGCCAAATTCTTTCAAACTCAATTTACCTCATTTTGCCTCTTTTGTTTTTTAATTTTTTTGAAAAGAAAAGAACTTCTATTCTAAAACTCCCCCCCACACTCAAACATTACATTGTCCTCAATGTAAGCATGCAGCAAGAATCAGGTATAGGACAAGTAAGAAAAGTAAGGAGAGAGAAATAGCTTGGTGGTATCAAGTCGAGGAAAGGTCCAAGAGAGATAGCTCCTCCACTGTGTGTTCTGTAAAGCCCTCATAGAAATGCTTAAGCCTCTGCCCATTGACTGTGAATTTCTTCGTAGTTGACTCGTCCATAATCTCAACTGCACCATAAGGAAAAACATGAGTAACCACAAAAGGACCAACTCATCTAGAACGCAACTTACCAGGCATCAGCTTTAGGCGTGAATTGTAGAGGAGGACTTTATTGCCAACATTGAACTCCTTCTTGGCAATCAATTTGTCGTGTGCAGCTTTGGTCTTTTCCTTGTAGATCCTGGAGTTCTCATATGCCTCTAACCTCAATTCCTCAAGCTCTTGCAATTGAAGCTTCCGCCGGGGACCAGCTCCTTTCATGTCCATGTTGCATTGCTTCACCGCCCAATAGGCCTTATGCTCGATCTCTACTGGCAGATGACATGCTTTTCCAAAGACCAGTCGATATGGGGACATGTCGATCGGGGTCTTATAGGCCGTGCGGTAGGCCCAAAGTGCATCTTCCAACCTTTGGCTCCAATCTTTCCTAGTGGGCTGGACTGTCTTCCCTAGAATTTACTTGATCTCTCTGTTTGAAACCTCAGCCTGCCCATTGGTTTGTGGATGGTAGGGCGTCGCCACCTTATGTAAAACTCCATACTTTCGGAGCATGGATTGCATCTTTCTGTTGCAGAAGTGGGATCCTTGATCATTGATGATGGCCCTAGGAATGCCAAACCTGCAGAAAATATGAGATCTAACAAAATCTACAACCACAGAAGAATCATCAGTACGGGTGGCTTTAGCTTCCACCCATTTCAAAACATAATCCACAGCCAAAAGAATGTATACAAAACCAAAAGAAACAGGAAAAGGACCCATGAAATCAATGTCCCATACATCAAATATCTCACAGAATAATAAAGGTTTCTGAGGCATTTCATTTCTACGTGAAATTGAACCTGTGTGTTGGCAACGTGTACAGTTCTTACAGAATCCATATGCATCTCTGAAAAGGGATGGCCAATATAACCCTGCATCTAAGACTTTTCTAGCAGTACGTTGTGGACCAAAATGACCACCACATGCAAGAGTGTGACAGAAATGTAGGACAGATGCAAATTCATGATCAGGAACACACCTCCTAAGGACTTGGTCACTACACAAGCGCCACAAATATGGATCATCCCATACATAGTACTTAGACTCGCTTTTAAATTTATGTAATTGTGCTTTCTTAAAATATGCAGGTAATTCAGAAGCAACTAGGAAATTTACCATGTCAGCATACCAAGGTTCAGTACCATGTAAGTGATAAAGCAACTCATCTGGAAAATTATCTCTGATAGGAGGATAATCCATGTCAGACGAGTCAGGAGAAGCAGGTATCCGGCTCAGGTGGTCGGCTACCAAGTTTTCAGCTCCACTTTTGTCTTTGATCTCAATATCAAATTCTTGGAGTAGCAACATCCACCGGATAAGCCTAGGTTTTGCATCGGGCTTCTTCAGAAGGAACTTTAGGGTTGCATGATCAGAAAACACAATAACTTTAGATCCCAATAAGTATGATCGAAATTTATCTAAAGCAAAGACAATGGCTAAGAGCTCTTTTTCAGTTGTGGTGTAATTGGCTTGAGCACTGTCCAGGGTACGTGAGGCATAGGCAATGACATGCGACTTCTTATTCACTCGCTGAGAGAGAACGGCGCCCACTGCAAAGTTGGAAGCATCACACATGAGCTCGAAGGGCAACTCCCAGTTGGGTAGCTGGATGATCGGTGGAGAAGTCAATCGCCTCTTAAGTTCCTCGAAGACTTGCTTGCATTGTTTATCAAACTTGAAATCTACATCCTTTTGGAGGAGGTGGGATAATGGAATTGCAATCTTACTGAAATCTTGGATGAATCTCCTGTAAAACCCTGCATGGCCAAGGAAAGAGCGAACTTCCCGCACAGACGCGGGGTAAGGTAAAGAAGCAATGATATCCACCTTGGCACTATCGACTGCTATACCCTGTTTGGAGATCACATAACCTAAGACTATGCCCTGCTCAACCATGAAATGACATTTTTCATAATTCAAAACAAGGTTTTTCTCAACACACCTTTCCAAAACTTTACCCAAGCTAACCAAGCAGTCATCAAATTAGGTGCCATAAACAGAAAAGTCATCCATGAATACTTCCATACAATGCTCAAGAAATTCAGAAAATAAACTCATCATGCACCGCTGGAACGTACCTGGAGCATTACATAGGCCAAATGGCATCCTTCGATAGGCAAAAGTGCCAAAAGGACAAGTGAAGGTGGTCTTCTCCTGATCCTCTGGTGCTATGCATATCTGAAAATAATCAGAAAATCCATCAAGAAAACAATAATGAGATTTACCTGCTAACCTCTCTAACATTTAGTCGATGAATGGAAGGGGAAAATGATCTTTTCTGGTTGCTTGGTTGAGCTTCCTATAGTCGATGCAAACCCTCTAGTTGTTCTGCACTCTCATGGGTACTAGCTCATTTCTTTCATTAGCCACCACTGTGAAACCTGTCTTCTTGGGGACAACCTGCACTGGACTCACCCACTTGCTATCAGATATAGGATAAACGATACCAGCCGAAAGTAACTTACTTACCTCTTTCTTGACCACATCTAGGATAGTGGGATTGAGTCTCCTCTGTGGCTGCCTCACTGGTCGGGCTCCTTCCTCTAAATGAATCCTGTGCATGCACAAAGAAGGACTAATACCTGGTATGTCTGCCAAGGTCCAGCCTATTGCTCATTTGTTCCTCCTGAGTAGATCCATCAATCTTTTCTCTTGGTCAGGCTGCAAGTTATTGGCGATGATGACTGGCAGCTTCTCGCCATCCTCCAAGAAGGCATACTTGAGATGCTTGGGCAAAGGCTTGCACTCAAGAGATGGTGGCTGCTGCAATGAAGGGACTAACCTGCTTGCCTTTATCTCAAGGGTACTGTCTACCTATTCAACATGGTTAGCAGAAACACTATCCTTCCCAGGAGAAGTATAAGAATCAGATTGTGCATGCTCAATTTGAATATTAGAATCATGATTATCTAGAAATGCAGCAATCTCAGAACATGCATCACATGGATCACTCTCATTACTACAATCAGGACAGATGAAGGAGTCTGGAAGGTCATGAATAGTGGGGAATGCATCAATCAAATCACAAGACTTAGTGCATGCTTCATCAACCAACAATTGAATTAAGTTAACTTGCAAAGTAGAATGATCTTCAGGGGGACATTTCATGGCATCAAGTATGTTAAAATGAATTGTGCTACCAGCAAATTCCATAGAAAGTGTACCCTCATGCACATTGATGATAGTCCTTGCAGTTTTCAAAAATGGTCGACCTAATATAAGAGGTGCATGTTCATGCAAATTGTCATCTTCCATATTTAAAACATAAAAATCAGCAGGGAAGATACAATCTTTAACCTTAACCAGGACATCCTCTAAGACTCCAGAGGGGTAGGTTGTGCTTCTATTAGCTAGCTAGACAACCACTCCTGTTGGCTTCAAAGGACCACACTGCAAAGAAGCATAGATAGAGTTAGGTATAACATTAATGGATGCACCTAAATCTAGCAAAGCATTACTAAATTACATGTCTCCTATAGTACAAGGAATGAAAAATGTCCCTGGATCTTTGCACTTCCTTGGCATGGCAGGTTGTATGAGAGATGAAACATTCCTCCCAAGGTTGACTAGTTCGTTCCCTCTTAATCTCCTCTTGTGCGTACACAAATCTTTGAGAAATTTTGCATACTTGGGGATCTGTCTGATGGCTTCAAGGAGGGGTATATTGACTTCCACTTTCTGGAATGTCTCCAGAATCTCTTTATCTAGTTCGACCTCTGCTCTTTTTTTGTTTTGTGTTGCTCGATGTGGAAATGGCAGGGGCTGGTTGTTGGAAGACTCTCCTTGTTCTTGATAGCTGGAATTTGGCTACTTGGCTTCTTGGATTGAGGAAGGTTGCTGCAATTCTTTTCTACCAGTTTCTTCTTGTGCCTTCTCTGGAACATCCACTTCTTTACCACTACGCAGCATGATTGCACTCACATTCCCCTTTTGATTGGATATTGACTGTGAAGGTAGCTGACCCGAGCCTTGACTCCTTAGCTCATTTATGTTAGTTGCTAACTGCCCAATCTGTGTCTCCAAATTCTGTATGGTGGTGTCAGTCCGTTGTTGGAATTTGAGAGTATTGGCAGCCAATTGCTGCACTATGTCATTCAAGCTCGGTTCTGTCTTGGGTAATGTCTATGCTTGTTGCTTCATTGGTGTGGCATTACTCTGACCCGGTGCATTGAACCTCTGTTGGAATGGTTGAGTTGAAGCACCCCCATATCTGAAGTTGGGATGGTCTCTCCAGCCCGGATTGTAGGTGGGAGCATAAGGATCATACCTATTCTGTTGTGGCTGTTGCTGAAACGGTCTTCCAGGGAAGATTCCATTGCATGATTCTGTGTTATCCTGCAATTGTGGGCACTGATCAGTCACATGTGAAGATAATGAACAAATTCCACATACCTGCTGGGGCTGGTTTCGATCAAGGGCTAACTGGCGAACCATTGAAGTGAGTTCCTCCAACCTATTTTCTATTCTCCTTTGGTCCATAGGTGCAGCAAAACCAACCTCATTGACAGTCTTCATGGGAGTGTTCAACCTGGTACCAAATTATTGTGCATTTTGAGCCATCTTTGAAATTAAGTCCCGGGCTGCAACTAGTGTCTTTTCCACTAAGGCTCCTCCAGATGCAGCATCCACTAAGTACCTGTCCATGGGAAGCAAACCTTCATAAAAATATTGAATGAGGAGCTGGTCACTTATCTAATGATGAGGGCAACTAGCACACAGCTTCTTGAATCTCTCCCAATACTTATGCAAGCTTTCTCCATTTATCTGTCGAATGCCACAAATGTCCTTCCGGATGGCTGCTGTCCTGGAAGCAGGGAAGAACTTCTCCAGAAATATTCTCCTCAGGCCATCCCAATTGGTAATGGCAGCAGGTGGCAAGTAATAGAGCCAGTCTTTGGCAGCTCCATCAAGAGAGAAAGGGAATGCCCTTAGCTTGATTTGTTCTTCATCAACCCCTTGTGGCCTCATGGTGGAGCATACCACATGAAACTCCTTCAAATGCTTGTGTGGATCTTCACCTGCAAGACCATGAAACTTAGGAAGCAAATGTATCAATCCAGATTTCAGTTCAAAGTTTGCCTCCAATTGGGGATACTGAATACACAAGGGTTGATAATGCACATCAGGGGCAGCCAATTCTCTAATAGTTCTGTTAGCATTATTCCCATTCTCATTGCCATTGTTTTCATTGGCGGCCATATTGATCAGTTTAGGTTGGAACTCAAACACAATATCAGAAACAATGGGAAAGACACTATTAGTCACTGCCCTATCTTTGGATCAAAGTTCTCTTGCTTGTCGCCTAAGGGTTCTATCAATTTCTGGATCTAAATCAATTAGGTCACCCTTAGATGATCTAGTCATGCATTAAATATCAACAAGAACAAAAACAAAACAAAACAAACAAGGAAAAATCACATAAACACACTAAGAAAACACAAAATGGCCCAAAAAGTGGTCTAAACGTTGGAATTTGGCCAAAATATGCCTTCCTCATTGCAAGACAAAGACTATTTCTCCCCACACCCCCATTCCTTTGGACACCAAAAATCAGGGCATTCCGAGATAGTCGTCGGCAATGAACAGTGCTGTTTATGGGCCAAAAAAAAAAAACAAATAAACCGAAAAGAAAAACACAAAGAATCAACAAAGAAACAAAAGAAAAGAGAAACCAATGAGCAAGACACAAAGAAGCAACAAAAGAAAGAAACAAAGAATGAAAGAGAATTAAAAAGAAAAAGAAAGACAGAAAACAAATCTTGTTATGGCAGAAAAGATTGACGGTTCCCCGGCAACGGCGCCAAAATCTGATCGGTGCTGTCGAACAACGATAGATTAGATGAAATATAGATTCGGATTTGCAATAAGGGTGCAACCCAAAGTCGTCTCCCAACGAACCTCAAACGGATCTATCAAAACAAGATTAAACGAGGGGCTTTGTGATGAAAATCGGAATTAAAAACGTTCAAGAATGAAACAAAGATAAAGTAAAACGTAACTCGCTACAAACCCTACCTCCTTACCACGGTAATCCTCATCTTATTTATGAAAACAATCTGTTTTGGTTTGATTTTCTTTTGATTTGAAAAACTCTTCTACAACCGTAAAAGATTAAATCCAATCGAGCAATCGCTCATACAAATATATCGTTTCTTTCTATTCAAAGCCTCAACCGAGTACGTCAATTAACACCATCCAAAGATCATGCATGCATTCACACAATCGCATAAAAGAAACATACATAAACTTAGAGAAGGAAAAGAAACAAAATCATCCATAAAAACATGAAAATCGAGTTCCAAATCGGATTCAACAATATAACCGAGACTCAAACCGGGCAAGGGGTACGAGAGTGTAGCGAATCACAAGCTAATTAGCCTTCCATCTTCTTGGTTGAAATCATGAGAATTCTTCCAAAATTGGCCACACCCAAAATCGGCCACTTAATGTGCTTAAATAGAGCTTAGGGAGGAAACCCTAAGTTACCGTAACTTCACAGCCATTTTCGAATAGGATAGCGTGCGTTCTGGGCTTCGGCCTCTTCATCAAAATTGTATATTAGGAAGATTAGATGAATTTGGATTTTAAATCACTTGATTTGGATATCGGACGCCCAATTTATGGCCTTTTAAAGATTCAGCATCTGTGCAGCTTTCCTAATTTGACCCAACTTTCTGGTCCTGACTTTGAAGCGATGTTTGGAGACCCAAACAAACTTGGATTTGGACCTACCATACCATTCCAGAAATCCCAATAAGTCCTCTACAATATCTATGAAGACATCATTCACGTTCTGAGATTATAACTTGGCCAAAAACTTGAAAGAGGCATAGAAGGTCAAATCTGTCAGCACACTTTTGCTTCTTTGTCTCCAATCTCCTTGTTTCCCTTCTTGCCATCAAAATTCTTCATGACTCAGGAAGCCCAAATCTGTCCAAAATAAGATAAAACAGTGTGAAGCCCAATTCCTATAAAATAAAATAAAACAAAATCAAGATGAATAAAATGACACAACTAACGTGCAAAAAGACTAAATATGAGGGCTAAATAATATGAAAATATGCGCTCTATCAGTCTCCTATTTATAAAGAGGGAGGAGACTAACAGGTGGTGAGAGACCCGCACGCATCTTAGGAGAACCTTTGACAAGGTCTTATGGGGTTTGCACAACCTAATTGGTGTGTGGCTTAAATAGCAATTAAGAGAAGGGATGAGTCACTTAATTATAACCAAGTGACACCCATACTCACTCGATTATAACCGAGTGACCCCCTAAGATCACTCAATTGGCTTCTAAGTCTTATGCACAGGGTTGTATGGTCATGTGACTTGACTAGGCATGGCTCATGGATAGCAAGATGGTTTGGTGTGTAACCAAAACAACTAACCAAGAGTGGGGGGAGGGGATAGCTAAGAGTCCACTAACTCTTCACTTTTATAGTCTATTTTGGTTCTTACAAAGCCTCGAAACACTTCCTTAGTCCACTTAGCCCACTTGGTCTTGGCCTTAATGGTCTACTCTAGCTTGAATTAATTTTTTAGCCCATCTTTGTAAATTAGCCCATCATCTTAGGTTGTAACCATTTTATCACATTCAGACCAATTATTTGATACAATAATTGCTCCCTACTCTTTCCTCCATGCTTCCTAGTGGGAAAAATAACTATCAATCTACATTCTCTTAGAGACTTTTCCCAAGGATGCCAACTTTTTCTATCATGGGGACTTTCTGTTCCTCTTGCATCCAGAATGGCTAAGGGAGCCCTAAGATGTTTGGTGAATTTAAATGTTAATGGTCTATGTTAGTTGTTGAGAACTTGAACTTTGTGTTTTCGAAGGGTCCTTGTTTTTTGACTTCATTTTGTCTTAAACATCAATCCCCAGATCTTTGTTCATGCAATTTTTGGACCATTCTCACGTTTTTGCACTTTGATTTTTGGATTGTTCTCATGTTTTTGCACTTTGGTTTTTGAACTATTTTCATGCTTTTGCATTTTCAGTTTTTGGACATGAAAGATCATCCAAGGGGGGTGAATTGGATGCTTTGACTATTTTTGAGATATTAGAAAATATTTTTCCTTAAAGGCTAATCTGAAATATATTTTTCATAACATAAAAATGTTGTAGCAACATAATATGAAATTATATGGACTAAAACATTTTCATGCAGGCTAATTCAAACATACTTTCACCCTCCTTGAAAAAAAATGAGAAAATTGGTAATGCTATCAACCAAAAAAATTATTTGATTAACTTTCAATTCTTATATAAAACATATATATATATATATATTGTAAAGCTTACATACAAGAAGAAATATTTGGAATTTTATATGCTTGCATTGAAAACTGAAACTCGAAAGATTTAAAGACATTCATATATGCAATGAAAACTGATGCCAGAATGCTTAATGAAGATTAAGATAAAATGAGAATGCATTGTATAGAATATGAAAAGATGTTTTGTAGAAATTAATTTGAGTAAAGATGAAGAACAACATTTGAAGATGAGAAAAACTATTATTGCTTAAACAAATGAAAAGATAAGCTATTTAAACATCTTAGAAAGAAATACTCAAGTATCAATATTGATTACTTGATTGCTTTAAAGAAATTTATATATGCAATGAAAAGAGCAATCTTGTATGATGCTTATGAAATAGCATTATATGAAAGGAGAAAAATAATACCGTTGAGATCATGAAAATCAAATCCTATGAGTGAATAAATGTATTTGAGAAATAAATATGAATTAGAAATAATCGAAGATACTTTATATCATAAATGAAAACTAAAAGAATTTTGCTTAATGCCATTGAGATGATTTAAATAAAAAACGTTTGTATGGAAGATAAATAAAAAGCAAGAAACAAACCACATGAACACAACATTTAGAGTGATTCGGCCAACATGCTTAGTCCACTACCTTAGATCCTCACAAAGGATTTTAAAAATATCTACTATGAGATTTTACTTTTTAGGGCTCAACTATAACCCATACATAGTTTTACAGGTTCAACTATAACCTCTACTTATAATGGGGTAAGTTGGAACCCTAGTTTTTACAAGAGCTATTATAATCTTTACATAAGGCTTTTTCATTCTAAGCTGAGCCACAACCACTACCTTTTAAAGGATTAGGTGTAACCTTTACAAAAGTTTCACAAAAGATTGTGAAAGTATTTCTCAAGAGAAAAATATGAAATATTACAATGATTTCAACATTCTCTTAAACAAAAGAGAGTTACAAGAATGTGAATGAATGAAACACTTAAATCTCATATATCAAATCTGGTTTAGAAAGAGCTACATGAAACCTTACCAAATGATAGCTTGAAGTGAAAGAAGAATGAACATAAAGAACACTCACTCAAGCATTTTACATTGGCTCAAAAAGAAAATAGGTTTGTTGTGTTTAGATTGACTCGATGTTGCTTGAATAGAAGTAGCAACCATTCTCTGTATTTCCAACATCAACAATCACTTTGTAGCACTTGGCCTTTTATAGAAGCTTGACACTTGGATTTAGCATTGATACATGTATACACTCACAGTTTCTTTAATTTAATTGATAACAGTCAAATTAGTTAAAATCATATGCATATTATATAGATAAAACATTTAGCACACCATGCATAATCACATTTATCAATCTTTGATAAGAGAAGATATTTAGACTTCATAGAATAAAGAATTAAACCTTTAACGGTCAAAACTATCATTTTTTTCATTTTTAAGTAATGGCTATAAATTTCAAAATCAAGCACCAGTTACTCGACTAACTTATAAACTTATTTGACTAATATAGCTCTTCAACTTTACAAGTAATTGATTATATGGAAGCCTCACTCAAGTATGACCAAGCATTACTCAATTGACTTAGAAGCCACAAAGAATTTGCAGTAAACACTCGACTACAGGGCTAAGTTTATTCGATTAATAGAAGCATTTACTCGAGTACAAAAATTTTATACTCGATTATCTTTAAAATCAAAGACTTAGCCAGATTCAATCCAATCTTTACTCGACTAATACCTATAGATACTTGATTATCAAAATACATTAGTTGATTGATGAGAAATCTATACTCGATTAAGGAGATGCTTAGAATTTTGATACAAAAAAATACTCTATTAAAATAGCTCCTTACTTGACTGAATTTGAAATAATAGAAAGCTTTTTTAAAACACTTGAGTAAGACCTTTGTTAGACCGGGAGGTCCTATGGAACACACTAAGAGGAAGGGGTGAATTGGTTATTTTAAAAACTTGATTGAACTTGAAAAATGTTTTTATACAAATTGAGATTTTAGTGATTTAAAACGTAAAGCATATAAAATGACAAATGAATAAAGATAAGTATGCGAACCAAGTGAGGAATAATAAACTGCTTGGAAAGATAAATAGATCAAAGAACACAAACACAAGAAAACATAAGGATTTATAGTGGTTCAGCTTAACCCAAGCCTAATCCACTACCTTAGGTCTTCACTAAGGATTTTGCAAACAATCCACTAAAACCTCCTACTTAACCAAGTAGGCCCTCTAATCCAAGATTAGGAAATTACAAACCTCTTACTTATACAAGCAAGCCCTCTAGCACCTAGTTAAGAAATTCAACCCCTTGCTTCAAAGAGCAAGTCCTCTAGCACAACAAGCTAGGATAATAAAAATGATACAAATGAAAGAGAGTTGCTAAGAGTTAATACTCTTAGTTACAAGTTCTCTCACAATGAAAACAAGGCTTAAGAATATATTGACAATAATTGAACGAAACCTTGAAGAGAAAAGTATAACAATGAAAGCACAAATACAGTAAGCTCGAATAAAAAGATTCGTAATCTTTAAATCAACTCGTTCCCGTCCATTAGTCTTCTCAAGTTCATCCATGACTTGTATTTATATGCATCACGAGAGCTTTGCCCGAACTAGCCATTTTTTAGCCGTTGTAGATTTGAAAAACTAGTCGTTATACTTTTTGCAAAAAAAAGTTGGTCAATAGAATAGAATGGATAGTCAACAGAATCAAGTAACAAAACAAGACATAGTCGACAAAATCATACCCATAGTCGATAGATAAAAAATATGAAGAAAATTTATGACATCATGCACACAAATAGTCGACAGAAGAATTTTCATAGTCGATAGATCCTGCACAGTAGTCAACAAAACACAACATAGTCGACAGATGCTTAGGCATAGTCAATATATTGAAGGAGATAGTCGACAGAGCCTACGATTTAGTCGATAGAATGAAATACATAGTCGACAGATTGAAAACATGTAGTCGACAAATGAAGCACTAAAGATATAAAATATTACAACATATTTACATTTCTTTAAATTAAGTAAATGTCCTAATTTTCTTTAATTTATATTTTATATTTCATTTACTTTAATATATAAATGTAAATAAGAAAGTACCCCCTATTTGGATTCAATAAAAATATCCAAAAAATCAAAATCCATAACCATAAGAAAATAGAATTTTAGTTTTAGTACAAACTCAGGATTTAGCAAATTTGCCACTATCAAAATACTTACCTTCTATTCAGTAAAAAATTCAATAAAAATCGTTTTAACAACAATGAATACTAGATATCAAAAAAATTAGGAGATAGTTTTTTAAAATAAAAACATTTTCATATATGTCTCCTTATAATGCACTAATCTTCCAGACTTAGAAAAATTATATTAATAGTAAAAACATCCTCTATCCAATCAAAAACAATTTGGTGAAATCATTTAAGAGATTCTTTTAGATCT
Organism: Diospyros kaki; assembly: GCA_036245055.1. Lineage (NCBI taxonomy): Eukaryota > Viridiplantae > Streptophyta > Magnoliopsida > Ericales > Ebenaceae > Diospyros > Diospyros kaki. The sequence continues at coordinate 30,096,101 of BSEG01000012.1, forward strand.
TAAAGCTTGTTTGTGCAAATCTCCATCTTAGGGAATAAATTGATTTTGTTTTTCATCATCAAATCCAAATACAAGAGTTAAATATCAACCTTAATAGTCGATTGAAAGATTTTACTGAAAGCACATACTCGACTATTTTGAAAGGAAGACAAAGCCTTACTCGATTGAAAAATATATGCTCAGATTTCAATACTCGATTTTCTTAAAAGCTTACTCGAGTGGTAGAGAAACAGTACTCCATTATACAAAGTATCAACTCGATTATATCTTTAAGCAACAAAAAGCATGCATTGCGCATACTCAATTAGGAACTTTCAATAGTTGATAGAATCTCTTCAATACTCGATTGTTTTTTGAAAACAAAACTAAGCAATACTCGTTTGACTCAAAAGCTATACTTAGATTGAAAAAGGATGTAAAAGGTTTAAAAGATTATTTGAATTCTTTGTCTTCAAAGGCTTTATATATATACTCAACTAGTTTTGTCAAAAATATTTTTCTTACTTAGCCGATTTTCAAAAATTTTCAGACTATTAGACTAAAAGAAAAGCATACTCGACTATTTTGAAATAAGAAAGTCTAAAGTTCTCCAATTTAAAATATTTTAAAGAAAAATATTTTATAAATCATTAATAAACCAAATTTACTGAAAATATATTTTTCAAAATTATTTTCTTCATAAATTAAAATACAAATTTCTCAACAAGACCGTTCTCACGCTTTCATGCTTTAGTTTTTAAACCGTTCTCACACTTTTGTATGTCGATTTTTGGACCGTTCTCACACTTTCATGCTTTAGTATTTAAATCATTCTCACACTTTTGTGTTTCGATTTTTAGACCGTTCTCACACTTTTGCATTTCGATTTTTGGACTATTCTCACACTTTCGCGCTTCAATTTTTGGATAATGAGCCCTAGATCATTCTCGTGCATTCCACCCTTTGATACTAGGTTTTTGATTGATGAGCCATAGATCATTCTCATATATTCTACACTTTGATATTAGGTTTCATTTGTCTACTATAGTCTTAGGCCCTTTTAGTGCATTTACTATCCTAAAAAACAAAATACACAAAAGGGAACCACAATAAGATGAAAGTTATTTTATTCATGCATCATGGAATGACATATTTAAATGTTAAGACATTTAATCCTTCCTATGATACTTTCCTAAGGCGAGCATATGGATTCTGAATTCTTTTATGTGCTTTTAGCTTTCGAGCGATGAAACATGCTTCTTGAATTTGTCAACAAGATCTTATATTCCTTCATTGCTCTTCTCGCCTTGAATTATGCCATTGGCCTACATGACAGTCATTATGTTCTTCCCCCCAAGCTCTTATGTCCACAAACTTTGTTAGTTCCCCTTCCTAAACCAGTGCTTCTATTTGATTTTTCAAGTCTTGGTATTTGTCAATAGAGTGGCCATGAGTACTATGGAATTAGCAAAAGGTATCCTTTTTCCACCCCAAAGGCTTGCAATCTTCTTAGGGAATTTAATTAGGCCTGATCCTTCAATAGTTTTTAGAATATTAAAGCGTGAATCTGCTAACAGGATATAATCTTCAAACTGGAGCCAAGGAATACCGTCATGTCTTTTGGCCTTTTTTTTTCCTCTGGTTTGTCTCCTCATATCGAAGTCTTTTCCTTTTCTCTTCTTGTTCCTATCTACATTACTTTAGCCTGTAATATATACTGGTTGGCCCAAGTAAACAAATTTGCCAACGTCGCAAGCTACTCTAGGGCTAAGAATTCTTGCAGTGGTACTGATGTCATCCCTTGGAGCATTGCAGCAATGGCCACGCTAGTTTATAGATCCAGTACATCCAACGTTGAGTTTCTAAAATGATCAAAATATTGTCTGAGGGTTTATTTTCCACCTTGTTGGATGTTGAACAGATATGTGCAATCCTTCTTTCTGTGGCTATTAACAATGAATGCCTTGATGAATTTTGTTCCCAACTGGTCAAAAGAGGAGATGGATCCTTCAACAAGACCATTATACCAAGTGCAAGCGTGATTTTCAAGGTTAGAGGAAAAGCCTGACACATTATTACATCTTCCTATCCATGAAGCATGACTCATAGCTTTAAATGTGATCATGAGGTTCATTCTTGCCCAGGTACGAAGATTACTTCGACATTTTGAATTTCCTTAGTAGGGGCTTATCCATTATTGTTAGGGAAAATGAGATTCTTCTTCAACTTCGATCTTCTGAGGTAGGTAGCAATCTTCTCTGTTCCAACACCTCTTCGATCATTCTCCTCATGTTAATTGTTTCTTAAGCCCTAAACTTCAAGTAATTCTCAATTTCATCATTCTTGCTCGATCTTGATGGGGTTCAATCTTCATCTATGGATGTACTCAACACGATTTCTTAATATCCTCTTTGGAGACTTCGTTTATCATCTCTTAGTCTTCATTGGTCCTCCTCTATTCCTTTATTTTGATCTTGGTAAGAAGGAAAATCTTGAGAACATGTCTTTCATGGGGGAGACCTAGAATGAGTCCCCGGGGTAGCATCTTAGTAAGAAATGCCCACTGGTCTCAAGGTGGATGACATCACGCTACGAGGAACCATATTTTGCAACATTCAAGCCATTTCTCAAAGTGTTTGTATCCCTTTGAGGTGTTGTTATCGCAGGGTTTCATACTCTACTCGAGGGACCATGGGCACATAGGTGGCTGGATGGGTAAGTCCTCTATGGGACATGTGAGACATTGAGGTGAGAGACTTGGAGTTGGTAAACGTTTATGAGAGTCTCGCAAGGGTGGATAAGTCTCATGCAAATGGATGCCTTGAGGGCAAAAGAAGGTCTTTAGCCTGGGTGAACTTAGCATCATGTGAGAGGGTCCTTTGATTACTTCTCATCTAGCCCATTGCGAATAAGTGTTCCTTGACCTTTTTTATCTTTTCCCACATACGACATCAACTATCGTTGCCCAACTACTACAATAAATTTGTAATATGGGAGAATGAGATGTAAATGACCCAATGAGTTGGGTAGGGACCCTAATGAAAGGAAGTCACAAGATAAGCTTGTGACTCCCATGATGGCATGTGGGTTGGGATGGCTTGTGGGTTGTGAAAGTCTGAAAGTGACGAGAGAGTCCTAGAATGACAAGTGACCTAAAAGGTGATGAGAGTCTCCTTTGGTGACATGAGCCCTAATAATTGAGAGACCCGTAATAACTGAGAGAATTAAGATAATCAAGAGACCTGTAGAGAAATAAGCAAGTTAGGTGCGGGTGAGGTCACCCACAAATCCTCTGATGCTTAAGTTAATCTCAACCTAAAGAGGAATTGGAGTTTAAGTGACGTAGTAAACATACCTTTACTAGGAGAAGTCTCATATTTATAGAGAGATGAGACTGACAAGTGCCAAGAGACTTGCACCTCTCAATGAGCATCTTGGGAGTGACTTTGGCAAGGTCTCGCGAGGTTCACACAGCCTAATTGGTGTGTGACTTGAATAGCAATCAGGGCTATATAGTCATGTCGCTTGACTCAACATAGCTTAGGATAGCAAAATAGCTTAGTGTGTGGTTGAAACAACTAAGCAAGAGTGGGTGGAGGAGGAGGTCACTCAGTTATAATCAAATGACCTACACACTCACTAGATATAACCAAGTGACCCTAGGTTAAGGTAGGGGCGAATCCAGAAATTTATGTAAGGGGAGGCTAAAATTTTTTTTAATATGTAAAATTATACATCACAGATTTTGGGGTGGGCTATAATTTTTTTTTAAGACTAATTTATTATTAAAATTATTTTTTTATATTAAAAATTAATTTTTAATATAAAATAAATTTTAATTGTGAACTACCCAGGGCAATTCAAGAATAGATCCACCCCTAGGTAGGGTCACTTTGTTAGAGCTGAGAATCCCTACCTCTTCACTTTTTCAACTTATTTTGGTTCGTACAAAGCCTCAAAACACTTCCTCGGCCCTCCCACTTACTCTTGGCCTTGATGGTCCACTCTAACTCGAGTTAATTTTTTAGCCCATCTTTGTAGCTTGGACCACCCTCTTAGGTTGTAAACCCATTTTATGACACCCAATCGCAAAAAATAAGAAGAAACAAAAGATAATCTGACCCCTTAAACTTTTCAACTTTCATCAATTTAACGAATTTTTTTGGGTTAAATTTAACTTTGAACTTTTTGAATAATTTAATTCAAAAAAAATAAAAGGCGCCCATTTGAGTTGTTTTTTTTTTCAAAAACATAATAACAATAACATGCTCCGTAAGACTGGGCGTTAAAAGTGGAGATTTGTTTATGAAATACGAGAATGCGAATTCATGACTTTTAGGCCGTCAATTGGGACATGATGTTCGCCTCAGGTTATTAGATATCTTTCAATTTTGTCTTTTCAGTTGAATTCCAATAATAATAAAAGAAAAAAAAATCATATATTATACATAATATATATAGGAGGGATGGGCCAGAAGCAGAAGCAGAAGCAGCTTGGACGGCCATTGTGCCGTGGTTCAGTGCCTGGCCCTGGCAACCAAATTGCTGTTCACCAGACCCAGACCCAGCAAGCTCTTTCCGCCCCAGTTTAGGGCCCAAACCAGACACGAGCAATCCAGTTCTTGTTATTCCATGGCCGCCAAACTGTCCGTGTCCCTGACTGTGCGTTTAATACAGAATTTTTTTTTAAATTTTTAAAATTCATAATTTTTTATAATATTTTTAAAAATATTCAATTCTTAAGATTTATGTCATTTTTAAACATGAATGTTAAATATTTTTTTCATAATCTTACATTTTTATATTTAATTTAGATATAATATTTTTAAAAATTCATATTATTTTTTTAAAATTATTTTTATTTAATTTTTTATTTAAAAATAATAAATTCCTTCTAAGACTCATAAAATTTTTTAGAAGTCAAAAAAAATTATTTTTACACTATATATATATAATTGTGAAAAAATAATCATAAAAAAATTGAGATTATAAAAAACTAAAAAAGTATTTTAATCTTTATCTGTTAAAAACATTACCTAATCCATCAAAATTTAAGATTTTCAACGCAGATAAAAATCTTTTTGAAAAAAAAATAATTAAAAATAAATTTTAAAAATATTATCATTTTATAATTTTTTTTAAATTATACTAAATATAAATTTTAAAAATATAAATCTAAAATCTTCTCTTATACCAAAAATGCCCCCTACGTGTCTTAGATTCGGGTTAGTACAGACATGGCTAAATCTCGTCTCTTGAACTCACCAATGCGAGAAAACGTGTCCTTTACACCACAACACATCAATAATGTTGGAAACCAACTGCATGCAATCATATAATTGGTATCATATATGGAACTTACATATGATACAATAGGAACAAGTCATTAGTTTAAGAACATATTTGTCAACGGACCAAAATTATATAAAAATTCTATTTACACTCATAAACTAATATATTATATATTTGTAATAATAATAATAATATAACATACAACATAACGCATAAATAACAGGTACTTATCCAAACAGTATTTTGGCAGGGTACCTTACGTACAGTGCCCACTAGTTCTGTAAAGGGATAGTTAAAAGCCAGCAGAGCAGGGAGTGACAGGACAATCAAACGAAACGCTTGCACGGCGCCATGGTCTCATCGGAGGCCCCCACCACTCCGCACTAGATCTGCTGCCATTTCCAAACATACTTTCGCACAAATGCATAGATAAAACAGCACCACATCCCCCCATGGTATCATCACCACTTCTCCCTCCCTTACTACTGTACCTTAACATCTGGCAAACAAAAGCTGATGTACTCTTACTCCTGAGCCACGCCCACAAAATACCATTTCTGCAGCCAGCAAGCCACGCCCGTCATGCATCAACCACAATAAATAACTTAATAAAAAGCTTCTCTTAATATATATATATCTATAATATTTGCTTCTTCCATACAAAATCATCATGCGTTCCACATATATTACTACAAGTTCTTACAGTTGTCGCAGATGTATTGTAACGAAAGAGCTGTTGTCCCCGTTTGCCATACTTCCAACCCAAAAACAGAGATAAAACAGGAAAAGGGGGCAAATAAACTGAGACCAAATATTTACTATATACAGATTACTTGCAGATATTTTATATATAATATAAATTGAGTCCTAATTAATTAATATATATATTAATATTAATTACAGAGCATTAATCCCTGGAGTCTGCAATCCGGTGATGAAGGGCACCTTCTTCTGTTGGTGCTGTGGCTGGTGTTGCTCCACGCCCCCCTATAAATTAGCCATGATTTCATCATGCACAGGCACGTACTCCTACCACATTTTACACACGCATATATATTACTATTTCATTATAATAATTAAAAATTAGCTTGTGCCACCGACAAACCACAAGGCTAAGCTTGCTTCACCAAGATAAGATGAGTATCTGTCTAAGATTCATTAAGATTCTCTTTTGTTTTTCCCTCGCATCTTTCTCTCCACCTACCAGTTTGATTATGAAATTGAAAAATACTACAATTAATCAATGGATTGGACTTGGACTTTGAATTTAAAGACCAGTGGAGGCCACCACTACTGACCTCAAGCTTTTGAACGAGTTCTTTGGCGTTTGGGGCAGAGAGAAAGATGTGACGCTGGGAGGGCTTGATGAACCCATCATCCACGGCTTTGTCAATAAAAGTCAACAGGTAGTCGTAGTATCCATCAACATTAAGCAAGCCCACCTGCATGAGACATCAAAAAAGTGACGACACAAATATAAATCTATATGTATATATACACGCGTTTATCCATTGAAACCAGCTATATATATATATATATATATCTGCGGGTGTATCTGAGTTTACAGGCTTCTCATGGATGCCCAGTTGAGCCCAAGAAATGACCTCAAGTAATTCTTCCAGAGTTCCATAACCACCTGTTTAATTCCATAATATACAAATTAAGAGATTGACAAGGGACGAAAATCAAGAGAACCCACCCCACCCAGGGAAACGCAGAGTTAGTGAATAAATATGGGAGAGTTAAGGGACCTGGCAAGGCAATAAAGCAATCGGAGTGACTGGCCATCTCGGCTTTCCTCTGGTGCATGCTGCCCACCGGCTTTACCTCGCCGACCGTCTTGCCTGTCAACTGCATGAGCCACCAACCAACCGGCGTTTTCAAAGACCACGCATATGCAAACTTATGCACAAGAACATTGCAGAAAGAAGAAGAGAAATCAATGAGAACTTCAAAACGATATTGTACGCACAGTTTGGCTCATCAGAGTTCTGGGGATGATCCTGCGGGTACGACAAGAAAAACAGAACCCCCCAACAAGTTAGGAGATGCATACAATTAGGCAACTTCATTTAGAATAAATTAACAATATTATAAATGCTAACAGGATCAACGTACGTAACGTACCCAAGAACATGTCCCCCGCCACGGTCCACGGCTTGAGAAACCAAACCCATCAACCCAATGCTCCCACCTCCGTACACCAGATCCAATCTTCTGGCCACCTAATTAATTCACACCCAAAAGGCCGGCAACATATTATTAGAAACCAAGGAACAAGAAGCCACTGATCAAGCATCATCACTTTTGAGATAAGAAACAAAGAAGGATACCAATTCTTGGCCTAGTTCAATCGCGGCGTCTCTATAGCAGTCTCTCTTGCCAGTACTGCTGCCGCAGAAAACACAGACGCTCCTGAACCTTGACGTCTGCGATGCTCTCATCCCTTCCTCCATTTTGTTTGCCTGATTAAGCCGCTGGGAGAGAGCTTGCTACTGCTTACTGCTATCTTTCAGGTACTTTCGGCCACCGTGTGTAATAGAGAACTGAACAGCGACTATATATATATATGTGTGTGTATAGTCTCCACAATCCAATAATGTGTATATGTATGTGTACATTTACTATTGAGCAAGTAAAAAGGTTACTTTATTGTCCGGGTTATCAATTTGGATTATTCTATGACGACAAATAAACGGTACTTTGGTTGAATTTAAACACAATCCATTTGGATTATCCGGGTTATCCATTTGGATTCCTCTTCTTCTTCTTCCTCTTCTTGGGAGGGGTGCTCAGGCTATCTTCTAACCCTGTGATTCCACGTGTCTCGAACTGCATAGCATGTGCAGAGCTAAGCCAGCAACAGGTTGCAAAAATGCCCAAATCGATCATCCCTCCTGATCTCGAATTCCGAGCATCCATTATTTGTGTTATTACTGTTAGGCTTGGGTGTGCCCCCATCTCTTCTTCTTTGGGCAAGCGTCTGGTTAATCATTTAATCCCCCTCTCTATCTCTATCTCTATCTCTATCTCCCTCGCTCCCCATCTCTCTGATGTCTACAGCACACGCGGCGCCAGCTGCTGTTGTGCTAATTAATTCTGTCGCAGTCCACAGGTCCCATCTATTTATGTGTCCGTCGACGTCCATCAATTTTAATTAATGCCAAGAATCATTACGCATATATACCTGCAGAACCTCTGGACCAAAACATAAACAACACAATAAAAAGTAATTGTTTTTCACTTCCATCCGTCGCTTTTGATGGAAGTTCCAACCAACTATTAGGCTTTCATTTTATGACCAACGTATGTTAATAAAATCTCCTTAAAATTTTGTTATTTGTTTTTTAATTATAGAAATGCTTCCAAGTTATTTAATTTATAAGTTTATCTTCAAAAATAAATAACACTCAATATTTTAAAATTGAACAAAAAAAATAAATACATTTTTATATTACAACTTGATTTACCTAATACTTTTTCACATTGTTATTTTACAAACGTTAAATTTTTAATTTAACTCCATTTCCCCTCACTTCCTTCTATGTCTGATGAATTAGCTGAAATCTAACACTCTTGTTCGTTTCTCTTTTTTTTTAATTTTGTGGTTGTTAAAATACAATAATTAAATATATTTATTTTAAAATCAATCAAAACAAAATTCTTCACAATAGCTAATGGTCTGAGATGTTGCGGGCGAAATCAACTAGGTATGCATCGAATCCATGGTCCGAGAAGACAAAGGCTTTAGGAGCTCGGATGGGGTCTTTCGGGCCTTTGGGGTTGCTAGCTCGAAAGGGTCTTTGGGGGGACTGATCTTGCTTTAGTTTGCGAGCACAAATTATGTCAAAAGCATCCGAGAGACTCTCTAACGTGGGTCCTCTGATGCTTAAATAAAAAAAAATCCAAGATGTATGTGCAAAAGTATGCAGATATAAGTTCAATGTATGTCTTAAGAGTGTATTCTAGTGTCTCAAAGAATAAGGTAGAGGTCTTTCAGGTGAGTCTTAAAGAGAGAAAGGGTAAAGTCTGAATAGTCCCTAGAAGGTTTGAAAAAAAAGTCCTTTTGCCTTCGAAACGACATATATTTATAGACACTAAGTGAGACCCACGGTCGAGTCCTTAGACTCTTTCGATGAATGAATCGAGTGAGGTCGAAGGGTCTAGAGATGTCTTCAAGGTCAGAACATCGTGATGAATATCTTTGGGTGATCCGAAGAGGTCTGCGGAGCTACCGGGAATCCTTCATTCGAGAGACTATGAAGGAGTTTTTGAACTTATGCAAATAAGGTTAAACCATCTTAAGGAACCTTCTAGAGGACTCGGGTGACTATTGTTCCAAAGACTTTTTGAGAACTTTGGATCATTGGAAATAAGACTTAGGAAATTTTTAGAGCACTCCACAACAAGTTTAACGATGGTTTAACTAACTAGAGAAATAGAAAATGGTCAATAGTTGAATTTTATCTAATTCACCGGAAAAAAAAAAAAAGCAAGGGAGAAATGGTAAAATTTATTAGGGCAGTTCCATCACATTGAAAAGTTTAATATTTATAAAGTAACATTAAGAAAAAAATATAGATAAAATTATAAATTCATAGGAGATCTCTCTTATTTTTTAAGTATTAGATATGTCTCTATCTTTTTGTGTTTTTAAAAGGCTTAGTCATTTGAAATTTTTATTTCTCTAAATATGATTGATGCTAGGTAAGACATATAAACATCAGCAGTTCCAATATCGAAATGAAGTCATATGAAGATTCTCTAACATTTGTATATATTCTCTCTATATTAAGAGGAATATATATACATATATATTGGTAGATTAAAGTTATTCTTTTTTTTTTATTTTCATTTTGAGCCTCAAAATATACCCTAGCATAAAGCAACATATGCTTTGAGTTTTTATTTTATAAAATATCTACTTACAAGAAAAAAAATTAATTTAATTTAATATAAAGCTTCATAAAACAAAACAAAAACAAAATATAATATTCAACTTAACTTCTACAAAACAAATTTATAATCATATTTAACATTCTACGTGTAACTTTAATGAAACAAACTCATAAGTTATAAATCATGATCATGTTATCAAGTTTAAGACTTCAAGTTCATCTTTAACTTCAACGTTCATTCATACACCAGACAAAACTATAAAGTTCAAGTACTTGAAAGTTCAAATATAAACAAAACCATGAAACATGTCAACGAACCATTTTCCGTCTTTCCCTTGTAAGTTATAAGTTGCAACCTATAACAAAATATCACATTCGAGTTTATTAGTTAAAAATAAATTTATTAAATGTTAAGGTGATAACAAAATACAAAAAATAATAATCAAGAACATTTATCAACTTTCAATTTAAGTAAGTATTTGAATGTTAAAGACTTTCTCCTCAAACATCAATGATGCTATCATCCAATGATAATTTGTTAAACCTAAATATTTTCAAGAAATCATAATGTTGCTACCTAATTACAACAATGAAATTTATTTATCTTAGAGAAATCTTGGTAGAGTCGAAGTGAAAGGTTAAGGTTTGTAGCACCATAAGAGGGTTAATGAGTGCGAGGCTCGATCCGTTGTCTAGGAGAGCTTGGAGGATGCCTGAAGTCTCTGGATGGTTGCTGAGTGTCTTCGAGCCTTGCTCCCTGAAGGATCTTCAGGTGGCCTAGTCTTCCACTAGGTTCGAAAGGTCTTTAGATGGGAGGCATCGGATGGGTTTGCAATAAAGGAATAGTTAGAAGGCACATGGGGAGCTTCTTCACGTGCCCCCCCCCCCCGATGCCGAAATCAGACAATGATGCCATCAAGTAGAAGTATGAATGTATGTATGCGATATGTTCCAAATGGGAGTCTTCTAATGGGTAGTCTTCTGATATGTTCTGTGTGGAGATGTGCAAGTCTTTGGGTCTTGAGTCTGTATGTGTGTGTGTGTGTGTGTGTGTGTGTGTGAGAGAGAGAGAGAGAGAGAGAGCGCCAAAAAGGTTCATTTGTCATACAGCAGGCAAGTATTTATAGACATTAGTAGTGGTGTAATGAGCTGTTAAAGGGTCTAGGCTATGTGATATTTTCAGTTATAATTCTAATTGAATTTTGGGCATGATAAAAATTTCAATAACATTAATTTTAAGTGTGAGAATGAGTTCATGGCCTTTTATTATGAATGGGCTTCGATGCAAATGAGATTATTGGGTAAGTGTGATGGGCCATGGAATGGGCCACGACATGGGCTGATCCCAATTGAGAAATGAGTTTTGAAATTTTTTAAAAAAAAATCATAATAAATTAAGATGCCTTGCAATGTCGATACTACCCTCGGTCTTCCTTGGACCATCGTTGGAAGAGAAGGACAGTCAGGTCAGTTTGACCAATTTGTAGGTGCAAACTATTATTTTTTTCCCTCTTTGTGTTTCATCTGCAACTGCGACCTCTGTTCTCTCTTTTACGTATCTATCTTCTCCCTTTCCAGCTTCTTCTTCCTATTTCTTCTCATTCGTCCTGGTCTCTTGTGTCTATCTTGGCCAATAGGAATTTCAAGAAGAAAGAGTTCTTCTGCATCGCAAGTCATCAGGCAAGTTCCTTTTTTATTTTTCAACTCCAGATCGTAAGAGCTTTTAGTTTAGTTTTCTACTCTACGTTCACCGTATGTATATATATACATATAAATAATGTATCCTGCTTTGTGGATTTCCGCCTGCCTCACATAGATATATATATAACTTGCATAAAATCTTTATCATTTCGTGGTTTCTGTGATGTCTCGAAAAGGGATTCATTCATTCCCAAACCTGTTCGTGAATGGCATTTTATTGGGTAAGAGAAGATACAAAGTTCTTTCTCATTTGTATCTACGTAAGATTTACTTCTATGTTATATCTGAATGTTCCACCAGATATCTAAATACAAGAGTCATATATATCTAAATCCATCCGGATACACCATTTCATATTCAAACAAAAGACACAAAGAAAAATAGTCTTATCCAGGTGTATTCTCCCTTATCTGGATAAAAGACATATATATATATATATGAAGCCATCCGGATGTAAACCCCCATATCCGAATTCGAGACTCATGTATATGAAGCCATCCGAATGCACTCTTCCATATTCGAATAGCACTCACAATGTAGCTTAATACATATCCGAATGATCCTTGGCCCATTCGAATACCTCTTACAATATATATATATATATATTGCATTCGAATGATGTTTCCCCTTTCTAAATGAGTCCAACTCCTTATCCGAATGTCTCTCTGCCTCATCTGGATGTCTCGCTTAAAAATCAGCATCTTCATCCAAATGCAACACTATAGCATCCGAACGCCCTTTGAAAATGTTGTAAATTCATCCAAATTATTCCAATTCATTCGAATGTCTCATATACCCATTCGAATGCCTTAGCTTATTAAGCCACACATCTGAATGCCCTAGTCCCATCCAAATGACCCTCATAGTTTATATACATATACCCATTCGAATACCCCCAGCCATCTGAATATCTATTTAATTGCATATCCACTTCCGAATGCCTCGTGCACCATTCGAATATTCCTCTCAAACTTCTATATATATACATTTGGATGTCTCCTTAATACATCCAAATGCTACTCACATGGTAGTATAGCCATATTCGAACACCCCATACTTTATTTGAATGCCCGTATAAATGTCCCATATATATATATATATATTTACATATTCGAATAGAAACTACTATATCCGAATAGGTGAAACCATGTTGGTATACATATGTAAATTTAACAACCTTACATAATCACTGTATTTCATTTTGAATAAATGATGTGCATGGGAATGTGATAATACTATGAGACTGTCAGAAAATATAAGCATGATCATCAATTATGGAATGAGATTGGCAGATTCATATATAACTATATGTGTTGTGAATGCATGTGATATTATTAACACGCGGATATTGTAATCTTTCATCATGGTACCATTATAATTAATTTACTATTATAAATCTTAGATCACCTATTATTTTTGCACGGGTAGAAAGGGTACCCTAAAGTACCTAGCAAGGGACGAGGTGGCCATACCCCAATAAGTTGGCTCCATATTTATTAGTGAGATTCTATTTACATAATGCATTTTTGTATGTGTTGATTGATAGTTTGTGAGACTGCGAGATTTGATACTGACATTGAATTTATATGCACATTTGCATAGTGGTACATGGTGGCATGATGCATTTAAATTGGAACTGATAAAGTCATAAACTATGGATTTTGTACATAACTGTTGAGTCATTGATTACTCTTTTTGGTGTCACATGTTCTTGGGTCCTATTCATTGTTCACTATTTCTCGAACTTGCTAAGCCTTGTGGCTCACTTGATCTTTTTGCCATTCCAGGTAAAAGAAAGGCTATTATTGGGGGCGGGCGAGTCTAGTGGGACTAAGGCTCAGGAATAGTGGTGTACAGAGACGCGTCCTAGCTTGAAGATCCTTAGTGGCATTTTGGTGAGGCTTGTAATTAAATGATTTTTATTTTGCTAATTCACACTAGAGCCTCTTACTTATTTTGTATGGCCATAGAGTCAAGATTTATCAAACCTTATTTTGTAAAAGAGATTATGGAAATTTTGTTGCGAGAAATTAAATTAAAATATGAGTATTTGTGTGATGTCTTGTTCTATATCATCCTTGTGATGACCTTCTTTCAACTGTCCTATGCTAGCGGACACATTCAAGAGCGGGCCCTTACAATTTTGGTATCAAAGCATAAATTTGAAGTGAGAAGAGTCTTTGTACACCTAGGATTGATGGGTAGAATTAGGATCGTGTCTTGTGGTCTGTTAAGATTAAGTTAAGGAATACTAAAAGTCTCTTGATTGTGTAAGAAATGAGCGGATGCCAAGGAAGGCCGCCTACTCGTGCTCAGGGTAAGGGCCGGACTGCTCTTGTTCCCACTCTAGAGCCTACACCCACTCTAAGCTCAACACCGCCACCTGTGCCAGCCATTCCAAGAGAGTCTGTGGCAAACCTACACCAGGAGGTTAGTGAGTTGAGGGGCACGATGGCTACTATGCTAAGGAACTTTGAGAATTTCATGGTGCATCAGGGCAGGCAGGAGCAGGCACCACCAAGGGTGAGGAATGAACCAGGCTTACAAGAGAATGTCAGTGGACAGACTTCAAACCCAGTGCCACAGCGAATAGGGCCCAGGGTATGGATGGAAATGCGGGAAGCCAACTGGTAAGGAACTTTATGACACTTAGGCCTTTAAAATTCTGAGGAGGGACCGATGTCCTTATTGCTGAGGAGTGGATGATGGCGACAAAGAAGCACCTACAGATCATAAGGTGTCATGACACCCAGAAGGTGCAGTTGGCTACATATCTATTTCGAGGAGGAGCTGAGATGTGGTGGGAGATAGTTTGATAGAGGTTTGTGGACAGGGAGTTGACATAGGTGAAGTTCAGAGAGCTCTTTAATGCAAACTACTTCCCAGCCTGGGTCCGTAATCAAAAGACATATGAGTTCATTGAGCTGAAGCAAGGCAATAGGACGGTGGCGCAGTATGAGGAGGAGTTAATCTCTGTGGCATGATTCGCTCCTAAGTTGGTATGTATCGAGGAAAAGAAGGCATTCGAGTTCCAAAGAGGGCTGCGAATGGATATTAGACTTCACCTAGCTGGTGCACAAATCACATATTATACTTCGCTGGTGCAGAGGGAACATATTATAGAGAAGGAGATGAGTGAGCTAAGGGTAGATCAAGTAGTCGATAGGGGATCATGTTCAACTCAAGGGTAAGGCAATGACAGAAAAAGAAAGGGTGCACTGGGGTCTTTTAGTAATACAGCTGACATTCCCCCATGCAAGACTTATGGGAACAGGCACAGTGATCCATGTCGCTTTGATAGAGAAGGAACATGCTATACTTGTGGCCAAGTAAGGCATCTACAGAAGTACTGTCTTTAGGATTCAAACAAGGCAAACAACAAGGAGGTGACTTGCTATCGATGTGGGTGTAAAGGTCACAAGGCCAATGTTTGTACACTACCATCGCATCGAGAGGGACAAAGGCAGTCAGTGCTTAGTCTTTAGGAGATGGCACCACCATTGGCACTACCACCTGGACAGGGCACTGCAAATACCGACAGGCCCTACACCTAGGGGCGGGTGTTCACTTTGACTATTGCTAAGGCAAAGCAGGGAAAAGACGTAGTGCAAGGTACTTTGTCCTTATATGATATTAATGTTCGTGTTTTATTTGATACAGGATCCATGCATTCTTTTGTTGCTTCTCGAGTGGTATGTCATATTCCTTTTCCTAGTACACTATTACTGTATTATTTGATTGTGTCTACTCCAAGGGATGCAAAATTGGTGGGTAGTGAGCTGTATAGGGATTGCAAAATTTTTGTGCACGATTTAGGAAATTTGGTAGTGCTAGACATAAAAGACTTTGACCTTTTTTTAGGCATGCTATCCCAACACTATGCCAAGGTTGATTGTCGACATAAGGTG
Source organism: Diospyros kaki (assembly GCA_036245055.1). NCBI lineage: Eukaryota > Viridiplantae > Streptophyta > Magnoliopsida > Ericales > Ebenaceae > Diospyros > Diospyros kaki. The sequence goes on from BSEG01000012.1 coordinate 30,111,879, forward strand.
ATTCACTTTGAGTTGCCCCACCAGCCAATCGTGGTATATAGAGGCATTAAGCTAATGAGCTCCACACCCTTGATTTCAGTGATGAAGGCAGAGAAGTTGGTGCGAAAGGGTTGCAAGGCATACTTGGCTTTTGTGACAACTGGTAAGGAGAATGAGGTAAAGCTATCAGATATCCCAGTGGTCCATGAATTTCCTGATGCGTTTTCAGAAGAGTTACCAGGATTGCCACCTTTTGGAGAGATTGAGTTCTCCATTGAGCTAGTGCTAGGTACACAGCCAATTTCTAAGGCTCCCTATAGAATGGCTCCAAATGAATTAAAAGAACTGAAGTTGCAATTAGAAGAGTTAATTGAGAAGGGATTCATCCTCCCGAGCGCTTCATCTTGGGGTGCTCTAGTTTTATTTGTGAGGAAGGAGGATGGATCTATGAGGCTATGCATTGACTACTGACAATTGAATCAAGTGACGTTGAAAAACAAGTACCCCTTCCCTCATGTTAATGACTTATTGGACCAATTATGTGGAGCCTCAGTCTTTTCAAAAATGGACTTAAAGTCAAGGTACCATCAAGTGAGGGTCAGAGAAAAAGATGTACAAAAGACTACATTTCGCACTAGGTACGACCATTATGAGTTCATGGTCATGCCATTTGGGCTGACTAATACCCCGACAGTTTTCATGGATTTGATAAACAGAGTGTTTAGAGAATACTTGGACAACTTTGTTATAGTATTCATTGACAATATACTCATTTACTCGCCAAGTTTAAAGGACCATGAGACCCATCTTAGACTGGCCCTGCAAAGATTTAGAGTAAAACAATTATATGCCAAGTTCAGTAAATGCGAATTCTAGTGGCGATAAGTGGGATTTTTGGGACATGTATCTAGCGAGGGTATCTCAGTAAACCCTGAGAGGGTGATTGAGTGGCCATGGCCAACTATAGTGACCGACATTAGGAGCCTTTTGGGCCTAGCAGGTTACTATAGAAGATTTATTGAGGGTTTCTCCAGGCTGTCCACGCCTATGATGAAGTTAACTCGGAAGGGAGTCAAGTATGAGTGGAACAAGGCATGTGAGTGTTGCTTTGAGGAGATGAAGAAAAGGTTTACATCAGCACCGATGTTAGCTATTCCCAAGAGTAGGGAGACATTCACCATTTTTAGTGATGCGTCGCACATAGGTCTCAGGTGTGTACTGATGCAGGATGGACGGGTAAAAGCATATGCCTCGAGATAGTTGAAGTAGCATAAGATGAATTACCCCACACATGATTTGGAGTTGGCAGCCGTGGTATTTGCACTCAAGATTTGGAGAGAAAGTGGAGATTTATACCAACCACGAAAGCCTAAACTACCTAGTCTCCCCAAAAAACGTTAAACATGAGGCAATATAGATGGATGGAGCTACTAAAGGACTATGATTGTGAAATTTCATACCATCCAGAGAAAGCCAATGTTGTGGTAGATGCTCTGAGTTGCCAAGGAGCTTGCATGACAGTTATGATGGTCCATAAGTGGATGCTTTTGAAGTAGATGGGGTAGATGTCTATTTCTAGACTTGAGGAGAGACCTACAGTGTATTGTTCATACCTAAGGGTATAACCCAATTTGATGGAGTAGATTAGCGTACAACGGTCTTGTGATGTGAAGCTGGCCCAGATTCTGACAGATGTGGGAAAGTTTTCTCTAATGGGTTTTAGTCAGAGAGGCGACAGGATGTTGCTATTTTAGGATCTGATATGTGTACTTGATGATGTTGGGATTAGGATGGAAATTCTATCAGAAGTGCATAAGTCTCGTTATAATTCACCTCGGCACAACGAAGATATATTACAATCTACGGCGATAGTTTTGTGGGATGGATTGAAGAAAGACGTGGCAAAGTATGTCTTCTAGTGTGTAGTATGTCAACAGGTTAAGGCAGAACATCAGAAATCAATAGGCTTTCTACAACCTTTGCTCATTCCCGAGTGGAAGTGGAACAACATATCTATGGATTTTGTATCAGGACTGCCGAGGACGGCGAAGGGGCATGATGCTATATGGGTGATAGTGAATCACTTAACTAAATCAGCCCATTTCCTACCAATTAAGAAGACTTACCTTTTGAGTCATCTTGCGAAGTTGTACGATGAGGAAGTAGTGAGATTGCATGGACTCCCCTCCAGTATCGTGTCAGACCAGGATTCTCGGTTCACTTCACATTTTTGGAGAACATTACAGGAGGCCTTGGGTACGAAGCTCAGATTTAGTACTGCCTTCCACCCCCAAATAGATGGGTAGACAGAGAGCACCATTCTGACATTGGAGGACGTGTTAAGGCGTGTGTATTGAATTTTCATGGCAGTTGGGATGATCACCTACCACTGATAGAATTCGCCTATAATAATAGTCACCACTCTAGTATTGGTATGTCACCCTATGAGGCGCTTTATGACAAGCCATGTAGATCGCCCATTTGTTGGGAAGAGATCAGAGACAGAGCTTTATTGGGGCCAGAGATCATTGAGCAAACATCAGAATAGATTCGGATAATCAGGGCTAGAATGAAAACCGCTCAGGATAGATAAAAGATCTATGTAAACAAAAGGCAATGAGACTTGGAGTTTTTAGCTGGGGACCATGTATGGCTAAAAGTGATGCCCATGAAAGGCGTGCGCAGATTTGGGGTGTTTGGGAAGCTAGTGAGTTGGCTCTTTGGCCTAGCCACCACAATTGGTTGGTGTTCATAACGTCTTCCATGTATCCATGTTGAGGAAGTACGTGATAAATCCCCATCATATCATCGACTATTAGACTATAAAAGTTGGAGGATGTTACATACGAGGAGAGGCCTGTCAATATTTTAGAGAGAAAAGAGAAGGTGTTGTGAAGTCGATCGATCCATTTGTTGAGATTTAGTGGTAGCGTCATACGCCAGATGAGGCTACCTGGGAATGCGAATATGAAATGAGGTGTCTTTTCCCCCAATTATTTGAATGACCTAGTACAAATTTGGGGACCAAATTCTTTAAAGGGGGGAAAAACTATAATGACCCGTTAAAGGGTCTAGGGTATGAGATATTTTCAGTTATAATTCTAATTGAATTTTGAGCATGATAAAAATTTCAATAGTATTAATTTTAAGTGTGAGAATGAGTTCATGAGCTTATATTATGAATGGGCTTAGATGCAAATGAGATTATTGGGTCGGTGTGATCGACCATAAAATGGGCCACGACATGGGCTGAGCCCAATTGAGAAACGAGTTTTGGAAATTTTTAAAGAAAATCATAATAAATTAGGTTGGCCAGCAATGTCAATACTACCCTTCGTCTTCCTTTGACTATTGTTAGAAAGAGGGGCAGTTAGGTCATTTGACCAATTTGTAGGTGCAAACTATTGCTTTTTTTCTCTTCGTGTTTCATCTGCAACTGCGACCCCAGTTCTCTCTTTTACATATCTGTCTTCTCCCTTTTCAACTTCTATTTCATATTTCTTCTCATTCCTCCTAATTTCTCATGTCTGTCTTGGCCGATAGGAATTTCAAGAAGAGAGAGTTCTTCTGCATCGCAAGTCATCAGGCAAGTTCTTTTTGTATTTTTTGACTCCAGATCGTAATACCATTTCGTTTAGTTTCTCTACTCTACGTTCACTGTATGTATATATATACATATAAATAATGTGTCCTACTTTGTGGATTTTTGCCTACCTCACACACACACACATATATATAACTTGTATAAAATTTTCTCATTTCATGGTTTTTATGATGTCTCGAAGAGGGATTTATTCATTCCCAAACTTGTTCGTGAATGGCATTTTATTGGGTAAGAGAAGATACAAAGTTCTTGCTCATTTGTATTTCTGTAAGATTTACTTCCATGTTATATCTGAATGTTCAGCCAGATATCCAAATACAAGTGTCATATATATCTAAATCCATCCTAATACACCATTTCATATTCGAACATAAGACACAAAGAAAAATAATCTCATCCGGGTGTACCCTCCCTTATCCGAATAAGAGACTTATATATATTTATATATATATGAAGCCATCCGGATGTAACCCCCCATATCCGAATACGAGACTCATGTATATGAAGCCATCCAAATGCACTCTGCCATATTCGAATAGCACTCACAATGTAGCTTAAAACATATCCGAATGATCCTTGGCCCATTCAAATACCTCTTACAGAATATATATATATATATATTACATTCGAATGATGTTTCTGCTATCTGAATGAGTCTAACTCCTCATCCGAATGTCTCTCTACCTCATCCGAATGTCTCGCTTAAAAATCAACATCTTCATCTGAATGCAACACTATAGCATCCGAATGCCCTTTGAAAATGTTTTAAATTCATCCAAATTATTCCAATTCATTTGAATGTCTCATATACCCAACTGAATGCCCTAGTCCCATCCAAATGACCCTCATAGTTTATATATATATATATATATATGCCTCGTGCACCATTCGAATACTCCTCTTAAACTTTTATATATATATATACATTTGGATGTCTCCTTAATACATCTAAATGCTACTCACATGGTAGTATAGCCAAATCTGAATACCCCATACTTTATTTGTATGCCCATATAAATGTCCCATATATATTTACATATTCGAATAGAAACTGCTATATCCAAATAGGTGAAACCATGCTGGTATACATATGTAAATTCAATGGCCCTACAAAATCAATGTGTTTCGTTTTAAATAAATGATGTGCATGGGAATGTGATAATACTGTGAGACTGTTAGAAAATATAAGCATGATCATCAGTTATGGAATGAGATTGGCATATTCATATATAAATATATATGTGTTTTGAATGCATGTGATATTATTAACACGCGGATATTGTGTTCTTTCATTATAGTACCATTATGATTCATTTACTATAATAAATCTTAGCATGCCTATTATTTTTGCAGGGTGGAAAGGGTACCCTAGAGCACCTGGTATGGAACGAGGTGGCCATAGCCTGGCAAGGTGGTTCTATATTTATTAGTGAGATTCTATTTACATGATGCACTTTTGCATGTGTTGATTGATGGCTTGCGAGTCTGCGAGATTTGATACTGACATTGAATTTATATGCACATTTGCATAGTGGTACATGGTGGTATGATGCATTTAAATTGGAATTGATAAAAGTCATAAACTATGGATCTTGTACAGTCGAGTCCTTGATTACTCTTTTTGATGTCACATCTTCTTAGATCCTATTCATTGTTCATTGTTTCTCGAACTTGCTGAACCTTGTGGCTTACTTGATCTTCTTTGCCATTCCAGGGAAAGGAAAGGTTGTTATTGGGGGCGAGTCTAGTGGGACTAAGGTCCAGGGATAGTGGTATAGGGAGACGCGTCCTAGCTTGAAAATCCTTAGTGGCATTTTTGTGAAGTTTGTAATGAAATGATTTTTATTTTGCTAATTCACACTAGAGTCTCTTACTTATTTTGTATGGCTATAGAGCAAAGATTTGTCAAACCTTATTTTGTAAAAGAGGTTATGGAAATTCCGCTGCGAGAAATTAAATCAGAATATGAGTATTTGTGTCATGTCTTATTCTATATCATCTTTGTGATGACCTTCTTTCAAATGTTCTATACTAGCAGGCACGTTTGTAAAGATTTTGAAAAAAAATAAAATAATAATAATAATAATAATTCAATAATAATAAAATAAATAAACATAAAGAAAAGAAAAGAGAAAAATATAAAAGGAGGAAATGGGGGGCATGAGCAGCCCCCAGAATTGATTCTCTCTCTCTCTCTCTCTCTCTCTAATGTTTTTGGTGATTCCTCGCGATCCGACCGTCCGATCTTGCACCCGACTTCATTTTCACTATTAAAGTGCCCTCGATTTGCAAGAAGGTTTGGATTCTCAAGATTTTACTCAATCTTCTCCTCAAGCTCGAACTTGAGTTATTTCTTCCCAGGCGAGTAGACAGGATATATTTTGTTTATCTTATATTGTACACGTATATATTATTCCATACATGACTTGTACATGATTTTTATATGCAGATTGTAGAAAAAAACTTTTAAATGTTTCTAAAATGCATAAAATATTTACATCCTACTGGGAGAGACATAAGCATAAAGACTATAAGTGATACCCTAACTGATTTTTTATCTTTGAGTATGTGAAATATTGAATGATATGGTGCATTTTAGGCACCATATGAAATGATAAATGGTTATGACTTGCGCATTAAATAGGGTATTATTTGCATTATATTAGAGGACTAACTAGTAGATTCTCTGGTGACTCACAGCAGGAAAAGATCATGGTATTGTGAGGTTTGGCATGCCAAGGCCATGAGAGACATGGATAGTATGTTTCAACACTGTTATCTCGTGAACTATTATGGTATTATAGTGTGATGATGATGTATGTGCCAATATATGTACTTGTGTGCATGTGTGTATAGGCACTAGGCCAATTTCTACTAGTGGGTCCTCAGATTCGGTGCATGCATCGCATACAAAAAGTATAGGAGACTTGGGGGTTAGGTGAGCAACTTATGGGGGTTGTCTTTAGGCATCTACTTTTCTTGCACTATGTTTTTCTTTTGAACCTGAGATTATGTAAACCTATGATACATATACTTCTTGTTCATCTTACTATTATGTTATTGTATCCATGATATTTTTCCTAGCATTTTTATTACATACTCTCCTAGTGAGCATGACATATCTTATACTCGTGAGTCCACAAGATTCACCTTTTTTTTTTTATAAAAATATTTCTAGAGATTCTTCTTTTGAATACTAGTCCAATATATCTTTTGGTATGATGCCAGACCTCTTTTGATTCTTGATTTGATATAGGATGCTTTATGGAGACGCACACTTATTGTTGACTCTATTCTTTTGTACTTTATTTTTGTGGTATATATTTGTAGCAAAAGCCCGTGATATGGGACTATATATGTATTTATGATAGCAGGATGATGGATATTCTTTTTGTAGCTATTGTATATGAGATATCGAGATCTTTTGTGGCAAGTTGATATAGTATTTTAATTCTTGTCTCTATATTTTATCAGTATTATTAATGCTTATAGCTAATCAAGCTAGGGAAGAGGCTTACTAATCCACGATGGAGCCATTGGGCCTAGGGATTAGTGCCTTTTAGAACCTATTAGAAATCAGGTTGTGACAGATTGGTATTAGAGCTTAGGTTACTCCTGACTTAGGCTTGTATGTTTCAGTTCTATTCGATTCTCTAGCCTTGTCTAAGGTCCTGTCACCTTGAGTCCTACAAAGCCATTCTTAGTTGGGTTTTAGATCGTGATGTGAACCAAGGCACATTATTGATCTGGCTTTTGCTAAAGATGTTAGAGTCTAGTATTTTTTTATCTTTTGCTTTCAAATTCTATTGCTACTCTTATTAACCTAACACTACAATGATAAGGACGATGCCTTCTCGCACTCGGATAGCGTCTAAGCAGGCTGATTCTTTAGGGGGTGATCAAGCTCCCCAACCCTCACTTGTCAGCGATAGCACGCTCATCAGAGGCCGGGGCTGTGGTTTAGGTTATGGAGGGGGAGTTGATGTTGATGGTTGTATTTCGGTGTAAGACATAGACCAGATGATTATTGACTCTAGAAAATATCATGGTGCTATTGACAAGCATGGTTAATTCTTAAATATAGCCAAAGACACCAGGGATTGTGGGCCCGAATAATGGGGTTGGTGGCAGCACTGGAGATGGCACTGACGACGGTGCTGGAGCTGGCACTAGTGGCGACATTGGTGACAGTGCTATGGCTAGTGGCACTAGAGGCGTTGTTAACGGTGGCACTACAAGTATTGCCCTTAGCACTAGCGATACAGGTGACGCCAGGGGATAACCTCCAGTGGACCCTAAGGCCATTGGGGTAGATTATGAATTTGAGAGGTTCATGGGTTTGAAGCCGCCTTAATTCAGAGGTGTGAGGGACAAGGTTGAAGAGTTCTTGGATTAGTTAGATAAGTTGAAGAGAGGTTCCCGTATTCATGGCTACCGGATGATGGAGCTCACATCTTTCTATCTTCATGATGAGGCGAGCACTTGGTATGATGTGCTAAAGAGACAGCGAGGTGATGCCCTGTTAGGATGGGCTGAGTTCAAGAGGCACTTTTTAGCTAAGTATGTCTCTAGCACTATGAGATTTCAAAGGGTCCAGCAGATCGAGGCCTTAAAGCAGACCCTGAATATGAGCATCAAGCGCTATGTTGCATTTTTCATTGAGCTTTTACAGTATGCACTTGCCTTGGTTCCTACAGAGTAGGATAGGATTACTTGCTTCGTGTCTCGACTAATTGAGCTGTGGTTCAAGAGTTTGCACTCTTCCTGATTTGGGACTTATAAGGAGGCAGTTGATAATGCCTTAGCCCTTGAGGCACGTGTAGTAGAGGAGAAAGCAACTATAAACATGAAGAGGGCTAGAGGTAAAAGTAATACTTCATCCTCTTTTAGGAAGAAAGGGAAAGGCTCAGCGAGTTCATAACCATTGGCAGTAGCACCACCATTTCCACCATTGCTTGCTCCCCCTTCCCAGAGACAACAACAATGGCAACAGAGACAAGAAGAGAGGCCCCAATGTCCAATATGCAAGAAGTGACATGCAGGGGTGTGCAGGTATACGCGGGCTCTAGTTACATGTTTTAGGTGTGGACAACTAGGTCATATGCAGAAAGATTGCCCATAGCCAAGGCGAGGGCCTCAAGGACGGCAAGCTTCAACCCAACATCTTACACCTAGAACACAAAGTACCACTCCCCAGTTTTGAGGGGGACTTGGCCCACGGAGTCAGTCGAGGGTTTACCATATGACTACTCAAGATGCCTAGGCATCCAATCAGGTGGTGACAGGTACAGTCTATATTTGTGGTCACAGTGTACACGTGCTATTCGATTTCGTGGTGACACATTTATTTGTACCGCAACAGTTTGCTCCTTATTTGGGAGTAAGTGACACTCCTCTGGACAAGCCCATGTTAGTGGGGACTCTTGTGGGTGATGCCCTATAGGTAGAACGAGAATATTGGGCTTGTGTTGTTTCTCTCGTGGGTAGGGACACACTTGGAAATCTTATCTTGCTCGATCCTATGGAGTTTGACGCCATTTTAGGTATGGATTGGTTAGCTTTGTGCCATGCTAGCCTAGACTGCCATTAGAAACACGTTTATTTTGATCTTTCTGGTGAGGATTTATTTTATATCTAGGAGGATAGAACTCGAGAGGCTAGCAGGTTGATATTAGCTATGAAGGCACAGCGTATGCTGGGCAGAGGCCGTGAGGGATTCTTGTCGGTTGTGAGAGATTGTGAGCGATCAGCTGGGGAGGCTAGTGGAGTCCCAGTGGTGTGTGAGTTCGAAGATGGTTTTCCTGAGAAGCTTCTAGGATTACCACCCGATTGAGAGATCAAGTCTTGTATCGACCTAGTATCGGAGGCTCGACCTATTTCAATACCCCTGTATAGGATGGCTCCAACAGAATTGAAGGAGCTAAAGGATCAATTACAAGAACTCTTAGATAAGGGATTTATTAGGCCTAACATGTCGCCATGGGGTGCGCTGATACTATTTGTGAGAAAGAAGGATGTGTGTTTGAGACTTTGCATCGATTATCGATAATTAAATAAAGTTACTATTCGTTGCCACGCATTGATGATCTATTTGATCAGTTGCAAGGCACAAGATGATTTTCTAACATCGACTTGAGATCAGGATACTATCAAATGAGGATTAGGAATTAGGACATTCCCAAGATTGCCTTTCGCACTTGGTATGGACATTATGATTTTTTGGTGATGTCCTTCGGGTTGACGAATGCCTCGACAACATTTATGGACTTGATGAACAAGGTATTCCAACCCTTCTTAAATTGATTCGTCATCGTGTTCATAGATGAGATATCGATGTACTCGAGGAGTGATGTTGAGCATGAGCACCATCTTAAGACAGTTTTGTAGGCCCTTCGTGAGAATGAGCTATATGCCAAGTTTTCAAAGTCTGAGTTTTGGCTAGAGAGTGTTGGCTTTTTCGGGCATGTTGTGTCTAGGCAAGGGATCCAGGTGGACCAAGAGAAAATAGAGGTTATAGCTCAATGGCCTAGACCCACTACAGTCACTGAGATATGTAGTTTCCTAGGTCTTCCAAGATACTACCGTCACTTTGTGAAGCATTTTTCTAGGATTGCAACACCGATGACGCGTCTCACCCGAAAGAATGTAAAATTTGAGTGGTCAGATGCATGTGAACAAAGCTTCAATGAGTTGAAGCAACATTTGACAACAACGCTAGTGTTGACCCTACCATCAGGGAGTGGGGGTTATGCTGTATACTGTGATGCGTCAAGGGTTGGATTAGGATACGTGTTAATGTATCATGGGAGGGTTATTGCGTATGCCTTTAAGCAATTGAAGAAACATGAGCAGAACTATCCTACTCATGATCTCGAGATGATTGCCGTAGTATTTGCTCTCAAGATATGACAACATTACTTGTACGGCGAGACCTGTGAGGTGTTCACGAATCATAAGAGTCTCAAGTACATTTTTTACCAGATGGAACAGAATTTGAGACAGCGTAGGTGGATGGAACTTCTCAAGGACTATGATGTCCATATTTTGTACCACCCAAGAAAGGCTAACGTAGTGGGAGATGTCTTAAGTAGGAAGTCTATAGGCAGTCTTTCTCATATTTCAAGTTGGAGGAGACTATTAGTAGAGTAGTTACATAGTTTAGAACGAGGTGGTGCACATCTAGAGATATTTGAGTCTTTAGGATTTTTGGCGCATATCGAGATTACGTCTACCTTGATGGAGGAGATTAAGGCAGCTCAAGTTAAGGACCCTAGTCTTGCAAAGATTATTAAGGATGTCGGAGAAAGTAAGGCATTGGATTTTTTTGTTGACCCTTTTAGAGTGTTGAGATTTAGGACTCGGCTTTGTGTTCCCGAGATGGATGAGTTGAGGAGTAGGATCCTTAGATAGGCTCATCACTCTCGATTTGCCATTCATCCAGGGATTACAAAGATGTATCAGGACCTAAAACAATTGTTTTGGTGGCTACACCTTAAGGAAGATGTTGCTCGTACATGTCTAACTTACCAAGTTTGTCAGCAAGCGAAGGTCGAGCATAAGAGGCCAGGAGGCTTGTTGGAAAGCATCCCAATTCCAGAATGAAAATGGGAGCATATCACCATGGATATGGTCACGGGATTGCCGAGGTCCCTTGCGGGACATGATTCGGTATGGGTAGTGGTAGACTGCCTAACAAAGACAAGTCGTTTTATTGTAGTACATACGTCATTTACTGCCTCTCAGTTAGCCCAAAAGTTTATTCATGAGATTGTACGGTATCACAGAGTACCCGTTTCTATTATATCTAACCGACGGTCCATATTTACCTCTCAGTATTGGGGCTCATTTCATGAGGCCTTAGGTACGTAGCTAGCATTGAGTACTGCGTTTCACACCCAGACGGATGGCTAGTCAAAGAGGACTATCTAGATACTTGAGGACATACTTAGAGCATGTGCCCTTGATTTCAAAGGTAGTTGGGAAAAGAACTTGTCATATGTTGAATTTGCATAACAATAGCTATTAATCCAGCACACAGATGGCACCTTACGAGGCTTTGTATGGTCAACGGTGTAGCTTACCCTTGGGTTGGTTTGAGGTTGGTGAAAGATGACTTGTTGGCCCAGATCTGGTTAGCCAAAGCATGGAGATTGTCCAAGTAGTTCGTGATAGGATTTTGACGACTCAGAGTCTCTAGAAATCGTATGCGGATCATAGATGTTGACCCTTAGAGTTCGCAGTTGATGATTTAGTGTACCTTCGAGTATCTCCTATGAAGGGGGTAGTGAGGTTTAAGAGGAAAAGCAAACTTAGTCCTCGGTATGTTGGATCTTTCCGAGTCCTTAGGCGGATTGGGAAGGTAGCTTATGAATTGGCACTACCACCATTGATGGCTGGAGTGCACCCTGTATTTCATGTGTTGATATTACGCAGGATTATTGGAGATCTTTCTCACGTTTTTCCCCCGACAACACCCACTATAATCCAACCAAGCTTGCAATATGAAGAGCAACCTGTTAAGATTTTTGATAAGCAAGTTAGGAAGCTTGGATCTAAAGAAATAACTTCCATTAAAGTCCAGTGGAGCAACCATAGTGAGGATGAGGTCACTTGGGAGATGAAAGATGCCATGAAAGAGAAATACCCCTATTTATTCCCCTTAAATTCGAGGACGAATTTTATAAGAGGGGAGAATGTAAAGATCTGGAAAATAAAAAAATAAAAAAATAAATAATAATAATAATAATTTAATAATAATAAAATAAATAAACAAAAAGAAAAGAGAAAAATATAAAAGGGGCAAAGGGGGGGCACAAGTAGCCCCTAAAATCGATTACCTTTCTCTCTCTCTCTCTCCGGTTTTTGGTGATTTCTCGTGATTCGACTTCATTTTCACCGTTAAAATGCCCTCGATCTACAAGAAGGCTTGGATTCTCAAGATTTTGCTCGATCTTTTCCCCAGACTCAGACTTGAGTTATTCCGTCTCAGGCGAGTAGACAAGATATGTTTTGTTTACCTTATATTGTGCACATATATACTATTCCATACATAACTTGTACATGATTTTTATATGCGGATCGTAGAAAAAAACTTTTAAATGTTTCTAAAATGCATAAAATATTTTCATCGTATTGGGAGAGACATAAGCATAAAGATTACAAATGATACCCTAACTGATTTCTTGTCTTTAAATATGTGAAATATTCAATGATATGGTGCATTTTAGGCACCACATGAAATAATAAATGGTTATGACTTATGCATTAAATAGGGTATCATTTGTCTTATTAGAGGACTAACTGGTAGATTCTCTAGTGACTCACAACAGGAAAAGATCATGGTACTGTGAGGCTTGGCATGCTAAGGCTATGAGAGACATGGATAATATATTTTAGCACTGCTATCACGTGGTCTATTATGGTATTATAGTGTGATGATGATGTATGTGTCAATATATGTACTTGTGTGCACGTCAAATTCGATGCATGCATCGCATACAAAAAGTATAAGAGACTTAAGTGGTTAGGTGAGCAACTTATGGGGGTTGTCTTTAGACACCTACTTTTTCTACACCACGTTTTTCTTTTGAACCTTAGATTATGTAAACCTATGATACATATACTTGTTGTTGATCTTACTATTATGTTATTATATCTATGATGTTCTTCCTAGCAATTTTTATTGCATACTCTCCTAGTGGGCATGACATACCTTATACTCATGAATGCATGAGACTCACCTTTTTTGTTTTTTATAAAAATATTTTTAAGAGATTCTTCTTTTGAATATTGGTCTAGTAGATCTTCTGGTATGATGTCAGATTTGTTTTGATTCCTAATTTGATATAGGATGTTCTGTGGAGACGCACACTTATTGTCGAGTTTATTCTTTTATACTTTATTTTTGGTATACATTTGTATCAAAAACCCACGATATGGGACTGTATATGTATTTATGATAGTAAGATGATGGATATTCATTTTGTAGTTGTTGTATATGAGATATCAAGATCTTTTGTGGGAAGTTGATATAGTATTCTAATTCCTATCTCTATATTTTGTCAGTATTATTAATGTTTATAGCTAATCAAGTTAGGGAAGAGGCTTACTAATCCACGGTGGGGCCATTGGACCTAGGGATTAGTGCCAATTAGGACCTATTAGAAATCGGGTCATGACAACGTTACACGTGGCATGCCGATGTGAGTCCCAACTCTTTGGAAAAATTACATCGGATAAGGCTAGAGGGGCTGGAGATATCTTTAGGGTCAGAGTCCCTTGATGAGTATCCTTTGGATGGGTCCGAAGACTCCTCAGAGTCATTGGATGACTTGGGATTGCAACTCTTTGGGTGAATCTTGGGCCTTGGGAATGCTAAAGGCTAGGTTGCCCTGGTGACTCTTGGGAAGTTCCGAGAAACTCTTCCCGGGAGACTCTTCGGGGTCATCCAAATCTTTGGCCTTCTTTGGATATTTCTAGGATTTTTGAGATTTTTGACTTTGATTTTCCTAAGACACCTCACAACACATAATTAATAAATGTTTAATGTTATAATAATAAATAATTAGCAAGTTGAAACTAATACCTTGGTCAAGTTTCTCAAGAGCCTTTAGTTCTCCCTCTTAATTAACTCTAGATGACATGCTTCAATGCCAATTTTGTGTGCATATCAGAGTTTGCACTATTTGTTTAAACATAAATGTGTAAACATAAAAACATAACAAGATAAGAGAATAGTATAAATTATATAAATTAAAAAAAAAAAGATTATCCTACTATACCTTAAGAGTCAAAGATCTCCTAAATTGTTCAAGTGTACACCCTCGAATGCTAAATGTCAACTCAAAAGCTTCAGATATAATTAGCACATCACGAGTTACCAATGAGAGAATTAGAAATCAAAGACTGTTAGACTATGTTCTATTTGCATTTTCAATTTTCAGTTTCGAGTTTTAAATTCATTTTCAATTTTATGTTTTGATAATCTATTTTCAAAAAACTGAAAATGTGTTTTTTTTTGTCATTTAAAAAAATTATTTTTTAAAATATAAAATTAGAAAACGCGTTTACTTTAAAATTTTGAGAAAATTATTTTATAATATTTTAGTCAATCAATTTGATTATTAAATGATAAAATTAACTCTTTTTAATAAAATTTTACTATTAAAATAAAATAATAAATTTAATTAATAAATTACTAACTTCTAAGTGATAATTTATATTAAATATTATTATACATAATATGTATAACATACTTAATAATATACTATATATAATTGTAACACCCCACTTTTTTGAGAGTGTTATAACTTGGAACAATTCTGGGATAATAATTTTTTCTTTTAAACTAATTCTAAACCATATCATTCCTTATATCCATTCCAAAATTTTCATACATTTATTTCGAAAGAGAATTATCATAAATATAAAATGCGGAAGGTAGAATCGAACCTAACATCTTAACATTAATCATAAATCAATTCTTACATCCTCGTTAACCATAAATAAGGTTATACATTATCATTTCTCGAAATGTTCAGAATTCACTATAGCAGAACCTAAATACGAAGGCTACATAACATACATGCATTCAATACATCATGCATTTTGCTAAGTGTCATTCCATGCCTCATTTATCCTTGTTTCTACTACAATCTCCATCTAGAACGTTTGAATATTCTAAGCGTAAAGTCTAGGTTAGATAATAAATCATCTAAGTAAGGGAACAATAACCATATTTTGTCCATAAATGCAAAATACAAAATGTCCTTTTTGTGACATCCCACATCGAGCGATAGAAAGGACTGGAACAACTTACTCTGATAGGCCTACACGAACTTCCCAGGGGGTCACTCATCCTTAATCTTCCCTAGCTCAAACACGCTTAACCCAAGGGTTTCTTGCCTATATTCAGCCCAAAAGGTATCCAACTGATGTTGTTTCCTTCCTTATTTATCCTTAATATATACTACCTTTCTCTAGGTTCTTGGGGTATTACATTTTTCTTCCTCTTGAACACATGACGTTCTCGTTATGCGACCTTACAACTGGTCCCAGATCTCCCCTTTTGCATGGCCGATGTGGGATTCGCCTAAGGTGCCTACACGCACCCCCCTAAGGACTCAGCATGCTCGTTGAGGTTTGCCCCACCACCGCGCTCAGAGGCTCGGGAGTCGGCTCTGATACCACTTGTAACATCTTTCATCGAGCGATAGGAAGAACCGGAATAACTTACCCTGATGGGTTTACGCGAACTTCCCAGGGAGTCAACCATTCTTGAGCTTCCCCAAATCAAGCACGCTTAACCCGAGGGTTATTTGCCTACATTCAGCCCAAAAGGTATGCAGGTGGTGTTGTTTTCTTCCTTACTTATCCTCGATATATACTACCCTTCTCTGGCCTCTTGGGGTATTACACTTTCCATATAATTTTGGTTTGAATAGACTGCACCAACTGTTGCTCTCCATTTTTACAGCATTCTTACCAGACCGAGGTGTATAGGTGCACCATTTGTAGAGCAGCGGTGCCAGTCCATAATCCTAAACCCTTATGCGATGCATGATCAATAATATCATCGTGAACATATGTACATTTCATAATCATTACATGTAAATGCAATCTACATGATATATTCACATCAAAACATGACAACATGATAAAATCATTTACTTAAAATTGAGTTTTGGGTTGAACTACTTACAAACCAAGCATTTTCCATAAAATTAAATCCAGTTAGGAAGTACCAGTTACCTTCTCAAACTTATCGAGCTATCTCGATATTTGCGCCTTGTCTCGAAATTCGTGCATTATCCCAATTTGCGCGCGAACCTCAAAATTAGCACAATTCACTTCAACTTTAAGCCTCAAAGCATTGTCATCACCATATTTATTTAAATAAGCATTAAAACCTATTTTCTATAATTTCTTACATTTTCTTTATTTTTCTCTCTATTTCTTCCTATTTTTTCTCAATAAATCCAAACTAAATATTTCTCAAATATTTCACTATGACAATTCATAAAATAATATTCCTGAATTTTTCAAATTTTCTAAGGAATTTTACTTACCTTAACTTAGTCTCTTAGGTTTCCTCGGTATGCGTGTCATATCCTTGAAACGCATGCCCGAATAATTTACTTGACTTAGTATGCTCCTATAGTCCCAAATAAATTTCTAGAACGATTCGAGATTTTTTCAGGAATTTTTCCTTTTCCTTTTCTTCATTTTTCTTTTCTTTTCTTCTTTCTTCTTTCTTCTTCCTCCCACCTGCAACTTACGAATAGAGCATCTCGCGCACATCCGCAAGCCTCTTGGCCCTCTCGCCAGCTTTCGTCTTTGCCAGCCCCACCGCGTGCCTCCACTGCCGCCCGACCAGCTGCAGCTCGTAGCGACTTCACTGATTTCTCACCACAGCAGTTGCTCTGCTCGGCTTTCGCGTCGGCCCATGCTGCTCTGCCCTTCACTGCGTTGCCATGGTCGCGGCTTGAGGCCATGGTTGTTGTCTACCCATTGCAGCCAACTTCGGCCCCTTCCGGCCACTCTTGCTCGCTTCCCAATCCTCCCTCTTGATCTCCCTCCATTCTCCCCCTCTCTCGGTCAAGCTCAAATTCTCTCGAACTCTCTATTTCCCTCACTCACCTTTCTTTGCTCCCTTCCCTTTATATATTCGAAACCACGACCTCGATCCTGACTTGTCCATCCCTCTTGGCATGAGAATCACTCCATAAATCTTGCAGAGGTATGGCTTTTGGGTTGCAAAGGTATGGCTAGCCATTTGCAGAGGCACCCACACATGCATAGACATATATATATAATTATATATATTACACTATAATAAAAAATTACATATTTAAACTTCAAATTCCATCTGTATATCACTTGAAAAGTTCCCTAAATGCAATTACATCCTCAAACACTGAATTAATTTGCATTTCGATACTGAAAATCCCAAAATTAATAACTTGAAGTTTACTCGATAAGGACGATTTCATCCCTGCGCCCTTACCGGACCTTTGTTTCATCTCGAAACCACTTAAGGGTTGCTTATTACGAAAAACTAGAACCCTCTCAGGCTTCTTTGACTTCTTGGAAGTCCTCTATCATAATTCGATTTTTCAGCCTGAATCGAAGTTGTACTGAAAACTGTCTCGATTTCAATTTCTTTTAATATCATAAATCTTATCTCGGAACGCTCATCAAGACCATATCATTTTTCTTAGACAATTTCACTCCAAAACATTTCCTGCAGTCGATTCGATACTGATAACTGATAACAAGCCAATATTTCGATATTCTAAACTTGCTTAAATTACGTGGCAACCTCATGAAAATATGAGTTCTTATAGTTATCCTATATTTTTAATTATAATATAGATATACTATATTTTTAAATTTAAAATAAATATATAAATTTATTTTTAAAATTTAAGAATATTTTTTTTCCTTTTTTTCTTTTTTAGAGCCAAAACATGGAAAATGGATTGTGTTTTTCATGTTTTGGACTTAGAGATTGTTTTGGCTGAAAACAACCAAGACAACATTTTGTTATTTTGGATTTCTTTTATAATTTCTTTTTGTTTTTGAAAATGCATTTTTAAAAATGACAAAGTAAACGCATTTTTATTGTTTTAAAAAATTAAAAATGATCTGAAAACAACAAAGAGAACACAACCTTAACTTTCCACCAAAACAATAAGTCAAATCCTTCACCTCCATCTTCTGATTGTTCATAAAGATATTTGCCTAATTCATCTTTACTAAATGCATTTCCACCAAAGTCGCTTGTTGCCTTTTTAGAATTCTTCACATGGCTATTTTCAAAACTAACAATCTTTCTAAGAAGTGTGCTAGAAGTACTAGTTGACACTACACTAGGGGAATACATTTTTTTATAGTCATTTGTAAAAAAAAAAATAGATACCGAGAGAGGTTGAATTGAGTTTTCAAAATCTTTCTAAATTTAAAGACTTTTGTGCAAAGAAAACTATTTGACTTTTTAGAGCTTTTGAAAACTAGTGATAAAAGTATCTATTGAACAATTTAACTTTAGTTAATTTAAGAAATAATTATGTGAGAATGTTTGATAGAAAATGGAGTTTCCAAGATCAATTTTAGAGCAAATATTGAAAACTAAAAATGCTGAAAATAACAATTGACTAGATAAAATAAAAGGAAGAAATGATGCAGCACAAAGAGTTTTATAGTGGTTTGGCTCAACCGATCTATTTCATTCCCTTGATTTCTCACCAAAGATTTCAATAACTCACAATACCTTTTATAGAATAACCTAAAACCTTATCTTTTTAATGGCTTAGCAGTAACCAAATGCACAACTTTTATAATAATTAGCTAAAACTTTTTACATTGTTCTTTTTATGGGCTTAAACTCTAACCACAATAAGAAAAGTAAAGTTTACAATTTAAAACACTTTGAGAAGGTTTTACAGATCAATTTCAAAAAATGAAAGTAGCTTCTCACAATGAAAAAGAGATATGAAAAGAATATGAAAGTAAAAAATACTCTCTTTTTTTACTAGTAGAAGATGTATGCTTTGAGAACTCTTTTTCTTTAGATAAGAGTAGGAAGAATTCAAAGATCTTCTATATCGTCTTCTCCTTTTATACTTGTTGTTAAAAGAATGAAATATGCAATTACAAACATTCATTTTTCATAAAATAATATTTAGAATATTCAAAAAAATCAAGATAAAAGAATGAGGGAAAATTTGAACCCATTTAGGAATCTTAATAATCAAAACTGAGTATTAAATGCATTTGCAATGGCTAGTTTAACGATTATATTTTTGAACTTCAGCACAATTTTACTCAAGTATTTTTTATCTTTACTCAAGTATTTTTTATCGTTACTTGAGTATTTTTTTTCCTTAATCAACTACTTTTTATCCTTACTCAAGTTTTTTTTTTTTTGTTCTGCAGAGACATGAATTAAATATTCAATTACCACTCAAATATAATCGATTACACATCAATTTATACTCAATTATAGAGGGAAAATACTCGATTGTATGAGAGTAATACTTGATATTATAATTTTGATTACTTGATTACTTTTGATCTAGCCGAAACTTGCAATAAATACTCGATTACGAAAGAATAATTAGTCAAATATAAATCCTTACATGCTCGAATTATAACTCATAATCGATTATATGCTATACAAAAATGGCTTACTCGATTATAATAAAATCTTATACTCGATTAAAAAGATGAAATCGTAGGCTCAAATACCTAGATCAATAGATTACTCAAGTAACATAGAATTTTTACTAGATTAATGCTTTGATACACTTGATTGAATTTAATTAAGCCTTGCTCGATTAAGGTTTTGTTATACTTGATTAATTCCATGACTTACTCAATTAAAACTCTGTCAAAAATCATCTTTAATATATTGTTTTGAATATCATCAAAACAATTTTCTCATCAACATCAACACCCAACATATGACTTAACATAACACATTAAGCCAAAATATTTAAAACACAAGTAATGTTTGTAAAAGTTGGTTAAAATTAACTTTCTAATCACATTCACTTGGTTACCTTCATGGAACAAGATAGTGAGATTATTTCATATCTTGGAATTTCACTAGATTCTCAAAAAATAATAAGTTGAATACATTCAATGTTACTCAATAATAAAACACAACATATAACACAAAGCTGCTCTAACTTGAGCATCATGGTATCTCATTTATATCTATCAAAACATAAATACATACAAGTTACTACAAGAATTTGAGGGTTTTACCCACACATAAATTATTCACACATATTATATGTAGGTATTTACCCACACATAATAGTAATATGTGTCGGTAATTAAATTAGATAAATTCGTTACATTATCCACATTTATTATGTATGGGTAAATTGATTTACCCATACTTATTTTGGCGGAAAAAATTCCCTCCACTTTCAGAGCTTGGTGGGATATTTTTCAATAAAATTCTAGCTGATGTGGCATTTATTTTGGAATATATTATCCACACATATTAATAAATGTTAAGCATGTGTGGGTAATTGTTTATATACTTATCTACACATAATTATAAATGTTATATATGTGTGGGTATCCACACATTAGCTGATGTGTCAGTTTTTTAGATTATATTGCCCACACATATTAATAAATGTTACGTATATGTGGGGAATTATTTATAAACTTACCCACACATATTATATGTGGGTATTTACCCACCAATAATGGTAATATGTGTGGGTGATTAAATGAGACAAACTTATTACATTATCCACATTTATTATGTGTGGGTAAATTGATATACCCACACTTATTTTGGCGGAAAAAATTTCCTCCACTTTTAGAGATTGGTGAGATATTTTTCGATAAAATTTTATTTGATGTGGCATTTATTTTGGATTATATTACCCACACATATTAATAAATGTTACGCATGTGTGGGTAAGTGTTTAAAAATTTACCTACACATAAGCACAAATGCTATATATGTGTGGGTATTTAAGTATTACCTCATGTGGTAGTTTTTTTTATTATATTGCCTACACATATTAATAATTGTTACTTATGTGTGGGTAATTATTTATAAACTTACTCACACATAAGGGTATTATGTGTGGGTGATTAAATGAGACAAACTCGTTACATTATCCATATTTATTATGTGTGGGTAAATTGATATACCCACATTTATTTTGGCGAAAAATATTCCCTCCACTTTTAGAGGTTGGTGGGATATTTTTTGATAAAATTTTATTTGATATGGCATTTATTTTGAATTATATTACCCACGCATATTAATAAATGTTACGCATGTGTGGGTAATTGTTTATAAATTTATTCACACATAATTACAAATGTTATATTTGTGTGGGTATCCATGTATTAGTTAATGTGGCAGTTTTTTGAATTATATTACCCACACATATTAATAAATGTTACAAATATGTAGGTAATTATTTATAAACATACCTACACATTATTACAAATGTTACATACGTGTGAGTATCAATGTATCTATGATTTCATACTTAAATTACAAAATTACGTCGTTTTAATGTTTATAACTTAAAATAATTTATTTTTTATTTTATTTACAAATACAAATAATAAACCAAAAACTAAATCTCTACACTAAAATTCACCTTTCCCTAATATTAAATCCCTCTTTTGCTCATCTGCTCATTTTTCAAATTTCTAAAACTTTAACAAATACATGGTATCAGTAACCTCATAATAAGTTTTTATAAGAATAGAGACAAAGTTGTGAAGCTCTGGACCTTTTCCCGTCTTTTCCAACATTTCTCATACCGGTTATCTTCTTTCTCTTTTCTCTGATTTTTTTGTGTTTAAGAGTTATATTTATAGTTTTTTCTTATTGAATATATTTTTATTAATTTTAATCAAAAAAAGAATTATTAAGATCTAATTAACACTATTATAAGCAATTCCTAATATAATTTTGTAAATGCCTGGTATAATTATTAAGTTATTATAATTAAGCATTAATTATTTGTTGATAATACAATATATTAAAAATTACGAACATATTAAAAAGAATACAATATATGATGTGGATCGTACTGCAATAGCGTATCTGGACAAACACGAGAATTCAAAACTATGATTGTAGTGTCGGTGTTCGATATTATGGGCATAGAGTTCACATACGGTGTTCATTTTCAGCCTATAATATATGCTTTTGGGGTAGCTCGATGAACTGGATTGAACTAGCTGCTTTGTCGTTATTGTTATCGTGTTTTATCCATTTTAAATTAGCTTTTATGATTATCTATGATTTCTTGATTTTATATTTGAGTTATGTCTTTGTTTTAGGCCTACTCTTTAATCCAAGACAGATTTATGCTTTTGATTAATAAATAAATCAAAGCAGCGAAAAAGTAATTTTCATTTCCCTCCAATTCACCCACGACGGCGTCTCGGCCCAAAACATTGACTTTTTTTCACTTGCAATAAACTATACTTTTGATTTAAACCAAAAGCCTCGATAGTTAAAAACTTCAAAAAATAATAATAACACAACTAAATATTAAATGTAATCAAGATCACTGTCAAACAATAAGGATAGGTATCACTGTGCCTAATTAGCTAGTTCACATGTTGAGCAGCCTTTAATATTAAATCAACCCACCAATTTAGAGTAAATAGCCACATGGTGTTACAAATGATAATTAAGTATTACCATTATATTAATGACAGTTTTTTTGTAAAAAAAAATAATTTTTAGATGAGAAGTTATTCTGTTAGTTTAAATTTAGCGGCATCATATAATTGTTATAATGACGTCGTATAATCAATTATTTGAGGTCTTAAAGATCTATTAGTTAATATCTATAAATTTGGTCATTTTATTCTTAAGGAATTTTGTTACATATATACCATATACAATTATATAATAAACTATACAAACTAAGCATACGAAAGCTATTGGACTAACAACAGTACTAAGTAAAAGTAAAGCAACTAATATAGAAATATTAGAATGAAAACTTAAAGAGCAAACTTTCACATTAAAATGAATTGTAGCAGCAGCAATCTCTCTCTCTCTCTGCAAAATTAAAAATATTTAGAGAATAAGAAAGTGAATGATTTCATTCAATTTTCTAGGATTGATTTTTCTTCAAAATTAAGACTATTTAAAAATGAATTTCCCAATCTGTACACAAGGGGTATAGTTGTACCTTCACACACTCAATAAATTGATTAATTCAAATTCAAATATCATTATTGAAAGAGTATTAAAAAATTAAAAATATCATTGTTTTGATTAAATTTTTTATTAATCAACAAAAAGAAAAGGAGTATTAGATTAAGTGGCAAACAGAAAACTCCACTTCCTCATATTTTTAATGATTTTTTTTATTTTAGGTAACTATTTTTTATTAAATTTATTATAATTATTAAATTTATTATATTATTAATTTTTTAAATAAATATTAATTTGACATAATAATTTAAATTATTTTATTACCTTATTTTAGATTATTATTTTATTAGTTATCATAATCATAAATTATTTTATTTTTATCAATTAAATAATTAATAATATTATTTAGATAAATTATTTTTTTATTTAAAAAATAAATATTAAAAAAAAAAACATGGGCTGAAACTACCCCCACGTATCTCTCTCTCCCCTTCTCTTTCCCCAAATCAGTAAATTCCTAAATCTAACCCTAACTCTAACTCACCCCTCTCTTTCTCTCTCGCTCTCTCTATTTGTTAATTACTTCCGTTGTCAACCCATTCGCCACTACCTCCACCTCTGGTTGTCGCCGTTACCGCCGCCTCCAGCTCGATCCGGCTTTGCCTCTGCATCCGCTATGCCAGATTCGCCTCTTGAAATACCCTGTTATACATGTGAGTATATGTATATGTATATATATGTGTGTGAGAATCATGTGTGACTAATGTATATTCTGTGTGAGTATATGTATATGTGTATATATGTGTGTATTTCTATTACAGACTTAACAGAGAAGCTCTGTAACTGTTTCCCCAAAACCCCTCCTTCTTTCACTTTCCTTTTTATTTTCCTGCTTTCCAAACAGTACTCCAGATAAGGTTATTTATAATTAATATTTAATTATATGGTAAGAAATTATAAAAACAAATTGGAGATGCCGCTGTTTGTTCATGAATGGTGCACCCTGCTCGCCAGTTGGGGGTCCCTAATGTCCGGCACCACCCCCTCCTCTACTTTTTGCCCGTGCAAATATTACCAATTTTCTAGCGCCCTAAACATAAAATCAATGGTAATATTTAAGCCTTTATAATCTCTTCTTCTAGCACTCATTCATTCATGAATAATGGAAAATTCCAAAGTGAGATGAATCTTGTGGACTGGTGTTTGACTAATAACACTTAACTTTTGGGTCAAAATGGGCCAACATGGGTTGAGTATCATCCAGTTGACCCGCAGTGTCAGCCTAGGAATTTGGGTAAAAAATCATTGTTGTTGGGCTAATTCTAATTGAAATTTGGATACTTCATTAAATTGCAGTGGGTGCTCCCACATTCTAGAAATTAAACTGACATTGTTTTATAAAAAACGTTGTGTAATTTTATGAAACATCAAGCGTACCTCTCTGGAATGTAAATATAACATCAAGGAGTAATTTGATGTGACTTTTGAATAATAAGGATAATTACTATAATTTTAAAAAGTAAGAGTATTAAATGTAATTTATCCATAGGCTGTATAGGTGCATAACGATTGTATTCAATTCTTCAACAAATGTACGACTCATATATTAATTTTAATATTGTATTCAATTTTTTTAACATATTTGAGTGTTTGACTTAAATATTGAAATATACACACAAAAACTCTTATGTGTTTTTTTATCATTATCTTTCTTGTAGATTTTAAGTGATTTGACAATGAATTTTGTAATAAATAAATTTTTTATTATATTCGAGCGACAACACCATATAAATAAAATTTGAATTTACATAAACATTCATGCTGCTGTTTATGTATTCATTCAACAAGAAGTAATCAAAACGATATCACAACTACATAATTATATGCTCATGACAATAATCACAACTGTTAATTATTCTGCAACCAAACACAAACCAAGTAACAATTATAGAAGATTTCAAATTTCAACAAGAGAATTAGGTTTACATATTTGATAGATGAGAATGGTTTGAGATGAAGTAATTCATTAATGGCCATTCCAAAGTTCCACTCTCCTATTTGATAAATAAAAAATGGAGAGCCTCAGCCTCTTGATGATGCACCAATTTACATATACATATTATAATAAGAAGAAAATTTAGTTTTAGCATCACTTCATCAGTTGAGTTATTAATTATGTATCCAATCCAAGGTGGCCATGGCCTTGGGCTGGAGTTTGTCCACCAGGTGAGCCCTCCTCGTGAATATTTTCCAGTGATTTCTAATCTCCACTTGAGCTCGAGAAAATAAAATATATGGTAAGAAATTATAATAGTTTGTTTTTATAATTAATATTTAATGTGTTCAATTGATGGGTGTAGTTTAGAGATTATTGTGAATATTTAGTGAATTTAGTCAACGTACACTCAAATTTGACTTGGACCCAACTTGAGTTTGGGAAAATAAAATATTTATTATTGTAATACTATGTGTATGTCAATAAAAAAAAATCATGTATTATCATATATTGGAATTGTAAGTAAATAGATGAAATAGGTTATATATGATAAATTATATCATCCTGATCATAAACTATGTAACTTTAATCCACTGTTTTGTTTTTTAAGTTTTAGTTAAACAATTTGTTTTATATGCTTATACATATGATGTAAAAAAAATGCCACAAGTGCCATAATTTGATAGTCAATTTATTAAAAATAATTACCTTTTTATTATCTTGTGGTTAAGGTAAAATGGTAGAATTTTACATTTAGTGGGTTGCTATTAATTGATTGTAAGATTTTTGGTTTTAAGAGATGGGTTGAAGTGAGATATATGTATATATATACTTATGAATTCTTAGAAGTTCGGCTTATTTTATAAATTTGGTCAAAATAAAAGATAGATTAAGCTGGTTGGGCCTATATATTAATACTGGATAATGAGACTGCTATTAATTATATAATTATTTAAATAGAGTAGGTCATCTCTTCTCTCCCATCAAATTTATACATTCACATTCTTAGTAATGGTGATCTTAAAGAGAAAAGAAAGAGAGACTTAATAGCAATTGATCAATGATTAATCATTTGGGTACACGTTTTGGGTTACTTTTCTCTTTCATTTGCATGATTGCATCTGCATGTATAAATAGATATATATATATCATCTTCCACCTTATTAATTAATTCTCTCGTTGTTATTCTTTTTCTTGCTAGCTACTTATTGTATTTCCTGGAAAATCTAGGAGGAGGTTATGACGTTACCGGCTAATATTTCACATTGCAACTATTGTGTACTAGTTTCCTAAAAGCAATATAAGTTTAACTAACATTCCTTTGTGTTAACGGTCATGTATTTATTTACTTAATATGTCTTAATGTGTTACTTTTGTGTAGAGCGTGAAAAGATATAGAGTATGGATCGTGAATGGGTAAAGAACCCGAATAGGGTATCTCTTCAGTATGTGGCAGGGATAGAAGAATTTATAACTATCGCAAAAGAGAGTTTGAATTTTGCGGGGTTAACTCTATGCCCATGCTCAATATGTGCTAATAAGAGGTTGCAAAGCATAGATGCCATTAGAGCTCATTTGATTAGAAAAGAAATTGATGACTCATACACATGATGGGTGTACCATGGTGAGAAAGAACCTGAGGAGGAAGAATCCGAGGAGGAAGAAAGTGTGGGTAACGAGGAATTCTTTAATGAGCAATTTGATGAATTGGGAGAAGGATTGCACGATGCGGTTGGTGTTGACCTTTTTAATATTGGGCCTACGAGTGACTTTCTTGGAAATGAACGACCAGCTATTGAAGAAGCCCGTTATGAGAAGCTATATGAAGCTTTAAATAATCTTGTATATAATGGATGTGGAAATTTCTCTACTTTAACCTTTGTTGTGAAGCTGATGAACATAAAAGTGATGAGCAAGTGGAGTGATAATTCTTTTCAAATGCTGTTGAAGCTAATCCATGAGGTGCTCCCAAAGGGTAATAATTGTCCAGAGAACTATTATGACACTAGAAGATTGCTTTGTGACGTCGGTTTGGGTTATGAGCATATTGATGTTTGTCTATATGATTGTGCTCTATTCTATGGTGAACATAGTAATGCTACAATATGTCCTATCTGTAAATATAGTGGCTATGTTCGTAACAAGATTCCGCATAAGAGGCTGAGATACTTCCCTATCACGCCTCGTCTGAAGCGGTTATATAGCTCACGACACACAGCTAGAGACACGCGTTGGCATAAAGAAATTCATGCAGAAGAGCTTGGAGTGTTGCATCATCCTGCTGATGGGAAGGCTTGGAAGCACTTTGATGAGTTGTACCCTGACTTTGCTGCTAATTTAAGGAATGTACGATTGGGGTTAGCTTTAGATGAGTTCAATCCATTTAGCAATATATCAACAACACATAGTATATGGCCAGTCATTTTAATGTCTTATAACATGCCGCCTTAGCGTTCAATGCATAAGAGCAACTACCTCTTAACGTTGTTGATTCCAGGACCAAAGTCCCCTGGTAAGGACTTTGATGTATTTTTAAGACCGCTTATGGATGAGCTTAAAGTTTTACAGTGTAACGGAGTTCAAGCATACGATGAATACTCCCGATCAAGTTTAACTCTTCGTGTAACAGTTATGTGGACAATTAGCGACTTCCCTGCTTATACTTACTCTTCTGGGTGGAGCACTATGGGTAAATTGGCATGTCCGATATGCCTTGAGGATACTCGTTCCAAACGAATTCGGGGGAAACAATGTTATACAGGGCACAGATGCTTCTTAAGTAAAACACACCCGTGGCAAAAGAGTACAGAGTATAACGGAAAACCAGAAAAAAGGGGACCACCTCATCAATTTTCCGGTGATGATATTTTGTTGCAGTTAGAAGAGGTACCTATATGCACCCCTGGTAAAGCACCTAATAATGATGATAGAAAATGTAAACGTGGTGTTGATGAGTTGAATTGGTAAAAAAAGAGTATATTGTTTGAACTGCCATATTGGTCAAAGCTATTGATGCGTCATAATCTTGATGTCATGTATATTGAAAAAAATGTTTGTGATAATATTGTTGGGACCTTGTTGAATGATCCCATGAAGTCGAAGGATACTGTGAAGGCTCGTTTAGACTTGGAAGATCTTAGCATTCGTAAAGAATTTTGGTTGAATGAGCGAAATGGAAAATTTGAGAAACCTCATGCAAATTACACGTTGAGTAAATCAAATTGTGAGGGGTTTTGTGACTTTATGAAGTCAGTTCGCTTACCAGATGTGTATGCTTCAAACATTAGTCGTTGTGTGACAGACTCTCATACACTTGGAGGGATGAAAACACATGATTGTCATGTATTGCTCCAAAAAATACTACCAGTGGCCATTCTCCCATACTTAAACAAGAAAATACAAGCCACACTGATTGAGTTTTGCCAATTCTTTCAAAAATTAAGTGCCAAGACTCTATATGTCAATGAACTTAAGAATATGAAGACAGGGATTGTTATCATACTATGTAAACTTGAAAAGATATTTCCTTTGTCATTCTTTACAATCATGGTTCACTTATGTGTGCATTTACTTGAACAAGCGTTGTGGGGTGGACCAGTCAGTCCGAGATGGATGTTTGACATTAAACGTCGCATGGGTACATACAAGGGATACGTTTGTAACTTTGCACGCCCTGATGGTTCCATTACTGAAGCATATGTTGTTGATGAGGCTGTGACATTTTTATCTCGATATTTGCATAATATTGAGACAAGATTCACACGTCTAGAATGTAATTGGGATATACCTAGTACACAACATAAGATGGAGTTATTCAACAATAAGATTCTTACGATGGGGGCCTTTAAATTTGGTAAGCTAGGGGTTTATGACCATGTGGTGCAATGGTACGTTTTGAATAACTGTAGAGATGAACTTGATGGTTACATAAAGTGAGTTGGGTACATATAAAATATTTTTAAAATGTAATTAATGGTTCATTCTAAAATAAATATTGACCAGTTGTTTCATTACAGTGAGCATAAAGAAGTATTGCATTTGAGAAATGTGCGGGAAGAAGATTTCGAAGCCGTACAAAAACATGAATTTCCTTCTTGATTCAAGAACAAGGTTAAAATCTTCTGTATATATATATATATTTTGTAATTTGTCTTAAATTATTATCTCTAATATTAGCTGTCTACAGATGGCTAATCTTAGAGTCAATGGCAATCCTAAAGCAACTGATGATTTGTACTCATTGTCACAATATGCGGATGATCGTTACACAATTTGGCATAGTTGCATTGTTAATGGCGTTAGATTTCGCTACAAAGAACGTGACGACAAGTTCAAGACACAATATAGTGGAGTTTGTACAGAGGGTGATTATGAGAGTAGTGATTTCACATATTATGGTGTTCTACTTGAAATTTTAGAATTGGATTTCATCTATCAACGTACGGTATTCATGTTTCGTTGCAAGTGGTACAATACTGATTCGAAAGGAAAAAGAATAGTGGTTAATAATAATTTGACATCACTTGACATTACATCTAATTGGTATGCTGAAGATCCATTTATTTTGGCCACACAAGCTCAACAAGTTTTTTATCTAAATGATCGGAGTTGGGGAAAGAATTGGATGGTTGTACAAAATGTAAATCATAGGAACGTATATGATATAATTGAGCATGACGATGATAAAGAGAGGGTGAACGATGATATCTTTCAAGAGGAAGAATCTAGTGAGTTACCGCATTTTCAGCTAACGGACGAGGTAGTCGACACGTCTTTATGGGTTCGGCAAAATGAAGAACCAATAAGTTTGTCTCATGAGTTAGTGGTTAAATTACGTAGTGAACAAGCATTTCTTAATGATCGAGAACAGAATTTGGAAGATATTGAGGATTATGATGACGATGGTAGATTTTTTTATTACCGATGAAGTAACTTTAGAATCTGAGACTGATGACGACTCTGATGACCCAGATCTTGATGACGATGATGCATGATTTTTTATTACAGTTCTTACATGGCTCCTGGTAGCCGAAGGGGTAGGGGTGGACGAAGAAGACGAGTTGGAGGACAAACAAAGCCTATTGCTGCCCCCACTACATCAAATTCTGGTTTGTTGCATTTAAATTTATTGTTGATTTTTTGATTTTTCCAACACTTATCTTTGGTGCTTATATGCATATTCATTTTTATATAGGAGAACATATTAGAGGATAGACAGAGCCTATTGCTACCCCCATTACATCACATTCTGGTTTCTACCAACCTAGATTTATTGTTGATTTCATTATTTTACCAACATTTATCTTTGTTGCCTATATACATATTCATTTTTATATAGGAGGGCAGGTTAGAGGACATATAGAGCCTATTGTTACCCCTACTACATCTCCATCAGTGGAGCCTATTATAGTCCCATCTCCATCAGTTGTCGCACACTCTGGTTTACCAACTATCACAATCTGGTTTGATGCATTTAGATTTATTGTTGATTCTATTATAAGCTTATTTGCTTATAATGTTAGGTTTCATGTAATAAATTACCAAGTATAACAAAGTCAGTTTCTGTTTCTAAGAAATTAAGATTTGAGTCATGATTAGATTAAAGTATAACAAAGTCAGAATTCAATCAGTTTCTGTGTCTAACATCTTTAGCTACAGATGTGGATGTGCACACCTCATCTCGATCAACAGCTGTAGATGTGGATGTGGATGCACCTGAAGGTTCAAATGGACACGGGAGTACTTATGGACAACGTGCTCGGAAGCTGAAGAAACATGTTAAGGGAAAATTGACTGTGGAGTTCAATTTTACTCTTATGCAAGCTATTTGTGACAACGCAAAAATGTTTAATAATGAAATTGGGTACATTGTACGTAAAAATTGCAGCTTTCAATATAAGGAGTGGAGATGTGTACCTTCGATAGTTCGGGCACCGCTTCGTCACAAACTTATTGTAAGTAAATCATCATTTTATTACTTTTACTTTGTATATTTATATGTTTTCTTATTCCTAATATTATATGACTTCTTTTCTTTTTTAGACTGTTTTTGATATCAACATTGAGGATAGGAATGTCCAAAAGGTCATCGATAAACAAATGCAACGAGCTTGGAGAGGCCACAAATATAAACTACATGCTTACTTCAAAGAAATTGGAGGAGAGGAAGATCTAATTAAGGCCAAGAGTAAGCGCCATGAGGAAATGAGCCAAGAGGATTGGGATTACCTTTGTGATCTTTGGGCAAATCCTATTTTTATGGTAATGCTTACAATTATTTTTTAGGATTTCTCTTTCTTATTAATGAAAATATATATTTATTAGTGAATTGTTAATTTCAAAAGGAACGAGCATAAAAGAATGCCGACTCTCGTGCAAAACGAAAGTGGGAATCTAGAAATAGTTCAAGGAGTACAGCGCGTCATCACGTTATTCGTGGAGCTAACTTAGATGCCCCGACAGGACATATTGAGACTTGGCATCTTCGACATTGGCATTCCGAACACGGTTGGTCATCTCTAGAGTTAGAGGCTAAATATGTAAGTATATTATTTTTTTCCTAAGTTAAAAGAGTTAGAATACATAGAATGTTATCAAATTTAGCTAAATGAGAACTACACTCTTGGAATCATCTAGAGCAGATTGGAAATTGACATATATCTTACATTTGATACCTTCATCATCCCTTCAGCTAACACATGAAGATGTTTTTAATTACTAATTAAAAACATTGGCATAATTGAGTATATACCCTATAAATTTAGCTACTTTACATTGGCATAATTGAGACTATATTTTTAATTTAAAAAATAGTTGATTAAGAATATGTTGCATTTTTTTACAAGAACAAATGATGCAGCTAAGGCGAGATAATCCTCCAGATAAGGATATTTTAGAAAAGGTCCTTGGACGACAATCTGTTCGATTGTTTAGTTGGGGGCGATCTCCTAGTACTTCCGAGACAACATGCACTAGTAAGGAGTCCAGTCGTCTAACTTACAATGAATTGGTAGAAGATTTGAACCAATACAAGTCTCTTTTTCGAGAGCTCCAGGGAGATGTAAACATGTTCCGACAAGTTTTAATTGAGAAGAATATTATGCCTCCTCCATCAACTCCACATGTACCATCGGATCATAGTTCAGGACGATCCCGCCTCTGCCATTCCCGTCTCGACCCATCCAGCTCTAGCCACTCCCTCCATTCTACTGAACAGGAGTTTGGCGACAAGATTTAATAATTT
Organism: Diospyros kaki; assembly: GCA_036245055.1. NCBI lineage: Eukaryota > Viridiplantae > Streptophyta > Magnoliopsida > Ericales > Ebenaceae > Diospyros > Diospyros kaki. The sequence goes on from BSEG01000012.1 coordinate 30,144,367, forward strand.
GTTTTATGCTTTTTTTTTCCATATATGTTAACTTTTTAGGTGACTTCATGATTTTATGCTTATTTTGTGACTTTATGACTTTTTTGGTGTGTATATATTTGAACTATATTTTAATAGATGTTTCAACAATTGAAATTTTAAATATACAATTTTAGTTTTGTACACACATAATATGTTTTTTAGTCACACATATAAAAATTATCCTCTCATATAGAAATTATTTTTTATATTATTGCCCACACATAATATATTTATTACCCACATTATAATTTTTTTTTACCCATACATATGAAAATTATTTTTTATATTATTACCCACACATAATCATAACTTTACCTACACATAAACAAATACATGTGTCATGCCACATCATCAACCACATCATCAGCCACGTCACAATTACAACTTCCCAACATAAAAATACCTACACATACAAAAGTATTTACCTACACATATATGTGTGGGTAATATCTTAAGTTTTGCCCACACATAAATATATGTGTGGGTAAAAGTTATTTTCTACAAGCTTTTACCCACGCATCTTGACATTTGCATTATGAGTAAGGAAAAATTATAGTTGACACATAAGGTAATTTTTACCCACATTTACATTCGTGGGTAAAACTCTCAAATTCTTGTAGTGTTGAACAAGAGCATATATATGATTTCTATTCTATAACCTCTAAACAATCATACTCATATATGAAAATTACACATTTTAAATCTAAAACATTATTAAATTATTTGACAATTTAAGAATTTATAACAACTTGATCAAATATTGTTGAATTTAATAAGCTTTAATTTCTTTCAAATACATATATGATTTTGATTTTCTAACAACAAACATTCAACATTATCAGTTCCTCAATTGTTCTTAAATTTAAGAATATTGAGAACCTTAGGACTTTAATACTTAAATATCAAATAAGCAATTTAAGCTCTATGAACAAGAACTCAAGGTCAAGTATATAAAACATTTACTTAAGAATTTTGATTAATGACACTTAAGCATTAACTAAAGCACATTATTCTTAGATTTGAGTAATGTTTGCACATATTTTAAACACTTAGAGTGTGTTTGATTGCACACATTTTCCATAGAAAATATGTAATTATTACACATTTTCTATGAAAAACAATCAAACACTCTTTATTTTTCTATGAAAAAATATGTATGGTACAAGCATTTAAAACTTCTTTCCATGGAATTCATTTTCCAAGGGGGTGGGGTGGTTTTTAGGGTGTGTTTGATTGCATTAAACACACCCTAAAAACCACCTCACCCCCTTGAAAAATGAATTCCATGGAAAGAAACTTTAAATGCTTGTACCATACATATTTTTTCATAGAAAAATAAAGAGTGTTTGATTGTTTTTCATAGAAAATGTATAATAATTACATATTTTCTATGAAAAATGTGTGCAATCAAACACACTCTTAAGATATTTTTCAACCTTAAGTTTACTCTAAGTATCATGAGATTCACATGACATTCATGCATTATAGATACTTAAGATATGCCATGAACTCCTAGAGCAACCTATTAACATATTAAGGATATTGGTAGATAAGGAACAAAATCAATATTAATCATAAATAAAACATATTAAGATTATTAACACAACCTTAACATCTCTTTAAGAAATATGAGAATTTAACATATCCTAAAAGATAAAATAATTTTCACATATATCAAACCTATCAAAACAATGTCAACAAAACATTTGAGAACATTAAGGCCATGTTCTCTTTACTATTTTTAGACTGTTTTTAGTTTTTACTTTTTTTTAAAATAGTGAAAACGTGTTTACTTTCATATTTAAAAAAAAAATGTTAGTAAAACTCAAAACTACAAAAAGTCATTTTAACTATTTTTATCAAAAACACGCACAAAATTTTTAAAATGCAGAAAACACTACAGACAAAAAGAACCCGTTTTCAACAATCTCAAAATACAAAATTGAAAATGAATTCAAAACTAAAAATTGAAATATGAAGAGAACAACCCCTAAAGTTTTGGCATAGAACATTTATCATCAAAACATTCTAATAGCAAAACTCAACATCATTAAATAGACTACAGAAGGTTTCTTTCACCTAATAAGAAACTTCAATTGTTGTTGCTACAACAATTAAAATTTGTTTGTTGGGGAAGTTGAACAAACAATCGATAGGGTGAGGCAAGACAGAAGAACAAGGACTAGTCGAAGGAAGGTAGTAGCTGTGGGGCTCGACCCACTGTCTGGGGGAGTGGAAAAATAGTATGTAGAGGTGAACAAGTCCGCGGATGAGTCTTTAGATGGAGGTTCATGAATATCTAGGTGAAGCCTGTAGAGGAGGTCTTGGGCACAAGTTCACGGATGTTTTGGAGAGGCTATAGATGACTTGTAAGTTTGTGGATGTGTCATAAGCTACATTTTTCGGGTGACTTGGGAGTCTGTGGAATAGGTCTTTTGGTGATCTGCAAGACAAAAGAAATTAAGAATGCACACGGGGATTTCTTTTGCATGGGCTCTCCAATGCTTAGGTCAAAAGCTACCATGGAGAAGTAAGGATGCAGTATGAATACAGGTGATCAGGTGTGTCACGCGGATAAGGTCCATGAGTAAGCTTGTCAAAGGTGCATAGGTGAGCTAAAAAAGTGATACGTGTGGGTGAATGGCACAAATTGTGCAGGTGAGTAGTAAGAGAAGCTCTCAAGTTCCGAATAAGGTCTTAGAATTTAAAGGGTTATGCGATATTTATACCCGTCAATCGTGATTGGGACATGTGGCACACAGATATAGAGAATGCATGAGTCTTCCGAGTATAGATGCATAACCCTTCTTTTGCACCTGGTGGTTCTTGGGTTAGGCATGCTCGGAGAAACCATGGTGAGAAACCCTTATCGAAAAGGTCCATGGGGAAAGAAAGCTTGGGGAGGTTGGCTTTGTTGTAATGAAACAACAAGGGGTAAGAGCTTCTGGGTCGCGGGTTACCTAAGAGGTTACTGGGGAAGTGATTGAGTCATCGAGTGAGTTGAGGACTCACTCGCGGAGTTGATGGCGAGTGACCAGAGGGTCACCTGTGGACCCGACCACATGTGACTGAGAAGTCACCCGCAAGCTTGATGGGCGGATGACTAGAGAGTCACCTACAGACTTAATGGAAAGTGATTAAAGAGTCACTCGCCGACTTAGCACACAAGTGACTGAAGAGTCACCTATAGACTTTACCTACAAGTACTTAGATCATCTCCAACGGAACACCAAATTGGCACCCAACACCAATTTGGTGTCAAAATACACTCCAATGAATACACCAATTTGGTGTTGGACACAAACTTCAATCACCAAATTTGGTATTGAGTGAATAGTATAACACAAAATTTGGTGTTATACTATTCACCAACACTAAATTTGTTTTTTGGTTTTATTTTCAATTTTGCCCCTCTTGCTATAACTTCAAAATAAATTATTCCCTTTATATCATTTATTACTTTTATTATATTTGTATATTTTAATTAATAATTAAAAATATAAATTAATTTATTACAAAAAATATATACTGATGGAAATGTTTTATTAAGATCTATAAAATGAGTATAATATTGAATATATTTTAGAATATTTAATATATATTATAAATATCATATTAATATAAAATGAATTGACTTTGTTTATGTATATACAATTTTTTTATTACAATAATTACTGGATAGAAAGAAAATATTCTTAATGCAAAAACTCAATAATATAATAAAAAGTAATAACATTTTCATTAACTTGAACTAAAAATACATGATGAAAATGGAAAAAAAGTTTAAAATAAAAAAACAACAATTAGGTGGAAAATTAATTTGATAAAAGTTAGGTGAAAATAAATAATTAAAAATTAGTTGGAAAATTAATTAGAATAACATATTTTGTAAAAAATTTAAAAAAATTATGAGAGTTATTATTAATTTTGTTTTATAAAATGTGACTAATTATTTTTAATAATATTATTTTAAGTTAAATAAATTAATTAAGATTGATTAAACAATTATTTATAAAATATTGTTTAAAGATGTCTCTTGCACCAATTTGGTATTAAACGTGTTAGAGTAAACACAAATTTATTGTTGAAAAATTTGATGTAAACTACTCTTGGGATGACCCTGTCTTGCGAGGGCTCCAAGCGCTTAGCCCATTGATTCTGTTGAAGGAGGTAAATCACGAGATGTGTTTCAGGGAGGTCAAGATTCAAAATCAGAACCCACCAGAATGACACCGACATATCACCACCCGTCCTTTAGCATTCAACCTATGCCCAAACAGGCTTGATGTAAACTACTCCTTAACATTAAAATGGTGTCAAATGTAATGTTATATATTAGAGATACTCTTAATGAATCACCTTGAGGCACGACATTCAATGAACCTGCTGAGAGGTGTTTTTCTAAGAAAATTACCCCCGAGGGTATGGCTACAAAGCCAATACTCTTTCTTAAAATTATCGCCCTTGCGCAGTCTCTCACTGTTCGTGCCTTCGATTTCAGTAGAGCAGGTAAATCATAGATGGAGACTTTGCCTCACTGCGTAAGACAAAGAATCGAACTCACGACCTATTAGTGTGAATCCTAATTTATCGTGACTCAACCACTTGAGTTATGTTTTGGGGCATTAATACTCTTTCTTCCTTGTACATTTTAGAAAGACTGATATTTAAAATATCTAACTTTTCTTTAGGGTCAAGAATAGCAGCAACATAAATTTGCATGTTTATCTTTTCAATAGTACCCCAATGCATGTCATATATATATATATATATATTTGCATCCTTTGAGCAAGAAATATCAAAATCTTCACTATTCCTCCAGTCATGCAGGAGAGATTGAATTGAACAAATTTGAAACAAATAAAAAAAAAACTTGTTTGATGTGACATATGATGTTCCTAAAACATACCAATTCAATTCATAAAAAAAATACTACCAAAATAGTCAAATTCCTAGCAACTCCCCAGTCCTGCTCGTTTGGAACTCCATGATTCTCCTACTTTGAAGTTCCAACGTGAAGTACGGAACTTGTTCCCAATACCTCCCAAATGTTTTTTTCAAAGTTTTGGGTTGTATTCAATATTATATACATGGAATTCTAAGCAGTCTGGCAGATCAAGAGATAACAAATGCTCACTTTGAATATTTTCTATTACTGACACAATTCTTAAATTTTTATAATCGACTAAGACATTGCCCAACATATTTCACAGCTACACGTACATGATCAATAAATTAGTGTGTTTCTTTTGAACCATCTCACACAACTCATATAAAGATATTTTTCCACACAAATACAACTCCCACTTTGTGTAAGTTTTTTCTTCAAATAGGAACAATCAACAACATTGAAACTAATATTATCAACAATCATGGTTAATACCTTAAGAGGGTTGGTTCAAGATATAGGCCACTAAAACTTATGTCTAGCCCACCCCACCCCCCAAAAAAAAGAGGTCCTGAGAAAATGAGACCTCATATAATTTGAAATTCTATTTTATGATTTTTTTTATTGTTCCATTTATATAATAAGGTCCCCAACTTTCCAGGTCTATAGATTATTTTTTAATATTAGGTAATGAATAGTGATGTGTCGTTCAGTTGATGATATAATTTTCTCTCTTCAAAATATGTTTGAACAATTTAAAATATACAAAAATAGTTTTGTTTTCATTTGTAATATTGAAAAGTTAAAATTTCTTAATCATGATAATTTGAAGAAAAATTGTTTAAGTTTTGAAAACTTTCTAAAATATGACATGATTTTTGATATTGATAGTTTGGATTTATTTTCAGAAATAAAAGTTTTAAAAGAAATTATAACCATAAAAATAAAAACACCACTTGCAATATTAAATTTTATAAAAAAAGATATATTCTTTTTTAAATACATGAACTACTTATAGAATATTATTAGCCATGCATTCTTGTTATTGTAACTTCAGTAGAAAAAGTTTTTTAAAATTAAAATTAATAAAATCTTAGTTACATTCAACTATGTTACAAAAAAGATTAAGTAATTTAGTTATATTATTAATTGAAAAATAATTTATTTTAAACTTGAATATAAAATTTTAATTAGTAATTTTGCATTTCAAAAAATAAAGAAAGTAAATTTTAAATAATTTTTAATATTTATTTATATTATTAAAGAGCCACCAAAATAACTCTTGTCTTGCACCTTGTACATCACCAATACATTAATGCAACCTCAACAACTTTGCTAATAACCTTATCCTTTTGACTAGAAATTACACTAAAATTTGAAATTTTCTTATGTAATTTTCAATTATAAGAAAATAAAATGTACAATGAGACACATATAATTAATCATTTGAATTTACGCCTAACTGTTAGTGGTAAGACAAATTATTTGACATAGGATACCCAAAAACTCTTTCAACTTTGTCCTTGATATAGAGTTAGAAAACAATCACACCCAATGGTGATGTGTGAAGGTAAGAGAAATCTAAGGCATGCAATGAACATGAAATGCTTAAAATCAAGATCTTCAATAAACTTAAAAGGTAATTCATCAACAATCATCATATGAGCTATTGGTCCCCCTAATAATATTTTGATCAAATTTTGAACATGATAGGGTACCCTCCCTTTCATGACCCTTATCTTCCCCTGATTAAAAACTCAATTGAGTTTCTGTTATTTAGGTTCTTGTTGATTAAGTGATTTGTTTGGCATTTTAACATGTGTGCCTACAAACTCGTAGTGTCATTCTTATTAGGCTCGGCAACATAATCACCCCCAAATAATTACATGATACCTTTATAACCTTATCTTCAATTTCATATATAGTAAAACAATTACAAGGCCCTGGTTGGGGTTAGTAGTGCTGATTATGTAACATCTCACATCGAGCGATAGGAAGGACCGAAATAACTTACCCTAATGGGCTTACACGAACTTTCGAGGGGGTCACCCATCATTAAGCTTTTCCAACTCAATCACACTTAATCTGGAAGTTCTTTACTTATATTCAGCCCAAAAGGTATCCAATTGGTGTTGTTTCCTTCCTTACTTATTCTCGATATATACTACAATTCTTTGGGATCTTGGGGTATTACATTCTCCTCCTTTGAACAAATGACGTTCTCGTCATGCAACGTCACAACTGGTCTTAAATCTTCTCCTATTTGAAAGTTGTCATCCAAGAAGTCTGTCAGGAGCCGCTCCTTGTTCAGGCTCTCGTGCCTCAGCTCCACTCTCTGCCCTCATCGAATCGCTTTCTCTAATGGTCGGCTCTGATATCACCTGTAACATCCCCTATCGAGCGATAGGAAGGAGTAGAACAACTTACCCCGATGGGTCTACACAAACTTTTTAAAGATCATCCATTCTTGAGTTTTCTCAGCTCAAACATGCTTGACTCGATAATTCTTTACCTATATTTAGTCCAAAAGATATCTAGTTGATGTTGTTTTCTTCCTTATTTATTCTCGATATATATTACATTTCTCTGAGCTCTTGAGATATTACAAATTATGTTATCAAAATTATTAAAATATTTATATAAAAAGTTATATTTTTATTATTTCTTTATATTTCAGTCCATTACGAGGCGCTAACTGGGGGTCAATAGGCAAGTATTGTTGGTTTCCAGGGTTGCTCGGGTTCTGTACATTTTTAATCTATACATATTTATATTTTGATAAAAAAAAATAAAAAATTACAAGCCTTTGTCCTGGTTAATGATCTCTTCTTTGCTCTAGGTTTCAGAGCATGACTTTGACTATGAGTAGTTTAGCTTTCTAGTTGAGACTTGAGATGCAAATGGGGTCAAGTGAGCAGGTTCAACTTGTATTGGCATATCTTTCAATGTCACCACCACCATCAGTGGAAGATGGAGTTGTACTAGTGTTTCCACCAGCGCCTATCATAGAGCAAACCAAGAAATATGTTCATTAGAAACGATTATTCTTATATAATTTAAAATTATAAATATAACCAAATTACATGAAAAATAAATACTTACTTTATAAGATGATGTCGTTAATGAATTTGTGTCTAATTAATAAAAAAATAATTCCGAAACAAATAGATTCACTCCCAAATGACAAATATGAAAAGAATCCTTAAAACATTCTCAAACAATTACGGGCTATGCAATTAATAGGCAAATAATTATAAAAAGTCAAATTATTAAAAACAATTACTTATTGCAAATATTTTGAGACCCATGCAATTAATAAACTCAAATTAATTTCAATTTGCATTCAGTTAATATCAATGGTTATTTTTAATAATAATTAATTAAAAATAGTTTATGACATGCGATTTACTTAATAAATAATTATTAATTTCAATTTAAATAATTTATGATTTATGTAATAAGAAAACAATTATTGAACAATTACTAGTAAACACACACACATAAACACACAACACATAAATAAAACCCAACAAATAAACCCTTAAAAAAAGGTAAAACTCACAGCTGTCGCGTTGAGAAACTCAGCTGTCGCCAACAAAGGAGGGTTAGAGGTGGGAGGCGATGATGGCGATGACGGTGATGATAATGAGAATGCAGATAGGTAAGGGGAGTGGGAGACTGCTAGGTGACGAGGAGCACAAGCAGGAGCAACTGAGCAGGCAGGCGCCATTGGCGACAACAACAGAGGGTGAAAGCGAAAGGTTGCCAACTCGCCAGTGACTTGGTGGTGAATCGGTTATGAGTCTAATGACTGACGAGAGATTGAAATTGGAAAGAAAATAGGAAGACTGGAAAGGGGGAGGGAGGGAGGATCAGAGGAGGAGACTTAGGGGCTTTTAAGGTTTTGCTGAACTGAAGTTAAGAAAGGGCGGTGGGTCGGTGGTATTGGACCGGTGCCAGACTAGATCCGACCAAAACCGGACTGAGACTTCTTGACCGACCATGGACCTGACCGCTTACTAGTCGGTCGACCTAGACCAGATCGTTCAATCCAGACCAGTTTTATGGTCTAAATCAAAATTTGAACACCACCATTGGGGTGTTGCATTGTAATTCGTCGTTGGTCATCCTTTGAGTATATTGCGGATACCTTATCATTGTTGTGTTGGCCACAACACCCTAGCTTGGCTCCCACCTTTAACAATGTCGTTCGCCTTCAACCACCGTCCTCATGTCGTCCACCAATGGAGGAGTAAGTAGACAATTAGCCGGAGAAGAAATGGGACCGTCAATGAAGAAATTATATGCAACACCCCAAATTTTTTTAGCATTTTGGGAGAATTAGTTATTTAGTAATGTGTCAAAAGATCAAGTCCACCAAAGGTAAATTCTAAACCTAAGAAAGAGAAAGAAATACACATTTTAAAACTCGAAAGACTTTCAATCTCAGGGGGATTGTTAAATCTTTGAGAGGCTATTTACAATCCCATCATACTAAGGTCTCCCAATAGTGATGGACGATAGCCTCGAAAAGGAAGCCGGTGAGAAAGGTTCTGAGAAATAGTTTCCCAAAGACCTTCCCTTCTCATGGGGAAGTCCAAAGCAAGACATGAACATGATGTTGAAAATCCTTATAGAAATCTCGTAACAAGTAAGCTTTATTTTCTAAGAAGTCCCAATCCTATTGAAACTTAGAATCTCAAGAATGCCTATAACAAATTTTCAAATTCTTCTATAAATAGATGAGCTCTCATTTTAGAAGGAAGAGGTGTCTAATTTAAGTAACGGAGTATTTCCTTAAAGATTGTTTTGTGCCCTCTAATTGTTTTATTTCTTGTGAAGTCTCGGTTGCCTAACTTCGAATTCCACAGAAAACAAATTCTATTGTTGTGTCACAGTCACAACAATTGGTGTCAGCTATGAGAGAATCGGATAAAAAAGCCTAAAAAAAATGGTTTGCACAAGATCTTAGGCCGCAAATAACAAACACAAAGTGGAAGGTCCTAATGTCAACATCCCTCTTAATCCAAGATTCTAGGAGATTATTCCATTTGAGGTTCCCAGAGCTTTTGGGAGAGCTCTTCAAATTATCCCTCTCAACGAATATGAAACCTTGAAACGACACCATGAAAAAAGTACTAAAACTATCTGAGAGAGGCCATTTTCTTACAAACTCCACTTCCTCCCATTCTACAAGATTATTTATTGCCACCATGTGAGAATGCACCACATGACAAACCACTTTTTTGGGAGACCGAGAGAGGTCTCCAGAAAATTAAAAGGAGTTCACAAGAGATGGTCTGCCATAAAGCTCCGCAGAAGGACAACTAGCACTATAAGGAAAATTGATTTTAGTGACGAAAAAATCCGTCACTAGAAATAGAAAATCCGTCGCAAAAAAGGGCGTAATTGAATTTCTGTGACGAGGTTAGACTTGCGACGGGACATCTTGCCCATCGCAAATCCACGACGGATATCCTCGTCACAAATCTTTTTAAATAATAAATAAAATATTAAAATTAATTTTAATATTTTAAATAAATAATATTATTTATTAAAATATTTTTTGAAACTAAAATATGTTTTTAATTTAAAATTTAAAAATTTCAAATTAAAAATTTCAAATATTTATTAAAATTAAAAAATTAATATTTATTAAAATTAAAATTAAAATTAAAATTAAAATTAAAATTTTGTTTTAAAATATTAAAATTAATTTTAAAATTAAAAATATAAAATATAAAATAAAATTTTTTAAAATAACAAGAAACTATTTTTAATTTTTTTTTAAATAAAATATTAAAAAGTAACATTACAAAGAAAATATTAATATTATCAATGTTTACATTAAAAATAATACAAAATTAACATTACAAAGAAAATTAATATTAATATGTAATGAAAATTTCATTTAAAAAATTTCAAATGAAAATTTAACATTTATTACAATCAATAATCATTATTATTTACATTTACAACTTTTTCATCGTCACCCTCGTCCTGATCGATTACTAGGTCAGATCCATGCGAAACAGTCGACGGTCCAGTATCTGTTGCATGATTGTTTTGTCAATCATTATACTACTATATTTATTTCTGACTACCACGCCATCATTTGTTCTTTCCACTATCGCAGTTGTTGATTCTTAGCCCGAGATTGAAGTAGCTTTTCGTTTAATTGGGTGACTCTGAGTCTTATTTGTTTAAACTTTTATAACATATTTGAACATGATTGGCTAGAGCGATTGACAGATATAGTTAGATATAACAAGTCAATTTGGGAGCCCAAGTCATATATTCAACCCTTTCGACCATTGACAACTTGATAGAAGAGGTCGTGTTCATTAACTGTAGGCGACGAGGATTCTCTGGTACTTACGAATGATGAAGATGCCTCCGCACTCAATTTGTCATATATTTCCTATAAAATTAAAACATTGATGTTATTAATTAAGGACATATTTTAAAATAAAAATTTTAATTTAATATATAAATACACTTACAACGATGCCCCTGAATCTGTCATCAACCCACACTTTTTGTCCTTGAGCATCTTTCCTCGTGTGGGTTCTCTTGAAAAATTCAAACTCATTGGACTCGCGATTTAATTCAGTTGCCTACTTAAGAAATTAACACATAATATAAAAAAATTGATGAAACTAAACTTATTATATAATTTAAGTAAATTAGAAAAATATAACTTAGCATAACTAATTATTAGCCTTATTCGAGTCAACGAAAATAGATTAATGGACCCGCCAGTGTGGAGTGAACCACCAGTCTCGGAGGCACAATTTTTTTTTTTATTTTGTGTGGCAATTTTTTTATTATTTTCATCTGCCCACTTTGCATCAAGTGCTTTACGCACGTCGAGATCCATCCACATTGTCTGGTCTTCCTCGCTTTTAATTTGGTGCATATGGCTCCTGAAACTTCATTTACACGACTTATTCCATGTGAGTCATATGCGATTATTATTCTCGAGTTGCTAGAAATATGTTTTCTACATTAAGTTAAGAAACATATATATTTAAGAATTTAAATACAAACTTGTACTAATAAAGAACTATAATTTGACTTGCGCTAAATTCTTCAAGCCACATCCTCCGTATTATTTTTGGCACCTCATCCTAATGAATCCACGGTTCAGTGTATCGTGCTTTCCAAATCTTTGCTAGTTTGCCTGGTGGACCATTCTCAGGGATAAAACTGTCCAACACAAAAGATATATATATAAACTTACAAAAAATTATATTAATTTGAATCTATAATAATTGCAAGCAATACATTCAAAATAATAAATACGATATTCACTGATTACACTATTCATCGTAAGATAAGTATTTTCAACCATCTCCTCAACTAGTGCTAATTGGTTCAGTTGGACTGGGCTTAGAGTGCTGTGTAAAAGCAGACAATGAACTGGGTTCTTACCATGTTGGCATGAATGTGTATGAGGAAGGCCTGTCAAGCATATGAAAAGTTCTCTCAAGATATTGACTAGTTTGTGGTACAACATCTGGTGGGTGGGAAGTGGGTGGAACACTGTAATAACCCTATGGTATTGTGCTACTAGGATATGGAAACTGAGCCATGGGAGGAAAAGGTTGTGGGGGTGGTGATTGGAGATTCAATTTATTGGAAGGGACAACAGGTATGGAGTCAAGGGAAGAATATTGCAAAGCAGAATTGACATCCGGTAAAGGTATGGTCTTATAAGATGTTCTACTTCTACTCCTTTCCCTACCCGGAGGTGTTGAATGTTCCGACATCTATTTAAATAATTATATATATAAAAAACAAAAATATATAAACATCAAGGTCATCACATTAAAAATACACAAGTTATTGATATCATATTTTAAAAATACAAAGGTTATTATTAACATGCACAAAAAAAAAAATCTATCAGTCATTTTCTTCTATATATTCATTAATATCTTCCTAGTCACTAACTCTGTCATCAGATAACATATCTTTCTCGTTTTCTTCTGAAACAAATTTTTCCTCCACATCATCTTCTTCTTCCTCAATGATATTGGAGACATCAACTTCCTCTACTGGCCTATTATCATCTTGTAAAGTACCTCCGAGGTTAACATTTACATCGATTACAAACAATTGCAATATTTCATCCTCTTAAAAAGGTTCTTCCATGTTAGCTTCAAGAGCATTTATTGTACCTAGTGCTTTCGTTTTAATTACAATCATTCAACTATTTTTATCATGACAATGGTCAAGGTAAGACACATAATATACTTGTTCAACTTGTTGGGCAAATATGAATGGATTATAGATGACATTGAACCCATACTTACAAAGATCAATTTTCACCTCATTGACTGATTTGAACTTCAAATACTCATATTTCATATAAGAATACTTCAACACTCCTAGTCTTATGAAACTTTCTTAAGTAGATGCAAGTTGAATGAACTTATCGACACTAGCATAAAATTCAGGAATAATCTCACCCCTTCTTAGTATACACCAATTATCAATCCACCGATGATACAACGAGACTTCCTTTTTAATTCAAAATTATATAATGAACACGTGCTAATTCTTGACAAGTATATGACTGAATGACTATATATCTTGAAAGCTAACCAAATTATATTTCATGACTTTAGACTAGAGATGTCAAAAGGGTCAGCCCAGGTTAGCCCACGGGCTTTTTAAACGAGTCGGGCCAGCCTATTTACTTAAAGGGTCAGGCCCGGTCTGGCCCTTTTTGCCGTGGGTAGGGCCTGGCTTGGCCCACAGGCCCCTTGTAGCGGGTTGGGCCGAGCAGGGCTAACTCGTGGGCCTTAGCCCACAGGGCCTAGTGGGCTGGGCTCGATGGGCCTGGCCCACATGCCTTGGTAAGCCGGGCCCACCGAGTCCAGCCCTTTTTTCTTTTTTTAAATGATTTTTTTTAAAAAAATAATACATATATAAATATCAAAATAATACATATATAAAAATCAATTTTTTTCTTTTTATTCTTTTTAAACAATTTTCTATCTTAAGTTTTAAATATTATTTTATTATTTTATATTTCAAAATTCTTTGTGCCTTGTAAATTTTCTTGTGAATTGATATGAAAAATAATGCACATATAAAAAGGAGAATGTTTATTTATAATTTAAATATATAAAAAATTTAGCTTAAAATTTTTAAATATATTGATGGTTATTATTTATATATATTGCGAAATGTAAACTTTTTAACATCCAATATCAATAATTAATAAAAAAATAATATAGTTAAAAAAAATAAATGAGCAAGGTCCCAATGGGCCGGGCCCATAAGGACCTCATGGGCCCGGCCCATAAGGTCCCAATGGGTCGGGCCGGGCTGGGGCCTTAGACTACCTAGGCCGGGCTGTGGGCCCAAATTCTTTGGCCTGACCTATTTGAACAGTGACGGGCCGGGCCATAACCCGGCCCTTTTGACATCTCCACTCCAGACTGTCATAGACAACTGATAAATATGAATAAGAAATAAATGTAATAATAGAAAATTTATTATTCTTTTAAATTTTATTTATTTAATGTGCATATTTATCAATAAATAAATATAACATTGAGATAAATTTTGATCTTTTAAAAATACTATATATTTCTAAATTAAATTAAATTTACTAAATATTTAGAATATTTTCTGTATTACTTAGTTCTACATATTTGAATTGAATTTTTCTTAAATACTTATTTAAATTTTTATTTCCTTTAATACTTAAACACTTATTAAAGTTTTTATTTTTTACATTTTTTATTTTATTTTGATTGAGTTATTAAGAATATTATGGTTAAAATAGTGTTACTAATTTATTTTCTATGTTAGTTGTAAATGTCTCACATTGAAATTTTATTTTTTATTTTTAATGTTTGATTTTAAATAAAAATCTTAAAATCTATTAGTGTGTTTATTTCATTTTATAACAACAAAATATATTTTTTGATGAATAGTATTCTTATTTTTAACATTTCATTTCTTGCATATTTGAATTTAAATATTCATCTATTTTATTTCTTATGTTACTTCTAAGTATTTGAATTGAAATTTTATTTCTTATTTTAGTTTTTATTTTAAATAAAAATATTAAAATCTATTAGTGTGCTCTACATATTTTATAACAACAAATAATATTTTTTCTTAAATACTATTTTAATTTTTAGTATTTCATTACCTACATATTTGAATTAAAATAATTATCTAATTTATTTCGTATATTACTTTTAAATATTTGAATTAGAATTTTATTTATTATTTTTAATATTTTATGTTAAATATATATTTTTTTAATTTTTAATGTGTATATTTTATTTTATAACAACTAAATATATATTTCTTTAAATACTACGTTAATTTTTAGTATTTTATTTCCTACGTATTTTATTTAAAATTATAGTATTATAATTTTTAATTAAAAATTTTACTGTTTTAAATTAAAAATAAAAAAATAAACATTATTTATTAAAACAATTACATAATTAAATATGATGTACATTTATGTGATGATTACTAAATAACAATCAATAAAGTTCACATTTTAATTTCTAAACATACTGTAACAAATAATATAAACAATTAAACTAAAACAAAACTAATTAACATAAAATAACCATTAAACTAAACTAACACAAAATAACTATAACTAAATTAACACAAAATAACTAACTTTAAAAGCTTTAAACTAAAACTAAACAACACAAAATAACTACAACTAAACTAATACAAAATAACTAACTCTAAAAACTTTAAACTAAAACTAAACAACACAAAATAACTAAAACTAAAATTAAACAACACAAAATAATTATCTCAGTGACTGAAAGAGTGGCGGCAATGGCACTGAAGGCAATAACAACACCAGTGGGAGGCAGTAGCCGCAAAGAGCACGAGAACTAGGGGGAAGAGAGAAATGGCATGAGAACAAGGAGATGGGGGATAAATGGTGTGAGAACCAAGGGGGAGAAAGGGCGTTCGGGAGGGGCAAGGGTGGGATTTTAAACACAAAGCAACAACGGGACTGGCTATCCTGTCGCTGAATTACGACGGGAATCCATGACCCGTCATTGATTAGTGACGAAAATTCTGCAACTTAAATTTTGTGACAGGTAAGCCACCGCTAAAACATTTTAGTGACGACTTTCTGTCACTAAATCCATCACTAAATTATGATTTTCTTGTAGTGTAGGAGCCTCTTCGGGAGACATCACTCCAAGGAGGACTATTGGAGATTGCTCCATGGGATCACCCAAATCAACCCTGGGCGGCTTTAGTCCAAAAAGTGGGGGTGGTCTCATCCCTAGAGGAAAAATATCTTTAAGTTATGGAAAGTACTGCAACCGAAATGGCACCGAAACGTCAACCAAATCAATCCAATCTCACTGCTTGCAATGCTAAAGACATAAAAAGAATAGTTGAACAAGTTAAAGTAAAATAAGCTAGTGACTATTGAATAAGAGCCAAATAGAATAACAACTCTTTTCACTATAGAAATCATGGAAAAACCACCTCCCTCTAACTTCAAAATGCCCCAGATCAATTCCATTCCTACTAGGAAAAGAGGGATCCTCGCGATCATATACAAAATTATGAGTCTATAATGTTGTTACATGGTTGGGAGGACACTATCATGGAGAAACCATTTCCCCCAAGGCTTTCTCTTTGACCTTAATAGATCATGCCTGAATCTAGTTTAATAGCCTTACATAGGGATCTATTTTATGCTTTAAGTAATTCAGAAAAAAATTCATCAAAGCATTCCTTATAAACTACCAGCGCAAAAAAGATGCCACCTACTTGCTTAGCATTCACCAAGGAAACAAAAAAAACTCTAAGGCAATGCATAGACCATTTTTGAAATGCTACATTGGAAATTTGGGATTAACATATAGGCATGAAAGCTATTTCAATGCCTAAAGGAAAAAGATTAGTTCCTCTGCAAGAATCCCTTGTCTTAAAGCAACTAACATTGTTAGTTGACTTATTCGTATGGGTCAATGAGTACATATTACAGGCTAAAATAATGCAAATAGTTAGCGAACAAGAGGAAATAAATAGAAAATGGAAAGAAGGAGATCCTAACAAAGAGATAAGAAGAAGAGAGGAAAAATCTAGAAAACCTAATAGTCCTCCACAACTCCAATCTAGAAATTATACTCTACTCACAGACCCCTTATCCGTTATATTAATAGCAATTGAAGGGTCAAAACCTATCAAACTTCCAAAGAAGACTGATAAACCTCTATGAAAGTGTTGAGTAATCTGATAAGTTTTGAATTGATAAGGAAATAGGTTAATTTCGATTAATGATGATAATCAAAATAGTGTGCTAAAAATGAAAATATATTAGTGAAAACAATCGAGCAATACATATATTTTAATTAAGCAAATCAATTTTCATAATCGAATACAAATCCATGTTAGTCGAGTAATATAGTGATCTCTTATATTAGACAAAAAAATTGGTTCTTATAATTGAGTATAAAGTTTTGTGCAATCGAGTAAATTTTTTTGAATTAAATCTTTTATGAGTAAAAATTTTATACTCGAGTAATGTTCTCTTTAGATAAAACTTAAAACAAAATCAAATCGGGTATGTCATGTTAATCGAGTAAATCTTCTTTGTAATCGAGTAAGCAAAAGTTGTTCTAAAGGTAATAGATTACAAATTATAGTGTATTCGAGTAAAAATCATGTATACTCGACTAAATAGGTTTTGTACTCGGGTAGACAATGCAAGTTTTTAGATGAACAAAATTAATCGAGTATTTAAGTTTTGTAATCGAGTAATCATCTAAGTGTACTTGGGTAAATATATTTTGTAATCGAGTAAATATCTTCCAGAAATATGTTAAGTCTTAGGAGTCTTGATGTAATCGAGTACTTGAAATATTAATCGAGTAAAAGTTTTGGTATACTCGAGTAAATAAAGCTTTTCAATCGAGTAAACTTTACAATTTTCTATCTAAAAAATTTAAATGAGTAAAAACAATTTGTAATCAAGTAAGTAAGAAAAATAGTCAATTACAAAATATCTATACTTGAGTAAGGATACAACTTAGTCGATTAAACAACACTTTGTACTTGAGTAATGTTTGGCACAATTAGAAATTTATAGTAGTTGCAACGCATTAAATGCAACCAGTCCCTACTTTTTAGACAAATTGCGCATGAAATTTAATGTATTAACTGATTTTTGAGATATTGTAGAGACAAAAAATGGCAGTTAAAATACAAAGAACATTCTCTCCTTCAAGACAACTCAGCATAAACATTAAAGAACAGAATACTATATACATTAAAGAACAGAATACTATATAAGGATCCAGACGTCTAAAGAAAATAAAGAATGTAGTGAACCTGGAAAAAAAAAAAGAACCTCTTGAGAATTCAAAAGCTTTCAAGAGTGCTTTACTGTTTACATCCATCAAAAGAGAAGAGAGATTGAGCTTATATCTTTCCACTCTTCTATCTCTTTGTAAACCCAAGAGAAGAGTCTGTAATCTTTTATCATCTTATACCTTCTTTTGTATTCTTTACTCACATTTCTTTTGTGATATTAAGCCTGACCATAGTAAAAGGCATTGGTTGTGGCTGATATTGTTTAAAA
This sequence comes from Diospyros kaki, assembly GCA_036245055.1. NCBI lineage: Eukaryota > Viridiplantae > Streptophyta > Magnoliopsida > Ericales > Ebenaceae > Diospyros > Diospyros kaki. The sequence continues at coordinate 30,162,882 of BSEG01000012.1, forward strand.
GCCATTGGTTCTAAAGGTATGTAGCATAGCCTATTTCAAAAGCTATCCAAGTAAGTTGGTTTAACTAAATCCTTGGTGAGGAGCCAATATAGTGGAGTAGGCATAACCAAATCACTATATATCCTAATGTGTTGTTATCTTTTAGTTTGCTTTTATTTTTAGCTATAAATTACTCAAATTGTTTTTAAGGCTGAAACCTAAATTCACCCTCCCTCTTAAGCTAAAAAAGTTTTATAGAAAGAAAAAATGATTTTTTTTTCCAGTTACACTATACTCATAGGCGCTCCACTAACGAACGTCGTGAATTAAGGAATCAAATAAAGGCTTTAATCAGAGAAGGGGAATTTAAAAGATTTGTGGATATTGAGACCCAACTAGAATACCCCAAGAATATGAGGTACAACCCAACGTAGAAGGCAGATCTCAATGGCCAAAGTCCAGGGAGCACATGTAATACCCACGAAATTTATGAATGAATAAAATTGGAATTTTGTGAAATTATTAGGTATACATGCGATTTTTCAATCTTTAGGGCCCAAGTGTAATTTTTAATTCTTGACCAAAATATGGTGTAACATATGTGTTAAACAAAATTTTGGAGATAAGAACATATAAGAAATGTTGGAATTAATAAAACTGAAGAAACTTGCAAGATAAAGGTAAAAATGTAATTTTTCAAACATACGAGACTAAGTGAAATTTCTAAATTTTAGTCAAATGTGGTCAAATTGATTTTTTTTTAATTATTTGGGGACTAAAATGAGAAAATTAGAGTTTGGGGTGCTTGAGGAAACTCTAAAAAAATTTGGGGAAGGACCAATTTGCAAAATGAGAAAAATAGAGTAGGGCAAATCTGAAATTATTGCAACAATGGGTACGACACTGCAAATCTCCGGCCAGCCATCATGTCATCGCCAGGGAGGGTTGCCAGAAGGTCCTAGGGTAGGTTCAAACCATTATGGGCTGGTTGTGATAGAGATTGGTTGAAGATCTGCCATGGAAATCACAAGAATCAGCCGTATATGGCCAAAGATGTAATCGGATATGTTGAAAGATTTTTCTCGATTTTTAGGAAAAATCAGGGTGATTATGGGCTAGATCTAGCATCTTAGGGTATGATTAACTCGAGAATCAAAGGATTTTGTGGTCGAAATCGCCTATAAATAGCAATCTCGCGGCTGAATGGATATATACAAATTCAAATTCGATTGGAGGGTTTAGAGAGAGAATCGATTGTTTTTGATAAGGGGCTATTGTTCCTTGGGTCGTGGGGAGTGAATCTGGAGATTTTGGGGTATTTTGGAGTAGTTTAGACTGAGTTTTACGCATAACTAAAAAAAATTGAAGGTCGCCGGAGCAGAATTTAAACCACCAAATCGAGGGTGTTTTTGTGTTCTTTTGAGAAAATTGGTTGAGGGCTTTTGTTGCCCATGTAGTGGAGAACGTTTCTGGAAAATTTGGTGATTTTTGGATGTGTTTTTGAAGCAGTTTTGGGGCTCACCGGAAAATCGTGAAGACCGCCGGAGCCGACTGTAATCGGCCATTTCGAGGCATTTCCGACTATCGTTTCGACCAACGGAGGCCACCATTGTGATCAGAAGCTCGAAAGGAGTCAGGAGGTGTAGTCGGATCATCGATCAGAGATAGTCGCTGGTTGCCGTCGTCGGAGAAAATGACCAGAGAAGAAAGGTAAAAAAAAAATAGGAAAAAGAAAGAAAAAAATAGAAAATAAAATAGAAAAATATTCTGAAAAAATATGAAAAAATATCCAGAAAATCAAGAAACTGTTTTTATGCATTTTCGTGGAAGAAATTTTGGAAAAATGATTATGGAAGGATTTATTTTTGATTTTTGAAAGAAAAGGAAATTTTGGGAGAAAATTGTGAAATATAGGGAGAAACTCTGAAAAATTTCCAGAAAATTTCTGGGGATTGGAAATATTTTTCTAGGAATTTTCATGGAGAAAAATGAAAAACAAATACTTGAGTAGGTATTTATTTTGTATTTTTGAAGAAATTAAGGTTATGGAATTTGAGGAAAATTAGAGAAAAATTCTGGAAAATCCTAAAAAGATTTTGGATTATTGATTTTATTGGAAATTATTGGCCAGGGGGTGGTTTGGCCAGAGAGTTTGGAGTTTCGCACTAATTTTGAGGCAAATCGACACTAGGGGCAAAATCATCTTTTGCAAGGTGAGTGGTACTACCTTGTTTAGTGATTGACCTACCTATATTCTTGGTATTCCATTTCAAATGCTTTAGCTTGTGAGAGGCTTATATTTCATGCATATTGATCATTACTTAATGCATTAACTAGACATGATATTTTGACATGCATGGCACATGATTTGCATGCTATTGTCATATTTGAATCATGTCATTGTTATGACTGGTGGGTCAGGATTTGGAGTCTCCTTTTGGACGAGGCGATGTTCGCCCCTCACGGAAAGCGTGGAAATGGTGGTTTCCACAGGCTGTGACCAGATTACTTTCCAGGGATTAAGTACACCGAGGTGATGTCCCAAGGTTGACATGTTGAGTCTGATTTATGCCATGCACATGATCATTCATGCATTTCATAAAAATTATTTTTTATGCCATTCACTTAGATGATTCAGCATCTAAACTGGATTATACCCCTGGAACATTCAACGTTCCAGCTGGGGTTTGCAGCGAAGAGAAAGACGTGGCTAGTTAGTTGAAGAAGGGTATCATTCATGTTAAATTACTACGATATCACCTTTTGTACGATTGGCATGTAATCCTTATTCTGATCTTATTTTAGTTTCGAGACAATTATGTATGAACATGCTATATTATGGCAACGCATCACAATCTATTAGGATTTTGATCTTATTATTTCCGCAGTACACTTTAAATACCTTACCTAGCTTCAGTCTTTAATCCCTGTTAGCTAAATGGGTATGATTGGGAAATTTTGGGGTTTTGAAGAATGCAAAGATTGTGGTTTTTTTTTTAAGATTGGCTGGATGGAAAAAGAAAATTTATAAATCTTGTGAATGTAAAAAAAAAAAAATCCTGAGATTTCCCGAGTAACGGCTTGATTAGGAGAATGGGTCGTTACAGCACATGTCACCCCTCAAATATCTAAGTCCCCCAAAAGCCAAGTAGTCATAAAGGGAGGTCTATGAAGGAAATCATGGGAAACATTTGTGTATTGCAAATGCTTTAGTGAAGTATTATAAGCATATTCTTTTGAGTAAAATCTTTCATCTTGTTGCATTTCTCTTTTTGTGTGTTTAATTTTTCAGGGCAATGAATGCATGAAAAAGACTATAGAACCCTGGTGAATAAGAAAACCAAGAATTAGAAGCAACTGTTGAGGTGTGATACCCAACAAGTCCAAGGCGATGATGTTTTTGGTTGGGTAAGTTAGCTATCATAGGCCTCAGTCTAGGATTGATAGTTTTTATATAGAGGTCCAATCCCATAAATAGGTGGCCTGACAAGAAAATGGCCCAAGTACATTTACCTTGTGTTTGAGGAAAGCTAAGCTTGGCCCAGTTGCTCAAACCAAGGACCAAGCCCATTTGTCTAAGCCCACAATGCCTTATCTAAAAGCCCACATATATATTCCTTATCTTGACCTAGTCTTTTCAGTCTGTTGAAGATTGTTGCATCTGTTCTTCCTTGGCCGATTCCGATGCAGGTTTGGTCTCTTTCCCTATCTTATCTCAACCTATCGAATAACCCAATGGTTATCCTCATCATTGGAGATCTCTATCTGGTTCTTAGGAGGTTATCTTTCTCTTTATATCGGGGAAATAAGGGGCACCGAAGGTGGAGACAATGCGAGAAAAGAGAGAGAGAGCCGAGAGTAAGAAGAGTGTTCTCCTTGGTGGAGTTTCTTTGTCCTTGTGTGAGTGCGCTATTCACGGTTGTGGGTTTTGTGATTGAGGCTGTTTTAGGTGTCGATTGAATACAGTTCTTGGGCTGTGCTTGGTACCGATTCTGGGTTACCTTTTGTGGGTGTCGGACCAATTAACGCTAACCCTTGCAAATCCGTATTCTTCTTCTCCATTGCCGAGCATCAACAGGGAGTGTGTTGTTCCTTTTGTTTTCACTTTGTTGTCTTTGCTTTTTACTTATTATTTTTGTGATTTCTTTTCCCTAACGTGTGGATCTTGTGGTTGTTTTGCAAGGTATAATCTCTACAAAGTGGTATCAGAGCCTTGGTGGCTTCGTGGGTGGAAGAAATCAACAATTTCTTGGCCGATTTCAGATCTAGAACGTTTTGCAAAAACATAACCCAGATTTGAATATCCGGCCAGATCTCCCTGCTCTATTCAAATCTTGGTGCGTGAGACCCTTCATAGGTTTCTCGACATTGAGGCACACCAGTGGGTGCAATGCGTGTCACTCAACGTCACTGGCAACATCGGCGCGTGGTGACTGCAGCGACGGCGCGTGGCGGCTTCGACCACTACAACTCCTGACAACGTACTCTACCAAGGAGCACATCACTTCTATGTGGTCGATTCTTTCAGATTCCCTTTTCCATTTACGGACTGATTTATCAGTCCGCTCGGTGAGAAAGTTCATAATGCAACTTTAAATTTCCAGTAACTAGTAGGCCATCGGGTGGGGGTGGCCATTAGGTTGGGGGTTGCCCTGTGGTGGTAACCAATACGTGTTGCTAGAACTAGGGTTATATATGTGATTACTTGCTCATTAACTATGATTTAATCCTCTGTGCAGTTGCTATTTTTGTTGATTTACTGTTTGTTTAAGTTGTTGCAAAACTTGCACCCTAACAACTAGTCCTTTTCGTGTCTTTAGAATTTGTTTCAATTGACATTTAGAGGACCCATAAACAATTTACTCGAATATGTTTTTTTATCTTGTTTTTGTGTTGCATTCTTGTGTGCTTTGTGCATATCATGGCTGCACATCACTTTGAGTTAGGTGTGTTTAATGGAAAATGTGATTTTGCAATTTGGCAACAGAAAATGAAAAGAATATTGGTTCAACAAAAGGTTTCAAAAGCAATTGATAATACTTTTGACAAATCTCTCACTAAAGAAGAAAAATAAGAAAGTGATGAGTTGGCGTATACTTCTGTCATCTTGCATTTGTCTGACTCAGTTTTACGCAAAGTTGGTAAACATGATACTACTCAAGAACTTTGAAAAAAACTAGAGAAACTTTATTTAACCTAGTCCACTCCTAACAAACTTTTCTTACTTGAAAGTTTCTTTAGCTTTAAAATTGACCCCTCAAAAGATATAGATGATAATCTTGATATTTTCAATAAACTTGTTCAAGACATCACTAATTGTGGTGAAAAAATTACTGAAGAATATAAAGCTATCATTTTTTTAAATGTTATTCTTGACATATATAAGGAGGTCAAGAATGTTATTAAATATGGGAGGGAGACCCTTACCCCAGATATTGTAGTTGAATCTCTTAAGTGTAAGGAAAGAGAAATGAAAGCTGAAAGAAACGAGAGAAGAGGTAGAGAAATACATCTTGTGTGGGGAAGGCCTCAAAATAGGGGTGGTGAGGGAGAAAATAAGAATAGAAGAAAAATGGTAGAAGTAGGTCTAAGTCACAGGGGAAGGTAAAAGGTAAAAAATGTTATGGTTGTAGAAAAATATGACATTTTATAGAAGACTGCTATGTAGAGAAAAACAAACAAAAAGAGAAAGAAACGAGTGAGGCCAATGTTATATCTTCTCAATGTGATACTGGGGAGGTATATATGTTGATGAACCAAGAACCCTCTGAAATTAATCTATCTATAAACTCTTATATGCATGAGTGGATCCTAGACTCTGGTGCATCTTTTCATATCACATCTCATAAACACTGGTTTAAAAACTTGCATGAGTCTGATCATGGGCATGTCATTACGTGTGATTATGTTGCTTATAAAGTTGTTGGTGTAGGTGACCTAACTGTTAGGTTTGAAAATGGCTATGTGCATACACTAAATGGAGTTAGGTATATTCCACAATTGGGTAGAAGTCTAATTTCTGTAGGGGAACTAGAAAAGATGGGTTTTACGGGTGGGGTTGGCGGTGGCATGATTAAAATGTTTAAAGGCGCTCTTAGAGCCTTTAAGGCAATTAGGAAAAAATGCATATATATCACTTATGTTGAAGTAATTAGTGGCACTACTCCCACTATTGCATCAGTTGACACTGATCACACACAAAAGTGGCATAATAGGTTAGCCCACATAAGTATTAAGGGACTTAAATTTCTTAACGATAAGGGTGCGTTTGATAAGGATCAGGTGTCAGATTTGCCATTTTGTGACCACTGCATGCTTGGAAAACACCATAGGCTTTCTTTCTCATCTAGTAGTCATAAGATGTCTAGAGTCTTAGAGTATATTCATACAGACTTGTGGGGTCCTGGGAGCAATCTCACTTTTGGAGGGAATAAGTATTTTTTGTCCATTATTGATGACTTCTCTAGGTATGTATGGGTTTATTTGTTAAAAGAAAAATCTGATACGTTTCAAAAATTTAAAAATTGAAAAATTCAATTTGAAAATCAAACTGGTAATAAAATAAAATTTTTGAGAACAGATAATGGTCTTGAGTTTTGTAATGCTAATTTTGACAATATGTGCATTGAGAGTGGCATTACTAAACATAAAATAATCCCTTATACTCCACAACAGAATGGAGTTGTTGAGAGGATGAATAGGACTCTACTTGATAAAGTTAGGTGTATGATGTTGAGTTCTGGTGATCCTAAGTCATTCTGGGTTAAGGCTATTATGACTACTTGCTATTTGACCAATTTGACTCCTATTGTTTTGAATGGTGATACTCCCTATGAATGTTGGTGTGGTAAATGTATGGACTATTCTGTGTTGAGAACCTTTGGTTGTGCTGCTTTCTCTCATCAGAGTGAGGGAAAGCTAGATCCTAGAGCTAGGAAATGTGTCTGCTTAGGGTATCCTGAAGGTGTTAAGAGATATCGGTTATGAGATAGAAGCCAAAAGGATGTTAAAATCATTATTAATAGGGATGTCACATTTAATGAAGTAGATATGCCATGTCTTAAGGATTAGTCTGATTTGGTGAGTGAGAAATAGCAAGATAGTGAAGAGCCTAAGGTTGAGGTGGAGAGAGTGAGTACCCACATTCCCGTTACCCCTAGTGAGGTGGAGAATGACTTCTTTCTATTTGATCAATTTGACTCCTGTTGTTTTGAATGGTGATACTCCTTATGAACGTTGGTATGGTAAATGTACGGACTATTTTGTGTTGAGAACCTTTGGTTGTTCTTCTTTCTATCATCAAAGTGAGGGAAAGCTAGATCTTAGAGCTAGGAAGTGTGTCTTCTTAGGGTATCCTAAAGGTGTTAAGAGATATCGATTATGGGATAGAAGCCAAAAGGGTGTTAAAATCATTATTAGTAGGGATGTCACATTTAATGAAGTAGATATGTCATGTCTTAAGGATTAGTCTGATTTGGTGAGTGAGAAATGGCAAGATAGTGAAGAGCCTGAGGTTAAGGTAGAGAGAGTGAGTACCCACATTCCCGTTACCCCTAGTGAGGTGGAGAATGATACTCAAGATCAGTCTATTACTGAGGAAGAGAGTAGTAAGGATGTGGAAGAGGAACATCCGGTTGACCAAGACCCTTTAACCGATTACCAATTGACTAGAGGTAGAAAGAGAAGACCACATAGGATTCCTCAATGATTAGGAATTGACTACAGTCTTGCTTATGCCAGCTATTAAGAATTAGTTGACAAAGAGCCAAATACATATGATGAGGCAATTAAAAGTGAAAACTCTAAAGAATGGGTCAAAGCAATGAAGAAGAAATAAATTCACTTTATAAAAATCAAACGTGGGAATTAGTGCCTAAGCTAAAAGACAAATCCTTAGTGGGTTATAAATGGATTTATAAAGTTAAAAAGGGTATAAGTGGGAATGAACTAATAAGATTTAAAACTAGGTTAGTAGTTAAGGGGTTCACACAAAATGAAGGGGTAAACTATAATGAAATCTTTTCTCCCATTGTCAAATATACAACTATAAGAGTAATGCTTGTCTTAGTTGCATATTTTAATTGGGAACTTGAACAACTAGATGTAAAAACTGTATCCTTGCATGAGGACCTTGAAGAAAATATTTATATGTCTCAACTTAGGGGTTTTGAAGACAAAGATAAACCTAATCATGTGTGTTACCTTAAGAAATCTTTATATGGTTTGAAACAGTCCCCTAAGCAATGGTACAAACGCTTTGACTTTTTTGTGCATTCCATTGGGTTTAAGAGGAGTGAATTTAATCACTGCCTATATTTTCAACAACATGATAATAACTGTGTGTTCTTGTTATTATATGTTGATGACATGCTTTTAATTTACCTAATTTTGAAAGTGATAAATGAAATAAAAATAACTCTAGATAATAGATTTGACGTGAAAGACCTAGGAAATACTAGAAAAATCCTAAGAATAGAAATTGAGAGGAATAGGTCAAATTCATGTTTATTTCTACACTAATCATCTTATGTTTTGAAAATATTGAAAAAATTTGGTATGCATGATTGTAAACCTGTTTCCTTACCTTTGGCTAGCCATTTCATATTATCTAAAGAATAGTCACCTGCTAATGAAGAAGAAAAAGAATACATGAGTAAAATATCGTACTCTAATGTCATTGGATCTATAATGTATCTAATGGTGTGTACTAGACCTGACTTAACTCACGCAGTTAGTACACTTAGTAGGTTTATGTCTAATCCTAGTCCTAAACACTGGGAAGCTCTGAAATGGTTGTTAAAATATCTGAAAGGTTCTTGTGACATTGGCTTAGTGTAAAAACATAAAACTCAAGTAGTGAAATTAAAAGGATTTACAGATTCTGCCTATGCTGGTGATAGGGATAATAGAAAGTCCATGTTATCCTATGTGTTTACTTTATGTGATGCTTGCATTAGTTGAAAGTCACAACTTCAACACATAGTTGCACTTTTTACCACCAAATCTGAATATACAACTGTCACTAAAGCAATTAAAGAAGCATTGTGGTTTAAGGGTTTACTTAAAGAACTAAGTGTTTTAAGTAATGACGTGATTGTATATTCAGATAGTCAATCTGCTATTCATTTGTGCAAAAATCTTGTGTGTTTCACGAATGCACTAAGCACATAGATGTCAGACTTCATTTTATACGTGACATTGTGTCTCAAGATATTGTTAAACTTCAGAAAATATTGTCCGATTATAATCCTTCAGATATGGGAACTAAGGTTCTCACATTGGCTATGTTTAGAAGTTGTCATACACTTCTAAACATTGGTAAAGGTAAGTGAACTTTCAATTTGTTTGGTACTTGTGTCAACTAATAAATTTATTTGCTTGTGTGCAGGCCTTGTTAGGTATCAAGGTGGAGATTTATTGAGGTGTGATACCCAACAAGTCCAAGGCGATGATGTTTTTGGTCGGGTAAGTTAGCTATCATAGGTCTTGGCCTAGGATTGATAGTTTTTATAGAAAGGTCCAATCCCACAAATAGATGGCCCGACGAAGAAGATGGCCCAAACACATTTACCTTATGTTTGAGGAAAGCTAGGCTTGGCCCAGCTGCTCAAACCAAGGACCAATTCCATTTGTCTAAGCCCACAGTGCCTTATCTAAAAGCCCACATATATATTCCTTATCTTGACCTAGTATCTTCATTTTGTTGAAGATTGTTACATTTGTTCTTCCTTAGCCGATTCCAACGTAGGTTTGGTTTCTTTCCTTATCTTATCTCAACCTATTGAATAACCCCATTGTTATCCTCATCCTTGGAGATCTCTATCTGGTTCTTGGGAGGTTATCTTTATCTTTATATCGGGGAAATATGGGGCGCCGAAGGTGGAGAAAATGCGAGAAGAGAGAGAGAGAGAGAGAGAGAGAGAGAGAGAGATGAGAGTGAGAAGAGTGTTCTCCTTGGTGGGGTTTCTTCGTCCTTGTGTGGGTGTGCTATTCTCGGTTGTGGGTTTTGTGATTGAGGCTATTTTGGGTGTCGATTGAATGCAGTTCTTGGGCTGTGCTTGGAACCGATTCTGGGTTACCTTTCATGGGTGTCAGACCGATCAACGCTGAGCCTTGCAAATCCACCTTCTTCTCCATTACCAAGCATCAATAGGGCGTGTGTTATTCCTTTTGTTTTCAGTTTGCTGTCTTTGTTTTTTACTTACTGTTTTTGTGATTTCTTTGCCCTAATGTGTGGATCTTGTGGTTGTTTTGTGAGGTATAATCTCTACAGCGACAAATACGCTAGAATGATCTAGAATTCACTAAGAAGGAAAAGGCATGGATGGAAAAAATGGAAATTAGAAATGCCGAAAGCATAAGAATCATCTAAAATCAGAAATGTAGAAAATGTGAAAATAATCCAGAATAAAAAAAAAAAAAGCAAAAAGCATGAGAGTGATCTAGGACAAAACTAAGATCAGAAACGCAAAAAGTTAAGAATGATTTAGAATAAAAAAAAGTAGGATATGTGAGAATCATCCAGAACTAGAAATATAGAAAGCGTGAGAATGAACTAGGACAAAACTAGTATTAGAAGCGTGAGAAAATTGCTAGAATGATAAAGGGACAATCTAGTATCAGAAGTGCAAAAGCATAAGAACAAATTAAAGCCATATTAGGTATCTCATATGATTGTGTGATTTTTTTAAAAACTTTTACATCATATATATGAAGATTGGGTGTTTAAACAATGTACAACATTTATAGAATGCAAAAATTGAATAATTCAGTAACATATCACTTTGAAGATTCAAAAATGAAGTAGTAAACACTCCACAAACTAACCTTGTTCCTCCTCAAGTGTGAAGGGCCTAGTTGGTCCACACCAAGCTAGCTTTCAAAAGACCTTAATGCTTCTTTTTATGCTAGCAGAAAGCCACTACGTTGTGATAGCTTGTAGTTCTTCTTTGTTCTTATATACCTAACTCAACCCTTGAGAAAATTGAGAGAAAAAACATGAAGAAACATGCAAGAAAAGAATCTACCAAGAAGAAGAAGAAGAAGTTTTTTGTTGTGAAGATTTTTTAGCTTTCTTATTTTTTTCTCCAAGCTTCTAATCCCTCTTAAACATGTATAATGGAAGAATAATAATTGATTTCCACCTCTTAAACCATGCAGCTTTAGTTAGTGACACGTGATAAGTGAATTAGTGGGTAATCCACTAACTCCTAAAGCTTCCATGCATTATCTACTGAACAGAAACTGTTAACAGTATTAATTGAGCAGTCTACAGTTTTTAACTTTTGAGAAACTATTAACCAATCAAGAAAGTAGTCAACAATTTAGTGTTGCATGCTACAAAGTTCTTCCTTTATTTTATATAACACTACTTTTAACTCTTAATGAGAACAAGACCTTCCATTAGCTCTTACTAGTATTGAGAATACAATACAGACCACACATATCTTATTTTGTTCACTTTATTTTTTGGGTGTGTGACTTTCTAGATTCATCGCCAAGTAGGAATCAAGAAACATCAAACTCTTTTTATGTCAATCGAACTTCTCAATCTATTAGAATCTCTCCATTTTCTCAAAACATCTTGACGATCTTGGGTGACGTCTAGCAACATATTAAGATAATCTAAATGGCAATGAAGTAAATACATAGTGAACCTATTTTTGTTGACGATTATTGTGCAATTCAATCATTCCATTACTAACATCTCGATTAAGTGAGAGCTATGAACTGATAAACTTACTTAGTTATATGCTATAGAACTCAGTTGGAGTGATGAAATGACACCTTGAAAACTTCTTTTCAATCATTCCTGCCTTAGGCAAGGACTTATCCTATCACAAAACAACAAAAAACCACATAGGATCTTTACCTCACGATGGAGGTAATGGATCTTTTTTGACAAACACTTGCCTTTGCATATCAGTTGAATGAGACCATACAGTGAATATTCCTATCTCGCAATTGGATAAGTCCATATCACTAATAAATCTCACACACTAATACATAAGACAACCATGTTGCTTCAACTTAGAGGATTAGTTAAACAATCGTAATTGACAACAAATCATTAATCCTTTTAGCCATGTGATTTGTTATCAATGTCACGTTCGGTGCATTGTTCAGCTAGCATTAACCATCCATTTGTTTCCTATAAGCATATCATGTTCTGTGATATGTGAGTTACCACACTTTATCATTAGTGTCACATATACTTTCATGCTTGTCCACATGCTGGCTTGCTCAAAGTCCCCATTCAAGAAAGCTAAGAACTAGGAACTACTTAAAATTTCTTGTACTGAAAAATCTCACCATCATATTCTTAACAACTTAAGAATGAGATTTCCAACAAGAAATCTAGGGATTCATTCATATAAAATTAGAGTCATGAATGAAGGTAAAATTATCATTTATTAAATACAAAGATACATAAAAAAATTTTTCCTTTTTTAAATGTCATCTAAAAACTAGCATTATGCCACACTACTAACAAACCAAAAAGTGAAAGTATAAAAATGATCTAGGATAACCCAAAACCAGAAGCGATAAAAGCGTGAGAATGATCTAGGATAATGAAGACTCTTTAAGATATCCAGGGGTCACTTGGGAACCAACAAAGACTTGCTAAGATGTCCAAGGGTCATTTGTGACTCACCTTAGACACTTATGGATGATCGATGACAACCTACTAAAAAGAATAAAGTACAAGAATCCTTCGACAAGATGAAGTCCTTCAAAAAGATTGAGGAGCAAACCCTAAGGGAGGGACACAAAAAGAAAAGAGCCCTAAAAGCTTATTTGGCTAGGTTAGAAAAATCTCCACATTGAAAACTAGGCAAGAGTTGAAACTACTGTATCAACATTATGGCCTTGAATGATAAGTTCTTAACAACTAGTTGAGGTACTCTTTTTCATAGAGGACACTCAAAAGACAAAGTGACAATGGAATTAATAATGGGTGAGTCCTTACTCTAGAAGGAGAAGAATTATGATATTGATTTCAATACCGCATTTAAGCTTTCAGCAAGTTCAAGTGTCTTAACTTAAATATCAAAATGTTTGTGTAGAGATTATCGTGCACCCTCTGATCGTTTGCTTTCTTGCAGAGTCTTGATGGCTTGCCTTCAAATTCCTCGACAAACAAATTTTATTGTTGTGTCACAACAATAACATTAAGGAAATTAATTATCAAAATTTGAAAATGACAAAATTTTGAAAAATGGGTCTCATATTTGGAATTCTCACTTTCAAAATGAATCCGTTGGTATATAGCTCGATGGGATTTGAAAGAAGCGATGAAGACACAAAATTAAATATGAAAATTGTGATATATGCAAAATGAGATATTTATTGCGTAAAAATATTTATTAATAAATGTTGAGATGAGAAGAAAAAGAGAAATATATATATATGTGTGTGTGTATCTGTGTGAGAGAATAATTTTTATGAAAATAACACGTGTGTGTGTATATAGTCACATATATTCATGGGTGATTACAAATCCCAGGTTAAGCAAAGGGAGCAAAACCTATTGCTCTATGCATGGGGAGATCGGAAATGCATTTAATTAAAAGAGAGTGAAATGATTAGATAAGGAATAAGGTATTTAACGTACTAGAAAGATGGGAAGACAAAAGATTAAGATGGCATGCATGGCTTTGGGTGAGGTTAATTTAGCCTAAATTAAGACTTAAAAAGTGGGTTGTTCATCTCTAACGCTCCATTTGCATGCAGCTCCTAACAAAGAGAATGTGAACATCTTAAATTGTTACAATTACCTTAAAAAAACAGATAGATACATTTAGATGAGACAAATATTTGATCTTATAATGCTTCTCATGACCTAAAAAAATATAAAAAGAATAGGAAAAATGCATAAAAATGCCCTCCAACTTAGTCATTTGCCCTCCCAATTTTAAGGTGGACCTCTTGTGATGCTAAACTTTCAATTTTGGAACAATCACACACCTCATTTGACAAAATTTGACAACATGTTGCGCGTGAGTTACATGTCGTTTGACATGGACCCATTCATTAACCAAGCCAATGAAAGGGCGCCATGTGTGGCATGTTGTACTATGAAGCCGGGTCTCGATGCTGTAATAGAGGAGGGCAGGGTCAGCGATGGATGATGTGGTAGAGGTTGAAGTCGGTGACCTCGGCCTCGTGGAAGAGGAAGGTGAAGACAGGGATGAGGGTGAAGACCCCCGGTGATACTTGGTGTTGTCGATTCAAGAACACAAATTGACATTTTTGTGCTCGGTGCTACTGTTTCCATGCAACACAAATGGATTCAACCTCAAATTTCCCAAGTGTCATCATGGATTCACAAACACAAACTTGGCTGAGCTGTCGTCATGGTTGATTCAACCTCAAATAAGGTCGATCGACAACAAGAAAGGTGAGACCCTGGTGGGTTGGTAGTAAAGAAGCAGAGACCACAATTAGTCAACGACAAGGAAGGCGAGAGGTTGATCGATGGAAGAAAGGTGAGAGGTCAGTTGGCGGAAGGGAAGGCGAGAGGTTGGTCAATAGAGAGGAAGGCGAGAAGTCAGTTGATAATGGTGAGGAAAGCGAGAGGTTGTCAACGACATCAAGGAAGATGAGAGATCATAGGTGCGAGGAAGGAGGAAAAAGGATATGATGGATGTTAATGAAAATTTTAGCCATTGCACGTTTCTTAGCTATGTGTGAGTTTATGCACTATGTTAACTGGACTAAGAGGTGTATGATTGTTACAAAATTAAAAGTTGAGGGGCATAATTATTACGAAATTAAAAGATAAGAGGTATAATAAATCCTACTTAAAATTGAGGGACATTTTTATGCCCCTTTGCCAAAGAATATCATTCTTGATTCAAAAATTATAAATATTATACTTTGTCACAAAGTACAACTAGTTAAATTATTTACCCAAAAAATTGTTTCTTATGAATTTATTTGTAAAAATAAATGATGCATGTATAGAAAACTAACCACATCTCAAATAGAAAATTTGTTTTTAACCCCTTCCCTGAACTTTTTTTTTTTTTACCCCTTTAAGCAAACTAATTATACTTTATACCAACTTCTGCTAGTGCAGTTTCATTGGACAATTAAACTCTATTACAAATGCAGTTTCAGTTTCGATTTCATCACACAATTTTCAATTCAGATTTATCTTAATATGTTCTACTCACAACCACAATCAAAATTGACATCTAAAGTGGCTATATAATATAATTAGTTTGTTTGAATGACTATAAGGTGTAATTAATTTATTTGAGGGGGTAAAAATATTTTTTTTCTATGAAAAGGTTAAAAATCATTGTGTTCATTTATTTTTGATTAATTAGGAATTCCTCCCATTTCAGAAGTGATTTTATAACATTTGACAATTTATAAGCTTTTCTTAAATTTAAACACATTATATTGGAATACTTTAATGACTTATAAAGTTTTAAAAGCACCGGGGGCCTAAAATGTCCTATTCCAACCACTGGATATAGCTAAGTAGGCTCTTATTAAACTGACTTATAAATGGGGTAGATGCATGGTGATTGGCTCTGCTTCTATTCTATTCTTTTCCAACCACCCTCTCCCACTGTCCCACACAACACAAGAAAAGCTCGTGCATGCATGCTATTAATTAATTACTATGGGAATGGGAAACAGAGCTCTTCAGATCATCCACACCCAAAAGCAACAACGCCCCTCAATCTCCACGTATTGATTCTCTTCAGGAAGTGTAGTTAGTTACTCATAGCTGTTTCTTTGTACAAATGTATAGTTAGAATCTCTTCAGGACAAAGAATTGTTTCGTTGTTGCTCCTCTCCATCAGATTTATATTCCTTCTCCTTATTACATTTGATACTTACATGTCTAAAGTTTTGACTTATTTTGCATTTAGGATTGAAACAAAAAGGGGGCAGCAAACAAGAAGGTATTAACTCTCAACCAAGCTGTATCGAGAGATAAGGGTGGTCATGGATCTCTAATTTTTCTATGAGTTCTATGTAAGAAATTTATAAAAATACACATGCTGATCTTCAGCTATTATTTAAATGCAAAAATCATTGCAATTGAATGGATGCTGCGATCAATAAGTCAATTGCACACTGATGGTATATGTTCTCAGATTTGTTCTTGATTGGGAACCCAAATTACTCTCTGTATATGTTTTCAATAAAGAAACCTCCCTCTATTTATAGATTGAGCACGTGCCAATCTTTTCCAAAACTAACCCCATCAAATTGTTTAAATTTAATTTTGAAATGAATTATCACTCCTTAGTTAGTGGATGAATATTAGGAGATTAACTTTTAATTTGTTTAAAGTGTTTATTAAATAAATAAGACTACCTAATAGATAATTACATTCTAGGCATGTTTAGTTTGATTTCCATGAATATTAGTTATTATAAATCTTTGTCCTTACAGTTGTGAATTCATGTGAATGATGGTAGAAAATAAGCCACAAATCATTAAGCAAGGAGAATCTCTTAAGTAAATTTGATATCAGGTGTGTACTCTATCGGTGATGGGAAAATAAACACTCTTTTAGGGTAATAGATGATTACCTTTTTTTTTTTTTTTAAGATTTTATGTTTAGTACCCAATATGTATCCTATGAGTGATAGGATTTTAATCACTCCCTTCAAGTGATGGGTGATTACCTATTTTTTTACTTTCATACTTAGTATGTATCTTGTAAGTAATGGAATTTTAATCACTCCTTCCGAATGGTGGGTAATCAGCCCTATTTTTGTATTTCTTGGCATTAGTACATAGAATAAATCATATGGAGGAGGATAAGATTGGGAGTTTGGTAGATTTCGGGCCTTCGGGTGTTAATTGAGTTTGTTGTGCCTTCGTTTGTGTTGTGTATTCATGTTGATTGAGGGCCGTGATTAATAATTGTGTTGATTGAGACTTGAATTGTCTTTGCTCCCCCCTCTCAAATGTCTCTGGATTTATTCATTAAGTATCCCTCTTCTTGGTGGGTCTATGCTTAGGAATCATTGCAGTTGTTGAACTCTCTTGGAGTGCTTGCCTCTCAAGTCTCATTAATTGTTTCTTTGTGGCTAATAGGTCGGAGAGTGTTTGATTTATATGTAATTGGATTGAAGGATCTTCCTGTTTGCAGAATGGATTGAGAGATCTTCTGTTGTCCCTTGCCAGTTCTATTGCTGCTATTAGTTACATTTTTATTTGGTTTTGAGTTTGTTTGGCTTTTCTTCCGTTGCTTTGTGGCTAAGCCTTCTACCAGGATAGGATGTGGTTCTCTTTTGAGTTTTGCTTTAGTTGTTGGGACATTATTTGGGCAGGAAGTGATCCTTTTTTGTTTATTTATTTGAGTTTGCTTTAGTTGTTTAAGTTTCTTCAATTGTTTAGTTAGTTGTTGATTTATTTAGTTGGGTTTTGGCTATAATTTCCTTGAATTCCTTTTTTTGGTTTTCGATACAGATTTTTGGTTGTGATTTTAGGAAGTCTTTTATCTATTTCTTAGAATTTTTTCATAAGAATTTTATTTTTTTTACCAAAATTATCTTTTATTAGTGATTAATTACGGTCGGTAAAGATGGTGTTTGGTGGTAACTACTACCAGTAAATCTATATTATCAACACTAGAATTACAGGTAAAAATCTATTCCTCATAGTATCCTATTGCCTCTTTGTTGGCATGATGAAAATCTCTAGAAAAACTTTTCTCGATTGTTTTTCTTTGTTTTTATGGTGGTTTTCTATTGTCAGGAAAAACCCAATTGCCTGTAGTGGGAGTATGCTTCCAAAAAGCTTATCAGCTGATTTATAGTTATTGCATCAACCAACTAGCCTACCTTTGGCAAGGGCAAGGAGTCTTTAGGAGAAATTGTGCTTAAATTAGTGAAGTTGACATACATGTACTAGGCTCCTTTATGCTTTCAACCCATTACAATATTTAAGACCCATCAGGGTGAATGAACTTCGTGAGTGAATTCAGCCATGAAGAGCTTTGTTACTTTATTGTTGATTGCCGCCTTCTTTTTGACAAAGAACACTCTGCACTTTCAGACTATTAGCTTTACTTTAGGATCAAGATTCAGCTTATGCACTACTACGTTTGGGAAGATTCTATCACAACTCTAAGGATTCCAAGGATCGATTAGTAAATATAGTAGTAGTAGCCTACTTACATTGCATAATAATTGTAATTTTCTTTCCTTTTTCTATTAGAGGACTTTCTCCTTAGTTATAGGCAGTTAGACTATTTGTTGTATTATACATGGCTTCATGTGAGAAGGCTACTAGGCTATATATAAGCCACAGTTGAGGACGGGTAGGCTATGTTTAAATTGATAATTGAATACTTTGATTTCTTTCTCAAAATTCTCTCAATCTCTCTTGTGTTTCCCTTTGCAACTCTCCCTCGTTTCTCTCTAATCTTTTCCCCTATTTCTATTCTATCCAATTTCTCTCTCTAATCATTCTGTTTTTGACTCTAAACTCCTCTGATTTCTCTCAATTTCCAATCCAACCCTAAGTACATGACAATTGCTATCAGAGCAATTGTTCTTCAATTGTGGTTCATGCAATTTTGATAAATTGATTTCGACAAATCTGGTTGAATTGATTGAGCAGTGATTTGTGGATTTCGATGAACTTTCTTAACCACGACAGAATCTGCGGACTTCAGCTAATGTAGTCCCAGTTTGGAAAGGCAAAAGAAGTAAACCCAACAAAACCAGTTCCAATGGTCTAAGTGAGGATAAATTGGGTGATAGACAAAGCAGATCCAGTAGTAGAATTTAGAACTGGCAAGCATTTTCCAAATTGAATTTTGAAAAAGAGCTGGAGGTTGACGTTGGCCGCAACTTTCTATAAGTATTGCTTGAAATGGAAGGGCAAAGCAGATTTTGTGATTTGGAAGCCAATTCACAGACTACAGTAGCCAATGATTCTCAATTCCAGATAATTCCATAGGTTTCATCACAATCACTCAAGGAAGCCGAGCAACCCAAACGATTCCAGTGCTAAAATTCTGGCGATTTGGCAAAATTTTGGCGAGTTAGTGAAGAAGAGATAGAGCAATCGTTGAACCAGCAAGTGTGATAGTCTACAATCAGTTCAACTAATTGAAGGTTTAGGCAATAATCAGAGTGCGCAGACGAGAAGACGAGGCATATGCAATTCCTAGAATAAAACCTCAGCCTTCGGTTTCTTCTTCTGGTGCAATTCTGATTATTCTGGTGAATTAGGAATTCGAGACAGAGAAGCAACTAGGAGATCCCTAGTTGAATCTCAAAATTGATTTCGATACACAAAAAGGTGAGTGTTGGCTCGGATTTGAAAGAGAAGTAGGACGAATGGCTATTAGTTGGTTCCAACTAATTTTTTTTGCAAAATTCCTTAGTCACGATAGTACTCTGTTGATTAATTTTTGGTTGAATCTCAAAAATTGAGTCCGACGCACAAAGAGGTGAGGTCGGCTAATATTTGAAGCTTGGAATTGGAAGATGACTTGGCCAATTGATTCCAACGCATGAATCTTGATTGTCAAAAATTGAAGGTGATTATGGAAAACCGAGAGCAACAGGCGATCAAGATCAATTCTTCAACTACGACAATCATGGTTGTGAAGGTGACCACTATAGTGATCGATTTTCACTTCTGATGCGATCTAGGGGACTCTAGAAGACCGATCAAGTCCGTGTAACTGTGTGACTTCTTCCGCTCCTACAATAGACTTGACCTTGAAACAGAATAACGACTGCAATTTGTCACTTATTGGATCAATTTCAAAGGTGATTGGGTGAGGTAGTTACAAAAGGGAAGTGTGGCATTTCGAATGGACAGAGCTTTGGGTTCTTGGCCTGTGGCGTGTCCCACTCGTGAGATTTCTTCCATGACGGGTAAAGCACACATGAGACCATGGGAGCCTTAATTGTAGCAAAAGAATGCTACATTTTCAGTAGGATGTCCTGCACATGAGGCCATGGGAAGCAGTGCACACATGAAATGAGTGAAGCCTAACTTGCAGCAGAAGAATGCTGCATTTTTTAGTTGGAGGTAGATATCATGAAGAGTTTGGCCCGAAGCCATAGGCATCGAAAAAGAAGTTTGATAATGAGTTTAGCTAATTGGAAAAGGAAACAAAAAGAGTGATACATGAATCGAGTGTGGAAATAGGTTGTGTGCTACGCGAGCAACTGTAGGTGTTTGTAAGGATGTTGACTAAGAGATATAACGTCAGTTTTCTCGCTAAATTCTTTGACAAACCCAAAAGGAATGTTGCAAATGACCGCTCCGAAAATTCTAACCAGAAGATGATTGATTCAGACAATCAATCATCAGGATTGAGTTACCGTAATAGAGGACTCTTGGAGGAGAAAATTGTTAGCAGTGAGCTTCTGAAATATTCCAATGAACAAAAAGAATAAGATGTTGCTGGGCTACCGACAGGGGGTTCGAAAATTCTGACAGAAAAAGTAATTAAGGTTGTTTTGTAGCTAGAGGAAGAGCTAATACATTTGGATATGCCTAATGAAAGCTGGCAGGGAAAAAATGAAGGGTTATTGAGGGGATTGACGAAGGAACGAATTTCCTTTACGTTACCGTGGGTGTCTAGCCTAATATATGGAGAATCGGCTAACGTGGGGGATGTGTTTTTAGGTAAAGCTAAGGATTCTTTGGCTAGAGTTAATTAAAATAGGCAATGAGAAGGTGAAGACAACACTAGCTAGACGATATCTTACCACCAACATAAAAGACTCTAGCACTGAACAATATGATGGTGTTGCTTCCATTTCAAAAGGTGCAAGCCAAATTGCAGGTGTAACAGAGTATAACCTTTTTTATATGTTTACATTTATCTCAGATTATCTTTTATAATATAGTGTTGTGTTTCCATATTGTACTTGTTGGTTTCACCATGTCAACTAAGTTATGGAACACAACTATATCAATTATCTTCATTCACCACCATCTCATGAAATTTCTCCATGTGAAGATGGTGTTCAAACTTCATTTCATCATTACTCCGCCAGGGGATATTATCCACTGCCGGTCCCAAGCCCGGATAAAGGAGGAGGGTTGCGTTAGGTAGCCGACAGCCAGCGTAAAACCTAGTCGGATCCAAATATGAATTCTAGACAAACTATCTGTTGGGATGTAACCCACATAGAGGTCTAGAATTCATATAGCCAACCCCACATAGTGGGATAACGGCTGGATATGTATGTATGTATGTATATCTTTTATAATATAATAACTCTAGCTAACTTTCTAGTCATACAGTTTGTGGATAAAACCATATGCTGAAGACTAGGGATATTCTTGCTCATTCAAACTAATTCAAAAATACATCACATGGCTATTTACAGTTTGTTATCCTAACAAGGTGCAAACCTCTTTTCAGTGTTGGTGGTAACAAAGGTAACTAAAGCAGGGGTTTTAGGGGAGCAGGGCACACTTGCTGAAAAGAGAGATGTTGATTTCTCTTTCAGCTAGGGGAAATCTTCTATGAGTTATGACCCTGATAATAGTTCTTTCCACCAGCAGTAGATTCAAAGTTGTGAGGAATGTTGGAAGCCGGTTGTGGTTGGGGAAAAGCTAAGGGAGATGGCGGAAGAAGTTAAAGGTTTTGCTGATGGGAACAAAACTTCTACTGTTGTGTTGGTTCTTCCTCTAACTAGAAATTTTGAATGCTTGTCTATTGCATTAAAGGATGAGTAAATGGTTGGAGAACTAGTTGGTAAACCCTTTGGGTTCAAAATAGCCAATATCGAAGATGATGAGAAGAGGGGAACATATGCGGTAACTAGTCAGATGTGTGAATTTCAGAATGATCATCATTTGGAGGCTATAGGGTTGTAGGTCTTAGCTACTACCTATGGCAGGGAGTGACTAAATTCATTAAAGGCACTTGATGTGGACATATTGATAGGTTTTGGCACTATACTGGATCCTCAGACCGTGAGTACCAGTAATATTGATTGGGTAGCTATTGTAAAACCATGGGAATGGTATATTACACCTTGAAGGTAGATGCATAATTGATTGCCATTTTATGAGCTGTGGTGCTAACCTATGGTTTTGTTCCAGTTGATGAGAACATAAGGGCAAACAGGAATAGGCCTAGATGCAGAAAGAGAGCAAGAGGATTAAACAAGATGGAGAGAGCTAGTATTGGATGAAGAATCAGCGATGCAATCGTTATAAGTTCTGGGAAACAAGAACTCTCTCAAGAAGTAAGGAATTGTCACAACTCTAGGGATTCCCAAGGATCGATTAGTAAGTATAGTAGTAGCAGCCTATTTGCATTGCACAATAATTGTAATTCTCTTTCTTTTTTTTGTTATAGGACTTTATCTTTATCTATAGACAGTTAAGCTATTTGTTGTATTGTACATGGGTGCATGTGAGAAGGTTGTTAGGCTATATATAAGCCATAACTGAGGATGGGCAGGATTATGTTTGAATTGATAATTGAATACTCTAATTTCCGTCTCAGAATTCTTTCAATCTCCCTCCTATTTCCCTCTGCAACTCTCCCTCGTTTCTCTTTAATTTCTCCCCCATTTATGTCCAATTTCCCTCTCCAATCGTTTTGTTCTTAACTCCAAACTCCTCTAATTTCTCTCAGTTTCCAATCCAACCCTAGGCTAAACCCTAGGTACATGGATATCATATGAAAGTGGTTGCATACCTTTTAAATAGGTCAACTAAGTGTTGTTGAATATCTTCCAACAATGTTATGCCCACTTTGACAACTTTCTTGAGTTCAGCTTTGTTAAGGAGGACTAAGACCATGATAATAATATGTATTCCTTTAAAACATTGGCTTTTTTTTTTGCTTACTTCTTGCTAGGCTACAATCTCGTGCCATATTTTGATCTTTGATTATAGTTTCTACACCAAACCTTATGGGGAATTAGACAGGTGTAAAGTTGAGATAATAGGTTCAAGACCATTCAAGGTAGGCCTCCCAAGGATAACATTGTGCATGCTTGGGGCCTTCACTACTATGAAATTTGTCATAATCTTTCTTCAAGAAGGTTTTTCCTTACCATAAGTGGTAATGAAATCACCCTTTTTGGGGTGACTAATTAACCATTGAAAGGCGAAGGTGTGCCCCAAATTTAGTTGTTTGAAGGCTTTATAGAATTGAATGTTGAAATACCAAAATCAATTAGAATGCAAATTACCACATAGTTGTCTATCATCATTATCCCAATGATGGTGTCTTTGTGGGATAATGTGATGTCTTTAAGATCTTGCTCCATAAAGGTGATTACAAGCCTTTGCTTTGTCCATGGTTTCATAATTGCTACCAAGACTTTGCCAACGGAGATTAAGTGTTTTACCCTTGATCTTTCACTTATCAAGGGTCCTTAAAGGATCCTATAGTTGGTCCCTACATCTTCAGTTGGTTCCAAAGGTCTTCTTATTCTGATTGTATTTCTTTCCTACTATTTGTTAAAGGGCTAAAAGGTTGAACATCAAATTTTCTATAGTATCCTCACTGAATGAGAAATTCTATTTCTTTCTTTAGCTCATGACATTCATTTGTTTGGTGTCTCTTTTGTCTATCAAACTCACAATACTTGGTTATGTCTACTTTCATGCCTTTGCGTTTAATTGGTATTAGCTAATTGATTCACCTATCACTACTAATTTCTACAAGGACCTCAGATAGAGGCTTATCAATGGAGGTAAAAGATATTGACCCTCGATCTTGAGGCTTCTGAAGTTCAAACTTCCATCTTTTGAACTTTTTCCATGGGCATGAGCATTTGACGCATCGCTTATCCTTTGGGGATGATTCTTCATAGGTGACATTGGCCTTTTCCTTTGCATACATATATTACCTAGCTTTGATAATATATTTGACTCATTCTTGTTCAAGAAGAATCTAAACCTAGTTTGCTCGAGTGCATCTATGATGACAACTATGACCACCGTATCTTCTTGTTTGTCAATGCCAACAACTTCTACTTGAAATCGGGTGATAAACTATCGTAGGGATTCATTTGGTCTAAGCTTTACTCGAAGCAAACAAGAACTTGTTTTCTTTAGGGCTCGATCACATTGGATCCAATTTTTGAATTGATTTGCAAGTTGTTTAAATTTGGTACCTTCAAGGATGGTGTCGAACCAATTTTTTGCACCGCCGTGTAAAATTTGAGAAAAGTTTTAACAAAGCATAGCATTAGATAAAAACCTAGATTGCATGGGGTCACAATCTTAATGAATGGTTCATTTGGGTCTTATGTTCCCTTAAAGATTTTGAACATGAGACAATTGAACTTGGCCAAATTGCCCCAAAATCACCCTTGAGGTAAGTTGGAAAAGCTATTTCAATGCCTAAGTCAGACATGGAACAATAGCAAGAATCAAATAAGACAATTAAATATTATAATTGAAAATGCTTACCTTGGAGAAGAGATTCTCCTTTATTGAAGTAGTTTAGAAATAACCTTTTTGTTTAAGATTAGGTATCCCTATGAAATATCATTTAGGAATAATGATCTTAGACGAATTTGAGAAAATTAAATTTATCTTTGAAGATCATTTTTCCAATATTTAGGGAAAGGAGTTTATCCTAAATTTATTACGATTTATGTTAATTGCTAGATTAAATGAAGTAATTATAAATTGTGATAGATCCTATTGCTTAATTCTATAAAAGAAACCCACTTAAATAAAGTACTTCAACCCTAAATAGAATTAGTTTGCATTGAGTAGATCCTTTCCAGTCGAGATAGGACAAATTTTTGCAAACTTCATAAGATATTTAGTAATTAAATTATAGTAACGTACAGTAAAATATGAATGTGTTTTATAATTAATATAAATATATTTTACGTCTTATGGATACTAAAACTGTTGTGACTGTCAACTTACTAGGATTGTGAACTCGAACTTAACAAGTAATGCTATATGGATGTATATATACATATATGATTTTTCCAGAGGCACACTTGTTAAAGTGTATTTTATTTTTATTATTCAAACGTTCGTAATAAATATATTATATTTTAAAACATTTTATCAATCAATGTGAGAATTTAAATATTAAAAATAAAGTAAATTAAATATACTTTAACGAGTGTTTTAAGTATGCTGGTTAACAAAATCCTATATGCATATAAGGTAACACTAACTATTATCTTAAGTCAATAGTTAGGCACTGATAAGTATATTTTATTTTCAGATAAGATATATTTATTATATTTTATTTTTAACGTTCAAATAATTTTATTAATTGATTAAATAGTTTAAAACATGATATATTTATCATTAATTAACATAATTATTTAAATATTAAAAATAAAATATAATAAATATATATTATCTAAAAATAAAATACATTTGTATGATAAAGAAGACTTATATATGTTTGATTTACGAATGAATTGAGATAGTAATTACATATGATGCACGAAAACTTTTCGAGAGTACCGTTCTAGCATTTTCGAAATACCAATAAATATTTTCGGGCTACTTTTACAATTTTATAAACTTCTCGTGGTCATTTCGTAATATTAGAAAAAATATAATAAAGATGAAATTTTTTCGTCTTTAATTCAAAATTTTTAATTTTTCTAGAATTCATTTTCAAAATTTGTTTGAATATATTATAAAATTTATGTTTATTTTTAAATTAAATAAATATTTTTTTATTTCGTATTTGTTATTTGTTTTCAACTCATATCGTATTTATTATCGATTTCTGTGTTAATGTAATTTATGTAATTACAATAAAATAGATAACAATTATATCTTGGATCAAATATCGCGTCACCCTCCTACTACCTACTACCTACCTGCTGGCCGGGGCGGCGACAATTTAATTACTTTGCTGATTTGATTCGACGGTTGCTGCATCGGCAAGTAGAACGAATGAGCGCCGTGCACTAACCCATCTCTAATTAACAGCAAGTAGAATGAATGAGCGGCGTGCACTTACCCATCTCTAATTAATCATCATCCATTGAATTGAAGTAGTCTGCTTACTGTTTGCGTGTGTGAGAGAGAGAGAGAGAGAGAGAGAAAGAGACAGAGAGAGAGATTGCGATGTTTTGTCTTGGCAATGGGCCATGGGGGCATGGTAAGCATTCTTCATAACTATCAACATCCATATTTAAAGAGAAGAAGAGCGTCATGCTAATGCTATGGTTTCTTCACTTCACTTACCCAGTTACTTTAAAGTTTTGAGTTTTGATCAGTTTATAATAATGTAAAAATATATTTATTTATTAAATAAAAAACTATCGGAATTAAAAATTATATTTGAAAATGAAAAGTCAAACAAAGTTTATATATAAATTGGATAAGTTGTAAGCTTTATTTTTGTGAATAAAAAATAATGCATGCACCACACCACACCAGCAGCCCGGCCCCCACGTACGTACAAGTCAGCGTAACGCTGCTTTTAATCTTCATTCAACCCTTATCCATAAGTAGAATAGTACTAACACGTTATCTGTGAGCCCATAATTAATTATTAACCTTCACCTACGCTTGCCCATCCTTTTGGTTCACAAAACAACGAAGAAGTTTCCTAATTAGCACTCTGATCATCATTTTATCAGAAGTGGCATATATATATATATATATATAATTCAAAAAGGAGATAGAGATTACCTTACCTTACCTTTACGCGTTAAGAGATAAGTGAGCGAATAAAAGGCTTATTGGGTGCAAACACCTGACACCGTAATGGTGGGAATGCACGCAAAAAAAAAAATGATATTTGTTTACTTAATTTTAATGGTGGGGTACGAACTTTGCTCTATAAATTTAAATTTTACCCACCAAATTAGGGTGCAGTTGTCGACAGCTGAGAATAGATTCAATCTCCAGGGTGACTTAGCAAAGAAGGAAAAATAAAAAATTATCACTATCTAGGGTTCATCCTTCCTAATTTGGTTTTGAATATTATGTATCTCTACCACTTTTTGTTAGAGTTTATGCTCATTAAGCCATCAATACATTTTTCTTTTAGGTCTAACGGACGATCAAACGTCAGGCTCTATTTATTTATAAATTTACCTTTTAATATTTTTTTAAGGAAGAATAAATTATTGTATCATGTGTCTGATCAATCATAGTGTGTCATGTATCCCGCACAAATCGTAAGATGACACGTGATCTATTCACTCTTCTATTATCGGGAGAAGTAGTTTACGCTCGAGATATCCTATTCTATAGTACCAAAATATTGGGAAATGATATTGACAAGCAAGAGTGGATCCCAACATTAATATTAAGGAAGGGAGGGGGTTTGGGGATGTGGGTCTCACCTCCACTTCCATGGGCCCATGCTCACCCCTCACAAATTGTCTCAACACGCGACTGAGCGAGCGACCGAGGGCGAACAAATCAAGCATAAACATATAAAAAAATATGGCCAAAAAGCATAAAAATCGCAAACATAACCAGTAATATCTAGATTTAGTTGCCAATCGAAAGAATCACAAAAGAGAAAACATACCAATTGTACAGATTCAAGCTCGAATGAAGTAGATTTGGGTGTTAACCACACTACTATAGCAAGCGAAAGTGAGAGAGGTAGCGAGCAAGAACAAGGATGAGAGTAAGAGAAGTAGCAAATGAGAGTAAGGGAGAGAGAAGGGTTTGCAAAAAGGAAGAAGGAGAAGGGCTTGGCGATTTGTAGAGGCTAGAGGAGGTGGGCACTGATTATGATGGGCTACAAAAACATTGGGTGGGCTGAACCATGGGTTAGATCTAGTTGGGTTGGGCTATTATTAAAAAATTATTTTTTTACTTTATAAATTTAAATTTGTTTGTGGGCTTCATCCCATGGTAGGTCACACGTAAATCTACTCTTGTTGACAAGGATCTCGTTTGACAATGTGTCGGAGAATAAGTGTACCGAGGATCTTGCGGCACTCAATCGTCGATGATTTGACATATAAAGGATAAAATCTCACTAGTCTCTTTGACATTTTTACTTACGTGAGCCCTATAGTGTTTATCTTAACTCTTTTTTGAGTACTAACTTATTCATTAAAGACTATTATGAAGGAGCAAGGCCCCACCCTTACTAGAGTCTAACGCTCGGTGTACTAAGTGAACTTCCCAAGCAACATCACTTGCAGCCCACTGTGGGCAATTAATCAAGCTACTATTAAAGAACAATTTCTGTCAAGTTTGAGTATGTCACTTTTTACCTGTATATGTTGCTAACAATATTGCTTCAACTCATTCACTATATATCCTATCATGCAAGGTAGTGCAATGATTCATTCCTACAGATTCATGGAAAGCCCATTTTTGTCCCCCACTATATGATTTAACAATTGAAGAGGTATTGAATGCAAGGCAAGAAAATACAAGGGCGAAAGCTAGCAACTCTTGTATTAATTTCTAGCTTTTTTAGAGTATAAACCATTCACTTGCTCCTAATTAAATCCCCACCCTTAGCTATCAAATTGAAGAGAACTTGGGCACTTTTAAAATCCAATGGCAACTGGGAAACAAAATAAAAACCATGGCCCTTAATTAGGAATACCCTTAAAGATAATGATGGGTTTAAATAATAAAATTCCAAACGATCAACATTCCAAACCAAATATCAACAAGAGGGATGATGGCGTAAAACACCAAGGGTGGAGATCAATGATGATCGTTCAAGTTAGGTTCTTCCTTTGTGTTTTTCAAGTTTGTTGTTCTAATTTCTCATTATTTCGTTGTGTTTAATTATTGTTTCCGTTAATGGGTTTAACTATTGTTGTATGTAATTCTTTGAATTTGTACTAAACTGACCAATATTGTAAGTTTATGTACGAAAGTACATTTACCAAATTGACTAGACACCAAAAGTATCTTAAGACAAATAAGAGAAATGTAAGATTTGATTAAGACAGCAATAACAAATGTTGTAACCTCTAGTACCTATCTTTCAACCCTGGTTTTCAAAGATAGGGTTGGTTAAATGCACGTTATAATCCATATTAATCAATATTATAAGGTAAAACAAATATACAGACAAACAAAGAGATTATTATTCATAAAGTCATTCACACTAGTTGATTCTAATACATAAAAAAATTACTAGAATTTGCCTCGAAGAATAACTAAGAAGTTGACAATTGAGATCCTTACTCTTGCTATGACACCAGAAACCTCTCCACATAACTTCCAAAATTGAATGGACCAGATTTTTACGTACACTATAAACAATTAAATTATCTAGTTAAACTTTTTTCAAAAAAATTAAGATTTTGAATAGTCATTGAATTAGTTACCACATCCTACTGGGGGGAGGTAAATTGTTTTAGCATAGCCTACCGGGGGGGGGGGGGGGGGGGGGAGGTAAATCATTTAAGGCAGCACTGGGTGGAATCCACTTGGAGGTGCCAAGAGCACAGGGAGGAATCCACCCGGAACCCCCAAGGGCACTTGAGTGGAATCTACTTAGAAGTCACTTTTATAGGGAGGAAATGGCCTCCCAAATTAATTCTCTGCTCCGATAAGCGGCCTTCCATGAGGCCTACTTATTCTCAAATGACTCCCTAGGTCACCCATTATTTCGGAGGGATTCCTTTAATGCCTATTTAACAATTATCCTCGGTTGAGCCTGACATGTGTCCTCCCAAATGCCATCAATTCGTGTGCATATAAATACCGCACTCTTTAGTACAGAAGTGGATTCCACTTTTGGCAAATTGGCATCATCTACTTTGACTCATACTCTACACACTATGCACTAGGAGGGATCTCAGTGTCCACTTGGAGTAATATTTCTCTTCTAGTGTTGACTTAAGTATCCGAGGGCATGCGTGGGTAAAGAATCTCCGTGTGGCTTCTAACTTGTGGTTGTGCTCTCAGTTCTTCCTGGAGCACAAAAGTTCCACCAAGGGGTCCTCAGCTCATTATCAGCAACTCACTCAGAGCCACTTTTCCTCTTCGAGTAAGTCTTTCTCCTAGAGCCTCATTTTCTCCAAGAGTAGGTCTTCATCCCGAAGCAAGCCTTTCTCCGAGAATGAGCCTTCCTCCGAGAGGACACTTTCCATCTGAACCAAGCCTTCTTCCCAGAGGACACTTTCCACCAGAGTAAGCCTCCTTCTCGGAGCACACTTTCACTAGAGCAAGCCTCCGACTTGGAGACAGTCGTGGAACAAGTTCCTTATAGAACCTAATTGCATCTTGAGAGGGAGAAACCCAATAGCTAATCACCCTGCTCTGCCAAGATCGAGACAATCCCAACTCATAAATCTTAATTGTTATATTTTGGGAACAATAATTTGGGGTCATTTGTGGAAAATTGACAAGAAGCCATTATGAATGGTGAAAGTAACCAAATCTGCCTATGTCGGCAACCAGCCTAACAGCTAGTGAAAAAGTACTAAAGTAGGAGTTGTTTCTCTCGAGGAGCATGATAGCGTCAACTGGAGCACTGCATCATCGAAGGCCTCACTCAAACCGTCTCATTGGAGTTGGAGATCAACCTAAGTAAGGAAGGGCTCCCTTAGAAGCACACCTTACTTCACCTGCCAAGGGAGCAAGAAATCTAGATAGCTAGATGTATTCCCAAGGAAACAGTTGGCAAGTAGCCCTAACCTCTCAACACAAGATATAGTTCCTCGTAGGAATTTTGAGAATAGGCTCCCATGGGCACTTATCAGCCCTAAGGATGAGCCTAGTTGGTGCCGCAGAAGCCTTAGGCCTTTTGAGGAGTGCCCCACCCACCGTGCTATTGGTGGAATATGAGAAGCTGAAGAGGAACAATGATGAGAACTTGAGGGTGGTCCAAAATTTAACTACCTTGTTGCACAAATTGTTGTCTCATACCAAGCTACCACCATCCGTTAGCCACTTAGCCACTAGAAGAAACATAATGCAGTCACCTAAAAGAGAGGAGTCTGCACCTCAATAGGCCCATCAATATGCCTAGCCACCAAGGAGTTCAGCGAGAGGATTCTCAATTCCCTTCCTGTGCACCTATTATGCAACGAGTGCTAGAAGAGAGACGCAGGCGTACATGGAAAGAAGTTGCTTGTGAAGAGACTATAGAAAGCACCCCATGGAAGAGGAATGAACGTTCTGAGCAAGCCCTTTGCCTATAGCCCCCCATAAAAAGTATAGCTGAACAGAGCCCCATAGGGGCGTCAGACGTAAAAATGATAGTAGTAGAGATTCTGGAGTAGAGAAAAGTAGTAACGACTTGAGAGTAGGTAATGAACAAGAAATCCCCATTTACAGATAAATTGTTCAAGTGCCCTGTGCGACCATGATTTAAGCTTTCTGCAGTTACTAGCCTATTTTGGGAGAGGGGATCCAAGCCAACATGTGCAGAGATTTAAGTCTCTCGCTTTCTTACACAGTTGGGATGATGCTACTATGTGTCACACATTCACTCTTACCCTGGTTGATCAGGCACATGCATGGTTCATCAAGCTACCTAGTAGGAGCATTGGCTCATTTGGCTAGTTGCAAAGAGAATTGATTGCTCCATTTGCAATAAATGTCCCTAGAAAGAAGGACCCCACTTACTTGCTAAGTGTCTAGTAGAGACCAAATGAATCATTGAGGCAATATGTTGATTGTTTAAGAAGTGCCATTCGGAAGGCGCAGGATTTGCAAGTTATCATAACTGTGGCAGTACTACTTTAAGGGACTACATTCGTGCCTTTAACAAAATCTCTAACTTTTGACCAGCCGTCCTCTTTGGTAGACCTTCTCACCCAACTAATAGATATTTAGTCCAGATGGAGATTTTGAACACTTTTGGCCCCCTAAATACAATAGAATCAAAGAAAATGGAGAGACCGATTGATAAAGGGCCCAATAGATTAAAAAAAATGGCTTGGCAAGCGAGGGAACTCGCCAGGTTCCAATTTGAGACATATACGCCTTTCTAAGATACCAGGGCTTCAATTGCACATATTGGTTTAAACAAGTTCCTGCCCTACTTCGATCAACCACAAGGAATGAACCAAGAAGTTTTCTACAAGTTTCGTGAATGTGTGAGCCATCACACCGAATAATGTCGTGAGCTGAGGGATTAGATTAAGTAGTTGATTTGACAAGAAAAGTTGGACCATTTCATATTGGAGAAGTCTAAACAATAGCTTGACTAACAGTAGGGATAAAGGCAAAGACAAAGGGGGCAATAACCCAGACTTGGCCAAGGTAACCAGAAGGGTCATGACAATCAGAATCGAAGAAGAGGAAAGGATAATGAAAATCAAAAGAGAGGTGACATAGTGCCGGAACATGAAAGGAATGATAACGAGCCTACCTAAGAGAGGATCTATGTAATTTTAGGAGAAGAAACCATGGTGAGAGACTCCTCAGCAGCATGGAAGGCATATGCCTGTTGGGCACTGCATGTTGACTCGGTGTCCCAAGTAAAGAAGGACGAAGACCCCGTCATTTTTACTCTAGAGGATCAAGGTGATGTGTTGATGCCACACGATGACCCTTTGTAATATCTGTGGTGATTACCAAGCATACCATTGAAAGAATTCTTGTAGACAATAGAGCTTGATTAATCTCCTAAATTAGAATTGTTTTGAGAAGATGTTCATCACCTATGATCGTCTGAGGCCCATTACTTCCCCACTATATAACTTTATTGGCAAAGCAATACCCGTCATGGGGTTAGTTTAGCTCGCAATTACTCTGGGCACGTATCCCTAGAACATGACTTGACAAGTAAATTTTATGGTAGTCAAGACACATTCCCCCACCTACAATGTGATTCTAAGGAGATCATTTATTAACAATAAGTGGGTGGTAATATCACCTGGGTACTTATTGATGAAGTTCCCCACTCCACAAGGAATCGGGCATATCAAGGGGGGACAAAAAAAAAAGACTGAGTTTGTTATGTCCTGTCTACAAGGAGAACCAAAGGGAATGCAGTAGCCATTTTAGAGGAAACCTTGGTAATTAGTGGCCATACTCAAATCAACATGAAGCCTCACCCAGTTGAGACCTTGGAGGGTATTCGATTGTTTGAGGATGACTAGGAGAAGTTAGCACACGTTGGGAGTCAGCTTCTTCCCCAAGGTTACGTAATGCTGAGTTTCCTGGATGCCTTCTCTAATTACCACTAGATCAGTATGTATTTTCCATGCTTTGAAAAGACGACGTTTATTACAAAGAAGATGACTTATTGTTGTATGGTAATGCCGTTTGGGTTAAAAACAGCAGGGGCTACTTACCAAAGCATGGTAAATAAGATCTTCAACGACTTGATAGGAGACCTGATGGAGGCATATGTCTACGATATGATTGTAAAGAGCCTCCACCATGCATTGCATGCTAAAAATCTTTCCTGAGTGCTCTCTGTCTTTTCAAAGCATAACATGCAGTTGACCCTTGGTAAGTGCACCTTTGGGGTCTAGTTAGGAAAAGTTTTAGGGTATATGATCACGCAATGAGGGATTGAAGCCAATCCTGAAAATTTTCAGGCAATCATAGATATGCAGTCTCCATCATCTATGAAAGAGCTACAATGATTAATTAGTCGACTAGCAGCCCTAGGGCGATTCTTGTAAAATTTCGTTGAGAAGAGCTTGCCCTTTTCCAAGTCCTAAAGAAAGGGAAGAACTTCCAAAGGAGTGGAAAATGTGAAGCAACTTTTCATGACTTGAAATCCTACCTCAAAAAAATCCCTCAGTTGACAAGACCCAACATTGGGGAGTCTCTTTATTTGTATCTGGGAGTTAGTCATGGTCAGCGTAGTCTTGTTAAAGAAAGAAGATCACATAAATCGCCCAATTTATTATGTGAACAAGGTGTCACAAGGCACCAAAACCCAATACCCATATACAAAAAAGTAGCCCTGGCACTTATGATGACAGTTAGAAAGTTGAGGTTGTACTTCCAAGCCCATATAGTGACTGTTCTGACTAATCAGCCTTTGCACCATGTTATACAAAGACCTGAATGCTTTGGCAGGTTAACAAAATGAGTAATTGATCTTAGTGAGTACAATATCCACTTTTTTAATACCCTATGTTTGTATGAGGTTGCCACGTAATTTAAGCAAGTTTAGAATACAGAAAAATTGGCTTAATAGTAGTTGTAAGTACCGAATTGTCTGTAAGGAATGCCTCGGAGTGAAATTGTCTAAGAAAAATTATATGATCTCGATGAGCGTTTCGATATAAGATTTATGGTAACGAAAGAAATTGGATTGGGAACGATTTTTGGTACAACTAAAATGCAGTTGCTAGTTAGGCTGCAAAATCGAATTGTCGTAGGGGACTTTTGAGAAGTCAACGAAAGCCTGTGGCAGGTCCGATTTTTCGTAATGAGCAACCCTTCAGTGGTTCGGGATGAAACGATAGCCCGGTAAGAATACTGGGGCCGAATAATCATTATCGAGTAATTTTGAAGTTATTAATTTTGCATTTTCGATCTTGTAATGCAAATTAATTTGAGGTTTAAGGGCATAGTTGCAATAAAGAAATTACTCAAGTGAAATTAAGAAGAAAATTGGGGTTTATGTGTAATTTTCTATAATTTAATAGTTTAATATATAATTATATATATATAAATCAATGCATGCACAGGCACTTAATGGCCACGCCTCTGCAAGTTTAGAAAGCTTTGCACTTACTAAGGGATGGGTCGAGGGATGGCCAAGGCAATTGGGTGCGTGGTGTTGCCTATAAATAGGACTAAGAAGTAGAGGCAAAATGAGGAAATGAAGATGGAGAGGAAGTAGCAAGCAAGTGGAAGCCATGGTCAAGCGAAGCAAGTGATTGATCGGAAGAAGCAGCGAGAAGGTGGAGAGATCGAGAGGAAGCAATGGATGAAAGCAACCGTAACGAAGCTGGAAGTCTATGATGGAAGCGCTGAAGGTCAGTAATGGCAGCCATGGCAGCAAGCCGAGGCCATGGCAGCTCGGTCAAAGGCGATAAGGCAGAGCAGCGACGGCCATAGCGAGGCCGATGGTGGTTGGTGCGGTGGCCGATGAGGTCTGTGGTGGTTGTCGGGTGCGAGAAGGAGGACTGGCGAAGCTGGAGTTGCGGCTATGGCAACCGCAAAGCTGCTTTGTAGCGGTTGGCCAGGAACGCAACCAGCGTTGGGGGACGTATGGCGGCCACCGGCAAGGTTGGGTGAGTCCGGTGAGGGTGGCCACGGCCGGCGTGGGCGGCGGCGGTCACATGGCTAGTGTGCGCGGGAGTTGCAGGCATGGGAAAAGGAAGAAGAAGGTGGAGAAGAAGAGAAGAAATAAAGGAGAAAAAGAAAAAAAAAGAAAAGAGAAAATGAAAAAAAAGGAAATGAATATTTATTAATATTTCAGATATTTTGGGAGAGAAAATGGTTTGGTCAGGTGTTTCGAGGATGTGGCACGCATACCAAGACAGCCTAAGAGGCTAAGTTAAGGTAAGTAAAATTCCCTAGAAAATTTTAAAAATTTGAGAATATTATTTTATGAATTT
The DNA here is from genome assembly GCA_036245055.1 of Diospyros kaki. Taxonomy (NCBI): domain Eukaryota; kingdom Viridiplantae; phylum Streptophyta; class Magnoliopsida; order Ericales; family Ebenaceae; genus Diospyros; species Diospyros kaki. Next base: position 30,198,251 of record BSEG01000012.1, read on the forward strand.
TTATAGTGAAATATTTGAGAAATATTTAGTTTGGATTTATTGAGAAAAATAGGAAGAAATAAAGAGAAAAATAAAGAAAATGCAAGAAAATTTTGATGCTTAAGTTGAAGTGACTTGTGCAAATTTTGAGGTTGGCACGCAAATTGATGCGATGCACGTATTTTGAGGTAAGGCACGAATATCGAGGTAGCCCAATAAGCTTGAGAAGGTAAGTGGTACTTTCCAACTGGATTTAGTTCTATAGAAAATGCTTAATTTCTAAGTAGTTCAACCCAAACCAGATTTAAGTAAATGATTTTGTCATGTTCTCATATCTTGTTATGAATATGTCATGTAGATTACATTTGCATGTTATGAAATGCATATGTACACGTTCATATCATTGATCACGCGCATTGTATCCGTAGGGAGTACGAACTGGCACCGTTGCTTTACCAAGGGTGCCCCCATACATCCCGGCTTCGAAAGAGGTGGCCGCAAAAATGGTGTGTAGCATAAAGGGTGCAATTGACCCTTAAGATGAAGTAAGACATTGCATACATGCATGATAAAACATTTTGTTCCCTTACTTAGATTATTCATCATCTAACTTGGGTTTGCCCCTGGAATATTTAAACATTCCAGATGAAGATTGTAGCAGATACGAGGATGAATGAGACATGAAATGGCACTTAGCAGAGTGCATGATGAATTGTATGTATGTTATGTAGCCCATGTATTTAAGTTCTGCTACTTTGAATTCTGAACCTTGTGAGAAATAATGATGTATAACCCTATTTAAGGTTAATGTTAGTTGAGAACTTATGTTTTGTATTAAGTTATGTTGAGGAACGATGATATAAGAACTGATTTATGATTAATTTTAAGATCTCAGGTTCGATTCTAGCTTCCGCAATTTGATGTGTATAATGATTCTCTTTCGAGAAAATGTATGGAAATTTTGGGATAGATATGAGAAATGAAATGATTGAGCTTTAAGTTTGAAAGAAAAAAATTTATTGTCCCAAAATTATCCCAAATTATAATGCGCTCGAGAAAACGGGGCATTACAACTTTGAACTGTGAAAGGTCATCAAGGAGTAAGATCTTGCTGACTTCACAGTGGAATGTATAAATGCCCTAGATTCTATTTTGGCAATATTGATGGAACGGGTACTTTTTGTTGATGGAGCTTTGAATTCAAAAGGGAGCGAAGCAAGGATTGTCCTAATCTCTCCCAAGGGACAGGTCATGGAGTATTCATTGGGGTTCACCTTTTTAGGCTCCAACAATACCACTGAATATGAGGCCCTCATCGTAGGCCTCAATTTAGCTAAAAAGTTAGAGGTGTAGAAGCTTATCGTGCTTAGTGACTCACAATTGGTGTTCTAACTAGTGCATGGACTCACTCACGCTTTCACAAGGTTTGAATTGATCCAAGTCAACTGCTCATCTAACTAATATGCCGATGTTTTATCAAAGTTGGCCTCGCAAAAGATATGTCGGGGCAATTGATTCATATGGAGGTTCTGTAAGAGCTCATCACAAAAGAGAGCATTGAGCCCAAGGGCGCTTATCTCATAGCCACAGTGAAAGACTAGAGAACACAAATAATCCGCTATCTCCTTACGGGGGAGCTATTAATGATCCCTTTGAAAGCTATACAGTTGAAAACCTAAGTTCCTCGCTTTACCATCATTGACCAGATCTTGTACAACCAGGCTTACTCCATTCCATTGCTCAAGTGCTTGGGGCCAAAAGAAGGCCCACTAGCGTTAGATGAAGTCCATGAAGAAGATTGTGGAGAACACCTAGGCAGAAGGGCCTCAGCAGCAAAAGATCATCCAAGTAGGGTTCTTTTGGCGTACTCTATACTAAGACGTAACCCATAAAGTACAGACGTTTGACAAGTGATAGAGACAAGTCCCATTGTCGACAGTGCCACCATCGATAATTCAACCCATATTCTAGCCAGTGCCACTTGCTCAGTGGGGGCTAGAAATCTTAGGCTCTTTCCTTGTTGCATCGGTCTGGAGAATATTTCTGTTGGTGGCCACTGATTATTTCACCAAATGGGTTTAGGTTGAACCTCTAGCAACCATCATTGAATGGAAAATGCAACACATGGTTTGGAAAGACATCATATGTTGCTTTAATTTTCCCAGCGTGTTTAATACTAACCATGAAACACAGTTTGACTCAGACGCATTCTGCATGTTCTATCAGTGATGCCATCAACCTTAAGATGGCCTTCATGGCCTATCCTCAAGAAAAAGGAGTGGTGAAGGTTAGTAATAAGACTATCCTTCATGAACTTAAAACTTGACTTGAGAAAGCTAAAAGCGCTTGGGTAGATGAACTCCCAACCATTTTTTGGGCCTATTGCACCACCAATTGAGCATCAACTAGGGAAACTCCATTTAACCTAGTATACAACATCGAGGTACTGGTCCCAGTTGAAGTAGACCTCTAATCTCCAAGAGTCGAAGCATTTCAAGAGCACTCCAACTCATAACAACTACACAAAAACTTGGATCTGTTCAATGAGTTGAGGGATAAGGTCTCTACATTGTTGGCAGTGTATCAACAGAGGGTGTCTAGCTACAACTCGAAGGTTTGTAGCATGCCATTACAAGAAGGGGATTTGGTTATTAGAAAGTCGATTATCACCGATGGATTCCGAGAGAAGGGCAGGCTATGAGCAAATTGGGAGGGGTCATACCAAATCCAACATATGTTGGGGGCCAAATAATTGCATTCTACAAAATCTTTAGGGGGAAAGCTTAGGCAAGACATCGAACACAATATGGCAATAGGCCACGCGAAGGATAGATAAGTTAATATGCCTTGAAAAAGGAAGCCACTCAAACCCTAGCTCATCCTAACAGTTGGGCTTTAGAGACCCCTTTGAATCAAAACCCACCGAGGTGGTCAAGTTTGAGATGGCCACACTATGACTCTCCTCAATAGCTCAGAAAGGGGGGATGAGACCCCATATGAAAAGCGTGGCCCATTTCCTCATAGCCAACCACCACTATACTAATTCCCTAGCTAACGATCTCTAATTTGAGGCATACTAGAGTGAGAGCCCCCAACCGGGTATCTCGTCAGCATAGGGAACTGAAAGGACGTCCCACGAGAAGATAATAGAAAAGCATAATTATACCATGAACATTCATTGGACAATAACCTAGCATAGAGAAAACATGATATATACTTAACCAAAGAGACGTGGAGGTGTCAACATCACAACATAACATTTAACTTAACACAAAGACATATATAAACACAACACTAAGGGGTAACAAACACCCTCCAACAATGCAAAAGCTCCAAGACTCCCCCAAGACTCGATAGTTAGGACCTTTCTGTACACCCTGTTATCTGACAGTGTTATCTGACAGCTCAAACAATGCCACCCTTGCCCCCGATCTTAGTCTTCCCTTTACCTGGAATGATGTAAAGCAAGGGTGAGTCACAAGACTCAACAGGGATAAAGAACAACAGGGTAATAGAGTTGAGGAAATAACCTAAACCACCTGCAGGACATGTGAACATTCATATTCACATTCATACCATGAAGCTCAAACTATGTAGTAATCGTATAAATATATATGCACATAATGGTTCTTAGGGCCCACATAAGACACACTAGCACCCAAGTCCCTGAATCTAAACCTGGCTATTGCCATGACTTAGCAAGCAAATTAACATGAGTCGCTGCTCCAAAATTCGCACCATGTGCTCAAGTGCTTATGCCAACATATTGAGTTAAAACTCCCAGAACAACAAACCAAGTTAAAGCTCCCATACCAATATACCAAGCCAAAGCTCCCTCAAGACAGTTCTCTCGTCACTTGAGCCTGTGGAGGTACATCCCGCAAATAAATTCGTCGCACGCTCTAGAACCATGCAATGCAACATATAAGAAATACAATGGCGTAGTAAGCATAAACGTGATACCATAACCCCTATAAGCTAGGAATCAAGCCATGCTTCGCCCACGTAGTAAAACACACGCAATGCAATGCTCATGCACAACCACACCCTAGACATTCTAACATACCCGTGCCCAAGCATCCATAGTATGTGGCCTCCCAATGATGCAAACCCTAGCTGCAACTTCACATCAACATAATTAAAGGCAGCAAAATAAAAAACAAGGCAGGGTCAACTCCCAAATGAACCTTTCATTAGACCGAACGAACCCCCAAAAACACAGGGGGCCTAGTTTGTAGTATCCAAAATCCTTATGAGATTAGTTTATTTTAAACGATACATGATGCTTATAGACTCGATAAGATATAATGTGAAGTTTTAAGTTGCTGAAACCATGAGATAAGTATGATTTAAGTTTATATTCTATAGAAAATAATGAGGGTCAAATCAGAGTTAAAATGACCGAGTTATGGCAAAAAAACTGGAAAAAATGAAGCTTGCCAGAGAAGTAGGGGCAGCGCGTGAGATTCATGCACCGGGAGGGGCGCCTTCTTGGGGTGCCTGAGGGCACGTGTAGCCTTTTTTTTCCTTGAAAAGTTTTATCAATGACCCCTACTTCAATCCTCACACTCTCATGTAAAAATATTTGACTTCTACCTTAGGAAAACTTGTGTTTTGATAGAGAACTAGCCTCTAACTTAGCGCAAACAGTAACCTACTAAGTGTCGTGAAGGTGAGTGGTTTCCTAACTACCTTTCCTGCATGTTAAGCATACTTTTGAACAAGTTGGTGGTGTTGCACATGCATATCATGTTCTTTTACTGGTACGCATGTTTCTTTTCTGTATTATTCATGCATCACTATGTGTGGCTTGTGACTGGTTGTGATATCGTGGGTGGAGGGAGTCTCCACTTGGCCATGTTGTTAGGATGTGTTACATGATGTTTTAAGTAGGGTGATTGTAACACCCTGGCATCCTTTCCACCTAGAGGATGCATCCTTGCATTTTTCATTTACACACATGAAATTAATATTGAACCCTCACTTGGATTTGACAATCTAACCCAGGTGTTTCATATCCCTAAAGTAGTCAAATGTTCCAAATTTGTCTAGTGTGCCAGGTACAAGCTCGGAAGAAAGGGGAAAGGTTGCGTAAGTTTAGTTACTTTATTGTACTGTCATCTCGTAAAGTTTGTATTAATTTAGCGAGTGATGTATTTGACTTTAAATTTCATGTTATTTGGTTGTGTGAGGACTTAGTTGTAATAGTGGAATGCTAAATTAAATAATTATGTTTGTGATTGAATGTTTGAGGGAAGTCCCAATACGTTTCAAGTTACGATCCTAGTTGCATTTTATAGGATTTCTATAATGCCCATACAGATATTATATTTATTTTGTATCACGTGTCCTAGCTTGGATTGGGGCATTATAGTTGGTATCAGAGCGAAGTTTTAGTACTCTTGATTTGAATAACTTTGAAGATGTTTGGGCCATGGAAGGAGATGGACCCAAATATAGTTGATGCTCAAACCCAACGCACTATCATGGGTTAGTGGACAACGTTACTTCAGGGAAGATATATCTTACCGTGGGATGGTCTAGAGGACTTCTTAGATGCATTCACCCTAGATATAGAAGAAGTCCCACCCTTTATGGACATACCCTATATTGTGGTGCTCCAAATTGTTTATTTGATTTCCATACTAACCCCCAACTAGCAGATGGTCACAAATCAGTTGTGGGATCAAGGACCCTATGGTAGCCTTGTAGCCTTTACTAACCGATTGCGTGAAGTGGATTTAGGGATTGGAGGGACGATTGTTGTACCCATGGTTGTGGAAGAACCAATGGATATACCAGAGGACATACCCGAGCCTGAGAATGGACCTGAGGAACGAGCGGTTACACCCCCACCATATCTTGAGTCCGAAGAGGAGTAAAGTTCGTCTTATTGAGGTTGTAGAATATGTCCATATGTATATAGAAATGTAAATATGTACAAAGAGGTATGACTAGTTATGTACAAAGGAAATATGACTAGTGAAGTATAAAAAGGGAAAATGGGGGGTATGAGCATGTATATCGTAATATGAGATGTTTAAATATTTCTTGAGGATACTAATATCTGCGATTTTGATAAGCAGGACTACCGTAGAGACATTTGAAGAAAAGGGGATGATGCAAAGGTGGTTGGATACAACAAAAATGAGGATGAGTAAGTGGTGACCAGAGAAAATAAATTTAAAAGATATAAGAAAATTTAAATATGAGGTATATAAGAGAAGCTCATTTAAGGAAGATAAATACCTCTTGGATGTTAGCGAAAGATGTTTTACTAAGGATTTTGAGAAATGATTTTCTTAAAAGATAAGGAGAACGTGAACAGTGGTAAGTGCGATAGATTATATAGCTTTTAGGGGGATGTGATGACATCGTGGAAGTTTGAGTATATATGGGACAAGCTAATCCTACGGGGAGATTTGAGGTCAATATAGAAAAGGGGATTTTGGGTTACAAGAATTAGTATGGGTGGAAAACTCTAAGGGTCCTTAGTTTGGAGAACTTAGGAATATTATAATAAAACCATAAGAAGGTATTTAGGACTGAGACTAAGAATATTACATTTAGTATGCGGAAATTGGAATTAAGAATATCATGGTCTCACTCAAGTGTGTGTGCATGTATTGCTTAAATATTTTATAGATAAATCATACTATGATTATTTCAGATGGTGCACACTCAATGCTCACTGAGATGGGGATCGACCACACCAAATCCTCATCAGAGAACAACCCAAGAAGAGGAACCAACAACTTCCACAGAGGAGATGTCTAGGACCAGGTTTGAACCCACTTTCTAGGAAAGACATCAAGAGAAGGGAACTCGTATTAATCGAATGGAACATATCATGGAAAACATGTTAACCTATACCCAAGTGTTACAACCAGCAAGTTAGGTTGTCTCACGAGGCTCAAACATCATCGACAAACTCCAAAGGTTAAATCCGCCAGCATTTCGAGGTAGGGCTAGGACTAATCCTTGCGAAAGCGAATACTGGCTGGAACAAATGGAAAAGATTTTTTACTTCATAGGATGTGGGGAGGAAGAAAAGTTGAATTATACCACCTTTATGCTCCGAGATGAGGCAGAATAGTGGTGGAAATCCACATAGGGAACCTTATGAAATCCTACGAGGCAAGGTTGATTAGGAACGCCATTACAAGGTGTACCAATGCAAGGTTTTAATCCATTTTCAAAACTTTTTCGAAAAACATGGATGACGGCAATGGAAACATAAACAAAATCAACCTTACAAGACTCATTTCTCATGTCCATATGTTATACAAAACTAAACCATGTTGTTGGTCATAATGATGGCAAATATATCCCAAGAGGGTGGTGAATTGGAATTCGTATAAATTTTTTGATAAATGAAACAATGGTTGATGGCAGAATACTATGTTTCGAAATATAGGATATATGTTTTGAAATAAACCTTTCTGTTAAGTAGGTTTCGAAACCTACTATATATGTTTCGAAATATACCTCACTATTTTGCTAGTTTCAAAATATAGATTGTATGTTTCGAAATATACTTTTCTATTTTGTTTTATTTAAAATCTTTTGGCTTGTATTTCAAAATAATGATCTTTGGTAAGATGATTTACATAAGTAAGAGTATACCAAAGGAGTTTGGGATCAAAGATAGATACATATCTATATGTATAAGCTTATGCTCAAGGAAACTTTGTTTTAGTCCTTGAAGACAATTCTTTTGAAAGCATGAGCAATAGGTAATAATGATAAGCAAAAATCAAAGATCAACTACACACAAGATATATAGTGGTTTAGCACCCCACCTAATCCACTACCTTCAAGTTTACCCACTTGAAGGATTTTTCAATCCCAATCACTTTTACTAGTGATCAACCACAACAAGGGTTTTACCACGGTTCACCGTAAAATCTTGTACAATGATTTTTATGGCTCAACTCAAATCTTTCACCATATGAGTTTTTACAGGCTTAACTCAAACCTTACAACAAGTGAGTTTTAGGCTCAACTCAAACCTTTTCCACAATGAGTTTTAGGCTCAACTCAAACCTTACACCACAATGAGTTTTAAGGCTAAACTCAAACCTTACAACATTAACAAGATAAATAGAATCTTATCTTTACAGCCCAATAGAATGTATAGCAATAAATATCTCACCAATGGCTGGACAAACCTCTTAACTTGAGGTGAGAAGAGCTGGACAAGATGAGACTTCAATTTTCGCTTGCTTCTCATTTTCACTCACAATGCACAAGAATAAGATTTATAGAGGATATTCTTTGAGAGTTTGAATAAATGATTTGATTAACACTTGTGCATGTGTATGTGTCTCTAGTATGTGCTCTCTCATTGTAACTTATTCTTTCTTCAAACACCTACTATTTATATCAAAAGATAAAAATCTAGCCATTTATAACAATTAGAGACAAGACAGAAAAGAAGGTTTCGAAACATCACAAATTTACACTAAGGTTTCGAAACATACTCCTCATGTTTCGAAACATATAGCCTTTCCAGCTAGACTTGCACTTAGAGACAACATTGAGTGGAAATGCATTAAAAAATGTTTTTAGAAGCGTTTAGATAAATATTAAAAAGCAAAACAAAAGCATCTCGGATTTTAAATCTCTGTTGACAGAAATGTCAGAGGTTTTGAAACATACTCTATAGGTTTTGAAACATACTTCAAAAACTTATTTGAAAACACATGCATTACATAGATGTTTCGAAATAACATACACACATAGAAAAACATTGAAACCTTTTCAAAAGGGGTTTCAAAACATGCACAGAAACATGATAGATTTTCAGAAGGATTTGTTTGATAACACAATCCATAGCATGTATACATTACAACACATTTATATTTCTTTAGTTTAAGTAAATGTCCACATTTTATTTTATTTATATTTTTCCTTCCATTTATTGTAATACATGAATGTAAATAAGAAAGTACCCCCTATTTGGATTCAATATAAATATCCAAAAGATGAAAAATCTATAATAATAAGAAAGTAGAATTTTGGTTTTAGTACAAACTCAAAATTTAGCAATATTACTACTTCCAAAATATATACTTTCTATTTCATGAAAAATTCATTAAAAATTATTTTAATATCAATGAATATTAGACATCAAAATATTGGGAAATAGTTTTTCAAAAAGAAAACATTTTCGAAAACATGTTCTAGTTGGTCTTTTGCCTTAGAACAATTTTAACTTTATATTAACCAACAATTTCAAGGCTAATTTTGAAAATCACTTTAGGAGATTCTTTTTAAATCATAATACTTGTTTTTGCAAATCACCATATGTATAAGAATAAACTTAACTTGGTTTTCATTTGAACAAAATAATACTTGATATTGAAATTGATATATGTTGAAAACCATAACCTTGACTCATGACTTAGGGATTAAGCTAATAGATGTTTTTTTCATCATCAAAACTAATATACAAAAAGGTGCAACATCTCATCCCATAGGGGGTTTAGTTAATATATCTTTTAATGCTTGAAGGTTGATGTAGAGGCTAGAATCCTCCTGGTGGAAACAACTCCTTGCTCCAAGAAACAACTCCCGAACCATCATTCGGTTGACCAAAAACCGAGGGGCCTAGTTGGTTCACGCTCTGGTGAGACGATGAATCCCACAACTTTCTCTTTGTGCTAAACAGAGAGAATGTGAGTGATTATGGGCTGAAACGAAATGGATTCAAAGAAGAGAAACTCTCAAGATTGGTAATCTCACTATCAATAGCTATGAGAGAAACAAGAGGAGCAATAGGGATGGGAGCTAGGATGATCAGTTTCATGCACTAAAATGGAGAGAAAAATGAGCCTAGGGTTGAGAGAAAATCTCACACCAAAGGTTAGGCAAAAAGCTTTCTCGTTTTTCTATTCCATTCTTTTTATATTCAAAAACACACAAACCCTAGCCCCCCAAATCCTCCTAATCGAACAAAAGACATGAAGGACGAGCTTGGGAACAAGGAGGAGACCACAAGGACGCACGCTGTCCTTCCCTCGTCCGCCTTTGCCACGTGGCCTAACTTTCCATTATATAAAACGATAAACGGATGTGTAAATCATCATACGGATCGACAGAAACTGTCGACAGTTTGCAAAAAACTGTTGATAGTTTCTTTGTTATGTCGAAGGAAACTATTGATAGTTTCCTCAATTTGTTGACAGTTTTGGCTCCCAATTCCCAAACTTTCATATATTGCATATAGGTCTGCTATTAACTCTTAATAGTACTTTCATTATCTTATAATGACATTTAGGCCCCCGTTAACTTTTAACGACATGCCCGTCAACACTTGACGATTACTCCTTCTAATTAATCACTTAAACTCGGCTCGTTAACTCTTAAAGATAAAGGTCATTAACTCTTAATGACGATTTCAGCCTTAACCACTGAGTCAACCATCATACCCGGATATGCGTGTGAGCTTCAAGGTTTACTACTAAATAGTAATCGAGAAACACCAACACTTTAACACTGACCAAACGACTTTGGTTTACAATGAGGATCTCTCCATATCCTCAATGCACTCCGAAAGACCTTGACTGATAACTAGCATTATGTTAGGGCGATCCTACCAATAATGAAGTCTTACTTTAGAATAGAACCTATTCGGGCTTTCGATTCACGTGTACTATAATCCCTCCATCAGTTATCATCCTGATCGAGTGAGAGTCATGGATTGATCAAACTCACTAACTTGATGACTATACTAGAATCAGTGTGGTGAAATTGAGATAAGACATCAGAACTCTTTCTGATATTGGAAGACTTTCCAAACAAGTATACCCTGGTCAAGAGTTTCTATAATCAACACCACCACTGACCGCATAGGATGTTCACCTCACACCGGAGGTCAATGGATCCCATTAGCAATCACCTACGTTCACATGCCACTACACAGGGACCACATAATGCATCTCCCACCCGTTAACCGAATGGTTCTTAGCAACAACAAATTCTTAATACTGACACATGAGACAATTGTGTTGCCTTCAGTCAAAAGGACCAGTAACACAATCAAAGCCCGTGATAGACCATAGATCCTCTCAGCCATGTGATCTATCATGTATGTCACATTCAGTAAGTGTTCCACTAACACCTATGCACATGAATACTATATGCAGCTCATGGATTATGGCATGCGACTCACATTTCTTTATCATTAGCATCCCATACTAATCAAAGGTAGTATTCCATGTGCCAGTCCGCACTTGACTAATCATAGTCCCAATCTAAAAAGTCTAAGGACTAGAAAATATCAGTAAGATATCTTTATTACAAAGATCAATTGTTACATATTCTTAACACTTAAGAATGAGACATTCAATAAGAAATCTAAGGACTCATTCATATATAATGATTGGAGAGCTATGAATGAAGATATGACCTCAAAATATGAAAACACATTTTATCATATATATATATATATATATATTGCAAGAATTACATCATTAGTCCCATAATTAAAAATGCCAGATGCCATCTAAATCTAGCATTATAGCACCAACACTAACAAAGGTACGCTAAATGTTGGGTGGGAATATTTTAAAGAGTTATTTAACGATAAATATTTTCCTTTGTACAAAAAGATAGAGAAGAGTCGAGAGTTTATGAATTTAAAGCAGATTGAGAAGATGACAGTAGCTCAATATGAGGACAACTTCGCTCGACTCATCAAATACTTGTCTATTTATGACATGGATGAGGGAGCAAAGGTCCAAAAATTTCTGGGAGGATTAAAATTGGAGATACAACATGCATTAAGCTCAGTCGAGCCATGCTCCTAAGTAGAAGTAGTTCTCCAACCCCAACCTGTGGAGAGCAATCTCAAGAGGATGAACTCCTTGAGAGTTCGATCTCAGAAGCCTGATGATAAGAAACTCGGTAAGGGGTATAACTTGGGAGCACGAGGGAAGAGTTTCAAGTAAAATGGAGGTTGTCCTAAGTGTCAGAAATCACATCTTGGGAGGCCATGCCAAATAAAGACTCCAAAATGTTACAATTGTGGGGAAAACGATCACATGATCTGGGATTTTTCGAAGGGACGAGTGTGCTACAATTGTCAATGACCGACCATATCTCCAAAGACTGTCCCAGAGAAAAGGAGCAAGCCAGGCAAGTTCTAACAAAGGATTTCACCAAGGCCGCGTATTCAACTTGATGAAGGAAGATGTGGCCATGAATTCAGTAGTAATCCAATGTACAATGGTTTTCCTTAATACCCCAGTACAAGTGTTGATAGTTAAAGATCCACGCTTGCATTTATATCTCATGCATTGACACGATGCCTAGAATTAGAGTTGGAAGAACTTAGTTTCCCCATAATGATAGCCACTCCTTTAAATAAAAAGATGGAAACCCACATGGGTTATAAGGATGGGAAGATTTCATTAGAAAACAATGAATGGGCAGTTGAGCTTATATCTCTAGACATACAAGATTTTGATCTAATCATAAGGATGGATTTCCTATCTAAATACAATGCTAAGGTGGATTGTCAGGGGAAAGTAGTAAGCTTACAAGATAAATGAGGAACTTGGGTGAAATTTCCAGGTCAATATGGTATTGGGGAAATCAAATGAATAACTGCTCTCAAGGCCATTAGAATGTTAGAGAATGGTGCTTACAGGTATTTAGCTTGCGTTAGGAGGTCTGAAGATAAGAAATTGGAATTGTGACATGCCTGTAGTAAAGGAATTTCCTCAAGTTTTTCCTAAGGACTTACTTAGATTACCCCCTCATTGGGAAATTGAATTTGCCATAGAGGTTATACCTAGAGTAGACCCGATATCTATACCACGATATAGGATGGCCCCAGCAAAACTCAAGGAGCTAAGAAGTCAACTTTAAGACCTTTTAGATAAGGGTTTCATTCAGCTAAGAGTGTTACCTTGGGGAGCCCCAGTGTTATTTGTAAAGAAGAAAGATGGAAACTTAAGGATGTGCATAGATTACTGTCAATTAAATAAAGTTACCATCAAGAATAAGTATCGGTTGCCAAGGATTGATGAACTATTTGATCAACTACAAGGGGCAAGGGTGTTTTCAAAAATTGATTTGAGGTCAGGATATTATCAATTGAAAATTAGGGTGGAGGATATCCCAAAAACTGCTTTTAGATCACGGTATGGACACTATGAGTATTTGGTAATGTTGTTTGGGCTGACGAATGCGTCTGTCACTTTTATGGATCTAATGAATAGAGTGTTTAAGTCTTACTTGTACATATTTGTGACTGTATTTATTGATGATATTCTAATTTACTCAAGTAATGAGGAGGAACATAAACAACATTTAAGGATTGTTTTGGAGACTCTTCAGAAACATAAACTTTATGCTAAATTTTTGAAATGTGAATTTTGGATGAGGAAGGTGGCTTTCTTGGGATAAGTCATTTCAAGGAAGGAATAGAAGTGGACCTTGCTAAAATTGAGGCAATAAGGAGTTGGAAGTCACCCAAAACAGTAATCAAAATAAAGAGCTTTTTGGGGCTGGCAGGTTATTATAAGAAATTTGTGGAAGGATTTTCTCGCCTAGCCACACCACTTACACGACTCACCCAAAAGGGGGTCAAGTTTGAATGGAGTGAAGCTTGCAAGCAAAGTTTTAATGAGTTGAAGAGGAGATTGACTTCTACACCTATTTTGACAATGCCCAATGGATCAGGGGGATTCACAATCTATACTGATGCTTCAAAAAGTGGGTTAGGATGTGTTCTTATGCAACATGGGAAAGTGATAGCATATGGATCCCAATAGTTAAAGTTACACAAGCAAAATTATCCCACGCATGATTTAGAATTGGCAGCAATGGTATTCGCCTTGAAACTCTAGGGACACTATTTCTATGGTAAGAAATTTGAGGTCTTCATAGACAATAAAAGCTTGAAGTATCTATTCTCTCAGAAAGACTTGAATATGAGGCAGCAACAATGGATGAAATTTTTGAAGGATTACGACTGTACGATCCAATACCATCCTGGGAAGGAAAACTTAGTAGCTGATGCACTAAGTAGAAATGAGCCTATCTTGATGGCCAGTTTGATGACTCGGGAATGGGAACTGGTGGAGGCTTTTAGCCAGTTGACAGTGGATGTGATGCCTAAATAAATGTTTGTTTATATCCCTAGCCTGATAATTCACTCTCATCTTTTAGAACAGATTTGACAAGCTACTTCAGAGGATTCGAGAATAAAATCCTAGGTGAATGACCAAGGGTAAATTAAAAGTCTTGATTTTGATTTCTCATATGGGATATTTCAGTTCCAAAACTAAGTTTATATGACCAGAGATAAGGACTTAAGGCGAACAATCATGGAAAAAGCACATCGAGCTAAGTATACTATCCACCCCAGAGCTTTCAAGATGTATAAAGACTTGAGGGATTTATACTGGTGGCCAGAAATGAAGAAAAGTGTTGCTCGATACGTACCCTAATGTGATACTTGCCAACGAATAAAAATTGAGCATCAGAAACCTGCTGGGAAACTCCAACTGCTGTAAATCCCTAAATGGAAATGGAAACACGTCACCATGGATTTTGTAACAGGATTACCGAAAACATCCATGGGAAATAATGCCATATGGATAATAGTGCACAAGCTAACTAAATCCACGCATTTCTTACCTACGAAAGTGGGACAATCGATAAGCAAACTGGCTCAACTCTACACTAAGGAGATAGTTAGATTGCATGGGACACCTGTTAGCATAGTCTTTGATAGGGACCCAAGATTTACTTCTTGATTTTGGGAAAGTTTGCAACGAAGTTTGGGAACACAATTGCATCTTAGCATTGCTTATCATCTCCAAATAGACGAGCAGTCTGAAAGGACACTTCAAATGTTGGAAGACATGCTACCAGCCTGTGTGATTGACTTTTCAATGAATTGGGAAGAACACTTATCGTTGGTTGAGTTTGCATATAACAACAGTTATCACAATAGCATTGGCATGGCACCTTATGAAGCTCTTTATGGAAGAAAATGCAAAACACCACTTTGCTGGATAGAGATGGGTGAAAGATAGCTCTTGGGCCCTGAATTAGTACAAAGGACAAGTGAGAAAATCTAGATGATCTAAGAACGAATGACAATAGCCCATAGTAGATAAAAGTCCTATGCAGATAACCAAAGAAGGATTCAGGAATTTATGATGGGAGACAAGGTATACCTAAAAGTTTCACCTTTTTGAATGACGACCAGGGGGAGGAAACAAGGGAAGTTGAGCCTGCGATACATGGGGTCATATGAAATTTTGGATTGGATGGGACCCATTACTTATAGGTTGGCCCTACCTCCGGCATTATCCAACATACATAATGTTTTTCATGTGTCCCAACTAAGGAAATGTGAGCCAAATCCGTCTCATCGAATATTCTAAGATATGGTCAAACTTCAAGACGATCTAGCCTACAAAGAAGAACCTGTCAGAATTTTGGATCGCAAGGAGAAAGTATAGAGAAATAAGTCAATACCACTGTTGTAGGTGTTATGGAGACATCGTGACATTGAAGAAGCTACGTGGGAAAGAGAACAAGAGGTGAGCGAGAAATATTCCTATCTTTTTGATGTAATAGAGAATATGGAATAAATTTTGAGGATAAAATTTTTTTAACGAGGGTTGAATGTAAAATCCTAAATCCTTATGAGATTAGTTTATTTTGAACAATACACATTGCTTATAAACTCGATAAGGCATAATATGAAGTTTTAAGCTTAAGTGCAATTTTTGGAAGTTTAGGGGAAGGAGCAAGTGTAATTTCCTCAAAATGAAATTTGTACAAGGGACCATATTCCAAGGAACATTGGGAAATATTAAGAAGGTTCAAGGACTCAAATGAAAAGAAAGGAAAAGTTGTCAAAATGCAAGTACTTAGAAGATTCTGGACCAAAGTATAAGTTCGACAAATCTATAACGGGTGGACAAGGCAATGATTAGACACAAACTTCCAAGACCAAGTTGCCCTTACAAGTGATGACAAGTGGAAAGGGCAATGATGGGCTCTAATCTCAAGATAACACTTGGCCAAATCATGTGGCACCAAATGGAAAAGAATGGCAAGAGCAATAATTGGTCATGATTTCAAACTGGCAAATGGCGAAATGGGATTAGCTGAACATTTCTATAAATGGAACACTAGGGGAAGGAATTCTTCCATACCAAAAGGAGAGAAGGGAGGTCATTTTGAGAGTGAAATTCTGCAAAAAAACCAGAGGAAGTTTTGCCCAGAGACCGAGAAGAAATCACATTGAGGTGTTTCTCTAGCCAACACCATAAAATGTCCTAAAACTTGCTGAAACCATGATTTACGTATTATTTAAGTTTATATTCTTGTAGATCACGAAAAAAGGAGCTATGGGAAAAAATAGGGGTCAAATCGGAGTTAAAACTACCAAGTTATGGCTAAAAAACTGGAAAAACGAAAGCTAGCTAGAGAAGCAGGGGCGACGCGTGGGGCCTCTTCCCGGGGATCATGAAGGTGCATGTGGCTTTCTTTTTCCTTGAACATTTTCATCAATGACCCCTACTTTAATCCCCACACTCTCATGTAAAAATATTTGACATTTACCTTACGAAAACTCATGTTTTGACAGAGAATTAACCAGCCTCGATCTTCGTGCAAATAATAACCTACTAAGTGCCATAAAGGTAAGTGATTTCCTAACTATCTTTCTTGCATGTTGAGCATACTTTTGAACATGGTGGTATTGCACGTGCATATCACGTTCTTTTACTAGTACGCATGTTTCTTTTCTGTATTGTTCATGCATCACTACATGTGGCTTGCGACTGGTTTTGATATCATGGGTGGAGGGAGACTCCACTTGGCCATGCTATTAGACTGTGTTACATGATTTTTTAAGCAGGAGTAATTGTAACACCCTAGCATCCCTTCCACCTGGAGGATGCATCCTTGCATTTTGTATTTACACGCATGAAATTAATATTGAACCCTCACTTGGATTTGACAATCTAACTAGGGTGTTTCATACCCCTAGAATATTCAAATGTCTAGATTTGTCTAGTGTGCCATGCACAAGCTTGAAAGAAAGGTGAAAGGTTACATAAGTTTAGTTACTTTATTGTACTGTTATCTCGTAAAGTTTGTATTAATTTTGCAAGTGATGTATTTGACTTAAAATTTCACGTTATTTGGTTGTGTGAGGACTTGGTTGTAACAGTGGAAAGCTAAATTAAATAATTATGTAAATTATGTTTGTGAATTAATGTTTGAGACAAGTCCCAATACGTTTCAAGTTACGATCCTAGTTGCATTTTACAAGATTTCCATAATGCCCATACATATATTATATTTATTTTGTATCACATGTCCTAGCTTGGATTAGTTAGTCCATGCTCTAGTGAGAGGATGAATCCCTAAACTTACTCTATATGCTAAATAGAGAGATGAGGGAGACTAGGCTAAAATGGGTTGAAAACTAATCTCCAAACAAATATAGACTGTCTATATGGTTGGGTTGTTACTATAGAAATGGAAAAATCAAAAGAAGCAATAGAGAAGTGGGCAAGGGTTTTGAAATCAGGACGAGAAGAATAAGCAAGTCCAAGAGAAACGTTGCAACAATGTGCAGGGCAAAAGCTCTCTCATTCTTCTTCTTCCACGCTTATATATAGAACCTACAAAACCCTAAACAACCCAAGAAAGGGAAAAATGATAAGGGGACCAAGAAGGGGTAAGGGCGAAAGAGGAAGACATGCTAAGGATGCACGTTGTCCTTCCCTCATCCTTCTGTCGTCTGCCTTTGCCACGTGCCCTCTCAGATCATTGCGAAAATGACAAATTGATCGTGCGATTCACAACTGTTGTTGCCAAAATACAAAAATCTATTTTTAATTGCGGACAGACGCAAGAGTCTCGGGAGTCATGCGAGCAATTGGATTTGACAGAGTTCCAAGTCTGATAATCTTATTGAGCTGATGATCTGATGGGCTGGTGATCTGGTGGGCTGATGATCTTGTGGGCTGATGATCTGGTGGCCCCAAAATGGTCTTGTGGTAAAAAGTGATCTGGTGGCCTAAAATGATCGAGTGACCTGAGAGCGACGAGTGGCCTTGACCGAGTGACCTGAAGGCGATGAGAGGGCCTTACTGACCGAGTGACCTCGGGATGACGGGTGCCCTCGGGTGAACGAGTGGCCTTGATGGTGATGAGAGGCCTTGAGGATGACGAGTGGCCTCGATGGTGACGAGAGGCCTTGGTGATGAAGAGTGGCCTTGATGGTGACGAGAGGCCTTGATGGTGACGAGAGGTCTTGAGGATGACGAGTGGCCTTGATGGTGACGAGAGGCCTTGGTGATGATGAGTGGCCTTGGTGATGACGAGTGGCCTTGATGGTGATGAGAGGCCTTGATGGTGATGAGAGGCCTTGAGGATGACGAGTGGCCTTGATGGTGACGAGAGGCCTTGGTGATGACGAGTGGCCTTGAGGATGACGAGAGGCCTACAAAACGAGAGCACCATTAGGGCGTGGGTGGGGGTCCCCGCGCAAACCCTCTGATGCTTAAATTAGATCTCGAGAGAAAATGAGAAAATTGTGCTTCAATTACTCAAAATTGCGTACCTCGTGATGAAGGCATGGTCTCATATTTATAGCGGATGAGAGAGAGAAGACGTGCGAGAATCGGGGCGAGAATCTCGCGGCCCATTTCGATGATTTCGCGGCCCATCCGAGAGGAAAAAGAGAAGAGATTGGCCAAGCCCACTCGACCATGACCGAGTGGGGGGCCACTCGATCATGATCGGGTGGGGGCCACCCGATCATGCCTTCTTTTGCCCTTTTCCTTGGCTTGGTTTTGAGTGGTTCCCATACCTCAACTTCATGTCAGTTTACAGCTTGATTCGGCTCGAATCTCTTAAAACTCAAAACACAAAAGTTTTATATAATTCTCTTAGCTTTCTATAGAACTTTGAATCAGATCAATCGGATCTCATATGAGAAAGTTATAGCTAAAAAACTATAACAGTGTCATACCCACTCGGCATAACCGAGTGGGTCATGAAAAGTAAGGGGAAAATGGCCTCCCCATGACCGAGTGGGGGGGCCACTCGGTCATGACCGAGTGGGAAGCCTTAATCATGCAGGTGTATCAACTTCATGCCCAATTTACCCCTTGATTCAGCTCGAATCTCTTAAAACTCAAAACATGAAAGTTGTAGATAATTTTCTTATATTTCCATAGGAATTTGAATCACCTCAATCCGAGCTCATATGAGAAATTTATACCCGAAAAACCAAAATAGTGTCGTACTCACTCGACCTAACTGAGTAGGCCCTCTCCACTTGGTCTCGGCTCGACCTTTTGCTCCTTCGGCTTATTTTCTTGATCTCCTACAACTTGTTGGGCCTTTGGGCTTCATGTCCATATCTCATGACTTTTTTAGGTCTTGTGATTCTCCATGTTTACAGGGTATATCAACAACCCTTTGTAATAGAAATAGTCAACCATTTCGAAGGAACTGTCAATCAATTTGGCATTCATTTGCAAGGACCGATCAACTAGTTTCACAGACTGTCTACTAATTTTGTCCCTTTGTTTCGAGCTTCCAAAAATTGCATCTAGGCCCATAATTAACTCTTTATGACATTTTCATCATCTCATTATGAAAATGAGGGCCCTGTGAACTCTTAATGGCATGCCTGTCAACTCTTGACAATTACTCTTTATTAGTTTAGTCATTATACCCGATTCGTTAACTCTTAACGGTGACATCATTAAATCTTAATGACGATTTCAACTTTAATCGTTTAGTCAACTACCACACCTAGATATGCGTGTGATCATTTAGGTTCACTACTAAGTAGCAATCAGGATATGTTAAACTCTTTGACGTTGACCAAATATTTTTGTCTATAACGAGGATCTCTCCATCTCCCCGATATACCCCGAAAGACCCTGAGTGACAACTAGCATTATGTCAAGACAATATTACCAGTAATAAGTCTTACTTTAAAGAGAACTTATTTGGGCTTCTGATTCCCATGTACTATAATCCCTCCATCAACTAACATCTTGATCGAGTGAGAGTCATGGATTGATCAAACTCACAAATTCAATAGCTAAGCCAAAATCAATGTGGTGAGATTGAGATGACACATCGTAACTCCTTCCGATAGTGGACCACTTTCCAATCAAGTGTACATTGGCTAGGGTTTCTTCAATCAAAACCACCACTAATTGCATAGGATGTTCACCTCACGTCGGGATGGATCCCATTAGCAATCACCTACCTCCATATGCCACTACACAGGGATAACAAAATACATCTCTTACTCGGTAATCGAGTGATTTTTAGCAACAACAAATCTCTAGCACTAATATATAAGACAACTGTGTTACCTCCGATCTAACGACTAGTAACACAATTGAAGCCTATGATAGATTATAGATCATTTTAGCCATGTGATCTATCACGTGCGTCACATTCGGTAGATGGTCCATTAACACCTACCTATACATATACTATATCCATCTCATGGATTATGGCATGTGACTCGCCATTCATTATCACTAGCATCTCAAACTAATTAAAGGTAGTATTCCATGTGCCAATCCCTACTTAGCAAATCATAGTCCCGTTCTAAGAAGTCTAAAGATTGGGAATTAACATTAAGAGATCCTTAATCCAAAGGTCATTTGTCACATATATTTAACACTTAAGAATAAGACCTTCAGTAGGAAATCTAGGGACTCATTCATATATAATGATTGGAGAGCTATCAATGAAGATATAATCTTAAAATACAAAAACATATTTTATTTTATTTGAAAGAATTACATCATTAGTCCTATTATTACAATTGCTAGATTCCATCTAAATCTAGCATTAGGGCACTAACACTAACAAGACATTACATCACATATACATTGGTTACAAGACATACACATGCATATTCTTGGACATCACCTTTGGACTGTTGTCTGACTTAGGCATTGGAGGGCCCACGTGGAGGAGTCTCTCACATGCCTTTCCAACATCCTTTGTGTTCGTAGGCTAAGGCAAAGCCGTTATTGTTGTTTGACTTTTGTATATTAGTTTTGATGATGAAAAATATATATTGACTTAATCTCTAAGTCATGAGTCAAGGTTATGGTTTTCAACATATATCAATTTCTATATCAAGTATTATTTTGTTCAAATGAAAACTAAATTAAATTTCATTCTTATACATATGGAGATTTGCAAAAACAAGTATTAAGATTTAAAAAAATCTCCTAATGTATTTTTGAAAATTATCCTTGAAATCATTGGTCAAAATAAAACTAAAATTGTTTTGAGGCAAAAGACCAACTAGAACATATTTTTAAAAATATTTTCATTTTGAAAAACTGTCTCCCAGTATTTCGATAACTAATATCCATTGGTATTAAAATAATTTTTAATAAATTTTTTAAAAAATAGAAAGTATGTATTTTGGAGGTGGTAATATTGTTAAATCCTGAGTTTGTTTTAAAACCAAAATTTTACTTTCTTATTATTATGGATTCTGATTTTTTGGATAGTTTTATTGAATCCAAATAAAAGGTGCTTACTTATTTAAATTTATGTATTAAAGTAAATGAAAGATAAAATATAAATAAAAGAAAATGTGGAAGGTAAATATGTTGCAATGTATACATGCTATGGATTGTATTTTCAAGAAACTCTGTCATGTTTTTGTGCATGTTTCGAAACCCTTTTTTGAAAAGGTTTCAATGTTTTCTAAGTTTGTATGCTATTTCGAAACATCTATGTAATGCATTTGTTTTCAAATCAGGTTTTCAACTATGTTTCGAAACCTATATGTTATGTTTTGAAACCTCTGACAATTCTGTCAGTAGAGATTTAAAAGATCTGAGATGTTTTTGTTTTGCATTTTAATATTTATCTAAAAGCTTTTCTAAGTATTTTTAAATTTTTTTTCCATGCCCTGAGAATTCAAATTCAAATTTGAAAATAGAGATCATTTTTATATGTTAGTGGGGAATAGATTATGTCTCTTACTCATTGTTGTCTCTAAGTGCAAGTCCAGTTGGAAAGGTTGTATGTTTCGAAATATGAGGAGTATGTTTCGAAACCTTAGTATATTTCTGTGATGTTTCGAAACCAATAAGCTATGTTTTGAAACCTAGTTTTAAATCTTGTCTTTAACGGCTATAAAAGGCCAGATTTTTATTTCTTGATATAAATAGCAGGTACTTGATGGCAGTAAGAAAAAATAAGAGAGCACACACTAGAGACACATACTCAAGCATAAGTGGTGATTAAAACGTTTGATTGAGCTTTCAAAGAAGATCCACACATCTTACTCTTGTGCATTGAAGGAAAAGCAAGCTAAAATAAGAAGTCATATCTTCTCTAGCTCTCTTCGTCTTAAGCCGGTACTAAAGGTTTGTACATCCACTGGTAAGCCATTTGTTGTTCATTAAGCTGTAAAGATAAAACTCTATTTATCTTGTTAACGTTGTAAGGTTTGAGTTAAGCCTAAAACTCATTGTGGTATAAGATTTGAGTTGAGCCAAAAACTCATTTGGTTTTAGGTTTGAGTTGAGCCCATAAAAACTCATTGTACAAGGTTTTGGGGTGAACCGTGGTAAAACCCTTATTATGGTTTATCACTAGTAAAAGTGAATTGGATTGAAAAATCCTTCAAGTGGGTAAACTTGAAGGTAGTGGACTAGGCGGGGTGCCGAACCACTATATATCTTGTGTGAAGTTAATCTTTTGCTTTTGCTTATCCATTATTGCTTGAGATTTCAAAAGAATTATTTTCAAAGACTAAAACATATTTTCCTTGAGCATAAGCCTTTACTCATTCATATAAACATAAGTACCTATCTTTAATCTCAAACACCTTTGGTATACTCTTACTTATGTAAATCATCTTTGCAAAAAATCATTACTTTGAAATACAACCTAAAAGATTTTGAATCAAGCAAAATAGAAAAGTATATTTCGAAACACACATTTTATATTTTGAAACAAGCTATAACAGTAAGGTATATTTCGAAACATATATAGTAGGTTTCGAAACTTGCAAAACAGAAAGGTTTATTTCGAAACATATATCCTATATTTCAAAACATATTGTTTTGCCATCAATCATTGTTTTAATTATCAAAAAATTTATACGAATCCCAATTCACCCCTTTTTGGGATTTATTTTCCATAAGTGGAACCAACAATTATCCCCAAAGGTTCATCTCCCCGAAGACTCTTTGGGCATTCCTTTGTCGTCACCCCAAAGACCCCATCTAGGCAAGCTGTCCTGAAGGCCCGAAGACCCCTTCTAGGCTCTAGTTGTTTGGGCCTTCTAGGACTATAGCTCCGACCTAGTTCAGACTCAATTGACCTCGCTGGCAAAATCTTAGACTCTCAGCTCCAGTTAAGGACTTTGCTCTAGCCTTTCCCAGATAAATAAATATAATTGTTGTAGTTTGGAAACAACAAACATGAATAATAACGCACTCCACGCTCTTATTCCTAATTTCTAGTTTAAAAAAAATCTACACGAAGCTTAACTAGATAATGGCTTGAAGTGAAGAAATATGAGCATGAGGGGCTATCGCTC
The DNA here is from genome assembly GCA_036245055.1 of Diospyros kaki. NCBI lineage: Eukaryota > Viridiplantae > Streptophyta > Magnoliopsida > Ericales > Ebenaceae > Diospyros > Diospyros kaki. The sequence goes on from BSEG01000012.1 coordinate 30,221,829, forward strand.
AAGCAACAAGGTTTGGCCTAGAAATATATTCATCTTGGTTGTTCTTGGGTTTAGGTTAGTTTGATATTGTCTTATTCACACTTGATAAAAACACTTAATCTCATGCAATAATTGGCCTTTTATAAAAGCTTTGAGACTTGAATTTAGCACATGTTATTTGCACATACAACTTTTTTGATTTGATTGATAACAATCAAATTAGTCATTAAAAATATGTATGATATCATGATAAAGCATTTACACACCATACATAAACAATTTTATCATCTCTAATGGTCAAAACCTATCATCTTTGACATCTCTTAGAACAACTATATTTTTCAAAATCTGTTAGATGATATTCGACTAAGTTTTAGGCTTACTCGACTAATATAGATATTTACTCAATCGGATATACTATGTGATCAATTATATGAAGGGCTTACTCAAGTATGACAAAGTCCTTACTCGACTAATATAGAAGCCACATAAACTTGCATTAATCACTCAATTACAAAGCTAAAATTACTCGACTAATAGAGATCTTTACTTGAGTAAAAACACTTGATACTCGATTATTCTTAAGACCAGAAACTTAGCCAGCATCCAACCTATCTTTACTCAATTAAAAAGATTATTCACTAGATTACAAAATTACATTAGCTGATTATCAAGAAAGCTTTACTCGATTAGGAATATGCTAAGAAGATTTGACACAAAAGTACTCGATTATCAAAAGGATTTACTTGAGTACAAAAGATTGATACTGGATTAGAAAAATCCTTACTCAATTATTTTTGAAAAGATAGAAAGTTGCATAACATACTCAAATATGAGATTATGATAGTTGATTATAAAATATTTTCACTTGATTAAACTGATACATGTAATCGACTAATTTGAAAATGACTTGAGCACTACTCGATTAGATTCAAAGCATACTCGATTGGATTTTCACAAAATATTTTCAAAAGATTTATTCTATACTAACACAAAGAGGTTACTCTATTGGCTCATACTCGACTATTTTAAAAATATACTTGAGTATAAAATTATCAAACTTAAGAGCATTTCAAAATGTTTGGGAAACCATCAATAAACCAAATTTATCGAAAATATATTTTTCAAAAACAATTTTCTCAATAATTCAAAACACAAATTTCTCAACAATCCTTAAGCAAAAGATTGATTTTCCACTTTCAACAAATTTGAAACACTGATTCATTTGATTAATATATATTGAATGGCAAAAAGGTATTTTTCAAGAGATTACCCCTAAGGAATTTATATGATTTGACAAAATGATTGAAACAACATCCTTAGGCAATAAATGGATTTTTTATTTTCCATTTTCAAGAATATATACATTATTTTCATTTTAAAAATAAAGATGACATGAAATATTTTTCATCATAAAAAATGAAGATTTTTCATAATCAAAGTATTTTTCATCAAAAGATATTCAACATGATTTTCATCAATAAGTAATCATGAAGTTCTTCATTGTCAAAATAATATCGAAAGCAAAACAATTTTGGCACATTTCAAACAACAATTCATTTGGTTTCAAAATAACTTTTCTTTGATGCCATAATGTTGGTTTCCAAGATGAAATATTTCCCACAAAGGACTTTATATTGAAAGGACATTTAGGATTTTTATCCTTTGGCAACATTGGAACATATAAAGGTTTTGAACAACGATATCATCAAAACCATTTTAAATATTTTACAAATTAATTTTACTAATCATTTTCAAATTCCAAAGAAGTTTTTCATCATCAAAATATTTTAGCAAAAGAAAAACAACATATTGCATAGGCCAAGAAACCCAAGTCTCACCAGAAATCCAAATACTTCATGTGACGCTTCTAAATCATATGAGAGACTGCAGCATGCAAAGACTTGTGGTTGTAGAAAATCGTCCCATTAAAGAATGTTGTAGACCCACTATATATATATATATATATATAACACTATTATAGGCATGACTAGATTGCCATCTTGAGAACATAGGTATCAGATACCAGGCAACAATTCACTAGTGTCATGTAAATTAGCATTAGTGTAAGAGGGATATTGTTAGTGTTAATATCGTAATGCTAGATTTAGATGACATCTAGCTTGTTCGTCAAGCTTAATGATAATCTTGCATGTCATTAAAATGGTTATATCTTCATTCACACTGTTAGATTTGCGGTTACATTGTGATAAGTTCTCTAATGATAAGATAAATGTTATGAATTTGAATTTGTTTTAAATTCATTAACATTTGAATTTTAACAATATAATGGGATAAGTAATTGGAATTTGAATTAGATTCAAATTCCTAAAGAGATATGCTCATCTATATCTGTGTTATACCTATAAATAGGCATAGAGCCTAATGAAAAACACACAACAATCAGAATCAGTTTATAATCGCTCATGTACTGTCTTCGGCATCGCCATTTGAACCTTGGGCGGACAAGGGGTGGACGTATAAGAAACCTTTTATAGTTTTCTTTCATGAAGGTTGTTAACAAAATCAGATTCGATTATTCTACTACGATTCAGGTATTTTACATATCGTTTGTTATTTATTCAAAAGTTCTTACAGTGTTATCAGAGCTTTTGTTTATTTGTCTACATCATTATGATTGACCATTTGTAATCTCTAGTTTTTGTAGCTTGTGACATTTTTATGCGTGAAATTATTTTTTGTGTTATCATTATTTTGGTTGGTCTATTTGTTTGCTCTGTTCCAGCCATGGCTGAGGCAATCGTCGATGGTCGTGTTTGTTACAGCTACTGGGCTTACTGCTCCTCGACCATCCTAGCATTGGCTAAGGCGTTGTCGATGGCAATTGTGTTCGTCACGACCGGTGGCTGAGGCCACCCCAACTGTCATGTATATCGCGACCAGTGGGAGATCCGTCGTCAGAGGCTGAAATCAGCCACAACTATGGGTGGTCGTGGCCGAGGTCAATGACGCCATAGACACAACCCTTTACTTTCTACCATGGTCGATGTTTCAAGCTTGGTGCTTGACACGGGTTGGATCGATTGCATTGTCGTGGGTTCACTATGTCCAACCTCTTCAAGCATTTCTTCTTGTCGTGGTCGCCTTCCTCTCGGCCGTGGGTCGATCAATTTTACCATGCCCATGTTCGATAGTTTACCATGGTTGCAGCCTCTTCTTGCTATCAAAAGGATGCCTCTACGGTCACCAATAAAGACGACAATGAGGGGAGAAGAAGGAGAAGAAGCGGTCGGTGGCGATGAGAGGCGGCCGACGATGAAGCAAGGCAGGGATGAAGAAGCCAGTGGTGGCGGCGGAGCATGGGTGCCCAAAAAACTCTAACTATGTGTTGGGGAAGAAGAAGACCCATTGGGCTGTTGGGTCGCCCCATTAGGTCAAACCCAAATCAGGTCAGACCCGATCTATTAGGAGATCTGTGAGTGAATCTGAAACTAGGCCAAAGGATTTGTTCTAAATGGGCTTGGGCTTGGACATAGACTTGGTCTATTATTTTAAAATTGGGTCAGCTTTTAATTTAAAATTATTTGGGCCTCAATTTTGTATTGGGCCATATTGTTGGGTTTTTTTAATTTAATTATTTAGATTATACTTTTGGGCCATTAATTAACTAGTTTAATTTTATGCCTAAAATTATAAATTAAATAATAAATCAGTTTTGTGATTAAAATAAAAAAAATGGAAATCAAAATTATTTTAAGAATATTTAATTCCAAAATATTAATTTTTGTAATTAGTAAAATTATTTTCTTGACTTTTACTATGTGTTTTAATTTTGTCATGAGAATTGTTTGGATTATTCTCTTAGACCATAAATTAATAAGTTTAATTCTGAATCTAAGATTATAAATAGATGTGATGTGACATATTTTTGTGCTCAATAGAAATTACCTTAATTAATTATTTCTTCTCTGTAAATATTTAATTTTATTTTCTTATTGATAATTAATTTCGATTTAGTACCGATTTTGGGCCTTGTGTGGGTCCTAATATATTGTTGGATATTGTGGATTAGTTCCACATAAACAATTGAGTCATAACATTTTAGTTGTGCATTAAGGGTGATGACTTTGAAGCTTAGTGATCTGTTGATCCCGAAATGCATAGCTAAAATGTTTGATTTAATTGTTTACCTTGAACATGTGCATTGAATGTCTTTTGTTATCCCTGATTCAGTGATCAATGGCCACCAGTTCAGTTGCTGGAAGCATGACCAGGATAGATACGTTGGATGGGTCCAACTACTCCACATGGGAGAAGCAGATTCAATATCTACTTCAGATGGAGAAAGTATGAGACGTTTTAGTGACTTCGCATCCCGTGCCGCAAAAGGAAAATGTTTCCTTGGCGACACAGTGAGCCTATGATAAATGGCTTGAGAGGGACCGTTATGCTCGTCTGGCGATGCTTGTTAGCATGCAGGCTGATCTCATGGGCCAGTTTGAATCTTACCAAACTGCCATGGAAATGTGGAAAAAGTTAAAGATCACTTTTGGTCCGACATCTGCAATAAAGCTTCATTCTTTACAATTAAAATTTCAACAATATGTCAAAGACCCGAGGCACAACATGGCTGAGCATTTGAGAGTGATGGGTTCACTTATTAGAGACCTCCAGAGTGCGGGAGTAGCACTTACTGATGAGCATCAACTCCTAGGGGTGATCAGATCCTTGCCTAACCCTGAGTGGTCTCAGATAAAGCTCCTTATGATACACAACGAAAATATCAAAATTTTTTATGATATTTCACGCACTTGGAGCTTGAGGCGGAACGTATTGAAGTGAACCATGTGGCAGCTTTTGTAGCCAAGGTCAACAAACGTGAGGGCTTCGGGCCCAAACGCAAGAGATAAGGATCAAAGGTATCAGGTCCTACACCTAAGATTGGCAAGAGCAAAAAGACCAAAAGAGAGACACGTGAAAAGAAAGACTTGTTCAAATTGAAATGCTATAATTGTAAGAAGAAGTGTCACTTCGCTCGGGATTGTCTAGAGCCGAATAAGGTATATTTCTCTTATTATTCCCCTTTGATTCATGTTTGCTCGCATGCATTAGTTGCATACTCACGTCCTGAGTGGATTGTGGATATAGAAGCAACACGACACATAAGTGTTAAGAAAGAAGGGTTTGTGGATTACCATCGGGTGCTAGCGGGAACTCGGTATGTCATCCTTGGGAATGGCACACAAGAAGAAGTTCTTGGAGTTGGTTCGTTCCAGCTCAAGTTTAAGAATGGCAAGATTCTACTCTTAAAGGACGTTATGTATGCTCCTAGAGTCCGGTGTAATCTATTATTAGTAACATGTTTATTAGGATAAGGTTATTCTTTTATTTTCCGTGATACTGGCATGAACATCTTTTTGGATGATACATTCTTTGGTGGCAGTTTCTTGGTGGATGGTTTTTTCAAACTTAATTTGGATTATGTTTATGATAACCATTTATTGCTTTAGTTTCTTCTACTTTTTCTATTGTAAATGTTGATTACGATTTATGGAAAAAAAGACTTGGCCATGTGGGTTAAGAAAGAATGGCAAGGCTGGCAAGAGAAGGTCTATTGGGATCTCTCAGTAAAGTGAAACTCACTATGTGTGAGCATTTCTTAGTTGGTAAGGCCAAGAGGAAACCTTTTGGTAAGGCTTCTCGTGCATCTTGTCCATCGGAGTTAGTACACTCTAACATATGTGGTCCTATGAATGTAAGGGCACGTCATGGTTCATCATACTTTATTACCTTCATAGACGATTATTCACATTTCAATTACATGTATCTGATTTCTCACAAGTCAGAAGCTTTAGATTGCTTCAAAGGCTTTGTGCATGAGGTTGAAAATCAGATGAATAAGAGCTTAAAAACTCTTTGAACTGATATAGGTTGTGAATATCTTTCTAATCAATTTAGAAGTCTATGTGAGGAAAAAGGTATAGTTCAACACCTAACAATTCCTGGCACTCCGTAACAAAATGGTGTTGTAGAACACCAGAATAGGACTTTGTTGGAAATTGTTGGATCAATGTTGGCACAGGTAAATCTCCTGATTAGTTTTTAGGGAGATGCGTTGTTGACTGTAGCCTACATTCTTAATCGTGTTCCAAGCAAGTTTGTGCCTTCTACCCCTTATGAGTTATGGACTGGTAGAAGTCCAAACTTGGATCACTTGCGACCTTGGGGATCAGCTAGATATGTTCATAGCACGTCCCATATGTGTGGAAAACTTGGACCAAGAGCTAGCAAAAACGTGTTCATTCAGTATCCTATGGGTTTAAAAGCATACGTCATGTATGGTGAACATCTTAGTAGGGGATTGACTGAGATAGAATCTTAGGATGTAGAGTTTCTTGAGGATGAGTTCCCAAGAATTGGTGAGGTTGATAAAGACTCCCAATTGTATGAGTTACAAGAGGAAGTGTTTTTTGACAGTGGGAGAATTCCTATAGTTAGTGGGAGTGAACCCATAGACAGTACTTCAAAGACTCAAGTAATTCGATGTAGCCAGCGTGGGCTTATCCCTTGTCATCATTTCGATGATATTAAGGGAAGGGTACTTATGTGTGCCATGTTAGATGACACTGAGCCAACTTCTTATGAAGAAGTCTTCACCTCCCTAAATCAAGATCAATGGTTGATCGCTACAAAAGAGGAAATTGACTCTATGGATAAGAACAAATAGAAAGGCGATTACTAACAAGTGGGTCTTGAAAATCAAACACTGACTGATGGATTGATCGACAAGTATAGAGCCCGGTTAGTAGCCAAAGGCTACACCCAAATAGAGGGTGTAGATTTCTTAGAGACATTTTCCCCTATGGTGAGATTTGACTCTATTCGCGTGATTCTAGCCATCATCGCTCATTTAGATCTTGAGCTACACCAGATGGATGTCAAGACAACATTTCTCAATGGAGAACTAGACGAGAAGATATATATGGATTAACCCATCGGTTTTGTTACGAGGGCAAAAGGGTAAAGTGTGTCGACAAAGGTATCTACGGTTTCATGAAGCTGTCACCTCCATTGGTTTGACCATGATGGAGGAAGATCATTGTGTGTATATCCAATGGATAAAAGATGGGTTCTTGATTTTGTCCTTATATGTAGATAACATCTTATTGGTTGGAAACAACTTAGAGATAATCAACACCATTAAGGAATGGCTATCCTCCATCTTTGAGATGAAGGATTTAGGGGAAGCGAGTTATATCCTTGGAGTTGAGATCTCAAGGGATTGCTCAAGGAGGCTTTTGAGTTTGTCTCAAGAGACTTACCTTTGTAAGATCCTTGAATGGTTTAATATAGATAATGCAAAGCCTGTTGATACTCCAGCTAATAAGGGTTACACTTTGAGAACTAGTCAGTGCCCTAAAATAGAGGAAAAAATGAAACTTATGGAAAAGAAACCATACGTCAGTGCTATTGGGAGTCTAATGTACCTTATGAAGTGTACTTGTCCTGATATTTGTTTCGTCGTTGGCCTAGTAAGCAGATACGAAAGTAATCCTGGTGAGAAACATTGGAGAGTTGTCAAGAGAATCATGAGGTATTTACGTGATACTTATGATTATGCCCTAACTTTCTAAAGTGGAGATATGAAAGTACGTGGTTACACTGATGTTGATTTTGGCAGAGATATAAATGATAGTGTCTCCACATCAGCATATGTTTTCACTCTTGGTGGAGGCTCTATTTCTTGGTGAAGCAAGAAGCAAGATTGCGTTGCTCAGTCGACCATGGAAGAAGAGTATGTGGATAGCTTAGAAGCTGGAAGACATGTGTAACGACCCGTTCCCACTTACGGTGCCACCAGTAAATAATCGACTAGATTACTCACCCAACGAACCACAATTGAAGGATTGGACTATGTTTCAACAGGAAATGCCCTAGGTGGGAACTAGGCTTCGTCCTTCCCTTCACTCCACTCATAAATCAATCCCAACTTAAACATGAAAACTCAGCGGACCAAGACCCAAAACCCGAGTGAGCTTTACCTTTCTTCAGATCTCCTCATAGCAAGCCAAAGGTGGCCCAGACACAAAGCTAGCATAACAACCACTTCGCTGAGTATTGGGGATTTATGAGAACGTACCTCGCCGATCTTTACTCGATCCGAACTTGGCTTTAACAACTAAAACCACATATACATCAAATCATCTCACAATCACCTATCACACCATGGTAATTACAACAACTAGATACATCTAGCTCTCAATAACACTTACATTCAATCACATAAATACATGAATGAAAATATAGGAGAGCACACATCCACACATCTTGGGCAATGATGCTAGTTGCCACAACAGTCTCTCGGCACCATCCCAGCTTGCATTGGGTCTTGCATCATCTACAACATGAGGTAAAACCTCATGAGTCATAAAGACTCAGTAAGGGTGCAATGCATCTAAATATGAATATAACCATGATTATGTATGCCAAATGCATGCAAATGAGGCTAGGCCCAACCATCCTCACAACTCTCCATGGTTTGAGGCATAAACCTATCAACCTCCACAACACTAGTCCTTTATATGGCCATAGGTCCACTAGATTTCACATCACACAAGTGATAACCACTACATGCAAGTGCTACATAAAAACATTATCAAACATATTTACCAACTTGCAAGGCCATCTCCACGTGGGGCCATCCCTTACTTGGCTTGAAGCCTCATCACTGCCTCGGCACGAACTCCAGCTTGAACTCCGAGCTCTTCTAGGATTACCGCCTCGCCGGTCGAATCTAGATGCAAATACACACAAACCCAACTCCATTAACACCCGGCATTAAACCAATGCCCTCAACTTCGTTACACATCACAAAACCAATATTCAACAAATTTCGAATCAACCCTACCCGAGGGTTCAATCCAACCCATACTACACAATTCATTATCTCACTTAATGAAAATAACTAGAAAATAATTAAATTAATTTACCTCGACTAATCTGGAGAGAAAACCGATTAGACACCCACACCGCCGTTGGCTCCCAAGCTGCCACTTGCGCCCAAAATCCCATTTTCGAGCTTCCGGCATGCTCCTCGGACCCCAATTTAATTTATAGAACTTTCTCCAATTTTTTTGAAATTTTATGTCATTTTTCCCCTTTTCCAGATTTTTTCATTATTTTCTTTTCTTTTATTTTTTTTATTTTTTTTCTTTATTTCCTCCTCCCCTGCTCATCTTATTCCCGCGCGCGACCTGTCCACCATCTTCTTCCTTCTCATGCACCCGCGCACAACAGCTCAGTTGCGCACGCCGGCCGCCGCTGCCACCAGCTCCACAACGCGCAACGCCTCCACCGTGAGCCACCATCACAGACGGCCTTCCGCGCGCAGCCATCACTGCCATGGCCAAACCAGCTTCCAGCGCCGCTGCAACTGGCGGCTTGAGCTCCTCTGGCCACCTACGTCACCGTCTCTACCCGCTGCGACTTCACTGCTGGTTGCCTCACGAGCCACCCCGGCTTCCTGCGCACGCTTCCATCTCTGGCCACTGCTGCTCCAGTTCTCATCATCGGCCATGGCAGTTCGGCCCTCACTCTCCCAAGCTCTCTCCTCGCGATCTCATGAAGGCTCTTCTCTTCGATCTCTCGGCCACTTCTTTTCCTCCCCCGAGCTGTCTGTGCATTTAAATTCAAAATGGGAAGCTTCCTTGAAGCTTCCTCCCACATACACGAATATATACATATATATATATATATATTTATTACCCAATAAACCCCCAATTCCTCCATAATTCCTCTTAAGAACTTGGATAATTATACTTCAAGAACCATTAATTGCATTTGCACCCTTCAGGCTTTTAAATAAATATAACCGAGCCACCCAAATCTCAATTTATCCAAAATTAATACTCGACTTTTTACTTGAAAATGTCGATTTGGTCCCTACACTTATACGAGACCTCCGTTCTACCTTAGAACACCTAAGGGTTGCTTTACTCGCAAAATCGGACCACTCCTAGGGTTCCCTCAGCTTCTGGGAGATCCCTTGTGACCATTTGGTATTGGCACTCACTCGAGCTTATACAAAATTTATTCCAAAAATTATTCCCGGACGAACTGCTTCCAGCGTCATTATCCTCATCTCGAGACGCTCACGAATCTCTTGCCCTCTTCCCTGGACATCCAAGTCTTGGGGCACTCCTTGTCGCCAACTCGACAAATTTCATTAATTAATTTCTCGAAACCGACTCTTGGGCTTTCCAGACCACCCGAGATCCTTTCAAAATAATAAAAAATTATTCATTTTCAATACCATGTAATACCGGGTATTACAACATGCATCCTAGCTTAGTACTTTCTTTTCAGAACTTAGGGTAATAGTTCAGGTTGATGAACCTGTCGAAATTCGTATCGACAACACGATTGTGATGCAGTTTGCACATAACCCCAAATTCCATGATAGAGGAAAGCACATAAAAAGAAGATATCACTACATTAGAGGATTGATCAGGGACAAGGAAGTGATTTTGAGTTATATTCCTAGCATTGAAATGTTGGTTAACCCATTACAAGGCCACTTAGCAGGAATGTATTTCAATCCCAAGTGAGGCGTATGGGATTACGTAGAATTAGAGTTCTACATTTGATCACTGTTCACAACATTCATTTTGATTTATGCTGATGGATATTTGTTATCTTATTTAATGGATATTTGTTATCTTATTTGATGTATATTTGTTATCTTCTTTCTATTTTCATTATATGACATTGTGTTGTTGATATGGAAAACATGGAAATAATTGCACATGTTCGTGAATGTCACCAGGCTTGGATCGATCCTCAACCGCAGACAATCGCCCTAACACCTATGTGGTGTGCAAGATGAGACAACTTACTCTTGGACTTATGTGGTCAGTGTAAATACCTTGATATATGAGGGGTATTCAAGGTTGTTATTGTCGCCTTAGTAAAGCTAAGATGAGAGTTATTTGAAGAAGTCGAGTATGGATATATTTTGAATTCCATATTAAGCTTGAGAATAGCAGGATGTGAGTACTCATGAGTTGAGTGACTCAGGCTAGTGCCTATGTGGTGACTAGGCCGACATCTGTATGGTGTTTTGAGTGTGACATCCCTGATTAGTGGGAGCTCCATCATAGGATGCACATCAAACAACATGTGCTTATATGACCGCTATAGGGAAGTGACAAGATTGTTCTCTTTCTGTCACTACGTGGGGCCCTATTCACATATGCCTTCTGACCTAAAATTTTTTTATGAAGTTGAGGTTCAATTACACTACTTTAGCATGTCACCCAATTGGCCAGCAAGAAAGTAACTAGGCAGGCCATGACTGGGCAAGTGGTTGAACTAAGAGATGGATTGATTCGAATTTTGGGAAAGATAATTTATACCACATCATGTAAGTTTTGCAACTCATAGTCTGGATGATCATCTATGTGATGATCATGAGTGTAAGAACTTTGATTGATGATCAAATGTTGTTCAGAGTTACTCTTAAGAGATTAGAAGAATTTGATAGATGTGTTATTTATTATCTAAGGCATATATGACATTGTCCTCATTTATTTCTTTTTACAGCAGTACTATGTTGGTTGTTTGATATAGTACTCTTATCATTGTCATCAAGGTCACACCCCTTGATGTCCTGTATGAGGAGATGAGTTGAACATTATCACATGTACCTGAGTGGGAAATTGTTAGATTTGCAATTATATTGGGATAAGTTCTCTAATGATAAGATAAATGTTATGAATTTGAATTTGTTTTAAATTCATTAACATTTGAATTTTAACAATATAGTGGGATAAGTAATTGAAATTTGAATTAGATTCAAATTCCTAAAGAGATATGCCCATTTATATCTGTGTGATGTGTGATACCTATAAATAGGCATAGAGCTTAATGAAAAACACACGACAATCAGAATCAGTTTCTGATGGCTCGTATACTATCTTCGGCATCACCATTCCAGTCTTGGGCAGACAAAGGGTGGACGTACAAGAAAGCTTTTATAGTTTTCTTTCACGGAGGTTGTTAGATAAATTAGATTTGATTATTCTGCTGCGATTCAAGTATTTTACATATCGTTTACTATTTGTTCAAAGTTCTTACACACACCTCTCCAATTGTATGTGAATAAGTCTCTAGATATCTTGATGATGTTACTCTTAAGTTGTTAAGAATATGTGTCAAAGATCTATAACACAAGATTTCTTATAATGATTCCTAGTCCTAAGATTTCTTTAAAGTGGACTAAGATTAATTGATTATAGACTAGCACCGGGCTTCTAGCTTTGATTAGTATGAAATTCTAATGATAAAGGATGGTGAATCACATGTTGTATTGCATGACATGCAGATAGTATATATGTGGGTAGGTGTTGGTTAAACATATGTCGAATGTGATGCATGTAATAGAGCACATGGCCGAGAGGATTAATGGTTTCTTACTGGTTTTCGATTGTGTATTTGGTCCTTAGACTTAAGGGAACATAATTATCTTGTATGCCGATGTCAGAGATTTTCCGTTGAGTGGGACCATCCAATGTGAGAGGTGGGAATGCTCTTTGTGTGGTCTCTGTGTAGTGGTGTATGGAGCAAGTGATTGCTGATTGGATCCATTGACCTCCAGTGTAAGGTAAACATCCTATGCAATTTTAGTTGGATGGTGATTGTAGGAGTCCTTGGCTAGGGCATGTACTATTGAAAAGAAGTTTTTGATGTTAGAAGGAGTTCTGATATGTCATCTCAATCACCCCAAACTAGATCTTAGTATAGCTACTGAATTATATGTGTTTAACCATTTCATGGCTCTCACTCAGTCAAGATGTCAATTAATGGAAGGATTATAGTGAACGATTATCGAAAGCCCACATAAGTTCATTTGAGGCATCGACTTTTTTACTGATAAGATCATCATAACATAATGCTAGTTGTCACTCAAGACTTTTTGGAGTGCTTTGAGGATATGGATAGATTATAATAGTAGGTTAAATTGATTAACCAACATCAAAGAGTTTGACATCTCTTGATTATTACTCAGTGGTAAGCCTAAAAGGTCACTCCCAATGGTGGGCATATCATTGGATTAGTGATGAATAGCTCTTAATGTGTTATTAATCATCATTAGGGAGATAATGATGATGGATGTTGTTAAGGGGTCAATAAAGGGATCAAAGGATTGTTAAAAGATAACAGTAGGAGACCATTAAGACTTAATGGATATCATTAAAAGTGAACAAGCATACTGTTAAGAGTTAATGGGATGTCTTGTTCTATTAATAGTTAATAGAAGGGTTATTAAGAGTTAATAGCTGGCGTTGATGCAATTAGTTGAAAGTTACAAAGACCGTAAGAAAACAGTCGACCGTTTTATTGGAATTGTTGGTCATTTGACTGAAACAATCGATCAGTTGCCTAGAATGGTCGACCATTTCAATGCTTAAGCTTTGGATAGAAGAACAAAATAGTCGACAGTTTGTTCCAATCGGTCGATTGGTTTGGGACACGTTTGATGAAACTGTCAACTAGTCATTGGAACAGTCAACTGTTTCGTTAGGCAAGATTTCTCTTGCATGCCATTCTTCTATCACTTTTGATGATAGAGCATTTATTATTTTATCGCCTTCATTTATCATGTCCTTAGACGCTTTTATGAAGAGAGAGAGGGAGACGATCAAAGGATGATCACTATCTTTGTTAAGAACCAAATGAGAACTATGCATCACCTTCGCTCAAGACTAGCAAACACTAAGGTCTAATAAAAGGTTTTGGTGGTTGCCCATAGGTGGACTAACTTGGTCCCCTATGCTTATGGGGGTGGCTTGGTTAGCTAAGTTATAGATTTGGAGGCACCGATAGTGTATTGTGGATGGCAATTTAGGAGTAGCTCATGAAGGGTTAGAGGAAGCTAATTCAAGAGTAGTTCGTGAAGCTTTTGCAAGAGATCTAGATACAATAGAATAGTTCGGGCTTAAGGCACAATAGAAGCTTCAACCGAAAACAACATCATCGGATGAGCTAACAATTACCGTTTTGTCTTTTCATTTTACTTTTTGTATATGCACGCAGTTGTATTCATCCGTGTCTACCAAGAACTGATCCATTTTCACTGCGTTTTTATTTTGGTTTTGAAAATTAACTTGTGTTTTTGCTCATATCGCTAAGTGTTAGCGTATACTTTCATTGGCATGTTGGCCTAGGCTTGGGCGAGGTGAGCTCGATTCATGGCATTGGCAACCACCAAGCCCAGGGTACCCTACCAACCATAAGAAACCAAAAAATAGTAAAGATTAAATCTGAAAGGTATTAAAGACATTAATGATAGTATACTTACAATGACTAAATCATGCTTGAACTCGTCCATATCCTACACGAGATTTATGAAGTATCCCTATTCATCTCTAGGGAAGATATTATAATACATTTAGTCTGGAGCCAATCCTAGGGTCGTCCACTATATCAATGTCAAGCAACCCCAGATTAGTATTGAAGTTCCCCCTCCTTAGTTGACAACCCTCCAAGAGTTGAATTTCTCTACAGTGGACTAAGGGGAGATCTGGGAAAATCGGCCTATGCAATGTCTAGAACACACAGGTTGTATCGCTCTAGATTTACGATTGGTTGGCAGCATTGAACCCACCCACTCTTGTGGATGGCGTTGATGGCCTCTAGTCTAAGCATAATGACTCCTCTTTACCTGGCACAATCAAAGGACCTTAAATGGGCTCAAAATGAGGAGGACCACCACTGCTGGCAGATCCTTGGGGATGTGTAACTGGAAGAGGCAGTGGTGGCTAGTTAGGAGATGGGACTAAGGGGATAACTGGAGGACTAAGTGCTAATGGTCCCTCTCTATCCCACCTCCCCCTCTTCCTTCCTCTCAGTGCTTCTATTACCCCTCGGCCTTCCTTAACCTTGGGATGTTGGGGAGGAGGAGGGGGCATGACTACCATTTCATCTTACGCTACTCTATTGTGCATCAATTGCATAAATCTCTTCATCCCTGCAAAAATAAAAGTTTGTGATCAGTATCCATAGGTGCATATATAAGAGATGACGAGTAAAAACAAAAAACACATAAATAAGGGAGGAGGAAAGGACAAAGGGCCAGACCCTTGAGAGTCGCTTGGTCCTGCGAGGGGATGGCCCCTGCCTCTTCCCTAGGGATAACCACCTACTCCTAACTACCTTCATACCTGTTTCCTCTCTATCACTAGCCCTTACCCCATAAGATGAAGGGATAGCGTAACTCCCCTCAACTCTACCACTTGCGACAAATCCAATTTTGAACAGCAACCTAAATTTTTCTTAAACTCTGCTGAGTTTGTTCTTGAATGTTTTGATGATGATTTTTGTATGCAAAACTTTAATGTGAGGCATGTTAAGGATGCTTCGAGAATTAACTCAAAGGAATCTTGATTTGTTATGTACTCATAAGCTTCTGTTAATATGTTTGATATATGTGGAAAATATTTTATCCTTCTTTAGGATATGATAAATTCTCATATTTCTTAAGGAAATGTTAAGGTTGCGCTGATAACCTTAATATGTTATTATATTTTATATATTTTCCAATAAGATTGTTTTTATGTCTTATCTATGCTAATAGGTTATTTAGATTTTCAAGGAATATTCTTAATATCCATATTGCATAATTATCTTATAGATCTTATGGTCACCACAAAAAAAAGCCATTTAGCGGCAATTATTTTTGAATTTTGCAGCGGTTTTGTCCGCCGCAAAGTGTTTTAGCGCGATTTTGAAAATAGCTGTAGATATAGCTATCAAGAGGAATTTTGCAGCGGTTTTCAGCAACCGCTAGAGTAACCGTCGCAAAGTGATATTTTTCACAAATGGCCGTAAAAATATATTATTTTTTGCTATTAGTAAAATTTAGCGGTGGTTTCAGAACTGCCGCTAAATATGAGTAATTAGCACTGACTTCAACGGCGGTTTTAAAACTGTCGCTAAATTTAAACTTTAGCGGTGATTGTTTAAAAATCGTCGCTAAATGTGTAAAGAGTATTGAATTTAGGGACAGTTTTGAAACCGCCGCTAAAACAAGACTATATAAGAATTTTAACGATTGTTGCTAAAATAACACTATATAAGAATTTTAGCGGTGATTTTAAAACCGCCACTAGAAATAATACCATATTCACAACCTAGTGTGGCTTTAGCAACAGTTTTGCCCTAAATGACTTTAGCAGCGGTTTCAAAAACCGTCGTTAAATTCTATAGAAGCATTTGCTTCAGTTGTAGTTTAAAATTGGAAGTGGACAGCAAAGTGATGCTCGAGGTAGCGAAAATCCATCCAGAAATGGATAGCGTTGCGGTAAGCGTAATCAGCAACCAGTTGTGCAATTTGGCAAGAGGCCAAAGCGGTGTTCGGTTGTTGAATGTCCTTGAGAGTTGGAGGATTGAAAGCCTAAAGTGAAACCTTGAGGCAGGTGTAACCCGAGGTAAAAGTGAAGAATGGATAGGCGATGAGATTCTCGAGCATGAGAATTTTCCTTGTAACCCGAGAATGTGATTATCTTGGGCAAGAGATTAAGGCAAAGTGAATTTCGAGGACAAAATTCTTTAAGGGGGGTGGAATGTAATACCCGGTATTACATAGTATTAAAAATAAATAAATTTTGATTATTTTGGCAGGACCTCAGGTGGTCCAGGAAGTCCAAGAGTTAATCTCGAGAAATTAATTAATGAAATTTTGCCGAATTAGTGGCCGGGAGCGCCCTGGGACTTGGATGTCCCAGGAAAAGGGCAAGAGATTAGTGAGCATCTCGAGATGAGGATAATGACGTTGGAAGCAGTCCGACTGGGAATAAATTTTGGAATAAATTCTGTATAAGTCTGAATGGGTGCTAGTCCCGAATGGTTACAGGGGACTTCCGGGAAGCTGAGGTGACCCTAGGGATGGTCTGGTTTTGCTTGTAAGGCAACCCTTAGGTATTTTCGGGTGGAATAGAGGTCCCGTGCAGGCGCAGGGATGAAATTGATATTTTCGAGTAAAAGTCGTATATTAATTTCCAATAAATCGAGATTTTAGGTGGCTTAAGAGTAATTAAATTAAGCCGTGGAGGGTCCAAGTGTTATTATTAAAATTCTCAAGTTTAATTAAATTTCCTTAAGTGGGATTAATGTGAAATTTGGGGGAAATAATATAATTTCTCACATCTTGTCTCTGTAATTTGAAATCTGAGAGAGAGAATGGCCGAGCAAGCATTGAGGAGTAAGAGAGCTCGGGAGAGAGCTTTGCCAAGAGAGTGAAACCGCAAGAGAGATCGAGAGAATGAGAGGGATCGAGGTGGAGAGAGATGTGGGCCGAAGGTAGCAAAGACGAGCGGCCATGGCAGCAGCTTCGCTGCTGTTCTAGCCGCTAATTAGTGGCAGGGCATGCACGGGGGAGGCCGATGGCGGTTGCGGCGGCGCAGGGAATCGTCGAAGATGGCCGAAGGCACGGCCACGGCAACGTGAAGCTGCTGTTGCAGCAGCTAGGCGCAGCCATAGCAGCGCGCAGCTGCTGCAAACAGCGAAGCGGGCGAGCGACGACAATGGCTGGAGGCATGGGAGGCTTCCGTGGTGGCTACGTTGGAGGCTGTTGTGCGTGGCAGAGCTGGGCG
Organism: Diospyros kaki; assembly: GCA_036245055.1. Taxonomy (NCBI): domain Eukaryota; kingdom Viridiplantae; phylum Streptophyta; class Magnoliopsida; order Ericales; family Ebenaceae; genus Diospyros; species Diospyros kaki. Next base: position 30,239,420 of record BSEG01000012.1, read on the forward strand.
ACCGTCAATGGCGAGGCTAGGCAGGCAGTGGCTAGACTGGTGCGCGGTCATGGTTGCAAGAGAAAGAAGATGGCGAACAGGAGCTGGCCGAGCGCGGGAAGGAGAAGGAAGAAGGCGCTGGAGATGAAGAAAAATAAAAAGAAAAAGAAAAATGAAAAGAAAATAAAAAGGAAGGAAATCTGGAAAAATGGGAAAAATAGGAGAAAAATTCCAGAAAAGTTCTGAAATTATTTCGAGGCTCGTGAAGCATACAGGAAGTTCGAGAATGGGATTTTGGGCTTGAGATAGCAGTCAATGAGGCAATGCCGGTATGGGCAATTGGCCGATTTTCGTTTCCAAATTGACTAAGGTAAATTTATTTAATTTCCATTATTTGAGATAATGTGGAATAGGTTATGGTTGGATTATGACCATGGTTTGGGTGGTTTCTGTTGAGTTGTTGTCGAGTGGTTTTACGGTATACGGTGTAGTTAAAGGCATTGGTTGAATGCCGGATGTTAATGGTGTTGGGTTTGTGTGTGTTTTCATCTAGGTTCGACCGAGAAGGCAGTGATCCTAGAAGAGCTCGGAGTTCGGGCTGGAATTCTCGCCCGTGGCAAATGAGGCTTCGAGCCAGGTAAGGGACGGCCCCATGTGGAGGCGGCCTTGCAAGTTGGTAAATGGGTTTGATAATGAGTTTATGTTGCATTTGCATGTAGTGATTATCTTGTGTGATGCAAGATCTAGTGGTTAACTTGTGTGATGCAAGACCTAGTGGACCTATGGCCATATGGAGGACTAGTGTTATGGAGGCTGATAGGTTGATGCCTCAACCCTTGGTAGGTTGTGAAGATGTGTGAGCCTAGCCTCATTTGCATGCATTGGGCATACATAAACATGGTTATATTCACATTTACATGCATTGCACCCTTACTGAGTCTTTATGACTCATGAGGTTTTACCTCATGTGTAGATGTTGCAAGTCCAGAGGCAAGCAGGAATGGCGCTGGGAGGCTGTTGTGGCAATTAGCTTTGTTGCCTGAGATGTGTTGTTGTGTATTCCCCTGTAATTTTTTATATGTATTCATGTAATTGAATGTAAGCAATATTGAGCACTAGATGTAGTTAATTGTTGAAATCATCATAGTGTGATAAATAATTTTGAGATTGTTCGTTGTATATGGCTTAGTTGGAGAAGCCGAGTTTTGGACCGAGTAAAGATCAGCGAGGTATGTTCTCATAAATCCCCAATACTCAGCTAAGTGTTTGTATGCTAGCTTTGTGCCTGGGTCATCTCTGGCTTGCTATGGGGCGAGCTGAAGAGAGGTGAAGCTCACTCGGGTTTCGAGTCTCGATCCGCTGTGTTTTCTTGATTGAGTTGGGACCAATTCCTGAGTGGAGCGAAGGGAAGGATGAAGCCTAGTTCCTACCTAGGGCGTTTCCTGTTGAAACATAGTCAAATCCTTCAGTCGTGGTTTATCGGGTGAGTAATTCGGTCGATTATTTACCGGTGACGCTCGTAAGTGGGAGCGGGTCGTTACAGTGAGTTCAGATTCTAATTTAATGGTGCAGTAGGTGAATGGAGAGTATGAAGCTTGGGAAAGCCACATGGCACGATACTTAGCCATGGTCCAAGAATTGATGGCACATTTCCAACATGTAAAGGTGGAGTATGTCCCTCGGGCCATGAATACGGAGGCGGACCTATTGTCCTGAATTGCCTCTTCCTCTTTCCCTACAAGCTCTCGAAAAATTCGAATCGAGTCCCTGCCACAGAAGAGTATCAAAGAGGTCGCTGACCAATTATGTGTGGAAGATGAACCCAGCTAGATGGATCCTTTGCTGTTTTACTTAAGGGAGGAGAAACTCCCCGAAGATGATTCAGAAGCTAAGGAGGTTAGACGAAAGGCTCGAAGCTTCGTGTTAGTCAACGGGGAGCTTTACAAAAGGTCATTTTCACAGCCATTGCTCAAGTGTATCCGGCCCCACGAAGCAGATTATATCCTGAGAGAGATTCATGAAGGCATATGTGGAAGCCATATCGGAGCTCGAACCCTCAGCCAAAAAGCTCTTCGGCAGGGGTATTATTGGCCAACGATGGTAAAAGATTCAGAACAGCTAGTCAGGACCAGTGACCGATGCCAGCGGACATCCAACTTGGTCCATGTACCGGCGGTCGCACTAGCTCATTTTGCTACACCTTGCCCTTTTTCTCAATGGGGTATTGACATCTTAGGGCCTTTTTCCCCAGCTGTCGGGCAGGTTAAGTATATCATGGCTGCCATTGATTATTTTACAAAATGGGTCGAAGCCGAGACAGTGGCCTCTATTACCGCCCGGCATGTGAAGCAATTTCTATGGAAGAATGTGGTCTGTCGCTTTGGAATTCCTCAGGTACTAATATCCGATAATGGCACTCAGTTTACTGACTGATCTGTCCAAGAACGATGTCAGGCATTGGGAATTAGGCAGCACTTCACCTCAGTAGCCCATCCATAGGCTAATGGACAAATTGAGCTCGCCAACAGGACTTTGTTACGCAGTCTAAAAGCGCGAGTGGATAAGGAAAATGGTAGTTGGGTGGAAGAACTACCGAACATCCTGTGGTCCTACCGAACCACAGTGAAGGTATCCACAGGTGAAACCCCTTTTAGCCTATGTTACGGCTCAGAAGCATTAATCCCAGTTGAAATAGGGATACCTATGCTAAGAGTGGAGCTTTTTAGCCCCGAATCCAACGAGAAAAATATGAGGGACAACTTAGACCTCCTTAATGAATTTTGTGATCAGGTGAAGATTCGACAGGCTGCTTACAATCAACATATAGAGAGATACTACAATCGAAGAGTAAGGGCACAGAATTTTCTTCCTGGAGATTGGGTATTGCGGCGAGCGGATGTTCGGGGGGCCCAAGAATCAAATAAGCTAACATCGAATTGAGAAGGTCCTTACAAGGTAGCAGAAGTTCTCAGCCCCGGTGCTTACAAACTCCAGACCCCCAAGGGTACACCAGTGAAAAACGCGTGGAATGTGCAGAATTTAAGAAAGTTCTATCAGTAACAATTCTTTATTATTTTCATATGTTCTGTCGATAATGATTCTTTATTATTTTCATATGTTCTATCAGTAGTGTTTCTTTATTATTTTCATATGTTATTCTGGAATAAACTTATTCTTTCTCCTATGAGTAAAAACTCTTCGCTTCCAAAAACCCAAGAAGTTGCCCCTGAGTAAAGTGAGCCTAACTTCGGAGGGCCTCGAGCCCTAAAATAAAAAATAATAGGATCGGATGCAATCCTCAGGGGGCCTGAACCCTCAACAAAAATAAAAGGATCAGATGCGATCCTCAGAGGGCTCGAACCCTCGACAAAAACAAAAGGATCGGATTCGATCCTCAGGGGGCCCGAACCCTCGACAAAAATGAAAGGATCAGATGTGATCCTCACGGGGCTTGACCCCTCGACAAAAATGAAAGGATCAGATGTGATCCTCATGGGGCTGACCCCTCGACAAAAATGAAAGGATCAGATGTGATCCTCGCAGAGCTTGACCCCTCGAAAAAGATAAAGGGATCAAACGTGATCCTTGGGGGTCCCAGACCTTTGGAGCAAATGGAAAGATTAAGTTCTGCGATAAACAAAATAAACGAATTCAACAAAAACGAAGGATCAAGCCTGATCCCTAAGGGTTTTTTCTTTTTCTCGATGAAAAGCAAAGGAAGACTACAAAAGCAAGGCAGCAGCTAAAGAAAATTTAAAATTTCATTATGGCAATAGGTTTTGAATACAAAGATATCTACTCTAAGGAGGATAAAGCGGCAGTGACATCGAAGGGGATGAAGTCCACATCCAGGTTCGGGAAACGCTTTTTTATAAGTTTCTTCATATGCTCGACCTGCCCCTTTTTGGCCTCCTTCAGCTCTAAGGTGAGCTTTCATATATTTTCTTGGAACTGGTCATTGGCGCCCTTCACGGCATCCTGTTCCTCCCCGAGCCTAGAATTGGCCTGGTTAGCCTTGAGCATGTTTCTCTGGACTAACTCCAAATCCTCACGCACTTGAGCTTCGACTTCATTAGCAAGTCTTGCATCTTTTTGCGCCAGCTCAACAGATTTGGTCAAAATGTGAACGCGGTGTTTGAGACTTGACAGGTGGGAGGAGAGGGACTCAAACCCTCGGAGCCTCTCGACCTCGGACTCCAAGGAGGTGATCTGGGTGCGGAGTTCTGACTCTCGCTGGGAGACTGAATCTTGAAAACCCGTAAGGTTCTGAGAGGTGGAAACAAAGTGAGGATTAAGATCTATCCACATAAAAGAATTCAAAGGGGAAAAGACCATGGTCATACCCTGAAAATCTCAGCACAGTAATCTGGTTCGCTCGGAGTTAGTGGAGTGCTAGGGAGGGCCAAAGTCTTTGGGGGCATTGTTGGCTTCAGGAACTGAAGGTTCGGGGATAGTAGCGGCAGAAGGTGCAGTTTCCACCCTTTGGCATTTCATCCGGCGTGCTATTATTTCCCTCATTGATAGCACGAAAGCCCCTTACAGGGAAGCCTCCTCCGTCAATTCTGAGCGCCCTTCTAGTGCTAGTGGCGTTAATATTCGCTTAAACACAGAACTGATAGGAATGTTGGGAGGCGTTAGAATAGGCTCCGTACCTGTAAAAGTTTGTTTTCTCAGTATTTTCGTGCGAGTCGCTTCGAGTACTTGGGCGATGGTCTCTGTATCATCTTCGAAGGGGATCGTCAAGGGGGTAGGCACGGATGTGGATTTTTGTTGCATAGAAAGGGAGTCTTTGGTTTTTGAGGTTGGGGGCTCCGAAGAAAGGTCCTTCGAGCCCCCATCGACGCTGTTCTTGGAAGCCTCTCGGAAAGTCTGAGGATCTCCCTCCGTCATTCTTCGCGATCGGGAAGGTGTCGATGATTTTTTATTCTTCTTGCTCTTCGGGGCTCGCTTAGAAGGTGCTGCCCTCTCGGATATTTTCTTGTTTCTGGAAAGGGCCCTTACTCTCAAGAAAGTCCAAGATCGTCTCCCCAATGATAGGAGAATAAGTTATCTCCCAAATATTTTCAACTGCAGAGGAAATAGTGATAAAGATCAACACCCGATAAAAAAATGGGGAAATAAGGAAGAAGATGAAGGAAAAGAGCTCATAGTTTTCACCGTCTAAACCCGCTTGGGTAAAGGTCGGGTTAGAAAGCCATCCCTCTTCCCAGTTTCGATTGATCTTCATAAGTCGACTGGCAGGATCTTTGATATCCTCGATGCTCAGACGTCAGTGCTTAGTGTCTAGAGTCCACCCATTGCACACAGACCAAATTTCTTAAGAGGAGCTGGACGGTCTAAGGCGGACGAAGACAAAGCGCTCCTTCCAACCCCCTGGGTCACGGTTGGTAGTGAAGAAGTAGTCAAAAAGATCTCCAGATGGCTCAATCTTGTCGAAATGGAAAATGATGATGAAGCCCATGAAATATCGCAATCCGAAGGGAGATAGCTAGGCTGGAGGATGGTAAGATGTTGGAGCAGGGACATCACCCTTCCCCGGGGAGGAAGGCGAAAGCCCCTATCGAAGACGCTCTTGTAAACACAGAGGCGGCTGGTGACAGGATGGCACGCTCGTAGATGGCTGTTGAACTCCACCTCCCACTCTTTGGGGATGTTATATCTCTCTTTGAACTGCTGACACTCCAGCTCGCTCATCCATTGGCAGGGAATGGAAGCGACCGGGTGTTTCTCCCACTCAGCAAGCTCCGCACCGATGGAGTTGAATTTCCCAGACCTAGTAATTGCCATCACAGAGAAACGAAAGAAGGAGATACGGGAAAAGGGGATGCCTGATAACGCAAGAGTAGGCTAAAGCTGAGAAAAGTTAAGAAGAAGAACGAGAAAAAGAGTGGAAAACTCATATTTAAACCATAAAGGTAAGAAGCCAAAGGACGAGTAATAATGAGCATTAACTACTCCAAATTGGCGTGACTCGAAAGACGAAAAGGTTTGGACAGTGCATTGGGAAGGGGTACCGCCATCGAAAAAAATTGATACTTGTGCCCTCCAAACACGCATGAGAGAAAAGACACATTAACTCCTCAGGCCTTGTGGATATCGACCGTCAGGAAAATAGGAGGCTGAGCTTCGGGGATTTTATCACTCCCTAAGTCATTTGAGCCGAAGAGCTCAAGGAGTGGGGGGACAAGTGATGAGAGGAATACACTCGGGTCCATAATTACACCAATACCCCAGGCAGGCATCCTGTGGCAGTCGTGCCACGTGTCCCCTAATGAGGTACTTCGCATATGATTATCTTGTTTGGGTCCAAGAGACGCGTGGCGAATAGGCATCTCCATGCCAGTTGGCCTGGTGCACAATAAGGAAATCTCTGAGTTCTTAGGTATCAACCATGTCGTCGGGGGTTACAGAGGCAGGAGCTATCCCGAACCCTTTGAAGACGGGTGCAATTATGGAATCCTTATCAATAAGATTCCGAGAAGAGAGGAGGGGAGATCCCGAAGATCTCTCTAGGATCCTTATCTTGGGAGAAGAATAAGAAGAGAATGGGAGGTAAGAAAAAGGGACTTCTACTTTTGAATACGGCCTAAGTAATAATACTAGATTTATGGTTGAATACATCTGACTTGATCGTCGGAGATTGATTGGGGGAGCAAGTCCCCGTCTCCATTGCAGGTGCACAGGAAGAGGCAGAAAAGGGTGATCGGCCACCGCATCATCAAGTAGTTCAAATATTTGAACAATACATCAATTTTGTTGGTCTATAGGTTATTTTGTCTTAGGAATGTCATGACTAGATATCAAAGACCGCCTTGTCGCTAGTGAAGCTTGTCCACTATGGGCATATGGTGCGTAAAATAATTAAAATTGTATTAGATGTTTACAAAAGATAAAAACATACTCTTAAAAGTATTTGTAGACATAAACATAAACAATCACTTAAAATGAAAAATCAAATTTCATAATTTTAGAATTAACATATTAACGTACCATTGAATTGAGCATAGCAACAAACTCAGGTGGTATATTCCCCACAATGTTTGTGAAAATATAAGCCATTGCACCTTGAAAATTTTGCACTTGCGTCTCTAAACTTTGAACATTTTGTTTACTAGTTTGTAATTCTTCTGATAATTTTTACACTTCTTGTTGGCATTCTACAGCAGATGGATTGGTATTATTGGAAGACAAGGACATCCCATTCAATTGACTAGTGGTCCCAAAAACTTGATTTGGACTCGGACTGAAGCCCAAACCTCTGACTTGGCCTAAGTGTTCTTTTCCTAACACCTGAGTAAGTGAATCATGTAAGGAGACTGAGTGTAAAGACGTGTCTTGACTCTCAATCTTAGAAATTTTGTCCTATATGGATTAAAAAACAATATCAATAATAACAAAACACCATTTAACAAAAAAATCTATTTATGTAATTGAAAGTGTTTTAAAAATAGAATGGTTACGATTAAAAAAAAAAAAAACCCTACTCACAAGCTGATCACTCTCAATTTCCTATAATATAGAACAATTTCACATAAATGTTAGTTGATGTTAGAATGAAAAATTGCAATATTACCATCTTTTTTTTTTTTTCTTGCTAGACTCTTCGATCCTCTAGTGTGTGGGATTGTCAATTTGGATCGATTTTCACTATTTTTTATACACATATCCTAGATATCCAACAAGAACATCATTAGTTTAATTATAATTATTTAGTTGTATAAAGATTAGTAATCTTATAAGCAAGATTAGCAACATCACCTTAGTTTTCTCACGTGCATGATAATCAATGAAACTTTCTCATTGGTCTTGTGATGTTCTTGGTGGATGTTTTGCAATATTTACTTCTCGACCAATAGAGGGATCATAGCACTTGTCGTATAACTTGCATCTATTATCCTTCCATTTTTTTCCAATATTTCTCAAAATGAAATTCTTCACATGTCCTCCGTCAACATTAAATTTTTCCTTCAAAAAATAACAATATTAATTATAACAAAATATTCAAAAAAAATATATCAAAACAAACAATATTAGTTAATTACCATGATTCTATTTTTGTAAATTTCATCTTTATATGCCTTGGGAACTTTGTGCAAGATTTCATAATTAACGGGAAAAGCAACAATCAGAAGGTAACTCTCCTAACATCCCTCCAAAAAGTCCAGCTGCATCTCCTATTGGTTGGAGTGATTCATTAAACTCTAACATGACATGCCTTCCATGTTCAAGTAACCAAACATCCTTAACCCTTAGCTTTTCTTGTTTTATAAATCCCTATTCATCTGTCAATCAAAATACATATACCTAATTTAATAATTAATGTAAGTATATAATAATTACACTCAATTTAAATATTTTGTGCATACCAATCACATTAACTGTTTAGTAATGGCGTGATATAGACAAGCGTGTCGATGGAAAATCCTGAGGTAAATGTGGGGTGGACGATTCTGATGGAGTCTAGCTAGATCCTAGAGGCTGTGATGGGCCATGGGTAGATAATGGAAGTTGTGGTGGAGATAGGGAGGATGTTGGAGGCTATGGTGGAGCTAGGGATGATGTTGGGGGCTGTGGTGTTGGGGATGATGCTGGGGGTTGTGGTGGAGCTAACAATGATGTTGAAGCATGTGTGGTAAGTGAGGCATCTCCACCTAAATCGATAGTGCCTGTCTTTCTTAGACATTTCTTCCCAATCATGGCTGCACTTTTTTATAAATGAGAAAAACATGCACGTATAGATAAAGCAAAGCAAAATGAAAGGCAAAATAAAATAGACACATTAACTCCTAGGTATGCAAAAAAAAAAAAAAAAATGCTAACAACAATATAATAAGCAAAGTAAAATGCAATATAATATTCTACATTTGCATTAATTAAATCCATACAATTACATATCCTCATCATCAACATTTTCAACATTAGGCATTAGATCATCATCTATTTGTGCTCTTACTAGTGACAAAATTCTAGTATCATTAGGAAAAAATAAACCTAGGTCTTGTGCTTGATATGGCTCGTTCTCATAGAATGTCTCTTCAGTGTCTTTACCCATGTCGTACAAATCTCTTGGTCTTAAATGTTCAACAGCACTCTAATCCTTTTCTACAGTATCTTGAACATAATACAATTGTTGCGCTTGTGAAACCTCAATATAAAGTTCATCTTCTTCACCCTCACCAGTATGTATCAATCAAGAGAAATTCACTGCAGTAAACTGCAAAGCATCTTGTCTGATCCCTCTATTAGTTATGGTATTGGCCCATTTACACTTGAATAGAATAATCCTGAATCGACCATAGTAATTAAGCTCGATTATATCTATCAATTTTCCATAATAATTAACATCTCCATTAACTGGGTTGTTGTCACTGATTCTAGAATGACTTCTTGTTCTAGAAATTACAAAAACTCCACTATTTTGAGCTTTCAAGCTATGTTCTTGTTCCACAGTTCAAAATTTGAATCCATTGACATAATATGCACTAAATCGTCTGGCACATTGTAGTAGGCCTTGTGCAAGGCACTTAAGATCATCTAAATGAGATTCATTTTCATCATTCATAATCTAAAATGAAACAAAAGGAAATCGATAAGTACAATTTTTCATGATTGAAATATTGTTCTTAATAAAATATATCAATGGTAAACCTACACACTTAGAGAACCAATCAACAAATTCTCGATGTACTATTCTTTCAATCTCTATAGCTGATCATGTTTGATTCCTGAGCCTTCTCTTGGTTATCTCTCTAACTTCCCTATACAAAATTAAGTCATTAACGCAACAAGGTAGGAAAATAATTTTTATGATACATTATATATCTTTTATGTACGAACTCACTTCACAAACCGATCGACTAGTTCTGAATTCACCAACACATATCTGTGTGCTTGTAGTTTCTCAATATAAGTAAGATTGAAATATGAAGGACTCCTAACTGATTTCGCTATTTCAGCAAAAAACGTTGAAATTTTAGACAATTCATTGTTTGTTGTTTGATCATCAACACGTCCAAGCTGGTTGAATCTTGTCTCAAAGCCCTCCAAGTATCTTGAACAAAAGATCAAACATTCTTCAGCTACATAACCTTCAGCAATGGAACCTTTTGGTTGTGCCCTATTACGTACATAGGACTTCAAATGTCCCAAGTATCTAAAGTAAAACCCACAATTACAAAATAGTGTTATACATACCTGCAAATTCAATGAAAAATAGCAATTACAATATATAGAATATTTACCTTTCTATAGGATACATCCATCAATAATTTACTGGGCCTCCAAGCTTCAGTTCATTCACTAGATACACAACCAAATGAACCATGACTGTAAAGAACCCAGGCGAAAAAAGTATTTCCATATGGCATTGTGTCAGAATGACTCGACGTTAGAGCTTGTCAAAGTCTAGAGGATTCAACACCTTGCCACATATTTGCCTAAATATTGAGCACAAATCAACTAAAACGGCAGACACTTGGTTAGGTAACACATTTCTAATTGATATTGGTAGCAGTTGCTCCATAAGAATATGTGAATCATGACTTTTCAAACCAAATATATTTCGATGCTTTAGATCAATACACCTAGCAATGTTACTTGAGTAACCATCAAGCACTAAAACATTATTCAAAGTTTTAAGAAATACATTGTTTTAGGCATTTGACATTGTAAATAAAGCAGGTTGATACTGTCCATTTTCATTTGGCTAAAGATCACTTCTTACGCCCATCTCTTTCAAGTCCTTTCAAGCATTGAGATTATCTTTCATTTTTCCACTTTCATTGAGAATGGTGTACAAGACATTATCACACACATTCTTCTCAATATGCATAACATCAAGGTTATCGCGCAACAAGTTGTACTCCCAATAAGGAAGTTGAAAAAATATACTTTTCATTCTCCATTGTTGACAACCACTTTCTTCAATATTTTTTCGGCGAGTTCTTTTTCTATTATCTTCAACCTTCATCCCTTTCCCAAATGTAACACGAACATTTTGCAACTGCTTGAATATCTCAGAACTTGATAGTGCCACTGATGGATTCCTAAACTCTGTATTACCATCAAAGTGAACACGGTTAAACCTTAATCTGTGATTTGGATCTAAAAATCGACAATGACCCATAAAACTCCACTTTGTACTATGAGGTAGATGATGGGAAACAGAGTCAAAATTGCAAGTTGGACAAGCTGAACCAGTGTGTGTGTTCCACCCAGATAAATTACCAAGCCCAGGAAAATCACTAATTGTCCATATCAATGCAGTGCGCATATTAAACATTTGATTAAGTGAAGCATCAAATGTTTCCAAACCACCATCCCACAAATCCTTCAAGTCTTTAATCAAGGGTTGTAAGTAAACATCGATATCATTCCTTGGCATTTGCTTTCCCGGAATGATCATTGAAAGGATGAAGGAAGTCTGCTTCATACACATCCAAGGGGGTAAGTTGTACGGTATAAGAATCACAGACCAAATGCTATAGTTGGTACTCAAAGTTTCGAAAGGATTGAAGCCATCACTAGCTAACCCAAGCCTAACATTCTGTTGATCTGGTGCGAATTCAAGGTGTAACACCCCAAATTTCTTGAGCGTGTTATAACTTAGGATTTCGGGATTATAAAAATTTTTCATATCACAATAGCTGTCATACACCACATAATATCCCAAAAACCCTAATTTTAACCTTCTCAGCTTAACAAACCCAATAATCAAATAGCTAAGACAGGTATTAAAATCTCAAATGCGGAAGCTAGATCGAACCTGATATAGTTCAAAACCATAACATTTTATTTATCATAAAATTCTTCAAGACGTCTACAAAATGTATTAATATACATCGTCTCTAGTAAATGATAACTAAACATCTTAAACATATCCAAAATTACATAAGATTGCATATAAACAAAAGTATGCTAAACATGTTACAGGTAGTAAATTAAACATCTTCTTCAGCTACCTCCTTTCCCTTAGAGCTGCTCGTCAAACCTAGAACGTTTGAATATTCCAGGGACATAGTCCAATTAGAAGATGAATCTTCTAGTGAGAAACTCCAAAAACAGTTTATATCGATGCATGATCAGGTATAAAATGTATGAGAATACAACGAGAACTACTTCGAAGTGCCTCGTGAACATGTCAGCCTCCTCCAACGAGAGCTTTCTCAATGGCGCATGCATAGCACCTCTCGGGAGGTCCCTAACCATGTCACTTCGGCCCAACTTCATAGAACTCATGCAAGCACCACATCCATTGTGCCTTAGACTCACGGTCTTCCCCACGAGAGCTTTCTCGATGGCGCATGCATAGCGCCTCTCGGGGGATCTCCGACTTTTGCCCTCGGCTAACAACAAATAGGTACAACAGTATGGCCACACGAATTTTATAAATGCAACAGTTAAAAAGCCAACAACATATATTTTCAAGAAAATTCAGTTCATAGATGCAACATGATTTCACGTAAGCAAATAATAAGAGTTTACGTACAAGAACTTCATGAAACACGTGTCATGCAATAGAAGTATCTCATAAGAGATTAAAAAATAAGATTTGGAGTATAGGAGTCTCACGGAGTCTCACATAAACCAATTTGTCACACAAAACTAGGTTTTTAAGTCGGAGCACTCACCTTATTGGGTTATCTCCTCGACGGTATTATTTTACAGCAAACGGCCTAGATTTCTGCAGAAAATACATATTTTGGTAAACCTAACCTCAAATATGTTTACATATACTTGAAGAGTATTAAATTAGGGGCATAACTGGAAAATATCATGTAAAAAGGACCCCTCACGCGCCCCAAGAAGTCTGGCCACGCGCCCCCACGCGCAGCCATTTTCCAGCGCGTATAGATCACGCGCAGGTAGCAGATTCCGAACAGCTTCGCCCCGTTTTCGTATTTCGGCCATATCTCCCTCGTTTTAACTCCGATTTGACCCCTGTTTGAACCTACGCGACCCTCTCTTCCCCCTCTACAGGATTATCAAAAAAAAATCGGACTTACCTCGCTTTTTTGCTGACTGATTTTGGCGAACTCCGGCGAAGACCCGCAACTCCGATGAGGCTCGTTCTCCCCGGCTTCTCCTTCGATTCCTTCCCGCCTTCTTCCCGAACTTCCTACTCTCTCTCTAGAGCAAGCTCCCCCTCTTAGAGTGCTTCAACTCTCAAGCTTGCTTGGAATGGTTTGAGAGCAATCCATGGTGCCTTTTTATAGATTTCTCCAACCACTCATATCATGCCACTTGTCACAATTTTAGCCATGGACTCCAAAGACTTAAAGCCATAATTGAGTAGCTTTTGAAATCCAAAACTATAATTAATCTAACTTTTGAAGTCCAAGCTAAAACCCTAAATTTCTTTCAAATAACACTTTGGCCCTTATTTCAAGTTTTCAACTTTAACATTTCACCACCTAAGCTCATAATTTCATCATTCTTTTATTTGGATAATTTCTCTAATTAGAATTATACCCTCAAACATCAAATTTATCGAGATACTTAAAATCTCGAATTTAATAACTCAAAATTACTTGATATATATGATTTTTTTGGAGCCCCTTACCATCATTCGGCTATTTTAGGCTACAACTTAGCTTAACCGAAAAACCGTATCTGATTTAATTTCTTTCAGCGTCATAAATCTCGTCTCGAGATGTTCGTCAAAAATATACATTTGTCCTTAGGTATCTAAGCTCCAGGGCACTCCCTACGACCGATTCGGTCACTTGTTGCCATTTTAAGCATATTTTTCGATATTTTAAACTCACTTAAAATACGTGACAACCTTACGAAAATATGGGGTATTACACAAGGTGTGTTTCATCGAATCTCTTCCACACCTCACAGTCTCTCAGGTGCCTCATCAAGCCATCTTTGTTACTATCCACAGAATGCCACCTCATATCTTCAGCAGTTTTAGAAGACATAAATAACCTTTGCAAACGTGGTTTAAGTGGAAAGTACCATAAAACTTTGGCAGGTTTCTTTTTTCTTTTCTTGCCCCCACCAGAAATGTTCGTCAAATTACCTTTCCAACTTTGTTTCCATTTTGACGTGTTACATACTTTGCATGTCTCCCTACTTTCATCTTCTCCCCAATACAACATACAGTCATTTGGACATGCATGTATCTAACTGTAATTAAGACCAAGCTTGATAATTAATTTCTTCACCTCATAAAAAAGATCAAGAATCTCTGCATATTCAAAGGCATCTTTTAACAAGTCTAAAATCATAAACATTGCTTTTTTACTCAATCCGCACAAGCACTTGATGTGATATAGTTTTAACAAAAATGATAACTTCGAGTACTTCGTACATCCTTCATACAATGCTTGATTTCCATCCCTAACTAGATCGTAAAATGACTTAGTTTCCTCATTAGGTCTTTGATTCAATTTTGAGATCCTTTATTCACCTTCATGTACTAGTTGATGCAATGTGCAGGCTTCTACATTCACATGGTCCCTAGATATCCCAAAAGCATCATTGATCATATTGTCTATTGGATCGTGACTGTATAAGGGATTTTGTATCAAAGGTGTGCTATTAGAAGTTTCCCCTGTAGTTGACTCCCCGTGCCAAAACCAAATAGTGTATGTGGTTGGAAACCCTCTACAAATCAAATGATCATATACTACTGCTCTTGTCTCCCATTTTCTAAAAACACAATCAAGACAAGGACATTTGATTTTGACTTCAACAGAACGATGGGAAAAGGAAAATTCCAAAAATCCCTACACCCCTTCTTAAAATTCATGTGTATTTCGTGGCTTTTGTAATCCAAGACTTATCCATGGAGCTAAAGCAGAACTTGTAGCTGCTACTCTTCTTCGCTAATCTACACCTCAATATGAAAACACTACATCCATATTATTTGTAACGCCCCCATTTCTACAAGTAATATTTATATATCCCTATCCGAGGACACGACACCAACACGACTACCAACAACTCATGGCGACCTCTTCCTTGGAAACCCCGGTCGAGGAATTCAAGGGGAAGCATCAGAATAGTTAGCACCGGCCAAAGTCTTAATGAAAATAAAATTGCTAACATATTTACTTCTAATAACAAAACTCTTTTATTGCCTCAACAATCCATTTAATACACTCTTAGCATGCGTTTAACCCCCGCATTGAGTACCGCCTACCTCGCCCTTGCTTGGTACCCTACTTTTACCTGGAATGACGCACGCAAACGTGAGCTGCAAGGCTCGCAAGCATAATAGTATCAAGACTACAGGTTATGAGTAGAACTTTCCCCACACCCCATGTGTTTCATGTTAATGCAGCTACATCTCATGCCATGTACAATATGTGCATTAGCTCTAATTGCATAAACATAAAGTAATCTGCACATACTCGGTCCTTGGGGCCCACATAAATTGCACACATTGGCTCCCAAGTCCCACATACAAACCTGCAGCTACCACGGACTGGCCATCATGTCATATCAAAACCGTGAACCCAACTATATCAAGATCATAAGTTGTTTTGGGACTCAAACCCCCAGTCTCTCATATCGTAAGTGTTGTGGTACTTAAACCCCCATTCTCTCATATGTTGCTGTGGGACTCAAACCCCTAGTCTTTCATTCGTTGTTGTGGGACTCGAACCCCCAGTCTTTCATAACCCCCTCACTCATCATAGTTACTTTTGCTCACCATGCAATGCCACAAAATAAAAATGCACTGGCATCTGTAGCATAAACGTGATGTCAAGGCCCCCATAAACCGAGCATCAGGTCATGCTACACCCACATAAGAACACACACATGTGAAATGCTCTAAATGCATATGCTCACCTAGAGCGTACCCAAACTGGCTCTTAGGCCAATTGGGTCATGCTAATGCTCACACACCCCATCACACACAAAGCATGTTTCTCCCAATAAATGCAGTCCAACCCCATGTATCACACAATATTGTGATATACACAAGCCAAGGTGGGAATCTGGTAGTACCAGATCTTCTGGACCATTTCTCGCTTATTGTTATAGCTGATGACTGGCGCCCATACATCCAGTCATCGACTGCCACGACCCACGGTCAACAGTCAGTGGCTTTGTACCCCATATCCTTTAATACCTATGGCCAATATTTACTTACATTTTCTTTTAGACTTAGCATTTCATAAGCTTCCCCATGACTCTTCATGCACTTAACATAACCACCCCTTTTTGCAAGGAGACATAATTCCTCGCGTACTCTGATTTTAACAATAAAGCATCATTCTCAAAGAATTTGAGGATGAATCAAAACCCCCATTTAGAGTATGGACATGACTCAACTGAAACTTATGTTACAGACCAAATAAATAAATCGAACTAAATCGTTCATAACGAAGAGAATAATATGAGGAAGACTCACAACGGTAACTTACATGTAGTCAAAAGAGAGAATAACTTTAGACAAGGTTAAGAGTTTACATAAAAGAAAGAGAGGAGTGGGAGCTTGCATAAAGGAAATAAAGGAGTAGAACCTTGCATAGGAAGTAAAAGCTTGCCTGATTAATGACAAATCTGACGATTTTTCTACAGAAATACCCGTTCCTGTAACCTAAAATCAAATAACTTTTAAATATTATAATCTACATGATTTATTGTGGTTCTGTGTGAAATTTCAAGGAAAAAGGAGATAGGACGCACCCTCACGCGCCCCAAGAAGACTGGCCACGCACCACCCTTATTTTTTGATCAGCTTTGCATAGTTTTCGTGTTTCGACCATATCTTCTTCATTTTAACTCCGATTCGACCCTCGTTTTTTTCTACACGCTCCTCTTTCATCCCTCTAAAGGAGTATAAAAAAAAAGTGGACTTCCCTCACTTTTTTCCAAAGATTTGGCCCAGCTTCCAAAAATGCGCAGTTTCTCCAACGACGCTTGTATCTCCTTCGTTCCTTCACCGATTCCCCTTGTTTTTCTTGCAGAATCTCCCCCTCGCTCTCAAGAACACACTCTTCACCTTCACACCTCTCAATATGACATAAATTTGGCTTTGAATGATTTGAAATACCTTAAAACTCAACCCAAAGGTCCTATTTATAAACATTTTCGGCCAATCGTGTTTCACCACATGTCTTGCCACCCAAGCACCCTCATCATAACTCATAATTACATTCCAATTTGTGGCTAATCACTTTGTGCCACTTGTCCCCTCATCATGACTCATCATTACCTTCTGGCTAATCACTTTGTGCCATGTGTCCCATATAATTATTACTATCCATGTGTTTCCATCCAATAGTGCCATGTGTCCCAAAGTTGGATTTAAATTGGATTAGAATTCCAAAACTATATTTAATAAGAGTTTGAAATCCATGACATTTAGGTCCCTAGGCTATTCTCAAATTCCACCAATTTCCAAGACTTTTAGACTTACACTTCTACCCATATTTCAAAATTATGATTTTGCCCCTAACCTCTTATGATTCAATTTGAATATGAGAAATCTCGGATGTTACATTATTTTTAAGATATGTACTTCATACATAAAAGGCATTTAAAAACTACAACAATTTTGCAATTTAATCCCGATCAACATCATCAGTTTCAATTTGATCCAAATTACTTAATTATAAGAGTTGAAATTGCAATAATCGTGTTGGGATAATTTACTAAAACATATAAATTAAACCATTTAATTAGGTAATAAAATCAGCAAATAAAATCACACATTATGGTCTCTTAACTACACCTCTCATGTATCAATGTCTAAAAAATGTCACAAACTAACTAAATATGCTACAAGCACTGATATTGGATTCAACCAAAAATAAAATACAAAATGATGAAACACAATTACAAACCGTTTTATTGCAACTGTTCACGTGCAAAATATGATGTGTAGTCAATAAAGTGAAGGTAGATCATTATCATTTTCTCCGACTTATCACCAACAATCTATTCAAGATTCCAAACTCAATGATGACAACTAAACACGAGGGTTGCTTAAATAATACTGATACAAATTTGTTATTTATTTAGTTTTTTCACATTTTTTATGTTAATAAATGAAATTACAAAACCAAGTCGAGCAAATCTCTCCCTAACTACCTTAGTCAGAGAAATTTTAAAAAAAATTACAATCTCGAATGAAGTGTACCTGAAAGTCGGTCTGTGAAGCTGGAGGAAACGGAACGAGGGCTGATCTAGAGCGGGCAGCAACGACTGAAGGCGGAGGCAGAGGCGATGATGACAATTGGAGGTAGAGGCAACAGCGAAGACTAGAGGCGGAGGCAGCGAAGACTGGAGGCGGAGACGGCGATGACAACCGGACGCAGACGTAGCGGCAAAGATCGGAGGCGGAGGCCGAGGCAGATAGGTCGACGGTGAGAGAGAGAGAGAGAGAGAGAGAATAAAAGTGGCTTAGGGTTTTCAGATGGAAAATGGGGGGATTTGGGGAAAGCTCGCAGGTTTGGGGATTTGGGTAGGGGGAATTTTTTGTTTTTTTTTTTAATATTTATTTATAAAATAAAAATAAAATTATTTATGAAAATAATATTATTAATTATTTGATTGAAATTCACTAAAATAACTTATGATTATGATAATTAATAAAATAATAATTTAAAATAATAATCTAAAATGTGGTATTAAAATAATTTAAATTATTACATCAAATTTCTATTTATTTAAAAATAGAATTATATTATAAATCTATAATTATAATAAATTAGTCTAATATATTGAATTATTTATTATTAGTTTCTCACCTCAGATAATTAATTTTTTCTATAAATAAGAATTACATTAAACAAATAGCGCAGAGCATTTACAGATTACCAGGGTAGACCTCGAGTCTCACAAATAAATAATTAGACAAAACTTGTAAAGATCGAAAGTAAAACTAAACACTGAAAAGAGAATAAATTTAAAACATTAGTGACATACGACTGTTATACAAAGAGGTGAAGCGATGATCAACAAAAAAAACAAAGAGCTAGACTCACAATGACGGGCATTGAGAGAGTTTAGGATTGATCTTGATAATACTTCCATAAAAAATAAGGAGACATTTTATGAATTTATTTTAAAAATAATAGTTTCTAATAAAAATTGCACATTGGAGTTAAGTTTTAACACATCATTATTATATGCTAAATTTATACTATTATTGTCAATATATAATAATAAATTTTTTTATGCTAGAAAATATCTCAATCGAGATGCAAGAGAGTGTCTCTTGACGTCTCTGAGAGGTTTGCAAAGAGAAAAACAAATTTAAAATGCGAATGAGATCACCTGCAAACCTTTTATTGCACAAGTCAGTTTTATGTCTGAAGTAAAATTATAGTTTCAGTAAGATTGTGAGCATAAATTTAGTGAAAAATTTCCCTATTTATAGAGATAAAGAAACTGACAAGATAACCCCTACACTCTTTTTTATATAATACAATCTCTCAATATTTTTCAAATGTAGTGTTTGTTTACATTTTGTACACATTAAAAAAATATTAGCAATAATTAATTATTATATAATATTTGTAGTGTGTGTTTATTATCAATAATTGTACACATTCAAATGTACTATTTATTTACATTTTGTAATTTGAGTATGAAATCACAGATATGTGATTACCTACACATATATAACATTTCTGGATAGATCACCCTAAAAAACACTTAAAAATAAATTTATTGAATTAATTTAAATTAATTAATTAAAAATAAAAGGCAGAATTAAACATATTTTTTTCAAATTTTTATACATTTTTAAAATTTTATATATTTTTAATATAAATATTAGATTATTTTCTAAAATTTTGTGATGGTTCTTCAAAATTGTTGATAAATACCATTTTTTAATCATTGAACAAATAAATTTTAATATTAATTATTTTTTAATTATTATATTATTTCTTAAATTTCTCAAATTAATAATTTAATGGCGGTCTCTTACTACCGCAAAATCATAATATAAATTAAATTTAAAAAGTATTCAAAACTTAACAACAATTCTAGGAAACCATCACTAAATTTAATTTTTAATTTTTAAATTAATAATTTTAGCAACGGTTTAAGACCGCCGCAAAATGATAATTTAAATTAATTTTTGAATTATTCAAAATTTAGAGGCGATTTCAAGAAAACGCGGTTAAATTTAATTTTTAATTTTTAAATTAATAATTTTAGCAACAGTTTCTGACCCCAACAAAATGATATTTTTAAATTATTCAAAATTTAGCGGCGGTTCTAGGAAACTGCCACTAAATTTAATTTTTAATTTTTAAATTAATAATTGAGCGGCAATTTCTGACCACCGCAAAATAATAATTTAAATTAATTTTTAAAATTTTCAATTATTTTATAAATTTTACTGCAGTTTTTAGAAAATCGTCGCAAAATTTTATTTTTTAATTATTTAATTTTAAAATTTTCCGATAATTTTTTTTGAACCGCCACAAAATGAGAAGAAAACCGCTGCAAAATAAGTACTTAGTGGTGGTTTATTGAACTGCAGCAAAAAAATTACCGCTAAATACCCTTTTTTTGTAGTGGGTGTTTATGGTTCTTAAGGTAAACTTAAGATTAAGCTTGGTGTCCTAAGTGATCAATATGTATGTTGTGATTCAAAGAGTGTGAGTCACATCAAGTTCTTGTTGTAAATGAACATATACTCATAAGATGGTTCTTGAGTTTTGATCCAATGATCTTAGATTGCCAATGTGATATTTGATATCAAATTCTTAAAGTTCTCAAGTTCTAAACTTTAATGCAAGAACTCTTGAAGAACTTATAAAGTTGAATGTGTGTTCCTTGATAAGCAAAACCATTCAATTATTTGAAAGTTTTTTTAATGTTGGATGTTTTCCAAGCAATACATTTAAGTGTTGCTTCAATGCATTTTATAGTAATAATATTCTAAAGTTTTTATCTTTCAAGAATTACTCAAAATGTGCATTAGTAGTATATGTGTATGATGGCTTAGAGCTTATCATATATGCTTTGTTTCAATCGAATCATAGGTTAGCCATTCAACTTATATGAGTTCTTGCTTTGGTAAGAATGATTGAAAATTCAAATCATGTTACTATGTTTTCTACATCTTTATGATTTTATGATGTGATTTGATGAGTAAGCCTAGTAGAATGATTCTTATTTGAATCTGAAAAACGGAAAAGTTTTTAGTTTAGTAACATATATTGTTCTCAATTTATTATCAAAACTATATGCTTTAAAAATTTCATTTATCTGTTGCAGCTTTCTATGTATCCAAGTGAATGTGATTGAAAAGTTAGTTTTAAACAACTTTCACAAGCATCATTTGTTTTTTTAAATATTTTGGCTTAATATTCTATGTCAAGTCATATATTAGATGTTGTTTTGATGATGATATTCAAAACAATATATTATAGATAATTTTTAATCTAATATGTGAAGGATTAGCAAATCTTTCAAGTATAAGATAGTTAGGTGTGTCATTTTAATAATTGAGTAATGCCCAATGTACTTCATAAATAATCGATTGCAAATATAGGAGAAATCGAGTAAAGATGATAAGTACTTGATTAACTATAACATCTCGCATCGAGCGATAGGAAAGATGTGAACAACTTACCTTGATAGGCCTACGCGAACTTCCCAAGGGGTTGCTTATCCTTGAGCTTCCCCAGCTCAAGCACGCTTAACTGGGGAGTTTTTTTCCTACATTCATCCAAAAAGGTATCCAGCTGGTATTATTTCTCTACTTATACTCGATATATACTATCCTTTTCTAGGCTCTTGGGGTATTACATTCTCCCCCCCTCCCTTGAGCATATGACGTCCTCGTCATGCGACCTTACAACTGGTCCCAGATCTTCTTCCCTTTGGGGGCTACCATCCTAGAGGCCTGTCAGGAGCCGCTCCTTGTACAGGCCCTCGCGCCCCAGCGCCACTCCCTGCCCTCATCGGGCCGCCTTCACCAAGGGTCGTCTTTGATACCTCCTGTAACATCTTGCATCGATCGATAGGAAAGACTAAAACAACTTATCTTGATGGGCCTATACGAACTTCCCAGGAGGTCACCCATCCTTGAGCTTCCCCAGCTCAAGCACGCTTAACCTTAGAGTTCTTTTCCTACATTCAGCCCAAAAGGTATCCAGCTGGTGTTGTTTCTTTCCTTACTTATCCTCGATATATACTATCTTTTTTTCTGGGCTCTTGGGATATTACATTAACTAACCTTTGTACTCAAGTGAGCAATACATCTTTGTGTCATCTGCAAATTAATCAAGTAAAGTATTCTTGTAATCAAGTAATCATCTTTTGTACTCGAGTGATTTTTTTTTTTTTTTTTGTAATCGAGTAATCTTAAGTTAAAGTTTCTGAGCATGTTCTTTACTCTAGTGAATGCATTAAGTAATCGAGTAGTGTTGTTTTTATACTCAAGTGAATATCTTGCTTAATCGAGTAATCATACTCTAAAATCTGGCTAAGTCTCTGGACTTAATTTTTAATCAAGTAATATTATGAGTACTCAAGTAAAGATCATTGGTAATCGAGTACTAATCTCATTGTTTCAATCGAGTACAAGTCCTTTTGTAATCGAGTAAGCCAATTATGTATAGCATATAAATCAATTACATGTTATGATGTATTCGAGTATGTAAGAGTTTATACTTAACTACTTTTTCCTTTGTAATTGAGTATTTATTGCAAGTTTCAACTAAATCAAAAGTAATCGAGTGATTAAATTTATAATCAAGTATTATTCTTTTGTAATTGAGTATTTTTCATTTGTAATCTAGTAAAAGTTGATGTATAATCCACTATATTTGAGTGGTAATTGAACATTTAATTCATGTCTCTGCAGAATAAAAATAATCAAGTATCTGTTAAAAATAATTGAGTGCAGACAAAAAATACTGGATTACAAACTTTGTTTACCCGAGTAAGGATAAAAATACTCGAGTAATGTTGTGCTAAAATTGAAATTTATCGTCGTTGAACTAGCCCTTGTAAGTGCTTTTAATATACAGTTTTGACTGATTAGACACATATTTTTCTCTAAGTTTTCTCTCGCACATTTAGCATGATATTTGAATATTCTAATCATTTTTTGGAGAGAAAATAAAGTTTTTTCTGCAAATGCCATTAGCAAGTATAAAAGGGAAAGAGGCTAAAGATAAAGGAGTTGTTCTAATTCCTTCTACTCGAGTCTTAATCCAAAGAAGCCCCCTCAAGATTTCATTGATTATTGGCTATAAAAACAGAGAGAGAGCAAGAGATCTATTTTCTATTCTTAAATCTCTATTGTTTAAGAGAAGGATTATTTTCTGTTGTGAGCTATAATTGTAAACCTTCTCTTGTACTTATACTCTTTACTTCTTGAGAGTTTTTGGTGGTTCCGCTTGATCTCTAAAAGGAAAAAGGTTTCGCCTAATCCTTAAAAAGGTAGTGGTTTCAGTTGAGCCTTTAAGATTAGAAAATAGCCTCCCAAATTAATACCCCATTTCGATGAACAACTTGCCGTGAGGCCCACCTATTCCTAAAGGACTCCCTAGGTCGCCCAATCTTCTGAGAAGATTCCTCTAATGCCCGTTTCATAGCTGTCCTAGATTGAGCTGGCACGTGTCCTCCCGAATGCCCCTAATCTATGTGCCTATAAATACCCCTCTCCTTAATAAAGAAAGGGATTCCACTTTGGAAAGTTGATATCATTTACTTTGATCCCATACTCTACATACCCTACATACTGTGCACCTAGAGGGATCTCAGTGTCCACTCGAAGCAATATTTCTCTTCTAGTACTAACTTACGCATTGGAGGGCACACATAAGTGAAAAATCCCTGCATACCTTCAAACTTGTGGTTGTGGTTTTAGTTCTTCCTAAAGCACAGAAGTTCCATTAGGGGATCCTCGGCTCATTATCAGCAACTTACTAAGAGCCATTTTTTCTCCCAAAGCAAGTCGTCCTCTCGGAGTAAGTAATGCTTCCAGAGCCCATTTTCCTCCTAGAGCGTGCCTTCCTCTCGAAGCTATCCTTCCTCTTGGAGCCTCTTTTCCTCCCATAGCCCCCATTTTTCTCTTAGATTGAGCCTTTCTCCCAAATGACACTTTCCACCCAAGGCAAGCCTCCCTCCCAGAGCCCTCTTTCCTCCGAGAGGACACTTTCCACCTGGAGCAAGCTTCCCTCCCATAGCCTTCCATCCTCCCTTACTTAACCTGATTCATCTTGAGAGGTAGAAACCTTGTAGTTGATCATCCCACCCTACCAAGATCAAGACATTCCCACCTCATAAATTTTAATTGTTGTATTTTGGCAACAACAATTCTCTTCCAAAATACTAGTGAAAATTATAACACCCCACTTCCTAGATATGTTAGTACCTTGGAAAATTAAGATTTTTTTTCCAACACCTAATTTTTTCCAAATAACAATGCTAAGTACAAAAAGTGACATAGATCGAGTCTAAATCATAAATGTAAATAATGATGGAAAATAAATAACCAAGGAATTAACAATTGAGATCCTTACTCACACTATGACAGCAAAAACCTCTCCACACAACTTCCAAAGTTGAATAAACTAAATTTTTCTTATGTTATAAGTAGTTAAATTATTTGGTTAAACCTTTTTCAAAAAAATTGAGATGTTGAGCACTCATTAAATCAATTACCACATTTGTTCTTTCCCAAAATACTAGTGGAAATTGTAACACCCCACTTCCTACGGATGTCACTACCTTGGAAAACTAGAATTTTTTCCCATCACCATATTTTCTCCAAATAATAGCATTAAGTATGAAAAAGTGATATAGATCAAACCTAAATCATAAATGTAAATAATAATGCCAACATTTTCTACATCACATCAAAAAGATGTTCATTATATTATGAGATTTTGTAAAGTAATCATGATAGGATAAGAATTATTACATGTTGAATTCCTATAAAAATGTAACCATGATGGTAATTAAGTTCAAAATTAAAAATATTTTCATCCTATTGAAGGGGTAATTCATTTATCTTTCCTTTTCCTTTGCTTTAGTCACATAGTACATTTGAATATGCTGAATTAAATGTTAAATTATTTAGTAAGGGTTCTGTTGTGGGTATTTCCCGTTCTACTCTTTATACGCTGGGCTCAACCCAGTAGGCTAGCCCCATCACATAAGCCCCTATAGACCCCGAGCTGAGTTCATCTAAGCGAGCTCACACATTGCCAGGGCCCAAGCTCAGATCACAGGTTAAAGCGAGCTCCCAGAAGTACCCCTAGTTCGACAGCCTATCCGAGCGAGCTCCCAACTACATCTCGAGCAGGCTCCCAGCCACTCTCGCAAGTTCGTCAGCCTAGCAGATCAACTCGCATGACGATAGGGTCATATGCCATAGAATATAAACAAACTAAGGGTCATCTCAATGGGATTATTCAAGCCCAATCTGGCTCCATTCTCTCGGCCCAGTCAGTCCCATCCTGGCCTCTTGCAGCAGCATCATTACAGCAGCACCTGGATTTTCGCGCTTTCACCTTAGATCTCATCCTCATTAATAACAGATCCCATCCACATTAATGAGGGTCTTGCCGGCACCTTGCTACTGTATGGGCGTTTTCGCCGGCGTTGGATATTTTATCCCACCACTGACAGACGTACGACATAAACTGGAGGAAATCTCATCCCCTCTTATAAATCATCCAGCTTTTTCAGAGCCATGGTATATGCTTTCTCTGTCGACTTACTAATACTCTGCATTCACTACTTACTCATTGACTTACTTGAGCATCGGAGTACCTTGTAGGGACTGGTCGGCGGGCCAATAAACATAACCAGATCATCCAACTCCTCTCCCTGAGATCTGTTATACCAGTGCAGGCCAACGAATCACAGTCGACCAATTCTAAACGTCGACAGGTTCAAAATAGTTTTCATGTGTGTAGATACAAATGATATAATCAATTCACTTCTATTTTTAATAACACTAGGATAAAAATTCCCTTGAATGAGCATCATTTTATATAATCCCTCACTCTCAGACTCAAGAGGATTTAAGCTAATTGCCCTTGATATCTCATCCCTTTTGTTAGTAAATCACATGTAGTTGTGTACAACAAATAAATATTGCATTGTATGCAACACTAAAATACAACATGAAGGTGTGTCCTATATGGCATGGATTATATCACATGCACTCAACATGTATGGAAAATAGAGGTCTTAAGGGCAAACCACTCACGTTGATAATTGCTACTTTGTGACTAAAATTGGTTTACTCAATTTGTATGTTGGCTTTGAATGATATGTCAAGGCTATTTCTTAGACCTCAAACTTGGTCAAAATGTATCATGTGTTTCAAAATAATTTTATGAAATTTTTTTCTAGAATTTTTTTCTAATTTTTCTCTTACTGTTTCCCTTTTCCTTCATTTTTTTCTCTTTTTTCCCAACATGTGGGATACATGCACTAGCCTCACATGCAAGGCCACATATCTTTTCTTCCTAGTGCATGGTCTCAAGTGCCTGATGCCTTAGATTTTGTCATCTTCCCCAGCAAAAGACTCATTGTTGGCAAGTGTTGCATTTTGTGAGTCTTCAATTTTCCTCTTATTTCCTTTTTCTTTTCTTTTTTTCTCATTTTCCTCTTCTTTTTAATCAAAAAGGTCATTGCACTTGCAAATTTTCCATCGTGGGACTAGATTTTCTTGCGAGGGCCCAATTTTCTAGCAAGTTTGAAAACTACTTCAAACCTTTACCATTTTCACTCTAATTTTTTCAAATATATTTCTTACAACTTCCTAAATCAAATTTCTCTAACCACGACCCTCAATTTTCTTGAAACAAGATTGATGTATGTTTCACGCCCTCAGCTGAAACCCTTTTTCTATACCTATTTTCCACCACTAAATCACCCACCTAGACCAATCGACAGTCGTCTTTTGTCGTGGACTCCAAGCCAAAACCTTTAGGGATTATTTCCCTACCTTCTAAACTAACAAATTTGATTGTCATAGGTGACAATCAGTGATTGCAGTGTTCACATTGTAACTTTTAAAAATTGTAGTTTGGCCTCTAAATTTCATTCATTCTTTCCTTAAGCCCCCTACAGCTTTACCCTTCACTTTTCAAAAATGGCAAAAAGGTCTTATGGTATGGGCATTCAAAGTTGGCCCCTTAAAGTCTTATAAGTTCCTTTAAACTTTGAACAAATTTCATTTTGCCTCAAACATCTAAAATTTTATTTTACTCAGGCCCTTATCCTTTTAGTCCTCAATGCCTTTAGAAATTTTATTTGTTCCCTTTCTATTTTCCAAACTCTACTTACCTCTTAGATTCTCTATGGAAATGATATTAAGATCCAAAACTTTAGGAAAATTTACCCTATGCCTCAAAGTTCAAGGTTTACATTACCTTAACCTCCTCCTTTTAGAAAATTTCTAAACAATCCCTTATAGATTTTGTTTTCTTCAAATGCCGTAACACTCTTACTTAAAATTAATATTCGAAATTGCTTTAAAATTTATAGGTATTACAAAAATAATGTAACATAAATGTTGGGTTCAATAACAAACATAAATATCTCCATAGGTTCAAGCAAACCAATCACCAAAAGAAAAAGATATTTTGCCAAGCATGAACGAAGTTTTCTTTCTCAAAAGATATTTGTCAAGAAAGCTTTGCCAAGAAAAAATACTTGTCGTTACACAGTTACAAAAATGAGACCAAGATCACATCTAACAAGCTACAACCACAATTTGAACTCTTCATCATGATGTGGTGAAAATGGTTGAAAAATCAAAATTAGGAGTGTGGATGAGGTTAAGTATGAGAAAAGTGTTGCAAAGAAAGAAAGTTTTAAAAATATGAAGAGAGAAAATGTTTGGCTTTATTGAGATAACTACTCACATTCTAGTTTATTTTTTATTGTGTTTTATCTTTTTGTTTTGTTTATATTACAGTTAATGTGAGGATAATCTGATGGAGAAAAAATCTCTCAAAGTAATCTCTATTTGTTAGATGTGTCTAATTAAGAGATTATGATAGGTTTAGGAATCCCAATCCCACTACGACTTGGTTTTGCAGCCTATAAATAGGTAATGACTAGTTTAGTTTAGAGGTATGTTTCACAACTTGATAACTGAAGTCTTGGTGTATGATGTGACCAACTATTAAAGCTATAAGGCCAATTTTTTAGTTTGATCAGTGAATTATGCTCTTGCGATGAGATCATGAACAAAGGTTGTTATGTCAAACCATCCAAATAAGATTTTGTATGAAGGGGCTAAAATGTCCAAAGTTAATCCCACTATAAGTTGAGATGAAATAATAATGGGGGGGGTGGGGAAGGGTGAACGGCGAGAAAAATTTGTCTACAGAATATCTAAACCTTTGGAAATGAGATACTAAACTTGGTAATACCATGTGAGACAGTATTATTTTGTAGGAAAATTCCCACCAAACAACCCATTAGTGCATCATATTTATGTTTATTCGATTACCTATACAAAATTATGCATATACACTAGAGAATGATGAACAAAGGTCTCCATTAGTCTAAGTAGACTCAAGAGCTATTCCAACCTAAGACAGTTAGATTGATTTGATTCAATTTTCTTTTCTTTGATTTAGTACCAGATTGATACTAGTTCATATTTTAGTTACTCTAAGGTCAAAGGACCTAAACCAAACTTATTGCCAACTATAAAAAGCCCTTAAAAGTTTACCCTAACTAAAACCCTATCAACTATTAATTGTTGAATTATATAATTTTAGTTTGAACTACTCTTATGGGATTGATTTTATTAGATTAATCTATATGTGTTTTTGAAGTGTTGATTCATAAATTGTGCCATAATAAACTTTATAAATCTTAGTGTTTTGATGTACTACAAGCTTTGGAGTTTGAAGTTAAGTATAATTATACGGGTTTTGAAATTGGAACTCAACTCAATCAGCATCAAAATTTATTGCATTAGCTATATAGAATGTAAATTTAGTAAATATATAAGTATTGATAATAATGTTATGGTGAAATTGGAAGAATGAGTCATAACAAGAAAGGATTAGTTTAAATATCTTGAATCAATCATTCAAAAAAATGGGAAGATTGATGAAAAGGTTACCCATAGAATGAAAAAATTATGGTTAAAATGGAAAAGTTCTGTAATGACCCATTAGCAGGTTTAGATTGTTCAGTCATTATTAGCGTGTGCGTTGCATTTTGTTTTTAAATGTCAATGCTTTTGAGGATTTATGTGCGATGCTTGAAAAGTTAAAAAAATATATATAAATGAACTTATAATGATATGAAAAATTCAAAGCAAGATGGGATTATAATTTATGTTGAAACGTCAAAGCAAGACGGAATTATGATTTATGTCGAAACGTCAAAGCAAGACGAAATTATGATTTATGTTGAAACGTTAAAATTGAATTGAGATTTGAAGGAAAAGGAGATGCCATGTATGTATATGATATATGATATATTATATTAATAAAAAGGGATTATTTCATGATATATATATATATATATATGCAAAGGTATAAATAGAAAAAAAGAAATAGGCTAGGAGTCTTGATGTGAAAATGAGTCCTCTTCTTTTATTCTCCTTCTCCTTTCTCGCCCTGGTTTCCAAAGACTATAAGAAGGATGAGAGTATAAGCCATAGGGCATTGGCATTGTCTCTTGTTCTCTCTTTCTCTCTGGTTTTCAAAGCCCTTGGAAGTGGTGCAAGCTCTAGTGTTTCCATTTCTTCTTGCAGTAACTCAGTTTTGTCTTCTTCCTTCATCAACTCCATTCTTGGTTTGGTTTGTGGTATTTATATCCATCAAAGGCAAGTTCTTACTTCTCTTTTTCCTTTCATATGCAAGTTCTTTTATCTTTTTCCTTTTGATGCAAGTTCCTAAACTCCTTTTCCATGTTAGAAATTCATTCCTTTCATTCCAGAATGTTTGTATTTGGGCACTCTTATTTTCGGACAGATTGACCATGCTATATTCTTTGGGATATAACTTCTTGTGGTTATATCTGATTTACAATTTGCTTCTTTTTTTTTCTGAAAACTAGACATCATAAGCTTTATTTTGGACATATAACTTGAATTATTTGGCTATATTTTGAGCCCATAATAGCCTTGTAAATCACTACCTAAATTTGGAATTTTGTTGTTTCTGGGTAAACTGACCTTGCTTTAGTTTTTAGGATATAACTTTTTGTGGTTATATCTAATTTGCAATCCGTTTACTGTTTTAGAAACTAGGGCCCTGAGCTTAAATTTATCCTTATTTTTCTTAGTATTTGGCCAAGTTATGAGCTTGAAACAGGTCATTGAATTCACCACTTGTAATATGGAATTTCTAGTATTTAGCTTATTCGATTCCTTTTTGTGTCGGTTGCGCTTCCTATGTTTGATATTATGGTTCTTGCCTATACTATCGTGTTTAATCTTGTTGTTCTTCCAGCATTCTTGATGAAACTCGTTAAAGGCTTCAATAGAGTTTGGTTCACCCTATATTTCCTAAGGAATGGTGCTTTCTTGATTAATTCCATGCAAAACTTTGGTTATCTTGTATGTATGTTGTACCGTGTGCATATTGTCTGTGTTGTAGGTTTATACGGGTGTTAAAGTGATCATTCATTATTTGTATGTTATGGTTAATCATTATTGGGGGGGAAAGTACATTCATGAGTATGATGATGAGTTTATTTCAAAGCCCTGTATAAGCATGTGTGTGGGAATATTTTTAAGAGTATGGTCGTCTATGCATACAATCATCAATATGCTTTGAGATGCTTATGTGTGCACGATAATTATTTTGTGCATCGGACTATGTCCAGGGGGTACCTTGAAGCTCGAAAAACATTTTTCTAATGCAAGGGAGCTCGACTCATATGTTACGACTTTAATGCCAGAAGCTCGATAGATGTAAGTTTGATGTGAGGAAGGACTTCGGTCCACATATTGATGGTTACATTGGCAAATACTTATGTGGGCCTATTGTAACAACCCGCCCTCCGAAGGTCTGTCACTATTTGGGATTTTTTTTTTTTTTTTTACATATTCCCTCTTCCCCCAATACCATTTCTCAAATCCACGAGTACCATATTTAAAAATCCCTAACATACATATATTTCACATTCCAAATGATAAACTAAGGAATGGTAAACTAATACTTACGGAAGAAAAATCAAAACCTAACGGAAAATTGTAATTGCAAAGGAAGTAAATTCATACAAAATCGTTCAATAACCACAATATTACAATATCCAACAGACAAATTTAACATAAATAGCTAAAACATGCCACCTATCATGATTCTCACAATTTGTGTAACGACCCTAAAACGGGTCTAGGAGTTTTATTACTTAATGTCAGTTTAATGACATTTAAATGTGGATCTAAGTCTTTTAATATTCAATGATAAACTACTTTGATAGCATGGAAATAATTTTTGGGTTGTTTAATTCTATTTTATGGTTCATGTGATTGTGAAAATAAGTGTATGGCTCGAATCTTAAGAAATTAGACATGATGTAATGGGCCTCAATTAATTAGTTAATGAGGACACGGGTTTGACTCAGGTGGGAAATTAAGCCTGGTGGGCTTGATATATATATGGGGTATATGTGGCTTGGGCTTAGGCCCATGGTGATAAATAAACAAGAAATAATGAAATTGGTGGTGTAATAAGAAAACAAAGGAAAATAAATTAAGTTAGCATTTGTCAATAAAGCCCTCGGATGTTTTTGTCTATAATATGAAAAGAATGGCATTTTGGTAACTTTTGGAGTTGGCGTGCAAGCTGTACACACTCACATTTTCTGTATGCAAATCTCCTAATTCTAGTACGTATCATCTCCTTCTTTTCTTCCTGTTCCCTTGCCCTTTCTTCATTTGCTCTCCATGTTCTTCTTTTATTTCTCTTCTTCCTCCTCTCACGTTTTTTATTAGCGATTGTAACTCCAAAGGTAGAGACCTAGTTATTTCTCCTCTATTGGAATGACATCTTCAAGCAAGTTCTTCTGCACTTCCATGTTATCTTTTAATGCGAGCTCTCTCTTAGATATATTATGTATTTCAATGCAAGCTTCCTTGATTGCAAATTGTTGTTTATTGTGTCACCTCTTTATTAGTGTTTTCCACCGTGCCTATTTTGTGTTTAAATTCCTTAGTTACTATGAAGTCCATTTGATATCTCAAGCAGGGTTTGATTCACCCTAACATTTGTTCAATGAATGGCTTCCCTCCTTAGTTACAACGGAGTTTTGTTTAACTCGTTGCTCTCTGTTCATGCATATATATATGTACATGTTGCATCATATCCTAAAGCTCTCACCCATAGCCGAATGTTCCTTATCCATCCAAATGCCTCTTAAACATATATGTGTTGTGTTTGAATGTAAAATGCTAAGTCTTGCTCAAATAGCAAAAATCTCCACTGAGAATATATATTGTTCGCCCATATAAGATACCCACTTATAAATACACATATACATACATGTTTAACAAGCTATTAACCCCCATTGAATTGAAGAGCTTATTTGCGCCATGCCCTGCCTAGCCAATGCACCACATATTCATGCTTAAAAAAGTCATTCAAACGCTCATGCTCTGTTCGACCATCCCCTGTATATATATATATACACGTTCAGTTTTGTTTCTGTTCCAGCGAGCTCTTTCCGAGCTCTTCCCTCTAGTTCCTTCCTCAAGCTCTTTTCGAGCTCTCCCCGTAAGCCTTTGGCCGCATGTCCTTTTAGCGAACTCATGACCTCGAGCTCTCCCAAGCTTGCTCTGTAAGCCTTTGGCTGCATGACTTTCGCAAGCTCATGACCTCGAGCTCGTTCCATACGCCTTTGACCACAAGCTCTCCTGAGCTCTCTTGCAAACCCTTGTCGGCGAGCACGTCCCCAGCCTTCCCCATAAGCCCTTGATTGTGAGCTCTTTGTCCACACCCCATTCATTTGCACTCCTTAAATCTAAGTAAATGTTTGCATTCCTTTAATTTATATTTTACCTTTCATTTACTTTAATATATAAACGTAAATAAGAAAATACCCCTTATTTGGTTTCAATAAAATATCAAAAAAATCAAAATCCATAACAATAAAGAAATAGAATTTTGGTTTTAGTACAAACTCAAGAATTTGCGATTCTACTACCCTCGAAATACATAGCTTCTGTTTCTTGAAAAATTCATTAAAAATCATTCTTACAATAATGAATGTTAGTTATCAAAATACCAGCAGTTAGTTTTTCAAAATGAAGACAATTACAAAAACATGTTCTAGTTGGTTCTTCACCTTAGAAAAATTTTAGGTTTGCTTTGACCAACAATTTCAAAGCTAAATTTTGAAATTCACTTTAGGAGATTCTTTTAAATGTCTTGAAACTCCTCATATGTATAAGAATGAAAATAATTTGGTTTTCATTTGAACAAAATAACACTTGATATAAGTGAAAAATTATCCAGTATTGTGAGATGGACATAAAATATATATCAGTATTGCAACAGCTTGTGAGATGAAATTCATGATGTTTAAATATATGTGGAAGTGAATGCATGACATGTTTCATACACATTTAGTATTATCTTATTATGAGATATAGTATTATTTATCTTTGTGCACCTAATATTTTACGCGGAGGGAGAGGGTACCCTAGAGCACCTGGCACGGGACGAGGTGACCATAAACCGATAGATTGGCTCTATATTGATTTGTAAGTTTATTCATTTGATGCATTCTGGCATGTACTAATTGATGGCTTGTGAGCCTACGAGATTTGATACTGATGATAAATTTTATATGCACACTTGCATGGATATATATGGTGGTATGATACATTTACCTTGGGATCAATCAAGTCATAAATCATGAGTCTTGTTAATAACTTTGAGTTCTAGATTACTCTATTTGGTGTCACTATATTCTTGGGTCCTATATACTATCCATTGTTTCTTGACCTTGCTGAGCCTTGTGGCTCACTTGATCTTCTTGTCATTCCAAGTAAAGTGAAGACTATTATTAGGGGCGAGTCCAGTGGGACTAAGTTCCAGGGATAATGGTGTACGGAGATGTGTCTTAACTTGGAGATCCTAATTTGTAGTTGGTGAGGCTTGTAATGAATTGAACTTATTTTGTTAGTTAACATTAGAGTCTCTTATCTATTTTGTATGGCTGTCAAGCCTGAACTCATGAGATATTGGAAGTGTAATCGAACTTAAATTTAGTTTCTGCTACTAGTGAATGAAATGAGTTATCTGTTTATTTATGGTTTGTTCTATATCATCTCTGTGATGACCTCTTTTCGAATATACTATACTAGCGGGAATATTCGAGAGTGAGCCCTTACAATTTTCATATCAGAACGTAAGTTAGGAAATGAGAAGAGTCTCCGTACACATAGGCTTGGGTAGAGTTAGAATTGTGTCTAGTGGTCTAGTGAGTCTAAGTAAGATGGAATACTCAAAGGTCGCTTCTCATGCAGAAAATAAGTGGACGATGAGAAAGGCCATCGACTTGTGCCCGAGGCAACTTGGCCATCCCTACTTAGTTCCTAACCCCGCTCCTAAGCCTATGCCTGTTCCTACTCCTACCCCCACATCTCCACCTGCACCGGCCACTCCAGTAGAGTCAGTGGCAGACTTGCACTAGGAGGTTAGTGAGCTGAGGGGCACCATGTGTAACACCCCGCCTCGCCAAGCGTGTCACTATAGGGGAATTCCCAAGAATCATTTTTTTCCAAGTTCATCACATGCGGTGATTCCAAGAACAATCTTCACATGCAGATAAAAATCCCGAGAACCCCAGTCTTGACCATTTAACTAACAAGATCAATAATCTTAAACTAAACGAGACATAGTACAATGCAGCAAATACATTAACATCAAAATATCGAGGTTCTTACATAGTATTTCCACAACAAAATACGTACTACAAACTACCAAATGATAACAACGTTATCATACCACCGTTCATACATATTCCAAAATAGACACTAATGCCTCTAAAGTGATACAATGACTACCAATCAAAACACCATTGGCCCTCAACTGGCTACATCCTCGCATTCACAGCAGTTCCTGGCTAGAACGTTGAATGTTCCAGGGGTATAACCCAGGTTAGATGATAAAACATCTAAGTGATGGCATGAAACAGTTTACATAATGCATGAAAAACATACGAGCATGGCATATACAAACAAAACGACAACATGCAACACGTCTAACTTGAGAAATCTCCCTGACATACTCAACCTCCCATGGAAAATCCATTCCACACACCGTTGGGGTTAACCTTGCCGCGACATACTTAATCTCTCAAGTACCCTACCGTGTCACTCATTTGCCTGAATTAACCTTGTCCCATTCTCAAGAAGACCCCGTCCCGTCCCCCAAGGACACAACATCCACATGAAAACCAATGCCCCGATGATATGAAAATCACACGCCATGCACTGACTCTTTTGCAAGTAAAAACAGTTGATGCAATATACCACGTGTTCAATATGCATATGATGCCAAAATTACATAAGTAAAACGCCTACACGAGATAACCCAAATTTCGGAGGGTATAACCGCTCGCGGGAACTTGTTTAAACACATGAAACCTAAGCTCGGGAGGGTAGAACCACTCACCTGAACCCATTACACACACACCAAATCATTTTCAAGACAAAAGGTAAGACTAGAGTCAAACCACTCACCTTATGCAAAAAATTAATTTTGGCCTCATAATGCGTGCTAAGCCTCCAAATACGCGTCTGAGTAATTTCCTAACTTTGGCATGCTCCTATAGCGTCAAATTAATCCTCAGAATTTTCTGGGATTTTTTCAAGAATGTTTTCCAATTTTTCCTATTTTTCTTTCCTTTTTTTCCATTTTCTCTATTTTCCTCTTCTTTCTTTTCTTTTCTTTTCCTTTCTTCTCCTTTCTTTCTTCTCCTTTCTTTCTTCTTCCTCCCCTGCTCTTCCCGTGCGCAAACTAGTCCTCGGCCAGCCTTCCGCGTGTGCCAGCCGCCAGCTGCTAGCTCCATCGCCTGCCACCGTCGGCCTCACCAATCTTCCTCGACCCCTCCAGTCGCCACCCCACCTTCCAACAACCATCATCGTGGCTGCTTCGGCTGCCATGGATGCTGCCCAACAGTAGCAAGCTCACAGCTATGGCCGCAGCTTGTTGTTGCGGCCTGATCTAGTCGTTTTCAGCCACTCTTGTGATTGTCTTAAGCCACTAGTGGCAGTTCCCATCTCTCCCTCGATCTTCTTAGTCATTTGCTTGCTCTATTTCAGCTTCCATTTCCGCCATTGCCAGCCACTGGCCGCTGCTCGTTTGCTCTCTTTCTACTTCCATTCTCCTCCTCATTTGCTCCCCTATTTATAATCGATGCATCGACTCTTGCAACCTTGGCCATCACGCACTTGAATTTCCAAGAAGCTTCCTCTGGCTTGCTCACCACTCTATTCACGCACACACGCACATATATACATTTATATATATATATAAATTATATATACTACACCATTATAGATGAAAAATTACACATTTGAACCCCATATTACTCTCTATTTTGCTTGGGTAATTCTCTAATTGAAATTATATCCTCAAACATCCAATTAATTCCCATTAAGATACCAGAAACGTAAAATTAATAACCCAAGATTACTCGTTAAAGAAGATTTCTCCCTAGTGTTCTCACCAGGCTATTGTTTCATCCCGAAACCATTGAAGGGTTGTTCCTTATGAAAAATCGGAGCCCTCTCAGGGTTCCATTGATTTCCCGGAGGTTCCCTGAAGCAATTCGGTTTCTGAGCCTGATTCGCAATTGCATTTTAGCTATACCAAAAACTGTTCTCGATGCCACTTCTTTTGATCCTTGAAATCATATCTTGTATTACTCGTCAATACCATTGCATTTCCCTTAATCATCTAGTGTCTAGGGTACTCCCTTCAGTGAATTCGGTCGTTTAAGATTGCGATAGTGATCCCTAAAGCCTCATTCTTTTGATAATTCCATCTATACCCTTCATAAAATGCCATTTATACCCTTAAAGATTTTCCTTGGTATTACACCATAGCCACTATGTTGAAGCACTTTGAGAATTTTAAAGCATATCAGGGCAGGCAGGAGCAAGCACCACTTGGAGGGAGGAATGAACTAGTCATGAATGAGAACATCAGTGGTCAGACTTCAAACCAGGCGAAATGGAAAGAGGCTAATTTGAGAGGATTTAGGCTCTCTAAGGTGAGAAGGAATCAGGCTAAGGTTTTTTTTGGGAGAGAAATCAAAATGCAACCCCTTACCATTTCTTCTCTCATATTGCTTATAAATGAAACAAGCAAACCCTAGCCGCCCAAATCACTCACACAATAGACAAGGGGCCTCAAAATCGAGATGGGAACATGGAAGAGACCAGGAAGATGCACTTTGCGCTTCCCCCATCTGCTTTAGCCGTGGGCCCAACCTTTCCACCTTATGAATCGACAAATGATCATGAAATCCATCAATGCAGTCGACAATTTGCAAGGAACTGTCAATAATTTTCTGAAACTGTGAACAGTTTCAAAAGGGACAGTTGACAGTTTTTCTCCTTTATCCAGAAATTGCATCTAGTCACACTATTAACTCTTAATAGCACTTTCATTATCTCGTAATGACACTAAGGCTCCCATTAACTCTTAACGGCATGCCCGTCAACTCTTGACTATTACTCCTCATTAATTTGATCAATGAACCCAATCCGTTAACCCTTAACAACAACGTCATTAACTCTTAATGACGGTTTCAACCTTAATCACTTAGTCAACCATCACACCCGGATATGTAGGTGACCTTCTAGGTTCACTACTAAGTAGCAATCAGGAAACGTCAACCACCAGTAATAACGAAAGACCCTGAGTGACAACTAGCATTATGTCAGGGCGATCCTACCAGTAATAACGTCTTACTTCAGAATAGAACATATTTGGGCTTTTGATACCCTTATACTATAATCCCTCCATCAATTATCATCTCAATCAAGTGAGAGTCATGGACTGATCAAACTCGCTAACTCAATGACTATGCCAAAATCAATGTGGTGAAATTAAGATGACACATCAGAACTCTTTCCGACATTGGAACACTTTCCAATCAAGTGTACCCTACCAGGGATTTCTATAATCAAGACCACCACTGATCACATAGGATGTTCACCTCATAACAGAGGTCGATGGATCCCATTAGCAATCACCTGCCTCCACATGCCATTACACAAGGACCACACAATGCATATCCCAACTGTTAACTGGATGGTTCTTAGCAATCGCAAATCCCTAGCACCGGCACATGAGACAACTGTGTTGCCTCAGGTCAAAGGACCAGTAACACAATCGAAGCCTGTGATAGACCATAGATCCTCTCAGCCATGTGATCTATCACATCCGTCACATTCAGTAAGTGTTCCACTAACACCTACCTATATGAATACTATATCCATCTCATGGATTATGGCATGCGACTCACCATCATTTACCATTAGAATCTCATACTAATCAAGGTAGTATCCCATGTGCCAGTCAGTACTTAATTGACTAATCGTAGTCCCCATCTGAGAAGTCTAAGGACTAAAAATTATCATTAAGATATCCTTATTGCAAAGGTCAATTATCACATATTTTTAATAT
Organism: Diospyros kaki; assembly: GCA_036245055.1. Taxonomy (NCBI): domain Eukaryota; kingdom Viridiplantae; phylum Streptophyta; class Magnoliopsida; order Ericales; family Ebenaceae; genus Diospyros; species Diospyros kaki. Next base: position 30,277,978 of record BSEG01000012.1, read on the forward strand.
TTTAAGAATAAGACCTTTAATAGGAAATCCAATAACTCATTTACATTAATGATTAGAGAGCTATGAATGAAGATGTGACCTAAATATGAAAACATATTTTATTATATATATTGCAAGAATTACATCATTAGTCTCACAAATATAAATGCTAAATACTATCTAAATCTAGCATTAGGGCACCAACACTAACAAAACCGCATTAACAAAAGTGTTGAGTTTGTTCTTGAATGTTTTGATGATTATTATTTTATGCAAAAATTTAATGTAAGGCGTGTTCTAAGTTAAGGATGCTTTGAGAAAAAACTCAAGGAATCTTGATATGTTTATCTGTTATTATGTTTTATATATGTGAAAAATATTTATCCTTCTTTAGGATATGTTAAATTCTTACATTTCTTAAGGAGATGTTGAGATTGATAATCTTAGGAGTGATAACCTTAATATGTTAATATGCTTTATCTATTTGTGATTAGGATTGTTTTTAGGCCTTATTTGTCAATATGCTTAATAGGTTGTTCTAGGATTTTAAGGGATATTCAAAATATCCATATTACATAAGTATCTTATGGATCTTATGGATCTTATGGTTCTTAAGGTGAACTTAGGATTAAGCTTGTTGTCCAAAGTGATTAATATTTATGTTGTGATTCAAAGAGTGTAGGTCTCATCAAAGTTCTCGTAGTAAATGATCATATACCCATGAGATGGTTCTTAAGTTTTGATCCAATGATCTTTAATTACGTATTTGATATTTAATATCAAATTCCTAAGGTTCTCAATATTCTATTAATTTTAGAAAAGAACACTTAAAGAACTTGTCATTTCGATGTTTGTTGTTTGATAAGCAAAAGCATTCAAGTATTTGAAAGAAGTTAGAGTCTATTGAATTCAACAGTATTTGATCAAGCAGTTGTGATTTCTTTAAGGTAAATATGAATGAAGAATCATTTTGCTTAGGTTGATACATCTTTGTATTATATGTTGTGATTTGATGAATAAGCATGAATTTTGTTTAAGTCTTGATAATGAATTCTTCTAGTTGAGTAACATATGTTGTGCTCAACATATTAACAAGTGAATGGGTAATATTTATATTTTAGCTTAATGGGCAAAACTTGAAAGATAATCAAGATATATTCCATTCTATTTGATCCCAATGGTTATATATTTAATTTATGCTCAAAGGATGTTTTGAAAGCCTTTTTGCAATGGTTAGAATCAAAAGTGTACACTTTTTGGATTTTAGTAATGGCTAATTTAACGGCTATAGTTTTAAGTTTCAGCATACTCTTACTCGAGTACAAACTGAGGCTTACTCGACTATATAAGTTTTGTAATTGACTAAGTTTTGTTTGTACTCAAGTACAAATAGTTTGTAATCAACTAATTTTGAAGTTTACTCGATTACAAAACTTTTGTACTCGATTACAAATTAGGTGCAAAGATATGAGTTAATTACTCGATTACAAATCAGCTACAAAGATATGAGTTAATTACTCGATTACAAATCAAATTTAGTCGATTATACATAAACTTTTACTCGATTATAAGAGAATAATACTTGATCATAAATTCGATTACTTGATTACTTTTAATCTAACCTAAACTTACAATAAATACTCGATTACAAAAGAATAATTAGTTAAGTACAAACTTTTACATACTCGAATACAAATTACTTCCAATCGATTATATACTATGCAAATTTTACATACTCAAATACAATAAGATTATACTCGATTAATATGACGAGTGCAAAGACTTAATAGCCTAAATCAACATTTTACTCGAGTAACATAGAATATTACTCAATTAATACTTTGACACACTCGATTAGTTTTAAGTCTTAATCGATTAAGATATAATCAACATTCATTTTTAATATATTGTTTTGAATATTATTATCAAAACAATTTTCTCATCAACATCAACATCAACTTCTAATAAAAAATTTAACATAAACATTAAGCTCAAATATTTAATACACAAGTCTTGTTTGTGAATCCAATCACATTCACTTGGTTACATAGAAAGCTTTAATGGACCAAGATAATGAGATATTCTCATATCCTGGAATTTTACTAAATTTTCAAGGAATAATAAATTGAGTACACTACTTGATACTCAATTGAAAATATTCCTTTCTTGATCAAAGGAAGATCATTCTCCTTAGCACACGACATGACATATTCCATAGAAATTCAATTACCAAAATAACTATTCATTCACATATACTTTATCAAATACACACACAACAAACACACATAAGTTTTTTTTTCTGTAAGTAAGAATTTTATAAAACAAAAACCAATGCCCAAGCCACTGCAAATGAAGGCCAAGGCATACCCTAGATCACCAAAAACCAGGGGGAAAACAACAACAATCATCCTCTGGACCAAAGAAAAATATAAACATAAACATTTAAAAAGGCCAAAAGATAATCATTGAAAGCATCCAAAATAGATATGGCTAATCCGCTGAGATGATCACCAACAAAGGCAGGACTAAATAGAACACGAGCCCAGAATAACGGGGCAACAGAAAACATAGGAGACTTTGGCACCAAGTATGAAACCACAAGATTGCATCGACCATCCTTTAGAAGCAAAGAAACAACAACTCGTCAGTGAATAAAAAGTTAGTCCCTCGGACACCGCCAAACATGACAAAGGGCATGACTCTACAAAGATGATATGAAGCGAACAGTTGCCAGACAGGCCCAAATAGCACACTGGATCTGAAGCGCCAACTGAGAAGCAAATCTCTCTTGATCCCAAAAGCATCTGTTGTTAGACTTCCTCCAGATGAAATATACCAAAGCATGAAGCACCATCTTGTTTGTAACCTGCCACGGATCCTTGCTACTCCATCTAACAACCTTCCCAAAGCACCCCCAATATCCCATTGATGCCACGACCAGCTAAATTTCTTAGATCTATGAAAGAAAGACAACACCTCATGGGAATACAAACACTCAAGAAAAAATAGTTATGTCTCGTCACATTTGCCTTGCATAGGAAACATCTATTCGAAAAAAACAAAAACATGTTAATACGATCAAGAGTAGATAAATGCTCCCAGATTGCTAACTAAAGATTGAACATATGGGCAAGAATACCCATAGATGACCAAACTACTCTATACCAAGGGACCCTGGCACTAACCCTAGAGCTCTTGGAACACTGCCCTGACAGAAAAGACCTCATTCGAGGCCGAGAGACAACACGGCTCATCATGGAGTTCAAAGCAAGGAGGGCTAGGGAGATGGCTATGGCTAAGAGCAGACTCTGGATAAAAAGAATTCTCTGGCCAGATCCTAGAGACATCCTTAATAATATCCGCGACCTAAGCTAAAGTTGAAATACCTAATTGCTAAGGCAATTGACGAGAGAAACGATTAATAAGCACAGCTAACGGGTGTTGTTGATCATGCCAAAAGAACATATTACGATGATCCCCAATCCTCCACCCATATCGAGACCTCAAAACGCTAATAATAAAGAGAAACTTTCTCCAATACCATAGGGAAGCATGGGGTATAATGACTAGCCAGAAACAAACCCCTTTAACCTAATAGGTATACACCTATTTAACCCAAAGCGACTCCATGTCACCCAATAACAATCACCAAATTAACTTGGCGACCAAGGCTTGGTTCCAGACATACAAAGGATTAAGACTCAGGCCCTCCTTCTCTTTGGGGCAACAAATCTCTTTCCACACTACCTTCAGTTTAGTGGAATGCCTCTCATTACCACTCCAAATGAAATTCTTAATTAATTGCTCAATATCTCGAATCACGTGCTTGGGTAGGATGAACACAAAAGCCCAATACACATAAATGGTAGAAAGAACATAATGGATTAGCTAAAGACGCCCCCCAAAGGGCAGTAACCTACTGTGGCAAGAGTAAATCCAATTCTTCACCTTATTAATGATGGGATGACAATCCCCATAGGATAGCTTGGTGGAAAGTAGAGGCCCCCAAGTATCTCATAGGAAGGACGCCTTTCTGGAACCCTGAAGCATTGAGAATAACATCTCTTAGGAATTCATCCCTACATGAGACTAAGCAATCACTCTTCAAAGAATTGGCCCTAAGGTCAGACAAATTAAGAAGAGAACCTCTCTAAGCATGATTTCAAAATGCTCACCAAGGCCCCTATGGGAGAATAATAGCAAATCCATTCCATGAACAAGAGCATCACCATCCATGTTTGCTCGCATTTCCAGTGGAACTGAAAATCAGAAGACCTTGAGTAGTGGCTCACAATACCATGCAGAATTTGCATCACGAGAACAAATAGCTAAGGGGACAAGGGATCCCCTTACCTCAAACCCTATCCCCTGAGAAAGAAGATATTTAACTGCCCGTTAATCTTAACAGAATAACAAGGTGTCATAACACACTCGTAGATCCAACTATAGAATTGCATAGGGAAATTCATCAACTGAAGCACCTTTAGGAGGAAATCCCACCCCACTAAGCCATAAGCCTTCACTAAATCCACCTTCAATACACAACCGGGGGGGCTTATGGAGATGATATTGAAAAACCAATTCCTGGGCTAGCAAGATATTATTCCAAATCAAGAGCCCTAGAATGAAAGCCACCTGAGAAACATCCACTAAGCCAGATAACACCGACTTGACCCTTTTGGCCAAGATCTTGGTAATGACTTTATACAAGACATTATAACAAGAAATTGGCCTAAATTGGGATGGCACCTCAAGGTGGGAAACCTTAGGAATGAGACTGATTATGGGCGTATTCATTTTCCCTAGAAGGTGACCGAAGAAGAAGAAACTACGCACCGCCTCCACCACATCTAGGCCTACAACTCTCAAGCCTTTTTGAAAAACTTAACAGTGAGCCCATCTGACCCAGGGGCCTTGTCATCACCCATACTAGAAAGGGTGCTCTTAACTCCTCTACTGAAAGTTTAGCGACAAGCGCGTCCTAGTGATCCCGATCTAAGTGCTTATCAATGAATGGGGTAACCTCCTCTGGACGTAGAGGATCTGCATGATCGCTTTGACCAATAAGATTTTGGAAGTAGGAGACCATAGTGCTTGCCACTTCTTTCTTAGAATTCATTACCGAGCAGTCATCTTTCTAGAGACTAATGATCTAATGATTATTCTATCGAGCCAATGGATTGGAAGAAAAATCAGGAACACCGATCCCCCTCCGCAAACCATCGAATCCAAGCTCGAAGGCAAAAATAATCAAATTCTTGAGCAAAAGCCGCTAAATAATCCCTATTAAGGTCAAGCTCTCGCTGACGAAGGATAAGGTCATAGCGGTTATCCTGCATCTCTTGCTAAATATTATGCAATCAATCTCGAAGAGACACAACGAGCTCATAGATATGACCACTAGACCTATTAAGGATCCTTATAGCATCCTTAACTACTCTAAGCTTCAGAGCTAATCGAAACCCCAGGAACCCACCTACTCCAGCTAGCAGCCACCCTATCCAAGAATAGGGGATGATCAACAAGATGGTACAAGAATCTAAAAGGACTCCCTTTATTTCGAATATTTCTATATAAGAACACGACTATAAGGCTATGATCAGATATCCCTGGTTGAAGGAAAAGAGTCTTGCTCTCCAGGTAGCAAGAAAGCTAACCATCATTAAGCAGGGCTCTATCCATCTTACGGAAGATACACTCCTCTCCATACCACTTATTGTTCCACTTCAATTTTGGCCCACTAAAAGCCAAATCCTAAAGCACAATTAATGAGAGAAAGCCATTAAACCTGTGCATTCCCATAGATGGAGAGGTGTTTCCACCTCTTGTCTAAGAACTATTTCATTAAACGTTAAAATCACCTATGAGGAGCCAAGGGTTGTTAGCAATCAACACGCCTACTCCTCTTAGAGAATTCCATAAACGAGCTTGGTTCACTTCCTTATTCCTAGTATAAATGCAAGACAGGAAGAAATGAGGGATAATATCAGGACCTGTCACTCTGACAAGAATGAACTAGTCGAACTTGCTCAAAACTACCAGATTGAGGGAGAATAGATCATGACCTACCCAAATAAACCCCCCATTCCACCTATCATGATTAAAATCCAAATTCAAATGGGCATAATTGCTAGAGAAACTTTATCAGCATGGCCTTGTGGTACTCGAGATTCTAAAATAGCCACTAAAGATAACTTATTATGAGAAATAAGCAACCGAACCCCCTACTACTTTGGGATCTGATTTAACCCCTTCACATTCCATGCAGCAATCCGCATCATAAACACTCTTGAGATGGTGGCTTTTAACAAATAGACCCTTTTTGATTCCTATAACCCTCTCTCTTTGCCTTCCTTTCTCTCTTCTCTTGCTTTGTCGTCCTCGGTCTACTACCCTCTGAACTTATACTCGTCGACTGAGACAGAACATATAAAATATTGCAAATATGTTGAGCACAATATATGTTACTCAACTAGAAGATTCCATTTCTTAGGATAAAATTCATTCTACTTTATTCATCAAATCACAACAACTAGATCAAATATTAATAAATTCAATAAGCTCTAAATTATTTCAAATACTTGAATGATTTAACTTATCAAGCAACAAACATCCAAATAAGAAGTTCTTCAAGTGTTCTTTCCTAAAATTATCATAACATTAGAACCTTAGGAATTTGATATTAAATATCAAATAGGAAATCTAAGATCATTGGATTGAAACTTAAGAACCATCTCATCAGTATATGATCATTTACTACAAGAACTTGATGTGACCCACACTTTTTGAATCACAATATAAATATTGATCACTTAAGACAACAAGCTTAAACCTAAGTTTATCTTAAGAATCATAAACTCCATAAGATCCATAGATACTTATGCAATGTGGATATTTAGAATATCTCTTGAAATCCTGAACAACGTATTAACATATTAAGCATATTGATAGATAAGGAACAAAACAAGCTTAACATATTAAGGTTATTAACACAACCTTAACATCTCCTTGAAAAATATGAGAATTTAATATATCCTAAAGGATAAAATAATTTCCAGATATATCAACCAATCAAAACAATGACAAATGAGAATATTAAAGTTTTGGCATAAAACCTTCATCATTAAAACATTCTAATAGTAAACTCAACATGTGGTATTTATGTTTGTTACTGTTGCTATAATAGGGAAATGATAATTGATGCACTTTGTTGTAGATCATGCCCTACTTTGAGGCAAGGCTTCACTCAAACTCGTTTCTTCCATTCCTTTTTTTCTCTAACTTCTATGGTTTAACAAGACTTGGAAGGATCAGACAATCAAGTTCTACATACTCCTTTCCTCATCACTTGCATTTCACATACATGCATGCATCAACAACCTACTAAGGAGCAATTCCTTAACTCCCAAAAATTTTATATTTACTAGCTGTGTTTTGTTTCAATATAGCCTATAAAAAATCTTCTCTATCTAAATTTAAAAAAAAAAAGAGAGAGAAAAGAAAATAAAAAATCACCTACAACAAGTACCTATTCTAAGGGGTAGAGCCCATCAAAAAAGAAAGTAGGCACCTTCAGAATCCCAAACTAATTCCCAGACTCGTCCTCTCTAGAAAGCTTTGAAAATTCCTGAGAAAAATCAGGCTCCGGTAAGTGTGGACTCTAGGGCCCCAACAAATTCGCCAGGTCATCCTAAGCATCCATTGCTAAAACTTATTTTGGAGTACTCGGAACTAGATCATACCCTCTCAAATTTGGGGTTTCCATCCATGCAACCTCCTACGAATATACCAACTCCAGGAATGCCTCCCCAGGACATAACATCTCTAATACATTTTGAACTTTGTAGAATCCCTATTTTTTAAGGCTTTAACCATATCGCTCATTCCTTCTATGGAAACCCCAGGAAAGTCTATACTGTAACACCCGGTGTTATTTGTATTAGAAAATATGGAAGGTTGTTAGAAACTTCCAAAAAAGTGCCCTTGAGATCGGTGGATCTATGGGAATAATGGTGTCCTCAGAGAGGGGTATTTTGGTAAATTGGGTAGCGAGACCCAATGAAGGCTAATTGAGAAATTTGGAGATCGTATTTCCTAGTTGGAATGAGAATTTGTTGGAAATTATTCTCATTTGTGCAATTGAATGGAATTGAAAGAATTGTTAATTCCTAAGGGCATTATGATAATTTGGATTTTATCCCATTAAAGGGAATTATTATGGGGGAGAATGTGTAAATAAATCCCATGTGAAGGATTTAATTTTGTGTAATTTATGGAGAAATAAGTAATGGTCAAATTAAGTGTATGGATGACACTTAGCAAATTCTTGTGAGAAGAGAGATATAAATTATTTGGTGGGAAATCACACACACACACACATACATATATATATGTATATATGTATGTGTGTGGGTGGATATTTTGAGTAAAAAGAGAAGATTTAATTAAATAAAAAAGGATTGAAAAATAGTCTCTCTAGCATTTAATGTGGGTAATCATTATGGTGAATAAGGAAAATGGAAAAGAAATTGGAAAATTGTTATGCATTTATGATGAAAAATAGTCTTATTAAATTAAATGGGAAATTATATGAAAATAGTCTCATTTAAATAAATGATGAGAAAATTGAAAATTAAGAAATCCATTGGTTGAGAATTGGTCTTGGAATGGGATTTGATCCAAGAACCATGGTTGATTCTTGAAGATTGGCATGGATTGCCAACATAATGAAAGATTAATTTTAAATATAGGAAATTGATGGTGGAGATCTTGTTGGATAAGGAAATCAAAGGCAAAGATTTCATTTTCTCTTTGGCCAAGGATTGTGTTTCCTGTCAAGGGTGGAGATTGCATCTTATGTGATCAATGGATGGGATTAAAAGTTCATTAAGCACATGGATTGTGCTTATAATGAAAGGTGGAGATTAGTTCTCTTAATTCCATAAAATCCAAGAGCTTGGATTGAATCTTGAGTTGAAAATAGAAATTAAGAATGAGAAAATATGAGAAATATAAATAGAAGGGAGGAGGAGAAGGCCAAATCTTTTTAGCCAAGAGTGAAATTGAAGAAGAAGATGGGAAGCTCAAGTTAAGAGCAAGAGGTAAGCCTTGAAAGCCTTCTAGTTGTTTCTAATGGTTTTAATGATCCAAAATAATTTTTCTATAAGGGTTGAAAGCAAATAAGTCTTGGGAGCCAAAGATTGTGGGAGCTTAAAGAAGTTTAAGGTAAGGGATGACCCCAAGTGGTGGTGGTCTTTGCTTGCATTTGTAAGTGTTTCTTTATGAATTGCATGTAGTGGTCAACATTATATGATATGTGTTCTAGTGTACTTATAGCCATATGGAGAACTAGTGTTGTGGGAGGGGTTGGTTGATGCCTTAACCTATAGAGGTTATGAGGGTAAGGAAGACTACCCATTTGCATTACATGCTCTCTCATGCTTCATTTACTTATACATTACATCCTTACTGAGCAATGGCTCATAAGGTCATTTTGGACCTCTTGTAGGTGGTGAAAGCTTCATGGGAAAGGGTACTTGGAAGGATAATGGCTTTGAGCTTGGAAGATTAAATTTGTGTAGCCTATGTATTTTGAAATGTGATGTAAAGTAAAGTATGTATTTCATTTTGGTTTATGTGTATAAATTATTTTTGTGAGAGAATGGAGGGAAACTTTGATGTTTTGGAAGTATTTTGGGGTAAATGTCAATTCTGGAAAATATGGCTTTAAAATGGGGGAAAAAAAGAAAGAAAGAATTTTCAAAGGTGGTTGTCGGTCTAGCACGAACAGGCGCACAACAGGCACGCGATGCGCCAGCGCGACAGGTGACAAGGAGGAACCACGTTGGGTAACTATTTCTCTGGGGAAAAGGCTTAAGCTTTCTTTAGGAAACTCGTTTCTTTAGGACCAGCCTTGTGCGCAAAAATCTCTATCAAAGCGAAGGAACAATAAGGACCATTGGCTATTTATAGACCCTTGCATTCGAAAATTGAATTAACGTATTATCATTGCACGCACTCCTCTTCCAATTCCCTTTCGTGTTATTTTTCCAAAAAGCCCTTCATATTCTCTCTCCCTAACAATTGCCTTGCGCTCCTTCTCTTAAATAACAACCCTTTCTTTCCTTATCAAGGCGTGCGCCCAAAGTGAGACCCATCTCCTCAGAAATTACTCCCCTATCTTATCTACTCTTCCTTTTGACTTTCAATTAGAGTAAAAAGTAGGGAGCCATTATTGTGGTGTAGTCCCCCTAGGAGAGTAGTAGCCAATGGATTTGCAATCCTAGAGGAAGCCATCCCTTTGGTGAAAGATCTTCTCAGAGTCAAAGTATCTCTCCTTTGTGAAGGCCCTTAATCACCCATCATTTGTCCAGAACCAACCTCTCAGACCTACATAAGTTTCCCCTAGTCAAGCCATGATTTTGAGATGGACCCAGGGAGATACATCCCCTGCCTACATTACTCTACATTGCCCGCAAAAATATTGCTTGCTTATACCAGGCCCACTTCCATCCGAAGGTCCTTCCCACGCTTAATGGGGGGTTTCTCCAGAATACCCATCCAAGCTTAGCTTGAACATAACACCACAAACTAGGGAGACGCACCACTCTTTCTCGAGAAAGGGCACTGCAGCTTGGCATGCGTGTGTCACATGCCTTTGTTCCCCTTGGTGCCTATAAATAGCCCCAAACTGTTCAATTTCTTAGATAAGCAAAGTACGGCTAAGCCAAAGTAACAACTATTAGTGTTGTGTGCTCTGATACTAGATTTGGATGACATCTAGCGGGCTTGTTTTAATGCATTAATTGTGTTTTTGTATAAATCTATAAAAGGCAAGGTTATCTTCATTCATATTTTCTCCAATCAATTATATAAATGAGTCCCTAGATCTTTTGTGTGAGAATCTTATTCTCAAGGTGTCAAAACTGTGTGACAGGATTCTCTGGTAACAAAATATCTTAAACTATTCCTAGTCCTTAGATTCTTTGGATGGGGACTCCAATTAATCGAGTATGGACTAGCACATGAGTCATTATCTTGTTCAATATGGGAATACTGATGAGAGGATGGTGTGTCACGAGCCATATGACATGAGATGTTACTAGTAAACTTATGGGTGGTCATTGGGGAACGATTAGCCGAATATGACGCCGATGATTGACCACATGGCATGGTGAATAATGGTCACGTCATTAGGTTACGATGGTGTGTTGATCCTTAGACTTGAACTGACAGGGTTGTTCTGTGTATTGGTGTGCGAGATTTTCTAATGAGCCAAACCATCCAATTGGGAGGTGGGAACGTTCATCTATGTGGTTCCGTATTACTGGTATATGGAGACAGGTGTTGGGAATATGATCTATCGCCCTCTTCAGTATTTGATGGGATGAACGTCCTATGTGATCTACTACTAATGTGACGGGACAGTCCCTAACCAAGGCAGATTGAAAATTAGGAAAGGTATTTCCTGAGGTGTCATCTAGTCACATTAGTGAGGTCTAACACATAGATATTGAGTTTGTGAGTTTGTCACTCCATGACTCTCTCTTAGTCGAGACGTTAGCTAATGGAAGAATTATAGCACATGGCAATCATCAACTATAATAGGTTCACTTGAAGTAAGACTTCACTACCACTTATACTGTCTTAAACCGTTGCTAGGCGCTATTCAAGAACTCTCAAAACATTGTCGAGATTTGGGAAAGGTCCAGTGATGGGTTAAGGGGTTGATTAATATCGAAAAGGATTTCGGTGTTATCTAATTGCTAGCAGGTAGTGAACCTAGAAAGTCACACACCATATAGTGTTGCATTTAGTATCGATATCGTGTGCCCGAAATGTCTCAGGAATTGATTGGTCAAAAGTTGACCATTAGCCCCCATTTGGCAATAGTGCATGGTGTATAGTAATAATGTATAGTGCATAGTGTATAGTGTGAAATCAATTATTGATTACACAGTAAGAGGTGGCGACTGAAATTGCACAGTGCATAGTGAAATTGAATAGTAAAATTGCATTGTAAAATTGAATTATTGGGATGGTGGGGCAACGGACGTGAGAAGTGAATTCATTTGAGGGAGGGGAAAAAAGATAAGGGGGAGATTGAATAAAAGGACAAAGGCAATTATCCTCTTCTTTTTTCTTCTTCCTCTGAATAATTATAGAAATTATAATGTAATTTTTACACGTATAATTTTGAGACACGGGTATTGGTGATATTTAGATCCTCTGTGTCTAGCCCTAGAAGAGGTGATCGGAATGATACCTAACTTCATACTAGGTGTGGACCAACTAAGACCACCACATCTTGAGATGGATTCTGTCTCAATACAGAAATCGATTTTGTATTTCATCTCTTCATCAGGCAGTAGGTATGCATTTATTTATGCATTCAATTGTTGTATATGCATGTTTCTTAAATACGCAAGCTATATATGGCATGTATAATATATTCCAGTACGTATATCTGATACACAGTAAAAATTTTATTTTTACCTATATTATCATACTAGTGATTTCCTTCAACAACCCTAGAGCGATACTCTTCTCGTTCATCACACTTTTCCCTCACACAACATTTATGCATTCTCTTACATTCCTTGTTGCATAGAGATCTCATCTGACTTAAGCATTGGAAGGCCCGCACGGGAGAAATCCCCTGAGTGCTTTTTGTCTTGCAAACCCACTCACAGGATGAAGGATCTTTCACCGCCTCTCAACAAGCTAAATTCTTCCGGCTCCATAGCTCTCCTGCTCATCAAATTAAGTATTTTTCGGGCTAACAGACCAGCTCCACCCCGGATGACTTCCCTTTCTTTCGAGTCCTACGACTAAGGCAAAAAGGCCAAAAGGCCCCTTAAGTTCTTCTAGCTACTCACTAAATTTCTTTACAACAAACAAATTTTAATTATTATATTCTGGCAACAAAAGATATGCAGTTATACAATAAAAAATAAAATAAGAAATAAGATTATTTATAAACTTAGAGTAGCACTTGAAAGAAATAATAGACACCCTAAAAGGGGGTTGAATTGGGGCAAAGAAAATTGTTTGGCCTTTTGGAATCTTTGAAAAATTGATATAAGAGAATTTATTGAGAGCTTAAAATCTTGGTGCTTGAAGAAATAATGAAGCAAATGAAACTTAAATAAGAAAGAGCTTTGCAAGATCAAATTTTATTACTGCAACTGCAAACTTTGAATGTTGGAAATAAAAATTTAACTTGTTGAAATGAAAGGAGGAAATAAGCAATGTAACACACATAAATTTTATAATGGTTCTGCTCAATCAGCCTACTCTACTCATTTGGCTTTTTACCAAGGATTTAACAATCCACTATAACTTTTGCAGGCTCAGCTATAACCTCATCTTTTGACAGGTGCAGCTATAATCTCTGCTTTTTCATTTGCTCGACAGAAACCAATTACAAATAACTTGTACAAGGAGCAGCTGGAGCCTCTTACACTTTACTTTTTACAGGCTCAAGCAATAACCAAATAAAATAAGAGAAGTATGTAAATTTAGCACCTTGAGAAGCTTTTACAATATTGAAAACAAATTATGAAAATAGCTTCTCACAAATAAAAGAGAGATGAAAAGAATATTAAATAAGAACGCACTCTCTTTTTCTTATGAATGATGAATGCTTTGAGAGCACTTTCCTTTGAGAATGATGGGAGAAGAAATTAGTTCAGCATACTCTCTTCTTCTTGAAGCTCATCTCTTTTTTATAGCTATCATTTCCTCACAACCATTACCTTTCTTGACCAATGGGTAAAACCTGAAAAATAATCAATATATATTTCATTCTATTTTATCCCAATGTTTATATATTTAATTTATGCTAAGGGATGTTTTGAAAGCCTTTTTGTAATGGCTAGAATCAAATCCAACACTTTTTTGGATGTCTCTAATGGTTAATTTTTAAGCTTCAACACACTCTTTACACGAGTAAATTTGGCCTTTATTTGACTAGCTTTGGACTTTACTTGAGTAAGCATGGTCTCTACTTGAGTAGGCTTTGATTGCACTCAAGTATACTCAATAGATACTCGATTATACTTAATCAGTTCACAGTAATTAAGTATTCACAAATAGTCGATTACTCACAAATATTACTCACAAATAGTCGATTATCCATCAACTTTTACTCAACTGCTCATAAAAATACTCGACCATAAGAGATTAAAACCTCATAATCTCTGTTCAAGCAAAAACACTTGACTATTGAATAGAAATACTCCACTAATACAAGATTTCGCTCAATTACGCTTAACTCTTAGTCGATTAATGAGATATAACACTCGACTATAACCTTGATCACTTGATTACTTTAGATGTTGCTGAAACTTGCAATGAATACTCAATTACTAAGAGCATTTACTCAAGCGATTCAAACATACTTATTCTATGTCTTACTCGACTATCATTCAATCAACATATTGTTTTAAATATCATCATCAAAACAACCTCTAAGATATTATAAACATTGAGCTTAAATATAAAATTCAATTTTCTCATCAACACTAAATAATATAAACTTTAAGCTCAAACAAACACAAGTGTCGTTTGTGAAAGTTGGTTAATACTAATTTTTCAAATACATTCACTTAGTTACATGGAAAGCCTTTAGAGAATAAATTAGATATTTTTAAAGCATGTGGTTTTGACAAGAAGTTGAGAACAATATATGTTACTCAACTAAAACCTTCATTTTTCTAGATTCAAATAAGAATTATTCTACTTAGCACACAACATATCATATTTCATAGAGATACAATTATTCAAATTTCTTATTCATTCTTACTATCAAATGCACACTCTTGAAACACGCATAAATCAGATAACTTACTTGCTACTTGACTGAAACAAAACATATAGAATTTTGCAAATACGTTGAGCACACTACATGTTGCTCATATAATACAAAGATACCCTAGCTTGATCATCATGATATCTCAGTTATATTTATAAAAACAAGAGCACATGTCAACTTAACAAGGCTTAGATGACTTCTATTCTATAAGATCTAAGCCATCATACACATATACTATTAATGCATATTTTGAGTAATTCTTGAAAGATAGAAACTTTAAAATTCTATTACTCAAATGTATTGAATCTAAACATGAGCAATAGTAGGAAGTATTGTTTGGAAAACATACAACATTTAAATTATTTCAAAAAATATTCTAACTATATCTAGATGCTTTAACATAATACCACTTAATTGCATATTTATTCTTATTAGAGTGATTAATCATTACTCGATTATCAACCTAGGAAGATAGATTTTCAACAGCTTAACCAAATGTTGCTTGAAATTAACAATCTTATAAATACATGAATCAAAGCAACAAATATTCAACTAATAAAATCTTCAAGAGGTCCTTTTTAAGATTTTAGGATTTGAGAACTTTAGATTCTATGAGATAGAACTTATGATCACTTGCCTAAGTATGAATACATTTACGCAAGAGCAAAGATGATTGAAATCAAAGAAAACACATTGCTCCTAAATTTGGGAAATACTTCCACATAATTTGAATGCTTAAGATATTCCTCAACCTTAAACTTGCTCTAAGCATTATAAGGTCTACATGACACTCATGCAATATGGATACTTAAAATATCTCTTAAGATTCTAGAACATCCTACTAACATATCAAGCATATTGACACATAAGAAATAAAACCAAGATTAATCATAAATAAGATATATTAAGGTTATTAGCACAACCTTAACATGAAAGATAAGACAATATAAATTTTATAAATCAAAGTTCAAGTACTATCACTTGAGTACATGATTACTTACTTGAACATTAGATATAAAACATAGAACATATTACTCTTAAACTTTGAGTAATGTTGCCATATATATCTCTTAGCATATCATGAGCTCTACAAACCACTCATGCATTGTCTTTAAGATAATCCTAAAGAGAAACACAAAAGATATATCAATAAAGCATATGTTAAAACAATTTTAACACATATGAGACATTGATAGATAAATCATACTAAAAGATTAACCAATCAAGGTTCCTTGAATTTATATATATATTCTCAAGGAAAACTTAACATATATTCTATCAACTTAATATATCCTTAAGCAATATACTAATGCAAAACAAATTAATAAGCCTAATGCAAAAAAATTAATAACCCTATGAGAACATAACATAAGATAACCTTAAAGTTTTGACACAACGCAATCATCATCAAAAGATTAAAACTTAACATAGGACTTATTAGTACTTATTGAAGATAAGATATATAAGACATGATTAAACTGTTTGATTATTAGTGAAAAAACCAATAGAGGATTTTGTAAGAAAAGTGTATAGAATAAAAAATAATTAACAAAAGAGATAAAAGATAGACCAAGAAAGAGTTAGTACAAAGACACTTAGGTCTAGTATTTTTTTTTTTTTGGACAAACGCTTATATCTAACATTAATTATTTATATGAATCTTATAAAAGATAAAATTATATAAAGAAATAAATGAAAAACTAAAAGTCATATTTTGCCCCCCGAAAAGAACTCAGTATATGTTGCTAGTTTGTTGTTGGATTGGATTGGTTTTACTTCAGATTGTTTTGGTTCTTAGTTATAACATTACAAATTAGATCAATCTTGATTAGATCAGGCTATAAGAACAGAACCAATTTGTTCTAGAATTTTTTATTAAATTAGCATTAATTATTTTTATTATTTTTTACACCTAGCATGTGATTTAAAATATTTACTAAAATAACATCAAATTGATTTGAGTTTAGTTTAAGAGAGAGACTCCAATTTAACCAAAAGTCTAAAAAATATTAATTTTTAAAGTCAAAACAAACTCAATAGTGTAACTGACTGGTTTGCCTTTGCATAATACACGCCAATGTAATTTGCGTGCATTATGCAAGGTAGGCAAAACCTTCTTGCAATCAAGGTTGACCATGAGGGTAGACGACCAACGCCGTCGCTTAAGGGTCTCCAATCATTGAAAGTCTCTCAAAAATTAAGTTCAAATTTTGAATATATATTTTAAATATATAATAAATACTTGCTAAAATATATAATTTACACTAATTTTATTTGAACTTAATTGGTAAGTTCAAATAAAATTAAACAATAAATACCAATCTCACAAATTTTGTAAGAAAAAAAAGAGTGTTTTAGTGAATTTTTTTATATTTTAATATTTTTTAAATAATAAATATTAATTTCACAAATTTTATAAGAAAATTAATACCTTGATGAATTTTTCTACATTTTAATATTTTTTAAATAATAAACATTATTCTTATATTAAAATTTTAAAAAATTAATATTTTAATTATTGAATCTTTAAAATTTTTTATTTAAATTTTTTAAAATTAAAAACTGTTAATATGATGATATTCGATCTAAAATCTTAAACATTCTAATAAAATTTTAATTTATTGACTTGGTCAGCGCCCCAAAATCTCAAGGCGGCCCTGCTTGCAATTGAACAAGCATAAGCAAAGCATTATGCTTGCCTTGCAGCACAACAAGATCCACCACCTAATGCAAGTGAGCAATGAGCATGGTGACCAACAGATTGATTCAGCGGCATTTTATTATCCCCAACTTTATGCTATCCTTTGCCTGCGAACAACTCAAAACCCCGTATCCATCCATTCATGACATCAAAACCAAAATCTGAATCCTATTCACAAAGAAGTTTAAAAATTCGCCATCGTCGTATAATCTCATTTCCAGCTTCCATCGTCACAAGGCGAGCACCCCTCCTTGGCAATGTCACTAATCTGAACTCCAGAATCATAAATCACCCCAACTTTATAATCCGCCGGCAGCACATTTTGGGCCCAAATCCACTTGCCATCGAACCCAGATGTCACCACTATTCTGAATTGCAATGGTCCCGCCGGAGCTCTATCCGTCTCCCAAACAGCGCCGTGGCTTCGGCTCATGAACGTCCAGTTCGGCGAACCAACCTACGGATCACGAAACGCAGCAAAATCAATGGCACGGATGGCATCCAACGTTAGAACTCTTCATAAACTCACTCATGGGAAACAACTGTACACGTGGAAAACGAAAATTGTCGCTTAATTACCTTAGCCACATCAACTGCCACAATCTCTGTCTGGCCGCCTTGGTACAGGAACTTCACCGCCAGATAGTTTGGGGCCTTGCTTGATTCCTCCACCCGCACTGCCAAGTTCTGGTTTTTGTATTCGCAGGGCACTCTGTTCCATTCAGACAGATTGCAATTAAAATTGTATTATTATATCTTTACATGGATAACATAATAATGCATTGGCGTGTGAAATGGACGACCGTTGTGAGCAATTAATGAAGCGTGGGCCAACACGAATGGTCAATTTTTTCTTTCCCATGTGGTGGGTGAGTGCGAAAAAACCGGAATCCATTAATTTTAGAGAAGATTATAAGAGAGTCGAATAATGCAAATAGTTGACTGTGTGCTGATGTTCATTATCCGCAGAGGCATACCTCTTGTACTCCACGTCGACAATTCCCTGTTTCAAGATGGCTTGGTCGCTGCCCTTGTTGGCCATGGCCCTAAAGGCCCTGCTGCTCAGAACGAAATCCGTCTGGTTGTTCTGGTTCAGATCGGTAACGATCAAGTTGACCCCTTGTTTGGTGCATAGGGTTGGGTTCTTGCATCTAATCTGCAAAACCATGCCCCCAATCAGACTGCAAAATTTTACTCCCAGACAGTGATTGATACTAATTAAATAAAAAGAGAGATTGGGAAAGTTTAGGGCATTAGTATATATAATTAACCTGAAAGCATGCGCCGCAACCGGCTCCGTCTTTGTAAAGGCTGGGGACGGCAGCGGCGAGGTGGCCGGCGTTGAAGCTCACGGCCAAGGAACCATACCCACAAGCCCCCGCTGCATCAGATTCAAAAAACAAAGATTATCCACTAAATATTTGGGGAAAACATCATCTGGGTCAGTACCAGCTTGGTCTAATTCGATCGAAAAACTTACGGGTCTCGATCAATTCTATTCCCAAAAAAAAAACACAATTAAGAAAATTAAAGAGGAGAACTTTGTCGTGGGTCTTACATGAAAGAGCTGACGCCTTGGAGAAGTAGGCGACCTTGCTTTGATGCAAGCAGCGATCACAAGCGCTTGCCGAGGAGATTAGGATGGCGAAGAGGAAGCAAAGAAACAAAGCCATTTCGATCAGATAACACGAGACAAGGATGTCATGGGAGAGTAAAGAGACTATATATATATATATACATATGGAGAGAGAGTGTGTGTGTGGAGTCCAGGCAAAGATAGTGGAGTCCAGGCAAGCAAGCGTTTGGAAACAGCTTAAACGATGGGGTGGGGGTGGGGGGTTTCAGTACACTACGTTCATTGAATTAATATATTATTTGGCAATGGGAAAGCGCCTGGATAGTTGTTGGGTGGATGGCGACGAAAGCAACCGGCCCTTGCGCAAACGCTGCACCCCTTTAATATGTTTAATTCAATATATCTTATTTACTCAGCTTAATGCATATAATAATTGAAGGGTATTTAATTGCATCTTCAATAAACACATCTTAGTTTTAGACTTTATAGGGCACAAGACAAGACAAGAAATTTATTCAAATCCTTTTGGCTTTTGATATTTGAATTAAAAAAAATAAGATATAAAAAATATTTTGAATAAAAGTATTTTCTATTATACTTATTAAATTTATTTAATAATTATTTTAAAAAATTACATAATTTTTTATCTGAAATTATTTAAATAAATTTGATAAAAAAATAACCCATATATTCTTAATACATTTTAAAAAATTTAACAAAATAGTTTAATAAAAATTTTAAAATATTTATTAATTTTATCTTAATCATTTTATATTTTAATTTTAAACCTATTTTAATATAATTTTATTTTAATTATTTTAATAAATACTGCCTTAATTGTGATGGACGCGGATTATCCCAATTGGGATGGACGCGGATTGTCTCACCGACTCTTTGCCGATGGGCCAACAGCTGTCCACGACGGAAGAGACTTTTTTCAGTTTTGAGTCCAATTACTCTAACCTTTTGGTCTGTCTATGTGCTGGGTTTTGGAGAGTGCGACAAAAGGCTTATATGCTTCTTCTGTCAAAGTTTGTACTGTCCTTCAATTAGTCAAGGTGTTGATCCTTCGTATCCCCACCAGTTTTGAGCGAGAAAATGACCACTTTAGTTGGCCTTCAGATCACAATTGATTCAGATCCCTCGAACCAGTTCCATGGTTCACCATATGCACCATTATAGATGATTTTTATTTATTAAGTTAATATTTATTAATCAAGATATAAATTAAAAAAAATAAAATATGAAAAGTCTTTCAGATAAAAATATTTATTATATTTGTTAAATTTATTTAAAAATAAGTTACGTGATTTCTTATATTGAATTTTTTAAATAAATTTATTTCTCTTCCTCCTTTAAATAAATTATCTTGAACTTTATAGATAAATTATCTTAATATTACTTTATTTTACTCATTTTAACAAATCTTACATAATAAAATAGCAACAAACCTTTTAAAATAATTGGCCATTGTATGGCATGTGTTCTATTACTGATTTATAAATTATTGTGGTTGAAGAAATCTATATAGATGATACTTTTATTTGATTAAATGTATGTAATCACATTAAATAGGATCGTGTTGGATAAAGATAAAAAAAAAATAGAAAATGATGAAATAATTATACTTATCACATGTCATGTTATACTTAAAAAGGATTCAACAGTTACTCCAGAAATAACAGAGTGATTTAGTAGAGTAATAAACGGACAGTTTTTCCCGAACAATAATGACTAATGGAAAGATAGACATTAGTGACACTTTAGTTGTCAATAGTTAATTATATAGAAGATTAAAGTTGTAATAATTAATTTGTAATAAATGTATCTTATTTTCAAATAAGGTGCAAGAACTCACCCCATCTTAGAGTGTCACATGGAGCAAATGACTCATTTACGTAGTAGGGAGAATGCCCAATTGAAAATTTGAGAATAAGAGTAATCGGTTCGATTAGTAGTATTGATTATCTACCCACCAAGCTAGGAAGGAATGCAGCGGAATAGATGATCCTCCATGGTAAGTAATTTTTTCGCATGGCTTCACTTTAGTCGAATATGGGTTTTTCTTCTCTGTTTTTTTTTTTTTCCCTATTCTACATTTGTGGATAATTCAAGATTTTCACCCTATGCATGCATATCATGACATTTGAACCTTTTAACTAACCACAATATTTACATCACTAGAAAACATGCAACCAAAACATCAAGTCTTGGCCCCGACTTGTTTGCAACAACATAAACTTATTTATGTAACTAGCATTCGTTGAGTTAATGTAAGCTAGTGTCCAACCTACCGAAACTCAACAACGCTCATAGACTAACCTACAGGGTTAGTAGGCATTTATTTCTTTTCCTTTGAACATCCTTACACCCATTAGTCACAAAGCAAAGAGCAAACAATAAAGGAGAAACATGGATAAGTACATAGCTTAGTAAGGCATATACCATAAGTGCACAACTGTAGAAGACGTGTAATATATATGCATTTACGACATGACAAAATATTCCAATCAACTACGGGACCCCGCTGATCTGACAAATGCCTAACTTAGAATAGGTTGTCATACTCCCAACCTTGTTCATCGAATGGGAATCTGCCTTACTAAACCACAGCTAGAGTCCCTTTGCTCGACACCAAAACTTTTTATGGATGTCAATCTTACAGTTCCTTAGATTTCATACTGGATTTTCTTGGACACATTTGAAAGCATCATTTATGTATAACAACACACGTTTATGTCAAAAAAAAAAAAAATTCCATGCACATGCAATGCATCATACACTACTGACCCTAGATAGTTTATACTTGTCTTGTCTGTCTTCACTTGACTTGAATTTCCAATGGTAGGATGCAAGTTTCGCTATGACCCTCAAACTTCTAGAAATTTTACTTAGGCCCAAAAACTGTCTTAATTACATTAAGACTGATTAAGTTTCCAATTAACCCCTTTTGACCCAAATGATTACCAATTCACTCTAGGGCCCTAATCGTACAATATTTACGTAAAATCTCTCAACTTTCATAAATTACGCTTTGACTTTAAATCTTTCAAAAATCACACCAAGACCACAAAATCCTCACATGCAATTACACTATAACCTTTAGGGTTTTCCTTTATTTCAATTCTAGCCTATAAACCTTTAGGTTATTACACCCCTATAATTTCACAAAAATCACACATAACCTTTTTGACCCAAGTTCTATGTTTATTAAATTTCAATTAAACCTCGATTTCTTGCAATTTCTTCTCACGCAAATACCTACCACGGTCTAGAACTCCATTAAAGATAACTATATCCAAAAATTGGAAGAAAATCAAGTTGAAACCTTGAAGAAATAGGCTTAGCTTTGTTTTTCTTCATATCAACACATTCAGAAGTTGTGTGGAAAATCACTAGTACGGTGGTATAGGCACAAATAAATTTTTTCACCATATATCAGATACACACAACAGAATATGACATACATACCATACATAGTTTGAGTATTTAAGCAACACGCATATTTAACAATTGAATACATAAATAAATGCACATCTGCCACCCGATAAAGTGACGAAATACATAATAGATTTTTGTATTGAGACAGAATCCACTTGAATATGTGGTGGTTCTAGTCAATCCACACCTAGTATGTAGTAGGCTATCGTTTGGTCACCTATTCCCGTGCTAGACACAAATTATCTACATATTACCAGTGCCTGTGTCTTAAAATTATACGCGTAATAATTACACATATAATTTCTATAATTTTTCAAAGAAAGCAAAAAGAAAAAGAAGAAGAAGAAAGCAACCTCAAAAGAAAAAGATAGATGCAAAGGCCCCGCCTCTACCCTTTATTATCCAATCTTTCTCTCCCTCTCCTCCCCTCCTTTTTTCTCTTCTCCAAATTCAATTTAATTTGGATTCCGCCGCCCCACCATCCCAATAATACAATTTCACTATGCAATTTTACTATGCACTGTGCACATTCAGCTGTCATCTCTTACTGTGCAATCAATAATTGATTTCACACTATGCATTTCAACTAAAGATGGTAAATGGGCCGAGCGGCCCATGGGCCAGCGTGGCCCACCCTAGCCCGTTATTGTAGCAGACAGGCTAAGCCGACCCGCCCAGCAAAATACGAGCCATGCCGAGCCAGCGATATATGGCCCACGACCCAGTCCACCAACTGGCCTGCTAAAATGGCTCATCCTGGCCCACCAAAAAATAAAAAAAATATTTAAAAATTATGTTTGTAAAATTATATTTACAATAAACATAATTTTACAAACATAAAAATTATAAGTAAATATTATGTTTGTAAAATTTTAAGTAAACATTATGTTTGTAAAATTATGTTTACAATAAACATAAAAAAAATTATGTTTGTAAGTAAACATTATATTTTAAAAAATATTAGTTGCATTTGAGAAAAAAAATATTTAAAAAATTATATTAAAAAATTAAAAATAAATTACCCACGAGTCAGCCCAGTAGGCCCTGGCCCTGCCAGCCTTAACCTATTCCATTGCCCCGGGCCCCAATTTCCATTGCCTAAGCCCGGCCCAGCTCGCCTCTCTCATGGGTCAAGCGAGAGGCAACCGGTCGGCTCGACCATTTCCCATCTCTAATTTCAACTATGCACTATGTACTATTAATAAGGGATCAATGGTCAACTTTTGACCAATCAATTCTAAAGACATTTAGAGCACACGATGTCGATACCAAATGTAACATTATGTGGTGTGTGATTTTGTAGGTTCACTACCCATTAACAATCAAATAACACCAAAATCTTTTTCAGTATCAGTCAACCCCTTGACCCATCACTATAACTTCTCTAAATCTCAACGACATTTTGAGAGTTCTTAAATAGTGTTTAGCAGTGGTTCGAGACAATATAGGTGGTAATAAAGTCTCACTTCAAGTGAACCTATTACAGTTGACGATTACCGTGTGTTATAATCCTTCAATCACCTAACGTCTCAACTGAGTAAGAGTCATGGAGTAACAAATTCATAAACTCATTAACTATGTGTCATACCTTATTAATGTGACTAGATAATATCTTAGGAAACATATTTCCTGACTTTCAATCCACCCTAGCCAAGGATTGTCCTATCATATCAATAGTATATCACATAGGACGTTCACTCCATCAAATACCAACAAAGGCGACGGATCATATTCCCAACACCTATGTCCATATACTAGCAATACGGAACCACACAGATGAATGTTCTCACCTCTCAATTGGATGGTTTGGCTCATTAATAAATCTCGCACACCAATACACAAAATAATCGTATCGGTTCAAATCTAATGATCAAGATATCATTACAACTTGATGGCACAACCATTATCCACCAGGCCATGTAGTCAGTCATCGGTGTTACATTCGGCTAATCGTTCCCCAATAACTATCCACAGGTTTACTAGTGATATCTCATGTCATATGGCGTGTGACACATCATTCTCCCATCAATATTCCCATGCTGAACAAGACAATAACTCATGTGTTAATCCATACTCAATTAATTGGAGTCCTTATTCAAAGAATTTAAAGATTAGGAATAATTTAAGATATTCTTTTACCAGAGGATGCTGTCACACAGTCTTAACACATTGATAATAAGATTCTTACACAAAAGATCTAGGGACTTATTCATATAATTGATTGGAGAAAATATAAATGAAGAAAATCTTGTCTTTTATAAATTTATACAAAAATATAATTAATGCATTGAAATGAACTTGCTAGATATTATCCAAATCTAATATCAGGACGAACAAGACTAGTAGTGCCAAATGATATAAGTTCTTCCAAACAAAGCACAAGTCAGAACCTTGTCAGAAATATGAGAAATCAAACTTCATCAGAGATATCCTTTATTTTGGGTTGCAATGACTTCTGGTGTTTTTTCTTGTGTTTTTAGCAACTTCTTTGGTGATCTTCTCTTCTAGTGGGGCCATTTGGTCTTGGTGAGCCACCAGGTTTATTTATTTTCTTTCTTTTTTTTTTCTTTTTCGTTTCATTTCTTTTTTCTTCATTTTTATTTCTAGTCACTTTTGGTAAACTCAATACATGTGTGACATAAATAAAATGTAATTTCCAATTACACATTCACCTTCCCTAATTCATCCTTATTCAGATAATTCCTAAACTACAGAGATCTTTTCTTAATCAACCCCACTCCCCCCCCCCCCCCACTTGGCCTCCACAAGTTTTGAAAAATTTCACAGATACCCTTTTATATTTTCCTCAATTTCTTAATTTTCAAATTTTGCCCCAACCCTTTTGTTTTTAACTTTCTCGCACCCTCGTGAATCCTCAAAACATTCTCATGTAACCTTATGGGGTCCACTTGTGCTCAATCAAGTTTCTTAACTCTTACCTTTTACCCCTTATATCCTTCCTGGACCAAGAAAGGAATGAAGTATGGGGTGGGTATTACACAGGAAAGCATTTATTGTACATTTTTTTTATAGTAAATATATTATATTTAAAAATATTTAATTAACTAATAAAATTATTTAATTGCTAAAAACTGGTGCATTAAATGCACTACACCTGAAAATAATATGCACTTGCTGTACCTTAACTATTGCTTTTAATGATTAACATTACCCATTACACAAATATTGATGAAGCAGCTGTTCTAGTTTGGACCAAATATGTCCGTTAGCTGGTTTCCATTTGACTGGATGGAGGACATTCTTGCAACTGTGTGTGTGTGTGTGAGAGAGAGATTCTAAACAGGGGCAGATCGAGAAGCGGATCTGAAGGAGGGTAGCCCCTAAATTTATTGGTCGTTTTAATCCCCTCTCTCCAAATGGGCCACATTCGCAAGGCAAATATGGGAGGACCCACCCCACACACAAGTCTGCCCCTGATTCTAAAGAAAGATGTGGAAAGGAAGCATGAGATGAGGGGATACGTACGCTTGTTGAAAATGAAGATTCCTTTTATAGCTTTGTCGATGCTGGCAACAGTGGAATAAACACATAATAACAGACAGCTAATTAAGCTAATGCAGGGCCATTGGAATAAAGCAAGCATCTGCTTCTTTTCTTAATTTCTTTCACACACACAATGAAAAAGGTGGAATTGACTACTTCTACCCAAAGTAAAGATATATAGATCATAACGTATAAAACAAAAGCCACTCTTTTTTATTATTATTATTATTATAAAAGGAAAGAGTATTATGAGATATTGGGACTTTTCAAGGATTTACGATCCTTTGTGTAATCAATCAATATATATAGTAGTAACAAAAGAAGAACACGGCCCCCAGGGCATAACACGTTTGGTTGTAGGACGACAGGTTGGTCTTAAAATGCCAAGTTCGAGTCTGGCCAGCCGTAGTGTGGGATTGTCTGCCTCAAGTGAGGCGAGATCCTTGTGGGCAAATAACACTGGACCTCTTGTTAATCATGGCTGACGTGTACTTAATTTACCTCATTCTCTTAACGTGAGACAGTTGAGGGAGCCCACAAAATGAGAGATATTACCTTTTGATCCCAACAAAAGAAGAACATGCATGAATCAAGCATGTTGGGATACGAGGAGTGGAAGTGAACTGTCAGTGAAGCATTGAAAACATGTCTTCCCCAACGGTCCAATTGGACGTTCCAAATGGATTAGCTGTCATATGCCGTTTGTGGCAATCTTAAATGAAATCGCTATTATTGATGATATGGCAGCAGGTTCCCACTTCCCCCCTCGTCATGCTAATGCGCACGCTGACCACGCGCTTCGCCCCTGATAACATACATATTAACGGTACTTTAACAATAACGTAATTAGAATAGGTGCAGCAGAAATCATGGTTACTTTTATCTCTCAAAGTCCAAACACTTTCAATTTGATATATTGATAAAAGTACTTAGAGTTTTACATAAAATATTCAGATTCAAATCAATATGATAATATAAAAGATAGATTTATTGTTAGAAAGCACCATTTAACTAGAATATAACAATAAGATTGAAGGATAAATTCTGTATGAACTATATTGAATATCTAATTTTTAGTGTATATAAATTATATTTATATTTAAATTTATCCAAAAAATATATTAAGAAAGAAAGTTGTTCACCTTTAAAGATTAGTCGAACTGAACTCAAACATTTTAAATAAATAAATAAATAAAATCCAAACATTTTGTCTGAAAAGGAGGTGGATCACAGCTACATGCGTCCAGGGCAGAATGCATATTTCCTCCCTTTGCAGGAACTCAACACTGACACGTCCACGCCGACATCATAAAAATGTCGCCAGCCTTCCGGTCTGCCCAATCCACCCCACATTCCCAACAACGGTGATAGACTCAATTTTACATTCACTATTTATTAAAAGATACTTAATAATATTTTTTAGACTTAAAAAGTTCATTTTTAAATAC
The DNA here is from genome assembly GCA_036245055.1 of Diospyros kaki. Taxonomy (NCBI): domain Eukaryota; kingdom Viridiplantae; phylum Streptophyta; class Magnoliopsida; order Ericales; family Ebenaceae; genus Diospyros; species Diospyros kaki. Next base: position 30,305,442 of record BSEG01000012.1, read on the forward strand.
TATTTTTGAATAAATATCAAAATCAATTACTCTCTCCCACTGAGAATAAATTAGATAAGTGTTTAGGTCTAATATGCATCCAAGTAGCAGGTGAGATATCGATATATGGTATGTTGTTGCCTTATTTTTTTTTATTATTATTATTGAGATATAATAATAAATTTATAATTGTAAGAGAGTGTTTATCTTAAATTTCTAATTTTCGATAGACTTGTAAGAGAGAAAATAGGTAGGGATGAAAGGTATCTCCCACTTAAACCTTTTTGTGGTTAAGTTAATCTCTGCAGACCATATAAAAGCAAGAAAAGTATAGATTTTGAAGTTAATAAATTTGATTAGAGTTTTAATTGTATCTCAATCGGAGAAATCACTCATTTATAAATAAATCCTGAAGTTGACCAGTGGAAAAATATCCACATATTTCGAGATCACCTCTTTTGAATTTTCAAGCAAAAACGCGAGAGATGAGTTGACATATTCTTAGACACAAGAGAGATCCCTGGGAGGATCTCCAAGGGGTAGCTGCAAACTTTTCCTTGATATTTTACTCTTGTGATTAAGGTTTTGATGATAAAAAATACCAAGTTTTTCTCAAAAAATCTAGTTTATAGCTCTTAAACAAAAATTAATTTCAATTGATAAAATGAATATTCAAAGCCTAAATGAACATCATATGGAGATTCGAAAAACGAAGTAAAACATTTCTCAAACAAACCTCTTAAAAGAAGCTCTCAAATATGAAAGAATTTTTCTTAAGGAAAAATCAATCATCTGTCGACTATATTGAAAAATTTTCTTGTTCTGTCAACTAATTTCAAGCAATTTGTTCATAGATAGAATACTAGTTTTTTATCTTTTGAAATTTTTTCTTGATCTATCGACTAACCTCCTTGGATTTGTCGAGCAACAGAATGCATGTTTGAGATTTAACATGTATCTGTTAGCAGATGGGAGAGCATCTATTGATAGACAGAATGTTTGTAAAAATTTCACTTGCATCTATCGATAGATAGTAGAGCATCTATCGACTAACCTTTGAATTTTTCCTATATCTGTTGACTAACTCATTTCATCTATCGATAGTTTTTTTCGTCTGACACATCTAACGGCTAGTTCCTCCACTACCAACAGCAATACAAACAGCAAGATTCTCGAAATGGATCTCCAAGCTCTATAAATAGAAGTTAAATGGATGCTTCTATACACCCAAGTGATTACATTGCAAGCTTCCAAGTGCTCATCCGCTTTTTGTACTTCATTGTTCCATTTATTTCTCTCCAAGGCTTTACTTTCATCTCTATAAATTTACTTTCAAGTCTTGTTTCTTTATTGAGAAAATTTGTAACTAAGAGTGTTAACTCTTAGATCATTTCTTATCTTGTAGTATCTTGTACATTTCCTATCTTGTTGTGCTCGAGAACTTACTTATTGAAACAAGGGGTTATAATACCTAACTTGTTGCTAGAAGACTTGCTTGTCTAAGCAAGATGTTGTACATTCCTAACTTGTTACTAGAAACCCTATCCGAAGTGATATGAGGAGTATAGTGAATTAGTTTTAAATTCCTTAGTGATGAGATAAGAGAGTAGATTAGGTTTGGTTTAAACCGAACCACTATATATCGTTATGTCCCTCTTTTGATTGTGTTCATTTATTGCTCTAAGTATTTCAATAATGCTCACTTGCACTAAAATCTTATTTTTCATAAAAAAAAATTCAAGTTTTCAAGTTAAATTTTTAAATAACACAATTCACCCCTATCTTGGGTTTTGGTGCCATTACTATCCAATTATATCAATTGGTATTAGAGTAAGGTTCCCAATCTTTCAAAGGGTCTAACAACCTAGGGTAAAAGATCCATTCATAGCACATTTTGCTAGTACATATCAATCTAAAAGTCAAAGTACCATTGGTCCACTCCACTTTAATGGTACTAACAATAACTATTGGAAGAAAAGAATGTCAATTTATCTCATGCGGGATTCCAGCCTTATGCAAGTAATCAAGAAGGAAACTAAGTTGGTCGATAAGGAGAAAATGGATACTTGGACCACAAAAGAAAGAAGGAATATGGAGATCAACACAAAAGTTATGAATACACTGATTTGTGCTCTTTGCCCTGAAGAATTCAGTTGGATATCCACATGCAAAATTGCTAAGAAAATATAGGACAAATTAGAGATAACACATGAAGGTACAAGTCAGGTAAAGCAAACAAAAATCAATTTTCTTGTCCATGATTATTATGAATTATTTTATATGAAAGAAAATGGGTCCATCAAGGACATGTATACTAGGTTTAATAATATAGTTACAACATTAGAGTCTCTAAGAAATACCTATACAACTGGTGAAAATGTAAGAAAAATCTTGAGAAGTTTACTTAGAAGTTGGGAGCCTAAAGTTATAGCTATAAGTGAAGCAAATAACCGCACCACAAAAAGTGCTCGTTGAAAGGTATAAAAATTGAAAGATTACCCAAGAAGGGATGAATTAGGTGTTTTGACTATTTTTTTTGGAAAAAAAAATTAAAATTATCTTTAAATTTTCTAATACAGTAAAGTTATTTGATGAAATCATTTTTCTTAAGCTTCAAACAAGTGCAATAGAGGATAAAATGAGCATGGATGCATGCACTGCATATAGGGTTTTTCAAAGAAGATAATTTGATAAAACTTTTTGACATTTGTTAATCTTAGATATGAAAACATTAATTATGAGAATATATGCTTTTTAGAATGATGTTTAGGAAACATTTTTGAATAAAGAGGAATCAGTTTATAACATATGAACTAAATATATTCAACGAAAACTAATGCTTGAAAAACAGTTGTGAGAATATGAAAGAGATTCACTTTTAAGATCATTCCAACCATAAAAACATTTTAAAGATAGTTTAAAAGAAATGCATTAAGTAGCACTTATGAAAGAAAAATGTTTGTATGGTAGAATGAAAGAGAAACAGATAAAAACAGAAATGATAAAAATAAACATGGACATAACAGATTTTGAGTGGTTCAGTCAACTAGCTTAGTCAATTATCTTAGCTTCTCACTAAGTATTTCGAAAATATCCACCAAGAATAGTAGTTTTTGCAGATTTAACTATAACCTCTACTTTTACGGGCTAAGTAGGAATCCTTACTTTTATAGGAGTAGCTGTAAGCTCCACTTTTAACAGGCTAAAGATGAACCTCTACTTTTCACGAGTTGAGTAAAAACCCTTACACAAGGCTTTTTCACACCCAACTCAGCCATAACCGAGACATTGCTTTTCAAGGCGCAAGCATAACTTTTTACAAGTTTATACAAAACATATGTAAGGATTTCTCAAGAGAAAAAAATACAAGATATACAAAGATATAAATTTTCTCTTGGACAAAAGAAAGTTCAAAAGAATGAATGAATAGAGCACCCAACTCTCTTATACAATCTAGTTTAGAAAGATTACAATTAATATCACCAGATAAATGCTTAAGAATGATAGAAGATAAAATGAATAAGCACTTACTCAAGCATAAAAGAATGACCTGAAAAGAGATAGATTTGTTATAAAAGGATTTGCTCTATGTTGTTCGAACATCAGCGACCATGGCTATGTCGACAACATAAGCTTTTTGTTGTGGCTAAACAAAAGCTTAACAGATCGCACATCTCGGCCTTTTATAGAAGCTGGATAGTTGAATTCAATATTGAGACCTGCACAACTCACAACTTCTTTGATTTGATCATTAACAATCAAATATGTTAGAATCATATGCATTTTATATAAATAAGAATTAAGCACACTTGTATAAATGTATTCTAACATTTTTTTTATAAGAGAATAAAAATAGACGCATTAGAATAAGCAAATAAAGCTTTAATGGTCAAAACTGTTCCCTTTTTGCTTACTGAGTAACAGCTATAAAATTTGAAATGGAATGCCAGTTACTCGACTAACTCCTAGAGTTACTCGACTATTATACGATCATATTTTGGAGAATTCATGTAATTGATTATAGATAAGGCTCACTCGAGTATGATAAAGTATTACTTGATTGACTCACAAGTCACATAAACTTTGCATTAAGCACTCGACTACTTGGTTAGGCTCACTTGACTAACAGAAGCATATACTTGAGTACAAATAACTAATACTCGATTAAAATTAAGCACAGAGACTTAACTATATTCTATTCATGAATTTTCTAGTAAGTTTCATTTGTTTGATACAACTTGTTGCAGTGGTCACACCATGGTTTTTTTTTTTTCTAAGCTCTCCTTTGGATGAATTAAATGTTTTTATCCTTGAGGAGACCAATGTTGATGTTTGTAAGTTCACATCAAAATTGAACACCCCTAAAGGATTTAACATCATTCTTTTTCTGCTCTCTTCTCTCCTGACTTTTGCAAAGACTTCTCTTATTGATGGAAATGGTTTGGTTCCAAGTAATCGCTCTCTTACTTAATCAAGATCAGAATTAAAACCGTGCAAAAAATTAAATACTCTTTCTTTTTCTATCATCTTATCATATTTCTTTCCATCTTCAGCACACTCTTATTTAATCTCATGGAATAGATTTATCTCTTGCCACAACTCTATTAAAGCATTATAATATTCAGTAACTGAACTATTATCTTGTCTTGTTGTCCAAATGGTAGAACGGATCTAGAAGCTTTGGGTAGTGTTTTCCATATCCGAGTAGATTTCTTACACAGCTTCCCAAATCTCTTGGGTTGTCTTGTAGACGAGATAAGTCCTTCCAATCTTTGGCTCCATAGAATTGACCAACAATGCCATCACAATAGAATTTGCAGCCTCCCACACACCATAAGTTGAATTTCTGCTTGGCTTAGAAATTGTCCCATTTAGGTATCCAACATTGCCATTTCCCCGTATTACCAGCAAAACTGACTAGAACAATTCTCTAAAGTTGATTTCGTTCAACTTTTGTCACCAAACACTTGCTAAAGAAGGTAAGTTGGTAGATGCTTTACTCGTTGATTGAGTTTCAATCATACCATGAGTTTACAAAAGTCTACCAACTATAGGAGAAGAAGAATAAGTAGGAGAACTTGCCAGGAAATCGTGGCTCATACCATGAAAAATAAATTTGTTGGAAGTTTAATGAGATGAATAACTTCCATGTTCTCATTAATCCAAGGGATGCCAAATATATACACAAAGTTCTTGAGAAAACTCCTAACATTTAGAACCAGATTACACTCCTAACATTTAAGACAAGATTACAATAACATATTTCATATTAGAATCAACCTAAATTCAGAATTTGCTTATCTAATTTTAAGGGATATCCTTATACTTCCAACTTGAATTCTTCTTCATTCTTTTACATCTTTATCTTTTATCATCTTTTCTTTTATCCTCTTGTGTATATCTTAGATTTTTCTCATTTATCTTCTCCAACACATTTTTTAACTAAGGATCCCTAATTTGAAGATATAGTCATAAACAGAGAGAATTACAAGCATCTAACTAATTCCACCCGATACCAATACATTTTGGAAGCATGCTAAAGTATTTGCTATTATGGGAGCCCATTTCTTGGGGGAGCCAAGCCAACAAATTGGTTTAATGTACAATTTGGCTTGCGCGCATATTGGATTACATTTTCTGTCCAAATAAAACCAATGCTATATGATGAGGCGCTTAATTAAACAAGTTTTCCTTCTGAATCCCCCCATTCCCTCCCCATCCTATGTAAAACAAGATAAAAACAAGAAGAGAAAAACTTAGCTCGCTCAGTACTGTGCTATTGCCATGCTGGGGGATCTGTAAACAAGAGGGAGTATACTTCTCAGCTTGCCTTTTCAGTTAAAAGCGAAAGAAGCTGCGACCGAGCTGTGTCAAGGGCACTCGACAAATTCTCAGGTTTTCGGCCACCTGCCTGGGCAAAATTAGGCCGGCCACCCCCTCCTCCACCACACAACTTTGCTATAGGCCCGATGAATTTCCCAGCTTGAATTCCCATCTTGACCACACCGGGTGTAAATGCAGCAACTAAGCTTACCTTGCCTTCACCTGGGCTCGAGCCCAAAACCACAGCTGCTGGGTCCAGTAATCCATCCACCAGATATTCAGCCGCACTCTTCAGTGAGTCAGCATCAGTATCGTCCATGCACTCAACCAGCACCCTGCAAAGATTTTCTCCAGCAATTATAGGAACATAGCGTTATTTCTTTAATCTTCAAGGAATCTTCAATAGGGAATTAATAATGCATTTCTTTTATTTGCATTTGTGCACTTGTGCAATAGTTTTGTCATATTACCAGTGTTCTAAAATGCGTTAGGTGCTAGTCAAGCGCCAAGCTGGAGCCTAGCGCCTAGGCGAGGACTAGAAAAACTGTTATTTTTTAAATTAAAATTCATATTATTCTAAATGTACATACAAATTAAAATTCATATTATCCCAAATACACATATAAATTAAACAAAGATTATGAAACATTAATATAGATTATTAAGTTTAGGGTTTAGACTCTTGACTTTGTGAAACATAGCCTATAGGCATTAGAAACAATAGAATCAAATGAAGACATAACAAAAATAACAGAAGCAACAATAACAAAATACAACACTTGGCAGAGGAAGAAGAATGCAACAAATTACAAGCAGTAGCAACAGCAAGCAGCTGCAACAAAAACACTTGGCAGAGGAAGAAGATCGAGAACCAGCAGCTGCTACAACAGCAAGAAGAACTTCAAACCTAGATGATGGCCATACGTACCGGAGGAAGAAGATCGAGAACGACAAGGAGACGATTTGTGGTGGCAGTGGCGACAACAAGGAGAAAGCAAGTGACGAGTCAGGTGGCACGTGACGAGAGATGACCTAAATGGCCAAGGTGGCGTGCGACCCAAGTAGATAGGTGGCCGCAGGCGGTGCCTGTGGCTAGAAGTCGCCTAGGCTGCCTAGGCGCCGATTTGGCCAGAGTAATCGGCCCGGCGCCTAAGGGTGCCGATTAGCAGTTAATCGCGGCAGTCAGGGGCTGCCTAATGCCTAGGCGGCCGCCTTTTAGAACACAGCATATTACTAATCCAACTTAGCTTTTTACTTCATCACGTTTGAGAGTCTTCATGCAATCTTCATGAACATCAATCCTAGACGTATAACCAATCCAAAATATGTACTTCTTAACATGGATACTAAATTATGAAGCACGTAAAATACCTGATCTCCTGGGTACTTCCTACATGGACTGCCTTGTCTGCAAGGATTGAGGCTTTATAAACTGCTGCCTTCGCACGAACAGCTGAAATTTCGTTTCTTGCCATTCGCAATTCCTCCAGTAGAGCTTCCACCCTGGCAGGTACATCTTCAGCTTTCACCTATGCAAAAGGATATTTGAGAATGAAAATATTACAGGAAGTTAGAGAAAGTAAATGCAAACCAACCATCTTTTGCATGATGGTAGTTAATCTTAATTTGACTCATCCAAAGTAAATTCAAAACCAAATTCTACTTCAGGGGAAGCAAATGAAGTCAGTTGAGCAGTATCTAGTTCTATTAAGCTAAGTTAGCCTCATGAACAAAGAACAAGCTACAGTAACAGAAGAAGCAAAAATCAGGTGAGATACAATTCAAGGTTAATTTTCATTCTTTTCGAGAAAAATATGATGGAAGTAATCGTGTAGATTTTCTATTCAGCAGAGAAACTAGAAGGAAACATACTTTGAGAGTGGAACAAATCTGTTTCATATAGTTATCTCTGGCAATGATATACTCAATAAAAGCTTCACCAGCAACAGCTTCTATACGCCGGATACCAGAAGCAATCCCCTGTTCTGATATTATCTTGAAGCCACGTATTTCAGAAGTATTGCTGACATGAGTGCCACCACAGAGTTCCATGGATACTCCTGGAACTTCTACAACACGAACCTGTAATAATAACGGCATTTGAAGAAAAAATCAATAAATTAATCTCCCGTTGGACGATCAAATTGTTTATGCATCCAGAACTTTTGTTCTATCTATTTTATCTTTTCCATTTTTATTTTCTAGACTAGAGTCAAGTCTACTTCTTAATATGTGAAGATCTACGACTTAGTTCTTTAAATATGGCATGCATGATATTTTCAGAAAATACTATATTGAAGAGTTCATCAAGGGAAGCATATGCTGCTGCTCTCTCACTGAGAAATTCTCCCTTTTAAGTGTATTTCTACATCGTAAGTAGAAATTCAGCAACATTTTTCTGGAACTAATATGAGTACAGAAGGAGATTTTACAGAAATTTGAACCTGTTCTCCGTATTTTTCTCCAAACATTGCGATAGCGCCAGCTCTTTTTGCATCAGTTAGAGGCATTACTTTAGTTTCAAGAAGTGTAGCGTCCTCAATCCATCTGTTGATCAGTCCTTCAATCTCGATGAGCTCACTGTCTGACAGTGGCCGGCTAAAGTTGAAATCAAATCTAAGACGATCAAAGGCTACCAGTGATCCAGCTTGTGATGTTTCCTGCCCTATTACCTTTTTAAGTGCAGCTTGCAGCAAATGAGTAGCAGTGTGATGAACCTGAAAAAGAGAAAGAAGTTTGTAAGAACCTGAAAAGAGTTCCCAGATAGAATAGCTAAACAAAGAAGCACTGATATAGAAGTTTACATCATTACATATGCAGACAAGTGTTTAGACTGGAAAATGGATTATTAATATTTCTAAGGGCATCTCCGGTGCATGAGGCTCCCCGCTTTTGCAAGGGTTGGGGAAGGTGGTTTTTGTGCACAACCTTACCATTGATTAGCAAAGAGGCTGTTTTGACAGCTTGGACCCATGACCCACCAATCACAGAGGAGCACCCCTTACCTTCTAGTTCGTTAAAATCCTGCCTGGATATATGACATAGAGACAGATCACAGACATGCAGAAATTTTATCCAGTACCTTAGCTCGCTGCCTCAACTTTGCATCTACTGCAGCTTCAACTTCTCGACCCACCTCTATGCTTCCTTCCTTGATGGTACCCTTATGAACAAAAATATTACCCAGCGATTTTTGGACATCTTTAATCTCTATAACAGCTTCATGTTGATTTCCAGCTTCAGGAACAAAGAGAAAACCATTGTCTCCAATTTGACCACCTGATTCAGCATAAAATGGTGTTCTATTAAGCAACACTTCTACGTCAGTTCCTTCAGAGACCTTTACAACTGGTTTCCCATTTACCAAAAGACCTTTGACCACTGCATGAGTGGAAAGTGTGTTATAACCTAGAAATTCTGTGTCAGGAATATTTTCAGTAAGATCTGCACCATCTCCAACTGCAAGTTTGACAGCATTGTGGGCAGCCTGAGACTGACGTCGTTGGTTTTCCATTTCAATGTTAAAACTGTGCATATCTATATGGATGCCACATTCATCAGCCACTTCCTTGGTTATCTCAACAGGAAAACCATATGTGTCATATAAAAGAAATGCATCCTTGCCAGACAAGCAAGGTACAGTTCCTTTTTCCTTAGCTCTTGATGATGCTTCTGCTAACATTTGCTCAAGTAGCTTTTCCCCTCTCTCCAATGTTTGTACAAAACGTAGTTCTTCCCTTTTCAACTCCTCCAGAATGCGGGGTGCTCTTTCTTTTACGTCTGAATCTATTTGAGTGCTCAATTCAATTACCTTTTTGGCAACTATAGGCAAAAATGCTCCTTCAATATTTCCTTGACCATCTCCCCTTACACCAATCAACCTGCCAGTACGAACAGCCCTTCTGATTAGTCGCCTAACTACATAACCTCTGCCAATATTTGATGGGATGACTCCATCTGATAAGAGATAAACAATTGCACGCAGGTGATCACCAATTATCTGAAAACATTACAAAACATTCTATCATATCAGTGGAAATATAAGAATAACAAACATCCATAAAAGGCTTTTCCAAAGCATACTTTAAGGTTTGTTTTCACAGACTCATCAGCAAGAGGATATGAGACATTTGCCAATTCTGATGCCCTCTCTATAATGGGAAAGATTAAGTCAGTTTCATAATTGTTGGGAACCTGCAAAAGTGCATCATATGAGCAGTAACTTTGAAGCAAGACCAACAGTGGCAGAATAAAAGTGCAAAGTTTGAACTAAAAACAATCAAAAGGTCACTGCCAATCCAAAAACAAATGAAGATAATAGTGATAGAAGCTTGGGATGGTTATACAGAATCCATTATGTAGATTTGTCTCAGGATGCATCCCATTCACTTTGGTATGAGAAGTACCCAATGGCTCATAAATCAATAGGTGGAAGAGCTAGAACTACCTTTTGAAGGATGCGAGCCACACGCTCCAAACCAAGCCCAGTATCAATATTCTTTTGTTTTAATGGTTCAAGTGAGCCATCATCCATTCTGTTATATTGCATGAAAACCAGGTTGTAGAACTCTATGAACCTGGTATCATCTCCTAGATCCTGAAAATGAGATCAATCATCAATGTAATAATTATGATAATAATGCCAATAAATAAAACAAATTAAATGTTCTGGTTTGGAAACATCTACATCCATAAATTAACTATATGAAAATTATGGATTATATATACACAAATATTAAAAAAATCAACAGGTGAGGCCCGTTTGAAGCCTGGCCCAACAGCGTAGTAGATAAGGGAGAGGTATAATGCCAATAAATAAAACAAATTAAATGTTCTGGTTTGGAAACATCTACATCCATAAAGTAACTATATGGAAAATTATGGATTATATATACACAAGAATATTAAAAAAATCAACAGGTGAGGCCCGTTTGAACCTGGCCCAACAGCGTAGTAGATAAGGGAGAGGTAAGGCCAAACAGTGGCCAAAGCAAATATGGTGGTAGGATGTATATATATTGTAAATAGAGCATTTGAAGAAAGCACCTGAGATGTATATATATTTATACTAATAGTTAAATCTGGTTTATATATTAAGTTAAGCTTTAATGTTTTGGGGGCTAAATCTTGAAGTTCATTGCCAGTCAACCCTAAATGGGTGTGACATGGTTCATCCTGACAGACATCAAAAAGAAAATATAAGGTTTTAGACAAATACTTACAACATCAAAGTGTCCTCTATCAGGATGGAAATCATAATAAATCTCAGAGCATGGACCACAGGGTCCAGTCACTCCACTGGTCCAAAAGTTATCTTTGTCACCCATCCTCTTTATACGCTCCACAGGAACGCCAACCTGAAGAAAGAACCAGGTTTTGAAGCTCAATTAACAGATCATTTAATTATATAACAGAAGACATCACTTGAAGAACTTTCAGGTGAATGTAATACAGTTAGAAAGAACTGAAGGCCTAGAAAGGAAAATAAAATGTAGGTCGATTTAGTACCAATGAAAATTGTTTATTACAACATTTAAAATAACTCTGTTCTTCAGATGACACAAATCTCTGGTTTGCAAACAGATGCATTCTGTAACTAAAAGGACCATGAAGTGCTCTTAACATCACCTTGTGACAAAGGCATAAAGATTTTAGTAAGTCAAGCCTTTTTGGCATGACTTTGGACAATTGACTGCATGGAAAGCTAGACCTTTCTGGTCATGGAAAATAAAAGCAATGACATCTAAGTACACAGGAGCTAACATGAAGAAATATATTAGACCATAAGCACAAGAACATGAATGAAGTTCTAGTCCACTGACCTCATCATGCCATATTGCAAATGCTTCATCATCATCTTCATAAACACTAATCCATAATCTTTCAGCTGGCAACCCATACCTGTAAGAGAACACGTCATGAGAAATATCTCCATTCTTCTTGCGGACAGAACAACTCGAAGTCCATATGGTATGAAAAAATATAATGAAAGAAAGGAAAAGACAAAAAAAAAATGCAATATTCTTCCGAAAATGAAGATCCTCCCTTTTTACCAATGTCTTGTCCTATCATGCAGGGATCTACCCAGAAATGGCATTTATACACCCATGAAAAATTGCTGCACTTGCATCATGTTCAGGATGGATGATATCAAATGGACTGAAAATTCTTCACTGCTATTGGAGATTCTTTCCTAGACCGATGACACAAGTCTGTCGTGTTGGAATTTTTTATTGACAAAGAGGTGGTGAGGGTGTGTGGAGACAAGGCATGAAGTAAAATAAGCTAATGCAGGGCTGGAAGTTACATTTTAAAATCCATCTACAAAATCAAATTTACCTAATCTACTATTTAGCAACAAGTGGAAAGAAGGGGAGATTAAGTTATCCCAAATAGAGATCAATTTTGATACCTCAGATCAATTGTTTAAAAGGAGAGTGGAGGATATTACTCACAGGATCACACCAATATGGTTAAAGTGGAGAACTACACTCAACTTTTTATGGGATTGTAAAATCACATTAAAGTTGAAAGGAAAGTTTAGTCAGATAGGTTAAAAACCATCTTTGTTGCATGGCTCAAAATGTCAAGCAGTTCAGTGCCAACAAGGAGAAAATATGAGTATACCTGAGATGGCCATAGAAGAAAAGAAAGAATAAGAAACAAAATCATATATAATAAGGTTGGAGTGGTGCCTACTGAAGATAAGATGTAGGAGCCATCATTAAGATGGTTTGGACATATGAGAATGAGATTGAGAGAAGAACCTTTTAAGCGAGTGGATGAAATGGAGGAAGTTTCTGGGAAAAGAGAGAAAGGTACACCAAAGAAAACTTGGTAAGAAACCTTTTAAACATGACATGGAATATAATGGCCTTACATAGAATATGGCCATGAAATGGTTGAAGGTCTAGAATTGATGTAGCTGACCCCACCTAATGGGTTTAAAACTTTGTATTCAATATTTTTTTTGTACCACAAGGTGTTCCATCATCCCACAAACAAACACTGCACAAGGATGCGCCCTTGAGAGCATGATCACTTGCAGCCAGTATAAAGTAAATCTTATAGAGGGACTTATGCATAAAATGTTTAGGTAGCAAAAGGGTCAAGGCATTTCCTCTAGATGAAATTATGTAGAAATACTACTATTTGTATGACTAAGTGAGCAAGCTTTTATCAAAATTTTATAAACCATCTAGGAATGGCAATTTTAATCCACCCCAACACGTATCTAACAAATCCACTCCATTTGGAGTTGGTATGGACTGAGAAAAAGATCCCCAACAGGATGCAAGCAGGGTGTCAAGTATAGGGTACCCGATCTATACTCGATCTGTGTATATTTAATAAATATGTATTTTTTATTTTATACTGGTACTAGGTTATAGTATAAGCTTGTTGCCATAATTGCATAAACAGGCCAGCCAAGCCCACCCTCATGAGGCTGGTAAAGACCTTCATTGACTTCTGACTGGGATGAGAATTGAAACACTAACTTCTTTTGATTATATTGTTGTGTTCCATTTTTGATAATTTAAAATTTTTGCTTCAGCTGAATGAAATTGTAGCCTCAAATTGCTTCATTGAAGTCTATGGATTTTTGTTCAACTTACAGTACACATAATCTTGTATTTCTGAATGTTGAAAAGTTATACCATTAGTTTTCTCCATTTTGTGGTTACTTTTCTCAATGTTGCAACTACATAAAATATTGTGAACAGAAAATCTTGTTTATCTATTTTTTAAATTGAATAGGTATAGACATCCAATGAATATCCATAATTTGATCGGGATGGGGATGGAGAATTAAGTATAGATGTAGGTATGGCTATAAGAGGACGCAAGGATGGAGATAAGAGAAGGGCTACCCAGTCCAAATCCCATCATCATTTCTAAAGCCAGTTGCTAGTCTACCCATTGTTAATTGCGAAGAATAATCTTCACAAATGGAGCCAACTTGAAATAAGGATGTTGAGATGTATAACAAGGCACTGAAGGGAGGAAATGAAAAAGAATACATGCAATCAATAAAAGTGGCCATGCCAAGTGAAATAGAATCAAAGATGTATTGGTTACTCTTGACTGCTTCAATATCAGTTGAAAGACCAAAACAACATGGGGCAGAATTAAAAAGGTGAGAATTAAAGCCTATTCTCCAGATGGAAACAAAATCAGATAGTAGCAAACTGACAACATAAAGGCATAATGCACCAGAGCCAGATTAGCTGGGAAAAATATAGTTGTATGCTGACTACTAAAAGTTTAAAGATTATGACAAAAGAATAATATAACTTGATGGATATTCCAACTTCAAGCATTAACAATACTAATTGTCAACTGAGATGCCAAGCGACCATACAGAAAACTAGATGATTCAGTCTCACCTACCCAAGAACGAGATCCAAATGTAAAATGTGAAAAAATACAATAAAATTAAATCTTGTGCAGTGTACTATTTCCAGCATATTTTGGGATGATACGTATCGTGATCACATTTCAGTTAAAAAGGATAAGTTTTCAGCCTGATTTCAGAGGCACAGTAGAGCCATTCATACATACTCCAGGGTTGAAAGCTCCCATGCCCATTTAATTGCTTCCTTCTTGAAGTAATCTCCAAAACTGAAATTTCCAAGCATCTCAAAGAATGTTTGGTGTCTAGATGTTCGACCTACATTCTCAACATCATTTGTGCGTATGCACCTTTGGGCAGTTGTGGCCCTGGGTACTTGTCTGGAAACCTGAACAAGACCGTTTTGATGATGTCAAAGTGGTTCAGTTGTATTCCAAAGATCATATGTAACGCACACATCGACTAATTGCAAAATAAAGAAGATAACACTGCCTGTGGATTCCGTCAACAGGCCTTGTAGACCAAAACCAAGGAAAAAGGCAAAAAAGTTACTTGTTAATCTCTTAAATTCATCCAGTTACAAGGTCCTAATATCAAGTGATGGTGGATTGAAGTTCAGATTTTAATGACAGGAGGCTTGAGTTGAGGTATTCAAATGTGCAGTACAGAAGATCTCATAACCTCATGTCAATAAATTTGATTATTATTAAAATGGTTGGGATGACTACTCGCACACATAGATATTCTAACATAAAGAGAGTGCTCTTAACTAAGAATAATTGTCTTCATTTCTTGTAACAGAAGATAAGCTATTTAAATGGAAGCTAAGTTTAACATTTATTTCCACAGTCATAAGAGAATCCCAAGCCAGTGGAGCAAAGCTTATAAAGCACATGTAAATACCTTCCCAAGGAATATGGGCTTGAACTGAAGCATGCCAGCAATTGTCAGCAGAACTGTTGGGTCATCTGGCACAAGAGATGAACTCGGAAGGACCTTATGGCCTCGTGAAGCATAAAAATCAAGAAATCTTTGGCGTATGGAGTCCGCACTTGTTGGGAGATCCTTTGACTTATTATTGATCAGTTCCTCAGTTATAGGTTGCACTGATGCTGAAAGAGATCCAGAAAGGATTTATATCCTAGTGAAGTAGGATGCTGAAGAATTTCAATAGCTCCAGTAACAAATATCAAGAATAAACCTTAGCTACCTGATCTACTTCTCATGCTGCAGTGTGCTTCCCGTACTCTCTTTATATTGAAATGTTTACGGGGAAAGCTAGTTGGAGAAATAAAGGCTAATGTTCTTAAGATGAAGCCTGCCTGATCCCTGCAACCTGTATTCAGGTTCTAGTGTGTCAAACTGAAGGAAGGTAATGCATGAAGCATGGAAAATACACACACATATGTCAATATACATATATTGGATACATGTTGTAAACTTGGATAAAAGGCAATAAGTTCGCAAATGAAAGTTGGCTCCAGAAAACCAAATGAATATGCTAAGGAGTCTAGATTGTGTTGAACCTTGAGACAAGTGAAGGTTATATCTTTGCGGTACAATTAAACACTTTGAAAAGTGGTCAAGTGAATCAGTTTATATTCAAGGTCCAAGCAATTAAACATTTAAACCTAGTACAAGTACCTTACAGGGGTTGAAAAGTAAAACAGATCTTCCCTTGGATTTAGTAAATCTGGCTTTTCCACATTTTGTCAATATGTTTCTAGATCTTATAATTAGGATAACTCTAAAATGAAATCATTTATCAGCATTAAAAAAATAAGAGAAAAAGAAGACAACAATTGATTAGTTCAGAATTAAGAGATAGGCTAGAAATTTGTTCGACTAGCCCATACAAGTGTTAATACTAGGGGAAAAGTTTGGTATACCCGAACTAACCGAACCAAACCGACGGAACTTGTCAGTTCGGTTCAGTTTTTTTCTTGCATCGGTTCAATTCGGTTATTTTTTCTTAAAAGTTCAGTTTCCGGTTTTCAATTCAGTTTTTTTTGTTGGAATAACCAAACGAACTGAACCAATCGAACTTTAAAACAACATTGTTTTTTTGCGTTTCAACCAGTTAATTCGGTTTAAAATGACATCGGTCTATCAGTTAATTTGGTTTACTTTGGTTTTTTTGCGTTTCTATGGTCTAATCAGTTCATTTCGGTTTATACAGTTTGGGTTCAATTTTTTCGGTTATCAGTTAGTTCGGTTATTCAAGTTAATCGGTCAATTCAGTTAAGTTTTGCTCCCCAGTTCAGTTTAATCGGTTAATGAATTTTTGTCGGTTCAGTAACCTAACCAACGGTTTGCACACCCCTAGTTAATACAGCTAGAAGTGAAATAAAAGAGGAAACATAGAAGTCTCCAACGTCCAACCATGAATTCATAAACACACAACCCAAAATTACGTCAAATAAATAAGACTGTCAAAGAGAACTATTTTCAACTTGCCTGGCTTGTATAATGATTAGCAGTAGACTCTTGAACTCAATTTGAAGTACAAGACTCTGTGTACTGAATAAAATAAGAAAAGACAACATGAAGATTCTGGATACTGAACTACATGTTTGGAGATTGAGGAAAGATGGGGGAGAAAATCTTCTTCCCCGGCTTGGTTAAAATTTTCAAAAGGAAAGGAAAGGAAAGAAAATGGAAGAAAAACAAGAAGAGAAGTCATTCTTAATAATTTTCTTATTTTCTTCTGTAGCTTGAATCTAAGAAGAGAGTTTCTCTTCAAGTTTCTATTTTGTGTAAATCTCTCCCAAACTCCTTCCCTTCTTTTCCACGAGTTCCAATAAATTGTGAACACAACAGTCTTCCAGAACACATTCCATGCTTCAAAAAACTAATATCAACATAAAAATAAGAATAGGCCGAAGAGAACCGCATGTTTACTGTAATCTCTTAAACTAAAAAAGAATAAGTTGATTCTAAATTTTATGTGTTTCTTCCTATAAATTGATATTTTGATTTACCCAATTAAAGACCCACTTTGCAAACTTAGAATCATGATGAAGAACCAGAAGGGAAGGGAGAAGTTGGAGAAGAAAATTACAGAGAGATAGCCGAAAGAAAGAAAGGTATGCACATCCACTCCTGCAAATTAAATTCCTACAGTCAAGCCCTATATACAGATAGGATTTGTCTAAATTAATCGAGTTATGGGTTTCCAAATGGATGACAGGATAATATCGAAATTCCTAATTCTCTTTAGACAAACGATCAATAACTCCGACTCTTGATCACTAAAGTTCAAACTAACGTAAATTAAATCAATGCAACTCAGGCAAACTGAAGAGGGTCCGAAGATTTGGAATTACCAGTAGGGATGACGAGATTGGATGTCGGTTGAAATCTTGAGATGGAAGTTGAAGTAGAAAAGGGGGCAAGAGGCTTCGAGACATAGCAGCTGCCGAGAGAGAAGTTCAGCTTCAAGCCTTCCATGGCCTCTCTCTCTCTCTCTAACACCAACGTAAATTTGAAATATATATGGCCAATTACTGATAACGGAGAGAGAGAGAGAGAGAGAGAGGGCGGGAGAGAGCGAGAGATAAGATTTTCCGAGATGTCCACGTGTTTGGCTTACAGCAGAGAAGGTTCTTGCAAATGCGAGAATAGTAGAGGCCACTCGGCCCCCAAAATTAAGGACGATGCTGATTTTTTTATTATTCCGATTCCAACACAACAAGAAGCAATATTCTATTTTGTCCATGCGTTAGAAAACGATTAAATTATATAATGCATCAGCTTTCAACGAAACCATTTGATAAGAGATAAATATTTGTTTTGAAGATTGTCTAATTCTACATTGATTGGGATTTTATTGCCATGGAAGACAAAATTATTATGGGATTGATATCTAATTAGTTTTGGTTTGGGATTTATTAAATATCAATAGTAATCTAATCCTACTAGATTTTTTATTTCCAAATTGGTATTGGATTTGGTATGTTCATCTATATATACACAATTTTGCGTTGACAAATAGTAAGAAATCGAACTCTTATTTTGATCCTCTCAATGGGTCTCTTTTTAAGCAAAATGTGTGATACTCAGACAAAGAAAGCGATTCAACTGTGTTTTGGTAATAATGTAACTACAAATTCAAAAGGAGAAGAGAAAGGAGAAATCCTAGCTATGATCTATCGCAACGAGACGACTGAGATCATACCACAACGCGAGCTATCAGAAGATGTGATAATCGAAATCCTATTGAGACTACCAGTCAAGTCATTGATGCGATTTAGGTGCGTGTGCAAACGTTGGTATAAACTCTCATTTTCATCCGCTTTCATTAATATTCACCTCAACAACAACATGGACAAGAAGAAAATTTCTATCTTTTGTTCCATAACTAGTGATTTAACCACTAAGCATTACAAAAACTTCCTTATACGCATTAATGGAGCAATCACCAGTCTACGTGTGCCATAGATCAATTGGGGATCATATATTGTGGCTTCTTCTAATGGCTTAGTTTGCATTTCGAGTTATCAAGAGAAATATACATTATGGAACCCAGCAACTAAACAATTTGAGTGTCTCCCAGAGTTGGTATATCAAGAGAAATACGCATTATGGACCCAGAATATTCTATTATCCATGTCGGGATTTGTTTTTGATGGGAAAACTAAAGATTACAAGGTAGTAAAAATCATAGTAAAGTTTGATAAAAATAAAGATACTGCTCAAATTAACGTATTTACATTGAGTAGTAATTCTTGGAGAACAAGCGAACTAAATCTTCAATTTCAAAATCAAATACCTTACTCTAAATCAATTATTGTCAATGGATGCATTTATTGGACAAAATTATTTCTTCTCGAGGAGGAAACAAATCGATCATACTTATGTTGGTTTGATATGGTTGACGAAGAGTTCAAAGAAATTTAAGCATCGTATGATATCTGTGAATTCATGAGCACTATCGATGTATATAAAGGCTCGCTTGCGATGTTTGCTTTTAAGTACCCTTATGATAAGTTCGACATGTGGGTGATGAATAAACATGGTGATGGTACGAATTACTCTTGGAGAAAGCAATTATCTATTGGTCTTGTAGCGATGATTACAGTAGAGCCAATTGGACTTTGGAAAAAGGATGAGGATGAATTAGTGGTCTTTAATATTACAAGAAATAGACCTAAAAACCTATTCACACTTCATCCAATTACTCGAGAAATTAAGAAATTCTATGGTGATTATCCTCTAGATCAAATATTCCCTTATTGCGACAGCCTTGTTCAGATTCCTAAGTTAAATTAATTATTTGAACAAAATATTCTTTTTCTATATACATAGGAAAATATATACTAAGGTAGTGGTCTCATTTTTATTTTGTTCTTATTTATTCTAGATTGATCCCGTTCTTGTTTGATGTAAAATTTATTCATACTGAAATGCTTTAATTTTCTAATATAAACATTGGAGGGTAATGGATTCATTATGTGATTCATCCAATTAAAGAAGATAGAATATGACTTTCTAAGTGTAGCATAGGGTAAATGGTTTAATGTAATCAAAACTACTTTAACCTAATTTTTAAAGTTATTTTGATGTTTTAATTTTATCAATTTATTTTCCAAATTTTAAAATATATTACAAGTGTTATTTTATCATGTACTATTAAACTTACAACCAAATTAACCTGTCTAAATTAGTAATTAAATTAGTTTATATATTGTATAATTTTGAGATTCCACGTACAAATTCAATCACATAATTTAGATTTTAATTCATAGTTCAATCTAGAGAGAAGAACAAACTTACATCTTCTTGTTTGGCAAAAAAAAAAAAAAACGATTTTTAGTTATAAATTAAAAATATTGTACAAAGAAACAAGCAAGCCACAAATAAACCTAATCAATTTGATAAATAGATGAAATTCTTTATAATCTAAACAAGAAAAGAGAGAGAGAGAGAGAGAGAGCCCCTATCGAACGTAACACTACTATTAATTAAGGCTTTCTATTATAGGAGAAAAGAACCAAATTGAAAAATAACATGATGTTTTATCGAATTGCGCACTCTAATATTTTAGAAATAAGATAATTAAGATATCAAGCATAATGAAAATGAAATTACATAGTCATCACATGTATAACAATGACGTTTTGTTATTAAAGATGTTATAAGTAAAACAAAATATTAATAGATAAAAAAACAATTTCAAAACAAGTATTTTTTTCCCAATTTCCAAGTAACACAAAAAAATTAACACCATGAAACCAAAGTAGGATTGAGTTGTTGTAAACAGAAGAAAGAAAGTTAAAGAACAATTCTCAAACCAATTGCATTAAAGAAATTGCAACCTTCTGCTACAAGTTTCTCCAATTAAAACCTTCTTCAATGCACCCTTTTGAACTATAAAAATCAAAAGAGGAACAAGAAAGAGATAGTAGCTACAAGCAAGCAGAAATAGGGGCATGCATCCAAGAAATCAAGACTTTTCAATGTTAATTTGTAAATTTCTTTTTTTTTTTTTTTTTCGATAACCTAAGTGTCAGAACTTGCGACCCACTATTCTTGGGGGGAGGTTAATTGTAGATTTTAGGTGCAGTAAGAATGGGTTGCACTACCAACCTAATATATATATATATATATATATTCTTATGCATGAAAAAAGGAATATTTTCTTCAAACAACTAATTCCTCTAGCAAACCAAAACAAATTCTAGTAGGTGAACATTTTTGTGGATAATTGCCTAGAAATTTCATGATGTCCCAAGTAACTTGATGGACCATCAACATATTTTCAATTCTATACACCATTGTATCAAGAACCAATTCAACCTCATCCTTCATCCAAACCCAATTGGTCTACTATCATCAGAGCAGAGTCAAGGGAGTTATTGGCACCACCATAGCCATGCTCATTCAACATCCACACATAAAACCAAGTTGTATCGCGAGGATAACAGAAAGACTTCGTGAAAACAAATATTGCAACTCAGCTAAAAAATGATAAGCAAATCTCTAGAAACTGCAAGCTTTGTATTAATGTCATAAAGATCGCATGGCACCTGAATTAATTCCCCAAAATTCTTTTTGCCTATTTAGTAGCAAAGCACGTGTCTTCAATTTCTTTCCTCCTAGGAGGAACTACCATGGAGTAAATGCATCCGTCAACAAAATCTAATATAGAAAAATATATAAAAGGATTTCATATCAGCAATTCAGTTTGATCTTTCTTGACGAAGAATTTACTAATTAGTATGAATACATCAACTTAAACAATATCTCCATCTCTGCTGTCATCATACCTGAATGTCATTCTTGCTCCCTTGTAATCTTTCCTTTTCGAGTCAAAAATAAATCCCAATGTGAGGGACTTAGTTCTGTTGGCCAAGTTATCTTCGACTTCTCTTGAAGGAGAACATTGAACTTTCTAAGTCAGTGCATATTTCCAATTATCATGGCTCAAAAGGCAAAATAAACCATTAGACGAACCCACAATCTTTGTGCCCCTTGCAAACATTAGCATGTGCATACTGCTGATGGCTTTGTTGATGTGCACGGAGAAGATCATTGGCTCAGCAGCGAAATATTTGTCTATCCAACAGAAGATAGAGCCTCTCATCTTGTCTTGGTGGTTGTTGTTGAGGTGAAATATTGATGAAGGAGAGCAAACAAATTAGTTCATCCTAGCCTTTACACAAGGACCTAAATTGTATCAAAGACTTCATGAGCAATTTTGATAGAATTTCAACAATCACATATTCTGGGAATTCTCTTTTTCCTTCATCTATTGCTTCTGTAGCTGTGTTGTAGCAGTAGATTGCTGGGAATTCTGATACATCATCCATTTTGCTCAAATTAGTAAATCCATTGAAAGGGTAAAAAGAGGATTTTATCTTTCTAATTAATGAGAACACTTGCATTTATGGCGCTCCTATCACATTATGTATGTCTAATCTGTGATGAAAATTATCATTATAAAATGTAGTAGCTAATGCACTAGTCTCTTTTGATGATAGAAAGAAATGATTTTCTCATTTTTTTTCTGATGCTGGGTTCGACCATTTATTAGATGAAGACATCCCTATTTAGCTAGCAAAAACAACCACCCTAACAAACCTTTATAGAAACCAATAAACCATACCTATCAGCACCAAATAGGCTAGCTGCTCAAAGGATGCACATACCAGATGCAATAAGTAGCAGATGCCAATGCCAACACAATGCCTTAAAATGTTCTTAAAAAAAAATGACATAATCAACAAACTACAAGGATAATGGAAAACATAAAAACTGATTTGACAACTCTCTAATTTTCTTTTTCTTTCCTTTTTTTTTTTGTGTTTGTCAATTCGCAAAAGAAATAGAAAGTAAAAATGTATGTTCTATGGAAGCCCCTTAGGTTCTCTATTTTCTCATCTAGATTTCTCATAACTTCTTGAAACTTAGCACAACATTCTTCATAATTTTTGGGCCTGTTACTAAAATTTTGAAAATTTGTCATTGATTCAATGAGCAAAATGCCCCGTAGGAGTGGCTGCTGGAGCAATTCCAATTTCTGAAGAGAAAATTGCTCTAGCTGCCACATTGACCCTTCATTTTTATCCTTTCCAGATTTTTCGATATTTTTCAGATATTTTCCTCAACTGGCAAAAGGGAAAAGAAAAAAAAAAAAAAGACCTGTGGAACTGGCTGCTGACCAGGAAATGTAGGTTTCTCCCTCGATTTGCTATTTGTCATGGCTTAAATGATTTTGAGCCGTCAAAACCTTCTTGTAGTATCTAGACCTAGAATTTGTTTGTGCCAAAATGCCCAAACATGGTACAGATGGATGAAGCGATATTTCCTCAACACAAAACCTTAATGCAACTCTAATACAACTTTTGGGACTTGTGTGCTACTATCAAAGCAAGCCTATTTTTCTACATAGGACTCCTTTTGAACTAAAGCTCCCTACTCATGTTGCAAAACCTTCAAAAGATTTTTTTTGTTTTTCTTTGTATGAAGCTTTTCCAACAGCTCTAAAATGATACTGGGGACTTGTATTGTATGCTAGCTAGTTTTGTAGATTCTTTTGAAGCCTCTCTATCCCATTTTTGGTTTACAACAACATTTAGTATGAAACTATTCTGAAACATTTGCTCTTAGTTTACTCTTTAGTACCTAAAAGCCTCTTACAACTTTATCAACACTTTTCCCTCCCCTTCAAAGGTGTGTTATTTTTGCAAAAAATTTCTCCAGAGAACAAAAAAAAATGATGATGCAAAACCTAAATGAGCAATTTAGTGACATTCCTGTTGTGGTTCTCTTCTTGTTTTCCATTTCTATATGCTTTCTACAAAGTCCTGCTCTTTTGGGTCCTTCATGTTTCAACATGCATCTAACTAGGCCTTAGTTCTACTAGATTCAAATACAAATTTTTTGAGCTTTTGAGTACACAATAATCTCAAAACAATAATTAAGTTTGAAAAATCAAACAACAAATAGGAAACTACATTACATTGTCATTAAGCATGAACATATGTTCAATCAATTATTTTATCCAAACACCCAACCAAATATAGAAGACATCCATATAGAAACCTCGAGCTTTTCATGATCATTGTCGTTTTCAATTGCATCTTTGAGTGCTACTAGAAGAACCTTCCAAACTTCATTTATGAATTGATTTCCTACTTGTTTGATGTTTTGTAGAATTTCATTTGCAAGATATAGACGGAAAGCTTTCTAAACCATTTCTAATAACAATTTTTCCCATATTCGAACAATCAATTCTGTTTTTTCCTAGTGAAAAATACACCAACTTGATAATTCTAGAAGTGAAAGTCAGGATAATGAACTATGCAAAAATTTATTTTCATGACCTAGAAATTGGGTGCCCAGAATAACCCTATTCCCTAACAGGATTATGGCTCTTCTAGAGTCTAGTAAGTCTCATGCCGTATGGATTGGATTATGGCTCTATTCCCTAATAGGATTGTGGCTCTTCAATGTTGGACAAAACTTTTAACTGTATCAATAATACCACCCAACTTTAATTCTGTTTCAATTTTGGATAGTTGTTTCTCTTCCATTAGTAACAACTATTAAATATTGATGTCACATACTAAGGTGGCTAATACGGTTGCCATCCTAGTAATTTTTTTGCCACATTAGCCATGCAAAATCAACTTGTAGTTAAAGAAAATATATTTATATAAACTAAATATTTATAATTAAAAAATTAAAAAAATACACTAACTATGGCTAGCCATCTCTAACAGCATAATGACATCAATGATAAGGATTTAACAACCTAGCAATGACAAGGTACTGTCGCCACACAAGATTGATCTACCAATATCAATTTGGACCAATTGAGAAAAGGCAACCGAAGGGGGAGGAAATCATTGGTGAACATGTTGCATACCAACTGTAAAACAAAAGGAAGAAAGCGAAGCTATCATGTTGGGACTTAACCACTGTCATCACTGTGTGATTACCTTGATGCTCATCGTGACCATCGGTCTTAGTGAGAAAAACACTTACTTGTTGATGAGAACAAAATTGATACATTATGCCACTAATATAGCCTTACCTGCCACGTGCTTGCGTGTCTCTACATGTCGCCTGCATCATCTTGGGTTATTTCTTCCCAGTGAGCTCCTCATAAGGTTCAGTTTCATATTTTTCTTTATATATATTTGGGCAAGTGAATTTGAGTTTATGCCTTTGGACAAGTAAAGTATTCATTACGAACTACTATATTATGTTCTTGTGAATGACATAATCTCTTCTGACAATAGCAATTCTTACTGTCAATATTATGGTAAGCAAAAAGTTAGGTTTCACCAGTACAAGTAAATAGACTACTACTGTGAGACTAAATCCAATAGCTTATGTCCTGAAGCTCTACAAGCACTCTACAAGCATTGAGACAGTATCCAAATGGATTGGAGAAGCGCATGAATCCCAGTGCAAACTAATTCTTATAATTCTTAGTAATCTTCCTTTCCAGAAAAGAAACGAAAAGGTGATAGATGATGGCATTGGAAAGCCCATATATTTTGGACACTAATGTGCTGATGCAAGTACATATGATAACAGAATGGTTTAATTAAGATATAGTATAGTTAAATTGCAGAAGAGGTAAGCATAAATTGTGAGATGATTTAATTGAAGAGGACAGTTGAATTGCACAAGTAATTCTTAAAGAAAGAAAAACTACATTTAAAGTGTCAGACAATGGCATAATGTGATATAAAGTGTCATTTCATGGAGTTGAAACACTCAAGTTTAAGATTCTCAACCTAGTCATATCAGATATAAGGCCATTGTTTATCATGGTAGGTAGGTAGCAGCAAGAAACCATGTCGCCTCTGAATGCAATTAAGCAAAATTAATATACAGAAGGCAAAGAATATGGAACCAACATACTGAAATTAAACAGGGTATATGGTAAGAGATCGGTTGCAACAAAATCATAACATTTCTTAGTATGAACATAGTGGTAGATCAAACAAATGGACCCAATTTGTCTGCAATCCCCTCCACAAAGCAGGATATAGTCACTTTTCTCACCAGGCACCAGCTGTTCTGGACCCCAATATGCTGTCAAACCACTGAACACAAATCAGGCAAGCCCACCTCTCAAATCGTCTTTCCTGTTCATTTTCCACATGGGTTTGTTTCCCATAGCATTCCAAAGTTAGATTCATTTAAGGCAGGGTCACTTTATCAACACTTTTCCCTCCCCTTCAAAGGTGTGTTATTTTTGCAAAAAATTTCTCCAGAGAACAAAAAAAATGATGATACAAAACCTAAATGAGCAATTTAGTGACACTCCTGTTGTGGTTCTCTTCTTGTTTTCCATTTCTATATGCTTTCTACAATGTCCTGCTCTTTTGGGACCTTCATGTTTCAACATGCATCTAACTAGGCCTTAGTTCTACTAGATTCAAATACAAATTTTGTGAGCTTTTGAGTTTGAAAAATCAAACAACAAATAGGAAACTACATTACATTGTCATTAAGCATGAACATATGTTCAATCAATTATTTTATCCAAACACCCAACCAAATATAGAAGACATCCATATAGAAACCTCGAGCTTTTCATGATCATTGTCGTTTTCAATTGCATCTTTGAGTGCTACTAGAAGAACCTTCCAAAATTCATTTATGAATTGATTTCCTACTTGTTTGATGTTTTGTAGAATTTCATTTGCAAGATATAGACAGAAAACTTCCTAAACCATTTCTAATAACAATTTTTCCCACACTCAAACAATCAATTCTGTTTTTTCCTAGTGAAAAATACACCAACTTGATAATTCTAGAAGTGAAAGTCAGGATAATGAACTATGCAAAAATTTATTTTCATGACCTAGAAATTGGGTGCCCAGAATAACCCTATTCCCTAATAGGATTATGGCTCTTCTAGAGTCTAGTAAGTCTCATGCCGTATGGATTGGATTATGGCTCTATTCCCTAATAGGATTGTGGCTCTTCAATGTTGGACAAAACTTTTAACTGTATCAATAATACCACCCGACTTTAATTCTGTTTCAATTTTGGATAGTTGTTTCTCTTCCATTAGTAACAACTACTAAATATTGATGTCACATACTAAGGTGGCTAATACGGTTGCCATCCTAGTAATTTTTTTGCCACATTAGCCATGCAAAATCAACTTGTAGTTAAAGAAAATATATTTATATAAACTAAATATTTATAATTAAAAATTAAAAAAATACACTACCTATGGCTAGCCATCTCTAACAGCATAACGACATCAATGATAAGGATTTAACAACCTAGCAATGACAAGGTACTGTCGCCACACAAGATTGATCTTCCAATATCAATTTGGACCCATTGAGAAAAGGCAACCGAATGGGGAGGAAATCATTGGTGAACATGTAGCATACCAACTGTAAACCAAAAGGAAGAAAGCGAAGCTATCATGTTGGGACTTAACCCCTGTCATCACTGTGTGATTACCTCGATGCTCATCGTGACCATCGGTCTTAGTGAGAAAAACACCTACTTGTTGATGAGAACAAAATTGATACATTATGCCACTAATATAGCCTCACCAGCCACGTGCTTGCATGTCTCTACATGTTGCCTGCATCATCTTGGGTTATTTCTTCCCAGTGAGCTCCTCATAAGTTTCAGTTTCATATTTTTCTTTATATATATTTATATATATTTGGGCAAGTGAATTTGAGTTTATGCCTTTGGACAAGTAAAGTATTCATTAAGAACTACTATATTATATTCTTGTGAATGACATAATCTCTTCTGACAATAGCAATTCTTACTGTCAATATTATGGTAAGCAAAAAGTCAGGTATCACCAGTACAAATAAATAGACTACTACTGTGAGACTAAATCTAATAGCTTATGTCCTGAAGCTCTACAAGCGCTCTACAAGCATTGAGACAGTATCCAAATGGATTGGAGAAGCGCATGAATCCCAGTGCAAACTAATTCTTATAATTCTTAGTAATCTTCCTTTCCAGAAAAGAAACGAAAAGGTGATAGATTATGGTATTGGAAAGCCCATATATTTTGGACACTAATGTGCTGATGCAAGAACATATGATAACAGAATGGTTTAATTAAGATATAGTATAGTTAAATTGCAGAAGAGGTAAGCATAAATTGTGAGATGATTTAATTGAAGAGGACAGTTGAATTGCACAAGTAATTCTTAAAGAAAGAAAAGCTACATTTAAAGTGTTAGATAATGGCATAATGTGATATAAAGTGTCATTTCATGGAGTTGAAACACTCAAGTTTAAGATTCTCAACCTAGTCATATCAGATATAAGGCCATTGTTAATCATGGTAGGTAGGTAGCAGCAAGAAACCAGTTCCCTCTGAATGCAATTAAGCAAAATTAATATACAGAAGACAAAGAATATGGAACCGACATACTGAAATTAAACAAGGTATATGGTAAGAGATCGGTTGCAACAAAATCATAACATTTCTTAGTATGAACATAGTGGTAGATCAAACAAATGGACCCAATTTGTCTGCAATCCCCTCCACAAAGCAGGATATAGTCACTTTTCTCACCAGGCACCAGCTGTTCTGGACCCCAATATGCTGTCAAACCACGGAACACACAAAATGTGAGCTTTGTGGCACCTTCGTGTCCTATTAACATGCATAACCAGGCAAGCCCACCTCTCAAATCGTCTTTCCTGTTCATTTTCCACATGGGTTTGTTTCCCATAGCATTCCAAAGTTAGATTCATTTAAGGCAGGGTCACTGACTTTTTTGAGTATATATAAGTAAGTTTATTTCCTATCAAGCACAAATATAGCTTTTTCAGTCTTCAAGAGCCAAATCTTCTTTTCTCTATTTCCAGCAAATTCAATACTTTCTAGACTCCTAGAAAAACAAGCATGATCAGCTCTAAGAAGCTCATAAAAATGGCAAGAAAGTGGCAGAAGCTGGTTGCTATCACTCCGAAAAGAATGACTTCCCCGATAACCAAAAAGGCTGTTGCTGCAGGCCATTTCAGCCCATCAACAGTTGATAAGGGTCACTTTGTAGTGTACTCTGCTGATGGGACACGCTTTGTAATTCCCTTGGCATATCTGAACAAGGAAGTAGTCAGGGAGCTCCTAAAAATGGCAGAGGAAGAGTATGGACTGCCAAGCCATGGACCTATCACATTGCCTTTTGATGCAATATTTTTTGAATATGCACTCTCTTTGATAACAAGGAATGCATCCGAGGAGCTGGAGGAGGCGCTGTTGTTGTCCATCACTGGTGGTCGATGCCTATCATTCCAAAACCACCAACAAGGACAAAGCAATCAGCAATTAGTAGTCTGTAGTTTCTAATCTGAATTACACTCCTGTTTTGTAAATGATACACATTGCAGTTAGATTATTATTAATGGAATCTCCAATTAGATTTTGCTCATGTTTGTTCTTTTTCCATCGCAAATGATACCTTAATATGAAATCAAGGTAACTAGTAGCATCTAAAAGACTAAAAAGGTATCTGTAATTTCAGTAACTTTAGAGCCTTTTTCTATCATTTTAGTTATTTGGGTGCAAATCCACCTATAATTAGACTAAAGTTCCCCGTGTCAAATTAAATGCAGTTAGCATTTTGGAGCAAGCAACTGTCAAGGGTTAATTGATGATTGATTTCATAAAATGCAGCTAGCATTGACACAATTGATTGTTACAAAATCATTAACTGATAATTGGTTCCCTACAAATGCATTTAAAGGGAAATGGTGATACCAGCAAGCTTGTGAAACTGATGTCAGGAAGCTAAGTCAAAGTAAAACACTGCAGCATATAAATCAGTCCTGCTGTCAAGGAGCATTTTAAAACTTAAAAACCCCCCAGAAAAGTGAAAGAAAAGAGAATAAGAAGATAGAGAATTATGAAAAGAAACTTCAAATGAATCAAATAGCCTCTGCTTTTGATCCAACACTATGAATGGCTCAACAATCACTTCTTCTTCTCAAGAAAATGTGCCCCAAAATACTAAATAATATGCTTAAATTTGATAAACTAAATCTGAGAAATGCAGTAAAGTTAGTAAATGGGAGAAAAAAAAAAAAAACTCTTTAAGAAGAATTATAGTCCCACACATTTAGTGGGCATCACCAAATTATGGCTGGGGGCCTCCAAATTGAAAAGTATGCTAAGGTGGAGGTCTTGATATCCCTTCATAGGGACAGCATCACATAGTTCTTTCTTGTCCAATGGTTTATTCCCACGTTAGGTTCGAGTCGTTTGACGTTCTCTATTTTTCTGAAAATACTCACTGCCACATGTTAGCTGAACAGTTAATATGGGATAGAGATATGGTTCAGCTACTAGACCAATTGGGCCCTTTTCTTGTGGTTCTCAAGGCTTGGAATCACAAAACCACTGCCTTCGGACCCAACTTGTTATCTAAGCACCATACACAGAGAAGGACCCAGGATTTTTCATGTTGAGAAAGAACAAAACATGGCCATTGGCCGCTGCCCAGTCCTCTTCTGCATTAAATAGCACATGATCTTGTAGCCATGGACCCCTACCCATAGGAAGCCACATTCAATTGCAGTGCCTGTGGCTATGTTTATATATATAGCTATCTACCTCCTTCAGATTAGCGCCGCAAACCAATTCATCATTCAGAGTTACCGACCTCTTCTCTTCTCCTTGATCATAATATAATAAACCAAGACAATATGATTAGCACCAATAAACTCATCAAGATGGCAAGGAAATGGCAGCGGGTGGCCGCCATCAGAAGAAGAAGGATTTCAATACCAAGAGCCGAAGGAGATGTCAGTAGTGGGAGCAGCTCATCATCAGTGGCCGATAGGGGTCATTTTGTTGTGTACACGGCGGATCAAAGACGCTTCGCTTTTCCAATTGCTTATCTTAACCATGAGATCATCAGAGGGCTCCTTGAGTTGTCGGAAGAAGAGTTCGGACTGCCAAGCGATGAACCCATTACGCTGCCGTGCGATGCGGCATTCATGGAGTACGTGGTGTCTTTAATCCCACGGCACACATCCAAAGAAATGCGGGAAGCTCTGCTGGCGTCCATCGCAAATAATGGAAGATGCTCAATGTCTCGCTCTCTTCTTCGTCATCAACAAAAACCCTCCCGGCAATCACTGGTCTGCAGCTTCTAGCGAGAAGAAGATCCACCACATCCCCCTCGCTCAATTTTTGTAGATATCCCATTCCCATACGATGAAACGTAATTGATGTGCTCCAAATTGTTTTATTAATGTACTCGAATCAAACGAAATTGAGTTTGGGCCGGTTGATTCAAAAAAACTGTTTTGTTATCTAATTAGTTCAAAAGTAATTGATTATATAAGGCCCTCAAATTTAATATAAACTAAGTTGTACATTAAAGAGAGTACAATATTTTATAAATCATTTGGTAAGAGAAAAAATTATGTTTAAAGATCATCTAATTCAACCAAGTATTTGTTTAAAAATTGTCTACTTCAACTTTGCCTGGGGTTGATTGGCAAAGAGAAAATTACCATGGGATGAGGATTCTTTAAATATTCTTCCAATGAGTTTCTTTTTAGGCTTAATTGATTCATTTATCTTAAATTTATGGTTATTTTATAATTTTATTCAATTTTTACATTTACTTCAATTTGGTTCTCAAATCTTAATTTTTGTTTCAATTTTATTTTCAATTGATCAAACGTATAGTCCAACCTACATGACAACTGAGATAGCATGTTAATGTGTCAATAATGAACACGTCAACAAAATGCACAAGGCAAAACGGTTGGTGGCCTTGCTGCTTGTGGGGCGACAATGATCGATGGTGTCCGATGGTCATTGCCATGGCTGTTCTCACCCATCACTAGCGGTTGCCATGATCACGACCCTTGTTTTCTGTTGTGGGCATGGCCATGGATGAGATCTCATTGATGGTCAGCGTCAATGGGAGGTCACGTTTGTCACGACCAATGGGAGGCTCGTTCGAGTCACCAACGAACAAGAGACAGAGTGGTAGTGATCGATTGGTGGTTATCTTCTTTATTTTGGTCGATTGATGGTTCAAGTCACTGCCATGGCCGATTTCGATCATTTTTCATCAGTTTTGATCATACGCGACACCGGTAGTTGGTGAAGCGTACAGATCGGCCACCCATGGGCCTTGTCATCTTCTCGACATGAGTCTTACCATGGTCATTTTTTCCCCCTCGTGGGTGGTTGCATATGTTGCAGTTCGTGAGAGGTGCATTGTGTTAGATATGAGCCCTTAAGACCAGTTTTAGTGACACAATGGGACTTGATCTTGTAACTCTTTAAATTATATTTAATGGCAAGTTTATATTTTATTTAAATTTCAATATCGTTTAAATTAAATATATAAATATATATATCCTTTAGTATAATAAGGAGTGGATATCATTCTGAAGTGTTAAGAATATGCGTGACGGATAATCCACAGTTTGTTATACTATAAACATGTTCCTAGCCATAAAGTTTCTAACTTAGATATTAACAACTCGCAAAGGCTAGCATATTGTCTTTCTCCTTATTTAGTATAAGATACTAAAAGATAAAGTTGGTGAGCCTCATACCATTCTGTATAAGATATAGAGGGAAAATGAGTGGCTACTCGTTAAATGAACGAGTTTACTGAACATGACCGTTAACATTGAATCATATGAGTTTTATCTCAAGGGTCAATGATTCAGTGTTAACTATGAATTTGCAACTAGTTCTTAGACCTGAGATGACATGGATATCCATGTGTTAGTGGATTATGATATCAACGATATTATATGGTTGTTCTAATTAGCGATGACCATACGTATCTATGTGCCTAGTTCAGTGACACATTAGGTATGTGTGCATCTGACATGGAATTTATTATCTCAAGATATGTGAGGAGGATATTTTATAAGATCCAATAATCACTTGACGATAAATCTTTAGCCAAGGTAATATGACGACGGAATGTGTGTTCCATAAAGATTGTGTCATATTAGTCAAGATTGATTTTGGATTTGGTCATATGACAAGATTAAGAGATTTATCCTGTTGACCGTGATCTCATATCTTGTTGGGATATCGGATGATAAAGGAATTGTATTGCAAGGCATCGTAGTGTAAGGTTCGCATTACCCGCTTCACCTTAAATTGGGTAATCATGACATATTGCTAGATGTCACTCATGATTTACAAGAATTAATAATTGATTAATTCTCGTTGCTAATTTAATTATGAATCCAGAAAGTCCCACTCAATAAGAAATCGTTTTTAAAAAAAAAAAAAACAATTTAGTAATTATGGAATTACTAAATAATTATGTAATTATTTATAAGATAAATAAATAAAATTAAATTATTAATGGGTTAATTATTTAATTATCAAGTTAGATCGGGCTTCTTGCTAGCACATCAAGCCTGGTCCAATTGCACTTAAGGTTTTTAGGGTATGCCTATAAATATGACATTAAGCCCTTGAATCACACAATAATGCAATTAGTTGTATCCAGATTAGACGAAAATTTTAGAGAAAATTTTCGCGTCCTTTTCTTTTGAAGTCTCTTGGAGTCTTGGCGATTTTGGGTGGACCGACTCGGCATCTCACACGTGGGAGATTATACGACAGGTTATCTGCAACTAATTTTGTATTCATCTTGAGATAACTTTTTGTTTATGTCTTCAATTTATAATTAAACCGTATGTTTTGAAAAACGTGATACCTATAAATCAGATTTTATTTCCGCTGCATATGATCAGATCATAATTTTCTAACACATTGGTGTCGACAGCAAGCATGGGCGAAGTAGCGTGAATGAAAGCAACCATGTGCCTTCTTCTTTGTCAACCATGTCACCATTCGGCTACATCAACGACGGTGTCTAAGGGCCATATATGGGTTGTTGGACTTTT
This sequence comes from Diospyros kaki, assembly GCA_036245055.1. Lineage (NCBI taxonomy): Eukaryota > Viridiplantae > Streptophyta > Magnoliopsida > Ericales > Ebenaceae > Diospyros > Diospyros kaki. The sequence goes on from BSEG01000012.1 coordinate 30,338,959, forward strand.
TCACAGCCGTGTCGCCAGTAGCCGTGGCTTGATGTGTACGCCATGGTCGCGACCCTTTGCTTTTAGTTCGACATGACTGGTCGCCTTCTATCACATGGGTCTTCTAAGCCATGACGAGGCTTTTGTGCTATTGGCAATGGTTGGGTTTGTCGTAACCATCTAATTACCTTTGGTTTTCTCCCTTCTCTCTTCTTTTTCTGATCGGATGGCTCTATGGCTACTGTTAATGAAAGCAAATCGGAGAGTAGAACCGAAAGCAATGAAGAGTGAGGAAGAAGGAGGCGACTAGCGATAATAACAATAGAAATGGCGACGGGGCAAGATGGAAGGCATAAACCTTCGGTGATTTGGGGAAGAATATGGGTTTTGACCCATTAATTAAGTGTTAGGCCGACCCACTGGGTTGGATCTAGTTCAGGGTCAACTTGACCCGTTACTTAGGGTTTTAAAATGCAGAAAGAAAAACGGTGTCGTTTTGCTTTGTGCATTGCAACAACATCATGGCAAAATGACGTTTTCTGATATGTCCATTATTGGACACATCAACATGTCATCTCAGTATCACGTATGCTGGGGCACATGCCTGACCAATTAAGGATAAAATTGAAGTGAAAGTTAAGGTTTGAGGATTAAATTGAAGCAAAAGTTAAAACTAGATAAAATTGTAATATGATCTTAAGTTTAGGATAAATTAGTCGATTAGACCTTCTTTTTAAGAAAAATGTATGATACTCATGCAAAGAAAGGGTTGTCTTTTCGCAACATCATGATTGCATAGTCAACAAAAGAAGGAAAGGAAGAAATCCTAAGTATGATTTGTTGTAATGAGATAACCGAGGTCATACCATAATGTGAGCTACTATAAGATATGACAATTGAAATCATATCTAGACTACTAATTAAGTCATTGATGCAATGTAGGTGCGTGTGCAAACATTGGTATGAACTATCCCTCTCGTCCACTTTCATTAATATTCACCTCAACAACAATATGGTTAAAAGGACATGTTTTATCTTTTTTTCTATAAATAGTGATTTAACCACTAAAGATTACACAAACATATTTGTGCTCATTAATAAAGCAATCACCACTCTACGTATGCCAAAGTTCGAGTAGGGCTCATATATTGTGGGTTCTGCTAATGGCTTAGTTTGCATTTTGAGTTATCAAGGGAACTATGCATTGTGGAACCCAACAACTAAATAGCTCAAGTGTCTCCCATAGTTGACATATCAAGAGAAATACGCATTGTGGAACCTAACAATTCTATTGTTGATGTTAGTATTTGTTTTTTATGCAAAAACAAAATATTAGAAGGTAGTGAAAATCATAGTAAGACGTGATAACAATAGAGATACTACTTAAATTAAAGTATTTACATTGAGTAGTAAGTCTTGGAGAATGATCAACCTGAATCTTAAGTTTCAAAATCGAATACCTTACTCTAAATCAATTCTTGTAAACATATGCATTTATTGGATAGAATTACTTCTTCTCGAGGAGGAAATAAATCTATCACACTTGCGTTGGTTTGATATAGTTGACAAAGAATTTAAAGAAATTTAGGCGCCATGTGTTATTTGTGGCTTTATGAGCACTCTTGATGTATATAGAGGCTTGCATGCAATATTTGTTTCCAAACATCCTTATAATAAGTTCGACATATGGGTGATGAATGAACATGGTTGTTAAGCTCAAAGGTAAAAAATAAGATTTTGATGATAATAAAAATAGTTTTATATTATATATATATATATATTATTAGCTCCTTGTGAAGAAAAAGATGTGTTTTTCATGGCTATGTATCTTAAGTCAACTGATGGTTTATTCTAAGTTGACTAAAGTTAGACAAAATATTTTTATTCGATCGTATGTAAGTTCAGTCGACCTAAGTTTAATTTAAGTCGACCAAAGTTGGTCATAATCTTGGTCTCTTGTCTTAGCTCGATCTGGCCTTCGACCAAAGTTCTGCAAATAGTTTCTAGACAACTTCGATCCACCAAAGTAGTGCCTTTGATCAATCGAAGTTCAACAGTTGCCTTTGATGTACTTTGTTTTCTGCATTTCTTTTGTTGCACTTTCAAAGGTATATTTGTACAAAATATTTTTCACCTTGTACCTTAAAATCATATCCTGATTTGCTCATGCAAAAAGTAAAATCTCTTTTTGAAGAAAAATTGCTTTGACTTCACTTTTGTTATCTCATGTCCTTTTTATCTCAAAAAACTTATAGCTAATTTTGTTATCAGGTTGTCTCCTCAACTTTCTCAAATTGATCATTTGAACAAAATATTCTTTTCGATGTGTTTGTATACTAAAATACTTACAGATGCTGAAATGTATCAGTGGGAACTTGGAAAACCTAGAAAAGTTGGAGAATTTTTTAATTTCAAAATTGCTCCTTGCCCCTCTTTGTAACAACTAGTTCTTTGAAAATGCATATATATATATATATATATATATATGGTGAGTATGGAGGCTATGGACAAGACAAAACAAACTGTTGATAGAGCATTCAAACAAGAGTGAAGAAGATCAAAATCCTAGAAGGGTGCTAGCTAGTGGAATTCTCAATCATTGGTGATTTGTTTGAAATTGTCTCTAGTTGTAAGTTTGTTATTTTACTCACTTGTTGTGTGGGAGGTTTGTATTTGCTAACTGTGTGCTAGTGGTTCTTGTTTAGACAAAGGATTGTATGTTGGTTCTAGCTCCAATTAAAAGCTAGTGTTATATCTTCCTAGTGGAACCTTAAGCTCAGTCTTGAGAGAGAGGACTAGGCTTTTTAGAGCTAAACCTCTATAAAATTCTCTTGTTCGTTATGGTTGATTGATTTAAATTTTCTTATTTTTTCTCAATCACTTTTTATTAAAATAAAAAATTTAAGAGTTTTCAACAAGAGTTAAAGTTATAAATTTTTGAAAAACCCAATTCATCCTCGTCTTTTGGATATTTTTTTGAGTAATAATGGTGATGGTACAAATTACTCTTGGAGAAAGCAACTATCTATTGATCCAGTAACAATGATTATAGTAGAGCTAATTAGACTTTGGAAAGAGGATGAGGATGAATTAATGGTCTTTAATACTATAAGATATGGACCTAAAAATCCTTTCACACTTCATTCGAATGCTTCAAAAATTAAAAAAAATTGAGATGATTATCCACTAGACCAGATACTTCCTGTTATGGGTATTTTCTAGACTATATTTTGTGGGCTGGAAATGGCCCAATGGATCAGCCCAATCCTTTGAAGCCCAGTAAGTCATAGGTTGAAGACATTAGGGGTGAGGTCACAGGTCGCTTCGACTGGGTTCAGATCGCAGAATGTCTTAAGTTGCGTGACACGCCGTCAAGCTATTCAGCTCGCATCACGAAGATATACCGAATTTATCGGGAATGATTAGAGAAGAAGTCAACCTTCCCAATCTAAAGTAAATCAAATCCCTAATAATGTGAAATTCGTTCCTGATTAGGTGAAACTGATAAGGAAATATTATCTTTATGATATTATCCTTCCATTTTGGATATTATTCAAAATTGTAAACACCCCACACTATAAATAGGGGTCGAACAATCCATTGAAGGGGGAGATATGGTGACTCTGTTGAAATTACCGAAGAAACAGTCATGGACTAGGCATCATTTAGGTCGAACCACGTAAAAATTCCTCTGTGCATTCCTGTTTCCTGTTCTTGCTTTGGTTTTGTGTTCTTTATTGCAGTGCGGGCTATCGAACTTCGGTCAACTGATCCCGAACGTCAACATTTTGGTGCTAGAAGGAGGGCCCACTCTAATCGATAATGATGGCCATAGGAAGAAATACAAGGAGTTCTGAAGCGATGGCTAATCGACCCGAAGACCATGTTAACCCATCGTAAGAAGTTTCGCCAGTTGGGGGCCCAGTCGTGGCCGTTGTAACAACTTCTATTCCCCCATTGGCTGGAGCTGCCACCGGCATGCCCCCGTGGTTTCCTTGCTAGCCTATGGCCCCTATCCCTAGAGTAGAGGTAATTTAGGCCTAGCAACAATGTCAAGAAGCGCTGGAGAATACAGTTATGCAGCTCATTGATGTAGTTAGGACGTTGGCCCAAACGCAGACCCAAGTCGCCCAAAGATAGGTAGAGGTCGCGCCACCCAGGGATGTCCTCCAGCTTTGAGGTGAAAGGCCTGTTCCGGACGAAAGAGAAGTTAGAGGAACATCACGACGGGTTGGATCAGTACATTCCTTTAACTCGCGATCCAGAGGATCGGAGGAATGGCGAATTGGAGGTGCACCCCACAGGTTTGAGGGTGAATCATGATGGAGATCATTGTGAAAAGGTTTATGAAGGGAATCGATGGCGTGAAGATTCGTGCTGAGTAGAAAGCTCAGTTGGAGTTAGCCAAAGTTGAGCCCGATATTGCAACTCGCCATAGCGCCGGAGTAAGAGAAGGCATATATTGGGAGATCGCTATTCGCCCAAAGTGAGAAAGAAAACGAGAGAGACGATTTCCCACTAGGCGATCTGGAGACCAGGACCCAACAATAGAGGAGTTGTTACAAAGGGTTCAATAGTTGGAGGCGCGACATGGGACTCAAGATCGAAATGATGGTTATGGGGAAATGATCCCGTTCACTAGAGAAATCGAACTGGAGCCTCTTTCCCATAGGTTTAAGATCTCCAACGTCCCTCAATACAATGGTGATAGTGACCCCTATGACTACCTGGATGTGTTTAATGTTTAGATGGATTTACAGACGACCAATCTGTTAGTCAAGTGTTGTGTTTTCCCTATGACCTTAAAAGATATATGAGGAATCTCTCTCCTCGAAGCATCTGTAGTTGGGAAGAGTGTTAACAGAAGTTTATCAACCAGTACAGAGCTTTGAGGAGATACCTCGCCCCGACGTGTCACCTTGCAACGGTGTTCCAATGATCGAATGAGTCTTTGAAAGACTACATTGCTAGGTTTAGGCGCGAGATCAGCAATGTTGAAAGTCTCTCGGATGAGAGTATTCTAACTATGATCTCTGTGGGACTTCGTAAGGATGGAAACCTCTATGAGAGCATTTACAAGTCCTCGGTGAAGGACCTGGGTGAGTTTTATGAGCGAGCTTCAATGGAGATTAGGTGGGAAGAAACTTTTGGCCTAAAAAAGTCTAGTAACCAGAAGAACGAAGTTGGAGGCTCCAACTAGGGTAAAAAGAGGGACAATAATAGATACGGCCATAAGGGTCATGGGGGAAACTCCAACAACCAGGTCGCCAAAAGAGCCAGGAATTAGACAAGAGGTGAACGACCTCTGCACCAAGGTCGGTATGAAAACTATAGTATCCTGTCAGATACCCAGGATAGAATATTCGCTGCTGAGAGGAATAGGGAAGATTTTGGGGGGCCCAATTCGATAAAGACGCCTAACAGGTTCAGGAATAAAGATAAGTTTTGCGTCTACCATAACGAGGTGGGACACAACACCTCCGAATGTTGGGTGTTGAAAGATGCAATTGAGGAGTTGATTAGGAAAGGTTATTTGTGGGATTATGTGACATGACCAGTGAATCAACAACCTCAGCAAGCAGCATAGCAGTAGCCCTATCAAGCCCCCGAGCAGGATCATGCCCCCGCAGTAAGGACTATTTTTATTCATGGTGGGCCTCATATTGCAGGGAATTCAAACAGATCGCATGAGCATTATGTGCGAGAGTCTAGGTCCCTCTTGCTCGCAGGATATAGTGGATCGAAAGGTCCGACTAAGAAAGTTAGGATGGCTTTGGATGACATCAGTTTCATAGAAGAAGATGTCCAGGATGTGCATTGGTCGCATAATGATGCTCTGGTCGTTCGAGCCAAAATTGACAATGTTGAAATACGAAGAATTATGGTGGATTTAGAGAGCTAGGTGAACGTGATGTATAGAGAATGCTTTGACCAAATGGGATTAGGGTTGAAACAATTGGTGGCATCCCTAGAGCCACTTTACGACTTCACTGGAGATGCGGTGATTCCAATAGGACATACTAGGCTCCCACTCACTCTTGCGGACCCAGATTACCAAGCTTCGGTTCTAACGGACTTCTTGGTTATCAATTGCCCCTCAACATACAACGTCATTTGGGAAGACCTGCAATGAACGACCTGAACTTGATTATTTCGACTAGGGTACTTATAATCAAGTTCCCAACTCCTAGTGGGGTAGAATGCATGCGAGGGGAGTAGCACTTGGCGAGACGTTGCTATAAGGATGTAGTAACGATAGGGGCGAAAGGAAAGAGAGTCAATGTCGTATCAGGAGGCGGTCCGTGACCTACAAGCGAGAACAAAGTTAGTTACAACCTGGATCCATGCGAAGTATATTGTGATAGACCAACCGGCCCAACGGGAAAGCGAAAGGATGTACCGGTCAGTGATGCAGATGCGAAGAGGTGTCTTCAGCTGGGTAAGGAGCTCGCCCTGGAGGTGAAGTCCTATTTGGCTGACTTCCTTAAAGAAAATTTGGATGTCTTCGCTTGGAATCATGAAGATAGGATGGGGATAAACCCAAGAGTGATATCACATTGGCTTAATAGACCATAATCATAAGGCAGTTCGCCAGAAGAGAAGACCCATGCCAACTGAGTGATATGTATCCCTAAAAGAAGAAGTGGATAAGCTCTTGGCAAAAGGGTTTATCAGAGAAGCTCATTACCCAGTCTAGGTAGCTAACCCAGTCCTCGTGAAGAAGAAGAATGAGAAGTGGAGGACCTGTGTCGATTTCACGGATTTGAACAAGGCATGCCCAAAAGACAGTTTCCCTCTACCCAGGATAGATAAGCTCATGGATGCGATAGCTGGTCACCAACTTTTTAGCTTCATGGATGCTTATTTAGGATACAATCAAATACCCATGAATCCTGAAGACGAGGAGCATACCTCGTTCATCACAGATCGTGAGTTGTATTGTTATAAGGTGATGCCTTTCGGATTGAAAAATGTGGGGGCGACCTATCAGTGCTTGGTCAACATGATGTTTGAGGGTTTGATTGGGAAGACTATGGAGGTGTATGTGGATGATATGCTAGTGAAGTCTAAACAGGTCGTTGATCATGTGCACAATATCTGGAGGAGATGTTTCAGATCCTTAGGAGGTACCAGATGAAGCTCAATCCGCTTAAGCGCACATTTGGAGTGGCTTTGGGGAAATTTTTGGGCTTCATGATGAACAATAGGGGTATCGGGGCCAATCCTGAGAAAATCAAAGCTTTTCTAGACATGAGATCGCCAACAATGATTAAGGACATGCAGAGCCTCAACGGCCAGGTCGCTGTGCTCAGCAAGTTCGTCTCCAAGGCTACTGATAAGTGTATTCCTTTCTTTCATGTGTTGAAATAGGCAAAAAACTTCCAGTGGACCAAAGAATGTGAAGTCGCCTTTCAGCAGCTGAAAGAGTACATTAGGCGAGCTCAATTCTTGTCCAAACCAAAGGAAGAAGAAATTTTAATTGTCTATTTGGGAGTATCCCAACATGCCATTAGCGCGGCTCTGGTACGAGAACAGGATAGGGTGCAGTACCCAATGTATTACGTAAGCTAGAGGTTATCGGATACTGAAACGAGATATATCCCCATGGAGAAGCTCGCCTACTGTCTAGTGGTGGCTTCAAAGAAGTTACGCCCTTATTTTCAGGCACATCATATTAACGTCCTGACCAAGTATCCGTTGAGACAAGTCCTGCAGAAGCCATACACCTTCAGTTATTTACTTATGTGGGCCATTGAGCTCGCCTAGTTTGATATAGAACACAAGCCGAGGTCAATCATTAAGGGCCAGATGTTGACAGATTTCATTATTGAATTTATAGGACCAGCCGAGGAGCAGGCCAAGCCTGTAGAAGGTCCATCCTGAGTGCTATATGTTGACAGGTCTTCTAGCGAGCAAGGAGTTGGAGCTGGGGTATTGCTGATAAGCTTAGAGCGACATAAAATCCTTTGCGCGTTGAGATTTGGTTTTTAAACCACTAATAATGAGGTGGAGTATGAGGCACTGTTGGCAGGGCTGCGTTTGGCAAAGGAGATACGAGTAGAGCGTCTCACGATTTTCAGCGACTCTCAGCTCGTTATGTGCTAGATACGAGTTGAGTATCAAACTAGGGGCTCAAAGATGGTTATTTACTTACAGAAAGTTCAGGAGCTATTGTGTGCATTTGAGAAGTATGAGGTAAATCAAATCCTGTGAGCTTAGAATTCCCGTGCAAATGTGTTAGCTCACTTGGCAATGGTGTGGGGTACAAATTTCCTGGGGGCCATACTAGTAAAGTTTTTGTCAACACTGAGCACGAAACAATGAAGTGAGGTTATGGCTGTCGTGGCGGCCTCGGACTTGTGGATGAGTCCTATACTTGATTACTTGCAGGAGAGGAAGCTGTCGGTGGATAAGTTGGAGGCACGTCACTTGCGAACTTGAGCAACCAGATATTGCATCTATGACGACATGCTCTACAAAAGGGGATTTACGACCCCACTGTCGAGATGCATAGATGGCCCTGATTGCAAGCCATTGCGACAATGATGCTGAGGGGCTATCACTAACTCAGAAGGCACTTCGTTAAGAATTCTAATAGCCTACTATGAATCAAGATGCCATAAATTTAGTCAAGAAGTGCAACAAGTGCCAGGGGTTCGCGAGGGTCCCACGAGCTCCATCAGCCTACCTCCAGCAAATGAACATCCCATGGCCCTTTTCCATATGGGGCATGGATATAATTGGGCCACTCTCAACAACTCATGGAGGTTGCAAGCATGCTATAGTAGCAGTGGACTACTTCACCAAATGGGCAGAAGCGAAAGAGCTCGCAGAAATATCCACTGCAAAGGTAGAAAAATTTGTTTGGAATAATATCATTTATAGGTTCAGACTCCCTCAATAGATGGTTACGGACAACGGAACCCAGTTCAGCAGCAAGCAATTCATCAATTTTTGCAGCGCATTGGGGATTGTGAAGAGCTTCACAGCCATAGACCACCCACAAGCCAACAGGCAGGTCAAGAACGTGAACAAAATAATCAAACAGATCTTGAAGACCAGGTTGGAGACCAAGAAGAGAGCTTAGGTGGACGAGCTATAGAAGGTACTCTGGGCTTACAGAACAATAGCTTGCAATACCACAGGAGAGACTCCCTTCTCAATGGTGTATGGGTATGAGGCCATGATTCCTGTAGAATACGAGATAACCAGTCAGCGGAGAGCCACCTTTGACCCATAAGACAATGACTAGCTACTTGCTGCAAACCTCGATTTACTCAAGGAGGCAAGGGAGCTGGCTCGTATGAGAGTTGCAGTTTATCAATAAAGGGTCGCAAGGTACTACAACAAAAGGGCCTGAGTTCAATGATACAACATCGGTGACCTCGTGCTACGCCTTATTCTTCCAGGAGCTTGCAAGGCCACCGAGAGAACACTGGGCCCGAATTGGGAAGGCCCTTACGTCATCAAGAAGGATCTAGGGAATGGAGCATGTCATTTGACAAGCATGGATGGAGCTAAAGTCCCACGTGCTTGGAATGCAGAATACCTTATACCATATGTCCAATAAACGACAGTTCGTTCTTCTTAGCCCTTATGATTTATTTGTATTTTCTAAATAACTGTTTCGTTTACCTCGAAGTTTCTCTTCTTATCGAATAAATTCTTGTTTCCATTGATAAGTATTATTATATCTGGCTTTTATAAAAATGAGAAACAGGTAACAAGATGAATTTGAGGTTGAGAGGCTATGGTTTGCGAGCTGGGGCCCATTCAAGTTGGCCTTTACGCCATGATTTTTGGCTTATCTAAGCATTCATCTTAGTCATCGCCCTAGGCCTTGGTTTGCGAGTTGGGGCCCATTCACCTTGACTCTAATGTATGGTTTGGGTCTTATTAAGCAACCATTTTGGCTAAAAATTCCTAAAAACCATGGTATGTTAGCTGAGATCGAATTACGATCTACCTGGACATATAGCTTGGTAATGGATCAATTCTGAAAACCATGGTATGTTAGCTGGGATTGAGTTATGGTCTACCTGGACTTACAACTTGGCAACATAATACAACTCAATCAAGTTTTCTACCGAGTTATGACGTGTTAACTGGGGTCTGCTCTCGCTTGCCTAAATATTTTAGCCCACGACCTACTGGACGTGCAACTCGATCTTACCAATTATTATTATCCACGATTGCTTAGCCTTTGAATTGTGAGCTAATGCGCATCCGAATTAACTTGGGCATTAATATTTGCGATCTATTTAGCTCGCGAGGTTTGAGTTAAATTTATTTTTGAAATAAATGTTAAGCATACTGGTTGTGTTTCACTCTCAACTGGAAGTAAAGATTGAACTAAGGAAAGTGCAAGCAATAAGAAAAATATATAGTCCATATGCCAAGGGTCAGTACAAAGAAGAAAGAGACCTAGAGACCGAAAAGATAAAGTATGAAGCTCTAGCAGCCTAAGGAATATTAGCTTGGAGCAACTGCGTTTTGGGGAGCTAGGTTTTCTGCGTCTTCAAAAGGAAGGTCGACCCCGATCTGATCCAGCACAGATAAAGCTGGGATAGTCTCTTTCTTTGCAGTTCCGACAATGAATTTCTTCACTTCTTCTACCGCCTTTTCACCAAGAAGGAGAAGTCCAGTTCTAGATACTCCTCCCACAAGGTGAAGAGGAATTGGTTGTAGATCTCAGATTTAGCTTCTTTGCGCTCTTTAGAGATCCGAGCTTCTACTCCGACCTTTACTTGTGCATCCTTTTCTTTGGCTTGCTCGGTTTCTTTTTTGACTGCCTCTACCTCCTTTAATGCAGTATCAGCTTACTACAGGACCAACTCCAGTTCACTTTGTGTTTCACTTAACTCTGCAGCAGCCTTAGCGAGCTTTGAATTGAAGTTGGAGGCAAGTGTTTCGCAAGCTAATACCTCGTGGAACAAATTATCTTTCGCTTCTTTCTGGGCTACCTCGGCATTTTTTACTCTCATCTCTGGGCCCCAGGCTATATTCCAAGCTTTTGCGGACTCCTTGGTCAAGAATGCAGCATCGTCCTCAAGCTTTTTCTTCTCAGCTCCGAGTTTTTCTAGAGTAGCCTCAAGTTTTTTGTTTTCCTTAGCGAACCCAAGAATCTCTTATTTCTGTTTCATCACGCCAAGGGAGGCCTAAAAGGCATAAAACGTTAGCTCCCAAAGAAGAACAGATAATGAGATCAAGATTGAAGAAAGAGTCGATCTTACCAGGAGGTCGTGACAAGCTATGTAATTGGACAACTGCTCACCCTTCAACTGCCCTTTCTCCAAGGCCTTGGTAGAATTGACTAAGACCTTGTTCAAGCTATTGAGGAGAGTGTCAAAATATACTCCTCTGGATACGTCGACCTCAGACAAGGCTTTTTCGGATGAGGCTGCGACCTTCTTCCTTTTATCCACCTGAGGTTGTTGAGTAGAAGGCGAAATGGAAGAGGATTTTCTTTTGCTTCCAGCAACTAGGGAATCTCGAGCTTCACTGGCAGGGGCCCCTTCACAGGAACCTCATTCCTCACGTGTAAGAACTTTCTCTTATGCTGTTGAGACCGTAGTCACCTTGTGCGAGGGGATAGGGACCAATGCAGTTGAAACCCCTGTGGTTGCCATCGTGGGATAAGGACTAGTCGGAGTGGCTAGGGCAGGAAGCTGGTTGGCTCTCCCAGATTGTGACCCCTCTCCTGAATATTGGTAGCGGGAGATAATGGAGGGATGGCAGCAGGAGTGGTCGTGGGTTGACCAGGCTTGCAAAGTTTGAGCCTCACCATTTCTGAAGTCTCCGGTGTGGATTCGACCTCTACTTCCCGAGAATCTCCGCCTTCCTCGCCTAGGCTCCTACTCACGTCAACCACTTCGAAGACAGACTTAATCTCCAGCTAGCCTCGAGCTCCAATGTCCTTGCTCCTGAAAAGCTTACAATTGAGAGAAGGAGCAAGTTGGTGATCGCGGAGTAGTATGTCAGTGAGCTCGAGGTCGTTCACGTCTGTTTTTCCCTCCGCAACAATTTGAAGTTCCTTAGCCTCAGTTGTGGTTAACTCAGGTTTTGTACCGGCAACGTCTACTAGGTGAAAATAAATTCGTTAAAAAAGAAAAGAAAAGAAAGGATGGGTGTGAGTTGTAGCTCACTTACTTGGTACGAAGCAGGAAGTTGAAGTTCCTGAGGTTATAAAATGAGGTGCAAGAGATGTAAAACCAATATGTTTTGTAGTCCCCTCCACATTGGATTTACCCTTGGCCTTGCCCTGAGGTAAGAGTTTCTTGAATTTGAAAGAATGAGCTGCCATATAATATAGCCTGTCCTTGGTGCCCTTAAAACAATAAAGGTGCCTGAGGATTTTGGGAGAAAGAGGAGAAAGGTTTTTCTTTTTGAAAAGGAAGGCCAAAGAGGTAAGCTGGGTATAAAAGTTTCGGGTCAGTTGGAATGGCGCGAGTTTCAGATCATTAAGGATATTTATAAGGTAAGGTTGGACTGGAAACCTAAAACCAAACTCTAGGTACTAGGGGCTAACAACAATAAACCCTTGTGGGGGGAAGGCTGCATGATCATTGGAAGATGGCACCATTATGCGGCTACCGCAAGGCAGGTGATATTCTGGTGCATACGATCGGAGATCACTAATCATCAATTTTGAAGGGTAGCATTTAAACACCTCGCGAGCTGCACGTTCCTTCGAAGCTCATTGGGTTACAGTAGGATTGGCGCACCGGACTACTCCCTCAGCGACCTCAACGCCGTGAGAGGTAACATCTTGCACAATCCGCACCCAGGTTCATTTATGCTCCGAAGAGCTAGAGGTATCGTTGCCTTCTACCCTGTGGTTGCGGCACTTTTGACCTGATATGGACATCTACGATGAAAAAAGATAGAAAAAAAGAGTTAGGTCGCTGAGAGTAGACCAATCCTCATGAGCTAGAGTTTCTAAAGATACTTCCTATCTACTAGGTCGCGCGCTTCGTAACAAGGTACTGCCTAAGGCAGGGGGGCTAAGTCTACAAGCCCGTTAGCCCTCTAAAACAAAAGGATGCTAATCCTATAGTTAGCAAGCCCGAAAGCTCAAGGACACCTTGTTTGACGTGGTAAAGACACACACCCATAAACAACAAGCAAAATGCAGAGAGAAAGGTCACGGGAGACTTACCATTTTTGGATGATCATCGCAAGTGTCGGAGATGAAGACTGATCTTCAACGAAGACGCAACAAGGATCTCTCCTAGGCAAGGATTGAAAAAGCTTGAAGCAGACAGTAATAGAGTCTCGAATTCAGAAGGAAAAGAAAGAAACCAAAGCAAGGAGTCTTTCAAAATGGAACAATAAGAGGGAAAAGAATTTATTTTTCACATTTATATAGTTCGAACCGTTCCACCATTGGATTGAGAGACTGACGAATTGCCTTGGATCTAACGGCAACAACGAGGGCCTATGGGGTCCACAAATGATTACTTGGCAGTTACAGGGAACGTGCGCATTAAATGCACTTCAAGCAAAACGTGTAGCATGAGACGACATCATTTAAAGCAATTGGACAGAGGTCAAAAAGGCTACTTGGAAGCTCGCGCCATCCATTTCAACCAATACACTCCAGCTCCCAGTACGAAGATCACACTGAGAGATGGGGGGGCTAGTGTTATGGGTATTTTATAGATCATATTTTGTGGCTAAAAATGACCCAATGGATCAGCCCAATACTTCGAAGCCTAATAAGTCCCAGGTTGAAGACATTAGGGGCGAGGTTGCAGGTCGCTTCGATTGGGTTCAGATTGCAGAATGTCTTAAGCTGCGTGACACGTCGTCAAGCTATTCAGCTCGCATCACGAAGAGATAGCAATTTATCGGGAATGGTTAGAGAAGAAGTTAACCCTCCCAATCTAAAGTAAATCAAATCCCTACAAATGCGGAATTCGTTCTTGATTAAGTGAAGTTGATAAGGAAATATTATCTTCATGATATTTTCCTTCCATTTTGGATATTATTCAAAATTATAAACACCTCACACTATAAATAGGGGTCGAACAATCCATTGAATGGGGGAGATATGGTGACTCTGCCAAAATTACCAAAGAAACAGTCGTGGATTAGACATCGTTCAGGTCGAACTATGTAAAAATTACTCTGTGCGTTCTTGTTTCCTGTTCTTACTTTGGTTCCGTGTTCTTTATTATAGTGCGTGCTATCATACTCCAGACGATTGATCCTGAATGTCGACATTTCCTTATTCTGAGAGCCTATTTCGGATTCCCAAGTTGAATTAATCATTTTAAGACAATCCTCTTTTTTATATATATAAAAAAATATATACTAAGATATACAACTTCAAGACAAGAATTTTTTCCCAATTTCCAAGTAACATAAAACAAATTAACACCAAAAAACAAGTTTTTTTTTCCCCAATTTCCAGTTGATAGCCATCAAAACAGGAGGAGGAAAGTTAAGGAACAATTCTCAAATCAATTGCGTTAGAGAAATTGGCACCTTGCATCAGTAATCCAACGGAGGTCTATGTAAAGAACAAGAGGAAGCGTTGCTTCTTTCCATAAATATGGGCTTCTTCTCGTCACTTTGTTTGCATCAAGAAGTTAGTAGCTAAGCCCCAAGGGTACAAGTTAAATACTTGAATCATGATAAGTTAAAATTCGCATTAATAAGTAGTGGGTTTGATTTCTTGCCCTGCACAATAAGGTAAAGTCTACATCTAAGATTTACCTCATCTACCAAAATTAAAGACACGAGCGACGAGAAGTCACGTAAAGACAATAATTCCGAGAAGTTAGCAACCAAGGGCCACCTGCTTACTGTAGCCATTGACCTCCGTTAACTTCCTCACATCGCTCCTAATTTAGATTATTCTATTTTTTGTTTTGTGAGGTTCTTTTATTTGTCTTATATTTTGATTTTGATTTTAATTTTTGCAATCTATAAATGGAATTACACTATTTTGTGGAAATTTTATTCGTTGTTAATAGTTGTAAACAAATAGAAAATTTATTCTCACTAACTTTTAACTTTACTTTAAATTTAAAACACATTAAACTAAAATATAAATAAATTTATCTAAATAATAGTTATATAATAAAATGTGCGTGTCCATAACTACTATAATATAGACTAATGTTGTTTATCTAGACTACTAGAGATGCAGTTTATTTGGTATCTTTTTATTAGAAAATAAAAAAGTGCATGTGTTTATATTTACACTGTATATTTTTTTTTTTAATAAAAATGTGCAAACTAAGCTAGACTAAATAATTAAAATCAAAGGCTTTTTCAGTTTTTTTTTTGTTTTAATTTAAAAGTCAATATAAAAATTAAACACAAAATCAAACCGCCCTAAATAATTCATGGTCGTGTGGTGTCAAAATGGGATGGGATTGGAGGCAGCTATTCCCAAGGGGGCACTTACAACTCTTAATTAAGGATCGAAAAAACTGCGTTCCATATCACTTGTCCTTCAATATGTACATCAGCACAACTTTTCTCACTCCTCAAGGATCCATCTTGATGCATCTCACTTAGAATTGCCAAATGGCCAAGTGGCCCATGGGTCTCTCGCCTCATAACCCAGCCCAATCCAGCTTAGTACTGTAGCAAACAAGTTGGCTCGACCTGATACTATAGAAAAAGAGTTTTGTCGGGCTAGTATTTTGTGGCTTGCAGCCCGACTTGCCTTGGCCTGTTTATTAAGGGTCGTGTCGAGCCCCCATTTCTCATTGTCCATCCCAGCTCGACTCCCTTACGGACAAAATTTGGTCTAGCCCACCAAATGGGTGGGCCAAGTGGGAGGCTGGCCTGACTCGGCCCACACATTTTCCAACTCTAATCTCACTTCTTCTTGCTCACTATGGCCTTTTTTAAATATATATATATATATAAATATGTATAATAATTCACAAATAATGAATATCATACAAATAAATAAAAATATTTGTAAAAACTTACTTTCAAGATGCTTTAAATCTCGACACAAAATCAATATATAGTTACGTTTAGATAGCTTCATTTAGTCATTTCTTCTTTTTTTTCTTTGCTAGGAATTTAATATCATCATTTTTTATTTATTATATAAAATATAAACTATGAGATTTAGTCCACGATCATGCTGAAGTGATCATAAGGATGAGATTGGCGAGATTTTTGTCCTTCAAAAGAATTTTGACGCTCAAATCAATAAAGAAGAGGTAGGCTAATATAAAGCAAGTTTATGTTAAGGTGTTTATACTTTTAAAAGTTTATTCTTATTTATAAATAACGTAGAGGCACACAAATTGTAATTTCATCATTAGGTCGATATTCTCGAATAGGTGATGATATTTTTAAAATATTAAAAAGATTCTCAATTGATTGGATTTATGCAAACTAAGTCAACCTAAATCTTCTAGGTCAACAATAGATCCAAGTCAAAGAGGATCAAGGGATCTTTCCTAAGACAAGTTTTGAAAATCTAAGAGGCACCGAGACATTCTTTGACAAAACACTTAATGAGTTCTAAATATACATGGCATATAGTAATTGGTGGGCCTATAGGAGCAATAGAATAATTTCTCCCTTAATGAGATTCTATCGTCGGATTATAAAAAGAAAACTATGGAATTTAAAATTATTATTTAATTATAATTATTTGAAGCATTAAAATTTAATTTCAATTTCATCTTAAATTTGGACTAAAAAAATTGAAATAAGACATTATTTCAAATACCATAATTTAAAATGACATTGATGTAAAATCTATTGATTCATGCACAATTTAACTGAAATTTGCATCATTTTTAGGCACGTTTAAAAGAAATCATGGCTACCCAAATAAATGAATCTCACACCTTCACACAATCTACAGCAAGGGGGAGGTGAAAGGAAGAAACTAACATGGTATGTACACAAACTAAAATCAACCAATTATCGTAAACAATTTCAAAACATAATACAAAGGAGAGGTCAGAGAGATATCACCAAAATTAGATTGTTATTATAGAGTACAAACTAGAGTTGTAGAGTACAAATAAACTATCCGACCATCCAGATTAAAGTCCTAGATGTTCTTTGTTTACTGACCAAAAATTAGTCAGAAATGGACCATGGATGCTCTCCAATCTACAAATGATCCAATCTACAAATGATTAAAGATTGTCTACTGTTCTTTAACCTAGAAATTTCAGATAGCAAACTCTTTGTTCGGAGATCAATAATTGGACCTAAAAACCTTAAAACATTAATATGATCGTTCAGAATGAAGAACCAGATATTTTCAACAAACTGACTAAAAATCGGCAAGATCAGACCATAGATGATGTCTTAATAGATCACTTGATCAAACTTACACACTCCTTCGTACACCTCTTCTTCAACCTTTTTTCTTTTTTCATTAAAAATGGCTGCCCACACACACCTTCTCATTTTATATTGAAAAATTTGAAATCTATAGGGTCTTGAGCTTCATGCTCATGGGCCAAATAGGTTTTGAAATTCTCCACATAGGAGGAGACCCAAAAAAAACCCAACAATGGTGAAGCTAAGGCCCAAGCTTTATACTCTTTATATTTGACTTGAAAACATAGAAGAATTGAGAATGTTTTATTTTATTTTTTCTTGCAGTCAATCACCTTTTGATGCTATGTGAGGGGTTATGATTTTGGATAGAAAATAAATTACAAAAAAATCATCAACCACACAAATAAACATACAATTTATTGTGAAAAATTCAAATGAAAAAAATTCACAAGTAAAAAGAATAAAATATCACAATGATGATATTGGTATAATAAAAGTAATATTGTTACAATAATTTTAAGATATTAGACATATATTTACAAATTTACAACTCATATGTAGATATACTCAAAATTTACTTATATTATTGAAGTATAAAGAGGCCATTTTGTTAAAGAGGAGTACCTACCAATTGCTAAATAGGCAGAACTAACTGACCAACTAATGTTCCGGTTAGAGGAATGAATATAAACCCGATCACCTGCTGCTGTGCTTCCATTAGGTATTTTATGGAAAGGTTTCTAGACAGTTCAGTTCCCAAGTAGACGGACGCACCTTAGAAATGCCACCATCGTCGCTTAAGCACAAGTTTGTTTTTTGTAACCTTTTTACTAAATAAAATGACCTTGTAGTTGATTGTATTACCTGAGGGTGTTAAAATCATTCAATTAGTTTTTATTTTACTTCTTATGAAATATTTAAAAAAATTAAATTAAATTAAACAATGACAATACATCCCATAAGTTACACTAGTCACCTCTCTAGTAAATATATAATATAAAAATATATATAATGAAATGAAAACACCATAATCAAACCCTTCACACAACATAAAATATAAAATGTATTTTTAAGATTTGAAAATCAAAATTGAAAATAACAAAATGAACACAATCAAACCGCCCTAAATAATTCATTGGCATGTTGTCAAAATGATACAAACTTGAATTCAAACTGTGGAATTGGATGCAGCAATTTTCCCAGGGGGACAATTCGATAAGTACAAGGAAAAATACACAAGTTATTTCGATTAAATTCTCGTGTGATTAGTTTTTTATCCATTTCACATCCGCACAAGCTTTATTCTTTGGGATTATCGTCTTTGTGCAGTCTTTCATTGCTTATGTTCTCGATTTTAGTTAAGAAGGTAAATTGTAAGTGAAGATTGACTTACTGCGTAGAATAAGAAATTGAATCTACGACATACTAGTATAAATCTTACCTTATCGTGATCCAACCATTTAATTTATGTCTTATGTCTTGAAAACAACTTTGCTCATCAACATTACAGTTCAAACAATATTTCACAAACAAGTAAAAGTTTGTGATAACTTACTTCCAAAGTCGTCTGAATAAAAAATCATTGTAACAGAGTTTCCAATTTGCTTTCTAAAAGAGAACATGGCTCATCAAACAACGGAATCTCAGTATCTCACGGAACCTTCGAAGGAGAAAAAAAAAAAGCGGAATTTCAGCCACCATACCCAGCATTCAGCAAACAAAAAAAATAATAATAAAAAAATCGGCCATAGCGCAGATTTCGCGTGGTTCTATTCTGAAGGAAAGAGGCGTCAATCTTTAAAGTCAAGGGCCGAAATCAAAAACAACACCGGCTTCGGACTGCAGGAAGACGGGCACCCTGCACTCGTTAGTATAATCGACTAACTACTTAAAAGAGAGAGGGCACTCGATCATTTTGGCAATTGAAACCCAATTTCCAGGGCGGCTTCGTGAAAACCATTAGAACTGAGTTGGACAGGGGCCGCGCGAACGCAGGCCCCCACTACCACAAATTATGACGTAGGCTCGACCACTTGGGCCGACCTTAGGCGGACGCCCCTCCTCAGTGCAATGGAGGTCGTCAACCTAGGCCATGGACCTTCTTGATCGCCCATCGACCCCGTCCAGGTAAGTATGTTGTCCAATTGGGTTTCCTTGTCTTATATTGACGTTCCACACCAGCCCCTGCTCCCTATGATTCCGATGTGGGATGAACTCAACTAACACTGTCTGTGAATTCCATCTCCCCTTCGGAGTAGAACAGAACCTAGATTAACCTTTTGGACTGATCTAATCTTAACAAATAATTACAATTAGATAAAAGCCAAAAATCGTTTATATAATTACAAGTAGAGGTGAAAACCAAAGATCATGTTTGGCTGCATTGCGTTAAACCAGAAGAGGTTCAAAATACGTTGCTGCATTTTCAAGGATATGCTTTGTCTTTAACAATTTGCCCTGAATGTGACATTATTTTTTTAATTCTTGAATTCTCTGTGGTGGTGGTGGAAGGTCTGTCTTTTACCTTGAGGCACTCAAGTAAGATTTATTCATAGATCTCCCTGTTTTTTAAAGTGTTCTGATGAACTAATCCAGGGTTAAAGTCCTGCAAGTCTTCAGTTCAAACATTTTAGGGTATGAGAAAATCGTTCAAAGGTAAAAGAGTGCAGTTCAAGAGGGATTTTCTTAAGGTAGGAGAATGTTAGTTAAGCGAAAGAGGGTTTTTCTTCTTGTTTGAAAGAATTTTATTTGGTTAGTTATCTTTAAAATAACTGATTACCAGTAATAATTTCTCTACTATCGATACTCTTGAGAGTACAGGGCGATGTGCTATTTGAGTGCTAATGCCAAACAAGCCCTGCCCTGACATATAAATTACAATAGAAAACTGGGTCAGTGTTGATGTCATGGCTTTCTTCGGTATGTACATTAATGTTATGTTGAGCTGGTGTGCTTTCCATTGGATGTTTCATTGAAAGGTTCCAACTCACAGTTCCAAGTAGATGGACACCTTAGAAAACACCACTGTTCAAGACCAAACTAAAGGCTGCAAGCTGCAAAAATCTACGAAACCGAAATCCACATAAACAAAGGCCTAATTTCATTCTCAATAAGAGAGAAGGGCTTGATTCAAAGTACCTTGAGTACCCATGATAGTAAAGGGTTCATCGTAAAGAGGGAGGATGAAGGCGTTTTCTCATGTTGGATAAGGACATAGACACTTATCGATGTGATAGTTGCATGTATGTTATTCGTATATCATATACAAGAATAAGAATAAGAGACAAGCTAAAACAATGTAGAAGCGGTTGGTCGCCATTCATTCATCATAGAAGAGGAGGGGAAAGAGAGAGATAGAGGAAAGTCTTTTAAATAAAAGGATGTTTTGGTCGAGAATTGAGAACTTAAATTATTTTTTACGTATTAATGGTTGATAATTGTTTCGAACTATTTTCACACGTTTTGAAATATTTTTGAGTTTCGAGTAAGATTATTATGCAATATTTGTAAATTTTATTTATAACCATATTATTATTTATGTATAGTTATTACAAAGTATTGTGAACTTTATTTATTTCATGACTTGACATTATGATTTACTTAGCATGGAATTATTATTATTATAAACTTTATTTATTGTAAAATTAGAGTGAAAAAAAGTTTTTAATTTAATTTGATAATATTTTATTAAATTTTATATTTTATTGTCTATTGTTGGATCAAGTGTAACAAAGTAATATTAATGAGGATCACCCATCATTAATTTGAATGAATTTTATTATCACTGAGATCAATTTGGGATTTATTTTTAACCAAGAGACGAAGTGGGATAAGAGATGAGATAGGGATAGACAGAGTATGAGCAAACAGGTCTACAATTGAAAGTAAAGAGGCAATTTGCTGTTTAAGAGTACCAATGCGAAAGAGGCCCTGGCCTCGCATATATATAAACTAGCATATACCCATATCTGAAGGCGCGGTATAAATAATATTAAGATTAAAATGTAATAATATTCATTAATATTGTAAAAAAAATTATAAATACTGAACAAAAAATAAAAATTAAAGTTATTATATACTTGTTAACGTTTTATAATAAAAAGAAAAAAATTACTAAATTTATATAATAAAACACATTAGTAACTGCTCTATAATCTGAATAAATAAAATTAAAAATTAAATATCAAATAATACATACCAGTTGTCGTCGAGGAGCCTTGGAGCCCCCGACAGCGACCGGTCGGGGGCAAGTGGGTCATCTTAGACCTCCACCGCCCCTTTACTAGCCCTCGCAATGCCTCGCCCCTATCTGCCGGCCCCCCCACCCGCCGTCGACCCTCCCTTCCCCCTATCACACTATCGCACCTATCAATGGTGTGGTGGGTGGGTTTGTGAGAGAAAAAGAGAGAGAGAGAGAGGTAGCGAGTGAGGGAATATGAGAGATGGTGCAACAGAGGGGGAAAAAGAGGCAATGAGTGAGGGAGTGAGTGGTTGTCGCACCTGTCAGCCCCCCACCTGTCGTCGTCCCTTACACCCCTCTCATTGCCATCGCACTCGCTGGCCCCCTACTTACTGCCGCCCTCATTTCCCTCACCGTCGTCACACTTGCAGATGGCGTGGGTGGGTGGGTCTATGAGAGAGAGAGAGAGGAGGGCAAAGAGTGAGGGAGTGAGTGGTTTTCGCACCCGTTGGCCCCCTACCCATAGCCGGCCCTCCTTTCCCCCTACCGCCGATGGCATGGGTGGGTGGGTTTGTGAGAGAGAGAAATAGAAAGGGATAGAGAAAGGCAGTGAGTGAGGGATGAGTGGGTGAATCTGTGAGAGAGAGAAAGACAAATGGAGAGAGAAAGAAAGGCAATGAGTGAGGGAGTGAATGGGTGAGAACATCATTCATCTTAGCCAATCTCAACCATTGATTAGACATGGCCACGGTTCATGAACCGCCGGTTCCGGTTCATGAACCGCCGGTTCCGGTTCAAGAAATCTTTGAACCAGAACCGAACCGCCCAAGGGCGGTTTGGGACGGTTCGGTTCCGGTTCCGGTTCGTGCCAGTTCGGTCAACGGTTTGGACCGGTTCGGTCAACGGTTTGAGTCGGTTCGGTCAACGGTTCCGGTTCCGGTTCAAACTGAATTTTTTTAATTTTTTTTAAATATTGTTGTATTCAATTTTGGTCCTTGTTCCGTTGTTCGGTTCGGTTTGGTTTCGATTTTTAATTGTTAAATGTAATTGTAAATATAGATATTCTCAACCATATTTTTAATAAAAAACACTACTAAAAATTGAAGAAATATAAGTAATAATTTCATTAAAAATAATTAAAACAACTAAACAAGTATGTAATACAAGTAATTAATTTTTATAAATGTGAAAAATAAAAAATAAAAAATAGAAATGAAAAATAATTACAACAAACCGCCGGTTCGGAACCGGCGGTTCGGAACCGGTTCTGAACCGGCGGTTCGGAACTGGCGGTTCCGGTTCGCGAAACCTCGAACCGGAACCGAACCGAATTTCGCCGGTTCGGTCCGGTTCCGGTTCGGCCGGTTCCGGGTCCGGTTCCGGTTCGAACCGCCGGTTCGGTTCAATTTTGGCCATGTCTACCATTGATATATATTTAAAATTCATCTCAGCCATTAAAATGTGTCTCTGAGATATTTTACATATTCTTCTGCTTTACTATATAGATAATAATTATAATATTAATTTTATTTTTAACATAAAATAGTGACATTTTAAATTTGAAATAAGAATAAAAAAATAGAGGAATCGTCCTACAGAAATTATGAGGGTTTTTTATATTTAATTTTATCTTTATTTTATGAAGATATTGTTTTTAGTTATTTACAAGTGTCCTACATGATAAATTTAATTTTTTATTAAACAGTAAATCATAGCTGAACTCAATATCATACTCATTTTTTTTTGCTTCATCACTAACATATTCCACCATAAAATTTGATTGATAATTTGTGTGATACATTTTGATTACATAATAAATTGAATATTTTTCTATTGGGTTAAGAGAGCAAATACAAATACAAATGGGATGAAAAAAATTTTTAGTGGAAGAAATAAAAGATAATGGGCTCGGATTGAATCTGTAACTGGGCCTGGCTCTGGCTCATCGTTAATTATGGACCTTCTGTACTGCCACTGCCGGGCAATCGTAGCCGGGCCGCTTGGGTATGGGCTGAAATTAGGGTCTTTTCAAAACTAATTCTTGAATTTCAATATTAGTTTGACTTAAACATTATACGAGTCTCCTCCTCAAAATTACTCCAAATAAATTCAGGTTTAATTATTATCAACAGGTTCAGTTCTTGAGGTGTTGATTTAATTTTGACCGTTAAGTCAAACATAATTCTTTACATCGAACCTGATGTTTACTTATTTTTAATAGTAATAAATTAATTGTATTAAATGTCTTTAACGTATGCTCCGAACCCCAGCGCTCGTGAACACTAACCAATTTAAGAAAGAAATGATGTCACGGGCAATTTTTCTGTTCATATTTGGATTATTCAGGCTTTGAATCCTGGAGAAAGAATGACAATAATTAAGCCATCTTGTTGGTTTACTAAATATTTGATTGATTAGAAGTACAAAGGTCACTTTCGTGGGGTCTAAATCCAAATCCAAAGGCAGTCACCAATTCTCATGGGACAAGTGACTTTGTAATTCCCTAAGACTTATCTAATGCTTAATTTACACACTAGAGATAAATTTAATTTTATAAAGTGGAAGTTGAATTGAACTTGTTCATGACATTACATAAATAGTTGAACATTACATTTATTACAAAATTGATACATCAGTTACTGAAAATAAATTAAAACGTACATAATTCTTGAACTATTAATATTTCAACATATCATGGTACATTTACTCGTTTCTTGACGTCTCGTGTCATTACACATCTCCAACCTCTGTATCATCACTGCAAATCCTGACTGGAACGTTGAATGTTCCAGGAGCGAACCTAAGTTAAATAATGAATCATCTAAGTAAGGGTACATAATGCTATGTCATGTGTATATGCAATGCCTTACCTCATAGGTGTCAACTGCACCCTCATGCTACCTACCATTTTAGCGGCCACCTCTATTGAAGTCGAGGTGTATGGGTGCACCCTTGATAAGATAGCGGTGCCAGTTCGTACTCCTTACGGTCTCATATGCGTGTGATCAATGACATCAATTTGTATTTATGCATTTTATAGTTATGTCATGGATGCAATCTACGTGATGGATACATTTCATAGTATGCCAATATGATGTAAGCATTCTCGAAGATATAATCGTACTAAGTTTGAAACGGTACACTCACTGTTAAGTTGTCTCGAAAAGCACGTCGGCCTCGAAAATCGCGCCGAGCGGCTATTTCTTAATCTTCTCGCCCTCAAGGACTCCTAAAACATTAACTTATTTTTAGAATATCATTTTACCATTTTTCCATAATTTCTCTTTATTTCTAAGCCTTATTTCTTCAAAAATTGCATAAAAATTATCTAGACTTTCATCAAATCTAATTTCTCTTTACTAATTTTCCTTAAATAATATTTCTAACATTCTGAAATTTTCTTAGAATTTTTTGAATTAAATTCCTATTTTTCCTTATTTCCATAATAGAAGAACTATTTAAATAAATGGATAATTTAATATTTTCCAGAAATATTTTTCACAAAATATGACATAAACAAAATTTCAGATTTAATAAAAATTTTTACAAAATTTTATTTCTTTTATTTTTATTTTTTTCTTTATTTCTTCTTTCTTTCTTTTCTTTTCTTTTTATTTCTTATTTTCTATTTTCTGTTGGGCGCGTGAAGGCCACGCGCCTTTTTCCTACTCGCGGGCGCGTGACTACACGTACCCGACTGGGGACGTCTTCTTCGGCAGCCACTTCGCTGCCGGAGACACCTCGGCTGCTTCGAGCTTCAAAAAGAACTCCTCTCCCCCCTATTTTCGACCCTCTAATTCTAAAAACAGTCTTAAAAATGAGAAAAAAGCATAAAAAATACCTCGATTTGTCGATTGAAGGCGCGGCTCCGGCGACTTGCACGTTTTCCGGCGAGCTCAATTCCTCCTTCTTCACTACTCCGTTGGCCACCAAAATTATCAGAAAGTTGCCCACGACTCAAAGACCAAGACCCCGCTCTCAAATCTCTCAAACACTCTCCCAATCGACCGATCTAAGCCGCAAAATTTTCGGATGAATGGAGCATGCGTGAACTCGGCTATTTATAGCCAAAGCACCGCCACGAACGTCCCATCGAGACACCCACGTGTCCGGGAAGCCACTCCGACGATCACCTCGGCATTAAATACCCCTCTCTCCTTAATGTCCGATTGCAGGCGCGACCATGCTTTGGCCGCGCGTCTACTCTGAGACAATCCAAATTTTCTGGATTTTTTGCTTTTTTTTTAATTATATACATATACAACTTTATACCATATATATATACATATCCATACATTTATACATATACCTATTTATTTTCATGCATATATACATATACATTTATATTATATTTTCTAGCATAAGCATATAAATTAATTACATATCATATAAACATAATTAAACTAAATTAATTACATACCACTAAAAACATAAATTTAATAAACATTTAAAACTCTAGTAATAAATTTTGCTACTAAATTTATACATACTCACTGAAATTTCTCTAAGACCTAAAATCAGGATATTTACGATATCTCAAGATATTACAAGGTGGGTGGCAAGGAGAGTGAGGGAGAGAGAAAAAGAGAGTGAGTGAGGGAGGCAGGTGGGTGGGAGAAAGAAAGAGGGAGAGTGGGATAGAAAGAGAGAAACAGAGAGGAAGTGACTGGGCAAGAGATAAGAGAGGGAGAGGGGAAGTGATCGGGCGAGAAAAAAATGAAAAAAATTGATTTGAGCCATTGATTTGAAAAAATTTAATCTGAACCATTGAAATGTAGACATTTTCAAAAATCATCATGTTTTATTATATAGATTACAATAGAAGACTAAGTGTTGATGTTATGGTTTTCTTCGGTATGTACATTAATGTTACGTTGAGTTGGTGTACTTTCCATTAGATATTTCATTGAAAGGTTTCCCACTCACAGATCCAGATAGATGGACGCCTAAAAAATGCCATTGTTCTTGACTAAAGCGGAGGCTTAATTTCATGCTCACTAAGAGAAAAGAAGGGCTTGTTCAAAGTTTCTATATCATTGGCCGAACGGTCAGATGAATAATATATCAGTGTTAATTCGATAAGTTGTGAGTTCGATCCTCGCGCACGCAAAGGCCAAAGGCCCAACTTACGATTTATCTCTCTTGATATAATCAAGAACATGAATATCGAGAACCACACAAGAATATTCATCTTAAAAAAGACTTGTTCAAAGCCTTTCAATTTGATGCCCATATGGTGTTTTGCAAGAGGGCCTTTCCCCCATCTGAATGCTTCCTGAATCCTTTTTAAATTTTAAAATAAATAAATAATTAAATTTAATTATATTTTAGTCAATTTAAATAATTTTATTAAATTTAATTTATTATTTTTTATGAAATTTTATATTTTTGGGACATGGGAAAGTGAAAGATTTTAAAATTTTATTCTGGGTGAAAATATGAATTGGGGTATTAAAATTTTATTCTAAGTGAAAACATGAATTGGGATATTAAAATTTTATAGTTTAAACTTCTAATATCGGTTGTATAGCTAATTGTCGCGAAATGATTAGGTAATATGCATGTGAGGAGATGCAATGTAACACTCAGCTCTTCCTGCAATAAAATAATTAATTTAATTTTTATTATTAAATTAATTCTTCTCTTACCTCCTCTGGTAAATCTTTTAACACATTTTTTCCACTTAAGTTAACCCAATGATCATTATAGAGACTCGCCTTTAATTCATTTAAAAATATAATTATTTATTTTAAAATCAAGATTAAAGATGATAATCAAAATTTCAATGCACATATTAGATTAAATCTCACTAATATTACTATCTATAGTCTTTTTGAGTTAATTGTAGATTTATGATAATCACAAAGTTTTTTTTTTAATATTATTATTGCCCAACATTTTATAAAAGCCAAATATTTAAATATCTAAACCACTATCAAAATTCACAAGAATTTCACAAAAACTAGAGGACTCATAAGAATTTGTGTAAAAATATCATTTTCTGTTGTAACATACCTTTTGTGAGGTTTTTTTCGAAGAGTCTTTGAGGAAGTTTTCATGAAAAAGTCAATTCAAGTTTAGGAGAACGCCCTCTCCCGAAGGATTTTCAGGGGCTTTGTTCCCCAAAGACCCAAGTACCTTTCTTAAGACCCTTGGAGGACCACGAAGGCTTATATAGTCTTCTAAAGACTCTTTGGGGACTAGTGTCCCCAAAGGCCCAACTAGTCTTTCGAAGACCTTCCAGGAATTAACTTCCCTAAAGACTTGGTCCTTCCAAAGCCTAACCTAGTAACGGGTAGACACCCTCACCTGAAAGGTCATGCCACGTGCCATTGTGCATGTGTCCACGTGTCCTAGTCATTCGAGGGTATAAATACCCCTCATCTTTTTGATAATTTAGCTGGATCTATAGACTTTCCCTAACTCTTCAACGCATGTCTTTTCTAAAGAGTCCTTACTTTTTCAAAAGCACCATTTGAATTGCATTGCATTTGCATAACCACTTCTGCACTATGACTATATCTGACTTAGGTATTGAAGGGCCCGTGATGCAAAAATCCCTGCAAGCCTTTTGTCTTATAGATTGGAAGACCCAAAGCTCTCCTGAAAATGTCTCTAGAAGACCTTTCTATAGTTCCCTCGAAAGACCTTTACGTGGCTTCAGACACCTGAACACCCTTTCGGAGCTACTCTTTCGTAGGACCCTCTCTGAATGGCCTCTTCTAAGCAAACTTGGCTCTTCCACTCGACCCTACTAACTTTCTACTAAGCTTCCCCGAAACAAACAAATTTTAATTATTGTATTATGACAACAACAATTTCAATATATCATTTGACCTTTCAAAAAATTATATGAAGTTAACTACTATAGTTCCACTCTTAGTGTGACCCACCTCTATATCTTAGGTATTTGACTAGTTAAATTTCCACCTTGAAATATTCAAACAAATATTCTTTACATCTCAAACTTTCAATGGTCTATATATTACTATATAGAGATTCATTTTGATACAAAATCTTACCAAAAAAGAAACCTATATATTTTAAAAGCTAACAAGAATATAAACATCTAATATGTGACCAAAACCAATTAAAATGCTCATCCTTATCTCTTATTCAAAAACCATATTCCTTCATTCAACAATCTTCTCCTCGTTATTGGAAGAACCACTCCCACATCTACATATATGTACATTTTATAGAAGAAAAATATATTTCGAGTTAGTGGCAGGGTTAGAAATTTTTACTTAGGTGTGCAAAAATTAAATAGTAAAAGAAAATTTAAAATAATAGAATACTAAAGAAAATATATTGATAAGTTATTACAATTGTTCTCAATGCATTTTTATATTTTGATAACATTATATAATGACATCATTATTAATTTTATTAAATATATCATTTTTAATATGCACAAATAAACTATCATTCGACAATTGATCTCTAATTCTATTGTGCAGTCAAGTGTTGACAAACTTCATGGTAAAAAATACTTTTTCTATTGTAGCAGTAGCAACATGAAGAATTAATGCTAGTAAAAAATCAAAATAATTAATTTCAACATATAATCCCAATCAAATATTACAATCCTAATATCTAACATATGATCCCAATCAAATATTACAATCCCAATAAACAATCTCAAAATAGCTATCTTGGAATCCGATGGAGAGCAAGTAAAGGAATGATTAAATGAGGATGAAAAGCAGCAAGCTACTGGCATTTGCCTACCAAGCTACTAGCAAAATCTTTATGAATGCAAAAAAAAAAAAGAAGGTAAATCCAATATCTTTCAAAAATGCCTCAAAATGCAGTCCCAAAATCTTTCAAGAATCCTTTAAATTACAATTCTAAAATTCATAAAAAAAAGCCCCCAAAAAATTAGTCCCTAAAAGCTTTAAAAAAACCCCTTAAAATCAGTCCATAAATCCTTCGTAATAGCACCAAAATTCAGTCCCTAAATCCTTTAGAAAATCCCAAAAATTCAATCTCTAAATTCTTCAAAAAAAGCCCCAACCTTAATCCCCTAAATCATTTAAAAAATCCCTAAAATTCAATTCTAAATCTGTTAAAAAACATCCAACATAAAAAAAGATATGTAAAAGAAGGAGAAAACACTATTGTCGACTAGCGTTTGGTGGCCAATTTTGCTTGATCGACGGCGGTGAAAGAGAATGATGAGAGACCATGGAAGTGAAAAATGTGGAGACTACAGGCTTTTGAATGCCATGTTGAATACATTTTGTAACTTTTGTCTGTTATTTTTTAATTTTTTTTAATAATTAATTTTTAGCCAACTAAAAGAAATAGAAATTCAAGATGGGCAATGGCCCACCCTTGACCATATGTGGCTCCGCCATTGTTTGGGGTAAATTATACATTTATCAAATAATGCATAAACATTTCGACATGTATTACATATTCCTTCATTCAACAATATTCTCTTTTTTGTCATCAGAAGATCCACTCCCACATCTACATCATCTACATACATACACATTTTATAGAAGAAAAATATATTTGGGGTATGTTATACATTTATCAAGCAATGCATAAATATTTTGATATATATTGCATATTCAACAACTTCAAATGCATCAAAACAATTACATACGTTGCCTAGAAAAATAACCCAAGATGGGAGGGGGGAAGGGGCAGTGAATTGGGTTTTTAGGTTTAAAATGATTTTTACTATGTTTTTAGGTTGTAAAATAAGTTATAGTGTTTGATTTGATGATAAATAGATTTCTACAATAATCTTAACAATTAAGCACAATCAACACATACAATATTTTTATAGAGGTTTAATTTTATGAGGCTTTCTCTTTAAATTTAAGAATTTGAAGGTTGTACATACTAAATTGAAAAAAATAACTTTAGGTTTTGTCTAAGAGCTAAAACCTCAAATATAAAATAATCTTCCTAACAAGATCACACTTATAGCAATTAAATCCCTCATAAAGTGAGGGCACCTCACATGTAGGTGAGTAAAATACAAATAACTGACTTATAACTCTTTTAATTTGAAACAAAGATGAAGGATTTTGCTGTCATAAATCTTTTACACTTGAATGCCTTGAATACCTTCAACTTTAAAGTCACAAAAGGTTAATAAGTGAGTCCATATGCTGGTAGGCAGTCACTTTTAGAGTCTTTTCTTTTTTGTTCTAACCATTGGAAAGCATGGTTTATTGGATTGAACTATGAAAAACTTCTTAGGTTGTATCAAACTGCGAGAGAATATGCATTTTTTTATTAGAAACATAACTAAAAAAGAATTAGTTAAAATAAGAAATGATCCTGCTACATTAAATAGGTAAGATTAGTAACAAAAAAATGTAGATCTATAAGAGAAAAAAGTGTATTGTTCGACAATATAAACATCACTTTATAAGAGTATAGTAGGATATAAAAGAAACAATGCTACATGATAAAAGATAGTTAATCATAAGAGATATGGTACTTGAAAGACCAAAAAGAAACATGGGAAGGTAAAGGAGTAGTTATGAAAATAAACAACAATTTGAACCAAAAGGATTGCCTCATCATTATTTATTGAAAAGTATTAATGATAGAGAAAAAAATCAAATTTTATTTTGTGTTACAAAAGAGGAAAATTGGGTAGAAATACCTTAGATTAGTAAGGTGATTGAGAACACTAATAAGTAATAGATTAAAAATAGCTAAAGTTTTTAGAAGAAACACCATTTAGATAGACAACACTTGGTCGACCAAATCTCAAGTTTGGTCAATTAAACTCCTTTTTCAGAGAAAATAAAAAGCATTTTGTGACAATTTGTTAATTAAAGAGTACTTCAAGTCATCTAGTTTGGCTTTGTTAGTGAATCCTGAGGTACAGTAGGATCATTTGGTCCACCATGGCTTACGTTTGGTTGACTAGACTAGATATCTAAAATATGACATGCATCTTATCTCATTTTGGTCAATTAATACCATTTATTTTGTTGACTTAATACAAAAAGAAAAATTAGTGATTTTGATTCTAGGAATATTTGGTCAACTAAATTAGTTTTTAAAAAGGTGCCTAAAATTTTTTGGAGGAGTTTGATCGACTAAATTTAAATTATTTCCAAACAAAAATAGCTTACTACTTACCTTTGGTCGACTAATCTTTGACTGTGGTCAACCAAATCAGTTATCATTTCAAGGAGTAGTATCCTAGACATCTTTGGTTGATCAAACTAGGGCATTGGCGACTAAACACTAGTTAATTTTGGGAAAAAAATTGTTTTAGACACTTTAATTTATACTAAAATACTACAAGAAAGATTAAAACACTTTTGTCCCTTTTATTTACCACCAAAAGTCATAGATTTTTGTCCCTTGAGGTTAATAACATTAACATACATTTTCTAAAGAAAACCTAACAAGCATATGTATAGCAATTTTTAACATTTTTCACAAAATATTCAAAATAGTATTTATGAAGTGAAATCATTATGTCAAAGAATTTTTTGTTCATACTACTTAGCTAGATAATATGCTTGAAAAAGATTTGTTTCTCCCCTAGATTTCTTCCTTCTTTTTTAGCTAAGATCTTCCTTTGCTTCTCTATTCCCTCCACTTTAATTCCACAGTATTTCTTGAATCACTAAGAGTGAAAGACAATTCTTTTCGTCTATGTAGACTCAAATTTTTGTCTTAATATTTTTATATATTGAGAGGCTAATTAATTAATTTGAAAGTTTTGTTTATTTTATCTTATCTTTTTAAAATTTTTATTGATTTTGTTTAAATTGCATTAATTAATTTAAAATTTTCTATATATTATTTTTTATTTTGTTTTCAGTGTTTAAAAGTGCTGGATGCCAAACGTGCCCTATACAGCCTTTTCACAAAACAAAACTGGGAATTAATTTATTTTATGATGAGACTTGAGAGAGGAATAAAACCCAATGCGCTCGCAGCTGGTGAGCTTTATTTAGTAGACATTATTAACGTCAATGCCCTCGCTGAAACGCTGCAGAACACCGGGAGATCCACGGAAAGACCAGCTTAATATCATCTAAGTAATCCCACATCGATCTCTCAGACGGAGTTTCCATGGCTGGCGTTTTGTATAAAAAAACGGAAGAGGAAATTGCCCAATCATCTTTGCGCTTGGGGCAATGACGCAGCTTGTGAGGTACTAACCGAGGCGCGTCAATTGCTGGTTGAAAACTATTTCCAAACCCCCTCTTCGGCCTGGGTTCACATCCCTGGCCGTCGAGAATTTCTGGAAGGGCCCCCTCTAACCCAGGGTTAAAGCCCTACAAATCCTCAGGCTAAAGGTTTTTAGGATACAGAGGCCAGTTGTAAAGTAAAAAGTGGGCCTTCCTTTTTCTGGGTTGCACTTCTGTCTTCTGCATCGTTTTTCTATTTTTTTTTAATTTTTGTATAATAGTTTTGAAAGAATTGTATTTGGTTAGTTTTGTCTTTAAAAAATTGATTACCGTAATAATTTTACAAAAAAGTACTCCTTTCGGTGTTTTTGATATTTTATGTAATTTGACTTTGGGGCTTTGCTGCCGTGGTTATTTTCTTGATCTTGTGTTATGAAATATAAGAGTTGTTATGAGATACTGGTAATATTTATAGAGTCAAATTACCTTCATGGCATGACACTTTGAATAATGTGTACTTTAGATTCTTTGTTATAAATTTTGAATAATTTTTGTTTGAACTAATTTGAATAATTTTTTATTTTAAAAAATTTTATATTTTTTATATACATGAGTAAACGGAGACTCGTATTCTTTATTAATAGGATCAACTCAAAACCTATACCTAGGGCCCCCAAAAAGAGGAGGGGGTATTGCTTGCCAGAACTCGAAACCCTTCTTATCCCACTTTTCTCTCTGGCTCTCCAAAAAATTACCGATCACTCATGACTCATCCCATCAAAAACCCAAATCAAAACTCCCACTGATCGGATTCTTAGAGTTCGGTTCGAATTCTCTGAGAGATGATGAGTTGTCTAAGCAAGCTTGGGGCAGCCTAAAACTTAAGGTGGCTTCAAATTGACTATGCTAGGGTTTTGGGAAGGGTTTTATCAGTTTATCTGATAATAAGAAGAGATAAATGGTCAAGACTGAGTCAGAAGCTTGATTGCTTCAAGAGGTCATCAACCACCTAGGACGAGGAGGAGGAGAAGGAAACAC
Source organism: Diospyros kaki (assembly GCA_036245055.1). NCBI lineage: Eukaryota > Viridiplantae > Streptophyta > Magnoliopsida > Ericales > Ebenaceae > Diospyros > Diospyros kaki. The sequence continues at coordinate 30,372,559 of BSEG01000012.1, forward strand.
CAATTGATCTACGGAGACGACGAATGCCGATGGGATGCTGTCACCTGTGGAAGAAAAGAGGTAGCAGTGGATGTGCGATCACTGGTCAGGGTTCATACAAACCCAGAACTGCAACCGACAAGAAAGAAAGAGAGAGAGAGAAAGGGGTGCCTATACCATTGCTCGTTGTAGATGCTAATCGTTAGACTGTCTAGAGCCCCATCAACTCTTGAGCTGACCCAGCTCACTAGTTGAGGTAGGAATGAGATTTAAAATTTATTTTAATAAGATATGAAAATGTATCTAAGACAAAGGATAAAATGAGTAAAACTTGACTTCGCTGCTTGTTTTCCATTTTACTAACTCTTTAACTTATAGTAACACTCAACTTGTTCTCTTTTATCGTTTTAATCTTTTAAAATTAAATGTCATATCATTGCCAATGCCATACCTTTTAGTAATTTACTGTAACAGCCCATACTTATTCAGGGCGTGTTATGCCTTAGAAAATTTTAGACATTTTTTTTTAAACATTATTTTAAAATTTCCTAAGACCGTGTCTAGTGCCAGATAAAATATCTAGACTAGAAATAAATGTAAGCGGAAGCTGAATCGAACCTGCTCATGGAAACGGGTAATTTAATAACTGTACATGGCATTAAATACAAGTACATAAAGCGTTTGATTACAAACAATATTCACAAATCTTAAACTAATCATATTACAACATGGTACGTTTTCTTGCATCTCGATGTCTGTGTCACTACACATCGCCCATCTCTGAACCATCTCTGCAAGCCCCGGCTGGAACGTTGAATGTTCCAGGGGCGAACTCATGTTAGATGATAAATCATCTAAGTAAGAATACCAATGCAATGTCATGAGTGTATGCAATGTCTTTCCTCGTAGGTGTCAACTGCACCCTTCATGCTGCCTACCATTTTAGCGGCCACCTCTTTCGAAGCCGGGGTGTATGGGTGCACCCTTGGTAAGGCCAACGGTGCCAGTTCGTACTCCTTACGGCCTCATATGCGTGTGATCAATAGTATTATCGTGCATGTATGCATTTCATAGTCATGTAATTGATGCAACCTATGTGATGATTCATATCATAGCATGTCAATATGATAAAATCATTGACATTTACAATTGTATTAAATTTAGGCGGCATACTTATCGTTACTTTATCTTGAACTACGTGCTAAGCTGCTATCCTTTAATCTCTGTGCTTGCTAGGACCTCTACAACATAGATTTATTTTTAGAATACCATTTGCTAGTTTTTCATAATTTCTCTTACTTTTCTTTCATTCCTAAGCTATATTTCTAATAATTATCTAGTCTTCATAAAATTTTATTTTCTTTTTACCAATACTCCTTAAATAATATTCTTAATATTCTGGTAATTTTCTAACTTTAGTTTCGATTTTCCTTTATTTCATAATGGCTAAATATGTAATTACTACATAATAATTACTTAATCTTTCAATTTATTAAATTTATCTTCACTAATATTTCTTAAATAACAATTATAACATTCTGAAATATTCTTGAAATTTTTAGAATCAAAATCCTATTTTTTCTTTATTTTTCTAATAGAAAAATCTACTTAAATTACATAATAATTACCTAAAATTTTATTTTTTCCATTTCTTTTCACTGGCACTTCTTAAATACTCCTTTTAACATTCTAAAATTTTCTTTGAAATTTTCAGAATCAAAATCTTATTATTTTTTTTCTTTATTTCTAAAATAGAAAAACCTACTTAAATTACATAATAATTACTTCATATTTCATTTTATTCCATTTCTTTTTACTAACATTTCTTAAATAACACATATAACATTCTGAAATTTTCTTGAAATTTTCAGAATTAAAATCTTATTTATTTTTTTTCTTTATTTCTAAAATAGAAAAACCTACTTAAATTACATAATAATTACTTCATATTTCATTTTATTCCATTTCTTTTTACTAACATTTCTTAAATAACACATATAACATTCTAAAATTTTCTTTGGAATTTTCAGAATTAAATTCCTATTTTTTCTTTATTTCCATAATAGAAAAATCTACTTAAATAATTAATTAATTTATCATTTCCAGAAAATTACACATTAAATAAATCACATCATTATTTCAAACTTAGAAATATTTTATTTCATTTATTTTCTTTTCTTTTTATTTTTTTTCTGACGGGCGCGTGGGCTGCACGCGCCGTCTTCCCACTCGCGGGCGCGTGCAGCCACGCGCCCGTGCTGAACCATCGTCTCCGGCGGCTACTTCGCCGCCGGCGAGCTTGCCGAACCTCCGAACTTCGAAACGAAGCTTCTCCCCCCCTAATTCCGACCCCCTGAACCCAAATTTGCTATTAAAAATGGGAAAAAAGCATTAAAAATACCTTAAATTCCCGATCGAAGGCGTGGCTCCGGCGATGCGCGATTTTCCGGCGAGTGCTTGGGTTTTCTTCTCCGCTGCTCCGTTGGCCTCCAAACTCTCCAGAAATGAAGCCCAAGACTCGAAGACCAAAACCTCACCCTTAAATCTCACAAAATCGCTCCCAATTGACTGCTCTAAGCTTTAAAAATTTCGGATGGAATGGGCAACGCAAACTTGGCTATTTATAGCCAAAAGCTCCGCCGAAAACGTCTAATCAAAGCCCCTACGTGGCCGGGAAGGCCTTACCTCCGGTCACTCGGCCATAAATGTCCCCCCTCCCCCATTAATTCCTTCTTTTGCAGGCGGCCAAGCGCGCTGCTCTGCAAATCCGGATTTTTCGGATTTTTTTTTATATATATACATACACGACATATATATATATATATTTATCTCATTTTATTTTTTTTTCTTTTTCCCATTATAGTTTTATTTGTATTTTACAGATATACACATTTACATAAAATGATTTTTTTTTAAATAATTTAATCACATTAATCTTACTATTTTTATCTACATATTTATACACATACATACTTAAGCTAATCACATAATTAATTTAAATCTAATAAACTTAATACCATATCAATTTAATTTATTTAATGTGCCTTAGGGTATTACATTCTCCCCTCCTTACAAAAATTTCGTCCTCGAAATTTGATTATTCCTCACTCCTACTAACTATAGGGTCTTCAAACAGGTATGGAAAGTTGAATTTCATGTCTTCTTCTCGTTCCCAAGTTATTTCTTCGCTTACGGGGTTTCTCCACAAAACTTGCACCAGGGGTATTGACTTGTTCCTTAGGACTTGATCCCTGCGATCCAAAATACTAACTGGTTTTTCTACGTACGAAAGATTTTCTTGAATCTCGATAGCCTCAGCTGGCATTATTTGAAAAAGATCTGGCTCATGCTTTCACAGTTGCGATACGTGAAACACGTCATGGAGGTTTGATAGAGCCAAGGGTAGAGCGAGTCGATAAGCGACTGGTCCAATTCTTTCCACTACATCGTATGGCCCCATATATCGAGGGCTTAACTTGCCCTTTTTCTTGTTGCTTCTAGTCACCATTCTTAGTGGAGATATCTTCAGGTATACTTTGTCGCCTACTTGAAACTCCAATTTTCTTCTCCTTGTATCTGCGTATGACCTTTGGCGACTCTGAGCTTCCTTAATTCTTTCTTGAATAATTTTTATCTTTTCTGTCTTTTTCTGAACTATCTCGGGGCCCAAAATTTGCCGTTCGCCTACTTCAGTCCAGCATACAGGGGATCTACATTTTCGGCCATATAAGGCTTCATAGGGAGCCATTCCAATGCTGCTGTGGTAGCTGTTATTGTAAGCGAATTCTACTAATGGTAAATGCTCTTCCCAGCTACCTGAAAAATCAATCGCGCAAGCTCGCAGCATATCCTCTAAGGTTTGAATGATCCTTTCTGATTGACCATCTGTCTGGGGATGATAGGCTGTACTTAGCCTAAGCTGAGTGCCCAAACTCTCTTGCAGATTTCCCCAAAACCTAGAAGTGAATCTTGGGTCACGGTCTGATACAATGCTTACTGGCACTCCGTGTAGTCTGACAATTTCATTCACATACAGTTGAGCTAATTTGCTGATTGGTTGGCTTACCCTTATGGCCAAGAAATGAGCAGACTTAGATAATCTGTCAACTATTACCCAAATAGCATTGTTTCCCCTAGGACTCCTTGGCAGTCCAGTCACGAAATCCATCGTGATGTGCTCCCATTTCCACTCTGGAACTTTCAATGGTTGCAAGCTTCCACCAGGCTTTTGGTGCTCGATCTTAATTCTCTGACAGGTGTCACATCGACTGACGTATCTTACCACACTTTTCTTCATTCCTGGCCACCAATACACAGCCTTTAAGTCTTGGTACATCTTGGTGGCTCCGGGGTGGATCGAGTATCTGGATCGATGAGCTTCTTCCAAAATCGTTTGTCGCAACTCCCTCACACGAGGCACATAAATTCTTCCTTGAAACCAAAGGATGTTTTCTCTTACCTCGAATTCTGGTTTCTTTGCTTGCCCGTACTCGTCAACCCACATTTTGATTCGGGAGTCTTCGGGGTAGGCTTGCCGTATCTGATTCATCAATTCTGGTTGGACCGTGAGACTAGTTATATAGGCTGAGTTTCCTCGGAAAGTTACTCCTACCGTCATCAAGCTAAATGCTTCGACTAGCTTCAATTCTGCTACCATCATTTTGGCTACATAAGTGGTTTCTTTTCTGCTTAAGGCATCTGCCACTACGTTAGCTTTACCGGGATGGTACTGAATAGTACAATCATAATCTTTTAACAGCTCCATCCATCTCCGTTGCCTCATGTTTAACTCTTTCTGTGAGAAGACGTATTGTAGGCTCTTATGATCAGTAAAAATCTCGAACTTCTCACCATACAAATAATGTCTCCAAATCTTTAGAGCAAATACCACTGCAGCCAATTCCAAATCATGAGTCGGGTAATTTCTTTCATGGTTCTTTAGTTGACGAGATCCATAGGCAATGACTCTCCTGTGCTGCATCAGCACACACCCTAAACCGTTTCTTGAGGCGTCAGTGTAGACCATGAAGCCTCCCGATCCGTTTGGCATAGCCAGGACTGGAGCGGTTGTCAGCTTAGTCTTAAGTTTCTGAAAACTTTCTTCGCATCGCTCGTTCCAGTCGAACTTTACCCCCTTCTGAGTTAACTTGGTAAGGGGTGTCGCAATCCTTGAAAATCCTTTCACAAATTTTCTATAGTACCCTGCTAGTCCCAGGAAACTCTTAATCTCAGTAACTGATTGGGGTTGCTTCCAATTTGTCACAGCTGCGATCTTGACTGGGTCAACTGATAGTCCTTCGGCCGATATCACATGTCCCAAAAATGCCACCTGGTACAGCCAAAATTCACATTTTGAGAACTTGGCATACAACTTATGTTCTCGCAATGTCTGCAATATTATCCTTAAATGTGATTCGTGTTCTTCTTCTGAGGGAGAGTATATCAGTATGTCGTCTATAAACACGATCACGAACTTGTCCAGGAATGGCCGAAATACTCGATTCATAGTGTCCATAAAAGCTGCTGGGGCATTAGTTAGTCCGAACGGCATCACCAAAAATTCATAGTGCCCATATCGTGAACGAAACGCTGTTTTCGGCCTTGATCCTTAATTGATAGTATCCTGATCTTAGGTCAATTTTTGAGAATACCTTGGCCCCTTGCAGTTGATCGAACAGCTCCTCGATTCTGGGGAGTGGGTACTTATTCTTGACCGTTATCTTGTTGAGTTGTCGATAATCGATACACATCCTCAGGCTCCCATCCTTTTTCTTGACAAAAAGTACTGGTGCTCCCCATGGCGACATGCTTGGTCTGATGAATCCTTTGTCTAACAGTTCTTGAAGTTGGGCCTTTAACTCTCTCAATTCTGCAGGAGCCATTTTATACGGGGGTATCGATACCGGACCTGCTCCTGGTACGATTTCTATCGAGAACTCGACCTCTCACTGGGGCGGTAATCCGGGCAATTCTTCGGGAAACACATCCCCGAATTCTTTAACGAGCCGCACTTCTTCGATTTTTAAGGACTCATTGCTTTTCTCTTGAACACAGGTCAAATATCCTTGTGCCCCTTGACGTAATAGTCTCTCAGCCTTCAGAGCCGAGATCAATTTCTGTTCACCTACCTTTCTTTGTCCTTGAAACTTGACGTTCAAGTCGCCATTCTTGAGGTAGACTGTCTTAGTCTTACAGTCCAATGTGGCGTTGTACCTAGTTAGGAAGTCCATTCCTAGAATTACATCAAAATCCTGAAATTCCAGGAGAATTAGATCCACTGAAAACTCAACCTCTCCTATTTGAATATTTCTATCTCTGTACCCTGACGAAGTTTCTTGAGACTTCCCCATTGGGGTTGCGACAATTACTCGACAATTCAAATTTTTTGGTTTGTCTCCTACTACTTTAGCAAATGCATGCGAAATAAATGAGTGACTTGCACCTGAATCTATTAATGCATGCATGGGGATACCAGATAGGAACATAGTACCTTCAATTACTGTTGGATCCTTGGCCACCTCCTGCCGTGTCAGATGAAACACTCTCTCTTGATGTGCTCTGGCATTCCCGGACGTCCCCTGGGGTTGACTTATCAGTCGCGGCTTGGGACAGTCCTTTGCGAAGTGGCCCGTTTGCTGGCAGTTGAAACAAGTAATTCCTTTCTTTGGGCAGTTTTGGTTGAGATGCCCAATTTCCCCACAGTTGTAACAACCCTTTGTCCCAAATCGGCACGGCTTTCCGGGATGTTGTTTCTGACATTTGGCGCATGGGGTGTCGGGTTTGAACTTCGGCTTCTGGGGTTCTAGCTTCTTGCCTGCCCTGTGGCTACTTCCCTGCTGAATTTCTCCTTGGATAGCGTCGATCCAGCTCAGATTAGCCTCGGTGTTGTAGGCTTGTAGTACCGCTTCTGCATAGGTCTGGGTACTTGCACTACTCATCGCTCTCTGAAGCTTCAAATTTAACCCTCCCAAAAATTTTCGAGCCTTGATCCTTTCGTCTCCCTCGTAAATCGGCATGTATCGGATCAATCGACTGAAAGCGTCCTCGTACTGAGCAACAGACATGTCCCCAGTCTGTCTCAGCTCCATGAATTCTCTTTCTTTCTTCATTCTTAAGTTCAGAGGGAAGTATTTCTCGTTAAAAAGTTCCTTGAATCTTTCCCAAGTGACGTAAGGTGCCCTGGCTCGAGGGTCATTGTTCTTCTGACTCCTCTCCATCATTTGTCTGCCTCTCCTTGCAACATAAAGGTGGCACAGTTAACTTTCTCTTCTTCGCTGCAGTGAAGGTGGTCCAGCAGCTTTTCGGTTTGCTCGATCCAATATTCCACCTCACTGGGGTCGGCACCAATCTTTCCCTGAAAGGCGGGAGGGTTCTACCATCGATATAAGTCAAGCATGTTAGCCGTGTGGCTATCTCTGGAGTGGGTCTTGTGTATGAAACCTACTACACTCCCCAGAATTCGCTCCATCTGATCCAGTCTGCTACTCCCAGTATCTTGGCTGGAGTCGCCTTCTGGGTGTCTGCTGGTATTTCCCTCGGTGTTACCAGCTTGGGAGTTGGGCGTCCCAGGCCCAACTGCTAACCTTCTTTGAGTGTTTACCATCTGAAAGGAAAACAGCATTCGAGATTAGACAACAAGATCTTACCGTCCGATTAGTTTTATATTATACATTCGGCCACAAAACGTTATATGTACATATTACATATTTACATAGATTACACATAGCACTACGCAAGTCATGTAAGTAGTTAAAGTGTTTCCGAGATGGATCTATTTCGGTCCCGACGACCTCCAGATCCAAACATTCTCTTCATCTTCGGAGTCATATGGGGGTGCCTCAGGGTCGCCCACTATTTCCACAACCTCCTCTTCATCATCAGAGTCTGAGACCTCAAAGTCGTCTTCAGCCCAAAACACAGGTATGTCATCTTCTTCTTCTTCTTCTTCTTCTTCTTCTTCTTCTTCTTCTTCTTCTTCTTCCACATTAGCTGGATTTATCACTTCTTCTGGCTCGGCTGGGTCTTCCACTTCTTCATCCTCTTCGAGTGGCTCCTCCATGTCTTCATCGAACTCGTCTGCTGGCACTGGCTCGTACATTTCTACCAATAACTCACGGGTCCGAATACAGTAATGATGGAAATTCGGGAACTGCTCGTCTTGATGTCGGACCCATTCTGCGAATTCCTGCAGCCCACCTTCTAATATACCGATCATCATATCTATCTGAAACTGAGTGAGATTGGGCCAAAGTCGATAGCTCGGGGGCACATCGTCAATAATCTCTTCCATCCGGACGAGGTGTTCCAGGATTCCTTCGTTTGGCTCTGGGACCCGGTGCGCTAGACGATGAGCCCAGTGATCAACCAATACCTGTTCTGAGAAATTGCCAGCCATCTGCCATCACAGCTTCTGTTAGTACCCCTAACTGTCTTTGAGTTGGTACTTTCACCAGTTGGCCTATTCTAAATTTTCCTTCTCAGGTATTATCCTAGGTTAAGCTCTGATACCAACTGTAACAGCCCATACTTATTCAGGGCGTGTTATGCCTTAGGAAATTTTGGACATTTTTTTTTTAAACATTATTTTAAAATTCCCTAAGACCGTGTCTTGTGCCAGATAAAATATCTAGACTAGAAATAAATGTAAGCGGAAGCTGAATCGAACATGCTCATGGAAACGCGTAATTTAATAACTGTACATGGCATTAAATACAAGTACATAAAGCGTTTGATTACAAACAATATTCACAAATCTTAAACTAATCATATTACAACATGGTACGTTTTCTTGCATCTCGATGTCTGTGTCACTACACATCGCCCATCTCTGAACCATCTCTGCAAGCCCCGGCTGGAACGTTGAATGTTCCAGGGGCGAACCCATGTTAGATGATAAATCATCTAAGTAAGAACACCAATGCAATGTCATGAGTGTATGCAATGTCTTTCCTCGTAGGTGTCAACTGCACCTCTCATGCTGCCTACCATTTTAGCGGCCACCTCTTTCGAAGCCGGGGTGTATGGGTGCACCCTTGGTAAGGCCAGCGGTGCCAGTTCGTACTCCCTACGGCCTCATATGCGTGTGATCAATAGTATTATCGTGCATGTATGCATTTCATAGTCATGTAATTGATGCAACCTATGTGATGATTCATATCATAGCATGTCAATATGATAAAATCATTGACATTTACAATTGTATTAAATTTAGGCAGCATACTTACCGTTACTTTATCTTGAACTACGTGTTAAGCTGCTATCCTTTAATCTCTGTGCTTGCTAGGACCCCTACAACATAGATTTATTTTTAGAATACTATTTGCTAGTTTTTCATAATTTCTCTTACTTTTCTTTCATTCCTAAGCTATATTTCTAATAATTATCTAGTCTTCATAAAATTTTATTTTCTTTTTACCAATGCTCCTTAAATAATATTCTTAATATTCTAGTAATTTTCTAACTTTAGTTCCGATTTTCCTTTATTTCATAATGGCTAAATATGTAATTACTACATAATAATTACTTAATCTTTCAATTTATTAAATTTATCTTCACTAATATTTCTTAAATAACAATTATAACATTCTTAAATATTCTTGAAATTTTCAGAATCAAAATCCTATTTTTTCTTTATTTTTCTAATAGAAAAATCTACTTAAATTACATAATAATTACCTAAAATTTTATTTTTTCCATTTCTTTTCACTGGCACTTCTTAAATACTCCTTTTAACATTCTAAAATTTTCTTTGAAATTTTCAGAATCAAAATCTTATTATTTTTTTTCTTTATTTCTAAAATAGAAAAACCTACTTAAATTACATAATAATTACTTCATATTTCATTTTATTCCATTTCTTTTTACTAACATTTCTTAAATAACACATATAACATTCTGAAATTTTCTTGAAATTTTCAGAATTAAAATCTTATTTATTTTTTTTCTTTATTTCTAAAATAGAAAAACCTACTTAAATTACATAATAATTACTTCATATTTCATTTTATTCCATTTCTTTTTACTAACATTTCTTAAATAACACATATAACATTCTAAAATTTTCTTTGGAATTTTCAGAATTAAATTCCTATTTTTTCTTTATTTCCATAATAAAAAAATCTACTTAAATAATTAATTAATTTATCATTTCCAGAAAATTACACATTAAATAAATCACATCATTATTTCAAACTTAGAAATATTTTATTTCATTTATTTTCTTTTCTTTTCTTTTCTTTTTATTTTTTTTTCTGACGGGCGCGTGGGCTGCACGCGCCGTCTTCCCACTCGCGGGCGCGTGCAGCCACGCGCCCGTGCTGAACCATCGTCTCCGACGGCTACTTCGCCGCCGGCGAGCTTGCCGAACCTCCGAGCTTCGAAACAAAGCTTCTCCCCCCTAATTCCGACCCCCTGAACCCAAATTTGCTATTAAAAATGGGAAAAAAGCATTAAAAATACCTTAAATTCCCGATCGAAGGCGTGGCTCCGGCGATGCGCGATTTTCCGGCGAGTGCTTGGATCTTCTTCTCCGCTGCTCCGTTGGCCTCCAAACTCTCCAGAAATGAAGCCCAAGACTCGAAGACCAAAACCTCACTCTTAAATCTCACAAAATCGCTCCCAATTGACTGCTCTAAGCTTTAAAAATTTCGGATGGAATGGGCAACGTAAACTTGGCTATTTATAACCAAAAGCTCAGCCGAAAACGTCTAATCAAAGCCCCTACGTGGCCGGGAAGGCCTTACCTCCGGTCACTCGGCCATAAATGTCCCCCCTCCCCCATTAATTCCTTCTTTTGCAGGCGGCCATGCGCGCTGCTCTGCAAATCCGGATTTTCTAGATTTTTTTTTTTATATATACATACACGACATATATATATTTATCTCATTTTATTTTTTTTCTTTTGCCCATTATAGTTTTATTTGTATTTTACAGATATACACATTTACATAAAATGATTTTTTTTAAATAATTTAATCACATTAATATTACTATTTTTATCTACATATTCATACACATACATACTTAAGCTAATCACATAATTAATTTAAATCTAATAAACTTAATACCATATCAATTTAATTTATTTAATGTGCCTTAGGGTATTACATTTACACTTCTTTTATATATTTAATGTGATAAAATACATCATTTTTTTATCAAATCAAAATAAGAGCAAAATAAATAAATAGAAGAAACACATAAAATTGAACATGGAATTAAACCCATTTGATTTTGCTATCAATCTTATTGCGTTTTTTTCATGGTTAATTATTAAATTTTTGTGTTTAATTTTTGTTTTTAATTAAAAGATTAAAAATTGACCCTGTTGTTTGATTTATATATTTTTTAATATAATTATATTAATATATTATTAATAATTATATTATTTAAATATAAATAATGCTTTATATATTATTTTATAATATAATGATGTTATTAGTTTAATATGTTACACTATCCCTTAAGATTTGCCCTTATTACAGGGACTATTCCTCTAGTTTTGAAAATTATAGTTAATATCTTAGAGATTTAAAACTTATATTAAATAGTATTTTGCTGGTAAATAACATATAGAGTTAAATTTTTTAAAATCTCAAAAATTTCCTCCTGCTTAAATGTCTCTTCCCTCTTCATTCTTTCATTCTCTCTTCAAAAGACCATTGGGTTCGTTTTTAGAATCTATGAAACCCAAGCCTCTTAATTGCCCTCTATTTTTTTTCTCTCGCTTTTATCTCTTTCCACCTCTTTTTTCTATCTTTTTCTTCTTCCTTATTCTTCACCTTATAATATAATAATGACACCCTATTCCTATTGTTTACATCATCAAAAATTACGCTTTTCTTCTCATACATGCAACCGTTGTAAGTTTGTTGTTGTAGAGATCTCGAATTTTGGGTGATACGGTGGTACTCGTAGCATATATATAGTTCTTATCACCGATGATAAGGCATTCACACGCCATGCCAAACTTAAAATAACACTAGATTATCTTATTTAATGATAACTATAACTCCAAATTTAAATTTAATTATAGTTGAAATTTATTTATAATTGAAGATAAATCTTTATGGCTCATTTTCTTATCTAAATATAGATATATATAAATTAATATTAATATTTTTATATGTATCTATACATAGATACTTAAAATTCTAGAATTATTGTATCAATTTTATCATAATGATATTTTTTCTCTTTGTTTGTGATTTTTCTTAATTTAGGTTTTTCACAAATCTTTTTTGTTCTTTTTGTGTTTAATAATTTAATTGTGGGGAATTTTTTATCTTAAATTCTCAAAAAATAGTATTGAAGTCATTGGATCAAACTAATAGCAACTTTCAATCTTAGTCATTAGATCTACAACTTTTCATCTTCTTCACCTAGGGTATTTTGCCGTTGCCACCGTCGGCCACCCAAGGGTGGATTTAGGGAGGGGGGAGGCATGGGCTGTAACCCTCCTCTAGATCTGCTTTGCAAATCTGGCCTATTTGGGAGGGGGAGGAGGGTTGAAATGACCTATGAATCTGGGGTTAACCCTCCCCCAGATCCATTTCTAGATCCACCACTGCAGCCAACAATTGCTAGTTTATGGCTATTGAAACCACATGTAAAAAGAATGAATTGTACATTAAGAATCCACATAGGAGACACATCCCATGTAAGTAATGACTTTATAGATGCTGCTTCGCTCAGGCTTGCCTTCATGTTCAATATATTGTCGAGAAAAATTTGAGTTTTAACTCTCTAGACTTTCAGCGAAAGTGAGTTTTTCCTTCTGATATTAAATTATTAATTTCTTGGTATAATCCCATTTGATCATGGGTTGATACCCAACTCCTATCTTAACTGAGACGGGGTTGTTGATGTTTTAAGACTTTCTATAGAGAGGACTAGCTGTTACTCTTCATAGAGAATCAATTGTCATTTTATGTTTTTAATATTTTTTATGTTTTTACTTAGTCAATTTAGTTATTGTGCAGTTACTTAATTTTAGGATCATGCTTAAGTTCATGTTAGCTAGTTAGAAGTAGTGGAGGTAGTTATTTCACACTTTCTCTCATATAATCAATAGTATATAAGTTTCTTATGTAATCAATAGAATTGTTCTCTTCCCGTTCAATTTATTTTTTTTTTTTGCGCTATAGTTTTTTCACAAATGATATCGGAGCTTTATTCTGAAGGGGCTGTGATTATTGAGTGAATTAGTGTGCTGCTCATTTTTTTTTCAATGGCATCCAACAATTTTTCTACTCCTAATCCTCCAATCTTCACTAGAGAAAATTATCAGGTATGGGCTATCAAAATGAGAGCTTATCTAAGGGCCTTGAGTTTGTGGGAAGTTGTTGAGAGTGATGCTGATCTTGCTCCTCTTAGACAAAACCCAACATTGACACAAATTAAGAAGTAATAAGATGATTTAGTAAAGAAACCCAAGGTATTGGCTGTCATACACTCGGCAATTTCAAATGTAATTTTCACCAGGATAATGGCTTGTGAATCACCAAAAGAAGCATGGGATAAACTAAAAGAAGAGTTTGAAGGCAGTTGTAACACCCTAGACTTTGAAAAATAATTAATCATTGGGTTTATGATGATTTATGTATGAACATCGGTTAATTGTGAGGTTGAGATGAATTAATTGTGATTTATTAAAGAATTGGGGCTATGGGGATATTTATGGAAAGAATGGAAAAAAAAGAATAAATTAAATTAATGAGGTTTTGGAAATTTTAGGGTGTAAGTGAAATATGGGAAATGAGGTGTGGAGGTGTATGTGTGAATTCTAGAAGACTAGGGGCTGTGGCATGATTTCCGAAAATGGGTCAGGATCACCTTAAGTGTATTGGTGTGCAGTATACAAATGAGGATGGTGGCTAGCGCAGGCGATCACACGTGCACGTGTGCTGGGTGAGGTTGTGGGTTGGACTCGTGGGAGAGGCTTGCGCGCTGGGAGAAATAAGCTGATTTTTAATCAGTCAAGGTGCCCCAAAAAGGTGTTGTTTTGAGGCGCCACGCGGCACCCATGCGCACCAGCCATGCCACATGGCATGGCCGTGTCTTTCCTTCCCCCAACCATTCTTCCCTTCTCCCAGCATCTAGGGGCTTCTTTAGGCCTCAAGTCCTTCACCCTCCTTTCCCCGAGCTCATGACGCCTATAAATAGTACGTTCATTGCTTTAAATGTTGCGAAATATTGGGCGTGCTGAAACTTTGTCCATGGATATATGCGAGGTATAAAAATATTTTAAATTTATTTAATAATGTTAATTAATCACGAGTTTATCTATATTATCTTGTAATGTAGCAACAATAATTAAAATTAATCGTGTGTCTAATTATATTATTTTATAATTATATAGAGAATTGGGACACGGATCCAACATGAAGCGAGCAATTAATATGCGGTAAGGGTTTAATATGCTTTGCGTGTAAATTATTTATGTTATGACTTGCATAAGACATTAAGGAAGTGCTTAAGCATGAGGCTATGGATTTGAGCTGTGTGAATCTCGAGATGGGGTCCTAGATGAAATCAATGGGGCCACCAAAATTCGGACTAGGGTGTGGTGAACGGGCTTGCATGCACGTTGCACTTCATTTCTATCTATAATGTCATGCTTATTAATTTACTGCATTATATATGGCATACTGAGTCTCCAGACTCACCCCTTTTATCCCCACTAACCCAACAGGTGGCTCAGGATCTAAGAAAGAGGAAGCAGTGTCGGTGAAAGAGCTGTCGGTTAACAATGAGAATATTAATCTTGTTCTTATTCTGTATATGTAATATATATGTGCTCTGTATTTGACTATGGGAGTCGACTTCAGTTTAAATGAAATTTCATTAAAATCAAGTTAAGGTTCCCATTATGAGTAATTCAGAGTGTGTGTTTGAACCAATCGGTTGCGGTTGGGATTATAAGATAAGCTTGATTGTTGAAATATTTTATTGAGCATGTTGTTATTCATTTTATTTGAAATTAGATTTATATTTTAAGGGCCTAATCAGGTATGAGAATCGGGTGAATTTCTGTTGCTTATGCATTTTACTCCTGAGTTCTTGACAGTCGAAGGCGGCGAAACTTGGACCCACCCAGGGCGCCCATATTATTTTAATATTTTATGTTGGCAGGGCATAACCGTTATTCGAGATAGGCTGGGATTGTAACCACAGGTTACGGTGGCACCCGGTAGTGGGGGTGGAGTGTCACAGCAGTGATCGGGTAAAGACAGTTAAGTTGTTAGCTCTCAAAAGAGAATATGAAATGTTAAGAATGAAATATGGGGAGACAGTCAAGGATTACTCTTCAAAACTCTTACAGCTTGTGAATTATATTCGACTTTATGGAGAAGCATTTGAAGATTCAAAAGTGGTAGAGAAAATGTTGATTAGCTTGCCAAATAGGTTTGAGTCCAAGATTTCAGCAATTGAGGAATCTTGCGACTTGAAAGATTTGTCAGTTGTAGAGCTTATTAGCAAATTGCAAGCACAAGAGCAAATGACCTTTATAAGGTTAGAAGAAACTGTTGAAGGAGTATTGGTCTTGAAGCATAAATACAAGAAAAATGGTGGCAAGAAATCTGCTGGTGATAAGGAAAGTAAAGAGAGGACTTCTACAAAACCTCAAAAGGAGGGTAAGTTCCCGCCATGTGGAACTTGCAAAAAACCAATCACCTAGAGAAAGATTGCTTTTACAAGGGTAAACCTCAGTACCAGTGTAAATTTTGCAACAAATATGGGCATATTGAAAGATACTGCAAATTGAACATGGATCAGTATAAACAACAACCTGTAGAATAGGCCAATATGGCTGATAATCAACCACAACCCGAGGAACATTTGTTCATAGCTATTTCATCTCCTCATTCATTTGGCAAAAATCTATGGCTTATTGATAGTGGTTGTACTAGCCACATGGCATGTGATGTTTCCATGTTTGCTTTACTTGACAGGTCATACAAAATCAAGGAGAAGTTGGGAAATGGGGATTTTATGTAAACTAAGGGTAGAGGAACTATTATTGTAGGGACTAAAAAAGGTACAAAGTTCATTTCTGATGTCCTTTATGTTCCTAGCCTAGATCAAAATCTATTGAGTGTGGTGAAAATATTAAAGAAAGGCTATGAATTAAATTTTAAAGGTGAATTTTGTACTATTTTTGATGGTGATGGTTGTGAAATTGTAAGAGCAAAAATGGTTGATGATAGCTTTCCACTTGATTTTAACTCGGCTACCCAACATGTTTTGTAAGAACCTATATTTTCGTGAGGTTGTCACGTAATTTAAGCAAGTTAAGAATACCGAAAAATTGGCTTAATAACAGTTATAAGTACCGAATCGACTGTAGGGAATGCCCTAGAGTGAAATTGTCTAAGGAAAATGATATGGTCTCGATAAACATTTCGAGATAAGATTTATGGTATCGAAAGAAATCGAATCAGGAACGATTTTCGGTACTACTAAAATACAATTGTTATTTAGGCTACAAAACCAAATTATCGTAGGGGACTTTCGGGAAGTTAACGGAAGTCTGAGGAGGCTCCTGTTTTTCGTAATGAGTAACTTTTCAGTGGTTTCGAGATGAAACAATAACCCGGTGAGGATACTGGGGCGGAATCGTCATTATCGAGTAATCTTAGATTATTAATTTTGCGTTTTCGGTATTGTAATGCAAATTAATTTAAGGTTTAAGGGCATAGTTGCAATTCAGGAATTACACAAGTGTAATAGGGAGGAAATTTGAGATTTAAATGTATAATTTTTCTATTATAATATAATATATAATTATATATATATATATATGAATATGTACGTGTTGTGGAATGGCAACCGTGCCCTTAAAACTCCCATTCTTTGCAAGATTCAAGCCATGCCACTGCCAACTGATGGCTGCTAGTGAAGTGTTCTTCATGTCAAGAGGGATGGGCAATGCAGTTGGGGCGGTGAAGGTTGCCTATATATAGAGGAGAGCTTGAGAAATTTGAGCAGAGGAAGAAGAGCAAGCAACAGAGAGTTACAGAGAGAAAGAGAGAGCAGCCGCGAGCTCAATGGCTGGTCAATGAGCATGGAGCAGCACCACGATGGTTCTAAGGCGGCACGAGAGAGCTTGGTGGAGGTCAGGAAGCAGGCACGACCATGGCTGCCATGGCCACAGGTGGTTGTGCCAAAGCAACAACCAGCCACGACCGAAGGCGGCCATGAACAGCTGCTAGTGTTGTGCGGGCAACGAGGGCGGCTGGGGAGGCTCGCGGTGGCGTTGGCAAGCAGCGACGAATGGCAGAAGGGTTGGGCGAAAGTGGTCGCGCTGCTCTGTGCATGTGCGAGTGCGTTGCAGTGAAGAAGAAATAAGGAGGAGGAAGAAGAAGAAGAAGGAAGAAGGAGGAAGAAGAAGAAGGAAGGAAAAAGGAAAATAAAAAGAAAAAGAAATAAAGAAGAAAGGGTGGCATGGTTGTTGGAGGAAGAAACAGAGGAAGAAGAAGATGAATAGGAAAAAAAAGAAAAGAAAAGAAATAGAAGAAAAAAAATGGAGAAAATTTTTGGGAAAATCTTGAAAAATAAGAAGTGGATATTTATTAATATTCTAGAGATTTTGGGAGAGAAAATGGTTCGAGCACGTGTTTCAAGGATATGACATACATATCGAGGAAGCCTGAGAGGCTAAGTTAAGATAAGTAAAATTCTCTAAAAAATTTTAGAATTCAGGAATATTATTTTACGAATTGTCATAGTAAAATATTTGAGAAATATTTAGTTTGGATTTATTGACAAAAAATAAGAAGAAATAGAGAGAAAAATAAAAAAAATTATGAAAAATAAGTTTTAATACTTATTTAATTAAATATGGTGATTAGGATGCTTTGAGGCTTAAAGTTGAAGTGACTTGTACTAATTTTGACGGTACGCAAATCGAGATGATCTATGAATTTCGAGGCAAGACACGAATATCAAGGTAGCTCGATATGCTTGAGAAAGTAAGTGATACTTTCCAACTGAATTTAGTTTTATGGAAAATGTCTAGTCTGTAAGTGGTTTCACCCAAAAACCTGATTTTAAGTAAATAATTTTATCATGTTATCATATCTTGATGTGAATATGTAATGTAGATTGTATTTACATGTTATGATGAAATGCGCATATGTACACAATGTTATTATTGATCATGCATCGCATAAGGGTTTGAGATTATGGACTAACACCACTGCTCTACCAAGGGTGGACCCATACACCTTGGCTTGGTAAAGAGGCTGTAAAAATGGGGAACAATAGTTGGGTGCGGTCGATTCAAAACGAAATGATATGGAAATGACATTTTACATATTGCATTCATGCACGAAATATGTTTTGTACCCTTACTTAGATGATTCATCATTTAACTTGAGTTATGCCCCTGAAACATTCAGCGTTCCAGGTGAGACTTGCAACTTAGGCAAGGAGGTGATTAAGATATGACGACACGAGGTGACGTGTCTGATGGATTCAACATATGGTTTTGGTATTTTATTTGTTCATGAAGATCCAAATATGTTTCAGTTGAGTTGAGAAATGTCAATGTATGTTTAAGGTATCATTTGATTACTCCTGAGGTGTTTAGTTGTTACCTTGGGAATCGAGTCTCCATGTATTAAGGTTGTTATAGATATGATGTTAAACTATGGTACAGATTCTTGTATTATGATTAAAGTGAATGTATCATATCAGGCTTCAATTATCGCTTCCGCATTTGTAATGATATGTTGGGGGTTTCTTTTTAAAATACGGTATTTGAGATTTAAGAAATGTATGAAGGAAAGAGAATGTGTATTTATATGATGGGCCCCAATATAGGGACACCTTCTGGAAGGACAGGGCATTACATGTTTATAGTGCTAAAACTGATGAAACTTCGCTGTGGCATAGATGTTTTGGGCATTATAATTTGAAGTCTTTAAAGTTTATGGAGGAGAATGATTTTGTGAGGGATATGTCTGCAGTTACTATAAGTGATGAGATCTGTGAATCTTATCAAAATGGTAAGATGACTAGAAAAGCCTTTCCTCTCAACAAGGCTTGGCGGACAACAAACAAACTTGAGCTAGTGCATATTGATATTTGTGGTCCAGCAAGCATTCCGTTTTTCAATGGGAGTAAGTTTTTTATCTTGTTCATTGATGATCTTACAAGAATGGTGTGGGTTTATTTTATGGCTAACAAGTATGAAGTTTTCTCTATTTTAAAAAAAATTCAAAGTTTTTGTTGAAAAGTAGAGTAACTATAACATCAAGTCCTTGAGATCCAATAATGGCATGGAATACAAGTCTAGTGAATTTCAAAATTTTTGTGAAGCTCCAGGCATCAATCATCAATTAATAGTAGCCTATACTTCATAGCATAATGGGGTGTTAGAACGGAAAAATCGAACTGTGGTGGACATGGTTAGGTGGTTAAGAAGAATTTGCCTAAAATTTTTTGAGTTGAAGCTATTAATACCGTAATACCACAAGAGCCCAGAGAATGGTAATATATATCGAGGATAAGTAAGGAGGAAAACAATACCAGCTGGATACCTTTTGATCTGAACGTAGGCAAAAAACTCCCTGGTTAAACGTGCTTGAGTTGGGAAAGCTCAATGATGGGTGACCCCTAGGAAGTCCGCATAGGCTCATAGGGTAAGTTGTTCTGGTCCTTCCTATCGTTCTATGCAGGATGTTATAACATGGTTTGTAGAGGGGATAACACCATATGAAGCATGGTTTTGCTCAAAGCCATCTGTTCAACATTTCAAGATCTTTGGTTCGATCTGCTATGTACATGTCTTAGCTATGCGAAGAAGTAAATTAGATGAAAAGGTTGAACTGGGTATTTTTTTTGGGTTATGCAGCACAATGTAAAGGATACCGAATTTACAATTTGGAGAAGTAGAAAATCTTAATTTCTAGAGATGTTGAAGTTGATGAATATGCTTTTTGGAATAGGGATAAAAATACAGTGGAGAAATAAACTATATATTTTTTTTCCTCAAAATTCCAACTCAAGAGGAGCACCTCATTCCAAATCTTTTGCTGCAAATGACAATGGTGTGGATGCTGAAGGGGATGACGATTTAGACTTGGATTCACCACCTCTAAAGACTAAATCTCTTTATGAGATTCATGAAAGTTGTAATATAGCTGCTTCAAAACCAGTTGATTTTCTTGAAGCTTCCAAACATGAAGAATGGAAAAAAGCAATGGTAGAGGAGATTGCCATGATTGAAAAGAATAAAACTTGGGAGCTCACCAGCAAACCAAGGGGAAAGACTGTGATTGGTGTCAAATGGGTCTTTAGAACAAAGTTGAATCCTAATGGTTCTATTTTCAAGTACAAAGCCAGGCTAGTGGTGAAAGGGTATGCACAAATGGTTGGAGTGGATTATGGCGCAACATTTGCACCAATGACCAGGCATGATACCATCAGATTATTTCTTGCCCTTGCTGCAAAAAATGGTTGGAATGTGTATCACTTGGATGTTAAGTCTACTTTTTTAAATGGCATTCTTGAGGAAGAGATTTATGTGCATCAGCCTCAAGGATTTGAAATCATAGGTCATGAAGACAAAGTTTATAGATTAAAGAAGACATTGTATGGTCTGAAACAGGCCCCTTGGGCTTAATATTCAAGAATTTACTCACTTGATCCGTCAAGGATTTAAGAGTGAAAATGACGCTACTTTATATGTCAGAGATTGGGAAGGTGGTGACCGATTGATTGTATCTTTGTATGTGAATGATAAGTTGGTAACAGGAAGTGATTTTCAGCAGTTGAAAAAATTTAAGAAAGAAATGCAACAAGAGTTTGAGATGTCTTACTTAGGGTTAATGAATTACTTCTTGGGAATAGAGGTTTATCAAATGGAAAGAGCCATTATTCTTACTCAAAAGGAAATATGCCTGGGATGTGCTTAAAAAATTTAAGATGGAGCAAAGTAAATCAGTTGTGACGCCATTTGTTCAAAATAAAAAATTTAGTTTAGATGATGGAGAGAACAAAGTGATTGCTACTGGTTTTAGAAGTTTGGTTGGTAGTTTGTTGTATTGACAGCTACAAGTCCTGATCTTATGTTCCTAGCTAGTTTGTTATCTAGGTTTATGCATACACCATGTCAAGCTCATTTGAATGTTGCAAGAAAGGTGTTGAGATACATTAAAGGTACAACTGATTTTGGTGTATGGTATGAGAAGGAAACTGGTGGCAATTTACAGGGATATGTTGATAGTGATTGGGCTAGGAGTATGGAAGATTGCAAAAGCACCTTAGGCTATGTTTTCTCATTTGGCTCAAGCCTTTTTTTCATGGAACTCTAAGAAGCAGAAGGTGGTAGCTTAGTTAATTGTTGAGGCTGAGTATATTTTTGCTGCTAGTACTGTTAACCAAGCCATCTGGCTTAGAAAGTTATTGATTGATTTGGGAGAAGAGCAGGATGGATCTACTATCATTTTGTGCGATAAAAAATCTACCATTGCTATTGCCAATAATCCTATGCAACATGGTAAGACCAAGCATATTAAAGTCAAATTTCATGTCATAAGAGAGGCAGAGAAGAATTAAGAAGTTAAGTTGTCGCATTGCAAATCTGAAGTACAGGTTATAGATATGCTCACCAAGGCACTTTCCAAAAACAAGTTTGAAGAGCTCAGAAACAAACTTGTGATATCAAAGAAAAGTCTCAAGGAGAAGTGTTGATGTTTTGAGACTTTCTGCAGAGAGGACCAGCTGTTATTCTCCACAAAGAATCAATTATCATTTTATGTTTTTAATATTTTTTATGTTTTTACTTAGTCAATTTAGTTATTGTGTAGTTACTTGATTTTAGGATTGTAGTTAAGGTCATGGTAGGTAGTTAAAAATAGTGGAGATAGTTATTTCACACTTTCTCTCATGTAATCAATAGTATATAAGTTTCTTATGTAATCAATAAATTGTTGTCCTCCCGTTCAATTTTTTTTTTTTTTTGTGCTGCAGTTTTTTCACGGAGGCAAACAAGAATTGAATACCAAGATAATTTACTAGATATAATGAAAGCAATTGAAGAATTAATTCTAGAAGGAGACAAAAAGGAAATAAAAAACATAGATAATGAAATTTACTGTCTTGGCAACAAAGTTAAATCAGAAAATTCATTTTTCCATGGATTCCCAAGACAATTTGAAGACCTCCCAAGCACACAGAAACTTGGGTTGGATGACCAAAAAGGTCGTAGATAAATCCTGAAATCCAGTTTAGTTTCATACAGATTGGGTGAAGACGCCGGGGAAGGAGTAATATCTAAAAATCTGGCGGTGTCAAACTACAAAAGGAAAATTAAAGAAAAAAAGGCTCAAGCAAAATTTACCCAGCGGGACCTCAATGATACCACAGAACAGTACTAACCATAGAGCAGATTTGGTGATTCTTTGTGGACTAATCCTTCATCAGCTCATATAACCTATTGGGATAATCATTGATGTAAAACAGATTGAATATACATTTTTTTTTTTATCTAATATTGCCAGCTGAATCTATTGGAACCATAGTGACTAATACGTTTGTGGAACTAATATGGTCCCCTATTTTCCTTTCCATTTATGCATAGATTGCAGACAGTTTAAAAACATGCCCACAACTAATTCACATGGTTTGCTGCTCATACACACAAAAAGCTGCATCAAATGGTGTTTCTGACTAGTCCATATTGCTCTAAAATTTGCACTCTTGTTTGACTTCGTCAAGTGTTCTTGATGATGAAGCGGTAGCCAATCACCCTCTTCCTGCCTCTTCTTGTGCACCTGCAATGGAGACGGAGACTTGCTCCCCCAATCAGTCTCCGACGATCAAGTCAGACCTCTTCAACTAAAAAACTAGTATAATTCCTATGCCGTCTTTAAAAGTAGAAAAAACTCTCCCTTTTTCTTACCTTCTCCTCTCCTCTTATTCTTCTTCCGAGATAGAGATCCTGGAGAGATCTTCGGGATCTCCCCTCCGCTCTTCTCGGAATCTTACCGATAAGGATTCCACAGTTGCACCCGTCTTCGAAGAGTTTGGGATAACTCCTTCCCCCGCAAACTTCGGCGAGATGATCGGTCCCTAAGAACTCAGAGATTTTATTACTGTGTGCCCAGCCAACTGGCGTGGTGATGCTTATCCGTCACGCGTCTTCTAGACCCAAGCAAGATAATCATAGGCAAAGCTCCCTATTAAGAAACATGTGTCACGATTACTATTAGATGCTTGTTCGGGGTATTGGCATAATTATGGACCCGAGGGCATTCTCCTCATCAGTTCTGAAACCACATATTCTTTTGGAAAGATGGAGAAAATAATATCCACCATTCTGGTTTCTTTCAATGCATATGGAGTTCTGTGATTCATATGAGCTGACAGAAGAACATATTGGGAATGAGGTTTCCTAACGACTTTGCATCCTTGGAAGACAAAACCACGTCTAATCCTTAGTATATATGAAATGGATAACTCACATGTAAATTTTTATTTACAACAGAACCAATCACATTCCCCCCTAAATGGTCCCTAGTGACCCACCAAATGGTGTTGCAACCCATTTATCCTAACAAAACTAAAGCAAGAACTTTATGACGGTATCTGGTATTCCCTCATAAAAGCCATTTTCTATATCATTCATATCATTGCACCTCTAGCTTTCAGTCACTTGACATTCATATTTCCTCTTATTTGTATTCTAGGTCTCCAATTTCTAAATATAACAGCGTGATCAGCTCCAGAAAACTCATCAAAATGGTAAGGAAGTGGTAGAAGTTTGCTGCCGTGAAGAGAGTTTCATTTCCAAGAAAGAACGGAGAAGTGAATGCAGGTAGCTGCGGTACTTCATCAGTGGCTGATAAGGATATTTTGTTATCTACACAGCTGATCAGAAGCGCTTCATGATTCCCCTAGTTTATCTCAACAATGAGATCCTGAGAGAGCTCTTCAAGTTGTCCGAAGAGGAGTTCGGGCTTCCAAGCAGTGGGCCAATCACATTGCAGTGTGATTCAATTTTCTTGGACTACATGTTGTCATTGATTCAGCATGGTGTAGCTAAAGATCTAGAGAAAGTTTTGCTCATGTCAGTTGCTGCTAGTTTCTGCTCATCTTCATTATCATCTTTCCACCAAGGAAAGATAAATCAGCAATTACCTGTATACTGAAATTAACCTTACTTCAGCCTTGTAAATGATCAGTGAGGTTTTTGCTTATTGCATATTATCAAAAATTCAAAGGTTCAGTTTTATATCCGAATTTGTTTTTTTTTGGGACAGGTGAATTCAAGTTTATGCCTTTGGACATTAAACTAATGATTAACTACTATTGTAGTATGATCCTGTGAATGACAGTCTCTTTTCTGACAATAGCAATTCTTACTCTCAATATGGTCAGCAAAGCTTAGTGTTGACTCAGTTAACTCAAGATGTAGAATTAGTCAAATAGTTAGGATTAGTTGCTAATCTTCAGGAAGTTAGCTAGCATAACGTTAGCAAGTTAGTTTGGCTATTATCAAGCCTATTTCTAGCATTTTAGTTAACAGCTTCCTGTATAAATAAGTCATATCTATGTTCAAATAATATATTAGCTACCATCCAAACATTCTTACATAAAATTACACCCACAAAATTGGTATCAAAGCTTCATTGTCCTGCGAGATCTGTGTAAGTTAAAACACCAAATACACCACCAAACACAAAACACCAAAAACTAGAATCTATAATCAAGTGCGGATGGAGTCTGAAACACCTTTTACAGCTATTGCACCACTAGTTTTTGATGGTACGAATTACCAGATGTGGGTTATTAAGATGGAAGCCTATCTTGAAGCCAATGATCTATGGGAAGCTGTGGAAGTAGACTATGCAATACTTGCACTGCCAGAAAATCCAACTCTGGCACAGATGAAGAATCATAAAGAAAAGAAGCTAAGGAAATCTAAAGCCAGGTCAGTCCTGTTCATAGCTATTTCTACCATCATTTTCAACAGAATAATGACATTGAAGATAGTAAAAGCAATCTAGGATTTCCTAAAAGAAGAGTATGAAGGAAGTGAGAAGATTAAAGGCATGCAAGTCCTGAATCTAGTTCGAGAATTTAAGATGCAAAGGATAAAGAAGACAGAAACCATTAAGGATTATGCAGACAAGCTAGTTGGTATTGCCAACAAGGTTAGACTCCTTAGTACTTATACTGACTTTCCTGATTCAAGAATTATTCAGAAAATTCTTGTAACACTTCTTGAAAAATTTGAGGCTACTATAACTTCTCTGCAAAACTCAAAGGATCTGTCAAGCATCAAATTGGCAAAATTATTAAGTGCACTTCAAGCTTAGGAACATAGAAGATTCATGAGGCAAGAAGGCACTGTTGAAGGCGCTTTGTTGGTCAAAACTCACAACGGTCATGGAGATAAAAACAAGAAGAACAAGAACCACAAGAAGGGAGGAAAATCTTCAGGCTTCAACAACAAAAGTGGCAGCAGCAAAACACCTGCAGATTTTCCTCCATGTTCTTATTGCAAAAAGATCAATCATTCACAAAACAAATGTTGGTGGAGACTAGAAGCAAACTGCAACAAATGTGGTCAGTCAGGACATTTGGATAAGGTTTGTAAGCAAAAGCAAGGGGAGGCAAAGGCTACCATTGGACAGCCTAAGGAAGAGCAATTGTTTGTAGTATCATACTTTGCTATTTCAAGCTCCACAGAAAGCTGGCTAATAGACAGTGCATGTACCAATCATATGACCTATGATCAAGGTCTGTTCAAAGACCTTGACACAACCTACATCTCAAAGGTTAGAATTGGCAATGGAACATGTATTTCTATCAAAGGCAAAGGGACAGTTGCAATTGAAGAGTACTCAGGTTTGATACTCATCTCTGATATCCTGTTTGTTTCTGAAATTGATCAAAATCTCTTAAGTGTTGGTCATTTGATGGAGAAAGGTTACAAGCTTTCATTTGAAGACAAAGCCTGCATGATCAGAGATGTAATAGGTAAAGAACTGTTCAAGATTCGGATGAGAGAAAGAAGTTTTGTTTTGAATTTTGAAGAAGAGCAGGCTGCAATGCACAAAGAAGAAAGTGGCTCGATGCTCTGGCATAAGAGATTGGGGCATTTCCGTTCCAAAGCCTTGATCCATATGAAGAAAAACAAGCTTTGCAGATGAGCTGCCTGATATTGAAGAAGATTTACCAGCATGTGTTGCCTGCCAATATGGCAAGCAAACAAGGCTGCCCTTCCACAAGAACAAAGCATGGAGAGCAACACACAAGCTGCAATTGGTGCACATAGATGTGGGAGGACCTCAGAAAACACCATCCTTGAATGGTAGTAAGTACTATATTCCTTTCATTGATGATCATACAAAAATGTGTTGGATTTATTTTATGCAATACAAATCTGAGGTTATTGATATCTTCTACAAGTTTAAAGCTTGCATAGAAACTCAAAGTGGAAGGAAAATGCAGATGTTAAGATCTGATAATGGAACCGAATACACATCTCAAATGTTCAACAAGTTTTGTGAAGATGCAGGGATTGAACATCAATTGACAGCACCTTACATTCCACAACAAAATTGAGTTGTGGAGCGGAAAAACAAAACAATAATGAAGATGGCTCGATGTTTGTTACATGACAAGGGTCTACCTAAGATGTTTTGGGCCGAGGCAGCAAGTACAGCTATGTTTCTACTGAATAGACTGCCATCAAAGGCTCTTCCAAGAAAAACACCATTTGAAACATGGTATGGATTCAAACCAAAGCTGCAGAACTTTAAATATTTGGTTGCTTGTGTTTTTCTTACATCCCTCAGATTAAGAGAAAGAAGCTAGATAAAAAGGCTGAACCAGGAATCTTTGCGGGCTATAGCTCAACATCAAAGGCTTACAGGATTTACTTACCATAAAGAAATAAAGTTATTATAAGCAGGGATATGAAGTTCTTTGAGTCAGATAAATGGAATTGGGAAAGCAAAGTGCAACTTGAGTCTTAGGAAGAGAATGAAGATATAGATAATTATCCTGTTAGAGGAACCAGTTCACTTTCTGACATCTATGCAAGGTGCAATGTAGCCTTGATAGAGCCTTCAGGATATGAAAAAGCTGCAGCAGACCAAAAGTGGTTACATGCCATGGAGGAGGAGCTCAACATGATTGAGAAAAAACAGACATGGGAGCTGGTGGACAAACTAGAAAATAAGAAGCCTATAGGAGTCAAGTGGGTTTATAGAACCAAACTCAATCCAGATGGATCTGTAAACAAGTATAAGGCAAGGCTGGTTGTTAAGAGGTATGCTCAAATTTTTGGAGTTAATTTCTCTGAAACATTTACTCCTGTTGCTAGGTTGGATACTATAAGGCTGCTTCTAGCGCTTGTTGCACACAAGGGCTGGATTGTCTACCAAATGGATGTCAAGTCAGCCTTTTTAAATGGATTCTTGGAGGAGGAAATTTATATGGAGCAACCAGAAGGTTTTTTGGTTCAAGGGCAAGAAAACAAGGTGTATCGACTAAGAAAAGCCTTGTATGGTTTAAAACAGGCTCCAAGATCATGGTACAACAGAATGGATGCACATCTGATGAACTTAGGCTTTGAAAAAAGTTTAAGTGAATTCACTTTATATGTTAAGAGGACTAATCAGGATATTTTAGTTGTGTCTCTCTATGTTGATGATTTACTTGTCACAGAGAGTAGTAAGCAACTGATTGACAGGTTTAATGAAGAAATGAAGAGAGCTTTTGAGATGACAGATCTTGGAAGAATGTCTTTTTTCCTTGGGATGCAAGTACAGCAGAACCAGAATGCAATCTTTGTGACTCAATCAAAGTATGCAAAGGAAATTCTCAAAAAATTCAAAATAGAGGACTGCAAGCCAACCAGTACCCCCAATGAATCAAAAAAAAGAAGTTCAACAAAGAAGATAGAGATGGAAAAGTTGATGAAGGGCTGTACAGAAGCTTAATTGGCTGCCTAATGTATCTCATTGCTACAAGGTCGGATATTGTGTATATTGTAGGTCTTTTATCAAGATACATGCATTGTGCAAGTGAGATTCATTTTCAAGCAGCAAAAAGGATACTCAGATATGTCAAAGGCATAGTTGATTTTGGAATAAGATTTCAGCATGTGGATAAATTCAATCTTTAAGGCTATTTAGATAGCGACTGGACTGGATGTGCTGATGATATGAAAAGTACTTTAGGCTATTGCTTTAGCTTTGGATCTAGGATTTTTTCATGGTGTTCAAGGAAACAAGAAATCATAGCTCAATCCACAGCTGAGGCAGAGTATGTAGCTGCTGTTTTAGCAGCAAATCAGGCCCTTTGGCTTAGAAAACTCATGACTGATTTGCAGATGGAGAAAAAGAGAAGTACAACTATCTTTGTGGACAATCAAGCTACAATCTCTATCGCAAGCAACCCGGTGTTTCATGGC
The DNA here is from genome assembly GCA_036245055.1 of Diospyros kaki. Classification (NCBI taxonomy): domain Eukaryota; kingdom Viridiplantae; phylum Streptophyta; class Magnoliopsida; order Ericales; family Ebenaceae; genus Diospyros; species Diospyros kaki. The sequence continues at coordinate 30,400,973 of BSEG01000012.1, forward strand.
AGAACAAAACACTTCAAGATAAAGCTTTACTTTCTAAGGGAGGTGAAAGTAAAGCAAGATCGCTACGAGCAAGTAACGTAGTTCAAAAATTTTGAATCTTACCCCGATCCCGTCAATTGGATCAACGTCGAAATTAAATCATTCACATACAAATAAAATAAATCTAACTTTTAGATTTTTGAGTCGTTCACGGATTCGAGCCGTCCAAGAGTCCGGTCTCTAACTCGTGATATGCGACACTCATCTGTTGGCAAGGAGATCAGAATATGAGTGCTATTGGCGGCTTGTGTATGGATGGAAAAGAACGCCTACATTTCAAATTGATGCCAAAAAGAAACGAGAAAGAGTGAACGACAATTGTTTTTCAACTCTTGAAAAATTATATAAAAAATTCACTAATTTGGGCAACCCATAAAGGGGTATTTATAGAGCTACATCATAGGGTTTCTTAAACCCTAATGGATTGGGCTAACCAATTAATCCTAGTTCAACTAGAATCTTAAATGGGTTTATTCTAGTCCAACTAGAAATATAATTAGTGGCCCAAATCCATTTATAAAATATTTAATCCAAATCTAATTCAAGCTCAAATATTTATTATTTAATATTTGGTCCAAATCTAATTTAGCCCAAATTTAATATTTGGCCCAAATCTAATTTAGCCCAAATATAATATTTAATTTAATATTTGGTCCAAATGCTTTATTTAGTCCAAATATTAATTTAAGCCCAAATATATTTTATTTCCTATTTGCCACTCCAACAAATAGAAAATCATTAAATTAGAAACTCCTTCCTAATTTAATCAATTGTCATTTTAGGAAACTCTTTTCTTTATGACGACCCCTCGTCACATCGACGTTATTACGTCTCTTTGTTCTTTTTTCGTGAAAACCTACGACGACATAACTTTTTGCCTAAGTGTCCCACTTAACCATACGTCCGCTCTCATAGTTTAAGCCAGTGACCGTACCTATTGCGTATGACTCATTAGGCTTCCGAATATGTTGGCAATGTGTTGGTATGAACACATAAGACAAGATTAGTCTCTAGCAAGACGTCATGCCTACCAATTATTCAGAAGGATTCATAATCCGCAAATAACATTTCACAAGCACGGTTACCATGTAATTCGATTCTCTTGTCAATGTATCTTATGTGATCTCAAGTCTGGCAATGTGTTGCTTGATTATGATGACATGAGTTTTTCTTCGGTCATTCGCATATCTTCACTTAATAGAAAGTAAATCAATAACTCCTTATTGATCTCTTTCACCATAACAATGGATTTAAAGTGAATATCCACCAAAAGCACCTTAGATACATCATCCTCTATCAAGGGATAGACGAGTCTCATCTTGGTTATGCACCCATCTCCATAAACCTCATGATATGGCCAACGATCGCCCACATGCAACCTTTGTCTAGACCCATCGAAACGATGTCAAAGCATACCGGTCTTCTTATGAGATGACCGTGACAACCTCAGGTCTAAGAATTAGTTACACCCATCTCGTATGAGAATTCCATTAACATATAACCAAAATGAATTCTCATGGCTAGTCATGTCCAGTGACACGTTCTCCAACATTGGTCACTTATGTACTTGTCTAGGCATCCCCATGCCTATGGGTGTGAGACCCTCATTGCTATCACATAACAAAAACATAGCACATACAATCTTACCGCAATTGTTAATGTCCATTCTTGACATTGCTACAACTTGGGACGTTTAATGATGTCTAGAAACTATGATGCATCATTTCACATCTTTACAGATTAACCACAGTATACATCATATAGACTTCTATCTAGTTTCATTTGGTTATTACAATAATAACAAGAAATTAATAGAATGACTTCTTGTGAATTTAAACAACTCCTTATTCAAATAATAAACATGATTACAATTGTCAGTGTACAACATGCCTAATTTGATTGGGTCTAGAGTACCTACACTAACAGGAGGTACAGAAACAAAGAGAGGTGCAGTTGGTTTATTGCTTTATTGCAAAACTGAGGATCAAAGTGCTGATGTTCTAACAAAAGCACTTCCTACAACAAGATTTGAGTTTCTTCGAAAGAAACTTGGTGTATGCAGCATTAGAGTTAAGGAGGAGACTGTTGACTCAGTTAACTCAAGATGCTGAATTAGTCAAACAGTTAGGATTAGTTACTGATCTTTAGGAAGTTAGCTAGCATAATGTTAGGAAGTTAGTTTGGCTGTTATCAAGCCTATTTTCTAGCTTATTAGTTAATAGCTTCCTTTATAAATAAGTTATATCTATGTTCAAATAATATATTAGCTACCATCCAAACATTCTTACGTAAAATTACACCACACCTAGGTTTCAGCTATATAAGTAGATAGACTTCTATTGTGAGACTAAATCCATTATTAACTTATGTCCTAAAACTCTACAAGTTGGTTGTTCAAAGGCAATCACGTGAATCCAAAACCAAGTTACACCTCAAAAATCCCACAAAAAGTTCTAATGGCTTCTTAATATGGTGCTAGGTGTCATAGGCTGAGCGCTTACCAACCAACTCATGAAGCAATTCTTATAGCACTAGGTGTCGGCGGCTAGATAACTTACCCTCCAACTCACAAGCATTGAGACAATATCCACATGGATTGGAGAAGCACATGAATCCCAGTGGAAATTGGCAATGTTTTGCAGTTCACTCATCTTAGTAATCTTCCTTTCAAGAAAAGAAAAGAAAAAAAGGTGATGGGCAGTGGCTGTGCAGGTCCATATTTTTCTGGACACTAACGTGCTGATTTGATGATACAAGTACATATGATAACAGAATTATCTGATATGTCCTATCTTTACCAGAAAGAATCAAGCATTAATTGTCAGATAATTTCATTAAGATACAGTTAAATACTACATTTACAAAAAGTGATAAATCATGCCATAATGTGATGTAAAGAGTTATTTCTTTTGGTAAATCAGAGTAATAGAAAGATATCACATAGCTAAAATAAAGTTGATAAAATAGGAACTGAACATCAAGATTTACATGGTTCACCTAATATAGGCTATGTTCACGGACAAATGAAAAAGGGATCACACTAAAAGGAATAGAATAAATACAACTACTCTCTAATTGCTAGGAGAGAACAATTATCACTCTCTCTATCAATAAGAATAAAACACCTTACAATTTCTCTCTAAGCACTAAGAAGTGAAGCTATAGAGGAGGAGAAGAAATGTGATGGAATGATAAAACCATCCTCCAAGGATGAACTATGGCCACAAATTTTGTGTGGCTAGAAATTGGGCAATTTCTAACCATTCATTTAGCTGGCCACCATTTAGTCACTTGTCAACATCTCTCCCACTTGTATCATGACCCAACAATTTCATGGAGTTCAAACACAAAAGTTCACTATTCTCACCCTAGTCATATCATCTTAACATAAAAGGCAAACCATATGGAACCAACATACTGAATCAAACAAGGTACATGGTAAGAGAACAGTTGCATGAAAATTATAACATTTCTTAGTATGCAGAGAGTGGTAGTTCAAGAGAATGAACCCGATTTGTCTGCAATCCACTCCATAGTGCAGGATATAGTCACTTTTCTCATAGGACACCAGCTTTCTGGGCCCAATATGTTGTCAAACCACTTAACACATCAAATGTGAGCTTTGTTGCACCTTCATGTCCTGATTAATACATAGCCGGGCATGCCTGCCACTCATATCGTCCTTCTCATCCATTTGCCACATGGATTTGCTTCCCATAGAATTCCAAAGCTAGATGTATTTAAGGCAGGGTCACCGACTTTTTTGAGTATATTTAAGTAGGGCTCCTTCTTTATTTCCTATCAAGCAGAGGTACAGCTTTTTCAGTCTTCCAAGTGCCAAATCTCCCTTTCTCTCTTTCCAACAAATTCCACCCTTTGTAGACTCCTAGAAAAACAAGCATGATCAGCTCTAAGAAGCTCGTAAAAATGGCAAGGAAGTGGCAGAAGCTGGCTGCTATCTCTCCGAAAAGAATCACTTCCCCGATAACCAAAGAGGCTGTTGCTGCAGCCCATTGCAGCCCATCAACAGTTGATAAGGGTCACTTTGTAGTGTACTCTGCTGATGGGACACGCTTTGTAATTCCCTTGGCTTATCTGAACAAGGAAGTAGTCAGAGAGCTCCTAAAAATGCCAGAGGAAGAGTATGGACTGCCAAGCCATGGCCCTATCACATTGCCTTTTGATGCAATAGTTTTTGAATATGCACTCTCTTTGATAACAAGGAATGCATCCGAGGAGCTGCAGGGGGCACTGCTATTGTCCATCACTAGTGGTCGATGCCTATCATTCCAGAACCACCAACAAGGACAAAGCAATCAGCAATTAGTAGTGTGCAGTCTCTGATCTGATTACACTCCAGTTTTGTAAATGATACGCATTGCAGTTAGATCAATATAATTAATGGAATCTCCAAATAGATTTTGCTCATGTTTGTTCTTGTTCCATCGCAAATGATACTTTGATATGAAATCAAGGTAACTACTAGTGTCTAAAAGAATAAAAGAAACGTTCTTGGTACAGAAGGTATCTGTAATTTCAGTAAGTTTAGAGACTTTCTCCATCATTTTAGTTATGTGGGTTCCCCATGTCAAATTAAATGAAATTAATTTCCAGAACAGGTCTCTGAAAATTGATGAAGTTCCTCCTCTAGGAAATCCTGTGTACCAGAATTCTTTGTTGAATCTGGAACAAACAGCTGTCAAGGAATGTAAAACACAGTTAATTGATGATTGATTTCAGAAAATGCAGTTAGCATCTACACAATTGAAAAAATGAGATATGTCGAATTCAGTAACTCCAGAGCCTTTCTCCATATATAAATAGACCAAAGTTCCCCATTGTCGAATTAAGTGAAATTAATTTCCAGAGTAGATCTATGAAAATTGATGTAGTTCTTCCTTTAGCAAATACTGCGTATCAGAATTCTTGTTGAATCTGGAAGAAATGTTGCAGCCACTCTTCCATGCCATCTTTTCTCTTTTTTGTTGACAGGAGACACCAAAGAATACCACAATTTTAATGTAGCACTAATGCGAGAGAGTAGTACTAATCTTTTTATTTCTGTTGCGGAAAATTGACAACGATCCAACACATACATACACTTTGAATCACTGAAAATAAAATTTTCTTTTCGACAAAGACTAAAAAACGGAAACCATACATTCAACACAACAGAATAAATAGAGAATGAAAAACGGAATGAACACGAGGGATTTACCGTGGTTCACCCAAAAGGGCTACGTCCACGTTGAGCTCCAGTAATGGAGAGCTCACTGCACTATCGGAGTTAAAATAGGGTTTACAAAACACACCAAATACAAAGCCTCACGATCGCTCATATATACAGAGACAGGGTATACATCAAAGTGCCTCTAAATCATAACAAACAAGGATCAGAGGCTTACCCTTTGAAAGACCAGAGAGAGAGCCACACAAAGAGCCGAAGATGGTCTGAATCACGAAATGAGAAAGACCCCCTTCGGCGAGCTCAAACGACAAATCCTTTCTCTCTCTCGACTGTCACTTACAAATCCCGATGAACAGTAAATAAATAGGAGTCACACGATGCAATTGAAGGGCTCGGATTAATGCAGATAAAAGGCAGCATCGATGGACAGGATTGCACCAGGACAAAGCACGATGGAGATGATGGGCGTCTGGGCGGTTGCCAAAGCTGCCCTTCAGTGCCACGTGGCACTGGTTGCAGCTTTGGCCATCCTGCCCGAGATTGATTTAAAGAAACGGCGTCGTTGGATGCTTCAGTACCAACAATCTCCACCTTGAAGCATCAGCGAAGCAGGACCCCAAAACTGACCCCAATATGTGCAGTAAACTTCTATCCATACCTTCATTGCTCTGGTTGGTTTTGGAATTAACCGACCTCAACATGCAGCAAACCCAAGCAATGCTTGAACTTAGCTGCAGTTACTACCTTTGTCCCAACATCGGCTGGATTGTCCTCTGTAGATATTTTGTGGATTTCAATAATTCCATTACTTACCAGATTCCTCACAAAATGAAACTTTACATCAACATGTTTAGTCCTTTCATGATAAACAGGATTTTTACATAAATGAATTGCACTTTGGCTGTCAGAATATACCTTGACCTTACCTTGTAGGAGACTGATCTCCTTAAGGAGACCTTGAAGCCAGATAGCTTCCTTGAATGCATCAGTAACCGCTACATATTCTGCTTCAGTAGAAGACAGAGCAACCAACGGTTGTAACTGGGATTTCCAGCTAAAACAATTGCCACCCAATGTGAAGAAATAAGCTGTGGTGGACTTACGAGAGTCTCTATCTCCTGCAAAGTCTGAGTCTACATAGCCTACTAGGTCTAGATTGTCATTTCTTCTCTCAAAATTTAAGCCAACATGTAATGAACCATTGATGTATTTTAATACATGTTTTAAAGCTTCCCAATGTGTTTTTCCTGGATTGGACATAAACCTACTTAATAGGGATACTGCATATGCTAGGTCTGGCCTAGTGCTTATCATTGAATACATTATGGTCCCTATTACATTTGCATATGGTATTTCTTCCATTTTTAGAGATTCTGATTCAGATGATGGACATTGAATTTTAGACAATATGAAATGTCCAGCTAATGGAACACTAACCGTTTTACACTCAGCCATACCAAATTTTTTAACTGTTTTAAGAAGGTAATCATGCTGGTGTATTTTTAGTTTTCTTTTGACTCTATCTCTTTCTACTATCATCCCTAAAATTTTCTTAGCTGGTCCTAAGTCTTTCATGTCAAAGTTAGTATTTAACAGAGACTTTAATTCACAGATTTTTGACTTGGATTTGCTAATAATCAGAATATCATCAACATACAATAAGAGATAAACAGGGACATCTGATAAAATGTAGTAAAAACAACTATCATACTTACTTCGATTAAAACCAATTTCGGCAGCAAAGTTATCAAACTTTTTATACCATTGCCTAGGTGATTGTTTTAATCCATACAAAGATTTTTTAAGTAAGCAGACATGATCAGGATGATTTCCATCAATATATCCAGCAGGTTGTTCCATGTAAATTATCTCATCTATGTCTCCATGCAAAAAGGCAGTTTTGACATCCATTTGTTCAAGTTCAAGGTCAAATTGCACTACAACAGCAAGCATCATACGTATGGTTTTGAATTTGACTACTGGTGAAAAAATTTCAGTGTAGTCTATTCCTTCTCTTTGAGAAAATCCCTTAGCTACAAGTCTTGCTTTAAATCTTAGAGGGTCAGATGAAGACATCCCTTCTTTAAGTTTAAACAACCATTTACATTTAATTAACTTCTGCTTATCAGGTCTTGGAACTAGCTTCCAGGTCTCATTAACCTTTAGAGAGGTCATTTCATCATCCATAGCCTGTTTCCACTTAATGCTATTATGAGAGCTAACAGCCTCTTCATAGCTGGTGGGTTCACCGCTTCTCATATCCATTCTGGCAACTAATGCACTGAATACTAGATCTGAGTATGCGTACCTAGCAGGAGGTCTGACTGACCTCCTTACTCTGTCTCTTGTAAGTTGATAATTGCTTAGGTTTTCTTGAGGAGAGTCATACTCCTCCACTTCTGGGTTATCATCTTGAGCCTCATGATCACTTTCATGATTAGAGGTTTCTTCTTGTTCTAAGGATATATCAGGAGTGTGAGGATCATTTGGGATTGAATTAATGGTAAAGTCATGTGGCTCCACCTCAATTTGGGTTTTCCCACCTAATATAATCTCACTAGGGTCATTAGGTGCCGAGCTGTCTTCATTATTATCTGATTTACATGGAAAATTAGATTCATTAAATTTTACATCTCGGCTAATAATGATTTTAACTCCACCTGAAGTTCTGTCCCATAATCTATAACCCTTGGTTCCCTCTTGGTAACCTACAAATATACATTTAACAGCCCTAGGTTCTAACTTTCCCACAGATTGATGGGCATAAGCCTCACAACCAAATACTCTCAGATAGTCTAGGTTCAGCTTCCTTCCAGTCCATTTCTCTTCAGGACACTTGAAATTTATAACTGTAGATGGACTCCTATTCACTAGGTGTGCTGCTGTAGATAGGGCTTCCCCCCAAAAAGTTTTTGGCATTCCAGCAGTAAACAATAGACACCTCACATTTTCTAGGAGTGTTCTATTCATCCTCTCAGCAACCCCATTTTGCTGAGGGGTATTCCTTACTGTTCTATGCCTAAGAATACCATGAGTTTTACACAATTCATCAAAATCTCTATTACAAAATTCCAATCCATTATCAGTTCTAAGAGTTTTGATCTTCCTATCAGTTTGATTTTCAACCAAAATTTTTCATGACCTAAATTTCTCTAGAGTTTGTTCTTTAGATTTCATTAGGAATATCCAAACCTTTCTAGAAAAATCATCAATTATGGATAAGAAGTACCTGTTACCACCATGTGAAGGGACTTGGGAGGGACCCCAAAAATCTGCGTGCAGGTACTCTAGACATACCCTCACCAGGTGAGTTCCTTTTGGGAAACTCAGCCTGTGTTGCTTGCCTAGAGCACATGGCTCACAGAAACCTAAGGCATCTGCAGGCACTGGACCAAGGTACCCTTGGTTTGACAGTGCCTGTAGGCCTTTCTGGCTCATATGGCCAAGTCTCAAGTGCCACAAGTCTGTTCTATCAGAGTTAACCATGCATGCAGATGGAATATAACAACAACCATTCAACACATATAAGCCATGTTTCTTTGTACCAGAGAGAATTAGCTTATCATTCTTAAATACATGTAGAGAACCATTTTCTGCTTTATATGAGAAGCCTAATTCATCTAGGGTGCCAAGTGAAATCAAATTTCGTTTCAATCCAGGTACATATCTCACATCAGTTAATATTCTAATTTTGTTATCATGTAATTTTAGTGAGATATCACCTATACCTTTAACTTTACATGAATGATTGTTTCCCATAAAAACAGTACCAGCTTCTTTAGAACTAAAGTTTTGAAAACAATCTATGTTTGGACACATGTGAAAAGAGCATCCAGAATCCATAATCCATTCATTTACAGTAGATGTACTAGAGATATTTAAAACTTCAGCCAAAGAATTTGAATTACTTGCAGCTACTGTTACATTCCCCCCTTGTTTTTGTTTCTTAATAAAGTCATAACAATACTTTTAATATGACCCTCCTTCCCACAATGGTAGCATTTCCACTTAGGTTTTTGTTTTCCTTTCTTTCCATATTGTTTTCCCTTATGTCCCGTGCCCCCATTTTGGTTCTGGTTAAAACTATTTTGACCCTTTTCAAACTTTCCCTTTACAAATAAGTTGTTACCTGATTTCTTAGAGGTGTGAAGCTCTAATTCCCTAGATTTGATACCAGAAATGACAAGTTCTAATGTTGGTACAATACCAGTATACTGTAATGCATGTTTAACTACATTGTAATCATCAGGTAATGAATTTAATAATATCATTGCCTCACTGGTGTCACCTAAGGCTTGGTCAGTTCCTCTTAGCATTACCGAAAGTTTAGTAAATTCATCTATATTATCATCTATAGATTTCGATGTATTCATTTTAAAATTGAATAGCATACCTTTCAGATAAACTAAGTTAGGAGCAGAAACAACGGCATACAAAGATTCAAGTCTATTCCATAAATCAAGAGGGTTAGACATACCATCTACCTTTCTGATAACAGCATCCCCTAAGTGGAGAAATATCAGGTTGAAAGCCTCTTCCCTTATCTTAGCGGCCCTGACTGATTGCTCAGTGGACCATTTTTTGTCATCGGATTCGAGTGCAATTAGCACTTTGTGATGAGAGAGCAGAACTCTCATCTTCTTTTTTCAACTCCCGAAATCCCCCTTACCATCAAATGTTCCGATTTCAAATCGGGTTGTTGTCATTTTCGCCTTGCACGAAGGTATCCTAATGAAACCCTAGACACTGACAAAGACACACAGTAAACACCTACTGACCGTGACTTTTCAGAAAAACCAAAGAAAACCTAGAGGTCAAAAGGATAGATTCAACCAGGCGATTAACAAACCCTAGCTTGACTCTGTTTTAAAAAGAAAATCAGGACTCACACAGTGTAAAAAATAGCTCTGATACCAATTGTTGCGGAAAACTGACAACGATCCAACACATACATACACTTTGAATCACTGAAAATAAACTTTTCTTTTCGATAGAGACTAAAAAACGGAAACCATACATTCAACACAACAGAATAAATAGAGAATGAAAAACGGAATGAACACGAGGGATTTACCGTGGTTCACCCAAAAGGGCTACGTCCACGTTGAGCTCCAGTAATGGAGAGCTCACTGCACTATCGGAGTTAAAATAGGGTTTACAAAACACACCAAATACAAAGCCTCACGATCGCTCATATATACAGAGACAGGGTATACATCAAAGTGCCTCTAAATCATAACAAACAAGGATCAAAGGCTTACCCTTTGAAAGACCAGAGAGAGAGCCACACAAAGAGCCGAAGATGGTCTGAATCACAAAATGAGAAAGACCCCCTTCGGCGAGCTCAAACGACAAATCCTTTCTCTCTCTCGACTGTCACTTACAAATCCCGATGAACAGTAAATAAATAGGAGTCACACGATGCAATTGAAGGGCTCGAATTAATGCAGATAAAAGGCAGCATCGATGGACAGGATTGCACCAGGACAAAGCACGATGGAGATGATGGGCGTCTGGGCGGTTGCCAAAGCTGCCCTCCAGTGCCACGTGGCACTGGTTGCAGCTTTGGCCATCCTGCCCGAGATTGATTTAAAGAAACGGCGTCGTTGGATGCTTCAGTACCAACAATTTCAGCAGACGAAAAAGGCAATTTGTGATACCAATGAGCAGGAGAAACTAATGTGAGCAAGGTATGTCAAAGTAAAACGCAGCATATAAATCAGTGCTACTGTCGAGGAGCATTTTAGAACCTAAAACGCCAGAAAAGTGAATAAAAAGGAGAATAAATAGATAGAAAATTATGAAAAGAAATTTCAAATGAATCACGTAGCCTAAATCTAATAAACTAAACTGAGTAAATGGGAGCACAAGAATTCTTTAAAAAGCATTATATTTGGCTGTTTTAATACTAACAAATTATAGTCCCACATATTTAGTAGGCAGATCCAAATATGGCACCAAATTATCACTGGGGCCTCCAAATTGCAAATTATGCTAAGGTGAAAGTCTTGATATTACTTCATAGGGACACAGCCTTATCCACTTGAAGCCACATGGTTGTTTCTTGTCTCATAGCATGTTAGGTTTGACGTTCTCTATTATTCTGAAAATTCTTAGTGCTCCAAAATTTTTGTCTCACCCAATGGCCAACCACAACCTATTCTTTCATAGAAATATACATATTCATGTTAAGTGGTTGAACATTTAACATGGGAGAAAGATGTAGTCCAGATAATTGACCAATTTGGCCCCTTTTTTGTGCTTCTCAAGTCCTGGAACCACAGAGACGACTGGATTCAGACCCCATGTGTCATCTAACCACTTAGCACACAGAAGGAACAGAACAAAAGATGGTCATTGGCCACTGCCCAGTTCTCTTCTGCATTAAATAGCACATGATCTTGTAGCCATGGACCCCTACCCATAGAAAGCCACATTCAATTGCAGTGCCAGTGGCTATGTTTATATATATATATATAGCTATCTACCTCCCTCCCTCCCTCAGATTAGCAGAGCAAACCAATTCATTATTCAGAGATACCAACCTCTTCTCTTCTCTTCTCCTCGATCATAGTCTAACAAAGCAAGACAGTATGATCAGCACCAAGAAACTCATCAAGATGGTAAGGAAATGGCAGAGGCTGGCCGCCATCACAAGAAGAAGGAGAATTTCAATACCAAGAGCCGAAGGAGATGTCAGTAGTGGGAGCAGCTCATCATCAGTGGCCGATAGGGGTCATTTTGTTGTGTACACGGCGGATCAAAGACGATTCGCTTTTCCAATTGCATATCTTAACCATGGGATCATGAGAGGGCTCCTTGAGTTGTCGGAAGAAGAGTTCGGACTGCCAAGCGATGGACCCATTACGCTGCCGTGCGATGCGGCATTGATGGAGTACGTGGTGTCTTTAATCCCACGGCGCACATCCAAAGAAATGCAGGAAGCTCTGCTGGCGTCCATTGCAAATAATGGAAAATGTTCAATGTCTTGCTCTCTTCTTCGTCATCAATCCCGGCAATCACTGGTCTGCAGCTTCTAGCGAGAAGATCCATACCCCATCGCTCAAATTCTGTAGATAATCCCATCCGAGAAGAAGTATTGTTTGAATGTTTCCCAATATATGATGCCTTAACAGCATTTTGAATTTTTCATTCCCTCTATGATGAGACGGAATTGAAAATTTTCTCCAGTCCAATCCAAACGGAGAAAAATTAATCATCTTTTGGATGGATATGAGATATTATAAGAACAATTCCCTCAACTTATTGTTTCCCCATAAGTTGAATAATCATCTTTATGTATTTTTTTTTTGCATTTTTGTTTCCTACATTTTTTAAAAATGTCATTTATTTATTTTCTTTTTAATTTCTGTACAAGTTAGATTAATACATAATTGAACATTAATGGTTTGGTTTTATTTAATTTGATTTTAAATAACTTAGATAATTTATAATTGGACATGTTAATTAGTTATATTCAACTAGGGGTGCGAACTAGGGCTTTTTGGGAATTTTATAGCCATTCGCATCACATCACTTCCCCTTTGCTTTGCAGCCTTTTACTTGGAAAGCAGACGCGGCAAGGTGCAGCAAGCAGAAGAGACGCATGCAAGCCTGAGGGGGTGTTTGGCTTACCCTTTTTAAAAACACCTTTTAAACTATTTTGTTAGTGTTCTCTTTGTATTTTAGTTTTGAATTTTTAATTTATTTTTAATTTTATATTTTGAGTATCTGTTTTGAGATTTTTGAAAACGTATTCTTTTTGTCATTTTAAAAAACTATTTCACAAAACAAAAAACTAGAAAACGCGTTTACTTTGAAATTTTGAAAAATTATTTCTTTTTTGTTATTATGATATTTTATTCAATGTATTTAATTATTAAATAATAAAATAAACTCTTTTGAATAAAAATTTATTATTAAAATAAATTAAAAAATTTAATTAATAAATTATTAACATACATCTTAACAATAATTTATATTAAATTATACACTTAATAATATAATATATCCTATCTTATGTTTTTAATTATAATATAGATATATTATATTTTTAAAATTTTAAATAAATATATAATTTTATTTTTAAAATTTAATAATAAATTTTTTAATTCTTTTTTTCTCATTTTTAATTTTTTTTCCTTTTCCTTTTTTTTCTTTTCTTCCATCTCTTTTTTCACTGTTCTTCTTCTCTCCTGGCGCCCTACAGCTTCGACACTACCAGTCGCCACCAGCCACCGTGGCCGATGGTTTCCGACGATCAGAGGCAGCCACCCGACACACAAGGTCCCATCGACCAACATACCCAATAATCAGCAAGATCCAACGACCAAATCTCCTTAGATCTAATGGCAGAGGGCGATTGAGAAAAGAGATGAGAGAGGATAGAACCAGCAAGATCTAATGGCAGGAGGCAGTTGACGGCAGCAGATGAGGATGACGGCTGCTCGTGGTGGTGGCGGAGATGGAGGGCACGGTCAATGGCGGCTCGCGGCTGTAACGGAGATGGGGGATAGTCGAAAGAAAAGAGGAGACATGAGAGGAGTTGTCGATGGCGGTTGAGAGATCGAATAGCGGGGGGAAGGGAGCTATCGACGGCGTCTTTTGGCTGTGACGGGCGAGGTCAATGGCGGCTCGGCAACGATGGAGATGGCGGACGCGGTGTTTAGCCGAGGCTTGAGAGAAAGAAAAAGAAAAGACGAGAGAGATAGAGAGATAGAGAAGAGATGCAAGGTTGGAGGGTTGGGGTGGGGGGTCCTGTGCGTGCGTTTTTCGTGTTTTCCATTTTTGTGCGTGTTTTCACAGAAAACACCCAAAACAACTGATAAGTGTCTTTTATACACTTATTTTGGTCTATAAACTTAGCATTTATACATTCAATGAGCATGATTTCTACTTGATTTGGTTCTATATATGGTTATGTAGATGTGAAGCATGTGATAAAGCGGACATGGAGCAAAAAGAGTGATTTTGGTGCATGATGGGAGTGAAATGAAGCTTGGAGGCATGGTCGGGTTTCAAATTAAAAGAAAGCAAAAGAGTATCGAGAGCAAGAAGTTGAAGATGATAAAGCAAGAGGCTAAAGAAGAAAGCTAGCGGGTTTATAGCGGCATGCACACCGCTGTAGGACCACTATAAGACTTAGTTTTTGGAGCTCACGGTCTTACAGCGGAATGCATACTGCTGTAGGACCGCTTTAGGAATTATTTTCTGGAGCTCACGAGTCTGCAGCAACAAGCATACCACGGTAGGACCGCAGTAGGGTTCAAAACTTCGTGATAAGGTCGTTTTAAGTCCGTTTCAATCCAAATAAAAGAGAAATAGACTCCTTCAAGGTGAAGGACTTTGATAACCTAAAGAGGACTATATAAAGGCTTATTTTTTGGAGATTAAGGAGTTTTTTGGAGGAAGAGAAGGCGGCAAGTCGAGGAAGAAGAAGGAGATTTTCTTAAAGATCTTTGGTTTTGGTTGTATTTTTCTGTTCTTTCTTCTCTCCAACATCATGAACTTTGTTTTTATTATTCTTTCATTGGTTGAAACTATGTTAGGCTAAGTACTTTATGGCTAGGGTGATTGATGAAACCTAGTTCAATGATGGTTTAACTAAAAGTATTTGGGTTTTATTATATTCTTGTATTTTGAGTTGATCATTTGTTATGCACTAATTCCGTTTTAATGCTTGGCCGTCATTAGAATGTGTTTGTGATTTATATTGCTTTCGAGAGACTCAATATAGATTAGCACTTGGTAATAAACGACATAAGGTTCAATAATAGGTAGAGATATCGTTATGCCTTGTGAAATCTTATTTAGAAGATCATTGTGGATAAATGCATGTTTGTATATTTGTAGATTAATTAGAGATGATTAATCTCATATATAAACATAGATTCGATTAACCATCGAGAGAGGCTTTTGATTAACTTAGGATCATCGATTTTCAGTTCAAAGCAAGAATTATAAAATCCAATCACTCAAAAATTAGACTAATTAAAGAACTACGGTGGATTCATGAACCCTAGTGTATTAGATTTCTGCATTCAAAAACCTAAAGAATTATTTCGTGTTTTCCATTTAGTGAGTTAGTTTTAGTTAATATAAAACTTCCAGTGAGTATTCTTTTAATTGTGTGTGGTTTATTAAAGTTAATAGTGGTTAAAGTAGGCATCAAAAGCTTATCCTCGTGGGAATGATACTCTATTCATCATTATATTACTTGTTACGATTCCGTTCACTTGCGGGAAAAAATACGCTACCAACAACAAAATGTTGTTTTGGGTTTTCTTTGTAAATTTTTTTGTTGTTTTCGAAAATGTGTTTTTTAAAATAACAAAGAGAACGTGTTTTCAGTATTTTGAAAAACTCAAAACAGGTCGAAAACAGCAAATAGAACAGACCTTTAATTTTTAAGTTGTGTAAAATTTAAAAATTAAAAAATATTTAAATTAATAATTTATTTAAATAAATATATTTTAAAATATCAGTTATATATTTAATTTAAAAGAGCTGATAAACAATCAAAATTTGACAAAAAGATAAAAATAAACATGTTAAATAATAATACAAATAAAATGTATAAAAATATTAATTTTTAATAAAAATAAATTATAAATTAATGTTCAAGCGATAAATTTTTATAATTAAATGTTAACAAATTATATATAATTATTAAAAAATATATTAATATAATATTTTATTAAAATTAATATATATTTTTTGTGTTCTATATATATATATACTATGAAGAAGGTGGGGATGGGCGATAGAAAGAGGAGATGGGCAACGGAAGGAAGCGGCGATGGATGCTGGACTCAAGGGTGGATTTAAAGGGGGGGTAGACATGGGCTATAGCTGTGCCAACCTCAACCCTCCCCCATATTAGCTCTGCAGACCTAGTCCATTTGGGGGGAAGGGGGGCTAAAACCACCTATGGATTAGGGGGTCAGCCTTCCGATAGATCCGCTCTTAGATTTGCTCTTGGCTGGACTAGAGGCGACAACCGACCTGAGGTGATGATAGACGTGACCAAAGTTGGAGATCCAACAATGGCGGCAAGCAAGAGAGGCAGTCGCAGAAGGACGGAAGCGACAAAAATGCAGAAGGCAATAGTTGCAAGCAAAAGTGCAAGAGTCGCATGCAAGTGAAAGTTGGTGCACAACCCTGGAGATGTTAGCAGCCAATTCACAAAATAAATCCTAGAGATTTTTTTTTTTATGTGAAGGTAAATATATATAAAGATCAAAACTATACATGATACACTGAGTTTACCTAGGAGAAATAAAAAGGCCAGACTAATGACTCAAAACAAAAGACTCGTATTGGACTAAAACATGGAGATACAAAGAATAAAGTGTTTTAACATGTGTTTAATCCGATGAATAAAGTAGTCCACATGAGACCTTGAGCCCTCAAAAATCTTCTTATTCCCTGCGTTCCAAATCTGATAAACAGTGCAGCAAGTGCGATTCTCTCATTTTGCTGCGCCATGTGGAAATCCTAGAGATTTAAAGGTATAGAAAGAAGATGGAAGCCGTATTTATAAATGGATAAAAAGAGAACCGAGAAAAGAGAGGGGGGGGGGGGGGGGGGGCGAAACGCAGGAGGCAGCAGCTGCAGGGGGCGCACGCAGGGGGAAGCTGATGCGGAACCTGTGCTGAAGCAGGCAGCTGTAGGCACGCAAGGCAGGCGAGGTTTGAAGCAGTGCATCAAGCAGCCGACAGCCGCATGTGAGGCGCAAGGCAAGGCACGGTTTGCAGATGCATAGCAGCCGCATGTAGCTTCAGATCTTGTTCCATCAGATTTGGTTGGCAAACCAGATCCGAAACAGATTTGATTCCAGATCTGAACAGGGGAGCACTTATTTTTATTTATTCTTTTTATTAATTTTTCTATGAACTAATTTTATTTACTAAAGATTCCTATAGCCTAACATGAATATGTCAATTTGAAATTATTGTTTAATCAATTCTTAATTCTAGTTTCATTTATTGTGATTCATTTAATTTTTTCTATTTATGTTATTAATTGTCCACCTTTAATGTGAATGAATAGATATTTGATACAAACACTAAATTAAAATATTTATTTAATTATTGATGTATGTTCTTTTAATTTTAATGGATTTTTAGTCACTGATTAGTTAATTTGATAATTAAAAATACTTAATTACACTCGGACATCCAATGAAAAAATCATAAATTAGGAAGAAAGAATTAAATTGAGACTTGTAGAATTGAAGACATAGAATTTTAACTTATTGGTGAAATCAGATTTTTAGACTTTTATTTAGTAATTAGAAAATCTATTATCTAATTAGTTGAAAAAAATAATTAATTAAAATAATTAAACTAATGCAGAAATTAATTAAATCTTATAAATTGATTTTTTTTCACTAGATAAAAACCTAGGAATCCAATTTTATAAATACATTGCAATTCTATGTCTTTAATTGGACAAATCTCAATTCAATTATAGGGTTTGTTATTCCTAATTTATGATTATGATTATTTGGTTAGATGTTCAAGGTGTAATTCAAGTATTTTTAATAATCAAATTAACCATGATGTCCACTATAATTAATAACTAAAAATTTATTAAGATTAGAATAACATATATCAACAATCAAATAGAATTTTAGCTTGATCTTTGCATCAAATATCTATTCATTCATTTAAGAGAACTATTCATTTTGCATCAAATATCTATTCATTCATTTAAGAGAACTATTCATGGCTTGGTACATAGTGTCTACTATTAGAAATTATGATCTGATCATACGCAACAAAAAAATAAAATCTGATTTTATTAGTATCACGTTTTTCAAATTTTACGGTTTAAATCGAAGACACAAAATGAAAATTTATCTCAAAACAAAATCTAATTTCGTAGCCGATAACCCGCCTGATATCTCCCACGTGTGAGATGCCGAGTTGGTCCACCCAAAACCGTCAAGACTCCAAGAGACTTGAGAGAAAAAGGAATACGAAAATTTTCTCTAAAATTTTCGTTTTTAATTCAGCTGATTGATCTAACTGGATTCTAGGTTTAATGGCCTATTTATAGGCAGAAACCTTAAAACCCTAAGTGCTGTTGGACCTGACTTTAGGCGATAGCAAAAAGTCCAATCTAATTTGATAATTAAATAAATAATTATATTAATTATTTAATTATTTTATTTATTTAATAAATAATTGCACTTATAATTTAGTAATTCCATAATTACTAAATTTTCTCCTTTTTCTTTTAAAATGATTTCTATTGGGTGAGACTTTTTGAGTTCACAATTAAATTACCAACGAGAATTAATCAATTATTAATTCTCGTAAATCATGAGTGACATTTAACAATATGTCATGATTACCCAATTTAATGTGAAGTAGGAATGTGAATGTTATACTACGGTGCCCTGCAATACAGTCCCTCTATCATTCTATATCCCAATGAGATATGAGATATGAGATATGTGAAGTTGGTCAAATCTCTCGATCTCGTCATATGACCAAATCCAATAATCACACTTAACTAATATGACACAACCTCTACTAAATTCAAATTCCGTCATCATATTACCTCGACAAAGGATTTATCGTCAAGTGACCACTGGATCACATAGGATATCCTCATCGTATATCTCGAGGTGATAGATTTCATATCTGATGCACACATACCTCGTGTGTCACTGAACTAGGCACATAGATCCGTATGACTATCCCTGATTAAGACAATCATATAATATTGTTGATATCCTAATCCACCAACACACAGATATTCATATCATCTCAGGTCTAAGAACTAATGCAAATCCGTAGTTAATATTGAATCATTGACCCATGTGATTCAATATTAACAGTCCCGAATCATTGACCCGTGAGATAAAACCCATGTGATTCAATATTAACAGTCTCGTTCAGTGAACTCGTTCCTATAACGATCACCTACTCGTCTTCCTTTTGCATCTCATACAGAGTGGTAAGTGCTGGCCTTTGCGAGTTGCTAATTATCCAGGTTAGGAACTCTATGGCCAACAACATATCTATAGTATAACGTATTCTGGATTATTTGTCCCGATTATTCTTAATAATTAAAAATGGTATTCACTCCTTATTATACTAAAGAACTTTTGTATGTTCAATTCAAACCATATTGTAATTTAAATTAAACATAAAACTTACCATTAAATAGAGTTTAAAGAATTACAAGATCAAGCCTTATTGTGTCACTAGAACTGGTTTTAAGGGCTTATATCTAACATCTATACGACTACCATGTCTCATACAACTGATTTATATATATTAAAGTTGGCCATTCAACAACATGAATAAAAAGATTGAATTAATCACAATGAACGAAACTAGAACTAAGAATTGGTTAAACAATAATTCTAAATTGATGTAGAACATTATTCTTAGGCTACATTGAATCCTTAGTAAATAAAATTAATTCATAGTTGAATTAATAAAATCCATAAAAAAATAAATGCTTTCCTATCCAGATTTGGAACTAGATCTGTTTTAGATCTGGTTTGTCAACCAGATCTAATGGAACAAGATTTAAAGTAACATGTAGCTGTTGTGCATCTGCAAACTCTGCCTTGCACATCATGTGCGGTTGTTGGTTGCTTGCTTCACTGCTTCAAACCTTGCCTGCTTCAGCAGTGGTTAGGTACCAACTTTCACTTACGTGCATCTTCTGCAATTGTTGCTTTTTGCGTTTCTATTGCTTCCATCCTTCCGCAATAGCCTCCACCTCAGTTTTCTCTCTCTGTGTATTTATAAACACAGCTTTCTATTGTTGACAAAGTAATACAAATTTGTAAATAAGAATAACACTGCGTATACCAAAACCCCAAAATGGCTAACAACAATAGTGTGTATACAAAATGCACCAACTACAACAAACATTGAACAAGGAAAAAATCCACAGCAATATACTCCAGTATAATAGCAGCAAGCAAGCAAAGGTAGAATGGCAAACCCAAATTCTGGCGAGGCAAACAACAATTAGAGAATAAAGGTTCATCAAACACCATCGGAAAAGGAAAAAATGGCAAGAAGCAAAGGGGAATCGACGACTGATGCATGTTGGGAAGTGTTGTCCTGAAAATATAAACGCCTTACTCCAGTCACTGGCAGGCTCCGACGACTATCAACGCAGGATACAACGATCTACTCCAACGAACGACGACCACGAACTGCGAGATCTGACAAAACTCTAGAAATGACTTGTTCTCTCCGGGGAAAATGAACATAAGAGAAGACTCTCAAAAGGGTGATCAAACCAATAAGGCTTGACCAGCCTTTTATAGCTGAGTCGAGGGCACCGAACAACCATTGCACTCTATAATACCCAAGAACTTTGGATTATTATTTCAAAGAAAAATTGGAAATTCGAGAAAGTTAGGTATCTGAAAAGCCTGAAAAAATTATCGAATCAACCGAAAGGAGTACCCTAAGGCTTAAGTGTCTAAAGAAATAGGAACGCCTCTAACAAGCATCTTGAGGCATGATTTTTAGGATCGAAAGAAATACAATCCGGAATGATTTTCGGTACAACAAAAATGCAACCGTCATTTAAGGCTGCAAAACTGACTTCTAGTAGGAGACTCCTGAAATGATAACGAAGGCTATGGGAAGCTTTGGTTTGTCGAGAAGAGCAACCCTTCAAAGGTTTTAGGAAGAAACGAGTAGGTTTAAAGCCTAAACGGAGAAATGGGCCTAAGTGTAATTTTCTAAAATTACCTGAAGGGGGTCAAAATGTCATTTTTTACAAAAGTGGCAAAGAGGAAATTGAAAGATTGGAACCTAAGGGGCTCAAATGAAATTGAGGAAAATGTTGAGGTTGTGAGGAAAAGGGCCAAAATGGAAAAATCGAATCTGAAGGGGCGAATCTGTAATTTTCGAAAACTCCATAGCCATGGTTTCTGACAATGGCGAACAAGCTCTGGCCGGCCGTTTCAGGCAATGGGCTAGCACGATGGATGGTCGGGGATCTCATTAGAGTCATCATGAGCTGACAACGGCCATCGGAGTGGCCGAAATTTCGAGAAAATTGGCCAAGAAAGCTGGCCAAAAATGGGTCGCCTGCAACTCTCTTTTGCAGGTGAATATCAGTGCTTTTGGGTCGATCTAGGGGCGGTGAAGACTCCTAAGGCAATGGGCAATCCATCCAAGGCCATTTCGAAGCTCGACATCGCCTATAAATAGAGCTCGAAGATGGCCAAAATTTTCAAGAAAATAACCTTCAAATTGAGGGCTATTTTGGACGAATTGAGAGGAAAGGATAAAGGGATTTTGTTACCCATGATCTAAAAGGCATTTCTGGAGAATTTCAAGCATTTTGGTGGTGATTTGAAGGAGAAATCGAAGCTCGCCAGAAACCTAGGCGGTCTGCCTGGCCGAGACTTCAAGGCCTTCGTTGGCCGGCTTCCGGACCTCATTTGGAGGCCATTCAGGTACCCCTAGGATCGATTCTTCATAGGCTTTCTTTTGGCATAACTTTTACATTTTCTGGCATGGCCGTGGCCAGAGAAGACGACCGGTGCATAGGCCCCACGCGCTAGTCTCACTCGCCCTAACACGTGCCAGCGTGTGCGGGCTTGGTTTTCAGTGCAATTTTTTTTTAAATAACTTAGAAAAATATTTTATAATTTCCTATGTAAAAATATTTGGAGAAAAATAGGTGTAGGTATTTATTTTAGAATATTAGTAAGGAAAAATAGATTTTATTGATTATTTAAACAAATATCTTGCCTAGGGTGCTTTGGGAAGTGGGTTGAAACATTTGGTACAAATTTCAAGGTTGGCATGCAAATCGAGGTAGTTTGTAAACTTTTCGAGATATCCTGATAACTGTGAAAGGTGAGCGGTTTTGTCCTTATATCTCATATATGATATGATTTCCTTGCTATGCATAATATGTTATGATCATTTTCGTTCATATACTATTGCATGGGAAAACGTGATATATGCACGACACGATATCTTTGTCATATTGAAATTCGTGCATGGGGTTGGGAAATTACCCTAAGAGTGTAGCCAAAATTTCCTTAGGGTAATTAATGGAACAACGTTAGGCGTATCCTGCAAAGGTTCGAGATTCTGCCTAGGGTTCCATGCCGGGTTGGTGGGCCTAGGAAGTTACATTATGGGTATATGTTTATAAATGTCCATGTATCATTCATTCATGCTTATCTAACCCTCACTTAGAAAATTTCATCTTCTAATAATCGATTATGTCCCTGGAATATTCCACGTTCCAGGCAAGGCAAGCAGTCGGAAGGGCAAGGAAATGGTCGAGGCATGATCGCGGTGAAAATTTGGTGATATGTATTCGGATGTATTGTTTAAGATTTTAATATTATCTGTAATGTCATGTTGGGTAAGCGATATGTATGTACTTGCATATGTTATGTTTCTGAGGTTTCCTACAGGTTCTGATCTTGCTCTCACTATGTTTGGAGTGTTATTAAATAAAAGCTATGTTGAGGATTTATTGCCAATTTATGTTTGAATAAAAAAAAAATCCTAACCTATATTAATGCCCTAGAATGCGGGGTGTTACACACTCAAGGCAGCATTGATCACCAAAGTAAATGCTCGACAATTGAAGCAACCAAAGCAATAGGAAACTTAATGGACCATCTGCTCGGAATCCTGCTTGGAAACTAGACCGCCGCTAGAGGGAAGAAAGGGAAAAGAAATAAAAAAGATAATTTTAATTTATTTTATATAAATATATATATAAATCAACATCCGATGACAACGGCGAAGCCTAAGGGCCTAAGGGTTCGCCCGCTCACAAAATTTAGGTGCCCCTTAGGGTCCAAACCTAAGTGAGATGGAGGAGTATAAATACCCACTCTTATCTCTTTGCACAACCAATGTAGGACACACACTCACACACAAACCCACAACAATCCCCCACATGAGTGTAAGTGTGCAAAACAAATAAATTGACACGACGCCACGGAGAGCAAACAGACAAGTTATGCATCAAGTAAGGTATCTTTTGGACTTGAACCTTCTATAGTGAAAATCTATCAGACTTACCAAAGAAATAATGGAGTCAGCTCTTGAACTATCCTTCTTATGGTAAATTGAGACAACATATATCATACACAACTCGTCTTATACCTTCGAGTTCTATATGACTGTGTCCATTTTGGTCTTGGACAGCATCCTAAGTTCATGAGAGCTCTAGAGAACCCAAGCCCTTTGAACAGTTCTTATAGAAACGGCCCACTTCTACTCTCACATAGGTAATAATTGATTAAGAGTACTTTTTCACTACTCTTTTAACAAGATGTCAATAATACTTGTATCACTAACATATCACACACACTCTTTGCTAATGGGAACTGGGAAAGAAACTATTAGTTTCCTTAGTGTGTAGACTATGAATTATTCAATCCAGATTATCTATTTAACCTAGATCTTGGGATCTCCAGTCAATTGGATTAGGTTACCACTGGAAAATTCATTTCACAGGTGACTTCCTTTCTTATCACTCATTTGGTCAAAGGATTGGCCAAGTTTTCCTTAGACTTGACATAGTTAATGGAAAGTATTCCATTGGTAAGTAGTTGTCTTATAGTATTATGCATGCGCCTTATATATCTTAACTTCTCATTGTAAACACTATCTTTAGCTCGTATCAAGGTAGCTAAATTATCACAATAGATACAAATGGCATTTACAGGGTTTGCCCACAATGGAATGTCTTCAAGGAAATTTCAAAGTCATTCTGCTTCTTCACCTGCTTTATCCAGAGCAATAAAATCTGACTCTATAGTAGACCGTGCTATGCACGTCTGTTTTGAAGACTTCCACGACACAACAACTCCACCTAAGGTAAACACATACGTACTGCTTGATTTAGTCTTTAGGCTATCAGTGATCCAATTAACATCACTAAATCGTTCCAATACAGATGGATACCTCATGTAGATAATCCATATTCAAACATGTACTTCAAATACTTGAGTACCCTGACAAGGGCATCCCAATGGTCACGTCTAGGATTGCTTGTGTATCTCGTTAACCTGCCTACTGAGTAGGAAATATCAGGTCTTGTGCAGTTCATTATATACATCATACTTCCAATGACCCTAGCATATTCCAGAGAAGATACAGCTTCACCATTATTCTTCTTTAATTTAGAATTTGGATCAAATGAAGTAACTACGGGCTTACTCTCATAATGACCAAATTTCCTCAACACTTTCTCTATATAATGTGATTGAGAAAGTGCAAACCTTTCGACATTCTTTGTTATCTAAATTCTAAGAATGACATCAGCAAGGCCAAGATCTTTCATGTCAAAGTTGGAATTCAACATCTTTTTTGTGGATTCTATGGCACTTCTATTAGTACCCATTATCAGCATATCATCCACATACAAGCACATAATGATGCACTTGTGATTTATGTTTTTAATGTAAATACATTTATCACACTTATTTATCTTGAACCCATTTGCTAGCATAGTGTGATTAAATTTCTCATACAATGCTTTAGTGCTTGTTTCAGTCCATAAAAAGACTTTATAAGCTTGCACACTTTCTTTTCATGTCCCTTTACGATAAACCCTTCAGGCTGCTCCATATAAATTTCTTCATCTAAATCCTCATTCAAGAATGCAGCCTTCACATCCATTTTGTAAGATCCTAATTTTCTATAAGGTTACCATGCAATTTAAGTGAGATTAGAATATCGAAAAATAGGCTCGATAGCAAAATAAATCGCCAAATCACCTGGAGAGGATGCCTCGAAGCTTAATTGGTTATGGAAAATGGTATAATCTCGATAAGCATTCCGAGATAGAATTTATGGAATTAAAAAGAAATCGAAATTGAGGCGGTTTTCGTTAAAGTTAAAATGTAGCTGTGATTGAGGCTGAAATATCGAATTATTGTATGGGACTTTTGGGAAGTCAACGGAACCCTAGGGAGGCTCCGGTTTTGCATAAGGAATAACCCTGAGATAGTTTCAGGATGAATTAAGAGCCCGGTGAGGACCCGAGGGCAAAAATCAATTTTATCGGTTATATTCAAAGTTATTAATTTTGGTTTTAGCGTATCACGATGGGAATTAATTGGACGTTAAAGGGTGTAATTGCAATTTAAGGAATTCTCAAGTGTGATATAAAATAATTGTAGGGATTAAATATATATTTTCTATAATTATATTAGTGTAAATATATATAATATATATATATGTATTACGCGTGAAAGCACCATGCGCATAGGCATGAGAAGTTCCATGCTTCTGTCTGTGAGCATGGGAGAAAAGCTGGGAGCATGTTGGATTGGGGTGAAGGGTTTTGCAGAGAGTTTGAGAGGTTTGTTGTGTGCGTGTGGCTTGCTGGAGTGGCGCCCAAGCTTCCATTTAGATATATATATATATAGAGAGAGAGAGAGAGGGAGTTGGCCAATTTCGGCCATAGCAGTGAGCTCCCGAGAGCTTGGCGGAGAGGTAGTGAGGCTGAGGGAGAGAGAAAGAGAGATCGCGAGAGAGTAGAGAGAGATTAGTGGAGAGAGTTTGCAAGGGAGAGGGAGAGCTTGGCCGAGAATGAGAGGGAGATGCCGAGAGAGATAGAGGAAGAGAGAATGGCCGCTCGTGCGGCCATGGCAATGGCCGAGCAACCGCGCTGTAGGTGGCGGCCATGTGCAAAAGGCTGTGATAGGGGGGCTCGATGGAGGTCTGAGAAGCAGGGGATGATGGCTGGAAGCCGTTGGAGGCCAAGGTGAGGCCGTGGCCAGCAGCGGTGCAGCTTCCAGATGCAGCCATGGCAGCTGCGACAGCTTGGGCGAAGCGAAGTAGCAGCAACAGCAGCGAGCACACGATGGCGGCTCGCAGCGTCTGGCGTAGAGCAGCCTGAGGCGACGATGGTAGCCGTGATGGCCGGCGATGGGCGGTGGCAGCGGCTGGGCATGGCACAGGTGCAGGCAGTGCGCAGGTCGGCTGGAGGTAGGAGATGAAGTGAAGAAAAATAAAAATAAAAAAAATAAAGAAAAAGAAAAGAAAAGAAAGAGAGGAAAAAGGAAAATTTGGAAAATAAATGTGAGAAAATGCTAGAAAAATTCTAAAAAAATAGGAAATAAAAATGTATTAATATTCCGGAGATTTTGGTAAGAAAATGGGTTGGGCATGTGTTTTGAGGCGGTGCACGAAAGTCGAGGCAGTGGCACAAAAATCAAGATATAGCATGAAAATTGATGTGGTGAGCAAATAGCGAAGTAGGGTGTCAGAATCAAGGTCGGGTGTGAGAATCGAGGCAAGACTCGGGGATCAAGGTTGTGCAAAAAATCGAGGCAATGCGCAAAACTCAAGATGTCGCACAAAAATCGAGGTAAATGCACGGGAATCAAGGTAGTGCTAGAGATTGAGGTGTTGTGCGAGAATCGAGGATTTGCGAGACAATCGAGGTTGGTCACGCATTTTGAGGTCAGGGCGCACATACCGAGGTAGCCTGAGAGGCTAAGTTAAGGTAAGTAGAAATTCTCTAAAAAAGTAAATTAAAAAAATTATTTTATGAATTATTATAGATAAATATTGAGAAATGCTTAGTATGGATTTATTGAGAAATTATTTAGTGAGAAATTATTGAGGAATTATTTAGTGAGGAAAATGTTTAAGGAATTATGAGGAAATTCGAAAAAATAGAATATTGATGTTATTAAATGAATATGATGGCCAGGGTATGTTGAGCATTCAAATTGAGTACGTTAAAAGCTTGACACGAAAATGAAGATGTAATGAGATGCGTATGAAGTAAGTGATACTACTCAAATGGATTTAAGTTTATGAAAAATGCTTTGTTTGTAAGTAGTACTTAACCAAACTGAATTTAGATTTATGAAAAATGCTTGATTTGAAAGTGGTTTTCCCAAATCTTATTGATGTGAACGATTTTATCATGTTGTCATGTTTGGATGTGATTATGTCATGTAGATTGCATTTACATGTTTTGATGATGAAATGTGCATATATTCACGATGATGTTATTGATCATGCATAGCACATGAGTTTACGATGGCACTGCTGCACCCATTGACCTCGGCATGGAAAGAAAGCCGTAGCATTGAGGGGTAGCATTAAGGTGTAAACGGGAATGCAGACCGGCACTGCTACACCATTAACCTCGGCATGGAAAGGAAGCCGTAGCAATGGGGTGGGTAGCATAAGGTGCGGTCGATTCACGGAAGGAAATGATGAATAATGATATTTTGCATTTTGCATTCATGCATGAAAATGATTTTGTACCGCTTACTTAGATGATTCATCATCTAATTTGGCCTTTGCCCCTGGAATATTCAAACGTTCCAGATGGATATTGTAGCAGAAACGAGGATGAATGAGGCATGAAATGACACTTTCCAAGTGCACGATGAATTGAAATGAAATGAAATGGCACTTAACTAAGTGCATGATGAGCTGAATGTGAATGGAATGTACGTTATGTAGGCCATGTATTTAAGTTATGCTACTTTTGAAATCTGAACGTTATGATGACAATGTATAAACCCTAGTTAGGGTTAATGTTAGATGAGAACGTATGCTATGTGTTAATGTTAATTGAGGACGTGTTATGTATTAATGTTAAGTTGAGAGCTTATGTGATGTTTTAAGTCATTGATGAATAGCCTTGTATTGAGAATAAAGTTCAAGAGACGATGATGTAAGGAATTGATTCATGATTTATGTTAGGGTAAGATGGCAGGTTCGATTCTAGCTTCCGCAATTGAGGTATAGATATGTATGATGATTTTCTCTTTTGAGATAAAAAAATTAATATAGGAAAATTCTGGGATGATGCGAGGAATGATGCGATTTAGTACGAGTTAAAAAAAAAAAATTATCATCCCAGGATTGTCCCAAGTCATAATGCGCCCGAAAAAACGGGGCGTTACATATTTGGTGAATTTCCAAATTGTGTAATGCTGCAATCGCAATTAACATCCTTATAGATGTGATTCTCGTCACGGGAGAATAGGTATGAAAAAAGTCTTGTCCTTTTTTTTAACGATAACCTTTAGCTACTAGACGAGCTTTATATTTATCAATAGTGCCATTAGCTTTTAATTTCTTTTTAAATATCCAATTGCATCCAATGAGCTTACTTCCAAGAGGTAAGTTGACTAATACCCATGTTTGATTTTGCATAATGGACTCCATTTTACTATTGATAGCTTCCAATATGGAGCCTCAAAAGACGCCATAACCTCATTAAAATTTTGAGACTTATCTTCTACCATGTACATTAGAAAATCTGGTCCAAAGGAAGTAGCTTTCCTAGCTCTTTTTCTTCTTTTAAGTTCAATCTCAGTTTCTTGACCAACTTGACTTTTAAAAGAACTCGCCTCATACTTTCTCTTGGAACCACTGTCAT
Source organism: Diospyros kaki (assembly GCA_036245055.1). Lineage (NCBI taxonomy): Eukaryota > Viridiplantae > Streptophyta > Magnoliopsida > Ericales > Ebenaceae > Diospyros > Diospyros kaki. The sequence goes on from BSEG01000012.1 coordinate 30,429,588, forward strand.
TGTGTCTTTCTTTCTTAAAAGGGAATATGTTCTCAAAAAACTCAACTTCAATAGATTATATTATGGTGTTATTATTAATATTAGGAATTTCTGATTTTACCACTAGGAACCTATACACTATGTAACGCATAGCCTATAAAGACGCAATCTATCATTTTCAGTCTAAGTTTGGTTCTTTTCAGCAAAGGAACTTGCCCCTTAACCAAACACCTTCACACTTTCAGGATTTTGTACGAGGGTTATTTCCTATTTCACACTTCGTAAGGAGACTTGTTAGTCCTTTTGTGTGGAATTCTATTCAATATTAAATTTGTTATGAGCAAAGCTTCCCCCCACAAGTTATGGGGTAAACCAGAACTATTGAGCATGCAATTAACCATGTCCTTCAAAGTTCAATTTTGTCTTTTAGCTACACCTTTTTGTTGTGGTGTATAAGGTGCTATGGTTTGATGGATTATACCATGAACCTCATAGAACTCAGAGAGAGACGATGATTCATATTCACCACCTTTATCTGATCTCAGTACCTTTACCTTCTTCTCAAGTTGATTTTCAACCTCCACCTTATACGTTTTAAAAACATCTAAAGTCCCGTCTTTACTATGTAGTATATATACATAGCAATATTTGCTACAATCATCAATAAATGTAACGAAGTATATTTTTCCACTTCTAGTAGGAGTACTCTTCATATCACATACATCATTGTGAATTAGATCAAAGTAGTTCACTGTTTCTTTCCATAGATGGAAACGACTTCCTTGTGAACTTTGACTCGACACAAACTTCACATTTGTGCCCTTTATCGATGCTAAAGTTAGGTAACAGTTCTAAATTCACCATTCTTTAAAAAGAACAATAATTGACGTGCCCTAACCGAAAGTGTCATACATCACATAACACAACAATATAAACAAAAGTCGTGTTCTTATTCTCATTACATTGGGAACTTGGGCTAGTATATTTAGTTTAAACATGCCATCATCCAGATAGGCCCTTCCCACATACATAGCCCTCTTAGTTAGAGTAAATTTATTTGACTCAAATACAAGCTTAAACCCATTTTTATTCAGCAGGGTTCCAAAGACTAAGTTCTTCTATATTTTCGACACATGGCACATATCATTAAGGATAAGTATCTTTCCAGAGGTCTACTTTAGCAGGACCTTGCCTTTCATTTCCACTGGATAAGCTAAAGCATTCCCCATATACAGCTTTCTAAAGCCGTCAGACTTCTTATATATGATTAATAGAGCCCTGTCCCCACAGATGTGGCTCATAGCCCTAGTGTCTATCCACTAGCCCTTGGTGTTAGACACTATGCAAACATCTATGACAACTGCAATTAGGTTGACATCCTCCTCCATCATATTGGCCTGACTAGGCCTATTCTTGCCCTGGTTATTGCCAAAGCTCTGTCCTTTTTTGTGACGACAATCAATAGCTCTATGACCCATCTTGCCAGACACCCAACAGCTCCCCTGGATGCGCTTGTTAATGATCTTATTCTTGGGACCCATGTTCCCGTTCTTCTTCTTGCCTTGTTACTTCTTGGGTTGAGGCTTTGAAACTTTAGCCACGTTAACCCTAGCTTCAAGCTTGAAAAGGACTTTATCTCCCTTCCTATTGTCCTCCTTAATGCGGAGTTTGATAGCTAGATCCTCCACGGACAGCTCTTTTCTCTTGTGCTTGAAATAGTTTTTGAAGCCTTTCCACGAAGATGGTAACTTTTCTACCACAGTGGCAACCTGAAATAGCTCATTAATGACCAATCCCTCACTCAGCAAATCATTAAAAATGACTTGCAGTTCTTCCAACTGATTGACCACCAACTTGCTGTCAACTATCTTATAATCGAGGAACTTTCCCACCAGGAATTTCTTGGGGCTCACATTTTCCAAGTACTTCTTGTCTAGTGCCTCCAAGAATTGTTTGGACATTTGATAGGTTGTGCAGTACATATTATATAGCAAGCCCGCCAGCCTACTCAATATGTTGTTCTGACATCTTTTATTGCCACCTTTTAAAATCCTCGTTGTTAAATTGCTATGGCTTCTCGACATGTGATGTCGCCTTGGTGATAGCGGGTCCAACAGCGATGGCCGAAACAGTGGTCGGAGCACCGGCAGTAGCAAAGGCCGATGTGATGACAATAATGACATTAGCCAGGGTGGTAGCCATATTAATTTTGTTTTTTTTTTTCCTATCTTTAGATTGTTGAGATAGTAATACATATTTGTAAATAAGAATTACATTATGTATACCAAAACCCCAGAATGGCCAATAGCAATAATATGTATACAAAATGCACCAACTACTACAAACACTAAACAAGGAAAAAGTCCACAGCAATATACTTTAGTGTAATAGCAGCAAGTAAGCAAAGATAGAATGGCAAACCCAAATTCCAGCGAGGCAAACAATAATCGGAGAAGAAGGGTCCGTTAAACGCCACCGAAAAAGGGAAAATCAATGAGAGGCAGAGAGGAATCGACTATTGAGGCACCATGGGAAGCGATGTCCTAAAGATAGAAACGCCCTGCTTTAGTCATTGGCAAGCTCCGACGATTGTCAATGCAAGATACAATGGTCTACTTCGGCAAACGGCGACAACGAACGATTGTATCTGGAAGAACTTTGGAAGGGACTTGCTCTCTGTGACTGAAAGAACTTCGAAGAAAAATGAACACAAGAGAAGACTCTCAAAAGGGTGATCAAACCAGCGAGGCTCGACCAGCCTTTTATAAATGAGTCGAGGGTACCGAGCAGCCACTGCACTCAAGGCAACATTGATCACTGGAGTAAATGCTCGATGCTTGAAGTAGCCGAAGCGACAGGAAACTTAATGGACCGTCTGCTCGGAATCCCACTCGAAAACCAGACCGTCGCTGGTGGGAAAGAAGGGAAAAGAAATAAAAAAATTAATTTCTTTTATATAAAAATATATATATAAATCAACATTCGACCTGACCCAACCCGACCAACTAGACTGGCAGTGGCAAAGCGGGAGGGCCGAAGGGTTCTTCCGCTCACAAAATCTAGGTGCCACTTAGGTCCAAAACCCAAGTGAAAGGGAGGAGTATAAATACCCACTCACATCTCTTTGCATAACCAATGTGGGACACACTCACAAACAAACCCACACACTTTTTTTCTTTTTATACATTTTAATTTCTAGAAAGGCCTTGAACTATTAGATTAATTTTGACCTTTGATTTATTAATTTTCGCATGATAGCAACGGTCCTCACTTGAGACACAATTTTCACCCTCATATTTTAGTCTGCTATCAGAATAATTTGTTCTACATAAAATTAAATTCAACCTTACTTTGGTCAAAGATGTATTCTTTTCTTTGAAAATTTAATTAATATTTATCTATTAGATATCTTTAGTAAATTTTCTTAGGTCCATTTAATTTTCTTTCATATCCAATTGATAAAAAAAAAAGTGTGAGAAAAAAATTCCTTAACCTATTTATTGCATTTTGAGCTTTATTATTATTATTTTTTTGTTATTGATATCATCATTTAATTTAAATTTTTTAGTCCTATTTTTGCATCATAGTAGGTTTTTTGTCTACATTTAAGTTATGATTTGAGTTTTATTAGCATTTACTTAATTTATTGCATCACTCCTTAGCCTTTCCCCTTACTATTTGTTCACTTTCCCATGGCCCCTAACAAACATAAACATCATTCTTCCACCACTGATTGATCTTTAGGCATTACAAAATTCTATGAAATCTATTGAAACCAGAATAAACAATTTCAAGAGTCTTTTAAATACAATGGGAACACTTATTGAATAGATGGCACAAGTTCTCAAAATACTAGGTAAGTAAAAGATAGGAGATGATTTTGTAGAGTCCCCCCCACTCTAATGAGTCTGTACATGGTGTAATCAATACCTCGGGAATACATATTGCTCCCAATAAGATTCCTTACTCACATGAAACATTGGCTCTTTTTAGGCAACCCATAACAGAAATGCATGCTCTGAAGCACTTAAGTATGACTGCATGCGTCTAAACTTTGAAGAATCTATAGGTGGAAATTGTAGAGTCGACACACATTACGAAAGGAATTTAGAAAGAGAATATATGCAATCACCTCTACCCCACAAGAATAGACGAGAAGATAAAAAAGAAAACAATAGGAATGTGAAAGTGGATGTTTAGGAGTATGACGGTAGGTTAGACTCTAACGTGTTTTAAGATTGGTTAGATGACATGGAAGATAACTTCACTTGGTATAACATGAGTAATATTGAGAAAGTTTGTTTCACCAAAATGAAATTAAATAGTTTTGCAAAGAACTATTAGCAAAATGTTTAACGTAATTTTGAGAAATTAGGCAAGCCTCCCATCACCCAATGGATTGTCATGAAGCAAAAGTTAAAAGAGAAATGACTACCCTCTTCCATAAGGGTTAATTACAACAACAATTGTTAAATCTAAAACTGTCTAATTTAAGTGTAACTAACTACTTGACCCAATTTGAGAATTTTCTCATTTGATGTGATTTCAATTAGGGTTCTTTCTTTACAATGTAAAGGTTTATAATGGATTGAGTGTGGACATCCAAAAGGAAATTATGTTGCACTTCTCTTAGACTATAGATGAATCCTATCATAAAGCCTTGTATATAGAAAAATACCTTAAAGCCTTTCCTGTTTGTTGAGTGTCCACACAATTATCTAACTCCCGTCCATTAAGGTTATTTTCTCCACCTTCCCTTAAAGATACTAATGTTAGTAAGGCAGTCCCTTACTCAACCTCTAGAGATAGTTTTTTAAGAATAGAAATTTTCCTGACAATAATTCCCAACCTAGTACTTCCTGTCCTCATAATCCTTCTATTCAATGCCACCATTATCATAAGAAGAATCATATAGCTACTCATTGTCCTGAGCATGCCTTAACTCTAGAGTAAGAGAAAGAACTTGTTGACCAACTTAGGGATGAATATGGAATGGTTAATCCATTAGATTTTTTCAAAGAAGAGGAAGATGTTGATAACTATCCTGATTTGGTCGAATAGGATAACATCGTGAGGTGTGTATTGATTAAGATGTCCATGATAATGAATGGAAACTCACTAGTATCTTTCAAACATGCATTAGGAGTTGTGAGAAAACTTGCATATTAGTTATTAATGGGGGTATCACCATGAATGTGGTTTCTAAGTTTGCAATTACTTGACTCTACCTTAGGGTATAACCACATCCAAAACCATTTATAGTTGTATGGGTAAATAACATAACTTTACTAGTTATTGAGAAATGTCTTGTTCCTATTCAATTGGGTGAATAAAAATATGAGATTTTTTGTGATGTTTTACCTATGGATGTTGCCCATATCCTTTTAGGTCACCCTTAGCTTTATGATATAAGTGTAGTTCATTATGGACAAGAAAATATCTATGTCCTTAACTATAAGGGTTAATAAACTCACATCATCAAGAAAATGGATATGGGTTAGCCATCATAGTTAAGGAGTCCATTTAAGTTCTTCTAAGAGTGTGGAGTTTGAAGCCATTGTTAGAAGCCTTTCCTAATATCATGCCCAACGAGTTCTTTTGTGACCTACCACCTATAAGTGATATCTAGCATGCCATTGATCTAGTTCCCAGGTCTCAATTACCTAATTTTTCCCATTATATGATGAGCCCAAACGAGAAAGTTGAATTGAAAAGGCAAGTAGAAGACCTTTTGACTAAAGGATTTGTTTGACATAGCCTTAGCTCTTGTGTTGTCCTTGCCTTTTTAACCCTAAATAAAGATGGATCCTGGTGTATGTGTGTGGATAGTAAAGCCATTAATAAAATCACCTTCAAGTACAGTTTCGATAAAATCACCAAAATATCGAAAGATATGTTGGATATTTTGGCTAGTTCTAGTTGGTCTTTCAAGATAGACTTTTATAGTGGGTATCATCAGATTAGTATTCGGCTTGGAGATGAGTGGAAAACTGCCTTTAAAACCCAAGATGGACTTTATGAATGGTTAGTTATGCCCTTTGTGTGGCAACCCCACTCCCTAAATCCTTATGACCAGTAAGTCCAAGAAAAGATGCCATAAAAGAATGGATACTAGATAAAACTCAATTAAGAACATTCACTCCATTATGCCAATTAATAATGTTGTGCCATGAGAATCAGGAGGGAGAAAAATGAGGATTTTTAAAGTAAAATAATGTTAAAGCTCGCTATAGTGTGCTCTAAGCCACACGAAAAGAAGGGCTCACGACATGAAGAGTTGAGGCTGAAGCCTTGCAGCAAGCTTGCGATAATGTGGCAAGGGTAGGCTCATTGCTACGAACCTCGCAACAAGGGCTCGCTGCCAAAGGATTCTCACGGCAAAGGCCTTGCGGTAAGAGAGGGTTCGTGACAAGGGCCTCGCAGCTAAGGGAACCTAGAGGCAAAGGGCCTCACGGTAGCAAAGATTCATCTCATATAGCCTTGCGGCAAGGAGGCTTGCGATAACAAGGCATATGGCCTAGCAGTAGGGAGGCTTGAGGTAACAAGGCATATGGCCTGGCGACAAGGAGGCTTGCGGCAAGAGTCTCCTTACGTCCATACCAAGACTCCCACTCAACAAGTGAACCAAGCATCCTTGATAATCGTGGCCTATAAATACCCAGCTATAGGACAATGAAATGACTTCCAAATTTGGTAAAATTTTGACACATTGACTACATTTTCACTATTTTTGTGAATAATTATCTTCATCGGGTACTGACTTAGGCATCAGAGGGTTATTGCAGGTGAGGATTCCCACGAGCCTTCTAACCCATTTTCAAGTCTCAACAGGGTAACATCCTGGAGGAGAGATCTTTGCGACGAGGTCATTGAGGTGAATATCCTTGTGGCAAAACCCTTGAGACAAGATCCTTAAGGCAAACATCCTTGAGGTGAAACCCTTAAGGCTAGATCCTTAAGGTGAACATCCTTGCGACGAAATCCTTGAGGCGAACTTCCTTGAGACAACTTTTCTTACAACAACCTTATCTCACTGGACACGAAGCTCAAGTGCCTATAACAGTTAATCCCACATCATAAAATTTAATTGTTGTATTTTTGGTAATAAAAAATAAAGACTGCAACCATTTTTCCGTTCAAAGCAAAATAAACATCAAGCCCTAATGACAAAAACATAGCCATTAGCATGGCACAAACCAACGAACATCCCAAGATCTTTAGGTTCAGGAGAGCTCTATACACATCTAACCCAAAAGGATCATGCCCCACTAGAATCACCCTCCACCTTAGCCTTGCCTTTAACTGGAATGGTGTAAAACAAGAATGAAGCACAAGGCCCAGCAAGTATAACATGAAAGAAAAAGGTATGAGAATATAGATTTGAGCATTAGGTAGACTCATGGAATACCAACCCATCAATGACATGAAGCAACAAGAACCATCAAAAGATAGGAATACACAATAGCATGAGTCCACAACAGATGTAAAACACGATGGCTTGAGTCAACAATGAATGGAGACACCATAGCTCGAGTCATTAATGGATAAACTCATCAACGAGGAGCAATGCAACACAACACCATTAACATTATCACATGCACCCATGCCATGCATCATCCTCATATGCTCAATGAATGAGATTTGCAAATCTTTGAGACCACATAAACTCATACATATATACATATCAAACGACTCTTAGGGCCCTTTAGCTCAACCTAAGGCCTATGCCCATAAATAGCATATGTTCCTTGGGGCCCATTAGCTTAACCCAAGGTCTTACCATATCATGAGCCACAAGGTCTTTGGGGGCCATTAGCTCAACTCAAGGACTATGCCCATATACGACATACGAACCTTGAGGCCCATTAGCTCAACCCAAAGGCTTGGAACACAAGTAATATACATAGCATAATATATGAAAACATGCATATGAAATGCTTTCCAATCATAAGCTTCAACATGGCTCAATAAAGCTCTGTATCATGCCCATGCATGCACATTTATCCCCCAAAAATGTTTACCCAAGAAGTGGAAACAATAGAAAAACACTTAAGAACAAACTTGATTTTAAGGCAATGGAAAGTCAACTACTTACTATGGAAAGTCGACTTCTAGCAATGGAAAGTCGACTTCTTCAGCCAACCAAACCTGATTGAGAGCTTGATATGCAGAGTCAACCTGACCAAGAGCTGACTTCTAGACAATCGAATTTTGCTTGGGGAAAGTCGACTCTTGGCCTCAAAAGTCGACTCCCTACATACTAAAGTCAACTCCTAAACAAAGAAAGTCGACTCTACGAAGACAAAAACACAAACAGAACCTCAACCAATACATTTAAGATCAACAAATCTTGCTTTGCTATGGATCCTAACCAAGAAAAACACCATTCCTTAGAAATTATAGGGTGGCACAAACCCTATTTTAAGTTCCAAGAGACTCCAACAAGAATTATCAAGAATCAAGGTAGATTTACAAAGTTTTCTACATAGACATCATTTTCAAGAACTCTCTTCCAAAATAGAGAGCTTTTCATAAATAAATCACCAAGATCTCATGATTCAAGGATTTAGAACTAGGAGAGGAGTTAGAACTTGTCTTTTCTAGCTTCCTTTAATTTCTTACTTGAAGAAAAAAACTATAAGAGGCACACTTGCAATCCACACACCCCAAAACAAGGTAACCTAGCAAGGAAAGAAGAAAATGAGGAAAAACAACAACTAGCTAGCTCAACTCCACCCTTGACTCCAAGGATTATGGAAGAAGAAGGGAAGATGATGAAGAAGGAAAAGAACCCTACCTTTTTTTTTCCCACCATGGATCGCCCTTTACTCTCTCAATTTCCTTTACTTCTTCCACTAATTCCCAAAATGTCATCCTTTTATATTACTTAATCCATATATATATATTAATTCCTTATATAATTATCTTCTAATTCTAATACCACAAATTCAATATTATATATATATATATATTAATATTTACTTATAAAAATAATTTCCTCGATTTTATCTCCACATATAACTTACCAATACACATATACCCTTGCATTAGTGAATTTTCAACCCCACTTGAGTTTTCTTCCTTCCTTGACTACATTGACCACTCCACATTTGAACAATTTTCCCTTGACTTGCACCCTATTTGGTGACAATAGGCATGTTGGTTATACATATAACAACTATTCTCGACAATCACAAACCTCCCACTTTCCTTAATTTTGACTTCTTTCCACCTCACTTCCTCATTTGACTTCAACCTCACCATCTCTCCACTTGACTTCTTGGCTTCTACTTCCCTTCCTTTGATATCTTTATTTTCCTTTTACTTATTTAGAAAATTCCACTTACTAAATTCAGTTTGGTATCATAGCAAGATCTTCGGGTTGTATGATGGTAGTTGTGGTGATATTAGAATATTGGGTTTGAAAAAAGACTATTTGTGAATTTCAAGAATGAAATTCCATTAAGGGGGGAAACTGTAACATCTAAGAATTTTGGAAATAAATAATAATCATTAGTTCTGATATTTGTGGTGATTATTGAATAATTATGGAGTTAAGAGAAAATATTAACTTATATTATTTTAGGGAAATGGGCAAGTATTTGGTCAAATCGGGGAATAAATGTAATTATTAAGTGGGGCATGAGTGACGATTTTGGAAACTTTGGGGGCTGAGGTGCAATTTTTGGTGTATATTTAGTGAAGGTGGTTGTAACTCATGCGGTCGCGTGCGTAAGCGTGAAGGCGGTGGGTAGGTTTGAGGCCGAGGGAAAGTTGCGTGCACAGGAGGAGAATGGCCAATTTATTTGGCCAAGGGAGGGCTGAAACAATGTCGTTTTGGCCCAAGGCGGTGGTAGCCATGCGCGGCCATAGGTAGCTCCATGTGGTCGCGCCTTAGCCACTCACTTGCCTCCATTTTAAAGCCATTTCTCCTTCATTTTTGCAATAGAATCGGGTAGAAGAAGGCATGGAATGGATGAGGGAATTGGGAAGGGGAAAAAGGCACGATCAACAGCAAAATAGGAAGAAAATTAAGGGAGATTGGACAAAAAATCAGTGTAATCGAAATTTACGAATATCAGATAAGTGGGAAATAGAAGTATTACATTTTGTATGGTTAAATTATAGATTTACATTGTTGAATTTAATTATATTGAGCCGTGGTCTTATTAGTTCCTATAAACAAATATTACTTTGTAGCGAGAGTGCGAGAAAACTTGGAATCTATTATCTTCAGGCAAGTTCTAAACCCCCTTGACATGCTCTTTATTTCTCATGCAAGACTCCGCCGTTTTGCGTAATCTAATCCCTCCTTTACTTTGATTCGGTTCCATGTATTAATTATGTAAATACATGTGATAACCATTTTATAACTTGTGAGTTGTAGATGAGTCTGTGGACAGAGGTTTTAGGCTAAATATGAGACCTTTTGTGATATTTTATTCTAACCGATACGAGTTTTTATATCGCCTTGTTTCCTTGGGAATGATGTCTCATCGGTTGGGTTAGGTTCCAAATAGGTGATTGTGGGACAGTTGTGGGTCTTAGGTCTCTTGTATGTGAATTTAATGTTTATTTAATTACAATCTGATGTTGACCGTGTGTGTTAGGATTTGGGAATTACATTAATGAGGGACCATATTCTGTGAGTGCTTGGGCACAAGCATCTTAGGATGTCTAGAGTGTGTCTCGCACGAACACTACATTGAGTGTGTTTTACTATGTGGGCAAAACATGGCCTGATGTATGATTTATAGGGGTCTTCGTATCACGTTGATGCTTACCACGCCATTGTATTCTTATTTATGCATTTCATGACTCTACTATGTGTGATTATTGTTATTGCTATTATCACTTTTATGTCGGACGGGAGGACCGTGCCGGGCCGAGTGATTGGAGTATCAACCTGGGGGAGCTTTAGCTTAGTTTTTATACTAGCTCAGGGGAAGCCCGAGGGAAGACTTGATTCTATATTAGCTCGGGAAGGGCCCAAAGGAAGACTTGGTTTGATATGAGGTTTTACGCACATGATTCACGGGCAGGAGGACGAACCCAGGGAAGCTTGGGGCTGCAATAGAGGTTGGTGTTCATAGTATGGGATTCAGCACCGAAACACAGAGTATTTATGCTTGCCAGTTCATGACAACTGCAGGTTTACTAGGGACTTGGGTGCCGATCTCTTTTATGTGGGCCCCAAGGACCATTATGTGCATGCTTATTTCTTTTCTTGTTATGTGGTTCATCCTGTGGATGCTTGTGTCTTGGGCACGCAGTGTATAGTTTGTACTGGGATATTCTCCCTAAGTTGCTGAGTCTTGTGACTTACCCTTACTTTCTATCATTCCAGGTAAACGAGAGGCTTGAGTTGGCGAGTTTGCCCACTGGTGTCGAATTCCATTCTTGAGTCCTAGGCTTGTGTATAGAGCTATCTTGAAGAAGCGGTATTGCGTATCATTCTATGTTGACAGTTTATCAAACAGAGATAGCAAAATCTCCAAACACACACACACACCGTCAAAATCCCACAGATGAACTCATACGAACTGAAAGATAAACGCAATCAATATTGACAGTATTTAAAACATAAACAAGAAACAGGAAGCACGAGATTTTATAGTGGTTCACCCAGAAATAGGGCTACGTCTATTTGAGCTCTGGTGAGAAGAGCTCACTCCACTAATAGATTCAATCTGATTACAACGTAAAAACGATAACAAAACAACCCTGATTTTCTAAATAATAAGCCACAAAATCACTTACAGATTAGGAGCTTACCTTACACAAAAAACAAAATCAGGAACGCTTAAAGAAGACGATCTATACAGCATTTACAGAGAGAGAACGAGAGAGAGCAAAAGATAAAACCTTAGAAAATGACCGACCCTCTGCAAACCCCCTCAATCAAATTCGTCTTCGATGCGATCAGAAAACAGCAATCTCGAGGCGAGATATAATTGAAATGAATGGCTCGGATTGCCTCAGTAAAAGCAGCGACAATGGTCTGGATCAAGTCGTGCAAAAAGAGCAGCAGCAGACAAAACGACAAAAGACCACAAGATATAAGCATTGGGCTGGCCCAAGGTGGCTGCTTCTTGTGGCCCTCCAGTGGGCGCCCAAAGGGGCATCCCAGGTTGCTACAAGAAGCCCCCCATCCATGGGCCTCATTTTATGTTTCATAAAATAACAAACTCCACCTTGAAACATCAAATGACTAAGTAATCAGATATGAAAATATAAGTAAAGCATGCTACAATTCTCACCTTCACAGCTCTAGATGATCAGAAATTAGCCATCATCGATATGCAACAATTTTAAGCAATGCTTAAATTTAGTTGCAGTTAATACCTTAGTACCCATGTCAGCTGGAATGTTGGTCGAAGATACTTTCTGAATTCCCATAGTTCCGTTGGCTATCATTTCTCTTACATAATGATACTTCACATCCACATGTTTGGTCCTATCATGATACACTGGATTTTTGGACAAGTGGATGGCACTTTGACTATCCAAGAAAACCATCACTTTGCTTTGAAGCAAGTGAATTTCCTTTAGTATGCCTTGAAGCCATATAGCTTCCTTAAAGGCATCTGTTACAGCCACATACTCTGCCTCAGTAGAGGACAGAGCTACAAGAGGCTGTAACTGAGACTTCCAGCTTATACAATTTCCACTCAAAGTAAAATAGTAAGCAGTGGTGGATTTTCTGGAGTCTCTATCTCCAGCAAAATCAGAGTCAACATAACCAACAAGATCTAGAGTATCAAATCTTTTCTTAAAATTTAAACCAATGCATGCAGTACCATTTATGTACCTAAGCAAATGTTTTAAGGCATCCCAATGAGTTTTACCAGGGTTAGACATATATCGACTGAGTAATGAAATTGAATATGCAAGGTCTGGCCTAGTGCTTATCGTTGAGTACATAATTGTTCCAATTACATTTGCATAAGGGACATTTTCCATTTCTATTATTTCAGAGTTGGATGTGGGACATTGTAATTTTGATAAAATAAAATGTCCTGCCAATGGAACTATGACAGTTTTAGAGTTACCCATTCCAAATTTATAAACAGCTTTCACCAAGTAATCATGCTGATGAATCTTAAGGCTATTGTTGCTTCTATTTCTCTCAATCTTCATTCCTAGTATTTTCTTAGCATGACCTAAGTCTTTCATGTCAAAAACTGAATTTAACGTAGATTTTAACTCATTAATCTTTGACTTAGATTTGCTAATAAGGAGGATATCATCTACATAAAGCAGTAGATAAACAGGAATATCTGTAAGCATAAAATAGAAGCAATTGTCATATTGACTTCTAATAAACCCAGCCCCTAGAACAAAATTATCAAATTTTTTGTACCATTGTCTTGGGGCCTGTTTTAAGCCATACAAAGATTTTTTCAGCAAACAAACATGATCAGGTTTTTCAGAGACAACATAACCATTTGGCTGAACCATGTAAATGTGTTCATCAAGGTCTCCATGTAAAAATGCAGTTTTAACATCCAATTGTTCAACTTCTAAATCAAATTGAACTACTACTGCAAGTATCATGCGAATTGTCTTAAATTTGACCACAGGAGAAAAAATTTAAGTGTAATCTATCCCTTCCCTTTGTGTGAACCCCTTAGCTACTAGTCTTGCTTTATATCTAATAGGATCATCAAGAGATATACCTTCCTTTAATTTGAATAGCCACTTGCATTGGATCAGTTTCTGATTTTCTAGACGAGGGACAAGTACCCAAGTTCCATTTTCCATCAGAGAGGCCATTTCCTCATCCATGGCTTGTTGCCATTTTTTACTTTCCTTTGAGCTGACAGCCTCCTCATAAGAGGAAGGCTCACTGCTCCTCATCTCAACACCTGCCACTAGGGCATAAAACACCAAATTTGAGAAAGCATACCTTGAAGGGGGTCTAATAGACCTCCTGTTTCTATCTCGAGCAAGTTGGTAGTTTTCCAAATTATGTTGAGGGGTGTCATATTGCTCCACCTCAATTTCTGTTTCATCATTTTGTTCCTCATGATCAGATTCATGATCAAAGGTCTGGTCTAGGTTTAATGTAGGTGAAGGGTCTCTTTCAAGTTGAAGGACTGGTATAGCTGGAGCATTTGAAGGATTGTTATCTATAACTTGATGCTCCACCTCTATTTGGGTATCTCCTAAACTGGTGGAATTATCTGTGTCATCAGTTTTAGATAATTTGCAAAGGAAGACTGATTCATTAAATATAACATCTCGGCTGATGATAATTTTTACACCCTTAGATTGCCTTTCCCATAGCCTATATCCCTTAGTTCCTTCCTGATACCCAACAAAAACACACTTAGTGGATCTAGGTTCCAGCTTACCTTTTGACTGATGAGCATAGGCTTCACAGCCAAAGGTTCTTAAGTAGTTGAAGTTTAATTTTCTTCCAATCCACTTTTCTTCAGGGCATTTTAAATTAAGGGTTGTGGAGGGACTTCTATTTACTAGGTGTGAAGCTGTTGCTAAGGCCTCTCCCCAAAAGGATTTAGGCAAACCAGATGTGAACAAAAGGCACCTCACATTTTCAAGGAGGGTCCGGTTCATTCTTTCAGCCATCCCATTTTGTTGGGGTGTATTCCTAATAGTCTTATGCCTATTTATTCCTTGGGAGTTACAGAAATCATCAAACTCTTTATTACAGAATTCTAAACCGTTGTCTGTTCTAAGAGTTTTGATTTTCCTATCAGCTTGGTTTTCTATTAAGATCTTCCAGGTTTTAAACTTCTCTAAGGTTTGATCTTTTGTTTTTAATAGAAAAACCCACACCTTCCTAGTATAATCATCAATGATAGAAAGGAAGTACCTGTTGCCACCATGGGTGGGGACCTGGGAGGGTCCCCAAAGATCTGCATGTAAGTACTCAAGGCATGCCTTCTCCAGGTGAGTTCCCTTATGGAAACTCATCCTGTGTTGCTTGCCAAGCACACATGGTTCACAAAAACCGAGGGTCTCAGCAGACACTAGACCAATGTATCCTTGGTTTGACAGTGCCTGCAAACCTCTCAGGCTCATATGGCCAAGTCTCAAGTGCCACAGTTCAGTCTTATCAGTGTTAACATAGCATGCAAAATTTGATATAACAGAGGAATGAAAACAGCCATTTGAAACATATAAACCATTTTTCTTTAAGCCAGTTAAGATTAGTTCATCTCCTTTAAAAACATTCAAGGAACCATTTTCAGCTTTGTATGAGAATCCTAACTCATTAAGTGTACCAAGTGAGATTAAATTTCTTTTAAGATTAGGGACATATCTTACATCAGTAAGAGTTCTAATTTTGTTGTCATGCAACTTAAGAGTTATGTCTCCTCTACCTTGAACGTTACAAGATTGGTTGTTTCCCATATACACCATTCCACTTTGTCTGTTATTAAAGTTGTGAAACCAGTCAATATTAGGACACATATGAAAAGAACAGCCAGAGTCCATAATCCATTCATTTAAAACTGAGCTTGAGGAAATATTAAGCACCTCAGCCAAACAATTAGAACTACTAACTGCTACTGTTACATTACCCCCTTGCTTTTGTTTTTTCAAGTAGTCATAACAATATTTCTTTATATGACCTTCTTTCCCACAGTGGTAACATTTCCACTTTTGTTTTTGTTTTCCCTTCTTTTCCTTCTTTTTTCCCTTATACCCTGACCCATTGTGTTGTTCAGTATTCACAGTATAATTTCTTTTATCTGTATTTCCTTTAACAAATAAATTGTTGCCAGATTTCTTAGATGTACTAAGTTCTAGTTCTCTAGCTTTAATACCAGATATAACAAGTTCCATATTAGGTACTATACCTGTGTAACGTAAAGCATGTTTCACTACATCATAATCATCAGGTAGGGAATTTAACAAAATCATTGCCTCACTAGTATCTCCTAAAGCCTGATCAGTACCTCTCAATAACAAGGTGAGTCTAGTAAATTCATCTATGTTTTCATCCATAGACTTAGATGTATTCATTTTAAAGTTAAAGAACATGCCTTTTAAATAAACTAAATTTGGAGCAGACATTACAGAATATAAAGATTCTAATCTATTCCAAAGTTCAAGAGGTAGAGATATACCGTCAACCTTACGAATTACTGAATCACCGAGATGGAGGAAAATCAGATTAAAAGCCTCTTCTCTGATTTCATTAGTTCGAGCTAGCTGTTCAGCTGACCATTTTTTGTCATCTGACTCAAGTGTTATAAGCACTTTGTGATGAGAGAGAAGTATCCTCATCTTCTTTTTCCAACTACCGAAATCCCCCTTTCCATCAAATGTACCGATTTCAAATCGGGTTGTTGTCATTTTCGTAATATACGAAAATTTCACAAAAACAAAACCCTAGTTTACTGACTGAGACCTGTACAACAAACTCACGCTGACAGGCTCTCTTTAGAAAACCCTAGAGTTCTTTTTAAAAAACAACACCGACACAGTAAGGAAAGGAAACCCTAGATTTCTAAAAAAACAGAGTCGGTCGAGATTTTGACCCTAAAACGTTGGATACGATAAACTAGAAGGCTCTGATACCACTGTTACAAACAAACAGAGATAGCAAAATCTCCAAACACACACACACACCGTCAAAATCCCACAGATGAACTCATACGAACTGAAAGATAAACGCAAGCAATATTGACAGTATTTAAAACATAAATAAGAAACAGGAGGCACGAGATTTTATAGTGGTTCACCTAGAAATAGGGCTACGTCCACTTGAGCTCTGGTGAGAAGAGCTCACTCCACTAATAGATTCAATCTGATTACAATGTAAAAACGATAACAAAACAACCCTGATTTTCTAAATAATAAGCCACAAAATCACTTACAGATTAGGAGCTTACCTTACACAAAAAACAAAATCAGGAACGCTTGAAGAAGACGATCTATACAGCATTTACAGAGAGAGAACGAGAAAGAGCAAAAGATAAAACCTTAGAAAATGATCGACCCTCTGCAAACCCCCTCAATCAAATTCGTCTTCGATGCGATCAGAAAACAGCAATCTCGAGGCGAGATATAATTGAAATGAATGGCTCGGATTGCCTCAGCAAAAGCAGCGCCAATGGTCTGGATCAAGTCGTGCAAAAAGAGCAGCAGCAGACAAAACGACAAAAGACCACAAGATATAAGCATTGGGCTGGCCCAAGGTGGCTGCTTCTTGTGGCCTTCCAGTGGGCGCCCAAAGGGGCAGCCCAGGTTGCCACAAGAAGCCCCCCATCCATGGGCCTCATTTTATGTTTCATAAAATATCACACTGTTTCTGAAAGATTCAGCTGGCAATATTAGATAATATAGATATATCCAAACGGTGTAAGATCATTGATTATCCCAATAGGTTATATGAGCTGATGAGGAATTAGTCCACAAATGTATATCAAGCTAGCTACCCATGCTGCTGAAATAATGTGATTGACAAATTATCACCTAATCTACTGTATGGTTAGTATTGTTCCATGGTATCATCGAGGTCCCCCTGGGTCATATTATAAGATCTTTGAAAGGCAAAGGAAAATTTTGTTATGCTGAAGACAATGCAACTATTTACTCAATATCAGAACAGTAAATATAGAATGGTCCTTCAATATTCCTTTGCTCTTGGTTACCAACTTTACTGCATTACTCGAATTTAGTTTATCAAAGTTAAGCATGTTATCTTGCACTTTTGAACACATAATCTTGAGACGAAAAAGAGATTGCTGCTCCATTCATTGCGTTATACCAAAAGAGAGGTCTATTTGATTCATTTGAAATTTCCCTTCATAACTCTCTATATTTCTTATTCTCCTTTCCCTCACTTTGAAAATGCTCCATACAGCAGCACAGGCTTATACGCTTGCTGTGTTAGTTTTACTTTGATATGGGTCGCTGAAATTAGTTTCACCAATTCCCTTTACCCTCTACTAAGATTAAAAAGATTAGTACTACTCTCTCGCACAGACCTATTCTGGCTGGAAATTAATTCAACTTAATTTAACAATGGGGAACTTTACTAATAGTTATTTTGTAGAAAGGCTATAAAGTTACTGAATTATAGATATCTTCTGTGCTGAAAATTTCTTATAGATGCTTCTTCATACCTTGATCGTCATATTTAAGCATCAGTTTCCTTAGAACAAGAACAAACATGAACAAAATCTCTTTTGAGATTCCATTAATTGTATTAATCTAACTATATTGTTATCATATACAAAATTATAGTGTAATTCACATCAGAAGCTAATGTACTAGTAATTGCTGATTGCCTTGTCCTTGCTGGAGATTTTGGAATGACAGGCATCGACCACTAGTGGCGGACAAGAGGAGCGCTTTCTCCAGTTCCTCAGGTGCATTCCTAGTTATCAAAGAGAGAGCATATTGGAAAAAAATTGCATCGAATGGCAATGTGATAGGTCCATGACTTGGCAGTCCATATTCTTCCTCTGCCATTTTTAGGAGCTCTTTGACTACTTCCTTGTTCAGATAAGCCAAAGGAATCACAAAGCGTCTCCCATCAGCAGTGTACACAACAAAGTGACCCTTATCAACCGTCGATGGATTGCAATTGTCTACAGGGACAGTCTCTTTGGTTCTTGATGAAGTGATCCTTTTCCGTGTGATAGCAGCCAGCTTCTGCCACTTCCTTGCCATTTTGATGAGCTTGTTAGAACTAATCATGTTTGGTTGTCTAGGTAGTTGGAAAGGGTGGGATTTGTTGGAAAGAGATAAAGGGAAATTTGGCTCTTGGAAGACTGAAAAGCCTGTATATGTGCTTGATAGGAAATAAAGAAGGAAGCCGAGTTATATATACTAAAAAAAAGGCCGGTGACCCTGCCTTAAATGCATCTAACTTTGGAATTCTTTGGGAAACAAACCCATGTGGGGAATGGACTGGAAGGACAATTTAAATGGTGGGAATGCCTAGTCAATTATGTATGTTAACCAGGACATGAAGGTGCAACAATGCTCACAATTTGTATGCTAAGTGGTTTGCCAGCATACTGGGTCCAGAACAGCTGGTGTCTTGTGAGAAAAGCGACTATATCCAGCATAGTGTAGTATATTGCGGACAAATTGGGTCCATTCAGTTGAACTCCAATAGCTAAACTACCAATTAATGTTGTAATCTTCTTGCAACTGATCTCTTATTATACATGCTGTTTGATTTCAGCATGTTGGGTCCATATGCTTTGCCTTCTGTATAGTAATTTTGCTTAATTAACTGCATTCAGTGCCAGCATACTTAGTATGGTCTATAGACTATAGTAGTAGTTGTTAATCATTAGTTTACTTTTCCAATGGCATAAGCTCAAATTCAGCTAGCAGAAAATAATAAAAAAGATGAGCGTTTCATATGTGCAATACGAAAAAACTTCTTTAAACATTTACAAGGCTGAAGTAAACAAGTAATTGCTGATTTGTCTTCCCCCATGCTTGATGGATGATAATGAATTCTCAATTATATATGGTGCAGAGTGAATATGTTCTTGGGCATGTTCGTTCACTGCCTGCAACCTATGAATGAAGAATGTACCAGTTGGGTTTCTGATTGGCCCCTTCCAATCGATCAGTCCTCTTTAGACAGTTCGGTAACAATATATTGTACTAAAACAGATCGATGCAATACAATATCTGCAAGTAAAGCTACCACCCACATAGAGATGGCAAACGGGCCGGGCCGGGCCGGGCCGGCCCGCCACCAAATGGCCCGCGGGCCAAACGGGCCGGGCCAAGTTGGCCCGCTTAAAAACGGGCCAGCACATTGCTGGCCCTAGCCCGGCCCGCCGCGGGCCAAGCGGGCCAAACGGGCCAAGCGGGCCAAGAGGGCCGAACAAGGGCAGGCGAGGGCGAGGCGAGCGAGGGCCGCGCGGGCCGAGGGCGAGCGAGGGCCGCGCGGGCCGAGGGCGGCGAGGGCGAGCGAGGGCCGAGAGACAGAGGGCGAGCGAGGGCCGAGGGCGGCGAGGGCGAGCGAGGGCCGAGAGACAGAGGGCGAGCGAGGGCCGAGGGCGGCGAGCGAGGGCCGAGGTCGGCGAGCGAGGGCGAGGGCGAGGGCTAGGGCCGCGGGCGAGAGGGCGAGGGCGAGCCGAGGGCGAGGGTGAGCCGAGGGCGAGGGCGAGGGCGAGAGGGCGAGGGCGAGGGCCAGAGGGCGAGGGCGAGGGCGAGAGGGCGAGCGAGGGCCGAGAGACAGAGGGCGAGCGAGGGCTGAGGGCGGCGAGCGAGGGCCGAGGTCGGCGAGCGAGGGCGAGGGCGAGGGCGAGGGCTAGGGCCACGGGCGAGGGCGAGGCGAGGGCGAGGGCTAGGGCCGCGGGCGAGGGCGAGGCGAGGGCGGGCGAGGGCGAGGGCCGCGGGCGAGGGCGAGACCAGGGCGAGGGCGAGACGAGGGCGACTGGGCGAGAGGGCGAGGGCGAGAGGGGAGGCTGAGGGAGGGGTGTTTAGGGCTAGGGCGACTGGGCGAGAGGCGAGGCTAGGGGGGGGGAGGGTTTTGAGCGAGGGCGGCGGGCCAAGCGGGCCAAGCGGGCCAGCCCGGCCCGCCACCATTTGGCCCGCCGGGCCAAGCGGGCCGGGCCAAATTGGCCCGGCCTGAAACGGGCCAGCAAAATGCTGGCCCGAGCCCGGTGCCGGGCCGGGCCCCAACGGGCCGGCCCGTCGGGCCGGGCCCATTTTGCCATGTCTACACCCACATATGGTTCATCGCATACATCTTTAAATATGCTAATCCTATGTACGTATGTATGTATGTATGTATGTATGCAATAAAAGGCTTGCAACTTTTCAGACATGCATATGCCTAAAAGTTGATGTAGCTTTCCATTTTAGACAGACATTGAGAGAACCATATCCTATATTAAATTGAAGTTTTCTGTAGTTTCGAACCACCTATTTACCCTTTTTAAAACTATAAAAAAATTATAAATATTTAAAAGTTATAAAAATTACTTCATATTTTGAATTCAGACTCCAAGGTGCAACCATCCAACCTTTCTCACTAGAGCTTTATATATTTAGAATTTTGTTAAAGTGATTATGACTTTTTATGTATGTGATATAATTTTTCATTTTTTTTTTGTAAAAAGCATAAAATTGTGCAGGCATGGGATATAAATTATTTTAAATTCATTGATTTTCATTTTGAATTTATGATATTATCTATATAATTTTTAAAATATTAAAGTTATTAAATTAAATATCAAGAATTCAAATTCAAAATTACATTATTTATAATTTTTTTTTATAAGATCAAAATTCGACCAAACTAAACAAGCCGGGCTAGGTAGCACGCCCATAAATGTCAGGCTTGGCCCATCCTTATATAAAGGGACAGGTTGAGCTTGGCTTGCTCACTATAATAAAAAAGTGAGTGGAGTCGACTCATGTGTGCCAATAAACCCATCTGACTCATTTGATATCTTTATTATCATTATAAGAGCTAATAAAACCATGACTCTCGTGATGATAGATGCTATGAAAGTTGGAGATCTCTAACCTTTCTGGGATGGTTATGGAAGACCTTTTTGTACTTTTAATAAGAGATAAAATCATCCTAATGGATAAAGTTGCTAATATTTTCTATGTGCATGACTTTGTGTTTCTTGAGGATTCATCTTGAAAAGTTAAACATTATTGGAATAAAAATCAAGATGTCATAACCCAATTTAGGAGTTGTGGCCGACACTACCTCTTAATAAGTTATGGGTCTTATCGAGAGTAGTACACTATACAATAGAACTACCATCTTAAATAATAAAATTTAATATTTAAACTGTCATAGTACAATCATATGTGAGCATTGTAAAATAATAGCATTTTTAAATAAGGAGCAATTTAGTATCCAATATCTCTTTACAACTATAAAACTCATGAAATAATTTAAATAAAAAAGGGCTAATCATGAAAACAATCTAACCCTTTTTGCAAATTTATAATTTTATTCAATTCTTTCAATTTTGAGAATTAGGTCCAAATTAGGTCAATTGAATACAATTTTATCTAACATGTAAAATCGATTTAGAGAGAGTGTGTTCATGATAACTTGGTATGCTACATATCATATAATAATAATATTTGTGAGACTCCCATGTAAAAAAAAAAAAAAACTAACTTGTTACACATAATCTGTTTACTTTTTTTTTATTTTTTACATAATCTGTTTATTTTTTCCTTTTTTTCTTTTTATAGGTTACATTCTTTTTTTTTTTTTTACTTATATATACATGTGGATTTCACAAATATTATTATTATATGCACCTAATATATTAAGTCAATATGAACACATTCCCTCTAAATTGATTTTACATATTGGATAAAATTGTACCTAATTAACCAATTGTTAAAATTAAAAAGATTTGATAAAATTATAAATTTGTAAAAATGATTGGATTATTTTCATGATTAGCCCAATATAAACTTAGAAGCTCTATTTTAGTAGACTTCCCTATTCAATGCATGTAGTGTCTTGTATGTTAGAGCACGACCAATGTGAGTAAAAGATCTCATACCATGATCCTTGCAATAACACTAGTATCAAGACCTCCAAGTCCAATTACAAATTGTGAAAAAGAGCATTATGATGTGGGAAAACAAGAACGATACAAGTAACAATGACCTTGTCATAACAGTTGAATAATTTGGGAAATGGGGGTACGGGCACATTAAATGTCAAAAAGGCCTACAACAAGGAAGAGTAAACTAGCACACTCAACATGTAATATTAACAAAACCACTCACACCCAAAAAGTCATCAACGAGCAGAACTACTCTCATCCATTTACAAAATTGAATAAGGCAAAACCAATCACGCCCACACCATATAATCAATAAGGCGAAACCACTCATGCTCATGTATACATAAATATATGTGGTGCACCAACAACTAACTACTAACTGCGGGTAGCATACAATATTTTAACAAGACAATACCATTGACATGACAAGCAATTAATAATAATGTAGTAATTTTACATATTTAGATGATCAACTCCATAATTAGTGATATAGGTTCATAAAACATAATTCCAAATATCATGATAATGTACATCAATAAGATTAGGAAACAAATTATTCCTATTTTCCTAATTTGATGCAATTTGTCATAATATGCAATAGTAATTAAATTTCAACATTAAGAACTTGAAGGAAAACTCATCATAAAACCAATCTCTACTCTCATGATATAGTGATATAGGAGAACAAATTATGTCATTGTCTATTGCTTGAGGAGTGTCAAGATCACATAATCACATAATTAAATTAACATCATAAGAAATCAATATAGCAAAGTGCAATGCCTAAAATACCCTTAACAATCTAAAAGGATTCTCTTAATTGATGAAAGTGTAATATCCAAAATTTTTAGAAATTTATTGGATATTAAATATAAATATTAAATTAATTTAAACCTAAGAGGGAATCTAGCTAGCAATAACTAGACAAATTATCAAATATCGATAGGAATTTTCAAGAACCAAAAATAATTTTATAAAGAAGTAAGAGCTAAGAGTAATATTTTTTTTTCAAATTGCTAAATGGGTTCTTTTTTACCAAGTCAAGGAGTCCACTTTGGATGTAAAACCAAATTTGGCTTGAGCACATTATTGGGTCTCATAGAACAATTGGGGCAAATCTACAAACTTGGTTTAATTGATCATACTTTACATTGAGATTCTTTACATCTTCAATCAATTGTTATTGCAAGGCATTATGTTTTATTTGTTGTTAATGGTTGTTGTCATTATTTATTGCAATCTATACTTGACAAAATCCATAGATCAAATAGGCTCATGGAATATGGTTGTGCATAGAGATAATGATTATGAAACATATTTCTTATAAACCTTGATCTTAAATGTTCCTAGTTATAGAGTTATTAGGAATGAACACTAATAACTCGAATAGACTAGCACATATGATGCATGCTCAATTAGGAGAATGTCTTGTTTAATGAATATTAGTGTGAGGACACTAGTGTATATATGTGGGTGCTTATTATAAGAATAAGTACACTGAACTGACCCGCTACAAAATTCCTAATGGTTGTTGTTTAATGTCGAATTAGAATTCTTGTGTTGCAATTGTGCAAATTGATCCTTACACTTGACATATCATGGTAGTCTTATATTTGATTGGTTACGTCTTGATACTTTTTGGATTCTAAAGAAGTCACTGATAAACTGTCACTGGGCGTGGCTTTATCACATATGAAGGCTTATGAATGTTGATACATGATTCATCACTTATCGTCAAAATGAGAGGAAGTCTTACGTATTTCGATAATTTCATGATTGAGGAAATCCTTGGCTAAGGTGAGGTGGAAATCAAAAAGTGTTTTGATTTTACCTATCAAGTCATAAATCTGGAATGGATACATAGTTATTGAATGATTAGGGTTTTGTCATCTAACCATATCTTAAATTCAATTGGAACATTGATTGATGAAAGGATTTTACTGTAAGGTAATTGTAATTGAAAAGGTCTACGTTTTTCATCATTGTCTAGGTATTAATGGCATATTGCTAGATGTTAACCATGATATGTAGAGATTTTAGAATTAATTTGATTAATTCTAAAACTATTAATTAAAGGGTTTAATTAAGAAGCCCATGAGATGTGTTTAATTAAACCAATGAGATGAACCCTAATGTAGCCCAATAGAATTGGCTCCTACATCTAGTCTAATGGTGGACCTAAGGGGTTACACACTTAGATCGAGCTCATTCCACAATTAAAAGGAAAGAGAGCCGGCCCAATGTGATTAAGCATCAAGCCTAAAGTGTTTATGGTTTTCTATGGTATGATTAAGGTTTTTGAACTCTATATATATGTCGCTTAAGAAGATGACAACGGGTGAAGAAAATTTAGTTTCTCTCAAAGACGTCTAGGGTTGCTAGCACGACCAAGGACGTTGTGGAATGGTTGAACATGTGGACTAACTTTGAGGAGATGACACCTGCGTCTCTACGGATTGGAATCAAAAGGAATCGAAAGCTGCACGATCGCGATTCCTAACAAACACGTTTTTACTATTTTGGAAAACTAAAAACTGAAAATGGACTAAAAATAACAAAAAGAATAAGGCCTAAAAGAACACCAAGCAACCATCAATTAAAGCCATGGAATGATCATATCTTGCTGGGATTCAACTCAAATCCAATCTAGCTCATCTTCAAACCAAAAAATGGAAGAAAAATTGGAGAAAACCAATCAAATTAAACTAAAAATGGCAAGAATCAATGGATGATATAGATCCCAAATTCACTACAAAAAATCTATCCAAAATTACGACTAAAAATGGAAATAATCAGTGAGAATGATTGGTAAAGTTTATAGCATGACAATAATAGTGATAGTGGTTAGATTCGCAAAGATCTTGGAGGTGACAAATGATAGGACAAAGAGGTGAGCTTTGTCAATAAATAGAAGGTTTATTCTTTGGTTTTAAGGCACAAAGCAATGCAAAAGTGATAGAGGAGGCCAATAATCTTCAAAAGAGTAAGATAAAGCAAGAAGAGAGAAAGAAATTCAAGTTCACTGAGAAAACTAGGTCGGCGAATTGGGTTGCTAGAAAATCGCCTAAAGAAGCAATTCTTGTGATATTTTTAGCAAGGAGACAATGACAAGGTGCTCCATAAACAACACATTCGATTTTGATGATTGGTGCATGGTGGCTAAAAGCTTAGTTTGAGGGTGGCTAGAGCATTGCCGAGAGAAAAGCAACTTGTTGGAGAAGGAGAGTGCATATGAAAATTTCAAAAATAATCAAGGGAAGCTTGCGTACTGTTTGGATAAATATTAGACTTTTCTAGGTGATGTTTTCACCCCCCAAAACTTATATTTTATTACAATTTTTATTGGTTTCATATGGATGTGTGTATGTTTTAAAAATTTTACATCACATGTACGCAATGGAAACAAACACAAACCATATGAAGCTTAAGTGTTTAAGCAATGTACAATATTAATAAAATGCAAAACTAAACTTTTTAGCTGCATACCTTTTTGAAGATTCAAAGAATGAGGTATCAAAAACCTTTACAAAATGACCTTATTCCTTCTTAAAGTGTGAAAGGTCTAGTTGGTCCACACCAAGCAAGCCTCCAAAAATCCTTAAAACTTTCTTTGTGTTAGTTGAAAATCACAAGGTTGCTACTAGCTTATTATTCCCTTTTGGTCTCTAATTTACCAACTCAACTCTTGAGCAAATTGAGAGAATTGAAGAAGCAATTGAGAAGGAGAAAGATAACGTTTTTTGCATAGAGAGAGAGAGAGGGAGAGATGGAGAGAGAGAGAGAGAGATCCAACTCATCTCTTTATTGTAATATTTTATTTCTTCTTATCTTTTCTAATCTGCATGCATAATGGAAAACTAATTGTGGTAGCCCATCTTTTAACCCATGCAACATTTGGTGGTGAAAGGTAGTAAGGAGTTAGTGGTTTATCCATTAACCCTTGAAGTTTTTACGTCACGCTCTAATGCACCATCCATAAAAATATAAATTGTTGATAGTATTCATCAAGTAATTCACTATTTTCAACTTTTGAGAAATTGTCGATCAGTTCGTGAAAGGAGTCGACAGTTGGTTGTTGTATGTTGTAAGGTCATTCCTTTATAGCATATAACATTGTAATTAACTCTTAATGACTTCAAGACATTCCATTAACTATTAATGGTACTGAGAACACGATACAAGCTACACATTTCTTAGTTTAGTGGCTTTGCTTTTAGGTGTGTGATTTTCTAGGTTCACTAGCAACTAGCAATCAAAAAACATCAAACTTTTTTGATACTAGCTTGTTATTATCTTTTGGTCTCTAGTTTCCAGCTCAACTTTTGAGTAAATTGAGAGAATTGAAGAAACAGTTGAGAAGAAGAAAGATAAAGTTTTTTGCATAGAGAGAGGATGGAGGGAGAGAGAAAGAGAGATCCAACTCGTCTTTTGATTCTAATATTTTAATTTCTTCTTATCTCTTCTAATCTACATGCATAATGGAAAACTAATTGTGGTAGCCTATCTTTTAACCCATGCAACATCTGGTGGTGAAAGGTAGCAAAGAGTTAGTGGTTTATCCATTGACTCTTGAAGTTTTCATTCATCATCCATCGAATAGAAACTATTGACAATATTCATCAAGCAGTCGACTATTTTCAACGTTTGAGAAATTATCGATCAGTTCATGAAAGGAGTCAACAGTTTGGTGTTGTATGTTGTAAAGTCATTCCTTTATAGCATATAACATTGTCATTAACGCTTAATAACTTCAAGACATTCCATTAACTATTAATGGTATTGAAAACATGATACAAGCTACACATTTCTTATTTTGGTTGCTTTGCTTTTGGGTGTGTGACTTTCTAGGTTCACTAACATATAGCAATAAAAAAATATCAAACTTTTTTATCCTAATCAAACTTTTCAATTTCCCAAGATATTTTGACAATCTTGAGTGACGTCTAGTAACATATCAAGATAATCTAAATGGCAATGAAGTCAATTCATAGTAAACTCATTTCATTGATGATTACCATGTAATTCAATCCTTCTATTACTAATGTCCTGATCAAGTGTCATGGACTAATAAACTTATTAACTCAATTCTATGCTATAGACCTTAGTTGGAGTGATAAGGTGAAACATTGCAAACTCTTTTTCAATCATTCATGCCTTGACCAAGGATTTCACTTGCCACAAACCAACAAAAGACTGCATAAGACATTCACTTCATGATAGAGGTAATGGATCTTTTCTTCCAAACACTTTCTTCTATGTTAGTTGAATAAGACCACACAATAAATATTCTCATCTCGCAATTGGATGAGTCTCCATCATTAGTAAATCTCATACACCAATACACAAGACAACAATGTTACTTCAAGTTAGAGGATTAATTACACAATCACAACTAATTACAAATCATTAATCCATTTAGACATGTGATTCATAATCAACATCATGCTCAATGCATTGTTTAATCAACAATCACCTACTAATTTATTATAAGCATCCCATGCTTTGTGGTATGTGACTTACCACCCTTTATCATTAGTATCATATACTAATCGAAGTAGTAAACTTTTGTACTAGTGCATACTCTCTCACTCAAAGTCCATATTCAAGAAAGTCAAGGACAAAGATGACGGAATACACGTATGGTGGTGCAAGTAAAAATAATTTTTTTTACATGTATTAGATACACACACCGAAATACATAAATACACATTGAACACAACTTAGGTATTTAAGCAATACGTATATTCATCTTATGCATAATAATAAATGCGAACCTGGAGTTCGTTGTCAGGTTGGGGTACATAAACACTTTCTGTACTGAGACCAATTCCACCTCATGTTGTGGTGGTCCTATATTGTCCACACCTAGTATGTTGTCTTGTATTGTTTTGGTCACCTCTTCCCATGCTAAACTAGAGGCTACCCGTATCACCAACACCTGTGTCTCAAAATTCCCTTATGACTATCACGCAATTGTAATTTTTAACGAAAGTAGAAGAAGACAGAGGAGGTAAAAATTACAGAGAGAAGTAATGTAGTAATCAAGCCTTTGTAATTTCTTTATATACTCACGTCAATTGAACTACTAAATAACCCCCACCCTTTTCCAATTTTGCGCCACGTGGATGGCACTACCATTGGTTGGGGTGGTGTGAGAGTTGATTACCCAATCATTGGGAGTTGACTTCTACAGCCACTTGGAGTCGACTTCCATAGGGGAAAGTTAACTTCCCAACCTAGAAAGCCAACATTTGACTAGCTATTTCTCAAGACTCATTGGGCCCACAATGTCGATAGCAAATGCAACACTATTTGATGTGTGATTTTCTAGGTCGACTATCCACTAGTAATCAGATAGCACCAACACCTTGACCCATCATAAGAATCTCTCCATATTCCGATAACGATCTTAGGGTTCCTGAATAGTGACTAACAGTGGTTTAAGACGATATAGGTGACAGTGAAATCTCATTTCAAATTAACTTATTACAGTTGACGATTACTGTCATGACCTAAAATTCGACAACCATAATTGGCACTACCCCCTAATAAGCCGAAGACTCCAATAAGGGATAACAAGCTTGCAATACACATATTCCTCTCACATATAAACATTTCAAATAATTTACAAAAATATTGCCACCATCTCAAATCTGAAATATTAAGTGATAAGCCTGACACTGGCTTAGTGAGGGGTAAAAAGCATTATCGTAGGGGAAACCATAATTGACCTCTCGTCAGTGGTGGAGGCCCTTCATCTGATCTTATCACATATCTATACCCACTTTCATCTGTCTCTTGTTTATATAAATCGAGTGAGGGTGAGAAGAGAAGGTGTTCTCAGAAGTGTTTGGCCAAGAGCAGGAAAAAGAAGAAGAAGGAGAAGGAGGAGGGTTTCAACCAAGCTTCTGGATTTGGTTACTCTCTATCAGGCAAGCTCTTACTTCTTTCTACCCCTATAACCTTTTTTCTTCGGTATATTTTTTCCTCACTGTTGAGTTACAGATGGTTTTATTCAAGGATTATAGGCTTGTTCTTGTTAGTTTTTCCATCTTGGCTAGATCCCAGTTGGATGTTGGGTCTTTTCTTGTGAGCTTTGAAGGGCTCGATTTCCCTTCCATTTGTTGTTGGAATGAAGTTAGGATAATGTACGGGTTGGTTCTCATTGGGTAGGATAGGCATGTTGTTGTGGTCGAGAGTGTAATGCATGTGGTCTCTGTAATTTATTTTTAGTATGTTATCATTTCAAATGCATGCAGAGGCTTGGGGATATGCACTTAGGGGTTTCATGTGACTTGTGTGCTTGGCCACGGACATGCTAGATGGTTTTTAATATCTAGGTTAGCTAGACACAAGTACTGTATCGTATGTGATTTCCTACGTGGGCGAGTGTGGCCTGATGCATGGTTTATGGGGACTATGTATCACATTTATGCTCATTATGCCACTATATTATATTTGTGCATCGCATGGTTCTGAAGTCGTATGGGTGTGTTGCAGCTACTTTTTGGATGGTTAAGCAGTGCCGAGGTTTGGTTTACAAACGTTAGCATACCGGCTTAGGTTTCTGATAGTGTCGGCTTAAGGGAGCTTTGGCTCGGTGAGTTGCTTATATTGTCTTTCAAGGTAGTGACAAGTTTGTGACAGGGACTTGGGAGCTATGTGTCTTATGTGGGCCCCAATGATTGGTATGTGCATATTTTATTATGTGGTATTTCTTTGTATATTTCATGTGATTCATGGGCATGTTATGTATGGTGTCGTACGTGGGGTGTGATTTACTCATTAGCTTCCATACTCTTGTCAGCATTTCTTTTCTTATATGCTTGCTGAGTCTTGTGACTCATTCTTGCTTTTTTTCATTTCAAGTAAAGGCAAAGCAAAGTGTGGGGGTGAGTCTAGCAATACTTGAGCTATCCTGGTAGATAGTGTACAGGACAACCCTAACAGATCCTGTTTGAGAAGTATCTTGTGGTGTCGTGCCATGGTTGTGTATCTTTTGAGTTCTTGGCATAGTTTTGTATATGTATATATATCATGTAACCTGGTGGGCCGGTTATCTTTTGTATACATGTCTAGGATGTGTGTTATGCTTCTGTTTCCTATTTCTTCTATATGAGTATAGGTGATCCTAGTTGAGCATGCTTGGTAAGCTAGGGTGGTTCATTTTCTGTTTCCTTACCCTTCTTGGGGCTCTTGCTCGGGTTCTTCAGCTTAGTTGGGGTATCCGAGTAGGGGTTCCACAATCTCACCTCTTTACTAAAAATTCGTCCTCGAATTTTGGCTCTAACCTAAGTGTCAAATAAATAGGGATACATCTCTTTGGCGCCTTCTGATTCTCATGTAGCCTCATCCTCTGTGTGGTTTTGACAAACTACCTTTACGGAGACAATATTCTTATAACAAAACCTTCTTACTTGCCTATCAATCATGTCTTCTGGCTACTTCTCATAATTAAGATCCTTATCTATTCACACTATTTTAATGGTCGGTGAGGGAAGATCCAATCGATATGCTAGGGCACCCATTCGGTCCAAAATCTCCAATGAGCCAATGTACCTAGGGCAAAGCTTACTGTAATACCCGAGTTTTTTACATTAAGATACTTGAGAAAATATGACATTTCAAGGAATTGTGGAAACCTTGAGATAAAAGTTCATTTTTTAAGTTAGGGACAAAATCGTAATTATTGAAATTTAGGTAAAAATGTAATTGACCAAAAGTCTTGGGAATTGGTATAAAAGATATGAACTTTAAAATATCTTTAGATTTCAAACTTCAAATCAAATATAGTTTTTGGATCATTTTGCATTTCAAATCCTATTTAAATCTAATTTTGAGACATGTGGCTAGTGTTCATTTATCGTTTGGGGATATGATCAAAGCCTTATCATGACCTTTGAGGTTGCGACATGTAGTTGGCTGGGAAAGTCTATAAATAGGGTCACGGGGTTATTCGCAAAGCATTTCAAGTGAATTTGAAGCAAATTTATGCCAAATTGAGGGAATCAAAAGTGAAGATCTTGTTCTCGAGAGGGAGGGAAAGATTTTGAAAAAATGAGGAGGAAAAACTCTAGAGAAATAATGGAGAACATGCCTCATCGAAGTTTTCGATTATTTCTCGAAGTTCGTGTCAAATAGTCAAAAGAACCACTAGGTAAATCTGGTTTCTTATTATATTCTTGTAGAGGGAGAAGAGATGGATTCGTAGATTGGAACGAGGGTTGAATTGGAGGTAAAATGAAAAAGTTATACCCAAAAAACAAAAAGAGTAGCGTGTAGTCACCGAAAAAGACACTGGCACGTGCAGTGTATGCGTCGCTACTACTCGCGTGTCCAGGTGCGTGGGCCGTCTTTTATGGTGGCAATCAACCATTACTATTGATCTTTTTATCTTTTTAATTTGTTTTTCACTAAATACATAAAAGAAAGAAAGAAATAAGAGAGATAATGGAGAGTAGTTTGGATATTTTGAAAAATTAAAAGATGATTATTTATTATAAAAAGATACATGATTAATAATTTTAAAAGAGGTATTTGTCATTTCTTAAATATCAAAGAAATCAGTAATTTTTTTTATCAAAATTCAAAATTGATATAATTTACCTTGAAATTTATATTTTTTTAAAAATATTTTTGACAAAAAATTTGCTTTTTCTTCTCCTTTCTCTTTCCCTCCTTTTCCCTGTGACCAAACATAGATAGACCCTCGCAAAACCCCCCCCGCGAGTCCAATTTGAGCCAATTGCAGTAGCGTAGAAATGGAGAAAAGCTTCACTTTCATTCAAACAATTGCAACCGCCGGCGTATTCTCAGCCGTTTCTTTCTGGTGAATTCATTCCCTCCCTCCCTCTGATTTAAATTTAATAAGATTTTTCTTCCTGATCCTGTCGTTTTAGGGTTCCTAAAACTTTTAATCTTGAAATTCGTGGTTTCCACGCCATTCCCAGGTACGGCTTCATGTTTGGAAGAGAATCTGCTCGCAAGGAGCTTGGGCATTTGATTGAAAGTCTTCGCCGCGGCAATTCTGATACTGGTTCTCCACCACATTCCTAGAATTGTAATTGCCCACTTTCTCTGTTCTTGTATCTATTTGCACGAATGGTAAATGAATCAATGCTCAATAAAGGATTTCGTTTTCAGCCTTGTAAAAATCTGGATATTTTGTGCTTTCTGTATATTTAGTTTTAGTTAGGTTACGGGTGGCTGTTGTTGCTTTACATAAATATGAGAAAGTGAGACTATGAGTTGGATTTGGTTTGTGAATGTATGTTGTGCTTGAATTTTTGACTGCTTAGCATGTGAGGATTTTGCCAGATGGTTGCCACATCAGCTGTGAACTGTGATGCTGATCCAGTTTATGTGGTAAATCAACATTCATGGAGACACTCATATGTAGGATTTTTTGAATGAGTTGCATCAATTTTATGTTTTGTTTTGCACTTGTTCTTGCCAAGTTACTTCATAATAGGTTGACAAGATATCTTGGTAGAGGCTTTTCTTTAGTTTAATACCTATATAAGCCATATAAATTAGCTTATAGAAGCAGAAAGAATATATTTTAGAAAAGGGTAGGCCTTTTGATCTAGGTATATTGTTTGGATTCATTTTTCAGGAATGTTTTAATTCTATTCTAGAGTTCTGAAATCCAGTTTATGGTGAAGGAACTGTGATTAGCTGTCCTGCAAATTTTCCATCTGTCTTTTCTGTCCTGTATGTCAAGACCTAGACTGCTGAGAAAATTTAAAAACAAAAATAAAAGGAAATTGAACCCATGGACAGGAACATTGAGACCTTTGAATACTGCCCGGAAAAGAAACTATTCCATCATTATTTATATGGCTTTCTCCAAGAAGTTAACGTGCTCCTAGAGCATTTGAAGCTATGAAGCCACCCTTTGCGATACTTATAAGCATTTTTTTGCATTCAATTGACTCATTCTTTTCTAATTGCGCACCCCTTATCTTTTCCCTTCTATGTGTGTGTGTGTGTGTTTTGTATTCTTTTTTTCATCAGATATTATGATATGGATGCTTTTATTGGAAGGCATTATCAAAAAAGGAAGTCAACAGCAGTGAATCCATAGTGATTGCTTGCCAATTAAAAGTTTATTTTTGATTCCTTTCTTGTTTTATTTTGATAGCCAACATCCTAAATAAGATCCTATAATTTAGGATCTGTTTGTCCTCGGTAATTAGTTGCTTGTTATTTAGGATTTATCTTTCCATTGTTATTAGCTGCCTATATAAAGGGCTTTACTATGGAATAAGAGGATATCGATTCTTTCAAAAGAAATTAGTTTTCTCTTAAAAGGGGGCTCCGTCAAGGACGAGTCTGCCTTCACCAATCCACCATAGCTCTAAAAAGAGATTCTCTTGTGTCTAGACCTGTGACTAGATCCTACGCCAAGGCTCATATCAACTTGGTATCAGAGCCTAGGGTCATGGGTGATGCGGAGAATTGGGTAGCCAAGCTGGATGCCTTTATGGAACAAATGTCTTCACGGCAACGCGCACTAGAAGAACAAATGGCAGAACTTTCAATCTCAGTTAGGGAAAAAGGGAAGGGACCTGGTAGAGATATCGGAGAAGGACTAGACAGTGGGATCCATGGCAGCAACGGTAGTTCGGGTCCAGGAAACAAATCAGAGTTGCAGTCAGGCGGATCTATGGTGCCGCGATACTCCAAGATGGAATTTCCTACTTATGATGGCATTGATGATCCTTTAGGATGGCTGAAAAGGTGCGAGAAATTCTTTGCCAATCAAAGGATTGCTGAAGGAGATAAGGTAGGCCTAGTTGCATTCCATCTGTTGGGTGAGGCACAACTATGGTTTGATCAAGTAGAACAAGAGGAGTTGGATCTGAACTGGGAGCGATTTAAGGAGTATTGTCAAGTGAGATTTGGGCCACCCATGAGTAATAACTCCTTGGGAGAACTAGCCAATTTCAAACAGACCGGATCTGTTGAAGAATATCAACGCCACTTCCAGTTGCTATAGGCCAGGACTTCAGATCTTAAACCACGCCAACAAGTGGATCTTTTTACAGCTGGGTTGAAGGAAGAACTCATAATTGACATTGAGTTACAGCAGCCAGGGAACCTTGGAATTGCCATGAATATGGCTAGAGCACTAGAGCGTAAACAAAGGGTTTCATAAGGAACCTTATCCTCGCGAACTAACACAAGTTGGCACACTCCAAAACCCAACAGTAGCGCATCTCTGATCTCCTCGAATAAGAGTCCGATTAACAAGGGTGGAGGACATATGGCAAGACCAATGGGGAACAACAATCAAGTGACTTCTTCCGCACCGTTTGTTAAGAGATTGACACGAGCAGAGATGGCTGAAAGGAGGGCCAAAGGACTCTGCTATAACTGTGATGAATCTTATACGCTGGGACACAATGTTAAAGGTTATTTTGGATTGAGGTCCCAGATGCTGATAATGAATCAGACGAAGACAAGACGGAAGATCTTGAGATTTCTTTGAATGCCATCAGTGGAACATGCAATTCCCCTACCATGCAGTTGTTAGCCAAAGTGTTGGGAGTTAATGTTTCAGTATTAATCGACTCCGGCAGCACACATAACTTTCTGCGTGAAGGTTTAATATCAAGTTTGGGTCTAGAAGTGAGGAAAAAACCAGGGCTCAAAGTTTGTGTGGCAAATGGAGAACGTGTACCTAGTATGGGCATCTATAAGTTGGTACCATTGCAGGTTGGAGACGACATCTTCCATGCTGATTTCTATACTATTCCATTAGAAGGGTTCGATGTGATTTTGGGAGTAAAATGGCTGTGCACTCTTGGACCAATTTTATGGGATTTCAGTTCCTTGACAATGAAATTTGTCTTAGAAGGGAAGCAGATCTTGTGGCGAGGACAGCCGTCAAAGGCAGAACCACGACTTAGTTTGATGCAAACTCAGCACTCAGTTACTACAATCCTTGATAGCTTACTGGCTGAATTTTCAGACCTATTTATGGAACCTTCGGGGTTGACGCCTAATTGTGAGTGTGACCATCGCATACCTCTTGTACCTGGGTCGGGACCAATTGTGGTACGTCCTTACCGGTGCCCACATCTACAGAAGGATGAGATTGAGAAACAGTGTGCACAGATGCTGCAACAAGGGATCATTCGACCTAGTAGATCTCCATTCTCTTCGCCAGTACTTTTAGTCAAGAAGCAGGATGGCTCTTGGCGTTTCTGTGTAGATTACCGCGAGCTTAATGCACACACTGTCAAAGATAAATTTCCGATACCCGTGGTGGATGAGTTACTAGATGAACTGCATGGGGCATAGCATTTTACGAAGTTAGATTTGCGATCGGGATACCACCAAGTCAGGATGGCACCATCGGATGTGGAGAAAACAGCTTTTAGAACTCACCATGGACACTTTGAATTCCTAGTCATGCCCTTCGGGCTAGCTAATGCCTCTTCTACCTTTTAGAGTTTAATGAATGAAGTTTTCCAGCCTCATCTGCGTAAGTTTGTCTTGGTATTCTTTGACGACATATTAATTTATAGCAAAACATGGGTTGAGCATAGGCAACATATGAGAATAGTTTTTGAACTCTTACGCACTAATCTGTTGTTCTTAAAGAAGTCCAAGTGTTCTTTTGGTGAGTCCCAAGTGACCTATCTAGGACATGTCATCCATGGCGGTGGAGTGGAAGTTGATGTGACAAAAATTAAGGCCATCACTGATTGGCCGCCACCGCAATCTGTCAAGGCTTTATGGGGTTTTCTTGGCTTAGCAGGTTACTACAGAAAATTCATCAAAGATTATGGGCAAGTGGCAGCCCCTTTAACAAGTCTCTTGAAGAAAAATGCCTTCCAGTGGAGCGCAGAAGCTGATGCTGCTTTCAACAAATTAAAGGCCTCTCTATCAGCAGCTCCGGTTTTACAGTTACCCAACTTTGAGGACAAGTTTGTGGTAGATTGCTATGCTTCGGGCAGCGGGATTGGGGCGGTCTTACAACAGAACAGCCATCCCATTGGTTTTTTCAGCTGTAAGCTTGCTGAACGGCACCTCAAGTTGGCTGCGTACGAACAGGAATTGATAGGATTGGCCAAGGCCGTTTCTCATTGGCAGGCCTATCTATGGGGGCGGCGCTTCCTTATTCGTACTGATCATTTTAGCCTTAAGTATCTATTAGAACAGCGTCTCACCACATCCTCGCAGCAACACTGGATAAGCAAACTGCTGGGCTTTGAATTTCGGGTGGAATTTAAGGCTGGAAAATTGAACAAAGCTGCAGATGCCTTGTCTAGACGGGATGAAGACTCCCTCCAACTCATGGTAGTCTCTTTTCCTCAAGCTGAGATCTTTGATGCAGTTCGACAAGAAGTAGCAGCCTCTCAGGAATTTTACACCTGCAACAACGCATTGAACACGAGGAGTTGGGGTCCGATTGGCTGAAACTTTGGAAGATAAATATGCATAGCTGGCACAAGATGTTGATTTTGAGGGTGGCGGAGATTGTTTTACCTACGGCTCAAGAGTCGGAAAAGAGATTCCCTAATCCTTATATTGAATAGAAGTTGCTACATGTGCAGCCAAGACTTGGAAACATCTCTCCACCTCTTTCTTTATTGCCGTGTGGCTAGAGAGATCCAAATTTTCCAAATGAACATACATATTGGATTTTGGCAGATGACATGCAAGGCTGAATATTGCTGATGCTCACTCCTAAAAGATTATGCTCTCAGCAAGGAGTGATCATTATCCTATTTTACCATACCTGGAAGTGGTGAAGACCTTGCAACAACCAATCAAACACGTCTCTAACCTAATTTAAGATGTTTTCATAACTTGGTTGGAGCACATAAGTGCAGCAGACAGGTAACCAAAACCAGGCACACATCTATCTTCAATTCCCCATGATTGGCTCCTAATAATGGTGTTGTCAAGATGAATATGGATGCTGGTTTCAGGCAAGGATCAATGTGTGGAGGAACTTTGGTTAGGAGCAATTCTGGAAAGGTTCTCCTAGCTCAAGCTTGTGTTAAAGTATCAATTATCTGATCTAGCTGCAGAAGTGGAAGTTGCAAGATTGGCATGTGTTCTAGGAGATTAGCAAAATGGGTTCAAGTTCGCCTTGAATCAAATTCCAAAAGGCCTTTAGATGACATAAATCACTTTCTAGCTGGCTGGAGCTTGCAGTTCACCCTCAGGGAAGCGAATCAAGATGCTCATAATCTAGCAGAATGGGCCAGGTGAACCAAATTTAATGGTATCCTCTTCCCCTTAGAGCTTCCCCTCTCTGTTTCTCTTATCTGGCCATCAGGATGAAGCCCGGTTGTGCTTCCTGGGTTTAGGTTTAGTCTCCGGAACTACAGGATAGTTTGTTTTGCCATTTCTGTGTTGGTTATTTCTCCTGCTCCTGCTTGTTCTGATGTATGTTTACCAGAAAGAAAAAATAGAAACACATGGATTCTATCTAGCTTATTACACTGTTTATTATTCAAAATGATACAAGCAAAATGATACATTAGCAACAGGATATCAGTAAGTGTTGATTGCTTTGTTCTTGTTGGAGACATGAAGTTGATAAGCATTGACCAGTGGTAATGGTCATTATCACCGCTTTCTCCAGATGCTTACCTGCATGCCTTCTTATAAAAGAGACTGCATACTCCACAAGGACCGAGTCACATGGCAACATGATAGGCCCGTGACTCGGCAATCCATACTCTTCCTCTGCCATTCTCGACAGCTCCCTGAATATTCCATTGCTGAGATAAGCCAAGGGAACTACAAAGCGTCTTTGATCGATAGTGTAGACAACAAAATGACCCTCAGCAACTGTTGGAAAGATAATTCTTTTCCTATTCATTGCAGCTAGTCTCTTCCACTTCCTTGCCATTGTGATAAGCTTCTTTGGGCTGATCATGTTGTTTTACTTCTCTAGTAGGAGTGCAAGGCTCTAGAAAGATACAAGATGATGATGATAGTTGAAAGATAGAAATGTTAATCTCATGTGGCAGAAGGCAATGCAAGTATACCACATATTTATAGGCCAAGACACACTTATAGGGCTTGAAAAATTTGCAATTAACAAAAGTTTCTTGTACTTGGCGTCAAGTAATGACAATCCGTATGCTTAGTAATTTAAAATTAGCTCTGTTTTTTCTGGTACAGAAAGTTATGTACGGACAAGCTGTGTGCTTAGTTATTCTAGACTTTATAGTTAGTTGATACGTTAATAACTAGGATTAAAAAATATTCTACTCCCCATCCTTTCTGTGGAATGGTCTCATCTCTCATGGTGAAAATATAGGTAGGAACTTAAAAGCTAGAAGTCTAGCTATGATACTGGCTACTGATCTGAAGATCCATCTGTACTTTTTTAAGAGACAAAGCGTTGATCTACTGTTCTGCTGGTCTAAGTTTCTTATTTTTTTAGGTAAAAGACATGTTTCTATGGTAAGCTTAATCTTGTTTAGTGCTGTTCGGACAAATCATTAATCTATGGTAAGGTTGAAGTTAATGATCCTTTCTTGTACCTGCAGCTGCCAGTCCATACAAAGTTTTCTAAAGACAAACCGAGTGTTTTTTTATATTGGATTTCTTTGTAGTTAAAGCATGTTAAAGACATTAAAAACAGGGATTATATTTTATATCATCCGGACTGCAGGATGGCCTTGGGACCTCCATGGGATCCAATGATTTTTGTAGCTTCTGGCACTCTGAAGTCTATTGATAGTGATATCTATTGATCCAATGATTTTTGGACAGAAAGGGCCTTTGTACTTTTGTTAGATGACAAATCTTTCGAGTGTTGTATGGTTTTGAGTTTCTGATATTAATATGATGGCATCCAAGTCTTATTAGCTCCCTACCTGCTGGTCTTACACATCTTCATGGTCACTCCTGCTAAACTGCCGATCTTATATGAGGCTATATTTTGCATTATCATTTATTGCTCGCAGTTGTGTCACCCTCTTGATGATTGAACCATTGGTTGTGACCAAAATATTGTCATTGATTCCTTTGAATAGATTTGGGACTCAGCTGCTCATTTTATTAACTACCCATTCCAGATATGAGCTTTGTAAGGAGTTTTTTAAAGAAAGTTAAAACCATAATCAGTTGCCTCTTGGTATCTGCTTAAAAACAAAAAAGGTTAACTACCAATTTGTAAAATATTTTAAATGCATGTCAACTGAACAGCTAATCGGTTTGTAATTTCAGTCCTCTTTCAACTTTCTTAAGTTAGTAAAATAATGTTTCAGGATCATCCTTGGGCTTAATGACATAGTTTCCTCTGTGATAGATGGTGCTTGAGATTCTTCTATAAAAACATGCACAACTCTTGTCGTTTATCTAAGAACGGAGACAAAGAGGGATTCGCAGCTATGTTAGAGAAAATCATTTATCACCGCCCTGAGATTGCAGATTTCACTAGTTTTCCTTCAAAGATAAAAAAGAGAATGCATATGGGATGTGGTATTGGACCCTACTAGTCCTATTGGGCTTGGCCCAATGGTAAGCCCATAGCTTGGTACTGGGCTCGGTCCTTAGGGTCCATCCCATCAATATTAGTTCAACAACATTCTCCATCCCCTCAGCACCATACCCAGATCACCCGTGCCCACGGTAGGCCTCAACTACCCCAAGATTTTCGGCTCCCTACTCACATGCAACAACCGGCAACACGCAAGGGACCATCCCCTTCTCTCCTATATAAGCTAGCCAGCTACCGGCCAAGGTATGTTCTTTGTTTAGTTTACAAAAACTCTTACTTACTTGAGCATTGGAATGCTTGCAGGTGCCAGCCACCCTCCGCCGTCGTCTCAAGCCCTCTATTCGATCACCCCTTTTGGGATGGAATGAACAGGTATCAAGATTTGACAAGAGATCCATGTGCAGGATTAGCTAGAGTAAAAACTTGACCGTTTTCCAAACAATTGGTTTGGAAAATAATTTCAACTAGTTGATAGAAGGGTAAAATAATTTGATCCCTAAAAACTCCATCACCTATCTGAACTAATAGAAATCCCCTTCACTACCCATTAATCCGATGAAAATATATTCTATTGAGAATGACGTGGTCCTGATGGCATGTTGGCCATTTAGCCTATTTTCTACAAATCTTAGTGGGAGTGGTATACCGTCTTCCATGAGTTAGCTAATATGGTCCTGGCCTTTTTCCGAGAAGGCCATATCGCCCAATCAGCTCCTACAATGTATCATGTAAGGTTATCCCAAAGGTTTTGACCAATCAGTTAAAGCAATACCTTGCTATTATATTCTCTCCCCACCAAGAAGTCTATATTCCAGGTAGAACCAATGAGATAATTGCATTTTGGTCCATGATCAGATGAAGTGATGAAAAAAAGGAAATTGAG
This sequence comes from Diospyros kaki, assembly GCA_036245055.1. NCBI lineage: Eukaryota > Viridiplantae > Streptophyta > Magnoliopsida > Ericales > Ebenaceae > Diospyros > Diospyros kaki. The sequence continues at coordinate 30,470,434 of BSEG01000012.1, forward strand.
GTCTTATGGGTGTCACGTCTCAAAATTCAGAGGCCATGACGGGTATTATCTCCTAAGAAGTTGAAGGCTCTGATAGAGAATAACAAGTCTTACATTACACATATTCCTATGATATTTAAACATTTCACATAAAATTACAAAAATATTACCATCATCTTTATACCAATATTGAAGTGCCTATCAACCCATAATTCATTATATGCTCACAATATTCAAAATTTACCCATTCACATAAGAAAGAAACTTAAACCTCCCTATGCACAATTGTTCGTGATTTTATGTAACTTACGAATAACACGGAAGTATATGCAGTCAAGACAAGTAAAATGATAAGTAAAGATCATTCCCACATAGATTGATAACTAAACATTTTAATTACTAAAATTAGTTACAATTAACTATATTTGGACAATTGATTACTCAAGGAAATTAATTCTTAAATTGTGAAACTAAAAAATTAAACAACTAACAATCACTTAAGAATTAAAATTCAATTGATTAAGACTTAGGGTTTTCTAAATTCATCTAACAAATTCACTTTATCGAATTATTTTAATTTTTGGTTGATTAAGTTGCGAACTATGTCAATCAAACACTCTAATTTATTTATTAACCTATATCTAGGTCTAACAAGTTTATTCAATTAAGCTACCTCACTATATGTCTATGTGAATTAAAATAAGAGAACACACTAAACATATGTACTCATCATATCAAAATATTTATCACAAATATAATGAAAGATTGCATATGTAATCTATTGAATGTCTTCCCTAATTAACACGTTATCTTGTCCAATAGTCTATTTCTTACTTATCTATGTCTAGTATCATAAGAAGTCTCAAATCATGTAATTGAGGATCAAGCAATTACAAGCATTAAGTTTAGAACAAAATAAACATAGTTGAATCACAATCAAAAATTGAGTAAATTAATAAAGTTTCAATGCATAGAATCCTTTAAAAATACTAAATAATTAATTAGTCACTCATAATAAATAATATATCTCCAAAAACATCTAGAAGTTGTTGCATAATTGAAATCCTAAACAATCAAAGAAAAATAGAAGCTCAAAATAAGAAGGAAGCTCCCTCAATTACCTTCGACCGCTGCTACGCCTGCTTGTGTCTTCATTCTTCTTCTACTCCAACTTCCTTGCTTGCTTCGGTATCGCGGTTCCGCCAACCTTGCTACAACTTCTTCTGTTAGTCCCTGTTCTTCCACCACTTCAGTCCTACAATAGCTTTTCTTTCCAGCTTCTTCTTACTCCTCTTCTAATATTATATATATATATATATACACACACACGCGCATAGTTTCCTCCAATTGCTCCTTCAATTACTCTGCTTCCACTCTTAATTATTTAATCCGCTACTTTCAATTGATCCTAATTCAATCCCCTTTTGCCTTTATGTTATTATATATATATATATATATGTGTGTGTGTGTGTGTGTGTTCCTTTCATCCCAAAATGATAGTCCGACTGTAACACCCCGTCTCGCCAGGCGTGTCACTATAAGGAAAAACCTGGGGTTTCTTTTTTTTTTTTTTCAAGTCTACTACATGCGGCGCCTGAGAGCACAATCTTCACATGCAGATGAAACACTCATCGCAAAACTACAACCAGCGCCTGCAAACCCCGAGAGTTCCAGTCTTACTCGTTTAGTAAACATTAACATAATCCTAACCGAATGAGACAATATATTCACAGCGAAAATACTTAATTAATCAAAATGACGTGGCCTACCACATGATACACGCAAATTGTTCCCATACCGTCATACGAATACAACATCAATACTAACTATTACAACATCGTCAACGATATATAACATCAATGCTTCCAAAATAATATATAACAACAACAAGTATCAAACATACACCACTGGCTCCTCGGTCGTGTCCTTGACCTCGCTGCTATCCCTGGCTGGAACGTTGAATGTTCCAGGGGCATAACCCATGTTAGATGATAAACCATCTAAGTGAAGGTATGAACAGTTATACAATGCATGAAAGACATATGAGCATGGCACTATATGACAACCTGTAAGACGCATCTAACTTGAGATATTACCCTGACATGCTTAATCCCTCGAATGCCCCACTGTGGCACACGTTCACCTGGTCCAACGTTAATCCCTCGGGTGCACCGTCGTGACACCCGTTCACCTGGTTTAACATTATTCCCTTGAGTGCCCCAGTGTGACACCCGTTCACCTGGATTAGCATTATCCCAATCTCAAGTAGACCCCATATCGCCCCACACAGACCCAACGATGCAATTAAACATGACTCCTCATGACATGAAAATTTACACGCCATGCACCAACATTTTAAAAATAAACAGTTAATGCAATGTAGTGATTATCGACACAACGAACGTAAGTAAAAAGCCTTGTAAAATAAGCTAAGTCTAGGAGGGTAAAATTACTCACTAGAACTCACCAAAGCACTTTAAAAACACTTTCAAGACAAGGATAAGTTAGAATCAAACCACTCACCTCAATTCAGAAAAGTCCAGATTTCACCTCGAAAAATGTGCCACACCTCGAAAACTGTGTAATTCCTCTTCCAATGACCCAATTGACTCCTATTTCACCATTTAATACCTTTGGAATCAACATTCTATTTTTTCCATAATTTTCTCTATTTTTATTTAATTTTCAAACATTTCTACCTTCGAAAATTAATAAAAAATACCTATCATCAATTTTCACAAAATATTTTTCCACTAAAATTCCTAAAATAATTTTACCTAAAATCTGAAATTAAAAACGAAGCAAAAGCATACCTCACGCGCCACCCAGGGGTCCTGCGAGTGGCTGCCACGCGCCGCTGCACAGCCTTCTTCTCCGGTCGTCTTCTCCGATTCCGACGATGTCCAATGCCCTAAATTCTTATAGGGGCTTGTAGATCTCTTCAAGGCGACTTCAATGGTACCATTTTTGGTTGGAAAATGTTGCCGGAGATAGGATTAAAATCGAGTTGTAGGTCGCGGCGGTGGCGGTTCCGACTTTCCGGCCAAGCTTCAAATCCCTTCCAAATCTACACCAAACGATCTAAAATGCTCCAGAAATTATCCTTAGAACACTAAGAACAAAATCCCCTTATCCCTCAAGCTCGATTCAAGCAATAACACAAGAATTTGAGCGATTTCATTTTTTGAAACCCTCGGCCGAAACCTCCCTTTTATACTCGATTTTTACCCGATTACTCACCCTATCTTGCTCGTCCTTATCCCTTAAGCCCAAATCTAGCCTCTAAACCAATCGAGAAACACCAAATCGAGAGCTAGATCCCTCGAAAGATTCGGCCAAATCGAAAATATTTTTGGCCATCATTTTCGGTCATGTCGCCGCCGTGCTCGGCCAATGGCCACCCCCTAAAGCTTCATCATCACCTAGCGAGCAACCTAGCACCCTTAGGCGAGCTTCCCGAAGCCTCCAGAGGCGGCTGCCGGCGGCCATGTGCGGCGGTCGTGTTCCCATTGTGCAATTTTCCAAAATTGCATTTTCACCCCCCTGTTTTCTTTATTTGACATTTTGACCCTTTTCTTTGAGTCCCTGATCTTTCTAAATATACCACTATGACCCTCAAGTTCTATATTTTCCATTTCCTCTTGGATTTTTTGAAAAATTGGTTGATTTGACCTCCCTCTGACATTTTACAAAATCTGCACTTTTGCCCGAACTCTCCTAATTGCGTGCTTTTGACTTCAAACCTTTGAAATCCCTTATTTTTATCAAATATCGTCTAATTGTGCTATTTTTCCTCAATTAGCTCATCTTAACTTGGTCATTCGTCTTTCGTTTAAGTTTCGAATATTGCACTTTGGCCCGAAACTCTGCTAAATATCATTTTGACCCATATCTTCAAAAATTCTCTTATTATTTAATACCAGGTATTACATCCTCCCCCTCTAAAAAGAAATTTTGTCCTCGAAATTACTAATTTACAACATCAAAATAAATGCGGATAAGAAATCTTCATTTATTTTTCGCGTTCCCAAGTTGCCTCTTCTTCGTCATGATTGCCCCATAGTACCTTTACTAAGGGAATAACCTTGTTCCTTAAGACTTGATCCCTTTGATCTAGGATTCGAACTGGTTCCTCAGGATACGTTAGATCATTTCGTATCTCAATGGTCTCATTCCGAAGTACCTGCGTAGGGTCTGGCTCATGTTTCCATAGTTGAGACACATGAAACACGTTGTGGATGTTTGATAATGCCACAGGTAAAGCTAATCTGTAAGCCACTAGTCCAATTTTCTCCAAAATTTCATAGGGTCCTATGTATCTTGGGCTTAATTTTCCTTTCCTTTTTCCTCGAATCACGGATTTAAATGGAGAGACTTTCAAGTATACCTTGTCACCGACCAAAATTCCAGGTTTCGCCTTCATTGATCAGCGTATGATTTCTGACGACTTTGACTCGTCCTCATTTTCTCTTGTATTTGCTTGATCTTCTCAGTAGTAGTTTGTACAATCTCGGGCCCTATCAATCCTACTTCTCCAGTTTCTACCCAACAGAGCGGTGTTCTGCATCTTCGTCCATATAATGCCTCGTAAGGAGCCATTCCAATGCTGCTGTGATGCCCGTTGTTGTAGGCAAATTCTACCAACGGTAGATGTTTCTCCCAACTTCCTGATAATTCCAAAATGCATGCCCTCAACATGTCTTCGAGCGTTTGAATTGTCCGCTCGGACTGTCCGTCAGTCTGAGGGTGGTAAGCTGTACTGAGCTTCAATTGTGTTCCCATACACTTGTGGAAACTTTCCCAAAATCTTGACGTAAATCGTGGGTCTCGATCTGACACTATACTTGCAGGTATTCCATGTAATCGTACTATTTCCTCAATGTACAGCTGAGCCAGAGCGTGAGTTGGTTGCCCTATCTTGTCAATCAATCAACCAATCAATCAATCAACCCAAATCTTGCAATCTTGTCAATCAATCAACCAATCAATCAATCAACCCCAAATCTTGCAATCTTGTAAATCTTCTCAATCAATCAATCAACCCCAAATCTTGTAATCTTGTAAATCTTCTCAATCAATCAATCATTCAATCCCAAATCTTGTAATCTTGAAAATCTTGTCAATCAATTAGTCATTCAATCAATCTTGCAATCTTGCAAATCTTATTATTGGGCCTCTATGAATGCTCAACAGATCTTGTGAGACTTTAGCAATCTGGTTCACATCATTCCCCCTCTCTTGAGAAAGATTTGTCCTCAAATCGTCACCTACATCAAAAGGAGAGAAATCAGCTACATTAAAGGTTGCACTTACAGTATACTCACCCAGAAGGTCAAACTTTTGTTTTGAATGCCTTTGAATGGGAAATCGTTCCTTCCTTATATGCCACCAAACCCAATCACCGGGATCAAATACAACTTTTTGGAAACCATTAAGTATCTTTTCAGGGAACACAGCATCAAATTTTTGCAAAAAAGAAACAACACTAGGCAAAGAAGGGTTAAGGTCAGTAGTACTAAAACAAACCTCTTTGTACGAAAGTACAATCATAGGCTGATTTAGAAAAAAAGCCTTTTTGAACTCACTCTCTCTTACATAATAGTTCAGGAGTTTCCTCACTAACCGAAACTCCTTTTCCTTTTTTGCTCTCCTTTTCTCTTTGTTTGATCTCAGTTTCTCTTACTTTTGAACTCTCACTCTTATTTTTCTTATCACTCTCTTTTTTTAACCTCACTTGATCTTCATACACTTGTCTTGGGGATAGGGGTATAAGAGTAATTGATTTTTCATTAAGTACAAAGGAGAATCTATTGGTATAACCATCATGAATTGCATACCTATCAAACTGCCATGGTCACCCCAAAAGAATATGGCCCGCATGCATTGGCACCACATCACACAAAACTTCATCTGTATACCTCCCAATTGAGAATGAAAGAAACACTTGTTTAGTTACTTTAAATTCTCCACAATCATTCAACCATTGTAGCTGATGTGGCCTAGGATGCTTCAAAGTCATCAAATTCAATTTTTCCACCAAGCCAGTGCTAGCCACATTAGTATAGCTCACCCCATCAACAATCATGCTACATACCTTATCATTGACATGGGCACTTGTATCCTCCAAAGGTGGCATGGGCTCATTATCAGACTCATCTTTGGTCTCAATATCACCATCATCTTTCAAAATCATCACTCTTTTCTTTGGACATTGAGATGAAGTATGACCTGTCCCCAAACACTTAAAGCATTTGATATCTCTATTTTTAGGAGGTGGAGTATCAGATCTTACCTTATTTGGTGCTTCTCCATCTTTGTTATTTTTCGAGGTTTCAACATTAGGGCTTTCATCCTTTCCACTCCAATTTGATTCCCATGTTGAAGAAGAACCTAAATTTTGCCTAATTCGTGTGAACCCCTTTCTCTTCAATTGTCGCTCCACTTTAATGGCCATGTGCACCATGTCATCTAACTCAAGGTAATGTTGTAATTCTACCACATCTACAATATCACGGTTCAATCCAACTAGGAACCTGGCCATGGTAGTTTCTCGGTCCTCCTCCACATTGGCTCAAATCATGGCTATTTCCATCTCCTTGTGGTAGTCCTCAACACTTTTGGAACCTTGAGTAAGGCGTTACAACTTCTGAAATAAGTCCCTATAGTGATTTGAAATGAATCGCCTTCTTATAATAGCCTTCATTTCTTCCCATGTCTCAATAGGCCTTTCACGATTCCGTCTCCTGCTCAAAATAAGTTGATCCCACCAAATAATAGCATAATCAGTAAATTCGACGGTAGCTAATTTTACCTTTTTCAATTCAGAGTAGTTGTGACAAGCAAACACCATTTCAACCTTCGTCTCCCACTCCAAATAAACTTCTGGATCATTTTTGCCTTGGAAAGATGGAATCTTCATCTTAATGTTGTCCAAGTTGTTATCAATCCTTTCTCCATGTCTAACTCCTCTATCTTTATTCCCACGCCTAAATCGGCCTATACTGACATTAGAGGCACGATCTTCATCATCTTGGTCATCCCCATAGTCATCTTCATAATCATACCTGGGTGGATGCCTTTCTCTTCGTTGCATGGTAGGAGCTCTAGGTGGTTGCCCCCTTTGTGAACTAGATTCAACTCTATCTATTCTCTCATTTATCTCATCAAACCTCATCTCCATTCGTTCAAATTTTTGCTCTAAGGACTGCAAGAAGAGTTTGAAATCTATCTTTTCCTGAGCTTCATTCTCTTGAGACATGTTTAATACCCTGCAAAACAAAGTTAGGTAACCTCACAAACACTCCCTCACGTGTTTCCTCTCAAGATTGATAGCACTCACACTCGTGTATTCTCAAACTTGGCTTTTACCCTCTTATGAGCTCACACTCTCTTGCCTTTTTCCACTATTTAGCCTCCTCTTTTAGTTCTTTATTGAACTCAAATGAACTCAATCAAAAATTTCCCTTGTAACAATCAAAACTCAACCAATCAGATCACTAAGAATGAGAATGGGTTAATTCACAAAGGATGAAAAAAAATAGGCAGAATTTAAGAAGTTGAAAGAACAGAGTTATAATGGAACAATGAATAAGAAAGAGAGGAAAAAGAGATACGAATTTGATGCAACTAGGGTTGAACTGCTTTGAATAGACATAATACACACTTTATGCAATCAAAACTTGGATGACAGGTAACACTTCAACTAATTCAGATTCAATTGATTTCTGAATTTTCTATACTTTTTTTTTTAATTTTCAATTTTGCACTTTCTTTTTCTTTGCGAACTTCCAACTTTCCACTCTTTTTTTTCTTTTTTTTTTTTGAATTTCCAACTTTTTTTTTTTTTGGAATTCCCAACTTCTCACTTTTTTTTTATATATATAATGATAAATAACAAAACTTGAACAAATCAAGATGAAGAAATAGGCAAAGTTGCAGACTTGAAGAACAAACAATGGTGCGAGAATAAAGAGAAACAATAATCAATGAAAGCAAAAACAAGGATAGTTCAAACCTGATTTAGCGCCAAAGCTCTGATACCAAATGATGTGAACCCCACGAAGGAAGGTGAGACCCGACGATCAAAAATGGTTCCTTTGCCAAGGATCGTTCTAAAACAGATTCATGATAAAGAAAACAAAGGACCTCGACCCGTTATCTATAAAGAGATAAGAACCAAAGGTATAAAAAGGTAGGGTTGACGCCACACTCAAGATAGATGAGAAGAGTTGTGAGTGATAAGTCAAGAATAAACGCCACAAGATAAAATCTTGATAAGTTCAAAGAAGTTCGTTGAAGAACCAAAGAGAAAACTCTCACAAAATAATATTGATCAAAAACTAAATTTCTCTCGGTTTACATTGGCTTATATAGCCGAACACAAATCCTAAACTGGAAGGAAATAAATCAAATCCTAGGCATAGTAGGAATTGATTACAAGAAGGAAATAACATAATCTAATAATAAATAAACAAGAATTATGTAAAATAGAAAAGAGTTAAATGAATCCCCAAATCTTGTCAATCAATCAACCAATCAATCAATCAACGCAAATCATGCAATCTTGTCAATCAATCAATCAACCCCAAATCTTTCAATCTTGTAAATTTTCTCAATCAATAAGTCAACCCCAAATCTTGTAATCTTATAAATCTTCTCAATCAATCAATCATTCAATCATTCAATCCCAAATCTTGTAATCTTGAAAATCTTGTCAATCAATTAGTCATTCAATCAATCTTGCAATCTTGCAAATCTTATTATTGGGCCTCCATGAATGCTCAACAGATCTTGTGAGGCTTTAGCAATCTGGTTCACATCAGTAGGTATTTGAATAAGGATCGTACTTCCTTTGTGGTGGGCCTAGGAATCCTCCAATTGCATTGGCATGCTCTAAAGAATCTTCTTGAAGTGTGGGACACATATCAGTTGGATGACCAGTAGCAACACAAATACCATAAGCTTTCATATGTTGCAAATTTCCTCTAGCCAATTGTTGAACAAGAGAAGTTAGATTGGATATTTGATTTTCAAGGGAAGATATACTTACCTCATTCACCCTTCTCAAAGGGGTGTCTTGTCTGAATCCAAACTGCTGTGAGCTAGCAGCCATGATGGAAATCAAATCTTTAGTGGCACTAGGGGTTTTATTCACTATAGCACCTCCACTAGCTCCATCCATCATTTTCCTCTCCATAGGTAGTAGCCCTTCATAGAAATACTAAATGAGAAGTTGTTTAGAAATTCCATGTTGAGGACAGCTGACACACAATTGTTTAAATCTCTCTTAATACTCGTGAAGGGTTTCTGTATCTTTCTGCCTTATTCCACATATCTCCTTTCTGATGCTAGCAACTCGTGAAGCAAGGAAAAATTTATCAAGAAACAATCTGACCATCCCTATCCATGTAGTTACAGAACCTGGAGGTAAGTAAAATAGCCAATCCTTTACTACATCAGCCAGTGAGAATGGAAAAGCACGCAACTTGATCTGTTCTTCAGTCACTCCTTGTGGTTTCAGGCTTGAACACACCACGAGGAATTCTTTCAAATGCTTATGAGGATCCTCACCTGCAAGACCACAAAAAGTAGGCAACAAATGTATGAGTCCTAATTTTAATTCAAAAGCAGCATCTAAATTAGGGTACTCAATACATAAAGACTGTTGGTTCAAATCAGGAGCAGCCAACTCCTTTAATGTCCTGTTATTAATGGCTATGACTTGTTCTGTTTCAATATCGCTAGATGAATTAATCGAGTCCACTGGTAAATCCAACCTGGGGGATGAAGATGAAGATACTTGTTTGTGCAATTTAGTTTCCATCCTCAACCTTCGAGCTGCCTTCTCAATCTCAAGATCGTATTGGAGTTCACCTGTACGAGAAGAACAAGGCATAAAATAAAAAAATAACAATAAAAATAAAAAGAATAAATCTATTTGACACCAATCCCTGGCAACGGCGCCAAAAATTTGATGGGTGCCGAATCCAACAAATAATAAATTCTTGCTCTTAAAAATATAAATTGTGATAGTAATGAGCAAGGTCGTATCCACAGGGATTGGTTAGATCTATTCCTTTGAAAACTTAAAATAAATAGAAGAAACAATTGAGGGATTTTGAAATTTGAAATTTAAACAATTAAAAACAGAATATTATTCTAAATTAATAAGACAAATCAGAATGTGAAAAGATTAAAGCAATAAATAGAAATGCTTCCAGAAGAAGGGATTTATCCACCAATGATTATAACACTGATCATTGATACCAAAGTCACTAATTTTCCTTGAATACTTGGCCTTAGAAAGAACAACAAGCTCTGTTCATTCAATGTTTCCCTTACTTCTTAGTTAATTAAAACAAGCTCTTCAATTAACCCTTACTTTCAAACAACCCTAGAACAAGCTCTCTAGAATTTAATTCAATGGCAAGATTAAACTTTGTGGAAACAAGACCAAATCTGAACAATAAACACACAAGCTTGGTTTATTTAATTCAACACATGTACTCCCTAGGAATTGAATGAAAACTTATCCATAATCATCAACCCTAGTTGCTACTTATTCAAGAAAGACCAAACAATTATAGATTTGGTATTCAATCTAGCAATAGATCATGCGTAAAGAATTGAATAGCGGCCGTCTACACAATCAAAACACACAATCACAAATATTAAAATTAGAAGATACATGAATATTCAAGAGAAAATCAGATTGCAAATAAATTCAAAAAGATCTCACAATGTTCTTCACCATAGCTTCAAAATATCCTTCTACCGAAAAACAAAACTTTAGCCACACATAATGAGAGAAAGAACACAAAAAGAAGAGAAAATATGAAAAAGGATGCTTCTTCCCCCTATTGGATGTGATTCCTTGCCTCTTTTTCTTCCTGGACGTCCTCCCTCTCGAGCTTGGATCAATACTTTAAATATCCCCCCAACAAAGAATCCAAATCAGCAAAGAAATTAGGGCTCCTAAACTCCCGTAAATTTCAATCCCGTTTTGGGTAGGATAATGAGCGTTTTAGGCTTTGGCCCCTTCTTAATAATTGTAGTTCAGAATGTTTATATGAATTTAGGCCTTTGAATCACTCGATTTGGACATCATAAGCTCAAGTTATGGCCTTTTAAAGATTCCATGTTTGTGCAGAATTCTAATCCAATTAGGATTTGGCCCAGCTTTTTAGCCCTAACTTGAAGCAATGTTTGGAGGCCCAAACAAACTCGGATTTGGACAAATCATACCATTCTGGAAAGCCCAATAAGTCCTCTACAAAATCTCTGAAAACATTATTCATGTTCTTGAACTCTAACATGTTCAAAAATCTGCAAGAAACCCAAAAGGTCAAAATATTAAAAAATTGAATTTTTGTAAGTAAAAGCCCAATTTATTCTAGTCTATCTAAAATTGCCTTAACCATAAAAATAAGTATAAATCAACACAATAAGGCATAAAGCTCACCCAAGAGACCAAATTTAAGAGAAATAAATATATAGAATTATGCACTCATCAAGTAGATCAGGAAATACCCATAACATTAAGCCCCCCAGCTCGCAGTGCGATCTTCGGACTGGGAGTTGATGCGTGCCAGTCATTCCAACTATTAATACACCTTTCAGCTTTTTGCCCAATCGCTTCACATCACGCCATTTCATGCAACACGTCTTGTCTACGACGCATTTAATGCGCACATTTCCCATAACCGCTTAATCATTATCACCGTGGGCCCCATCCTCTTGTGTACCACGATTGGATCTAGGGTAGCTCGTTGGTTTCTTCATCCAACGGTGGAGTGCCCTAATCTATAAAAGTGTGATAAAATCCCTCCCCCCGTTTACAGTATCATTTTCAAAAATATTCTCTGCATTTGTAACCTTCTTCTTTCTTTCGACTTCAAGTCTCCATTGCCGACGGTTTCGAAGCTTTTTCGCCCTTCGCCTTCGCTTTCTGGCTGGTTCTTCTCCTTGACTCTTGTAGCAACCGATCAATAACAGTAAGTCTCTCGTATCCTTTTAGTCTTTTTCATTTCTACTCCCCTTCTTTTCGTTGATTCCATCTCCAAGCCTCGTCTCTTAGCGACAATTGTGCATCTCTTAGGGCTTGCTTTCATTTATTTTAGGAGGTTTAATAGGCTTAGAAATCCAGCCCCTTTTCTTTCGAGTCATACTATGTTGCGAAGGGCACGACTTGATATGTAGGAAGCGTCTCTAAGAGCTTTGGTTCGCGAGGGCCGATTCGTTCTAAGCGATCTGATACGTTTTTTTTTTTTATGTCTTTTCATCGTAGATGTCTACATCAGGTCAGAAGCACCGCAACCACAGGGTAGAGGACGATGATACCTCTAGTTCTTCGAAGCACAGAGAAAGGATGCTGTCGCGATCTACTCAGAACGTGGCTTTGTCTGATTTCGAGGTCGCCAAGAGAGTTCCTCAGCGTACCACCCCTACAGTTGCCCAGCGAACTACCGAGGAGTGCGCTACTCACAGGATCTTCAAGTGCTATCCCTCGAAGCTGACGGTCAGTGAGCTCACATCATGCGCTTCCACGTACCGTCTGTTAGTGTAGGTGCTCTAGACCCAATCAGATTGGGCATGTTGTACACTGACAATTATAATCATATTTATTATTTGAATGAGGAGTTGTTCAAATTCACAAGAACTCATTCTATTAGTTTCTTGTTATTATTGTAATAACCAAATGAAACTAGATAGAAGTCCATATGATGTATACTGTGATTAATCTATAAAGATGTGAGATGATGCATTACAGTTTCTAGACGTCATTAAACGTCCCAAGTCGTAGCAATGTCAAGAATGGACATTGATAATTGCAGTAATACTTGTATGTGCTATGTTTTTGCTATGTGATAGCAATGGGGGTCTCACACCCATAGGCATGGGGATGCCTAGACAAGTACATAAGTGACCAATGTTGGAGAACATGTCACTGGACATGACTTGCCATGAGAATCCATTTTGGTTATATGTTGATGGTATTCTCAAACGAGATGGGTGTAACTAATTCTTGGACCTGAGGTTATCACGGTCATCTCATAAGAAGATCGGTATGGTTTGACATCGTTTCGATGGGCCTAGACAAAGGCTGCACGTGGGCGATCGTTGGGTATATCGTGAGGCTTATGGAGATGGGTGTATAGCCAAGATGGAACTCGTCTATCCCTTGATAGAGGATGATGTATCTAAGGCACCTTCAGTGGATATTCACTTTAAATCCATGGCCATGGTGAAAGAGATCAATAAGGAGTTATTGATTTACTTTCTAATTAAGTGAAGATATTCGGAAGATTGAAGAAAAATCATGTGACCGTTATCAAGCAACACATTGCCATACTTGAGATCACATAAGATACATTGACGAGAGGATCGAATTACACGGTAACCATGCTCGTGAAAGGTTATTTGCGGATTATGAATCCTTCTGAATAATTGGGTAGGCATGATGCCTTGCTAGAGGCCAATCTTGTCTTATGTGTTCGTACCGACACATTGCCAACATATTCGGGAGCCTAATGAGTCATACGCAATAGGCACGGTCCCTGGCTTAAACCAAGAAAGTGAACGTTTCATTAAGTGGGACACTTCGACAAGAAGTTGTGCCGTCGTAGGTTCTCACGGGAAAAGAACAAACAGACGTAATGACGTCGATATGATGAGGGGTCATTATAAAGGAAAAAGTTTCCTAAAATAGCAATTGATTAAATTAGAAAGTAGTTTCTAACTTAATGATTAAATTAGAAAGAAGTTTCTAATTTAATAATTTGGGCTTAATTTAATACTTGGGCTAAATAAAGTATTTGGGTCAAATATTAAATTAAATTAAATATTTGGGCTAAATTAGATTTGGGTCAAATATTAAATAATAAATATTATATTTGGGCTAAATAAGATTTGGGCCAAATATTAAATATTTGGCTTGAATTAGATTTGGGCCACATATTTTACAAATGGATTTGGGCCACTTTAATTTCTAGTTGGACTAGGATTAATGGGCTAGCCCAATCCATGTCCATTAGGGTTTGGGAAACCCTAGGAGGTTGTCTCTCTATAAATAACCCTTTATGGGATGCCCAAATTATGCCTCTTATTTTTTTTGGTTTTCAAGAGTTAAAAAACGATTATTTTTTCCGTCCATTCATAAGTCTTGTTAGGAGAAGGAGCTAACACTCCTATTCCGCTCTCCTTGCCAACGGACGTGTGCCGCGTATCATGAGTTAGAGGCCGGATGCTTGGACGGCTCAAATCCGCAAACGACTCGATTATCTAAAGGTTAGATTTATTTATTTGTTTGTGAATGATTTGATTTCGACGTTGATCCAATCGCCGGGATCGGGGTAAGGTTCAAAATTTTTGAACTACGCTGCTTGCCCCGTAGCTATCTTGCTTTACTTTCACCGTCTTCCTTGCGGTAAACGCCTGACGGTGCCTTCTCCTAGTGACCACGCAACTTTTCCTCCTGCGGGGTTCATCGCTATCAGCCCCTAACACCTAGAATTTGGTTTTAGGTTTCCACTCCAGCCCTACCTCATAGCCATCTTAAACGACCTAAAACTCGTTTCCTTCTAATTGACCCCCAACTCGTATGCCCAGATAACCTCCTTAGCCCTTCTTTTCAAAAAGAACTAACTTCCTCTTCCAACCCCTAAGACCTTAAGGTACCTATACTCTTTCAAAGGTACCAAGGACAGCCTGTATTATATGGCAGCTCATCCTTTAGACTGTAAGAAGGTCTTGCAGTAGGGGAAGGCCAAGGGCAAGTCCAATGTAGGCGACTATAAGTCCCAATGGTTCTACATTTCCTGTTGTTCCCTTCAAAACCTTAATAACTTCAGCTTTGTTCTTGTGCCGAGTAAGTAGTTTTCCAACCTGCATTTGCAGTAGCAATTTATTTGCTACGACATTTTATTCATGGGTATCTTTCCAATTTTGCAGACATCACAGGTGGACAACCCGAGCTGACCATTTTTGAGGCGCAAGATCTTCAAATAGCTTCAGAAGCGAAAACTGATGAAGACAATTGCGAGTTTTGTGACTCCCTGCTTTGCGACCACCAGCTCAGTCCCCCTTTTGGCATCAAAGATATTAGGAAGGAGGATATTGGGGTACTTGGCCAACGATAGATAAAGTCGGTCTTTGACGAGGTTGATCTTAGCAAGAGCCCAATCAGGGAGAGTAGAGCTCGTCAAGAAGTTACGGTTGCGGGCTTGCCAACATTATCAGAAGCGATGAAGCTCCAACTCAAATGACCTAGTTCTTCCGCGATCTCAAACGTACCCAAGGTCATTCGTGCATCATCCTCTCCTACCAAAATCCAAAAGGTGGATCCTCGCGTCGAGCTAGCTAGCGAGAACCACGACCTCGCTATTCTTCCTGGTTTTACTTTCGTACTGACTGCAGCAGCTCCATCAGACCTTGTTCCTACAGGCACTTCCTTTTAGTGTGCAGCAACAACAGTTGTAGCGGGTCGCGATAAGTCCGTGGCTCATAAAGAGGCTTTTGGGAGCAAAAGGAAAGCTCTTCCAACCTCGCAGTCAGTTCAGTAGGCCCAGGCAGACAAAAGGAAGAAGGCAAACACTTCTGCAGGGCCGAGTGCGTTTGAGGTCGCGGCCAATGGGACATACTTTATGCCACTTCTTGATGGCTTGGATAAGGTTCTTGGCAATTATACCAAGAACCAAGGCATGAAGGAAGTATCGGGCAAAGCGCTCGACGAGTACGTTGCTCGGCATAGTCTCTTGGTATGGTTCTTTCTCCACTCTCGTACTGACCTCTTACGTTTTATCTCTTTCCAATGTACTGACCTCTTAAGCCTCACAGGCTTCCCTGGGAGTCTTCAAGCAGATGGAAGAGAGAGCTCGAGCCACCAAGGAAAAAGAAAAACTCAAGGCCGCTGTCAAGGTACTGAAGAAAGATAAGAAAAAGCTGGAACAGAATCTTACTTTCATGACCGGTGAGTCCAAGAAGTACTGGAATAAGGTTGAGGGCTTGGAGCATCGAGTAAGTGAGGCCAAGAAAGCAAAGAAAGAGGTCGAAGATGAGCTGTACTGTCAGAAGCAGTTGTTTGATTCGGCCCGTTCCCAAGCCACTTTGAAGTTAAATAAGGCTGAGGTTGAGCTAACAGCAACGCAAGGTGACTTGGAGCAAGCCAGGCAGCGAGCTGAAGCGGCAAAAAAAGAGGTCAAACAACTGAAGGCCAATGTCAAGGTTCGAGTCTCGAAGGAGCGCAAGGAGGTCGAATCCAACATCTATAGTGTGTTTGTTTTCACTTTATGGAAAGCGCATCCAGATCTCGACTTCTCTTGCTTCGATGAGGAAGCAGTTGAGGCGGTGAAGAAATATGCCGTCGATGCCACAAACTCCCAAGTCGCTACTCCCTAACCGGAACCCGACCAGGCTGTGGTCAACCTTTTTGCTGAAGATGTCGGCGATCCAACTCCTCAAGGTGCGGCTGCTTCGAGCTCGATTTCCCTGGACCATTAGGATATATATATATATATATTCTTTTTAACTTTGAAAGCGATGTAATTTCCTCATTCAATCAAATATCTTCGCTTATTCGTCCTTTGTTGCGAACTGAAAGTCGAAAATGGAGACGAACTTAAATCGAGTTAGTTCAAGAACACTTTTAGCTCGCAAACGATAAATCTTAAAAACCAAGTAACTTTAGACAGTATGTTAAGTAAGACATCGTTAGTTCGAGCCGTGTGTTTAGTAGGTCATGATCATGGAATCAAATCTAAGCTAACATACGGTAGTTCGATGAGCGTTAATTTAATACACATTTCGCCATCAAGTTATACGTCCAGGTAGATCGTAATTCGATCCCAGCTAACGTACCATGACTTTTAAGGGCTTTAGCGAGGTCAAGATGAACACCCTGGTAGGTTGCAGTCCATGACTTTCGTTAAGATAAGAGAACCCCAGCTAATGAACCATGACTTATAAGTTTTTAGTCGAGGCGATGACTTATTTGGCGCCAAACCATGACACTACGATCAAGACGAATGGGCTCTGGTTCGCCGACGACGACCTAGGGCAAAGACTAAGATGAATTCTCATATAAGCCACAAACCATGGCACGTTGGCCAAGTTGAATGGGCCCCAACTCGCAAACCATAGCCTTTTAACCCCGAATTATTTCCTACCACTTAATATTTAACAAAAAGTGGAGATAATAAGTGCTGTCAACAATGATAATAAATTCAGTTCGTTAATGGAGCAACATAAGCATAAGAAAAACATCAGTCAAACATTATGTAAAGAAAAGGCGTCGCTTATTGGAAATATAGTCTGAGATGCTCTACATTCCAAGCTCGTGGGAGAATGGCTCCATCCATGTTGGCCAAATGGTATGCTCTATCGCTGAGTTTTTCCTTGATAGCATAGGGGCCTTCCTAGCTTGGGCCTAATGTCTCGTCGTAGGCCTTGCAAGCTCCAGGAAGAACAAGGCACAACACAAGGTCACCAACATTGTAGCTCCGAACTTGAACCCTCATGTTGTAATATCTTGCTACCCGTTGTTGATAGGTCGCCACTCTTATGCGAGCTAGCTCCCTTGTCTCCTCAAGCAAGTCAAGAGTCACAGCCAGTAGGCGGTCGTTGTGCTCTGTATCGAAGGTGGCTCTCCGCTGACTAGTAACTTCATTTTCTGCCGGGATCATCGCCTCAGATCCATATACCAAAGAGAAGAGAGTTTCTCCCGTGGTGGTGTGAGTTGTAGTCTGGTAAGCCCAGAGCACGGTTTGTAGTTCGTCTACCCAGGCCCCCTTTCTGGCTTCCAACTTGGTCTTTAATATCTACTTGATTATTTTGTTGATAACTTCGACTTGGCCGTTGGCTTGTGGGTGGTCCACAGCTGTGAAGCTCTTCTTGATCCCTAATAATTCGTAAAATTGAACAAACTGCTTGCTTGTAAATTGGGTTTCATTGTCTGTGACTATCTGTTGAGGAATTCCGAACCTACAGATGATATTGCTCCATACAAACTTTTCAACCTTCGTGGTGGATATCTGTGCGAGCTTCTTTGCTTTTGCCCACTTGGTGAAGTAATCAACAGCCACTATAGCATGCTTGCATCCATCGCGAGCTGTTGGAAGTGGCCCAATCAGGTCAATACTCCACATAGCGAAGGGTCATGGGCTACTCATTTATTGTAGGTAGGCGAGGGGAGCTCGCAGTATCTTTGCAAACCTTTGACATGTGTCACACTTCTTCGCCAAATTTATAGCATCTCGCTTCATGGTAGGCCAGTAAAAACTCTGGTGAAATGCCTTTTGGGCCAAGGATACTCCCCCAGCATGATTGCCGCAGTGATCGGCATGGATTTCTGTGAGAACCACTTGGCAATCAGGCTCATCGACGCATCTAAGTAATGGGGTTGAAAACCCCTTTTTGTATAGCATATCGTCATGAACACAGTATCTGGCTGCCTGAGCTCTTGTACATCGTGCTTCCAGCTTGTCACTTAGCAACTTTCTTTCTTGCAAATACTCAACGATGGGCCTCATCCACGAATCCAGCCTTAGCTCGATTGCTAACGTCTCATTTTACCCTCTGTGCTTGGTGTGGCTAGGAACTCCACAAGGATAGCCCCCAATGAGTCTGCATCTCCTAATGATGCCAAGCGAGCAAGGGCATCGACGTGAGAGTTCTGGCTCTGTGGGACTTGATTTAATTTGCACTCCTCGAAGAGGTGAAATAATTCTTGAACTTTCTGAAGGTATGCTACCATCTTAGGGCACTTTGCCTGATATTCCCCTTGTATTTGACAGACTACGAGCTAGGAGTCACTGAAAATTGATAATCGCTCTGCCTTGACTTCTCTTGCCAAGCGTAGGCCAGCTAGTAGTGCTTCGTACTCGGCTTCATTGTTGGTCGCTCTAAATCCGAACCTCAACGCATAAGGAATCTTGTGTTCTTATGGGCTTATTAAGAGCACGCCAGCTCCAGATCCATGCTCGCTGGAAGAACCATCAACGAATAACTCCTAGATTGGAAAAAATGAGGAAGCAGGCTCCTCCACCGACCCTGTGAATTCTGCGACGAAATCCACCAGCACTTGCCCCTTAATGGCCGACCTTGGCTTGTACTCTATGTTGAATTGGGCGAGCTCAATGACCCACTTGAGTAGACGGCCGGATGAGTCAGGCTTCTACAAGATCTGCTTCAGTGGATGTTTGGTCAGTATCCCAATCTGATGAGATTGGAAATAGGGACGTAGCTTCCTTAACGCAACCACTAGGGCAAAGGCGAGCTTCTCCATGGGGGTGTACCTTGTTTCGGCATCAAGTAGCCGGTGGCTCACATAATATACCGGGTACTGCACCTGATCTTCTTCTCGCACTAATGTTGCGCTGACAGTATACTTAGACACTCCCAAGTAGACAATCAACTCATCCCCTTCCTTTGGCTTTGACATGAGGGGAGCCCGTCCCATATACTCCTTCAATTGTTGGAAAGCGTTCTCAAACTCCTCCGTCCACATGAAGCTTTGTACTTGTTTTAAGACATTGAAGAATGGAATGGACTTATCAAATGCCTTGGAGACAAACCTACTGAGGGCAACGATCTGGCCATTAAGGCTTTGCACTTCTTTCGCCTTGGTAGGTGATCACATGTCAAGCAAAGCTCGGATTTTCTCAGGGTTGGCCTCGATCCCTCTTTCATTCACCATGAATCCCAAGAACTTTCCAAAAGCCACACTGAATGAGCATTTGAGCGGATTCAATTTCATTTGGTACTTTCTTAGAATCTGAAATGCTTTTTCTAGGTCGCTGATGTGGTTGGCGACCTGCCTGGACTTCACCAGCATATCATCAATGTATACCTCCATGGTTTTTCCGATCAGATCTCCGAACATCATGTTGACCAGCCACTGGTGCATCGCTCCTGCATTCCTTTGTCCAAAGGGCATTACCTTGTAGCAGTATAGCCCCCGATTCGTCACAAATGATGTATGCTCTGTAAGTAAAGCAAGATCGCTGCGGAGCAAGCAGCGTAATTCAAAAATTTTGAATCTTGCCCCGATCCCGGCGATTGGATCAACATCGAGATCAAATCATTCACAAACAAATAAATAAATCTAACCTTTAGATAATCGAGTCGTTCGCGGATTTGAGCCGTCCAAGCGTCTGGCCTCTAACTCATGATACGCGGCATGCGTCTGTTGGCAAGGAGAGCGAAATAGGAGTGCTAGCTCCTTCTCCTAACAAGGCTTATGAATGGATGAGAAAAATAATCGATTTTCAACTCTTCAAAACCAACAAAATAAAAAGGCTTAATTTGGGCATCCCATAAAGGGCTATTTATAGAGAAACAACCTCCTAGGGTTTCCCAAACCCTAATAGACATGGATTGAGCTAGCTCATTAATCCTAGTCCAATTAAAGTGGCCCAAATCCATTTATAAAATATTTGGTCCAAATCTAATTCAAGCCCAAATATTTAATATTTGTTTTTCTTTAATATTTGACCCAAATCTAATTTAACCAAAATATTTAATTTAATTTAATATTTGACCCAAATACTTTATTTAGCCCAAGTATTAAATTAAGCCCAAATTATTAAATTAGAAACTTCTTTCTAATTTAATCATTAAGTTAGAAACTACTTTCTAATTTAATCAATTGCTATTTTAGGAAACTTTTTCCTTTATAATGACCCCTCGTCATATCGACGTCATTACGTCTGTTTGTTCTTTTCCCGTGAGAACCTACAACGGCACAACTTTTTGTCGAAGTGTCCCACTTAACCATACGTCCGCTTTCCTGGTTTAAGCCAGGGACCATGCCTATTGCGTATGACTCATTAGGCTCCTGAATATGTTGGCAATGTGTCGGTACGAACACATAGGACAAGATTGGCCTCTAGCAAGGCATCATGCCTACCCAATTATTCAGAAGGATTCATAATCCGCAAATAACCTTTCACGAGCATGGTTACCATGTAATTCGATCCTCTCGTCAATGTATCCTATGTGATCTCAAGTTGGCAATGTGTTGCTTGATAACAATCACATGAGTTTTCTTTGGTCTTCCGGATATCTTCACTTAATTAGAAAGTAAATCAATAACTCCTTATTGATCTCTTTCACCATGGCCATGGATTTAAAGTGAATATCCACCGAAGGCCTCTTAGATACATCATCCTCTATCAAGGGATAGACGAGTCCCATCTTGGTTATACACCCATCTCCATAAGTCTCACGATATACCCAACGATCGCCTACGTGCAGCCTTTGTTTAGGCCCATCGAAACGATGTCAAAGCATACCGGTCTTCTTATGAGATGACCATGATAACCTCAGGTGCAAGGATTAGTTACACCCATCTCGTATGAGAATACCATCAACATATAACCAAAATGGATTCTCATGGCGAGTCATGTCCAGTGACATGTTCTCCAACATTGGTCACCTATGTACTTGTCTAGGCATCCCCATGCCTATGGGTGTGAGACCCCCATTGCTATCACATAGCAAAAACATAGCACATACAAGTCTTATTGCAATTGTCAATGTCCATTCTTGACATTGCTACGACTTGGGACGTTTAATGATGTCTAGAAACTGTGATGCATCATCTCACATCTTTATAGATTAATCACAGTATACATCATATGGACTTCTATCTAGTTTCATTTGGTTATTACAATAATAACAAGAAACTAATAGAATAACTTCTTGTGAATTTGAACAACTCCTTATTCAAATAATAAACATGATTATAATTGTTAGTGTACAACATGCCCAGCCGCTGGTGCATCGCTCCTGCATTCCTTTGTCCAAAGGGCATTACCTTGTAGCAGTATAGCCCTCGATCCGTCACAAATGATGTATGCTCCTCCTCATCCAGGTTCATAGGGATCTGGTTGTACCCCGAACAGGCATCCATAAAGCTCAGAAGCTGGTGGCTAGCCGTTGCATCCACAAGCTAGTCAATTATGGGTAGAGGGAAACTGTCTTTCGAGCAGGTCTTACTTAAATCTGTGAAGTCAACGCAGGTCCTCCAGTTTCCATTCTTTTTCTTCACTAGGACTGGGTTCACCACCCAGGTTGGGTAATGGGCTTCCCTGATGAATTTGCTAGCCAAAAGTTTATCTACCTCCTCTTTCAGGGCCACATAACGCTCAACAGTCATGGGTCTCCTCTTTTCACGAACCGGCTTATGGTTGGGATTGATATTGAGTCCATGCAGCATTATACTCGAGTTTATTCCCACCATATCTTTATGGTTCCATGCGAATACATCCAAATTTACTTTAAGGAAATTAGTCAGTTGGGACTTTACCTCGAGAGAGAGGCCTTTGCCCACTTGGAGGCACCTTTCGACATCGAGGTCGCTGACTACAATATCTTCCAGTTCGTCTACTGGGTTGGCAATTCGGTTGCAATCCACGTCACGCGGGTCTAGATCGTGGCTGACTCCTTTACTACTAATGACTCGCACTTCCCCTCCAGAGACCATATTAACCTTTTTTTCCTTTGAGCCCTATTTTCAGTGCTTCCTCATAGTAGCATCTCGCCAAATACTGCTCACCTTTTACTCATCCGGTCCCGTTTAGAGTCGGGAAATTGATTGCCAGGGCTTTGGTTAAGACAACTAGGTTCAGGTCGTTCATGGCGGGCCTCCCCATGACGACATTGAACGCAGAAGGGCCATCAACGATAAGGAAATTTTCCATTATTGTGGCTTGAAGATCTAATTCTCCAACTGTGAGTGGGAGTCTGATGTGCTCCTTTGGAATTATTGCATTGCCAGTGAAGCCATACAGCGATTCTGGGGATGCTATTAACTGGTCGGGCCCCAGTCCCATCTGGTCAAAGCATTCCCTATACATGACGTTTACCGAACTGTTTGTATCCACCATAATCCTTCGCACCTCCATATTGTCAATCCAGGCTCGGACCACAAGGGCGTCATTGTGTGGCCAGCGTACTTCTCTAGAATCATCCTCGATGAAAGCGATATTGTCTGAGCCCACTCTAGCTCTCTTGGAGGACCTTTCTTGGCTGCTATTTCCCACGAGCAAAATTTGACCAGCTTCCTGAATATACCGTTCGTGGGATCTGTTAGAAGTCCTTGCAATATGAGGCCCCCCATGAATGGTAAAAATGGTTCTTACTGTAGGTGTTTGGTCCGGCTCGGGAGCTTGACAAGGACTCGGTTGGGACTGCTGATCTCTTGGGCGTACCACATAATCACGCAGGCAGCCCCTCTTGATTAGATCTTCGATCTCGTCCTTTAGTGCCCGACGTTCGTAGGTGATGTGTCCTGCCTCATTAAGATAGGCACAGAACTTGTTTTTATTTCTGTGGCAAAAATCCTATCTGAGAGTCAAACAGGACATTGTAACTTTCATACCGACCTCGGCATGAAGGTCGTTCCACTCCTTGCTCATACCTTGCCTTCTTGGCAACCTGATCGCTGGTGCTCCATGCATGGTCTTCTTTTCGGGTGTCTCTATCACCTCTTTTCTTGTTTTGGTTGGTGCCTTCTCCCTTTTTTTTCTAATCGATTGGTTTTTTCAAGCCAAAGGCTTCCTCCCATCAGACCTTCTTCGCAGTTTGCTCATAGAACTCGCCTAGGTCTCTTACAGGGGACTTGTAGATGCTTTCATAGAGCTTCCCATCCTTTCGAAGTCCGGCGGAGATCGCGGTCAAGATACTTTCATTGGAAGGGCTTTCCACATTGTTCACCTCGCGCCTGAACCTCTCTATATAATCTTTCAAAGATTCGTCGGACCGTTGGAACACCGTAGCGAGGTGACATGTCGAGGCGAGCTACCTTCGGAGCGACTTGTACTGGTTTATAAATTTCTTCGGGTACTCCTCCCAAATGCAAATACTACGAGGGTGGAGCCTTCTTAACCATACCCGAGGTATGTCTCCAAAGGTTGCAGGGAAAGCCTGCATTTTGCTAATGAGCTGGAAATCTGTAGGTCCATCTGAACATTGAAAGCATCCAGGTGATCATATGGGTCGCTATCCCCATTGTACTGAGGGATACTAGGGACCTTGAATCTACGAGAGAGAGGCTCCATGTAACATCCTAGATTTTCAAAATAAAAAAAAAAAGATAATACCTAAGGTTATTAGGTTCTAATACTTGAGGAAATAGGCCCTTTCAAGGAATTGAGGAAGCCTTGAGGGAAAAATCCAGTTTCTGAACCAGTGGCAAAATCGTAAATACTGAAGTCGGGTAAAAGTATAATTTACCAAAATCTTGGGGTGCTAAGTGTAATTTATCTATTTTTTGGGGACCAAAAAGTGCAATTAAAAATGGCTCAAGGACCAAGTTGCAAGGGCCTAAGTGCAAATTATTCGAAAAGTTTGGGCCAATGTGTAGTTCTTGAAACCTTAAAAATATCTCTTCAAGGTATCATGGATTTCAAATTGAAATCAAATAGAGCTTTGGATTCCAAAGTTTATTTCAATATGCCTTTGAAAGGTTTGGATTTCAAATCACATTTAAACCTACCTTGTGGACCCCAAATAACATTCCGATTTAACCTTGGATTCCAAATCCTATTCAAATATGGTTTTGGACATGTGGCAAAATAAGGATTCGGACAAGTGGCACCATCCCATTTGATGCACATGAATAGTAATAATTATGCACAAAGATCAAGACAACATGTGGTGTGATATGATTAGCCCAAAGGAAGGGTTATGATGAGGCATGAGTTGGCATAATATTTGGAAGCCTTTGATTGGTTGCATGTGGGAAGTCAAATCGGAGTCCGGACGAGGGAGAACGGGCCAAAAAACCACAAGGCGTCAAAACTGATGGGGCGGCGCGTGCAGCTCACGCGCCACCTGACTGTCGCAAGTGGAGCGCGTGGGGCTCCTTCCCCCAACGCATGAGGGCGCGTGAGAAGCCCCCTTGGCCCCAAATTTTGTAGTCTTGGCCCTTAAATTCTTCCCTAGGACCCCATGTAAAAATATTTTAGGTTTAAGTTTCGAATTATGTTATTTTTGCAGAAAACCTTTCCCGAACTCTGTGAAGAGTACCTTAGCGCTACCAAATCAACAAGGTGAGTGATTCCTGCATGTTTTGTGGCATTTTGAGCATTTGTTGCTTCACTTGTGTGTTGGCTTGCACATCATGCCTTTGTGGCTTACATGTCATATTTTTCCTTATTTATGCATATTCCTTCTGCTTTGTCATATATCATGTTCGTATTGGTGACTGTGGCTAGTTGTTGGGACATCATGGAAGACCTCGTGCTCTGGTGATGAGACAGGAGTGACTATGATGACCGTGGAGGTGATTGCAACACCTTGGCATTGCTACCACAGGGGTGGATTTCATAATGGCATTATTGCATTTGCACGCATGTACTTACCTTTTTTGAGTCACTCACTTAGATGTTAATATCTAACTTGGGTGTTTCATACCCCTGGGACATTCAATGTCCCAGGTATATCAGATGTGCCAGGTGATGCAGGTTCTCGTTCGAGCAAGGGCAAGGTGGTGGAGCTTGGCTAACTTTGGTTTTTATTCCATTATGTACCCTTGCATTACGAATGATGTATTGTAAATAGCAGCTAGGATACTCAAGGTTGTAAGAAGTGAGTGTGTGGGTGACCTATAATTGTTCCCACAATGATGTGTTACCTTTTTGGAGTATTGGAAGTCGTGATCATTTCCTGTACTTGTAAAGGAAATCTAGTGGAAACCCATTTATTTAGCTTTGATTAAGCTTTCAGGTTCGATCCAACGCTTCCGTTGGTAAGGGTTTCCATAACGCCCGTGGTGATGTTAGCTTATATTTTACATCGTTGTGTATTTGGAAAAGTGGGGCGTTACACTCCAGCTCGATTTCCCTGGAGAATGGGGTCCTCTCTTCATGGCCTTCCCTTTGGTTGTGTGCCCCATGTCTCACCTCCAGCTACTGGATCCTCAGTAGTAATTCCCCCACTATGGGGTCCTAATTTGCAGATTACCCCGTGAGGGGTTGTTTTTCCCGTGTGGGGTCTTACCCTGGGGAATGGCGACCCCGTGGATGTGGTCATCTCATGAGCTCATGATCAGGGGAGTTGCGATGGGTAGTGTAACTGGGGTTGATTCCAACTGAGTTATCCCCCCGGCGTGGATCTCCACGTTGTCGGCTTCCTTTATAAGTGTCTTCACGGTGATCTCTGCAAGGACTCACACCCATCCTTCATTTAGTGGGGTGCACCTCTGGTTCATCTTCATGGCGTCGCCGCTTTTCTATCTTGCGAGAGTGTAGGTTTGAGGAGCAAAACGATTCAGCTCGCCGTAGGTCTCTTCCGGCCTCTCTGCCTGGAGGTCGAGGGGCTCCCACGAGGGGCATGACCCCAGCCTGCATCTGTGCTGTCTGGACTTGCGTTTGGGTTAGCGCCCTAACCGCGTCAACAAGCGGCATAACAATATTCTCCAATGCTTCTTGACGCTGCTGCCAGGTCTGCATCGCCTCCATCCATGAGGTAAGGACCATAGGCAGATAGGGGCACCATCCGGGGACGCCGAGGATGGGTCCAGTCAGAGAGGGCATAGATGCGGATGCAACCGTGCCCCCAACTCGTGGAATTTTCGGCAACTGGTTAGCATGGTTTGTGGGTTTGTTGGTCATCGCTTCAGAACCTCTTGTATTTCTTGTTTTTGGCATCGATATTATCCAGAGCGGCCCCTTCCTCTAGCGCCAAAATGCCGACGTTCGGAATCGGTCGACTGTGATTCGTTGGTTCGCACTGGTGTAATGAATCCGAGAGGGAGAAAATGGGGTATCTGGTTCAATTAGTTGACCAGCTTACCGATCCCTACAAGGCACTCCGTTGCTCAAGTCAATTTTTGAGTAAGTAAAAATGTAGAGTATTAGTAAGTTGGCAGGAAAAGCATACCATGGCTCTGAAAAGAGCTGGCTGATATATAGGAGGAGATGAGATGTCCTCCAACATGTAATGTACGTCTGCAGGCGGTGGGACAGAACATCCAGAGCTAGCGGAGACGCCCATGCAGCAGCAAGGTGCCGACGGAACCCTCATTAATGTGGATAGGATCCGTCATTAATGAGGATGGGATCTAAAGTGAACGCGCAGAAATCCAGACGCGGCTGTAATGATTTCGTTGCAAGGGGCCAAGATGGGACCGACTGGACCGACCAAATGGGGCGAGGGGGTAGGACCAGATTGGGCCTGAATGGCCCAGCTAAGCTAGCCCCTAGCCCACCGATATTCTCTAGCATATGACCCTCTCGTTACGCGAGTTGATCTGCTAGGCCGACGAACTGCAAGAGTCGCTGGGAGCTCGCTCGGAGTGTAGTTGGGAGCTCGCTTGGCCCTACGATCCGAGCTCGGGCTCTAGTAATGTGTGAGCTTGTCTCAACAAACTCAACTTGAGGTCTACTGGACCTTATGCGATTGGGCCGGCCCGCTAAATTGAGGCCAACCCATAAGGAGTAGATCAGGAAATACCCTTAACATAAACAATTGAAGGCAGAATTGTATACATACTTTTATCTAATTTCAAACTTAACTTTATATTATTTTTCCTACTTAAAGTGCGCATTTTTATGGATTTTACATCATTTGAAACTCTTGTTATAGGATAAATTCAAGAAATTGAGCTTTAAAGAAGATATTTTTAATTAATTTATAATATTAATTTTGATATTAAAAATTATTAAAATTTAATTAATAAATAAATATTAAAGAATTAATAGCAGAAAATCGGGCAATTGAAGGAAGAATTGGAGGAATTGCAATTAAAGAGGAGTTGATTTGGAAATTGAAGGGCATGCAGCCATATATATTATTATAAAAGTGGAGAAAGGAGAATTAAATGGAGATTGATTAGAAGCAATTGAAAATGAAGCTCAAGTGGAAAAAGGAGCCACAATTGATATATATATATATAATATTATAAAAGAGAGTTAGAATATGACATAAGTATATAAATATATATAATATTATAAAGCAATTGAGAAGAATTGGAGCAAGATTGGAAGATTCAAGTAGCGTCTGCGTGCACATATTTATACTAATATTGAAGTGCCCATCGCCCCATAATTCATCATATGCTTACAGTATTCAAAATTTACCCATTCAAATAAGATACTTAAACCTCCCTATGCACAAATTTCATGAAGTGAGATGTAAGTGCTTTAACCAGAGAGTGACTAGGATATATGTAATAGAATCGTTTACCACCATTATTACCGTTAGAATTGATGTCAACCTACAAATCTAAAATATTAAGGGGTAACTGGCTTAGTGAGGTAAAAAGCATTATAGTGGGAGAAATTTAGAATCAATGTATCAAAGAATAATCATCATACCATGTCATGCCCAATAGCAATCATAACAATATATGAGATGACGAATAAACACGCACATTTAGGAGTAAACAATTTAGAACCAAAATTCACATATTCCATTCCCTTGGGGTGGACCATATTCTCACCCACAAGATCCACTTCGACGGACAATATTCTAGTCGAATATAAACATGGATGGCGGACCGTACTCTTGCCAACAAGGGTGGACCATACTCTCACCATAATATATACACGGTACACTAACAGCTAACTTTTACTGTAGTTAGTAATACAGGGTTCTAACTAGTTACTCTATTTAACACATATTTTATGCTATCATTTAGTATTAAAAGTGCCACAAGCAATATATCGCATATAAGTATCAACATTCACAGCTCACGACAACACGAATCATATGTTTCCCAAATGCAAAATTACAGAAAATGTAATCAACCGTAAGTGTCAATATGTGCATATCAAACATTATGGATTCTAATTTCTTAGATGCAATTACAGAATGAAATCTTAAATAGTATATATAGAATACTGGGATGATTTAACATATGAATGCAACAATTACCATCATAATACAATTTACCCACTCACAGTTTTATGAAGATTTGGAAATTCCCTCAGACGCCTCTCCGCTGGGGCGAGTCAAGGTCATTTAGCAAAATTATTAAATCACATGAGAATTAAATAAACACAAGATCAAAGTCACCTAAGATTTGGACTAAACCAAGGGCTGCCACAACTAAGCCAACCCTAGCCCCAAACACATTGGACTGCTCCATGAACCAGTTAGGCCCTACCAACTTGGCCAACCCCCAAAACAACCTAAACTAGCCACAACCGCCGCCACCAGCTATCACCGATGACCACAGCAGATCAGAGATTCATACTATTAGAGCCCATTATTAGAAACGCCAAGCCAAAGGGGTAAACATGCACAAAAATAGGCCAAATTTAACAACTGAATTTTTATAAATCTAATTTTTAATTTTTTGCCAAAATTGAAAAACACAATAACAGTCGCCACCAACCACCATGGCTGGTGGTTTTCAGCGATCAGAGGCAACTACCCGACACCATTATCCCTATCGACCAACATACTCAAAAACCAGCAAGATCCAACGACCGAATCTCTTTAGATTTAAGCTTAAACTTCTGCCTAAACCCAACCCACGCGTATATGTGTATTTATCATGGATTTGTACTGAAAATAATTGCTAATAAAACTAAAAGACTTACCTTCTTGTAAATCGAGGCCGCTTTCACAGAGAAAATATGGTCGGATTCAAGATCAGACGGTTGGATTTACAAAACTAGTGATTAACGAAGTGCTTTTAGAAGAGAATGAAAAAGAGATAAGAGAGACTGACAAAAAAGAACAACAAGAGGGGGAGGAATGGAGCTGGGAGCCTAGTGGCCTTTTGTGACATCTTCGGAAAGCTCACTGAAAGTTGCTCGGCTCTGGTGAAGCATCGTGGCAAGAGGGTGGCGTGTCATGGCGGGTTATGGGCGGATGACAAGCTCAAGGACATGAACCTAGGGTTCATAATAGGTTTAAGAGATAATTGGGAAGGAATTGGGGAGTTAGATTGGAAGAGATGGGAGGAAGTTAGGGAGAACAAGACAGAGAGGGAAAGAAAGAGAGAGATTGAGATAATGCAAGAGAGGGAAATAAGAGATTTCAATTCATCAATTCAAGCATGCCCATTCTCTTACAACAATGGCTTATTTATAGCCTCCAGCCATCATCCGCCCATGTGCAATACAACTATAAGCCTAACAAGTACTATATCCTTATTACAATATTGCCCTTATATTACTATTAGGAACATGACAGTTATCCCCGCCTTGAAACATTTCTTATCCCCAAGAAATGCCAAACCTCCACAGCTTCCCATATCCTTTTTCCTTCTCTTCCACAGCTTGGATGGAGAAGTTTTGAAAAAATTTTGTATGCATATCTAATTTGCAATGGTTCTCATGTACTTTAATTCTTCATCATTTTTCGCAACAATATCCGCAAACGCCTTAAAATGCAACAATGTAGAAATGTTGAGTCTAGGAGTTGTTGCAACATTAATTTCCATCATCACCCCATCCATCATTATAGTGGGAAAAAATCCCAATTGGCCATCTGTAGCAATAATGCACAAAGCCACAACAGCTTTGTTCTCCATGGTCAAGCTTTTGACTATTGCATCTATCTTCCTTAGCTTTCCTCTCGTTACAACCATTTGCCAAGATTCTTCACAACTTTGAATCTGCTGTTGATGAGGGAAATGCCTAATAGGGTCATAACTCATAAGAGATTTCCCTTGGCTGGAAGAAAAATCATTTGAAACACCTATCTTGTTTACCTCTATTCCCTCCAACATAAAAAACTAGTTTGCACCTTTTGAATTTTGGTTTACATCTTTGGAAATGACAGCAACATGGTGACACCATTTAAGATCTGCAAAACTTCCTCTTGCTAGTGCTGTCTTCACCCTCTTGTTAGCTAAGGAATCCTCAGCATTATCCGAAACCATAGGCAATGGCATAGTATCCTTAGGAGCTCCACCATCAATTCCATTTCTGATAGAATTCTGATTTGGAACACCATCTGATCCTTCCGTCCCTGCTCTAATCACCAGAGGTAACGGATTGGCTTTAGCTTTCTCGGTCAGTTACTCAAATGCTGCCCCCGTTTCCTCTCTTAGCCTTTCGATAGTTGCATCTTGGGGTAGTAGTTCTACTTTTAACTTCTCAACCAATGCAGCAAAATTCCCTTCAACATTGTGTTTTGTCGATGTTGATTGAGCCTGTGTCTTATTTAGAATAACTGGACCAATTTCAGATTCTGAAGATTTAGAGATGTTTATCTCCAATTCCATAAATCCCTTGTTGCCTCCTCCTTTTATTGCTCTCTGATTGACTGCATCAATCATTTCTTGTTTTGGGCTTTCGTGATTGTCATCTAGTCCATCTTCACCAAGAATTTCTTTTCCAAAGGAATTAGTACTTGTTGTCCCAACCACCGGATTGTTACAGCTTCCCTTTATGCAATGTTGTTCACCGCCAAAACTGCTCCCGACTTTGCAGTCATCCTTCTCATCATTGCTCCCTAAATCCGAATATTTTTTCTTCTGCCTAGAGTCAGAGGTACACCATGAATCATTTTCCCATCGTTTTGAACCCTCCTTAGGCTGCTGCATTTTAGGAAACTCCTGAAGCAGTGATGCTTCCTTAACCACACCCTCCTTATCATCTTTTTTTACCTCAGACATTTTAACATCCCATTCTGGAACAACATTTTTGTCCCCCTTCCTTGGACACTGAGATTTGTCCATAGGGTTCAAATTCCAGGGATGATTGAGGTAAGGATTCCCCACTGAATTAGGTTCTGCTCTAGTTCTTCAAGGACAATAAAGAGTAGTTGTAGGATCTAGTAGAGTCTATAATAATTAGATCAGAATATTCTCTAAAAAGCAAACAAGCAAGTAATCTAACCTGATTCCGTTTGGAAAATACCCTTATCCAATTTCTAAAGTCATCAAAAATTTCACGCATGTGATTGATCTCCTCTTGCAATAGATCGACAATATTGTTCAACTTCTTTTCCAATGTCGATTCTACAAATCCAATATTGTTTTGCCTCTTTGTCATCTTTGTCGAAACTTCCTGCCATTGAGATTCCTTGTGCTTCGTCCCAATATCATTTGCCATCAAAGTTTAGATAGCTAGTGAATAATCGATCGCCTCCAGGATTGATAGCTGAGAAACCACTTCCGTTGGAATTAGTGATTGAATTTAGTTTCTTTCACCTGTAGCTCGCACCACCTCCTGGATCGCTTGCTGCCAAAGCTTCCTATTCTTGTCTCAAACGCCTTCCAACTTGGAAATTAGCAGCCTCGAGTGTCAGAACTCACAGCAACGAAGTCGGAGGAATCCGTCTCTCCGAACAGAATTCGCCTACAGCTTTGAGTTGAAACTATTATGAGCGATGGAATGAAGAATCAACAGCCTGAGATTTGTTGTAATCGCCGCCACCAATCAAGACTTACAACGGCTGCGACCCACACCCAATCACAATCCAATGGCTGAAAGACCCTGGCTCAGCTTCAAAATTCAAGCGACTCTGTCTGGATCACCACTATAACAACTGCCAGCCACTGATCCGCCAAGAATCAACTTCTTGTGATTCCCTCAGTCCTTAAAAATGGCCTGTAGCAACATAACTCACCTCCGACTTTGATTCTAGGAGTGGCGAATTGCAAGTGTTGTTCCTCTTCAAGCCGAACCTACTGCAACAATTTCTTCGATTCCTTCAGTCATTCAAGTCGCCTTCCAATTTAGAATCGCCCAGCGAAATCCGTCTTTTATGCTGATCGACTCTGATGTAGTCGATATAATTTGTCAGATTTAAGCCAAAAATTTCTTGACCTGCTTCGCAAGTCAATTGGGTGCAAGAATTACCGAGATTTGCAACCGAGAGTCAACCTCCCACTTTATTTCCAAGTTCGCACTAAAAGTTACGAAAATCGTCTTGCTAGATCGCATTCGCTGTCAAGATCACTGGCAGTCACTTGGCTCGCTCTCAATTCCACTTGCGATCGCCTTACTCACAGCTTCCAAAGTCACCCGAACTTTGACTGGCTATAACCACATTGGAAAGCAATAGCCTATAACCGATCGGAATTTGCTTGGCTAGACTGCTGTCAAATTCTTCCTTTTGAACTCCAAACCTAGGTGCTGCGATAGCCGTAAATCACCTTCTTGCATCGAAATCCTTTTCGAAAATCAATCGTCTCCTGTACTACTTCAAGCTACTTCAGAATTTAAGCGATTGTGCCTGAATTCATTTCTGAAGTTGATGGGAACACTGTTGGAACAGCCTATGAACCACATCCGAAGAACAACTACTCTGATACCAATTGACATAAACCTAGGGTTCATAACAGGTTTAAAAGGTAATTGGGAAGGAATTTGGGAGTTAGATCGGAAGAGATGGGAGGAAGTTAGGGAGAACAAGACAGAGAGGGAAAGAAAGAGAGAGATTAGAGAAAAATTAGAGAAAGATTGAGATAATGCAAGAGAGGGAAATAAGAGATTTCAATTCATCAATTCAAGCATGCCCATTCTCTTACAGCAACGGCTTATTTATAGCCTCCATCCATCATCCGCCCATGTGCAACACAACTATAAGCCTAATAAGTTGTAACACCCTGTGTTACTGGCGTTAAAAAATAAATAAATAAAATTCCAAAAATGCTCTTTAAGAGAGAGGCGGGAAATGAAATGATGGGCCCTGGGGAGGGGCATTTTGGTAATTTGGGTGGTAAGCGGTTCGATGGGCCCCAATGGCAGTTTTGATAAGTAAAGCAACAAATTTCTGAATCAATGGCAGGAAATGCCTTAAGACTTGGATGTCCAGGAAATTGGGCAAATGATTATTGAGCATTTTGAGACGAGACTAATGACGTTGAAAAGAAGTCAGATCGGGAATAGTTTCCGATACAGCTACTGTATAAGTTTAAATTATTGGCTGAACCGAATGTTCATGAGGGCCAACAAGGGAATCACCGATAAGTCAGAGGGACCCGAAGGATGGCCCGATTTTGTGAATAAGTCAACCCTAAAGTGTTTTCGCGGGAGAAAGCTTGTGAGAGGGAGAGAGAGATCGGATGCGAGAGTGAGGGACGATCGACCATGGTAGTAGCTGCCATGGCCGACGATGAAGCAACAGCAACCGCAAGACAGGTGGCCAAGGTTGTGGTGGCCGAAGGCGATGCAGGGGCCGAGCTTGGAAGAGAAAAGATCGAGAGAAATGGCCAATCATGGCCTGTCATGAAGCTGCCAGAGGCAGTGGGGCAACTTAAGGAATCAGCAACCGAGGTGGTTGCAGTGGAGGCCAGCCATGGCAGCAGCAGTGGCTTGAGATGGGTGAAGCAGCGACCGACAGTGGTGGCTTGGAGCAACGATCAGTGGCGTGATGATGGCTGGGCGATGCAACAGCGGAGGCTGAAGTGGCAGGCGGCCATGGCTGCGTGATGGAGTTTGAAGGCAGCAGGTCGCGAGCAGAAGAAGGAGATGAACAGTGGAGGAGAAGAGAAAAATAAAAGGAAAAAAATATATATAAAAGAAAAAAAAGAAAATAAAGAAATATGGAGAAAATACGGGAAAAATAGCCAAAAATTCCAGAAAAATGGGAGAAAATTTTGGAAATTAATTTGGGACTCGAGGAGCATGCCGGAAGCTTGAAAAAGAGGTTTTGAGCATAACGTGACGTCCCATGAGGCTACGCCGATATGAGCGTTGGGCTGGTTTTCTCCTCCTGATTTAATGAGGTAAAATTAATCTAATTATTGTCTAGTTATTTGCATTAAGCGAGATAACCTAGAATAATTATTGGTTGGATTAAACTCTCAGTTGGGGTTTATTGGAAGTTATTGATGGGTGATTTTGCGATATATAGTAAAAACATAAACCCTGGTTTAATTTCTGTTGTTGGGTTTGTGATTGGATCTAGGGTCGACCGAGAAAGAGGTGATCCTAGAAGAGTTCGAAGTTCGGGCTAGCATTCTCGCTTGTGGCAGAGATAAGACTTCGAGTCAGGTAAGGGATGGCCCCATGTGAAGGTGGCCTCGCAAGTTGATAAATATGTTTGATAATGTTTTCATATTGCATTTGCATGCAGTGGTTAACACTTGCGTGATGCGAGATCTAGTGGACCTATGGCCATATGGAGGACTAGTGTTGTGGAGGTTGATAGGTTGATGCCTCGAACCTTGGAGGGTTGTGAGGAAGGATGGGCCTAGCCTCATTTGGCATACATAAACATGGTTATATTCATATTTACATGCATTGCACCCTTACTGAGTCTTTATGACTCATGAGGCTTTACCTTGTGTTGTAGATGTTGCAATTCCAGATGCAAGTAGGGATTATGTCGAGAGGTTGAAGTGGCGACTAGCATTGTTGTCGTATTATAAATTGTATTATCTCTTGTATGTATTCATGTGGTGGTATGTATATATATA
Organism: Diospyros kaki; assembly: GCA_036245055.1. Lineage (NCBI taxonomy): Eukaryota > Viridiplantae > Streptophyta > Magnoliopsida > Ericales > Ebenaceae > Diospyros > Diospyros kaki. The sequence continues at coordinate 30,505,739 of BSEG01000012.1, forward strand.
TATATATCCTTGTGGGTTAATGTGTATGTTGTTGGGCATTGGATGGCATCCTGTTTGATGTAATTGGCATAATGTGGTATTGATTGTGTAGACTTCTGGTTGATAGTGGCTTATTTGGTGGAGCCAAGTTTAGGATCAAGTAAGGATCAAAGAGGTACTTTCCATAAATCCCTAGTACTCAGTAGATATTTAATGTGCTAGTTTTGTGCCTAAGTCACCTTTGGCTTGATGTGAGACGAGCTGAAGAAAGGTGAAGCTCACTCGGGTTTCGGGTCTCGTTCGCTGTGTTTTTTTTTTATGTTTTGGGACCCACTCCTAGAGTGGAGCAAAGGGAAGGACGAAGCCTAACCCACCTAGGACGTTTCCTGATGAAACATAGTCCATCTCTTCATTAGTTTGGTGTTGAGCGTGAGTAATCCGAACGATTATTCACCGGTAACGCCCATAGGTGGGAGCGGGTCGTTACATAAGTACTATATCCTTATTACAATATTGCCCTTTACTACTATTAGGGACATGACAATGTTGGATGGCATAGAATTGTCATGCCAAGGTGGCAGCAAGCATGCTAGGGAATGCAGTAAACGTTCAGTAATGTGTGGGAGAATGGGCCTTGATGGCTGAGGCGTCCGTACACGAGGCAACAGTTGGCATGGCTGGTGCGCACGGATACGGCTGGACCCGATTGAATGAAGCAGAGGCAATGGGGCAGCCACGCAAGTCGAGAACCGTGGGGCATTCTGGCGGGCTGAGCTGGCCGATATGTGCAAGACACGGGGGCAATCTGTGTAGCCTTGGACAAAGGAAAGAGGAGGGATGACCGTAAGTTTGAAAAGAAGAGCACCGTTAAGGGCAAAGGCAAGATTGTGGTGGGCGAAGCAAGCAAACCCAAGACTGGTGGGTGCTTCATATGCGATGGGGTCGCACAGGGCACGCGAGTGTCCAAGGTAGGTGCAGTTGAATGCCTTAATTGTTGATGGGAAGCATTGTTGGAAATTAAAAAATAGGGGAAGTGGGTCACTGCAGGTAGGCCTTGTTTCAATTTCTATCAATTGAAAGCAAAAACAATAGCCTAATATATAGGCTTACAAAGTAACAAACAATCCTAATTTTAAGCAAATAACTAAAGATAATGGACTACTAACTCAATGAATCTTAACACAAAATTAATAATTAAATCCTAAAAAATGGAACCACATCTACGATTTTGGAGCACTACTCAACACCCCCCTTTGCTTCAAAATTTATTACTCCCATCTGCAACTTGAAGTAATCTTGCTTGACACTTGGAAGAGACTTTGTGAGAACATCTTCCACTTGCTCATTTGTGCCACAATGCTTCAAGACTATTTCTTTGCTTGCAACCAGATTACGAATGTAATGATATCGAATGTTAATGTGATTTGTCCTGCTATGAAATGCTGGATTCTTTGTCATTGCAATTGTTGCCCTATTGTCACAAAAGATTTCTGTTGTAGTTGCCTCCTCTTGAAGAAGATCAATCAATGACCTCCTTAGCCAAACTGCTTGACAAGCTGATGCTGTTGTAGCAACATATTCAACTTCTGATGATGACAGGGCTACAATTTCTTACTCCTTTGAACTCCATGAAATAGCACCTGAACCAAGGGAGAAAACATAATCGGAAGTGCTCTTTCTATCATCCAAACAACCTGCCCAATCACTGTCAGTAAAACCAAATATTCTGAAATCTGATACTTTTGTGTACCAAATTCAAAAATCAACAATTTCGACAACATATCGCCGGATTCGCTTTACTGCACCAAGATGATGCTTTGTTGGGTTATGCATGAATCTTGAAACCACACTAACAAAAAATGCTATGTCAGGTCTTGTATGAGATAAATAATTCAGCCCACCAACCATGCTTCTATAACATTTTGCATTTGCCATACCTGTACCATCATCAACAACAAGCTTCTCATTCACATTCATTAGAGTCAAGGCTGGTTTACAATTCAGCATGTTAAACCTTTTAAGCAAATCAGTTGCATGTTTTCTTTGTGAAATGAAAATTCCATCTGCACTTTGGTTCACCTCAAGTCCAAGAAAATAATGTAGCAGACCCAAGTCTGACATCTCAAACTTGTCCATCATAGAAGACTTAAATTCAGCAACAAGAGATTCACAAGACCCCATATAAATCATATCATCAACATAAAGACATACCATCAAAATATCAGAGCTACCTTGCTTCTTCATATAAAGGGTTGGCTCATTAGGACTCCTTTCAAATCCATTTTGTTGAAAAAATGAGTTGATTTTAATGTACTAAGCTCGTGGAGCTTGCTTTAGGCCGTATAAAGCCTTCTTTAGCTTGTAGACCTTGTTGCCATCAGCACTAAAAAAGCCTTCAGGTTGACCTACATACGCCTTTTCTTTTAACTCACCATTCAAAAAGGCAGATTTAACATAAAATTGATACACATGCCAATTTTATTGTGCAGCCAAGGCCAAAAAAGTCCTTACTGTTTCAAAGCGTGCCACGAGAGAAAAAGTTTCTTTGAAATCAATGCCTTACTGCTACGAGTCCCCTTTTGCCACCAACCAAGCTTTGTGTTTTTGTATAGTACCATCAGCATGATACTTTGTTCTATATACCCACTTGAGCCAAATAATATTGTTACCTTCTAATAGATCAACCAACTCCCAAGTCTCATTTTTTTGTATGGCTGAAATTTCCTCATGCATTGCATCTTGCCACACTTGACTTTCTACTGCTTCATCATAACAAGTGGGGTCAGAAACATACAAAGAAAAACTACAAGAAGCATATACCTCCCTCAAGGAGCGGGTTTTCTTTGGAGGAGTTTCTGAAGAAGAGCTTGAGGGTGAGTGAGGACTTGCTGGAGTGGATGGGCTACTAAACGAAGTATAGTGGCTAGATGTTGAGCTGTTGTCACCCTATACATCAAGAGGTTCTGCTGTAGGAATTTCAGGATCTTTAGGAATTAAAGCTGTTAACGTTGCGTTACTACCGCTCCATGTTCGCTTTTCTTCCTCATTAAACTTCACATCCCTGCTAATAATCACTTTGCCACTTATGGGGTTATACAACCTATATGCTTTGGATTGAGGGCTGTAGCCAACAAAAACACATTTTTCTGATTTTTTATCAAGTTTATGACGTGATGGAGAAGTATCCAACGCATAGGCTATACAACCAAAAATTTTTAAGTGGCTTACTCGTGGCTTCCTACCTTTCCAAGCTTCATATAGGGTTCGGTTCATGACTGCCTTTGTAGGTGAAATGTTGAGAAGATACACTGCTGTTGCTACTCCTTCTGCCGGGAACTCTGTAGGAACATCATTTGCTGTCATCATGCTTCTGGTCATTTCGACTACAGTTCTATTTTTCCATTCAACCACTCCATTTTGCTCTGGTGTGCGCGGTGCTGACAGTTCCCTATGAATAAAATTTTCCTCACAAAAAACATTAAATTCGTTAGAAGTAAATTCATCACCCCTATCTGAACGTGGAGCCTTTATGTTGCTTCCACTTTGCTTCTCTACTAATGCCTTGAATTTCTCAAAAGTTTCTGACTTGTTTTTCAAGAAGTAAACCCAACTCATGCGAATGTAATCATCGACAAACAGCAAAAAATATCTACTCCCACCAAAGGATTCAATAGACATTGGATCATAAGCATCAGCATGAATTAATTCAAGATAGGTAGAAGCCCTCCAAGACTTGTTTATAGGAAATGTGTTTCTACTTTGTTTCCCATATACACACCCTTCACAAAAGTCAAGCACATCAATTTTTGGCAACCCAACAACCATATTTTTCTGACTCAACAATTTCAACCGATTCATATTCAAATGCCCATAATGCAAATGTCATATTTTTTCATCACTAGCTCTAGTAATCAAGGCATACTTTTTCACATCAGAAACTTCTAAAGGAAACATTCTATTTTGTGCCATAGGAATGCTAACAATTATCTGACTTGATTTCTTATCTTTGACAATGCAAGAATTATCATCAAACAAAATAGAGTATCCACCATCCACCAATTACCCAACACTCAACAAATTATGAGCTAGATTAGGGGCATATTGCACATCATGGAGAAGTTTCACATTACCTGTGAGGTTTTTATGGCAATTGTACCTTTCCCTTCAACTTGCATTTGGTTGTCGTCACCGAGTTGAACTTCACTTCTCTGTGACTCATCAAGTTCTCTAAACAACAATTTTGTGTCGGACATATGATTAGAGCAGCCACTGTTCAAAAACCACACACTGCTGATAGTATCAACAATAGGAGAATTTTCCATGAAAAGCTTACTTTCTTCTTCAACTTTCTTAGTAAAATTGGCTTGCTTTTGCTCATCCCTCTGCTTGGCCCAACAACATCTTCTTTGTGGCCAAACTTCTTGCAGTAACGACACTGAATGTTACTTTTATGCTGGCATTGATCACCAGATTGGCCTCTTCCTCTACCTCCACCCTGACCTCGACCACGAAAGCCACCTCTACTCTGTCTGCGGCCTCCTGAATTTTTTGACTCTCCCTTGTACGGAGACTCCTCCTTCACCTGAAAAGCCTTCTCCTCAACCTTTTCATGGGACCTGCTGAGTCTACCCTCATGGGCTAACAAAGAACCCATTAATTCATCAAAAGTATAAGTTGTCAAGTCCTTAGACTCTTCAATCGCAGCAACAACATGATCAAATTTTGAGGTTAAACTCCTCAAAACCTTGCTGACAACAACCTCATTACTAATATTTTCTTTATAAGACTTCATTTGATTAACAATTCCAGACACACGGAACATAAATTCTTGCATAGATTCTTTCTCTTTCATAGCTAGTGGTTCAAAATCACGACGAAAGGTTTGTAGTTTTACTACAATTACCTTTTTGTCACCCAAATATTCCTTTTTCAGAATCTCCCATGCCTGATTGGAGGTGCTAGCTGATGCGATTAGGGAGAAGAGATCATCATCCAATGCCGATTGAATAAGAAACAAGTCGCATCTTTCTTCCGAGTGTCCCACAACTGTTGGTTGGGCTGTGCCGGATTTGGATCTACAAAACCTTTTTCCACCAAGTCCCATAACTCCTAAGACTTGAACATGGTCTTCATTTTGAGACTTCAGAGGTGGTACTTTTCCCCTTTGAAGATTGGAATTAGGGGTTGTTGCGATGATGAGTTTGCTCTGTTAGTTGCCATCTAAAAAATTCCACTCACAACACTTTGTTTACCCTTTTGCCCTGTTTTTTGTTTTTGTTTTTTTTTTTTTTTTGTGTTGTACGCTTTGCACAGTGTTGTACGCTTTGCCCAGTTATGACCATCCCTGGGTGGTTTTTTTGTTTGAGTGAGGAAAAGAAAAGGCTGAAGGACTTAACGTGTTTGACTCTCACTCAAAGTGCTCTGATACCAAGATTTTGTTGGAAATTAAAAAATAGGGGAAGTGGGTCACTGCAGGTAGGCCTTGTTTCAATCTCTATCAATTGAAAGCAAAAACAACAGCCTATTATATAGGCTTACAAAGTAACAACCAGTCCTAATTTTAAGCAAATAACTAAAGATAATGGACCACTAACTCAATGAATCTTAACAAAAAATCAATAATTAAATCCTAAAAAATGGAACCATGTCTACGATTTTGGAGCACTACACAAGAAGCAAGGCCCGAGTGATGATGCTGAGGAGGAGCATGTTCGGGTGAGCCCCCTCTAGGTGCTAGTTGGCGCAATCCAAGCATCAACTCTAGTTGGTGGCTTAATCCGTGTGCTGGTTGTAATGAACGGGGAAGATTGTTGTGCGTTGGTGGACAGTGGGGCCTTGCACAACTTCATTGCTGGCAGGATGGAGGTGGCATTGGGGCTACAGGTGGAGCCATGCCAAAACCGTATCAAGGCCGTTAACTCTGCAATCCAAGATGTGTTGAGCTTGGCTTTAGAAGTGCCTATCTCGGTTGGTCCATGGAGGGGGACGTTACCCTTCATGGTGGTGTAGCTAGATGACTTTGACGTCATCCTTAGAGTAGACTTTCTTATATGGGCCAAAGCAACGCCCATGATACACCTTGGAGGTATAATCATTTATGATGAGTTTTAGCCATGCTTTGTACAACAAATGGTATTCAACAGGTTGCAAGACAAGAGCAAGAGCAACATGCTCTCTGCCATCCTGGTGGAGCAAGGCCTCAAGAGGGGGGAAACAACATATTTGGCAGCACTAATAGAGATGAAGCCGAATCAATGGGTGGAAGTCCTAGATGTGGTGGCAGGCGTATTGGCTGAGTATGCGGATGTCATGCCACCCGAGCTGCCAAAGGCCTTGCTGCCTAGGAGGCCAATTGATCATCACATTGAGTTACTGTCTAGTACTCGACCTCCAACTAAAGCTTCCTATAGGATGGCACCACCGGAGTTGGCCGAGTTGAGGAAGCAACTAACGGATTTGCTGGGCCTGATCCAGCCGTCCAAGGCGCCTTATGGAGCCCCTGTGCTTTTTCAGAAGAAGCAGGATGGGTCCCTACGGATGTGTGTGGATTACAGGACCCTCAATAAGGTGATCATCAAGAACAAGTATCTGATTCTGCTGATAGCAAACCAGTTTGATAGGCTAGCAAGGGCCACCTTCTTCACCAAGCTGGATCTACATTTAGGATACTGGCAAGTGCGAATAGCTGAGGGGGATGAGGGGAAGACTACTTGTGTAACTAGGTATGGGGCCTATGAGTTTCTGGTGATGCCTTTTGGCTTAACCAATGCCCCAGCTACCTTTTGTAACTTGATGAACGACGTTCTTAATGAATATATAGATCAATTTGTTTTCGTGTATCTTGATGATATTGTGATCTATAGCGAGACCCTGGAGGATCATTTGTTGCACTTGAGGAAGGTGTCCTCTCGGCAGGGAACACCAGCTCTTTGTAAAGAAGGAAAAATGTGAGCTTGCTCAAAAGGAGATCATGTTCTTGGGTAATGGTGTGAACTGCTTTGGTAATGGTGTTTCAATTAAGGTTTGGAAGGATCCATGGATCTCATCATTGGAATGTTTTAATCCCCAAAGCATAGATCAAACACAAGAGCAGCAGCTATTCGTTAGAGATCTAATTTACTGGCATGAAACTGCAGAAGCAGGATATGTTGGAAGCTACCCTCTCGGAGGAATCTGTTCAAAGGATCCTACAAATACTCATTCCCCTCTAACTAAGATTCGACTGCTGGACATGAATGGTTATTTTGGGTAAAATTGTAGGATATAGTTTAAAAGCTGCATGTCAGCTAACCCATTCAGTTCCAGATCAGGGTGGTTGCTTTCTGGAGGAAAGAGATTCACTAAAGCGTTGGAAGATCAATATGCATAGTTGGCTGAAAATGATGTTTATATAGTGCCAATGAATGTTTTACCTACTTTTCAAAAGTTGGCTAGGAGATTCCCTATATCTGATAGAAATTGCAACCTGTGCAGCCATCCTTTGGAAACATGTCTCCACTCTTTGTTTACTGCCCAGTGGCTAAGAGCCATTTGGTTTGCCAAATGGAATATACTGATTGGATTTTGGCAGATAACCTTCAAGGCTGGATATCACTGATGCTCAATCCGAAAAGACTAGGCCTCGTAGAAAGGTGTGATCCTTATAGTCTGGTGTTATTTGGAGCTATCCTGTTTGAAATGGTGAAATGTTTGCCTCAATCAAGGAAACATGTATGTCTCCAGCATCATTCTAGACATTTTCAGAGCTTGGCCGGAGCATGTAAATGTAGCAGCAGATGGGCAGGGAGGTAACCATAAGCAGGCACACATCTGTCAAAATGCTCGTGGTCAACTCATGGTAATAATTTCAGGCAAGGATCAATGTGTGGCGGTATTTCGGTTAGGAACAACTCTGGAGAGATTCTCCTAACTCAAGCTTGTGTTAAATTAGCATCACTTGCACTAGCTGCTGAAGTTGAAATTGCGAGATTGGCATGTGTTAAAGTTTACCTTGAATCAGATTCCAAATTTAGGTGCAAGAATCTTGAAAGATGCAGGAAAGTACCCTCTGGTCCATTAAAAGGCCTTTAGAGGATGTCAATCACTTTCTAGATATAATAATTAGAGCTTGCAATTCTCCTACAGGCAGAATGGGGCAGGCAGGAAAATCAGATTTAATGGTGCCCCCTCCTCCTTAGACCTGCCCCTTTCTGTTTCTTGTCTGTCAGGATGAAGCAGGGTTTATCTTTTGCTTGTTTTGATGTATATTCACCGGCAAAAAAAAAAAAAGAAATCCGTTAATTCTACCTAGCTAAATACATTGTTTATCATTCAAAAAGTTAAAAAGGCATAATTCACATCAGAAACTGCATAGCAGTGGGTGTTTATTGCTTTGTTCTTGTTGGAGACAGGAGGTAGATAAGCACTGAGCCGAAGTGATTGCCATGATCACCGCATTCTCTAGATGCTTATCCGCTTGCCTTCTTATCAAGGAGACTGCATACTTCAGAAAGACATGGTCACATGGTAATGTGATAGGCCCATGACTCGGCAATCCATACTCCTCCGCTGCCATTCTCAACAGCTCCTTCAATATTCCATTTCCGAGATAAGCCAAGGGAACCACAAAGCGTCTTTGATCAGCAGTGTAGACGACAAAATGACCCTCATGAACTGTTGATGAGTTGCAATTTGATGCATCAGCACTCCCAGATGTTCTTGTAAAGGTGATTCTTTTCCGACTCTTTGCAGCGAATCTCTTCCACTTGCTTGCCATCTTGATAAGCTTCTTTGGGCTGATCATGATTTTTTACTTTTGCACTAGGATTACAAGGATCTGGCAAGATAAAATATGATGATGTGAGTCAAAAGAAAACTGGTAATCTCGTGTGGTAGATTGGCACTCCAAGAATACCATATATTTATAGGCCTAGACACACAGTACTCATAGTGCTTGAAAACTTTGCAATTAACAAAAGTTTCTTGCTTTTGGAGCCATTTGAAGAGAATCCATAAGATTGTACTTGCTGTAAAAAGGATAATCCATATGCTTAATAATTAAACATAGCTTCTTTTTTTTTTGGCTGTTTATAAAGTTATGTAAGGACAGGCTAGGTGCTTAGTGATGCCAGATTTTGTGGTTAGTTGATACGTTAATAACAAGGAAAGGGAAAAGACGCTATTCTCTTCCTGTCTAGGTATGGTCTCCTGGTGAAAACTAATATTGGTATTGGTGGCAACTGAAAGGCCACAAGTCACAGGTCTTGCTTCTTGCTACTGATCTGACCATCCGTTTGTACTTTTGCTTGGAGACAAAACATTATATTGTTGTATGGCTAGGAGTTTTTGATATTTTCTAGGAAAAGGAATGCCTTCCTGTTGCTGCTAGGGCCTTAGCCTTGTCTGATGAAATCCAAGCTTTTGTTCTCCCGTACCATAAGGTCTCGCTATTCTGTTACTGTTTTAAGAAAATGTTCAAAGTCTCTTGTTGAATCTGCTAGTCCATTAGCATTAGCATTTGCCCTTTGGAAGTGCTAATGTTGACTGACTAAATTTATTAGTAAAATGCTACATGTAACGACAAGCCTTACCCTTATTCTTAGTAATTAATGTACTTGTCATTTTTAGTCCATTTAAAAGTTATATATAATAGAAATAGAAATAAAAATAGCTAACTACCTATTGGTAGAGTATTTCTAATAATGCATGTGAACTGAACAGCTAAAACAGTTCAGTATAATTTTATTAGTTGAAGGGAGTTGATCCCTAAATAGTTATTTTGATGATTAACAAAAGTTACATATCAAAGATAATTGGAGCTTTGCTTTTGAAAGTTATTTCCATGGCTTAAATGCCTTGTGCTTAGATGCTATTCAAGTTCTGTATCTGGCAGTCGGCTTCTCTTGGTCATTTGTGCTCATGGTTGACCTCAACCTCCATTCTACTGACTGCAACTTAGCCGATCAGATCTTGCGACTGGTTTCAGTAGTCAATCTAACACTTGACCTTGTTTGGTCATTGCTTGTCTATCCTTAATCAAATCCACTATATTATAAACCAAGTCTCTTAGGGGAATGTGTGGGAAAAACTTCAGTAAGATTGATAGTGGAACATAAATTAGGTTTGCCTTATAGTGTCGATATAAGTAGAGATGTCAAATGAGTCAGATGGTCCATGGGTTTAACCAACCTTGTTATTGTAGTGAGTTGAGATTGACTTGACTTGCCATTTATATAGAATTGGGTTAATATAACATTTTTGACTAGTCAACTTGCACAATCTAAGGGCTTGGCTTGACTTTAGCTCTTAGACTCAATTAAGTTTTGATTTTATAAAAAATAAAATTGTAAATAATTTAATTTTGACTTTGAATTTTTTATATTTAATTTAATAGCTCCAATAATTTGAAAACTATATAAACAATGTCACAAATTCACAATGACAATTTATAAATCTGAAATAATTTATATCTTATACACAAAAAGTTGTTGTCACATTAGAAAAATTCTAACTATATAAATCATATGGAACCATTGGAGTTCAAATTCAAAATATGAATAAATTTTTATAACTTTTAAATATTTATAAAATTTGATACCAATTTTAAAAGTGGAATTGGAAACTATTAAAAGTTCTTATTTTCAAACATTTAACTTCTACGTTTTTTGTTTTACAAGTGGAATTTATATTTTTAAAATATTATTATATCCTAGATTCTAATTAAATAAATAAATATTTTTAAATTATTTTCAAACTGTTTTAAAAATGAGCTAACTTGGCAGGCTTCTATCGGGCTGAACCCATCAAGGCATGAGAGCCCGAGCTTGGCTCAGCTTGACCCACAATAGGGGACTAACACATAAGTGGTGCTCAAAATTTTTTAATAAAAACTTGCACAACTCTTTCAAGTTTCTTAGTGTAATCCATCAAAGTAAGTATACACACACATATGAAAGGAGAAAAGGAATTGTTTGAAGATGATAAGTTGGTTCACTAAGACTCTAAGAACAGATACAAGAGGAATCACTGGTATGTTGGAGAAAGCCAGTTATCACTACATTGCGATTGCACATTTCAATAGTCTTCCTTCAAAAAATGAAAAGGGAAAGCATATGGGCTGTTGTATCAACAGTTCTTCAAGATCCAACAAGAGGAAAAAAATGTTTTATTTTTCAGAAAGGCACCATCTAATGTCTGAACTAATTGAAATCCCCTTCATGGAAAGTTCCTTTAGAGATGCTGTCACTAACCATTACTATATATGATGATAAAAATTCCCCAATTCAATCTACTTAAATACATTGTTTATCATTCAAAAAGTTAAAAGGGTGTAATTATATTAGAAACTGCATATCAGAAGTTGATGGTTGCTTTGTTCTTGTTGGAAACATGAGTTCGATAAGTATTGACCAGTAGTAATGGCCATAATCACCGCTTTCTCCAGATGCTTATCTGCCTTCCGTCTTATCAAGGAGACTGCATACTCCATGAAGACTGAGTCGCATGGCAATGTGATAGGCCCATGAATTGGCAACCCGTACTCTTCCTCTGCCATTCTCAAGAGCCCCCTGATCCTGAGATAATCCAAGGGAATTACAAAGCGTCTTTGATCAGCAATGTAGACAACAAAATGACCCTCATCAACTGTTCTCGACTCGCAACTGGTTGTATCAACACTCCCATCTGTTCTTGGAAAGGTGATTCTTTTCTGACTCATTGCACCCAGACTCTTCCACCTGCCATTGTGATAAGCTTCTTGGCTAATCATACTTTTTTTACTTTTGTAGTAGGAGTACAAGGCACTGGAAAGATAAAAGATGATGATAATAGTCAAAAGACAAATTGAAATCTCATGTGGTAGAAGGCAATGAAAATATACGTGCCATGTACTTAAAAGCCTAGACACAGTCATAGGGCTTGAAAACTTTGCAATTAACAGAAGTTCCTGTGTTTGGAGTCATGTAAGGACAATGCATATGCTTCTTGTTGTATATAAAGTTATGCAAAGACAATCTACACATAAAGTTATACTAGACCTTGTAGTTAGTTGATACGTTCATAACTAGGAAAGGGAAAGTACGCTATTCCTGACAGCAGAATGGTCTCGTGGTGAAAAAATCGGTAACAACAGAAGCCACAAGTCTTTCTATGACACTTGCTTACTGATATGAAGATCCCTTTTGTACTTTGGTTGGAGACGAAGCATTCTATTGTTGTATGGTTTGGAGTTTCGGATATTTCCTAGGTAAAAGTTGTTTTTCCTTGGTGCTGCTAGAGACTTGTCTGATTGATGAAATCCAAGTTTTAGTACTTCCATACCTTGAGGTCTTGCAATTCTTTCATTTTGATTGGCCACCTTGGGCCAACTGCTCTTCCAAAACACCACTGGTTTATTTGTTGTTGGCTGTGTGTTACTTGATTTTGTATTTTGCTTGCATTAGCATCACCATCTTTCTCATGCCACCACTGATTGTGACACCCATAGAATAATTCAGCCAGCAATTGCTTTGAAAATAAACGCCTATTATCATTTTATGAAACGTTCAAAGTGTCAGTGGCTTTCTAGGACTTGGTAAAAATAAAAGGTCTGGCTAGTAAATTAGCATCACCTCAAATTTTTGGTTTGACCATCATTCTTGGGCATACCTGGCTTCTTATGTGGTGGCAGGTGGTTCAGATTTGTCTATGAAAACATGCTTGATTCGTGTTGATATTGTGGTACATTGCATAACAAGACAAAGACAATAATTGCCTTTCTTGCTAATTGAACTTCTTTCAAACAGAAAATGATCCAAAACAAAGACAGAGGAACTGATACAAAACTAAGTCCCTCAGCAATCTATCAATAAAACCTGATTTAGGCTCATTTAGCACAAAGGAAAGATCATCTATTAATGGACTTAACATGATGAGAAAGATCTTCCATCAATAAAACCTGATTTAGGCTCATTTAGCACAAAGGAAAGTGCCCTATTCCCATCTCCGTTCACAGAGGAAAGTATCTAAATTCCCTCTCTCTTACTTAGTAATTCCCTATTAACCTTTAAATTTGCAAGCCTTACCAGCAATCAAGGAATCAGTTTCCATGATAATGAACCCGCAACCTTGTGAATATGCCAACTTTCCGGCTGAGCTGATGGCCAGCACCTCAGCAACAAAGACCTCCTATTTTTCAGCCACTAGTTGGTGATAATGGTTTCTTGCAATGAGACCTCCTCCCCTCCATCTTTTTTTATTTAAGCAGCATGAGTTTTTTTCTCCAGGAACTAAACTTCTGGTCTATACCAATCAAGTTTTGATATATGGCATCCCAGTGCACGAGACTCTCTGCTTTGCAAGTGTTTGAGGGTGTTGTCTTTGTATGCCACCTTACTCTTCCTGTTCAAAGAGGTCGCGCATACAACTCAAATATGTGACCTTTCAATCACAAATGAGCAGTCTTATGGTAGAACCCTCACAAAATTGATTGAATCTAGCAATCTATACAATAGGAATTCTCCAATTATAGAAGCTTACAGCAGCTATGAACGTATACAAAACAAAAGAAAGGAAATATCGACCTATTTGAGAGGGCCTGTTGTTGTGATCATAAAAACAGAGCAAAGAATGATGACAACACAGGAAAAATTAGCTTCAGGAGTAATTTTTATTCACTGCATAGTTCTTTTCAAATAAAGCTTAAGTTTAATAGAAAGCAAACAAATCTGCTAATTACAAGGCATAAATAACCAAAAATTCAAAAATGGCATCTTATTTCCTAAAGACTTGGTCTTCAGCCACACGTTGCACATTCGTTGTTGACCTACTCCTCAGCAACTGATCAGCCTATTCTTCAGGCCATATGTAGCTACTTTAGGCATTCTTTCAACACTCCTCCTTGCCTTAATAGCTGCAGAAGCCTAATTTGTTTCTTAAGGCTTCAAAACTAGCTTTTGATAGAGCTTTGGTTAACACATCTGCAATTTGATCCTAGGTTCTGCAATAAAGCAGATTGACTTCACCTTCTTTCTGCACTTCTCTTAAGAAATACAACTTGATCTTTAAGTGTTTAGTCCTGCCATGGAAAAAAGGGTTATTTGCAATTGAAATTGTAGCTTGGTTGTCTATATAAATCTGTGTTGGCTCATTTTGCTCCTGTTGGGATAAGCCGATGCTTAAACCCTAAATCAACATTTATAAAACTCAATCGAGTGACAGGACAGTAAACTGAACAGAGATAAAAAACGATGAATATGCAAAAACGTAAATCAAACGAAAACAATATCAACACAGGGAGATTTACCGTGGTTCACCCATAAAAAAGCTACGTCCACGTTGAGCTCCGACGAAGGGAGATCACTGCACTATAGGGATAATGTTTTTACAGCCACTGAATACAAAGACAAGAATCAATAAACAGCTCTCTATACTCACTGTACATAAACGAAAGAACCCTCAATGATCTATATCAGCCCCATAACCACAGATTCAAGGTCAGAGGCTTACACTCGAAACAAAAAGAAAAACAGAACATTAAAGGGAAAAACGAGAGCTGAAACTTTGAATCAGAACAAACCCTTGCAGCAGCGAATATCGGAGGCCGTCTCCCTTGATCATCTCAAGGCAACTGTAGCTGATATAAAGTAGACTCAAGCGGTGGAGATTGAGTCGTATAAAGGGGACTGCAGAGCATCGACGATCGGGAGAGATGAAGAGGCAGACAAAGATAAGGACAACAATCAACACGCCTTATGAAACGGCAGGAGAGGTTGCCGTTTTGGCCCTCCAATTGAGAGCTCAAAACGCTGCCGTTTTGAGCTACATAATGGTTGCCAAAATTACTCTCCACCTCCTACCAGAAACGGTGTCGTCTGAAGCTTCACATATAACAATCTCCACCTTGAAGCTTCAATCTTTAAGGGACAGTCCACTATTAGTGCAGTAAGCTACAACCTAAGTCATCATCACTCAAAATGTTTGGTTTTTCAACCAACTGTGACATGCAGCAAGTCCAAACAATGTTTGAACTTAGCTGCAGTCACAATTTTTGTCCCCATGTCAGCGGGGTTGTTTTCTGTTGGGACCTTTTTGATAAGAACATTTTCTTTAGCTACTTGGTCCCTTACAAAATGGAACTTTACATCTATGTGTTTAGTTCTCTCATGATATACAGGGTTCTTACATAGATGTATGGCACTCTGACTATCAGAAAATACTACAACCTTACCTTGTAACATATGAATTTCCTTTAACAAACCTTGGAGCCAGATAGCTTCTTTGAAGGCATCAGTGACTGCCACATACTCTGCCTCAGTAGAAGACAGTGCAACCAAAGGCTGCAACTGAGACTTCCAACTGATGCAGTTTCCTCCTAAGGTAAAGAAGAAAGAAGTTGTAGACTTTCGAGAGTCCCTGTCACCAGCAAAGTCAGAGTCCACATATCCAACAAGATCAAAAGCATCATTACTCATTTTATAGATTAATCCAATATCAGCTGAACCATTAATGTACCGTAACACATATTTTAGTGCTTCCCAATGAATTTTACCAGGGTTGGACATGAATCTACTAAGTAGTGAAATTAAAAAAGCTAAGTCAGGCCTAGTACTAATCATTGAGTACATTATGGTTCCAATGACATTTGCATAAGGGACTTTTTCCATTTGAAGTATTTCAGAATCAGATGCAGGACACTGATTTTTAGACAAGGTAAAGTGACCAGCTAAGGGAACATTTACTAATTTACAGCCAGTCATGCCAAACTTTCGAACAGCTTTCAATAAATAATCATGTTGGTGAATTTTCAGACAAGACTTGTTCCTATCTCTTTCAATGATCATTCCTAAAATTCTTCTAGCAGGTCCTAAGTCTTTCATATCGAAATTTTCATTTAACAGAGATTTTAACTCACTGATTTTAGACTTAGACTTGCTAATTAATAAGATGTCATCAACATACAGAAGCAAGTACACAGGAATGTCATATAGCATGAAATAGAAACAGTTATCATATTCACTTCTGTTAAAACCAATCCCAGTTGCAAAATTGTCAAACTTTTTATACCATTGACGTGGTGATTGTTTTAACCCATACAATGACTTCTTTAATAAACAAACATGATTAGGATGTTTTTTATTAACATACCCTACTGGCTGATCCATGTAAATCAATTCTTCTAAGTCCCCATGCAAGAATGCTGTTTTAACATCTAGTTGTTCTAATTCTAAATTATACTGAACAACTATTGCAAGCATCATTCGAATAGTTTTAAATTTGACAACAGGAGAAAATATTTCAGTATAATCAATTCCTTCCCTTTGGGTAAAACCTTTAGCTACAAGTCTAGCTTTATACCTTAAGGGATCAGAGGGTGTCATACCTTCTTTAATTTTGAACAGCCACTTACATTTTATCAGCTTCTGTTTCTGTGGTCTTGGGACCAGTTCCCAGGTGTTGTTAGCAATCAAAGAGTTCATCTCTTCGTCCATGGCTTGCTGCCATTTCAAACGGTCATGGGAGCTGACAGCCTCTTCATAGGATGTGGGCTCACTATCTCTTATCTCCAAGCCTGCCACTAAGGAACAGTAAACCAAATCCAAATAAGAGTACCTTGCAGGAGGCCTTATAGTCCTTCTGCCCCTGTCCCTTGCCAGCTGGTAGTCCCTTAAGTTTTGGTGTGGAGAGTCATATTGCTCTTCCTCACCTTCAGGATCTACTGATGGCTCCTCATGATCACTTTCATGATCAGAGAGTGTATTATTTTCAGGGTTTGACACACCTGAGGAGAGAGTAGCCGGCAGATTAGGGACCTCAGCTAGTTGCTCTACCTCATTTTGGGTATTACCAATTATAGGGAACTCTTCTGAGTTATAAGGTGTAGGATAATTTTCTAAGTTTTCTGATTTACAAGGGAAGTTAGATTCATTGAATATAACATCCCTACTAATTATTATCTTAACTCCACCTGAACTCCTATCCCACAGTCTGTACCCTTTAGTTCCATCTTGATACCCCACAAAAACACACTTAATGGATCTAGGATCCAATTTTCCTATTGATTGGTGGGCATATGCCTCATAGCCAAAAACCTTTAGGTAATTAAAGTTTAATTTCCTACATGTCCATAATTCTTCAGGGCACTTTAGATTCAACACAGTGGAAGGGCTACGATTTATTAAGTGAGCAGCAGTGGAGAGAGCTTCTCCCCAGAAGGTTTTAGCCAGGCCAGCAATGAACAGAAGACATCTAACCTTTTCAAGCAAGGTTCTATTCATTCTCTCAGCCACCCCATTTTGTTGGGGTGTGTTTCTTACAGTTTTATGCCTAACAATACCATGAGAGTCACAAAACTCATCAAAATCTCTGTTACAAAATTCTAAACCATTATCAGTTCTTAGAGTTTTAACTCTCTTGTCAGATTGGTTTTCTACCAAGGTCTTCCATACTTTAAATTTATCTAAAGTTTGATCCTTAGTTCTAAGAGGAAGAACCCAAACCTTTCTTGTAAGATCATCCACAATAGATAGAAAGTATCTGTTTCCACCAAGGGTGGGCTTTTGAGAGGGACCCCACAAATCTGCATGCACATACTCTAAGCATACCTTCGCCAGGTGAGTTCCTTTGTGGAAACTCATCCTGTGTTGCTTGCTTAGGATGCATGATTCACAAAAGTTCAGAGGGTCTGAAGGTACTAAACCAAGATAACCTTAGTTTGAGAGAGCCTTCAGACCTTTCTGGCTCATGTGACCAAGTCTCAAATGCCAGATATCTGTCTTATTAGCTTTTGCAATACATGTAGTTGAAACATTAACAGGGAGTAATGAATAACCATTTAAGACATATAAACCATGCTTTTTAGTACCAGTAAGAATTAGGTGATTATCCTTAAAGACATGTATATTTCCATTTTCAGCTTTATAAGAGTAACCT
Source organism: Diospyros kaki (assembly GCA_036245055.1). Taxonomy (NCBI): domain Eukaryota; kingdom Viridiplantae; phylum Streptophyta; class Magnoliopsida; order Ericales; family Ebenaceae; genus Diospyros; species Diospyros kaki. The sequence continues at coordinate 30,523,604 of BSEG01000012.1, forward strand.
AATTCGTCTAAGGTTCCAAGAGATATTAGGTTCCTTTTTAATTCAGGCACATATCTAACATTTTTTAGTATCTTGGTCTGGTTATTGTGCATTTTCAAAGATATGTCACCTATGCCTCGAACACAACAAGTTTGATTGTTGCCCATATAAACAGTTCCTGTTTCTTTGTTACTAAAATTTTGAAACCAATTAATGTTTGGATACATGTGGAATGAACAACCAGAGTCCATTATCCATTCATTAGCAACAATTGAACTAGAAACAGTGAGTACTTCAGCTAGGTTATTGGAGCTGCTTGCAGCTACCGATGTTTCCCCCCCTTGTTTTTGTTTCTTTAACAAGTCATAACAGTACTTCTTTATGTGACCCTCCTTCCCACAATGGTAGCATTTCCATTTGGGCTTTTGCTTACCCTTTCTACCCTTGCCCTTAAGTCCTGAACCTATTGTTTGATTACTATGCCCTATAACATTTCTTTTATCGGGTTTACCCTTAACAAACAAATTGTTAGCTGGTTTTTTTGGATGAATTTAATTCTAATTCTCTTGCCTTAATCCCTGAGATGACCAGGTCTAAGGTAGGTATAATACCAGTGTATTGTAAGGCATGTTTAACCACATTGTATTCATCTGGCAGAGAATTTAAAAGGATCATGGCCTCACTGGTATCACCAAGGGCTTGATCAGTTCCTCTTAATAGTAAGCTAAGTTTTGTAAACTCATCTATGTTTTCATCCATGGATTTAGAAACATTCATCTTAAAATTAAATAGCATAACCTTTAAATAAACTAAATTCGGAGCAGATAAAACAGAGTATAATGAATCAAGTTTATTCCACAGTTCAAGAGGGGTATTCATGCCATCTACTTTACGAATTACACTATCACCAAGGTGCAGAAAAATAAGATTGAATGCTTCTTCCCTTACCTCAGCAGCTCTTGTGAGCTGTTCTACTGTCCATTTCTCTTCGTTGGATTCAAGTGCAATAAGCACTTTGTGATGAGAGAGTAGGACTCTCATTTTTTTCTTCCAACTACCGAAATCACTCTTACCATCAAATGTTCCGATTTTAAATCGGGTTGATGTCATCTTTGCTTTGCACAAAGATACCCTAAGACCCTAGACACTGACTAGACTCACTCAGCAAACAAATAGGCTGACGTGAGACTTACAGTAAACCCTAGGAAACAAAAGGCAAAACAGACAGATCGACACTACAATAGTAAACCCTAGCTGAGACGTGTCTCAGCTAAGAGCACTTTTGAGTTTAAAGGCTCTGATACCACTGTTGGGATAAGCCGATGCTTAAACCCTAAATCAACCTTTATAAAACTAAATCGAGTGACAGGACAGTAAACTAAACAGAGATCAAAAACGATGAATATGCATAAACGTAAATCAAACGAAAACAATATCAACACAGGGAGATTTACCGTGGTTCACCCATAAAAAGGGCTACGTCCACGTTGAGCTCCGACGAAGGGAGATCACTGCACTATAGGGATAATGTTTTTACAGCCACCGAATACAAAGACAAGAATCAATAAACAGCTCTCTATACTCACTGTACATAAACGAAAGAACCCTCAATGATCTATATCAGCCCCATAACCACAGATTCAAGGTCAGAGGCTTACACTCGAAACAAAAAGAAAAACAGAACATTAAAGGGAAAAACGAGAGCTGAAACTTTGAATCAGAACAAACCCTTGCAGCAGCGAATATCGGAGGCCGTTTCCCTTGATCATCTCAAGGCAACTGTAGCTGATATAAAGTAGACTCAAGCGGTGGAGATTGAGTCGTATAAAGGGGATTGCAGACCATCGACGATCGGGAGAGATGAAGAGGCAGACAAAGATAAGGACAACAATTAGTACACCTTATGAAACGGCAGGAGAGGTTGCCGTTTTGGCCCTCCAATTGAGAGCTCAAAACGCTGCAGTTTTGAGCTACATAATGGTTGCCAAAATTACCCTCCACCTCCTACCAGAAACGGTGTCGTCTGAAGCTTCACATATAACAGCTCCATATGTAAATCTACAAGTAGCTTTCTGATCCAAATTGCTTGATTTACAGCAACATTAGTTTCCATATATTCAACCTCGGCTGTGCTTTGAGCCACCACATCTTGCTTCTTTGAACACCATGAAAACATTCCTGATCCAAAGCTGAAACAATAACTTGTTGTGCTTCTCTTGTCATCAACAGAACCTGCCAAATCACTATCAGAATAACCATGAAGATTAAATTCTGAAAGTGAGAATCTTTGATACCATAATTTGTCGTTCCCTTAACATATCTCACAATCCTTTTGGCAGCTTGAAGGTGCATTTCACTGGCACAATGCATGAATCTTGAGAGTAGGCTTACTGCAAACATAATGTCTAGTCTAGTTGCAGAAAGATACATCAAACACTCGATTAGGCTTCTATACTGACCTTCATCAACTTTATCCGCTCCATCATCCTTGCTAAATTTCACCTTCTGGTTCATTGGAGTACTTGTGCTTTTGCAGTCGTCCATGTGAAATTTCTTGAGTATTTCCCTTGCATACTTCTTTTGGCATATGAAGACTCCATCATGATTTTGTTTCACCTCAATTCCCATAAAGTAGGACATCAAGCCAAGGTTTGTCATCTCACATACTTGAAGCATTTCAGCTTTAAACTCCTTTATCAACTTCTCATCACTTCCTGTTACAAGCAGGTCATCAACATAAACAGAAACCATAATCAAGTTAGCATCCGTTCCTTTTACATATAAAGTGGCTTTACTTGGACTTTTAACAAAGCCAAGACTGTGAAGATGTTCATCAATCCTACTGTACCAGGCCCTGAAAGCCTGTTTAAGACCATACAAGGCCTTCTTTAACAAGTAGACATTTTCTTCTTGTCCCTTGACTTGAAAACCCTCAGGTTGTTCTACAAAAATCTCCTCCGCAGATAACCATTTAAGAAAGCAGATTTTACATCCAATTGGTGAACCTTCCATCCCTTTTGTGCTGTCAAGGCGAGCAACATTCTGATTGTATCAAGTCGTGCTACTAGAACAAAAGTCTCTGAGAAATCTACTCCAAATACTTGAGCATATACTTTCACAACTAATCTGGCTTCGTATTTGTTTACAGAACCATCTACATTAAGTTTGGTTCTATAAACTCATTTGACTCCTATAGGCTTTTTGTGTTGAGGCATGTTCACCAACTCCTAGGTGTCATTCTTTTCAATCATTCTAAGTTCTTCTTTCATTGCTTCAATCCACTTGTCATCCTTCTCTACCTCCTTAAACTCTACAGGCTCAAAAGTAACAATGTTACATCTTTCATAAATATCAGATAATGACCTTGTACCCGTGACTGGTTCATCATTTATGTTATCATCAGTGTTTTGCCGAATCACTAACTGCTACTTCTTTACTGACTCCTCCCAGTTCCATTGTCTATATTCCATGAATTTGACATCTCTACTTACAAGAATTTTTCCATTTTGAGGTTGAAAAATTCTGTAAGCTTTGGATGAGTTGTTATATCCAATAAAAACTCCTAGTTCTGCCTTTTAGTTGAGTTTGTCTCTTTTCACCTGCGACACATAAGAAAAACAGAGGCAACCAAAATTTCTTAGATATTGCAAGCCTAGTTTGTAACCAAACCAAGCTTCAAAGTGAGTTCCTTTCGGCAAAACTCTAGTTGCCAGCCTATTCAGCAGAAAAACTGCAGTGTATGTAGCCTCTACCCACAGTTTTTTTGGTAGCTCCTTTTCATACAGCATACACCTTGTCATTTTCATAATAGTTCTATTTTCTCTCTCACTTACATTGTTCTATTGTGGGGTGTACGGTGCTGTAAGCTGGTGTTCAATACCGGCTTCATCACAGAACTGATTGAAACTTTCACAAGTGTATTCCTTCCCATTGTCTAACCTTATTATTTGTATCCTACAACCACTTTGATTTTCTACCCATATTTTATATTTCCAAAACACATTAGCAACCTCATTTAAATTTGAGAAAATAAATTCAATAACATCTGGTATAATCATTAATAAATGCAATATAGTATTTGCTACCATTTAAAGAAACCATTTTTTGAGGTCCTCCAACATTTGTGTGTACAACTTGCAGCTTTCTTGTTATTCTCCTTGTAGTTTGAGGGAAGAGAATTCTGACTTCCTTACCATACTGACGAGCCACACAATCAAATAGTCGGTCTTCTAACAATGGTACCCCATTTACCAGATTGTGCTTCTGTATATATAGAGGTCCAGCATGATGAAAATGCCCGAGCCTTCTATGTCATAATTCCACATTGCTTGCACTACTTGAAAAAGCTATCTGCTCCTCTTCCATTAGATTCAGAGCAAAGCTTTTTGATCTCATTTTCACCTTAAATACATCTCTTCCTTTTGCATCTTTAATCATGCACTATTTGTCTTCAAATATGACTTTGAAACCCTTCTCTATCAGCTGTCCAACACTAAGCACGTTTTGGTCAATGTTCATTTGAAGGCGGAAAAGCAACGGGCTTACAAGGCTTGGGAGATCGCAAAGGAGTGGGACGAGGCACGATTAAGGGCCGAATTAGGCGGCCTTCTCGGATGGACTATGTTGACCGAGGTAGATACTATGTGGTTGAATTCTAGCTTTTTGAGAGTGGTTGGCCAGAGGGATGAGGCTCAACAGAGATTAGGCGAGCTAAGTGAAAGGGTTAAGGAGTTAGAGGCCAAACGAGATGCCTCTCGTCAAGAAGTGGCCTGCTTAGAGGCCTGTGCGAGGAGGGAAGCCTTTGTGTAATACCTTAAGGGCTTCAAAATAACATTGGCGCAAGCTCGATTACTTTGTCCAGAGGTGGATCTCACCGGTTGTGACCCTTTCAAGGAGGTAATGGATGACCAACTTGTGGATCTAGGTTCGGAGGGTGCAGAAGGTGGTCGGTCAGCCAGGAGAAGGCACCGAGCAACTTAATGAGGCCTAGTTTCCACCCAGGTGGATCAACTTGTCACCGATCCCTGGTTGTTGGTGGCCTTGAAATTGAAGTGCAAGGAATGTTCAAGTGTTAGCCCATTGGGTCCTTCCAAGATGATTCCAACTTTGCTTCCTTTGATGTTGGAGGCTCTGTCAACGAACAATATCCAGTGATTGGATTCTAAGTTTGGATTAGGAGAAGATAACTCAACGCAAAAGTCGGATAATACCTGAGATTTGATGTGTTTGCGAGATTGGTACTGTATGCCAAATTCGGAGAGCTCGACTGACCATGCGATCATTCTTCCTTAGAGTTTCAGCTTCTAAAGAACTTGTCGGATTGGTTAATTTGTCAAGACCGTGATTTGGTGGCTCTAGAAATATGGCCTGAGCTTTCGAGTTGTCATTACTAGTGCTAGTGCTAGTTTCTCGATTTTTTGGTAGCGTAGCTCGGCCCCTTGGAAGGTTTTACTGATGAAGTATATTGGGAGCTGCGACTTGCCTTCTTCCTTAACCAATATTGCACTGAGAGCATTATCAGTGAAAGAGAGGTAGAGCGAGAGCTCTTCTCCTGGCTTTGGCTTGGAGAGAACGCAGGGGGAGAGGGGGTGCGCTAAGAGACCCTTGAGTTCTTGGAAAGCAGTTTCGCATTGCTCTTTCCACTGGAACTCTATCGACTTCTTTAAGCATTGGAAGAATGGCCTCTCCCGATCTGGCGATCTTGAGAGGAAGCGGGACAGGGCTGTTATCCGACCTATTAATCTTTGGACTGTCTTTGCATTAGTTGGGTTGTGCATCTCAAGAATGGCTTTGCATTTATTCGGGTTGGCCTCGATCCCTTGACTGGTTAACATGAAGCTGAGGAATTTGCCGGCTTGTACCCCGAAAGCGCATTTGTCTAGATTTAACCTCATGTTGTGTTGTCAGAGTTGGTCGAAGATTTCGGACAAGTCTGAGCAATGTTCTTAACTCTTTAATGTTTTAGCCACCATGTCGTCCACGTATACTTCGATGTTTTGACCGATCTACTTGGTGAACACCTTGTCCATTAGTCGCTGATATGTTGCGCTTGCATTCTTCAACCCGAATGGCATTACCCAGTAACAAAAGTTGGCATTTTCTGTGATGAATGTTCTTTTCTCCTCATCTCCTAGATGCATTCAGATCTGATTGTAGCTAGAGTAAGCATCCATGAAGCTCAAATACCTGTATCCGAAGGCCGCGTCTATAATCCAGTCGATATATGAGTCATTTGGGCACGCTTTATTTAGGTTAGTGAAGTCGACGCATATTCTCCACTTTCTTAAGGACTTCTTTACCATGACTACGTTGGCGAGCCATGTTGTACACGAGACCTCCTTGATGAATTCGGCTTTCAGCAGTTTTGTCGTTTCTTCGATGACCGCACGCTGCTTTTCTTCTCCTAGCTTTCTTTTTCTTTGGGCAACTGGTCTGACCTCTAGATCTAGCGCTAGCCTGTGGCAGATGATGGATGGATGGATCTATGCCGGGCATGTCGGTGGGAGTCTAGGAGAAAAGGTTGGCATTTTCTTGGAGTAGGCCGATTAGGCTTTCTCTTAATTCTTCTGGTAACGTGGAACCAATGTGAGCGGTTTGTTCTAGGCTGGGGCTCAAGCTCACAGTGTGGAGTTCTTCTATGGGTTGAGGGCGACTGTCTGAGAGTTCGCCTCGTGGATCTACTTCGGTCGTATTTACTTTGTGGTATTGGGCCTGACTGTCAACACTCGTGTTTTGGTTACTGCTACCAGAGGCCTAGTTTCCTTCGTCATCCTTTCTAGGTCCGAAACTTCGAGCCTTGAGACTATCATAGTAGCATTACCTGGCTTCCTTTTGGTCGATATGGATAACTCCCACCTCGGTAGCTGACATTGAGAATTTCATTGTTATGTGGGGGGTTAACACAACTGCTCCCAAAGTGTTGAGAGATGGGCGGTTGAGTAGCGCGTTGTACGACATTTAACAATCAACCACTAAGTACTGGATGTTGATTTTTTTGATGAGAGGGGGTCCAAATGAAGTCAATAGATCGATATACCCCCTGACGCTGACTTGTTCTCCAAAAAAGTAGATTAAATTCATGGGGAATGGTTTCAGATCTTTTTTCGAGATTCCCATTCTTCTTAACGTTGACAGATACAGCAAGTCGGGTGAACTCCCTTGATCGATGAGGACTGTCTTCTCTAGGAAGTTGGTCACGATGACTGAGACTACCATGGGATCGTCGAGGTTTTGATCGATCCCCTCAAAGTCTTCATCAATGAAGGAGATAACGGGGTGTTGGGTCATTCTCCTTAGCCTTCTTTCGACGTTATTTATTGACATTACTGATCGGAGATGTCGCCTTCTTACCGAGCTTGATTCACCTCCTCCCGCGAAGCCTCCGAAGATGGTATCGATAACCCTAGCTATCTGATTGGCTAGAGGCAGTCCGACATTCTGCTTGTTGTCTTCCCGAGGTCTTCTCTAGGGGCAGCAGCTCCTCCGCTTTTCTGGGTTTACTTGTGGGGAATGTCTTTGGTTCGCACTGTAAGTATACTTGCGGAGGTAACCCTCCCTAACTAGACTCTGGATCTGGTCCTTCAAGGTGGCACACTCCTCAGTTGTGTGATCGAATATATGATGGTAGTCGCATCGTGTACTGGTGTCGGCATTGTCACGGAGAGGCTGTTCGCTCGAGGTGTCTGGAAGTGGGATTATTCTTGAGTTGTAAACTTCCCAGAGGATTCCCTCTCTCTTGGTCGTGAGAGGGGTGTAAGTGTCATATCACAGTCGTGGTGGGATGGGAGGGGGGTGAGCTAGCTCGCCTCGTCCATTGCCACGGTCCCTGTTGTCCTGCCCTCTTTTAGGGTTGTGCTGGTGCTTGGTAGGGGGTTTTGGTTTATGGACTAGTTGTGGCTGGGCCATCGGTTGAGTGTTTTCTCGCCTGGCCGTCGATGCTTCCTCCATTTTTATGTATCCTGTAGCTCGTATTCTAAGATTGTCCAGGCTAGAGGGAGGCTTCCGGGCTAGCGAGTCTGGAAAAGGACCTGCCCTCAGCCCGGTCACGATGGCATGCAAGGAGACTGTTGGGTTAAGGTCCTTGATCTGGATGGCTTCTTGGTTGAATCTGTTTAGGAACGTCCAGAGCGGCTCATGCTCACCTTGCCTTAGGTTGATGAGACTGATCGACGTCTTACTATGAGCTCGGCTTGTGGAAAAGTAGGTGAGGAAGCAGGTGGCCAGCTTAGGAAAGTAGTGGATGGAGTTTGGCTCTAAGGAGGAAAACAATAACATGGCTGACTTTTTCAATGTGTTGGGAAAAGCCCGACACATGATCGGATTCGTGCCCCTTCTTAATAACATTGCGACATTAAACATGGTAAGGTGCTCCTGAGGATCGGTGGTACCATCGTATGGTTCTAAGGTGTTGAGGAGGCTGAAGCCATCCAACAAGGGAATGGCCATGATAAACTCCGAGAAGGGATGGCTTGAAGAATACAAGGATGTGGAAAACGTGGGGGGGGGGTGTACAAGTATGGGTAGCCTGATGGTGCTGGTAGCAGCTACCTTCTGCATCATAGTCAAACCCTTTACCGTGTTGGTCCCGTTGCTGAGTTGGTGATTTCGGGTTAACTCAGCAACCTGGTTTTGAAGCTGTTGGATGTTGTATCATATTTTTTGATATATGCGAAAATGTGTTTGATGAAAAACCAAACTTAGAATGAAATTTTTTTATGAGAATCTCATATTTCAAAATAAGTTTTTCATTTTTCGAAATAAGTATGATTAGTGTTTGGCTTGAATGTTCAAATGTTTGAAAAATCCAAAATTCATGCATCTGTTTCAAAACTAAGTTTCCATGTTTCAAAACATCATTCTTGCATGTTTCTATACATGTTTCGAAATGTCTTTTGATAAGGTTTCAATGTTTGCTAAGTTAATATGTTATATTTTGAAACCTATTTGAAATCTAAGCATATGTTTCAAAACCTCTATCATTTTTGTCAGCAAAGCATTTAAAAACTGTGTTGCATATGTTTTGAAATATGTTGTTGAAGTATATTTCGAAACCTTTATAGCATGTTTCGAAACATCTGACTTTGTCAGGATAATATTTGAAAAACTAACATGCTTTTGCATTTTAATTCAAAAGCTATTTAAAAGTTATCTTTTGACTTAATCTCCATACCCTGATGTTTCAATTTCAAATATTTTGAAAGTGGAGAATAAAACAAAATTATTTTGTGTTTAAAAGCATTGTCTCCTACTCATTCTGTCTCTAAGTGCATTACTAGCTGTAAAGACTAGATGTTTCAAAACATGTGATGTATGTTTCCAAATCTCGGTGTAAAAGTGTGTTGTTTCGAAACCTATAAGGTATGTTTCGAAACCTACTTTATCATCTTGTCTCTAATAGTTATAATTAGCCAAAACTCTATCTCTTTGATATATATATATATATATATCAGTTCTTTGAAGACAAGAAGTACCACTTACAAGCATACAATCGTGAATACACCTACAAGAGACATACACAAGCACAAGTGAACCAAAATCTTTGTGACAAACTCTCAAAGAAGATCCATTCAATCAATCCATGATGTGCATTGTGGTGTGAAAAGGAGAAGCAAACTGAAACTAACGTCTCATCCTTCTAAACTCTTCTCACTTCATACCAAGAGGTTTGTACAACCATTTGGTAAGATTTTCATTACATTAAAACTGTTAGGTTGTAAAAGATAAGTTTCATTTATCTTGTTATTGATTGTAAGGTTTGAGTTTAGTCGTAAAACTCATTGTAGTGTAAGGTTTGAGTTGAGCTATAAAAACTTATCATGTACAAGGTTTTAGGGTAAACCGTGGTAAAACCCTTGTTATGCTTGATCACTAGTAAAAGTGATTGTGTTTGAAAATCTTTCAAGTGGTTAAGCTTGAAGGCAGTGGACTAAACGGGGTACCGAACCACTATAAATCTCGTGTGCAATTGCTTCACTATTTTACTTGTTTATTCTCATTGTTCATGGTTTCAAAAGAAACGTTTCCAAAAGCTAAAAGTTTCAAAATAAGCAAAACAAAGAGGAAGATTTCGAACATACTCTCTTAGGTTTCGAAACATACTTAGCATAAAGGATGGTTTCGAAACATACTCACTTATATTTCGAAACATACTTAACAGAAATGTTGATTTCAAAACAAACTCCTTGATATTTCGAAACACAGTGTTCTGTTATCATTAGGTCTTTAATCTATTGAAAACATTTACCCTAATCCCAATTCACACCCCTTCTTAGGATATATTTGCCATCATTTTGAACTAACATTGGACAGTCTAGAAGAGGACCTCCACGACAGCTGGGTCTTGTGGAAGGCTATCTACGGTGTTTGCCTCCTGAACAGGGGCACTTTTGGTTCGCACCATGGTAAGGTGGTAGGGTTGGCTTGGAAAGCTTTGGTGAAGTTATGAGGTAGGTAAGTTTTACTGAGCCCAGGGTGGGCGCCAGATGTTCCTTCCTGACAAATGAGACGGTCAAAGGTGAACCTGCAATTGTGAAGGATGGCCCCTCGCGATCGGTGTTGGGGGGTGGGTGGCACTTGCAAGCACTTCAACGCTTGAGTGAGTAAGAGAGTAGGAAATGGTAGAATATCAGTGAGTCAAAGAAAAGAACATACATTGGCTCTGAAGAAAGTATGTTAATATAGAAGAAGAATGAGTCCTCCTGCATGCATGCGTCGTGTGTTTGTAGGTGATGGAACTGAGTATCTGACGTTGGTGAAGGTTTTCAGGTGGTAGCATGGTGTCGATGGGACCCTCATCAATGTGGATGGGATCCACCATTAATGAGAATGGGATTTGGCATAAATGAGGATAGGATTTGAGCCGGCGCGCGAATACCTAGTATGAGGGTTACAATGATGCTGCTGTAGGATGGTGTAGGGCCAAGGTCAGGCCGAGGTTGGGCCATGGGAGTTGGGCAGAGATTGGGCCGTGGGAATTGGGTCGAGATTTGTAAAACCCCATTTCGGCGTAAGGTTGCCATGTCATTTATGCAAGATTTGAATATCGAAAAATAGGCTTGATAGTAAAATAAATCGTCGAATTGATTAGAGGGAATGCCCCGAAGTGTAATTAGCTATGGAAAATGGTATAATCTCGATAAGCATTCCGAGATAGGATTTATGGAAGCAAAAGAAATTGAAATTGAGATGGTTTTCGGTACAGCTAAAATGCAGTTATGATTAAGGCTGAAATATCGAATTGTCATAGGAGTCTTCCGGGAAGATAACGGAGGGCTGAGGGGGTTTCGATTTTTCATAAGGATCAACCCTTTAATGGTTGCAGGATGAATCAAGGGCCTGGTGAGGACCCGGGGGTGAAATCAGCCTTGTCGAGTAATTTCAAAGTTATTAATTTTGGATCGTTATGCAAATTAATTTGAGCATCAGAGGGGGTAATTGCAATTAGGGAAATTCCCAAAGTGTAATAAGGATAAAATAGGAGGATTACATATATATTTTTTCTATAATTATATTAGTATAATAAGTATTATATATATGTATTATAAATGTGTGCGCAAGGCGTGGGGGGCAGGGAGAAGCTTCAAAAATTCTGTCTGCGCATGGAGAAGGCAAGCTGCAACATGATGGAATTGGGTTGAGGAATTTGCAGAGGGTTGTCGAGATGGAGTAGCGCCCAAGTTACTCAAGCTATATATATATAGAGACAGAGAGAGAGAGAGAGAAAGAGAGGGAAAGTGAGTGGCAGAGAGTGGGAGAAGTGATGGCCAATTCGGCCATGGCAGAAAGTTTGGGAAGAGAAGGGCCGAGAGATCGTGAGGCTGAGGGCGGGCTTGAGGGAGAGATCGAGATCGAGAGAAGGAGAGCTGGTGGCTGTTGTAAGCCGCAGACGGCCATAACTGTGAGCTCCAAGCGGCCATGGCCGCAAACCAGCAAGCGCGGAGAAGCTCACGGCAGCGAGCAGGCTGCGCAGGGGAGGCCGATCGCGCGATGAGCCTGGTAATTGGTGCGCACAATGGAGTTGGAGCGAGGCCGCGATGGCAGCAGTCGGCCATGCGCATAGTAGCCGCGAGGTGGCAGCGCGTAGGTTGCACGTACCAGGTGATCGGGCGTTGTAGGAAGAAGCCGCGAGGAAGAAGAAGAAGAGGAAGAAGAAGAAGAAGAAAAAAAAAGAAAGGAGAAAAGAATGAAGGAGTTGCAAGGGAGGCGCGGGAGTTGCTGTGAAGAAGATGATTAACAGTAGAAGGAGAAAAGAAAATAAGAAAGAAAAGAAAAAGAAAAGAGATGAAAAGGAAGAAAATAAGAAAAGAAATGGAGAAAAAATCTAGAAAGATCCCCAAAAATTCTAGAAAAATAGAAAATGAAGATGTAATGATATTTTGGAGATTTTTGCAAGAAAAATAGTTCGGGCAAGCGTTTCGAGACAGTACACGAAAATTGAGGCAATGCACAAAAATGGAGATAGTGTGCGAGAATCGAGGTGATGTGTAAGAATTGAGGATTTGCACGACAATCGAGGTCAGTCACGCATTTCAAGGTTAGGGCGCGCATGCCGAGGTAGCCTAAAATGCTAAGTTAAGGTAAGTAAAAATTCTCTAAAAATTCCAGTAAATTAGGATAATTATTTTATGAATCGTGATTGAGAAATATCCAAGGAGATAATTGAGTAATACTTAGTTTGGATTATTGAGGAATTATTTATTTAGGAATTATTTAGTGAAGAAAATGTTTAAGGAATTATTGAGGAAAATAGGAAGAAATAAAGAAAAGTCATGAGGAAATTATGAGGAATAGGTTATTGATGTTATTAAATGAATATGATGGTCAGGGTATGTTGAGGATTCGAATTGAGTACGTTAGAAGCCTGACACAAGAATTGAGATGTTATGAGGTGGGAATGAGGTAAGTAGTACTTACCAAAATGAATTTAGTTTTATGAAAATGCTTGGTATGAAAGGGGTTCAACCCAAAACTTGATTTGATGAAAACGATTTTATCATGTTGTTATGTGTTGATGTGATTATGTCATGTAGATTGCATTTACATGTATTAATGTTGAAATGTGCATACATTCACGATGATATTATTGATCATGCATTGCATAAAGGGTTTGGGATTATGAATTGACACCGCTGCTCTACCAAGTGTGCACCCATACATATTGGTCCAAGAAAGGGGTTGTAAAAATGGGGAGCAGCAGTTGGGTGCGGTTGACTCAAGTTAAAAACTATGAGGACATTTTGCATTTTGCATACATGCACGAAAATGATTTTTGTACTGCTTACTTAGATGGTTCATCATCTAATTGGGCTTTGCCCCTAGAACATTCAAATGTTCCAGATGGAGATTGTAGCAGGTACGAGGATGAATGAGGCATGAAATGGCACTTAGCAAAGTGCATGATGAATGAACAATGAGATGTATGTATGTAATGTAGCCCATGTGTTTAAGTTCTGCTACTTTGAAATCTGAACGTTTTGAAAGTCCATGACGTAAGAGATGAGCTATGAATGATGTTCGATGAATGATTATGCATAACTTGATGGTTGATGACGATGTATAAACCCAAGTTAGGGTTAATGTTAGATGAGAACGTATATTTTGTATTTATGTTAGTCGAGGACATATGTTATGTATTAATGTTAAGTTGAGAACGTATGCCATGTTTTAAGTCATGTTGAGGATTTTTGTTCCATTGATGAATAGCCTTGTATTGGGGATTAAGTTTAAGAAACGATGATGTAAGATATGATTTATATTTATGTTAAGGTAAAATGGCAAGTTCGATTCTAGTTTCCGCGTTTGATGTTGTTATGATGATTCTCTCTTTAGAGATTGAATGAATGAAAATTTTGGGACGGATGCGATGAATGATGTGATTTAGTATGAGTTTAAAAGGAAAAAAATTTCATCGTCCCGAAATTGTCTCAAGAATTAATGCGTCCGGGAAATCAGGGCCTTACAAGATTGGGCAGTAGGAATTGGGCCAAGATTGAGCCGGGACGGTCCGATTGATATGTGTGGCCTGAGCATTATCAGCAAATATATGACATAGTTCTTTGAAATCATTCTCCTTTGTGAAGCTTTACATCTCAAGGACATAAAGTATAAAACAACATAATGATCTCAAAGAAGCTCGTTCAAAAATGAAGTGGCAGAATGTTGCTTTTACTTGATGGAGAAGAATTCTTTGCCAAGAATTGATGTGGATGTGAATGTGAGTTCAGAGAGTTGTGGGAACTCTTTAGTGGAAAATAAAAGGCCATTTTATTTCTACATCTTTGATCAAAAGTTCCTAGAAAAATGTCTGAAGATGCATTTGGCCTGCCACCAGATGGTCCAATCACATTGCCATGTGATGCAGTCTTCATGAACTACGTTTACTAGACCCCAACGATTGTATCTAAAGATCTAAAGGATACTTTTGCTATATCCCTTAGTACAACTCTTTTGCTCATTATTTTCCACCCATCAAGAAGAAACGAGGGAATAAATGATAGGTTATGGAAACTGAATTAACCATACAGGATTTTGGATTCTTGTCATAATCCATATGGAAAATGCATTTTGTATTAGTATTGAGTTGTAAATTATCTTTTTATATACATGTTTTTTTTCTAGGATTTGATATGCAAGTTATTTACCTTAGATCACCCTTTTCCTAGTGTTAGATAATTGTCTCAAATAGGTTGCAATCTTATTTCTATATTTTATGAGATATATATATATATATATATATGTGTGTGTGTGTGTGTGTGATGTTATTTCATTTGGTTATAAAGCTAATGGTTGATAGGTGGTAGTGTAATGTCCGTTTGATCTACTTACCATTTAATTCACATATATATAGGCGTTTAGATGTAAGGAGAAGGCAGAACACATGTTTTTTCACTCTCTCTCGTCTTTTCTCGCCCTCTGTTACAGAAGCCCTAAATATGAGATTTGATCCCTTTTATGTACTTTTGATGTATTGTGTGAGAAAGAGCAATGCTTGTGAGAGTGCTATTGATTCTTGCTAAGATTGTAAGTTTGTACTCCTCGGCTGGATCGTATGTCACTGTAAGTTGGGTATTTTTAGTCCATAAGGTTTGGTTGATTGTAATCCTATTTTGTGTAATCTTGTTACTCGAATCTAGTGGATTGACTAGGGGTCTGAAGCGCCTGCCCTAAGTAGGATTCTATTTTGAATCTGAACACGTAAACTCCTTCACCTCTTTGTGTGCGTGTGTAAGAGTTTCTTTATTGTTCTTACGTATCTGGTTGCTTCGATCTTGTGAGTGTTTTGGTTTCAGATAATCAAACAGGTTCAACACGTAGAAAACAAATATGTCGAGGTATTGAAACCTCATCTACTTTCACACTAGAGGTAACTATATCTTTTACTTCATATTGTGATGAAGAAATTTATTTCAAGACAATTCATTTGAAGAGAATGTTTTAGAGAGAAAATAACTTCCATTCGTATAGGCTGGTTTTTTTAGTGTTAGGAACTATGTGCCCCTAGAACAGGAGTGCTGGCTCCTGTTTGTTTGGTTGTAGCATAATAATTTCTCCTCACAGACTGGCATATTCCTCCACCAGTTGAGGAATTCCAGGCCTGCCTAGTGAATAGACAAAAAACACCGAGAGGCTGGAAGATTAGATGGCAAAACTATGACATGTTTTAGGAAAAGCCTCATCTCATGTGGTTTGTTGCCTTCTCAGATTTTTTGCATCAATATGAAACACAATGTCTCAAGTTACATGTACTATTTTCTATTTTAGTGTAAAGCCCAACCAACCCTTGGGCCTTATTTAGAGAAGGCCCAAGAGGGGGGGGGGAAGGGGCTAGGGCTCCCAGCTTTTCCACTTTCTGTTCTTCTCATTACCACCTACCACTCTCTCTCTCTTCCAAGAGCACCGATCTGTGAAATGTAACCGTTAGATCTTGAATTCGATTGTTTTTTCACTGTGAAAATAGCCTCAATCTACAAGAAGGTAAGTCCTTTAGCTTCATCATGCCTATTTTCAGCATAAAAATCATGATATATATATGTATATACGCGTGGGTTGGGTTGGCCAAGACTTTAAACTTAGATTTACAAAGATCTAGCTGTTAGATCTTTCTGGTTTTGGGGTATGTTAGTCGAAGGGGGTAAGGGTGTTGAGTGGTCACCTCGGATCGCTAGAAAATGCTGTCTGTAGTGGCCAGTGGTGAAAGACAGTGTGTTTCAAATCTAGCTGAAAAATTAAAAATTAGATATACAAAAATCTAGTCGTTAGATTTAGCTCGTTTTTAGGTATATTAACCTCCTTGGCTTGGCGGTTCTAATGATAGTCTCGAATTGTAGAAACCTCCAATCGACAGTGGTCACCAGCGACTAGTGGTGGTTGGTATGGACTATTTTTGGTTAGGCTTAGTTATGGCAGCTTTCAGGTTTGGTCCAAGCTTAAGTGACTTAATTTTGTTTTTATTTAATTCTTATGTAATTTGATAATTTTGATAGGTGATTTTGATGCACTCCAGCCAAGAGGTATTTGAGGGATTTCCAAATCTTGCATATCACAGTGAGTGGGTGAATTGTATTATAGTGGTAATTGTTGCATTCATATCTTTCATTATCCTGGTATTCTATATACTATGCATGAATTCATTCTTTATCTGGATTTAGGAAAGCAGAGTCTATCTTATCTGATTTGCACATATTGACATGTGTGGTTGATTGCATTTCCTTAAATTTTATGAGTCATGATCTTGTTTACTCTAAATGTTGATACTTATATGGGATATATATTGCATGTGGCACTTGTTTTTGTTAAATGATAGTATGAAATGTGTGTTAAATGGAGAAATAGTTAGAACCTTGTATTGCTAACCATAATAAGAGTTAGTCGTTGGTGCACCACGTATACATGTGAGTGAGAGTACGGTCCACCCTTTGTTGGTGAGAGTACGGTCCAGCATCCATATTTATATCCGACGAGAGTACGGTTCGTCGAAGTGATATTGGGAGTGAGAGTACGATCCACCCTAGGAGAATGGAATATGTGAATTTTGGTTCTAAATAATTAACTCTTAGATGTGCATGTTTATTCATCATCACCCATTATAATGTTTTTTTACCCCTCACTAAGTCGGTGGTTGGCTTACCTTTTAATATTTCAGATTTTGTAGGTTGGCATCAATTCTGACAGCAAGAGTCGTCTTAGCAATTTACATATGCCCTAGACA
Source organism: Diospyros kaki (assembly GCA_036245055.1). Lineage (NCBI taxonomy): Eukaryota > Viridiplantae > Streptophyta > Magnoliopsida > Ericales > Ebenaceae > Diospyros > Diospyros kaki. Next base: position 30,540,789 of record BSEG01000012.1, read on the forward strand.
CACTCCGATTACAATACATGCACCTCATCTCATGGGAATTGTGCATTGGGAAGTTAAGGTTTCATTCTTTTTGTGAGTTGGTAAATTGTAAATATTGTCATTACATGATGAATATGGCTCAGAGGGCACTTTAGTTTCTATTAGATTAATGGAATTGGATTGTAACTTATTTAAGATGTTTTAATGTTAGTAGGTTTTGAATATGGTAATCCTTACCATCTCCTGTTGGAGTATATAACTCCTTAGGGGTTTGTGCCAGTCACGACCTTTGATTTTAGGTCATGACAAAGTTGGTATTAGAGCTTAGGCTTTAGAACTTGACAAAAAAAATGTGACACGTGAGTACATGAAAAAGGGGTAAGCACTTTCACGTGCATTGCATTGCATACACTGTAGTTCATAGCAAGTTTTTGGTAGGATATGTATGAATATGGGTCACAACATATTTAGAACCTTGCTCTGCCAAGAACTTTAGGTCTCTTATGCATATTATGATTGTGTATGCGAAGTTCTATGCTACTCGGTATATTAATATTATTTTGTTCAGTATGATGAGTCAGTCTAAATGTTGTATATAGGGAAAAAAAATCATTCCCCTTAGGATGTGATGTGGTGTGAGACGGGCTCGTGGGCGTGGCGATCGTCATGGTCACGAGAGAAGACATGTTGCTCCTGTAACACCCCACTTCTCTAGAGCGTTAGGTAACGTAAGATTCCAGGGATATATATATTTTTTTTCAAAACAATCAACGAAAACTAACCACAAAACCGTTCCCCGAAAATCCTGTTACACCTTCTCAGTATATCAACTATGAACCATCGATAAACTAAGACAGGTACATCACCACAAATGCAGAAACTAGATCAAAACCTCAATAGACATAATCGATATCACTTTATTCATAATATAAAGTCATCAAACGTTTACATAATGTCATCCAAATTAACAACATAACTGAAAACGACATAAAGTAAACTATCCACTATTTGTCGTCACTCCTCGACGATCCCCTTCCCTTTCGCACTACTGCCTTCACCTGGAATGTTTGAATATTCTAGGGACAAAGTCCATATTAGATGATGAATCATCTAAGTGAGAGTTCAAAACACATTTTTCATGAATCAATGCAAGACATGAAATAAACCAATACACCCGGCAATCCCTAGCCCAAGAGAATCCCGAGCGTTTAACCCTACCACGGGAAAAGAGCAATCTCTCTAAAAGCTATACCACTATACCGACTCGACGACACGACGCGATTCTAGCTTAAGAGGGGTAAGGCAATGCATCTCACCAGATTACGCTCCCACTATAAGCATCCAGGAACCACTATACAATCCCAACTCGAAAATTTCACATGGACCACTTAGTCATCCTAGTGCAACTTCCCTAGCCAAATAGCCTGGCACGGAAACCAAGGTGGCTATCTGAGTATATTCACTAGCACAAGATACCCCTATTATTCCATAATGCCCTTGGAGAATTACGGTTACACTATCCAGACAACATCCTATGCTGACATCCCACATGAGCAACACGATATGGACCACCTAGTCATCCTAGTGCAACTTCCCTGACCAAATGATTTGGCATGGAAACCAAGGCGGCTATCCTGACATGTACACTAGCAACAGATACCCCTATTATTCCGTCACGCCCTTAGAGAATTATGGCTACACTATCCAGACAACATCTTAGACTGGCATTCCATACATACACACAAAACTCAAGACAATGCCACATTTCACAATTCAAAGCATCATATAAATAACAATTTATAAAATACAATGCACGAGTACAAAATGTTTAGGGATGAGCCTCCCTCATAAAACCAACCGTTACCAGGTAAATAGTTTGCATGCACAAAACTATTTTGCATGAATTCTCAACACGTTTAGACAGAATAAACACCAAGCTTTTAGGGTAGGAACACCCACAGTAAATCAAGTTTGGAAAAAAACCACTCACCTTGAATGTATTCGGATCGCCTTGATCCTCGTGCACAACCTCTTTTTGTGTGCCAAAACACAAATGCTAGTACTTGTACTCAACCTCGAGTCACAACACTCCTAAAACACCATATTTAATTAAGGAAACATTAAAATCTATTTTCCTTAATTTCCTCTATTTTCTCCCAATTTTCACCTCGATAATTCCAAAATAATTATTTTCTCAATCATTTTTCCCAATTTTTCCACATGATAAATCATAAAATAAATCAAGAAAAATACTGAAATCAGAATTATCGAAAATGCCCTTGTCACGCGCCTAGCGCGTTGGGTGCGAGTGGAGTGTGGCGCGTGCAACTCATACGCCACCTTCTTCTCCAAATTTCTGGCTGCTGACGTTGTCTCCGATGGCTGGTCTGAGCGTACCCCCTTCAAGGCCTTGTCCATTCGATCAAGATGGCACCAATTTCTGACCAAAAGGACACCAGAATGGCAGTTGCAGGTCAGCCTTAGGCGTCCGCCACCCGATTTCGACCAAGCTTCGAATGGCCTTTAAATGAACACCAAAATACTCCAAATGCTCCAGAAACCTTCCTTGATTCCTCGAGATCAAAAGCCCCTTATCAAATCCCTCCAAAACATCCAAAAACGCAGTCGATTTGATGCTTCAAAATTCGAAGCCCTCGGCCTTTATTTATACCCAAATTTCGGCCATCTCTCGGCCAATCACCGGCCGAGGCTTGGCCTCCAAGCTTCCCACGGTCGTATGCTACCTCCCCCAGGTCACCTTTGGTTGTCCCATCGACGAATTCGGCCTCCACGTGCGGCGATTTGCGGTGGTCGAATTCTTCTTGTTGCATTCATGCCACAAATTTGATAAATTGCACTTTCCACCCCTAGATTCTTTCAATGTCCATTTCGCCCATTTCCAAAGCACCCCTGATAAATCCAACTATACCACTAAGGCCCACAAGTTTTTACTTCTCATTTTACCTTCGAAATTCTCAAAAATCCATCATTTTGACCTCCCTCGGGCAAATTTAAGAAATTACACTTAAGCTCGGCTAGTTGATTTGACATTAAATCCATTCATTTCAACCCGAAATCGCTTAAGGGTTACTCTACACGTAAAATATTGGTCCTTAGCATGCTCTGTTAACTTTTTGGATGTTTCCTACATCGATTCGACTTTCTTAGCCCGGTCAACAGGTTTACCGAAAACTATTTCCGATCCTATTTCTTTTACCACCTAAAATCATAACTTGAATCACTCGTCCTTACTATACCATTTTCTTTAATCATCTAGGGTCCAGGGTACTCTCTCTGGTTGATTTGGTTGCTTTAAATTGCAATAGTGTATCCTATAGCCTCATTATTTCGATAATTCCACTTATACCCTTCACCAAGTACCATTTATACCCTTAAATAATTCCCAGGTATTACAGATCCTATCTTGCCCATACCTTCTTGGGGTACCCGACGACCATGTAGGGAAGTTGACGAGTAGCACTTAGGGGATGAGGATGCTGATGTCCACAAAAACATTGGAGAGCCAGGCAATCCGGAGAGGATAAGGTCCAGTTAGTTCAGGTAGTACTAAACAAGATCCTAAAGATTTGGAAAAGACCAGGGGAGGATCGGGATTGCAAGGTGGAGGTCTGGCCAGGCTAAACAAGCAGGATTAGGGGGTGGATGTCCACTTGTTAGAATATTTGCGATTTGATCCACTCAGGTTTGGTGGGACTAGCGATAAGGTGGAATATGAGCAGTTCTTGGAGAGGTGTGTGAAGATTGGAGAGGTTGTAGGGTGCAACCAACAGAGTCTAGTAGAGTGTGTCATTTTTCTATTGGAAGGCTCAGCGTATACGTGGTACAAAAACTTAAAGGAAGTTAGAACGTCAGGTGCATCACCACTAAGGTGGAAGGAGTTCGGTGATAGGTTTAGGGAACAGTTTATTCCTGAGGCAGTGAGGATTGCTAAGGTCTGAGAATTTGAGGAGTTGAGGCAGAGTTTTGACATGGCAGTAGAGGAGTATGCTAACAGATTCACTCACTTGGAGGACTTTGCACCTATACTGGTGGCCACTTAGCAGGACAGGGTGCGACGGTTTATGAATTGGCTGCTGGGGCCCATTCATATGGTGATGGTTCCCTTTCACCTTTGCCAGTGTTTTGAGTGCGGCCATGAGGATAGAGAAGAGTGTTATGGAAGAGCATGCCCAAAGAGAGCAATGCAAAAAGATGAAGAATGATACCACTGGGTATGGCAGTGGCAATCCTAGAGGCATCACAGAAACCACCATACCCAATTCACCTACTTGCTCTACTCTCTTTGGGCTCGCTCTTCCATAGCACTCTTCTCTATCCTCATGGCTGCACTCAAAACACTGGCGAATGTGGATTGGTGAGAGGAAGCCATCACCTTATGAATGGGCCCCACCAACCCATTCACAAATAGTCGCACCCTGTCCTGCTCGGTGGCCACCAGCATAGGTGCAAAGTTGGCCAGGTGAGTGAATCTGCTAACATACTCCTTTACCACTATGTCGAAAGTCTGCCTCAACTCCTCAAATTCTCGAACCTTGGCAATCCTCACTGCCTTAGGAATAAAGCGTTCCCTGCAAAACAGTACTACCTCAACCAATTGATTCTTTGTCAGTCACATTATGTTAGCAGAATCAACAGCTTGATATACATTCTTGGAATATTTCCTCAACAGTTTGGGTACTTTTCAGGATAATCATTTAACTTCCACAATCTATATAATTTTTTTACTTAATCTAATATTGCCTCCTGAGTCTATTGGAGCCGCACTATCCACAAAACTAATATGTTTGTAGCACTCATAATATGCCCTATTTCCCTTCCCATTAGTGCATAAATTGCAGACAATTAACAATTATGCCCAGAAGCATATTCACTCTGCACAATAAGTAGTTCACATGGCTTGTTGATCATGTCCCTACACACCAAAGGCTGCATAATGGTATTACTAGCTAGTCTATATCATGCTAAAATTAGCACTCTTGTCTAATTTTACAAATGCTTGACAAAAATCACATATTCTTTTGATAAGATCATTTAGATGGAGAACTAAATGTCCACCATTCCAGATTCTTAAGTATTCGGTGCATATGGAGTTCTATAATTTATATGAACTGATAGAATAACAAATTGGGCAATAAGGTTTCCGAACAACTTTCAGTCTTTGGAAGACAAACCATGTACAATCCTTAGGGGGCGGTTGTTAATCAAGATATGGTGTGGAAAAATCAAAATATGGGATGCATCCCGAACTTCTATTATTTTCAACATGTTTGTTAAGTTTATCTGACCATTCATGAAAAATCATTAATGACCTCTTATCTTGATTTTTCAAGATATGCATATCTCTCCTCCCCCTCAAGATAAGCATATCTTGGTTTCTACATATAAGAAAAAAATGACGTCTGTGTCCTCTAATGCATTCCAAAGAATTTAACAGTTTGATAAAAATCTTGGAATGCTTCCCAACTTTATCTTGACCATTCTATATCTTGGTCTGAAAAGTATTCCAGGTTTATTTTGATACTCCATTATCTTGCTCATTTTAACAAACGCTACCTTAGTATATTTGAATGGACAACCCGCATGCAAATATTTTGTTTCAGAACAAAACCAACCAAATCCATCCTCAATGGTCATGACTGACTAAAACATGGTCTTGCAACCCATTTATCCTAACACAAAAGCAAAAACTTTGTGATGGTCTCAGGCATTGTATTATATAAGCGATTTCCAATTTCAATCGGATCAGTGCCGCTCTGGCATTACAATCTCGTGACATTTACATTTCCTATTATTTGTATTCAAGATCTCCAATTTCTAAATAGAACAACACGATCAACCCTGGAAAACTCATCAATAGGACAAGGAAATGGCAGAAGTTTGCCGCCAAAAGGACAAAGAGAGTTTCATTTGAAAGAAACAACAGAGATGTGGATTTAGGTAGCTTGCAGGACTTCATCAGTGGTTAATAAAGAATAGTTTGTTATCTACACAGCTGATCAGAAGCGCTTCATAATTCCCTTAGTTTATCTTAACAATAAGATCCTGAGGGAGCTATTCAAATAGTCCAAAGAGGTGTTTGGGCATCCAAGCTTTGGGCCAATCACATTGCCGTGTGATTCAATTTTCATCGAGTATATTTTGTCATTGATTTAGCATTTGATTCAGCATGGTGTAACTAAAGATCTATAGAAAGTTTTGCGTTTGTCAGCTGCTATCGGTCCCTTTTCATCTTCATTATCATCTTTCCACCATGGAAAGACAAAACAACAGTTACTTGTATACTGAATTAACCTTGCTTCAGTCTTGTAAATGATCAATGTAGTTTTTGCTTATTGCATACTATGATAAATTCAAAGGTTCAGTTTCATTTTTTTTTTAATTTTTGGACTTGTAAATTTGAGTTTACACCTTTGGAAAAGTAAATTAATAATTTAGAAATACTATAGTATATTTTTGTGGATGACAGTCTCTTTTCTGACAATAGCAGTACTCTCATCTATACAAGTAAATAGAATTCTATTTTCAGACTAAATCTAGTCTCTACAAGTTGTTTTTCCGTAGGCAATCATGTCAATCCCAAATCAAGTTGGACCGTATTACATGTACTAACGGGATGACAATTCCGATAATCAAATTGGACTTCATAAATCAGACTCCGTCATCGATCATTAAGACGTCGCGGACGGGAGAAACCCGATCATGAAGCTCGATTGGGTTGGGATAAAGCTCAACCAGACTTAACCCGCTCAGGCTTCATCCAGAGATGGTAACGACAAATTAGGTGAGGGTATTTTTGTTATTTGACGCTTTTAGTCATTCTCTCAGTAATCCAATTATTTGTACAAGTAGCATTTTCCAACCAAGTTACACCTCAAAAGTCCAGCAAAAGGTTCTAGAGGAATTCTTATAGTACTAGGTATCAATCATTCTCTCAGTAATCCAATTATTTGTACAAGTAGCATTTTCCAACCAAATTACACCTCAAAAGTCCTACAAAAGGTTCTAGAGGAATTCTTATAGTGCTGGGTATCAGGGGCTAGACACTTACAATCCAACTCACATGCATTGAGACACTATCCATGTGGATCGGAGAAGCAATGAATCCCAGAGGAAATTGGCAACGTTCTGAGGTTCACACTTGGTATTCTTCTTTTCAAGAAAGAAAAGAAAAGGTGCTGGGTGATGACACTGCAAGTCCATATTCTTCTGGACACTGATGTGCTGATTTGATGATACAAGTACATATGATAACAGAATCATCTAGCTGTAAGGATTTAATTCATGTTCTGGCTAGACTTAGTCGTGTGTTTTGACTTGTTCTTTGCATGTCTGTCATTATCCCTTTTATTTAGCTATCTGTTATTTGTTTGTTTTAGAATTGAGCAAAGTGAAAGTAGTGCCCACTAAATGTTTGTGATTATGTGTCAAAGAATCTGTTGGCAAATTTAGGAAGAAGTGGCCGCCTGTGTGTACCAAACCATATGGAAGTTCTCTATTTAAACTCTTTAGATGTCGGTCATTGTAGATATCTGTACCAAAACTTCAATTCAAGTCACTAAAAATTACTTTCTTCCAGGATAACAACTTGTGTGTGTGTCCTTTTAGTGGGAATCCAACACTAACATCTCCTATCTTTACCACAAAAAATCAAGAATAAATTGTCAAATAATTAAATTGCAGAACTATTTCTTAAAGGAAGAAAAACTACATTTACAGAAAGTGATAGATCATGCCATAATGTGATGTAAAGCGTCATTTCATGGAGTTCAAACAGAAAAGTTCAATATTCTCACCCTAGTCATATCATCTTAAGATAAAAATTATACAGAAGGCAAATCATATGGAACCAACATACTAAAAGCAAACAGGGTATTTGGTAAGAGATCAGTTGCAAGAAAATTATAACAATTTCTTCACAAGCACATAGTGATAGTTGATAGTTCAAGTGAATGGACCCAATTTTTCTGCAATCCACCCCATAGTGCAGGATATAGTCACTTTCTCATAAGACACCAGCTGTTCTGGTCCCAATATGTTGTCAAACCACTGAACACATGAAATGGGAGCTTTGTTGCACCTTAATGTCCTGATTAACACAGCATGCACCACTCAGATTGTCCTTGTCAATTCGCCACATGGGTATGCTCCCTATATAATTCCAAAGATAGATGCATTTTAAGGCAGGGTCACTGACTCCTCTTGAGTATAAATAGCCAGGCCGCCTCCCTTATTTCCTATCAAGCATAGATACAGCTTTTTCAGTCTTCAAAGTGCCAAATCTCCTTTTATCTCTTCCCAAAAAATTCCACCCTTTCCAACTTCCTAGAAATACAAGCATGATTAGTTCTAAGAAGCTCGTAAAAATGGCAAGGAAGTGGCAGAAGCTGGCTGCTATCACTCAGAAAAGAATCACTTCCCCGATAACCAAAGGAGCAGTTGCTGCAGATACTTGCAACCCATCGACAGTTGATAAGGGTCACTTTGCAGTGTACTGTGCTGATGGGAGACGCATTGTAATTCCCTTGGCTTATCTGAACAAGGAAGTAGTCAGAGAGCTCCTAAAAATGGCAGAGGAAGAGTATGGACTGCCAAGCCATGGACCTATCACATTGCCTTTCGATGCAATATTTTTTGAATACGCACTCTCTTTGATAACAAGGAATGCATCCGAGGAGCTGGAGGAGGCGCTGCTGTTGTCCATCACTAGTGGTCGATGCCTATCATTCCAAAACCACCAACAAGGGCAAAGCAATCAGCAATTAGTAGTCTGCAGTTTCTGATCTGAATTACACTCCTGTTTTGTAAACGAAACACATTGCAGCTAGATTGATATAATTAATGGAATCTCCAATTAGATTTTGCTCATGTTTGTTCTTGTTCCATCGCAAACGATACTTTAACATGAAATCAAGGTAACTAGTAGCATCTAAAAGACTAAAAGAAACGTTCTAGGTACAGAAGGTATATGTAATTTCGGTAACTTTAGAGCCTTTCTCCGTCATTTTAGTTATTTGGGTGCAAAATCCACATATAATTAGACTAAAGTTCCCCATGTCAAAATAAATGAAATTAATTTCCAGAACAGATCTCTTAAAATTGATGAAGTTCTTTCTCTAGGAAATCCTGTGTACCAGAATTCTTGTTGAATCTGAAATAAGCAGCTGTCAGGGAATGCATAACACAGTTAATTGATGATTGATTTCATAAAATGCAGTTACCATCAACACAATTGACCGTTACAAAATCATTAGTGATACCAAGAAGATGGTGAAACTAATGTTAGCAAACCAATTCAAAGTAAAACACAGCAGCATATAAGCCAGTGCTGTTGTCAAGGAGCATTTTAAAACACAAAAACCCCCCAGAAAAGTGAAACAAAAGAGAATAATAAGATAGAGAATTTTAAATTAATCAAGTAGGGTCTTTTTTTGGTCCAACACTATGAATGGGCCAACAATCCCTTCTTTGTCTAAAGAAAATGTGCCCCAAACTACTTTATAACATGCTTAAATTTGATAAACTAAATCTGATTAATCCAGTAAAGTTTGTAAACAGGAACGCATAAATTCTTTAAGAAGCATTCTAGACTGAAGGTCATGATATCACTTCATAAGGACAGCCTTATCCACTTGGAGCCACATAGTTCTTTCTTGTCTCATGGTTTGTTCCCACATGTTAGGTTTGACGTTCTCTATTGTTCTGAAAATACTCATTGCCTAAAACATTTTAACTCTCGCTCAATGGCCAACCACAACCTATTCTTTCATTGATATGTATATTCACGGAAGTAGTTGGCCCGTTAATATGGGATAGAAATATAGCCCAGCTACTAGACCAATCGGCCCCTTTTCTTGTGGTTCTCAAGGCTTGGAATCACAAAAACCACTGGCTTTCGGCCCGGTGTGTCATCTAACCACTTCGCACACAGAAGGACCACGGTTTTTCATGTCGAGAAAGAACAAAACATGGCCATTGGCCACCGACCTGTCCTTTTCTGCATTAAATAGCACATGATCTTGTAGCCGTGGACCCCTACCCATAGAAAGCAACATTCAATGGCAGTGCCTCTGGCTATATATAGCTATCTACCTCCCTCAGATTAGCACCGCAAACCAATTCATCATTCAGAGATACCAACCTCTTCTCTTCTCTTCTCCTTGATCATAGCATAACAAACCAAGACAATATGATCAGCACCAAGAAACTCATCAAGATGGCAAGGAAATGGCAGCGGGTGGGCGCCATCAGAAGGAGAAGGATTTCGATGCCAAGAGCCGAAGGAGATGTCAGTAGTGGTTGCAGCTCATCATCAGTGGCCGATAGGGGTCATTTTGTTGTCTACACGACCGATCAAAGACGCTTCGCTTTTCCAATTGCGTATCTTAACCATGAGATCATCAGAGGGCTCCTCGAGTTGTCCGAGGAAGAGTTCGGACTGCCAAGCGATGGACCCATTACGCTGCCGTGTGATGCGGCATTCATGGAGTATGTGGTGTCTTTAATCCCACGCCGAACATCCAATGAAATGCAGGAAGCTCTGCTGGTGTCCATTGCAAATAATGGAAGATGCTCAATGTCTCACTCTCTTCTTCATCATCAACAAAAACCCTCCCAGCAGTCACTACTCTGCAGCTTCTAGGCAGAAGAAGATCCATACCCCATCTCTCAAATTTTGTAGATATTCCCATCCGAAGCATTGTTTCCCAATATATTAGTACTTGGGCCATAGATCCAATTATAGGACGCGTCTAAGAGGCTGCTACCAACATACTCTTATCAATTTAGATGGAGTATAATTTGCCAGATCCCAAGGGGTACCATGGGTGATGACCAAGATTGTGTAGCTAGAATGCAAAAAGCTTTATTTCATGTATCTTAGTTTGTATGGAGTATAGTTAGCCACCCTATTAAATAAACTGATTTTTTGAAAATGTTAAAAAATAAGGATAAATTTCACACATTCCTTTTAAGTTTTACTTAAATTGCATTGATTATATGCATTTCTAAAAATATTGTTGATCTCCCTCGAAGTTAATTTCTGTGCAACACATAACCCCTTGCCACTAAGAAATTAAACCCAAATCAATATGGGTTTAAAGATCTCAAACATAAGTCTATTTAGATCTAGTTTGAAGATCTTCAAACCCAGATCAATTAGAGTTGAAATCTAGATCTAGTTTGAGCTAGTGGCTAAAACCTATCACGATTTCTTGATAGGTTTCATGAAACCCCATTCTGAAATCATGATGAGGTTTTTAGCAATTGGTTCGGTGACGATCGGAGTCGATGAACCAACAAGAAAGAGTCAATTCATCATTTAGATTTGGAACAATCTAGATCATTGCAATTATGGACGAGTTCCAAACTATTTTAGATTTAGAACTATCTAGAAGCATCGTATTATTTTAGTTATAGATCTGGAACAATCAAGATCCTTCCAAATCTAGAATAACAATAATGAAGCCTTAAAGAAAAAGGAAGGCAAAGTGAGAGGGGAAGAGAGGTATCATCTCTAAATAGTTACCAGAAAACTCATCAAATCAACATGATTGCTTGGATAGTCACTAAAAAACTTGCCAAATCAATGTGATTACCTCGAATGAGTTTTAGAAGTAAAAAAGAAAAATATGAGAGAGGTGGAGAATAAGGGAGAATAAAAGATAATGAGATATAAATATGAGGGTAAAAATAGTCATTTTTAATGCTTTGTTAACCTCAAAGGAGGTGAGTGCTATTTTTAAAAATACAAAGGGTAGTCAATGCAAATTAGGTAAATCTTAGGGGTGGCATGTAAGGTTTACCCTAAAAATATATTATATATATATAAGGTCAAAATGTCAATCTGGCTCTCATACTTTGGATTAGGACTGAAAATCGAATTAATTCTCTTATTTCCAAAGTAGCTAACTAACCCTTAGACCTTTAAACAGGGGGCCATGCTAGCGTTTTAAATGGAAGTATGAAAATAATGCATTTCATTGGACCTTAAGAAAAAATTTGTACATACTTAACTTCAAGCATACCAATCTATTCATACTGGTTTTATAGATTTCAAAATATTATTTTTTTAGTGTTCCTAGAAAGTCTATTATAATCCTTATATGGATACTCGAGCTCTTCTACTTGTGTTCACCTAAGAAATCGATGTTCTTAGAGTTTTCCTTAGGTTCTTTTTCAAGGTCCTCCTCAAGATCTTTCTCAAGGTCATTTTTAGGATCTTCCTCGAAGTCTTCCTCAGGTCCTCATTTTCATTTTCTTCATCATTTAGTATCATCTCTTTGTCTTGTACGAACTCAGTGAACTCCATGTAGTTGTTAAACTAAGAGTGTGTTTGATTGCACATATTTACCATAGAAAATGTGTAATTATTACATATATTTTCTATGGAACCAATCAAACACTCTTAACTTTTCTATGAAAAAATATATATGGTACAAGCATTTAAAGTTTCTTTCCATGGAATTCATTTTCCAAGGAGGTGAGATGGTTTTTGTTTTCTACCCAATATTACCTAGAATTAAATTTTAGGTAATATTGCCTAGAAAACAAAAACCACCCCACTCCCTTGGAAAATAAATTTCATGAAAATAAGTTTTAAATGCTTGTACCATATACATTTTTCCATAGAGAAGTTAAAGAGTGTTTGATCGTTTCTATAGAAAATATTGTAATAATTACACATTTTCTATGGTAAATGTGTGCAATCAAACACACTCTAATTGACTTTGTCAATTTCTAGGTTATGAAAATCCACTCCTTAAGCAAGAGATTGATGATGTAATTGACTTGGAAGAGGTAACACATAATTTGGTAGAAAGACAATCATCAATGGCTATGGAATCCAAGAAGTAAGATATATATGCTATTCTCTACATTCATAACCCTCATACTATGATGCCAAATCCATCATGCCGTTATGGCTTGACAACTAGCCTGTAATTTCTTGTTGTTCTCCACTACTCTATAAACAAACTTATATTATAAGTTTTAAAGAAAAATTGCATAAACCCAACGCAATTCTTGTTTAAAATGCTAATACTCCTTGGTTTGCTCTAATATCAATTATAACACCTTATTCTTTAGGTGTCTTTTTTATTTAAAACATTGGGGATTATTTATTCACACCCAAGCCCAGAAATAAACTTTATTTTCATAAAATCTTCTTTTTCGTCCTTAATCTAGCAATTTAAATGAAATTCTAAGAATTTGACGATAAATAAAGAGTATTGCACGAAATATGGTCTAGATTAAATCTAATTGATAATACAATAATTAATGTCAATTAAAATTTTTATAATCCAAATTGAGTCCAATCAATTAAAGGATAACTAACAAGAACTATCGGAAGTTCAAGGTAAGTAAAGATAAAATTAAGGATGAAGTTTTATCTAACCATCCTATTTTTCCTTTTTGATGTTTCAATCACACATTAAATATGTCAAATTAGGTAATAAACCACTTGACAAGACCTCCAAAATGATTTTTTCATGCACATAAATAAATACATGATATGCATAAATTTTCTACACCTATTTATGACAAACGGAGTGATAATAGTTGTTTATTGTTTATTAAATGAACATACGTTGCTTGGTTCGAAGTAAAATATCAATCACTCATTTAATAACAATATATCTCCTTATTTATTTGTCATGTCATGAAGAGTAATAGTGTGGACATACGTGCATATGTCATTAAAAATGAGTTTTAATGCACTACACATTAACTCCATATTCATGCATACATTTTAAAGGGGCGTTTGGTAATCAAGATATGAGGTGAAAAAGTCAAGATATGAGATGCATCCCAGACTTCTATCATTTCCAACATATTTGTTAAGTTTATCTGACAATTCTTGAAAAAATTATTAATGACCTCTTATCTTGATTTTTCAAGATATGTATATCTTTCCTCCCCCTTCAGATAAGCATATCTTGGTCCGTACATATAAAAAAAAAAAAATGACTTCTATGTTCTCTAATACATTTCAAAGAATTTAACAAACAGTTGGTAAAAATTTTGAAATGCTTCCTAGTTTTATCTTAACCATTCCATATCTTGGTCCGAAAACCATTTCGGACTTATATTGATACTTCCTTATCTTGCTCATTTTAACAAACAATACCTAAGAATATAGTGCAATTTATGCCAATTAAACAATCTTGTGTGTAATAAAATATAAATTGCAAGGTGTTGGTGAAATATGGAAAAAAAATCAGAAGACATGCACAGTAAATAGAAAACAATAGGTCTATGTGCAATAACTTAAAAATTTGAGAGTAAAAGTGTCACCTTAGAAACTTGTAAAGTTTTCAAAAATTGCTTCCGCCTCCCCTTTTCTTCTTTGTCAACCTTGTTGCTATTGGTGATGTTCTACCCAACCTACGCCACTACTATCATTACCAAAATCCATTATTAGTCACTCTTGGGCTGTTATCGACCACTAATGTCATTCCTCACCATTAGGAAGGACCAGAAAACCACAAAACTTCATGCTTTTTTGTTTTCTCTATTGACCCAATTCGTCGAGATGGCTTTTGGGTGACCAAAGATCTCAATCTTCTCCCATTTGTTCCTCTCTTTCACACTCTTTCTCACTTCTACTTTAAAATCGAAGGCAACCAAGAGTCTCATATTTCGTCCCATCCGTGTCGTTTCCACCATTGTGCCCACAGCCAGACAACTTGATCGTCATCGTCGGTCACCTCTACTAGTTGTTGGGCCGTTGCATCGTCTACCTCCATTAGTGATGCAAATCCAGCCTTCGTCATCTTCTTGTTGAAATGGTTTCTTCATTTTTTGGTTTAATTTCTTTGAGTTTTTCAAGATTTCTTCCTCATTTCAAATTTCCACACCATTGCCATCAAATCTAATAGAATTTTCAAATGGAATTTGGTTGATCCTTGAATTTGCTTAATGGGTTCCTCAATGGTTTCCTTTGGATTTCTTTGCTTTATTCTGTCTATTTCTAACTTCAATATCTTGCTTGCCTTGGGTTTTGGATAAATATGATGTCTATGGGTATAGTAGTCAATCAATTCACCTCGCCAAATAAATAATATTCAAGGTAAAATTAATCTTGTTAGATACTTTAAAATATTGTTAGAATATTTTTGTTTTTGATAGATCTATTATAAATCCTTTGTGATCATTCTATACTTGCTTATTACGTATTTAAGTTAGTCATAGAAATTTCATATACCCATTGTACAAATATCGATCACAAGATAGTAGAATATAATACAATGCATTTTGATATATGTCAAATCTAGTGTTTGTTGGCATAATCCAACAAATGCTAGGCTTCAATGAATTCGATGTCTATGAGTTAATATTCAAGCTTTAAGATCAAATCACCCTTCACCCAATATATAATATTCGAGATGCAATCAATCTTGTTAGAATATTTCAAATATATTACTAAAATATTTTTTTTACCTTATAAATATTTTAATTCTAATGATGAGCTTTGGGCCACTCCGTTGTTGTGTTTTGTAGGGATTATACCTCGCAAAACAACCACAAGATCCGAACCTTAGGGCAAAGAAATCACAAAATTAGTAAGTAAGAAATCAAAGAACAGAAACTGAACAGCAAGAACAACAAACTCCTTGTTGATGCTCGACAATGGAGAAGAAGAAGGTGGATTTTCAAGGCTCAATGTTGATCGGTCCGACACCCACAAAAGATAACCCAGAATCGGTTCTAAACACAACCCAAGAACCACATTCAATGGACCCCCAAAACTGCCTCAATTGTAAAACCCCCAACCGAGAATGACACCCACACAAGGACCAAGAAACCTTGCCAAGGAGAACACCCAAAGGACACTAAGTTTTCTTCTCACTCTTAGCTCTCTCTCTTCTCGCATTCGCTGCTCATTCGACACCCCCCCTATCTTTACAATATAAAGGTAACCTACCAAGAATCAGATAGAGATCTCCAAAGATGAGGATAACCATAGGGCTATCCGATAGGTTGAGATAAGATAGGGGGAGAAACAAACCTGCATTGGAATTGACCAAAGGAATAGACGCGACACGACTATCTTTAACAGAATGAAGAAATTGGGTTAAGTTAAAGTATATGTATGGTGGACTTCGAATAAGGCATTGTGGGGCTTAGACCAATGGGCTTGGTCCTTGGTTTGAGCAGTTGGGCCAACCCCAACTTTCCTCAATCACAAGGTAAATGTACTTGGGCTATCTTTTTGTCGGACCACCTATTTGTGGGATTGGACCTCTCTAACAAAAAAAACTATCAATCCTTAACCGAAACCTATGATAGATAACTTACCCGACAATAACATCATCGCCTTGGACTGATTGGGTATCACACCTCAACATGTTTCAATTTTCATGGAGTACATTTTGTCATTGATTCAGCATGGTGCAGCTAAAGATCTAGAGAAAGTTTTGCTTTTGTCAGTTGCAGCCGATCTCTTCTCATCTTCATTATCATATTTCCACCATGGAAAGAAAAAACAACAATTGCTTGTATACTGAATTAACCTTGCTTCAGCCTTGTAAATGATCAATGTAGTTTTTGCTTATTGCATACTATGATAAATTCAAAGGTTTAGTTTCATTTTTTTTTAAATTTTTGGACATGTAAATTTGGGTTTATGCTTTTGGAAAAGTAAATTAATTATTAAGAAATACTATAGTATATTCCTGTGGATGACAATCTCTTTTCTGACAATAGCAGTACTTTGATCTGTACAAGTAAATAGACTTTTATTTTGAGACTAAATCTAGTAACTTATGTCCTGAATCTCTACAAATTGTTTTTTCATAGGTAATCATATCAATCCCAAACCAAGCTACACCTCAGGGGCTAGACACTTACAATCCAACTCACAAGCATTGAGACAATATCCATGTGGATCGGAGAAGCACATGAATCCCAGTGGAAATTGGCAACGTTCAGAGGTTCACACTTAGTAATCTTCTTTTCAAGAAAGAAAAGAAAAGGTGCTGGGTGATGACACTGCAAGTCCATATTCTTGTGGACACTAATGTGCTGATTTGATGATACAAGTACACATGATAACAGAATCATCTAGCTGTAAGGATTTAATTCAAGTTCTGGCTAGACTTAGTCGTGCGTTTTGACTTGTTCTTTACATGTCTGTCATTATCCCTTTTATTTAGCTATCTGTTATTTGTTTGTTTTAGAATTCAGCAAAGTGGAAGTAGTGCCCACTAAATGTTTGTGATTATGAGTCAAAGAGTCTTTTGGCAAATTTAGGAAGAAGTGGTCACCTGTGTGTACCAAGCCATATGGAAGCCGTCTATTTAAACTCTTTAGATGTCGGGTCATTGTAGATATCTGTACCAAAATTTCAATTCAAGTAAAACAACTTGTGTGTGTGTCCTTTGAGTGGGAATCCAACACTAGCATCTCCTATCTTTACCAGAAAGAATCAAGTATAAATTGTCAGATAATTTATTTAAGATACAGTTAAATTGCAGAACTATTTCTTAAAGGAAGAAAAACTACATTTACAGAAAGTGATAGTGTTGTAAACTTTAAATCTTTTGTGAAAACTATCACCCAAATGCCAAGAATAATCATGTCAAATCATCAAGAATAAATAAACAATAAACGGAAGCGTACCTGAATCCATAACGATTATGTCTCTTTACAAAAAAGTTCAATATTCTCACCCTAGTCATATCATCTTAAGATAAAAGGCATACAGAAGCCAACAGGGTATTTGGTAAGAGATCAGTTGCAAGAAAATTATAACAATTTCTTCACATGCACATAGTGATAGTTGATAGTTCAAGTGAATGGACCCAATTTTTCTGCAATCCACCCCATAGTGCAGGATATAGTCACTTTCTCATAAGACACCAGCTGTTCTGGTCCCAATATGTTGTCAAACCACTGAACACATGAAATGGGAGCTTTGTTGCACCTTAATGTCCTGATTAACACAGCATGCACCACTCAGATTGTCCTTGTCAATTCGCCACATGGGTATGCTCCCTATATAATTCCAAAGATAGATGCATTTTAAGGCAGGGTCACTGACTCCTCTTGAGTATAAATAGCCAGGCCGCCTCCCTTATTTCCTATCAAGCATAGATACAGCTTTTTCAGTCTTCAAAGTGCCAAATCTCCTTTTATCTCTTCCCAAAAAATTCCACCCTTTCCAACTTCCTAGAAATACAAGCATGATTAGTTCTAAGAAGCTCGTAAAAATGGCAAGGAAGTGGCAGAAGCTGGCTGCTATCACTCAGAAAAGAATCACTTCCCCGATAACCAAAGGAGCAGTTGCTGCAGATACTTGCAACCCATCGACAGTTGATAAGGGTCACTTTGCAGTGTACTGTGCTGATGGGAGACGCATTGTAATTCCCTTGGCTTATCTGAACAAGGAAGTAGTCAGAGAGCTCCTAAAAATGGCAGAGGAAGAGTATGGACTGCCAAGCCATGGACCTATCACATTGCCTTTCGATGCAATATTTTTTGAATACGCACTCTCTTTGATAACAAGGAATGCATCCGAGGAGCTGGAGGAGGCGCTGCTGTTGTCCATCACTAGTGGTCGATGCCTATCATTCCAAAACCACCAACAAGGCCAAAGCAATCAGCAATTAGTAGTCTGCAGTTTCTGATCTGAATTACACTCCTGTTTTGTAAACGAAACACATTGCAGTTAGATCGATATAATTAATGGAATCTCCAATTAGATTTTGCTCATGTTTGTTGTTGTTTCATCGCAAATGATACTTTAACATGAAATCAAGGTAACTAGTAGCATCTAAAAGACTAAAAGAAACGTTCTTGGTACAGAAGGTATCTGTAATTTCAGTAACTTTAGAGCCTTTCTCCGTCATTTTAGTTATTTGGGTGCAAATCCACATATAATTAGACTAAAGTTCCCATGTCAAAATAAATGAAATTAATTTCCAGAACAGGTCTATGAAAATTGATGAATTTCCAGAACAGGTCTCTGAAATTAATTTGAGTTATTTTAGTTCTTGGTACCAGAATTCTTGTTGAATCTGAAATAAGCAGCTGTCAGGGAATGTATAACACAGTTAATTGATGAATAACTTCATAAAATGCAGTTACCATCAACACAATTGATCGTTACAAAATCATTAGTGATACCAAGAAGGTGGTGAAACTAATGTTAGAAAAACCAAGTCAAAGTAAAACACAGCAGCATATAAACCAGTGCTGCTGTCAAGGAGCATTTTAAAACACAAAAACCCCCCAGAAAAGTGAAAGAAAAGAGAATAATAAGATAGAGAATTACAAAGGGAATTTTCAAATTAATCAAATAGAGTCTGTTTTTGGTCCAACACTATGAATGGGCAAACAATCTCTTCTTTGTCTCAAGAAAATGTGCCCCAAACTACTTTATAACATGCTTAAATTTGGAAAACTAAATCTGATTAATCCAAGGTGAAGGTCTTGATATCACCTCATAAGGACAGCCTTATCCACTTGGAGCCACATAGTTCTTTCTTGTCTCATGGTTTGTTCCCACATGTTAGGTTTGACGTTCTCTATTGTTCTGAAAATACTCATTGCCTAAAACATTTTAACTCTCGCTCAATGGCCAACCACAACCTATTCTTTCATTGATATGTATATTTACGGAAGTAGTTGGCCAGTTAATATGGGATAGAAATATAGCCCAGCTACTAGACCAATCGGCCCCTTTTCTTGTGGTTCTCAAGGCTTGGAATCACAAAAACCACTGGCTTTCGGCCCGGTGTGTCATCTAACCACTTCGCACACAGAAGGACCACGGTTTTTCACGTTGAGAAAGAACACAACATGGCCATTGGCCACCGCCCAGTCCTTTTCTGCATTAAATAGCACATGATCTTGTAGCCGTGGACCCCTACCCATAGAAAGCCACATGCAATGGCAGTGCCTCTGGCTATATATAGCTATCTACCTCCCTCAGATTAGCACCGCAAACCAATTCATCATTCAGAGATACCAACCTCTTCTCTTCTCCTCCTCGATCATAGCATAACAAACCAAGACAATATGATCAGCACCAAGAAACTCATCAAGATGGCAAGGAAATGGCAGCGGGTGGCCGCCATCAGAAGGAGAAGGATTTCAATACCAAGAGCCGAAGGAGATGTCAGTAGTGGTTGCAGCTCATCATCAGTGGCCGATAGGGGTCATTTTGTTGTCTACACGGCCGATCAAACACGCTTCGCTTTTCCAATTGCGTATCTTAACCATGAGATCATCAGAGGGCTCCTGGAGTTGTCCGAGGAAGAGTTCAGACTGCCAAGAGATGGACCCATTACGCTGCCGTGTGATGCGGCATTCATGGAGTATGTGGTGTCTTTAATCCCACGCCGAACATCCAAAGAAATGCAGGAAGCTCTGCTGGTGTCCATTGCAAATAATGGAAGATGCTCAATGTCTCACTCTCTTCTTCATCATCAACAAAAACCCTCCCAGCAGTCACTACTCTGCAGCTTCTAGGCAGAAGAAGATCCATACCCCATCTCTCAAATTTTCTAGATATTCCCATCCGAAGCATTGTTTCCCAATATATTAGTACTTGGGCCATAGATCCAATTATAGGACGCCTCTAAGAGGCTGCTACCAACATACTCTTATCAATTTAGTGAAGGACCGATTACGAGGAACAAAGCATGCAACGGAAGCGATTTAACCATTAAATCTATCCTCGTATTGATTTGAGTCTAGGAGACTTACTTTTTCTTCGGATTACCGGTCGGAATGGAGCGATCGAAGGAGGAGGGGCGACAGCTTCTTCACGTTGTGGAGATGATGGCTGTCCTGCGATCCTTCGGCTCCTACGCATCAGATCTTTCGATCTTCCAAGATATGGCTCGAACTCGTGGCCTCTCTTTGGTGAACAAGAGAAAATCGAAAATCAGAGATTAGGGTTAATAACAACTAGAGAGAGAATATATATAGGGAGCATCCTAGGGTTAAAAACCCTAGTGGGCCAAGTCCATTTTTAATTAATTCTCTAATTGGGTTAGCCCAATTAATTAATTAAATCCCAATGAACTATTAAATAATTCTCTCTCAATGTAATTTACCCAACAAGCCAAAATGTATTTAAAAAATACATGAGTTACATCGAGCTACCCTGGGGACCAAAAGACAAATTATTCATGGCTGCTAAAATGACCAAAATATCCCTGCTACCCAGTAGCTATATTTTGTCATTCTAAGTGTTCCAACTATCACCATATGACAACACTGACCCCACGAATAATTTTGCATGTGCGATGTCTTTGACCTACTAGTGTAATGACGAAAATACCCCTCTGTGTAACACCCATCATTTAGAAAGGAATAATGTACTAACACCTCTCTAAATGACTTCTACCATCCTTAGATCACTAGTCCAATAATCCGTGACTACTCGAGTGTACTTGCTTATCACTGGGAGCTACCCAGAAGCACACACTCTTAAGTCACGTTGCCAGGGCCCTGGATTATTAGATTATTCTTGGACAATCACAAGGGGGTGAATCACAGAAACTATCTTGTATTAGTCTGTCTTAGCTAATTAGAAACCACACTCCCAACTCACAAGGTTGCTGATCTTTGATAGACCTTACCTATAGTGAATCTAAGAATATAGCTCTAGGTTCACTAGACCACCAACTAATATTCAAGTATTAGAGTACTCGTCCACGTAGTAGCAGTGATAGACTAGCTCCATGATAATCAGTACTTTGTCATTAGCTTCTATCACAGGTCCACTCTACGCATTCCAAATGCGCTTGTACAATTAGAGTAAACGGACTGTTTACTGGCTAAGGCAAGCCATCCTCCATTAGGATCTATTGCACAATGATCTTATCATGATAGAATGCCCAGTTCTATCAAAAGATCAAGAGTAATATTTTTCTTGCATATTAAGTACCCATGATTCATGCCTAACTGTGAAGAACGACCCATCACATGAATCACTTACTTAATAGCATGGACACTTTTCCAACAGTTAAATGCAAATGATATATGTGCCATAAACAGACTAAAATAAAACATCATTACCATAAATTAAATAAAACGTGTCTTTAGGGCATACATTTCCAACATTTAGATGGAGTATAATTTGCCAGATCCCAAGGGGAACCATGGGTGATGACCAAGATTGTGTAGCTAGAATGCAAAAAGCTTTATTTCATGTATCTTAGTTTGTATGGAGTATAGTTAGCCACCCTATTAAATAAACTGATTTTTTGAAAATGTTAAAAAAATGTTTCACACAAAATATCATACTAATAGTAAAAATAAGGATAAATTTCACCAATTCCTTTTAAGTTTTACTTAAATTGCATTGATTATTTGTATTTCTAAAAATATTGTTGATCTCCCTCGAAGTTAATTTCTGTGCAACACATAATCTCTTGCCACAAAGAAATTAAACCCAAATCAATATGGGTTCAAAGATCTCAAACATATGTCGATTTAGATTTGGTTTGAAGATCTTCAAACTCAGATCAATTAGGGTTGAAATCTAGATCTAATTTGAGCTAGTGGCTAAAACCTATCACAATTTCTTGATAGGTTTCATTGAAACCCCATTTTGAAATCATGATGAGGTTTCTAGCAATTGGTTCAGTGATGATCGAAGTTGGTGAACCTTAGTCACTTTTGAACCAACAAGAAAGAGTCAATTCATCGTTTAGATTTGGAACAATCTAGATAATTGCAATTATGGACTAGTTCCAAACCATTTTAGATTTAGAACTATCTGGAAGTATCGTATTATTTTAGTTATAGATCTGGAACAATAAATATTCTTCCAAATCTAGAATAACAATAATGAAGCCTTAAAGAAAGAGAAATGCAAAGAGACAAGAGGAGAAAGGTATCATCTCTAAATATTTACTAGAAAACTCATAAAATCAACATGGTTGCCCGGATGGTCACTAAAAAACTTGCCCAATCAATGTGATTACCTCAAATGAGTTTTAGAAGTAAGAAATAAAAAGATGAGAGAGGTGGAGAAAAAGGGAGAATAAAGGGAAATTTTCAAAACTAGGACCCCCGGTACTAAAATTTGCAAAAATAGGACACGTTGAAAATCTTTGCAAAACTAGGACTTTTGAGAGTTGAATTGACATAAATGCCCCCGCTTTTAATAATCCCACTATAGGAACCCTGTCTTATGGTCTTGTATTTTGTCACTCACATTCTGACTCGGCCGCCGTCAATCTCTCACGCTCGTCTTTCTCAAAGCCATTGTTGCTGCTTTTATTCACTTGCCAAAGTGTTGCTGCTTCTTCATCAAGCATCTTATTCGCGCCCATTGTTGTTATTCTTTAAGCGTTGTTGCGTTCGCACATCAATCGGCTTCTCTCGATCTAGGTATTTAGTTAATTCCCAATCTTCGACAAGATAATTTATCCTCTTTTCCAAAGTTATGAGTGAAAAATTATGCATTTCGCTAGTTTTGACATATATCGGTTGATATATCGGCAATTTACGTCATGATATATTTCAACCAATATAGGTTTAAACACAGAAGTATCATGAAAATGATATATCGGTTTCATTATCGGTTGAGGTCTTATGTTAACTGATATATAGTAACCGATATGACCTCTTACAATCGACATTTAGAAACTGATATACGTTAGGAAAATCGATATGTTTTAAATTTATTTTAATTTAGAAATCGTTTCAATGTTAGGAATGGAAGCTCGAAGACCTGTCTTTGTTGTTGTGATGTATGGAGGTCAGTGGCAATATGATGTTGATGCGAAAGAATATAAGTACATGACCGAAGAATGTGGGACGGTACTACGTGTGGAACCAGATTGCACATTCGACCAACTCGTAAGTTCCCTATACAGCAAATTCAATGTTAGTACGGTGGAGAAGTCAGTTGTGCTGAAGTACAAGTATAAGCACTCGGTTCTATTCGCACGTCCATTGGAGATACGTAATGATACAGATGTTGAGTGCTTTCTATTGGAATGCTCTCGGATAGAGTCCAAAAGCCCATTATGTGTTGATTTTGTGGACAGATTACTACCGCAGACACTACCTAAGGAAGTGGTTGCAGAGAATTATCCCCTGACACGCTTGGGCAGCGATAGTCCAACATCGTTGAAAGACGAGGTTAATCGCGATGATGCTTTGGATGGAAATGGTTATGAAGATGTTAAACGGGATGATGCTGAAGATGTTAATCGAGATGGTGCTGGACATGGGGTTGAAGATGTATTGAATGCTGATGATGCTGAAAATTTGTACATTATCAATATCCACTCACGGGATTGTGCTGAGCAGCCTACTTTTCTCCCATCTTCGAGATTATCAAGGGTTAGTGCGGGAACATCGTCAGCTGTGGAAAATGTTGACATGAACGAAATGTTTCCTTCAAAATCAGAATTGCATCAACGGATGAGTTTGTTGGCTTTGAAGAATAATTACGAATACAAAGTGGTCAAGTCAACTAAGAATGTAGTTTACATGAAATGTAAGCACGGTGATTGTAAATGGCGGTTTAGGGCAGCCACACTTGGCACTTCTTTTGGTTGGACAGTCAGGAAATATATAAATACTCATTCATGTTCATCTTCAATAATGCGCCGCGATCATTGTCAGGTAAAGAGCAGAATAATTGGTTCTTATATAAAAAGCAGTTTCGAGGATGTTAAGCGTATTTATAAGCCTAAGAACATTGTCCACGATATTCGCAAGGACTTTGGGGTCAACATAAGTTATGAAAAGGCATGGAGATCGCGGGAAAAGGCTTTGGACATGATCAGGGGGGGTGCGGAGGAATCATTCCAGTTGCTTCCATCTTATCTGTACATGTTGAAGTTGAATAACCCCGGGACTATTGCAGAATTCGAGAGTGACAGTGGAAACAGATTCAAGTACCTTTTTATGGCCATTGGTGCATGCCTTGCCGGATTTCGTAGCAAGATGCGGCCTGTCATTGCAGTGGACGCTTGGTTCCTTAAGGGCAAGTATCTTGGTAGTTTGTTTGTTGCCACGTGCAAAGACGGTAACAATCATGTTTATCCTATAGCGTGGGGAGTGGGAGATTTTGAGAATGATGCCTCATGGGAATGGTTCTTCAATAAATTGCGCTCTACCCTTGGTGATGATATACCTGATTTGGTATTTGTGTCTGACCGGCACAAGAGCATCCATAAGGCGGTCACGACTGTGTTCCCTAACTCATTGCACGTTTCATGTATATATCATATTGGCCAAAACGTAAAGGCTAAATTCAAAAGGGAAAATGTGAATACTCTTTTCTACAAGGCTGCGAAGGCATATCGACAATCCAAATTTAATGAATACTTTATTGAGCTCGAGCGATATGCTCCAGCCATCAGTGCCTATCTTAGAGAGGCTAGTTTCAATCGTTGGGCACGTGCATATTCGGATGGCAAGAGGTTTGATATAATGACCACAAACATTGCAGAATGCCTCAATGCAGCTCTGGCGGATGCGTGTAAATTGCCGATTCAATGTTTGATGGAGTATATCAGGAATATGCTGCAACAATGGTTTTATGAGAGACGGGGTGATGCTAGTAAAATGGGTGGATATATAACAGCTTGGGCTGAGGGAGAAATAGGCAAAAGATTGGCATTATCCCAGTATTGGCGTCCAGAACCGATTGATATGTATAGATTCAATGTTCATGATGGTCACTTTGGGGGTATTGTCGACTTGAAGGCGAAAACTTGCACTTGTAGAGTGTTTGATTTCGACAAATTGCCATGTGGTCATGCCCTGGCTGCTGCACGTTCACGCAATATTGACCCATATAGTTTGTGCTCCTCATACTACCAAACAGAAGCTCTGTTGTGTGCCTATGCCGATCCGATAATGCCTGTAGGCAGCCAAGGCGATTGGACCGTGCCGGCGGGAATTGCGTCTATTAAATTCCTACCGCCAGCAAGTAGACGCAAACGTGGAAGATGTCAGATTTGTCGAATTCCTTCAGCCGGTGAAGAGAAGAGGAGGGTAAAATGCAGTCGTTGTGGTCTAATTGGTCACAATCGACAAACTTGCTCTAATCCAATATCTTTGCTGTCATAAACATTTAACACACATTCACTAATTAAACATTTAAAAGGCCAATCTTTTAATAAGAAGTAGTATTTGTTGAATTCCGTCTTATGGAATCGATATCGGTTAATATATCGGTTACTTAACCGATGTGTGTTAGCCGATGAAAAATCAGTAAGAGGATATCGGAAAAAGAGCATCGATTTTAAACCGATGAAATATAACCGATGTATTTGTGGAAATATATGTCTTACAAAGTAGATGCAAATGTGGAAGACGTCAGATATGTCGAATTCCTTCAGCCGGTGAAGAGAAGAGGAGGGTGAAATGCAGTCGTTGTTGTCTAATTGGTCACAATCGCCAAACTTGCTCTAATCCAATAACTTTGCTGTCATAAACGTTTAGCATACATTCACTAATTAAACATTTAAAAGGCCAATCTTTTAATAAGAACAACAATTAACAGGTACAATTGTAGTATTTGTTGAATTCCGTCTTATGGAATCGATATCGGTTAATACATATCGGTTTCTTAACCAATGTGTGTTAGTCGATGAAAAATCAGTAAGAGGATATCGAAAAAAGAGCATCGGTTTCAAACCGATGAAACATAACCGATGTATCTGTGGAAATAGATGTCTTACAGGTCGCCAAACTTGGTGTAATCCAATAATTTTGAATGTTAAGAAATTAGTTATGGGAAAACAATATCGGTGTATTCATATCGGTTAAATAACCGATGTGTGTTAACCGATTAAGGAAGTCGACATCTCGGTCAAATGGTATCTGTTTATATCCGATGAATCAGACCGATATAATTATAAAGGACACCCATTTCCTCTAAACTTATATATTGGTGCGATTTATATATACATTACAATATTACTAAGATTATGTATACATTACAATAGTTTAGTTTTCCTTTCTCTTCTTGGGATCTTTGTGAGCTTCTTCATTTTCTTTATCAAGCTCGGCTGCAAATTCCAGTGCATCCGATACTGCAAAAGCATAAAGATCCACAGCCATATGATATCTGTAAAGTTTAGCATGCCCTTGGGTCATCTCTTTTATTGAGACATTGTGGGCCATGAATTCCATCCATTTGAGAACAAATATCCCACAATCACCACCCCTGCCAATTGTAAGCAAATAACATTTTTAGCCATCATAATCCAAAAACTCCAAATAAACAATCTTTTAGAAGCTTACCCAATTTGCTGAGGACCTTTTTGAACCTCGAAGTCCCATATAGGCTTCAACTTAAATCCAGGTGTTAAGACGTCGTACTTATAATCTTTTAGAAGCTTTGGAACCATATGTACAAGATACTGGAACTTAGTTTTGTAGTTGTTTGGTGTGGTCGAGGTATACACATGAACACATTGATGCGCGAAATCAAGCGCTACCAAAACCCAATGTTTATCATCTACATTTGCAGGGCATAGCACGACCTCAACATTTAAGAAGTCGTTGGTATCTATTGTCTCTCCCCAAAAATATTGGCAAGGAATATCATGCTCCGTGAAGTTTTCCCACTTTCCTGCCTTCAATTAATCCCACACACTCTTCAATAATTGCTGTGTGCGGTCAAAATCACAAATGCTTAGTTATTTTGAGAAGTAAATTCCAGTCTAGATAATATATATTGTTACGACACTTACACTAAATGTGCTTGGAACCAATGCTAATTTTGTATTGGTTGTCTTTGATTGTTTCATTCTTTTATTCAACATGTACACATAGCTATCCATGTGCTGCAAAGATTTTAAAAATAAATACCATAAGCAAGCAAGGTTATAAATATCGGTTCGTAACTTACATGCGAAACTGATACATGACAATGTATATATATTGGCTATATATATCGGTTCAAGATCGATATAGGAAACCGACATTATAACGTATAACCGATAAAGTGTAACCGACGTATCTATACAGCAAATGATATATGTAGGTAAGTCTCGGCTCTTAACAGATAATTATAACCCGATGTCATACACAACAGAACATATATAGTTAGATAATGACTTACATCAGATCGAAGCCATTGGTCTTTATTTGATAGGATCTGAAAAAATTCCTTATCCATATAATAGCAGGAAGCTTTGATAATTGTTGTTGTATTTGGATCGTTGAGAAATTTATGTAAGTCCTCCACCCAAACACCGCTTGGAGCACTTGTTGGTTTGGGATTCAGCTTTGGGAGTTTGGAGGTGAATGATGTTACTCCCAAGTTGTAATACCCAAGAAATTCTAAAGGACTCAAGGGTAATTTATCTTGGGGAAAAAATGGAATTTAAGGATAATTGAGGGTATAACGGTAATTATTACCGTATGGATTACTGAATCGATTGCCGGGAGTACCCTGGAGCCGAGATGCCAAAGGAAATTGATGTGGCATTAATGAGCACCCCGAGATAAGATTTATGGTGCAGAAAGAAATGAGATTGAGAACAATTTTCGATACAGCTAAAAAGGCAGCTGCCAATTAGGCTATAATACTGAATTGTTATAGACGACTTTTTGGAAGTCAACGGAAGCTTGAGGGGGCTTCAATTTTTCATGAGGAACAACCCTTCAAAGGTTTCAGGAAGAAACGAATGGGTTTAGGGCTAAAATGAAGATTCGAGCCTAAGTGCAGTTTTTAAAAATTGCTAGAGGGAGGCCGAAACAAGGTTGTTTCGAAATCTTAAGAGGTAAAAATGATGTTTTAGGACTTTTGGGGCCTAAATGCAATTAAGGAAAGTTGAGGGGTTAAGTGAAAAGGGCCCAAATGAGATAGCCCAAACCTTGAGGGGCCAAAGTGTAATTTCTGCAAAGTTTGGCCAAAGGCAAATCCGACCAAGGCACGAGCTAGTCGCCGACTGAAGAATTGGGGGCTGGGCTAGCTCAAGGGTGGTCGGGGGAACAATGTTTGTGAAGGAAGAGTCGACAAAGGCCACTGGGATGGCTAGAAATCGGTGAAAAACCGACCAGAATGTTGGTCGCGATGAAGCCGCATGCAACTTGGCTTTTTTGGTCGCTTGGGGTCGATTGAAGGGCGATCTGAGGAAGGTTTATGCTCTAAGGCTCGTGGGCTATCCGATTTGAGGCATTTGAGGCGTCGAGGATGCCTATAAATAGGAGTTCACTGATAGCCGAAACTTAGGGTTTTTGAGCTTCAAATTGCTCGTGAAATTGAACGAATTGGCCATCCATTTTAAGGGGCTTTTGAAGCCTATGAAGTGTAGAGCATTTCTGGAAACTTTGGTGCATTTTGGTGAAGGGTAGAAGGTAATTCGAAGCTCGTCGGAAAAGGAGGTAGACGGCCAAGCCGAGGCTTTGGCCGCCCGGTTGAGGGTGCTCCGGTGTTCCTTTGGGCTTGAAAGCCATGCCATCTTGATCGACTAAGAGAAGAGAAGAGGATGGCGGAGAAAACCATAAACGCCGGCGACCGAAGTGCCGGAGAAGACGACCGGCGCGTGCCGGTCACGCGCTGGTCCTTCACGCGCGCCACTCGCCCTAGGCGCGTGCTGGGGTGTGAGGACGCGTGGGCCATGGGAAAATTCTGGAAAAATGCCTGAAAAATCCAGAAAAATATTTTATGGAGATTTGTGCAAAAAGATTGGGATTTAGGATTCCCGATGTCTCGATTTTTGCACCAAAGAGCCTCATTTTGCATGAAAACGCAATTTCCGGGTAAGTTCAGTATTTTTCCTTTGATGTTCATAGCATGTAATGAAGATAGATTTGAGGAAATAGTCTTGATATAATTATTGGGATTTTTAGAAGGAAAAATGATGGAAAAGGAAAGGAAATAGGAAATAAATGGAATATTGAGGATATTTAGTGATTAAATATTATTTTATGATTGAGAAGATCGAGATGATGATAAATAGGAAATAAATATTATTTTATGAAAATGAGAGTTGACACGAGAATCAAGGTGGGGCACGCATATCGAGGTGATGCACACTTTTCAAGGTGTCTTGATCTTTGGGCAAAGGTGAGTGGTATTCTCACAAGAACTTATATTTATGATATGTTTGTTATATATGCATGTTATTTATGAATTGCAATATTCATTTGTCATATTGCATTGAAAGTCGTGATATTGCATTACACGATATTATTGTCATATTGATATTTGTGCATGGGGATGGGATGTCGCCTCCAGAGTGTAGCCGTAATTCCCCAAGGGCGTTGAGGGAATAACGTTAGGCTTATCCTGCAGAGGTTCGGGATTTGCCTAGGATTCCTAGCCGGGCTTGCGAGCCAGGGAAGTTACACTAAGGGCAAATATTGTTCATGTCATTTCTTCATGCATCATATATATGTTTTTGGACCCTCACTAGAAGTTTCATCTTCTAATGGGTTATGCCCCTGGAACATTTAACGTTCCAGTTGAGATTGGCAGTTAGGGCAAGGAGCAGGTTGAGATATGACGGCACGTGATGGCGTGGCCGATGGATTCAGCAAGAGATTCCAGTATTTTAATTTGTTGAGAAATTGCTTATGTATGTTGAGGTACATATGATTGCACCTACGGTGTTAGATGTTATCTCGGGAGACGTGTATCCATGTATTTATGTATTGAGGATATGATGTAATATATGGTACAAATTCTTTATGATATAATATAAGATGAATTCAGGTATGTACTATATCAAGTTTCGATTAACGCTTCTGTATTTTTAATGATTTGCTAGGGGGTTTCCCTTTGACATACGACATTTGATGTATAAGGAAAGGGATTATGTATGTATACGATGGACCCTAGCGTAGTGGCACGCCCTTCGATGGGACGGGGTGTTACACGAGTCCTCCTCCTTATTTCCCTCGTGGGGATTCATAATTGATTCAATGGCTTTTCTTTTGTGCCCCATCTACACACCCATCCTTTGGAATGTCTCATTGATAGGAGTATCTGCTTTTATTTCATCTAATGAGGGGTTTATTGACTCTGTTTGTGTCTCCTCTATCAATTTCTCAACCACAGCCACAGCCTCAGCAACATCGCCTTCCGTCGTCTCCTCCTCACCTTCAACATCTTTCCTCTCGTCCTCCCCCTCAATTACTGGTGGCTTGATTGACAATCGTTGGCAGATAAAAGTAAACATACTCTTCATGTTGGTGCTCTCTTCCTTATCTCGGTTCAACATGTGCCTTACTTCACCGATCTCGTTTTTCACTTCCCTTAGTTTGTTTCTCACTTCACCGAGCTCGTTTTTCACTTCCCTTATCTCGTTTTTGACTTCACCGAGCTCGTTTTTAACTTCCCTTAGCTCGTTTCTAACTTCACCGAGCTTGTTGCTCACTTCCTTCCTTTCCTCCCGAATTTCCTTCATTAAATCATCTAAATAGTTCTTTATATATATATATATATTTTTCTTGAGTTCAACACTCCTTCCTCCCTGGTGTATTGAGTCAACCTCTATTATATTTGCACTCCCTCCGACTCCACCTTTGTTTGCTTCTTCTTCTTCTTCTAATACACCACGTGCCTTAATAAAATAATCTTCCCCCCTCTCCTGTTCTGTTGGCACAATGGGGATAACTTCCCCATCATCAAATAAATGCCCCTACAAAATTTGTTCTTGGTTGATTTTTGTAGGTAGAAGTATCCATTTCTTCATCCTTGGAGCTTGAGGGCCTGATTCAATTCTTTTAACAATTTTGAGCTCAATCAAACGTGGCATGACCTCAAATAAAAAAATCTGCATATGATAAAAAATTAAGAAAACAAGTATTAGAGAATGTGTCTTATACTACTTTATAATACAAAAATTAGAATAAGACATACGGTTACATATATCGGTTCTAATAAGATATGTCGGTTAATATAATCGGTCAGATACCGATATGGTATAATCGATTCGATGATCAACCGATATCGATCAAGTAATGTATAACGGATATCATATTCGCATCGGTTTATCCATATCGATGATCCACCGATATATACCTATAAGGTAATTGGGAAACCTCCAATGTCGTATGTCTTCATATCCTTATTCTGTCTAAACCCATTCAAGATGCCTCGTCTGGCACTATCTATTGTAGAGATGAAGGAGTCGTTTGCCCAGGGGAACCTGTTAACCTCTGGCCAATCAGAGGCCAGGTGAAAATATCTGATATCCAACTTCGTGCCATGGGACTTGGAATTGATTTCATTTATAATCATCAGATATGACATAGATAGACGATCTTCATCCGAACACTGCTCTTTACCACTATCAATATCCCGCATATAAATCTTTCTTAACTTGGTCCCTGAAACCCTTTTCTTTATGTTACAGTCAGGGAAGAATTTGGAAAATAGTGCAGGAGTCCCCTCCACATTGATTTTCCTCTTTGATGCTTCGATGTTTCCAAACTTCAACCTCGTAATCAGAGCAAACTCCTCCCTTCCAAATTTTACGTCATTCCCACATATTCTGAAGCACAAGGAGCCTTCCTCGTCCTTGTCTGCTATCTTCAGTAGCCTTAACAGTAGACTGTGGACTAACTAAATGCTCCATGTTAGTCCCTCTACTCCATATACGAGCTGTCCAAAACAAGATGCCTTAAACTGTTCCTCAAGGTCAGGCTTATGCCTCAGTGTCGCCCTAATGCCTTCAACAGTCTCCTTAAAATGATCAAGTTTAGTAATCCTCGCGTGGAAAAACTCCTTGATTTACAAGTTATCATCTAACCTCTGTACAAAAAATAAAAAAACAAAAAACCAATATTAAGTTAACAAACAATACAATCTTTATCAGTAACAAGTAACCGGTCAAGTGTATAAGCGATATATTGGTGACCCCATATCCATACGAAGTAAACGCTAAACCCTAACCATCAGTTACCCCATATTGGTGGTGTATATATATGCCACCGATGTATGTTAACCTATCAGCCTGTATTATGTTAACATATCTTCGCCGAACATGATGCCCATAAACCGTTACCCCTTCTTCATCTAGCCACATATAAATGCTAACACATCTGCTAATATTATAAATACGTTGGTTTATAACAAATATTTTCTGGGTGGTACGTATTCATATCAAATTATTCGCTGCCAATATCGTCAAAACATCATCAGACAAAGGAAATAGTCCAAAATCAAACCTGATGAACCATCTTCTTCCGGCTCTTCTTATTGGCCAGCTTCGACTGCTTCTCGATTGAGCTAGCCATCCTATCAGTAATATGGAGGAATAAGAACGCGAACCAAATTGGGAATAACGATCTATAGAGGAAAAGGCGTTCAGACAACGCAATTATAATAAATACAGAAAGTGAAGGGAAGATATGCAAATGAAACGGTACAACTGTTCATGTATCGAGCGGGAATGGCCTTTTTTTTCCAAAAAACAACTCGTTAGTCCAATCGGTACCCGTTACGTTATTATAACCGATATCACTTTATGTATGTTTTGGATGAGATTTTTATCCTATCGGACTTTATCTTGGTATTGACCGATTCCATTAATTAAACAATTTCGAATCAGACTTCATTTTTTGATTAAGTGATATAGGATTATTCAGACTTCATGAAAATCATTTCAGGAATATCCGATCGGACTTGATTCCCCGATAAAATCCGATTGAATACCTAATACCACGATATAGCCCGAACGGACCACATCAGGCCCAAAGGATTACAAATAATATTTGTATTTTTTATATTTTTTTTTTGGCCAATTAGCACCAAATAACCAAACGTTTTCTGGCTTTTCCAGTTATATCCAATCGTTTCAATTTTGGCAAAAATTACCCATTTTATGATATTAGTTGCAATTTTGGCCAGCTCTCTAAAACGAATCCTCGGGTGTGTGCCTTTGAATAGGTGGCATGCTAGGTGGCCTATTTAAATGGGACCCATATTTACTGTGCAAGGAAAAAGAAAAAAACAAAACAGAAATTAAAACCACGTTGGCCATAGACATTCAAGCCCTATCCTAAACCCTACCATGGAAATAGCATGAAGAAGAACCAGAGGTGAGTGATTTAAATAGGCGAAGAAGACAACCACAAGGTCCGCGGTGATTGATTCAAATTATGTCATTTGGGTTGTGTAATTTGAGACGGTTGTGTAATGATGTCATTTGGGTTGTGTAATTGGGAAGAATTTAAATTTGGAGGATTTATGTAAATTTGAGACAGTTTATTAAAATGGGAACAGTATATTGTTAGCCCGATCGGACTATTCGTTATTTATGTATTCAGACAGCATTGTGTTTGTCAATTAATTCAAACGGGAACAGTACCCGATTGATTCCATCTTAATGCGTCTGATCGGACTATTCACCGACCGTGTTAGTGTGAAGTGTGAATTGTCCGATCAGGATACTTGACATGAAGAGTCCGATCGGACTATTCTTATGTGTAGAGCCCGATCGGACTATTGTTGTCGGACTCCTGCTGTTCATTTCGGATCCATAGTATGAGTTTCGGCCACTTTAACAACAACAATACAAGAGTTTAGAAGAGAATCAAATTCATTAAAAAAAATACTAAAAAACTTATCAGCCTCATCGGACTATTTTCAATGGATTAATAATTTCTATCGGGACTGTCCATCAGCTTGATCGGACCTATCGGTACTTTGGTCTCGGATTTAAATACAGACTCTAGTAAAATGGAGGACACTTATGCATATAGCAGCTTAAATTTGTTTAGTTTAAGAAATTGTTATGCATTTAGCTTCATTTATGTTTTGATAGTTGATAGTCTTTAAGTTATAATGGTTTTCGTTGTCAATGCATTATTTGAAACACAAAATAGTTGCAGTAGTGGCATTCCAAAATGTCCCGGTGGACTTCATCCTTGATGGCAATTATGAAGTCCGCATAAGGGAGCATCCGGGCGAACTTCATCCTTGATGGCAATTATGAAGTCCGCAAAAATAGAGCGTTCGGGCAGACTTCATCCTTGATGGCAATTATGAAGTCCGCATAAGGGACCGTCCTGGCGAACTTCATCGTTGATGGGTCCGCCCGAACGCTACGTTGGACTCGGATAGCGATTGGCGAACTTAAACAAATATGAAGTCCGATCGGATAGCATTAGGCGAACTTAAACCAATATGAAGTCTGCCAGGTGGATTAAACCAAGATGAAGTCTGTTTTCGGACTTCAACATTCTGTTTCTACGAACAATTAAATCGGTAACAATATTGGATTTTTTACTGGTTCATTTTAAATACCTATAATTTAAATACCTATAAATTAAAACAGTGAAAATTACAACCGCTAACTATAAAAAACAATGAAAATTACAAGAAATCACCAATGATATGTCTGCTAACCAATTATTTCAAGTAACCAATATAAATGTTGTGGTAATCAATAAAGATGATGCATTGGATTTTAACCGTCTTTATATACAATGGAAAACCTTTTCACATTCAGAGAAAAGTATATTTATTGTTTTCAATAAATTTTCCCCACCTCTTAGTTGACTACGATCCCCCCTCCCGAAAACTAAAACAAACCCAAATTCAACGAATACGTGATAATTAGTCTTTATTGCATACTGTTACCTATACCCTGCGAGTTCCATTTTACTCCTGAAATTTAAAACACCCGTACTAATTAAACCCGACTTGCCTTTCACTCACCCGATCGCTATCTCTTCCTAGACCCCACATCCGCCCCAGAACAAGCGAGCAGCCGCCGTATTAGTGTTTAACATCACCGTCGAACCCTAACCGCCCACAGTGAAAAGGTAAGTCTTGTTCTTCTTTTCTATTATTTTTGTCTGACGCTATGGACTTAAACGCAATCCGTATCATAGCTGGGATATGTTTATCGATGAGGGACGAAATGCAGGCCGACTTTCTTGCCGACATCGCTTCATCTTCTTGAAGCCCCGTTGGCGATGATGACCGTATGGATTTGTGGCCGGTTGGCCTCCTTGTAGCCCGATGAAGCTCGGCAGCCTGCGAATGTGGGTCCCGGGCTTAATATATAATTTCAGGCCAACCGGGCGTCATCGTGTGATTGACGCCGTGCTTCCTCGCCACTCCGGACAAAACCTATACCGTCCTTCATTTACGGGCTTAACATGTAATATCAGCTCGTTTGAGGGCTTAAATATAACTTTAGGCCCGGTAAATAGAAATGTTCATGTACCCCATTATTTAAAAAGATATCGCGTTCTTGTTATTTCATAATGGTTTTCCCTTTTATTTATTTTTGTCGATCCCTGTCAGATGGACGTCAACCAGATGTTGAAATTTACGTACGTTCACGCTAATCGAGTAATACCCCCGACTACGCGGTTCACAACTCATTGTGGCCTGCAGCAGCTTACAGTTGTTCGTGAGGCATTAGGCCGTTATCGCCTCTTGGAAACATTCACCGATGGGCCGCTGGGACATTTTATTCAAATCCCTCTACACGATTAGTATTCTGCCCCACAATTGGTTGGAGAAGTCCTGGTTAGGGAGGTCACCTTTCCCGGAGCCCGGGAGGATGAGATGTGGTTGGAGCTTGGGGGCGTGCCATATAGGTACGGGAAGCAAGAATTCATTCTAATTAGTGGACTCCGATTTGGCTTAATTGATAAAGAACAATGTGAAATGAGGCCGATGCAGGCGAAAAGTTTACGCGCGCGGCTTTTCCCACATCAACGGGAGGTGTATTGGCGCGACATCAAAGTAGTTCTTGATTCCAAACATGACCTCCCTACAGATGATGTCCTCAAGCTAAGTTATATTGTTGTTGTGACAATTTTGTTGCTTGGCCACGATGAACGCGCACCGGTGGAGGACTTTTTGTGGACTATGGTCGATGACTTGCATGCATTTCAGTTGTTCCCTTGGGGTACGTACATCTACAGTAAGAGCTTGCATTACCTCCGACTGGCAAGTGCAGATGGCAAGCTGAGTGGGGAGATTGGCAAGAAAGTCAATATTTATGGTTTTGTTTGAGCGTTTCAGGTACTAAATTCAGTATAGTGACATCGGTCTATCGACAATGAACATTACATTATTTGTGTAATATTTGTCGATACCAACTACACTTTTTGTTTGACTTGAATTGTTTTATCGGCTTATTATTGAAATTATTTGATTTATACAATGGTGGCTGATCGAAACATTCCCATGGGTGGAGAATAAGTAGGCCATTAGACTATCCGTTCTGGTCTCCATTCCCAGATGTCGGAAGTGGTGCTCTAAAAGAAGGCCACATAAAATCAACTACGTAGAAGGCCTTAGGAATGTATGTTCGAAACCTCAAATTAAATTGAGTAACTTTTTGAATATTTTTAGTCAACTGAATAAATGATAAAATCATGTCGTAAGTTCGGGGTACGAGTGCGACGCTTGAGCCAATCGAAGTAGAGCGGGACACTAACTTCTGGAGGTCCTTAACCCTCTGTACTGGGTTGGTGTTGATGTATACAAATTAGGCAGCGGAGGGATTGACCATAATCTGGAGGAAGCGTTTCGGTCTGACCAGGTGGGAGAGGAGGAGGAGGCGGATGCGGCTGATGGTGCTTCTTGTACAGATACGATTTCAATGTGTAGGGCGGAGACAGGACTCCCTTCTACTACGCACCGCGGACAGCACGAAGAAGATGTATGATATTGCTAATAAAATTGTTCATGTGATGTAAATTTGATATATGATAAATTGTTCATATCGTATATGTACACATCTAATAGTTGGCATTGTCTTTTGCAGATCACCGATAAGCTGAATATGACGCTGGAGCTGTTGCGGTCCATGAATGGTGAACTCAACCAGATGAGCACACGTTTGGATCAGGAAATCGATCTAATGAGCTCACGCATGACGCTCACTGAGATGAGGTTGGGCCATGTGGAGTGGAGGTTGAGGCAAGTGGAAATGGGGCAAGCATCACTACTTACCCATCTACGCGTCCCACCTGTTGTGCATTCCCCAACTGACGTGGACGGTGGTTATGATGAGGAACCAGATGGTCAACATACACCTCCAGTTTGCGATGAAGTGGATTACCAGACATCACCAGGCAGAGTATGCCCGAACTTCAATTTGAATACGTATTACATTTCAGTCTGTACCACCTTATTGTAAGGGATAGTGATTATACAGTTGCAATCGCAGTGTCGTCGGCCACAATACACCGACCCCACCCGAATTAAGCGGTTAAGGGATGTTGTTGCGGTGGACAGGACCGTCAATGCAATTGATGCAGATACAGTGCCGCAGTCCAAATCTGGTGGGACAATGGAGGATGTTCCTGTTCCTCAGCCGGACAGAGGGGCAGTCAGTGTGATGGATAATACGGCTCATGTTGCGGACCACCACCTGGAGCTAGAGGGGACAGGTGATGAAGTCCCTCAGAACCTATCACCCACTGATGCTGCCGAGGTTGTCATGCAGATAACAGCTGAAGTATCGCATCGCCACCTGGACCCAGATGATGAGGATAATCCTAACCCCCCTGTGGGCTACGGTGATTACATACGGTCGGATAATCCTAACCCCCCTGTCGACAGTTATATGTGTTGCCTCCGACGAATAATGAAGACGTAGTGTAGTGGTGTGTATGACACCAATTACGCATTGATGTCGTCATCACTATTTGTGAGTGCTATACAGAAATCTTATATTACTTCTTTGTTGGATATATATTTTGTCCATGATCATATATTCCATCTAGGTACTTATGGTATTGCACTGGAACAATACATATACCGGGAAGCGGTTCGTGGCTGGTAAGGCAATTATCCCAGACAATTAGCTGAATTTTGTCCAAGGCCAAACTGATGATGATGAACGCCCGTGGTGGACAGTGGACTTCGTATGTGTTATTTCAACTTATTTATGGAGTTACTGCCTTACAAAATCTAACGTTATATTACATGCAGGTGTTGCTCCCATGCAGCATAAATAATAGTCACTGGGTCCTTGCGAATATTTTCCTGAAGGAGGGGAAAGTTGTTGTATACGACTCCCTTGCGAAGTCAGCAGATAGCATGAAGTCCAGGGTGACGGCCATGCAGCCATTAGTCAGCCTTCTCCCCATTCTCCTGGTGCGCAGTGGATATTATGAGCATCTATCCAAAACTGCGCCTGCTTACAAAAAATGGGAGCTGGAGATTCTTGATCCGGGGAAGGTGCTGGTGCCGCAGCAACCCGACGGGTACTTTAGTTAGGATTCAATTTAATATTGTTGACACTGAATGTTTTATTGAATTTGAATTTTTCTACTACAGGCACTCCTGCGGAGTGTACGTTATGAAGTACGTTATGGATATCTTGTGGCACACTGAGGACCAGTGGGTTAGCATTCAAACCATGGGTGATATGACTACTCTCCGCTGGAAATTTGCGATGTTTTTGTATAGACATAGCAGTGTAGTTGATAGTTGAGTGTATAGGTTATTAGTAAAAATAATATGTATTTCTAGACATTTAAGTCTAGTCGGTATATGTATTTTCCTCGCATGTAATATGTATATTATGCTGATACGTAATATATATGTTCTGTTGAAATTTCTATGTTGTATATACATAGCTGTGTAAAGTGGTTATGAGTGTGGTGATTGTCGGACCATGAAGACTCCTCCACCAGACCCGGCCTTCATCGCGTGACTAAACTCGGACAGCGGGTTTTATCAAATTATTATCCCCATTGAATTTACTACCGGGTCTTATAGGAATTTTTTGGGAAATAAAGCCCGTAGTTTGTCGAGTACTAAACGGCTGCGGGATTTATATGCCGATAAAACCTGAAATATTTGACTGACGGGTATAATCGTGGTATGATGCCTGAAATGCATTATACCTGAAAGTTTACCATGTCGCGGTTCAAGGCGTTGACCCGGGGCATTCGCATCCCGGGTTCACTTTAGAGGACATCTGGTTTAAATGTTCAATTAAACCCAGACATTATCGTCAATCAGTCAGACCACTATAAAGACTTTGGTTGTGTTTCGATGGGGCGGGGCCGAGAATAGTGTCATCGTAGTCCAAGGTTGTGAATATACAACAATTGTAATCACACTTACCCATTAGTTATTATTTATACTGATCTTAATTACCCATTCTATATTTTTTAAAAATTTAAAAATTATATTTCTATGAATAAAACATATATTATCACTCAAGAGTATGAATACTATTATATTAATGTGCTTATAAAACCAATATATATTACAAATCAAGAATACTGTTTAAGTTTTACTTATAGGACTAATAAAATCAAATCATAGTTACTTCCAACCGAAACACTTAAATCAAAATCATGTTATTATTCAAAGT
This sequence comes from Diospyros kaki, assembly GCA_036245055.1. Taxonomy (NCBI): domain Eukaryota; kingdom Viridiplantae; phylum Streptophyta; class Magnoliopsida; order Ericales; family Ebenaceae; genus Diospyros; species Diospyros kaki. Next base: position 30,581,033 of record BSEG01000012.1, read on the forward strand.
TTTTATAGTGTTTATATGGTTAACATCTTACAAACTACTATATAGTTATTAATCAATTACTCGTTATAAATGTAAGTTATATCTTTAAATAGACCAAATAGCAATGTATATAATATTATGATTTAATTGAGTTGAACTATATGATTTAGTGTAACTCATGCGCTGCACGGGAGGTATAATCACAATATATGATTTCAACAATTATCTAAGAAAGTTAATTGATTATAATAAAATGGAATACTAAAATGTCATGCATTGGAAAATCTATGCTTTATTTTACTTTAATTATTAGTTATTACTACCTTTAATTATTAATTATTACTTTAATATTAATTAATTATATTACGTTCTATCCAGTTTTAATATATTAATTAATAAGATACGATAAGATAAGAATAATAAAGATTAGAAAACCCATGCTTAGTTTTATTTTAATTATTAATTATCAATACCTTTAATTTAATTCTTGTTTTGGAGAATATCCTACTTTGTAACATTATAAATCTTATAAACAAACATATAAGATTTATAATGTTCACTAATATATTGAAATCAAAATATAAAAGCAATTAAAAAAAATTAAAACAGTCATACCAAATGTAAATAATTCTACCAAATGAAAATCAACCAAAGGTTTAATTCAACCATAGTGTTTTCCATTAAAAAAATAATAGAAACCCAACAAACGCTCACATCTGCTTTATACTTTAGTTTAAATTCATAAACAACCAAGATATATCAATTCTTATTCTTAGTAAATTACATTATAGTAAATTACATTTTAGGGGCATATTAGTCCCTAAAGTGTTGTTTGTTACTAGTATGCCATCACGAAATACTGATGTAACTTATGATTTAGTAATTAATTTGTTGTTCTAAGCAATTGGGCCACTTTGAGATATAATTTTTGAAGTATTTTTTATTATTTAAATTAATGTTTTGGTTTATTTATATATTATGAATATAATTATATTATAAATAAAAAATCCCTCCTACCTCAAACCCAAATATAATGTGGATAGATTATACGAGCAACCAAGATATGTCAATTCTTATTCTTAATAGATTATATTATAAGTTTGATACGTTATATAATGTGGATAGTATTTTTTTTTTGTGAATTTTTTTTTCGAAATCATTACTTCATACTTAATATATTTTAATGGAATAAATTCATCAATAAAAATTTTACAAATTATATATAGATAATGTGTCAGCCCCATGAAGTCCGTCCATCTTCCGCATTGTTGGGCGGACCTCATCCCATAACAAGTCCGCCCAACCGGTATTGGGCAGACTTTGTAACACCCCGTCTTTCCAGGCGTGTCACTATAAGGGTATTCCCGGGATTTCTTTATTTTTTTTTCTTCAAGTTCAACACGCACGGTATATCAAGAACAATCTTCACATGCAGATACAAAACCCCGCGAACCCCAGTCTTGCCCGTTTAACTATCAAGATCAATAATCTTAAACTAAACGAGTCTTAATACAACGCAGCGGATACATTAATACCAAAACACCATCGTTCTTACATTGTATTTCCATAGCAAAGTACGTAATACAGATCAAATGATAAAATCGCTATTATACAACTGCTTATTTACAACCTGATATGCATATTAAATCTTCCAAATGTTACAACGACAATCAAACTATGCTTCAATGGCCCCCAACTGGCCGTGTCCTTGCCCTCGTAGCAATTCATGGCTGGAACATTGAATGTTCCAGGGGCACAGCCCAAGTTAGATGATAAACATCTAAGTGATGGCATAAACAGTTTATACAATGCATGAGAGACACACGAGCATGGCATACTCAGACAAACGTAAATATGCAAGACACGTCTAACTTGAGAAATCCCCTGACACACTTAATCCCCGGGCGCCCTATCGTGTCACTCGGTTACCAATCTCGGATGCCCTACCGTGTCACCCGATCACCAGTACTGGCCCCCGGATGCCCTACCGTGTCACCCGATCACCAGGACTAATCGTGTCCCATTCTCAAGAAGACCTCATCCCGTCCCATACAGAAAACAACATTGACACGAATATCAATACCCCAATGATATGAAAATCACACGCCATGCACAGACTCTTTTGTAAGTAAAAACAGTTGATGCAATATATCACATGTACAATATGCAAATGATGACATGAACAGATAAGTAAAATGCTTTCGCAGAACAACCCAAGTTCCGGAGGGTAAAACCGCTCACTAGAACTGGCCTCATTTGCGTGTAACCTAAGTTCGGGAGGGTAACACCACCCACTTGATCCCACTACACGCCTCCCAACACATTTTCAAGATAAGGTAAAGATAGGATTAGACCACTCACCTCGAACAAATTCGGATCGCCTTAATCCTCGTGCACGGCCTCGATTTGCGTGCCAAACCCCAAATATTTGAACTTGTACTAAAGCTCAAGCCAAGATACTTCCTAAACATCATATTTAATTAAGAAAGCATTAAAATCTATTTTCCTCAATTTTTTCATAATTTTCTCTATTTTTCTCCTATTTTTCACCTCGATAATTCAAAATAATTATTTCCTAAAATATTTTCCCAAATATTTAAATATGATAAATCCTAAATTAAATCAATAAAAATAATAGAAGAAAAATTACTGGAATTGCCCTTCTCACGCGCCCTCACGCGCCTAGCGCGTGGGTGCGGTTGGTGTGTGGCGCGTGCAGCCACGCGCCACCATCTTCCCCAAAATTCCGGCCACTGCCGACGTCTCCGATGCCCAAACAAAGGGTACCCCCTTGAAGCCCTTGGATAATCGATCCTAATGGCATGATTTTCGTGCCGAAACGTCACCGGAAAACGCCCCAAACGGGCTGTTACAGGCGGCCAGTGGCAGTCCGCCACCCATTCTCGGCCAAGCTTCGTTTGGCCTCTAAACTCATCCAAAATGCTTCAAACCACTCCCATTTTCTTCTCCTTGACGCAAGGATCATAAACCCCTTATCCAACGCCTCAAAATCGCACCAAAACGCGGTCGATTTTCTTACCAATTTTCGGCCGAAACCCTCACCCCTTTTATACTCAATTTCCAGTCGGATCTCGGCCAATCACCAGCCAAGTTTGGTCCCCAAGTCTTCCCTCGGCCGTATACGACCTCCCCCAGCTCCTCCTCGGCCGTCCCATCGCCGAAATCGGCGGCCATGTGCGTGGAAGGCGGCGGCCGTTTTTGCTGCGCGTTCACACTATGCAAATTTTCATTTTTTTGCACTTTGACCCCTGTTTTCTTCAAATGACAATTTTGCCCTTTTCACAACACCCCTGATAAATCCAAATATACCTCTAAGTTCCTCAAGTTTAGTATATCTCATTTGACCCTCAAAACTCCTGAAAAATTATCGTTTCGACCTCCCTCGGGCAAAATTAGAAAACTACACTTAGGCCCGACTGGTCAAATTGACCTTAAATCCATTTGATTTAACCCGAAATTGCTTAAGGGTTGTTTTACACTTTAAATACTAGTGCTTGACGCGCTCTGTTGATCTTCTGGACGTTTCCTACGTCGATTTGGTTTTCTCAGTCCGGTCGACAGCTGTACCAAAAACTGTTCCCGATCCCACTTCTTTCATCACTAAAAATCATACTTTAAATCGCTCGTCGATACTATACCATTTTCCTTGGCTATATAGGATCTGGGGTACTCCCTCCAACTGATTCGGTTATCTAAAACTGCGTTAGTGTGTCCTATAGCCCTATTCTTTTGATAATTCCAGTTATACCCTTCATTAAATCCCACTTACACTCTTAATAATTTTCCGGGTATTACATTCTCCCCCCCTTTAATAAATTTCGTCCTCGAAATTTGATCCAGGATAATTGTATTACCACTATTGCTAATGACTTTTTGATTGCAATGTCCTAAATACCATTCTTAGTTCTTAACAATCATTCATAACTTATATCTTCATATGGTTTGAGTTTACCAGACTCGTTTCTTATCTTCCAGAATATCCCGTTGTAGCTCCATATCGGCGGCTATTCAACTCCCAAAATAATTAATAAAACCCTAATATCATTCCCAATTGTGTCCTCAAACTACTTTTTATCTGGCTCTTAAATCTCCCAACCCAATGATCACACCAAGATTGAACTACTCAGCTGTCATGATGACACAGAAATTGATAACATTGAACTATCTTGGCGTATCTTTCTTTCAAGTATCGGTACCTTAATTGCATATTAGCTTTAGAGATAATTTCTTAGCCTTTTACAACTGGTCATGCAAATTTTCCATTTAGGTTTTCCAAAATCACAATTTCTCTTACAACAGCATGACATCCTGACATGTACTATTTTTCTTTCAATCACAATCCACCAACTAAATCAGTTTCTCTCAGCATAGAACTCCCATGTCATTTCAATTTATCGACAACCTTCCACACTTATACCCGTCTTCCATTTGTGGCTCCTCAACTTAGTACTACTAAATGTTCTATTTTATCTAAATGGTGCTTTCCATATTTCTCCACATGAGGAATAGTCTCTCTATGGAGTTAAACAAAATCCTTATTATCCTCGATTCTTGGAACAGATTTAATCTCGTCCCTCTTAGGCGATCTACTTTCCATACTACTTCCTTAAATGAAAACCTTATTGAACAGCTTTTGATTCTTACCGGTTATTTGGTAGCACTTAGTATAACTTAAATAGCTTAGCCTACTATCTTACGACCCAAATAAAATTTTCATAGTGCAACTAAAACTCACTTCTTCCTTTATAACAACTTATTGTATGTTTCCTCAAATCATAACATGTCTCTTGGAAAGATAAACACTTTTGTTTACTCATCAACTTATATCTTGCCATATCCTTAGGTTAACTTTGTCTCTTTCAACCTGTCAACTCATGTTCTCAGGGTACCTAAGTATACTTACCATTGCTCCAACCTTTATATGTCACCAAAAGCATGGTTCGAAACAACTAAATCGGAGTCAACTGCTCACAATTCTTGGGGTGCGCATTAATAGGCACACGAAACTAAAAGTTTAGTCAATAACTAGGGTTAAATTTCTTCCAACTGCCACATCCGGAAAACATATTTACCTCAGTAAGTTCATAACACACGTCTATATCAAAGATCGTTCTATTCCTGATTAGAACCTACCTTGGTCTATGTACACAATTACTATTTCACCACAACTCCTAAATTTCTTGAGCACACTCCTCTCTTCTTGGTAACCTTAACTTCACGAATTTTTATCATGGATGTAATTATCCTAGAAGAATCCTTTACAAACCTCCGTTAACAGCTTGCCCAACATTGTTTGGTCACTCGAGATTTACTTTTCCTCCCTTCGATTCTCTTTTGATTATCGATTACCATATTTCACATAGAAATTATCCCACGTAGATTACAATCCAAGCCTTCAATCTTTTCACCACGATTAAGAATCCTGCCACGACGCTCTGATCCCTTGGAACTTGGACTCTAAACCATACATAACATTCTCAGTGTCGCCCAAACTTTGGCACCTGACCGTCTCCACAGTTCACTGTGTTGCTCCGACTCGTAGGTATCACACCCAAACCGCGAGCCAACCACCAGTCCTCTGCCTTGGTCCCTAGGCTCAGATCCATTGTTACAGACCAAACACTAATGGTGTTATCGCTATGCTAGAATTCCTTGTTCCATCTCTGAGAGCTATAGTGGTTCTTATTAATACTAATCCAACTCCCTGATCTTTTGGATTCCTAATGTTCTTTTCCAGAGTAACACTCAATCGTATCAAGCATTCTTATCCTAGCCATTCCTAAGACTTCGGATTTCTTTCTCACAATTTAATCTCTTTTGCTTTCCTAATTTGTTATGCACGTGACGGAACCTTGCGCTACTGTTGCTGCTTTAGCAGACATTCATAATTTATCAAACACTTCAACACCAATTGTATTTCCAGTTACACTTCAACACCAATTGTATTTCCAGTTTATCATTTTCTAAACTTATACTAGATCGTTCAACCATATTCTCGTCTCTGCCGTATGCTTAATCTATCACAAGATTGGCTTAGAAATTCCATTCTCCTTATATGTTTATTCTACAGTTGACTTTCAACTAAGACTACTCCATAGATCATTATGTCAATCATTCATATTTCTTTGAATCTATTAGGATCAACTTTAATTTTGTTAAGACCTAATCAAATCCCAAGATATCTTTATGAGCTTAATCTAATTTTAGCAATCCTATCTCATTGCGTGATGCCTTAAAACTCAAGCCAAGACTTTTATGACTACCCCTCGGTCCTTGACAATCATTGTTATGTTAACTATCTTCTTTTGAGTTTGAATCTTCTTAAATCGACTAGGATCAGTTCAAGCTTATAATATAATCGTCTCCGCAGGATAAAATACCATTTCATCTCCAAGTATATACGGTCGAGTAAATTTTCTTTTAGCAACCTCAATAGTTATAAGCATAATTCCCTTACCCCAAGATTTTTTTCTAATTTCCAAGGTTCGTTTTAAATCACAAATCTCTAATCTATCGTTGTTCCTTATATTATTTACAATCTCAAAATCATCAAGTAAGGTTTCATTTTGCAAATCCTCTATAAGCCAAAAGATTCTTTCAACTTCCAAGGGAAAATTCTAATCCTCGAAACATGCGAACTTTACGTTTTACATCCTAATAGCTTTCGATCATAACTTGATCCTATCTATAGCTAATTTACGGTTGATCCCTCTTTGTCTCGTAGTCACTATTCAAAATTCCAAAAGCCTAAATCATCAAGATTTCATTCAAAAGAAGAATTCCCACTATAATCTAGAGCATTTTATTCAAGCCGACTACTACCGAGAAAAACTTCTAAACACCTCAAACAAGAATTCGATCTTCAATTAGTTCCGACTTGTTTTCCTCGTCTGATTCCTGAGTTAACATCCTCGATACAACTATTCCGTTACTGAAACTTCCATAAGACTCAAGGTTACATCCTGTCCCTCATTACCTTCGAATAACCTATGGAACCATACGTCTCATTCCTATGAATCGTCTTCTTAAGGTAATCTTTCCTTATTTCCTTTGTCGTCAATTCCGATTTCTCTATCACATTCTTCCTATCAACAATTTTGGATTCCTAAAAATCCTCAAATTCTATTTTCAAAGCCTTTATCGGATCGTCCTGGTTTCTTACTTAGGGTTGTTCCCTAGGATCCTCGATCTATACCAAGTCATTCTTTCCCTTGAATCCTTATACCATTTGATCGAAACCTGACCTATAATTAGGTTATGTCATATCAAACTAATCGTCCACAACTTGTTTCTTTTTAATAACCACCAGTTATCCCAACATTTAGTGAGATTGATTTTAACTAATGATCTCCAATCTACGGTTTTCGATTCTTACGAATCCTCAGTTATGGTTTGTCGAACCATCTTTACATTCGACCCATATTGTTCGATACTAACTCCCAATCCAACGTTTCATCACTCAGCAAAATCTAGTATTCTCCAATTAATAATTTCAAAGACTTCAACCGACAAACCCCCAAATCTCCAAGTAGGGATTTTGTCTTTTTGATCTACTAGTTCCCTTCCCCTTAAGTCTCCATTCGGGATTTTCATTAGTTAGCCCTAACTGAATCCGTTCTTCTTAGGTCCTTAATTCGGATATCCAACTTAACCTTAAGATCTTCAAGTCGTTCCTTTTTCTTACGCCCTCGACAGGTTCTCCTAATAACCTCTGTCACTTCACTTATCTTTGTCAGGGCACGACATCACCATCATTTAACATGTTCCAATCGGGAAATACTAAAACGATTTACTAGAATTCTTCCAAAAAAAGATTTATACTATACTTCAAATTGTACTAGACCTCCTAAAGTACTCATTTTTCAACGTTTTGCTAACCATATATCTATATCCCTTTCAACGATTCTTTTTACTAGCTTTCTCACCTTCTACTGATGCGCCCAAATTGTAAATAGAATTTGTCCGTCTCTTCTTGCTGCTGAATGTATATTAAAACTTCAAATTCCATCTCTCTAGAGTCTCTATACCACTTTCAACTATGTTTCAAATGTCTCTTAGAATTCATAATCCTATTCTAAGTTCTCGTTCAACAGTTCTAACCATGCTAAGTTCAACAACCTAGCCTAATCATCCTAGGGTTTTAACCTAGGGCTTTGATACCAATTGTAACACCCCGTCTCTCCAGGCGTGTCACTATAAGGGTATTCCCGGGATTTCTTTATTTTTTTTTTCTTCAAGTTCAACATGCACGGTATATCAAGAACAATCTTCACATGCAGATACAAAACCCCGCGAACCCCAGTCTTGCCCGTTTAACTATCAAGATCAATAATCTTAAACTAAACGAGTCTTAATACAACGTAGCGGATACATTAATACCAAAACACCATCGTTCTTACATTGTATTTCCATAGCAAAGTACGTAATACCGATCAAATGATAAAATCGCTATTATACAACTGCTTATTTACAACCTGATATGCATATTAAATCCTCCAAATGTTACAACGACTATCAAACTATGCTTCAATGGCCCCCAACTGGCAGTGTCCTTACCCTCGTAGCAATTCCTGGCTGGAACATTGAATGTTCCAGGGGCACAGCCCAAGTTAGATGATAAACATCTAAGTGATGGCATAAACAGTTTATACAATGCATAAGAGACACACGAGCATGGCATACTCAGACAAACGTAAATATGCAAGACACGTCTAACTTGAGAAATCCCCTGACACACTTAATCCCCGGGCGCCCTACCGTGTCACTCGGTTACCAGTCCCGGATGCCCTACCGTGTCACCCGATCACCAGTACTGGCCCCGGATGCCCTACCGTGTCACCCGATCACCAGGACTAATTGTGTCCCATTCTCAAGAAGACCTCATCCCGTCCCATACAGAAAACAACATTGACACGAATATCAATACCCCAATGATATGAAAATCACACGCCATGCACAGACTCTTTTGTAAGTAAAAACAGTTGATGCAATATATCACATGTACAATATGCAAATGATGACATGAACAGATAAGTAAAACACTTTCGCAGAACAACCCAAGTTCCGGAGGGTAAAACCGCTCACTAGAACTGGCCTCATTTGCGTGTAACCTAAGTTCGGGAGGGTAACACCACCCACTTGATCCCACTACACGCCTCCCAACACATTTTCAAGATAAGGTAAAGATAGGATTAGACCACTCACCTCGAACAAATTCGGATCGCCTTGATCCTCGTGCACGGCCTCGATTTGCGTGCCAAACCCCAAATATTTGAACTTGTACTAAAGCTCAAGCCAAGATACTTCCTAAACATCATATTTAATTAAGAAAGCATTAAAATCTATTTTCCTCAATTTTTTCATAATTTTCTCTATTTTTCTCCTATTTTTCACCTCGATAATTCAAAATAATTATTTCCTAAAATATTTTCCCAAATATTTAAATATGATAAATCCTAAATTAAATCAATAAAAATAATAGAAGAAAAATTAACAGAATTGCCCTTCTCACGCGCCCTCACGCGCCTAGCACGTGGGTGCGGTTGGTGTGTGGCGCGTGCAGCCACGCGCCACCATCTTCCCCAAAATTCCGGCCACTGCCGACGTCTCCGATGCCCAAACAAAGGGTACCCCCTTGAAGCCCTTGCATAATCGATCCTAATGGCATGATTTTCGTGCCGAAACGTCACCGGAAAACGCCCCAAATGGGCTGTTACAGGCGGCCAGTGGCAGTCCGCCACCCATTCTCGGCCAAGCTTCGTTTGGCCTCTAAACTCATCCAAAATGCTTCAAACCACTCCCATTTTCTTCTCCTTGACGCAAGGATCATAAACCCCTTATCCAACGCCTCAAAATCGCACCAAAACGCGGTCGATTTTCTTACCAATTTTTGGTCAAAACCCTCACCCTTTTTATACTCAATTTCCGGCCGAATCTCGGCCAATCATCGGCCAAGCTTGGTCCCCAAGTCTTCCCTCGGCCGTATACGACCTCCCCCAGCTCCTCCCCGGCCGTCCCATCGCCGAAATCGGCGGCCATGTGCGTGGAAGGCGGCGGCCGTTTTTGCTGCGCGTTCACACTATGCAAATTTTCATTTTTTTGCACTTTGACCCCTGTTTTCTTCAAATGACAATTTTGCCCTTTTCACAACACCCCTGATAAATCCAAATATACCTCTAAGTTCCTCAAGTTTAGTATATCTCATTTGACCCTCAAAACTCCTAAAAAATTATCGTTTCGACCTCCCTCGGGCAAAATTAGCAAACTACACTTAGGCCCGGCTGGTCAAATTGACCTTAAATCCATTTGATTTAACCCAAAATTGCTTAAGGGTTGTTCTACACGTTAAATACTAGTGCTTGACGTGCTCTGTTGATCTTCTGGACGTTTCCTACGTCGATTTGGTTTTCTCAGTCCGGTCGACAGCTGTACCGAAAACTGTTCCCGATCCCACTTCTTTCATCACTAAAAATCATACTTTAAATCGCTCGTCGATACTATACCATTTTCCTTGGCTATCTAGGATCCGGGGTACTCCCTCCAACTGATTCGGTTATCTAAAACTGCGTTAGTGTGTCCTATAGCCCTATTCTTTTGATAATTCCAGTTATACCCTTCATTAAATCCCACTTACACTCTTAATAATTTCTCGGGTATTACAGACTTCATATGGGATGAGGTTTGCCAAATGCCCGGTCGGTCGTAAGAAGTCCGCCAAGTGGACTCGATACTAGATGAGGTCCGCCAAATACCGGAATTGGCGAAATTTATCACTTGGTGGACCTCTTATAGTACACAGTCCGCTTGACGGACTTTACATTTAAGCAAATATACGTGTTTAAAGAGTAAAACATTTAAGCAAATTAAGGCTCGAATATATACTATGTCAAAGTCAGTGAGACCTTAATGAGAAAAAAATGAGAAATTTACGGTAGGCAATGCCCACTCTTGGCTATATGTGGCTCCGCCAGTGTACAAAACATCTTTGTCCTTAATCTATTATAACAAAAACTGATACACAGCGATATTCTTGCAGAATATCTTTGTCTAATGCATATACAGTAATTCATATTACTTGGCTACCTTGAGTTCCAACTACAGTCTCAGTCAAATCTATCATGTGTGATCCTTGGCCTTTAATATGAAAAATCAGAAATTCAATGTAAAAAATATGAATTATACATAAATACCAGAAAATTAAATACTTAAGCATGGATCATTAATTATTGAAATGGTATTGTACCTCATCACCATTACTTCCACGAGCCCCACGAGTTGAACTCCTACCTCTGTTTTGATTAACTTCCCGTGCCAACCCCAATCCCAACCAAAATATTATATATATATATATATGTATTTGTATACACACATAGCCCATCCTGAAGCTCCAGCACTCGTCTTGGATTCCCCCTGGATCCACCCTTGCGCTTTGGAGATATAAAGTGTGGGATCAAGTTGACATCCCGTATAACTTCAATCCGATAAACCTTCATGCAACGAATTGGCTTGAAGGAGGAGATGCCATCAAGCTCCAGATCATGCTAGGAAGGATGATCACCATTCATGGCGTCCTGCCTCGCATGATCTCGAGCTTGATGACATCTCCTTGTAGAAGGCAATTCATTGCATCAAGGTTTATCTAATTAAAGTAATTCTGGAAGTCAGCTTGCTTGCTATGTGACTCCAAATAGATGACTGAAGCCAATCATCAATCTAGATTGTCTGCAGGAAATTTACATATTACAACGTTACAACACAATTACATTTTTTCAATTAGACATCACACATGCATAGCAGTAAAATATGCATACCAGATAAGAACTTATAAGCATAAACAACTAAATCACAATGAAATGAAATTGTGTTTAATTCCAGTAATGAACATCATAACTGATTAAATGAAAATGTAAGAACATTTTGATTTGTAAAAACGTTAACACGTACATGATCTGAAGCTCGATGGCATCTCTTTCTTTCAAGCCATTTGCTGCAGAAGGTTCCCCCTGGATCTGGCCGACGCCGGTCACAACTGCTGCAGCCAGCGGTCGCCAGCATCCACCTTCGTCCAGACATTCCCACGATCCGAGCCTACAATAACAAACGCAAAGCCATCCAAGTTAACATACAAAACAATGCGACAGGTATACCGGATCTGATTTATTGGTTTTTATTTACAAATAAACAATGCACATGCAGTCACTTCGGCTATATACCAACATACCCCAACACCAGCAACATCTAACGGCGGAATCTTCATATATCTATTGTAAAACTGTCGTCCATACCCAACCCCGTGTATATACGAAAATAAATAATGCATGAATGCTAAATCATATTACGTACCTGTTCTTTGGGTGATTCGACCATGAAAATACGTTGGGGAAGATCAAACGGTTGGAATTCTCAAAATCTTTGATTTACCGAAGCTGTCTATAAGAGAGTGCGATCGGTCATGGGGCATATCTTACTTGTTCACCGACGTATATTGCATTCGGTTTACAAGATAGGTTAGGGCGGGGGAATGGGCAAGTCGTGACAGAGACGGTAACAGCGATTTATAACCTTTCAACAAATAAGATAGAGTAACCATTTATTTATATTATAGAGCTGTAGTGGCTGAAGCAATAATAAAAGGCATACCAGACATCCGCAAAGCATTTAATACGGGCACTGCCCCCGGGGCGCAGTACGTTTGGTTGTGGGACGGCAGGTTGGTCCCAAGCATTTATTACGGGCATATTTCACGAAGAGATATTCGTACTCATCAGATCTCAGCTGAGCCGAACTGATGTGTTGTCGCACCACCTGATTGGATGCGTAGGGAGGTAATCACGTGCCATGGTCTCATTTGCCTCGAGATGGGTCAACGGATTGACCGAATTGATGGGTTATGTAACCTGAGGATGAAGACCCTCCTCTTCTCTATAGCATACCCGGTGTCACGCTTTCTCTTCGTAGACAACTGTAAATCAACAAATCCTATAATTTCGACCGTATGTTCAGTTTAAGCAACCAAATAACAGGTATGTAAGTCTAAATATTGTTGTTCAATTACATATTTAGCATGCATGGATGATATATATGTTGGTATTTGGGGATAAGGGTTTCGAGTGGTCGCCTATGATGGTCGGAAACCCCTCACCAGACTTTGGTGGAGTCACTCCAGACTTATCTGGAGGCACTGTGTGTGCCTAAAGAAATCAGACCCGATAAACTGGCACATTGTTTTCTATGTTGATGGCTTTGCGTTTGTAATGGTACAATCTGATCGTGGGAATGTATGGACGGAGGTGGTTGTTGGCGATGGATGCACCGGCGGTTGTGGCCGGCAGCGGTTGCCAGATCCAGGAGGAGTCTTCTGCAGAAAATGGCTTTAACGAAGGAGGAGATGGCATCAAGCTTCAGATCATATCGGTATAACGTTTTTACCAACGAAACTGTGTTTTAAAATGTCATTAAATCAATACTCACCAATGAAACTGTTTTGTGCAAAGCTAGTTGATACATTGGATAGAAACCGCTACTGTTTTGTGCAAAGCTAATTGTGTTATAACTTTGTACTATGCAAATTTTATGCAGATAATCCACGTTAGGGTATGCAGTTGATACATACTCTTAATGTTATCAATGGTCTTGAGAGGAACCGTGCATTGCCATTACATATCTTACCAGGTGGAAATTCTCCTCCAGGTTTTATATGGTTTGCAGTTAACATGATAAATCTCGGCTTCTAATCATATCTCTACAAGCACTGCAGTGTGACCATCACATAGGGACAACAGGCAGATTTGCTCGGAGATTTAAGGTGTGGGAGCAAGCACTGCAGTGTGACCATCCCAGTTATGTAACATGTATATTGCACAATGTATCGTTCAATTAAAAAATATTGTATACGATTCTGATGATAATTTTGGGGTGAAATTCTATTACAGCAGAAGTCAACATCAAACAATGCATGTGTTTACAGGAGCGAATGTCTATAAATCATGATTGCTTCATTCATATTAGGGTCACAGTTCGAAACATGGAGTGTGATAAATGGAATATGCTAATACAATGAATGCATTCCAAAAAATAAATAAAAATGAAAATTCTGTAATCCAATCTATATTATTATTATATTATTATTATCTATATATTATATATATTATAACAAAACAGCTGTCAAAATTTTTCCCGCCCATTTTCAGTTACTATTTTTATATTTTATTATATTTTTTTAATTTTTTTAGCTTACCCAAAATAGAATTCTTATAGGTCATTAATTAAATCTGGATTTGTGAAAAACATGTAGTTCTTGGAACACGAAAATAGTTTTTTTATGATTGAATAGTGTTTGGAGAATGTGTAAGCATACTGGTATATGAAGAGGCAAGATCTAATTCATATTATTAATTTTTAAATATTAACATAAAATTTTAATTAAAATAAATTACAAACAAAATTAGGCTTTTTTAAATCGGGAGAAATCTTGAAATATTAGGTAATACTGTCGAATACCGATTGCCAAGTAAAATTGTCGAAATATCACCGAAAAATTGTCGGACAGACTTCAACAATGTTGAAGTCCGCCCATACTGTGTGGGCAGATTTCATCTGTGTTGAAATCCGTTGGGCGGACTTAAACTGTGTTGAAGTCCGCCCAATTCACTTCGGCGGATTTCATCATAGAAGGATATTTTTGACATTTAATATTTTTAGTCATCCCGTACGTCAACTAATTCGGGCAAAGTAGAATATAGTTTAATTAATTTAAATTTATTTTTTATATTTTTAAATATTATAATTTTATATATAATTTAAATATTATAATTTTACTTTTTAACTTTTTTTTTATTTCTTTTAAAATTTGACCTATCTTAAATGTGGTTATTTATTGTGATTTTCATTTATTGGAACTACCAAATTACATAACTTTCGCTTTAACCTTTTTTTTTTTGTTTTTTTTTTTTACGATACCCATGCATCGCATGGGTGATCCACTAGTTAATAAAATCATTGGAAAACGTCATGCATGCATTAACCCGTTCGTCTGGATACTTGTTCCTGGAAACAAAACGTCTATAGCTTTGTACCTCTCTTCCTATAAATAACAGTTCAATAGCAGGACGTATACTTACCCCTCTTCCTCTACAACCTATTTCTGAAACTAAGTATTCATCCCATGGATGAACAAACACCATCGAGGAGAAAAAGGAGTGGTGAGTGGACAATCCCTCCATCACCGAAAAGTTTGGAGACGATGTACCTGAAACTCAGGGAACAACATGATGAACTGAAGAATGAAAATTTGGTACTTCTTAGAAGGATGATAGTTGAGTTTGGGGAAGACGTCGCGAGGTAATTTCTGCTTAAGACGTTTCCATTGATGAAGATGTATGATGTGTTTATGGAAGTTCTGCAGTCTATCCAAGAAGAGAAAGATAGCAAAGATAATGTCATCAAGATCCCTGACACCAGCTCTGATTCCGTCAACAAGTGAATAAATTTAAGTTATCCCCTATTTATCTTTTGTAATGCCCGAGTTTCTCCTCATATTTTGTAATGCCCAGATCATATTTTGTTATGCTTGCGACCTTTTGCGATCATATTTTTTTTTATGGTTTTGTTGCGTAGATTGTCTTTTGGCAAGAGTTGTTTCTCTGTTAATTGTCATTACTTTTAATTTCATATATTCTACATTTTCTTAACGAAGTAAATAAAAATTATATCAAACATCGTTGTACACTTTTTGGTGGACTTAAAAATTAAAGAGTAAAACATCGTTGGACACTTTTCGGCGGGCTTAAAATTATATCAAGAAAACTTAAATGAGGTCCGCCCAGTACAATCTTAGGCCGACTTAATTTTTTTCGCGTCCGCTAGCCAAGTTCATTAATTATATCGGGCGGACTTCAAATCAATTGAAGTTTGCCATTAAAGTTCGCCCAATAGTGTGATGGTTAGATGAAAATGCCCTGACAAACTAAAACCATGATATCCCCAAATTTAAACACTCTCTCTATCTCATTCTCTCTCTCGTTGTCTCATAGACACGCTCGATATCCGTTGAAAGACCTAGCGACCTTTAACCCGCCCACCACAGTGCCACGTTTTGTCTGTTGACGTTTGTGACCTGCTGGCCGTCGGCCAACGTGCGACATCTGTTAGTCAGCCCAGCGACGTCCGTCCTACCACCGTGCAACCACCGGCCAAGTAAGGATGTAGTTTATTTGTGTTATTTTTGGTGATTTCTGAGCATTGTTGTATCCTAAACCCACCGAACCAATGAAGCCATTGCATTGTACTGGAAACTGGAAATGGAAGACGATCCGAATATAAATGGGTTTCATTGACCGAATTTTATCATGTATGAAGTCCACCCAATGAAGCCCGGCCATTGGGCGGACTTCATATGGGTTTAGGGTTTAGGGATGAGGTTTGCCAATTTGGGGTGGACCTTATACTATATCAGGTCTGCTTGGCGGACATAATCTTCGATGAGTTCCCGCCCAATACCCGGTCGAGCGATTTGATTGTAAATGAAGTCCGCTTGGCGGATATTATATGGGAATAAAGTCCGCTTGGCGGACATCATCGGACATGAGTTCGCCAATCGTGTGTTGTGCGTACCTCATATAGGATGATGTCTGCCAAGCGGACTTGATATTATATGAGGTCCGCCAATCGGACTTCATTTATTTTTAAGTCATACGTGTATTGGGCAGACCTCATTTCATATGAAGTTTGCCCAATACACTATTGGGCTAAAAAATGAGAAGTCCGCCCAGCGGATTTCATACCGTATAAAGTCCGCCAAATATCGGTATTGACGGACTTCATACTCGATGAAGATACCGGTATTTGGAGGACTTCATCGTCAATTACGTCAGTCCGACCACCTTCATTCTTAGTAATTTAAATTTTAGTTTTTTGATACTGAAACTATTTATGTTATACTAAAAAATATTATCCATTTGTTGTTTTTTGTATTGTTTATTGTTTTTGCTTTTATTATATAGATGGATCCGCAGAGTAGTCAATATACTTATATTCACGATCAAAGGGTACTGCCTCCTAGAACACGGGCTACTACACACTGCGGGATCAACCAACTGGGGCCAGTTTGACTCGTTCTCGGTCGTTACAACATGTTGGAAGCATTCTTGTCGGGCTCACTCGGTCATTTCTTGCAGATCCCCCTGTCCCTTCAAATGTCTGCACCGCAGCTGATCTACCAAGTTCTTCTTAGGGAGGTGACGTTTCCTGAGGCCCGTGACGATGAAATGTGGTTCGAGATCGGTAAGAAGATATATACGTACGGCAAGTAGAAGTTCCTCCTAATTAGTGGACTTCAATTCGGCCCAGTAGATAAGAAAATTTTGGAAGCGAGGCCCGTAGGGGATGACAGTTTACAGACACGATTATTCCCACATCAACAATTGGTGTCGGGGCAAGACATAAATTCCGTACTAACTAGAGAGAATCTGGCTGCAAACGATGTCCTCAAGCTGGGTTACATTTCTGTGGTGAACATGATATTGTTGGGGCATGATGAGCGTAAAAATGTGCCTGATATGATGTGGACTATGATTGACGATTTAGAAGCATTTCAAGCATTCCTGTGGGGTACGTATATATATAGCCAGAGTCTGTATTTCCTTCGTCTGGCTACCAAGGTTGACAAGCGGAGTGGTAAGGTTGGAAAGAAAGTGAACATTTATGGATTTGTCTGGGCATTTCAGGTACGCTCAACTACATATTACTCTATTTAAATACATAAGATCATTTATTGTATATGATTGTGTTGTTATCTGTGTTTAGTTTTTTATTATAAAACATTTTTGTTTGTCTACAGTGGTGGTTGATTGAGACATTTACCTGGGTTCAAGGAAAATGGGCTCAAATAGTTCCAGAATCAGGCATGATACCTAGATGCAGGAAGTGGCTATCTAGCAAGAGGCCTAAAAACATTAATTATGATGAATGTCTTAATAAGGTATGTGTGTAACCCAACATAGCCTATTATCATTTGTTTTTGTTTTGTTAATATATAATATATGACCACCTATTATAACATTTGTAGGCGCAAGGATTGAGCCAAACGCTTGAGCCCACTAAGACAGAGAGGGACATGGCCTATTGGAGGTCCTTTCACCCCCTACATTGGGTTGGTATTGATGTCTACAAAAATGGACGTGGAGGGGGTGATGATCATGATCATGATATTGGAGGCAAGGAGGTTGGGGAGGAGGTTGATACAGCGAGGGTGGGCAGGGATGAGGATGCAGGCAAGGAAGGTGGGGAAGAGGTGGAGGCAGTGAAGGCAGGCAAGGATGATGGTGCAAAAAATGAAGTCGGTCAGGGGGTGGAGGGGGAGGATAAGGGGTCTATTAGTGGCTATAAGCTGTCAGAGGCAAGATTGCCCGAGAGTAAGCATTATGGACATAATGAGTCCGAGGTATGTTCGCTACATATTGTTTTTTTGTGTGAAGACCAATTGTTTATTTGTGTTTTTTCATTTTTAGTTTTTTTTTTTTGTTTTTTTCATTTTGTAGATGACCAAGATGCTGACTCAAGCACTTCAGTTGTTGCAAAGTATGGACTCTCGGTTGAGGTAATTTGAGAGGAATCAAGAAGATATGGATTGTCGGTTGAGGGAAGTACTAAGACATCAAGAAGCTCTGTTAGGCATGGACGCTCGGTTGATGCAAGTTGAGAGAAACCAGGAAGAACTATTAGTTGTGCTACGCATCTCGACCCTCCCTGACCCCACAGATCAGCAGCCAATTGAGGAGGACCGGACATCCCAAGCGGATGTAAGTCCCAAATTTATCATATTTACATATTATTTTGAAGTATTACCATCTTATAATGATTAATTAAAAACAGTTGCCGGAAGACGTGGTTATGGACGGTGGACGAACCGCGTGTGATCGTGCACCATCGCGATATTGTTGCACACCGTTCATGGATCCGACGCAACAGTATAGGAAGAGGAAGAGGAGTAAGAAGAATGTCCCGGGGGGGTCAAAGTGGATCCAATAATAGACACGACTTTGTTGGCGCCCCAAGTGTAAGAGGGGACAGGAGAGGATGGTCCTCCTCCTTATAGTGCATCGGGCTTGGACGATGAATTATTCCCCTCGGATGGATACAATCAGTATATCAGCTCAAAAGAAGAAATCGAGTAAGTATATATAACTAATACTTTAATGATTTACATTGGTAATGAATTATCACCATAATAATAATTGTTGGTTATTATAGGCGGGACACTGGTTTCTTGCTCAATCTATTACCGAGCCACCTCAAAGATTTAGGGCAACCGACGTCATTGATGGATGGGTGCGTGATTGACATGTTTTTGTGTTGCCTCCGACGGAGGAGAAATGAGGAGTCTGATCATCCTCAATATGATACCAACTATGCGGTGATGCCAACATCATTTTTTGTGAGTGCTCAGCCCATCTCATTTAGCTCTTTTATTTTTTTTATTTGTATGTCGTCCGTGATAAATTTCAAACCTTTGTCTTTCAGGGGTTGTTCAATTCCCTCCTCAGTGGGAATGATAACTCCACAGCCCAATCAATTCCCTCCTCAGTGGGAATGACAACGCTGCTCGATTATATCTCAGGAAAGGCTGGTGAAGACATCGCTTGGTGGCGAGTTGACTACGTAAGTAGTATTTAGTTTTAATGATTGATTTAGTTAATAGCATGTGACATATTTTGTTACATGTAGGTCTTGGTTCCTATTTCTCAAATGAACGAGCACTGGATCGTTGCCAAAATTTGTTTGAAGGAGATGAAAATTGTCATCTACGACTCCCTGGCATGGTCTGAAGATAGTATGAAGTACAGGTTTGAGTTCATGAAACCATTCGCGTACCTCCTACCCACGATCCTGAGACGCAGTGAATATTACAATCATATCTCCATGCCTGCGCCCCCATGTAAAGAATGGGAGTTCGAGAGTCTTGATCCGACGAAGGTGAACATTCCACAACAATTGGACAGGTACAACAACTTTTAAATTAAATATTACAAAAGTCAATTGAATACATTAAATTGTTATCATCTAATGGTTTGACATTGAAATGTTTTTTTAGTCATACAGTCACAGCTGTGGCTACTATGTAATAAAATTCATTGATGACATTTTGAGACATAGAGAGGATCGTTAGGTCACTGATCAGACGAATGATGATGCCCTTACCCTTCGGAAGAAAATTGCATATTATCTATACAGATATAGTAAAGTAATTGATGATAATTGATGTTCGGTAAGTATTCTTAGGCTTTAGTTTTAATTCAATTGTTGTATCTTGTAAATACCTATAAGCATAATCCTGTCAAAGCAGCTGGCGAAGAAGACTTGCCAAATGCAATCAAAGAACTGCATGTGTTCTACCTGAATTACTTCTTATAGTTAGATAGGTGGTATTATTATATGGTGATTTCTTGTAATTTTCATCGTTTTTTCTAGTTAGCGGTTGTAATTTTCATTGTTTTAATTTAATGTATTACTTATAGGTATTTAAAATGAACCGGCAAAACATCCAATATTGTTATTGATTATATTGTTCATAGAAACAGAATGTTGAAGTCCGTAAGCAAACTTCATCTTGATTTAAATCCACCTGGCGAACTACATATTAGTTTAAGTCTACCTAACGCTATCCGATCGGATTTCATATTAGTTTAGGACCGCCTATTATTTATTGCTTACCACTGGGATCACAAGAATAATAATATAAATGACTTCAAATAATTTAATGTATTACTTATAGGTATTTAAAATGAACCGGCAAAACATCCAATATTGTTACTGATTATATTGTTCATAGAAACAGAATGTTGAAGTCCGTAAGCAGACTTCATCTTGGTTTAAATCCACCTGGCAGACTACATATTGGTTTAAGTCCGCCTAACGCTATCCAATCGGACTTCATATTAGTTTAGGCCTGCCTATTATTTAAACCATTACCACTGTTATCACAAGAATAATAATATAAATAACCTCAAATAATTTAATATATTACTTATAGGTATTTAGAATGAACTGGCAAAACATCCAATATTGTTACTGATTATATTGTTCATAGAAACAGAATGTTGAAGTCCATAAGCAGACTTCATCTTGGTTTAAATCCACCTGGCGGACTACATATTGGTTTAAGTCCGCTTAACGCTATCCGATCGGACTTCATATTAGTTTAGGCCCGCTTATTATTTATTGATTACCACGGTTATCACAAGAATAATAATATAAATGATCTCAAATAATTTAATGTATTACTTATAGGTATTTAGAATGAACCAGCAAAACATCCAATATTGTTACTGATTTTATTGTTCATAGAAACAGAATGTTGAAATCCGTAAGCAGACTTCATCTTGGTTTAAATCCACCTGGCGGACTACATATTGGTTTAAGTCCACCTAACGCTATCCAACCAGACTTCATATTAGTTTAGGCCCGCCTATTATTTATTAATTACCACTGTTATCACAAGAATAATAATATAAATGACCTCAAATAAGTAGCAAATTCAGTACAATTTTTTCCGTCTCTTTCTGGTACGTTTGAGAGCTTCTTTCTCTTTCTCTATATGGACAACTTCTTTATCTAATTTAGCAACCCTTTGGGCTGCATAATCCTTTGCATCCACGACTGCAAAAGAATAAAGCTCCACAGCCATTTCTTTTCTAAAATGTGCAGATCGTTCCTGGGTCATCTCCTATATTGAGATACCGTGGGCCATGAATTCCATCCATTTGTGCACAAAAATCTCACAATCACCACCCCTATCAATTGTAACACGGGAAAAATCTCCATCCATTAATAGGAGTAACACCAAAAACACTAATTACAATTTTTTTTAAAATAACATATACTAACCTGGTTTGCTGCGGACCTTATTCAACATAAAACCTCCACTTGTCCATCAAAATAATATCGGGTTTAAATATGGGGTATTTGCAACTTGATAGGAGTTTGGGAATCATATATACCATATACTGGAACTTATTTTCATAGTCTACAGGTTTGGTTGAGGTGTAAACACGAACAATCTGGGATTGCAATTCTATCCTTACCAAAACCCAATGTTGATCATCTATATTTGCAGGGCATAGCACGCTGTCCACGTTCAAAAATCTATTGGAAGCAAGTACATCACCCCAAAACATTTGCACAGGTAAATCTGGTTCTTTGAAAGGCTCCCAACTGCCTTTCTGAAATTCCAACCACGAACCTTGCAATGATTGTTGTATGGGGCCAAAATGACAAAGTGTTCTTAATGTTAAACACAGTTATATCCACAAAATAATGGACACATATTAATTTCGTCGAAACTTACAGCAAATGTGCTTGGCACCAATGATAATTTATCATTGGTTGTCCGTGATGCTTTCATTATCTTATTAATCATGTATACGTAGCTATCAATGTGCTGGAATGATTCAAAGAAACTTGAATAAGAATTATTAAAAGAATAATGCAATAGGAAAATGATGCATGAAAATGAAAAATATCGGTTCGCTATATCGGGTAACACCCGATATACAAAACCGATAGGATAGAATATATTATGTGGGTTATCTATATCGGATATTAACTGATATCATGTTTACGTAGCTATCCATGTGCAGTTTTGATTTTAAATATTAAATCAAAACTGACATACGTAACCGAGTAAGACCCGATATACGGATCCGATATGATACTTTAAAATACTTACATCAGATAGGAGCCAACTATCCGGTGTGGACAGTATCTCAAAAAATGCCTTGTCCATATCACAGCAGCTAGCTCTAATAATGGTTGGATTTTTTAAGAAAATTTGGTACTACCGCTGCCAATCCCTGTTAGGAGGACCTTGCGGATTTAGCTGCGAAAAGACGGATATGAATATTTGTACTCCGTCTCTTTTATTGTCACCGGGGGGCTTCATTATTGATTGAATGACTATTTTTCTTTGCTTTCTCCATTTTGTGCGTCTCCTTTTGAATGTCTCCTTAACAAGAGTTATTGCTTCTATTAATTCTAATGACATATTTGTTGAGTCGGAGGCCTTTGTCACCTCCACCTCCCCATCATTGTTCGCCTCGTCATCAATCGTCTCCGCCAGCCTATTCACCTCCTCCTCCTTCGTATCCTCCATCATATCCACCTCCCCATCCTTATCATCCGTTCTCTCCACGGCCCCCTGATTATCATCCGTCTTCTCCACCGCCCCCTCCTTATTATCCTTCGTCCTCTCCGCCTCCCTCTTATCCTCCATCCTCTCCCCTTCGACATCGTCATGGTTCTCATATATCCTATCAGCCTCACCCTCCTTATCCTTAACCTTCTCCCCGTCGCCATCCTTCAGCTCATGCACATCCTTAGTGAATGTTGATTTGATTGAAAAATGATGGAAGATTAAATTTAGCATACGCTTTATGTCACCCAACTCGCTTCTCAATTCCCTCATAACTTCCCCAATTTCTATCTTTAAACCATGAAGATAGTTCTTGACAGTCATCTTTTTTGTTGGTCTTCACGCTTAACCCCCGCTTGGTTCAACGACTCCATCTCCACAACATTTTCACCTCTTCCTTCACCTCCAACTTCATTTTCTTCGTCTTCTTCTTCTTCATCCTCTGATTCTTCTTCTTCTTCTTCTTCTTCTACGAAAGCACAATGTGAGTTCTTGTAATAATCTTCACCCATCTCCTCCTTTGTTGGCACTATAGGGGTAACATACCCTTTATTCTTCTCATCGAAAATTCCCAACTCCGAAATCTAGTCTTGGGTGAATTTTGAATCATAAAGTCTCCATTTCTTTATTCTTGGACATTGATGGCCTTCTTGATTTCTTTCCACAAGTTGGAGGTCAACCAAATGTGGCATGACCTTAAACATAAAAATCTGCATAAAGGAACAAAGTATATATGAGATGTAATGTTTTAAATTATACATATCAGTCGTACATATCGGTTCATTGAAACCATGTCGGTTATATTAATCGGCTGTATACCGAAATGATATAATGAATATAATTGCCAATTATCCGATTCTCCACTGATATATAATAAAGTTTACAAATCGGTTCAGAAAATATGGTTAAAATATCGGTTAAAATATTCGCCTAAACACCGATATAATTCCCAATTAACCTAATGCTCCACTGATAATATATAATAAACTGCACATATCGGTTCACATAAACAAGGTCGGTGAAAATAAACGGATAAATACTGATATGATAAAACCGATATAGTTCGCAATGAACGCCGATATATAGTAACCAATGCAATTATTAAAAAAAATATACCTGTAATGTAATTGGGAAACCTCCCATATCATATGTCTTCATCTTCTGGCTCTTCTAATTGAACGCATTCAAAATGCGATTTCTGGCACCATCTGTGGTACAAATAAAGGAGTCGTTTGCCCAAGGGAAACTGTTGGCCTCTTCCCAATGGGAGGCAAGGTGAAAATATATCATATCCACCTTCTTCGAACGAGACTTGGAATTGATTTCATTGATGATCATGAGATATGACAAAGAGAGAAGATCGTGATCAGAACATTTAACCTTGCTGCTAGCAATGTCCTTCCTGAATAACTCTCTCAACCTGGCCCCTGAAACACCTTTCTTCGGGTCACAGTCGGGGAAAAACTTGGTTTTCAGTTGAGGAGTTCCCACCAACTTGATTTTCCTCTTTGCTGATTCGCTGTTGCCAAACTTCAACCCTATTATAAGAGCAAACTCCTCTCTGCCAAATTTTACATCCTTCCCACATATTCTGAAGCACAGGGAGCCTTCCTCGTCATTGTCTTCCCTTTTCAACAGTCTTAACAATAGACTATGGACTAATTGATTACTCCATATTACTCCATCCAAATCGTATACTAGGTGACCAAAAGTAGAATTCTTAAATTGTTCCTCTAGTTTAGGCTCCTTCTTCAGTGCCTTCCTAATTAAATCAATAGTGGCATCAAAATGATCGAGTCTAGTTATTCTGGCGTTGAAAAATTTCTTGATCTCCAATTTAGCATCTAATATCTGTAGCAAATAGAGAAAATAATAATAATTAAACAAACATATCGGATGTCTTACAGATAATATGTTAACAAAACATGTCGGTTAAAACCGAAATGTTAACAAATCAGCATTTCACGGTAGCCCCATGTCGACATACGTCGGTGGAGTAGTTCAAAACATGACAAATAAATAAATATTGTTCTAACATTCTTTCTCGTCTTCTTCTCGCTCATGTGGATGGCCTTCTTCTCCGCCTTCTGGCTTGTGTTCTTATCAAACGACACATGTGAGTGAGCCATTTTCAGTAATAAGGATTTAGGATTATAGTAATGAGGGAATCGCAACGAGAATACAAAGCAGTTAGACGGATACACAAACCAACAAACCCAACCTGGAAAAGGGAAGGGAAAGTCAAAGTACATGTGCTGGGTGGGAACGACATTGTTGTCCAAAGGATAAAAAGTCATATCGGTGCAAACATTGGGAACTGCAAAGTAATGATTTGAAGCGCAAAAAATAAAAAAAAAACAATATAAAACGGACTCATTGCATTATTAAGAGTAATTTTAAGCTATAAGATATTCGTGATTTGTGAGGTAGCACCACTTTTGGTTTGCTTAAAGGATATAGGAAAAACATATCCGTTATAACCGGTATAACATAACATATACTATTCCGGTTATGTTGTATAGGTTAACCGATATAACATAAGCGATCGAGAACATCTGCATGTGGTGCGCGGGAAGGGTGAAAGGTCATACCGGTGCTGACATTGGAAACTGCAAAAGAAATATTTTAAACAGAAAAACACGTCTCATTGAATTATTAATAGTATTTTTCTGCGATGAGATAATGGTTATTTTCAGTTTGGTTGCAAGACTTTTAGTTTGTTTAAAGGATATCGGAAAAACATATTGGCCATAAACCGATTTCCAACTATGTTATATCAGTTCTCGGTGACAGAACCGACATAACATAATACCAAAAGGCGGGCAACCGAACCATTGCAAATCACGGTAATGAATCGACCGAGGATTACACGACGTATTCAAACTAGGGAAGTGTAAGGAATTGAGGGAGTAGATACTAAAGGGTTGTATTGGTCATAATTTGAAGGCATTACGAGGACACTGAAGTAGATATCGGTTTCATATATCGGTTAACATACCGAGATTTCATTCGTTATATGATGTATATCGGTCACTATGCATCGGTTTACATTAACGAAGATTAACCCATATGGTTTAACCGACATCCTTCGTACATGTTGAAAAATGCTACTTTGCCCGAATTGATTGACGTGTAAGATGACTAAAGGAATTAAAAGACAAAAATATCCTCATGTTAAAACTGCTGCTTCACCTCAAAATCCACGCCCAAATAAAAATCGAGCGGACTTAATCCATGATGAAGTCTGCCCAAAGTGAAAAGGCGGGCTTCATAATGAATGAAGCCCGCCCGACCAGCAGCGGGCGGGCTGCTGGGCTGATGAAGTCCACCCGAATTGCATCGGGTGGACTTCATCCAATTTAATTATATTTTATAATTATAATTATACTTATATTACTTTATTCAATTGAAGTCCCTGCTGCGGACTTCAATTTAATTATATTTTATATTATAATTTTAATTTTAATTTAAATTAATTTTTATATTATAATTTTAATTATTTTTTATTTTAATTTTAATAATAGTGTGCTGGGCGGACTTCATCTTAGATGAAGTCCGCCGAACCTTGGCCGAGCACGACTCGTACATTATCCGTACGATTTGTGTTGCCTTTGGTATGTAAGCAAAAGTATAAACATATCTCATTGCATTATTAATAGTAAATTTAAGAGATAAGACATTCGTTATATTTAAGGTTGCACCACTGTCGGCCAACCGAACCGTCACCAGAAAGTATGGTGTGTATCCCATACGTTTGACCAATATAGTGGATTAAATGAGCTAGTATCAGTTACGTTAGATAGGATAAAAACCAATATTATTTTTATCAGTCAATAAACGTAACCGAAATCTAGTATAAATTGCCAAATTATAGTTTAAATTGCTTCTTGTTTTCATGTCGGTTCAATTCGATACAATTGCCATGTGCTAGCCGATATCATAATATATTCGGAATGATATCGGTTGAATTTGTTGTAATCGTGTTTTCATGTCGGTTCTAGACCGACAATGACAAAAGAGAAATAACAAAGAGAAAGGACAAAATGACTGGGAAACAATAACATTTAAATTTACATAACTAAATACATATTGTCCTAATGAATTTACAATAATTTGATACATGTTCTAACAATGGAGCAGGTATCGAATATAACTGAAAACATATCGGTATTGGACAGAGGTTTGATGTAATACATTAAATTTAAACCGGTATCAATTAACCGACGTATCCTTATCCAACCGATTCTAGCACATCATCAACAGACGAGGTCTCTGAGGGAGAAGACACTCAGGGGAAGTCAGGAAATGAGCCAGGTTATGTCGGTTCTTTATAAAGTCAGCAGTGAATTGGTAACATACCTGAAAATTGAACTAGCAATAGGAAGCGGTGCAATCCACAATATCTTAGCACCCCAAGGAAAGTGACATCTATTGCTGGCCATTGGTATGGGATTCTTACAAATATTGAGAATGCAAAGGGTCCTCCAACAGAAGCGCAAAACAAAAGGCAAACCTGGATCAATGGGTTTGCCTTTGTTTTGCACTTCACTTGGAGGACCCTCGTATACTGCTGCTGTGGCTGCTTTTTGAATCCAATCTATACAGTATATATATATATAGCGTGTCAGTAGTCGGTGGAATAAATGAGCTAGTAAAGAAGGGATACCAAAAGTCGGGCAACCGAACGGTGGGTTCCGTAAATAAAAATAGAAAAATGGTTCACATAAAATTATCAAATTATGACCGATACAAGTATACCGATGTATCATTCGTTATATGATGTATATCGGTCACTATGTATCAGTTGACATAAAATTAAAACCGATACATGGTGTGTGTACATAAAATAGGTGTGCCTACCATGATATCGGTTCCATTAGGTAATACACCGATTTGGTTAGCCGACGGAATTTTTTTTATTGAATTTGAATTTATTTGAGGTCATTTATATTGTTATTCTTGTAATAACATATCGGTTACTTGAAATAATTGGTACACATATGACAATATATAATGATGTCGGCAACATGTATCGATGACAAACCCATATGATTTAACCGATCTTGAAATATTTAAGAGATATTAAAACGGTTGATATCCCCTAATGTCTCCAAGATATTTAACTGATCTTTAAATATTTAAGAGAGATTAAAACGGTTGATCTCCCCAATGTCTCAAAGATATTTAACTGATCTTGAAATATTTAAGAGATATTCAAACGGTTGATCTCCCCAATGTCTCCAAGATATTTAACCGACCTTGAAATATTTAAGAGATATTCAAACAGTTGATCTCCCCAATGTCTCCAAGAGTTATCGGTTCAAATGTATTGGTAATAATCTCTCCGTTAACCGATAACTCTTGAAGACGTTGTCCTTTGCACTTCCCACCGATATTTAAATGGTTAATAACGAAAAAAAAAACATTTCTCCTTTGCACTCCTTTGCACTTCCCATCACGTTTAAATGGACTGCTCTAAGTCTTTAGCATCAAGTTAAACTTGCAACATGTATAGGTGTTATAGATGACAAATTTCCCAATAATTGTATTATAATGTAAACTGAAACTGAAAATACTATCAGTTCCATTAAATCGGTTATAGACAGACAACTTGTATTTCAGCACAACCGACTTCTCAGCAGGATTAAAATTTCACCTTCTATATACGGAACTTACCAATTGGTCGAATGTGCAATATGGATACACACGTACTACACAACAACATTTGTCGGTCAAGCACTTATATTCGCATCTATCAGCATTATATTCCCACCGACCTCCATGATATAATAGGTATATATGAGCTGTCATTCCTGTAAATTAGAAACAAACATATCGGTTCTGTAAGTACAAAAAATATCGGTTAAGATAGTATATATTGGTTTCATAATATCAGTTAACATAAAATGACCGATGCAAGAATACCGATATATCATTTCTTACATGATTTATGTCCGTCATTATGTATCGGTTCACATAAAATTACAACCAATAAAATTACACCGATATATATATATATTTTCGTGACCGAACCGATATAAAACATTTTTTCGTATGCTTCTGGTTTGAACCTATATCGGTTCATATATCGATATCTAACCGATACATCAGCCGATAGATGTTCAAACCAGTGAATTGCGTAGCCTTAACTCAATCGAGCTTTAGAATACAGAACTAGAGCGGTTCATTTGCATACCCATTACGCAGTAATTAAAAGAATCGCATCGAAGAGGGTAAAAGACTGAAAACCAATCGTCTTTGGCCAGAAGATTTTCAAAGATAATAGAACGAATACATACTTGCAATGGCTTTGAAGGCGACAACCGACGAATAAGCAGCAACCCTAGATGCTTACAACAGAGGACAAAGAGGACGAGTGAGAGAGATGACGAATAGGAGGAGCGAGAGAGATGTTTTGGTCGGCGGGCGACTGGGGATGTGCGTGCGAGAGGAAGAAGATGAGGGGATTATCCAGCGGGATTATTAAAAGCGGGGGCATTTATGTCAATTCAACTCTCAAAAGTCCTAGTTTTGCAAAGATTTTCAAAGTGTCCTGTTTTTGTAAATTTTGGTACCGGGGGTCCTAGTTTTGCAAATTTCCCGAGAATAAAAGATAATGAGATATAAATATGAGGGTAAATAAGTCATTTTCAATGCTTTGTTAACCTCAAAGGAGGTGAGTGCTATTTTTAAAAATATAAAGGGTAGTTAATGCAAATTAGGTGAATCTTAGGGGTGGTATGTAAGGTTTACCCTAAATATATATATATATATTATATAAAAGATCAAAATGTCAATTTGGATCCTATACTTTGGATTGGGATTGGAAGTCAAATTAATTCTCTTATTTCCAAAAGAGCTAACTAACCCTCAGACCTTCAAACAGAGGGCCATGGTAGCGCTTTAAATGGAAGTATGAGAATAATGCATTTCATTGGACCTTAAGAAAAAATTTGTACATACTTAACTGCAAGCATACCAATCTATTTATACTGATTTTATAAATTATAAAATATTAAGTTACGTTCTCTTTGTATTTTAATTTTAATTTTAATTTTGAGTTTTAAATTTTTTTTTAATTTTTTGAGTTTGTTTTTAAGAAATTAAAAACGCGTTCTTTTTAAAATTTTGAGAATAATTTTTTTAATGATATTTTATTTAATAAATTTGATTATTCTATAAATTAGAAATATTTAATATTAATATATTATTAAAAAATATATACATTTTAAAGTTAGTGAATTTTGTAATATTTTTTTTCCATTACAATAATAAAATATGAATAAATAAATAAATAACTAAATTGACTTGACAAAAAAAAAGAAAAAGAAAGGAAAAGTTCGAAAGTCATTTGTGTATAAATATTGTATTACATTATAATACAAGCTTTTAGAAGTAGGGTTGCAAATGAGCCGAGTTGTTCAGGTTCGGATATATTCTATAAATATATTATTTAACATTACTATATATACATATAATCATTAGAATTTTGCTAGATGTACTCTCTTAGCTACCCTTTGGGCTACCAAAATCTTTTACAACTTTTTAAAAAAAAAAATTTACCTTTGTAAGTTGTTTACAGTCCATTCTTTTCCCTTCCTCGCCCATTGTTTTCCCTTCTTCCCTTCCCCCAATAGTTTACAGCCCATTGTTTCCCTTCCCTCCCTCCTCCATTTTTTAATTACTCTCATAAAACCCTCTGAGTTTAAGGACAAAATCATTGCCGCCGCTGCTGCTATCGTCGCTACACTGCTATCCCTACCACCACATTCGCTCCCCCGAAACCATTTCTTTTTCCTTCATATTTTCCTCTCATCTCCCATTCCTTTCACCGCCTATGTGTTCCTCTTCTTCTTTCTCCAGCATGGTTGCTGGTGAGCATTGTTGTGGCAGAAACAACTTAATATGGGTCATAGAGAGAGAGAGAGAGTAGGGAATGAATAAAGATAGCCAATTTAGTGATGCAAAGGGCAGTGGATGAAGGATCTGGCGATACAAGGGGACGGTGGCTCACGACGGTGATGGAGATGACGGGCGTGGTTGACGGCCGAAGGAAAAAAGAGAACGAAGCTATGGCCGGAGGTGGTGATGGCTTGAAGAAAAGGAAGAGAGGAAGAGAGGAAGAGAATACCAAAAATTGAAAATGAAACCTGTTTTCTGTGTTTTGAGTTTGGAGTTTATTTTGGATGAAAACACCCAAAACAACTTTTTGTTGTTTTGGGTTTCTTTTATTTTTTTTTTTGTTTTTAAAAATGCGTTTTTAAAAACACCAAAGAAAAGGTATTTTCATTATTTTAGAAAATTGAAAACTAAAAATGACTTGAAAACAACAAAGAGAACACACCCTTATTTTTTAGTCTTTCTTGAAACTCTATTATATTCCTTATATGGAGACTCAAGGTCTTCTACTTCAGAGTGTTCACTTAAGAAATCAATGTTCTTAGAGTTTTGTAACATCTCACATTGAGTGATAGGAAGGACCAAAACAACTTACTCTAATGGGGCTACGCAAAATTCCTAAGGGTCACCCATCCATAAACTTTCCCAGCTCAAGCACGCTTAACCCGATAATTTTTTACCTACATTCAGCCCAAAAGGTATCCAATTGGTATTATTTTTTTCTTTACTTATCCTCGATGTATACTACCCTTCTCTGGGCTTTTGGGATATTACAAGTTTTCTTTAACTTATTTTTCAAGGTCCTTCTCAAGGTCATTTTTGGGATCTTCCTCGAAGTCTTCCTCAGGGTCCTCATTTTCATTTTCTTCATCATTTAGCATCATCTCTTTGTCTTGTATGAACTCAATGAACTCCATGTAGTTGTTAAACTAATTGACTTTGTCAATTGCTAGGTTATGAAAATCCACTCGTTAAGCAAGATGTTGATGATGTAATTGACTTAGAAGAGGTAACACATAATTTGGTAGAAAAACAATCATTAATGGCTATGGAATCCAAGAAGTAAGACATATATGCTATTCTCTACATTCATAAGCCTCCAACTAAGGTGCCAAGTCTATCATGTCGTTATGGCTCGACAACTAACCCATAATTTCTTGTTGTTCCCCACCACTCTATAAACAAACCTATATTAGAAGTTTTAAAGAATAATTACATAAATCCAACGCAATTCTTGTTTAAAACGCTAATACTCCTTAGTTTGCTCTAATACCAATTGTAACACCTTATTCTTTTGGTGTATTTTTCATTTAAAAATTTGGGGATTATTTGTTCACACCTAAGCCCACAAATAAACTTTATTTTCATAAAATCTTCTTTTTTGTCCTTAATCTAGCAATTTAAATTCTAAAAATTTGACGATAAATAAAGAGTATTGCACGGAATATGGTCTAGATTAAATCTAATTGATAATACAATAATTAATGTCAAATAAAGTTTTTATAATCCAAATCAAGTCCAATCAATTAAAAGATAACTAACAAGAACTATGGGAAGTTCACGGTAAGGAAAGATAAAATTAAGGATGAAGTTTTATCTAATCACCTTATTTTTCTCTTTCGATGTTTTCAAATCACACATTAAATATATCAAATTATGTAATAAACCTCTTAACAAGACCTCCAAAATGATTTTTTCATGCATATGAATAAATACATTATATGCATCAATTTTCTACACCCTTTTATGACAAACAGTGTCAGGGCCCGCTTCCGGATATACCCGCTAGCATAGAACATCCGGAAGAGAGTCCATCCAAAATGGAATTACAGAAGAAAACATAACCAAAACTTCATCAAATAAACAACTCACTTCTACTAGGAGCAATAATCTTTTTTACAATATTTCTTTGGGCTGTAGCCATACAATTCTCAAAAATAAATAAGGGTCCATAACATACAAAATAAATAACCTTCTACACTGGCCCTCCTCACAAGTCCCAGAAATCTTCAAGTCGGGGGAGATCTCTGTACACTACTAAAACTCAACTTTAAGCCCCACTAGATTACCCTTCTACGATCGATTTTTCCTTACCTGGAATGACAACAAGCAAACGAGTGAGCCACAAGGCTCAGAAAGCATAAATATGGCAAAGGGAAAAAATATAGATGAATCCCTGAAGGCATGCATAAGATAAGAGTCAATGGAAGACTTCTACTCGACATTTAAAACAAAGTTTTAGATCATGCCTTCTATATTATTAAAACCTCAATAATTGGCATTCTTACTTAGCAACCTGACACACATGCAACTCATAAAGTGATATTTGCATAACTTAAATGTTGGCAAAAACCCATTTCTTTCCATATGTAACTCATAACACAAGAAGCCACTAAGTCATGCTTATGCAATTTTTATATCATGGTAAAAATACATGTACCACATTGGCCCTCTAGGCATCCATATCCATGACTAGAATGCGTACATATATATATATATCACAATCCATTTGCCAAAACAGTGGCAAGAGCATCACTTGCTGAGTTTATGGCCACCTCACCCGCGCCAAGCGCTCAATGGGATATCTCGACTCACACTTATGGCACTTAGCAGCCCCACCAAAATAATACTAAGAGGTGCAACAATAATAATAGAAATGCATCATACAATGGAAGAGATTTTTGTGGACATGCCACCCAAAAACATTACTTATCGACTTTCCCAAACAAGCTCAATATGGTTAGTATAGATTTAAGAAAACCTCAACTGACTCAAACTATATCCAAAATATATAATATTATATATCAAATTAAATATCTCAAAATCTAGTTTATGACGCTTCAAACGGATCACAATTCCGAGTTCTACGCCAAAAGTTATGGTCAAAATAGCGCAACCTGCACAATGCTGAAAAAAAGTTGATTAGTTGACTTTTGGAAGGCATTAGTCGACTAAAGCTTAGTCGACTTAAGAAAATACTTAGTCGACTCATAAACGCCCATTAGTCGACTGGGCCGAGACTAGCACCGAAAATATGCAAAAACAGGCCTCCAATGAGTCGACTAAGCCCCAAAAATAGTAGACTCATCACCCATAAACACACCAAATGATCCCAAAACACCCCAAAACAATCCCAAAGCAAACCGTGACTAATCTCCTACCCCCAAGTTGCCATTCCATGAAATAAATATGGGGAAAACAAGCCCCAAAGAGACCAAGAACAAGACTCAATGAAGCCATTAAAAGAAATCCATATGCTTTTTGGAAAAAGTTGGAAACAACCCACACAACTCAAGCTTTAGAAACACCTTTTGGAGATATGAACATAACAACTTAGCTAAGCATAGAAATAAAATCTTGCAACAAAAGATATGAGAAACAAAGAAGGATGCTTGCCTTTTCTTGATGAAGAAAACCAAGAGAAGATGAACATCTCAAGAGCCTCAAATCTCCCCACCTTTAGAACTTGAT
The DNA here is from genome assembly GCA_036245055.1 of Diospyros kaki. Classification (NCBI taxonomy): domain Eukaryota; kingdom Viridiplantae; phylum Streptophyta; class Magnoliopsida; order Ericales; family Ebenaceae; genus Diospyros; species Diospyros kaki. Next base: position 30,615,588 of record BSEG01000012.1, read on the forward strand.
CCTCACACTCACAGGAAGAAAAAAGAGTAGAAGAAGAAGAAGAAGTTGTCGAGAGAATGAGAGAAAGAGAGATATAAGAAAAGAAAAATTATAGAGGAAGCAAGAGGGCATGGAAGCCCTCCGTCAGCCACCTAACCCACCAAATCTTACTTTGTTTTCCACATTTGCCCCACATGCATAACACACACATGACATTTTATCAAGCCCCATTTTGGACTTTTGGCTAAATCCATTTTCATATCTCTTTTCTTTAATCTCCCATTTACACCCACAATACAACACACACATATATATATATTTTATGCCTAGGCCCTTTTTTACTTATGGCCCAAGCCCACTCCAAAAGCCCATGAAACTATTTACCCCAATCACTTCCTTTGGGCTACACCCTTGATCTAAGCCCACTTCATATCACATTTATACTTTAATTTTTCTCACACACAATAATTTATTTCCAAGAAAAAGTTAACCAAAAATGCTATTATTAATTTAATTACAACTAACCCTTAAGGCCCACATGACATGCTCTACATCACAATGCAAATATCATCTAAGACCCATGGAACGGGTCGTTACAAACGAGGTGATAATAGTCATTTATTGTTTATTAAATGAACATTAAAAGTTTGGTTCGGGATAAAATATTAATCACCTATTTAATAACAATATATCACCTTATTTATTTATCATGCCATAAAGGGCCATAATATGGACATATGTGCATATGTGTCATTAAAAATGAGTTTTAATGTAGTAGACAATAACTCCATATTCATGCATATATGTCAAGAATATAGTGCAATTTATGCCAATTATACAATCTTGTGTGTAATAAAATATAAATTGCAAGGTGTTGGTGAAATATGAAAAAAAATTTAGAGCACATAGGAACAGTAAACATAAAATAATAGGTCTATGTGCAATAACTTAAAATTTTGAGGGTAAAAGTGTCACCATAGAAACTTGAAAAGTTTTCAAAGATTGCTTCGCCTCCCCCTCTCTTATTCGTCAACCTTGTTGCTACTGGTGATGTTATACCAAACCTTTGCCACTACTATTGTTACTAGAAGCCATTATTTGTCACTCTTGGACTGTTGTTGACCACTACTGTCATTCCTTGCCAATAGGAAGGACTAGAAAACCACCAAAACTACATGCCTTTTGTTTTCTCTGTTGACCCAATTCGTCAGGATGGCTTTTGGGTGACCAAAGATCTTTGTCTTCTCCCATTTATTCCTGTCTTTCGCACTCTTTCTCGCTTCTACTTTAAAATCGGAGGCAACCATCATTATTTATAGGCAAGAGTCTTCTATTTCGTCCCTATCAGCGTCGTTTCCACCATTGTGCCCACAACCAGACAACTTGATTGTCATCATCGGTCACCTCTATTAGTTGTCGGGTCGTTACATCGTCTACCTCCATTAGTGATGCAAATCCAACCTTCATCATTTTCTTGTTGAAATGGTTTCTTCACTTTTTGGTTTAATTTATTTGGGTTTTTCAAGATTTCTTCCTCATTTCAAATTTCCACACTGATGAGGAAAATGCCCTCGGGCTCATAATTACCCCCAATACCCCGGGAAAACAGCCTATAATAGCAAAGAAACATGTTCGCCAGAGAACCAAACCAAAGTCGCCATTTAGCCCAAGCCCTAGATATAGACACGTGGCAGATACGTCTCAACAAACTGACTAGTAATCTTAGCCTTTGCTCAATGAGGATTTCACGGATTCCTCGACCTCAACCATCATTCCGAAGTTCATGGGGCCAGGGATTATCCTGAGCCCCTCGAAAACTGATTACCATATCCATTCCACTAAGATCATGGCTCCGCAAGGGACAAAATCCTTATCCCGAAAGTTAGAAAGGAGAAGTCTTATCTTGACAGGAGTAGGGAGAGTCACCTTATAAATTCAAGCGACCAGGACATGTAGGGGGGATCTTTTCTTTAGCTTCTACTAAAATACTCTAGTTTTCATAACCTTGTGAACTAACTTGAGCGTCGGAGTGATCACGGGAGAGTGAGTCCCCGATTCCGTTTGTAGGTACTTGGTTCAAGGCAGAAGAGGGTGATCTACTCTGCATCATCATTTTGGTGCCCACCGTGGGGCCGAGGCATTTTTTTTCTATCTACTAAGTACAATTCTCTTAATGTTTTGAGTCCTCTTTGTTTTGATGGCAACAAGGAGACACCAATCTCAAGCTATTGGCGGTAACCTAGCCCCAGAACTGAGCCAAAACAATCCCCTAAGAAGCTAGCAGAGAAGGGAGCCTAGCCCTGATAATCCTCCCCCCTCCAAATCGCATTGCACTTTTAGAGAATCAAGTTCAGCATCTAACAGAGTTGCTCACTGGCTTCCTGGACCAGCAACACGAGCAACAAGCCCATTATTTTCACCTGGGTAGAAGACAGGAGCATCCTCTCGATGAGGGATCTTGCCAGCGTGGGGCGGAGCCCGAGGGTGGGGACAGGAGAATAGGCCCAGTGAAGCTGAGAAATCTTCTTGTATGTCATATGCACAACAAGAAAAGAGGTTGTGTTAGTTGGAGAAGGAGATTGCGGCACTAAATCCGAAGCGGGGAGAGTCCCGTGGCTTGACTGTGAATCAGACTCTTAGTCCAGAGATTATGGTTACGATGCCACCCAAGCATATTTGCATTCCATCCATCAAGCCTTATGCGGGTACTACTGATCCAGTAGATCACTTGGATCTCTTCACCTCTCATATCATGCTGCAGGACGCGTTCGATGTAATGTGGTGTTGAGTCTTCTTAGTTACACTAGAAAGGCATCTGCGCCTAGTATTCAAATCTGGCCCATCATTTGATAGCCAACTTCGTGCAACTTCAAAGTAGTTTTTTGGCCCACTTTACGGCTCTTTGGAGGCATCGAAGGTCCACTATGGCTCTCGTCAGATTAAAATAGAGCCAGGACGAGTCCTTGAAGGACTTTGTTTCGAGATTTAATATGGAGGCTTTGAGCATTGAGAACTTCGACCAGAGTGTCACAATGGTGGCATTTCAGAATGCCCTGAGGCTCGACCCTTTTGCTCAGTCATTAGTCAAAACTCCTTCTATTACATTTACAGATATTCTTGGTCGTGCGATATCAACGCAAAAGAAGTCATGTAGGCGTAAAGAATTGAGTATACTAAGAACAAGGAGAAAAAGAAGCACACTGAAGAGCATAAGAGTGAAGGCAAGACAGAGGATCGCAAAGAGAAGGCACGTCCTCAATGGGAGTCGAGTGGGTTCACTCCCTTAAATGCTCCTAGAGCGGAGATCCTCGCTACTATCGAGGAAAGACTATCTGAAGAAACCACTGCCTATGAGGGCACCATCCAATAAGAGGAACATGAATAAATATTGTCATTTTCATCAGGATCATGGCCATGATACGGAGGAATGTCACCAGTTAAAAGAAGAAATTCAAGAGCTCATTAACCGAGGTTTCCTCAAGAGTTTTGTAGCCAAGGAAGCGGATCCCCGAAGGAAGGGAGCGCGGCGTATGCGAGGTTCTCCTTCTAGATGGGACCGAGCTGATGGTCAAGATCGCTTCCAAAATTCACCCCTCAGGGAGAGACCACCTCAAGCAAAAGAAGGCCATCCACAACCCCCAGTTTTCCATACTTTCGTAGTAGGGGAAGTTCCAGGCGTGAAGACCAAGGAGGATTCGGTAGAGGGTTGAGATTCGGGGGTAAAGAGGTGGAGGAAAGGGGAGACAATCTCTTTTTCAGATAATGACCTCCCAGGGTATCCTAATCGAAATGATTCGTTGGTGATTACAGCTAAGCTTGGAAGCTAGGAGCTTCGACAGGTTCTGTTAGATCCAGGCAGTTCTTCGGAGTTCTTGTACAAACGAGCCTTCTTAGGCATGGGATATCGGATGGAGCAGGCAAGGCTAACCCGTGTCCCCTTAATGGGATTTGACGACGAGGTAGTGTATTTTGATGGAGTGATACAACTCCCATCAGTCCTAGGAAGAGGTTCCCGAACCTCCCAGGAAAAAATATCTTGGTTGCAGATGTGCCTTTGGCTTATAATATGATTTTAGGAAGGTCGGGCCTCAATGCTCTTTAGGCTATTCTCAACACATATCACACGGTGGTAAAGTTTCCCATGGATAATAGGGTAAAAGAAGTGCGAAGAGACCTATATTAGGCCAAAGAATGTTACATGGCATCCATAGGCATGGCTCGGGGGGTTGAGACCCCACGAAGGACAATAGAAGAGGATCTAACTCAGGAAGAAACTTCTGATCATAAGAAGGAAGGGGATGGAGAAAAACAAGAGATCTTCCACCAGCCGTTAGTTTTCTATTGGAGAGGCCGAAGGACCTGAAGATGGCAAAACCAGTGGATAGGCTTGATGAAGTACCTCTGAAAGAAGACCATCCTGACCAGTGTATAAAGATAAGCACTGAGCTAAATGACCTAATAAAGGGTCAAGTTTTAGCCCTCATTCAACGATATGCTAATATTTTTGCATGGACAGCTCAAGACATGTTGGGGGTGGACCTGAAGGTTATGACGCACAGGTTAGGAATACGCTTGGGGTTCCGACCTATCAAGCAAAAGAAGTGAAGTTTTGCTCTCGAAAGGGCTAAGGCGATTAAGGCAGAAGTGAAGAAGCTGATGAAGACACAATATGTTTGGGAGGTAGATTATCCCGAATGGTTGGCCAATGTGGTATTGGTACCCCAAAGAGATAGCAAGTGGAGGCTTTGCATTGACTTCACCGATTTTAAAAAGGCCTACTCGAAGGATAGTTACCCCCTTCCTCGGATAGATGTCCTCATTAATAGTACGACTGGATGTTTACTGATGAGTTTTCTAGATGCTTTTCAAGGATACCACCAAATTCCCTTACACCCCGAGGACCAAGAGAAGACGACATTCATCACTAATAAAGCAACTTATTATTACATGGTAATGTTGTTCGGGTTGAAGAATGCTGGGGCCACCTACCAACGTCTAGCCAATAAGCTTTTTCAGCATCAGCTAGGCAAAAATATGGAGGCATACGTGGACGACATGTTGGTGAAAAGCTTCATTGTCGAACATCATCCAGCCAACCTAGAAGAATGTTTTCAAACTCTCCGTAAGTTCCATGTAAAGCTTAATCCCATCAAATGTGCTTTTGGAATTTCTGCTGGAAAAGTCCTAGGCTACATAGTTCATCACTGGGGGATTCAAGTGATCCCAACAAATGTTACAACCATTCTGGACATGACACCCTCGAGGAACATCAGGGAAGTATAGAGCCCGACAGGAAGAATAGCAACCTTGGGGAGATTCCTCTTTTAGTTAGTAGAGAAGGGTTTTCCCTTTTATAAAGCCCTATTGAAGGAAAATAACTTTGTCTGGGACGATGAGTGTTAAGAAGCTTTTAGCAGGCTTAAGGAATATTTGGCTTCACCCTTAGTCCTCACCAAACCTCAGCTGGGGAACCATTATATCTTTATCTGGCGGTGGCTGAGAAGGCCTTAAGCTCGGTGCTAGTTCGAGAAGAAGACAAAAGACAGAGCCATGTTTATTATACCAGCAAGCGGTTGATCGGGGTTGAGGTTCAGTATTCCCCCATGGAGAAGTTGGCCTTTGCCTCGATAATCTTGGCGAGAAAACTTCAGCCCTATTTTCAAAGTCATACCATTATTGTGCTTACTAACAAACCTTTGAGGCAGGTGCTTAGTAAACTGGAGCTCTTAGGAAGAATGTTGTAGTGGACAATGGAGCTGATAGCTTTTGATATTGAGTATAGGCCTCGTCTAACTATGAAGGCCCAAGCATTGACAGATTTTATCGTTAAGGGGGTCGGGTTTTAGGAGCCTTCAGAGCAGGACCAAAAGCCATGGGTGTTGACCGTAGATGGGAGCTCGACTTCGGGTAGTAGTGGACCAGAGCTGATGATTAGAAGCCCTGATGGGAAGACTTGGCCCTATGCCATGCACTTTGAGTTTCGGGTGTCCAATAATGAGGTAGAGTATGAGGCCCTAATAGCTGGGTTAAGACTTGTTGAGCAGTTGGGAGTGCAACAAATCGAAGTAAGTTTGGATTCTAACTTGGTGGTGCAGGAGGTGAACGGAGAATACGTAGCTCGGGAAGGGCACATGGCAAAATATTTAGCTATGGCCAAGGAACTAATGGCGCACTTTCGATCAGTAAAATTGGAATATGTTCCTCGGGTTATGAGCATTGAAACGAATATTTTGTCTCAGATTGCTTTGTCCTCTTTTCCTACAAGCTCTCGAGAGATTCGAATCAAGTCTCTACCACAAAAGAGCATCGAGGAATCAACCGAACAAATGTGTGTTGATGCAGAACCAAGTTGAGTGGATTCTTTATTCCTATATTTGAAGGAGGGAAAACTTCCCGAAGGCGATTCAAAAGCTCACAAAATTAAGAGAAAGGCTCGAAGATTTATGATAGTCAATGGGGAGCTCTATAAGAGGTCTTTTTCGCAACCCTTACTGAAGTGCATACGGCCTCGAGAACCAGACTACATTCTGAGGGAGATTCATGAAGGGATATGTGGAAGCCATATTGGGGCCTGAACACTTTTCCAGAAGGCTCTTCGGCAAGGGTATTATTGGCCAACGATGATGATGGATTTGGAGCATCTGGTTAAAGCTTGTGAAAGATGCCAGTGAACATCCAACCTGGTCCATCTACCAGCTGTCGCGTTAATCCATTTTGTTACTCACCATTTTGCTTAGTGGGGCATCGATATATTGGGTCATTTCCCTCCATCGGCCGGACAAGTTAAGTATCTTATTGAGGCCATAGATTATTTCACAAAATGGATTGAGACGGAACCAGTGGCCTCTATTACTACTCGAAGAGTTAAGCAATTTTTGTGGAAGAATGTACTATGTAGATTCGAAATCTCTTATGCCCTAATTTTAGATAATGACACTCAATTCACGGACCAATCAGTGTAGCAATGGTGCCAAGAATTGGGAATAAGGCAGCATTTCACCTCGGTGGCTCATCCGCAAGCTAATGGCCAAATCAAACTTGTCAACCGAACCTTACTCCATGGCTTAAAGGCCCACGTGGAGAAAGCGGATGAAAATTGGGTGGATGAGTTACTAAGTATTCTATGGTCTTACCGAACCACAGCAAATGCGTTTTGATAGGACTTAATTGTATACATATTTTTAACTATTTTTTATCTTAAGCTTGTGTTATTATTCTACTTAAAATGTATATTTATATGGATTTTATATTATTTTAATCTTTTTTATAGGAATCCAAGACAGGAAGTGAATTCGAAGATTTGGACGTAAAAAGAAGAAAAAAATATATTATTAATTAATTTATAAAATTATTTCAAAATTAATATTATTTTATATATTATATTATATATTATAAATTATATTATATTATAAAGTTAAAATGGAAGTTGAATTAGAGACGTGAGGCTGGGCGCATGGATATATATGTATATATTATTATATTATAAAGCTTGGAATTGAAGTTCACATTGAGGACACTTGGTCTAGGGCAGCCCACGCCTCATATATATATATATATATGTATACATATATAATAATATAAAAAGAGGGGGAATGGAATTGAAAGGGGAGGCGCCAGAAGGCTTCTGGACGGCGCATATTGGAGATTTAAGAAGAAAGGGCATACAATTAAGAAGCAATAAAAGAGAAGACAACGCAAAGAATGAGAGGAAAGGCGCGCGCATAACAGAAGATTGGAAGCAGGCCCTTCACGCCCAGCAATAGTCGCACCTAGATCTGTTTCTGGACAAGAAACTTCTTTTTTTTTATTTAATTTTTATTTTATTTTTATTTTAATAATATCTAACTGAATTATTTTAAGTAGGGTTTGAATGGATTTTAATTTTGGAATTATGTGATTATTTGTTTAGTTCGATTCGAAACCCGATTATTATTGGTATGAGAATTTTATATTGTTGTGCTTAATACTTTAAAAAATTGATCACATTTTAATGATTTAATGATTTATGCATGACTGACTAAAGGATTGTTATAAATTAGATTCATAGACAATATAAATCACATGCTTGACTATGAGATCGAAAGATAATTAGTTTATGTGTGGGAATTGAGGAAACTTAATGAGTCAAATCCCCTTCCGAGATTAGAAGTTTCCAAAGAACTTAATGCTTATTTATTTCATTGATATCTGCTTAGAAATCTAAAAGTGAAATTGAATTAATAAAGAATTAATATGACTTGAGAAAACTTATTAATTAATTGAGAGAAATCCGGCATCACATGCAAATAATTATAAAATACTATAAGAGTATTTTTAGTTTTGAATCGGATTGAATAGATAATTACATAACCCAAATTAAATGAAATCTAAATCCTAGTGCATTCATTAATTAATTTTTCTCACAAAAAATTAGTTTTTCATTTATTTTTATTTTTATTCATCCGATTAATTAATTAGTTCAACTTAGACTAATTAAAATTGTTTTGCTATTGTGATATAGTTCTCCTGGGATTGATACTTTTTTCATCACTATATGCATATTTGGCTGTTGTACACTTGTCCAAATTAATTATGCATAAATAACATATCAAGTTTTTTGGCGTCGTTGCCGGAGACTAGTTTATTGCATATCAAAACTACATAAGTTAGCCTTAGATTGAACATGTATATATTTTACTTTTACTAATTTAAATATTTTAATTTTATTTTATTATTATTTTATTTTATTTTTTCAGCTTTAATTTTTAATTTTTACTTCTTTTCTTCCTCTTTATAGGTTTCTTTTCAGATTATTTTTTTTCTTTATTTATTTTATTTATGATTATTTTTATTTTTCTTTACCTTTTATGAAATTTTTTATTTTTAATTTTTAATTCTTAACTTTTTCAGGAGATGGCGCTCAACGGTTATCAATGGGGCAATGAGAGAGCGAATATAAAGGGAGTTGACATTTATAACTTTGATCCTATCACTGCTTTATCTGTTCAAATAGCTACATTAAATAAGAATTTGAAAAATTTGGGAGTTTCAACAATGAATGTTTCTCGTTCTTATTTTTTTTTTCTTGTGAGCTTTGTGGGTAAGGGGGACACATTAGAGTAGATTGTCAAGTAGGAAATCCTTTTTATTCTTCCTCTAAATAGACTGATTTTATATCTTATGCTGGCAATAGGTCCAATTTCAATCCTTACTCTAACACTTGCAACCCTGAATGGTGGAGTCATCTTAATTTTTTTTGGAGTAATGATCTACAAGCACCTCCCAACTTTCAACAACAACATCAAAATCCACAAGAAGAAAAGTCAAATTTAGAGGACATGATGGAAAAATTTATCAATAGTACGGAGGCAAGACTTCAAAGAATGGAAACTCAAATTGGACAACTTGCTCAAACAATTTTGGAAAAACTACAAGGAGAAGCGCCTAGCAATATTGAGGAGAATCCAAGGGAACAAGTACAAGTCGTCACTTTGCAAAGTGAAAAAGAACTTGAAAAAGAAGAAAAAAATGAAGAGCATACAAAAGAAGAAGAAAGCCAAGATCTTGAAATCAAAGAAGAAGACCATGGGTTATCAATGAAGAAAAAGGAAAGTTCTTCTATTCTCAATTTAAAATCTTTTGAAAACGCTCTTCCTTTTTCAAAAATATTTTTTACTGCTAATTTGAATCAACAAGCTACTAAATTTTAAAGAGGTTTAAAAAGTTTTATATTAACATCTCTTTGCTTGATATTATTTCTCTAATTCCCAATGATGACAAAGTATTGAAGGAAATAATGGCAAATAAAAAAAGGTTGGTTGAATTCAAGCCTCCTTGAAGATTGAGATGTAGTCAAGCTAATGACTATAAAAAAACGTTTGATGGGAGGCAACCTATTCGAAATATTATTTATTTATTTTATTTCTCTTAATTTTTAGAAATTCTAGGATTGATTTCTTATTTCGTTTTTTTTTTTTTTTTATCTTTCTTCTTTTTAGGACTTGTTGAATCCAGAAATTCGGCCTTTCTTCTTCAAAAGAATAAGCCCAACAATCTTCAAGCATCCCAAGAAGGTCTACATCAGGGGAGTATTTCTTTTCTTTTCATCTTTTCTTATTTTTAAATACTGGGGACAATGTTTAATTTAAGTGTGGAGGTGGAAAATTCAATAATAATTCTCAATTTGTTTGATTGCCAAAAGAAAAAAAATAAAAGGAAGAAATATATAATGTGCATGAATGATGATTTTCTTTAGAAAAATGTTTTATTTTCATTTTAGGCCGATTTCATGTTTCCTATATTAACTTTGGTTCAATACATAGTTAATTCAAAATTGGGAATTGTTCTATTTGATTATTGATTCTAAGTTTAACAGTGTTAAGGAAAAGGAATTGATTATACCGGATTATCATGATCGTTGAAATTTATGCTTCTTGACAAAATTCATGATGGAAAAATTTATCAATAGTATAGAGGCAAGACTTCAAAGCATGGAAACTCAAATTGGACAACTTGCTTAAACAATTTTGGAAAAACCACAAGAAGGAATGCCTAATAATATTGGGGAGAATCCGAGGGAACAAGTACAAGACGTCACTTTGCAAAGTGAAAAAGAACTTGAAAAAGAAGAAAAAAATGAAAAACATACAAAAGAGGAAGAAAGCCAAGATCTTGAAATCAAAGAAGAAGACCATGGGTTATCAATGAAGAAAAAAGGAAGTTCTTCTATTCTTAATTTAAAATCTTTTGAAAACACTCTTCTTTTTTCAAAAATATTTCTTCTGGCTAATTTGGTTCAACAAGCTACTAAATTTTTAAAGAGGTCTAAAAAGTTTTATATTAATATCCCTTTGCTTGATATTATTTCTCTAATGCCCAATTATGACAAAGTATTGAAGGAAATAATGGCAAATAAGAAAAGGTTGGTTGAATTCAAGCCTCCTTGAAGATTGAGATGTAGTTAAGCTAATGACTATAAAAAAACATTTGATGGGAGGCAACCCATTCGAAATATTATATATTTTTTTATTTCTGTTAATTTTTAGACTATTCTTGGATTGATTTCTTATTTCATTTTTTTTTATCTTTCTTCTTTTTAGGACTTGTTGAATCCAGAAATCTAGCCTATCTTCTTCAAAAAAATAAGCTCAACAATCTTCAAGCAGCCCAAGAAGGTCTAGATCAGGGGAGTAGCCTTTCTTTTCTTCTTTTCTTATTTTAAACATTGGGGACAATGTTTAATTTAAGTGTGGGGGTGGCAAATTCAATAATAATTCTCAATTTTGTTTGATTGCCAAAAAATAAAAGGAAGAATGTCAGGACCCGAATTCTAATTAGTCATGACCGACATTAATCCCTAAGCCCAGCGACCCCATCATGGATTAGTAACCCTCTTCTCTAGCTCGATATGCTAAAAACATCAATACTATAGACAAAATATAGAAACATGGAGTAAAAAATCATTTTAATTTTTCACAAAACTCTGATAATGTCTCATATACAATAGTTACACGAAATATGAATATCCATTATCATGTTGTCAAAAATACATATACGGTCCCATATCTTGGGCCTTTGACACAATTATGTACCACAAAATAAAGACAAATAACAGACTCGACAATACGTGTATGTCTCCACAAAGCATCCTATATCATATCAGGAATCAAAAGGGGGTCTGATATCATACCAGAAGATCTGCTGGATCAATATTCAAAAGAAGAATCCTCTAAAAATATTTTAATAAAAAGGGGTGAGTCTTGTGGATTCGCGAGTATAAGGCATGTCATGCCCACTATGAGAGTATGCAATAAAAATGATAAGATGAGTATCATGGATACAATAATATAATAGTAAGATGAATAACGAATATATGTAGTGTAAGTTTACAAAATTTGATATTCAAAAGAAAAACATAATGTAGGAAAAATAGGTGTCTAAAGACAACTCTCATAAGTTATTCCCTAACCACCTAAGTTCTCTATATTTTTATATGAGATGCATGCACTGATTCTGAAGATGCATTAGTAGAAATTGGCCTAATGCCTATACACCTATGCACACAAGTACATATATTGGCACATACATCATCTTCACACTATTATACCATAATATCCCATGTGATAGTAGTGTTGAAACATACTATCTGTATCTATCATGGCCTTAGCATGCCAAGCCTCACAATACCATGATCTTTTCCTGTTGTGAGTCACTAGGGAATCTACTAGATAGTCCTCTAATAATAATGCAAGTGATACCCTATTTAAAGCACAAGTCATAAGCATTTATTATTTCACGTGGTGCCTAAAATACACCATATCACTCAATATTTCATATTCGCAAGACAAGAAATCAGTTAAGGTATCTTTTTGTTTATGTCTCTTCTAGTAGGATGAAAATATTTCATGCAATTCAAGAACATTTAAAAAAAATATTTTTTGTGATTCGTATATAAAAACCATGTACAAGTTATGCATAGAACAATATATATACGTGCATAAAAATACGGTAAACATAACATATCATGTCTACTTCCCTGGAAATCGATAACTCAAGTTCGGGTCTGGGGAGAAGATCGAGCAAAATCCAGGGAATCCAAGCCTACAATAAATAGAATGGGGTGGTCACATTTAGGTAATAAAAGTAATGACGTAATAAAAATTACCAAAAATCCTAACCACTGCCTAACACCCTGAATCGATTATTTTATACCTTGGCCTGCCCAATATTTGAATTTGACTCCATGAAATTCGTCGAGTTTAGCCATCGACTACGTCATCATGCCTCGCCTTGCATGCTGCGCGTAAGTGTATAGTGGAACTACACACCCACTTATAGGCTGCAATAAAAATAATATATATATTTCTATATTCCCTATAAACTAGTTTACTTTTAATGTAGATAATATTTTTAAAGTCTCTCTTTTTCGAAATACATATATATTTATATTTATAACTAAATTGATAAATTTTTTCTAAAAACATAATAATTAATTAATTAATAATTTAATAAATGGCTTAAAAGAAATAAATTGCAATGTTCTAGCCTTAGAATAAAATGAATCCATCAGAAATCAGGATTCGGGATAAACCCAAATCATCATCATAGGCTAGCCTAGAACACACTCGGGGTCAGTCTTGCTCAGCCTCGAGTCGTCTAATAGGGCTTCGTCCTTAAGATTCTGATCAACAAAGTGACTCGTCAGTCACATCGCTAATTCTAAGAGACCTAAGAAGAACCCAAATTAGACCAACATCAATATCCTGAGTAGGACTAACCTAACCAAGTCATCCTAGATTCACGGACAAGCGATAAGAAGAGAGAACAAGCCGAGTGGTCTAGCCCAAGGGCTGCCACAACTGGGTTAAACCATGCTTAACACATTGGGCCATCCTAGAACCCAATTGGGCCCCGCCATCCTAGGCCAAAACCTAACCCAACCTGCCCAACCCCAAAAGTCCTCTTTTTATTTTATTTTATTTTTTCCTTTCTCTTTCTTTTTTTTTCTCTTCTTCTTTTCTTTTCTTTTCCTTTTTTCTTTTCTTTTTCTTTTTTCTTTTTTTTTCTTTTCTTCCCAACAATCTGCCGTCGCTAGCGACCACCGCCGGTCAGCGAAAAATGGCTGACCAGCACACTGATTCGAAGCCCTCGCCACGCACAACAACATATCTCAAAATGAGAACCATCAGACGACTGGATGTTAACAGATCTAAAAATTATTTTTCAGCCAAATAAGGACGTGTTCTGGCCATTGCCATTCGCTGGCCGCCGGCCATTTTTCCGATGATCGGAGGCTACCACAAGGTGCACAGCACCTAGGCGACCAACATACCTAAAAACAACAAAGATCGGACGGCTAGATTTTCGTAGATCTAGGGTCAAACTTTCGGCCAAAAAGAACAAACCCACTGCCAACGTCACTGGCCACCGTGGCTAGCGATTCTCGGCGATCTGAGACTGCCATCCATCTCCCTCAAGCAATCCGACCAACATCCCAAAACCAACAAAATCCAACGGTCGGATCTTCGTAGATCTAACCTTAAACAACCAGCCAAAACCCACATTGTGCCTCAATACACACACACCCTCGAAACAACAAGAAAAAACATCAAAATTAAGCCAAAACGCTTACCTCTTTGTAAATCGAGGGCGCTTAAACTATAGAAATGAAGTCGGATCAAAAATCGAACGGCTCGATCGCTTGAAATTGGCAAAGATCCGAGAGAGAGAGAGAGAGAGAGATTGATTTCTGGGGGGGAGGAGGCTCCATATTTTCTTTATATATTTTCCTTTATTTATTTATTTATTATATATATGTATTTAATTTTATTTTATTTATTATTATTATTTTCTTTTTCAGAATTAACTTATTAAAACCATTCTTATCTATTATTATTATTTTTATTTATTATTATTATTTTTTTCTAGATCTTCACAAAGAAATATATAATGTGCATGAATGATGATTTTCTTTAAAAAATAATTTATTTTCATGTGTAGGCTGATTTCATGTTTCTTATATTAACTTTGGCTCAATGCATAGTTAATTCAAAATTGAGAATTGTTCTATTTGATTATTGATTCTAGGTTTAACAATGTTAAGGAAAAGGAATTGATTATGCCGAATTATCATGATTGTTGAAATTTATGCTTCTTGACAAAATTCATGGGATTTTGTGATTATGCATGATTGATTATGTGAAAATAATATTGTGATTATTTCTTAAAACTTGGCCTAAACAGAGTTGAAGTAAAATGGGATGATGAAAAAAAAAAAAGGTGCAAAACTAAAAGAAATAAAATTTATTATTGTTATTTATCTACTCTTATGTTTTTGAGCTGCTTACTAGTAACTGGGGGTTGACAGTGTGCTCCTGCATCATCCTTCATGTCAAACGATAGTTCAAAATATGAGCATGATAATGCATTCCAAGCAATTATTTAGGGAAGTAATTAGGTGTCTTCATCACCAAATGTCAACATTCGCGTTAAAAGCCAAGCAATGTTTAGGAAAGATTAATTAAAAAAAAAAAATCATCCCTGTTACTCCTTATGTTTGTAGTAGTGGAGAGAAGTGATTGCAAGAAAACTATTGCATGATTTAATTGTGTTAGTTGCAATGTTTTATGAATTAATTTTGAAGTATGCATGGCATCAAAAGTGATGATTTTGCATGACTAATTCTTTCAATTAATACTTTTAGATTTAGAGTTGATATGATAATATGGATAGTAATCAATTTTGTGATTAATTATGTATTGATATGTTATTGGAATTCTTGATTTTGGTCTATCATGAAAATGAAATGTTTATTTTGTATTTTTTCTTTACTTTGCTTGAGGACAAGCAAAAGATTAAGTATGGGGATATTTGATAAGACTTAATTGTATATATATTTTTATTTATTTTTTTATCTTAATCTTGTGCTATTATACCTACTTAAAATGTATATTTATATGGATTGTATATTATTTTAATCTTTTTTTGTAAGAATCCAAGAAAGGAATTGAATTCAAAGATTTAGACGCAAAAAGAAGAAAAAATTATATTATAAATTAATTTATAAAAATATTTCAAAATTAATATTATCTTATATATTATAAATTATATTATATCATAAAGTTAAAATGAAAGTTGAATTAGAGACGTGAGGCTGGGTGCATGGATATATTGTATATATTATTATATTATAAAGTTTGAAATTCAAGTTCAAATTGAGGACACTTGAGCTAGGGTGGCACACGCCTCATATAGATATATATATATATATATAATAATATAAAAAGAGGGGGAATGGAATTGAGAAGGGTGGCGCCAGTGAAGAAGGCTTCTGGACGACGCATATTGGAGATTTAAGAAGAAAGGACGCACAATCAAAGAAGCAATAAAAGAGAAAACAACGCAAAGAATGAGAGGAAGGGCATGCACATAACAGAAGATTGGAAGTAGCCCCTTCACGCCCAGCAACAATCGTACCCAGATCTGTTCCAGAGCAATAGTGGCATCCAAATATGTTTTAGATCTGGATAGAAAACTTCTTTTTTTTTCCATTTAATTTCTATTTTATTTTTATTTTAATAATATGTATCTAAATTATTTTAGCTAGGGTTTGAATGGATTTTAATTTTGAGATTATGTGATTATTTGTTTAGTTCGATTCGAAACTTGATTATTATTTGCATGAGGATTTTATATTGTTGTGCTTAATACTTTAAAAGATTGATCACATTTTAATGATTTATGCATGACTGACTAAAGGATTGTTAAAAATTAGATTCATAGACAATATAAATCACATACTTGACTATGAGATTGAAAGATGATTAGCTCATGTGTGAGAATCAAGAAAGCTTAGTGAGTCAAATCCCCTTCCGATATTAGAGGTTTTCAAAGAACTTAATACTTATTTATTTCGTTGATATCTGTTTAGAAATCTGACAGTAAATTGAATTAATAAAGAATTAATATGACTTGAGAAAGTTTATTAATTAATTAAGGGAAATCCACCATCACATGCAAATAATTATAAAATACTGTAAGGGTATTTTTGGTTTTGAATCGGATTGAATAGATAATTACATAACCCAAATTAAATGAAATTTAAACCCTAGTGCATTCATTAATTAATTTTTCTCACAAAGAATTTAGTTTTTCATTTATTTTTATTTTTATTCATCTGATTAATTAATTAGTTTAACTTAGGCTAATTAAAATTATTTTGCTATTATGATTTAGTTCTCGTTGGATCGACACTCTTTTCATCACTATATACATATTTGGCTAGGGTACACTTACCCAAATTAATTGTGAAAAGCAGGCGAGACATCGAAGGCAATGGAGTCCACATCCAAGTTTGTGAAGCGCTCTTTCGTGAGCTTCTTCATATACTCGAATATGCCCTGAAGAACTTCTTTTAGCTCTGAAGCATAAGCCTCATAATTTTGGAATTCTTCGCAATCGTTTTGAAAAACCACATGAGTGTCCTCAAAGGCGGATCAGAGTTTCGTGTTAGCTACTTGAAGATCCTCTTTGCACCGGGAGTAGGACTCCATTGTTTCAACCTGGCTCTTCTTGGCTTCTTTTAGCTCTAAGGTCAGCCTTTTCATGTTTTCTTTGAGCTTTTCATTAGCGGCCTTCACGACATCTAACTCCTCCCCGAGTCGAGAGTTGGCCTTATAAGCCTCAAGCATCACATTCTGCTCCAGCTCCAAGTCCTGGCGAGATTGAGCCTCAACCTCGTTGGCGAGCTTCGCCTCCTCTTAAGCCAATTCAACAAACTTATTGAGGACACACACATTATGCTCGAGATCTACTACCTCAGAAGAGAGGGCCTCAGACTCTCGAAGTCTATGGACTTTCGAATCCAAGGGCACAATGCAAGCCAGGTGTTCTGACTCTCGTCGGGCTACTAAATTCTTGAAGACTGAGAGATATTGCCCAAAAAATACAAAAAGGGAATGATTATTAGAGCCTGGTTACATAAACAAGAATAGCCTAAAGGGAAATTAGGCAACTAACATTACCTTCAGAGCCTCAGCGTAGTAATCCATGTCGCCAGAGATAGGCAAAACACTGGATGAAGAAGGTCTACTCTAGACTTGGGGGCAGAAGCGGGGGAAACTGGAGTAGCCGCCAGGACACTAACGGAAGCCTCGACTTTTTCAGGAGCTCTAGTCGCTTTGGTTAAAGAAGAAGTGGGGGCAGTTTCAACCTTTCGCAGCTTTGCCCTTTGGGCCAGAACCTCCCTAGGGGATAGCACTGAGGTCTCCTTTATCGAAACTCTCCCTGTCAATTCTGGGTGGCCCTCCAATAATAGAGACATTAGTATGTGCCTAAAAATAGAAGGAATTGGAACCACCGGGTGCATTAAGGTTGGCTCCATACTTGCAGACGACTGACCTCTTTAAGCCTGTAATACCCGGTATTAAATAATAAAGTGAATTTTTGAGGATATGGGTTAAATCGATATCTAGCAAAGTTTCGGGCCAAAAAAATGCAATATTCGAAACTTAAACGAAGGACGAATGACCAAGTTAAGATAAGCCAATTGAGGAAAAATGGCGCAATTAGATGATATTTGATAAAATTAGGGATTTTCAAAGGTTTGAGGTCAAAAGCACGCAATTAGGAGAGTTCGGGCAAAAGTGCAGTTTTTGCAAAATGTCAATGGGAGGTCGAATCGATGAATTTTTCAGAAATTCCAAAAGGAAATGGAAAATATGGAACTAGAGGGTCGTCGTGAAAGTGTTGGATAGTTCAAGGGTGTTTAGAAATAAGAGAAAATGCAATTAAAAAGTGACCAGGGGCTAAAATGCAATTTTTGCAAACTTCTTGGGTGTGAAACCGACCGGCCGCCTATGGCCACCGGCAGCCGCCTCTGGAGGCGTCGGGAGGGTCGCCTGGAGGTTGCTAGAGTAGCTCCAGGCGATGATGGCTTCATTGGGAGCTTCTATTGGCCGGATTAGGGCCGGATGTGATCGGAAATCATGGCCAAAAGATTTCCGATTTGGCCGGATCTTTCGAGGGCTTAGGCTCGCGATTTGGTGCTTCTTGATTGGTTTAGAGGCTAGATCCGAGCTCAAGGGATAAGGACGAGCAAGCCTTGGTGGGTTTAAGCGCCAAAATCGGGTATAAATAGCCAACCATGGCCGAGAGTTTCAAAATGAATCGAGGAAAATTAAGGGCGTTCGGGCTTGAATCGAGGCACAAGGATAAGGGGCTTTTGTTCTTAGTGATCTAAGGATCAATTCTAGAAATTTTGGGAGTGTTTCGTGTAGATTTGGAGGGGTTTCGAAGCTTGGCCGGAAAGTCAGAAATACCGCCGCCGCGACCTGCAACCGCCATTTAAGGCGTTTTCCGGCGATGTTTTCGGGTAATTGAGGGTACCACTGAGGTCGCCTCATCAAGATCTACAAGCCCCCATAGGTGGTTTAGCCAAAGGAAGACGTCGGAATCGGAGAAGAAGGCCGAAGAAGACGACCTGTGCGGCGGCGCGTGAGTCCCACTCGCAGGACTCCGAGGTGGCGCGTGAGGGCGTGTGAGGTACTGTTTTGATGTGTTTTTAAATTCAGAATTTAGGTTAAATTATTTTAGGAATTATCATGGAAGAATATTTTGAAAACAATGATGTTTGGTATTTTTAATGAATTTCCGAAGGTATAGAGGTTTAAAAATTAAATAAAAATAGAGAAAATTATGAAAAAATAGAATGTTGATTCCAAAGGTGTTAAATGATGAAATAGGAGACATTTGGGTCATTGGAAGAGGATTTACACAATTTTCAAGGTGTGGCACGTTTTTCGAGGCAAAATTCAGACTTTTTCAAATTGAGGTGAGTGGCTTGATCCTAGCTTATCCTCGTCTTTAAAGTGTTTAAAAACGCATTTGGTGAGTTCTAGTGAGCTATTACACTCTCCTAGACTTAGTTTATTTTACAAGTTTTATACTCAAGATCAAGGTGTTGACATTCGCTACATTGCATAAACTGATTTACTTCAAAACGTTAGTGCATGGCGTGTGCATTTTTATATCATTTAAAGTCTATTTTCATTACTTCATTGGGGTTCATATGGGGCGGTCGGGGTCTTCTTGAGAATGGGACATGGTTGGTCCTGGCGATCGGGTGACACGGTAGGGCATCCGGGGCCGGTATTGGTGATCGGGTGACACGGTAGGGCATTCGAGACTGGTAACCGAGTGACACGGTAGGGCACCCGGGGATTAAGCTTGTCAGGAAAATTCTCAAGTTTAACGTGTCATACATGATGTCGTTTAGTATGCCATGCTCATACATCATTCACTACATTACATAATCTGTTTCATGTTTTCACTTAGATGTTTATTCATCTAACCTGGGTTATGCCCCTGGAACATTCAATGTTCCAGTTAGGGACAGCTGCGAGGCCAAGGACGAGGCCGGGGAGCCAATGGTGTTTATGTGATAGTCATTGTATCATTTGGTAGCCTAGTAACCTATTTTGCTATATGTATGAACGTTTGTACGTCGGTGATGTAAACTTTTGGTATTGATGTTATATGTATGTTGATAGGAAACAACTTGTGTAACACGTGGTAGACCACGTCATTTTGATTAATTAAGTATTCCGTTGTGTCTGTATTATCTCGTTCGGTTGAAATTATGTTATTATTAACTAAACGAGTAGGACTGGATCTCTTGGGGTTTTCATCTGCATGTGAAGATTGTGCTCACAGGCGCCGCGAGTATCAGACTTGGTGAAAATGAAAAAAAAAAAAGAAACCCCGAGAATTTCCTTATAGTGACATGCCCAGCAAGACGGGGTGTTACAAAGCCTCTGCTCTAGCCACCTCAAGCGCCTGGGTGATAGTTTCATAATCATCTCTGAACAGATTTTGTGATAAAGCAAGCGGCGTCGTCGATTGGGGGAAAGGTTGGGAGTCCCTCTTATTCTTTGGAGCCCGGGATTTGGAGGAAAGGCTCCTCAGGCGAGCCTCGATGCTACCATTCGAGACCTTTTAAAAGGTCTTAAGGTCTTTCTCAGTCTTTTTCTTTGACCTAGGAGCAGGAGATCCTTTATTCTAAGAAGTCTTGAGAACCTTCTCAATGTTTTTCTCCAGTTTTGCAAGAGCTGCCTTTGTTTTTGGGGAAATCTAAAATCATTCCCTCGATAGCGGGGGAGTAAGGTATCTCCCAGAGGTCTTCAACTGCGTAGGAAAAATGAATGGAATCAATGTTCGGTAGTGACGAAAAGAATAAGGGAGTAGGGAAGAAAGATAGGGGCTAACACTTACAGGTCCCACCGTCTAGGCCCTCGTTGGCAAGGGTTGGATTTGAGAGACATTCCTTGTAACGCCCCCATTTCTATAATTAATATTTATATATCCTTATTCGGGGATGCGACGCCAGCATGACTACCAACAACTCATGGCGAGCTCTTTATTGGAAACCCCGGTCGAGGAATTCAAGGGGAAGCGTCAGAATAGTTGGCACCGGCTAGAGTCTTAATGAAAATAAAATTGCTAACATATTTACTTCTAATAACAAAACTCTTCTATTGCCTCAACAATCCATTTAATACACTCTTAGCATACATTGAGATTAATTACATTAGGAAATACCGAATATAACGCGATATTCTATTACAACATCCACGACAAGAAGATACTACCAGGACCTTTTGGTTGGGACTAGTCTGTACACGTTTAACCCCCGCATTGAGTACCACCTACCTTGCCCTTGCTTGGTACCCTACTTTTACCTGGAATGACGCACACAAACATGAGCCGCAAGGCTCGCAAGCATAATAGTATCAATACAACAGGTTAAGAGTAGAACTTTCCCCACACCCCATGTGTTTCATGTTAATGTAGCTACATCTCATGCCATGTACAATATGTGCATTAGCTCTAATTGCATAAACATAAAGTAATCTGCACATACCTGGTCCTTTGGGCCCATATAAATTGCACACATTGGCTCTCAAGTCCCACATATAAACCTGCAGTTGCCATGGACTGGCCATCATGTCATATCAGAACCATGAACCCAACTATATCAAAATCATAAGTTGCTGTGGGAGTCGAACCCCCAGTCTCTTGTATCGTAAGTGCTGTAGGACTTAAACCCCCAGTCTTTCATACGTTGTTGTGGGACTCAAACCCCAGTCTTTCATACGTTGCAGTGGGACTCGAACCCCCAGTCTTTCATAACCCCCTCACTCATCATAGTTACTCTTGCTCGCCATGTAATGCCACATAATAAAAATGCACTGGCATCTGTAGCATAAACGTGATGTCAAGGCCCCCATAAACCAAGCATTAGGCCATGTTACGCCCACATAAGAACACACACATACGAAATCCTCTAAATGCATATGCTCACGTAGAGTGTACCCAAACTGACTCTTAGGCCAATTGGGTCATACCAATGTTCACACACCCCATCACACACAAAGCATGTTTCTCCCAATAAATGTAGTCCAACCCCATGCATCACACAATATTGTGATGTGCATAAGTCAAGTGGGAATCTGGTAGTACCAGCTCTTCTGGCCTGTCTCTCGCTTATCATAACAGCTGATAACTGGGGTCCATACACCCAGTTATCGACTGCCTTGACCCATGGTCGACAATCAGTGGCTTTGTAGCCCATACCCTTTAATAACCATAGCCATCATTAACTTATGTTCTTTAAACTTAGCATTTCATGAACTTTCCCAAGACTTCTCATGCACCTCACCCATTAAGACTTTTAACATAACTATCCCTTTTTGCAAAGAGACATAATTCCTTGCGTACTTTGAACCTAATAATAAAGCGTCATTCTTGAAGAATTTGAGGATGAATCAAAGCCCTCATCTAGAGTATGGACATGAGTTAACCGGAACTTATGATACAGGCCAAATAAATAAACTAAGCTAAACTATTCATACTGAAGAGAATAATACGAAGAAGACTCGCAACGAAAACTTACATGTAGTTGAGAGAGAGAATAACTTTAGACAAGGTTAAGGGTTTGCATAAAAGAAATAGAGGAGTGGGAATTTACATAAAGGAAACAAAGGAGTAGGAGTTTGCCTAATTAATGACGTATCTAGCGATTTTTCTGCAGAAAATACCAGTTCCTGAAACCTAAACATCAAATATTCTTACATATTACTAATCTATATGATTTATTGTGGTTGTGTGTGAAATTTAGGGAAAAAGGAGCTGGCATGTGCCCTCATGCACCCTAAGAAGAGGTGGCACGTATTTCCACGTGGTTAAGGCAGATTCAACACCTTTTCGTATTTTTGTCATATCTCCCTCATTTTAACATCGAATCAACTTTCATTTGATCCTACGGACTCCTATTTCAGTCCTCTATATGATATGGAAAGAAATCAGACTTACCTCTCCAATTTGTGGACTGTTATAGAAGTTCTTTGTGGCTGTCTGCTTTTCATCAAGCCTTTGCCTCTCCTTCGCTTTCTCCCTTGATTTTCACTAACTTTCTATCCTTCCTTTTACAGAAATTCCCCCTCAAAATCAAGATCTTATTTCTCTCTAAAAGTTCTCTCAAAGTGGCATGGATTCGACTCACAAATTTTGAAATGGCTTGGGAAGTTAGATTTCAAGCCTATTTATAGAATTATCCATCAAATCATAGCATGTCATGTGTCACCTTAAGTATTTGAGATTCATCATTACTTCCATGTGTTACCACCCAAATGGTGCCATGTGTCCCAAACTTGGAGATTAAGTAAAGACTTGGAGAAGACTTATCCATGTGCTTCCATTCAAATGATGCCATGTATCTTAAAGTTGGATTTAAATTGGATTTGAAATCCAAAGCCACATTTAAATAGTTTTTGAAATCCAAAGCTATATTTAATAAGAGTTTGAAATCCATGACATTTAGGTCCTGAGGCTATTCTCAAATTCCACCAATTTCCAAGACTTTTAGACTTACACTTCTACCCATATTTCAAAATTATGATTTTGCCCCTAACCTCTTATGATTCAATTTGAATATGAAAAATCTTGGATGTTACATTCCTCCTTCCAGTCCTTGCTGATCTTCAGGATCCTACCAACTAGCTCCTTAATAGTCTCGACTCTCGGATGCTTATGTTTGGTGTCCAAAGTTCACTCATTGCACACAGACTATACCCTTTGTGTAAAGCTTGAACCCTGAGGGGGGATGAAGACATAACGCTCCTTCCAATCATCTGAATCCTAGATCCCTCGGAGAACATGAGAGACGTGGTCGTGGCCTCAGTTCCAGGATGCTCATTTGACACGAGGAGGGAGCCTTCCTTCACGATCCTCGACGAGATAGAAATCCAACCTCTTGGATCACGGTTGGTGGTGAAGAAGTAATCAAATAGGTCCCCTGAGGGGTTCACCCAGGCGATGCTACAAATAACGATAAAACCCATCAAATACCTCCATCCAAAAGGGGATAGTTGGGCTGGAACGATGGTGAGATATTGAAAAAGCGACATAACCCTCCCTCGAGGGGGCAGGCGAAAACCCCTGTCGAAAGCACACTTGTAGATGCAGAGACGGCTGGTAACGAGATGGTATGCCCTCAAATGCGTGTTAAACTCGGTCCCAATCTTCTAGAATGTTGTACTTCTCCCTAAAATGCTGGCATTCTGACTCACTCATCCATTGGCATGGAATGAAAAAGGCAGGGTCAATTTCCCACTTGATTAGCTCTGTGCCAACTGAGTTAAGTCTTCCAGATTCGATAATCGCCATGAAAGAGAAACGAAAAAGAAAGAAGAGACGAGAGAGGGGCAAGAAGAGAAGAAAACGCTATAAGATTGCAAAAGAAATCAGGAGAAAGAAATGAATAGAAGGGCAACAGCCAAGTAGCAAATCCTAAGAGACAGATAATGATGAGCATTAATTACCCTGAATTGTGCTTCCCAGGAGAGAAAATTCAAACAATGCGAGGATAGATTGATGTTAACCCCGAGAAAAATTAATAGCGGTTTGGGGGAAGGACAAAACTCCTCGTCAGAATTCGGCCTTTTGAGGAAAAGGAAGCTTGGCCTCGAAAACAATCGACACGTTATGCTTAAACCCTCAGAAAGACTTCGAGAAATAGTGCGGAAGTCAAGCTCCTTCGGGATGATGGACTTAAGAACTTCCAAAAGACAGGCTAATTCTGACACTCCTTGAGCCATTGAAGCTGAATGACTCGAGGAGTGGGTGTAAAACCCCATTTTTAAAATAAAGAAATGCAAGAAATGTTTCATGAAATGTGGCATTAAAATGGTTGAATTAAGGTTTTCAAAACAGATTTTTACTGCTATTTAGCTGAGGTGATCAAAGGGAGTACCCCAAAACTCGAGCAATCAAAAATAAGATCACGACGTCATTAAGTAATCCGAGATATGAATTTTAGCGCTGAAAGAAATCAGATCCGAGATAGTTTTCGGTACAACTTTGGTTAGGGCTGATAAGACCAAATCATCATAGGGAACCTCCAAAAAGATGACGGAACCCTTAGGAGGCCCCGAATTATCAAATAGAGCAACCCTTCAATGTTTTCAGGTGGGAACGAGAAGATTTTCAATAAAATAATGCGATCGGGCCTAAGTGCAGTTTCCCAAAACTACCCGAGAGATGTCTAACTGTCGTTATTTTCGAATCATCGGGGTGTGAATGTTAATTCCAGATTGTGGGGGGTCTCATTGGAAGCCATGGAAACTTTAAGGGCTTGTGTGAAGGACCAAAAGTGAAAAGGTCAAAACAAGGGGGGTTAAAGTGTAATAGCTGGAAATTAGAAGCTGCTCTGGCTGATAGTAGCTCTGTCCAGACCGTTCGATGCCTTTGACCATGAGGATTCCTAGAAGGTTGGTTGGAGAAGCTCGAGGACCAAGTCAAGGCTGGTAGCAAGCACGCATGCGGTCGAAATTCCAAAAAAATTTTGACAGGGTGTGGCCAATTTGCAATGCCCTGTAAATGGGCTATTGAGGTAGTTTTTCAGCACTTTTGGGTGGCCCAAGGGAGGGTTGAGGTGTTTAAGGTATCGGTGTAAGCGGCCATTGGCATTTTGAGGGTCGATTTGGGTTATAAATAGGAATTGGGTGGCCAAGGGTTGTGGGGCTTTAAGGCTTAAAATCGAGCGTGTTAGAGGCCGAATCGAGAGCAAGTGATAGAGGGCTTTTGCTCTAGTGAGGGTGAGGATAATTTTTGGAGAAAATGGAAGGTTTTGGTGTGCGTTTGGAGGGGTTTTGAGTGGTCGTCGGAAAGCGAAGGAGGCAGTTTGGTCGAAGGTTCAAGGCTTCAGTTGAGGCCCTTTCGAGCATCCTTTCGAGCTTCCAAGCACTCCAATGTGATTGATTGAAAGAGGAGAATAAACTAGGCCAAGAAACTAGCATCTCTGGTGTGCCATCGCCGGAGAAGAAGCCTGGAGTGTGGGGTTCACGTGCTTCTCCCACTCGTAGTCAACGTGCAAGGTGCGTGAGAGCGCGCGCGCATTGGGTTTCTTCTGAAATTTTTTTATAATTTTTAAAAAAATATTTTAGGATTTGTTATGCAAAAATATTTGGAAAAAATTAGATGTAGATATTTATTTTAGAATTTTAGTAAGGAAAAAGTAGAGAGAAATTAAAGGAAAATGTGAAGAAAATATGAGAAAAATTGGTGATGGTATTTATTGATTTAATATGGTGTTTAGGGTGCCTTAGGGCCTAAGTTTGGGTGTTGGTGCGAGTTTCAAAGCTTAACATGCAAATTGTGGTGAAGCATGTATTTCGAGGAAACCAAATTTTATTTGAAGTTGAGTAGTTTTATACCAAAGACTTGATTCAACGTGAGTGTCTGACTTAAAAACCTAGTTATGTGAAGGTTCTCACCCCAAAATTGATTGCGAGTGTTTTGTCCTAAAACCTGGTTTGGTAAACGATTTTATCATGTTAACATGCCTTGATATGCTATGCATCATGTAGATTTTATTTACATGTATTGATGATGAAATGTGCATACATTCACGATGATATTATTGATCATGCGTCGCATAAGGGTTTGAGATTATGGATTAGCGCCGCTGCTCTACCAAGGGTGCACCCATACACCTCGGCAAGGGAAGGGAGCTGTAAAAGTAGGGAACAGTAGTTGGGTGCGGTTGACTCAAATCGAAAATGATGAGGACATTTTGCATCTTACATACATGCACGAAAATATATGATTTTGTACTCTCACTTAGATGATTCATCGTCTAAGTTGGGCTTTGCATTTCGAATATTCAAACATTCCAGATGTTTTTGCAGCAGAACCAGATACAGAAAAAGCATGTGACGACACTTTGCATGTGCAAGATGAATTATAATTATGGTGTTGGAAGTAATGTATTTAAGTTTCTGCAACTTAACATTTGAACATTTGAAAGATATTGATGTATTGTCTGAACCATGGTTATTGTAATGTTATGTTCGATTCTTAGCTTTCACATTTAATGTTTTGATATTTCTCTTTTGAGATTGATGGAAATTTTGAGATGAGGAATGATATGATGTATGAATTAGTTCAAGAAAAGAAAATATTATTCCAGTATTGTCTTAATTTATAACATGCCCGAGAAAGTGGGGTCTTATAGTGGGAGGGAAAATGATGGGGGAAATGCACTCGGGCTCATAATTACCCCAATACCCCAGGAAAACAATCAATAATAGCAAAGACACGTGTTCGACAAAGAACCAAGCCAAAGTCGCCATTTAGTCCAAGCCCCAGATAGGCACGTGGTAGATACGTCTCAACAAACCGACTGGTAATCTTAGCCTTTGCTCAACGAGGATTTCTCTAATTCCTTGGCCTTAACCATCACTTCGAAGTTCATGGGGGTAGGGATTATCCTAAACCCCTTGGAAATCGATTACCATGTCCATTGCACCAAGATCATGGCTCTGCAAGGGACAGAATCCTTATCCCAAAAGTTCAAAAGGAGAAGTCTTATCTTGATAGGAGTGGGGGGACTCACCTTATAAATTCAAGCAACCAAGATAGGTAGGGGGGATCTTTTCTTCAATTTTTACTAAAATACTCCAATTTTCATAACCTTGTGTAATTACTTGAGCATCGGAGTGATCACAGGGGAGCGAGTCTCCAACTCCGTTTGCAAGTACTTGGTCCGAGACAGAAGAGGGTGATCGGCTCTACATCATCACACAACATTGCCTTTAAATCTAAGAGAATTTTCAAATGGAATTTGGTTGATCTTTGAATTTGCTTAATGGGTTCTCAATGGTTTCCTTCGGGTTTCTTTGTTTTATTCCATAAATTTCTAACTTCAATATCTTGCTTGCCTTGGGTTTTGGATAAATATGATGTCTATGCTTATAGTAGTCAATCGATTCACCTTGCCAAATAAGTAATATTCAAGGTAAAACTAATCTTGTTAGATACTGTAAAATATTGTTAGAATATTTTTGTATTTTATGGATCTATTATAAATTCTTTGTGATCTTTCTATACTTGCTTATTACCTATTTAAGTTAGTCTTAGAAATTTCATATACCCATTGTACGAATATCAATCATAAGATAATAGAATATAATACAATGCATTTTGATAAATGTCAAATCTAATGTCTACTATGTTCGTCTAATCCAACAAATGCTAAGTTTAAATGAATCTGATGTTTATGAATTAATATTCAAGCTTTAAGATTGAATCACACTTCACCCAATATATAATATTCGAGATGCAATCAATCTTGTTAGAATATTTCAAATATATTACTAGATTTTTTTTTACCTTATAGATATTTTATATATTCTTATTAATCTTTCTATATTTATTTATTACCTGTTTAAATTAGTCAAAAAAAATTATATATACACATTGTACACAATGACAATCACAAGACAGTAGAATACAATACAATGCATTTCAATATATGTTAAACCTAGTATATCCTAGGTTTACGTTCATTAGAAACCAACACGAGTTGGGTTTAGATGAATTCAACATTTATGAATTAGTATTCAACCTTTAAGATCAATTCAACCTTTACCAAATATGTAATATTCAAGGTGTAATCAATCTTGTTAAAATATTCCAAAAGTATTGTTAGAAAATAAACTTTGCATCTTATAAATCTTTTATATATTCTTTGTAATCTTTCTATATTTTCTTATTAGCTATTTAGGTTAGTCACTTAAATTATATATACCCATCTAGCATGTCAATCACAAGATTGTAGAATAAAATAGAATATTTCACTTTAATATTTTCTCTTTAATTTCTTCTTTTATCTTTTCTAACAATGTGTTAGAGCTATGTTTCTTCTATCATTGCAGTATCAAAGGTTCCATCATTTTCAACATGGTATTAAACCCAATTTCTCTAACATGGTATTAGAGACACAGATCATAACCATTCAAATTTGCAAATCTCAATTCTAATGATGAGCTTATCACCCATGAGTTAAGCCTTTTGATCAAGACAATACTTTTTTAGTATTCGATCGAGATGTTGTCTTAACTAGTTCAAGCTTCTTGTTTGTATCAACATTTTTCTATGTTGAGACGTATCTGTCACGTGTTCTTTCCGGGTTTAAGCAGAATGATGTCAATGGAGTGGCTCCCTAGTGAGCACATGTCACTGCTACTATTAGCTGTATTCTCGGAGTATTGAAGTAATTATGACCCCAAGAACATTTTCCCTCATCATCAATCTTGTTGAAATATTCCAAAGGTATTGTTAAAAAGTAAATTTTGCATCTTATAAATCTTTTATATATTCTTTGTAATCTTTCTATATTTTCTTAGTAGCTATTTTGGTTAGTCACATAAATTATATATACCCGTCTAGCATGTCAATCACAAGATTGTTGAATAAAATACAATATTTCATTTTAATATTTTATCTTTAGTTTCTTCTTTTATCTTTTCTAACAATGTGTTAGAGCTATGTTTCTTCTATCATTGCGGTATCAAAGCTTCCATCATTTTCAACATAGTATTAAACCCAATTTCTCTAACATGGTATTAGAGTCGCGGATCATAACCATTTAAATTTGCAAATCTCAATTCTAATGATGAGCTTACCACCCATGAGTTAAGCCTTCTGATCAATATCAAGACAATACTTTGTTAGTATTCGATCGAGATCTTATCTTAACTAGTTCAAGTTTCTTGTTCATATCAACATTTTTTATATAGCATCGACATCTTTTTGCCCTACAAAACTTTTTCCTATTGGTAGCTTTGGTCCTTGTCTTCTTCATTGCCAATAGCTTTGCGGTGTCTTAGGATCTTCTCCAACATTTTTTCTTTTGGTCTTTTAATCTTCTTTAAGAACACCAATTTCATTTCTTCTTCTCTTGAACAAGTTTGACTCCTTCAAAACTATCTTTAATCAACATTTTTATCAGTTGCTTCTAAAATATTGAACAACATGGATGCCCCAACAATTTAGTAGTGAGCACAACAACAACAATTTAGTAGCAAAGATGGAATAAAACTCTCTATTAGTCTTACATGCTAACTACAAGATCTTAGCAAAAAAACCAAAAAAAAAAAAACCTACAAGATCTTAGCAAAAAAAAAAAAAAAAAAAAAAACCTACAAGATCTAGTATAACTAAGTGCATGACTTCTCTTTATCACAAATTCCATCTTTAAGGAGCTTCTTAAGATTTCTGATGACAAGTTTGGACTACAAAGAGATGAGGTAATCACATTGCCATGTGAGAAGTCATATGGCACATGTTGCCTTGTTAATTCAACAAGTTTTGGCAAAAGACTTATAGAATGCTTGTTTCCACAAATAAAAGTGGGTAGTCATTAGTTTCTCTCCATCAAGAAGGAAATGGTAATTGTTAGTCTATGATTGTTGAAACCTATGTGGTTTCTGAATCCTAGTAATGCGTATGTTGAAAGTATGTCCTAAGTAAAGATTTAAATGTAAATCTTATATATATATATATATATATATCTACATCATACCTTTCCATTTCCATCTCTTAAGAAACATGGCCTAGTAATGAAAGAAAAAGGAAATTCATGGTTGGCGATGATGGATCTAATTTCACAATGGTTTATTTGAAGAAATTGTTTGAGAGACTAGAGAATTTCCATTGACATTACCTTTGTTAGATCATTTCCATATTATTTTCTCCTACAGTAACAACTGTTGCAATGCGAAGACTTTCAAGCACAAAAACTTGTGCGGGATAACCAAAAAATTTGTAGATTAACCACGAATTTAGTTTAATGTCTTATAGATTGGATGAAGATGCTAGGGAGGGAGTAACATACTATAATCTTACAAGATAAATGATATCTTCACTCGTATTCTAAATAATCTTCAACACATTATATAGAAATTTACTCACACATCTCTGTCGAACTAAGAGAGACAAAGCATCCAGAAAATATGGATACATGATTCCTAAAGTAAGGGTGTTTTGTCTCCATTTCCTACACTCCTCCTCAAGCTAGAGAATAGATGTTTGTCATTCCCAACTTGCAAATACAGATATTGAAATTTGATTTCTGAGGTACTTTGGTTAGAACATCAGCTTCCTAGGACTTGGTAGGAATGTGGAACAAGGAGATAGTCACATTCTTAATCTCTATCTTGATGAAGTCTCTGTTAATCCTCACATGTTTCATCCGATCATGTTGAATTGGGTTATGGACTACACTGATAGTTGATTTATTGTCACTAAACAACTTCAAAGAACCTGTTACTGACATGTTTAAGTTTGTCATCAATCTCTATATACAAATGAGTTCATATATTCCTTAAGCTATGGTTTTATCTCTACTTTTGCACTACTTTGAGCAACTACGGACTACTTTTTGCTTCTCCATGTTACTAGATTATCCTAAACTTTTGTGCAATACTTAGTTGTTGACTTGCAATCATTAACAGTTCCTGCCTAGTCTGCTTCTAAAAAACCAACAATATCCCTGACTCCAGTCTTTTTAAACAATAACCCTTTGCTAAGACTTCCCTTTAAATACCTTAGTATTTGGTTTGTTGCCTCCATGTGCCTTTTTATAGTAGCATGCATGAATTGGCTTACCATGCTCACACTAAAGACAATATTTGGTCTCATAAGTGATAGGTAGATGAGTTTTCCTACCAAATGTAGATAACTCTCTTTATTCGTTAAAGGATCACTATTTGACACCTTATGCTTCCAGTTACGCTCCAGGAGCGTACTAGAAGGTTTACACCCAAATTTTCCTATCTCTTTAAGTAAGTCAAGTGTGTACTTTGTGAAATGAATATCCCTTTGTGACTTCTTGTAACCTTCATTCCAAGAAAACATCTAAATTTCCCAAGATCTTTTACCATGAATTCAGCTTGAAGTCTCTTTTTTAGATTCTCAATCTCTATTTCATCATCACTTGTGATCACCATATCATCTACATATATAATGGGTATTACTTATTGTCTTGACTTATTCTTCTTCACAAACAGGGTGTGATCAGCTTGGCTTTGGTTGTATCCAAGATCCTTCATAATAGTGTTGAACTGTGTAAACCAAGTCCAAGGTGATTGTTTCAAATGATAAAAGACCTTTTTTAGCTTACATACCTTATTTGGATCCCTTTGGTTCAAATCAAGGAGGTACTCTCATATATACTTCCTCTTCTAATGTGCCATTGAGAAAAATATTCTTGATGTCAAGTTGGTGTAGTCTCCAATCTAAATTAGCAGCAATAGATAATAGAACTTTTATTGAGTTAAGTTTGACAACTAGAGCAAAGGTTTTTCATAATCAATTCCATAGGTTTGAGTAAAACCCTGTGCTACTAGTCTTGCCTTATATCGTTCTATAGTTCCATCTGGTTTCTATGTCATTGAGAAGATCCATTTATTGCCAATTGTTTTCTTCCTTTCTGGTAGCTTCATCATCTCTCAAGTCTTATTATCATTTAAGCCTTCACCTCTTCTAGCATAGTTTTTTTCCAATTTGGATCTTGAAGTGCCGCTTAAACATTTCTAGGAACATGAATCTCATCAATCTTTGCAACAAATGTTTTGAAATTTCCTGATAACTTGGTATATGCAACATAATCCGATATAGGATACTTAAAATTTCTTATACAAGACCTTAACCCCTTCCTTATGGCGATCGAAAGATCAATGTTATTGATAGGTTCTTCTTTCTCAATACATGACTCATTTTTTTTCTTCTTTTTGATTATCCATTGTAATGGAATCTGCCATCGGTTCATCCTTTTGAGTTCGGATTGGAGTTTGTGGTCTTCTAGAGTAAACCGGAATTGGTTTTGGATCTATAGTGTTAGATTCTCCTCTTTGACCTATATGATAAGCTCATAATTTTATAATTTTATTCTCCTAATATTTAGTTTATTTAGCATGTTTTAGGTCTTATAGTGCTTGTTTATAATAATATTTTATATATAAGATATTAGTGGCAAAGTTTAATAAATTATGTTTAAAAAAATAAAAATAGAAAAATAGAAAAATAAAAATAAAAATAAATCTCACACTTTTATTATTATTTTCTTACATGTGTTTATATGAATTTTATTTATTAATTTTGTAGGAAATATAATGAAGAATTGGAGCAAAAGTGAAGCAGTGAGCATGCATGGAATTAGAGTTGGAATTGGAGTTGAATTGGAGACTAAATATAATACTTTAATTAAGGGGCCATATGTGCAATTGAAGTTAGAATTGAAGCCCATGAAGCTGTGACGTTGAAGGTGCAATTGAAAGTAAGAATATTATAATAATATGATATTTCAATTGGAGGCCCACACATGTGCAATGTGATTGGATAATTCAAAGCCCACGGAGTTGAAGATGAAGGGCACTGTATATGCATATATATATATATTAATGAAAACAGTGCAAAAGGTAGGGAGGAGAAGCAACGAAGCGGTGCAACTGAGGAGATTCACGGGCACAACAGTGGCGCACACGACAAATCCTTTTCTTTCTCCCTTAGTTGTTTTCTTTTACTTTTGATGGGTTGCTAAACTCTTATTCTAGTTCAAGGATAATCGAAGTTTTGATTCTACAAAAATTGTGAGATCGAATTGATTTTCATTATTCTCTTATTCTTTCTTTATTTATATATCTTCTATGTTTGTTGAAATTATTGTTTCGATTAATTAATACAAAAGGCCCGTTGTATAATTGTCAGAACAATATATCGTCAAATAGAAATCTGAATCCGTAATTGTTTAGATGTTCTAATATTGATGGCAATTAACATAATTGATTACGGATAGGTCTTCAATTTATGTTAAAAAGATATATAATCTAGCTTAAATGAATCGAGCTTGTGTATTCATTGGTTAGAATTGGTCGTCTTTCTAGTAATTGAAGTTGTTGATAAATTAAACCTTAAGAGCTTGTTTAGGGTTGTTTATTAACAAGGGAAATAATTAATGAGCTTTTCTTGATTATCATCAAAGTAAGGAGGGATAGGTTATTAGAGCTTGTTAATAACCATAATCAATTTAGTGAAAGAATGGAGGATTTTATTTTTGCATCAATGATCAATTTCTCGAATCAATTATAAGATTATACCTTGGACTGGATACTTGCTTAAACTAATTTTCTGTTAATTCATATCCTTGCATTTATTTTATTTTAAATTGTTCAAATTCCAAATTTCAAAACCCCCAATCATTTTGTTTTTCTATTTATTCTAATTTTTCAAAATAATAAATCTAACCAATTCCTGTGGATACGACCTTGCTCATCACTATCGCAATTTACATTTTTAAGAGCAAGAATTTATTATTTGTTGGATTCGACACCCATCACTGTATCACCACTGTTTCTAGATACAGAATCAGATTGGGAAGGAAATGATGAGGAGATTGAAGGAAAAGGGTAGACAAAATTTGGTTCCCAGTGTTTGTCTCCTTGAGAGTGAATCTCCCTGTGGAGGGAAACATGGGGGTTGATGTAACGCCCCACTTTCTCGGGCATGTTATAACTTAGGATAATTTTGAGATAATAATTTTTTTTCCTTTAAAACTAAAGCTAAACCATATCATTGCTTATATCCATCACAAAATTTTCATACATCTATCTCGAAAGAGAATCACCATAAACATCAAATGTGGAAGATAGAATCGAATCTTAACTTTAACATTAACCAATGAAAAGGTTATACATCATCGTTCCTCAAAACGTTCAAAATTCAAAGTAGTAAAATTGAAATACATTGGCTACATAACATTCAATCATTACATCATGCGCTTTACTAAGTGTCATTTCATGCCTCATTCATCCTCGTTTCTGCTACAATTTCCATCTGGAACGTTTGAATATTCTAGGGGCAAAGCCCAAGTTAGATGATGAATCATCTAAGTAAGGGAACAATAAACATATTTCGTGCATGAATTCAAAATGAAAAATGTCATCATTCCCTTGTAGTTTGATTTGACTGAACCCAACTGTTGCTCCCTATTTTTACAGCCTCCTTACTAGGCTAAGGTGTATCGGTGCACCCTTGATAAAGCAATGGTGCCAGTCCATAACCTCAAATCCTATGCAATGCATGACTAATAATATTATCGTGAATGTATGCACATTTCATCATAGCATGTAAATGCAATCTACATAACATATTCACATCAAGACATCACAACATGATAAAACCATTTACATAAAATTGGGTTTTGAGTCAAACCACTTACCTCAAACGTATATCAAAATATCTTGATTCTCGTGTCAGACTTCTAACGTACTCAATTTGGAACCTCAACGTACCCTGGCCATCATATTTATTCAAGAATATCAATATTCTATTTTCCCTAGTTTTTTGATACTTTCATCAATTTCTTCATACGTTTCCTCAATAAATCCAAACTAAATATTTCTCAAGTATCTCTCTATAACAATTCATAAAATAACTTTGCTAATTTTCTAGAATTTTCTAAAAAATTTGACTCACCTTAACTCAGCCTCTCAAGCTTTCTCGGTATGCATGCCCCAATCTTAAAACGTGTGCCCAAATAATTTCTTGGCCTTAGGCAAACTCTTCTAGCCCCAAATTAGTTCCTAGAATTTTCTAGGATTTTTCGGAACCTTTTCCCTATTTTCTTCCCTTTTCTCCATTTTCTTTTTTTTTCTTCTTTTCTTCTTCTCCTTCATTCCTTCTTTCTTCTTCTTTCCTACTACTCTTGCAATGCACGACTAGCACCTCCAGCGGCCACCCTCCCGTCACAATCGATCGTCGCTTCGACTTTCACTGGCCTTCGCTCAAGCCCATGCGGCCTTCGTCGGCCTCTCAGGTCTGCCACCATTGCCACGAATCACTACGGCCAGCTTCCCCTACTCCGTCTGTCACTGCCATGGCCGAATTCGGCCATTCCAGACCACTCCCATTGCCAATCTCTCTCTCCCTTCTCGATCTCCTTCAATTTCTCCTCCATCTCGTTCAAGATCACTGCCAATTTATAGGCGCCTACTACGCTTGAGCTTCAAGAAATGTATATATATATGTATAAATTATATATCACATCTAATCTCAATCAATCCTCTTTACATCATAATTTTGTTGCCATTTCCTTCCAATTTTGCACAAATCTCGAATGTAGAGGTATGGTTGTGGCGTTGCAGAGGCATGACCTCCCATTCGTGCGTGTATATATATATAAATGTATAATATATTATATATTACACTATACTATAGAAAAAATCACACATTTAAATCCCATATTTCATCTCTATTTCACTTGGACAATCCTTTAATTGCAATTACATCCTTAAACATCAAATTAATTTGCATTACGATACCGAAAATCCAAAATTAATAACTCATGGCTTACTCGATAAGGACGATTTTGTCTTTGTGCCCTCACGAGACCTTTGTTTCATCCCCAATCCACTTCAGGGTTGATCCTTATGAAAAATCATGGTCCCCTCAAGTCTGTTGACTTCTCGGGGTCCCCTATGATGATTCGATTTTTCAGCCTGAATTGAAGTTGTACCGAAAACTATCTTGATTTCGTTTTCTTTTAATACCGTAAATCCTATCTCTGGATGCTCGACAATACCATATCAATTTCCTTAAACATCTACGCTCTGGAGCATTCCCTGTAGTCGATTTGGTATTGATAACTGTAAGAAATTATACTTAATCCCCTAATCTTTTGATAATTTTGCCTATAGCCCACATTAGAATTACTCTTGAGCCCTTTTGAAAATCTGAGATATTACAGTAGAAGGTTTAATCTTCGACAAAGGAAACATCACATGTGATCAGGAATCAATTTGTAGAAGGATGATAACACTTATAACCCTTCTATGTGGTGGAATAACCAAGAAAGACACATTTGAGAGCTTTAGGATCAAACTTGCCCTAGTTGTGTTGAACATTATGGACAAATACCACGTATCCAAACACACGAGGTTTAAGAGAATTATGAACCTAAGAGGAAGGAAAGACAAATAACAATGCATTGAGGGGTGTTCGGTATTAAAGGACTTTGGAGGGAACACAATTGATGAGAAATGCTGATGTAAGAATTGCTTCACCCCAAAAAGAGTGTGGAACATGACTAGCAAATATGATGGATCGAGCAACTTCCAATAAGGGACGATTTTTTCTCTCAGCAAACCTATTTTGTTGAGGAGTATATGCACATGAACTTTGATGAAGTACCCATATTCTCGGAGATATTCATTCAGTTCATGAGAGTAATACTCTCTACCATTATTTATTCGAAGAATATGGATAGACGACTGGAAAATATTTGTGGCAAGCTTGTGAAATTGTTTACAAATGGTAGTCACTTCAAATTTTTCTCTCATCAAGTAAACCAAACAGACTCGGGTATGGTCATCAATAAAGATAACAAACCATCTTTCTCTGGTTAGATTTAACACTTGTGATAGTCCCCACACATCACTATGAATTAAATAGAATGGAGTAGAATGTAACACCCTACTTTTCAAGACGTGTTATATTTTGGAAATCTTGGAAAACAAAATTTATATTTATATATAACTCAACACAATGTAATTCCCAAATATTCTACCTATCTATCTAGCATGGAAAATCATTAAACATCAAATAGCTAGACTAGGCATTCATCAATAGCGGAAGCAAAGATCGAACTTAACATTTATCATACATTAGTTCTTACACCATGGACTTTCAAAACGTTCAGAGTTTAAGTAGTAGAAATTTAAATACATCACTTTCAAATCAAATATATTATGCACTTAACAAATGCCATCGCATGCCTCATTCGCATTTGCATCAGCTACAAAAACATTTAGAACGTTTGAATATTTCAGGGGCAATGCCCAGCTTAGATGATGAATTATCTAAGTAAGGGTACAAAATATATTTCGCGCTTGTATGCAAAATATTCTTTTCCATTTCATTTCGGTTTGAACCGACCGTACCTTATTGCCACTCCCCATTTTTACAACCTTCTTTCCAGGCCGAGATGTATGGGTGCACCTTTGGAAGAGCAGCGGTCTCGGCCCGTACTCTCAAACCCTTATGCGAATGCATGATCAACTATATCATCATGTATATATGCATATTTCATCATCAATATATGTAAATGCAATCTATATGACATACTCACATCAAGACATGATAACATGATAATTCAAAATTTAATATCTCTACAATAGTTTCTCTAATTTTCCTTTGCGAAAATTCATAAAATCATATTCCTTATTATCTGAATTTTTTCTGGAATTTTTCTCAAGTTCCTCATATTTTTTCCTAGACATATTTTCTCTTAAAATAATAACTCTTAAATGCTTTTCTCCATTTTTTCTTCACAATAAGTCATAAAAATCTTATTCTTATTTTACTGATTTTTTTCAAAATTTTCCTATTTTTTTTCTATTTTCTTTCTTTCTTCTTCTTCTTTTTTTTTTCTTCCTATTACCTCACTCACAGCATTACGCGTGGCTTGCACACGTTTTCTTCGGCTGCCCTCCTTATCGCCAGTGACTTGCTCAGCCTCGATTTCCCCTGATTTCTCCTTGCTTCTTGATCTCCTTAACCTCCCGAACACGATGGGATGCTTTGTACTTCGAAAAGATCAGTCGAACACCCCCAAATAGCTTATTACAGTCTTAGCTCTAGCAGCTTGGGCGATTCTCCTATAACTCTCGAAACCCCTTCAAATCATCTCAAAAATCTCCCCAAATCTCCAGAAATAAACCTCACACCTTCGAGATCAAAATCCCCTTATCCAAAACTCCAAAATCGCTCTCAAGCCCGATGAACACGAAGTTTAATTTTTGATGAAATTCAGCCACTACAAACACCCTTTTATACTCAAAATCGAACCATAAAACGACTAACCTTGCACAACCCAAGGCCACTAGGGTCCTCTCGTGCCCTAGATCGGTCCAAAACGCATCAAAAATTGCCCCAAAAGTTGATTTACAGTGAAAAAAGTTTTGGCCATTTTCGGCCAAATTTTGTTCAAACAAATCGCTTTTGTCGGCCATAGATCGCTCTAGGCCAAGCTCTGGGGTCCCTTAGACCTTTACCTCAAGTTTCCTATGGCCAAAAGCGGTGACAGAGTGGTCGGCCATGGCTGCCAAGCTTTTTCCAAAAATTGCACTTTCACCCCCCTAAACTTTGAAATGCATTTTGGCCCTTCCCATAAGGCCCTTGAGTTTTCCAAAACTTCTGTTGAGACCCTCACGATATAAAATTATCATTTGACCCCCCCGAAGTTTTAGAAAAATGTAATTTCGACCCTCAAAAATTTTCAAAAATTACACTTAGGCCCCAATCTTTATTTTTGGCCATAAACCCCTTTGTTTCTTCTTGAAACCACTGAAGAGTTGTTCTTTATGTAGTATTTGACTTCTATGAAGGTTCTGTTGTCTTTCTGAAAGCCTCTTACAACAATTTAATTTTCTAAGCTAGTCCGAAACTATTCTGAAAATAGTTCTTGATTCGATTCCTCTCGACACTAAAAATCTTGTCTTTTCATGCTCGCTATGAATATCTCATTCTTTTAAGTCATGTGCATCCCTGGGTGTTCCCTCCTATTAATTTGACTATTCAGTACACCTAAACTGTCTCCTAGATTCCCTTATTGCCACCAAGTATGCAATATTCCATGAAATAATTACATAATTATTCATTTTTTATTTGGGACATTACAAAAAGGTTTGTATGTGTGAGGTGGATAAAATGCACGTGTTTGTTTAGCGAGAGTACAATAATCACACCAGAATGATGAAATATCTTTATTAATGAATAGATGAGGGTACAGATGCTTTAGATAAAAGAAACTGGGGAGACATAATCTATGATGCCACAACAAAATATTGAAATTAGAAAATAAGGAAAAAACAGTAGGTAACTTTGGTATTGAAGGTGAACCAA
This sequence comes from Diospyros kaki, assembly GCA_036245055.1. Taxonomy (NCBI): domain Eukaryota; kingdom Viridiplantae; phylum Streptophyta; class Magnoliopsida; order Ericales; family Ebenaceae; genus Diospyros; species Diospyros kaki. Next base: position 30,655,344 of record BSEG01000012.1, read on the forward strand.
CACCTAACAAGTAATAAAGACGATTTTGCTCCTCAACATTCCCAATTGTCCTCCCTGATGACAAATCCTGAAATTTATAAGAAGAAGGAAAAAACATTACTAAACAATTCAAATCCTTGGTTAATTTACTCACTGAAAGTAGATTGCACTGCAAATTTGGAACATGAAGAACTGAATTCAATTTCAACCCATTAAGTTCCATATATCTCTTCTACCCATTGCTATGCACATAGGCCCATCTGCTAGAGTAATACAAACATTTTCCTTAGATGGTTGATAGTTATTGAATCATGTTTTGGAGTTTGTCATATGGTCCGAAGTAGCTGTGTCCACTATCCAAGTATCATGTAAGTCTTTATACGACAATAAGGAAACAATACCTATAAGTGTTGCAGAGCTAGTAGAAGTTAATGGGACAGTTCTGGAGGCATCTGTCACTGATGAGGAAGTCATCAGTTTTTGAAGAATTTCCATTTGTTCTGCTGTAAATGGTTGAGAGGTCGCACCAGTTGTAATCTCTGCCATATAAACATTCTTTTTTCTCTAGCTTCGTGGCTTCCAATCTGGGGGCTCGCCATGAATATCCCAACACATGTCTTTGGTATGATTGGGTTTTTTACAATGCTCACACCATATCCGCTTGTCCTTTCCAAGAGTTCCTTTTTTATTGTACCCTTCATTTCATTTAGCTACTAAGGCAGATCCTTGGACTACTGTTTCAGTAGATGAGCTTTAGATTGGAGAAGACAACACTTTTCTCCTTGTTTCTTCCCATTGAACTTCAGCAAACACCTCTTTCAGGTTGGGTAAAGACTTCATGCCAAGTATACGTCCTCGAACGTCATCAAATTCTTGACTCATCCCTTACAATAAATCAAACATTTGATCTTGTTCTACTATCTTATTATATAAGACTCCATCATCAGTATACTCCCATTCAATATTGTGAAATAGATCGATTTGTTGCCATAATTATGAGAAAGTATTAAAATACTCGGTGACAGATAATGTACTTTGTCAAGTGTTTCAAATCTTATAGCGAATCTTAAAACTTTGTGATATAACCTCAATATTTGAGTACATTTCTTGTACTGCATCCCACATTTTTTTGCTATTTAGTAGAATAGGTACAGACGCCCAATCTTTTTCCCCATCGAGTTTATCAACCATGCCATCACAATTGAGTTTCTGCTTCCCATACACTATAGGTGAAAGAATCTAATGGAGGTGCTGTTGTTGCTCCTGTCAAATAGCTCATTTTTCCTTTTCCCTTGATTACAAGCAATACTGACTGATACCACTCTCTAAAATTGCTCCTATTCAATTTATGAAAGGTGATTTGTATTACAGGAATTTCAGAATGACCGGGAACAAAGGATAATTAGAGGGTGGAGACAGTCGAGATACTGGTCGATTCTGTTATAGATGTACTAGAGTTGGTCATTTTTTGGTAATGGTGGCTGCTGGTATGAAATCAGAGGGATGCTGCACACCAGGTATGAGATTGTGAAAATTAGATTTGAGATCGATGTCTAATAGGTTACCACGAAAAGATGAAGAAGAGAACTGAAATAGAAGAGTAGGGAGCAACGACAAAAGTTCGCTGGTGGAACCAATGAAGTTGGAGGGCGATGAGTAGTGGCCGATAGTAGTGGCAGTCGACGATGGTCGAAACCACTAGGATATGAATGGGCTAAGTGAGACGAGTCCAACGGTGGTAACGGTGTTGCGATTGGGGCACTGGAGAGAAAGATCGGAGCAAAAAATGATTTGTGCATAAATTCAATGGGCGGCGCGTGGAAGCTAACAGATGGCTGGGCTCCAAGGGCTTGACTGATCTGAGCCCAGAGACGGTGATGGCGGTGGTGGCGCGACTGTAGATTTTCAAGGAGGCTTAGCTACTACGAGGATTGGGTTGTAGCTGGTAAGATCTGCGCGCTTAGCTGTTGCAAGATCTGATCGGCGACAGTGGGCAGGCCTTTGACAGAGGTCTGGCGGTGATCTTGTTTCCGACGATCAGAGAAAGTAGCGACAGTGGTTAGTGTAAAGAGATGGTTGTGGAGGATCGATGTGAATGATGGGCTATGGATGACGCAACTTCTGGAAACGCTGGACAAGAGACCTCCGCTCTTAGTGCTGGACGACAACGGTGAGTTCGTCTACTAGAATGGTGGCAAATTGACAGTGGCTGTGGGAGGCCAGGACAATGAAGGACGCCATAGCTTCTTTATTCCTAGCGTTTTGACAGCATTGCCGACTTGTGTACTATAAGAATGGAAAATCAATGGCGGCTGACTTGGGCACTAATACCATATAATCTTATAAGATAAATGATATCTTCACTCATATTCTAAACAATCTTCAACACATTATATACAAATTTACTCACACATCCCCATTCAAATAAGAGAGACAAAGCATCCAGAAAATATGGATACATGATCCCTTAATTTGTGGGATCCCATAAAGTAAGGATGCTTTGTCTCCATTTCCTATACATACCAATTGTGAACAGATTTTGCCAACTTAAAAAACCTAGTAATATCAAACCTAGAAAAAGAAGCTTAAAGTAAAGAAAAGAGGCTCAAGGAAAATTAGAGCAAAATGAGAGGTTAGATACAAACATTAATCAGGTGGTAGTGCTATTTGTACATGGAGTTTGTACACTCAGAAATTAGTAGTACATTTCAAGGGATTAGTGACATCGAGAACAATATTCAATGATCACCGGGCAAATAGTAACAAAATACTTCAACATAACAGAACCATCCTTAGCCTTTAAACGATCTTGGAATTTGACACAGTGGGACCTCAATGATACTGCGAAACAGTACTACTTCAGCCAATTGATTCTTTCTCAATCACATTATGTCAGCAGAATCAGCAGCTTGATATACATTCTTGGAATATTTCCTCAGCAGTTTAGGTACTTTTCAGGATAATCATTTAACTTCCACAATCTATATAATTTTTTACTTAATCTAACATTGCCTCCTGAGTCTATTGGAGTCGTACTGTCCTCAAAACTAATATGTTTGTGGCACTCATAATATGCCCTATTTTCCTTCCCATTGGCGCATAAATTGTAGACAGTTAACAATTATGCCCAGAAGCATATTCATTCTGCACAGTAACTAGTTCACATGGCTTGTTGATCATGTCCCTACACACCAAAGGCTGCATAATGGTATTACTAGCTAGTCGATATCATGCTAAAATTAGCACTCTTGTTTGATTTTACAAGTGCTTCACAAAAATCACATTCTTTTGATAAGATCATTTAGATGGGGAACTAAATGTCCACCATTCCAGATTCTTAAGTATTCAGTGCAATAAGGTTTGAATGGACAAACCCACATAATAACAGATTGGGCAATAAGGTTTCTGAACAACTTTCAATCCTTGGAAGACAAACCATGTACAATCCTTAGTATATTTGAATGGACAACCCACATGCAAATTTTTGTTTCAGAACAAAACCAACCAAATCCATCCTCAATGGTCATGACCGACTAAAACATGGTCTTGCAACCCATTTATCCTAACACAAAAGCAAAAACTTTGTGACGGTCTCAGGCATTGTATTATATAAGCGATTTCCAATTTTAGTCGAACTAGTGCCGCTGTGGCATTACAATCTCGTGACATTTACATTTCCTATTATTTGTATTTGAGATCTCCAATTTCTAAATAGAAAATCACCATCAACCCTGGAAAACTCATCAATAGGGCAAGGAAATGGCAGAAGTTTGCTACCATGAGGACAAAGAGAGTTTCATTTCAAAGAAACAATAGAGATGTGGATTCAGGTAGCTGCAGTACTTCATCAGTGGCTGATAAAGAATAGTTTGTTATCTACATAGCTTATCAAAAGCGCTTCATGATTCCCCTAGTTTATCTTAACAATGAGATCCTGAGGGAGCTCTTCAAATAGTCTAAAGAGGTGTTTGGGCATCCAAGCTCTGGGCCAATCCATTGCTGTGTTTTGTAGGGATTATACCTTGCAAAACAATCACAAGATCCGAATGTTAGGGCAAAGAAATCGCTAAATAGTAAGTAAGAAATCAAAGAATAGAAACTGAACAACAAGAATAACAAAGTCCCTGTTGATGCTCGGCAATAGAGAAGAAGAAAATGGATTTTCAAGGCCCAGTATTGATTCGTCTGACACCCACAAAAGGTAACCCAAAATCGATTCCAAGCACAACCCAAGAACCGCATTCAATCGACACCCAAAACTGCTTCAATTGCAAAACCCCCAACAGATAATGACATACACACACAAGGACGAAGAAACCCCCACCAAGGAGAACACCCCAAGGACACTAAGTTTTCTTCTCACTCTTAGCTGTTTCTCTCTTCTCACATTCACTGCTCCTTCGGCACCCCTCTATCTTCACAATATAAAGATAACCTACCAAGAACCAGATAAAGATCTCCAAAGATGAGGATAACCATAGGGTTATCCAATAGGTTGAGATAAGATATGGGGAGAAATAAACCTGCATTGTAATCGACCAAAAGAATAGACGCGACGCGACTATCTTGAACAGAATGAAGAAATTGGGTTCAGCTAAAGTATATGTATGGTGGGCTTCAGATAAGGCATTGTGGGGCTTAGACCAATGGGTTTGGTCCTTGGTTTGAGCAATTAGGCTAAGCCCACCTTTCCTCAATCACAAGGTAAATGTACTTGGACTATCTTCTTGTAGGGCCACCTATTTGTGGGAATAGACCTCTTTATAAAAGAAAACTATCAATTCTAGACCGAAATCTATGATAGAAAACTTACCCAACAATAACATCATCGCCTTGGACTTGTTGGGTATCACACCTCAACATGTTTCAATTTTCATGGAGTACATTTTGTCATTGATTCAGTATGGTGCCGCTAAAGATCTAAAGAAAGTTTTGCTTTTGTCAGTTGCTGCCGATCGCTTCTCATCTTCATTATCATATTTCCACCATGGGAAGACAAAATAACAATTGCTTGTATACTGAATTAACCTTGCTTCAGCCTTGTAAATGATCAATGTAGTTTTTGCTTATTGCATACTATGATAAATTCAAAGGTTCAGTTTCATTTTTTTTTTTAATTTTTGGACATGTAAATTTGAGTTTATGCTTTGGAAAGTAAATTAATTATTAAGAAATACTATAGTATATTCTTGTGGATGACAATCTCTTTTCTGACAATAGATCTGTACAAGTAAATAGACTTTTATTTTGAGACTAAATCTAGTAACTTATGTCCTGAATCTATACAAATTGTTTTTTCATAGCTAATCATATCAATCCCAAACCAAGCTACACCTCAGGGGCTAGACACTTACAATCCAACTCACAAGCATTGAGACAATATCCATGTGGATCGGAGAAGCACATGAATCCCAGTGGAAATTGGCAACGTTCAGAGGTTCAAACTTAGGAATGTTCTTTTCAAGAAAGAAAAGAAAAGGTGCTGGGTGATGACACTGCAAGTCCATATTCTTCTGGGCACTAATGTGCTGATTTGATGATACAAGTACACATGATAACAGAATCATCTAGCTGTTAGGATTTAATTCAAGTTCTGGCTAGACTTAGTCGTGCGTTTTGACTTGTTCTTTACATGTCTGTCATTATCCCTTTTATTTAGCTATCTGTTATTTGTTTGTTTTAGAATTCAGCAAAGTGGAAGTAGTGCCCACTAAATGTTTGTGATTATGAGTCAAAGAGTCTTTTGGCAAATTTAGGAAGAAGTGGCCACCTGTGTGTACCAAGCAATATGGAAGCCGTCTATTTAAACTCTTTAGATGTCGGGTCATTGTAGATATCTGTACCAAAATTTCAATTCAAGTAAAAAAAAATTACTTTCTTCCAGTAAAACAACTTGTGTGTGTGTCCTTTGAGTGGGAATCCAACACTAGCATCTCCTATCTTTACCAGAAAGAATCAAGCATAAATTGTCAGATCATTTAATTAAGATACAGTTAAATTGCAGGACTATTTCTTAAAGGAAGAAAAACTACATTTACAAAAAGTGATAGATCATGCCATAATGTGATGTAAAGCGTCATTTCATGGAGTTCAAACAGAAAAGTTCAATATTCTCACCCTAGTCATATCATCTTAAGATAAAAGGCATACAGAAGCCAAATCATATGGAACCAACATACTAAAAGCAAACAGGGTATTTGGTAAGAGATGAATTGCAAGAAAATTATAACAATTTCTTCACATGCACATAGTGATATAGTCATTTTCTCATAAGACACCAGCTGTTCTGGTCCCAATATGTTGTCTAACCACTGAACACATGAAATGGGAGCTTTGTTGCACCTTCATGTCCTGATTAACATAGCATGCACCACTCAGATTATCCTTCTCGTCAATTCGCCACATGGGTTTGCTCCCCATAGAATTCCAAAGCTAGATGCATTTAAGGCAGGGTCACTAACTCCTCTGATTATAAATAACCAGGCTGCCTCCTTTATTTCCTACCAAGCATAGATACAGCTTTTTCAGTCTTCAAAGTGCCAAATCTCCTTTCATCTCTTCTACCCTTTCCAGCTTCCTAGAAATACAAGCATGATTAGTTCTAAGAAGCTCGTAAAAATGGCAAGGAAGTGGCAGAAGCTGGCTGCTATCACTCAGAAAAGAATCACTTCCCCGATAATCAAAGGAGCAGTTGCTGCAGATACTTGCAACCCATCGACAGTTGATAAGGGTCACTTTGTAGTGTACTCTGCTGATGGGAGACGCTTTGTAATTCCCTTGGCTTATCTGAACAAGGAAGTAGTCAGAGAGCTCCTAAAAATGGCAGAGGAAGAGTATGGACTGCCAAGCCATGGACCTATCACATTGCCTTTCGATGCAATATCTTTTGAATACGCACTCTCTTTGATAACAAGGAATGCATCCGAGGAGCTGGAGGAGGCGCTGCTGTTGTCCATCACTAGTGGTCGATGCCTATCATTCCAAAACCACCAACAAGGGCAAAGCAATCAGCAATTAGTAATCTGCAGTTTCTGATCTGAATTACACTCCTGTTTTGTAAATAGATTTTGCTCATGTTTGTTCTTGTAGCATCTAAAGACTAAAAGAAACGTTCTTGGTACAGAAGGTATCTATAATTTCAGTAACTTTAGAGCCTTTCTCCGTCGTGCAAATCCACATATAATCAGACTAAAGTTCCCCATGTCAAAATAAATGAAATTAATTTCCAGAACAGGGTCTCTGAAAATTGATGAAGTTCTTCCTCTAGGAAATCCTGTGTACCAGAATTCTTGTTGAATCTGAAATAAGCAGCTGTCAGGGAATGCATAACACGGTTAATTGATGATTGATTTCATAAAATGCAGTTACCATGAACACAATTGATCGTTACAAAATCATTAGTGATACCAACAAGCTGGTGAAACTAATGTTAGAAAAACCAAGTCAAAGTAAAACACAGCAGCATATAAACCAGTGCTGCTGTCAAGGATCATTTTAAAACACAAAAACCCCCAGAAAAGTGAAAGAAAAGAGAATAATAAGATAGAGAATTACGAAGGGAAATTTCAAATGAATCAAATAGAGTCTGTTTTTGGTCCAACACTATGAATGGGCCAACAATCTCTTCTTTGTCTCAAGAAAATGTGCCCCAAACTACTTTATAACATGCTTAAATTTGGAAAACTAAATCTGATTAATCCAGTAAAGTTTGTAAACAGGAACGCATAAATTCTTTAAGAAGCATTCTAGACAGACATATTAGTGGGCAGCTCCAAATACGGCACTAAATTGTCACCGGGGCCTCAAAAATTGCAAATTCTGCCAAGGTGAAGGTCTTGATATCACTTCATAAGGACAGCCTTATCCACTTGGAGCCACATAGTTCTTTCTTGTCTCGTGGTTTGTTCCCACATGTTAGGTTTGATGTTCTCTATTGTTCTGAAAATACTCATTGCCTAAAACATTTTAACTCTCGCTCAATGGACAACCCCAACCTATTCTTTCATTGATATGTATATTCACGGAAGTAGTTGGCCAGTTAATATGAGATAGAAATATAGCCCAGCTACTAGACCAATCGGCCCCTTTTCTTGTGGTTCTCAAGGCTTGGAATCACAAAAACCACTGGCTTTCGGCCCGGTGTGTCATCTAACCACTTCGCACACAGAAGGACCACGGTTTTTCATGTTGAGAAAGAACACAACATGGCCATTGGCCACCGCCCAGTCCTTTTCTGCATTAAATAGCACATGATCTTGTAGCCATGGACCCCTACCCGTAGAAAGCCACATTCAATGGCAGTGCCTCTGGCTATATATAGCTATCTACCTCCCTCAGATTAGCACCGCAAACCAATTCATCATTCAGAGATACCAACCTCTTCTCTTCTCTCCTCCTTGATCATAGCATAACAAACCAAGACAATATGATCAGCACCAAGAAACTCATCAAGATGGCAAGGAAATGGCAGCGGGTGGCCGCCATCAAAAGGAGAAGGATTTCAATGCCAAGAGCCGAAGGAGATGTCAGTAGTGGTTGCAGCTCATCATCAGTGGCCGATAGGGGTCATTTTGTTGTCTACACGACCGATCAAAGACGCTTCGCTTTTCCAATTGCGTATCTTAACCATGAGATCATAAGAGGGCTCCTTGAGTTGTCCGAGGAAGAGTTCGGACTGCCAAGCGATGGACCCATTACGCTGCCGTGTGATGCGGCATTCATGGAGTATGTGGTGTCTTTAATCCCACGCCGCACATCCAAAGAAATGCAGGAAGCTCTGCTGGTGTCCATTGCAAATAATGGAAGATGCTCAATGTCTCACTCTCTTCTTCATCATCAACAAAAACCCTCCCAGCAGTCACTACTCTGCAGCTTCTAGGCAGAAGAAGATCCATACCCCATCTCTCAAATTTTCTAGATATTCCCATCCGAAGCATTGTTTCCCAATATATTAGTAGTTGGGCCATAGATCCAATTATAGGACGCCTCTAAGAGGCTGCTACCAACATACTCTTATCAATTTAGATGGAGTATAATTTGCCAGATCCCAAGGGGAACCATGGGTGATGACCAAGATTGTGTAGCTAGAATGAAAAAGCTTTATTTCATGTATCTTAGTTTGTATGGAGTATAGTTAGCCACCCTATTATAAACCGATTTATTGAAATTGTTAAAAAAATGTTTTACAGAAAACATGATACTAATTGTAAAAATAAGAATAATTTCTCATATTACTTTTAAGTTTTACTTAAATTGCATCGATTACTTGCATGTTTCCAAAAATATTGTTGACCTCGGGACACATAACCTCTTGCCACTAAGAAATTAAACCCAAATCAATATGGGTTCAAAGATCTCAAACATAAATCTATTTAGATCTGGTTTGAAGATCTTCAAACCCAGATCAATTAGAGTTGATATCTAGATCTAGTTTGAGCTAGTGGCTAAAACCTATCACAATTTCTCAATAGGTTTCATTGAAACCCCATTGTGAAATCATGATGAGGTTTTTAGCAATTGGTTCAGCGACGACCAATGTCAAAGAACCTTAGTCATTGTCGAACCAGAAAGAAAGAGTCGATTCATCATTTAGACTTGGAACAATCTAGATCATTGCAATTTTGGACTAGTTCCAAACTATTTCAGATTTGGAACTATGTAAAAGTGTTGTATTATTTTAGTTATAGATCTGGAACGAATCTAGAATGACAAGAACAAAGCCTTAAAGAAAGATGAAGGCAAAAAGAGGGTGGGGGGGGGGAGGGGGAAAGAAAGGCATCATTTCTAAATTGTCACCGAAAAACTCATCAAATCACCTTGGTTACTCGGATGGTTACTAAAAAACTTGCCAAACCAATGTGATTACCTCGAATGGTTTGCACAATGATGCTAATTGTGATGATGTTGTGGATGGAAATGGGCTTGAAGATGTTAATTGTGATTATGTTGTGGATGGGAATGGGTTTGAAGATGTTAATTGTGATGGTGCAGGACATGGTGTTGAAGATGTTAATTGGGATGATGATAGACATGGGGTTGTTTTCGACAACTAATGTCGTTCCTCGTCATTAGGAAGGACCAGAAAACCACCAAAACTTCATGCCTTTTTGTTTTCTCTGTTGATCCAATTCGTCTTGATGTCTTTTGGGTGACCAAAGATCTCTGTCTTTTCCCATTTGTTCCTCTCTTTCACACTCTTTTTTGCTTCTACTTAAAAATCGAAGGCAACCAAGAGTCTCCTATTTTGTCCCATCAATGTCGTTTCTACTATTGTGCCCAGAACCAGACAACTTGATCATCATCGTCGGTCACCTATACTAGTTGTTGGGCCGTTGCATCGTCTACCTCCATTAGTGATCCAAATCCACCCTTCATCATCTTCTTATTGAAATGGTTTCTTCATTTTTTGGTTTAATATCTTCAGGTTTTTCAAGATATCTTCCTCATTTCAAATTTCCACACCATTTGCCATTAAATCTAAGAGAATTTTCAAATGAAATTTAGTTGATCCTTAAATTTTCCTATCTAAGTTAGTCATAGAAATTTCATATAATTATTGTACAAATATCAATTATAAGATAGGATATAATACAATGCATTTTGATATATGTCAAATCCTGGGCTGGCTCAAGGGTCGATTCTAGGGCCCGGCCCTAGGCGATAACTAATTTAACGGCCTCACCCATATTTATTATCATCACGAGGAAGGGAAGGGGCTGGCAGTGGTTGAAATACTCGAGAATTTTGTTAAATATATGCACTTAAAATTTATTTTGAATGTTGTGAAATACACTGGGGCAAAAGTATAGTTTTCAAAAAACTTGGGGGAGTAAGTGCAATTAACCAGAAGTGTTGGGGTTGATTTGCAACATAAATACTTCCTAAGGGCATTTGGGAAAGTCAAGAATAGCCTAGGGACCTAAATGTTATGGATTTCAAACTCTTATTAAATATAGTTTTGGATTTCAAAAATTTATTCAATATAGCTTTGGATTTCAAATGGATTTCAAATTTAGTTTTGGACTTCAAATCTTATTAAATCTAGCTTTGAATTCTAAATATTATTTCAATCTAGCTTGGGACAAGTGGCACAAAGTGATTAGCCAAAATTTGAAGGTAATTTTGACTCATGATGAGGGTGCTTGGGTGACAAGACACATGGTGAAATATGATCGGTCGAAGGTGTTTATAAAATGAGACTTTAGGTTGTAGAATTGAACGTTCAAGAATTCAAGGAAACTTTGGGGAAATTTTGGTGGGATTGAGAGAGAAGAAAGTGGAAAGGGTGTTCTTGAAGGTGAGTGGAAAATTCTACAAGAAAAATGAGTGAATTTGGTGAATAAACGAGGAAGAAAATAGTCTCGCCAGAGTTTTCGTGCCAAAATAACAAAAAAAAAACAGCGAGGTAAGTTTCGATCTAACTTGATATTCCTATAGAGTGATGAAAGAGGAGCATGTAGGAAAAAATAGGAGTCGAATTGGAACTAAAACGAGAGAGTTATGGCCGAAAAATAAAGGCGACACCTGAACTTCACACGTTTGGAAGGGGATGCGCATGAAGGCACGTGGGCCACCTTCCCAAAGAGCGTGAAGGCGCGTGAGGAACTATTTTTCCATGAAAATTTTTAACTTCACTCCTAATTTAATGCTTTACAATCCTATGTAAAAATATTTGATTTTTAGTTTATGAAAATATGTGTTTTATGAAAAAAATCCTAACCAACAATCGTGAACAATATCATGTCAGGTAACTGAGGTGGGTGATTCATACTCCTATGAACTCTTGCATCTCTTGCTTGTTGTACTTTCATTTGGGTGGCTCACATTTCATTTATTTCCCTTGGATCGCAATTTATATACTTGGACATGCATCACTATATTCATGACTAGTGACTTGAGATGGGTTGTATCATGTACGTGGTTTTAGACCACACCATTCCAAGTCAGGAATGGCTTTGGCTTTATGATGACATGATGGTCGGCGGAGGTGATTGCAACACCTTGGTGTCACTACCGTCGGGTTGCTTCATGATATATTGCATGATACATTTGCACGCACTATGATATTGAGTTATTTCACTTAGATATTTGTTTCTAACTTGAGTGTTTTATACCACTGGAACATTCAACGTTCTAGGCGTATCATATGTGTCAGGTACTCCGCGCTCAAGCAAGGGTAAAGAGAAAGTGGCTACTTACCATGTGAATAACAAGTTATTCTAATACTCAAAAGCGACTTTAATTTATTACTATTTTCTATCTGGAATGATTTGGAAATTTATTTTTACAAGAAAAGGTAAAGGTTAAAATATGGTGATTGTTACGTGATATCATGTACATACTACATTCCTTATTCCAAGTTCCTACAAGAATACTATTGAAATCATCAAAGACCTTTGGTTTCCATTTTAATACGATGGATGCTTATAAGTTTAACCACTAGGTAAATAAACATATGATTCTTTATTGTCTTATTATATTGGAAATGTAAACCATTCTACGTTGATTTCATTTTGGCTATCAAAAGTAAATAATAGGAATCTCAAAAAGAGACGAAAGAATCAAAATACAAAACTATGATGATTTTTTTGAGGGTTTCAAGCTTATATCTCGTATTTAACTAAAACTTTCGTTTTAACCTACTATTTCAAATTAAGGAAAATATAAAGACATTTAAATTATTTTAGAAAGGGATAGAAATTCACTAACAAGTTTAATTAATGCCTCACATTTAAGCTTCAAAAATTGATGCACAAAAATCCAATCCTAAAATTTACGGGGCATTACAGTGGCAGTCCAATAGCCAGTAGTTGATGTCGGGAGGCACTACAAAAAAATTGAACTTTTTGCAGCAGTTTTTTTTTTGGGGGGGGTCATTTTGCAGCAGTTTTAACTGCCACAAAGTGATTTTGTGATAGTTTTGAAAACCGTCATAGATATAGCCATCGCGAAGCATTTTGCGACGGTTTTCAGCAACCGCTACAAATATATTTTTTCCCAATGGTTAGTAACATTTAGCGACGATTTGAAAACCGTTGCTAAATTTGAATATTCGTCTGATTTTTTAATTAAGTATTTTATTTTTAGAAATAATTTAACAAAACCACAGCTAAATTTCAATCTAAATTAGTGATTTTAGCAACGGTTTTAAAACCGCCACTAAATTTCAATTCTTGCAGTGACTTTAGCGACGGTTTAAGAACCGCCACTAAATTTCAATGTAGTGACTTTAGTTGTGGTTTCAACTACAAGCACAACAAATTTAATTCTTCTTTTTTTTGTTTTTGGTCACCAAAACAAAGAACCTATAATTTATAACCTGTATACCCAACTCACAAACACAATATCTCAACTTGTTTAATCATCAAACTATAAATATCCAACTCACAAATTACCTAAAATTTGGGGTGTTCTCTTGGTTTGTTTGTTTTAATCTTATTCATTTCCATTTGGTTTAGTTTGAGCAGATTTTCAAATGCATGGAGTTCATGGCAGGTTTGTGTGAATTTGCATGGATTCATTTTCTGTTAAATGCTTAAGAGAACAGAGTGTTGTAGCTGGTTGGTATAACATCTCGGAAATGAATATAATGTGCTTGAATGGTTGTTCTTGCATAGCTCCGGATGGGTTGAATAGAGAGTGAATGGTTGCATTTTGTTGTTCCAATCATTCTAATCCTTGGATGGTTGTTGGGGATGCTTTAAGTTTGATATCCGGAGATTAAAACATCTAACAAGCCAAGATTTATAGGTTGGACGAGGAAGATTTCACAGAGGGGACAAATACACAGTTGGTTGCATTTCATTTACTGATTTTCATCTATCTTTGTTTTTCTGTTTTGTTACTTAGTTTTCTGTCAAAACGCCCCCTAAACAAACTGTTGTTTATATTGGTTCTCCTTGTTGGTAGAAGAAGGTGAGACTCCTTGTGAGAGACGACCTAGGGTGCACTTTGCTGCAAACTAGAGAAGAGATACATAGATATCTAATTTGGAGTGGTTCGACAGCCGCCGGCTAGAATTTTAGCGCCGTTGCCGAGGAGCCAAGTTTTTCTTCTAAAAACATAGAGGACCGACCCTATTTTCTATTTGTTTTGTTTTCTTATTTGAGTGTTTTGTTTGTTTTGTGTTCTTGGTGATAAGGTTATCAGTTGTTGCTCACAAACTTGAAGAGCTATTTTGTTCTGTTCTTGAGATAAACTGATAGCAAGCAGCAACAGAAAAGCCTTATTTGCCTTTTCGATCTTCTTTTTGTGTGTGTGTATTTTCCTTTTCTATTTTCTTGTTTCTAGAATTATTTTTGAACAAAGAAGTGGCTGTTGGAGAGGGCTGCATGACCTGCAACTGGAAAAGCAATCCTGCAGCAACTGAAAAAGTAAAAAAAAACACCTGCAGTCCTTCTCTGAAAAGCAAGCTCACAGCAAGTAGACAACCCAACAAAAAAAAAAGGGGGGGGCTGCAACAGATTAGGAGCATAACCATTTTTTTTCCTTTATTTAGAGAAAGCTGAAGTCCACTTGTCTGCCTCTGACAGCAGATCACTTGACCAAGAGGACATTCCGTTTTTCTTTTTCACCTTTTCCTTTTATTTTCTCTCTTTTAACATTCTTTTTAATGTTGTCTTTCCCTTCCCCACTAATCTTCCTTTTCGTTTGGCAGATAGGCACCAGCAGCTGCAACCAAGAGAAGATCAGCCACAACAGCCTTCCATTTAACAGCATTTTTGACCACCTCCATGACAGATAGCAAGATTTAAGGATTGAGCTCAAGATACCGGTTCTATCCTCTTGCTTTCTCATCCCTACTTGATATTCTTTCAAATCCATATGCCCCCCTTGATGTTTTCTTGCATATAGAGTGGTTTCTGAGGCAAAATAGGAGCCGGTTTGAGTGAAACATCAGTTTTCTCGGTTACTGTTCACAGCCTTCCACTTGCTCCGATTGAGCTGATTTTTGGTGTCCAAAGAAATGGGTGTGAGGATCAAGAGTCACGGCTTTGCCATGAGGAGAGCGTTTTTTGGCTAAATTCCAACGTTTAGACCACTTTTTGGGCTATTTTGTGTTTCTCAGTGGCTAATTTTGTGTGATTTTTAGTGTTTTTAGGTCCCTCAATGTTTTCGTGTTGAAATTTTGTGAAAAATTGCATAAAAAAAATCATCTAAGGGCTTCTTGTTTGACACGTTTTGTGTTTTTGTGTTTTTGTGTTTTTGTGTTTTTGAGTTCTTGGTATGCATAGGCCATTTTGTGTGCTGTTTTTGTGCTGATCTCTAGTGCATGACCAGGTCCTCTAAGGAAAAATTACTTGATTTGGATCTTGAATTAGAGAACACTCTTAGAAGGCAAGCTAAAGAGCTTAAGTCTCAGGATAGGATTGACCCTAACAGTGTTTCTAATACTTCATCCAAACCTATTCCAGAATTCATCAATATGGCAGATAATGGTAATGGAAATAATGGTAATGGCAATAATGGAAATCATGGAAATAATGGAAATCATGGTCATTTGGATGGTAGAACCATTAGAGAGCTGGCTGCACCTGATGTGCATTATCAGCCCCTATGTATTCAATACCCACAGTTGGATGCTAACTTTGAACTAAAATCTGGACTGATCCATTTGTTGCCCAAGTTTCATGGTCTTGCAGGAGAGGATCCGCACAAGCATCTGAAAGAGTTTCATGTTGTTTGCTCAACCATGTGGCCACAAGGAGTAGATGAAGAGCAAATCAAGCTGAGAGCCTTCCCATTCTCACTTGATGGATCAGCCAAGGACTGGTTGTATTACTTACCACCAGCTGCTATTACCAGCTGGGATGGATTGAAACGGATCTTCCTAGAAAAATTCTTTCCAGCCTCCAGAACAGCATCAATAAGGAAGGAAATTTGTGGTATAAGACAGATGAGTGGTGAGACTCTACATGAGTACTGGGAAAGATTCAAGAAGTTGTGTTCCAGTTGTCCTCACCATCAAATAAGTGACCAACTCCTAGTTCAATATTTCTATGAAGGTCTAATCCCCATGGACAGGTACTTGGTAGATGCTGCAAGTGGAAGAGCCTTGGCAGAGAAGACCCCAGCAGCTGCACAAGAGCTGATATCAAAGATGGCACAAAATGCCCAGCAGTTTGGCACCAGAATTAACACTCCTACAAAAGCCATCAATGAAGTCAGTGTGGTTGCCACTATGGACCAGTAGAGGATAGAAAACAAGCTTGAGGAATTAGCTTCCATGGTCAGGCAGTTGGCATTAGAGAGAAAGCAACCCCAGCAGCAGCTTTGTGGCATTTGCTCCTTGCCATCCCATATAACAGACCAATGCCCACAGTTGCAAGAAAATAATGAGATCTGTGTAGGCATTTTTCCTAGTAGACCATTCCAGCACTAGCAGCACAGCCAACCACAACCTCCAAACAGATATGATCCATTTTCCCCCACCTACAATCTAGGTTGGAGAGACCATCTGAACCTCAGATATGGTGGCCCTTCCAATCAACATGTGCAGCAGCAGCCATACCAGAATCAACCATTTCAGCAGAGGTTCCATCCTTCAATTTCCAGCAACCATGCTCCACCACCAAGCACCACCATTACCCAAGTCAGAACCTAGCTTGGATGATCTTGTTAAACAACTAGCAGCCAATACACTCCAATTCCAGCAAAAAACAGAAATCACAATTCAAAATTTGGAGACCCAAATAGGCCAGCTAGCCACAAACATCAATGAGTTAAGGAGTTAAGGTTCGGGGCAGCTTCCTTCATAACCAGTTGCCAATCCGAGGGGTAATGTTAGTGCCATCATGCTTCGAAATGGGAAAGAAGTAATCATCCCAACCCCTCCACCATCATCAAACATGAAGCAGCATGTAGAGGGTAGCAAAGAGAAGCAACCCTCCTCAATCCAAGAAGCTAAGCAGCCAAACTCCAGCTATCAAGAACAAGGAGAGTCTTCCAACAACCAGCCCCTGCCATTCCCACATCGAGCAACACAAAACAAGAAAAGAGCAGAGGTCGAATTAGATAAAGAGATTTTGGAGACATTCCAGAAAGTGGAAGTCAATATACCCCTCCTTGAAGCCATCAGACAGATCCCCAAGTATGCAAAATTTCTCAAAGATTTGTGTACGCACAAGAGGAGATTAAGAGGGAACGAACAAGTCAACCTTGGAAGAAATGTCTCTGCCCTTATCCAACCTGCCATGCCAGCAAAGTGTAAAGATCCAGGGACGTTTTCCATTCCTTGTACTATAGGAGACATGCAATTTAGCAATGCTTTACTAGATTTAGGTGCATCCATTAATGTTATGCCTAACTCTATCTATGCTTCATTGCAGTGTGGTCCTTTGAAACCAACAGGAGTGGTTGTCTAGCTGGCCAATAGAAGTACTGCACACCCCACTGGAGTCCTAGAAGATGTGCTGGTTAAGGTTAAGGATTTAATCTTTCCAGCTGATTTTTATGTTTTGAATATGGAAGATGACAGCACACTTGAGCATGCACCCTTGATACTAGGGAGACCATTCTTGAAAACTGTTAAACCTATTATCAATGTGCATGAGGGTACACTTTCCATGGAATTTGCTGGTAACACAATTAACTTCAAGATACTTGATGCCATGAAATTCCCTGCTGAGGATCATTCCACTTTTCAAGTAAATAGAGTTGACCTGTTAGTGAATGAAGCATGTTCTGAGTCTTCTGATTTAATTGATAAACTCCCCACTGTGCATGAGTTCCCAGATATGATTATTTGCACTAATTGTAGTGATGGAGAGAGTCAATGTGCTGCATACTTAGAGATTGCTAAATTTTTGCATAGGCATGAGTTTGATTTTGATGCTAACATTTCCCAAGTGGAAGATAGTGTTGCTGACCTTGTTGAGCAGGTTGATAGTGCTTTGGAGTTAGAGTTGCAGTCAAATAGGTCAGCCCCCTCTTTGCAGCAGCCACCCACCATTCAGTGTAAGCCTTTGCCTCAGCACCTCAAGTATGCATTCTTGGAGAAAGATGAGAAGCTGCCAGTCATCATTGAAAATAAGTTGCAGCCTGACCAAGAGAGAAAGTTGCTGGACGTGCTGAAAAAGAATAAGAAAGCAATTGGGTGGACTTTAGCGATCAGCCCATCTGTTTGCATGCACCGTATCTTATTGGAGGAAGGAGTAAAACCAGCAAGGCAGCCTCAAAGAAGACTTAACCCAACCATCCTTGATGTGGTAAAACAGGAGGTAAGTAAATTACTTGCAGCTGGTATTATTTACCCTATTTCTGACAGCAAGTGGGTGAGTCCCGTGCAGGTTGTTCCAAAAAAGACGGGCATCACGGTGGTCCCAAATGAGCAGAATGAGCTTATTCCCATGAGAGTGCAGAACAGCTGGAGACTCTGCATTGATTATAGAAAGCTGAACCAAGCAACCAGAAAGGATCATTTTCCCCTCCCATTCATTGATCAGATGTTGGAGAGATTGGCTAGTAAGTCACACTATTGTTTCCTTGACGGTTTTTCTGGATACTTTCAAATTTGCATAGCCCCAGAGGATCAAGAGAAGACCACCTTCACCTGCCCCCTTTGGCACATTCGCTTATAGAAGAATGCCTTTCGGTCTATGTAATGCTCTAGGTACCTTTCAGTGATGCATGGTAAGTATATTTTTAGATTTTCTAGAGCATTGCATGGAAGTGTTCATGGATGATTTTTCAGTTTATGGCACTTCTTTTGATGATTGCTTGGTTAGCTTAGGTGGAGTCCTAGAGAGATGCATTGAAAAGAACCTTGTTTTAAATTTTAAAAAATGTCATTTCATTGTAGAACAAGGAATTGTTTTAGGGCATGTTCTGTTTAAGAAGGGTATAGAAGTGGATCGGTCTAAGGTTGATGTTATTGCTTCATTGCCTTACCCCACCTCTGTGAGGGAGGTGCGTTCTTTCCTTGGCCATGCAGGATTTTACAGGAGGTTCATCAAGGATTTCAGCAAGATTGCACTTCCACTTTCCCACCTTCTCTAGAAAGAAGTGACATTCCACTTTGATGAGCAGTGCAAGCAGGCATTTGTGGAACTGAAGAGTCGATTGATTTCTCCACCCATCATACAGCCACCCGACTGGGAGTTACCCTTCGAGTTGATGTGCGACGCCTCCAACTTTGCAGTGGGTGCCGTCCTTTCCCAGCGTGTGGAGAAGAAATCCCATGTCATAGCCTACGCTTCGCGTACATTGGATGCGACACAGACTAATTATACCACTACGAAAAAAGAGCTCTTGTCTATTGTTTTTGCATTGGATAAATTTAGATCCTATTTACTTGGTTCTAAACTTATTGTCTTTTCTGACCATGTAGCTCTTAGGTACCTCTTGAAGAAGCCTGATGCCAAACCTCGTTTGATAAGATGGATGCTCTTGCTCCAAGAATTTGACATTGAGATCAAGGATAAAAGTGGAGTAGAGAACTTGGTAGCCAACCACCTCAGTCGCATTCCTTCCACCTCAGATCAATCTGTCATGGACTCCCAGCCTATCAGGGATGATTTCCCAGATGAGTTATTATACCACATTCATGGTGCTGAGCCCTGGTATGCTGATTTGGTAAATTATTTAGTTGCTTCTGAATTACCTGCATATTTTAAGAAGGAACAGCTAAATAAATTTAAGAGTCAGGCTCGGTATTATGTGTGGGATGATCCCTATCTGTGGCGCATGTGTAGTGACCAGGTCATCAGGAGATGTGTGCCTAACCATGAGTTTGCATCTGTTTTAAATTTTTGTCACACACTTGCATGTGGTGGTCATTTTGGTCCCCAACGTACAGCTAGGAAAGTCCTAGATTCTGGATTATATTGGCCTTCACTCTTTAAGGATTCATATGAGTTCTGTAAGGATTGCACACGTTGCCAACACACAGGACTATATCACATAAGAATGAAATGCCTCAACAACCCTTATTATTTTGTGAAATGTTTGATGTTTGGGGCATTGACTTCATGGGTCCATTTCCTGTGTCATTTGGTTATGTGTACATTCTGTTAGTTGTGGATTATGTTTCTAAGTGGGTGGAAGCTAAAGCCACCAGGACTGATGATGCTTCTGTGGTTGCAGATTTTGTTCGTTTTCACATCTTTTGCAGGTTTGGCATGCCCAGGGTCATCATCAGCGACCAAGGATCCCACTTTTGTAATAGAAAGATGGACACCCTACTTCGTAAGTATGGGGTAATACACAAAGTGGCGACTCCTTATCATCCACAGACTAATGGGCAAGCTGAAGTCTCAAATAGGAAGATCAAGCAGATTTTGGAGAAGACTGTCCAGCCCAATAGGAAAGACTGGAGCAAGAGATTAGAAGATGCGCTATGGGCCTACCGCACTGCCTACAAAACCCCCATTGGCATGTCCCCCTACAGGTTGGTTTTTGGAAAAGCGTGTCACTTGCCGGTGGAAGTGGAGCATAAGGCATATTGGGTGGTGAAGCAATGCAATATGGACATTAGTCAAGCGGGGTCCCAAAGAAAGCTCCAACTTCAAGAGCTTGAGGAGATTAGGATGGACGCATATGAGAACTCACGCATCTACAAGGAGAAGACCAAGGCTGTGCATGACAAGCTTATTGTGAGGAAGACATTCGAAGTTGGCCAGAAAGTTCTACTATACAATTCCTGTCTCAAGTTGATGCCCAGTAAGTTACGTTCCCGTTGGACTGGTCCTTTCGTAGTTATTCATGTTTTTCCCTTTGGTGCAATTGCAATCAAGGACGAGTCCAATGCAAAGCAATTCACAGTGAACGGGCAGCGGCTTAAGCCATTCTACGAGAGCTTTCAGGAGCATATTGTGGAGGAGCTGCATCTCCTTAATGCCACCTCCATTTGATACATCAGGCTGTTTCTCTCTCCCTAATATTTTACATTTACTTGTCCTATTCTTGATTGGAATTGCATGTTTACATTGAGGGCAATGTAAAGTCTAAGTGTGGGGGGCAGCATTCTTATTTTAGCAGCATTTTCTTTATCTTTTTATATTTCTTTTTCCTTGGGTCTAGTTGAGTATGTTTTGCGTGGAAATGCAAGTTAAGTAATTAAGTCTAAAAGAACCCAGCATGATTAGAACTTGAATCTTATCTTCCTTGATTTCAAGTGACTTGGCAATGAGTTTGATTTGATAGATTGATTGGGTAATCTACAGCCGTGAGGACTTTGAGCCTATTGTCTTTCTTGTGTGTGCATTCACCTATCATGATCTCCACTCTAGAACTTGTTTTGATTCTTGGTTGAGGCTATATTTGTTCATGCATGACTCAAACATGATTAAGACATTCTTTCTTGTCCCCATTTGGCCATCTTGTTATTCAAAAAAAAAAAAAAAATCAATCAATCAATCCCTTTCGCTTGCCACTTAGAGCCATCATTCTTACCCTTCATTTTCATACACCTTTTTGGACCTCCCAACCTTAGGAAGAGGAATATTAAGTGTATTCTAGAGAGAGAGATTGAATTCATCAAGCAAGTCATAAGGCCAAAGGCCATTTGCATCCATGAAAAAGAAAAAGAAAAGCAAGCAAAGGATAAAATGGTGAGAAGGAGCGTAAAACGCACTCATCTCTTTCAAAAAAAAATGAAAAATGAAATGAAAAAAAAAATGATGAGAAAAAGAAGAAAGCAAAGTTGAGACAGAGCGTAAAACGCACTCAACCGAATAAAGATGCAATGTTTTTCATAATGCTTGGAAATTCTATCTCTTGATCTTGGAGTTGCATGAAGTGTTTTCTCGACCTAAGGCATGTTTTCCTTCATTGTTGTCTTACCATTTCTTTCTTCCCCACATTACAACCCTGAATAAGTCCTTTTGATTTGTGGCATGCATGTGACATGGATAGTGGAGATTGAAAAGATAAACAAGCTTATGGTAGTAGAATTGTGATTGGGTGAATTTGAGCGAAACAGTCACCACCACCTCTTGAGAGATTTTTGAGCATACACTTGTCCTGTGAGAGGCTTCTACTTTTGATTTGTCTTATTGAATGAATTGCCATGTCACTTGTTTTCTTGGAAGTAGAGGAAAGATGATCTTTGAATGATGAATTCTCGAAGACTTACCTTGCATCTGATTTGTGTTTTTCCACATTTTTATTCTTGAGTCATAGAGTCTAGTGTTTTGCCCAGGAGTGCAAAAGTCTAAGTATGAGGGAGTTGATAGCATGCATATTTATGCTATATTTTGGCATTTCACCTCAGTCTTATTACGCCATTTGAAGTAATTTTTGCTGATCTTTCATTGTTTCTATTTTATTATACTTCAAATCGTCCTTACACTATTTTCTATCTTACTTCATGGATCCAAGCTTGCTTAGCTTTAGGGAATATTGGATGGGTTAGAGAAGCAGCTGGAAAAGACTTGAAGTGGCTCATTTCGGACTTCATGAGGGTAGGCCGACCTTGGGCAATTGTGGGACTCATCTAAAGGAGCTTGGGCTCACTTTCAAGGAGCAGATTTGGGCTGCTCGATTTTGTTGTTTTGGGCTCACTTATCTCTCTTCTGTTTCTTTTCTTTTCTATTGGACTAGGCCCAACCCTAGCCTTCCTAGCTCTTCCTTTCTTAGCCATGTATTTAAGGCCTCTTAGCACTTATTTCCAGATATATTGAGAGGAGAAAAGAGAGGAGATTCTGGCCGTTTTTCTTGTTGTTAGCATTTTTCTGTTTTCTTCATTTTGTCTCCATTTTGTCTTCCTTGCTGTAATGAAAGGCTAGAGCTATTGTAACTGGTTGTGTATCTTGAACCCGTGTGGAATCTGAGTCCCGGATGAGCTGCAAAAACTTGGTTTTTTTGTTTTAATCTTATTCATTTCCATTTGGTTTAGTTTGAGCAGATTTTCGAATGCATGGAGTTCATGGCAGGTTTGTGTGAATTTGCATGGATTCATTTTCTGTTAAATGCTTAAGAGAACAGAGTGTTGTAGCCGGTTGGTATAACATCTCGGAAATGAATATAATGTGCTTGAATGGTTGTTCTTGCATAGCTCCGGATGGGTTGAATAGAGAGTGAATGGTTGCATTTTGTTTATAAGAGATTTCTGTATTCATTTTGTTGTTCCAATCATTCTAATCCTTGGACGGTTGTTGGGGATGCTTTAAATTTAATATCCCGAGATTAAAACATCTAACAAGCCAAGATTTATAGGTTGGACGAGGAAGATTTCACAGAGGGGACAAATACACACCTGGTTGCATTTCATTTACTGATTTTCATCTATCCTTGTTTTTCTGTTTTGTTACTTAGTTTTCTGTCAAAACCCCCCTAAACAAACTGTTGTTTATATTGGTTCTCCTTGTTGGTAGAAGAAGGTGAGGCTCCTTGTGAGAGACGACCTAGGGTACACTTTGCTGCAAACTAGAGAAGAGATACATAGATATCTAATCTGGAGTGGTTCGACAGCTGCCGGCCAGGGGGTGAATTGGGGTATCTATAAATTTTAAATTTTAATAACACTATATAGAGGAAGAATTGAGGGTTTTGAAATACACGATATATGTTTTGAAACTAAACTTTCTGTTTGACAAGTTTCGAAATATGTTTCAAAATAAAAGCTTTCTGATTTTGGATATTTCGAAATCTTAAGCTTATAATTCAAAAACTCAATTTTACCAAAGTAATGACTTTCTTGAAAAAACAATAGGGGATATGTTTATGATCAATTTTTGCTATGGTTAACAAAAAAAAACCTTTTTAACTTTTAACAAAAATACCTAAAAGTGATTGAGCAATGGACAATAAACAAAATAGAAATAAGAACACGAGAATTTTAGAGTGGTTCAACACCAAGTCCTAGTCCACTGTACCTTCAAGTCTCCCCACTTGAAAGATTTTCAATCCCAAACACTATGAATCACGATAAACAAGGGTTTTACCAAGTTTCAACCTAAAACCTTTAGATACAATGAGTTTTTAAAGCTAAACTCAAACCTTACAATAATTGATAAAAAATAACAGATTTAATTTTACAGTCCAAACAAATTTATAGCACGAACTCCTTACCAATTGTTGTACCAACCTCTTACAAAACCTTTAGACAAGGAGAGCTTAGGAATAAATATACCACTTGAATTCACTTGCTCTTCCTTTTCACATCAATGCATAAGATTGATTGAGGAATATAGCTTGTTTATTTGTCATCTCCTATAATGTTTTAATTACTACTAGGCATGACATGGCATGATGATTTATCTTTGATGCATTGATTCTATATTTCCCCCATTATAATGCCCTTTACCTTTCACTAAGCTAGTGGTAGGCTTACCCCTTAACATTTTCAGATTTGTAGGCTGGCATCAACTTTGACTGTAAGGATCGTGGTAAGCGATTATACTACATATACCCTAGTCACGCACTGGGCTACATATGAATGCCTCACTTCACGGGAATAGGGCATAGGGAGGTTTAAGTTTCTTTCTTCTGTAAATTAGTAAATTTTGGATATTGTAACCAAATGATAAATTTAGCCACTAAGCACTTAAATTCCGAAATGAAAGTGATGGTAAATTTTTGTGATAGACTAGAAATATTGGAATAATAGATCCTATATGGTTCGTTGTAAGGTTTACTATTTCCTATTGGAGTCTATGGCTTCTCAGGGGGTAATGTTGGTCATTGCCTCCGAAATTAGGGCATAGCAAAGTTGGTATCAGATCTTAGGCTTTAGACCTTTGGGAAATAAAATGAAAATGATATGATACATAGGTACATGAATAAGGGGTTAAATACTTTCACATGAACTTTATTGCATACACTGTACTCCCAAAGCAAGTTTTTGGAAGAATGGGTAAAATTATGAACTGTGACATATTCACAACCTTACCCTGCGAAGAACTCTAGGTCCCTTATGCATATCATGATTGTGCATGTGGCATTTTATGATATTTGGTATATTATTTTGTTCATTATGATAAGACAATCTAAATATTGTATACAGGAAAATCATGCCTCCTAAGACATGAGGTGGTGCTAGCCAGACACGTGGACATGGCAATTGTTGGGGGGGTGGCCATGACCGTTGTAGAGGATAGGTAATTTTTTGGGAAGTTGGCCGTAGCTTACCCATACTTACCTGGGGCGCCCATGGCAAGCGACCACATAGAGATAGTAACAACCAACACCAAGGAGATGGGAATCCACTTGTCAACCAAGACACCAAAGGAGCAAGCAGGTCCTTAGCTTACCACAGTCCATCGAGGATAGATTTCAAATAGGGGTAAAGGAAGCAATAAGTGAGATACTAAAGAGTTTGGAGATCCGTGGGGATGGATTACAGTCGCAAGGCGGAGGATAAACTATACCAGACAAGTCGGATCATGGGGTGGGCGTTTACTTGACAGAATTCATGTGATATGACCTGCCTTGGTTTGATAAGATTAGCGACAAAGTGGAGCCGGATTAGTTCTTAAGTAAGTGCAAGAAAAGATCTATGAGGCATTAGGGTGCAACCAGTAAATGATGGTGGAGTGTATTGTCTTTCGATTGGAAAGCCTAGCTTATACATGGTATGAGCATATGAAGGTGGCTAGACCACCAGGTGCACCACCACTAAGGTGGGAGGAGTTCAACAACAAGTTTAAGGAATGGTTCATCCCTGAGGTTGTGAGGAAAGCAAGGGCTCGAGAGTTCAAAAAATTAAAGCAGACACCCGAGCCCTTGCCATCCTCACAACCTCAAGGATGAACTACTCCCTAAACTTGTTGTTAAATTCCTCCCACCTTAGTGGTGGTGCACTTAGCGGTCTAGCCGTCTTTATATGATCTTACCATGCATAAGATGGGCCTTCTAATCGAAAGGCATTATGCTCTACCATCCTCTATTGGCTACACCATAGTGCTTTGTAGATCTTTTTGCACTTACTCAAGAACTGCTTTGGCTCTACATTGTCGTTAATCTCATCAAACCAAGGTGGGTCGTATCGGATGAATTTTTTCAAGTGAACGTTCACCCCATATCCGGCTTAAATACAAATCATATCATATCATATCATAGTTGAGTGAGGATTATACTTAGTTGAGTAATGCTAGTTTATACTTGAGTAATGCTTCACATATTTTGAATTTTATAACTGTTACTTAGAGAGGATAGTTTTCACTGTTTGAGCTTTATTTTATTATTTTAACAAGTTTGATTATGTTCTCTTATAAAAAAAAATGATAAATATGCTTATGTATAATGTGCAAAATGTTTTATCTTAAAATCATGTATATTTTTATTCACTAATTTGACTATTATTAGTCAAATCAAAAGAAGTTGTGATTATGTGCAGATAACATGTGCTAAATTGAAGTTTGAAAGCTACTATAAAGATTAAGTACAACACGAGATCAAGTGTTATTGTCCAGTGAGCATAAGACAATGTTGAGCTAACCTAAACCCAGACACAACCAAGATAAATTCATTTTCAAGCCAAACCTTGTTGCTTTAGTGACAACCTTTCATGCTCATATTCCTTCACTTCAAGCCATTATTTGGTTAAGTCTCATGTAGATTTTCTTGAACTAGGAATCAGGAACAAGATAGTGGAGTGTTTTATTATTCATGTTCTTCTCACTTCTCTTGTCTATTTCCTCCTGTGTTGTATTTCTTATTCTTTAAGGGTAATTCTTGTTGTGAGCTTAACTTTTATCTCATCTTTCAACAATTGTTTGTAAGGGTTCTAACTTAGCTCGTAAAAGATATGTATTTGTGTTGCTTTGTTCTAACTTTTATCTCAGCTTTTATAGGAGTAGTTGCAATCACCGCTTTTGTAGGCTAAGCAGTAGGAGATCATGTAAATAGGAGATATCGTTGTAATTATACCTCATATATTTATATTATGTTAAATATATAAATACATAAGTATCAAATTTGTTGTGTAAAGTTTTGTCAAATTTGTTAGTTTTTAAAATATTGTTTAATATCTTATTATAAAGTAAAATTTAATTATGTTAACTAGATTTTAACTTTCGATTTTTCTAATTAAAATAAAGTTGCAAACATTTTTACTATTATACCAAGATTTTTCTTAATTTAAAATTGTGTCTTTTGGAATTAAAAAAAAAACTTATTTTATGATATTTAATTTAATGAATTTAATTATTAAATAATAAAATTAACTCTTTTTAATAAAATTCTATTATTAAAATAAAACAATAAATTTCATATTGTTTAACAGTGTGTCTATACGAGTATTCCAACTTATCCTATAACAGATATGAAATCTGAATTTCGGGTTTATACCTGTAGGTGAAGATTTCACCCAATCAAAACTACTGTGGGGGACAATCCTTCCCAAAAGACACTGAACCACCACAATCGGTTCCTCTAGGTGGCGACGATGCCTCCGAGCACTGTGTTGGTCAGAGGAGAGATGAGAACGACTGAGAGATTGGTGTTGAAGAGAAAAAAAAAGGAAAGGATCTATGAGACGACGGTTAACAGAAATGGCAAACTATCAGTGGTTGTTGTAATACCTAATAATTTCTAAAGGACTTGAGTGTAATTTGTCTTGAGCTATAAGTGGAATTTTCAGAAGATTTGGGATTATAGTGAAATTTCTCAGAGTTATGAGTGACCAAATCAACTATAGGGAATGCCCTGGAGCTTAGATATCTAAGGAAAAAGATATGAGATTGACGGGCATCTAAAGACGAGATTTATGGCATTGAAAGCAATTAGAACTGTGACGATTATTGGTACAACTATGATTCGGCCTGAAAACCCAAATGGTCATAGGGGACTTCTGAAAAATCAACGAAAAGCTGAGGAGACTTTGATTTTGCAAGTAGAACAACCCTAAAGTGGTTTCAAGATGAAACAAAAGGATTCATGATCAAAAGGTACATTCAAGCCTAAGTGTAAATTATTAATCTTGCCCGAGAGAGGTTGAAAATATGTTTGTTCTGAATCTTTGAGGGTGAAATGAAGAGGTTAGAACTTATGGGTCTTAATGGCATTATTGCAAAACTCAGGAGCTTCATGGAAAGGGTCGAAATGACATTAGGAAGAAGGCGAGGGCCAAAGTGTAATTTTCATAAGTTTGCAAGTGTGAAACCTACAAAACTCTATGGCCGCCGATGAAAGTCAACATTTCCAGTGATGGGACGACAGAGGTCATACTTGGGGTAGGTTCATCATGGCCTAGGAAGCTTGGGGACCAAGCCTGGCCATTGATTGGTCGAGTGATGGCCGGGTTTTGCTATAAATAGGGGCCAAGGGTTTTCAAGTTTTGGGCATCAAATTGCTCATGTTTTGGAGTGTTTTTGAGAGATTGGGTTTTTGTTCCTTGTGTTAAGAGGAGAAATTCTAGAGAGTTTAAAGCATTTTCGAGTGAAATCGAGTAAGATGTAAGGCTTGGCTAGAAAGTCAAGTGTCGCCAGAACTAAGGCTTTAAATGGCAAATTGGAAGCATTCTGAAGATGTTTTCAGGAGAAGAAGGGCACTATTGTGATCAACCTAATGTGAAGAACATGGTAGGAGGAACAACCAGCGAACTCGTGAGGTGCACATGCAGGACATGCGCCAGGCACGTAAGGGCGTGTAAGGATGAGGTATTTTTTGAATTTTTTTTTAATATTTTGAGAAAAATATTTTATGAATCATGATGTTGGAAAATTTGGAAAAAAATTTGAGGAGATATTTATTTAGAATTATCGAGGGAAAAATAGGAAGAAAATAGAGGAAAATTATGAGAACATTATTCAAAAATAACTATTGATACTTCTTTGAATAAATATGATGGTCAGGGTACCTTGAGCCTCAAAGTTGAGTAATTGTACGATTATTAAAGCCTGGCATGAAAATTGAGGTTGGGTACGAGATTCGAGGTGCTTTGAGTTATGTTCAAGATGAGTGGTTCTATCCTAAAATTGGTTTTATTGCATGTGGTTTTCCCCACAAACTTATACGTGATATGTTTTGCCTTCATTAAGCATGATATTTACGAAGATTGCTAATTTATATGTAATTTATGTGTATTTGACATATTTGAACATATATTGTTGCATTGATAGTTGTGGTGTTTCATTCTACATGATATTATTGGCATATCAATACCTGTGTTGGGATTGGATGTTGCCTGATAGTGTAGCCATAATGGTAACACCTGAGATCTTTCGTATTCAAGGAAATATAATCATAGGAAGTCAAGGGCAAAATCATAAATTTGAAGTTTGGGTATAAGTGTAATTTTTGAAAAAGGGACCCGGGAACAAGTGTAATTTACTAAAAGACCTCGGAATTTGTGAGATTCAAGGATAGCACGAGGATCTAAATGAAATGGATTTCAAATTTAGTTTTGGACTTCAAATCTTATTAAATCTAGCTTTGGATTCCAAATTACGTTTCAATACAACTTTGGATTCCAAATACATTTCAATTTAGTTTTGGGACAAGTGGCACAAGGCGATTTGGCCACACATGAAGGTCATAATGAAGCCTCATAATGACAAGGCAAATGGCATAAAGTGATTAGCCACAATTTGGAAGGTAATTATGAGTCATGATGAAGGGACAAGTGGCACAAAGTGATTAGCCACAATTTGGAAGGTAATTATGAGTAATGATGAGGGTGCTTGGGTGGCAAGATACATGGTGAAGTATGATTGGCCGAAGGCGTTTATAAAATGAGACTTTGGCTTGTAGAATTGAACGTTCAAGAATTCAAGGGAAATTTTAGGTCATTTGAGAGGTAAGAGAGTGAGAAATTCGTTCTTGAGAAAGAGAGAGAAATTCTGCAAAAAGAATGAGTGGAACCAGAGAAGAAACTAGGAAAAAATGAGCTTCACTAGAAAGTTTAAGGTTTTACCAGATTTTGGGCCAAACCAATCAGGAAACAACGAGGTAAGTTTCGATTTAACCTAATATTCTTGTAAAGTGATGAAAGAGAAGCGTGTAGGAAAAAACGGGGCTTGAATCAAAGCTAAAACGAGAGAGTTATGGCCGAAATACGAAAAACTGCACAAGACTGACCAAAAAATAAGGGTAGTGTGTGAACTCACGTGCCAGGAAGGGGCTGTGCTTGAAGGTGCACGGGCCACCTTCCCAGGGCGTGTGAAGGTCCCTTTTTGCCTAAAATTTTTCATATTGATTCCTCTTTTAATTCATTACAATTCCATATAAAAATATTTGACGTTTGGTTTATAGGAACTAGTGTTTTCTGTAGAAAATTGTTGGATCCACTATTAAGAGGCAAGCTCTCATTCCTTTATTTCTTTTATGCAAGCTTCCACTCCTTTATCTATTTTACCTAGCTCTTAACCCTATCTTAAGTTATTCTCTCTTTTGGCTACACGTAAGTTCTCATTGCGAGTTTTCTTTGTATTATTCTCTTTAGTATGAATGGTTTAGATCGGTTTATTTATTTGGCCTATAACATAAGTTCCGATTGAGTCATGACCATACTCTAAATGAGGGTTTTGATTCATCCTCAAATTCTTCAGGAATGACGTTTTGTTGTTAGGATCAGAGTACGGAAGGAATTATGTCTCCTGTTGAAAATGATGGTTATGTTAAGAGTCTTAATGGGAAAAGTGCATGAAGAGTCATGGGAAAGCTTATGAAATGCTAAGTCTAAAAGAAAATGTAAGTTAATGATATCCATGGGTGTTTAAGGGTGTAGGGTACAAAGTTACTGACTGTCGACCATGGGTCGTGGTAGTCGATGGCTAGATGTATGAGCACCAGTTATCAGCTATCTTGATAAGCGATGGACGGGCCAAGAAAGCTAGTACTGCCAATCACCCACCTTGATTCTGTGCATATCATGATATGGCTGTGATACATGGGGTTGGGTTGCATTCAGTGGGGAACATATTCTGTATGTGATTCGGTGTGTGCGCATTGGCATGACCTAGTTAGTCTAAGAGCCAGCTAGGGTATATTAGGTGAGCATATGCATTTAGAGCATTTTGCATGTGTGTGTTCTTATGTGGGCATAACATGGTCTGATGCTTGGTTTATGAGGGCCTTGACATCACGTTTATACTGCAAAAGCCAATGCATTTCTTATATGGTGCATTGCATGGTAAGCGAGAGTGACTATGATGAGTGAGGGGGTTATAAAAGACTGGGTGTTCGAGTCCCACAGCACTTACGACACCAAAGATTGGGGGTTCGAGTCCCACATCAACTTATGATCTTGATGTGGTTGGGTTTATGGTTCTAATATGGTATGATGGCCAGTTCGTGGCAGCTGCAGGTTTGTATGTGGGACTTGGGAGCCAATGTGTGCATTTTATGTGAGCCCCAAGGACCAAATATGTGCAGATTACTTTATGTTTATGCAGTTAGAGCTAATTCACGTTGTAATACCTCAAGAGCCCAGAAAATGGTGGTATATATCGAGGATAAGTAAGGAAGGAAACAACACCAGTTGAATATCTTTTGGGCTGAATGCAGGCAAAGAACTCCCGGGCTAAGCGTGCTTGAATTGGGGAAGCTTAAGGATGGGTGACCCCTAGGAAGTTTGCATAGGCCTATCAGGGTAAGTTGTTCTGATCCTTCCTATCACTCGATGCGGGATATTATAGGTGGTATTAGAGCCGACCCTTGGAGAAAGCAGACCAATAAGGTCGGGGAGTGGCATAGGGGCACTAGGGCCTGAACAAAGAGAGGCTTCTAGCATGCTTCTAGGATGGCAGCCCCCAAAGGGGAGAAGATCTGGGAATAGTTGTAAGGTCGCATGACGAGGACGTTATGTGCTTAAGGGAGGGAGAATGTAATACCTCAAGAGCCCATAGAATGGTAGTATATATCGAGGATAAGTAAGGAAATAACACCATCTAGATACCTTTTGGGCTGAATGTAGGCAAAGAACTCTCAAGTTAAGCGTGCTTGAGCTGGGGAAGCTTAAGGATGGATAACCTCTAGGAAGTTCTCGTAGGTCTATCAGGGTAAGTTGTTCTGGTCCTTCCTATCACTCAATGCGGGATGTTACACACGTATTGTACATGGCATGATATGTTGAAGCATTGGCATGAAACACACAGGGTGTGGGGAAAGTTCTATTCTTAACCTATTATTTTCATACTTTTATGCTTGCAAACCTTGTGGCTCATGTTTGCTTGCGTCATTCCAAGTAAAAGAAGGGTACCAAGCAAGGGTCAGGTAGACGGTGCTCGAGGTAGGGGTTAGAAGTGTATAGAGCAGTCCCAACCCTAAGGTCCTAGTGATGTCTTCTTGTTACAGATGTTGTAATAGGATAACATGTTAGATTCAATATTGCTTAATTTAATTAACCTCGATGTATGCTTAAGAATGTGTTAAGTGGATTGTTGAGGCAATAGTAAGATGTTGGCTATTGTATTTTCATTAAGACTTTAGTAGGCGCCAACCATTCTGACGCTTCATTAAGACTCTAAGGCATCTATTTGTTCATGTCTTTGCATCATTCATTCATACAATTGTTTTTAAACCCTCACTAGAAGGTTCATCTTTTAATTAGATTTTGTCCCTAGGATATTCAAAGTCCCAGGCGAGACACAAGAATATTCCACATTCTAGGTGAACCGAGCTATAGGAAAGGGGAAGGAATGGCTAAAATGTAGTTTGGTTTCAGCTGATGAGATTCCTTAAGTCTGAAGTAGATTTACATGTTGTTTTACCTTCTAGATATTGTAATTTGTTAGCTGTTGAGAAGAGTATTGTTCATTTGATGTTGTTATAAAGTTATGATACCCTTCAGGTTTTGATTCTTGTTTCTACATTTGTAATGATATGTTAGGGATTTTCTTTGAAATACAGTACTTGAGGTGTTAAGAGAGGTATTACGAAAAGAAAATATGTATTTATATGTCGAATCCTAGCATAGTGACACACCTTGGAAAAGCGGGGTGTTATAGTTGTTATGGCGATTCACAACAGCTTAGAGAACAGAGAGAAGATGGTGGCAAGTGCGGTCAACGATAGTGATGGCGGTGGCAGTAGATGACTGAAGGAATAAAAGAGAAGATAAATGAGAGAAGCGAGGCGAGAGAAGAGAGATGTTGGGTCTATGCGAGCGCACGCGTTGGGCGGGGGCACTGTGCATTTTCCGCATTTTGGGTATTTTCAACGGTTTTGGCTACAAATTTGTTCTTGTTTTCAAAAATGAGTTTTTGAAAACAATAAAGAGAACACATTTTCAGTGTTTTGAAAAAATCAAAACTCAAAACGAATTGAAAACAACAAAGAAAATGCAACCTTAATTATTAACATTGTAGATCATGTATTCATGTTCAATATAAATGAAGTTCTTCTCTAGGAACGATTATTTTTTTCTTAGAAACTCATACTTATGCCCTGAATTTCCATAAATTGGATGGCGCAAATAATTGTAGGAAAAGCCAAGTCAAGTAGACAAAGAAATGTCGCATAACCTCTTGTTACGAAATTGGATTGAATACAAACTATGATTAAATTATCAATCACATACACGAACATAGAATTTTACGTGAAAAACTCAAATCGGGAAAAACTATGGATAGAAAGAACAAAATATCATTAAGAAAATATTGTTAGTACAAAAATGATATTGTCACACCAAATTTCATAACATTGGGCACATATTTATAGACCTAAAATCATTTATATATGTACACATGAAATCATATTCTAATCAAAAGATAATTCATGAGGATATTCTTTCAGATGAGATAAATCCGAGTTAAAATCGAATTTGACAACATCCTTGTAATGACCTGTTGGGGTCAGGATTTTATTAGCATGTTATGGTAATCATTAGCATGAGTGTGTGGGTGTTTGTGTTGCGGATTTAAGGGCTAGAGGATAATATCTAGATGCATGCTTGGTTTTATTCTTGTTATATCTAAATTGGGGCTTAGATATCCGGATTTTGGCTTGATGTATTTGGATATGGTGTTTATTTTAGCTTGGTATTTGAACATGGGGTAGGGTATTCGAATACCCCTTTGGAAAATGCATGATATCCGAATACCAAGCATGGTATTCGAAAACCCCTAAGCTTTCTTGTGTCTTGTATTCGGATAGGAGGTTGCATATTTGGATATCTCTCTTGAATTTTTCCTTCTTGTATTTGGATATGCCCTCCCATATCTAGATATGCTCTTTCATATTCGGATAGCCCCTAGTGTATCTGGATAAGCTTCTTTGTGACCGAGTTCCCAGGCCACTTCCTCATCCAAATTGATCTCCCATCGATGGTTGAGGCCCTTCATCCGATCTTGCTACGTATCGATACCCACTTTCATCTGTCTCTTGCCTATATAAACCGAGTGAGGGTGAGAAGAGAAGGTATTCTCAGAAGTGTTCAGCCAAGAATAGGAAGAAGAAGAAGAAGAAGAATAAGTGAAAGAAGAAGAAGGGTGTCAACCAAGCTTCTAGGTTTGGTTTCTCTCTATCAGGCAAGCTTCCTTCCCCTTCTTATCTCTATGTTCGATTTGTTCTTTTACTGTTGAGTAATGGGTGGATTGTATTCCACCACCTCTCAAGTAAGCTTGTTGTTTTCTAGCTTTCTTTTTCTTGGTTAAATCCTTTCCCAGTTGGTGGGTCTCTTCTTGTGAGCTTTGAAGGGTTTCGTTGCCCTTCTGTTTGTTGTTGGAATAAAGTTAGGATGTTGTGGGTTGGTTCTCGTTGGTTGTTGTTGTGGTCGAGAGTATAGTGCATGTGTTTCCTATAATTTTTAGCATTTCATCATTTCAAATGCATGCAGGGGCAGGGGGTTTATGCATTTGGGGGATCTATAAGACTTGTGTGCTTGGCCACAGGCATACTAGGCTGTTTTAATACGTAGGCTAACTAGACATGAGCACAACATTGAGTATGACTTCCTATCTAGGTGAGCAAGGCCTGATACATGGCTTATGGGAGCTATGTATCACGTTTATGCTCATTGTTCCACTGCATTATATATGTGCATAGCATGGTTCTGGTGTTGTGCAGGTGTGTGCAGCTGTTTTACGGACAGTTATGTTATGTCGGGTTTATGGACGCTACTAGCGTGCCGAGTTTTTTGGTTTTGGTAGCACTAGCCCGAGGGAGCTTTGGCTCGGATGTTACTTATATTGCTTTTTAGGATAGTAACAGGTTTATGATAGGGACTTGGGTGCCATGTATTTTATGTGGGCCCTAAGGACCGGTATATACATATTTTATTATATGGTGTTTATATGTATATCTATCATGTGGTTCATAGACATGAGATGTATAGTTGTTGCACATAGGGGTGCGGGGTACTCTTTAGATTTCATACTCTTGTCAGCTTTTCCTTTCTTATATGCTTATTGAGTCTTGTGAGTCACTGTTACTTCTCTTCATTCCAGGTAAAGGCAAAGCTAAGCATGTGGCGAGGCTAACAGTCCTTAAGCTATCCCAATAAGCGGTGTACAAGGTAGTCTTAGCAGATCCTATTTGATGTGTACTTGGGGATGTTGTGCCATGGTTGTATAGATTTTGAGTGCTTAGCAGGGTTTTGTATGTGTATGTGTATATACCATGTAACCCTGTGGGCCAGATATCTTTTGTATGCATGCCCAGGATGTGAGTTATGCTTCCATTGTTATTTCTTCTGTATGAGTACAGGTGATCCGAGTTGAGCATGCATAGTAGGTTAGGGTGGCTCCTCTATTGTTTTCTTCCTCTTCTAGGGCTCTTGCTTGGGTTTTTCAACTTGGCTGGAGCATTCAGGTAGGGGTTCCACAATCCTAATCACAGTTAAATTTGAAGTCATAATCATGATCAAATTCAAAAATCCAAACATAGATGAGGAGTCATAATTATCATTTAGAGTCTTTAGTAACAAAAGGCATAGATTAAAGGATTGACTATTCCCGGTTATCTTCATTTGAAACAAAAATAAAAGATCAATTTGTTGGTACGCCGACATTTGATCACAAACTGATTTTTTGTATCCCATCTCAACTTATTGAAAGTAAGAACGAAATCAAATTAGAAGAATAAGAAATTGGCAAATTTATGGCAGAAGATTAGTGATGATAAGGGAAAATACCCTTGGATCCATAATTACTCCAATACCCCGGGAATATAGACAATGACAGCGGTGACACGTGCCCACTAAGGAGTCACTCCCTTGACATCATCCTACATAAGCTCAGAGAGGACACGTGGCAAATGCGCCTCACCACAACAACTAGCCTGTTACTCAGCGAAGATTCTCCAAATTCCTCTAGATCAACCATCACACCAAAAATCATGGAGATAGGGACTACCCCGAAGCCCTTAGAAACGATTATGGTATTCATATCAATAAGATCACAGCTCCACAAAGAAGGGATGGGGATCCCGACAATTTGAAGGAGAATCCTTACCTTGGCAGGAGGATAAAAGAAAAGGAACAGCAATGGGTAATGGATCCAACTTTTTCTTTCTCTAAGTTCAAAACTGCGTATTTTGAGCCTACGTTAAATCCAGTGATCTGACTTGAATGTCAGAGTGATCCCAGGTGGGCAAGTCCCCAACTCCATTGCAGGTACCTAGTTCGAGGTAGACGAAGGTGATTGGCCACCGTATCATTAAGTGATCTATGAAATTTGTGGTGACAAATTGATAAAAAAGAAAAGCTAATGTTACCCAACCCTCTGAAGTTCCTCTTAGAGGTCAATATCTCTGCTTCTTATGAGTTGTCCTGATATCATAGTGGTGACTGTTTCCAAGTAAATTAAAAAAAATTGACATTTAATATCAAAATTTAGAGGTTTAGTTGGTAGCTTTACTAACTCAGCCAAATTTGTCTCCAAGTTACTCAGCAGGAGAGGAGATGAGATGTCAGCTATTACTTTTACTTCACATCCTGCTGATTGACCGTAATAAAGAAAGTATCGAAACGGAAAATGGATAAAACAGGAATCATTTACAGGCATATAGAGATTGAAAAATTCTTCCACCTCTGAAATTATCAGCAATTTCTGATAGTATAACACTAGGTTGATCTCTCCCTAAAGTCTTTAACAGAAGTACAGACAGGTGGCTACCATTAACATACAAAAGTTCAAAGGAATCTTCAGTCTCCATAGCAATTTTCACCTTGGGACTTCTAACTTATGAGCTGCTACCAAGATTATAATTATTCAGTATCAAGGATTGGATCTAATATATTCATCATTTTCCATTATCAGGGATCTAATATAAGGATATGGTACATCAAGATTGTTGTTGCCAAAATACAACAATCTATTTTTAATTGCGAACAGACGCAAGAATCTCGGGAGTTGTGCCTTCATTGATGAGAATCTTGATGAGCAACTGGATCTGGTAGAGGTCTAGATCTGATAACCCAACAGAGCTGATGGTCTGACAAGGCTAATGATCTGGTGGGCTGATGATCTGGTGGCCCAAGATGACCAAGTGACCTGAGGGCGACGAGTGGCCTTGATGACCGAGTGACCTGAGGGCAAGGAGTAGCCTACAAAACGAGAGCACCGTTAGGACGCGAGTGGGGGTTCCCGCGCAAACCCTCCGATGCTTAAGTCAGATCTCAAGAAAATACGAAATGATACTTTAATCACTCAAAAATTGCGTACCTTGTGATGAAGGCATGGTCTCATATTTATAGTGGAAGGGAGAGCGAAGACGTGCGAGAATCGAGGCGAGAATTTCACAGCCCATTTCGATGATTTTGCAGCCCATCCGAGAGAGAAAAGATGAGAGATTGGCCCAAGCCCACTCGACCATGATCGATTGGGGGGTCACTCGGTCATGACCGAGTGGGGGGCCACCCGATCATGCCTTCTTTTGCCCTTTTCCTTGGCTCAATTTTGAGTAGCTCCCATATCTCAATTTCATTCCTAGTCTTCACATTTATTGAGCTCGAATCTCTCAAAACTCAAAACATGAAAGTTGTAGATAATTCTCTTATCTTTCCATAGGACTTTTAATTAGCTCAATCGGAGTTTGTATGAGAAAGTTATGGCTAAAAAACCAAAGTAGTATCGTACCCACTCGGCATAACCAAGTGGGTCATGAAAAGTGAGGGAAATTTGGTCTCCCCATGAACGAGTGAGGGGCTATTCAGTCATGAATGAGTGGGAGGCCACTGGTTCATGCCTTCTTTTTGGCTTTTTTCTTGGTTCGGATCCATCTTCCTTCAATACTTGACTCTGAGCCTTAATAGTGCAGGTGCATCAACTTCATGCCCAATTTACACCTTGATGCAGCTCGAATATCTTAAAACTCAAAACATTAAAGTTGTAGATAATTCTCTTATCTTTTCATAACATTTTGAATAACCTCAATCGGAGCTCGTATGAAAAAGTTATGTCTAAAAAACCAAAATAGTGTTGTACCCACTCGGCATAACCGAGTGGGTCCTTCCCACTTGGTCTCGGCTCGACCTCTTGCTCCATCGGCTATTTTCCTTGATCTCCTACAACCCACTGGGCCTTTGGGCTTCATGTCTATGTCTCGCAACTCCTTGATCTTCTATACATCCTGTCGAGCTTTGTTTCACACCATGCTTTTAAATTTCTAGGCTCTAGTGATTTTCAATTCCTTTGTAGAAGTATGAGGTAGATATACTAGTAAGTTCGCTTTCCATAGATGTTTAACTATGCACCGAATAATGAGTTTGATTCTACTCCCAGTTATAGTGTTGTGCATAGGACAGTAGGTTTGCACTTTCTTTTCCATTGTTATCGGGCGATGAGTAGGACAATGGGTTTGAGTTCATTTTTCCCTCATTGTCGGGCTGTAAGTAAGGCAACAGGCTTGAATGTACTTTTACCTCATTACCGATCCATGAGTGGTGCAATGGGCTTGATTGTACTTTTACCTCGTTGTCGGGCTATAAGCAGAGCAACGGGCTTGAATGTACTTTTACCTCATTGTCGGGCCGTGAGCGGGGCAATGGGTTTGAATGTACTTTTCCCTCGTTGTCGAGCTATAAGCAGGACAACGGGCTTGAATGTACTTTTACCTCATTGTCGGGCTGTGAGCAGGGTAATGAGTTTGAATGTACTTTTACCTCATTTCCGGGCTATAAGCGGGACAAAGGGCTTGAATGTACTTTTACCTCATTGTTGGGCTATAAGCGGGACAACGGGCTTGAGTTTATTTTTCTCTTGTTGCTAGGCCATGAGCGAGGCAACGGGCTTGAGTTAATTTTTCCCTCATTATCGGGCCGTGAGCGGGGCGACGGGCTTGAGTTTGTTTTTCCCTCGTTGCCGAGCTATGAGCGGGGCAACGGGCTTGAGTTTTTTTTTTTATTTCCTGTAAGCAGAGCATAGCAAACAAACTTTCATAAAGCAATGTGTAATGAAAACGCTAACATTTTTTGAAATAAGTGAGCACATCCACTGTTTCATTTTGGGGTCTTATTGTTGCCTCTGAGCACGAAATACACAGGTCATGCACAACTTCAAAAAGTTTAGTTTCTCGTTTTTTAACATAAGCTCTCTTCAATGTGTTTGAATTTTGCTCCCAATTTTCTCTTTGAAGGCATTAATGGTGGCTGACTGCCTTTTTCTAAGGGCATGTCCTTTCGTGGCTTGTCTTAATGGAATAGGAGGAGTCCCCTGCCATAGTTTCACCGCTCGAGATGATATGTATGGGCTCATGAACTGGTTCGTTGTCTAGAGGTGGATTCTCTCCGTAATCCCTTCCTCTCTCTTGACATCTCTGATTTGATCTCTCCCGCTCTTCCTGTCTATCTTATCCTCTTCGAGGCTCACTATCTTTGACCTGTACATACCTTTGAAGATGTCCTTCATGAACTAGCATCTCAATCTGATCTCTTAACTCCCGACATTGGTCAGTGCAATGACCACGAGTTTTGTGATATCTACAATATTCTTCTCTATTCTTTCCCATGGGATGGTCAACCTTTTTCGGGAGTCTAATGAGACTTGACCCTTCGATGGATCCAAGTATGGCCAACCGAGGTTGGAGAAGTTTGGTGTAATGGTGGAACTGGGGCTAAGGTATATTTGATCCCCTAACCCGCCTGGAGTCCTCTTCAACATCGCTTTCCTTCCTTTTTCACTCTCTACCCTCATTCCCACCTACAGCTCTCATAACTTCTGTATGGAACACGTATTTATTTGCTCTAGTAAACAAAGCTGCTAGGGATGTTGATGGGTCCAAAGATAATGATTCTTGTAGGGTAGTTAGTCTCGTTTCGTGTAACATAGCAAATACTGCCATTGCAATTGGTAAATCATGAACTTCGAGGGTGGCGTTTTGAAATCTATCCACATACTAAGCAATTGCAATGGCAATGGCAGTATCGAAGTTCTTTGTTCCCCTGTCGAATACTGAGCAAGTATGTGACGTCATTTTTTCTTCGGCTATTAATCATAAATGCCTTTAAAATTCCGTTATGAGCTAACCAAATGAAGAGATAAAGGCCTCAGGTAAACTGTTGAACCATGTCCGGGCATGCCCTGACAGAGTTAAGGAGAAAGCTCGGCACATTATGTCATTGTCCCATCCGTGCAATATCATCAACGACTCATAGCTTTGAATGTGATCATAGGGATCATCCTTGTCGGAATAGGGGGTGATTTGAGGCATCTTAAATTTTCTTGGCAGTGGCTTCTCCAATAAATATTTTCTACGTTGTTGCTCCTCCGTGGCTGGGATCAATTTCTTTCATTCAAGTACTTCTTCAACTACCCTTTTCATGTCATCTCGTATACTTGCTGTTGTTTGGTTATCATGTCTTGTTGGCGTGCCGACCCTAGTTTCATGGTATCTCTATCTTTGGGTGCTTCTAGCTTTGTTTTCCCTTCGTGGGCTCTCATTTCTTCGGGGCATGGCACGAGGATTCTTCCTTGGTGGTGGTGATCTATCCTCCCGAAAAGGAGTGGATCAGGAATGATAGTCAGGAGTGACCTCTTGATAGGAATCAGCTCCCACCTCGGGCTAAGGCTTAGGTGGTGGCATAAACTTATTCAAAGTATCAGGCAACGTCTCTCCAAGCATCATACCTTGGAGTATACCAGCCATGTCTTGAAGTGCTTGCATACCCTCAACGTGCTGTTGTCTCAATGCTTCATACTCTTCCCACAGGACCATACACGGTGGCTATCGTGAAGTCCCAGCTTGATCAGTAAAAAGTGGCCCTAAGACGATGTTAAGTAGAGGTGGGATTGATTGGTTCCCCACCTACTGGCTTGCGGAAACAATCACCTCCTTGTGGTTGAACATTATGAGGGGGAGGAGGTGATCCTTGTGGGTGAGAATCGGGAATAATGGGAGGCGCTCCCTGTTGCTAAGAGTTCTGTGGTGGTAGGCGTGTTTCTACACCTTGAGAGAGAGTTCGTCGGTGTCCACGAGTGTTTTTCATTCTTAAGTTGACTTTTTGTCTTGCGTTTCCCACATACGGCGCCAATTGTTGTTGCCAAAATACAACAATCTCGAGAGTCGTGCCTTCACTAATGAGAACCTTGACGAGCAACTGGATCTGGTAGAGGTCCAGATCTGATAACCCAACAAAGCTGATGGTCTGACAAGGTTGATGATCTGGTCGCCTGATGATTTGGTGGCCTAATGATTTGGTGGGCTGATGATCTGGTAGGCTGATAATCTAGTGGCCCAAGATGACCGAGTGACCTGAGGGCGACAAGTGGCCTTGATGACCGAGTGACCTGAGGGCGACGAGTGGCCTTGGTGACCGA
The DNA here is from genome assembly GCA_036245055.1 of Diospyros kaki. Lineage (NCBI taxonomy): Eukaryota > Viridiplantae > Streptophyta > Magnoliopsida > Ericales > Ebenaceae > Diospyros > Diospyros kaki. The sequence continues at coordinate 30,696,899 of BSEG01000012.1, forward strand.
GTGATCTGAGGGCGACGAGTGGCCTTAGTGACCGAGTGACTTGAGGGGGACGAGTGGCCTTGGTGACCGAGTGACCTGAGAGCGACGAGTGGCCTACAAAATGAGAGCATCGTTAGGACGTGGGTGGGGGTCCCCGCGCAAACCCTCCAATGCTTAAGTCAAATCTCGAGAAAATACGAAACGATACTTCAATCACTCAAAATTGCGTACCTTGTGATGAAGGCATGGTCTCATATTTATAGCGGAGGGGAGAGAGAAGACGTGCGAGAATAGGGGCGAGAATCACGCGGCCCATTTCGATGATTTCGTGGCTCATCCGAGAGGGAAAAGAGAAGAGGTTGGCCCAAGCCCACTCAACCATGATTGAGTGGGGGCTCACTCAGTCATGACGGAGTGGGGAGCCACTCGGTCATGACTGAGTTGGGGGCCACCCGATCATGCCTTCTTTTGCCCTTTTCCTTGGCTCGGTTTTGAGTGGTTCCCATACCTTAACTTCATTCCCATTCTCACATAGATTTAGATTGAATCTCTCAAAACTAAAAACATGAAAGTTGTAGATATTTCTCTTAGATTTCCATAGGATTTTGAATTAGCTCAATCAGAGTTCGTATGAGAAAGTTATGGCCAAAACACCAAAGTAGTGTCGTACCCACTCGGCATAACCGAATGGGTCATGAAAAGTGAGGGAAATTTGGTCTCCCCATGACCGAGTGGGGGGCCACTCATTCATGCCTTCTATTCGGCTTTTGTCTTGGTTCAGACCCATCTTCCTTCAATACTTGACTCTAAGCCTTAATAGTGCAGATATATCAACTTCATGCCCGATTTACACCTTGATTCAGCTTGAATCTCTTAAAACTCAATGCATGAAAGTTGTAGATAATTCTCTTATCTTTCCATAGGACTTTGAATAACCTCAATCGGAGCTCATATGAGAAATTTATGTTCAAAAAACCAAAGAAGTATCGTACTCACTCGGCATAACTAAGTGGGTCCTCCCCACTTGGTTTCGGCTCGACCTCTTGCTCCATCGGTTTGTTTCCTTGATCTCCTATAACCCTCTGGGCCTTTGGGCTTCATGTCCATGTCTCGTAACTCTTTTAGGTCTTTTGATTCTCCAATTTTGTAGGGCATATCAAAGATTATTTCAATCAGAGTCAAACATAGGAGTAGCATTCTTTATTCATCTGAAATCAGTCTCCTTTTTTCCTTGTGATGCCTCACATCCCAATTACACAATGTAAAACAGCATGGTTAACTCATAGATGAAGCTCTTTAAAATGGCAATCAAGTGACAGAAGGTTGCTTCTACTACTAGATGGAGAACTGAAAAAGATATGTGAGGCATACAGTTGTATGATCAGGAAACAATTGATAGTCTATGGCTACTAAACCAAATAGGATTGTGGAGTATAATTATAATCTACATGGACAATGTAGATAATGATAAAGCCCATCAGGTACCTCTACCCGAAAGGGGATAGCTGGTTTGGAACGATGGTGAGATGTTGGAGGAGCGACATGACCCTCCATCGGGGGGGCAGGCGAAAGCCCCTGTCAAAGCCACACTTGTAAACAAAAAGATGGCCAGCGACAGGGTGACATGCTCACAGATTGGTGTTGAAGTCGACCTCCCATTCTTCGAGAATCTTGTATTTCTCCCTGAACTGCTAACATTCCAATTCGCTCATCCATTGGCAAGGAATGGAGGAGGCAGGGTGGTTTTCCCACTTAACAAGCTCCACGCTGGCCGAGTTAAGATTTCCATATCTAGTAATCACCATCAAAAAAGTTGAGAGAGAGAGCAAGGAGGATACAGAAAGAGAAGGGAATGCTCGCTAACGCGGGAGTAGGTTGGGTAGGAAAAGAGTCGATAGAAGAAGTAAATTGAAGGATAAGAGTCTCTTATTAAAGCCTTGAGGGTAGAGAACCAAAAGGCAAGTAATGATGAGCATTAATTGCCCAGAGATTGTGCGGCTCGAGATGTGAAAGGTTTGGGCAGCGTCTAGGGAATAGATATTGACATCGGAACAAATTGGTAACCACGCCCTATGAGCATGTGCAAGAAGAAGAAACTTGCTAGCTTCTCAGACCTGACAGATCTCAACCCTCGGGGTAAAAGAGAGCAGGAACCTTCAGAGACTTCGACACTCCTTGAGCCATTTAAGCTAGGGGGCTCGAGGAGTGGGGGGGCAAGTGATAAGGGAAAATACTCTTGAGTCCATAATTACTCCAATACCCCAGGAATATAACCAATGGCAGTAGTGACACGTGCCCACTAAGGAGTCACTCCCCTGACGTCATCCTACTTAAGCCCAGAGAGGACACATGGAAGATGCGCCTCACCACACCGGCTAGCCCATTACTCGGCGAAGACTCTCCAAATTCCTCAAGATCAACCATCACACTGAGAATCATGGAGATAGGGACTACCCTGACCCCTCAGAAACGATTATGGTATCCATATCGGTAAGATCCCAGCTTTACGAAGAATGGGATGGGGATCCCGACGATTTGAAGGAGAATCCTTACCCTGGCAAGAGGATAAAAGAAAAGGACCAGTGATGGGTAATGGATCCAACTTTTTCTTTCTCTAAGTTCAAAACTGCGTATTTTGAGCTTATGTTAAATCTAGTGATCTGACTTGAACATCGGAGTGATCCCGAAGGAGTAAGTCCCTGACTCCATTATAGGTACCTAGTTCGAGGTAGAGGAAGGTGATTGGCCACCACATCATCAAGTGATCTATGAAATTTGTGGTGACAAATTGATCAAAAAGAAAGGCTAATCTTAGAGGTCAATATCTCTGCTTCTTATGAGTTGTCCTGATATCATAGTGGTGACTGTTTCCAAGTAAATTAAAAAAAATTGACATTTAATATCAAAATTTAGAGGTTTAGCTGGTAGCTTTACTGACTCAGCCAAATTTGTCTCCAAGCTACTCAGTAGAAGAGGAGATGAGATGTCAGCTATTACTTTTACTTCACATCCTGCTGATTGACCGCAACAAAGAAAGCATTGGAATGGAAAAGGGATAAAACAGGAATCATTTACAGGCATATGGGGATTGAAAAATTCTTCCACCTCTGAAATTATCAGCAATTTCTGACAGTATAACACTAGGTTGATCTCTCCCTAAAGTCTTTAAGAAGTACAGACGGGTGGCTACCATTAACATACAAAAGTTCAAAGGAATCTTCAGTGTCCATAGCAATTATCACCTTGGAACTTCTAACTTATGAGCTGCTGCCAGGATTATAATTATTCAGTATCAAGGATTGGATCTAATATATTCATCATTTTCCATTATCAGCGATCTAATATAAGGATATGGTACATCAAGATTAATTTCAGTCAGAGTCAGACATAGGAGTAGCATTCTTTATTCATCTGAAATCAGTCTCCTTTTTTCCTTTGTGATGCCTCACATCCCAATTACACAGTGTAAAACAGCATGGTCAGCTCATAGACGAAGCTCTTTAAAATGGCAATCAAGTGGCAGAAGGTTGCTTCTACTACTAGATGGAGAACTAAAAAAGATATGTGAGGCATACAGTTGTATGATCAGGAAACAATTGATTGTCTATGGCTACTGAACCAAATAGGATTGTGGAGAATAGTTATAATCTACATGGACAATGTGATGTAGGACAGAAAACTAGATTTTAAGAATTAGTATTGTTTATTTTTATTTTTATTTTATTTTTTTTTTCCCATTTTCTTTTGCTTCCTAATTTAGTTTGTTTAGGTTATAATTGAAGGTAGCTTTTGATTGTTGAAATTGATCATTGAATTGATTTGAATTTTTGAGCCTGATCTTGCTTTTGGGTTCTGCATTGCAATGCATCCTATATCAATAGAATTGCAAATTTCTCTTTTATTTACGAGTTACTTATGTCCCCATCCCTATTCATTTTCCTAGAAAAAAAATGTTGAATTATTGAAACCTAATCTATTTTCACAAGCTAGAGATGACTATATTTTTCCATTTCATATTGCAATGAGGAAATTTATTTTAGGGAAGTTTATTTGTAGACTGTTTTAGAGAGCAGATAACTTTCATTTGTATTGTCTGGTCTGTTTTAGTGTTGGGAACTATGAGCCCCAAAACAAGAGTGCCAGCTCGTGTTTGGCTGTAGGATAATCAATTCCCCTAATGGATTGGCATATCCTTCCACCAGTTGAGGAATTCTAGGCCTTGATTACTGGGTAAACAAAGAGAACATGGACGCCGGAAGATTAGATGGAAAAAGTAAGATCTGTTTCAAGCAAAACCTCATCTAATACGATTTATTGTTGTTTTCTGAGATTTTCAAATTAGTACGAAGCACATTGTCTCATGTAAAATCTTTTATTCTGTATTTTAGAATGTCGGATTCACAGTAAAGAATGTCCTCGGGGTATGGTAGGTATATCAAAAGTGGTGCAAGTTGTAACATTTCGATATTTTGAAAAAGAATAAAAATTTATTTTTGTTCTAGAAATAGTTCCTTGATGATTAATTGGCAACCCCCAATTCCCATAAAACCTTTTCTCTTTCTCCCATCTCTTTCTTTCTCTTCTCGTTATTGCCCGCGTGTGCTACCTTTGCTACCTTTCTTTTGATCATCGTTCGCTCCCATTGCACCCACTGTCGTTCGCCTCTGACACAGCCGCCTCCATCATCATTCGCCACTGTTGAAGCTACCGCCATCAATGCTTTTGGTTGTCATTCGCCTCTGTTGCAAGCTCCATCACTATTTACCCACGTCGTTCCAACAGCTATTGATGCCTCCATCTCCTTCTTTCTTTCTCTCTATTTCGGTATTCCCGTTCTCACTCATAGTTTCTCCTTGTCTATCATTGTTCGTCGCCACTAACGTCTCAATCACATTTCCAATCGTCACTATCAAATAATATATATATATATACATATGTGAACCCAAATATTAAAATTGATTAGTAACTATCTAGTAGTAAGTCAGAAAGGTTTATATTTTTTTTTCAGTATATTACACTTAATATTTTTAAAGTTCTAATAAAAAATATGCATTTTTAGCCTATCAAAAATGATAAAAATACCATACTATTAACAAGAAATTGTATGGATTGACCATTTTGTTTCTAATTTTACAAAACTTAAACTAACACATATATAAATATATAATATATTTATCAAAAATATATTTATATATAACTTCGAGTTAAACATACATATTTTCTAAACAAAAGTATAAACTAAACATATTCTTTCTAAATATAAATATACACAAAGTAAGTATATATATATATTAAACAAAAAATTTACATATATATATAAATATACACAAATATGTTTTTTAAATACAACTATAAACTAAAAACATACTATACAAAATCATCTAGACCAAATTAAACCCATTTTGTAACTTTTAAAAATTTTGACTTGAAACATGTTCATAATTTAGTTTAAATTGTTAAGCTAGACTAAACTAAAACTCAACCTGTTGAAAATTTTTAAGAGCATAGTTTGGCTTGATATTTTTAAAAAATCATTTTATAGTTTTATCCCATTTTTTAAGTTGTAAAATGAAAATTAAACTGTAAATCATAATATTATAATAAAAAGATATATTCATATATCCTTCACAATATAATTATAATATTTATTTTTATGTATTTTATAATTATCTTATGTATAAATAATTAAATATATTTTTATGTTATTATTTATTTGTATTACTTGAATTAAAAGGTCAAAAATTATATATAAAGTTATACAAAACCATAGTTCAACCCAACTAAATCATAATTTTATTGATTAATTTGATTATAAAAAAATATTTAATTTAATTTAAATAAAGTAAATGGTATTTTATAATTTACTTTTAAATTATAAAATCAAATGGCGGATTTGAATGGCAAGGGAGGCATCAGAGGCGATTGCAACGGTGAAGGCGAACAACAATAAAAGTGTCAATGGCGACTGGAATGACGAAGGTGAACGATAACTAAGGCATCGACAACGATTGCAATAGAAGCTAATGGAAGCAAAGGATTGAACCTGTAACAAATTAAGTAAGGTTTCCATTAGTATTACTTTCACATAAGTACAAATAGAACCCACAACCATCGATATTCAATAAAAACAGTCTCACACCTCACAATAGCTTTGATTACAAGTTAATTAATAGTACAAAGCTTGAGATTCATAATATAGTCTAAGGAAACTAAGCTTCAACCAACTCTTTGCCTTTTATGTTATTTGTGTTCGGGTGTACCTAGCACGTTTGAATATGTCATTGTAAGATATGAACATCTTAGTGACTGATTTAAGAAAGGAATTTTGTGCATGCAAATGCAGAATGCAAAAATGTCATGAAATCACCCGTCCCATGATAGTCATGCCAGGATGTTGCAATCATCCCCATCCAATCATCATGTCCAAACTCCTTAGCCCCATCGCAAAACTAGCATGTGACCTCAGTCACACATGATGACCCATCAACTAGCCACAAAAAGGTTGTAATGTATGCCAATATAGAAGATATATATAAGCTTGAACAATATATGCTTTCGCCCATATTGCCTCAAAATTTGGACCCAATCATGACCATGCCACTTATCCATGGCACTTGTGCGCTTTGTTATGTGTGCCTCATCATGACTCCTAACTGCCCGTTCATCCAGTTTGTTACTCCAACGATCCAATTGTGGGTTTTCAAAAATTATGCTTTTGGCCCACAACTTCCTTCATTTACACTTTGACCCCTTGTTATTTGGTCCTTTGATTATTCTTGAATCTCCTTAACACCCTTAGACAAGACTTATATTACATCTACTTCCAAGATTTTCTGGTAAATTATACTTGCTCCCCTTATTTTTTTCAAAAATTACACTTTCACCCCAGTACATTTTATAGCTTCAGAAATAATCCAAGTTGTACACATATTTTTACAAAATCTTAGGTATTACATCGCAAATAGCGACTAGAAAAATTGATGGTGACAGCTTCAACTGCAATAAATGGCGATAGAGGCGACTACGTCGGAGGCCAACGACTTTGAATGGTGACCAAAAAAAGAGTAACACATGCTGATGATAACGAGAAAAGAGAAAGAATGGGGCGAAAGAGAAAGGGTTTTATGGGGATTGGGGGGTAGTGACATGTGGAAACTTCTCATTGGCAATTATGTACAATCAACATGTGACTTTTACTATTTTTCATATCAACGCCACGTCACCAACTCGACAAGTTACATGCCAGAAGATTTTAAATGTGACCATATTACAAATCATTTTAAGCTTTTGTGATCACATTACAAGGAATTGAAGTTTAGTAACCACGTTGCAATAGACACCAAAATTTTGTGACCTTTGGTGTGATTTACCCTACCTTGCTTATTGTATTGTTATGCGGCTTTCATGCATACATAAATAAAGCATATAAAATATATGCATAAACACATAGAAATCCTAAGCTTACAAGTTTGAGGAAGCACCTTGACTTTTCAACAGTCACCACTAAAATTTCCCTGACTTAGTCCACCACTACAATGCCTTTAGCATCCTTGGACGCCCCAATCCACTCTGCATTTGTGGATGCCTAAATCCACCCTATATCCTTGATTTAGTCCACCACTAGAATGCCTTTATCATCCTTGGATGCCTCAATCTACTCTGCATCTGTGGATGCTTAAATCCACCCTATATCCGACATTCCAGACCTAATGTTATGTCCGGATCCAACATATTCGAGGTCATATGGCCTGCTAGATTGGACCAGATCATCCTTTTTGCTAACCTATAACTAAAGCCTTATCGTAAAATCTCTACTTTGGGAACAATCCCTCGAAATGCTTTCTTTCTAAAACACTACAAACCAAGCAAAATCCACGCTTGAGACAACCCATAATGTTTTCTTGCTCTTACTCAAAACAACCTCAAGCGACTTTGTACTCTTAAACAACCCTTTTATACATTGCATTTACATCTCCAACTTTGGCTTGGCATTCTTTACTTTCACTTATAACTACTGGAGCCCATTGTTGGCTTGCTCTAGTTCATCCATTCTGTGGATGATTCTTTTGAACCTCTAGAATCAGTATAACACTTCAAATTAGGCTTGTCTTTGTTATCCGCTGCACTTTCTTCTCTTTTTCTGCGCAACTCATCTAGCTAGCTCTTTATTCACTCGCACCTACTGCTGAAGCATGAACTCTTATTTTTATCTTGTTTAGAATTAAAACCTTGCTACAAAATATCAACTCAGGGAGCGATTCCCTAAGGCAATTTTCCTCAAGACTTGCGGACTAGGTGTTATCCACACCTGGCATGACCCGTCTCGACTCTTGCTTCCATTCAAAGCAATTCCTTAAGAGGACCACCTTTCTTGATGTCCCTTTAATGCATCCGATTCACCCTCGTCAACTCTGACTAGACACTTTCTACCTTCGCTTGCAAGTACTAGAGCTATCTGTGGGTCTGGCCTAACTCACTTATTAGTATTTAAGTTTCTTTTGTGCCATCATGACATTTAACCGTGAGATAATAACACCTATTGCACAACCATGCAACTTTACTGTGCCTCATCTAGCGCTCTTCTTTAACCCTTGTTAGCCTTGCGTGGAGGTAGGCATTACTAATTGTTTGTCACTCAATGCCTTATAGTAATAAACAATAAGATGCTAAGATAAGACAAATCTTAACCTCTCATCTTAGCAACTAAGAACCCGTGAACATACCTTGACTAAGCATCGTTCACCAATATGAATATTCTCAAAAATCCTTCCCATGAATCCCTGCTCACCTCGGGCGACATAGTTAAATACGTTGGCCTCACCCCAACCTACGACTTAGCCACACTATTAGCATCAAATAAGTGCGAACAACCCCAAAATATCCTTGCGCCTTGATCATCCATGCCATCCCCTTGGCTCAATCCTCTTGGTCACCTGCATGAACCTTCATCTGCGCGCAAGCATTCTTCTGCGCGCCCAACTTGGTTTGAAATTCCTCGATGTATCTAATAGAGTTGCACAACCAAAGCAAGTTCCAACTTCTTCGGGGTTAACTCCCCCACGTTTTTATATACTTTTCCTTTTGACTTTCATTCAAAGAAAAGAGTGGAGGGCTATTATTGTAGCCTAGCCCCTGGGACAGTTCCCCTTAAAGAAGTCCTTAGGAAGATCCTCGAGAAACGTGTAAAATTCCAAATCAAAAGCCAAATTAATAATAGTAATCAAAAGGAACCTTACCTTATAAGTAGGGGTAAGCTAGCTTGCTGCAAACTTTTTTTAGTCGTGCAAGCACCCACGCACGCACGCAGAGTCTCCCGCTAGGCCTTTAGGCCCCGAATACTGACTCACCAATGCATAGCCCTCATGCCCCGAAGACCCAGCCGTGCCTACTACCTCGACCATGCTTGTCCAACCATGCCCAGTCGCCATGCCATACACCCTGCATGCCTTGTTGAGTCCCATGCGTGCCCAAGTGTGTCTCACAAGTACCTATTCATGTATGCGGCCACTTGCAGCTTGGCCTTCCGCACCCACTCATGCCCTCCTACCACACGTCAGCCACACACCCTTCGATTAAAGCACTCGCATGCCTTCTCACACTGTGTCGAGTGCTTTGCCATGCCCCGTACCATGCCATGAGCTTCTCCTTCACAAGCACCCATGGATGACCCTCTCGGGCATCTGCGCAAGCACCCGTTCAAGTCTTTGGTGACATACCAGGTCACCCAAAGACCCCCAAGATCTCACCCTTTGTCACCTTGTGGTGACAAGGGTTGCCTCTTAAGACTCTTTTTCCCTTTGGGACCTTTTCTGTCACGGGGAGGGGGGGTTCTTACCTAGGACCCTCCATGCATGCCTAATCCTAGGGCCACCAGATGTAGCAAGAGAGTCGTGTGCTCTCTACATTCGCGTATCACTTACCGATCACACGTTGTAGTCACGACTGACCTCTATAAATGCCCGTCGCCTCCATGGCTTCAGGCAACCCACTCCAATCATATAATCTCTTTGTCTCTCTCTCTCTCTCTCTCTATATATATATATATATCCTTATGTGTTACTCACCCAAAGAGTCCACATGCATAATTCACTCATATTGCATACCCATGCAATTCCTTACAAGGCGCCAACAGACTCAATTTGTGCATTTGCACTCGAGTATACTACATCATGCTAAATCTCTATTTCTTCATGACCTATACTTAGGTATCAGAGGGCCCGCGTAGGACAAATCCTTGCGTGCCTTCTTACTGCCTTTTATCTTGTAGATCCTCCAGAAGACTTTCTTACAGATTGTACAGGCATCCTCCGAAGACCCATCTGAGGCACCCTTACCTCTTTGGTGTTCATTCCTCCTACTCTTTTAGTGCTCCACCCTTTTGCTCCCTTGGACAGCGAGTCGAACCCCCAGTTGTTGATTTCCTTTGGCCTCTCGCTCTTCCGTTTAGCTAGGCCTTGTTGAATTTTTGTTGAGGTTCACTACAAGAAACAAGCTTTTTAGTGGAGGTCAAGGTTGTCACTAAAAGCCCAAAAAGCCGTCACTAAAATTATTAGTGACGGCCAGACAAACCGTCACAAGGTTGTCACTAAAGTTAACCCATTAGTGACAGCTAATATGCCCGTCACTAATGTAATTAGTGACCATAATGTTGGCTGTCACTAATGGCAACCCATTAGTGACAGCGATACGTGGCCATCACTATATGTTGACCATCACTAAAGTTAACTCGTTAGTGACATAATGTCAGCCGTCACTAAAGGTAACCCATTAGTGACAACGATGTTGGTCATTACTGAAGTTAACCCATTAGTGACGACAATGTCGGCCGTCACTAAAAGTGGTTTACCCATTAGTGACTACCATATGTAAAAGTGGTTTACCCATTAGTGACTACCATATGTAAAAGTGGTTTACCCATTAGTGACTACCATATGTGGCCGTCACTAAAAGTGGTTTACCCATTAGTGATGACCATATGTGGTGGTCACCATTGTGCCTCCATCTGTGACCAAGATTACCTAACCCTCACTAAAGGTGGTACATTCAGTGACGACCATCTCTGATCGTCACTATTGTGCCTCCATCTGTGACTGACATTGCCCGACCCTCACTGAAGGTAGCACTTTCAGTGACGACCACATGTCATCGTCACTATTGTGTCTCCATTTGTGACCAACGTTACCCGACCCTTACTAAAAGTGACACTTTCAGTGACGACCGCATGTGGTCGTCAATATTGTGCCTCCATCTGTGACCGATGTTGCCCAACCCTCACTGAAGGTGGCACTTTCAATGACGATCACCTGTGGCCGTCACTATTGTGCCTTTATTTGTGACCGACGTTGCCCGATCCTCACTGAAGGTGGCACTTTCAATGATGACCGCCTGTGGCTGTCATTATTGGGCACCATCTGCGACGAATTCAATCTGACCGTCACTAAAGATTGGAATTAGTGACGACTTTTAACTGGCCGTCACTAAATGTGGTCACTAAAAGTCAAATTTCCTATGGTGATATCTAGGCAAATAAATTCAATTGTTGTATTTTGTACAACAACACTAAGTGCATAGCACACAAGTCTCGTTGATTTCAATGAAAGACAACCTAGGTATTGGAGTTGCATTCATTTTTTCCAAATGAAATGGAAATTTGAAAATGACTACAATATTTAGACGCACAAAATAACTCTATAAGTGTCCGTGTTACTTTAAACTTGTTAGGCTTTCTTGGGACGACCACCCTTGCGCGGCCCCCGGTGCTTGTATCCTCAATTATGTTAAGGGAGATAAATTACAAATTGGACTTTTGACCCTTACACAAGCGAAAATCGAACTCACAACCTATAAAATTGGCACTGGCATATTGCTCATTTGATTGCTCGACTTATGCCATGAGACGACGTGTTAGGCTTTCTCCAACTCTAAACTATCCGCCAAAACCCATTGAACTCTTCTACCTCTTTCTAACCCTATGAACAAACCTCCAATCAAGGGTTATTCTTAAAGGACGAGATCTGGTCCAACAATAATGATCAATTTCTTTTCGTTTGGATTGAACGGAAGAAAATTTCAGTTGTGTCTCCTGGCAGAGGGAAAGTAAATTTCAAAATGTTGTCTGCATATATTGGGAATCAATCAAACAATACTTTCGACGTGAGTATCTACAAAATTTGAGCGACAGGGTATGGATCTTCTTCCGCCTAGCAGCTGCAGAGTAGTGACTGCTGGGAGGGTTTTTGTTGATGATGAAGAAGAGAGCGAGACATTGAACATCTTCCATTATTTGCAATGGACACCAGCAGAGCTTTCTGCATTTCTTTCGATGTGCGGCGTGGGATTAGAGAGATCACATACTCCATGAATGCCGAATCGCATGGCAGCGTAATGGGTCCATCGCTTGGTAGTCCGAACTCTTCTTCGGACAACTCAAGGAGCCCTCTGATAATCTCATGGTTAAGATACGCGATTGGAAAAGCGTAGCGTCTTTGATCCGCCGTGTAGACAACAAAATGACCCCTATCGGCCACTGATGATGAGCTGCAACCACTACTGACATCTCTTTCGGCTCTTAGTATTGAAATTCTTCTTCTTCTGATGGCGGCCACCCGTTGCCATTTCCTTGCCATCTTGATGAGTTTCTTGGTGCTGATCATATTGTCTTGGTTTATTATATTATGATCGAGGAGAAGAGAAGAGAAGAGGTTGGTATCTCTGAATGATGAACTGGTTTGCGGTGCTAATCTGAAGAAGGTAGATAGCTATATATAGCCAGAGGCACTGCCATTGAACGTGGGTAGGGTCCATGGCTGCAAGATCATGTGCTATTTAATGCAGAAGAGGACTGGGCAGTGGCCAATGGCCATGTTTTGTTCTTTCTCAACATGAAAAACCATGGTCCTTCTGTGTGCGAAGTGGTTAGATGACACATCGGGCCCGAAGCCAGTGGTTTTTGTGATTCCATGCCTTAAGAACCACAAGAAAAGGGCCCGATTGGTCTGGTAGCTGGGCTATATTTCTATCCCATGTTAACGTGCCAACTACTTCCATGAATATGCATATCAATGAAAGAATAGGTTGCGGTTGCCATTGAGCGAGAGTTGAAATTTTTGAGGCAGCGAGTATTTTCAGAACAAAAGAGAACGTCAAACCTAACATGTGGGAATAAACCATGAGACAAGAACGAACTATGTTATGCTGTCCGTATGAAGGGATATCAAGACCTTCACGTTATCTTAATTTGCAATTTGGAGGCCCCAGCGACATTTAGGTGCTGCCCACTAAATGTGTGGGATATAATGTTTCTTAAAGAATTATTTTGCTCCCATTTACTAACTTTACTGCGTTACTCAGATTTAGTTAAATTAGTTTATCGAATGTAAGCATGTTATTAGTATTTTGGGGCACATTTTCTTGAGATGAAGAAGAGATTGTTGCCCCATTCACAGTTTTGGACCAAAAGCAGAGCCTATTTGATTCATTTGAAATTTCCCTTCGTAATTCTCTATCTTCTTATTCTCTTTTCTTTCACTTTCCTGGGGGGTATTAAGTTCTAAAATGCTCCTCGACAGCAGCACCGGTTTATATGCTGCTGTGTTTACTTTGACATGGCTTGCTGACATTAGTTTCACCAGCTTCTTGGTGTCACCAATTCCCTTTACATGTATTTCTAGCAAATCAATCATCAATTAACGATTTTGTAACAATGAATTGAATAGATGCTTACTGTATTTTATGAAATCAATCAGCAATTAACTGCGTTTTACATTCCTTGACAGCTGCTTGTTCTAGATTCAACAAAAATTCTGGTACTCAAGATTTCATAGAGGAAGAACTTGCTTCTTTCTGGGAAAGATAGGATATGCCAGATCATTCTGCTATCATATGTACTTGTATCATCAAATCAGCATGTTAGTTTCCTAAAAATATGGATTTGCAATGCCACCACCAATCACCTTTTTCTATCCTTTTTCTTCTTGAAAGGTAGATTACTAAGAAGAGTGAACTGCTAAGCGTTGCCAATTTCCACTGGGTTTCATGTGCTTCTCCAATCCATGTGGATACTGTCTCAATGCTTGTGAGTTGGAGGGTAAGTGTCTAGCCCCCGACACCTAGTACTACAAGAATTTCTTTTGAGTTGGTTGTAAGCGCTTAGCCAATGACACCAGCACCATATTAAGAATGCATTAGAACTTTTTGTGGGATTTTTGAGGTGTAACTTGGTTTGGGATTCACACGATTGCCTATGAAAGCCAACTTGTAGTGTAGAGCTTCAGGACATAAGTTAATAGATTTAGTCTCACAATAGAAGTCTATTTATTTATACAGGTGAAACCAAAGCTTTTGCTGACCATATTGACAGTAAGAACTATTACTGTCAGAGAAAAGAGACTATCATTCACAGGAACATACTATAGTAGTTTTTAATCATTAATTTAATTTTCTAAAGGCATAAACTCAAATTCACCTGTCCCAATAAAAATAACAACAACAACAATATATCCAGCCTTTATCTCACTATGTGGGGTCGGCTACATGAATTCTAGACTTTCATGTATTTCTATCGTTTGTCATATCTTCATTTAGATCCATATACTTCATATCGAACTTTAATGTCTCTCTCAAAGTCTTTTTGGGTCTACCTCTACCTCTTTTTGTGACTAATTGTTCCATTTCATAATTCTCCTCACAGGAGTGTCTCTTAATCTCCTTCTCACATGACCAAACCATCTTAGTCTAGTCTCTCTCATCTTCTCCTCGATTGACACTACTCCTACTTTACTACGAATAACTTCATTTCTAATTTTATCCTTTCTTGTATGTCCGCACATCCATCTTAACATCCTCATCTCCGCTACACTCGTCTTTTGCTCATGCTGGTATTTGACTGCCCAACATTCTGAGCCATACAGCAAGACTGGTCTTATAGCTCTTCTATAAAATTTTTCTTTCAATTTTAATGGGATTTTACCATCACATAGCACTCCCGATGCATTTCTCCATTTTAGCCAACCTGCCTTGATTCTATGTGCGACATCCTCGTGAATTTCTCCATCTTTTTGAATCACTGATCCCAAATATCGAAAATGGTCTTTTCTTTGTAAGATTTGGTCTTCTAATTTTATTATAACATCATCCACTCTTGCATTTTTACTAAATTTGCATTCCATATATTCTGTTTTCTTTCTACTTAATTTAAATCCCTTAGATTCTAAATTGTTTCTCCACAACTCAAGCTTAGTGTTCACTCCTTCTTTTGTTTCATCCACCAACACTATGTCGTCTGCAAATAGCATACACCATGGCACATCTGTCTGAATATCTTTAGTGAGTTCATCCATTACTAAGGCAAATAAGTATGGACTTAGTGCAGAACCTTGATGCAGTCCTATTGTAGTTGTAAATGGTTCAGTATCCCCTCCGCATGTTCTGACCCTTGTCTCTACACCATGATACATGTCCTTAAGGGTTTGTATATAGGCTATTTTGACTCCTTTCTTCTCTAAGACCCTCCATAATACTTCTCTAGGGACCCTATCATAAGCCTTTTCTAGATCTATAAACACCATATGTAGGTCCTTCTGATGATCCCGATACCTATCCATTAGACGCCTCAGTAAATATATAGCTTCCATTGTTGACCTGCCAGGCATGAAACCAAACTGATTTTCTGACACATTTGTTTCTTTTCTAAGCCTCTGCTCTATTACTCTCTCCCAGAGTTTCATGGCATGACTCATTAACTTAATTCCTCTATAATTTTCACAGTTCTGAACATCTCCTTTGTTCTTGTATATAGGAACCAAAGTACTCTTCCTCCACTCATCTGGCATCTTTTTTGATTTAAGGATCGCGTTAAATAGTTGCGTTAGCCAGGAGATGCCCTCTTCTCCCATGCATTTCCATGCTTCTATTAGTATATTATCTGGTCCCATTGCCTTATGATTTTTCATCTTTTTTAAAGCTTGCCTTATTTCATTTGAACTTATGCGTCGATAGAATATGTAGCTCACATTCCCTTCGGAGTTACTAAGATGTCCCAACCTAACTCTTGTGTCACCACCATCATTGAATAATTTTGTGAAATACTCTTTCCATCTCTCCTTAATCGCTCCCTCATTTACTAAAACATTTTGATTGTCATCTTTTATGCATTTCACTTGATTTAAATCCCGTGTTTTTCTTTCTCTTGCTTTAGCTAATTTATATATATCCATTTCTCCATCTTTTGTATCAAGTCGTTTATATAGATTCTCATATGCTTTTGACCTTGCTTCACTAACAGCTCTTTTTGCTACCTTTTTTGCTTCTTTATAATTTTTTTGATTTTCTTCATTGTTGCATTGATATACCGCCTTATAGCAAGTTTTCTTATTTTTAATTTTCAATTGCACATCTTCATTCCACCACCAAGACTCCTTAAGGTTAGGGGCTCTACCATTTGTCTCTCCAAGGACTACCTTTGTCGTGCTTTTCAGAGCATTAGCCATTTCTTTCCACATTTGGTTTGTCTGTCTTTCTCCATTCCATTCCCTTCTACCCTTTAATTTTTCTTTGAAAATTAGTTGTTTCTCCCCTTTTAAATTCCACCACCTGATTCTTGGATTTTGTTTTATGTGATTTTTTCTCTTCCAATTTCTTACTTGGAAGTCAAGTACTAGAAGTCTATGTTGAGTAGTCAAACACTTTCCCGGTATTACCTTACAATCCTTACAACATAACCGATCCTCTTGTCTCATGAGGAAGTAATCTATTTGGGTGCTTGAGGTGATATTTTTATATGTGATTAAGTGCTCGTCCCGTTTTTTGAACCTCGTATTGGTTATAATGAGCCCATATGCCATAGCAAAATCTAGGATAGATTTACCCTCATTATTAATTTCCCCGAATCCATACCCTCCATGTACCTCTCTATATCCGTTTCCGTCTCTACCCACGTGCCCATTTAAGTCACCTCCTATAATCACTTTCTCTCCTCTTGGTATCATTTGTATGAGTCCCTCTAGGTCCTCCCAGAATTTTGCTTTTATCTCATCACCTAACCCCGCTTGTGGTGCATATGTACTAAAGATATTCATAGTTATTCTTCCTAGACTAATCTTCACCATAATAATTCTATCCCCTATTCTCTTTACATCCACTACCTCATCTATTAAGCTTTTATCCATAATAATCCCCACTCCATTTTTCGCTCGATCAGTTCCTGTGTACCATAGTTTATATCTAGCTTCTGATAAAGTTTTTGCTTTTTTCCCTACCCATCTCGTTTCTTGAAGGCACATAATATTAATTTTTCTCCTAATCATCACATCCACCACTTCCATAGCTTTGCCTGTTAATGTTCCTATGTTCCATGACCCAATCCTTAATCTATGATTTTGTTTTTGTCCTTGACTTTGGATTTGATTTTGTTTTTGGCCTTGACTTTGAATTTGATTTTGTTTTTGATTT
The DNA here is from genome assembly GCA_036245055.1 of Diospyros kaki. Lineage (NCBI taxonomy): Eukaryota > Viridiplantae > Streptophyta > Magnoliopsida > Ericales > Ebenaceae > Diospyros > Diospyros kaki. The sequence goes on from BSEG01000012.1 coordinate 30,714,326, forward strand.
TGATTTTGGTTCTGATTTTGATTTTGGTTTTGATTTTGATTTTGATTTTGATTTTGATTTTGGACTAATTTCTTTACCCACATCCGTCCAAGCAAATGCGGGAACCCTTGCTCATTTATCACTACATCCGGGCGCCGATGCAGCGGCCCTAGCTCACTTGTCACTACACGGGGGCAATGTAGCGCGTCGCTATGAAGGGTTACGCCCACGCCCAAACGATTTTTCATAATTTGTCTAGAGTTCATGTTTTGGATCCGACTAAGTTTTACGTTGACTGTCGGCCACCTAACACAACCTTCCTCCTTTATCCGGGCTTGGGACCGACAGTGGATAACATCCCCAGGCGGAGTTATCGAATATGGAACTGAACATTTGAATTTTTTATAATATGCAATAAGCAAAAGCCTCACTGATCATTTACAAGGCTGAAGTAAGGTTAATTTCAGTATACAAGTATTTGCTGATTTGTCTTTCCTTGGTGGAAAGATGATAATGAAGATGAGCAGAGACTAGTAGAAACTGACAGGTGCAAAACTTTCTCTAGATCTTTAGCTACACCATGCTGAATCAATGACAATATGTACTCCATGAAAATTGAATCACACGGCAATGTGATTGGCCCACTGCTTGGAAGCCCGAACTCCTCTTCAGACAACTTGAAGAGCTCTCTCAGGATCTCATGGTTGAGATAAACTAGGGGAATCATGAAGCGTTTCTGATCAGCTGTATAGATAACAAAATGTCCTTTATTAGCCACTGATGAAGTACAGCAGCTACCTGCATCCACATGTCTGTTCTTGCTTGAAAATGAAAGTCTCTTTGTCTTCATGGCAGCATATTTCTGCCACTTCCTTGCCATTTTGATGAGTTTTCCAGAGCTGACCATTCTGCTGTATTTAGAAACTGGAGATCTACGACTAATTGTAAATAGGATTGTCAAGAGACTGAAGTGCTAAAGCTGCACTGATCCAAATGAAACTGGAAATGGCTTATATAAGATCATGCCTGAGACCATCATGAAGTTCTTTCTTCTGTTTTGTTAGGATAAATGGGTTGCAAGGCCATGCTTTGGTGGGTCATGAGGGACCATTGGGGGTGGATGTGGTTGGTTTTGTCCGAAATGAAAATGTACATGTGGGCTATCCATTCAAATATATACAAGGTTTTGTCTTCCAAGAATGCAGAGTTGTTAGGAAACCTCATTGGCCAATCTGTCTTCTGTCAGTTCAAATAAATCACAGAACTGGAATGGTGGATATTAATTTCTCCATCTGAATGATCTTACCAAAAGAATATGTGGTTTCGGTGAGGCAAATAATAAAATCAAACAAGAGTGCTAATTTTAGTGTAGTATAGACTTAGCCAGAAACACCACTTGATGCAGCCTGTGGTGTGTAGGGACATGGTGAGCAAACCATGAGAATTAGTTATGGTGTAGAGTGAATATGTTCCTGGGCGTGTTTGTTCCTTGCCTGCAATCCATGTCACTGGGAAGGAAAATAGGGCATTGTTTGAGTGCCACAAATATATTAGTTTTATGGACAGTGTGGCCCCAATAGATTCTGGAGGTAATATTCGAATAAAAAAAAAAACAATATAGACTGGTAGATCAGGTATTATCCCGAAAGGTTACTGAGCTTCTGAGGAAATATTTCAAGATTGTTTATCAAGCTACTGCAGAGGTAGTACTGCTTTGCAGTATCATTGAAGTCCCATTGGGTCATATTCTAAGATCTTTTAAAGGCTGAAAATGTTTCTCTTATGTTGAAGTACCTTGTAACTATTTGCCCAGTGTTCACTGAAATTGCTTCCTCTACCAAAAACTTGAAGGGCTCTCGGAGGATTAATTGGGTCTAAGAAGCAAATTTATAAGGAAAGAATAATTTCAAGAAGAAACTCCTTGAATAGTGTACCGGTTGGGTTTCATATTGGGCCTTCAGTCATCTTTTGACAGTTCAGTACCATTGTATCACTGCGGGGCGTTTTAGAAGCAGTTATCTTGGTTTGGATGCAGCTGATCGGAATACCTTGAATAATGATCAGGTCTAAACCTGATTTTCTCCTAATTTTCCTTGAACCTTTTTTCTTTACTTTAAAAGTTTCCTTTACTAGTTTTGAATAATGTTAAGATGTTTTAACAATTTGCAATTAAGATATTCTCCCTCCCCAGCATCTTCACCCAATCTGAGACACTAAACTGGATTTCATTGTTGATCTACAAACTTTTGTGTTTTTTTGTCATCCCACAGAAGTTTATGTGTGCTTGAAAAGTCTTCATCCTATTGTAGCTGTCTCTGTAGGAGAAAAGAATAAGCAAATGAAGGATAATGTCAACGGAAGTCCTCTGGTCTCCCAAACAATTTCTTCAAAACTACGGTGAAGTTAGATCCATCATCACCAGCTATGAATTTCCTTTTTCTTCAATACTCAACTATTTGTTACTTAAGAGAAAGAAGGGAGAGGTATGATGCAGTTGACACACACATATAATAAAATTTACAGTTAATTATTTACTTGTGATTTACTTTCAACTTATGCATTACCAGGATCCAAGAACCACATAGGGTTTCTGTGGCCATAGACTAACAATTGTTGCTTCCTTTCTTCTTGGTGGGGAGAAACTAATGAGTACCCACTTTTATAGATTGAGACAGGCAAAGCTTTCTATAAATCTTTTGTCAAACCTTATTATTTCCAGTACTTAAATACCTGCATGTCTCATACTTGACTGATACTTTGTTTTTGTTACCAAACCTTTCTTTGTTATAGGTACTTGCTTTGAACCATTTATCTTCTTTGTCCCTGGACTTGCACCAACATCTTTTGCACACATTCAAATGATGTGAATTCTACATTATAAAATAGAAAATAGAGGATGTAACCTGAGACACTATGATGCACACTAATTTGAAATATCTGAGAAAGCAACAGACTTTATCAGATTAGCCTTTTCCTGAAGCATGTTATAGTTTTTCCATCTAATGTTTCAGCCTCTAGGTGCTTTTTGTTTACCCAATAATCAAGGTCTGGAATGCCTCAACTAGTGTAAGATTATTTCAATCCATGAGGGGAAATTATTATATTACAGCCGAAAAAACAGGAGCTGGCTCTCTTGTTTTGGGCACATAGTTTCTAACACCAAAAAAATGCCAATACAAATGGAAGTTCCTTGCTCTCTAAAACATTATGTTCAATTTAACTGTCCTCATTGCAATATGAGCTACACAAATGTAGTAACCTCTACAATAGTAAGTTTCAATACTTCAACATATTTGTTTTTTAGGAAAACGAACAGGAAAAGGGAGATCGGATGTAAATAACTTGCATATAAAATCCTAGCATAAAAACATAAAAAATATACATATAAAAGAATTTACAACTCAATATTTATATTTTCCATATGAATTATAACCAGAATAAAAAATCCTATATGGTTAATTCAGTGTCCATAACCTATCAATTGTTCTCTCATATCTTCTTGAAGGATGGAAAATAATGAGCAGCAGAGTTGTACTAAAGGATACAAGCAACGCATCCTTGAGATCTTGACATACATCCTGCTGGATGGGTGTGGTAACATAGCTCGTGAAGACTGCATCACATGGCAATGTGATTGGACCATTTCGTGGCAGTCCAAATGCATCTTCAGACATCTTGAGGTGCTCTCTGAAGAGACTATTTCAAGTTATGTAGTAGCTTTCTAGGCAATTTTTGATCAGTGGTGTAGAAACAAACTGGCTTTTATTTTCCACTAAGAGTTCCTACAACTGTCTCCATTCACATTCACATCCACAACTGCAACAATTCTTGGCAAATAAATTCTTCTCCATCCAGTGGAAGCAACATTCGGCCACTTCATTATCAAAGAGCTTCTTTGAGCTGCTTTACGCTTTGTGCAATTCGAATGTAAAAGGTTCAAAAAGGAGGATGATTTCAGACGAACAGAATGCTACTTCTGCGTCCAACTGAAGTTAATTGAAGTGTGTTACCTCTCCAGTAAATAGACTTCCCCTGTACGTGGAGCCATGTAAAGACAAGCATATGCCAAAAAGCTAATGTAGCTTTCCTGGTTATGCAGCCATGCATAGAGCAGTTGTACACTTAGGCTAGATCTTGCCATTTAGACGTTAAAGAGGAGAGCAACAGAGAACTATGTCATATATTTGCAGCTAGTGCTCAGGCGGTACATATCAGCCACATAATCATTGTAGGAGCTGAAAAAACCACAACTCTTATTACAGTAGTTGCTACAGAAGTTGAAGACCCCCTATCAGATTTGGGATGGCTTTCTGGAAGACCTCCTTGCACTTCTGGAAAGGGACAAAATTCATCCCAGTGGTGTAAGGTTTGGAGTTACTGCTATTTTCCATGTACAATACATGTGTCCTGATGCCATTAGGACTCATTGGCAATGGAGATGTTAGAATTGCGGTTATATTGGGATATATTTCCTAATGATAAAATAAATGTTATGAATTTGAATTTGTTTCAAATTCATTAGTATTTGAATTTTAACAAGATAATAGGAAAAATAATTGAAATTTGAATTAGATTCAAATTCCTAAAGAGATATGCCTATCTATATCTTGTGATACCCATAAATAAGCATAAACCCTAATGAAAAATACACTACAATCAGAAATTAGTTTCTGATCGCTCATGTACTGTCTCTGGCATCACCATTTGAGTCTCGGGTGGACATATAAGAAAGTTTTTATAATTTTCTTCAACGGAGATTGTTAGACAAATCAGTTTCAATTATTCCGCTGCAATCCAAGTATTTTACATACCATTTGCAATTTGTTTAAAAGTTTCTCGGTGATATCAGAGTTCTTCTTTATTTGTCTACATCATTATAATTGACCATTCGTAGTCACCATTTTAGTAACTTGTGATATTTTTATGTGAAATAATTTTATGGTCTCTCTGATTACTATGATGCAGTCACGTTTTGTTTGTAACTCGTGATTATTTTTTGCGTAAAATTATTTTCTGTCAGTTGCCTGCAATACAGACATGATTGAGGCAGTCGCCAGTGGCCATGTTTGTCATGGCTACAGGGCTTGCTGCTCATCGGTCATCCTCACGATGACCGAGGTCGTCGTCGACGACCGTGTTTGTCACAACCGCTGGGCTTGTTGCTCGTTGGTCTTCTTCATGGCTTTTCTATGAAATTTCCAACGAGTTGGATGGCCGCGTATGTTGTGCTTCATGGGCGATGCTTTAGTGTCGAAGTCGGAAAGGCGTGAAGCGAGAGTTGTCCTCGCAATGGTTGAAGCTGTCCCTGATGGCCGTGTACGTTGCAACCAGTGGGAAGTTCGTTATCGAAGGCTGAAATCGGCCATCATTGTGGGTGGCCATGGCCATGGACGATAACTCCATGGCCGCAACCCTTTGCCTTCTTCCATGGATAGTTTATGTTCCTTCTCCTTCATCGCGCATCGTTGCCGGCCAGCGCCTTCTCCCCAAGCTTCTCTGACCGGTTTCTGCGACATTCGCCAGCGGCCATGGCTTGATGTGTTCACCATGGTCGCGGCTCCTTTTGTCTTCAGGTATGGCCGATGATTGACGGTGCCGTTGCGAGCCACTGATCGATCGTTGGACTTCATAGCCGACAGCATCGAATAGAGAAGAAGAGGGAAGGGCGACTGGCGATGGAGGAAGAAAATGGTGGCAACGGCGGCTCAAGGGTGCGTAGCAAAACCCTAACTCTTTGGGGAAAAAGACCTACTAAGTGTTGGGTCGACTCATTAGGTCAGATCCGAATCGGTTTGGCCCGCCCATTTAAAGATCCAAGATTAGATCTGGGTAATGGATTTATTCCAATAGAACTGGCCTAGGCTTGGGCTTGCTTTTGGGCCATTTGTTTTATTAACAAATTAGATCAGTTCTTAATTTAAAATCATTTGGGCTTAATTTTGTATTGGGCCATGTTGTGGGTTTTTGTTTAATTATTTGAATTATGTTTTTGGTCCATTAATTAATTAGTTTAATTTTGAGACTAAAATTATAAATTAAATAATAAATCTAATTTTGAGATTTAATAATAATAATAATAAAAAATTAGAATTATTTTAGAAATATTTAATTCTGAATTACTAATTTTTGTAATTAGTAAAATTGTTTTCATGAAATTTATAATGTGTTTATAATTGTTTTGATTATTCTTTTAGATCATAAATTAATAAGTTAAATTTTCAGTCTAAAATTATAAATAGATGTAATGTGGCATATTTTTTCTCAATAGAAATTAACTTAATTAATTATTTGTTGTTTGCAAATATTTAGTTTTATTTGCTTATTGATAATTAATTTTGGTTTAGTACCGATCTTGGGCCTTGTGTGGGTCCTAATATATTGTTGGATATTGTGGATTAGTTCCACATAAACAATTGAGTTATAACATTTTAGTTGTGCATTAAGGGTGATGACTTTGAAGCCAGCCGATTTGTTGATCTTGAAGTGCATAGTTAAATGTTTGATTTAATTGTTTGTCTTGAACATGTGCATTGAATGTTTTTTTGTTGTTCCTGATTCAGTGATCAATGGCCATCAGTTTAGTTGCTGGAAGTATGACTAGGATAGATAAGTTGGATGGGTCCAACTACTCCACATGGGACAAGAAGATTCAGTATCTACTTCAAATGGAGAAAGTATGAGACATTTTGGAGATTTCACATCCCGTGCCACAGGGGGAAAATGTTTCCTTGGCAACACAATGAGCCTATGACAAATGGCTTGAGAGGGATCGTTATGCTCGTTTTGCGATGCTTGGTAGCATGCGAGCTAATCTCATGGGCCAGTTTGAGTTTTGCTAGATTGCCATGGAAATGTGGCAAAAGTTGAAGATCACTTTTGGTCAGACATCTGCAACAAAGTTTCATGTTTTACAATTACAATTTCAACAATATGTCAAAGACCTGAGGGATAGCCTGGCTGAGCATTTGAGAGCGATGAGTTCACTTATCAGAGATCTTTAGAGTGCGAGGTAGCACTTACTGATGAACAACAACTCCTAGGAGTGATCAGATCCTTGCCTGAGCCTAAGTGGTTTCAAATGAAACTCCTTATGACACACAACGAAAATATCAAAACTTTTGATGATATTTCACGTCACTTGGAGCTTGAGGCAGAGCACATTGAAGCGAACCATGCGACAACTTTTATAGCCAAGGTCGACAAACGTGAGGGCTTTGTGCCCAAACACAAGAGACAAGGATTGAAGACATTAGGGCCTACACCTAAGATTGACAAGAACAAGAAAGCTAAAAGAAGGGCACGTGGAAATAAAGACTTGTCCAAATTAAAATGTTGTAATTATAAGAAGAAGAGTCATTTCGCTCAAAATTGTCCAGAGCCAAATAAGTATATTTCTTTTCTTATTCCCCTTTGATTCATATTTGCTCGCATGTATTAGTTGCATACTCATGTCCTGATTGGATTGTGGATACAAGAGCAACACGATATATAAGTGTTGAGAAAGAAGGGTTTGTGGATTACCACTAGGTGCTAGCGGGAACTTAGTACGTCATAATTGGGAATGACACAGAAGAAGAAGTTCTTAGAGTTGGTTTATTCCAGCTCAAGATGAAGAATGACAAGATTCTACTTCTGAAGGACGTTATATGTAATACCCGATAAATTCTTGAGGTTATATATGGGATTTTACGAAGGGTATAAGTGAAATTTTCGAAAGAATGAGGCCATAGGGTATACTATCAGAGTTTTAAGTGACAGAATTGATCGAAGGGAGTACCCCAGACCCTAAATAGTTAAGGAAAATGGAATAGTACTAACAAGTGATTCGAGGCATGATTTTAGGTGTCAAAAGAAATTGGATCGGGAACGGTTTTCGGTACAGCTGTGGATTAGGCTAAAAAATCGAATTGACGTACGAAAATTCCAAAAAGTTAACGAAATATTTTGAGGACTAATATTTTATATGTAGAACAACTCTTGAGCGATTTCGGGTTGAAATGAAAGGACATAGGGTCAAATCAATCAATCAGGCCAAAGTATAGTTTACTAATTTTGCTCCAGGGAGGTCAAAAGGATAGTTTTTCAGAAATTTAGAGGATAGAATGAAGAGTACAAAATTTGTGGGCCTTAGTGGTATTGTTAGAAAGATCCTGGCCTCAAGGAAAAGGGTAAACTGAGGATGGAAATTAATTAAGGGGCCAAAGTGTAATAAATCAAAAATCAGATGTGAACACAGCAAAGAAATTGGTTGTCTCACTGCCACCTCACGTGGAGCCATTTTCTAGCGATGGGACGATCGAGGGAAGGCTGGGGAAGGTCGTATACAGTGCTTGGATGCTTGGAGGCCAAGTCTTAGTTGTTGATTGGCCGGGATGTGGTCAGTTTTTGGCTATAAAAAGGGGCCAAAAGTTTCAAAACTTTTGCATAAAATTGGTCAAGTTAGAGGGTGAATGAAGGCAAACCAATAGAGGGCTTTTTCTCCTTAGTGTGTGGGCATCATTTCTGGAGCATTTTGGAGCGTTTGGTGTTCATTTGAAGCTGTTTCGAGCTTCGTAGGAAATCACGAGGTGGACGCCAAGGCTAGACCTACAATCGATTGTTTGGGGCCTTTTCTAGTGAGTTTTTGAGCAAGGAAGGGTGCCACTTGTGATCGACTGAGGGAGATCTTCAAGGGGGTGGGATTAGATCGACCATCGGAGCGATTGCCAACGGTCGAAAACGAGGAAGAAAATTGGCGCGTGGGCTACACGTGCCATCTTTCAGGCGCAGACATGTGCTTGGCGCATGAGGGCACGTGGCATAGGCGTAATTCTGAAATTTCTTTTGAAAATTTTTCTAAAATTATTTTAGAAATTATCACGTTGAAAAATTTGGGAAAATTTGAGGAAATAATTATTTTGGAATTATCGAGGTGAAAACTAAGGAAAAAATAGAGGAAATTATGAACAATTAAGGAAAAATATATTTTGATACTCCTTTAAATAAATATAATGTTTAGGGAGTGTTGTGACTCGAGGTTGGATATAAAGTACAGGTGTTTGAGGTTTAACACGCAAAACGAGGTCGTGCATGAGGACCAAAGAGTTTTGAATATGTTCAAGGTGAGTGTTCACCCCAAAACTTATTTTATTGTGAGTAGTTCTACCCTAAAAACTTGGTATTTGTGCTACCTAAATGTGTTATGATTTCATGTAAAATGGTTTTGTTGCATGCGAACGATAATCGGTGACAGCTAGTTTCATGTAGGAAGTTCGTCCCAAAACGTTTTATTCACTTACATTGTGTTTTCTGTAATAAATGATGTTCATAAAATGTTATTTATATGATGCATTAAGTTGTGATATGTGGCATTGTTATGCACTTTGTGTTGTTCATATGGGATGTCAGCCTAAAATGTTGTCTTGATAGTCTAGTCGTAATTCCCCAAGGGTGTTGCTGAAATAATATATAGGGGTATCTTGTGTTGGTGTGTATGCTGGGATAGCCACCTAGGTTTCCGTACTAGGCCGTCTGGCTATGGAGGTTGCATTATGACGACTAATGGTTCATATAAGATATGTGTTGGGATTGGGTAATGGTTCTTGAATGCTTTTGAGTGGAAACGTAATCCCTAACATAATTGTGGTAAGCCAGGTTCCTGTACTGATGTGACCCTCTTAGGCCAAGAGTGGTAACGATTATTCTCGAGGTGTTAGGGACATGTGTTGACCTTACCTCTCTTAAACTAGGACCGTGTTGTGTCAATGTGTCGGTGTGGTGATGTTGCCTTTAGAGAGATTTCTCTTTCCCCGTGGTTGGGTTAAGTGTTGTATGAGATTCTCTTAGGCTAGGGTTTGTCGAGTTATGTTAGTTTGTTCATATCATGCATACATTCATGAAAATGTGTTTTGAACTCTTACTTAGATGATTCATCATCTAATATAGATTTTGTTCTTGAAATATTCAAACATTCCAGGTGAAACCAACGGTGCAAAAAGGAAAGGGATTGCCGAGGAGTGACAGCGATTAGTAGTTAGTTTATAGTATGTTGTTTTCAATTATATTGTTTATTTTAATGACGTCATGTAAAACGATGGTTTGACTTTAAAGTTATGAATAAGATGGTTTCCGTTGTATACCATTTGAGGTTTCGATCTAGCTTCCGCATTTGAGATGGTTTACCTGTTTTAGTTTATTAATGATTTTAATTTGATATACTGAGAAGGTGTAATGGGATTGTCGGGGAACGATTTATGTGATGAGATTATGTTGGAAAAAATATATATATATCCTCGAAATCTTATGTTATCTAACGCCCTAGGAAAGCAGGGTGTTACATTATGTATGTTCCTAGAGTCTGGTGTAATCTATTATCAGTAGCATGTTTATTAGGACAAGGTTATTCTTTTATTTTCTGTAACACTAGTGTGAACATCTATTTGGATGATACATTCTTTGGTAGTGGTTTCTTAGTGGATGGTTTTTTCTAACTTAATTTGGATCATGTTTATGATAACCATTCTATTGCTTTAGTTTCTTCTACTTTTTCTATCGTAAATGTTGATTTTGATTTATGGCACAAAAGACTTGGCTATGTGGGCCAAGAAAGGATGGCAAGGCTGGCGAGAGAAGGTCTATTGGGATCTCTCAGTAAAGTGAAACTCACTGTGTGTGAGCCTTGCTTAGCCGGTAAGACCAAGAGGAAACCTTTTGGTAAGGCTTCTCGTGCATCTTATCCTTTGGAGTTAGTACACTCTGACATATGCGGTCCTATGAATGTGAGGGCACGTCATGGTGTATCAGACTTTATTACCTTCATAGACGATTATTCACGTTTCGGTTACATGTTTCTGATTTCTCACAAGTCAGAAGCTTTAGATTGCTTTAGACGCTTTGTGCATGAGGTTGAAAATCATATGGATAAGAGCTTAAAAACTCTTCGAACCGATAGAGGCCGTGAATATCTTTCTGATCAGTTTAGAAGTCTATGTGAGGAAAAATGTATAGTTCGACACTTAATTGTTTCTGGCACTCTGCAACAAAATGGTGTTGCAGAATGCCGGAATAGGACTTTGTTGGAAATGGTTAGATTGATGTTGGCGTAGGTGAATCTCCCGATTAGTTTCTGGGGAGATGCGTTGTTGACTGTAGCCTACATTCTTAACCATGGTCCAAGCAAGTTCGTGCCTTCTACCCCTTATGAGTTATGGACTGGTAGAAGTCCAAACTTGGATCACTTGCGGCCTTAGGGATCAAGTGGATATGTTCATAGCACGTCCCACAAGTATGGAAAACTTGGATCAAGAGCTAGTAAGAAGGAGGTCATTCAGTATCCTGCGAGTTCAAAATGATACGTCATGTATGGTGAACATCCTAATGGGGGCTTGACTGAGATAGAATCTCGGGATGGAGAGTTTCTTAAGGATGAGTTCCCAAGAATTGGTGAGGTTGATAAGGACTCTCAATTGTATGAGTTACAAGAGGAAGTGTTTTTTGTCAGTGGGAGAATTCCTGCAGTTAGTGGGAGTGAACTCATAGACAGTACTTCGAAGACTCAAGTAATTTAACGCAGACAACGTGGGCTTATCCCTCGTCGTCATTTCGATGATATTGAGGGAAGGATATTTATGTGCGCCATGTCGGATGACACTGAGTCGGCTTCTTATGAAGAAGTCTTAACCTCTCCAAACCGAGATCAATGGTTAATCGCTATGAAAGACAAAATGGACTCGATGGATAAGAACAAGGTGTGAAAACTTGTTGATCTTCCACCAAATAGAAAGGCGATTGGTAACAAGTGCGTCTTGAAAATCAAACGCCGAGCTGATAGATCAATCGACAAGTATAAAGCCCCAGTTGGTCGTGAAGGGCTACACCCAAATGGAAGGTGTAGATTTCTTAGAGACATTTTCTCCTATGGTGAGATTTGACTCTATTCGCGTGATTCTAGCCATCGTCACTCATTTAGATCTTGAGGTACACTAGATGGATGTCAATACAATATTTCTCAATGGAGAACTAGACGAGAAGATATATATGGATCAACCCGTCAGTTTTGTTACTGAAGGGAAGGAGGGCAAAGTGTGTCGTCTCAAACGATCCAATAATGGTATCTACAGTTTCATGAAGCCATCACCTCCACTGGTTTGACCATGATGGAAGAAGACCATTGTGTGTATATCCAATGGATAAAAGATGGGTTCTTGATTTTATCCTTATATGTAGATGACATCTTATTGGTTGGAAATAACTTGGAGATGATCAACACTATTAAGGAATGGCTATCCTCTGTCTTTGAGATGAAGGATTTAGTGGAAGTAAGTTATATCCTCAGAGTTAAGATCTCAAGGGATCGCTCAAGGAGGCTTTTGAGTTTGTCTCAAGAGACTTACCTTCGTAAGATCCTTGAACAGTTTAATATGGATAACTCAAAGCCTATTGATACTCTAGTTAATAAGGGTTGCACCTTGAGTACTAGTCAGTGCCCTAAAACAGATGAAAAAAGGAAACTAATGGAAAAGAAACCATATGCTAGTGCTGTTGGGAGTCTTATGTACCTTATGAAGTGTACTTGTCCTAATATATGCTTCGCCGTTAGGCTAGTAAACAGATACTAAAGTAATCCTGGTGAGAAACATTGGAAAGTTATAAAGAGAATCATGAGGTATGTACGTGATACTTATGATTATGCCCTACCTTTCCAAGGTGGAGATATGAAAGTACATGGTTGCACTGATACTGATTTTGGCAGAGATATAGATGATAGTGTCTCCACTTCAGCATATGTTTTCACTCTTGGTAGAGACTCTATTTCTTGGCAAAGCAAGAAACAAGATTGCGTTGCTCAGTTGACCATGGAAACAGAGTATGTGGCTAGCTCAAAAACTGGAAGACATGCATCCTGGCTTAGTACTTTCCTTAGAGAGCTCGAGGTAACAGCTCAGGCTGATGAACCTGTCGAAATCTGTATCGACAACATGACTGCGATGTAGTTCGTATATGACCTCAAATTCCATGATAGAGGAAAACACATAAGAATAAGATATCACTACATTAGAGGATTGATCAGGGACAAAGAAATGATTTTGAGTTATATTTCTAGTGCTGAAATGTTGGCTGACCCATTAACAAAGCCACTAAACAAGAATGTATTTGAATCCCATGTGAGGTGTATGGGATTACGTAGAATTTGAGTTCTACATTTGATCAATGTTTGCGACGTTCATATTGATTTATGCTAATGGATATTTGTTATCTTATTTAATGGATATTTGTTATCTTATTTGATGGATATTTGTTATTTTCTTTTTGTTTTCATTATATGACATTGTGTTGTTGATATGGAAAACATGAAAAAAATTGCACATGTTTGTGAATGTCACCAAGCTTGGATCAGTCCACTCATGCAGACAATCGCCCTGACACTTGTGTGGTGTGCAAGATGAGACAACTTACTCTTAGACTTATGTAGTCAGTGTAAGTGCCTTGATACATGAGAAGTATCCAAGGTTGTTATTATCGCTTTAGTATGGCTAAGATGAGACTTATTTGAAGAAATCAAATATGGATATATTTTAAATTCCATATTAAGGCTAAGAATAGCAGAATGTGAGTACTCATGAGTTGAGTGACTCAGGTAAGTGCATATGTGGTGACTAGGTCGACATCTGTATGGTGTTTTGAGTGTGACATCCTTGATTAATGAGAGCTCCATTGTAGCATGCACATCATATAGCATGTGTAACACCCCAATTCTTAGGAGGGCGTTACGTAATGTAAGATTTCGAGGATATATTTTTTTTCCAAACAAACATCAGAAACCCAACACAAAACCGTTCCCTAAAGATCCCGTTACACCTTCTCAGTATATCAACTATAAACCATTAATAAACTAAGACAAACCTTAACAGGTCATAACTGAAACCACTTTATTAATAATATAAAGTCAAACAAACATTTACAAAATGTCTTCAAAATAAACAACATTATTGAAAGCGACATATTACAAGCTATCAACTAATCGCCATCACTCCTCGACAATTCCCTTTCCTTTCGCACCGCTACCTTCACCTGGAACGTTTGAATATTTCAGGGACATAGTCCAAATTAGATGCTGAATCATCTAAGTGAGAGTTCAAAACACATTTTTCATGAATGAATGCAAGACATGAAATAAACCAATACACCCGGGAAGCCCTAGCCCAAGAGAATCCCCAACGCTTAACCCCACCACGGGAAAAGAGCAATCTCTCAAAAATCTATGCCACCATATCGACTTAACGACACGATGACGCGACGCGATTCTAGCTTAAATGGGACTGCCAACGCATCTCACCAGATTATGTTCCCACCTTAAGCATCCAGGAACCACCATACAATCCCAACTCCAAAATTTCACATAGACCACCTAGTTATCCTAGTGCAACTTTCCTGCCCAAACAGCCTAGCACAGAAATCAAGGCGGCTATCCTGACATGCACACTAGCATCAGATACCCCTATTATTCCGTCACGCCCTTGGAGAATTACGGCTACACTATCTAGACAACATTCTAGACTGACATCCCACATGAACAACACAGTATGGACCACCTAGTCATTCTAGTTCAACTTTCTTGACCAAACGGTCTGGCACGGAAACCAAGGCGGCTATCCTGACATGCACACCTAGTATCAGATACCCCTATTATTTCGTCATGCCCTCGGAGAATTATGGTTACACTATCCAGACAACATCTTAGGTTGACATTCCATACGTACGCACAATACGCAAGACAATGCCACATTCCACAATTCAATGCATTATATAAACAACATTTTATAGAATGTAATGCACAAACTCAAAACATTTAGGGACGAACCTCCCTCATAAAAAAACCAACTGTCACCGATTACCGTTTCAATGCACAAAACCATTTTGCATGAAATCACCACATGTTCAGATAGAACAAGCATAATAAATCAAGTTTTTGGGGCGAACACTCACCTCGATGAATTCGGATCGTTTCGATCCTCGCGCACAACCTTGTTATGCATGTCAAATCACAGACACTTGAATTTATAGTCAACCTCGAACCACAACACTTCCTAAATACCATATTTAATTAAGAGAGTATTAAAATCTATTTTCCTCAATTTTTCCACAATTTCCTCTATTTTCTCCCAATTTTCACCTCGATAATTCCAAAATAATTATTTCCTCAAACATTTTCCCAAATGTTTCAATATAGAAAATTCTAAAATAATCAAATAAAAATTCTGGAATCCAAATTACCAAAAACCCCTTGCTCACGCGCCCTCACACGCTTGGTGCATGGGTGCAAGTAAAGGTTGGCGCGTGGCTGCACACGCCACCGTCTTCTTCCTCGAACCAGTCGCCGACGGTTGCTCCAATGACCCCGAAACTGGTACCCCCTTAAAGCCCTTGAAGAATCGATCCTGATGGCACCAAAATCAAGCCAAAACAACACCGAAAAAAGCCTTAAAAGGTGAGTTGCAGGTCGGTCGTGGCGGACCGTCTCCAACCCTTGGTCGAGCTTCAAACGACCACCAAACTCACTCCAAAATGCCTAAAAACGATCCCAAAGTGATCCTTGATGCCTTGCGACCAAATGCCCCTTAATCAGTCTCCCAAAAACATGCAAAAATGCTGTCGATTTGTGCCTTCATTCTCGGCCGAAACCCTTCCCTTTTATAACCAATTTGCAGCCAAAATCCGGCCAATTAACGGTCAAGGCTTGGCCACCAAGCATCCTCACGCCATATAAAACCTCCCCTAAGCAGGCCTCGTCCGTCCCATTGCTGGAAATGGCAGCCACGTGCGGTGGCAATGCGGCGACCGACTTTTCCTTCGCGTTCATACTGCTCAATTTTTACTAAATTGCATTTTCACCCCCTGATTTCTTCAATTGACATTTCTGCCCTTTTCCTTGAGCCCTTGATCTTTCTAACACCATCACTAAAGCCCACAAGACTTGTACTTTTCATTTAATCCTTGAAACTTTTGAAAAATTACTCTTTTGACCTCTCTCGGGCAAAATTAGAAAATTACACTTAGGCCCGACTGGTCGATTTGACCTTAAATCCATTCGATTCAACCCAAAATCACGTAAGGGTTGTTCTATACATAAATTATTGGTCCTTGACACGCTTCCGTTGACTTTCTGGATGTTTCCTACGTTGATTCAGTTTTCTCAGCCCAGTCGACAGTTGTTTCTAGAATTGTTCCCGATCCAATTTCTTTCATCACTAAAAATCATAATTCGAATTACTCGTTGATACTATACCATTTTCCTTGGCTATCTAGGGTTCAGGGTACTCCTTCCGACTGATTCGGTTGTCTAAAGCTGCGTTAATGTACCCTATAGTCTCATTTTTTCGCAAATTCCATTTATGCCCTTCATTAAATACTGTTTATATCCTCAAATCATTCCCAGGTATTACAGCATGCCCTTGTACGATCGCTATAGGGAAGTGACAAGATTATTCTCTCTCTGTCATTGCGTGGGACCCTATTCACATATGCCTTATGGCCTAAAATTATTTCATGAAATTGAGGTTCAATTACACTATTTTAGCATGTCACCCAATTGGCCAGCAAGAAAGCAGTTAGGCGGGCCATGACTGGGCAAATGGTTGAACCAAGAGATTGATTGATTCGAATTTTGGAAAATATAATTTATACCACATCATGTAAGTTTTGCAACTCATAGTCTTGACGTGATAATCATGAGTGTAAGAACTTTGATTGATGATCAAATGCTGGTCAGAGTTGTTCTCGAGAGATTGGAAGCATTTGATAAATGTGTTATTTATTATCTAAAGCATAGATGACATTGCCCTCGTTTATTTCTTTTTGCAGCAGTACTATGTTGGCATTGGTGATTGTTTGATATAGTACTATTATCATTGTCATTAAGGTCGCACCCCTTGACGTCTTGTATGAGGAAATGAATTAAGCATTATCCCATGTTCCTGAGTGGGAGATTGTTAGAATTGCGGTCACATTGAAATAAGTTTCCTAATAATAAGATAAATGTTATGAATTTGAATTTGTTTCAATTTCATTCGTATTTAAATTTTAACAAGATAATGGGATAAGTAATTGAAATTTGAATTAGATTCAAATTCCTAAAGAGATATGCTTATTTATATCTGTGTGATACCTAAAAATAGGCATAGAGCCTAATGAAAAATACACTATAATCAAAATCAATTTATGAACGCTCATATATTGTCTCCGGTATCATCATTCGAGTCTCGGGTGGACAAGGGGTGGATGTATTAAAAAGCTTTTATAGTTTTCTTCCATAAAGGTCGTTAGATAAATCAGTTTTGATTATTCTGCTGCGATCTAAGTATTTTACATACCGTTTGAAATTGTTTAAAAGTTCTTCATTCAAAGTCAAAATTAAATTATTTATAATTTTATTTTTTATAAAATCAAAACTCAATTGAGTTTATGGGGTGAAGTCAAGTCAAGCCCCTAGTTGCCAAGTAAAAAATGTTGGTATTAGCCCAATTCTATATAAATGGCAAGTCAAGCCAAGCTAAGCTCGGCTCACTATAATAACAAGAAAAATTAGGCCTATGGGGCATCTAACACATTTGAAATCTCTACCTATATGGGTTCTATGAGGCAAACCTAGTTTATGTTCTACTATCAATCTCGCTGAGGTTTTTCCCACATGTTCCCCTAAGAAACTTGGTTTATAATATGGTGGATTTGATTAAGGATAGACAAGCAATGACCAAACGAGGTCAGGTGTTAGATCGACTGCTGAAACCAGTCGCAAGATCTGATCGGCTAACTTGCAGTCAGTAGAATGGAGGTTGAGGTCAAGCATGAGCACAGATGACCAAGAGAAGCCGACTGCCACTTGTATAGCATCTAAGGACAAGGCATTTAAGGCATAGAAATAACTTTCAAAAGCAAAGCTCCAATTATCTTTGATATGTAACTTTTGTTAATCATCAAAATGACTATTTAGGGATCAACTCCCTTCAACTAATAAAATTATACTGAACTGTTTTAGCTGTTCAGTTCACATGCATTATTAGAAATACTCTACCAATGGGTAGTTAGCTATATCTATTTCTATTTCTATTATATATATAACTTTCAAATGGACTGACACTGACAGGTACATTAATTAGTAAGAATAAGGGTAAGGCTTGTCATTACATGTAGCATTTTACTAATAAATTTAGTCAGTCAACATTAGCACTTCCAAAGGGCTAATGCTAATGGACTAGCAGATTCAACAAGAAACTTTGAACATTTTCTTAAAACAGTAACAGAATAGCAAGACCTTATGGTACGGCAGAACAAAAGCTTGGATTTCATCAGACAAGGCCAAGGCCCTAGCAGCAACAGGAAGACATTCCTTTTCCTAGAAAATATCAGAAACTCCTAGCCATACAACAATATAATGTTTTGTCTCCAAGCAAAAGTACAAACGGATGGTCAGATTAGTAGCAAGAAGCAAGAACTGTGACTTGTGGGCTTTCAGTTGCCACCAATACCAATATTAATTTTCACCAGGAGACCATTCCTAGACAGGAAGAGAATAGCGTCTTTTCCCTTTCCTAGTTATTAACGTATCAACTAACCACAAAATCTGGCATCACTAAGCACCTAGCCTGTCCTTACATAACTTCATAAACAGCCAAAAAAAAAAGAAGCTAGTTTTAATTATTAAGCATATGGATTATCCTTTTTACAGTAATTAAGTACAAGCTTATGGATTCTCTTCAAATGGCTCCAAAAGCAAGAAACTTTTGTTAATTGCAAAGTTTTCAAGCACTATGAGTACTGTGTGTCTAGGCCTATAAATATATGGTATTCTTGGAGTGCCAATCTACCACACGAGATTACCAATTTTCTTTTCACTCACATCATCATATTTTATCTTGACAGATCCTTGTAATCCTAGTGCAAAAGTATAAAATCATGATCACCCCAAAGAAGCTTATCAAGATGGCACGGAAGTGGAAGAGATTGGCTGCAAAGAGTCGGAAAAGAATCACCTTTCCAAGAACATCTGGGAGTGTTGATGCATCAAATTACAACTCATCAAAAGTTGATGAGGGTCATTTTGTCGTCTACACTGCTGATCAAAGACGCTTTGTGGTTCCCTTGGCTTATCTCGGAAATGGAATACTGAAGGAGCTGTTGAGAATGGCAGCGGAGGAGTATGGATTGCCGAGTCATGGGCCTATCACATTGCCATGCGACCATGTCTTTCTGAAGTATGCAGTCTCCTTGATAAGAAGGCAAGCGGATAAGCATCTGGAGAATGCGGTGATCATGACAATCACTTCGGCTCAATGCTTATCTACCTCCTGTCTCCAACAAGAACAAAGCAATAAACACCCACTGATATGCAGTTTTTGATGTGAATTATGCCTTTTTAACTTTTTGAATGATAAACAATGTATTTAGCTAGATGTAATTAAAGGATTTCTTTTCTTCTTTTTTTTGCCGGTGAATATACATCAAAACAAGCAAAAGATAAACCCTACTTCATCCTGACAGACGAGAAACAGAAAGGGGCAGGTCTAAGGAGGAGGGGGCACCATTAAATCTGATTTGCCTGCCTGCCCCATTCTGCCTGTAGAAGAATTGCAAGCTCTAATTATTATATCTAGAAAGTGATTGATATCCTCTAAAGGCCTTTTAATGGACAAGAGGGCATTTTCCTGCATCTTTCAAGATTCTTGCACCTAAATTTGGAATCTGATTCAATGTAAACTTTTAACACATGCCAATCTCGCAATTTCAACTTCAGCAGCTAGTGCAGGTGATGCTACTTTAACACAAGCTTGAGCTAGGAGAATCTCTCCAGAATTGCTAACCGAAATACCGCCACACATTGATCCTTGCCTGAAATTATTACCATGAGCTGACCACGGGCATTTTGGCAGATGTGTACCTGCTTATGGTTACCTCCCTGCCCATCTGCTGCTGCATTTACATGCTCCGGCCAAGCTGTGAAAATGTCTAGAATGATGATTGAGGCAAACATTTCACCAGTTCCAGATATGCTCAAACAGGATAGCTCCAAATAACCCCACACTATTAAGGATCACACCTTTCTACGATGCCTAGTCTTTTAGGATTGAGCATCAGTGATTTCCAGCCTTGAAGGTTATCTACCAAAATCCAATCAGTATATTCCATTTGGCAAACCAAATGGCTCTTAGACACTGGGCAGTAAACAAAGAGTGGAGAGATGTTTCCAAAGGAAAGCTGCACAGGTTGCAATTTCTATCAGATACAGGGAATCTCCTAGCCAACTTTTGAGCAGTAGGTAAAACATTCATTGGCACTATATAAACATCATTTTCAGCCAACTATGCACATTTATCTTCCAACGCTTCAGTGAATCTCTTTCCTCCTGAATGCTACCACCCTGATCTGGAACTGAATGGGTTATCTGAAATGCAACTTTTAAACTATATCCTACAATTTTACTCAAAATAACCATCCAAGAAGCTATTTGTAGGATCCTTTGAACAGATTCCTCCGAGAAGGTAGCTTCCAACATATCCTACTTCTGCAGTTTCATACCAATAAATTAGACCTCTAACGAATAGCTGCTGCTCTTGTGTTTGATCTCTGCTTTGGGGATTAAAACATTCCAATGATGAGATCCATGGGCCCCCTTCTCCACTTGAGTTTCCTTTTCAATTACTTCTAATCAATCTTCATTCAATTCTCCTTTCTCCATCTTTATAATATATATATATATATATGCAGTTGCCCCTTTTAATTTCCAAATGGACTCTTCTTTAATTGCAATTCCTCCAATTCTGCCTTCAATTGTGACGCTGATTTTTTGCTATTAATTCTTTAATATTTATTCATTAATTAATTTATAATATCAAAATTACTATTATAAATTAATCAAAAATATCTTCTTTAAAACCCAATTTCTTGAATTTATTTCTTTGCTTGATTCTTACAAAAAGAGATTCAAATGATGTAACATTCATAAAAATGTGCACTTTAAATAAGAAAAATAACAAAAGTTAAGCTCGAAATTAGATAAAAATATGTATACAATTTTGTCTTCAATTATTTACTTTAAAATAAGAAAAGGTTAAGTGTAGAGATTTTTGATAAAGTTTAATTATATAAATACTATTATTTAATTTTTATTTTAATTTTATGTTATTTTACTTATTTTAAAATATGTGTTTATATAAATTTTATATAATTTTAATTTTTTTAATAAACATTTAAAAGAAATTAATTTGAAGAATTTAGCGAAAAAAATATTATAAATTAATTTATAATTTTAATTTTAAAATTAATATTATAAAGTAATATTATAATATAATTAAAGAAAGGAAATCAGGAGTGGCGGTGCCAGAGAATTGAAATTGGAGCCAACTTGGAGAAGAATGGAAATTGAAGGGGCTGCCTGCATGCATATATATATATATATATATATTATAAAGGTAGAGAAAGGAGAATTTAATGGAGATGGATTAGAAGCAATTGAAACTGAGAGGGGCCAAATTGGAAAAGAATGGAAATTGAAGGGGCTGCCTGCATGCATATATATATATATTATTATAAAGGTGAGAGAACAGAGAATTTAATGGAGATGGATTAGAAGATTAGAAGCAATTGAAACTGAAGAGGGCCATATATATATATAATAGTAATATAAAGGCAAAAGGGGAATTGAATTTGGAGCAATTGGAAGCGGCGTAATTGAAAGAGGAATTGGAGGAAACTGTGCGTGAGTATATATATGTGTGTATATATTTATAATATTAGAAGAGGAGGAGGAAGAAACTGAGAAGAGAAGCTGTTGGAGGACTGGAACGGCGGAAGAACAGGGAATAACGGAAGAAGCCGCAGCAAGGCAGGCGGAATCGTGGCAGCGGAGCACGCAGGGAAGCCGGAGCAGAAGGAGAACGGAGACGCAAGCAGGGGCAGCAGCGGCCAAAGGCAATAGAGGGAGCTTCCTTCTTCTTTTGAGCTTCTCTTTTTCTTTGATTGTTTGTGGAGATATATTATTTATTATGATTGACTAATTAATTATTTAAGATTTTTAAAGAATTTTATTTATTAAAATTTTATTAGTTTGTTTAATTTTTAATTGTGATTGTTATTTCAACTATATTTATTCTATTTTAAACTTAATATTTATAATTACTTGATCACCAATTACATAATTTGAAATTTTTTATAATGCTACACATAAATAAGTAATAAATAAACTCTTGGATAAGATAATATGTATTAATTGAGCAAGGTATTTACATGATTATATGTGTAATTTTTTATTATATTTGTGATGAATATTTTCATGTTATGAGTACTTATACTTAATGTGTTCTGAATTTTAATTCACATAAACATATAGTGAGTTAAGTTAATTGAAAAAATTTGTTAGATATAGATATAAGCTAATAAATAAATTAAAGTGTTTGATTGATATAGTTCGTAACTTAATTAAACAAAAATTGAAATAATTCGATAAAGTGAATTTGCTAGGTGAATTTAGAAAACCTTAGATCTTAATCAATTGAATTTTAATTTTTAAGTGATTGTTGTTTAATTTTTTAGTTGTAAGATTTAAGGATTAATTTATTTGAGTAATCAATTGTTCAAATATAATTAGTTATGACTAATTTTAGTAATTAAAATGTTTAGTTATCAATTTCTGTGTGGGAACGATCTTTACTCATTATTTTACTTGTCTTGATTATGTATACTTATGTGTTATTCGTGAGTTACATAAAGTCACGAACAATTGTGCATAGAGAGATTTAAGTTTCTTATGTGAATGGGTAAATTTTGAATATTATAGGCATATGATGAATTATGGGTCGATCCACACTTCAATATCAGTATAAAGATGATGGTAATATTTTTATAATTTTATGTAACGATTCGCTCCCACTTTCAAGCGCCACTAGTGAATAAACACCCAGATTACTCACCCAACAAATCACAACTAAAGGGTTAGACTATGTTTCAATAGGAAACGCCTTAGGTGAGGACTAGACTTTGTCCTTCCCTTGCTCTACTTGAGGAATCGGTCCCAAACACAGACAAAAAAACACAATAGGCTGGGACCCAAAACTCAAGTGAGTTTCACCTTTCTTCAGCTCACCTTATTGCAAGTCAAAGGTGATCTAGGCACAAAGATAGCATAACACACACTTTGTTGAGTATTGGAAATTTATGGAAACATACTTTGTTGATCTTTACCCTATCCGAACTTGGCTCCACCAACTAGGGCCATATTCATCAAGCCTTCTCGCAATCACCTACCACACTATGATGAATTACAACAGGTAGAGACATCTAGTGCTCAATAACACTTACATTCAATCCCATGAGTATATGCACATATCACCACATGAATACATATAAAGATAATATAATTCACAAACTCGGGCAATATCAACCTCCTGATACCATCCTTGCTTCCATTTGGACATATTTAATCTACAACATGAAGTAAAACCTCATGAGTCATAAAAACTCAATAAGGGTGCAATGCATAAGTAAATGAAACATGAGAGAGCATGTAATGCAAAATGCAATGCAAATGGGTAGTCTTCCATGCCCTCATAACCTCCTTAGGTTAAGGCACCGACCAACCCTTCCCACAACACTAGTCCTCCATATCGTCATAGGTACACTAGGACACATGTTATGCAGATGTTAACCACTACATGCAACTCATAAAGAAACACTTACAAATGCAAGCAAGACCCCCCAGCATTTGAGGTCATCTCTTGCCTGGCTCAAAGCTTCTATTGCCTTGGCACGAACTCCAGCCTAAACCTCAAACTCTTCTAGGATCACCGTCTTCCCGGTGAAACCTCGACTCATCTGGGGAGAAAATCAGCCAAATGCCCACATTAGCCTTGGCTCCTAAGCCACCACTTATGCCCAAAATCCAATTTTCGAGCCTCCGGCACACTCTTCAGGCCCCAAAATAATTTTCTGAAATTTCTAAAATTTTCTAGCATTTTTTCTCCATTTTTCTCCTTTTTTTTTTCATTTTCCAAAATTTATTTATTTATTATTTTTATTCTTTTTCTTCCTCTGCCTTCTTCTCCTGCGTGGCCACTGCTCCTTCTTCCACGCGCACACAGCTACCGCCCACCCCTGGCCTCCACCGCCGCTGCCTCTGCCTGCGTTTCCATCGCCGGTCGTCGCCATTGGCGCGAGCAGCCACCGTGACCTAGCCCTTCTTGTGCGTTGCAACTGTCGCGACCGCCTTGGCCGCTGCAACCGACTGTTCTAGCACTTTTGGCCGTTGACGCTGTTGCCTTAGCTCGCTGCGACCCCGCCAGCTCCGTTGTGCGCCATCGCTGGTCCGCTGCTACTATTGCTTCATTACCGTTGGTCGCGGCTGCTTCAGCCGCGTGAGCCATGGCAGCCTTCGATTGGCCATCTTCCAACCGCCAGCCATCACCTCCTCTCTCTTGCGATCTCTCTCTTTCTCCCTTTCTCTTCCATGCTCGGCCAAGCTTCATCAGCTCTCTCTCTCTCTCTCGGCATTTCAAAATTTCAGGGGGAAGGAAAGAAGCTTCCTAGAAGCTCGTGAGCGCGCACGCACGCGCGCGCACACACACACACACATATATATTACATAATTTACATATTAATCCCCTAATTTTCTCTATTTTTCACTTAAAAATTTATAATTGCCCTTAGAAATTTTGATAATAGCACTTGGACCCTCCCAAGACTTAACTAATTATCGACAAGCCACCCAACAGCTTGATTTCCCCAAAATTAATAACTGATTTTTACTCGATAAGGTTGATTTTGTCCCTACATTTACACGGGACCTACATTCCACCTGAAACGCTTCGGGGTTGCCTTACTCGTAAAAACGAACCACCCCTAGGGTCCTATCAGCTTCCCGGAAGTCCCTTGTGACCATTTAGTATTGACACCCATTCAAGCTTATACATAATTTATTCCAAAAATTATTTCTGGTCGGATTGCTTCCAACGTCATTAACCTTATCCCGAGATGTTCACCAATTTCATGCCCTCTCTCTTGGACATCTAAGTCCCAGGGCACTTATTGTCGTCGATTTGACAACAACAACAACAACATATCCAGCCATTATCCCACTATGTGGGGGTTGGCTATATGAATTCTAGACTTCTATGTGGGTTACATCTCAACATATTTAATTAATTAAATCTTGGACATCTCTCTTGGACATCTGTTGTCGATTTGACAAATTTAATTAATTAATTTCTTGAAACCGGCTTTTGGACTTCCCGGACCACCTGAGGTCCTTTTAAAATCAGTGAAAATTATTTATTTTTCAATACCATGTAATACAAGATATTACATTTTATGTGAAATATTTAAATGTCAAAGAAACATGTGTTATGTAAGGCTCGCTATTTTCTATTGGAACCTTCAACGTTTTAGAAAACAGTGTCGGTCACGGCCTCGAATCCGAATTTTGGGGCTTGACACCCATAAGACTTCCATTTCATTTTTTGTAGCACTTCATTTGATCATCGACCAAAATGTAATTACCATTATTGATTCTACCCGGAATATAGACTTCTTGGTGGGGAGAGAATATTATAGCAAGCTATTACTTTAACAGATTGGTCAAAACCTTTGGGATATAACCTTACATGATACATTGTAGGAGCTGATCGGGCGACCTGGCCTCGGAAAAAAGCCAGCACCATATTAACCAACTCATGGAAGACGATACACCACTCCCACTGAGATTTGTAGAAAATGGCCAACATGCTATCAAGACCAGGTCATTCTCAATAGAATATATTTTCATTGGATTAATGGGTAGTGAAAGGGATTTCTATTTAGTTCAGACACGTGATGGTGTTTTTAGGGATCAAATTATTTTACCCTTCCATCAACTAGTTGAAATTATTTTCCAAACCAATTGTCTGGAAAACGGTCAAGTTTTTACTCTAGCTAATCCTGCACATGGATCTCTTGTTGAATCTTGATACCTGTTCCTTCTAGCCCAAAAAGGGTGATCGAACAGAGGGCTCGAACGGCGATCAGCACGGCAGGGGATGGTTGACATCTGCAAGCACTTTGATGCTTAAATAAGTAAAAGTTCAAAGTGACAGAGTTTCTATAGACTAGACAAAGAACATACCTTAGCCAGTAGCCGATTAGATTATATAGGAGAGAAGGGGATGGTCCCTTACATATCGTTGGTTGTTGCAGGTGAGTAGCTGAGGATCTTGGGGTAGTTGAGGCCTACCGTGGGCCTAGGTGATCTGGGTATGGTGCTGAGGGGATGGAGAATGTTGCTAAGTTGATGTTGATGGGATGAGCCCTAGGGATCGGGCCTAGTACAAAGCTATGAGCTTATCGTTGGGTCGGGCCCAATAAGACTAGTACAGTCCAATACCAAATCCCATATGCATTCTCTTTTTGCTTTTTGAGGGAAGACTAGTGAAATTTGCAATCTCAGGGCGGTGATAAATGATTTTCTCTATAATAGCAGCGATTCCTCTTTGTCTCCATACCTAGATAAACGACAAACAACAAGAGTTGTGCATGTTTTTATAGAAGAATCTCAAGCACCAGCTATCATAGAGGAAACTATGTCATTAAGCCCAAGGATGATCCTGAAACATTATCTTACTAACTTAAGAAAATTGAAAGAGGACTGAAATTACAAACCGATTAGCTGTTCAGTTGACATGCATTTAAAATATTTTACAGATTGGTAGTTAACCTTTATTGTTTTTAAGCAGATTACAAGAGGCAACTGATTATGGTTTGAACTTTCTTTAAAAAAACTCCTTACAAAGCTCATATCTGGAATGGGTAGTTAATAAAATAAGCAGCTGAGTCCCAAATCTATTCAAAGGACTCAATGACAATATTTTGGTCACAACCAATGGTTCAATCATCAAGAGGGTGACACAATTGCGAGCAATAAATGATAATGCAAAATACAGCCTCATATAAGATCAGCAGTTTAGCAGGAGTGACCATGAAGATGTGTAAGACCAGCAGGTAGGGAGCTAATAAGACTTGGATGCCATCATATTAATATCAGAAACTCAAAACCATACAACACTCGAAAGATTTGTCATCTAACAAAAGTACAAAGGCCCTTTCTGTCCAAAAATCATTGGATCAATAGATATCACTGTCAAATAGACTTCAGAGTGCCAGAAGCTACAAAAATCATTGGATCCCATGGAGGTCCCAAGGCCATCCTGCAGTACGGATGATATAAAATATAATCCCTGTTTTTAATGTCTTTAACATGCTTTAACTACAAAGAAATCCAATATCAAAAAACACTCGGTTTGTCTTTAAAAAACTTAGTATGGACTGGCAGCTGCAGGTACAAGAAAGGATCATTAACTTCAAGCTTACCATAGATTAATGATTTGTCCGAACAGCACTAAACAAGATTAAGCTTACCATAGAAACATGTCTTTTACCTAGAAAAATCAGAAACTCAGAACAGCAGAACAATAGATCAACGCTTTGTCTCTTAAAAAAGTACAGATGGATCTTCAGATCAGTAGCCAGTATCATAGCTAGACTTGTAGCTTTTCAGTTCCTACCTATATTTTCACCATGAGAGATGAGACCATTCCAAAGCAAGGAGTAGAATATTTTTTAATCCTAGTTATTAACTTATCAACGAACTATAAAGTCTAGAATAACTAAGCACACAGCTTGTCCGTACATAACTTTCTGTACCAGGAAAAACAGAGCTAATTTTAAATTACTAAGCATACGGATTGTCATTACTTGACGCCAAGTACAAGAAACTTTTGTTAATTGCAAATTTTTCAAGCCCTGTGAGTGTGTATCTTGGCCTATAAATATGTGGTATACTTGCATTGCCTTCTGCCACATGAGATTACCATTTCTATCTTTCAACTATCATCATCATCTTGTATCTTTCTAGAGCCTTGCACTCCTACTAGAGAAGTAAAACAACATGATCAGCCCAAAGAAGCTTATCACAATGGCAAGGAAGTGGAACAGACTAGCTGCAATGAATAGGAAAAGAATTATCTTTCCAACAGTTGCTGAGGGTCATTTTGTTGTCTACACTACCGATCAAAGACGCTTTGTAGTTCCCTTGGCTTATCTCAGCAATGGAATACTCAGGGAGCTGTTGAGACTGGCAGAGGAAGAGTATGGATTGCCGAGTCAAGGGCCTATCATGTTGCCATGTGACTCGGTCCTTATGGAGTATGCAGTTTCTTTTATAAGAAGGCGCGCAGGTAAGCATCTGGAGAAAGCGGTGATAATGGCCATTACTACTGGTCAATGCTTATCAACTTCATGTCTCCAACAAGAACAAAGCAATCAACACTTACTGATATGCAATTGCTAATGTATCATTTTGTTTGTATCATTTTGAAAAATAAACAGTGTAATAAGCTAGATAGAATCCATGTGATTTCCATTTTTTCTTTCTGGTGAACATACATCAGAACAGGCAGGAGCAGGAGAAATAACCAACACAGAAATGGCAAAACAAACTATGCTGTAGTTCTGGAGACTAAACCTAAACCCAGGATGCACAACCGGGCTTCATCCTGATGGCCAGATAAGAGAAACAGAGAGGGGAAGCTCCAACGGGGAGAGGATACCATTAAATTTGGTTCACCTGGCCCATTCTGCTAGATTATGAGCTTCTTGATTCGCTTCCCTGTGGGCGAACTGCAAGCTCCAGCCAGCTAGAAAGTGATGTATATCGTCTAAAGGCCTTTTGGAATTTGATTCAAGACAAACTTGAACCCATTTTGCTAATCTCCTAGAGCACATGCCAATCTTGCAACTTCCACTTCTGCAGCTAGATCAGATAATTGATACTTTAACCCAAGCTTGAGCTAGGAGAACCTTTCCAGAATTGCTCCTAACCAAAGTTCCTCCATACATTGATCCTTGCCTGAAACCAGCATCCATATTCATCTTGACAACACCATTATTAGGAGCGAATCATGGGGATTTGAAGATAGATGTGTGCCTGGTTTTGGTTACCTGTCTGCTGCACTTACGTGCTCCAACCAAGTTATGAAAACATCTTAAATTAGGTTAGAGACGTGTTTGATTGGTTGATGCAAGGTTTTCGCCACTTCCAGGTATGCTAAAATAGGATAATGATCACTCCTTGATGAGGGCATAATCTTTTAGAAGTGAGCATCAGCAATGTTCAGCCTTGCATGTTATCTGCCAAAATCCAATTTGTATATTCATTTGGAAAATTTGGATCTCTCTAGCCACACGGCTGTAAACAAAGAGGTGGAGAGATGTTTCCAAGCGATGGCTGTGCATGTAGCAACTTCTATTCAATATAAGGATTAGGCAATCTCTTTTCCGACTCTTGAGCCATAGGTAAAACATTCTCCGCCACTCTCAAAATAAACATCTTGTGCCACCTATGCATATTTATCTTCCAAAGCTTCCGCCAATCTCTTCCATGGGACTTGCCAGGGCTTAATCAAAGCACCATTACCGAGCAGCTTACAAGTTCCTCTCGTGATGATTGATCTGGTTTTAGGAATAGCCTTCCACATATGAGAATCTCAAGCTCGATTTCCAACCTCCATAAAGTAGACGCCTCTACCGTATTATATGGACATAATCCATATCCGGTCTCTGCTTGTGTGCAACTCAGAATGAGAAGCATTCTGCATCCCAATAATCCATATCCGGTCTCTGCTTGTGTGCAGCTCAGAATGAGAAGCATTCTCCATCCCAGCTTGACCAACGTCATGCCACTCTTAGATCTCTCCATGGATCCAAAACCAAGGCCCCCCTTCTCTTTAGTTCTACGGAGCCATTCCAAATACTTCATATGTAAGGAAGCGTTCTCAGCTCTGTCTCCCATCATAACTCGCACATCATGCGATCGACCTGATTGCACACATTCTTCGCCACCATATAATAGTCTTACCTTTCCGAACATTTAATCTGGCTTCCGTTTCCTCTAGCAAATGATGGAATGAACTAGCCTTAGACATTGGAAGGCCAATATATAATTGTTACAGAAGATAGTTGTTTGTTTCCATCGTTGGCTTCTTGGCCTGACAATCTCCTGCATTGATACAAACACAAGTGATGTTCTAGGATTTGATCTATCTGCTTTGCTAAAAAGAAGCAGGTCATTCCCAAACATAAGGTGGTAATGGGGCTGGTATCTCAGGCTAACTTGATCGCTTGCTATTTCTTCACCTCAGCTGTGTTAGTGAGAATTTTTGACATATTCTCATTTGCTATGATAAATTGAAATGGGGAGAGGGAATTCTTGTCCGAGCCCACCCTCTGGGGAATAATTCAACCTCTAGGAGCCCCATTGATAAGAATTGAAAAGGAGGTAGTTTCGAGTTATCAATGAAGCCAATGAACTTATCAAGGAACCTCAACTGCTTTAATGCCATAAGATAAGACCTCCATTGCCTTTTTCCCCTCTTCATATAATGAAAAAATTCTTGGATCAAAATGGAATTATCATTAGTGCTTCTACCTGCAACACGGGCTGCTTGATAGAGAGATTACAGAAATCTGTAGTTTCAATGTAGTGATGTACGTGTTTTGTTCATCTTGTCTCCGTTTTTAGTGAGCCAACTTTTTCTTTTCACACACACACGCACGCATATATTAGATCGACTACACCATGCAACAAAAGAATTTTGCATGTTTTTACTCTTTTAACTTGATGTTGTTGAAGAGCA
Organism: Diospyros kaki; assembly: GCA_036245055.1. Lineage (NCBI taxonomy): Eukaryota > Viridiplantae > Streptophyta > Magnoliopsida > Ericales > Ebenaceae > Diospyros > Diospyros kaki. The sequence goes on from BSEG01000012.1 coordinate 30,744,991, forward strand.
CTAAAATTAGAAAATGTTTAGTTGTTCAGTCGACCTGCTTTAAAATTAATATTAATATTTTACAAATTAGTGGTTAGCTTTTTACTTTATGCAGATTCCAAGAGGCAACTGATGATGGTTTTAACTTTGAACTTCCCATAAAAATGAACAAACTCTTTATTTCATAGGTCATATTTGGAATGTATAGATAATAAAATGAGCAGTTGAATGTAGAGGTGTCAAATGGGCCGGGCGGCCCACGGGCCAGGCTTTGGCCAGGCCCGTCACTGTTCATGGGGAGCCGGGTCGGGCCCAAGAATTTGGGCCCACGGCCCGGCCCGGCCCATGGCCCACTGGGCCCACCCCGTTTGGCCACTATGGGCTGGGCCCATGAGACCCTTATGGGCCCAGGCCCATAAATTATTTTTATTTTTATGATGTTGTATAGAAGTAAATTATTTTTATTTAACTAACTAAATGATCTTACCAATCTAAGATAAAATACAGATATCTAACTTAAAAATATTAATTTCTATAGCAAAAAATTATATAGAAATAAATGGCTTCTTATTCATGATCAAATTCTTATTCTTTCTATAAAACTTTATTGAAAGCCTAGCTAATTTAGATTGAATAATAAATTTTTATAATGAATATTTTTTTATTAAGAGGACAAATTGATGACAAATTATATTTATTCAAATATTATAATATATAGTATTTTGCTTTCCCATCAAAAAGAGAAAATAGCAAAATACTATATTTTTAAATAAAAATATTTTTAAAAAAATGAGGTCAAGCCCACCGGGCCCGGCCCGCTAGGCCCTGTGGGCTAAGGCCCGGCCCGGCCCTCTAGCCCACGGGCCCTATCTAAGGCAAAGTGGGCCGGGCCAGGCCCGGCCCTTTTAATGAAAGGGCCGGTCCGGCCCGTTTAAAAAGCCCGCAGGTCGATTGGGGCCGAGCCGGGCCAGGCCGGCCCTTTTGACACCTCTAGTTGAATGTATTCCATGGAATCAATGACACAATATTTTGTGTCCCAGCCAATGTTCCAATGTTTTGATCAACAAGATGGTGACACTAGTGCCCACAGTAAATGACAATGTAAAATATAGCCGCATATAAGCCAGTGGTGTTATCTAGGAGCTGTTTAGCCAAAGTGACCATGAAGTGTGTAAACCTCCAGGTAGACAGATAGTAAAACTTGGATGCTATCATACAAAGTCCTCTACATAGAAAATATCAGAAACTCCAAACCACAGAACACTATGGATGATGCTGTCCAAAATCACTGGATCCATAGCAATCACTGTCGTTAGACTTAAAGAGTGCCAGCAGTTGCAAAAATCCTTGGATCCCATGGAAGTCCCAAGGGGCCCTAGGGATGTAATAGGCCCTAATTAACCCATTTACTTCTTTTAATAAATTTTCAAAAGAGCCTTATCCTCTATCCTCATTCTATACTTGCCCTTATGTCCAAGTCATTATATATGGTGAAACAGAGTGTAATTTTGTACACTGTAATAAGCAGAATCCAAGTTCTTCACCATGATAGATCCCCTGAATCCATCAAAACATTGCTCACAAATAATTGTATGAACCCAAATCAATTAGAATATATAATAAAAATTCCATTTAATATCTTAGATTGAAAGGTCCACTATAGTCCTAGTTTTTCGTCTGACTAGACCATAGTTACCTAATACGCCCCTCCCTCCTGGGAACCACGTTCCAGTACGCGTGCACTAGAACGCAGTGCGTTTGCGTCTTGGAATGCTTGGGGACGCGTCCTAGTTCTCCTGTAATAAAGACCCGGATATTTGATGCCATTAATTTTGGCCTACACTCAGACCCGCCATTAACCCTTCCTCATACCCTCTCTTGCTCAAGCGCCCGCTGCCTAGGCCCCCACCCCCTTTGCCCTTCTCCCTCTCTCGCTTCGTTCATTGCCGGTTGCGAGCTGCTTTCTCTCGCTCTCACTCACTCCGGCCTTCGTGCCTTCGTCGGGTGACTCGGACTGTCGCTGACTCGCTCGCCCTTCTCTGTCGCTCGCCTCGCTCAATCACTCTTCCTTGCTGCCTCTCTCTAGCTCTGTCGCTCACCTATGCCGCCTCACCCTCGCCCTCGATCGTTGCTCACCCTCGCTGGCCGTCGGCTCTCTCCTCGGTCTCTCGCTTGTTGCCTCTTTGGCTCTCTCGCTTCGTCGCATCAGCTGGTGGAGACTCCCAGTTGCATCAGCTAGTGGAGACAATAAAGCTTAGCCTCTCTCGTGAGTTGTGATTTCATTTTTTGGCTAAAGCATTTTATTGGGAGTCCACATCTCATTCTACTTTTTTAAATTTTATGATTTTATAATTATTATATTAATATTTATTTATTTAATAGAACCGAAATGGCGAATCGAAAAAGCCTACCCCCCACGTACCACGTTCTAGGAAAAGTGGCGTACCACGTTCCCGTACCGCGTTTCGCATACCGGACGTTCCACGAACCAGGTAACTATGGACTAGACAGTAGATGATTGCCAATGGTGGAGCCACGTACAGCCAAGGGTAGGCAATTGCCCACCCTAGATTTTAAAAAAAATTATTTTATATAATAATTTAATAATTTTTTTATTTTTTTTCTAAATGCCCACCCTAGATTTTTAAAAAAATATGGATTTTGAGTATATTGGTCGATGGGGATTAGGGTGTCTGATGATTCCCTCTAATTGCCAAAAACCACCGGCCACGATGGCTAATGGCAACTGCTAGTGAGTTTATGTGCCTAGGTGGCCACCTTTTAGAACACCAGAGCACTTCAGAGGGTTAGACACCACCTGCCCAGCAATCATTTGGCCACAACAAATTTCACAGTTCACTAATTAAGTTTTATTTTCACTGCCAAGTAAATTATCTTGGTATTCAATTTTAGTTTACCTCTTCCCAGTTAAGATGAGAGTAAGACATTAGCCTGTGATCAAATATATATATATATATATATCAAGAAGTTGACAGTTTAGTATCAACGGAAAAAACTAACTTTTGCTGACCCTTTTGTACTTTGTTAAAGACGTTAGGGACAATGCATTCTTTGTTGCGGTCAATTGGTAGGATTTGAAGTAATAGCTGACATCTCTTGTCCTCTTCTGCTGAGTGGCTTGGAGACAAATTTGGCAGAGTCAGCAAAGATACCAGCTAAACCTATGAATTTTGATATTAAATGTCGGAATTTTTAATTTACATGGAAACTGTCACCACTATGATATCAGGACAACTCATAAGAATTAGAGATGTTGACATCTAAGGGAACTTTAGAGGGTTGGGCAACATTAGCCTTTTTTCCTCCTCTACAATCATTTTGTCACCACAAATTTAGTAGATCAGTGATCTACTCCATAAATTTGCTGGGTTTGTATTGTTCTATATGTAGCCTTAAATTTACTTCAACTAAATTATCTGTGCTTGCTTTCAATAAGTTGAGATGGGATATGAAAAGTCAATCTGTGATCAAATGGCTGTATGCCAACAAATTAATCTTTTATTTTCATTTGGAATGAAGATGATTGACGGCAGTCAATCCTTCACTCTATGCCCATTGTCACTGAAGATGCCAAGACAGTTGGTTCTGTTACTGATAAACTTTTAGTCCTTTAAATGGCTTCTGTGGACAATATCAAGGTTGCCATCATAAGAGCTTGCATGACATTTCTTGTGCTACTTGATATCAATTTTTCTATGGTTGAATTGCTAATCACCATTTGATCTAAAAGTTTAAGTTGTTAGATAAAGAGTTAACTTTATCTTTTATACTATTATTTTACTCTCAACACCACCCCCTCGTGTGTGGCTAGGCTTCAATGATAACTAATCCAACCATGTGCAACAATCTAAATATCGGGTTTGCAGTAAGGTTTAAACTTAGGATCTTTGTTTGCTTAAATACAATGTTGAATTGTTAACCACTATCTGATCTAAAAGGTTAAGTTGTTAGCTAAAGGGTTAACTTTATTTTTTACACTATTATTTTACTCTCAACACCTACAATTATTTGTGACCATCCAGTTGATGAAAATTCAGGGCATAAGTATGAGTTTCTAAGTGAAAATCAACATTCATAGAGAAGACCTTGGGTTGCATTGAACATGAATACATGATCTGCAATGCTAATATTTCAGTTTCTTCACCTAGAAAAGGATCAAAATGGATATGTACTGGTTGTACACATTCAGTAGAAATTATTAAAACTGAATCCTATTTTTTTTTTTTTTCCGTTCATAAACAAGAAAGAGGGCAGATTTTTATTGGATATGAGAGGAAAGGAGATTTGGCTCTTGGAAGACTGAAATGCCATATCTATGCTTGATATGAATTAATTGAAGTGGACTAGTTGTATGTTCGATGTCCAGTGCACAGCTTCAATGGATTTAATTTCCATTAAATTAGATATTTGCTTTCCTGTCATTATCTAAGGGTGTTCTCCACTTCCAGAGTTAATTCTGCAAATGTTTTCACTATTTAGTAAATTATCTAGGCATCCAGTTCTTGTTTGACTCTTCCTAGTTAAGACTGGAGTTAGATATCAGCCTGTGATCAAATGTACATATACCATGGGGATTGTTGGGTGTCTGCAAAGTTAAAACTCAATTTCAACATGACAATAAATTGGACAGGAATGCAATCATGTGTATAGTAGCATGAGCATCTATAAATAATTCCTCACTCTGCTGGGTTATCTTAATTACTATTCTTAACGGACAGTTTATCCACAACTAAATTTCACAGGAGGTATCTTATGTATGTGGACTGTTGCTAGAATCAAGAATATACATGCATTTTGTTTCAGTAGCCACAAACTAGCAGTTGTTGGCTGCTTGCTTCTTGATGGGAAGAAAGTGATAAACAGAAACTTGTATTGATGGAAAGGAGCAAAGCTTCCTCTAGATCTTTACTTATACCCCGTTGTAAGAGTGAGGCAACATACTTTATGAAGACTGCATCGCATGACAATGTGATTGGCCCATCTCTTGGCAATCCAAACTCACCTTCAGATAGCTTGAGGACAGCTGTGAAAATTTTATTTTCAAGATACTGTAGTAGCATTTGTAGACGCTTTTGATCACTAGTGTAGATAACAAAATGGCCTTTATTTGCCACCAAACATTTTCTGCTAGTGTCAGCAGTCACGCAGTTGTTGAATACTGGCAGAGCACTTCTTTTTGTCCCCAAGGAAGCAACTTTCTCCCACTTTCTAGGCATTGTGGTAAGCTTCTTTGGTCTGATCATTTTTTTCCTACCGTGTATATTTGGAAAGTAAGGTTTCTGAAAGCGAACAGGTGATGATGATTCTCAAAATGTAAGAAGATATTGTTTGAAAGAAATGCAAGTTTATCATGTATTTATAGGCCAAATCATGCACTCATAAGGCTTGTAACTTTCCAGTTAATGAATTTTCAGTTACCTGGAATCATGTAAAACAAGACAGAGCTTTGTCGTTAATGTAACTTTTGTTGTATATGAAATTTATATAAAGACAAAACTGTGTGCTTAGTAATATTAGATTCAGTGGTTAGTTAATTGAGGATGGCAGAGACAGGATATATAGTATCTTGGCAGCACTCACACTTTCCAATAATTTTAGTAGTTGCTGACAAACCAGTTGGTGTCTCACGATGATACTTGCATAGTTGCATTTGATGCTGAAGATCCATTTGATTTTCTGGAAGGTTATATATGAGCAAGACCTATGTATTTGCTAGGAGAAAATCTTCCCAGTGTCGTACAGGTTGGGCTGTCGATATTTCCCACATGAAAGGCTAGTGGATGCTGATTCCAGGAGGACCTACTGTAATGAAACGAAGTTCTTTGATTCCTGCAGTCTCATTGTTTGAAACTTACACTAGATCTTCAATGCCTATGCCTTTTGTTTTTAAGCGATATAATAGTATCGCACTGAAAGTGGCACTTGTGGACACTTCTGGTCACAGGTATAGATTTTTTTTTGGAAAAAAAGAAGCTTTTATTGGTCATTACAAATTTCCTACAATTTTCTGAATTCACTTTGTTGTCAAATCTTTACTGAGAAATTCTAATCTTCTCCACAGAAGTCACCTTCTCCCACTTCCTTGACATTGTCACGACCTTCATTTGGGCTGATCATGATTTTCTACTTTGTCCGTAGGAGTTTAGGCTTTAGAAGGACAAACGATGGTGATGCTTCTTAGAAGACTAAAATGGTAATTTTGAGTGTGTAAAAGGCAATGCAAGTGCATATAATATATATATATATATATATAAATACACAAATATATTTTCACACACTTGTAACCTTCACATTAATGAACCTTTCTTCAACTTGGAGTCACATAAAGACAAGTAGGCCTAGCAATAAAAGAAGCTTTTGTTGTATATGAGACCATATAAAGACAAGCCTTGTGCTTAGCTATACTAGATTCTCTAGTTAACATTTTAAAGACAAGGGCAACGAGGACAAGAAGGACGGTATAGATCTCATCCTTGTTGAATATAATAATTAGTTAGCATAATTGGGGTAGCAACTGAAATGTCAGAAGTCTCATGATGATAATTTCTTTGGACAGTGAAGATTCTTTTGAATTTTGGAATGTTTATGCTAGAGGCCCTATTTTTACTTCTGTTAAGACTTTAAAAATAAATCATCCTGGTATTGTACGGTCAGAATTTACTAATAATTTCCATGTGAAAGAATGTTTTTCAGTACACAAAGTCTGAAACTTCGATATGATTGCTATTTTTTTTCTCCTTTTTTGCTAATGCTTCGTTTAGTTGGGGTCAAGCCCTAAAATTTTCATATTAAATGTCAGAATTTTTAATTTACTTGGAAATTGTCACCTCTATGATGTTATGACAACTTGTAAGAAAAAGTGATATTGACCTCTGAAAACACTTTAGAGGGTTAGGGACCATTAGCCTTTTTTTGTTTTTTTTTCACCATTAGCCTTTTTTTTCTTTTTCTTTTTTCCCTTCACTGTGAGCGATCATTTCGTCACCACAAATTTCACAGATCTGTGATTAAGGCACCCCCCACCCCACCCCTTGTACAGTTAATTCTGCAGTTATTTTCACTACCAGGTAAGTTATCTTGGTTTCCAATTCTTGTTTGCCCATACCAGCCTGTGATGAAATGTATATATAGCAAGAAATGAGCGGTTTAGCATCCAAGGGAAAGACTCAATTTTGCTGAAAGCCTGGAAAGCAAAAACTCAATTTCGCCAAGACAATAAATTGGATGCGAAGGAAAGCCTGAGTAGCATATACTATTCTTAATGTACAGTTCATGCACAACTTGATTACATGGGATGTGTATATTTTCTGTGTCCGGATTGTTGCTAGAATCCATAACACGCGTGTATATGATTTCATTAGCCATAAACTAACAGTTGTTGGCTGCTTGCTTCTTGATGGAGACAGACTGACGAGCAGAAACTTGCATTGATGGAAAGAAGCAATGCTTCCTCTAGTTCTCTACTTAGACCCCTTTGGATGAGCGATGCAATATACTTTATGAAGACTGCATCGCATGGCAATATGATTGGTCCATCTCTTGGCAGTCCAAACTCTTCTTCAGATATCTTGAGGAGCTCTCGGAAAATTTTATTTTCGAGATACAATACTGGAATTTCTAGACGCTTTTGATCACTAGTGTAGATAACAAAATGGCCTTTATTAGGCATCAAAAATCTTTTGCAAGTGTCAGCAGTCTCACTGTTGTTGAGTACTGGCAGAGCAGTTCTTTTCTTCCCCATGGAAGCAACCTTCTCCCACTTTCTAGCCATCGTAGTGAGCTTCTTTGGGCTGGTCATGTTTCCAACTGTGTGTCTTTAGGAATTTAAGTTTTCTGAAATCGAGTAGGTAGTGGTGATTCTTAAAGAATAACAGGGTATCGTTTGAAAGAAGCGCAAGTGGAGCATGTATTTATAGACAAACACACGCTCACAAGGCTTCCACTTAGTGAACTTTCTAGTTACCAGAATCATGTAAAACAAGGCACATGCTTTGTACTTGATGTAACTTTTGTTGTATATATGAAGCTTATATACAGAGACAAACTGTGCTTAGTCATACTAGATTCAGTAGTTACTTTTTAACATGTTAAAGATGACAGATGCAGATAATTTACTATATTCCATCCTTGCATCGTTGGTCTTGCTGATGCTGAAGTCCATTTGAATTCTTGTACTTTTGTTAGGACAAAATCATCCTAGTTGTCGATATTTCCCATATGAAAGGCAGGTTGTTGCTGATCCTATTCTGATGAAACAAAGGTTGTGTTGCGGAAAATACTACAAAACAGAATAGGGTTAGTGCAAATCAAATCGAATCAGATATAACCGAACATAAAGAACACAAATAGAAAGTAAAAAACTCCCTGTTAAATCGTTCAAGGCTTAGATTTGAAGAGTCCGTTCACCTAACTCCAATGAATAGGAACCACAAGCCACAACGTAGCCCCAAACCATAAGCCCAGAAAACCTCAACAACTCTCGGTCGAACTCAATGAAAAACCTCTCTCACCCAAACGATCAAAGCCACACACAGTAGGTTACCACAGAAAGTAGATCGGTCACAAAAATGGAGGGTAGAAAGCACAAAGCCAAGAGAGAAAGCTTACCGAGAACGGATGATCGAAACCCCCTAAATAAGGCACGCGACTCGTGAACAAATCAACCAAGATCAACAAGGAAAGATGCGGCCTCTCAACATGGAAAGAGGCATCAGACAGAGATGGAAACGGGGCCATGGAAGATCTGCCACAAAAGGAAATGTTGATTTTGTGTGATTCAAAATTTTTTAAATGATTTTTCATTTACATTTTGATTTATCAAATCTGATAGCATGTTGTTATATGAAATTGAGAATCATATTATATTCATTTCATTTGAATTTAATTGTTATGCATATTCTGTTGTTATATAAATCATGTGGGCCATTTGGTTTCATTTAGGCTGAGTTTATTATGGGCCGAGCCCATGTCCGTATATTTTTCTGTGTTCCATCTGCTACTGGCTCAACCCATTTCCCGTCCATTCGATGCTACTATAAAAGGGTTGTGTGATGCCCTAATCTTGACAGATTGCACACTCTCTCTTTTTGAAACCCTAAATCGACGTCTTCTCTTGAAGCGAGACACATCCTGTGAATCCTTCTCTTGTGTTTCGATCGGTAGGTTGTTTCCATGGTAAGATCATGTGGTAAGTAACTTTATTGCTTTAATCTCTATGTTGTTTTAAGCGCTTGAGGCGTGAGAAATTGGTGGTTGAAAGAACAGATCTGAAGCCTTGAGCTTGAGATCGGTTTAGAAAAGATATTCACTTTTTTTTTTTTTTTTTGGGATTCTATTTCAGTTGTGTTTTTGCAATATTATTTTTACTTCCGTTTGAAGATCTTGTAACCGATTGTAAGCTTGAGAAATTAGTGGATTGACTAGAGGCGGAGCCTTTGCTGTGAGTAGGATCTAATGATCTGAACACATATCTCGCTGTGTCGCTATTTGTGTGTGTGTGAGTTGTGGTTGTATTTTTCGTTTCTGTGTTCTTGTTTACTACACTTAATTTGTGTTTGACTGAGAAAATAGGTTGGTTCTAAACCTACAAGTGGTATCAGAGCTACGGAGATCCAAGATCCCCGTCAAGCTATCTTAGATTCAAAAGGTAAATCAGAGATTTGTTAAGTTCTTTGAAGAAGTAAGGGTTTTTCTTTCTTATACACTGATTTGCCCTAATTTTTCTACGAATACACTTGTCTTCTTCAATCTGTTAGATATATGTTGCATGCCCTAAATTTTTGTATATTCTTGATCTTGAATCAGTAATCTGTTGCTCTCTTTATTCTGTTATACCTATCGTAAGTTCTTGTTTGACTTTGAAAACCTAATTTTGGTTTAATTAAAATTTTTGTTAAATTTTAATTTCTCAATCTTTGACCTCGTATACAAAATCTAAATAAAATTGATATCTTATTTGTTTTCATCTCTGTCTGTTCCTATTTCTACTTTGAATTTTTCCTGAATAGTCTCAGTTAATTCAAATATCACCTGTAATTACCATTTGTTTTATTGTTCATATAAATGGCTCCACCTAAGTATGAATTAGATAAGTTTGATGATAGTAGTGATTTTTCATTGTGGCAAAAGAAGATGATTGCCATATTGGTTCAAAACCAATGCTCTAAAACACTGGATGAACCTTCTATAACTAAGAAAGATAAGTAGAAACCCCTCCTACCCCTTAAATGCGTAAAATGGATAGATTAGCCTATTGTCTTATTATTTTAAATCTTTCTGATAAAGTCCTTAGGCAAGTAAATAAGGAGAATATTGCTTTAAAAGTTTGAAATAAACTAGAATCTCTGTATATGACTAAATCTTTAACCAGTAAGATTTATTTAAAAGGAAAATTATTTGGTTTTAAAATGAATATCTCTAAATCTCTAGAAGAAAACCTAGATGACTTTAATGTTATTGTAATAGGTCTAAAAAACATAGATGAGAGTATTTCTAAAGAAAACCAAGCTGTAATCCTTTTAAATGCTTCGCCTGAGTCATATAGAGACCTAAAGACATCTATGCAATATGGTAGAACCTCCCTATCCTTGGAGGATGTAGTATCTACTTTAAGATCAAGAGATCTTGAAGATGATAAAAAAGATAAGAAAATAAATAATGTTGAAGGCTTAAATGTAAAGGAAAATTGGGAACATAAATCAAAGAATAAAGGCAAAGGTAATTCAAGGGGTAGAAATAAAACGAGATCTAACTCAAAAGCTAGAGGAACAAGTAGGGGATCCTTTAAAACAAGAACATGTTGGTATTGTAAGAAAGAAGGCCACGTAAAAAAGAATTGTTACAAAAGAAAGAAAGGCCTAGAAAATGAGAATTCTAGTAATCAAGATGCAGCAAATTTATCTGATGGATATGATAGTGCAGAGGGCTTAATTCTGTTAGAACATGTTGTAGGTGATGAGTGAATTTTAGATTCAAGTTGCACCTTTCACTTGACACCTATGAAAGACTGGTTACTTAATTTCCAGCATTAGAGGGTGGGAAAGTCCTAATGGGTAATAATCAATTCTGCAATATAATTGGTATAATGTCAGTTAGGTTTAAGATGTGGAATGGAGCATATAGGACTTTAGATAATGTGAGGTTTGTGCCCAACCTTAGAAGAAATGTTATTGCCCTAGGCATGTTAGATTCGAATGGAGGGTCTTATAAGTCTGAAAATGGTATCCTTAAGGTTTTTAAAGGATCCATGGTAGTTCTTAAAAGAATTCGTAAGCAAGGATTGTATGTCCTGCAAGCAGAGACTATCTCTGGCAGTGTTGCAATCTCATCTCCTGAAAATGATGACACTGTTTTGTGGCATAGGAGGCTAGGTCACATAGGAATGAAAGGTTTACAAGAACTAAGTAAACAATGCATCTTAGATCCTAGGAGGATTAATAATTTAGACTTTTGTGAGACATGTGCCTTGGGCAAGTCTCACAGGTTATAGTTTGTTCATGCAACTCAAAAGTCCAAAGATGTTCTAGATTATATTCATTCTGATCATTGGGGATCTTCCCAAGTCCTTAGTTCCCTTTTAGGCACCCAATATTTCATTTCCTTTATAGATGACTATTCTAGGAAGGTTTGGGTCTATTTCCTTAAGCATAAGAATGAAGCTTTTGCTAAATTTAAGGATTGGAAGACATATGTAGAACTTCAATCAGGCAAGAAAATAAAGACTCTTAAAATAGATAATGGCTTGGAATTTTGTAATCAAGAATTCTTAAATTTCTGCAAACAAGTAGGCATTGTAAGGCATAGAACTTATAGTGAAACACCTCAGCAAAATGGTGTTGCTAAGCATATGAATAGAATCATTTTAAATAAGGTTAGATGTTTTTTGAAAGACTGTAACTTGCCCAAGAAATTTTGGGCTGAAGCAGTTTCAATTGCTTGCTACCTCATAAACAGATCCCCTTCCTCTGCCATAAACTTTAAGACTCCTTATCAATTGTGGAGTGAGAAAATCCCATCATTAAACCATCTTAGACCATTTGGATGTATTGCCTATGTCCATAAGAAAGAAGGGAAGTTAGACCCTAGAGCCAAGAATGCTGTATTCTTAGGATACCCTCAAGGGGTAAAAGGATACAAATTGTGGCTGATTGAGGAAAAAAAGACTATCATCAGTTGGGATGTAGTATTCAAAGAATTAGAATACTATACCCCAAATAAGGTGAAAAATGCCAAGGTAGACAAAACTGAAAAATTTCAATTTGAGGTGGAAAAGGATAGCCTTAGTGATAAGGTAGTGGAGTCTAGCCTAGAGAGTCCTCAAGTGTCTAGTTCTCCAGAACTTGCTAAATCTGAAATAAAAAATGAGGATAATGAGAATTCAGCTGATATCATTCTTGAATTGGATGATTATATCCTATCTAGTGATAGGGTGAGGAGAGAGATTAAACCTCCTACTAGGTATGCCCATGCTGATGTTATTGCCTATGCTCCTAATATTGGAGATTTAATTAAGCATGATGAACCTGTTAGTTATCAAAAAGCTTGCTTTAGCAAGTATAGAACTAATTGGTTAAAGGCAATGAAGGAAGAGATGGAATCTCTTCAAAAGAATCATACTTGGATACTTGTAAATAAACCTAAAGATCAAAAGGCTATAGGCTGTAAATGGATATTTAAAAGAAAACCAGGTATTCTAGGAGTAGAACCAGCCAGATTTAAGGCTAGGGTAGTAGTCAAGGGTTTTTCCCCAAAGAAAGGGCATAAACTACCATGAAGTGTTCTCCCCTGTAGTAAAGCATACCTCTATAAGGTTTGTCTTAGCCTTAGTAGCTTTACATGACCTAAGCTTGAGCAATTAGATGTTAAGATTGCCTTTCTTCATGGAAACCTAGCAGAGAAGATATATATGGACCAGCCTATAGGTTTCATAGAAAAATGTAAGGAGAATAAGGTTTGCTTGTTGCAAAGGTCCCTTTATGGTCTAAAGCAGTCTCCTAAACAATGGTATAGGAGATTTGATGAGTTTATGCTCAAAGAAAATTACACTAGGTGTAACTTTGACCATTGTGTGTGCTTTAAACAGCTTAAAGGAAAGTTATTCATATATCTCCTTATATATGTAGATGATATGCTTATAGCATGTAAAGAAAATGGAGAAATAGATAGATTGACTCAAGCCCTAAAATCAAAATTTGAAATGAAAACCCTAGGAGCAGCCAGACATATTTTAGGTATAGATATCAATAGAGATAGAAAAAGAGGTATTTTGACCTTGTCACAATCTGGTTATTTAAAGAAAGTGATAAATCTCTTTGATATGGAAGGCTGTAAACTTATTACAACCCCTATTCCACCTTATTTTAAACTTCAGGCTATAAAAGAAAAGTTACCTAAGGAAGAAGCTGAGTATATGAAGAAGGTTCCCTACTCTAATGCAGTGGGAAGCCTTATGTATGCCATGATAGGTACTAGACTTGACATAGCCTATGGAGTTAGCCTAGTAAGTAGATTCATGTGCAATCCTTCTAAGGAGCATTGGTCAGCTGTTAAATGGGTTCTTAGGTATTTAAAGGGGTTAATAGATAAGGGTTTAGTGTTTAGTTCAAATGCTGAAAATTCCAGTAGCATTCAGGGTTATTGTGATTCTGATTTTGTAGCTGATTTGGATAAAAGAAGGTCCTTATCAGGATATGTTTTCACTATAGGTGGAAATGTGATAAGCTGGAAATCAAATCTCCAGCACATAGTGGCTTTATCAACCACTGAGGCAGAATATGTTGCCTTAACAGAAGCTATGAAAAAAGCTATCTGGTTGCAGGGAATAGTTAGAGAGTTAGGTCTAGGTGCCTAGATCCCTAAAGTATTTTGTGATTCCCAAAGTGCCATTCATCTCTCAAAGAATAGTGCATTCCATGAGAAAACCAAACACATAGATGTGCATCTTCATTTTGTTAGGGATATTATATCTAAAAGTGAGGTTAAGGTAGAGAAGATTTCTACTCTAATAAATCCAACAGATATTCTAACTAAGTCTGTCCCAGTAGCTAATTTTGAGCAGGCTTTAGATTTGCTCAATGTTCTTCTAACGTAGCTGTGGAAGACTTGCAAGGGTCTCTAGTCATTAATCCATTATTTAATCCATTTTTTAATCAAGGTGGAATTTGTTGATTTTGTGTGATTCAAAATTGTTTAAATGATTTTTCATTTACATTTTGATCTATCAAATCTGATTACATGCTGTTATATGAAATTGAGAATCATATTATATTCATTTCATTTGAATTTAATTGTTATGCATATTCTATTGTTATATAAATCATGTGAGCCATTTGGTTTCATTTGGGCTGAGTTTATTATGGGCCGAGCCCATATTCGTATATTTTTCCATGTTGCATCTGCTGCTGGGTTAGCCCATTTCTCGTCCATTCGATGCTCCTATAAAAGGGCTGTGTGATGCCCTAATCTCAACAAATTGCACACTTTCTTTCTGAAACCCTAAATCGACGCCTTCTCTTGAAGCGAGACACATCCTATGAGTCCTCTCATGTTTCGATCCGTAGGTTGTTCTCATGGTAAGAACATATGGTAAGTGACTTCATTGCTTTAATCTCTATGTTGTTTTAAGCGCCTGAGGCGTGAGAGATTGGTTGGCTGAAAGAATAGATCTGAAGCCTTGATCTTGAGATCGGTTTAGAACAGATATTCACTTTTTTTTTTTATTTTGTTTCAGTTGTGTTTTTGCAATATTATTTTTACTTCTTTTGAAGATTTTGTAATCGATTGTAAACTTGAGAAATTAGTGAATTGACTAGAGGCAGAGCCTCTACCATGAGTAGGATCTATTGATCCGAACACGTATTTCGTTGTGTCGCTATTTGTGTGTGTGAGTTGTGGTTTTTTTTTTTTCGTTTCTATGTTCTTGTTTATTGTGCTTGATCTATGTTTGGTCGAGAAAATAGATTGGTTCTAAACCTACAGGAAACCACAAAGAAAGCAATCGACCTAGCAAGGGGAGAGACTAGGGTTCGACCGCGATAGAGAGGAACACCAAGAGAGGACCACACAAAAGGGCTTTATATATGTGGGCTTTAGGGCTTAGAATAGTGGGCTTCTCCCACTTGAGCAAATGGGCCGAGGCCCATTTCTTCTGCAAAGTGTGAATAGGACTTGTGGTCCGACTTCTAAAATGGGCTACCTAAAAGTGGTAACAGACTTGGGTTCTTCAATCCCGGGCCGAAGCCTATGAAGATAAAACTAACTCGAAAAATAGTCATCGCCTTGGGCCTCATTAGGAAACACAAAACCCACAATCTCCACCTTGATTCCTAATGAGGCCAGCACACATAGGCAACATGCAACAAATGCATATATTGGCAACAAAAGCATAATTTAAGCAGCATGCATGAATTAGCAACAAATGCAACAAAAGCCTAATCATCCACACAGGAAATAGATTCATAAAAATGCAACAAAAGCATAAACATCCAACGAATGCACAAATATGCAACAAATGCATAAACATGAGCTAGCTCTTTCTCCATCCCACTTAGGTTTGGATCTCACTAATCTATTAGAACAGGAGGTGCTATGGCACACACACCAAGAGGGGGGTGAATTAGTTATATTAAAAACTTAATTGATAGAACTTAAAAAAAAAAAACTTTTGATACAGATTGAGGTTTTAGAGTTTTAAAGCGTAAAGCATAAAAATGAAAATTAAACAAAGATAAATATGTGAACCGCGTAAGGAATAATGAAATGCTTGGAAAGATAAAAATATCAAAGAACACAGGCACGAGAAAACACAAGGATTTATAGTGGTTCGGCTTAATCCAAGCCTAATCCACTACCTTAGCTCATCACGAAAGATTTTTCAAACCATCCACTAAAACCCCCTACTTAAACCAAGTAGGTCCTCTAGTCCAAGACTAGGAATTACAAAATCTCCCACTCAAATGGGCCCTCTAGCTACACAAGCTATGAAGAATAAGAAATATAGAATATGAGATCTAAGAGATGAATCTCTTAGTTACAATGCCTCTCAAGAATAAATAAGGCTTAAATGAATGTATCAACAATAATAGAATAAAGCCTTGGAAAGAAAAGTATAACAATGAAAGCACAGAGAACACTGTAAGCTTTGACTAAAATGATTTGTAATATTTAGATCATCTCGTTTTGATCCATTAGCTCGCTCTTGATCACCCTTGATGTGTATATATAAGCATCCCAAGAGATTGAAGAGAAATGTAGCCATTTGTGACCGTTGGAATTTGAAAAACTAGCTGTTATAGCTTTCTGCAAAAAGAAATAGTCGACAGAAGAAAATGCATAGTTGACTATTTTTACAAGTAAAACAAGACATAGTCGACAGACAAGAAAGCATAGTTGACTATTGCTCAACCAAAAAATTCTCATAGTTGACAGATCCTTTTACATAGTCGACAGATTTAAAAATACAAAAAAAAATTTGAAACTCATGACCAAAAATAGTCGACAGATGAAAAGCCATAGTTGACTATCCTTACATGATAGTCGACAGATCCAAAAATAGTCGACAGAAGCTTTATATAGTCGTCAGATTAAATTATCATAGTCGACTATTCTTTTAAACAATCTGAAAACTTAACAGATAACAAGTAGAAGCACACTTGATTGATACAAAACATTACCACATATTTACATTTCTTTAAGTAAATGTCCCCATTTTGTTTAATTTATATTTTACCTTCCATGTAAATAAGAAAGTACCCCCATTTGAATTCAATAAAAATATCTAAAAAATCAAAATCCATAAGAATAAGAAAGTAGAATTTAGGTTTTAGTAGGAACTTAGGATTTTGCGATTTTACCACCTCCAAGGTATACACTTTCTATTTCTTGAAAAATTCATTAAAAATCATTTTATCACTAATGAATGTTAGCTATTGAATTACCAGGAGTTAGTTTTCTAAAAAGAAAACATTTTCATATATGTCTCCTTATAAGGTGCTAGACTTCCAGACTTAAAAAAATATTGAAACGTTATCAAAACGAGTTTCAGGACATGATGCATGAACTAAAGGATTTTTCATACGTTTAAGTTTCAAGCCAAAACCTTTCATGCACGCTTCAAAAGCTTATTCTGAAGTATGAGATTAACATAAATGATTTTTCATACTTAAGATTGGATTTTCATCAAACACATTTATGTTTAAGTTGGTCTTTTGCCTTAGAACAATTTTAACTCTATGTTGACCAACGACTTCAAAGCTAATTTGAAAACCATTTTAGGAGATTTCATTATAATATATGTTTGTGCAAATCTCCATGTATAAGAATATAAATCATTTGGTTTTCATTTTAACAAAGTAATACTTGATATTGAAATTGATTCATGACTTAGGGATTAAATAAAATATTGTTTTTCATCATCAAAACTAAGTATAAAAAAGTAAAACAACAACATATAGTACTAAGTTTTGATGATGAAAAACAATATAATCCTTCCACTTAGGCTAGGATCTATGTAATACCCCAAGAGCCCATAGAATGGTAGTATATATCGAGGATAAGTAAGGAAGAAAATAACACTAGTTGGATACCTTTTGGACTGAATGCAGTCAAAGAATTCTCGAGTTAAGCGTGCTTAAGCTAGGGCAACTTAAGGATGGGTGACCCCCTGGGAAGTTCACGTAGACGCATCAAGATAAGTTGTTTCGGTCTTTCCTATTACTCGATGCGGAATGTTACAGGTGGTATCAGAGCCAACCTTTGGTGAAGGCGGTCCGATGAGGATGGGGAGTGGGGCCGGGGCGTGAGCGCCTGTACAAGGAGCGACTTTTGGCAGACTCCTAGGATGGTAGCCCCCAAAGGGGAGAAGATCTAGAACTAGTTATAAGGTCACATGAGGAGAATGTCATGTGCTCAAAGGGGGAAGAATGTAATACCCCAAAAGCCCAGAGAATGGTAGTATATATTGAGAATAAGTAAGGAAGGAAACAATACAAGCTGGATACCTTTTGAACTGAATGTAGGCAAAAAACCTACAGGTTAAGTGTGCTTGAGCTGGGGAAGCTCAAGAATAGGTGACCCCCTAGGAAGTTCGCGTAGGCCCATCAGAGTAAGTTCTTCCGGTCCTTTTTATCGCTCGATGTGAGATGTTACAATCTACCTGATCCTTCCACTTAGGTTAGGATATGACTCCACCTCGCTCAACATAGTGGGAATAAGGATACACAACCTTTCTCTAAAATAGAATAATGGACACACAATCCTTATCCATTGACTCATCCTCCCACTTAGCCTAAGGAACTCACACTCATCCTACCACTTAGGCTAGGATTTCACTCATCCTACCACTTAGGCTAGGATTTCACTCATCCTACCACTTAGGTTAGGATCTACCATCTTTCCTTTTAATATACCTCACTTGGATCATAAGAGATAACCACATTTGTCTCTTCATGAACTTTTTCTTTTTCTTTTTCTTTTTTTTTTGTTTTCCCTTCTCGGCATAACAATCCTTAATGAAATGTCCGTTTTTCCCACAACCATAACACTTCTTACCCTTCCCTTGGTTTTTGGATTTTGACCTATTTTTCCCTTTCTTACTACATTTCTCTTGATTCTTAGTTCTACCCCTCATCATGTGGACCTCACCGTATTTTCTCTCACTCCTTAATTCCAATTCCTTACTCCTAAGAGAATTTATGACAATTTCAGGTGTTAACGTGTTCCTACCATATTTAATGGCATTTTTAACTTCTTTATAAGTATCAGGAATAGCATTTAACAAAATAATTGCCTTGTATTCCTCCGACACTACTTCACCACAATTTATGATATCTTGAACCAACTTGTTAAAGACTTCTAAGTTGTAATCTAGGTCTCTAGAAGGGTCATTTTAAAACTAAAGAAACTTTCAAGCAAATAAAGCTTATTAGGGGTGGATTTTTTAACATATAATTTCTTCAATTTTTTCCAAAGTTCTTTAGTTGTGTTAAGTTTTCCTACTTTCCTTAACACTGAATCAGAGAGATGCAAGATTATGGAAGTATAGACAAGTTCACTAGCTTCAAGTTTTAGTTCCTTTTTATTACCTTCAGGATATTTTCTATCTATAGCCTTAGAGACTCTTTGTTGAACTAAAATTCCCTTCATTTTTTGTTGCCATATAGAAAAATCTCCATTTCCATTGAAAACCTCTAATTCAAAATGTGTGGTCATATTTACTAACTATATGCTTGACACAAATAAGTAGTGCAACTTACAAAAAACACTAAGTTTTTCACACTTAATCCTAAACAATGGGTATGCACAGAACTTTCTATTAAGGGGCAAATTATTAACAGGGATAATGCTAATTTACTAGACACAATTTTTAAAGCACTAAGCAGTTAAAAACAACCACAAGAGTATAAGAAATTAGATATGCAACCTAAAGAGACTTTAAAGAAAAACACAAAGTTTTAATTTTAAAAAAAAAAAAAAAACTTAGGCAGCAAATTCACAAAGAATCAAAGACCAATTAGAAACAGATTTTTCAAGCACGTAGCAATTTCAGTAATCACACAGATTAACACAGGTAATCAAAATTCTAGCAACAAGCAAGGGTTACCACCACAGGATAACCCCCAAACCTAATGGCCACCCCCACATGATGACCTATATTAGTTAACGGAAATGAAAAATCATAGAATTTAAAACCATAGAGGTTACCAGTACAGATCTCAGGGTTGAGATCTGTGAGTGATGCAGGATCAGATTTAGAATAGAAGAAAGGCACCCTAACCTCCACGTGCTACCTCACGCATCGTCACCTGCAAGGCCACGTGCTGCTGTCCGGCAGGTGAGTGAGTAGCCATGTGTTGCTCGGGAAGATGACCCGTGACTTACTGGATCCAAATTTGGGGTCCTCTCAACCCAACTCACAACCTGCAAAGAGAAATCGAACCAAAATAAGATCCAATATGGAAACCACTTACTGTGAAATCGAATCTGAAAATGATGGGGCTTTTTAGATCTGATTCGAACAAGGCACTACCCAGGAGCCAAACAAGGCTCTGATACCAATTATTGCGAAAAATACTGCAAAATAGAACAGGGTTAGTGCAAATAAAATCGAACCAGATATAATCAAACGTAAAGAACACGAACAGAAACTAAAAAAACTCCCTGTTAAATCGTTCAAGACTTAGATCTGAAGAGTCCTTTCACTACTTTGGTAACACCAACTAATAGGAACCACAAGTCACAACGAAGCCCCAAACCATAAGCCTAGAAAACCCCAACAACTCTCGACTGAAGTCAATGAAAAACCTCTCTCACCCAAACGATCAAAGCCACACACAGTAGGTTACCACAGAAGGTAGATCGGTTAGAAAGACAGAGGGAAGAAAACACAGAGCCAAGTGAGAGAGCTTACTGAGAATGGATGATCGAAACCCCCTAAATAAGGCACGAGACTTATCAACAAATCAACTAAGATTAACAAGGAAAGATGTAGCCTCTCAACATAAAAAGAGGCATCGGACCGAGATGGAAACAGAGCCATGGAAGATCAGCCACAAAAGGAAACCACAAAGGAAGCAATCGGCCAAGCAATGAGAGAAAAAGAGAGAGACTAGGGTTCGACCGTGAGAGAGAAGAACACCAAGAAAGGGCTGCACAAAAAGGCCTTATATATGTGGGCTTTAGGGCTTAGAATAGTGGGCTTCTCTCACTTGAGAAAATGGGTCGAGGCCCATTTCTCCTCCAAAGTGGGAATAGGGCTTGTGGCCCGACTACTAAAATGGACTGCCTAAAAGTGGTGACAGACTTAGGTTCTTTAATCTCGGGCTGAAGCCTATGGAGATAAAATCGACTCGAAAAATCGTCATCGTCTTGGACCTCATTAGGAAACGCAAAACCCACAGGTTGTCGATACCTGCAGGCTCATGTTGGAAAGTGATACTAGATCTTCAGTGCCTATACCTCTCATGGCTTTATTAGGCACATGTTTTCTTAAGAAAGAGACATGATGTTGGGAACGAAATTCTCTTTTGTGCCACTTGCTTTCCATTTTGAAGAGTTTTGTGCGGCTGATCATGATATTGGTGATTAGAATTTGAGGATTTAGATGTTGATTCAAATGTGATTGTAAATAAATGGTTTATGTAACATACTGGGTTGCAAGGCAAAGTGTTGTATATCTCTGGGGACATTCATGGTAAATGCAAGTTTATTGAAATTGAATTTAATTATATTTGTGTGCGTGTGTGTGTGTGTTTTTTTTTCTTTTTTCTTTTTTTTTTTGTTTTAATAACAAAATGTTAACTTGTGCCTAGATTTACCCTAAGAAGGTCAAGAACACCCAAAAAAAACCCTAATAGGTTTCCATGGCTGCATCATAAGTCCCTTTATCTCTTAGACTCGACTATACGCAGGGTGAGGAACCACATTGGAGCCTAAATGAAGAAGCACGGAGGCCTAGGGACTATTAACACAATAATGTAACTTCCTACCATCTAAGTTAGCACCCGATGGCTGTGTTCTCTTTTGTTTGATTCATATGTATTGATGATATGAGTAATTTGTTCTTTATAAGTAAAGGTAAAATAATAGTTGAAATAGTTGGGTTGGACTTGGTTTAATTATAGTAACAATAGGTAAGAATAGATCCAAAATAGATCCAAATCCGAGATTAATTATAGTTACAATAGGTAAGAATTATAGTTGGATAACTATTAAAATTATTAAGGACTTGGTTTAAATACTTTCACTAACATTTAATTTATATCCAAGACAAACAACTATTAAATAAAATTTAGTAAGTCTTTTTATTTTAGACCAAAATCTTTTAGATGTTTTTGGGTATTAATTGGATTTTAGACCAAAATCATCAATGTATAATTTTTATTATCGTTGGTATTCTAAGAATGACCAATGTTTAGAAATTGGATTGAGGTATAAGGTTGAAAAGGCATATATTCTTTAGTTCAATTGTTAGACGGGAGTTGAACCAATATTTATTTTTATGACATAAATAAATTTATCAAATAGCACTTAATAGATTTAAAATTTGATTAAGTAATGTATTTTCATAATTAGAGAATAATTATATAACAATATTAGCACAAATTTATAATGAAAATAAAATAAAACTCTATCATCAAATATTTAAATTACAGATCAAAAATTAAAAAAATTATCTATATATTAATAAAATGATAGATAATATTCAAATTATAGACCCTAATTCATTTCAAATATCTCAAATTATTGCCATGAATTGGATTGGTGTGTTACGAATTTTTAAAATTAAGGAAAATTATTGTAATTTTCACAAATACAGAAATAGCATATATAATTTCACAAAAACCTCAATGGGGTCGTGTAATTATCCCTTTCATATAATATTTGTTTGTTGAATGTGTTGAAGTATCATTGTCTTTAAAACTAATATATTTGTGGCACTCATATGGTCCCTTATTTTACCTACCATATTGATGCATAGATTGCTAAAAAAAAATAAACTGTAATCTGAGTGAATATACTCAATAAATTATAAATAATTTTTTATAAAATTATAAACAATTTTTTTTTTCAATAAAGTGTTTATAATTCTTAAAAATTAGTTGATAATTTTGAAAAGAAATATCACTAATTTTTAAATATGTATAAAATAATGTACAAATTGCATGTATAAATAAAGTAGCAGTGAATAAACATGCCCAAGAGCATATATACTCTATCAGGTGATTTCATAGTTTTGCTATTCATGTCCCTACACACCAAAAGTTACATCAATTAAGTGCACTGTCAGGTGATTTCATTAAATAAGTGCTTCATCGAAACCACATATTCTTTTGGTAAAGATCTTTCAGATACATGAGTTGACAGAAGACCAGAGATTGGGGAAATGAGGTTTCCTAACAACTTTGCATCCTTATCCTTAATATCCTTGAATGGATAGATAACCCATATTGTACATTTTTATTTCAGAACAAAAGCAACCACATCCATCACCCTCCCTCATGAACCACCAACACCTGCTCTTGCAACCCATTTTATCTCAACAGAACAAAAGCAAAAGCTAAATAATAACAACATGCATGATCAGTGCCACAAAACTCATCAAGATGGCAAGGAAATGCCAGAAGTTCATTGCCATGAGGACAAATCAACAATTACAGTGATTCGATTTTCATTGATTCAACATGGTGTAGCTGATGATATAGAGAAAGTTTTGCTTTTGTCAGTTGCTAGCACTCTCTTCTCATCTTCCTTATCATCTTTCCCCAGTGGAAGGACAAATCAACAATTACTTATATACTGAAATTTTCCTCTCTACATCCTAGTAAATGATCAATACAGTTTTTCCTAATTACATATTTACAAGAATTCTAAAGTTCAGTTTCTGTTGGAGAATTGTAGGAAGAATCCTGAATTAATGGAATTAATATAACAGTATTTTAGGAAATTATATTCTATTATTATCTTGTCTATTGTATTCTCTTGTAGTTTAGGAATTATTTCCATTTTATTGCATCCTAGATTAGGAAATTAATCATGCATAACCTCAGGACCACCAGATGGAACGGGAAAGCCATACACTCCATATAGTTGTGTGTCATGTGCCAATCATGCGTCCCAGTCAAAACTAAACTTTATAAACGCCCATCGCCCTCATGGCTTCAGGTAAACCAATCCAGCCATGTAATCTCTCTCTCTCTCTCTATTCTATTGTGTTACTCACCCAAAAGGTCTACATACGTAATTCACTCATATTGCTTACCCATGCAACTCCTCACAGGGTGCCCACAGGTTTTATCGGCGCATTGCACCCTAGCATATTGCATTATGTTATCTCTTTTTCTTCATGACCTGTACTTATTTAGATATTGGAGGGCTCGCATAAGAGAAATCCCTACTTGCCTTCTGATTGTCTTTTATCTTGCAGTCTCCCAAAGACTTTCTTGCAGATTGTACAAGCACCTTTCGAAGACCCATCCAAGGCACCCTTACCTCTCTAGTGCTCATTCCTCCTGCTCTTTTGGTGCTCCACCCTTTTGCTCCCTTAGACAGCGAGTCGAACCCTTGGTTGCCGATTTCCTTTGGCCCCTCGCTATTCCGTCTCATCAGGCCCGGTCAATTATTTGTTGAGATTCTCGAATAAATAAATTTAATTATTGTATTTTAACGACAACAACAAGTGCATAACACATGAGACTTGTTGATTTCAATGGTGAGGACAACCTAAGTATTGGAGTTGACATCAGTCATAGATTGCCCCTTTCGGGTTGTGAGCTGAAATTTTTGAAACTAGAATGAGTTTTAGACTCATCTCTCTTTCTCTATTTCATTCTCAAAATTGTTGCCAAATTTTTTAAATGGAAATTTGGAAATCACGAATACACACAAAATAACTCTATAATTGTCCACGAATACACACAAAATATGGATCTTCTTCCGCCTAGCAGCTGGAGAGTAGTGATTGCCGGGTGGGTTTTTGTTGATAATGAAGAAGAGTGCGAGACATTGAACATCTTCCATTATTTGCAATGGACACCAGCAGAGCTTTCTGCATTTCTTTGGATGTGCGGCGTGGGATTAAAGAGACCACATACTCCATGAATGCCGAATCGCATGGTAGCGTAATGGGTCCATCGCTTGGTAGTCCAAACTCTTCCTCGGACAACTCAAGGAGCCCTCTGATAATCTCATGGTTAAGATACGCGATTGGAAAAGCGTAGCGTCTTTGATCCGCCGTATAGACAACAAAATAACCCCTATCGGCCACTGATGATGAGCTGCAACCACTACTGACATCTCCTTCGGCTCTTGGTATTGAAATTCTTCTTCTTCTGATGGCGGCCACCCGTTGCCATTTCCTTGCCATCTTGATGAGTTTCTTGGTGCTGATCATATTGTCTTGGTTTATTATATTATGATCGAGGAGAAGAGAAGAGAAGAGAAGAGGTTGGTATCTCTGAATGATGAATTGGTTTGCGGTGCTAATCTGA
This sequence comes from Diospyros kaki, assembly GCA_036245055.1. Taxonomy (NCBI): domain Eukaryota; kingdom Viridiplantae; phylum Streptophyta; class Magnoliopsida; order Ericales; family Ebenaceae; genus Diospyros; species Diospyros kaki. The sequence goes on from BSEG01000012.1 coordinate 30,769,974, forward strand.
AGGAGGTAGATAGCTATATATAGACAGAGGCACTGCCATTGACTGTGGCTTTCTATGGGTAGGGCCCATGGCTGCAAGATCATGTGCTATTTAATGCAGAAGAGGACTGGGCAGTGGCCAATGGCCATGTTTTGTTCCTTCTCAACATGAAAAACCATGGTCCTTCTGTGTGCGAAGTGGTTAGATGACACATCGGGCCCGAAGCCAGTGGTTTTTGTGATTCCATGCCTTAAGAACCACAAGAAAAGGGCCCGATTGGTCTGGTAGCTGGGCTATATTTCTATCCCATGTTAACGTGCCAACTACTTCCATGAATATGCATATCAATGAAAGAATAGGTTGCGGTTGCCATTGAGCGAGAGTTGAAATTTTTGAGGCAGCGAGTATTTTCAGAACAATAGAGAACGTCAAACCTAACATGTGGGAATAAACCATGAGACAAGAACGAACTATGTTATGCTGTCCGTATGAAGGGATATCAAGACCTTCAAGTTATCTTACTTTGCAATTTGGAGGCCCCAGCGACATTTAGGTGCTTCCCACTAAATGTGTGGGATATAATGCTTCTTAAAGAATTATTTTGCTCCCATTTACTAACTTTACTGCATTAACCAGATTTAGTTGAATTAGTTTATCGAATTTAAGCATGTTATTAGTATTTTGGGGCACATTTTCTTGAGATGAAGAAGAGATTGTTGCCCCATTCACAGTTTTGGACCAAAAGCAGAGGCTATTTGATACATTTGAAATTTCCCTTCGTAATTCTCTGTCTTCTTATTCTCTTTTCTTTCACTTTTCTGGGGGGGTATTAAGTTCTAAAATGCTCCTCGACAGCAGCACCAGTTTATATTCTGCTGTGTTTACTTTGACATGGCTTGCTGACATTAGTTTCACCAGCTTCTTGGTGTCACCAATTCCCTTTACATGTATTTCTAGCAAATCAATCATCAATTAACGATTTTGTAACAATGAATTGTATAGATGCTTACTGTATTTTATGAAATGAATCATCAATTAACTGCGTTTTGCATTCCTTGACAGCTGCTTGTTCCAGATTCAACAAAAATTCTGGTACTCAAGATTTCATAGAGGAATAACTTGCTTCTTTCTGGGAAAGATAGGATATGCCAGATCATTCTGCTATCATACGTACTTGTATCATCAATTAGTTTCCTAAAAATATGGATTTGCACTGCCAGCACCAATCACCTTTTTCTATCCTTTTTCTTCTTGAAAGGTAGATTACTAAGAAGAGTGAACTGCTAAGCGTTGCCAATTTCCACTGGGTTTCATGTGCTTCTCCAATCCATGTGGATACTGTCTCAATGCTTGTGAGTTGGAGGGTAAATGTCTAGCCCCCGACACCTAGTACTACAAGAATTTCTTTTGAGTTGGTTGTAAGCGCTTAGCCAATGACACCAGCACCATATTAAGAATGCATTAGAACTTTTTGTGGGATTTTTGAGGTGTAACTTGGTTTGGGATTCACATGATTGCCTATGAAAACCAACTTGTAGTGTAGAGCTTCAGGACATAAGTTAATAGATTTAGTCTCACAATAGAAGTCTATTTATTTATACAGCTGAAACCCAAGCTTTTGCTGACCATATTGACAGTAAGAACTACTACTGTCAGAAAAGAGACTATCATTCACAGGAACATACTATAGTAGTTTTTAATCATTAATTTAATTTTCCAAAGGCATAAACTCAAATTCACCTGTCCCAAAAAAAAAAAAAAAAGAAAGAAAAGAAATCGAATATGGAACTGAACCTTTGAATTTTTGATAATATGCAATAAGCAAAAGGCTCACTGATCATTTACAAGGCTGAAGTAAGGTTAATTTCAGTATACAAGTATTTGCTGATTTGTCTTTCCTTGGTGGAAAGATGATAATGAAGATGAGCAGAGACTAGTAGAAACTGACAGGTGCAAAACTTTCTCTAGATCTTTAGCTACACCATGCTGAATCAATGACAATATGTGCTCCATGAAAATTGAATCACACGGCAATGTGATTGGCCCACTGCTTGGAAGCCCGAACTCCTCTTCAGACAACTTGAAGAGCTCTCTCAGGATCTCATGGTTGAGATAAACTAGGGGAATCATGAAGCTTCTGATCAGCTGTGTAGATAACAAAATGTCCTTTATTAGCCACTGATGAAGTACAGCAGCTACCTTCATCCACATCTCTGTTCTTGGTTGAAAATGAAAGTCTCTTTGTCTTCATGGCAGCATATTTCTGCCACTTCCTTGCCATTTTGATGAGTTTTCCAGGGCTGACCATGCTTCTGTATTTTGAAACTGGAGATCTAGAATACAACTAATTGTAAATAGGATTGTCAAGAGACTGAAGTGCTAAAGTTGCACTGATCCAAATGAAACTGGAAATGGCTTATATAAGATCATGCCTGAGACCATCATGAAGTTCTTTCTTCTGTTTTGTTAGGATAAATGGGTTGCAAGGCCATGCTTTGGTGGGTCATGAGGGACCATTGGGGGTGGATGTGGTTGGTTTTGTCCGAAATGAAAATGTACATGTGGGCTATCCATTCAAATATATACATGGTTTTATCTTCCAAGAATGCAGAGTTGTTAGGAAACCTCATTGGCCAATCTGTCTTCTGTCAGTTCAAATAAATCACAGAACTGGAATGGTGGATATTAATTTCTCCATCTGAATGATCTTACCAAAAGAATATGTGGTTTCGGTGAGGCACATAATAAAATCAAACAAGAGTGCTAATTTTAGTGTAGTATAGACTAGCCAGAAACACCACTTGATGCAGCCTGTGGTGTGTAGGGACATGATGAGCAAACCATGAGAATTAGTTATGGTGTACAGTGAATATGTTCCTGGGCGTGTTTGTTCCTTGCTTGCAATCTATGTGTCACTGGGAAGGAAAATAGGGCATTGTTTGAGTGCCACAAATATATTAGTTTTATGGATAGTGTGGCTTGTCCGCCTAATTCTATCCCGCAAGTGGACAGATCGTGACAAGTAATATAATGATGAATAGAGTGTCGTACCCACGAGGACTAACTTTTGACGTTTACTCTAACTGATTTAATCTTAACCTAACACACACATTAACAATGATTTTAACTGTAAGAAATACTAATTTACGAATAAAAGATACAATTAGAACAATTTCTTTGATTCAAAAACTCACAAGGATAAGACACTAGGGTTTGTGAATCCACCGTTTGCTTTCTAGGATTCAATTATTCATTACTTGGATCTTGCTATTCCTTACCTTAGGTTGAAAATCGATGATCCAATTATAACCAATAGCCTCTCTCGATGGTCATTCAGTTCTATGTATATATATGTAATACCACATGTTGCAAAGTGTCAAGTAAGTTCAAGGAACTGAAAATCAATTTGAAAATTTAGTTAAGTAATTGTCAAATCGACCAGAGGGAGTACAATGGACCCTAGATTTTTAAGGGAAATAGTAATGTAATGACAAGTAATACGAGTTATGATTTTAGGCATCAAAAGAAGTTGGATCGGGAACGATTCTCGGTACAGCTAAAAAGGCAACTGTGATTTAGGCTGAAATACCGAATTATCGTACGGGGCATCCGGAAAGTCAATGGAATCCCGAGAAAGTTCATATTTGGCATATAGAGTAACCCTTTAGTAGTTTTTGGAAGAAACAAAAGGGTTTGTAGCCAAAACGAAGATTCGGGCCTAAGTGCAGTTTTTCGAAATTGACAGAGGGAGATCGAAACGATATTTTTTCAGAATTTTAAAGAGAATGTTTTAGGATATTTCAAAGGGTTATAAAGGTCTTTAAAGAGAAGTTCAGATTTTGAGCCAGGGGCAAAATCGTAATTTTTGAGGTTGGGGTAAAAGTGTAATTTACCTAAAAATTAGGGGCATTAGCGTAATTAGTCTATTTTTTTAGGGACTAAAATGCAATTAAAAATTATTCTAGGGACCATGTTGAAAAGGGTCTAAGTGCAATTATCCAAAAGTTTGGGCCAAAGTGTAATTCTTGAAACCTTTTTACTAGGGGCATTTGGGAGATTCAAGAAAAGCCTCATAATGACTTTAAAGATAAGGATGAAGTCTCATGATAACGTTAGAGATAAGATAAAAGCTCATGATGATGTTAGAGATAAAATAAAGGCTCATGATAACTTTAAGGATAAGATTTGATTGGATAAGATAAGATTTGGATAAGATTTGATTGGATAAGATTTTGTTGGATATGATTTGATTTGATAAAGATTTGATTTGGATAAGATTTGATTCTGATAACAATGATTGCAGAATATCTTAGAAGATTTGGTAATGATTATATAATATTTTGAAAGATTTAGAATGATTGCAGAATATCTTAGAAGATTTGGTAATGATTATATAATATTTTGGAAGATTTAGAATGATTGCAGAATATCTTAGAAGATTTGGTAATGATTATATAACATCTTGGAAGATTTATAATGATTGTAGAAGATCTTTAGAAGATTTGGAATGATTGTAAGAGATTTTGGAAGATTTGAAATGATTACAGAATATATGTTTCTTGGTGCCTAAGTTTCCAAAACCTATAAATAAGGGTTCATAGCCAAAGGTTTCTCATTCGAAATTGTGAGAAGTTCTTGCTAGACAAGAGTGCTTCGGGTTTAGTGGATAGAGGGTTTTTTAAGCATATGCGAAGCATTACATGAGCGGAGCACTTGGGCAGAGCGTGAGGACCTACAAGGAGGTGGTTTGCTTAAAAGACTTGAGGAGTTGCACGAAAATTGAGGTTGGGCACAAGATTCGAGGTGTTCTGAGTTTCGTTCAAGGTGAGTGGTTCTAACCCAAAAATTTGGTTTTAAGTTGTGAGTGTCCGTCCCCAAAACTTGATTTATTGTGCTTGTTCTATCTGAACATGTGGTGATTTCATGCAAAATGGTTTTATGCATTGAAATGGTAACCGGTGACGGTTGGATTTATGAGGGAGGTTTGTCCCTAAACGTTTTGAACTGTGCATTGCATTTTATAAATGTTGTTTATACGATGCATTGAATTGTGAATTGTGGCATTGTCTTAAGTTTTACGTGTACGTATGGAATGTCAACCTCGGATGTTGTCTGGATAGTGTAGCCATAATTCTCCAAGGGCGTGACGGAATAATAGGGGTATCTAATGCTGGTGTGCATGTCAGGATAGCCACCTTGGTTTCTGCGCCAGGCCGTTTAGCCAGAGAAGTTGCACTAGAATGACTAGGTGGTCCATACTGTGTTGTTCATATGGGATGTCAGTCTAGGATGTTGTTTGGATAGTGTAGCCGTAATTCTCCAAGAGCGTGACGGAATAATAGGGGTATCTGATGCTGGTGGGCATGTCAGGATAGCTGCCTTGATTTTCGTGCCAGGTCGTTTGGCCAGGAAAGTTGTACTAGGACGACTAAGTGGTCCATGTGAAATTTTGGAGTTGGGATTGTATGGTGGTTCTTGGATGCTTAAGGTGGGAACGTATTCTGGTGAGATGCGTTAGTAGCCCCATTTTAGAGAGATTGCTCTTTTCCCGTGATAGGGTTAAGCGCGTGGGAATTCTCTTGAGCTAGGGCTTACCGGGTGTATTGGTTTATTTCATGTCTTGCATTATTCATGAAAAATGTGTTTTGAACTCTCACTTAGATGATTCATCATCTAATTTGGACTTTGTCCCTGGAATATTGAAACGTTCCAGGTGAAGGCAGCGGTGCAAAAGGGAAAGGGATCGTCGAGGAGTGACGACGATCAGTGGATAATTTACATTATGTCTTTTCAGTTATGTTATTTACTTTTGAAAACGTCATGTAAACGTTGGTGCAACTTTATATATAAATAAAGTGGTTTCGTTTATGACCTGTTGAGGTTTCGATCTAACTTCCGCATTTGTGTTGGTGAACCTGTCTTGGTTTATTAATGGTTCATAGTTGATATACTGAGAAGGTGTAACAGGATCTTCGGGGAATGGTTTTTGTAATGAGTTTTTGTTTGAAAAAAAAAATTATCCCCGAAATCTTACGTTACGTAACGCTCTTTCGGGAGTTGGGGTGTTACAATTGGTATTAGAGCGAAGGTTTAAAATTAAGGAACTCTGATTAGGGTTTGAAATTTAAGGGACTGTGATTAGAGTGAAATTTTATTTGGAGACTTAGAAAAAGTCTGACTTGGAGATTTGGGGATTGTCGATTGAAGTTTTAGGAATTGTTGATGACATAGAGATTTGTGATTTAGGACAAATCTTGGAAGATGACAAGGATTTGAACTATGAAAATGAGTATGAGATGTTACTAGGAGAAAATTACATGAAGCCTTGGAGACTTAGGAAAAAACCCCGATTGGAGACTCAGGGGTACTATTGAGAATTAAAAATGATCGAGTTAAGAATGATTCGGTTTGGATTGAGGATCCTAGGGATATTGAACTTAGGATGATGCGATTAGTGTTTTTGAGAATAAAGTTTAAGGATTTCGAAAATCGATTTTGATGATTGAGATCTCGAGGTAGACATTGTGAGAATCAAAGTAAGATTACCTCATGGAAACGACTTGTGAGAACGAGTCATGTATGTTTGGTTTAGTATTGACTTAATGGATGAAATGGCGAGAATGTAGTCTTAAGCCTCAAAAGAGTTTCGAGTTGGAAATTTTAGCTGTCCTCGATTTGGGACGTGATTTAACGGTTTAATTTGTGTAAAGCCATTATGAATTTGGAGGATGATGGTATGAATTTTGTAGATGATAGTATACACGTGCAGAGAAGACATGTAATGATCAAAAGTTTGGGTATGATCTTAAGATGAGACGTGTAGATAGGTTACGCCTAAGATAACCGCATAGGACTCAAACCACTAGCAAGATTAAGATTTCGTGGGTAAAAGTATAGTTAAGCAAGGAACAAGAGAAAATGTTGAGAAGTTGATTGAGGATCAAACATTGACATACTACCCTGAGGATTAAGAATGGCTATAGTCAATTAATATCGAGTGATGTTTTGAAGATTAAAGGATGCAAGGAATAGTTTGATAATGTAGAATGTTGAGGATCAAAGGATGTATGAATTAATTTGATGAAAAAGAATGTTATTTTGAGGAATCAATCCGAAAAATGTCTTAAAGATAAGAATTTAAGATCTCTTGATGAAATAGTTATGCGAGAACAACGTAAGGATATTACTTAGATTTCGATTGATATTGGAAAGTTGAATTCAAAATGAAGGTTTGGAGACAGATGGAATCTATCAATGAATTTTAAGGATCTCTTAATGAAATAGTTATATGATATGAAGATGATTGTGGACAAATAACGGAAACTTGAGGTTATATAGGGTGATGAATATCTACGAGAATGAGGAAACAACAGTTCAGAAGAAATCTCGAATAGATTAGCAAAAATCAAGCAATGATTTAGTTTGAGGTGACTTAAAGTGAGGCATAGCTAATTTCGATGACAAAAATCATTCGAAGACTTGATGTAATGCCTTGAGTACAAGTGATTTTAAGGTAAGTTGGGATTTGTGACGTTCATGTGAAAGCTTGGAGATGAAATTTAAATTTCAGAAAATAAAAAATTTGAGTGATTGATGGAAGACGACTTTATCCCTAGAGATTGCAAATTTCGAGGACGAAATTATTTTAAAGGGGGGGAGAATGTAATACCCCATGTTGCAAAGTGTCAAGTAAGTTCAAGGAACTGAAAATCAATTTGAGAATTTAGTTAAGTAATTGTCAAATCGACCAGAGGGAGTACAATGGACCCTAGATTTTTAAGAGAAATAGTAATGTAATGACAAGTAATACGAGTTATGATTTTAGGCATCAAAAGAAGTTGGATCGGGAACGGTTCCCGGTACAGCTAAAAAGACAATTATGATTTAGACTGAAATACCGAATTATCGTACGGGGCATCCGGGAAGTCAATGGAATCCCGAGAAAGTTCATATTTGGCATATAGAGTAACCCTTCAGTAGTTTTTGGAAGAAACAAAAGGGTTTGTAGCCAAAACGAAGATTCGGGCCTAAGTGCAGTTTTTCGAAATTGACAGAGGGAGATCGAAACGATATTTTTTCAGAATTTTAAAGAGAATGTTTTAGGATATTTCAAAGGGTTATAAAGGTCTTTAAAGCGAAGTTCAGATTTTGAGCCAGGGGCAAAATAGTAATTTTTGAGGTTGAGATAAAAGTGTAATTTACCTAAAAATTAGGGGCATTAGCGTAATTAGTCCATTTTTTGGGGACTAAAATGCAATTAAAAATTAGTCTAGGGACCATGTTAAAAAGGGTCTAAGTGCAATTATCCAAAAGTTTGGGCCAAAGTGTAATTCTTGAAACCTTTTTACTAGGGGCATTTGAGATATTCAAGAAAAGTCTCATAATGACTTTAAAGATAAGGATGAAGTCTCATGATAACGTTAGAGATAAGATAAAAGCTCATGATAACATTAGAGATAAAATAAAGGCTCATGATAACTTTAAGGATAAGATTTGATTGGATAAGATAAGATTTGGATAAGATTTGATTGGATAAGATTTTGTTGGATATGATTTGATTTGATAAAGATTTGATTTGGATAAGATTTGATTCTGATAACAATAATTGCAGAATATCTTAGAAGATTTGGTAATGATTATATAATATTTTGAAAGATTTAGAATGATTGCAGAATATCTTAAAAGATTTGGTAATGATTATATAATATTTTGGAAGATTTAGAATGATTGCAGAATATCTTAAAAGATTTGGTAATGATTATATAATATTTTGGAAGATTTAAAATAAATGCAGAATATCTTAGAAGATTTGGTAATGATTATATAACATCTTGGAAGATTTATAATGATTGTAGAAGATCTTTAGAAGATTTGGAATGATTGTAAGAGATTTTGGAAGATTTGAAATGATTACAGAATATATGTTTCTTGGTGGCTAAGTTTCCAAAACCTATAAATAAGGGTTCATAGCCAAAGGTTTCTCATTCAAAATTGTGAGAAGTTCTTGCTAGACAAGAGTGTTTCGGGTTTAGTGGATAGAGAGCTTTTTAAGCATATGCGAAGCATCACACGAGAGGAGCACTTGGGCAGCGCGTGAGGACCTGCAAGGAGGTGGTTTGCTTAAAAGACTTAAGGAATTGCATGAAAATTGAGGTTGGGCACAAGATTCGAGGTGTTCTGAGTTTCGTTCAAGGTGAGTGGTTCTAACCCAAAAATTTGGTTTTAAGTTGTGAGTGTTCGTCCCCAAAACTTGATTTATTGTGCTTGTTCTATCTGAACATGTGGTGATTTCATGCAAAATGGTTTTATGCATTGAAATGGTAACCGGTGACGGTTGGATTTATGAGGGAGGTTTGTCCCTAAACGTTTTGAACTGTGCATTGCATTTTATAAATGTTGTTTATACGATGCATTGAATTGTGAATTGTGGCATTGTCTTGAGTTTTACGTGCACGTATGGAATGTCAACCTCGGATGTTGTCTGGATAGTGTAGCCATAATTCTCCAAGGGCGTGACGGAATAATAGGGGTATCTGATGCTGGTGTGCATGTCAGGATAGCCACCTTGGTTTTCGTGCCAGGCCGTTTAGCCAGGGAAGTTGCACTAGGATGACTAGGTGGTCCATACTGTGTTATTCATATGGGATGTCAGCCTAGGATGTTGTTTGGATAGTGTAGCCGTAATTCTCCAAGGGCGTGACGGAATAACAGGGGTATCTGATGCTGGTGGGCATGTCAGGATAGTTGCCTTGATTTCTGTGCCAGGCCGTTTGGCCAGAGAAGTTGCACTAGGATGACTAGGTGGTCCATGTGAAATTTTGGAGTTGGGATTGTATGGTGGTTCTTGGATGCTTAAGGTGGGAACGTATTCTGGTGAGATGCGTTAGTAGCCCCATTTAAGCTAGAATCGCGTCGCGTCGTCGTGTCGTCGGGTCGGTGTGGTGGCATAGCTTTTAGAGAGATTGCTCTTTTCCCGTGGTAGGATTAAGCGCGTGGGAATTCTCTTGAGCTAGGGCTTACCGGGTGTATTGGTTTATTTCATGTCTTGCATTATTCATGAAAAATGTGTTTTGAACTCTCACTTAGATGATTCATCATCTAATTTGGACTTTGTCCCTGGAATATTGAAACGTTCCAGGTGAAGGCAGCGGTGCAAAAGGGAAAGGGATCGTCGAGGAGTGACGACGATCAGTGGATAGTTTACATTATGTCTTTTCAGTTATGTTATTTACTTTTGAAAACGTCATGTAAACGTTGGTGCAACTTTATATATAAATAAAATGGTTTCGTTTATGACCTGTTGAGGTTTCGATCTGGCTTCCGCATTTGTGTTGGTGAACCTGTCTTGGTTTATTAATGGTTCATAGTTGATATACTGAGAAGGTGTAACGGGATCTTCGGGGAATGGTTTTTGTAATGAGTTTTTATTTGAAAAAAAAATTTATCCCCGAAATCTTACGTTACGTAACGGCCTTTCGGGAGTTGGGGTGTTACAATATATGAGATTAATTATTTCTAGTTAACCTTCGAACATATAAACATGCATTCAATTATGGAGATCATCACAAAATAATTTTATAGGACATAACGGTATCTCTACCTATTATAGGACCCTACGTTGTTTGCTACCTATTGTAGGACCCTATGTTCCAATGGTGATCAAGCATCAAAACAACATTATGAATATAACAAACAATCAACCCGAATGGATAAGAAAATAGCAAACCGAATAACTTTAAATCAAATCATTAGAAGTCGAGGTTTCGTCATTCACCCTAGCTATAAACACTTAGCAATGCATTCTTGCAATCAAAAGAAAAAGAAAAGAGTTGGAATCCATAGCAAAGAATTGAGAAAGAAAAGAAAAATACAGCCCAATAGTAAAGTCTTCAATCTTCCATCCGCTTCTTTTCCATCCAAAACCTCCTTAAATCCCTTAAGAATAAGTCTTTATATAGTGTTTTTTAGGTTATTAAAGTCGTGCACAATGAAAACTCTTGTTTCCCATTGATTTGGACTAAGACGGGCCGAAATCGGGCTTTGAATTGAAGTTCAGAACGCTACTGCGGTCCTACCGCGGTATGCTTGTTGCTGCAGACTCGTGAGCTCCAGACAGTAATTCCTAAAGCGGTCTTACAGTGGTATGCATTCAGCTATAAGATCATGAGCTCTAGGAATTAAATCTTACAACAGTCCAACAGCGGTATGCATTCCGCTGTAGGCCACTATATTTCTTCCTTGGCCTCTTTCTTCTTCGCCTTCCACTTTTCGCTCTTGTTCCACTTTCACTTTCTCCACCTCATTTCGAGTTGATAGCTAACCATGCCTTCAAGTTTTATTTCCACTCCTATCATGCACTGAAATCGTTTCTTTTTGTTCCATTTCTGCTTTGCATGTGATGAGTACCTATATTGACAATATTGAGCCCAAAATGAGTAGCAATCATGTTCATTGAATACTTAAATGCTAAGCTTGAACCACTAAATAAGAGTGCAAAATATACTGATCAAATACCCCCAAACTTAGCCTCTTGGTCGTCCCGAACAAGATTATCACTCACACCCACATTGGATAGCCTTCCCATTAGTCTTAGATTTTGGTATCTTTTAAAATTCACAATGAGTTATCAAGTAATGCTCCACCACAGTTTTGGACTCATTCCATCCTTGACGTTTGTGTGTGTATAGTCGGATTCCTTATCACGCATCAGGTTGTAGCTACCCAACCCTTCAATGGTCATGTTTTCCTTTCCCTCTTATGACTTGCACTCCACCCCCAAACTTAGTACTTTTATTCCATCCCTAGGTATCCTATGGTTACTCTCAGCTATTGTTTTTTTTTTTTTTTAGTCTAGTTGGGTCTAGCTAGAGATAATGCTACCTTAGTCTGTGAAGATTCTCCTTAATTTTGAGTGCTTTGACATTCCAACCTCTACCAAGTAGTCAAACCTGCTAGTTTTCTTCATCCCCCACAATATAGGTGTCAGCACAATCATCCTTTGCTTTTTTCTTTTTTTTTTTCTTTTTTTTTTTTTAGCAAAGCCTCTCCCCATTAAGCTTTCTAGAAGAACCTTGTAACGAGTTTTCAGCCGATGACTCCCAAGTCAAATGACCTTAGGGCACCAGGTGTTGAAACACCCCTATGGACTTAATCACTCGATTCGACTAGGCTACGAAGAGAGGTGTAGAATATATATACAGGATGATTGATATAGTGTGCATGACATAACAATAGGGGGATAAGATTTCTAGCCTTTGGTCATTGCTTAGTTTTCGTTAGTTTATCTACACATTCCACACAAATTTTAAATACGCACAGAATCAACACATTCCTCAATAGACACTACCATAGCTTGACCTTTCCCAAACTTTTTTTTTTTTTTTTAAATGAGTTACAATACTAGGTCGAAGGGGAAAGTCCACTAGCCATCTAGTCAAGTGTTTTCAACCTATGTAATGTGTAACCCGACACACGTGCTCAATAGAAGTCATCACATGAGCATATGAGTAAATCAAACAATGTTAGGGGCATCACTATCAACTACTATGTGAATCATAAAAATACCATGTAGTGTTCATCATTGCTGGTAGAGCTATCCAACCATTTTTTTTAAATGGCTACAACCAAGTAGGCTAACACATCATGCATGATTGGACCAACCAAACCCTCTCCCAAACTTCAGATGAGCCATTGTCCCAAGGGCTCAAAGAGAAAGAAAAAGGAAAGAGTGTATCCAGTGTGCAATGAAGATGTGATGGCAAACAGATCAACACGTGCCCATTTTGAGGTATTGGAACTTTCGACAATGGCTTTACCCTTGCAAGCAGCTAGTGTAGGACGGCTCTTCGGCATCATTATCACTTTCAAAAATATACCTACAATGCACAAGTTTGAACATGAGAGAGTAACAATGAATAGGAATGACATGAAGTAGATAGAGTTACATGGATGCCCAAATTCCCCCCAAACTTAAACTTCACAATCCCAAACTTAAGGTGCAATGTGTAGGTGAATATTGGTTGGGGCATTTTATCAAACACCTAGTATGCATGTTGTTATGATGACCTCAACATTGTTTTTGTGCAAAAATCCTAAATAATGACACTCTAACCTAACTCAAAATCAAATAAACCAAAGGCAATAAAGCAAAAAAAAAAAAAAAACAAATGCAGAATGACAATTAAATGAAAGGGTGAGAAAATTGGGTTGCCTCCCAAGAAGCGCTTGTTTAAAGTCGTTAGCTTGACTTTGTCTCCATCTTCAAGGAGGTTTGAATCCTTTTTTTATCAATATTTTGTGGGTGCCAATTAATGGACTTATTCCTTGAATGTTAGCAACTTTCAATCCAATCCCTTTCTTTTGCTCCCTCAACACCCTTACCAACTTTTTCTTTTCATTACTTGGTGGCTTGACTTTTGAAGAAGAAGAGACATCCAGAGAACACATTTTGTCTCTTTCGGATGGACAACCCTTTTGCTTCTCTCCCAAAGAACCCATGACCACAACCTTGTTCTCGGCATCCAAACTTTGTTCCTGCTCATCAAAAGAGTTAGCAATGCAATTTTCTTTAGGGTGATCAGATTTTTCTACCAAATCCACAACGCCATCTCTCATTGAGACTTCTTTTTCATTGTCATTAGAATGTTTCATAGCCTTAAATACATTAAACGTAACCGTCTCATCATAAATTCTAAGGCTAAGTGTCCCTTGCTGGACATCAATCAAATCTCTTCCTGTGGCAAGAAAATGTCTCCCTAAAATTAAGGGTATATCATAATCTTCTTCCATGTCCAGAACAAAGAAGTCAACAGGAAAAATAAATTTATCCACATTTACAAAAATGTCTTTCACTACTCCCCTCAGATATTTGATACTTCTATCATTCAATTGAAGAGAAACAGTGGTAGATGTTGGTTCTTTTAATCCAAGCTTCCTAAAAACAGAAAATGGCATCAAGTTTATACTTGCACCAAGGTTACATAAAACTTTATCAAAATTAATTTCACCAATAATGTAAGGAATAGAAAAGCTCCCTGGATCTTTAAGCTTCGGTGGTAATTTGTTTTGTAATATAGCGCTGCTCTCCTCTGTTAGCATGACAGTTTCATGCTCCTGCAACTTCCTCTTATTTGATAAAATTTCCTTCATAAATTTTGCATAGCTGGACATTTGAGCTAAGGCATCAACAAATGGGATGTTTATGTGAAGCTTCTTGAATATCTCTAGGAACTTCTCAAATTGCTTATCTAGTTTTTGTTTGCGCAACCTCTGAGGGAATGGAATTGGAGGAACATATGGCTTAAGCAGTAGTGGAATTACCTTTTCTTGTTCAGCTACTACTTCGGGCTTTTCAAGTTGATCCGTTGTCTCCTGAACAATACCATTTTCTTTTGCCACACCTGGTCTTTTAACATGAATTTCTGATAGCTGCACCCCACTCCTTGTTGTGATTGCATTTACTTGCTCCTTTGGGTTAACTTTCGTATTACTTGTCCATGTGCTCGGTTGCCTTTTGGTGAGAAGTTCTGCCACTTGCCCAATTTGATTTTCTATATTCTTAATGGCTGCATTGGTCCGGTCACTTCGTTCTTGAAGCTTTGAGACTGCTTCTTCCCATCGTCCTCTTTCTTCTTATGGTCTTCCCATTTTTGGTGGATTTTGACTATTCTGGTTGTTGCCATAGGAGAAGTTTGGATGGTTTCTCTAGTCGAGATTGTACGTTTGAGAAAATGGATTATTTTGTTGCCACTGAACATTTTGCTGACGTTGAAAGTTCTGTGCATATGTGGCCTGCCCTGTGAAAGAAGGATCTGTGATGACTAGTGGACATTCGGACGACAAATTATTTGCCCTACAAGTTACACAAATAGGATGAGATCCTTGCACCATATTAGCGGATGAGGAGTATTTGAATGCTTCCATCTATTTTGACAAAGCATCAATCTTAGCTAGCATTAAAGTACTCACATCCACTTCATGCACTCATGCTGCTTTTTTATGTGAATTCCTATCCGGCCACATTACAAACTGCTCAATCATTGTTTCAGAAAGATCATGAAGTTGCCCAACTGATTTATTTCGAATGGAACCACCTATTGTAGAGTCTACCGTTGTACGACTGTAAGAAGTTAAACCAACGTAAAAATAATGATTTGGGGCTAGTAGTGGAAAAATGTGACTTGGACACTTCCTCAACAACTCTTTGAACCATTCCCATGCCTCATGAAATTTTTCTGATTCGGCTTGTTGGAAGGTTGAAATTTCATACTTGAGCTTGCTAATCTTGGCCGATGGGAAGTATTTGAGTGTGAAATTCTATACTAAATCTGTCCATGTAGTAATATTGCCCGGTGGTAATGAGTCTAACCACTCTCAAGCCCTATCCTTCAGAGTGTGAGGGAAAAGGTGCATCTTGAGTGCCTCTTCATTAATTCCTTGATACTTGAAATTCCCACAATACTCCAGAAACCAAGACAAGTGATAGTGTGGATTTTCCTCACTCATTCCATAAAATGGTATGTTGTTGGTGAAGAGATTGATCATGTCCAACCTCAACTGAAAGTTCTCATGCCCGTAGGAAGGATAGATTATGCTTGACCGGTTCTCATCACTGGGGGCATCATGAAGTCCCCCATCAGAATGTCTCTTTCATTAACTTCAACGGGTTGCCCCATTTGAACAAGTTGGTTTGTGTTGTCACCCATATTACTCAGTTGCTCTTCCCTCCTTGCTCTCTGTTCACAACGCCTTTGATGGAACGTTCTTTCTATCTCAGTATCGAACTCAGAAATATCTGAACGTTGTGAACGGCTCATGCACTATCTCAATCCCTGCACACACACAAATTGAAATAGCCCAGCCAAAATATATATAATAATAATAAAAAAAAATTGATAGTTAAAGATAATATCAGTCAAAACAGTAATCAAAAGAGCTAGTCCTTGGCAACGACGCCAAAAATTTGTCTGCCTAATTCTATCCCGCAAGTGGACGGATCGTGACAAGTAATATAATGATGAATAGAGTGTCGTACCCACGAGGACTAACTTTTGACATTTACTCTAACTAATTTAACTTAACCTAACACACACATTAACAATGACTTTAACTGTAAGGAATACTAATTTATGATAAAAGATACAATTAGAACAATTTCTTTGATTCAAAAACTCACAAGGATAAGGCACTAGAGTTTGTGAATCCACCGTCGGCCTTCTATGATTCAATTATTCATTACTCGAATCTTGCTATTCCTTATCTTAGGTTGGAAATCGATGATCCAATTATAACCAAAAGCCTTTCTTGATGGTTATTCAGTTCTATGTATATATATGAGATTAACTATCTCTAGTCAACTTTCGAACATATAAACATGTATTCTATTAGAATTATTAGTATAATTAGATATATTGTATATTTATTTATTTATTTGTTATAACTATGTGTAATTAGGCTAAGTCCATAGGCTAAGCCCGTAGGTTATTAGGCCTGTTGTGCTTATTATAAATAACACACTAAGAGACTAATCTCTTAGGTTTTTCTCTCATAATTGTTTTCTCACATGGTATCAGAGCCACTAGTGAGAAAAACCCTAGCCACCGCTGTGTATCTTTTTCTAGCGGCCTAAAAAACCCTTAGTTTTCTTCTTCACTGTCACTGTTCAAAAAAAAAAAAAAAAACCCTAGTTTCCCTTCACCATCACTGTTCACGCCAGAACATCACTTTTCGGCTATCTTTTGTTGGAACCAACCCCATCCTAGGGTTTGCCGCCTTTAGGCCGAATTGCCGCTGGAAAATCGAAGCCGCCAAAGATCCCATGCGCTGCCGTCACGCACAGCCGTCCGCCCCCACGCGCCAGCGCGTGAAGGCGCGTCCGCCGGTCGTTTTCTCCCGTCTTCTCCAGATTAGCTCGCCTCCCTTCCCTAGGCCTATTCCCAGTGTCAAATCCTTGCTATGTCTAACCTCAGTGATGCAATTTCTATTGGTGCTACTCTCGCAACTGCACTTGTTGCTCCTACTGCCTCTCAGTCATTTACTGTCTCCAATTTCGGAACAGCGAATATCACCACGATTAAGTTGATAGGGTCTACCAATTATCTTTCATGGCAGCCTTTGTCAAAATGTGGTTCAAAGGGTCAGGCCAAGTCCATCATCTTACCACAAAGGCTGAAAGTGTGTCGGAATCCAATCGGGCTAGATGGGAACAAGTTGATGCCCAATTATGCAGTCTCCTATGGCAGTCCATTGATCCATCCATCATGTAGCTCTTTCGACCATTTGAAACTTGTGTTGATGTGTGGAAGGAAGCTGAAGAATGTTATACAAATAACATCCAGTATTTGTACACTGTGGTCTCTAATATCAAGAATTTGAAGCAAGAGTCATCTATAGAATCTTATTTGGGATAGGTTCGGGCTCTCATGCAAGAATTTGATGCTCTTCTTCCCATTACTATGACCAAGACAGAACAGGTTGCTCAAAGAGAAGTTTTTTATGGTTATTGCTCTTTCTGGTCTAAACCCAGAATTTGACGCCATCAGACATCAAATCTTGACCAGCTCCACTAATCCTACTATGAAGGACTCTTTTAAAAGGTTGTTGAACATGACTAGTGCACATGGTATGTCATTTTCCTCTCATGTTGTTCCTCCAGCCGAATCTTTAGCCCTTGTATCTCAGGCTTCTCACTCAGGAGGAAATAGAGGTCGTAATAATAATCGGACATGTCCACAGTGTACCTTCTGTAAGAAATTGGGTTGTCTTGAGGACAGGTGTTGGAAGAAACATGGTCGGCCCGCTGCTCCGCCTACATTATCTCCCAGTGCTGCTCATGGATTCCAGAGTGATCATAGTTCTGCCCAATCTGCACCGGGTTCACAGTTGATACCTATGTTTGCAGCTGACTATGATGTTTTTTTGAAGTTTCAGGCCACCCAGCAGTCTCATCCTGGTAATCATGTTGCTTGCGTCGTTAAAAGCCCATCTCTTGGTCCTTGGATTATAGATTCTAGCGCCACTGATCATATGTGTGGTAATGAACTTCTTTTCTTTTCACTTACTTATTCTGATACCTTACCTACAGTTACCCTGGCTGATGGCACCAAAATTGCAGTTAAAGGGATAGGCCAAACCATGCCTACTTTGTCTTTATCTTTAAATTCGATTTTATATGTCTCTAGCAGTCCTTTCAATTTGATTTCAGTTAGCCAGCTTACTAAAACCCTTAAGTGCTCAGTCACTTTCACTCCTACCTCTGTTTGTGTACAGGACCAGGGTATGGGGCGGACGATTAGCATCGGGCGTGAGTCACAAGGTCACTATTATCTTGCTGTGCCAATGGCTTGCACAAGTGCTGCTTCCCCAGATCTCCTCCACTCTCGTCTTGGTCATCCCAGCCTCTCTAAATTGAAGAAATTAGTTCCTAGTTTGTCATCATTGTCTATTTTTGATTGTGAGTCATGTCAGCGTGGTAAACATGCACGTAGTTCTTTTTCCAGTCGTGTCAATAATAGAGTTGAGGCTCCCTTTTCTCTTGTGCACTCTGATGTATGAAGGCCTAGTCATGTCACTACTACTCTTGGTTTCTCATATTTTGTTACTTTCATTGATGACTTTTCTCACTGCACTTGGTTGTTTCTAATGAAGAGTCGGTCTAAGTTGTTTTCTATCTCTTAGACATTCACTGCTGAAATAAAAACACAGTTTGGAGTTTCTATACGTACTTTACGTAGTGATAATGACCTTGAGTACTTTTTTTCTCAATTTAATACTTTTATGACTACTCGGGCATTCTGCATCAATCTTCTTGTCCTTATACACCTCAACAAAATGGTGTTGCTGAGCGTAAAAATCGTCATCTCATTGAAACTGCACGAACACTACTTTTACATGCCAATCTTCCCACCAAATTCTGGGGAGATGCTGTTCTTACTGTGTGTTATCTGATCAATCGCATACCATCTTCAGTGTTAAAGAACAACATTCCTTACTCTCTTTTGTTCCCCTTCCAGTCGTTTTATTCTGTTCCCTTTCGTGTATTTGGATGTATTTGTTTTGTGCATTCCTTTTCACCGAGACATGATAAAATTGCTGCCAAATCCCTCAAGTGTATTTTCCTCGGTTACTCCCGATTGCAAAAAGGCTATAAGTGTTACTCTCCTGAGTTAAACCGCTATCTTATGTCTGCTGATGTCACATTCTTTGAACACAGTCCTTCTTCTCTGTTGTTCAGCCTGATTCACAGCGCCTTGACCGGGTATTGCCTATTCCTTCTCTTCTGTTGCCCTTATCAAATCCGTCTATCTCCTCCTCGGTGGACCCTTCACTTCCATCTTCCAATCCACACTCCCCGACTCCTCAATTTCTTACTTATCACCGTCATCCTCATCCTGCCCCTGTCACCGACATTCCTCTTGACTGCGACTCTCCTGACTCATTCTCTCAGTCAGTGATCGCTCCTGCCATGGATCCTCAGCCCGACAACCTTCCTATTGCACTCCGCAAAGGTATACAGTCTACTCGCAATCCACATCCTCTTTATAATTTTTTGTGTTATGACCGTTTATCACCTGCTTATAGTGTTTTTGTTTGGTGCCATTCTTCTATTTCTATTCCTAAAACAACAGGTAAAGCCATGTCCCATCCTAGTTGGCGTCAGGCTATGTTAGATGAGATGGGTGCTTTGCATTCTACTGGTACTTGGGATTTGGTGCCTTTTCCACCAGAAAAGACTCCCGTTGGTTGCCGGTGGGTGTTCACCCCTAAAGTGGGCCCCGATGGATGGGTGGAACGTCTTAAAGCCCACTTGATTGCCAAAGGCTTTACATAGATCTATGGGCTGGATTATAGTGATACCTTCTCTCCAATTGCTAAAATGGCCTCTGTTCGCCTATTTCTCTCTATGGCTGCCATGCGTCATTAGCCGCTCTATCAATTGGACATTAAGAATGCCTTTCTTCACGGTGATTTGCAAGAAGAGGTTTATATGGAGCAACCACCTGGTTTTGTTGCTCAGGGGGAGTCCAATGTAGTCTGCAAACTCAAGAAATCTCTCTATGGCCTAAAACAATCTCCACGAGCGTGGTTCGGCAGGTTCAGCACTGTGGTTCAAACCTTTGGTCTCACTTGAAGTGAAGCTGATCATTCAATTTTCTATTGATATTCTTCTTCTTTATGTATCTACCTCGTTGTTTATGTAGATGACATTGTTATCACAGGGAACAATCAGGTTGGTATACAAAATTTGAAGGAACATCTCCATCAACACTTTCAAACTAAAGATCTAGGCAAACTTCGGTATTTCTTGGGTATTGAAGTTGCTCAATCAAGAGATGGGATCTCAATCTCTCAAAGGAAGTATGCACTTGACATCTTAGAAGAAACTGGTATGGTGAACTGCAAACCAATTGACACCCCAATGGACCCAAATGTCAAACTCTTGCCATGACAGGGGGAGTCTTACTCAAATCCTGGAAGGTATATAAGATTGGTAGGCGAACTGAACTATCTCACAATCACTCGTCCCGACATTGCTTTTGTTGTGAGTGTGGTGAGTCAGTTTCTCAATTCTCCATGTGATTCTCACTGGGATGCTGTTATCCGGATTCTGAGATATTTCAAACAAGCACCGGGTAAAGGGCTACTCTATGAGGATAAGGGGCACACATATATTTGCTGTTATGCAGATGCAAATTGGGCTAGCTCTCCTTCTGATCGTCGGTCGACCTCTGGATATTGTGTTCTTGTGGGAGAAAATCTGATTTCTTGGAAAAGTAAGAAACAAAATGTAGTAGCTAGATCCAGTGCAGAGGCAGAGTATCGGGCTATAGCTAATGCAACTTGTGAGCTCATCTGGCTTAAACAACTCCTAGAGGAACTCAAGTTTTGTGAAGTGTCTCCTATGAAGCTTGTTTGTGATAATCAGGCTGCCTTGCACATTGCTTCCAATCCAGTGTTTCATGAGCGGACTAAGCATATTGAAATCGATTGTCACTTTATTAGAGAAAAGCTGGTTGGAGGTGTTATTGTTACAGAATTTGTTAACTCTAGTGATCAACTTACCGATGTCTTCACCAAGTCTCTAAATGGTCATCGGATAGAATATATATTTAACAAACTTGGTGCATATGATATCTATGCTCCAGCTTGAGGGGGAGTATTAGAATTATTAGTATAATTAGATATATTGCATATTTATTTATTTATTTGTTATAACTATGTGTAATTAGGCTAAGTCCATAGGCTAAGCTCGTAGGTTATTAGGCTCGTTGTGCCTATTATAAATAACACAGTAAGAGACTAATCTCTTAGGTTTTTCTCTCATAATTGTTTTCTCACACATTCAATCACAGAGATCATAACAAAATGATTTCATAAGGCATAACGGTATCTCAACCTATTATAGGACCCTACGTTGTTTGCTACCATGTCTAATCCATATTGAATCTCTCGAAAGCAATACAAATCACAAATATGTTCCAATGGTGATCAAGCATCAAAATAACATTATGAACATAATAAACAATCAACCCGAATGGATAAGAAAATAGCAAACCGAATAACTTTAAATCAAATCATTAGAAGTCGAGGTTTCATCATTCACCCTAGCTATAAACACTTAGCAATGCATTCTTGCAATCAAAAGAAAAAGAAAAGAGTTGGAATCCATAGCAAAGAATTGAGAAAGAAAAGAAAAATACAGCCCAATAGTAAAGTCTTCAATCTTCCATCCGCTTCTCTTCCATCCAAAACCTCCATAAATCCCTTAAGAATAAGTTTTTATATAGTGTTTTTTAGGTTATTAAAGTCGTGCACAGTAAAACCTCTCGTTTCCCATTAATTTGGATGGAGAAGGGCCGAATCAGGCTTTGAATTGAAGTTCAGAACGCTACTGCGGTCCTACCGCGGTATGCTTATTGCTGCAGACCCATGAGCTCCAGATAGCAATTCCTAAAGCGGTCTTACAGTGGTATGCATTCCGTTATAAAATCGTGAGCTCCAGGAACTAAATCTTACAACGGTCCTACAACGGTATGCATTCCATTGTAGGCTACTATATTTCTTCCTTAGTCTCTTTCTTCTTCGCCTTCCACTTTTCGCTCTTGTTCCACTTTCACTTTTCCACCTCATTTCGAGTTGATAGCTAACCATGCCTTCAAGTTTTATTTCCACTCCTATCATGCACCGAAATTTTTGTTCCATTTCCGCTTTACATGTGATGTGTACCTATATTGACAATATTGAGCTCAAAATGAGTAGCAATCATGTTCATTGAATACTTAAATGCTAAGGTTGAACTACTAAATAAGAGTGCAAAATATGCTGATCATGGCCCCAATAGATTTTGGAGGAAATATTTGAATAAAAAAAAAACTAAATAGATTGGTAAATCAGGTATTATCCCAAAAGGTTACCCAAGCTTCTGAGGAAATATTTCAAGATTGTTTATCAAGCTACTGGTACTGCTGATAATGTGATTGACAAAGAATCACCTGGCAGAGGTAGTACTGGTTTGCAGTATCATTGAAGTCCCATTGGGTCATATTCTAAGATCTTTTAAAGGATGAAAATGTTTCTCTTATGTTGAAGTACCTTGTAACTATTTGCCCAGTGTTCACTGAAATTGCTTCCTCTACCAAAAACTTGAAGGGCTCTCGGAGGATTAATTGGGTCTAAGAAGCAAATTTATAAGAAAAGAATAATTTCAAGAAGAAACTCCTAGAATAGTGTACCAGTTGGGTTTCATATTTGGCCTTCAGTCATCTTTTGACAGTTCAGTACCAATGTACAATTGCGGGGCGTTTTGGAAGCAGTTATCTTGGTTTGGATGCAGCTGATCGGAATACCTTGAATAATGATCAGGTCTAAACCTGATTTTCTCTTAATTTTCCTTGAGCCTTTTTTCTTTACTTTAAAAGCTTTCTTTACTAGTTTTGAATAATGTTAAGATGTTTTAACATTTTGCAATTAAGATATTCTCCCTCCCCGGCATCTTCACCCAGTCTGAGACACTAAACTGGATTTCATTGTTGATCTACAAACTTTTGTGTTTTTTTGTCATCCCACAGAAGTTTATGTGTGCTTGAAAAGTCTTCATGCTATTGTAGCTGTCTCTGTAGGAGAAAAGAATAAGCAAATAAAGGATAATGTCAATGGAAGTCCTTTGGTCTCCCAAACAATTTCTTCAAATAAACTATGGTGAAGTTAGATCCATCATCACCAGATATGAATTGCCTTTTTCTTCAATACTCAACTATTTGTTTCTTAAGAGAAGGAAGGGAGAGGTATGATGTAGTTCACACAGAGACACACACACACATAATAAAATTTACAGTTAATTATTTACTTGGGATATACTTTCAACTTATGCATTACCAGGATCCAAGAACCACATAGGGTTTTAGTGGCCATAGACTAACAATTGTTGCTTCCTTTCTTCTTGGTGGGGAGAAACTAATGAGTACCCACTTTTATAGATTGAGACAAGCAAAGCTTTCTGTAAATCTTTTATCAAACCTTATTGTTTCCAGTACTTAAATACCTGCATGTCTCATACTTGACTGATACTTTGTTTTTGTTACCAAACCTTTCTTTATTATAGGTACTTGCTTTGAACCATTTATCTTCTTTGTCCCTGGACTTGCACCAACATCTTTGGCACACATTCAAATGATGTGAATTCTACATTATAAAATAGAAAATAGAGGATGTAACCTGAGACACTGTGCTGCACACTAATTTGAAATATCTGAGAAAGCAACAGACTGTATCAGATGAGTCTTTTCCTGAAGCACGTTATAGTTTTTCCATCTAATGTTTCTGCCTCTAGGTGCTTTTTGTTTACCCAATAATCAAGGTCTGGAATGCCTCAACTAGTGTAAGATTATTTCAATCCATGAGGGGAAATTATTATATTACAGCCGAAAAAACAGGAGCTGGCTCTCTGGTTTTGGTCACATAGTTTCTAACACCAAAAAAATGCCAATACAAATGGAAGTTCCTTGTACAAATTAACTGTCCTCATTGAATATGAACTACATAAATGTAGTAACCTCTACAATAGTAAGTTTCAATACTTCAATATATTTGTTTTTTAGGAAAATGAACAGGAAAAGGGAGATCGGATGTAAATAACTTGCATATAAAATCCTAGCATAAAAAAAAAAATATATACATATAAAAGAATTTACAACTCAATATTTATATTTTCCATATGGATTATAACCAGAATAAAAAATCCTATATGGTTAATTCAGTGTCCATAACCTATCAATTGTTCTCTCATATCTTCTTGAAGGATGGAAAATAATGAGCAGCGGAGTTGTACTAAAGGATACAAGCAACGCATCCTTGAGATCTTAACATACATCCTGCTGGATGGGTGTGGTAACATAGCTCGTGAAGACTGCATCACATGGAAATGTGATTGGACCATCTCGTGGCAGTCCAAATGCATCTTTAGACATCTTGAGGTGCTCTCTGAAGAGACTACTTCAAGATATGTAGTGGCTTTCTAGGCAATTTTTGATTAGTGGTGTAGAAACAAACTGGCTTTTATTTTCCACTAAGAGTTCCTACAACTGTCTGCATTCACATTCACATCCCCAACTACAACAATTCTTGGCAAAGAAATTCTTCTCCATCCAGTGGAAGCGACATTCTGCCACTTCATTATCAAAGAGCTTCTTTGAGCTGATTGTGCTGCTTTGCACTTTGTCCAATTGGAATGTAAAAGGTTCAAAAAGGAGGATGCATGATTTCAGAGGAACAGAATGCTACTGCTGTGTCCAACTGAAGTTAATTGAAGTGTGTTATATCCTTATTTATGTACACACACCATAGAAGCTTGTACCTCTCCAGTAAATGGACTTCCCTTGTACGTGGAGCCATGTAAAGACAAGCATATGCCAAAAAGCTAACGTAGCTTTCCTGGTTATGCAGCCATGTATAGAGCAGTCGTACTGTTAGAATTGCGGTTACATTGGAATAAGTTTTCTAATGATAAGATAAGTATTTAGAATTTAAATTTGGTTCAAAAAGGAGGTTGATTTCAGATGGAAGACCTCCTTGCACTTTTGGAAAGGGACAAAATTCATCCTAGTGGTGTAAGATTTGAAGTTACTGCTATTTTCCATGTACAATACATGTTTCCTAATGCCATTAGGACTCATATTGGTAATGGAAAAATTGTAGTTTGATTATTTATAGAGTTGAGCTCAGATGTGCCGACTAAAATGGAATAATGTTTTCAAATATCTGAACTATGCATGTCCTCTATCTTGGAAACTTGTGTTGGTCTCAGTAAATATAACTATCTGTAGAAAAACATATTACAAGAAATATAGACAGTTATGCAAAATATAGAGACCGTTTTCCTTCATTATATAGTTATTTATTTCCTAAGTGACAGTTTTCTCTGTGTATAAATGTTGTTGGTTCCTAATGATGGCAAATATATCCCAAGAGGGGGGGGGTGAATTGGGATTTGTATAAATTTCGATAAATTAAAACTTTGATTGAATGCAAAACACTATGTTTCGAAATATAGGATATATGTTTCGAAATAAAGCTTTTTGTTAAGTAGGTTTCGAAACCTACTATATATGTTTCGAAATCTACTTCACTGTTTTACTTGATTCGAAATCTTTTACCTTGTAGTGCAAAATAACGATATTTGGAAAAGATGATTTATGTAATTAAGAGTATACCAAATATGTTTACTTAGAAATTATCAAAGACAATGTCTTGATTGAATGAAAATGAATGTGTACAATATCCTCTTTTAAGGAGATGATTATTAGCAAAGAAGGAAAGAAATAAATGACAGCATCCTACCATCCTAATTTACATTATTGTCTTTCTATATTTACATCATATTTACATAAAACACTGATCCTAGAGATCAGCCTTAATTGAGCATAATTTCAGCACTCCCCCTCAAGCTGGTTTGTAGATATCTTCCATAGCCAGCTTGCCAATAAGTTTATCAAACTGCTTCTTGTGAAGACCCTTAGTTAGAACATCAGCAATTTGTTCAGTTGTTGGAAGGTATGGCATGCATATTATCCCACCATCGATCTTCTCCTTGATGAAATGTTTGTCCACCTCTATATGTTTTGTACGATCATGCAACATTGGGTTATGAGCTATAGAGATGGCAGCCTTGTTGTCACAGTAGACCTTTATAGGTACTGAATGAGAAAACTTCAGTTCTTCAAGTATTCGTTTGATCTACATTCCCTCACAAATTTCATGTGCAACAGCTCTAAACTCTGCTTTGCACTACTTCTAGCCACAACATTTTGTTTTTTGCTTCGCCAGGTGACTAGATTACCCCCAACAAAAGAACAGTAGCCCGAAGTAGATCTCCTATCATCAACACTTCCTTCCCAATCTGCATCAATGTAGATCTCAACTTGTAGGTGACCATCTTTCTTGAACAGTAACCCTTTGCCAGGTGTCCCTTTTAGACATCTTAGGATTCTGTAGACCACCTCAAAATGCTCTGGCCCTGGTGAGTGCATAAACTGACTTGCCATACTAACTGCAAAAGCAATATCAGGCCTCGTATGAGACAAGTAGATTAACCTGCCCACAAGTCTCTGATATTGTTCTCTGTCCTTCACTTCGTCAGCTTTAGCAGCCTGTAGTTTCACATTAGGCTCAATGGGAGTCTCGACATCCTGCAACCGAGTAAACCTGTTTCTCCAAGAAGATCGAGAACATATTTTCTCTGATTAACAAAAATACCTTCTTTGGATCTTGCAAACTCCATTCCAAGAAAGTATTTTAAAATTCCCAGGTCCTTAATCTGGAACTCCTTCGCAAGTTTCTGCTTAAGGGCTGCTAACTCTGTCTCATCATCACTAGTTAAAATAATGTCATCAACATAAACAATCAAAATTGCAACTTTACCATCTTTTGAGTGTTTATAAAATATAGTGTGATCTGCCTGACTTTGAAGAAAGCCATAACTGGTAACTGCCTTTCCAAAGCGTTCAAACCATGCTCTTGGTGATTGTTTAAGACCGTACAAGGATTTCTTTAGCCTACATACTTTGTCACTCCCAAGTTTCTTTTCGAATCCCGGAGGCAAACTCATGAAGACCTCCTCTTCAAGATCACCATTAAGAAATGCATTTTGACATCAAGCTGGTGTAGAGGCCAATCTGAATTTACTGCAAGAGACAATAGGACTCTGATAGAGTTTATTTTAGCAACAGGAGCAAATGTCTCCTGGTAGTCAATTCCATAAGTCTGGGTGAAGCCCTTAGCCACAAGTCTGGCTTTATACCTATCAACACTCCCATCAGCCTTACATTTTATTGTAAACACCCATTTACACCCTACTATTTTCTTGTCTTTGGGAAAATAAACCATCTCCCAAGTGCCACTTCGCCTTAGAGCATTCATCTCCTCTATAACTGCTAATTTCCAATTCAGATCATCCAAAGCTTCCTGTATATTCCTTGGAACAAACAAGTGTGAAATCCTAGATGTGAAAGCTTTATGATTTTTTAATAGTCTATGGTAAGAGAGATATTTAGCAATAGGATGTTTAGTGCAACTTCTGACACTTTTCCTAATGGCTATAGGAACATCAAGATCAGGAATAGTAGGTAGAGAATCAACTGGGGAACTATTGGGAACCGTTGATGGAAGTAAATTAGAAGTTGAAATGGAATTTCTTGAACTTACAGTGCCATTGCTCGGGTTTTGATTTTGTGCAGAGTTGATATTCAGGTCTTTGTTCCTTTGATGAAATCTCTGTCTAGTATAAACCTGAAGCTCAGAATTTAGATTATGATGATCAGTCTGTAGTACTTCTCCCCCTGCACTAGAAATCCTTTCATTGGGCACCAAAGAACTAGAACCAGAATCTCCTAAGTGACCATTATTAGAACCATGTGGTTCTTGAGTAGGACAAATTGCGTTTGGAAGAGAGATAGAGACATCCCAAAAATTATCTTCAACACCATGTTTCTCCCCCTGAAGAGAATTTTGGGTAAAATAGGGTTGTTTTTCAAAAAACAAAACATCCATACTAATAAAGAATTTTTTTGTGGGGATCATAACACTTATAGCCTTTTTGATGAGAGGCATAACCCAAAAAAACACATTTGATAGCCCTAGGGTCAAGTTTGGAACGAAATTGATGAGGTATATGAACATACACAGAACATCCAAAAACTTTGATAGGAAGATCCGAATGTAACCGAGTGTTGGGAAAAACTTCTTTCAAGCACTCAAGAGGTGTTTTGTACTTTAATACTTTAGTAGGCATCCTGTTTATCAAATAGGACGCCGTCAAAACAGCTTCAACCCATAAATATTTTAGAATATGCATAGAAAACATTATGGCATGTGCGACTTCAAGTAAATGTCTATTCTTACGTTCAGCAATGCCATTTTGTTGAAGAGTATTCCGACAAGTAGAGGTGTGGTGAATACCTTTTGTTTTCAAAAAATCCCCTAAGTCGTTAAAATACTCGGTGCCATTGTCAGAGTGTAAAATACCAATTTTGGTTTGAAACTGATTTTCAATCATAGTGTAAAAATTTTTGAATAAGTATTCCACGTCAGATTTTTTTTTCATCAAATAAATCCAACAAAAGCATGTATGATCATCAATAAAGGTAACATACCAACGTTTTCCAGAAAGCGTAGAAATTTTAGATGGACCCCAAACATCACTATGAATGATATAAAAAGGTTTGGATGCTTGGTAAGGTCTTGGTAAGTATGTAGAATGATGATTTTTTGCCAAGATGCAACTGTCACATTGAAAAAATGAAGAATTTATTCCTTTAAACAAATCAGGAAATAAATGTTTCAAATAGGTAAAACTAGGATGACCAAGTCTATGATGCCATAGCATAATTGTGTCTGGAACAGGAATTGAACTAGTACTACTAAAGTCCTGAGCTTTTTTATTACCAACAGAGATATCATCAAAGTAGTAAAGACCTTCAATCATCCTAGCACGCCCAATCATCGTCCCCAAGGTCTGGTCCTGAAATTCACAATGAGAGTCAAAGCAAGTAACACAACAATTAGAATCTTTGCACAATTTACTAACAGACAAAAGATTGCAGGCTAAGTTAGGAACATGAAGGACAGAAGTGAGATTAATAGTCTCAGTCAGTTTAATAAGCCCCTTGCCTGCAATGGGGGAAAAACTACCATCAGCGATTCTGATTTTTTCATTGCTAGAGCAAGGAGAATAGGTATGAAAAAAATGAGAAGAACTAGTCATATGATCGGAGGCTCCGGAATCTATAACCCATGGAGAGAAATGAAGACAAGAAAGGGCGTTAGGTTTTCTACCCGTGTGTGCCAAGGAAACACTAGGAATACCAGATGAGGAATTGGAATTTAACAGCTGCAAGAGTTGATCAATTTGTTCTTTGTTGAAGGGACCAATATCAACCGCATTGGCAGTAGGGACCCCACGATGGCTCTTTTACTCCGTGCTTACTGCTCTTCCAATTAGTCGATTTGCCATGAAGTTTCCAGCAAGTCTCACGAGTATGGCGTGGCTTGTTGCAATGGTCACACCAGACTCGAGGTCGCTCATCGCTCCGACGCTGATAATTTTCAACCTTGTAGGCAGTAATTAGGGCAGAATTTTCAAGGGACTCACCAGCTGTCTTTTTCCCTAGCAAGACACTCCTTCGACTTTCTTCGCTTCTAACTTTAGCAAAGACATCACCAATAGGGGGAAGGGGAGATCGGCCAATGATCCTTCCATGCACTTCATCAAAGTCGATATTGAGACCAGCAAGAAACTTGTAAATACGGCTATCTTCAACCAGTTTTTTGTGGTGGTTACAATCATGCGTAGATTTCCACTCATACGTGTTGAAGAGATCAAGATCTTTCCACAATCGCTTCAAGGAGTGAAAGTACTTAGTGACAGAATCATCTCCTTGTCGGACTTCGCCCAGTTTCAGAGTCAATTCAAAAATCTGAGATTGGTTCCCCAGGTCTGAGTACATTTGATTTACATTATCCCACAACTCCTTTGCAGTAGGATAATACATATAATTGGAACCGATATCTTCATCCATGGAATTGACCAGCCATGTCATTACCATGGAGTTTTCAGCATCCCAAATAGGGTGCAATGGATCAGCTGCTGCAGGTTCTTTTTTCTCTCTTGTGATGTAGCCAATTTTCCCTTGCCCGCGAATATACATCCGGACAGTTTGAGACGAGCGAAGAAAATTATCACCATTTAAACGAATGGTGGTGATTTGAACAGAATTTGTTGCTGGAATTCTGGTTTGGATGGAAGCAGGAGTTGGGATGGATTCAGATGTAATTTCTGACATAACTAAACTCGTTGGAAGCAGAAGAAACCTGGGAGGATGCAGCAGCGACAGCAGCAACACTAGAAGGTAGTAGCAACTTTGGGTTGTGGGCGGATGGCAACTGAAAACAGCCGCGCTAGGTAGGCAGCGATCAAAGTTGTGAGACCTAGTCGCGTTGATAAGCTCTGAAGCGGCCGCGACCTCTGGCTATGGAAGACCGATGGCTATGCGCGACCACTGGTTATGGAGGACCGATGGCTATACGCGACTAGTGGCTGTGTAAAACCGATGGCTAAGCGCGACCACTAGCTATGCGCGACCACTGGTTATGTGCGACCAGTGGCTGTGGAAGACCGATGGCTTCAGAACTGGTCTCGTTGATGGGTATCAGACCTGAGGTTGGTGGCAGCTAGGGTGGCTGATAGCAGCAACGGTTGGTGATGGCCGATGATGTCGGCTAGGGATGGCCGTATGCTGATGGGTATCGGATCTGATGAAGAAAGAGGCAGCGAGGGTTTCACAAGAAATGGAAGGTTGTGATTAAAAAACTGCCTAGGGTTTTTCACAATGTAAGGCTGTGATGTAATCATGCTCTGATACCAACTTAGAAATTATCAAAGACAATGTCTTGATTGAATGAAAATTAATGTGTACAATATCCCCTTTTAAGGAGATGATTATTAGCAAAGAAGGAAAAAAATAAATGACAGCA
The DNA here is from genome assembly GCA_036245055.1 of Diospyros kaki. Lineage (NCBI taxonomy): Eukaryota > Viridiplantae > Streptophyta > Magnoliopsida > Ericales > Ebenaceae > Diospyros > Diospyros kaki. Next base: position 30,800,976 of record BSEG01000012.1, read on the forward strand.
TCCTACCATCCTAATTTACATTATTGTCTTTCTATATTTACATCATATTTACATAAAACACTGATCCCAGAGATCAGCCTTAATTGAGCATAATTTCAGCATGTTTGTATATCAAAGATATGTTTTCTAAATATGTATACAATTAAGCTCAAGAAAACTTTGTTTTAAACTTTGATAACAAAACTTATGAAAGCATGTGCAATATGCAATAAGGATAAATGAAATCTAAAGAACACTTGCACACAAGATATATAGTGGTTCGGCACCCGCCTACTCTACTACCTTCAAGCTTACCCACTTGAAGGATTTGCAATCTCAATCACTTTTATTAGTGATCACCCACAACAAGGGTTTTACCACTGTTCACCCCAAAACCTTACAATGTGAGTTTTTACGGGCTCAACTCAATGCTAGCACCAAATGAGTTTTTACGGGCTTAACTCAAACCTTACATCAAGTGAGTTTTAAGGCTAAACTCAAACCTTTAACACAATGAGTTTTAGGCTCAACTTAAACCTTTATACCAAAATGAGTTTTAGGCTAAACTCAAACCTTACAACAATCAAGATAAATAAAGTTTATCTTTACAACCCAATGGAATGTATAGCAATGAATATCTTACCAATGTGGTTATACAAACCTCTTAACTTGAGGTGAGGAGAGCTGGAGGATGATACTCGTTGCACTTGCTTCTCCCTTTTCACATCACAATGCATATCTAGGAATGGATCTTCTTTGAATGCTTATCAAAAGAATGGATTTAGATCATTTGTGCTTGTGTGTGTGTTTCTAGTGTGTGCTCACTTGTTCTTGCTTGTTGTCTCTCAATCAATCTATTCTTGTCTTGAAATGCCTGCTATTTATACTAAAAGATAGAAATCTAGTCGTTTTATAGCCGTTAGAGACAAGACATAAAAGTAGGTTTCGAAACATCACAATTTTACACATAGGTTTCGAAACATACTCCTCATGTTTCGAAACATACAGCCTTTACAGCTGGATATGCACCAAGAGACAGCAATGAGTGGGAGACACAATCTATTTCCCACTAACACATAATAATGATCTCCACTTCAAATTTGAATTTGAATTTTGCAAGCCATGGAGAATGCATTAAAAAAATGTTTTGAGAAGCTTTTAGATAAATATTAAAAATGCAAAGCAAAAAGCATCTCGGATCTCTGCTGACAGAGACATAGGTTTCGAAACATACCTCTCTAGAAATGAGGTTTCGAAACATGATGCATATAGGTTTCGAAATATATCTCTCTGGAAATGAAGTTTCGAAACATGATACTATAGGTTTCGAAACATGGTCCAAAACCTGATTTGAAAACACATGCAATGCAGAGATGTTTCAAAATAGCATACATAGAAATTATTGAAAACCTTTTCAAAGGGGTTTTGAAACATGCATGGAAACATGACAGATATTTAGAAAAATATACTTGAAAGCACAATCCATAGCATGAATACATCACAGCTTATTTACATTTCTTTAGTTTAAGTAAATGTCCACATTTTCTTTTTTTTATATTTTACCTTCCATTTACTTTAATACATAAATGTAAATAACAAAGTACCCCCTATTTGGATTCAATAAAAATACTTAGAAAATCAAAATCCAAATAAATAAGAAAGTAGATTTTGGGTTTTAGTACAAACTCAAGTTTTAGCAATAAACCCACCTCCAAAATATATACTTTCTATTTAATGAAAAATTCATTAAAAATTGTTTTAACACTAATGAATGTTAGATATCAAATTATCGGGAGTTAGTTTTCTAAAAAGAAAACATTATCTTATACTTCTCCTTATAAGGTGCTAACCTTCCAGACTTAGTCAAAAACAGGGTTTTCATTTTCACAAAGTGATACATGATATACTTGATATTGAAATTGATATATATTGAAAACCACATACTTGACTCATGACTTAGGGATTAAACCAATATATATTTTTCATCATTAAAATTATTTAAAACTATTGTACAAAAAGTACAACAACAAATGTGTCAAATCCGAATAATAAAGTGAGAAGTTTAAAAGTTCAAACTTCTTCATGATATCAAAGCGGTGAGACAGAGAGTTCAGAGAGGGAGAGAGAGTGCGAAGAAGATGGTCACAGAACGAAGCCATGACCACAGATCGACCACTGCCCATCTCCTTTATCTTCATCTGGTACATCGTAGCCACAGTCGCGACCATCTCTCTAGTCCTGGAAAAAAAAGAGACACATCAAATCAAATCCTAATCATCCTTTGAGGGGTTGTTTGTCATATCTCTAGAGGAACTGAAGGATGATGCTAGTAAAATAAATTTACTATCAATGAAGACACAACAAGTCGAAGTAAATGCATTCTTTACGAGACGGCACAAGAAATCAGGCATGCAGCAAAGGAGAAGTATTGCGACACTAAAGATGCAGCAGAGCCGTTGTCAAGGAGACCTCTCAAACATCTAATATTTTAGTCGTCTAACTAAAATATTGGCGGCAACTCAACATGTTCAAAGTGATCTAAATAAACAGACACTTCATAAAAAGAAAAATTAAGGTGGATTTTCTACATACTAAGGATCTACTGAGACTACCCACTGAAGACTCAGTTTGAAAATGTGAAGATCCAATATAGGCTTCCTTAATATTTACAGCCTAGTTTGATGGGGCATGTAGAAAAACATGTACTAGAAATATAGATAGTTAGGCAGTTAGGCAAAATGTAGAGGTAATTTTCTATTCATTATACAATTATTTATTTTCTATGTGGTAGTTTTTTTTGTGTAACTGTCTCCATATGAGTAGTTATCATTTGTGTATAATGTGTCCAATTCAAATAATAAAGTGAGAAGTTTAAAAGTTCATACTTCTTCACTATCATATGTTAAGTTAAACATTACTAAAGGAACAAAAACCAAGATGCAGAATTGCTCTTTTGAAATTTTATTAATTCTATCAAACGAGGAGTTTATGCTTCAGATGGACAAAAAGTGAGGACAAAAAGTGATGATGATTCTTAGAAGGCTAAAATTATATTCTTGAGCCGGATGAAAGCAATGCAATTGTATCATATACGTACACACAGACAGACTTGTAACTTCCAAGTTCATGAACTTTCCTTCTAATTGGCGTCATGCAAAAGACAAGTATGCTTAGTTTGAAATGCAGCTTTTGTTGTATATGCTGCTATGTGAAAAAGCCATGAACATAGTTATATCAGATATTGTAGTTAATATTTTATTAAAAACAAGGAAATCAAAGAGTATATTAGGTCCCATCCTTGTTTCTGAATGGTCATAATTCTGGTAGCAGCTGAAATATAACAAGTTTCACAACGATAATTGCTATGGATGCTGAAAATCCCTCTGATTTTTGTATGGTTATGCTCAACACCACACATCCAATCCTAGTACTGTACGGTTTGAATTCGCTGACAATTTCCATGTGACAGATTTTGTGTTTCCTGATGCATTTAGGAATCATGTTACGAGTTCTAAGTTTTTCAATACCCACAAGCTTAAGCTTGGAAATGATTCCTCTATTTGTTATGACCAAAATTTTAATAAAATATTAGAATTTTTAATTTACCTGGAAATTGTCACCACAATGATATTAGGACAATCCATATGCAACAGAGATATTTGTTGAACTTTATATAAAAATTTAAATAATTTTAGAATACATAAAAAATTATATAAAAATAATTTTTCAATACTTGGACCAAAAGTCGACTCTTGGTATGCCAAAAGTCAACTCTTGATGCGCCGGTCATATTTTTGACTGTTACAAAATTTGTCAAATGAGTGCGAGCGAAAGTCGACTTTTGCTTCTCAAGAGTCAACTCTCGCCCCAACAATCAGAATTTTGTCCATTGCAATAGTGTCCCAAAGTGTCTATAAATATCCCTAAACTCATTTTGAAGACAACTAAATGCTCACATTGTATATTTAAAGCATCCGAAAGCTCTCAAATGTTCTCAAGTAAAACATCTAAGCAATCCAAGACTCTAAAAATATTATTACACATCTACCGAAGAGCCACAAGGCAAGAAGAGAAAAAGAGATCGCAAAGTCGAATCCGATCTTCTCCATTCAAACCGAGGTTACTGTTTATTTAATTATTTAAATATTATTGTCTTGTATATTTTGTGCTTGATTGCTTATTTATTTGTATCAAATTGTGGACAAATTATTTATAAATATTTTAAAATATAGTTATGAATTGTATAGGTTTCCTAGAACCGTTAAAATCTAGGTGAATCTAGTTTCCAAGGTAAGATAGGGTGGAAACCTTGGTGTAATGGTTGTCTAGAATCTATTGTAATTTAGGTGTGTATTTAGTTTTCAAGGTGAGCTAGTGTGGAAACCTTGGTAAAATTGGTTTAGTGGAACCCTAGGGGTAGTTAGACATTGAGAGAGTGTACTATGTGTGTGTAGAGACATCGAACCACTTAAAATTGCCTACTACCTCATTTAATTTATTTTTATATATAGTGGGATTGAGTCTTGACATATTGTTATTCTATTTCGTGCTCATTTTGACAAATTTCATAATTCACAGATCTTTTACCCCATAAATATTGCTTGTTTCATTATGTTGGTCTCCTATTCTTCTAGATAGCCTTAAATTTAATTCAACTAAATTATCTACCATTGATTTCCTGCTTCCTTCTGATAGCTTAAGATGGGATATGACAGATCAGTTTGTGATCCAATGTAGGTATACGAACAAATTAATCTTTTGTTTTTCTTTCAAAGGAAGATGACTGACTAGAGTAGGTTTTTTAATCTATGCCTGTTGTCACTGAAGAAGCCAAAGCAGTCAATTCTGTTGTGGATAATCTCTTAGTCCTCTAAATGGTTCTTGTCAGCAAAAAATGGAAAAAAGTTTCCATCTAAAATGTGATTCACCCATCTCGTGGAAGTGAAACTCATTGTTAGATATCTTGAGGAGTGATCTGAAAACAGGATTTTCAAGATACAGCAGTGGTATTTCTAGACCCTTTTTTTTTTTTTTTTTTTATCACTATTGTACATAACAAAATGGCTTTTAGTAGCCAGAAAAATATTTTATGCAAGTGTCCGCAGTCTCACTGCTGTTGAATACTGGCAGAGCACTTATTTTCTTCCCCACAGAAGCAACCTTCCCCTCCTTCCACCTTCTAGCCATTCTAGTGAGCTCCTTTGGGCTGATCATGTTTTCCTATTGTGTGGTAGGCATTTCTAGACACTTTTGATCTCTAGCGTAGATAAAAAAAAAGATGGCCTTTATTAGCCATTACAAATTTTCTACAATTTTTTGAATTCACTTTGTTGTTAAATCTTTGCCAAGAAGTTCTTTTCCTCTCAACAGAAGTCACCTTCTCACTTCCCTGACACTGCCATGCGCTTGTGGGCTGATAGCTATTCAACTCTGTCTCTAGGAGTTTATGCTTCAGAAGGAGAAAGGGTGCTGATGCTTCTTGGAAGACCATAATGGTAATCTAGAGTGCATAGAAGGCAATGCAAGTGTGTCATATAGACACACACACACACACACACACACGTACATAATATAAACACATAACATTTTACACACACGCTTGTAACTTTCACATTAATGAACCTTTCTTTACTTGGAGTCATGTAAAGTCAAGCATGCATAGTAGTACAAGCAGCTTTTGTTGTATATGAGAATATATAAGAGAAGCCATGTACTTAGCTATGCTACATTTTACTGTTAGTTAACATTTTAAATACATGGAAAAGAAGGAATATAATAATTTCTGGTAGCAACTGAAATGTCAGAAGTCTCACAGTAATAATTTCTTTGTGTCCTCATTCTAAAGCCCCTTTTTAGTTCTGTTGAGACTTTAGAGAAAAAAAATATCTTAGTGTTGTATGGTAATATGTGTTTACTGATGCCATTAGGAATATGGTCAGAATTAACTGATATCTAAGCTTGTAAATACCCAAAGGCTCAAGCTTGGGAATGATTCTTTTTTTTTTTTTTTCTCTTTATGTGCCAATGCTTTGTTTGTTGTGGTCAACCTCTAAGATTTTGATATTAAATATCAGAATTTTTAATTTACTTGGAAATTGTCACTTCTATTATATCACGACAACTGATGTGAAATAGTGATACCTCTAAGAGCACTTCAGAGGGTTAGACACCCCCTGTCCAGCAATAATTTGGCCACAACAAATTTCACAGTTCACTAATTAAGTTTTCTTGTTTTTTTTGGTTTCTTTCTAGAATTAATTCTGCAATTATTTTCACTGCCAAGCAAATTATCTCAGTATTCCACTGCCAAAATCTTAGTGTTAATAGCTGACATCTCTTGTCCTCTTCTGCTGAGTGGCTTGGAGACAGATTTGCCAGTCAGCAAAGCTACCAGCTAAACCTATGAATTTTGATATTAAATGTCAGAATTTTAATTTACTTGGAAACTGTCACCACTATGATATCAGGACAACTCATAAGAATTAGAGATATTGACATCTAAGGGAACGTTAGAGGGTTGGGCAACATTAGCCTTTTTTTTTTTCCTCTACAATCATTTTGTCACCACAAATTTAGTAGATCAGTGATCTACTCCACAAATTTGCTGGGTTTGTATTGTTCTATGTAGCCTTAAATTTACTTCAACTAAATTATCTGTGCTTGCTTTCAATAAGTTGAGATGGGATATAAAAAGTCAATCTGTGATCAAATGGCTGTATGCCAACAAATTAATCTTTATTTTCATTTAGATTGAAGATGATTGACGACAGTCAATCCTTTACTCTATGCCCATTGTCACTGAAGATGCCAAAACAGTTGGTTCTGTTGCTGATAATCTTTTAGTCCTTTAAATGGCTTTTGTGGACAATATCAAGGTTGCCATCATAAGAGCTTGCATGACATTTCTTGTGCTACTTGATTTCAGTTTTTCTATGGTTGAATTGCTAACCACCATCTGATCCAAAAGTTTAAGTTGGTAGAGAGTTAACTTTATCTTTTATACTATTATATTTTAATTTCAACACCAGCCCCTTATGTGTGGCCAGGCTTTATTGATAACTAATCTAACCATGTGCAACAATCTAAATATTAGGTTGGCAGTAAAGTTTGAACTTAGGATTTTTGTTTGCTTAAATACAATGTTGAATTGTTAGTCATCATCTGATCAAAAAGGTTAAGTTGTTAGTTAAAGGGTTAACTTTATCTTTTATACTATTATTTTACTTTCAACACCTACAATTATTTGTGACCATCCAGTTGATGAAAATTCAGGCCATGTATGAGTTTCTAAGTGAAAATCATCATTCATAGAGAAGAACTTGGTTTGCCATATTGAACATGAATGCGTGATCTGCAATGCTAATATTTCAGTTTCTTCAACTAAAAAAGGAGCAAAATGGATATGTACTGGTTGTACACATTCAGTAGATATTATTACAACTGAATCTTTTTTTTTTTTCCATTCATAAAGAAGAAAGGGGCAGATTTTTATTGGATAAGAGATGAAAGGAGATTTGGCCCTTGGAAGATTGAAATGCCATATCTATCCTTGATATGAATTAATTGAAGTGGACAAGTTGTATGTTCGATGTCCAGTGCACAGCTTCAATGCATTTAATTTCTATGAAATTAGATACTTACTTTCCTGTCATTATATAAGGGTGTTCTCCACTTCCAGAATTAATTCTGCAATTGTTTTCACCATTTAGTAAATTATCTAGGTATCCAGTTCTTGTTTGACTCTTCCCAGTTAAGATTGGAGTTAGATATCAGCCTGTGATCAAATGTGCATATACCACGGGGATTGTTGGGTGTCTGCAAAGTTAAAACTCAATTTCAACATGACAATAAATTGGACAGGAATGCAATCACGTGTAAAGTAGCATGAGCTTCTATAAATTCCTTACTCTGCTGGATTATCTTAATTACTATTCTTAACAGACAGTTTATCCACAACTTTAATTACACAGGAGGTATTTTATGTATGTGGACTGTTGCTAGAATCAAGAATATACATGCATATTGTTTCAGTAGCCACGAACTAGCAGTTGTTGGCTGCTTGCTTCTTGATGGGTAGAAAGTGATAAACAGAAACTTGTATTGATGGAAAGGAGCAAACCTTCCTCTAGATCTTTACTTATACCCCGTTGTATGACTGAGGCGACATACTTCATGAAGACTGCATCGCATGGCAATGTGATTGGCCCATCTCTTGGCAATCCAAACTCATCTTCAGATAGCTTGAGGAGAGCTGTGAAAATTTTATTTTCAATATACAGTAGTGGCATTTGGAGACGCTTTTGATCACTAGTGTAGATAACAAAATGGCCTTTATTTGCCACCAAACATTTTCTGCTAGTGTCAGCAGTCACGCTGTTGTTGAATACTGGCAGAGCACTTCTTTTTGTCCCCAAGGAAGCAACTTTCTCCCACTTTCTAGGCATTGTGGTGAGCTTCTTTGGTCTGATCATTTTTTTCCTACTGTGTATATTTGGAAAGTAAGGTTTCTAAAAGCGAACAGGTGATGATGATTCTCAAAATGTAAGAAGATATTGTTTGAAAGAAATGCAAGTTTATCATCATATATTTATAGGCCAAAGCATGCACTCATAAGGCTTGTAACTTTCCAGTTAATGACTTTTCAGTTACCTGGAATCATGTAAAACAAGACACAGCTTTGTAGTTAATGTAACTTTTGTTGTATATGAAATTTACATAAAGACAAAATTGTGTGCTTAGTGATATTAGATTCAGTGATTAGTCAATTGAAGACGGCAGAGACAGGATATATAGTATCCTGGCAGCACTTACACTCTCCAATAATTTTAGTAGTTGCTGACAAACCAGTCGTTGTCTCAAGATGATACTTGCATGGTTGCATTTGATGCTGAAGATCCATTTGATTTTTTGGAAGGTTATATATGAGGAAGACCTATGTATTTGCTAGGAGAAAATCTTCCTAGTGTTGTACAGGTTGGGTTGTCGATATTTCCCACATGAAAGACTAGTGGATGCTGATTCCTGGAGGACTTATTGTAATGAAAAAAAGTTCTTTGATTCCTGCATTCTCATTGCTTGAAACTGATACTAGATCTTCAATGCCTATGCCTTTTGTTTTTAAGCCATATAATATTATTGCACTGAAAGTGGCACTTCTAGACACTTCTGGTCACTGGTATAGATTTTTTTTTTTTTTTTGAAAAAAAGTGCTTTTATTAGTCATTACATATTTTTTATAATTTTCTGAATTCACTTTGTTGTCAAATCTTTGTCGAGAAATTCTAATCCTCTCAACAGAAGCCACCTTCTCCCACTTCCTTGGCATTGTCATGACCTTCATTTAGGCTGATCATGCTTTTTTACTTTGTTTCTAGGAGTTTACGTTTTAGAAGGAGAAACTCAACCTATCTAATAGAGTTAGCAATCGGAGAAAGTTCTAAATTTTTTTCAGGGTTAACTCCCCTACGTTTTTATATACTCTTCCCTTCGACTTTTAGTCAAAGACAAGAGTGTGGAGCCATTATTGTAACCTAACCCCCAAGATAGTTTTTCTCGGAGAAGTTCACGAGAAGATCCTCGAGAAACGTGTAAAAAGCCAAATCAAAAGACAAAATTAATAATAGTAATCAAAAGGAGGCTTGCCTTGTAAGTAGGGGTGAGCTGCCTTGTTGTGGCTTATTTATAGTCGTGCAAATGCCCACGTAGGCCCACAGAGTCTCCCATGGGGCCTTTGGGCCCCAAAGACTTGTGCGCCAGCGCACAGCCCCGATGCCTCAAAGACCCGAGACCTCTTTCAAAGGCTACACGTCCCCAAAAACCCAGCCCGCCTGCTGCTTTGCCCATGCATGTCCAACCATGCCCATCCACCATGTTATGCACCTTGTGTACCTAGTTGCGCCCCATGCGTGCCCAGTTGCGTCTCATGTGCACTCGTTTGCCTATGAGCGGCCTCGCCTTCGGCACCTACTCGCTCCCTCTTGCCACATGTCAGCTGCACACCCTTCTACCAAAGCACCCGCGTGCCTTTTCACACCATTCTGAGTGCGTCGCCATGCCCTACACCATGCCATGAGCTTCTCCTTCACAAGCACCCACGGATGACCCTCTCAAGCATCTGCGTAAGCACCCGGTCAAGTCTTCGATGACCTCCCGAGTTACCTAAAGACCCCCAAGATCTCACCCCTTGTCGCCTTGTGGTGATAAGGCTCTCTTTCCCCCCAGGACCTTTCCACAGGGGAGATGGGTGGTTTCTCACCTAGGAGCCTCCATGCATGCATAACCTCAGGACCACTAGATAGAGCGAGAGAGCCATACACTCCATACAGTTGTGTGTCACGTGTCGATCATGCGTCCCAATCACAACCAAACTTTATAAATGCCCGTCGCCCCCATGGCTTCAGGTAAACCACTCCAACCATGTAATCTCTCTCTATCTTGGTGTGTTACTCACCCGAAAGGTCCACATGCATAATTCACTCATATTGCTTACTCGTGTAACTCCTCACAGGGCACCCACAGACTTTATCTGCGCATTGCACCCTAGCATACTGCATCATGCTATACCTCTATTTCTTCATGACCTATACTTACTTAGATATCGGAGGGCCCACACATGAGAAATCCTTAATTGTCTTCTATTTTGCAGAGTCTCCCAAATATTTTCTTGCAGATTGTACAAGCACCCTTTGGAGACCCATCCAAGGCACCCCCACCTCTCTGGTGCTCATTCCTCTCGCTCCTTTGGTGCTTCACCCTTTTGCTCCCTCAGACAATGAGTCGAAACCTCGATTGTCAATTTCCTTTGGCCCCTTGCTATTCCGTCTCGTCAGGCCCCGTCGATTATTTGCTGAGGTTCTCGTAAAATAAATTCAATTATTGTATTTTGACGACAATATCAAGTACATAGCACATAAGACTTGTTGATTTCAATGGCGATGACAACTTAAGGATTGGAGTTAACATTAGTCATAGATTGCCCCTTCTAGGTTGTGAGCCTAAATTTTTGAAACCAGAATGAGTTTTAGACTCGTGTCACTTTCTCTATTCCATTCTCAAAATTGTTGCCAAAATTTTGAAATGGAAACTAAAATCAAACACAATTTGCATTTATTTTTTCCAAATGAAATGGAAATTTGGAAATGACGACAATATTTAGATACGCACAAAAAAACTCTATAATTATCGGGAAATTTGCAAAAATAGGATTGCCAGCAAAGAACTTTGCAAAAATAGGACTCTTAATTTTTTTTTTGCAAAACTAGGACTTTTGAGAGTTGAATGGACTAAAATGCCCCAGATCTAAATTAGCCTATGATCCCTTCATCTTTTTCCTCTCGCGCGCACATCCCCAATCGCCCGCCGACCAGAACATCTCTCTCGCTCGTCTTCTTCGTCATTTCTCTCCCTCATCCTCTGTTCTAAGCATCTAGGGTTGCTGCTTCTTCGTCGGTCTTCGCCTTCAAAGCCAATGCAGGTAATTTCAGAGTGTTTTATCCTCTTCGATGCGATCTTTTTTAATGACTACATAATGGGTATGCAAATGAACCTTGCTCTGGTTCTGCATTCTAAAGCTCGATTGAGTGAAGGTTATGCATTTCACTATAGGTTCAAACCATAAGCATACCCAATAATGTTTTATATCCTTTCGGTTTATATATCGGTACCCAAAAATGTTTTATGTACCGACATCATATATCGATATAATTGTATCGGTTTTATTTAATGTAAACCGATACATAGTAACCAATATACATCCTATATCGGTATGATTGGATCGGTTTTAATTTAATATAAACCGATACATAATAATCGATATACTTCCTATTTCAACTACTATATCGGTATACATGTATCGGTTTTAATTTAATCTAAACCGATACATTGTAACCGATATACTTCTTATTTCAACTACTATATCTGTATAACTATATCGGATGTAATTTTACTTAAACCGATATATAATAACCGACATATTCTTGCGCGACCGATATTATGAAACTGATATAACCTTATATAACCGATAACCTTTTTTACTTACATCCAACAAATGATTTTTTATAATTTACAGGAATGGTAGCTTATATTTGTACATGTGATGTATTTCTATACACGTTGCAAGTTTAACTTGATGACAAAGTCTAATGTCGTATTATACAACAAACTTGATACAAACTTCATATTTATACATACACAAATACCTTTACATTGGACTAACAAATCATTAATTCAATAAAAATAAATCAAAAAATTTGGTGTCTCTCTTCTGATGCACCTCTGTTATAGGTCCCTCTTCTACAAAAGGCTAATGGTTGGGAGACTGAAATAAAAGCCAAAAAATCACTTTCGTCGGGCTTCTCAAATGCTAGAGCAGGTTCATTCACAAATAGTGATTGCTATGACCATTCGTGATTATTCAACCTTCCAATACATTGCCAAAGTATTGCCTTGGCAAGTGGAGGTTGAAGGACCACGAAAGGTTAGAGCAATCACTAATCTTATCCAAGTTGATCTCCAACGTCTTCAAGGTGAAATAGAAGCCAGAAGGCTAATGGTTGGGAGACTGAAACAGAAGCCAGAAATATATCGCTTTTGTCGGGCTTCTCGGATGCTAGCGCAGGTTCATTCACAAACAGTGATTTCTCTGACCATTCTGGATTATTCAACCTCCCAATACATTGTCAAAGTATTTCCTTGGCAATGTATTTGGAGATTGAAGAATCTAGAATAGTTAGAGCAATCACTAACTGTTTGTTAATGAACCTGCTCTAGTTTACGAGAAGTCCGAAGAAAGCGATTTATTTTCTTGGCTTCTACTTCACTTCAATGGGGAACAACATCTTCAAGGTGATCTCCAACGTCTTCAACACTAACCTTATTTGTTGTCTTCCCGAATTGTCGCTTGTGTTCTTCTCAAATGTGATGAGAGCCATATTTATAGAGCAGTCTTTCCTATCGGTGTTGACATTGGGAAGTGCAAATGATAAATATTTAATTTCGTCATTAACCATTTAAGTATTAGTGTCTACATATCAGTTAATTTAACGATATATTCACACCGATAGTAACATGTACAAAGGATGTCAGTTAAACCATATCGGTTTATCATCGATACATGTTGGCGACATCATTCTATATTGTCATATCGGTGACCGATATTTATAGAGCAGTCATTTCCTATCGGTGCTGACATTGGGAAGTGCAACGGATAAATATTTAATTTTTAGTCATTAACTCTTTTAATATCGGTGTATAGATATCGGTTAAGTAACCGATACATTCGCACCAATAGTAACATGTACGAACATAGGACATACATCAAGAAACCGATATATCGGTTACTATGTATTGATTATGTATTGGAAAGTCTGCAACGGACATCATTATTCATATCTGTTGAGTATCTGGAATGCATTTAATTTCAGTCGCCAACGTGTTCTATCAGTGCAGACATTGGGAAGTAAACCATTTTAATATTAAATTCACTTAAATATTTCAATATCAATTAAACAATATCGGTTGGTAATCGATACGCGTTACCGACATCGATCGACTTTATCATATCGGTGTATTGATATCGGCGAACCTCATCGATTTTTATCGATAAATCGTAACCGATATCCTCTTAGCCACATGGGTTTATATTATATCTATCAAGGAAATTCGGTTTGGATATCAATACATTTTACCGATATCAATAAAAATTTGAATTTTTTCCGACATATGCACTACCCAATGTACGCATCGATTGGACTTTTTTTTACTAGACACAAATGCCCTTCCCGCTAAAACAGGACTCTTGATCTTACTACTGCGATTACATCGACATCGCTCTTGCTCTTGCTTTCCATTGTGCGCCTGATGTTGAAGTTCTAAAGAGGTTATATCGACGTCGCTCATTGCTAGCTTATTATTATTTGCTTCTGATGGCCCGCTCACGTCGTGTGTCGTTCGAGAAGAACAACAGTGATAAGATGGAAACGTCGGCGAATAACACGAAGAAGAAAATGGTAAGGGATAAGGACTTGGAGGTCAAGAAGTATTTCACTACCAGAATCACAAGACTTGATCATTTTGAAGGCACCGTTCAAGGCATTCGGAGTATACTAAAGCAAAAGCATCGCCTGGAGGAATAGTTTAAGGCATCTGCTTTTGGTCAGATTGTCTATGGGGTAGATCGACTAACTTGGAGCATTCAGTTAGTCCACAGGCTATTGTTAAGCCTGTTTTAAAAGACAGACGAGAAAGGTTCATTGTTTTTCAAGCTCAGAGGTCATGATATAAAATTTGGGAGAGAGGAGTTTGCACTAATCACGGGGTTGAAGTTTGGTAACAGCGAAGCAGCGAAGCAAAAAATCATATTGAAAGAGCCCCCACAAATGTTTGCCAGATTTTTTCCCTAATGCAACCTAAAGATGGGGTTTTAGGGTCTAGGTTAATTAAGGTGTTTCATCAGGATATTGTTAGCGGAAATGTGGAATGTTCTGATGACGAACTCCTGTCCATGTCATATCTGATGATGATGTGGGAAATCAATTCCAAGGCTCTTGCCATGAGGGTAGATATCAGGTATTTTCACCTAGCCTCTCACTGGGATGAGTTGAACCGATTCCCTTGGGCAACCGACTCCTTTATCACTACTACACAGAGTGCCAGAAAAGGCATATTGAATGGGTTCAAACAGAACAATAAGAAGAAGACGTATTCCATTGGAGGTTTCTCACTTACTATACAGGTATGGATTTATTATGCGATATAGAGATATAGAGATTTAGTGTAGTTGTCGTTGCGGACTTATCGGTTAATAATAGACATTTCGGTTCACATCATCGGTTTTTAATACATATCGGTAATTCAATATTGGGTTAATAACCGATGATGTGAACTGACATGTCTGTTATTAACCGATAAGTATAACCGATATGTTTGTTTTTAAACATTATACTTACTATATATTGGTGGAACACCGATGTGGACTAACCGATACGAATGTAGTTATCTGTTATACTATATCGGTAATTAGCTAATTCTTTTAACCGATATGTCTTTGATTAACCGATATTTGTAATAGATGTATATTTTAGAACATTATGCTTAATATATATTTGTCGAGAACCGATGCGGACTAACCGATACAAATTTTGATATCGGTTATATAATATCGGTAAATGACCGATTTATTTAACCGATATTTATGTTATTAACCGATATAGTATAACTAACATGTATGTTATTTACCGATATTTATAACCGATATATCTAATTTAAATCGATTTTTTTTTCAATGGAAGATCTTTTTGTTTGAGGTCATGCCACATTTGGTTGACCTGGAAATTGTGAAAAGAATAAGAGAAGGCCCTCAAGCTCCAAGAATAAAGAAATTGAGACTTTATACTTCTATGATCTCCTAAGAAGAAATTACGGAGCGTGGATTTTTTAAAAATAATGTTATCCATATGAAGTCAGCAGAAGAGGAGATGCGTGCAGATTATTTTTACAAGGCACATGATGTGGAGGTTGAAAAAGAAGAAGAAGATGAAGCGGAAGAAGAAGAAGAAGAAGAAGGAGAAAATATGGTTGAAGGAGAAGGAAGGGGTGAAAATGTGGTTGAAGCAGAAGAAAAAGAAGAACGAAGTGGTGAATCAAAGAAAATGTGTATGGAGCCGAAGAAAATAAAAACTTTAAAGAACTATTTACAAGGTATAAAGAATGAAGTTGGGGAAGTTAGTAGGGAAGTTCAGGAGTTGAAAATAGAGATCGGAATGATGAAAATGGAGGTGAATAGAGAGATCAGAATGATAAAGATGGAGGTGAAGAGGGATATAGGTAACATTATGAACCTTTTAAAAATATTCTAAGGGAATGTGGAGATTATGGCCGAGAGGAAGGATGGGGATGGGGATGGGGAGGGGAATGGGGAAGATGTTGAGGGGGGGAAGGTGGAGGTAGGGGACGATGTTGAGGGGGGAAGGTGGAGGTGGGGATTGAATTGGAGGGGGCAATGGTAGAGGTGGGGAATGAAATGGAGGTAGAGAAGGTGGAGGAGGGGGGAAGGTAGAGGATAGGGATAATGTGGAGGAGGGGAAGGAAATGGAGGGGGCGATGGTGGAGGTGGGGAATGAAATAGAGGTAGAGAAGGTGGAGGTGGGAAATGAAATGGAGGTGGACAAAGTGGAGGAGGAGAAAAAGGTGGAGGTGGGGAAGGATGTGGAGACGGAGAAGGTGAAAAATGAGAAGAAGGAGACGAATAATGTAGAGGAGAAAAAGGAGGAGATGAATGATGGGGGATTGAGGAAGGATGGGGAGGGTATGACAGATGTGTCCTTAGAAGTAGTCAGTGCGACAACTTCTATTAAGGAGACGTATAAAAAGAGACGTGTACATAAGGGGCATAAAAGAAAAAAACTAATTGAATCAATATTGAAGCCTAGTGCTGAAACAGAGGACAAAGAACCACCCACATACACCTCCAAGCTTGACAAGTTGAGCCCCCTAAACATAAGTACTCCAACTGGTATTATTTGGGAGTCTTTAGAAAAATATATGAAAAGCCAAATAGCCGGACATCAACTATTATAGCAAGTTGTTGTTAAATGAATAAGGACTTTTTTGAGACATTCACCACACTGGACAAGTGGCTCCAATCTGAGGTAAGTAATTCTCTAATTGTATAGTAATTATGTTATTGGTATTTATACATCGGTATTCATATATCGGTGTGTGACCGATATATGTTATCAACAGTTGTATTGGTAATGACCGATATTTGTTACCGATGTTATCGACATATGTTACCGATAGTTTTATTGACATTCATATATCGGTATTCATACATCGGTTAATGACCGATATAATGTACCGACGGTTGTATTTCTATATATATTTCGGTTATGAAACCTTTATCGACATTTATATATCGGTATTTGTATATTGGTTAATGACCGATTTATGTTACCGATAGTTGTATTGGTATTTATATATCGATATTCGATGTCGGTTACGATAATTTTTTTATAATCGATAGGTATTTATGACATTTTGTTTAAATCCTTGCAGCACATAGACGCCTACGTGTATATGCTTAACAAGAGAATGAAGGAATCACATACTTACAATGGGAAGTTAACATTGGTTGATACAACATTTGCCGTAAGTTATACAACAATCAATATATATCAAAATATTTATATGGAATTAACTGTTTATTTTTTATATTAACCATTTATCATTTTGACCTCACATAACAAGTCTTGAAAAGTGATTGGGAACTTTATAAGGCAAGCAAATGAAAGACGTGGGATGATCACGACATCGTTGTTGTATTTTTTTGGGCTGAGTAGGTTACTCTAACCAATTTTTGAACGCGGATAACGTGCTTTGTCCTACAAACATAGATAATAATCACTGGGTTCTGGTTAGGTTTGATTTGGGCTCTCAACGTGTTCATGTTTACTCCTCTACCAAACCCATTGGTTACGAAAAAAAGTTTCAATATATGGTAGAGATGATACCAAAACTTCTAACAAAATGTGGATACGGAGATTTGAAACCTAGATTTATTGTGAAGGATAAATGAGAATTAAAGATTGAAGACGCTCCGCAGCAAACTGGGTAAGCAACATTTATTTTATTTTTATTAGTTAAACATTTTTTGATTGTGATGTCTATTAATTTTTGCAACTTACTTATAATTGGCAGGGGTGGTGATTGTGGGATTTTTGTTTTAAAGTGGATAGAATTAATGGCCCACAACAAACCAATTATAGAAATGACCCAGTCAAAAGCTTCACGATTCAGAACTCGAATGGCTTGTGAGCTTTATACGTTTGCAGTATTGGATGCAAGGGATTTTGCAGCCAAGATTGCAGATAAAACAGCTAACAAGAGAAATAAAAACTGAACAATTATATTTGTAGTTATTTATAAATTTACATTCTTTGCATAGTTGTAATTCTTTTCGTACATATTGTGTACAGGTTATTGGAATAGTTGCAATGATTGTTGTCATTCTTTGAACATAGTTGTAATATAACTATAAATTTACCATATTGTAATAAATATTTAAATTTAAATTAATTTATATGCATTTATACATGTATTTACTTTATTGTAATAAACATTTATATATGCATTTATATTATTGTAATATGATTGGAGCATTTAAATTTACATGCACTGATATCGGTCATGAAACCGAAGTAGGTTAACATCTAAACCGATGTCGGTACAACATATCGACTGTATACCGACATAAATTACTGATATCCTTTGTATTCGATTTCATCAATTTTCATACGTCTGTCATGTGCACCGATATCCTAATACAAAGGTTATTCGTTTGTAAAATATCAGCCGATGATCGATTCAAATAAATCGATATCCTCATTTGTTGTAATCAGTTTTTGTACGTCGGTTACGTTACCGATACATATGAACCAATATCCTATTACAGACTTGCATACGTCGATTAACATCTAAACCGATATTGGTACAACATATCGACCATATACCGACGTAAATTATCGATATCCTTTGTATTCAATTTCATCGGTTTACATACGTCGGTCATGTACACCGATATCCTAATACAAAGGTTATTCGTTTGTAAGATATCAACCGATGATCAATTCAAACAAACCAATATCCTTATTTATTGTAATCGATTTTCGTACGTCGGTTACGTTACCGATACATATGAACCGATACCTTATTACAGACTTTTGCATACGTCGGTTATATAGCCGATATTGGTTTCTTAAAATCGATACTGTTAGGACATGGATGTGTCGGTTAGATCGGATATTATTAATGCTGATTCCATATACATATCGAATATTAATGCTAATATATCGGATTCCATATACATTGTGTCGGTTATCGATTGTCAGATTCCATATACATTGTTGGTTGATTGGTTTACATACATGGTGATATTGACCAATATGTCCGAACCGATCTTGATCACCAAACATTTTCTTTTTAAATACTGTAATAAGAACTGTTCCATGGATGTTACCATATTTGAATGTATATTTAAATATTTATTACGATATTGGTGAAAGAAGTAAATATATGAGTTCAATACAAGCATATGTGTCAGACGAGTCCAACATGATCCACTCTTGCACCTTTCTTGGTGCCTTCCTTTTTTTCATTCAGACTTATTGGATTTGAGCAAGTTTGGCGATTGTGACCAATTTGACCACAATGACCACATTTTACCTTCCTCTTCTCTTCACCGCCTGAAGGAATTCGGCATGTCTTGCATCTTCCACATGGGCATCTAGTTGCCGGAGGTAGTAAATTAACAAATGCACTTTCATTCGGTATGATCCAATCGGCCTGACTGCCCACCAGCATAATCGAACCAGCATAGGCACACAACAGAGCCTCTGTTTGGTAGTATGCGGACGACAAAGAGGATGGGTCAATATTACGTGAACGTGCAGCAGCCAGAGCATGTCCACATGGCAATTTGTCAAAATTAAACACCCGACATGTGCAAGTTTTCACCTTCAAGTCTATTATGCCACCGGAGTTACCATCTTTGACGTTAAATCTATACATATCAATCGGTTCTGATTGCCAATATTGGGATAATGCAAATCTTTTGGCTATTTCTCCTTCATCCCAAGAGGTGAGATGTCCACCCATCTTACTAGCATGACCCCGTCTCTTATAAAACCATTGTTGGAGCATATTCTTAATATACTCCATCAAACATTGAATAGGCAATTTACGTGCATCCGCCAAAGCTGTATTGAGGCATTCTGCAATGTTTGTTGTCATTATATCAAACCGCTTCCCATCCAAATAGGCACGTGCCCAACGACTGAAGCCGGCCTCTCTAAGATAGGTCCCGACGGCTAGATCATATCGCTTGAGCTCATTAAACAATTTATGGAATTCTGATTCTCGATAAGCCTTCGTTGCCTTGTAGAACAAAGCATGCACATTTTCATATTTGAATTTAGCCTTAACATTCTGACCAATGTGATATATACAATGTACGTGTAGTGCAAGGATATGTCAGTTATTATATATCGGTTTAGATTAAATTAAAACCGATACATGTATACCGATATAGTAGTTGAAATAGGAAGTATATCGGTTACTATGTATCGATTTATATTAAATTAAAACCGATCCAATCATACTGATATAGGATGTATATCAGTTACTATGTATCGGTTTACGTTAAATAAAACCGATACAATTATATCGATATATGATGTTGGTACATAAAACATTTTTGGGTATCGATATATAAACCGAAAGGATATAAAACATTATTGGGTATGCTTTTGATTTGAACCTATAGTGAAATGCATAGCCTTCACTCAATCGAGCTTTAGAATGCAGAACCAGAGCGAGGTTCATTTGCATACCTATTACGTAATTATTAAAAAAGATCGCATCGAAGAGAGTAAAACACTCTGAAATTACCTGCAATAGCTTTGAAGACAAAGACTGACAAAGAAACAGCAACCCTGGATGCTTAGAACAGAGGACAAGGGAGAGAAATGATAAAAAAGACGAGCGAGAGAGATGTTTTGGTCGGCGAGCAATTGGAGATGTGTGCGCGAGAGGAAGAAGACAAATGGATCATAGGTCAATTTAAATCGAGGGTATTTTAGTCCATTCAACTCTCAAAAGTCCTAATTTTGTAAAAAAAAAAAAAATTAAGAATCCTATTTTTACAAAGTTCTTTGCCACAGTCCTATTTTCGCAAATTTCCCATAATTATCCACGTTACTTTAAGCGTGTTAGGCTTCCTTCAACTCTAAACAATCCGCCAAAACCCTTTGAACACTTCTACCTCTTTCCAACCCTATGAACAAACCTCCAATCAAGGGTTATTCTTAAAGGACGAGATCTGGCCCAACAATAATGATCAATTTCTTTTCGTTTGGATTGAACGGAAGAAAATTTCAGTTGTTTCTCATGGCAGAGGGAGAGCAAAATTCAAAATGTTGTCTGCATATATTGGGAATCAATCAAACAATACTTTCGACGGGAGTATGTACAAAATTTGAGCGACAGGGTATGGATCTTCTTCCACCTAGCAGCTGCAGAGTAGTGATTGCTGGGAGGGTTTTTGTTGACGATGAAGAAGAGAGCGAGACATTGAACATCTTCCATTATTTGCAATGGACACCAGCAGAGCTTTCTGCATTTCTTTGGATGTGCGGGGTGGGATTAAAGAGACCACATACTCCATGAATGCCGAATCGCATAGCAGCGTAATGGGTCCATCGCTTGGTAGTCCAAACTTTTCCTCGGACAACTCAAGGAGTCCTCTGATAATCTCATGGTTCAGATACGCAATTGGAAAAGCGAAGCGTCTTTGATCCACCGTGTAGACAACAAAATGACCCCTATCGGCCACTGATGATGAGCTGCAACCACTACTGACATCTCCTTCGGCTCTTGGTATTGAAATTCTTCTTCTTCTGATGGCGGCCACCCGTTGCCATTTCCTTGCCATCTTGATGAGTTTCTTGGTGCTGATCATATTGTCTTGGTTTATTATATTATGATCGAGGAGAAGAGAAGAGAAGAGAAGAGAAGAGGTTGGTGTCTCTGAATGATGAATTGGTTTGCGGTGCTAATCTGTAGGAGGTAGATAGATAGCTATATATAGCCAGAGGCACTGCCATTGAATGTGGCTTTCTATGGGTAGTGTCCATGGTTGCAAGATCATGTGCTATTTAATGCAGAAGAGGACTGGGCAGTGACCAATGGCCATGTTTTGTTCTTTCTCAACATGAAAAACCGTGGTCCTTCTGTGTGAGAAGTGGTTAGATGACACATCGGGCCCGAAGCTAGTGGTTTTTGTGATTCCATGCCTTAAGAACCACAAGAAAAGGGCCCGATTGGTCTGGTAGCTGGGTTATATTTCTATGCCATTTTAACTGGCCAACTACTTCCATGAATATGTATCTTAATTCGCAATTTGGAGGCCCCAGCGACATTTAGGTGCTGCCCACTAAATGTGTGGGATATAATGCTTCTTAAAGAATTATAATGTTTTGATGATTATCATAAAGAGTATTTTTTTAAGTATACTAATTGTAGTATCGAATTATTTTGATTAATTTATAAAATATTTTTTATAATATATGTATTATCAAAAATATTATTTTTTATTAAATAATGCATACAAAAATTATATAAAAATATTTTTTCAATATCTGGACCAAAAGTCGACTCTTAATGCGCTAGTCATATTTTTGACTATTACAAAATCTATCAAACAAGTGCTAGCGAAATTCAACTTTTGTTATTGAAAGTAGACTCTTGTTCAAACAAGAGTCAATTCTTGCTTCTCAAGAGTCAACTCTCACCCCAACAGTCAAAATTTTGATCATTGCAATAATGTCTCAAAGTGTCTATAAATACCCCTAAACTCATTTTAAAGATAACCAAGTGTTCACATTGCATATCTAAAGCACTCGAAAGCTCTCAAACGCTCTCATGCAAAACATCCAAACAATCCGAGACTAAAAACATTATGCACATCCATCGAAAAGTCACAAGGCAAGAGGAGAAAAATAGATTGCAAAGCCGAATCTAATTTTCTTCATTTAAACCGAGGTTAGTGTTTATTTATTTATTTAAATATTATTGTCTTGTATATTTTGTGCTTGATTGTTTATTTATTTATTTTTAAGTGTGGACAAATTATTTATAAACATTTTAAAATATAGTGGTAAATTGTATAAGTTTTCTAAAACCGTTAAAATCTAGATGATACTAGTTTCCAAGGTAAGGTAGAGTAAAAATCTTGATACAGTGATTACCTAAAATTTGTTGTAATTTAGGTGTATATCTAGTTTTCAATGTGAGCTGGTGTGAAAACTTTGGTGAAATTGGTTGAGTGGAACCCAATGGGTGGTTAGACATTGAGAAAGTGGAGTACATGTGTGTGGAGACATCAAACTACTTAAAATTGTCTATTGGTTCATTTAATTTACTATAAAAATCTTGCGGCTTAAATTTATTATTAATATTCTCAAACATCATTTATTATATTTATTAAATATATATTCTTAAATAAAATTATTAATCAAAAATATTTATTAAAATTACAAAAAATTTTGATCAGTCAATTTACCCTAGTGGCCATTACCAAGAGACCAACACTATTGACCTCTAAGAGAACTTCAGATGGTTTGTGCACCGTTAGCCTGTTTTTCTTTTTTTTAATATCTTTTTTCTGTTCAGCCATCTACATAGTGGGATTGAGTATTGACATATTATTATTCTATTTCGTGCTCATTTCCACAAATTTCATAATTCACTGATCTTTTACCCCATAAATATTGCTGATTTCATTATGTTGGTCTCCTATTCTTCTAGATAGCCTTAAGTTTAATTCAACTAAATTATCTACCATTGATTTCCTGCTTCCTTCTGATAGCTTAAGATGGGATATGACAGATCAGTTTGTGATCCAATGTAGGTATACGAACAAATTAATCTTTTGTTTTTCTTTCAAAGGAAGATGACTGACTAGAGTAGGTTTTTTAATCTATGCCTGTTGTCACTGAAGAAGCCAAAGCAGTCAATTCTGTTGTGGATAATCTCTTAGTCCTCTAAATGGTTCTTGTCAGAAAAAAATGGAAAAAAGTTTCCATCTAAAATGTGATTCACCCATCTCGTGGCAGTGAAACTCATCGTTAGATATCTTGAAGAGTGCTCTGAAAACAGGATTTTCAAGATACAACAGTGGTATTTCTACACTTTTTTTTTTTTTTATCACTATTGTACATAACAAAATGGCTTTTAGTAGCCAGAAAAATATTTTATGCAAGTGTCCGCAGTCTCACTGCTGTTGAATACTGGCAGAGCACTTATTTTCTTCCCCACAGAAGCAACCTTCCCCTCCTTCCACCTTCTAGCCATTCTAGTGAGCTCCTTTGGGCTGATCATGTTTTCCTACTGTGTGGTAGGCATTTCTAGACACTTTTGATCTCTAGCGTAGATAAAAAAGAAAATGGCCTTTATTATCCATTATAAATTTTCTACAATTTTTTGAATTCACTTTGTTGTTAAATCTTTGCCAAGAAGTTCTTTTCCTCTCAACAGAAGTCACCTTCTCACTTCCCTGACACTGCCATGCGCTCTGGTAGCTATTCAACTCTGTCTCTAGGAGTTTATGCTTCAGAAGGAGAAAAGGTGCTGATGCTTCTTGGAAGACTATAATGGTAATCTAGAGTGCATAGAAGGCAATGCAAGTGTGTTACACACACACACACACACGTACATAATATAAACACATAACATTTTACACACACGCTTGTAACTTTCACATTAATGAACCTTTCTATACTTGGGAGTCATGTAAAGTCAAGCTCGCACAGTAGTACAAGTAGCTTTTGTTGTATATGCAGGGAAAACAAGGAATATAATAATTTCTGGTAGCAACTGAAATGTCAAAAGTCTCACAGTAATAATTTCTTTGTATGCTGAAGATCCCTTTGAATTTTTGTATCCTCATGCTAAAGCCCCTTTTTAGTTCTGTTGAGACTTCAGAGAAAAAAAATAGCTTAGTGTTGTATGGTAATATGTGTTTACTGATGCCATTAGGAATATGGTCAGAATTAACTGATATCTAAGCTTGCAAATTCCCGAAGGCTCAAGCTTGGGAATGATTCTTTTCTTTTTCTCTTCATGTGGTCAACCTCTAAGATTTTGATATTAAATATCATAATTTTTAATTTACTTGGAAATTGTCACTTCTATTATATCAGGACAACTGATGTGAAATAGTGATACCTCTAAGAGCACTTCAGAGGGTTAGACTCCAGCAATAATTTGGCCACATCAAATTTCACAGTTCACTAATTAAGTTTTCTTGTTTTCTTTTTTTTTTTTTTCCTTCTAGAATTAATTCTGCAATTATTTTCACTGCCAAGTAAATTATCTCAGTATTCAATTTTAGTTTGCCTCTTCCCAGTTAAGATGAGAGTAAGATATTAGCCTGTGATCAAATATATATATGTATGTATATATTAAGAAGTTAGCAGTTTAGTATCAACGGAAAAAACTAACTTTTGCTGACCCTTTTGTACTTTGTTAAAGACGTTAGGGACAAATCGTCCTACTGTTGGGACAAATCGTCCTAATGTTGTACTGTCAAAAATTGCTGATAATTCCATATGAAAGAATTTCTCAATTCCATGATTTTAAATGATTCTTTTTTATCCCTCTTCCATTCCAATGCATTCTTTGTTGCGGTCAAATGGTAGGATTTGAAGTAATAGCTGACATCTCTTGTCCTCTTCTGCTGAGTGGCTTGGAGACAAATTTGGCAGAGTCAGCAAAGCTACCAGCTAAACCTATGAATTTTGATATTAAATATCGGAATTTTTAATTTACTTGGAAACTGTCACCACTATGATATCAGGACAACTCATAAGAATTAGAGATATTGACATCTAAGGGAACTTTAGAGGGTTGGGCAACATTAGCCTTTTTTTTTTTCCTCTGCAATCATTTTGTCACCACAAATTTAGTAGATCAGTGATCTACTCCATAAATTTGCTGGGTTTGTATTGTTCTATGTAGCCTTAAATTTACCTAAACTAAATTATCTGTGCTTGCTTTCAATAAGTTGAGATGGGATATGAAAAGTCAATCTGTGATCAAATGGCTGTATGCCAACAAATTAATCTTTATTTTCCTTTAGAATGAAGATGATTGACGACAGTCAATCCTTTACTCTATGCCCATTGTCACTGAAGATGCCAAGACAGTTGGTTCTGTTGCTGATAATCTTTTAGTCCTTTAAATGGCTTTTGTGGACAATATCGAGGTTGCCATCATAAGGGCTTGCATGACATTTCTTGTGCTACTTGATGTCGGTTTTTCTATGGTTGAATTGCTAATCACCATCTGATCTAAAAGTTTAAGTTGTTAGATAAAGAATTAACTTTATCTTTTATACTATTATTTTACTCTCAACTCCACCCCCCTTATATGTGGCCAGGCTTCATTGATAACTAATGCAACCATGTGCAATAATCTAAATATTGGGTTGACAGTAAGGTTTGAACTTAAGATATTTGTTTGCTTAAATACAACGTTGTTAACCACCATCTGATCTAGAAGGTTAAGTTGTTAGTTAAAGGGTTAACTTTATCTTTTATACTATTATTTTACTCTCAACACCTACAATTATTTGTGACCATCCAATTGATGAAAATTCAGGGCATAAGTATGAGTTTCTAAGTGAAAATCATCATTCATAGAGAAGAACTTGGTCTGCATTGAACATGAATACATGATCTGCAATGCTAATATTTCAGTTTCTTCACGTAAAAAGGGAGCAAAATGGATATGTACTGGTTGTACACATTCAGTAGATATTAGTACAACTGAATCCTATTTTTTTTCCATTCATAAACAAGAAAGGGGGCAGATTTTTATTGGATAAGAGATGAAAGGAGATTTGGCTCTTGGAAGACTGAAATGCTATATCTATGCTTGATATGAATTAATTGAAGTGGACTAGTTGTATGTTCGATGTCCGGTGCACAGCTTCAATGCATTTATTTCCATGAAATTAGATATTTTCTTTCCTGTCATTGTCTAAGGGTGTTCTCCACTTCCAGAATTAATTCTGCAATTGTTTTCACCATTTAGTAAATTATCTAGGTATCCAGTTCTTGTTTGACTCTTCCCAGTTAAGATTGGAGTTAGATATCAGCCTGGGATCAAATGTACATATACCACAGGGATTATTGGGTGTCTGCAAAGTTAAAACTCAATTTCAACATGACAATAAATTGGACAGGAATGCAATCTTGTGTAAAGTAGCATGAGCATCTATAATTCCTTACTCTGGTGGATTATCTTAATTACTATTCTTAACGGACAGTTTATCCACAACGTAATTACACAGAAGGCATTTTATGTATGTGGACTGTTGCTAGAATCAAGAATATACATGCATATTGTTTCAGTAGCCACGAACTAGCAGTTGTTGGCTGCTTGCTTCTTGATGGGAAGAAAGTGATAAACAGAAACTTGTATTGATGGAAAGGAGTAAAGCTTCCTCTAGATCTTTACTTATACCCCGTTGTATGTGTGAGGCAACATACTTCATGAAGACTGCATCGCATGGCAATGTGATTGGCCCACTACTTCAAGATACAGTAGTGGCATTTGTAGACGCTTTTGATCACTAGTGTAGATAACAAAATGGCCTTTATTTGCCACCAAACATTTTCTGCTAGTGTCAGCAGTCACGCAGTTGTTGAATACTGGCAGAGCACTTTCTTTTTGTCCCCAAGGAAGCAACTTTCTCCCACTTTCTAGGCATTGTGGTGATCTTCTTTGGTCTGATCATTTTTTTCCTACCGTGTATATTTGGAAAGTAAGGTTTCTGAAAGCGAACAGGTGATGATGATTCTCAAAATGTAAGAAGATATTGTTTGAAAGAAATGCAAGTTTATCATAAGGCTTGTAACTTTCCAGTTAATGACTTTTCAGTTACCTGGAATCATGTAAAACAAGACAGAGCTTTGTAGTTAATGTAACTTTTGTTGTATATGAAATTTATATAAAGACAAAACTGTGTGCTTAGTAATATTAGATTCGGTGGTTAGTTAATTGAGGATGGTAGAGACAGGATATATAGTATCTTGGCAGCACTTACACTTTCCAATAATTTTAGTAGTTGCTGACAAACCAGTCAGTGTCTCAAGTTGATACTTGCATAGTTGCATTTGATGCTGAAGATCCATTTGTTTTTTGGAAGGTTATATATATGAGGAAGACCTATGTATTTGCTAGGAGAAAATCTTCCTAGTGTCGTAGAGGTTGGGTTATCGATATTTCCCACAGGAAAGGCTAGTGGATGCTGATTCCAGGGGGACCTACTGTAATGAAACAAAGTTCTTTGATTCCTGCAGTCTCATTGCTTGAAATTGATAATAGATCTTCAATGCCTACGCCTTTTGTTTTTAAGCCATATAATAGTATCGAACTGAAAGTGGCACTTGTAGACACTTCTGGTCACTGGTATAGATTTTTTTTTTTTGGAAAAAAAGAGGCTTTTATTAGTCATTACAAATTTTCTACAATTTTCTGAATTCACTCTGTTGTCAAATCTTTGCCGAGATATTCTAATCCTCTCAACAGAAGCCACCTTCTCCCACTTCCTTGACATTGTCATGACCTTTATTTGGGTTGATCACAGGGGCGGAGTTAGGATTTTTTAATTTGGGGGGCTTCAAAAAAAAATTTTCAATCGTGAGTTTCATCAAAAAAAATTTTTTTTTTTCAACTACAGCAATGAAGGGAAAATTTAAAATTTTAACTGAATCTGAGAAGAACAAGGGAGTTGGGCTGGGGGGTTGGGGGGGCTGTAATAAAAAAATATATTATTTTTTAACTATCAAAATCTACTTTTTAAAAAAATTGGGGGGGCTTCAGCCCCCCCTGCCCACCCCCTGCCTCCGCCACTGGTTGATCACGCTTTTCTACTTTGTTTATAGGAGTTTATTCTTCAGAAGGAGAAACGATGGTGATGTTTCTTAGAAAACTAAAATGGTAATCTTGAGTGTGTAGAAGGCAATGCAAGTGTCTGTAATATATATATATATATATATATATATATATAAACACACATATATTTTCACACACTTCTAACCTTCACATTAATGAACCTTTCTTCTACTTAGTCACATAAATACAAGTATGCTTAGTAGTAAAAGAAGCTTTTGTTGTATATGAGACCACATAAAGACAAGCCATGTGCTTAGCTATACTATATTCTCTAATCAACATTTTAAAGACAAGGAAAAGAAGGACAATATAGATCTCATCCTTGTTGAAATGTCAGAAGTCTCGTGATGATAATTTCTTTGGACAGTGAAGATTCCTTTGAATTTTTGAATGTTTATGTAAAAGGTCTTATTTTTACTTCTGTTAAGACTTTAGAAATAAATCATCCTGTTGTTGTACAGTCAAAAAATTTACTGATAATTTCCATACAGTACACACAGGCTGAAACTTCGAAATGATTGCTATTCTTTTTCTCCTTTTTTGCTAATGCTTTGTTTAGTTGGGGTCAAGCCCCAAAATTTTCATATTAAATGTCAGAATTTTTAATTTACTTGGAAATTGTCACCTCTTTAATGTTAGGACAACTTGTAAGAAAAAGTGATATTGACCTCTGAAAACACTTCAGAGGGTTAGGCACCATTAACTTGTAAGAAAAAGTGACATTGACCTCTGAAAACACTTCAGATGGTTAGGCACCATTAGCCTTTTTTTTCCTTTTTTCCCTTCGCTGTGAGCGATCATTTTGTCACCACAAATTTCATAGCTCTGTGATTAGGGCACCCCCCACCCCACCCCACCCCTTGTACAGTTAATTCTGCAGTTATTTTCACTACCAGGTAAGTTATCTGAGTTTCTAATTCTAGTTTGCCCATACCAGCCTGTGATGAAATGTACATATAGCAAGAAACTAGCGGTTTAGCATCCAAGGGAAAGACTCAATTTTACTGAAAGCCTGGAAAGCAAAAACTCAATTTCTACAAGACAATAAATTGGATGCGAAGGAAAGCCTGAGTAGCATATACTATTCTTAATGTACAGTTCATGCACAACTTGATTACATGGGATGTATATATTTTCTGTGTGCGGATTGTTGCTAGAATCCATAATACGCGTGCATATGATTTCATTAGCCATAAACTAACAGTTGTTGGCTGCTTGCTTCTTGATGGAAACACACTGACGAGCAGAAACTTGCATTGATGGAAAGAAGCAACGCTTCCTCTAGTTCTCTACTTAGACCCCTTTGGATGAGCGATGCAATATACTTTATGAAGACCTCATTGCATGGCAATATGATTGGTCCATCTCTGGGCAGTCCAAACTCATCTTCAGATATCTTGAGGAGCTCTCGGAAAATTTTATTTTCGAGATACAATACTGGAATTTCTAGACGCTTTTGATCACTAGTGTAGATAACAAAATGGCCTTTATTAGGCATCAAAAATCTTTTGCAAGTGTCAGCAGTCTCACTGTTGTTGAGTACTGGCAGAGCAGTTCTTTTCTTCCCCATGGAAGCAACCTTCTCCCACTTTCTAGCCATCGTAGTGAGCTTCTTTGGGCTGATCATGTTTCCAACTGTGTGTCTTTAGGAATTTAAGGTTTCTGAAATCGAATAGGAGGTGGTGATTCTCAAAGAATAACAGGGTATCGTTTGAAAGAAGCGCAAGTGGAGCATGTATTTATAGACAAACACACGCTCACAAGGCTTCCACTTAGTGAACTTTCTAGTTACCAGAATCATGTAAAACAAGGCACACGCTTTGTACTTGATGTAACCTTTGTTGTATACGTCAAGCTTATATATAGAGACAAACTGTGCTTAGTTATACTAGATTCAGTAGTTACTTTTTAACATGTTAAAGATGGCAGATGCAGATAATCTACTATATTCCATCCTTGCATAGTTGCATAGTTTGGTCTTGATGATGCTGAAGTCCATTTGAATTCTTGTACTTTTGTTAAGACAAAATCATCCTAGTTGTCCATATTTCCCACATAAAAGGCTGGTTGTTGCTGATCCTATTATGATGAAACAAAGGTTTTTGATACCCACAGGCTCATGCTGGAAAGTGATACTAGACCTTCTGTTGGTTTTGTCACTACAAAAAAATTGATTTTTAGCGACAATTTTTTTGCAACAGTTTTTAAAAATCGTCGTAAAATTCATTAAAATATTCAATTTTGCAACGGTTTTCAAAAAACCATCACTCAATTTAGAAAATAATTAAATAATTAAAAAATAAAATTGAATTTAGTAGTGGTTTTTGAGAAACCGTTGCTAAATTAAAAAATAATTAAATAAATCAAAATTAAAATTAAAATGCATTTACGACAATTTTGAAAAATCGTCGCAAAATTCGTTAAAAATTTCATTTAGCGGCGGTTTCAAAAAACCGCCGCTAAATTAAAAAAATAATTAAATAATTTAAAATTAAAATTAAATTTACATTTGCAGCGGTTTTTGAAAACCGTCGCAAAATTCATCAAAAAATTTAATTTAGCTGCTAAATCAAAAAAATAATGAAATAATTTATAATTAAAATTTAATTAACATTTGTCGCGATTTTTAAAAACCGTCGCAAAATTCATTAAAAAATTTAATTTAGCGGCAGTTTTTCAAACCGTCGCTAAATTAAAAAAATAATTAAATAATTTATAATTAAAATTTAATTAACATTTGTGACGGTTTTTAAAAACTACCGCAAAATTCATTAAAAAATTTAATTTAGCGGCGGTTTAACCGTCGCTAAATTAAAAAAATAATTAAATAATTTATAATTAAAATTAAATTAACATTTGCGGCGGTTTTTCAAAACCATCGCAAAATTCATTAAAAAATTTAATTTAGCGGATGTTTTAGAAAAATCGTCGCTAAATTCAAAAATAATTAAATAATTCAAAATTAAAACTAAATTGAATTAAATTAATAAAAAGAAATATAAAATCTTAAAAAGAAATTTAAAATTTAATTTCAATTAATTGCAAAATCTTTATATATATAAAAGTAGGATAGTTTCAAAAAAAGAAATTTCCCCCCAAAACTTGCATTAATGATTTGCAATTAATACTTATTATATTAATAATTTACATTTTGTAATTTACATTAATAATTTAAAATTTTCAATTGCTTTGAATAATAAGTAGTAATAAAATTTCCCCCCAAAACTTGCATTAATGATTTGCATTTAGTACTTATTGCATTAATAATTTACATTTTGTAATTTGTATCTTTATATATATATATATATATATATATATAAAAGTAGGATAGTCTTGAAAAAAGAAATTTCCTTCCAAAACTTGCATTAATGATTTACAATTAATACTTATTGCATTAATAATTTGTATTTTGTAATTTGCATTAATAGTTTAAATCTTTCAATTGCTTTGAAATAATAAGTAGTAATAAATTTTTCTCCCAAAACTTGCATTAATGATTTGCGTTTAATACTTATTGCATTAATAATTTACATTTTGTAATTTACATTAATAATTTAAATCTTTCAATTGTTTTGAAATAATAAGTAGTAATAAAATTTTTCCCCAAAACTTGCATTAATGATTTGCGTATAATACTTATTGCATTAATAATTTACATTTTGTAATTTGTATTAATAATTTAAATCTTTCAATTGTTTTGAAATAATATGTACTAATTATTGTAAAATTAATAATAAATTTTAAATATACGAGTTTTTCAATGCTAATTGTTTTGTATTAAATTTGCCAGAGTTTTATGAGAAATATTAATAGACAACTTAAACTATTAATTAAATTATAAAAAATTATCCATTTATTTAAAATATTATTTTTATATCCTTATTCTATGTATATTTATATAATATTAAAATATAATAGTCAAATAAAGTATTTTGCCAAGTGTCAATCAATGGTGAATTTTTTCCCTAAAAAACTTGCATTAAATCAAAGGTAGTAATTAATTAATTATTAATTACTTTAATAATTATATTATAGTCTTAAAAATGTAATGTCTTAACAAATTCATAAAAAATTATTTAAGGTTGTCAAATGCTAGGGTTTTTCAATGCTAATTAATATTTAAGGTATCACATTTTTAAAACTATGGAAGAAATCAAAATTCATTTTTTTAAAATTTTGTTATTATTGAAAAAACTTATTCTTACTCATATTTAAGAATTTTAATTTATATTTATAATTATAATATAATAAATAGAAAATAACGAACGTCTTTAAGTGGAAATGTTATAGATTTTATAATATTTATTTATAAATAAATATAACACAATAAAAAAATTTATAAGTATTTTTTCAAGTAACTTATTTAATATGTTAATTATTCTTTAATATATTAAATGACAGTATATTGAATTAAAAGTGTTCTCCATTAGTATATTGAATAATGAATAATTAAGTAAACTTAAATTTTTTCAACATGATTAAATATATAAAAAAATTATAATTATTAATTCTGTTAAAATTATTTAAAATAATAAATTTATTTTTTTAATTTTAAATTAAACTCTCCCATATATCACACGGGTTCACCACTAGTTAATTACAAATTTAATATAAAAAAATAAAAATAAAAATAAAAATAAATTTAACAAAATTTTAATAATTTTAAAAAATATATAATTTTTTTATTTTTAATCAATTAATTTAATTCAATTAATTTATTTTTAATTTATTCCTTTACTCTTTTAAAAAATAATAAATAAATCAATATTTTTTAATTTATATTAAAAAATATGAAATATAATTTTGGAAAGTAGTGTATGTTTTGATATATAATTTATATATGTGGTTATATAACAAGGGAGCTTGGCAGATCAGACGGTTACACGCATGCACGTGCACAGGGGAGGTCGCAGGTTTGAAACTGGGGAAGGGGAATTTCTAGCCTCGCTACGTGGTAGGCGGGCACAGGCGAGTGGGAGAAATTAAAATTTTTAATTTTGTTTTAATTTTAACGACGGTTTTAGAAACCACCACTAAAATTAAAAATTTTAATTTTTTTTTATAATTTTCATGGCAGTTGAAAAAATCGCCGCTATATATTTTAAAAATTGTCGCTAAATCACTAATTTTGCGGCGGTTTAAAAACTATCACAAAAAATATGATTTGCGACGGTTATTCCAGCGTTTGGCCAAGTCTCAAGTGCCATAATTTTGTCTTATCAGTTTTGGCTATGCATGCAGAATGAATATTAACAAAAGGATAATAACAACGATCCAAAACATATAATCCATTTTTCTTGGCACCAGTTAGAATTAGTTCATCTCCCTTAAACACATGCATGGATTCATTTTCTGCTTTATAAGAGAACCCTATCTCATCTAGAGTGCCAAGAGATATCAAGTTTCTTTTTAAACCAAGAACATATCTCACATCAGTTAAGGTTCTAGTTTTGTTGTCACGCAATTTAAGATACATGTTTCCTATACCTTTAACATTACAGGATTGATTGTTACCCATGTATATAGTTCTAGACTCTTTGTTATTAAAATTTTGAAACCAATCAATGTTAGGACACATATGGAAAGAATAACCCGAATCCATAATCCATTCATTATCAATAGAAAAATCTAAAACAGTAAGTACTTCAGCTAAGCAATTTGAATTATTAGCATTAGCATTTGTATTTCTCCCTTGCTTTTGTTTTCTGATAAAATCATAGCAATATTTTTTAATGTACCTCTCTTTCCCACGGTGATAGCATTTCCATTTTTGCTTACCCTTCTTGTCTTTCTTTTTACCCTTTTGCCCTGACCCGCTAGTATGATCATTGTTACTAGTAAAGTGTTTTTTCTCATTCTTACTATTTACAAACAAATTATTTCCAAATTTCTTAGATGTTCCTAGTTCCAATTCCCTAACCTTAATACCTGAGATAACAAGGTCAAGACTAGGTACAATGCCAGTATATCTCAATGCATGCTTAACAACATCATAGTCATCAGGTAATGAATTTAACAGAATCATAGCTTCACTAGTGTTACCCAATGCTTGATCAGTACCTTTAAGTAATAATGCTAGCCTAGTAAATTCGTCTATATTCTCATCCATTGACTCAGATGTATTCATTTTAAAGTTAAACAGCATGCCATTCAAGTAAACTAAATTAGGTGCAGTCATAACAAAAAACAGAGATTCTAATTTATTCTAGAGGTCTAGAGGAGTGGACATGTCATTTACCTTCCTGATTACACTGCCACCCAAATGGAGGAAGATCAGGTTAAAGGCTTCCTTTCTGATTTCCTCGGTTCTCCCAAGTTGGTCTGCGGACCATTTGCGATCTTCTTCCTCAAGTGCTATTAGCACTTTGTGATGAGAGAGTAACACTCTCATCTTCTTTTTTCAGCTTCTGAAATCTCATTTGCCATCAAATATATCGATTTCAAATCGGGTAGAAGTCATCTTCACCTTGCACGAAGGTAACCTAGGGGGTTCTAGACACTGATGAGAATCAACACAGCAAACATGTTGATACAGACTCTCAAAGAAAACCTTAGACCACCCGCAAATAAATGACAACCCCAGAAATGAAAAACAAATCGATTAAACTTACAAAAGACCCTAAGAGCCGATCTGAACACGGCTTTGATACCACTGTTGAGATTCGACAACAAGACCTTAAGGTATTCACAGAATACTTTTCAATCGTAGATTATAGATAGCAATAACGGAATGCTAGATATCACAACAAACACAAAAATGAAACGAAGAACAGAAATGAAAAACAATAAAGGGAGACGAGGATTTTACCGTGGTTCACCTCAAAAGAGGCTACGTCCACGTTAAGCTCTGGTGAGAAGAGCTCACTGCACTAAGTAATGAATCAGAGATTACACCCTCACAAACTCTCTATACAAACAATGGTTCGAGAACTCAAAAATTACCCAATAATCACACAATACAGATTAAAGGCATAAACCTATCGAACCATATAACTAACAAAGCTATACAAGCATTTACAGAGAATGAAATAGAGAAGCAAACCAGAAACCCTAGCTCGAAGACGAAAGCTCTCACTCTACCCGATCTTTCTTTTCTCCTTTTCTTTTGTTTCTTATCGTTTCTTTCATCTGATTGGTTCACATCCCGAGGGGCAGGATTAAAAGCGATGATGCATGGCTGGGATCAGGCCTCATAAAGCATGGATGAAGGGCTGAGATTCAATCGTGCAAGCACGATGATTGTTCCAACAAAAATGGTAGATGGGCAAGGAATTTGATTGGGCAAGAAAGACAATCGGGTGCCATCAGAGAGTAGCTGATGGTTGCCACGTGCTACTGTAACATCCCAGATTTTCAAAATAAAAAAAAGAGGTAATAACTAAGGTTATTAGGTTCTAATACTTGAAGAAATAGGTTCTTTCAAGGGATTATTGAAGCCTTGAGGGAAAAATTCAGTTTTCGAACCAGTGGCAAAATCGTAAATATTGAAGTCGGGTAAAAGTGTAATTTACCTAAAATCTTAGGGTGCTAAGTGTAATTTATCCATTTTCTGGGGACCAAAAAGTGCAATTAAAAATGGGTCAGGGACCAAGTTGCAAGGGCCTAAGTGCAAATTATCCAAAAAGTTCGGGCCAATGTGTAGTTCTTGAAACCTTAAAAATATCATCCATGGGCAAATCATTAATGGCCAAGTGTCCCCCCTAGGTGTCACAATTGGATTGGTTAAAATCTAATGATTATGGGTGTAATGATGAGAATAGTGTGAACACTCAAAACAAATGGAATTTTGGATTCCAAACTCTATTAAATTCAATTAAGAGACGAGAGATGCATTTGAGTTGGAATGCACATGGGAGAAATGATGAAGCCTTATCTTCAATGACACATGGCAATCAACCATTGGGTTACTTGGAAGTTAAGTTAAGATCACATGATGGCTCATAATGACCCTTTGAGGTGGCATTACATGATTGGTTAAGAAAAAGCTTACTTATCTTCTAAGATTGCAAAAGTCTCCAAACATTATCTCTAAGGACATGTGGCAAGCATTCATTGGCTACTTAGAGATAGGATTTGAAGTGTAATGATGAGAAATGTGGAAAATGAATTAAACCATGTGAGATGTAATGATGGGAATATTGGAAAAGCAAATTAAACATGTGATGGCTCATATCTCAAGGGAGACTTGTCGTAAGGGCATGGAAATGCACAAATCTTTAGGGACACATGGCATATTTTAATTGGATGCTCATGTGGAATGATGACGCGACACGTGGCATGATTTGGTTCGCCGAAGTTTCCTATAAATAAGGGCTTTGGGGTTATTCATTTGGGCACCAAGAAAGGAGGAAAAGGAACGGAGTTTGAGAGAGGAAATGCTACCAAAAAGAAGGGAGAAAGTCAAGGAAGAATAAGCCTTGATAGAATTTTTGGGTCTTTCTCAAAGTTCGTGCCAAGTAGTAAGGAAAAACTACGTGAAAATCCATTCCGCTCGTTGTAAACCATGTTTCCTAAGGTAACTGATTAAGGTGAGTGATTCCTGCATGTATTGTGGCATTTTGAGCATTTGTTGCTCCACTTGTGTGTTGGCTTGCACATCATGCCTTTGTGGCTTACATGTCATATTTTTCCTTGTTTATGCATATTCCTTCTGCTTTGTCATATATCATGTTCATATTGGTGACTGTGGCTAGTTGTTGGGACATCATGGAAGACCTCGTGCTCTGGTGATGAGCCAGGAGTGACTATGATGACCGCGGAGGTGATTGCAACACCTTGGCATTGCTACCACAGGGGTGGATTTCATAATAGCATTATTGCATTTGCACGCATGTACTCTCCTTTACTGAGTCACTCACTTAGATGTTATTATCTAACTTGGGTGTTTCATACCCCTGGGACATTCAACGTCCCAGGTATATCAGATGTGTTAGGTGATGCAGGTTCTCGTTCGAGCAAGGGCAAGGTGGTGGAGCTTGGCTAGCTTTGGTTTTTATTCTATTATGTACCCTTGTAACCAAGTGATGTATTGTAAATAGCAGCTAAGATACTGAAGGTTGTAAAGGGGGTGTGTGGGTGTCCTAAAATTGTACTTGCTATGATGTGTTGTGTCTTATGGAGTATTGAAGGTCGTATGCATTTCTTACGCCTGTAAAGGAAATCCAGTGGAAACCCCCTTTTTTTTTTAGCTTTAATTAAGCTTTCAGGTTCGATCCAACGCTTCCGTTGGTAAGGGTTTCCATAACGCCCGTAGTGATGTTAGCTTATATCTTACATCGTTGTGTATTTGGAAAATTGGGGCGTTACAGTTGGTATCAGAGCTAGATTTTTATAATCTTGATAGGGATATTGATTTGACTAACTCTGAGGATATCTAGGTTGCGGTGGCTTTGAAGTTTTGATTTGGATTTGAATTGACTAACTTCGAGGATGAATTGAT
This sequence comes from Diospyros kaki, assembly GCA_036245055.1. NCBI lineage: Eukaryota > Viridiplantae > Streptophyta > Magnoliopsida > Ericales > Ebenaceae > Diospyros > Diospyros kaki. The sequence continues at coordinate 30,838,906 of BSEG01000012.1, forward strand.
CTATGACAGGAATAGATCCAGAACCAAGGAAGAATGATTTTTGGTTTTCAAGGTAAAAGATTGCATTTAGATGTACCTGGATGGACAAAATAGTGAAATGAGGAGTCCATATACGTGTATAAATGCTGGTAAACGTAAATAGCATTGTATGATGTTCTCCTGTTACTGATCTTTGAGTTTCATGACAGGATAGGCTACTCATTGTTTGAGGTTATCCCTGTTAAGGATAACAGGATCTGGAGAGAAAGTAAGTTGGGTAAGATGCGAGTAAGTATTTGGTTATATGGTAAATCTTGGGAAGGACTAATTAAATTATTGAAGGAAGATAAAACCCTTTTTATGGGAGTTTATTTGAGGTCTATTTGATGCTAAGGAGATCGTTTGATCATTTTGGGAGATGGGAAATTTTTATTAACAAAACCTGATGGACCTAGCTCTTGAGGATTTCGAGAGGTTATTTTGTAAGTCAAATTATTTATGAGAATTCTTGAAACTTGAGGAGTGTATGAAATCAAGGTCATGAAGACACTTTGTCAATTTGAGGATTTTGGGGGTTTCTTTGGAAGATTATTTTATTTTCTACAGAAATTCTGGGATTCAAGAGATACACCTGATGGTACCAACTTTAGAGTTCCTTGGTGACATGATAGATTATATGGTTGTTTTGAGGATCCTAGAAGGTAAAATAGTAAAATGAGATGTTTAAATTGATGTTACTAATCTTTGGGGCTTTGGTGACAGGATGGGCTACATGGAATTTGAGGTTGTCTCAATGACTATGGTAAAGTCCAATGAGTAAGTACTTGGATTTGAGGATTGTTAGACTTACTAAATGTTTGCAGATATTTTAGGTACTTGAAAGTCTTGAGGATTTTGGACAGTAAGTACATGAGAAACCGTCTTAATGTATATGTGGTGAAATGAAAAGCCTATAGAGATAAATAGTGATATGTGGTGTTTATGGCAATTAACGGATGCTACTAACTTTTGAGCTCCTTGGTGTTGAGATAGGACATGGAGCAAGTTTTTGGATGACTGTCAGAAGAATCTGAGGTATTCTCATTATTTGGTAAGATTAAACCCTAAGCCAGAAGCTTGGATGACTCATGAGATCTTTGGAGACATTCCCATATGTGGGTTGTTAGAAGTTTTTATTCACAACTATCTTGTAGAAATTAGATGAGTTTGAAAATCATAAATGACTTGCGGGATTTTGGGAGACATCCTCCTTACTTGAAGATTACTTGGGGATATTTTATATGAAACTTATTTGAATTGTAGGGATTTGATAAACTTGGAGTTTTCAAGGATTTTGGAGGATAACAAGCACTTGGGAAACTACTTTATCGTCTATGGAAATTTTGGAGTTTGGAGGACTATTTGGTCTTATAAAAATGTTGGTAATTTCCCTAGTCAGGGTTATGAACCTAATAAAGGTCTAGTGGACACCTAGTGCGAGAAATCCTTATACAAATTTGAGGATATAGGTAACTGGAATTTGTTGGATTAGTAATCAGTTTGGTCCACAATGGTCAGGGAATTTGAAAAACTTATGATTTTTGAGTTTTTGGTTAGTTGGTTACATATGTTTCGGAATTATTTTATTGCTAAGGTTTACTTGTTAACCTTATGATTTTGAGTGTGGTTATTCCAGATGAAGAATACCCGATGTTCTCAAAGTTTTGGGAAGAAACGTGACTTGGGGGTTCGAGGAAGAAACTTCAAGCTAAAGAGAGATTGCCCCGAATGTCAGAAATTTCACCCTGGAAAACCATGTGAAGAAAGAACCCAAGGATGTTACACCTGTAGGGAAAAAGGCCATTTGTCCCGATATTGTCCAGACGGGCCCATATGCTTTAATTGCCAACAAATTGGCCATCTCTCTAGGAATTGCCCGCAAGGGGGAAAGAATCAATCAAAACGAGATGAGTAAAGGATGGTCAGTAAATTCATGCAATTATGTATTTAAGGTATGGATTGATAATCAAAGAATGGGATAGTTGTTGACTAGTTATGAACATTCAAGATTTTGTTTAAATGTTGATCTCATATATGTTTTTTTTTTTTCAGAGAAAGGCGAATGAGTTTTTAGTTAGTACTTCAAGATATGGTTTACTGGAGCCTTGTACTAACAAATATGCTGCAGGAGTTTAATGAGTTTTGGAATCTCGAGGATTATGAGTAGTGGTTATTTGGGAGATACGGGATTTGTAAGTATCCAAGAAGAAGAAGCCAAAGAAAATTTAAATTTGTTGCATTCATGAATGAGGAAAATGTCCTAGTAACCCAGTAAGATAATTTCTTGGACCTATTAAGTCTTACTGGAAAATAATGATATGATGTGTCAACTTATAGTTTGACAAGAAATGGAATGTCCAATAGTGGATTAGGTAATTAAGAAGATTAATTATTCCTTTGAGGTTGTTGTGGGACTACAAAGATATGTGGTATTTCCATTTGGGATGATTTTATGGATTCGATACCTAGGATGTTCAAAATCATAGTAGGATTGGTTTATGATTATATTGGTTGAGTATATTTTGATTCACTTAGCCGCAGGGAAAATCGAGCAATACTCGAGGATTGTCTTATAAGGCGCTACAGGTAATTTTTCTAAGTTATAAGAAACAGGTTAGCCGTGAGTCTTTCAAGGATCGAGGCAAGACAAGATTAAAAGTGATGATCGAGCGAAAAGGAAAAAATCATCTATTCCACTTTATGCTTTGGACGAAGCGGGCTATTGGTGGGAAGCTATGATAAGAATTTTGTCGAATCGTGAAAAGCAAGGTACGCTGAATATAGAGTGGGTATGATTTAAAGAACTTTTAAAAGTTAAGTATTTTCCTTTGTGAGAGAAAATGGAGGAAAGTTTGGGATCATTGATCTAAGGGAAAGACTTAGGTACCAAGAGAGTGACTACTACACGGTATGTTATATGGGCTTGGAGATTCAAAAGTTTGTGCGTGAGGAGGGTGATGAAACTGTGGTTGCATACGTGGGTAGGGTAGGTCATAACTATGAGTGGTATGTTTCCTCAATAAAGGCATGTGTTGTGATGTTGGCTTGCTTAAGGAAGTGTGTTTCCCAAAACAGTAAACATGGGGATGTGTGATCCCTAGATTTGGCCTTTGGGGGAGAAATTTATTTTAGTTACTGACCTGACCTTCGATTTGGTATGCAGACAGTTGTACATCCTAATAGTTATGAGCAGCTGGCTCTAGTTTGATTATCTTGAATCTTGCCCTGTTGGAATATTGGATGATGCGGTAGTAGATACACTCTGGTACACTTGGGAGCATGGGTTCCAGTAGAGGGGAAATTGTGAGTAGTGTTGTGTTACTCATGATTTGGAGATTTGGGCTGGTACTGAAAGAAGTATCAGAAGTGACAGGAGTCGGGTCAATTACAACTCTCGGAGACGGGATAGGAGGCTCTAGCCTAACAATAGCACCATGGGTGTGTGGCCTGTAACAACGGATCTGAGCCTGAGGACCAAGGCAGAGGACTAGTGATGGGCTCGTGACTGATTACCGGTGCGGCTTGTGGGCTGGCTAGCGGTAAGGGTGTGAGACCCATGAGTCAGAGCTACTTAGTGGACTGCGGAGACGGTCAGATGCCAAAGTTTGGGCAGCATCGTGGCTGCTATGTTGGGACTAGAATCCAAGTCCCAAAGGACCGGAGCTTTGTGATATGATCCCTAACTGTCTGTAGATGGTTGAAAGCTTTTTGAGATTGACAATCTGTTGTCAAAGGTTCGGTAAAAGATTCTTCGAAATAGTTGGTACAGTTGTGGGATGATATCTTTTGAGGAACGTGTTATAGGGATACCATAATCTTGAGGAATGATGTGGAATTTCGAGGACGAAATTTATTTTTAAGGGGGGGAGGATGTAACATCCCAGATTTTCAAAATCAAAAAAAGAGGTAATAACTAAGGTTATTAGGTTCTAATACTTGAAGAAATAGGTTCTTTCAAGGGATTATTGAAGCCTTGAGGGAAAAATTCAGTTTTCGAACCAATGGCAAAATCGTAAATATTGAAGTCGGGTAAAAGTGTAATTTACCTAAAATCTTAGGGTGCTAAGTGTAATTTATCCATTTTCTGGGGACCAAAAAGTGCAATTAAAAATGGGTCAGGGACCAAGTTGCAAGGGCCTAAGTGCAAATTATCCAAAAAGTTCGGGCCAATATGTAGTTCTTGAAACCTTAAAAATATCATCCATGGGCAAATCATTAATAGCCAAGTGTCCCCCCTAGGTGTCACAATTGGATTGGTTAAAATCTAATGATTATGGGTGTAATGATGAGCATAGTGTGAACACTCAAAACAAATGGAATTTTGGATTCCAAACTCTATTAAATTCAATTAAGAGACGAGAGATGCATTTGAGTTGGAATGCACATGGGAGAAATGATGAAGCCTTATCTTCAATGACACATGGCAATCAACCATTGGGTTACTTGGAAGTTAAGTTAAGGTCACATGATGGCTCATAATGACCCTTTGAGGTGGCATTACATGATTGGTTAAGAAAAAGCTTACTTATCTTCTAAGATTGCAAAAGTTTCCAAACATTATCTCTAAGGACATGTGGCAAGCATTCATTGGCTACTTAGAGATAGGATTTGAAGTGTAATGATGAGAAATGTGGAAAATGAATTAAACCATGTGAGATGTAATGATGGGAATATTGAAAAAACAAATTAAACATGTGATGGCTCATATCTCAAGGGAGACTTGTCGTAAGGGCATGGAAATGCACAAATCTTTAGGGACACATGGCATATTTTAATTGGATGCTCATGTGGAATGATGACGCGACACGTGGCATGATTTGGTTCGCCGAAGTTTCCTATAAATAAGGGCTTTGGGGTTATTCATTTGGGCACCAAGAAAGGAGGAAAAGGAACGGAGTTTGAGAGAGGAAATGCTACCAAAAAGAAGGGAGAAAGTCAAGGAAGAATAAGCCTTGATAGAATTTTTGGGTCTTTCTCAAAGTTCGTGCCAAGTAGTAAGGAAAAACTACGTGAAAATCCATTCCGCTCGTTGTAAACCATGTTTCCTAAGGTAACTGATTAAGGTGAGTGATTCCTGCATGTATTGTGGCATTTTGAGCATTTGTTGCTCCACTTGTGTGTTGGCTTGCACATCATGCCTTTGTGGCTTACATGTCATATTTTTCCTTGTTTATGCATATTCCTTCTGCTTTGTCATATATCATGTTCATATTGGTGACTGTGGCTAGTTGTTGGGACATCATGGAAGACCTCGTGCTCTGGTGATGAGCCAGGAGTGACTATGATGACCGCGGAGGTGATTGCAACACCTTGGCATTGCTACCACAGGGGTGGATTTCATAATAGCATTATTGCATTTGCACGCATGTACTCTCCTTTTTTGAGTCACTCACTTAGATGTTATTATCTAACTTGGGTGTTTCATACCCCTGGGACATTCAACGTCCCAGGTATATCAGATGTGCTAGGTGATGCAGGTTCTCGTTCGAGCAAGGGCAAGGTGGTGGAGCTTGGCTAGCTTTGGTTTTTATTCTATTATGTACCCTTGTAACCAAGTGATGTATTGTAAATAGCAGCTAAGATACTGAAGGTTGTAAAGGGGGTGTGTGGGTGTCCTAAAATTGTACCTGCTATGATGTGTTGTGTCTTATGGAGTATTGAAGGTCGTATGCATTTCTTACACCTGTAAAGGAAATCCAGTGGAAACCCCTTTTTTTTTAGCTTTAATTAAGCTTTCATGTTCGATCCAACGCTTCCGTTGGTAAGGGTTTCCATAACGCCCGTAGTGATGTTAGCTTATATCTTACATCGTTGTGTATTTGGAAAACTGGGGCGTTACAGCTACCATCCAGCAATTGGCAAATGGTAGTCTGCGGTTACTGCACATTGCCCTCCAACCAGCTTAAACCAACGACGCCATTTGGTGCTTCATAGCCAACACCTAACAATTTTCCATCCTTATCCTTAATATCCTTGAATGTATAACCCACATTGTACATTTTTATTTCAGAACAAAAGCAACCACATCCACCACCCTCACTGGTCCCTCATGACCCACCAACACCTGCTCTTGTAACCCATTTTATCCCAATTACAGAACAAAAGCAAGAGCTAAATAATAACATCATGCATGATCAGTGCCATAGAACTCATCAAGATGGCAAGGAAATGCCAGAAGTTCATTGCCATGAGGACAATGAGAGATTCATTTCCAAGAAACAAAAGAAACAACAGAGATTCGGATGCACGTAGCCGTAGTCCAACTTCATCAATGGCTAATAAAGGACACATTTTGTTATCTACATAGTCAATCAAAAGCGTTTCATGGGGTTATCTTAACAATGAGATCCAGAGGCAGCTCTTGAAGTTGTCTGAAGAGAAGTTTGGGCTTCCCAACAGTGGGGCACTCACATTACCGTGTGATTCAATTTTCATTGATTTAGCATGATGTAGCTAATGATCTAGAGAAAGTTTTTCTTTTGTCAGCTGCTACCACTCTCTTCTCATCTTCGTTATCATCGTTCCCCAGTGGAAGGACAAATCAACAATTACTTATATACTGAAATTATCCTCACTCTAGTAAATGATCAATACAGTTTTTCCTAATTACATATTTACAAAAATTCTAAGGTTCAGTTTTTTTAAGAGAATTGTAGAAAGAATCCCGAATTAGTGGAATTGATATCACAGTATTTTAGGAAATTATATTCTATTATTATCTTTCCTGTTGTCTTCTCTTATAGCTTATGAATTATTTCCATTTTATAGCATCCTAGATTAGGAAATTAATCATGTATATCTTACAATATCCTAAATTAGAAAATTAATCTTGTATATATATATATTTTAGAGAATAATGAGATTTATGCGAGTGTTATTCACCCCAAAACCTTGTCTCATTTTATGGTATTAGACCTTGGTTCAACCTAGTTAGCATAATCAAAAAAACCAATCACTATGGCTGACATCAACCTTGAGAATGCAATCCAAACAATTGTAGATTCCTTTGCCACCTCCAACCCACCATCTACGATTATCCTATCAACCCCTCCATCCTTTAATAATCATTCCTTAGAGATTACTCAACACAGATTGGACGAAAAAAAAATTTAGGAATGGTTTTGATCTATTATCCTTGTAATCAAAGGCAAAATAACCTTGTCTGGAGCAATTTTAACTCCACCTGTGAATAAAATTATCCTTGTATTCATGGGTGGGATTACTCGCACATTTGATAATCCGTTGTTATCATGCCATGGCAATTTTAAGTCCACCCGTGAATACAACAGATTATCAAATGTGCGAGGCTGAAAATTCAATTATCATGCCATGGCTTATTAACTTGATGGAGTCAAAAATTAGACGAACCTACCTGTTTTACAAGAATGCTAAATAAGTATGGGAGGTAGTGCAGGAGATATATTTTGAACTTGAAAACACATCCCAATGTTTTGAGAGTTGGTTTGTTATTCGCACCACTCAACGGGGGAAAATCTTAGTGTCGCTAAGTACTACAATGCCTTGATGGAGTTATAGCAAGAGATGGATCTTTGTAATGATCCTCGTTGGAAGTTTCCTAGTAATAGTTTGAAATATAGTAAAATGTTGGAGAAGGAAAGGATCTTTGATTTTCTTTAGGGACTTAATGCTGATTTAGATAAAGTATGTGGCCAACTACTAGGTACCAACCTGCTTCCATCCCTTTAGGAAGTGTTTGCTAAAGGTAGAAGAGAAGAGATCAAAAAACATGTAATGCTAAACTTTTTTGTGGACTTAAGTTCAAGATCTATGCTTGCTACACATTTAAGCAAAAAGAAAAATTCTTTCCTTTCCCGAGACAAACAGTGGTGTGACTATTGTAATAAACCCTATCACATATAGGAAATTTATTGGAAACTACATGGTAAGCCATCAAATTGGAAGCCAAAAAATAAAAAGGGGAAAGAGAATTTAGCGTATGCTGCTAAAATTGCTCCTAAAACCGAGAAGGGCACTAGCTTGAACCTAACCACCAAACAACTATAGCTCCTTCACAAACTATTGAGCCACACACAACTGACTAAAGGACCAGACACCTTAATCCAACAGTCTCCATGGCATAAAAAGATAATATGAGATATTTCTTATCATCTAAAAAATTGAATGGGAATTGGTAGATAGTAGATAATAGAGCTTCCAATCATATGATAGGTTCTATGGCTACAATAAATAAGTTCCAGCCCTATGGAAGATGGTGTTATGTCTTCGATTATGGGACAAGGGACAATTTATGTGTCTAGTTTACAACTGAAATCTATATTACATGTGCTAAACTTAAAATGAAATCTTCTCTCTATTAGCAAGATAACTCAAGACATGAACTGTATTGTGACCTTCTTCCCTTCTCATTGCATATTTTAGGATCGATTTCCTGGAAGGATGATTGGTAATGGTGAGGAAATGGATGGCCCCTATTATGTTTCAAGAGATAATACTTTCCTGAGACATCAATCACCAAATAAGCTTTCTCTCATAGTTATTTCTAATTTTGATATTATTTTATGGCACAAACTAGGGCTATAATCGAGCCAAGTTGCTCCAAGCTTCGCTAAGCTTAACTCGGCTTCGCAGCTCTAATCGCAGGCTTGAGCTCAAGCTCAAGCTCGATTTTAACCTGGAAGTTAGGCTCGAGCTAGAGCTAAGTTAACAATCTAAGCTTAGCTCGAGATAGACTTGTGCTGAGCTTTCCACCATGCTCGAGCTCAGTTAGCGGCAAGAGCAGAGGATGCAACGGTCAGTGGCAGCCAGAGTGGGAGAAAAGCGAGAGAGGCGAGATGACAGCAAGAGATGTAAGGCGACAAGCTTTAATAACGAGTCTCTTCGTCTTTAAAGCATGTAGTGAGAGGCTTTAATAGCGATGGGCTTCAGCGGTGAGGGATGGCGAGTCCAGACAGAGGTCAAGCTTCACAATTTGACTGAGAATGGCTCCTATCATCGTTCGTCACAGTTGATGCCTCAATCGTTTTTCCAGTCATCACCATCAAATAATATATATATATATATATATATGAACTCAAATATTAACTACAATAAAAGTTAGCCGTTGCTGCACCATGTATACATTAAGGTGAGAATGGGTATGCCTTAATTTGGCAAGAGTGGTTTTGCCATCATGTTTATATCCAACAAGAGTAGTTCCATCGAAGTGGATCTTGTGGGTGAGAGTCGTTCCACCCCAAGAGAATGGAATATGTGAATTCTCGTTCTAAATTTGTAGGAGCCCCAAACTAGGGACCCACAAGAAAGATGACATACTTGCCAGATAAATTAGAAACATCACATACATCCTCCTTTCTTTTAACATGAACTCCACACTTGTACACTTTTACTCATAAACATATAAAATAGGGACCGCACACCCACATAACGTAACTCAATATTACAAACCACATTAGGTCCATAAACCCACCATACCCTATCAGGGGTACAACATAAAAGAGTATTACTTAATGTCACACCACAAAACATTCTCCCCAAAGGACCTTTGATTGAGATAGTTCTGTACACACTGCTACCCCCATGGATCTTGATTCACTTGGCTCACCCCCTACGTTAGCCTTACCCTTACTTGGAATGATGCAAGCAAACATGAGCCACAAGGCCCAGCAAGTATAACTGGAAGAAAGCAAGCATAAGAGTCAAGGGTACCAAGAAGCAAAAGAGACATGAATGCCATTTAAGGTACTTTCACATGACAAAATTATGGTACATGTATCCATGCTCATATGCAGTACTTTTTAGAACTATAAACATGGGACCGAAGTCCAAAACCTTGGGACTGAAGTCCATAACGTAAACTTGAGACTGAAGTCCTTAATATAAACTTGGGACCGAAGTCCAACTTTGAGCTCAACATTTTCTCTATGGATATATCCTGCAGACTCGTCCGCTTTAGGCATCATGAGGCCATTACAACTTTTTTTTTTAAATCATTTTTATGCACATGCTTTATGCATTCTCATAACATGCATATTTGTAATAACTGCTCATATATATAACTAAGCAATATGCACAATAGGGCAACATTCATGCAAGACAATATCAAACCCTTGCATGTCTACAATAAGCATCATTTCCAAGCAAAGATAGGGTGATACAAAACCCTATTTAGATTCAATAGGTACAAGTGAGAATCATTAAATAATTTACTAGAAAATAAGAGTAACTTGCAAAATGTCTTGCTAAGATCGAAACTTAAACTTGCAATAACATGAATAAGAGTATGGAACTTGTAATTTAAACATAACTTGAGAAAATAGGGCTGAACTTGTAAGATGGGCAAAGAACTTGCATAAAGATGAATTGTGTAACATCCCACATCAAGCGATAGGAAGAACCAGAACAACTTACCCTGATGGGCCTACGCGAACTTCCCAGAGGGTCACCCATCCTTGAACTGCTCCCAGCTCAAGCACGCTTAACCCTGGAGTTCTTTGCCTACATTCAGCTCAAAAGGTATCCAGCTAGTGTTGTTTCCTTTCTTACACTATCCTCGATATATACTAACTTCTCATACAGACCCAATAAATTGAATCAAATGCAATCCGAAAGTGACAAAATGCATCAAAAGAAACCCCCAGGTTGACAACTGCTAGGTCTGCATAGCCCTGTACACCGCCTACCCTGGAAGTCGGGAACCGCTAGACTCGCCCACAACTGGGTCCTTACCTTTACCTGGAATGAAGAGAAAACAAAGTGAGTCCAAATGACTCAACAAGCTCATAAAGAAAGGAAGGACGGATAGAGTAGGTGTTAAGAGTAAACTGGCATCTCAAGTGTATAACAAACCAAAACTCTTGCATAACATGCCATGCAATCTCATAAACTGATACAGGTACCAACTGTAAAAATAATGATGCTCACATAAAGGATCTTGGGGCCCAAATAAGGAATGCATTAGCACCTAAGTCCAAATCACAAACCTGTTGCTGCCCTGAAGGCAAACGGTACCTGTCATTCGAGCCAAAGCTCGCTTAGGTGGGAGCGACCAACACCCGCTGGCACGCATAAGCGTATAAGATAGAAACTGGGCACACCGAAGCATCTCCAAATAACTCGGTTCGGGAAACCCGACACCGTACAGCTGTATCTCCAGAATAGGCGCCAAGACTTTCCAAATGCAACAAATAAGGGGTGACATAGTAGACCGGACAGGATACAAAGCCCCCATAAGCCAAACATCTCGCCAAGCCTTGCCCAGCTAGTAAAACACATGCTAAATGCAAATGCTCGTTTCTACCAACTACAGATAAATATAACATGATCGTGTAACAAGCACTCAAGTATAAAGGAACCACACAAAATGCATAAACCCAACTCGAGCATACAAAACATGTGTTCGAAAATATAGTTTGTTTTCAACTAGTTGGAACAGGGAACATGGGGTTATTAAATTAATTATTTGAGTGTAATCCAACACCTACATTCCACCTAATTCATTCAGTAGCTTTTGGCACAACACTAGGTGTCAATGGAATTATCCCTAGCTTCATTCCTTAAAGAAATGGGAAGTGAACAAACTTCCCTTATCTATAATAAAATCAAGAGCGAAGCCTCAATTTCTACTACCATCATTAGATTTATATATAACAAATGACTTTCTAAGTTATTTCTCTCTTCCTTAGCATCCTACCGGCTCTAACTTCCAGCCATCCCACACACGGATTTGTCCTCACCTAACAAATAGTTATATCCAAACGAATTAATTTTTCCTTTAATTTCTTTTCTTCATCTACCATCATTTCCACCTTCTTTTTAACAAAAAAACATGCAAGTATTCTATTGGCAGTCACTTAATTTCCACAACCCACATGCACGTTTCAAAATCACCAAAACCCTTTACAAAGTAACACCCCTTGCTCATCTCACGAACCGAAACTCAACTCAATTCACACACCTAACTGAGACTCAACTGCGAGAGTAACCCAAATAGCAAGTCTCATAAAGCTTCCAACTCACAGAACCTCTAATTCACAGATCTGTGAATAGTTAGCTATTTCCATAACCCCCAAATAGCAAGGATTACTCTCGGTTTAGAATTTAATAGCAGCCAAGAACAAATAAGGAATTAAAGAAAGAACAAGGAAGGGAAGGAGCTTGCCTGAGAACTTCTTCTTCTTCTTCTTCTTCACTGCGCTTCTTCCACAAACTGTTCTTCTTCTTCTTTTATCTTTCAGCTGAATTATAATGGGCTATCTTTCTGAGCTATATTTATATCATAAGAGCGCTTAGGACATGAGTGGGACACGCGTCAACTTTTAAAGATGATTCTCCATCGCCTAAGCTCCATTTCATCGAGATAATGCTCTGGAATTTTGTTGGAAGTGGAGGATATCCGGATATGGAAAGGGATATCTGAATATGTGAGGTAAAAACGGAAATTCTGGCAGATTTGACACCCTTTTTAATTTTGGTCATAACTTTCTCATCCGAGATCCGATTTAGGTGATTCAAGATGATCTGGAAAGATAAAAGAAAGATCTACAACTTTTATGTTTTGATTTTTCTGAACTTTAGAATGAACTGAGGTCAAAATCAGGTTATAATGTGAAAATCACGTTGCTGAAACATGGCCATCCGGATGTAAAAACTCATATCCGAATATCAACAATTCATATCCAGATGTTACAATTCCATATCCGGATGTTACTCACAAAAACTCAAAAAGACATTCGAATATGCCTCCAACCATCCGGATATCACTCACATAACTCAGAGAAACCATCCGAATAACCCTTGTCCATCTAAATAACCTTCCAAATCTACACCAACTATCCGAATGGATCACTTTCCCATCCGAATACATGATTCCAATTCAAACAAAACTTTTATAATACTGAAATACTCCAACTTATACCCTAAAATTAATTAATAAAATCCAAAAACAACTTATACATTGGTTGGTATTGGAGCAAGTTTGGGTTATTTAGGTCAAGTTGTCCTTGTACACCTAGGTTGTTGGGTAGAGTTAGGTTGTTTTGGTATTAAGTTAATCTTTGAAGTTGTATTTTGTCTCTGAGTATTGTTTTTATGCAGGAAGCATGAATACTCGTAGAGGACAAGGACGACCACGCCGTGTGAACCATAGCCAGGATATTCCCCCACTTAAGGTGCCTGGAAATGCTAGTAGGACGCGACCGCAGGGCAATTCGGAGATGCAAGACACCTTGGCAGGTATCTTGTGAGGAGTGGACGTATTAGCTGCAGTGCAGTTGAGGAATGTGTAACATGATCAGGAGCGCCATAATCCAGGTCGAGCATCTGCTTAGAGGCATCTAGCGCCGAGAGCAGCTCTAGGGGCACCCTTCTCAAGAACTTTATGCCTCTACATCCACCCGAGTTCAGCGGAGGTGCAGGCGCAGTAGAAGCAGAGAATTGGCTATTGGAAATGGAGAAGCATACACGACCTATGGACTGTATAGATGGCCAGAAGGTGCAATTGGGAAACTTCCTTCTGAAGGGTGATGCTGGACGCTGGTGGGAGACTACTAGGCAGCGGTTTGCAGATCGAGTGCCATCGTGGGCTGAGTTTGAGACATTATTCTGCAAGACCTATATTCCTGAATGGGTTCGCGAGCAGAGGGTCTATGAGTTCATCGAATTGCAGCAAGGAAGTATGATGGGGGCACAGTAAGAGACTGAGTTTGTGGCTCTAGCACGATATGCTCCAGAGTTAGTCACACCAGAGTCCCGTAAGGTTAGTAAGTTCGAGCGAGGACTACGCCCTGAGATACGTCATGCCATGGCTGGAGTCCAAGCTGAAGATTTCCCTACAATTGTGCGATGAGCCTATGCCATAGAGAAGAATATTCAAGAGGCCAAGAAGGAGTAGGTTGCCACAATAGGGAAGTCATCTGGGAGTGGTAGCAAGAAGAGGAGCTGGGATTCAGGTTCCAGCAAAGGATCAGGGGGTGCTCTAGTATGTAAGACTTGTAGCCGGAGGCGTCGGGGCCAGTGCAAGGCAGCTCAAGGGAATGTATGCTATCATTGTGGGCAGCCAGGTCATGGGCAAAAAGATTGTCCACACAAATTTATAGTTGCATCGAGCCAGGGGATTGTTTGTTATCGTTGTGGCCAGCCTAGTCACAAGTCTAATGTATGCACCCGGCCAACATCAGTTGATGGATCGAGGACTAGAGGGTCAGGTCAGAGATCAACCACTATTAGGGGGCAGGGAGCAGCTCAGCGACCTATCACTATTGCCACTGCTGACAAACCTCAAGTAACGAGCAAGGTGTTTGCTTTGACAGTAGCGGAGGCTGAGGGAGGCCATGAGACAGTGCAAGGTATACTTTCATTATATGGTTCAGATGTACACGTTTTGTTTGACACAGGTTCTACGCACTTCTTCATCGCACCGCATGTTTTGCATTTAGTCCCTGTTGTTAGTTGCTCTCTACTATATGTTTTATCTGTCACGACCCCAGGTGGTAGTATGTTGTTAAGTGATGCAGTGGTAAGGGACTATGAGATTGCGGTTCATGATCGGGTTCTGCCAGGGGACCTTGTGGTGCTAGCTATACTAGATTTTGATCTTTTGTTGGGCATGGACTGGCTATCTCTTCATTATGCTAAGGTCGATTGTCGACATAAGGTGATCACATTTGAGCTTCCTGATTAGTTAGAGATTATATACCGAGGAGTTAAGTTGGTTGTGGCGACACCTATGATCTCAGTGATGCGAGTAGAGAAGCTGATCCGACAGGGGTGTGAGGCATACTTAGCTTTTGTGACTGTTACTCCTAGGGAGAGGAAGGAGTTAGCTGATCTTTCTATTGTTCGGGATTTCCCGGATGTATTTCCGGACGAGTTGCCGAGTGTACCACCCTATAAGGAGATTGATTTTTCCATTGAACTACTGCTAGGCACTCAGCCCATCTCTAAAACTCCCTATCGCATGGATGCCAATGAATTAAAAGAGTTAAAGGTACAATTGTAAGATCTTTTAGAGAAAGGCTTTATTCGACCCAGTACTTCACCGTGGGGAGCACCAGTGTTGTTTGTGCACAAGAAAGATGGCTCTATGCGGCTATGCATTGACTATAGCAACTTAATCAAGTAACAGTCCGGAACAAGTATCCATTGCCTCGTGTGGATGACTTGTTAGACCAGCTACAGGGCGCCTCAGTATTCTCCAAGATAGATCTACGTTTTGGGTACCATCAGGTCCGGGTAAGGGACGAAGATATAGCTAAGACTGCCTTCCGTACCAGGTATGGACATTATGAGTTTGTAGTCATGCCATTTGGGCTGACTAAGGCGCCAACAGTGTTTATGGACTTGATGAATCGGGTGTTCAAGGATTACTTGGATAGCTTTATCATTGTCTTCATTGATGACATTTTGGTATATTCGCCTAGCCCAGCAGATCATGAGATTCATTTGAGGATGGTGTTGCAGTGACTCAGAGAGAAGCAATTATACGCCAAATTTTCCAAGTGCGAGTTTTGGCAGCCTCAAGTGATATTCTTGGGTCACGTAGTATCTGGGGAAGGCATATCAGTGGATCCTGAGAAGATCAAGGCAGTGTTAGATTGGCCAAGGCCTACTACAGTGACTGAGATACGTAGTTTTCTGGGGTTAGCTGGTTATTACAGGCGTTTTATTGAGGGTTTTGTACACTTAGCCTCTCCCATGACCAAGCTGACGCACAAGGGAATTCCTTTCATTTGGGATGATGCTTGTGAGTAGTGTTTTCAGGAGTTGAAGCAACGTTTGACCTCGACCCCAGTATTGGCTATTCCTAAGAATGGTGAGTTGTTCACAGTTTACAGTGATGCTTCATATTCAGGTCTGGGTTGTGTATTGATGCAAGAGGGGCGTGTTGTTGCCTATGCTTCTAGATAGTTGAAGAAACACAAGATGAATTACCCTACTCATGACTTGGAACTTGCAGCCGTGGTGTTTGCTTTGAAGATATGGCAGCATTATCTGTTTGGAGAGAAGGTAAAAATCTTCACTGACCACAAGTGGTCTTTGTTGGAGCAGTTGAGCGAGCTCACTATCTCAGATTCTGATAGTGCTCCAGCTATTTATTGTGCTTTCATGGCTATTCGCTCAAACTTAATGGACCGGGTCCGTAACAGGCAACATCATGATGAGAGGTTGATGCATATTAGGGTAGATACAGATAGATTCAGGCCTTTGGGGTACAGCCTGAAGGATGATGGTTTATTGTTATATTAGGGCAGGATCTGCGTGCCAATAGATGAAGAACTTAGACAGGAGATACTATCAGAGGCTCATCATTCGCGTTATATTATTCATCTAGGAGGGGGTAAGATGTATCAAGACTTGCGTCGTTAGTACTGGTGGAGTGGTATGAAGAGGCATGTGGCAGAGTTTGTGTCTCGTTGTTTAGTATGCTAGCAGGTGAAGGCTGAGCACCAGAGACCAGCCGGGTTGCTTCGTCCATTGTCCATTCCCAAGTAGAAGTGGGATAGGATTACTATGGACTTTGTTTCAGGGCTTCCACGTACTAGTAGGGGTCAGGACGCAGTATGGGTGATTATTGATAGGTTGACTAAGTTTGCACGTTTTCTAGCAATTAAAAAGACTTACCCTATGCACCGCTTAGCCTAATTGTATGTGGATGAGATAGTAAGACTGGAAGGAGCGCCAGCCAGCATCGTGTCAGATCGAGATCCACGCTTTACCTCACATTTTTGGGAGGCGTTACAGAGTGCCATGGGGACTAGGCTGACTTTCAGCACTGCATTCCATCCCAGACAGACGGGCAGACAGAGCGGACTATCAGGATTTTGGAGGATATGCTCCGAGCTTGTGTGTTGGACTTTCAAGATAGTTGGGACGAGCACTTGTCCTTGGTAGAATTTGCTTACAATAACAGCTACCAATCCAGCATTCAGATGGCACCTTTTGAGGCTTTATATGGCAGACCTTGCAGATCTCCATTGTGTTGGGTTGAAGTTGTTGATAGTTCTGTGTTAGGACCAGACATTGTGGCAGAGACTATAGACAAGATCAAGCTAATAAAGGCCCGAATGAAGACCGCCCAGGATCGACAGAAGAGCTATGAAGACAGGAGACGTCAAGACTTAGAGTTTTCAGTTGGAGACCACGTATTTCTTTGTGTCATGCCTATGAAGGGTATTCGACGTTTTGGAGTTACAGGAAAGCTTAATCCATGTTACGTGGGTCCATTTGAGATTCTAGAGCGTGTTGGGTCATTGGCATACCGTCTAACCTTACCGCCGCAATTGGCCCAAGTGCATGACGTTTTTCATGTCTCCATGCTACGCAAATATATAGCGGACCCTAGTCAAGTCATAGACTATCATCCCTTCTAAGTGGAAGTAGATGCCTCATATGAAGAGTTACCCATATGCATTGTGGATAGGAAAGAAAAAGTACTTCGAAGCCGCTCAATTCCCTATGTTAAAGTCCAGTGGCAGCGACACGGGCTCGAAGAAGCAACTTGGGAACTAGAGGATGCAATGAGACGCGAGTACCCCTATCTCGTTGAATGACCAGGTATGAATTTGGGGGACCAAATTCTTTTAGGGGGGAGGATTTGTAGTGACCCAAATTTAATTAATTAATGTTGTGTCATGCCTTGTGGTTGAATTGGTTAACTTTAATGTGTAGCATTATTTTTGGTGATTATTTCCTAAGTATTTGGGTGTAGCGTATGTGTATATATGTTGTTTTGGGATTTTATTAATTAATTTTAGGGTATAAGTTGGAGTATTTGAGTATTATAAAAGTTGTGTTTGAATTGGAATCATGTATTCGGATGGGAAAGTGATCCATTCGGATAGTTGGTGTAGATTTGGAAGGTTATCCAGATGGACAGGGGTTATTCGGATGGTTTCTTTGAGTTATGTGAGTGATATCTGGATGGTTGGAGGCATATCCGGATGTCTTTTTGAGTTTTTGTGAGTAACATCCGGATATGGAATTGTAACATCTGGATATGAATTATGTTGGAAATGTATGCCCTAAAGACACGTTTTATTTAATTTATGGTAATGATGTTTCTTTTAGTCAGTTTATTGCACATATATCATTTGCATTTAATTGTTGGAAAAGTGTCCATGCTATTAAGTAAGTGATTCATGTGATGGGTCGTTCTTCACAGTTAGGCATGAATCATGGGTACTTAATAAGCAAGAAAAATATTACTCTTGATCTTTTGATAGAACTGGGCATTCTATCATGATAAGATCATTGTGCAATAGATCCTAATGGAGGATGGCTTGCCTTAGCCAGTAAACAGTCCGTTTACTCTTATTGTACAAGCGCATTTGGAATGCGTAGAGTGGACCTGTGATAGAAGCTAATGACAAAGTACTAATTATCATGGAGCTAGTCTATCACTGCTACTACGTGGACGAGTACTCTAATACTTGAGTATTAGTTGGTGGTCTAGTGAACCTAGAGCTATATTCTTAGATTCACTATAGGTAAGGTCTATCAAAGATCAGCAACCTTGTGAGTTGGGAGTGTGGTTTCTAATTATCTAAGACAGACTGATACAAGATAGTTTCTGTGATTCACCCCCTTGTGATTGTCCAAG